>CM070585.1:35708359-40508359 GCA_036346355.1 Rhipidocladum racemiflorum
CAAAAGTGTTTTTCACACTCTTCAACCTTCTACTGTGGGTTCACAAATCTCAAGATGACACGAACCAAGTGAGACACTACACTCCAAGACTACCAATCTGCTAAAGAATCGGGTTAAAACCTAGAAAAAGATTGACCTTTCTACAAAAAGACTAATACCATCACCACTACCACCAAAGCGAAAAGCTTACTGTATAAACAGGTCATTAAAACTCCGCAAAGAAAATAACAACTCAAAGAATCCACTTTGGTGACACAACTCTCGGCTTCAAAAGATCGGGCGTACTTAAAAGATCTCAATACACTTCGGAAAGGAAAAAGTAATTACTAGCAACTACCAAGTGGTCCACTAATAATTTAATCAACCCCACCTCCCAGGAACACATCAATGACCCACTTCTCCAAGAAGGTTTGAATTGAGTCATACACAAACTTCTCTTTACTCCTCACTTCAAACTAATTACGACTCCACTACTAGCAAACACCTAATAACTTAGGTCATTAACAACCCACACCTAGATTTCTCTTCTGTTAGAAGGTTTCGTTTCTTTATGCTCTTCCACTCAAAAGGACTAAACAAAGAAAGTACAACCATTGAGTAAGCTTCCAACCATTAAACCATGAACCCAATTGATCCCCATGCATAGATTTAAATCCAATGCACTACAGGTCTCAATTTGGAAAGGGTTCGACAACATCCAAAGAGCACTCATTACTTAGTTCCCTAAGCCAATAGCAAATAAGCACAAATCTCCTACACCACAAACCAAAAATAACTGTAAATTCTTCATTCTTTCCTTTTCATGCTAGAAAAGGAATGGACCTCTCAATTAATGACATGAATGCAAACCTTTCAAGAGCACTCCTGATTAGGGGTCATATATCCATATATGACTTTCTCACCGACCGGCTAACGACTCCTTTATGATTAAGCATACATAAATGATGCCAATGATTCCTTTTCACCATTCATTCATCAGTGCAACAACATTACCAAAATAGTCATGCACCAAGAGACTTCTTCCACTGCATCAGACGCTATGATTAAAACACAAATAACATCGATGTGATCAAGCGCTTAAATCATATAAACTATGACGGCAACACCGCTAACAGGAAAACACCACGTTATATCGTAACTCACCATCAATTGAAGGCCAGACTTACAAAACCTCGCATTCTAGCCAAAATCAACATTTTGGAAAAGAACATTGACTCCAAAGTCAAACACCCGCACACACAACCGCCTACAAATTCCTCTCAAATAGAAAGGAGCTCATTTCAAAAGTGAACACTTCACTAACAAAATCACTTATGAAACATTCATAAAATCCACCTTGTGAAGCACTTGCAAACACCACATACACACTGCCTTCCAAATAACTCCAACTCTATCCAAACAACAGAGTTACAAATTAAATCTCAAGAGTTTCCAACACAACCCACTATGTCCATCTGCTTCCTTTAAAATTTATTCCAAAGATCATTCAATGCGATATAAAGAGCGCGATCCACTCAAATACTTTTGGGTGTAAATCCATACTGCAAAGATAAATTAAACAAATAGGCTAAAACCAGATATTGGCACCTATCACTACGTAGTTTGAGGGAAAACTCAAACACAACATACAAAACACTCCGATCGAAAGCTATTCAATCGTAATAGCAAACAACCCAACTGCACTGGAAAAAGGTTTTAAAACACCACCCGCAAAGATACAACCATCTCTAGTGTTCTCCTATTATGCTTTCCATTAAAGACTTCAATATTCACTCATTTACTCTCTTGAGAAGCCCCATCATAATTCATCCAAAAGCTACATAACAAATTCTTTCTCTAGTTACCTTTTTCCAACACTTATAAATAAGGCTTTATGATGCTTATCAAAAAGACATCGAACCAACACTACCTCATCCTAATCCTCTACATTGACATTAACACACATCATATAACATCATATTCTCAATTTAAAACATAATACTTGAACAAATACTTTAGCCCGATCAACCTATCAATTTTATACCATGCAAACATCAATTTCTCAACAATAGAAACTTAATTAATTAATCAATGACTTCAACAAGTAAATATCATCTCCACAAGATAAAATTAAATAAATATGATTCTAAGATATACATTCATTAAGGATAAAATTCTACATCATTTTAATTATCCAAGGTTCACTCCATCACAACATGTTACAATTTCCTCCATTTAATCATGGTTTTAAGCAAGTAGTCTAAACAATTACCACCACTACTAAGTCATCAATAAACAATAAATGGGCCTAATCATCAAACAACAACATTACTTTTAGCTACCCTATGTTACATAGTTTATAAACAAAGTTGCCACTACACAACATACTCCTAAACTATTTAAAATAAGTTGAATAAGTTAAAACCATCACAAAGCTCTTAAGGCAAACCACAAAACCTATGTCTTCCCCAATTGGCATCGAGTAATAGCATTATAGGAACACAATCCGCCTACTCCCAATTATACTAATGGTTTGCAACAACATAAATAACAACTCTAATCAACTTCCAAGTTAAAGTCACTAGCCAACACGACATTGGGGTCTCTCTCTTTAGCATCGTTAAATTAGAACACCTTTAAACCACTTTCAGCAAATTTTCTATAACAATATCAGTGAGTTTACATCATCTTAATGTTCTAACTATGCATCAAAAAGTGGTTTAAAACTTTAAACATTAATTGAGGGTCAGTAAGTACTTTTAAAGCAAAGCAACAGATTCTAAGCATGTACATTAACACATTTAATTATTCTCGGCTATAGATTAATCTACAACACTAGTAATCTATTTATTCTCATGCTAAAGATAACAATCACATTGAATTGATTCAACTCACAAATTAATCTTAGCAATACGTCATTCCATAAAACCACATTGTTAACTACTACATAGCAATTTGACATAAACTTTCCTAAACACCTTCATGGGTCACCTACTCTTGACAAACAAGATGCAACCCAACTTAAAGATAAACCACAAATTTCTCAAGAACAAGAATGAACACCGGAGTAAACAATTTCTTCCTTTTCGGTGACAAGGAAGAAACAAAAACTCCAACAGTAAATGCAGAGAGCTCAACTCTCAAATTTCCAACTCTCGATAGCTTCTAAACTCTTCAAGAAATCTCAAGATCTACAACTTCCCAAAGAAGGAAGATGGATGCACCAGGAAAACCAAATGTTCAAACTAAACCTTTTCCGATAAAGATTCAAACTCCTAGCTCCAACCCAACTCAAGGTCTCGCACAAGGGGAAACTCCAACACATTTTTCTTAGATAGGAGAAATGAACAACCACATAAGTTGCCTCCCCAAGGACAATCCACAAAAACCAACAAAACGGTGTGTCAAAGCTTTCAAAATCGCGACCAAAAGACACGCAACACAAAAACTCTTTCTTCCTCGCTCTTCAACCAAGGAAGACAAAACCACAATCCGCCCACGCAACAATCCGCGAAAATCCAATACCAAACACTTTTCTTTTGATTCCAATCGACTTTCAAAATCAAGAAAAAACTAACCAAAACCGCACCGACTGGTCGAACCAGAAAGAACATCCTAAGGAATCCACCACCAACTCTTCTATTTATCTCTAGCCAACTACCCGATCTACTTACGTAAAGGGTAAGCACTTTCTCCCACAGGGGTTAATAGTTCTCTTCGGTGATGGCTCTAACTCGCCAAGAACTGGCACAAACCACACCTCCTTTACTATGAACAAAAAGAGGACCTAAAACTCCTTCGCACTACAACCCCACTTTATCAAGCAATAACAAGAACAATCCAATCAATTCTCTCAATAACATAGTGCTCGGGCGCAGATTAGCCAACAGGTGCACTCTCCGAGGATCTGGTAAAAGCTTATGAGGTTCGACGGGGCTTTCGGGCAATCGCTCGAGAATGGAAGACGGAGGCGACCGAGTACCGAGAGGCTCGCAAATGCCAACTGGGACGCAAGAAGTTTTACCTGTGTTCAGCGTTCCTCCTGGAGAGTAATAGCCCTAGTCCTCGCTTTCCTTGGTATTGCTTGTGTTCTTGCTTGGAGAAACGAAACCTCATCGCCAAAGGGATCGAACTCCTCTCTCCCATGCACCCTGGCCCCTTTATACTTGGGCCTGGGGCCTCTCGGGAGATGCTCTACATCGGTAAGGGCCAGTTTACTTTGATTACTCTATCTCAAGACAGCCGACAGCTGTCACTGTTTACATCCTATTAATGAAACCTGGCCATACCGCCACAATCTCGCCGGCCCCATGTCCACTCAACGCCGCCTCTGCTCATTGGCCGTGGGGTGAGGTGTAGTCATGACGCCCCGTAATTAACGTGCACACTGGGAAGGGCGCGCCGCCATATCGCAGCTTCTTTCACGCTGTGGCATTTAATGCATCTACCCGCATTAAATGTTCTTGACTCGGCGTGGCCGGGTGAGCGCTGGTGGGGAGTGGTTTCCTCGCGACGCCACGCGGTTCATCGGGCGACACACCTTTGCCGACGCCCAGCCGCGCGCTCGACATAATATGCTCACTCGTCTGGCGATTCACTTTATCGGGCGCCTGGGCAGCGCGGCTCGACGCTACTCAGCTTCACTGGCGACCAATTTTGGTTGGCGCTTGGGGCAGTGTGGCTCGACGCCACTCGCCCATCGGGCGCCCGGCCGGGGTCTATCGCTGTATGGCAGGCTCCGACGCGCTTCGCTCACGGGCAAGCATCGTATTTATTCATTAGTGGGAGTGGGTACTTCGGGCGTGAAAATACAACCGACAAGAGCTCCTGCCCACCCAGAGCGCTTTTGGTCTTCCACTCCTTTTAAACGCCCCGGAGCGGGACCATAAAAGCTCCACACGCCCGCAGCCTTTCAAGAGGTTTTTTGTCTCCCTCCAAGGTTTCAAGGCGCTTTGTGCGCTTATTCCCCGCTTTTGAAATCGGGCCATATTTGCTTCCTCGAGGCGCGCTCTCTTTATGGGGCTCTTGAACTCCCTTTGCCTCGGAATCATTCGCGCTCTTTCTCTGGCTTTTCCCACCGAGCCTTCCTTTGTTGCCCTATAAGAGGTCGTAATTCTGAGGGGATGCGTGTTCTTCCACCTCCGATCGCTTCTTCCCCGCTTCTTTTCGGGACGCTAGCTCCAAAGATTCTGGCCAGTGCTTGATGGCCCGGGTCCTCCTCTTCTCTCGTCTGGCACGAGGCTGAGTCATGGTTTCTAGTCTCTCCTTAACATTATCAAGTAGCGCCTTCAAGGCCCGCTCGGGACTGCTGTCCCATTGCCGCAAGCAAGGAGGTGATCTTCTTGATGGCGCCACGGTCATACCGCAGCGCTTGATTTTTATCTTTCGTTTTAATTTTTATGCCATTCACTACATCCACCTTCCTCCCAATTCCGCTATCCTTCTTTTTCTCTGGCTTTTCAAGCTCACTTCTCACGAGATATTTGTAGGAGTGCTTCCCTAACCTTCCTTCTGCCCGCTTTTCGGTATTAACTCTTCGTGTCGGCGGCAATCCTCGCCTCGCTACCGGAGCTGCGCACTCGCGGGCTCCCGGACATTTGGATCAGATCGCGCTACATTCCACCGGATTGCCGATCCATCCGGAGGAATTGGCGCGAAGAGTGGTCAGACGCTGAGGACGACAACGTGCATTGAGGTGCCGACTCCCTGGTCCGCCCGGGCTGGTAAGTAGCAACTCCCGATCGGGGCCTACATCACTCGAGACGCCGTGAGTTTCGTACGTGCTAGCCCGCCGACCATCTGGCGGGCGGGGCGTGACTGACGGCGGTATGGTTATCCGTGACTTCATCTCCCTGAGGTTTGCTCCTTCTCGCCGCCGCGCATCACGGGTCGCAAAGCATAAGGGCCAGTGATGATGGGACTCCGTGAGCATTACCGGAGGTGACCATCCCTTCCTTCCTTTCCTTCTCTTTTGCTCAATCGACTTGGTCCACGACTGCCTCGCCTTCCCGGGTGGGTTTCTTTCCTGAAGCGCTCGCCAAAATGCCACGGAACTTGGTCGATGACAGATAGACAGTGGATGGCGCGAATCGGGTTTCTTGGTCCCGCCCCCTGCTCTCGAGTATGCTGGTCCCGCTTTGCCGGTTATCACCACGGATCTGCGCAGCCGATAATCCGCGCCATGCCGCCGATGGACGCCATGGGCACACTGGTTCAGATACGCCGCCACCCTCGACAAATTCGGGATCTTCCACTCGACGGGGTCGTGGGGAGACGAGGCGCTCGGACGATGATTTGATGGCAACCTGGCGTGCCTTCCTAGAGGCCTCGCTTTCTTTCTAGGACCTGGGCCGGGAAGGGATCTTCACACGGCAGCGTGCCGGACTTCTTCACGGCTATGACGTGAGGTTCGCGAATGGTGGCGGGAGGTTCATCGACCGGCGGACCTCGCTCCTCTCCTCGGCCTCCTGCTGCTGGTGGCGACAGAGGACCTTCCGGGCGCCCGACTTTCTTCTTCCGCTCCGCACGGGCCTGGCGATGACGGGTAACGGCCGCCGCCATCGTAAGCTTTCGACGATAACGCTACGCTGGCTGCTGGCTTTCATTCTTCCGTGCCACAGCTACAAAGTGGGGAAGGCTCTCTCGCGGGGGCGCGCCATTTAGTACGGGGCTGGCGGTTCTTCCGCCGGCCTGGCGATTTGGCAGATCGGGTAACGGCCGCCGCCGGCTTTTCACAAGGCCACAAGAAAGGGCGGTTCTTCCTCCGGCCCGATGATGGGGCAACGGTTACGCCGCCGCCAAATATATGGCGGTTCTTCCTTCCATCATTACATGGCTGCTGTCCGCCGGCCTGGGCCGTGTTTGCTTCTCGCTCCTAGTCAGTGCCCCCGATTCCCCGAGGCCATCACCTAGGTATTCATCTCTGGAAAACGCGACATGCGATATGAAAGTTAGTCCTTCTGTCAGTAGTGTCTCACCCTCATATTTTCCTCTACCCCCAGACTCTGCTGATGCCCCCGCCGGGCCAAGTCTGGTGACTGTGACCAGCGCCAAGTGCTACGGAGGTTGTGCCGGCCTGGTCGCCGACGCCCCTCCGGGTCGAGCAAGGGGATGGTGAGGCGACTAAGCGGGCCGGCGTCGATGCCGCAGCCTGGCTGCCGTCAGGACTCCAAAGCCTCCGCTGCCTCCAGCGCCCAGCCTCGAGCCCTCCCACCGCCTGCTCTTCAAATGATTTGCAGACGCTCATTGGGCGGCTTTCGGCGAGCTCTACTCCAATGCGTGAAGCATGCCGGCCTGGGCGCACAAGTTGTGGAGCTTGGCCGGCAGAGGTGCTAGCAGAGTCCAACCGCCCTCCGCGAAGGGAGGTGGAGGACTTGCGCGAGCGGGACGGGCTTCGGAGCCGAATCAAGCGTAAGGGGAGCGAGAGCAGCGGAGCAAAGCGCCCGCTGCCAAGGCGCGACGCAGCTCTCCGCGGAGTTGGAGGCGGAGAGGTGTGAATCGGGTCCTGGCCGGAGGAGGACACTCTTGAGGATGTTGCGGCACGCTCTTCACCGACGGTGGCTACTCTTGTTACATTGGGGCCGGAGCAAATTTGACCCGGGAGGAAAGGTTAGCCGCAAAGATTACGCTTCTTCTACCTCTCGCCGAATCGCAGACTTCCTCACGCGACCTGCTCAAGCGCCGCTCTCACTTCGCCCGGTCCGGCCCAAGAGGGGCGACATAGCTGCGGGCGTTACCACGGCTGGCTATCGCATGGCCGCCTCGCTACGCCACCGCGGTGGATGCTAATTTCGACTTGGCCACGCTTGCCGGCCCAGTACTGAGGGCGATCGGGCACAAAGTGAGGAGCTGGTCCACGACGCCTCCGAAAGCGGTGAAGCGGCCGCACGCATGGCTGGCATATGGAGAACCCCTGTGTGGAGGCGGCCGCAGAAGACGCATGGGGCGCGATGCGTAGCCTGGACGCTGGCTCTTGGCCGAGGAGGACGTGGTCATTGGGATATGGGCGGCAACGAAGATGAGGAAGATCCTCACTTCCGCCAGCGTGAGTGTAGGTTTTTTTTTTCTTGGCCTTTGTCAAGTCAAAAAACTTTAGACATTAATCATTTCGAATGGAGCAGTATGTAAGCTCCTCGCTAAGTTGCTTTAATGTAATCGTCGCCAGCTGGCCGTAATCTTTCATCCGGCTCCACATTTAACAAGCACACACATAATCACTTAAAGACTTAAAGTCCTTACGCCGCGTGGGACCTCTGCCTACAAACTCCTCGCTTTATGCAAAATTTGCCTCCCTATATAGCCTCTCTAGGAAACGTAACACTTAGGTGAGTCGTGGCAGACCTTGGGTTTTTGGTAATGGTGCTTCAAGTCGCCGACTTCACTGGGACACTCCCGAGTGTCATGGCTGCGTGCTGGGGTCGTATTTAACCAAACATTGTACCGCCCAACCGCCCACCTCCTGCACGCCGCCTCACTTAGTTTGATCTCCGCCTTTGCTATCGGGCTTTGTGGTAAGGCGACAGGTACCAGTGGACAAGTGTCCTGGGTGCTGCCTGGAAGAAGAGGGCAAAGGACCTAAAAGAGGGTAGAAAGAACAAATATTTCCTGACTAAAGAAAGTGAAGATTTAATTTCAAACAGAGGGGCCTCGACCCACCAGCTGGTGGAGAGGAAGACACACTCCTACGTGGCCTGTGAACTGGAGCCCGGACTTACAACCGATCAAGGGGTAGAACTTGGCGCAGCATTTTCTATATTCCGGGAGTTCAAGCTGAGCTCTCAGCTCGCCTTCGTTGCCGCTCACCGACCGCCCGGGACGAGAGATCGGTGACCACTTTGAAGTGGTCCTCCTGCACCGGGAGACAGCTTTAGTGCGACTCCAAAGCAGATGCGACTAGACTTCTTCGCAAGACCAGTCGCCGCACCGCTAATGTTCTTCTTATTACATCCTGGGAGGCGTGGTACCGCCGAGACTTTGGGCTGGTACTTTGCAGCACGCAGCCGCTCGATCCCACGCCTTCTTCCAAGAGGGTTGACTCGCTGCCTCTGCCAGCCAGCCCTCCTCGGTCTTCTTCCATAAATGCAAGAATGCGGTGACCAGCCTGGGCCCAGCTCGGAAGGGAGAATAGCGCTTCCGCTGGGCCAGAGACCAGAAGAAAGGGGCTTCCAGAGTTCGGCTAGGGGTGGTCCGGGCGGACCACAACACAGCCGGGAGCTCTTCGGTCCACTCGGGGCAAGCCTATGCCTATGGAGTCGGCCAAACGCCTCTGGGTCTTTGAGGCTCCTTCAAACACTCGGGGCAACAGATTGGGCCCGGGCCTTCGACCGGCCGTTGTTCTTGGGGCGGGCGACCGAGGCAAAGCGCACTCTTGGTGCCCCATCTCTTCGGGCAGAAGTCCAAGAAGGCCGCTACCGGTGAATCACCATGCGTCGCTGCTGTTCGGGTGATGATGCGTTTGGCGCACTCCCAAAGGTGCAAAGCGGCAAATCCCTTTGGCATGAACTTGATCACGAAATGCCGCATGTGATGGATCTTATCGCTTCGGCTTCTACCCACTCTCTGGGCAGGAACTTGTCGATGGCGACGTAACAGTGTGGGTGTAGCCTCCCTCAGGCGTGGCTCATGCAATCGGGTCACCTCAGATATCTGCACTCTCGCATCAGCCGTAAGGGCTGGCAAGAGCTGGGCGGATAGTTTGCAGGCCTGGCCGTTGGTGGATCCGCTTGGCATGGAACTCCGGCACGCTTCACATCTCTCACCACCGCAAGCATCCTCGGAGGGCGGTTGGCCACATAGAACCCTTAATTCGGAAAGCTTTTCCCACTATCGCTCGGTCCCACACATGGCTCCCCGTGACACGCCCCATGGATATCCGAGAGCAAATCTCGCTCCTCTTCCCGAGTGATGCACTTCGTAAGCAATTCCGTTCTTACCTCAGCGGCAGACAGTCCCCGCCTCACTGCAGGGTATAGCACTTGGCCTTTCGTGCTACTCTCTTCTTCGCCGACGAGATCATCGCTTCGGGGCACACTTGATCCCGTGCAGGCTAGGCCAGATCGGATCCATCCATGTGCCTTCCCTTGGCTGCAGTGGGCCAAATCGACCACGAGGTGGTCGTCCTGCACCTACCGCCCGCCAGCGCTTTACCGGAACCGCCTCTCCAGAGGCGGAGGGCTGAAGCGGCATCACCATCGCCCTCACCGTAAACTGGTTGGGCCGTTACGTATGGACTTCCGGTCGCTAAGCCTTTCTTCAAGACCCCGGACCGATGTACAGAGATCTCGGGTCGAGGCGAGCCGGGCTGAAGCCCCGTTCGCTGCATGGTTGTCGCGCCGTGATGAGTGAGTATATCCCAATCCTTTGAAGTGTCAGCCTTCCAATTTCCTCGACTCTCCGGCCAGTGCACTGCCGCCATGATGGTGGGTCAGACAGAGAAATCCTTCCTTGCTTGATTGACTGCACCAAGAGGGGAATCGCCTTACTTGGCAAAGGCGCCGGACACCGATGGTTTACGGCGTGCCCTGAGCTCCAAACGCTCCAAGAAGCCCCTCAGTATTCACCCACATTGTTGGTAGCCTTGAAGCCGCAGGATTCGACCACGCATTTTGGAGTGAGGTCCTGGCAAATGGGAGACCAGGAGGACCCCACTTCGCGCCTTCCGGTGCCTGGAATGATCCGGTCAAGAAAAGCGCCCAGGGGAGGGATGGAGCGCTGAAGGGAGCGTGAGCCTTGACTGGCCGGGGTCCACTCGACGATTTGACTAAGTCCACTGTACCTTTTCGACTCTTTAGTTATGTACGAGGAGCTTAATCCTTGACCTCGAACTCCCCTACCGGGACGGACCATTTTGGCGACATGCGCCCTCTCGCTTTGGTTGTGGAGGGATTTCATGCAGTGGGATAAGTGAGGAGACCACCAGATCTCCCTCCCTTGAAAATAGTGCCAGAACTTTCTCGATGCTCACCACCACAAAGCATAGACCATCTTCTCGAGCCTCGAGGGTACCTTTGTCTCTCGCTGGCTGTGGAGCATTTTATCGATGTAGTATGACCGGCCGTTGGACACTCTTCCCCGTGCTCCGCCACTAGCCGCCTGGGCTCACAATGCTAGCGCAGGGGCTAGCCACACATACAAAGCAGAACGGGGCTACGCTCGACTCAGGGGCTTAACAGCAAAGACTGGGGAAGAGAGGTACTTCCTTCAAGCATCTTCAAATGCTTACTGGGCTTCGGGGTCCATTCAAATAAGTTGGTCTTCTTCAACAGCCTTTGGAACAAATGGCAGACTTTTCTCCTTTTAGTCGTGGATATGAACCTGCTCAGTGGAGGCTAGCCTACTACCAAGCATTTCTGCAGCTTGTTTGAGCTGGCAGGCGGTTGCATCCGGGCCGATTGCTTCCTATTTTCTCCGTGTTGACTTCGACATTCCACTAATGACAGGCCGTAGACCAGAAACCCAAGCAGCCTTTCCTGATGAGACACCAAACACGCACTTCTCTCGGATTCAACTTTGCATAAAGTATGTTTCGAGAAGTAGAGAAGGTCTCTTCAAAGTCCTCGTGACAAGCCTCATCGGGCTTCTTTGTTTTAATACGACCAGATCATCAACATACACTTCGAGGGTTCCTCCCTATTTGGGGCCAAACACACAATGTGCATGGCCCGCCGATAGGTGGCACCTCAAAGGCTTTAAGCCAGCCCGAAGGCGCATCTTGACGAAAGCAATATACACCGAGGGGAGTCACAAAGGCCACGCTCTTATCTTCGCCTTCCTCGCGCCTATATTGATCTCTGGGTGATGAACCGAAGTAGGGGCGCCGAGGAAGGACAGAAGCTGCGACCCCGGGCCGTGGAGTCGATTTACGATGTCTATCCGCTTAGCAAGGGGTAACGGGTCCTTGGGGCAGGCTTTGTTGAGGCTTCGTGTGAAGTTTCGATGCACATTCGCCACTTCTCCGCGTTGGACTTCTCACGAAATGCACGGAAGTTGGCCAACCACTCCGATAGCAGTGGCCTCCCGCACAACACGCGCGTGCATAAAAGCTTCCCACTCTCGCCCCGAACGGGGCATCCTCGTCAAGCTTCCGCGCTCGCCAAAGGCCGGATCTTTTGCTCGAATCCGGCAAGCGCCTTCCAGTGCAGCGTTGAGTTAATCGGTGCTCGATCACCTCCCTAGGGACTCCGGTCATTCTCTCGATGGTTCCCAGCGAACACATCCAAAGTTTGACCGGGGAGGAAGGTGGGACGAAAGCGCCGCTCTTCCTATTTGGCGCTGAGAGGCCTTTCATGGCCGATCTTGACGACCTTGCTCCGAAAGCCATCCTCGCCGCCACGGGACCGGGCTTTGCTCCTCGCCGCGAGGGCCTGGGGGTGGAGCGCTGGTCTTGGCCGAGGGGAGGCTCCTGGTTGTCGCCTTGTCGCGCGCCGAAGGTGTGGTGTCGGCCAGATCCTCGGCAGCTGGCTTGGTCGAGGCGCAGTGGCTTCCGGGCCTATCCTACACCTTCACCAGTAACTGGACCCCTGTGCCCCTTCGGGATTTTCACCAAAGATGTAGGCGCATGGGCCACCCGCCATGAACTTGACCTTTCAAGGCTCGGGTCAGCGAAAGCAAGGTGCATTGTAGGGGAGGCTGGGAAATCGGGCCGACCTCGAAATCTACTTTCAGCCATCTGCTCTGGAGGTTCTCTCGAATCTTCCGAATCGAATCCCACCGCAACTCTGACTTGTCCCAAAGGGTAAGAGTGCCCACCCCGGGGCAACTCCAGTAAAGAGCTGAGGCCTGACTTTCTAGCCTCAGACGTGGATTTTGGAGCTCTCGGCACGCTTCTAACGGATGTTACAGCAGTTGATGGCAATCGCCTCCATCAACCAAAGGATCTCCGCCTACCTTCAGATCATGTCGCTGAGGAGACACTCACGATCGGGAGATGGCCAGTGGCGAGGTTGTCGGACCCCGAATTTGCAAATCCGACCCTCCGTGTATTCAAAGACTAGTCCAGAACGCCGCTTAGTGCAATACAGTCTTAACATCGGTAAATATCACAATCATACCACCGATACCAATAAAGTACTTTTATTTAAATAGTCAATCAAGTTACTTGACCTTATGGTCAAGTTATTAAATATATACCGCAAGGCGAAGCTTATTCAGAGAAAAATAATAGCAAATGAAAATCAAGTAATTCTGCGGCGCCATCCAAGATACCACAGTAAACCGATCGGGCTCGCTCTCCTAAGTAGACGGATCTTCTTGGAGTTCCTCCTCCCAAAGCCGGTGTAGTCTCTCTTCAACTCGGGTGTTGTGTTGAGGCAAGGGTGAGTACTTGGTACTCAAGAAGTCATGCATAATGCACGTAAGCTAATATACTACATGCATGGCTTGGTACAAAGGAATAGCTCAATGTATATTTGCAAAGAAATAGCATTTGGAAAAGTAATGTAAGTAGATTCGGAAGCAAAGAGAAATAAGTAAAGCATAAGTAACTATTCAAGAATGTTTGGTAAACATCTTTCCCATCCTAAACCACATTTCCATCAACTTCATTATTAATCCGGCCCAACCTTTCAAAACCAAAGTTATTTTTGAGAAAATCTAACTCTTTGACTCAGTAATTCCTGAGGCGATGTCCAATACCATGACACGGCTATTCAATAGATTCTAAACTTCACAGAGGTTATGCACTTTACCCACAAGATACAAATAAACACCACAAAGGCGAAGTTCCTCAGAATAAAGTCTTTTGGAAACTTCTAACAATACAAGTGGTCCTCCCCTTTGCTATATGGCAAAGACTAACCCTTCCCTTCGCATAAGGCGAAGTCTAGGCTAATCAACTGCTCGATGGGTACTGCCTCACTTCCCTCGCACGCTCCCTGCATAACTTACAATAAAGGGTGAAGTTGACTCTCCCTGAGGTCCCAAAGGCACGTTATTAGTAACTTAGTCAACTAGGTCCGGCCCCATTACAGACATGTGGTTGTGCACGTTAGGACCCAGCCAAAGGCTTGTAAGGTGAAGTCCTTAGGGGTGACTCAGGCAAGACTACCCGAAGAACCAAATCAACACTCCCAATGCCAACAATCGCCCACCTGATTACATTTTGCCACATGCCCCACGAAAATCATGTATCAAAACCTCCGCTTGATTATCATGCACCACATGACTTCAACATCACATGATACTTTCCTAAAACAGGTTCAATATATCATTAAGTCAATATTAACGCTTGATTGTCCAAAATCATGTTATGAGCACGTAGTGTGTCTAAGCAAAGATACTACAAATCCGCCTAAAACCCATGTCATGGCGATTTAATAATGTCCAACTAGTAATCCACAACTAGGTGACAAGGGATCATGGCACATACTTAAATAATCAAGGTGTCATACAAAGAAATTGGTATTTATCTAACTCCCCATATTTAAACAAAGTATTTTTCTAATTGAACTAGCATGCAATAGTTTAAATCAAAATAGATTTCAAATAGGATCAACATGGTCAAAGCACAACTTGCCTTCAAAAGTACTTGTTCTTGGTCTTGAGTTGATCCTCGAAATAATACTTCTCCTTCGAATCCCTCCCACTTCAACGCCTACTCGTAAAGCGTGCAAATAACAAATACACAAATAAACAATAGGCAAAAAGTGTCCAAACATCCAAATAAAATCCATAAACAGAGAGAACATAATTTTATGAGTTTTTAGAAACTGAATCACAATTTGGAGTTAAGACGCAAAAGTTATGATTATTTAAAGTTTAAATAATCAATTAAATAATTTTGCAGAGAAAAACTTTAGTCCAAAATTAATTAAAATTCATATTTAGGTAGGTCTCAATTTTATACAAATTTAGAAATTTGAATCACTCAATCGGAGTTGAAACGCAAAAGTTATAAGCGCTTGCCAGTTTGAAACAAAATCAAATCATTATTTCGAATTAATAAATCATTTTCTTTTTCGAAATTAATTATTGCGCCAAAGATGGACACGTGGCAGCACCGATTGGTCTGCTGGACGTCACCCGGTCCATGGATCTCCTGGCTCCACGCCTGGCCGGTCTACCGTGGACCCGGCCCACTACCACGTGGTCGACGGATGTGGGCCCACTCGGGTGACGCTATCACGACGTCACGGGGCTCACTTCACTTGCGTCGACAGGGATTCCACCGATGACGCCATGGGTGACGCCATTTGCATAGGCCGACACGCGACCCCGCGTCGCTGGGCCCACGCTGCCCGCGTGGCGCGCGCGCTCGGCCGCCTCGACACGCGGGAGACGCATCGTGAGCTACTGGTTTGAAAACCGACGGCCAGGATTGATTTGGGCCTCCAGCTAAGGCTTGGGCGCGACGGCCGATCTCGGGGCCGCTGATCTTGATCTAACGGGCCATCCGCATCCACCCAGCCTGGTGCAGCCTCCCGCTACGTGGTACGACTCTGAGCCGCTGGATCTAGATCCAACGGTTGAGATTAGATCTAGGATTTTCAATCCGGGAACTCACCGAGGGTGACGTGGGCGCGATCTCGAGCCTCTTGGATCTTAATCTGACGGCGGCGGAGCTCGGCTCTGATACGGCTTCATCGGGGCGAAGTCGCTGCTGCCGCGCTACGAGGACGGCGAACCACACGAACGGCGCTTTGGGACGCGTTCGGCGAGGTGAAGGGTCTCTTCGTGCGCCTCGCTTCGTGGGTTCCCGATCTGGGGTCAATGGCTGGGCAGGGGATTCGCGACGGCGCTAATCAAGCAAAACCACAATACGAGAGGGATGCTATGATTCGCGAGCCGATTCCGGCGGATCTTACGGGCGATCGAGGCTCCTGGAGGTAGGGCAAGAGAGTGCGCTGGGTCACTGGCGTCCTCGGGTACCACCCTGCAGATTTAAATGCCTCTCATATGCGCGCACGGACTGGAACCCTAATCCTACACCCATACGACAATGGCTTGGATGAGGAGTCCGCCTCGAATCCTCGGCGGGACGATGATGCACGGCCGCCCACTGGCACGATCAACGGCCACGATCGCTGGGATCGCGATCGCGATCCTGCGCTTGATTCGGACCGGCTGCGGCAGACGGAAAGATCCCGACTGCTGGGATCTTGATCCAACCATGGCTGGGATCGATTAGGTTTTGGAGTTGGTTTGGCTCTAGTCACGTGGCTCGGGGTCTGACTCAACTCGAAGTCCGACTTCGGCTCATTTAAGAACAAGATTTGACCCGACTTGAATTTCCAACATTTAATATTTAAAATAATTCCAGTAATTCATTTCATTCATTAAAATAATAGCAAAATACTTAAAAATTCCGTAAAAATTCGAAAATATTTTAGGTATTTGGGACTTAAATAAAATATTTCCAACAAAATTTTATTTGCAAAATTAAATTCTTTAATTATTTCAAAATGGAATAAATTCAAATAAATTCCAAATAAATCCAAATAAATTCCAAAATTCCAAAATTCACCAATGTGCCAAATCACACATGAATTTAAGAAAAGCAAAATTTTGGGGTGTTACAGAGGTGTTCTCCGTGGTCGCCTGACCGAAAGTGATCTACCGCCCGACCACTTCAGCGCTCTACCGCCTTGGAGGATGACGTGGTGGCACACACCGCCTTAGATCCCGCTTTGTACCGCGAAGTTCGATGAGTACGTGGCGAGCCACCGTATGAACGCCACCGCGCGCCCTTCGCTGGAAGGCTAGCTGAGCCGATCTTCGCTGCTCTTCGCTTCGTGGATCTTCTCGCGCGCTTGAGCCGCTCGCCGACGCTTTGGACACAACTTGGCAGTCCTCCAAGTCGTGGTTCACTTGTTCGATGGATGGGGCAATAGGGCTTGCCGCCATCGCTTCGCGCATGCGGGCGTAGCGACGGTCTCGGCGTCGCCGCGCTTATCTCGGCGGGCCATCCCTGGCTTCTCGATCATCATGACGCCGGATTTGGGTTCCGGCCGGCGACCAGACCTCTCCTAGCGGCCGCTTCCTCCGCTTTTTCTTTTCTTTCTTGGCGGCCCGAGGACTTCAAGGTGCCGCCACGAGTCGGTTGTCTCGCCGCTAAGACTTCCGAAGCTAGCTCGCCCGGCGCACTTGTGCGCCAGGAGAACAACTCGTGACGTGGTTGAGATGACGCTACAGAGCCATCTTTTTCCTCGCATCTTCCGGTCTCGACCCTCCGGAAAGCAATAATCACCGATCGCTCAGAGATCCGGATCGTGGTTGCGGCAAAGTGGCTGAACCGCCGGATGAATCCTCTCGTGGACTCCTCTTCCGCTCGCTTCCAGAAGCGTGGAGGTCGCCCTCCACGCCCGGGTTGAGCGAGGGAGCCTCGAAAGTTGGCGACAAAATGTCAAGACAGCCTCCTCCCACGAAGCGCACAGCCTCGCGAGGTTACAGCGAGCCAAGACCGGGCAGAGCCCGCTGACGCCGGGAGGTAGTTGGCCATGACTCTTTTCAACTCTCTCCCGCCGCACGCACCACCGTGGGTGTAGATTTGGCAGAACTCCTCCGGTTGGTGGTACCGCCATACTTCTCGATGGAGGCGGGCGTAATCTCTCCGGCCATGTAGCTTGCCGAAGGTGGAGAGAGAACGCCTGCATCCAACGTTGTAGGGGAGCAGCTGCTCGCCACACCTCGATCTCGAGGAGAGGATGAGGAGGCGACCAAGGCCTCCCTGTAGTCCGAGGGAGGAGCCTCGCCTTGCGCCTCGCGACGTTCATGAGGACACGACGCAGTCACCGGCCGCTACAGACGCCGCCTCGCCAAGGCGCGATCGAAGGTCTTCGCGTTTCTTGATTCTCGGGACCGCGGGAAGAAGAGGAGTCACGCGCCGCCCCCGCTATGCAGGGGTTGCAACCAGACTCCTTCCTTGTCCCGACTCCTTGACACCGAGGGGTCAGCCGTGGCGGCCGGAACCTGGCACGCCAAAGCGCTGCTTCCTCGCCGCCACGCTGCCGGAAGTTCCTCGGCTGGGTCGCCGCTTCAACTTGTTACAGCGACGCCCACCAGGAGGACGATATCCCGCAGCCTACGAGTGGCTGGTGTTTCCGCCGCCATCGGGGATGATCGAGAAGAAGCTTCGGCCGCATGAAGGCTTCGTGGGAGTGTCATCCTCAGCCGCTAAGCGCCGACAGTCGACTTCAGGCATGGGGAGTCACGCGCGCCTCTCGCGCGGAGGGACCCGGATAGCCGGCCTCCCCGAATGCCTCGACCGCCACGCGCCGCCGGGCAGATTGCTACGCTTGAGTGCGAATCCGCCATGAAGACAACGCCCTATCGCCGAGCCTCTCACCCGGTTTAAGAAAGGGGCAATTTAATCCACCAATAGCCCCTACTCGCGCGCCACTGGCTTGGCCAGATTAGGCCAACAGCACTCTCCGAGACGGTGCAAGCAGGAGGTTCTCGATGGGGGCTTTCGGGCAATCGCTCGAGAATGGAAGACTGGAGGCGACCGGAGTACCGAGAGTGCTCAGCCAACTGGGACGCAAGAAGTTTTACCTGTGTTCAGCCCTCCGAAGAGTAATAGCCCTAGTCCCGCTTTCCTTGGTATTGCTTGTGTTCTTGCTTGGAGAAACGAAAACCTACGCTAAAGGATCAACCCCTTCTCCCATGCACCCTGGGCCCCCTTTTATACTTGGGCCGCTGGGCCTCTCGGGAGACTTACACTGTAAGGCGATTTATTACACTATCTCGGCGCATTAAATGCGCCTGCCACCGTTTACATCCCATTAATGTTCGCCACACCGCCACAATCTCGCCGGCCCCATGTCCACCAACGCCGCCTGCCTGGCCATGGGGTGAGGTGTAGTCATGACGCCTCCGTAATTAATGCACACTGGGAAGGCGCGCCGCCATATCGCAGCCTTCACGCTTTGCATTTAATGCGCACTACCCGCATTAAATGTTCTGACTCCCGCGTGGCGGGTGAGCGCTGTGGGAGTGGCTCGTGACGCCACGTGTCCACTGGCGATTACCTTGTGCGGGCGCCAGCAGCGGCTCGATTGTTACCGTCACGCTGGCGATTACTTTATCGGGCGCCAGTTGGTGCGCTCGACGCTACTCGCCCACTGGCGACCATTTTGTCGGGCGCCAGCAGGTGTGGCTCGACGCCACTGGCCCACCGGGCGCCGTGCCGAGGGTCTATCGCCGCTGTGGCGGTGGGCCCGACGCGCTTCGCTACCGGGCGCATCAGATTTATTCATTGCGGGAGTAGTACTGGCGTAAAATACGCCGACACATAGCAACATACATTATCAAATATAGCATTCAACATCAAGGCTTAAATACAACATTCGAAATGCAAAGGCAATGATACTCCATACACTTTCCTCATTGCGGCATCCATGTGTGTCAAATTTTAAATTAGTTATTCCACTTACACAAGTTTTAATGTTGCTATCCTATGACAAAATTTTAAGCACAACCTAAGCCATGTTTCTAGGTTATCCCACAACATATTTTAGTTGAACCTAAGGTATGACACCAAAATACATGTTCCAAGGACCTAATGCCCGGCCTCGATACTAATCAGAATACTCTCTAAGATCTAGTATGCCCTGAATGTCACCAAACATGATAGAAGCAACATCTAAATACCATAAATAAAGATAAATTACAGCAAGAGCGCAAAAGCTAAAACCAAAAATTTCGGCAGCATCTCCTTTGTTTTTCCATGAATCGAAGAAAGAGCAATATCATGGCAAGATATATCATAACATGAGACATCTAAAACAGCAATAACAATTGATATAGCAACATCTTACGTCTAAAATAATGAATCCGACCACTCCACAAATTATAACGAAGCAAATGATGAACTTAAGCACACATCCAAGCCATACTCCAAGTTTCATTGCACTATTCTTATTATCATGACTCCAAATGAGTAAATCTGCCTAAATGTGTGAAGCTACGGTAGAAGTGTAGCTAAACTCCTGCTCCCGCCTGCCGGTTTCATGGTACCTAAAAACAACATGAAACAACAAGCGTGAGTTCATCACTCAGGGAAGTGTATTGCAATAGAATAGAACAACAACATTATTCAATAGCATCAACATCACATACCACAACACATCATCATAAGCATCTCATAGTTCATCTTCATGAACATCTCATAATCATCCTCATTCATGCAATGCAATGCAATGCACATGTCTCCTTGAAGCACATACCAGATTGCCGAGTGCACACCCGCCGGGCTGCACCCTCTTTCCCCTTTCATCTCAGATGGAGGGTGCCTACTCCTCGCCTCCATTCACAATCAGGATGGAATCACGAGGTAGGTCTTATTCAATGGCGCCCCGATTAGTCATAACTTTCTCACCGACCTACCGGACTAGTTATGACTTTCTCACCGACCGCCAGCTTCATGCCATGTATGCAAATATGTCATAAACATAAACAACTTGCACCTACACTCACCGAATCATTCCATAGCCTCATAATAAACTATTTTCATCATGTCGCAAGCAAGAGTCAATCATGGCATCATATCATAAAACATGTGTAAACCATCTCATTATCAAACATTACGGCTCCCTTGCCGCAACTACTACAATACACTTGCCTTCAACCGCTGGTGATGGATTGGCGAGAGGATGAGGGCACTCCTGGTCACAACACCTGCACATACATGTTTTCCACTCAATATCATACCACCCAAGCAAGTACAAAACTCAGAACACAACGATTCTACCCGGCCCTGGAACCTAAAAGATGTAATTAATCATGTCTGCCGACAGCAGGCTTCCAACAATCATAACTTGAGTTCTAAGACTCCAAATTAAGTAAACGAGTACATTTTCTCGAATCTTAGAAATTTCCTAGCTTTTTCTAAGTATTCGCTAAGACTAATTCGGCCTCTAAAATTATCTAATCTACAAAACAATACGCTCTGTCCCAATCACGCTACAGCTTTGAACACGCTCGTAAAACTTTCATTACTTTCAAACGGCCGATCGTAATTACGCTGCTTTGGTGTCCAATTAAAGGTAATTCAATCACCTACAACTTCTTCAACAGGTGGACGCACCAAATTCGAATATAAAATTGCGTAAACCTCAAACTCCTAGGTCGGACGTCCAATCTGCCTCGGAACAGTAACACCACCCCAATTCTAGATTTCACGATTCTAACAATTTGCAGCACAACCTTTGATCTAATGACACCAAAACCTCCTCTAGCACAGCACCTAATCCACCCCGAACAAGACCCCAAATCCTTACCTCTTCTTGACGGATCACCCTGGCCGACAAACGCCTTCCTCCTCGCGACCCGATCTCTCCTCCAATCGCCAGAACGCCGAATCACGGAACGCCGGATCCTCTTGGACGGAGAGCTACCGGATAGCGAGATCGCATGGAGGGAGAGGCTATAGGGCCGACTAGTGGAGGGGAGGGAGGGGAGGCGTGGGGGTGGGGGAGGAGGCGCCACAAAGGGGAGGGGGCCGGCGGCTAGGGCAAATGGGGCGGCTAGGGTTTACAGAGGGGGCGATAGGGCTATGGGGGCGATGGCAGGGGGCTATGCTGCCCTCCTCCCCCACATGGGCCATAAAACTCCACCTTCGGCCCTTGTGGGGTCCCCCCTAAGGCCCAAATTGTCCCTAAAGCGCCCACACTCCCAAACGCCCGAAACGCGATTTAACTCTCATACCGTAAGGTTTTATTCTCTAACTTCACAATTTATAATGTCACGTCATGCCGTAGTGTCACAACGATAGTAACCACCGCCATCACTATGAGATAACTACGCTGATTTGGGTATATTAGCTAATAAAATCTTGAGCGGACCCGACATTCAGTTAATACACTATATTTAGAGTGTTGCAAATGTAAAACAATAATTAGAGACTCGAATAGAAACTTTATTGCATTCCATTGGTGTGCAAAGTGCTACATGTTCAGTATATTAATTAGACATAGAATCTAAGTACAACAAAAATATGATACATAAATACTAATCACCCAAAAGCCGATCAAAGCGAGAGTATAGTCTATCCCCAAAAATCTAGCCCTCTAGGTAATTCCTTTTCTCACATGCTCTAATTACTCAGAACATTTTTCTAGCAAAGAGAGGTTTACAAGAGTGAGTACAAAAAGTACTCAGCAAGCATTAATAGCAAAATGCAATATATGAATTTCTCTCATATCCATCCAATGCCTATTCAAAGATCACCTTTCCTCAAAACCGGGTTTTATAGAAATTAGGTTTTCTTTAAGGGTTGTATATTTTAATCAAGATTTTGAAAATCGCTACTAGCACTGTGATATGAGGCAGATGTAGCCTCGTAGCCTCCAATCCAGAGACAGCATTAATTCATGATTTAACCCTACGCAGGTTTGTATCGGGCTTACTCCATACTAACCCCATCCTATGAGGCCCTAGAATGTTTATCACTAATCCCAGATAGATCTCCAACCCTGCTAAATCGAGCCGAGGATACCTTCCCTAGGTAATCCCACCGACTCGTAGCTAACAGTTGTATTTCGACTCACTGTCGGTAGTACTCATCTCATGGCTAATGTGTAGCGCCTAGGCACATCAACATATGCTGGTTGATCACCAAAATAGGACAACCTACAAAGGTTATCTCGCTGGATAGCCTACGCCGCTATCAATCTTGTCACTCATTGGGTCTATGGCATACCCAAACAGAAACCCTAGTTAACTACTTCTTACCCAATGTAAAGATCAAACACCTTCATAAGACAACCTTTTCTCATCGCTTTCCACATACTATGGTTGATACGATTAATACGGGCTCATTGCCCGAGTGTAGTGCTTTATCCTTATATCATAACCTATGTAGAGGGCCCCACCTGCATGATATTCCTTCAACGGCACCTCTACTTCCACTATATATATATATATATATATATATATATACCACACTGATTTCATCTATCAAAGTGAACAAAACCCAATATACTCCCAATTCACCGATCGTGACGCAAAGATATTAACAACTCATGCACTATATCCACACCTATTATTATTTCCAATTACTATCAACCAACCGCAAAATGCACTCACAATTATCCATCCTTCCAACAACATCCGATTTAGGTTTTCCTTTTTAAAAGATAAGTTTTCTATGCAGTGATGATTTCTGAAAACAATTTAAAACAATTTCACAAATATGAACAAGGAAGCTTGCCTGAATTTTAATGAAAATAATTGTCCTCACACAGTTGCTGAAAATGACAATTAGTCAAGTTGAATTTAATTCCTAAAATTACAAAGACGTCATATTTGAGTGGCTAATAGATTTTACATATTTTATGGTGTCCAAAACTTTCTTTAACTTTATGTACTTATTGTATGCTTATCACTGTATTTCAATTTGGGTATTTAAGTTGACAACTATTAATTGTACTTATCTTGGCTAGGATATTTTAATTGATCGAATTTCAATTGGCGCCTTTTAATTCGAAATAATTAACTTGACGCATTTTATCTTAGTGTATTTTGATATTTGCTTATTAAAATTTTAGATTAAGATTTCATTCCCAAAGATGTATTATGTCCCCATTTTAATTATTATGATAATGAGTAGTTTTACATGTTTCTAAAAGTATTTTATCCATTGTCATTTATTCACTTTCTTTTCTCTCGACTTAATTTAAATTAATACATGTAGGTCTGTTTATTTAATTTGGGATTAATTTATTGCCTTTTGACCGATGTATTTTAATTTAGAATATTTTAACTTGCAAGATTTTTAAATTATCATATATTAGTTTGGTTCTATGCTTCGCCTAGGTATGGCTTTACTATTTTAATAGCTATCAAGTTAATGGTAGTCTATAATTTTATCTAATCACCGGCTTGTATTAACTTTTAACATGATTTTTGATTATATGTATATGTTAAATATCAGAATTTGATAAGTATTGCATATTAAATTTGATCAAATTTTTCTTACTCAGCCATAAGATTTTTTTCTTAGTTGGCTTATTATGATGACTGTCAACACTATTCATTCTTTTCTTTTATTGCCCGATTACTTACGCTCTTTTTGTGATTTCTTCTTTATTTATACTTTTCAATACTAGTATTCTTTCTGGTTTGCCTTATAGATATTCTTCTGTTTATCATCATCATCATTATCATCATCGTCGTCGTCGTCGTCATCATCATCATCATCATCATCATTATTATTATTATTAAAGTGATTACTTGATTATTTATACTTTTCACATATATATTCTCCTTTTTGTTTTTATATTTTAGCGAGTGTGTGAATAGGTGTTAGTTTTAGAAGAAGATAACTTCTGATTATTGATTTACAAATAAGTAAGATTTTATTCAAAGAGAAGATCATTTAAGTTTATCCATTTTGAATGAACGATTTTAATTGTTGGCTTGACTATTTGGGTAGAATAATTTATAGTTTAAAGCTGGGTCAGATTTATTTGGATGTTAATAAATGGATAACTTGTTTAAGAACAATGTTTGATAAAGGGTTCACTAAGAAGGGTTTAAAGTAGTTTCTAAGTAAAATTTTGTAATAATTTTAATTCATTGTTGGTGTGAACGAATGGAATCATGATTTTATTAATTTAACTGAAAATATACTTTTCTTGTTTTTATCTTTCTTTTCTCTTCTTTTATTTTCTTTTAATTCATTTAAATACAATCAATTTTTACGCAATTGTTAGTAATGTAAATTAAGTTGTTACTATTATCTCTTGTGATCGAATAATTATATTTAGTCTTATTATTGTGTGTATTAATATATATACATATATTTTTCTTTTCTTTCTATTTCTTTCCTTTTTCCCTCTTTTTTTCTTTCCTTCTATTTTTTTCTTAATCACCCTATTGAGCCTTATCCTTCCGCACTTTCACTCCTCTTTATCTCTCTCGTGACACTACGGAAGGTCGTAAACATTATAAAATATGAAATCGAAGATTAAACTTTACGTTATGAGGTTTAATCGCTGCTTCCTGAGTTTGGGAATTTCCTGGGCGATTTGGGCCTTAGGGACTTCTACATGGGCCAAAAGTGGTGTTTTCTCGCCCATGGGGAGAGTGGAGGGCAGCATGACCCCGCCCCATGCGCCCCTTGCTCCTAGCTGTGCCCCTCTCCTCCTCCCTCCCTCAAGCCACCACCACCCTCCTCCACTCGCCTCCTCTAAGCCGCCCCATGCGCCACCCCTCCTCCTCTCCTCTCCACCCTCCTTGCTGGCCTAGGAGGGCTCCTCGCCGCCACACCGCTGTTCTTCCATTGGGAAGCTCCACGACGAGGAGATCCGTGGATTCGAGCGAGGAAGGAGATCGAGAACCGAGGAGATTCGCCGCTGTCATTCTGCCTCATCGCTTCGTCAAGTAAGGTATGGTTAGGGGTAATCCTTGGGGATGGTCTAGGTGCTGTGCTAGAGGTTATTTTGGTGTCATAGATCGAAAGGTGGTGCTGCGATTGAATAGATTTGATGAAAACTAGAGTTTGCATAGTGTTCTCGCTTCTAGCAGATTGGGCACACGACCTAGGGTTTGAGTTTTTGAAATTTTGGATTTTGGTCTGGCACGCCTATTGATAAAGTTGTAGATAACTTCAATACCTTTAATTGGACGCGAAGAACGCCCAATTCCGCCAGCCGCTTGAAAGATATGATTGTTTTACCTAGCGTGTTCAAATCATGATGTAATTGGGACAAACGTAATGTTTTGTAGATTACACAATTTTAGAGGTCGAATTAGCTTTTCCCAATACTTAGAAAAAGCTAGGAAATTTCCTAAGATTCAAGCGACATTATTGTCGGGACCCCGAATTTGCAAATCCGACCCTTCAGGTATTCAAGACTAGTCCAGAACGCGCTTAGTGCACACAGCCTTAACATTGGTAAATATCACAATCATACCATTCGATAGTATCAAAGTACTTTATTTAAATAACTAAAGTGGTTACTCGACCTATGGCCAAGTTACAAATATATGCCTCATAAGGCTAAACTTATTAAAAGAGAGATAATAGCAATGAAAATCAAATAATCTCGTGGCGCCATCCAAAGATACCACAGTAACTGATCGGGCTCGCTTCCCTAAGTAGACGGATCCTCTTGGAGTTCCTCCTCCAAAGCCGGGCGAGTCTCCTCTTCAACTGATGTTGTGTTGAGGCAAGGGTGAGTACTTGGTACTCAAAGAAGTCATGCATGTAATGCAAGCTAATATACTATATGCATGGCTTGGTACAAAGGAATAGCTCAAGGTATATTTGCAAGAAATGTTTTGACAAGTAATATAAGTAGATTCAAAGCAAGAGAAATAAGTAAAGCATAAATAACTTTTCAAGAAGTTTAATAAACATTTTTCCCCATCCTAAACCACATTTCCATCATCTTCATTATTAAACCAAACCAACCTTTCAAATCCAAGTTATTTTCGTAAAATCTAACCCTTGATCAGAATTCCCGAGCATTGTCCAATACCGCTGACTCGCTATTTAAATAGATTCTAAACTCGCAGAGGTTATGCACTTTACCCACAAGATACAAATAAACACCACAAAGGCGAAGTTCCCGTGAATAAAGTCTTTCTAAACCTCTAACAATACAAGTGGTCCTCCCTGCTATTAAGACTAACCCTTCCTTCGCTAAGGCGAAGTCTAGGCCAATCAACTGTTAGATGGGTACTGCCTCACCCTCAGACGCCCCCGCATAACTTACACAAAGGGTGTAGTTGACCTCCCGAGGTCCCACAGTAATGCTATTAGCAACTTAGTCAACTAGGTCCGCCCCATTACAGACATGTGGTTGCACGTTAGACCCAGCTCAAAGGCTTGCAAGGTTAAGTCCTTAGAGTGACCAGGGCAAGACTACCCAAGAACCAAATCAACATCCCCAATGCCACAACCGCCCACCTGACATTTTGCCACATGCCCCTGGCCGAAAACCGCTTATCAAACCCCGCTTGATTACCATGCACCACGTGCCATCAACATCACATGATACTTTTCCAAAACAGGTTCAATATATCATTAAGTCAATATTAACATTTGATTGTCCAAAATCATGTCATGAGCACGAGTGTGTCTAAGCAAAGATACTACAACGGCCTAAAACCCATGTTGGCAATTTAATAATGTCCAACTAGTAATCCACAACTAGGTGACAAGGGTCATGGCACATACTTAAATAATCAAGGTGTCATACAAAGCAAATTGGTATTTATCTAACTCCCATGTTTAAACAAAGTATTTTTCTAATTGAACTAGCATGCAATAGTTTAAATCAAAATAGATTTCAAATAGGATCAACATGGTCAAAGCACAACTTGCCTTCAAAAAGTACTTGTTCTTGGTCTTGAGTTGGATCCTGAGTCAATACTTCTCCTTCGAATCCTTCCGACTTCAACGCCTACTCAGTAAAGCTGCAAATAGCAAATACACAAATAAACAATAGGCAAAAAGTGTCCAAACATCCAAATAAAATCCATAAACAGAGAGAACATAATTTTATGGATTTTTAGAAACTGGAATCGTCAAATTTGGAGTTAAGACGCAAAAGTTATGATTATTTAAAGTTTAAATAATCAATTAAATAATTTTACAGAGAAAAACTTTAGTCCAAAAATTAAATAAAATTCATATTTAGGTAGATCTCAATTTTATACAAATTTAGAAATTTGAATCACTCAAATCGGAGTTGAAACGCAAAAGTTATAAGCGTTTGAAGTTTGAAACAAAATCAAATCATTATTTCGAATTAATAAATCATTTTCTTTTTCGAAATTAATTATTGCGCCAAAGATGGACACGTGGCAGCCTTCGATTGGTTGGTCGACGCCACCGGTCCATGGACTTGGTCCACGCCGCCGTCTACTGCGGACTCTGGCCCACGACTTCACGTGTCGCCGACATGTGGGCTCACTCGTGACGCTATCGCCGACGCCACGGGACTCACCACGGTGCCGACATGTGGGACCCACCGTGACGCCATGGGTGACGCCGCTTGGCTGGATTAGCCACCGACATGCGCCTTCGACACGCTGGCCCCGCTGTCGGTCACACACGCACGCTGCTGATTCGCCGACCGCTGACGGCCAACTTCCCGACACGTGGCGCAATCCCGCCGCTGATTTGAAATTCAACGGCCGCGATTAGATCCAGGGTTAACACGCTGAATCTACTCGATGATCGCGGGCCGCTCGATCTAGATCTGACGGCCCGCATCTAATCCTATAATAATCACTACTACAAGACGTGGCGATCAGGAACCGCTGGATCTTGATCCAACGGCCCGCATCTAACCGGTTTGGAACACGTGAACTCACCTCAACCGCACGATCAAGATCGGACGGTCCACGAGCTCGCGAGGGTGATGGCGACGCTGGCGGCCGCAGCCACCGGAGACGAACGACGACGAGCCCGATGGCTTTCGGTTGTTCGGCGAGATGAGTCCTTCCTTCGGTGCGCTCTCGCCACGGATTCCGGATCTGGGCTCCTTCTCGACTAAGACGACGGACGACGGCGGAATCGAGCAAAACCGCGCGGAGTGGCGCTAACTACGGCGAGCTCGCACGGCAAACGGCGGCGCCAAAGTAGATGGCTCGGGAACGGTGCGCAAGGATGAGGGCAACCTCGGGCGTGACGCTTTAAATAGCCTCGCTGCTCGTGTCTCGAGACGGAAACCTAATTTACACGGCGGCGGGCGCGGCGGAGTCCGGCCGACGGCGGAGACGATGACGCCACCGCCCACGTGGCACGACAACGCCACGATCGACGGGCGCGACGGATCCGGCCGGATACGGCTCGAACCGCAGACGGCGGATCTCACCGCTGGATCTTGATCCAACGGCTGGGATTGATTAGGTTTTGAGTCGGGTTTGATCGAGTCAATCGCTCGGTCGGACTCGAGTCCGACTCGTTCCGACTTCTACGGATGAACAAGATTTCGACCCGAGTTGAATTTCCAAATGATTTAATATTTAAAATAATTCCCAAGAATTCATTTAATTCATTAAAAATAGCAAATGACTCGTAAAAATTCCAAAATTCGAAAATATTTTGGATCATTTTGGACTCAAATAAAATATTTCCAACAAAATTTTATTTGCAAAATTAAATTCTTTAATTATTTCAAAATGGAATAAATTCAAATAAATTCCAAATAAATCCAAATAAATTCCGTAAAATTCCAAAATTCACCAAAGTGCCAAATCACACATGAATTTAAGAAAAGCAAAATTTTGGGGTGTTACAAACCTCCCCTTAATAGAATCTCGCCCCGAGATTCGTGGCTTACTAAAGGAATAGGTTTGGAAACTCTTTCTTCAAATCCTCTTCAAGGCCCTAAGTCGCTTCGCTTTCTTCATGGTTGCTCCATCGAACTCTACAGAACGGGTTGACTTGTTTCTAGTTTCTCGATCCATTGTGTCTAGAATCCTCACTGATGCTCCTTATAAGTCAAATCCTCTTGCAACTCAATTGACTCTAGCGTTCTGCTCCTCAGAACTCTGAGACACTTCTTCAATCGGGACACATGGAATACGCCATGCACTCCTCGCCAACGATCGTGGCAACTCCACCGATAAGCAACTTCGCCATGACTCAAAATCTTAAATGGTCCAACATAACGGGTGCAAGTTTCCTTTGGCATGGAACCTCTTAACTCCCCCGAGAGGCGAACTCGAGGTATACAAAGTCTTCTCGTTCAAAACTCAAGTCTCGGCGACGATTGTCAAGATAACTCTTCGCCGAGATTGGGCTATCTTCAACCTTTCCCTAATCATGGCGACCGCTTCTTCACCTCTTGAAGAATATCAGCCCAAAGACACGGCGCCACGGCCTCATTCCAATTCAATGGCGTCCGACAGGTCGACTCATACAAAGGCCTCAAAAGGTGACATCTCAGAACTAGCCTCGATAACTATTGTTGTAATCGAACTCGCATACGGCAAACTCTTATCCCAAGAGGTAGCATAAGCCAATGCACAAGCTCTCAACATATCCTCCAGACCGTTGACTCTTTCTGGCCTGGTCCATCCGTCTGTGGATGATAAGTCAGATCAAGTTCAAACGGGTTCCCATGGCTTCATGCAACTTATTCCAACCTTGAGGTAAATTGGGTACCTCTCGTCCGATACAATCCTCTTTTATAATTCGTGCAAAACAGACAATCCCGATCATGTACAATTCTCGCTAATTTATCTCCCGAGTAAGTGGTCTTCACGGGATAAAATGGGCTACTTTAGTCAAGCGATCCACTATAACCCATATGGAGTCATAACCTCCTTGAGTCTTCGGCAAACCGGTAATGAAATCCATTCCGATTTCCTCCCACTTCCACTCGTATTTTCACTGTAGCAATCCCGCTGGTCTCTCGATGCATTGCCTTGACTCTCTGGCATACGCCGCACAATGCAACATGCTCGGCAACTTCACGCTTCATACTCGCCACCGTAATCTCTCCTTCAGATCCTCGATACATCTTGGCGCTCCAGATGAATTGAGTACTTGGAGTCATGGGCTTCTTCCAAAATCGCTTGCTTTAACTCCTTTTGTTAGGCACACAAATGCGATCCTTCATCCACAACGTGCCTTGCTCATCCAACTTGAAGTCCTCTCGCCTTGCCTTCCTCCTTGATGGACTTAATCCCGCCATCTTGTCATCATCCTTCCGCCCTTCTCGGATCCGATCCTCTAGGGTAGGCTTTACTTCTAATGCGCCAAGAATCCGCTAGGTACTACCTCAATCTTCATTTTCCTGAAAATCCTCACATAACTCATCCCGACTTGTGGCTAGCAACGCACTCACTGTGATGGCTTTTCCGACTCAGAGCATCGGCCACTACGCTGGCCTTCCCGGATGGTAATGGATTCCAACATTGTAGTCCTTGATCAACTCTAACCATCTCCTCCGCCTCATATTCAGATCCGATCGGGTGAATATGTACTTAAGGCTCTTATGATCCGTGATACACTTCACATCTGCTTTCCAATCGATAGTGACGCCATATCTTCAAGGCATGCACTACGGCAAGCCTAACTCTAGGTCATGTGTCGGATAATTTTCCTCATGCGGCCTCAATCGCTTTGATGCATAAGCGATTTACCTTTCCATTCTCGTGACAAGACACATCCAAGTCCTTGGCGCGATGCGTCACAATAAATATCGGCTTTGAGCAACATCCGAGAACTAACACCGTGCCGATGTCAATCGCTTCTTCAGCTCCTCAAATCCTTTCTCACATTCTCAAGGCCCATGCAAACTTCTTTTCCTTCTTCAAAGAATTGCGTAAGAGGTTTCGCAATTGTCGAAGCCTTCGATGAAACGGCGGTAGTATCCTCGCCATTCCAAGGAAACTCCGACCGGGTCACGCCTTCTACGCTCCCAATGTAACACAGCCTTCTACTTTGCTTGGATCTACTGGCGACTCCTTCAAGGGTCATTACATGTCCAAGAAACTCCACCTTGTCCTTCCAAAAATCACACTTGTCGAACTTGGCTAAAAGTTGTCGCTCCTCGCCTTTCCAAAACTCGCCTTAAGTGTTCTAAGATGTTCATCCTCCTGCCTTGGAGTAGATTAGATATCGCCTATGAACACGACGACAAACTTGTCCAAATATTCCATGAACACCTTATTCATCATATTCATGAAATAAGCCGGGCGATTCGTCACCCAAAGGACATAATCAGAACTCAGAATGTCCATATCTTGACGAGAATGCGCCTTCTGAATATCTTCTCGATCGGATCTTCAATCGATGGTATCCCGATCTCGTATCAATCTTGAGAAAACTCCGCTCCTCTTAACTGATCAAACAAATCATCAATCCCGGTAGCGGATACTTATTCTTCACGGTGACTTCATTGAGTGCACTGTAGTCAATGCACATCCCGAAACTCCCGCCCTTCTTCTTGACAAACAAAACCGGTGCTCCCACTACGACTAACTCCTGGCCTCGATAAATCCTTTCTCCATTAACTCTTCTAGCTGCTTTCTTCATTTCTACCAACTCCTCGTGACATCCGATAGGGTCTCTTTGCTATCGGTGCCGTACTGTACAAGCTCTATCACAAACTCTATGTCCCTCGCCTCAAGGCATACTGTAGATCTTCTGAAAACATCTGGTACTCATTCACTACCGACATCCTCTATGCCGATTGCCTTGGTACGTTAACCATCAATCGCCCATCTCTAATCAAGTGGCTTGAAATTCCACTTTCTTCCCACACTGCTCTCAATCGAGATAGTCCTTCGCCCACAATCCAATACGGCCTTGTGCTTGGATAACCAATCCATTCCCAATATGACGCCTAAGGTCCGGGTCTCCAAAATTATAAGGTTTGCTAGGAACTCTATTCCATCTATTAGTATTCTCACCCCAACATCCTACTTTCGCTCGGAGTTCTAACTGTGGGTTTGAACTAAAAGCATGCACTTAAGTCTTGCAATCCTCAAATCATTTCTAGTAGCAAAGCCTTGCTAAACAAACGAATGCGAAGCTCCAGAGTCAAACAAAATCAAGGTGTATCGAGTTAACAAGTAACTTACCCAAGACGACGTCCGTAGCATTCGCAGCAGCATCCGCGGTGACATGGTTGACTCGGCCTCTCACCACGGCCTGGGGTGTGGCTCTCGTGCCGGGCGCCCTAGCTGGGTGGTTCCTAGATTGAAGCGAATCGGGTCACTCGCTGCCTTCTTTGGACAATCATGGCAAAGTGTCTCGCTCGTTGCGCTTGTAGCAGCTGCCTCACTGCTCCTTGCCGATCGCTCGAGTAGCGCTTTAGCGGGGCTGGGGTCCGTAGTTCTGATTGGCAGGTCTTGGTGCCGGGATGGTGTCCTTGTTGCATTCTCGTGGTTGGAATCAAGAATTGATTTGGTGCAACTCTCAGCGCCGCTATGCTCTCGGCGTGATCCTTGCCGTTGCATCCTCGCGCTTCGTTTCATCCAGGCCTTGCGCTTTGTCCTCAAGAATAAGCGCCTTATTCACCAACTCTTGGAAATCTGGAAAGGTGTGGGTGATCAACCCTACTTGCAATCCCGAAGTTAAGTCCCTTCATAAAACGAGACTGCCTCGATTTATCTCGTCGCTACATCCTCAAAAAGCGAGCGTTAGCCGTGAACTTGTTCAGTAGCTCGCCACCGGCCGATTACCTTGCTTCTGCTCAACTCCTCCTTCTTAAGGTCCATGATTCCTTCAGCACGTGATACCGCTTAATGCAAACCGTGAACTCTTCCCAAGTGATATCTTGAGGGTTCTCTCATGCGTGGCACGTAGTTCTCCCACCATTCTGGCAATGTTCTTCCAACCGATGAGAAGCGAGAGTACCTTCTCATTTCCTATGCATTGAGCTATGTGTAGCTTCCTCTCGATTGATCTTAACCAATCATCGGCCTCCAATGGATTGGCATTCCCAGAGAAAGTGGGTGGGTGAGTTCTCATGAACTCGACAGTCTTGTATTCTCAAGCGTGGTCCCCGATTAACTTGATTAGCAAAGTGGCCTGAGCAAAGGACGTGCTGCATTTGTTGCATCATAGCATGCATCAATCGAGTCCGGGCAGCAAGAAAAGCTCCAAATTCTCGCATATCCAAGCGGTGCCGGGTGCTCCATCATTGGGGTTTTCACGGGCAGAACCACTCCCATTGCTTCCAAAGTTTCCACTGTGTTCACCATCTCGCCGATTTGCTCTAGGTTTAGAGATGAGAGGGAAACAAGAATAGACAAGTAATATGGAACTTATGCGGGGCTAAAGGTGTAACTTTAAGGTCCAACTTTATTATTAATAACTTGGTATGGTCGCACAATGCCTAAGGGCCTTGCAACACATAATGCACACTCAAAGAAACAAAGCAAATCCAAATCGAACTAACTCGAGTCTAACGCCTAAAGGGTGACTTCTTTATTCTATGACGCGACTCGCCAAGGAGTCTCACTATAGAACCTATGCTCACTCATCGAAAACCTCCACTACCTGGTACGGTGTCGTGGGCATAGGCGCCAAACGACGCCATGTCCAAAGAATCGTGTCCTCTATGGTAGTCGGAAGCAAAGGTCCTCATCGAGATCTCGACTCCTCCGATCTCGCTCGTAGCTCGAGCATCGCTCGGTCCGTCCGCATAAAGTCATCTCCAACTCGCCAATCCTTCGCAGAAGGTGTGCCACATACTCTTGAGCTTCCCGCCATCTGCTCTTCTCTCGCCGTGATCTCCTTGCGGGCCTTCGTAGCTCCTTGCTTGTATTATCTAGTACATCCTCCTGGCGACGATTTACAAATCGTGCTAATCGTGTAACCGCGGGCATCCTCATCCCGAATCGCCGTCAAGAAGGTTATCGCTGCGCTGATGATAACGGAACACCGCATTTCCAACTCTCTGGCGATACGGTAATGTGCCGCATTGCTCGTCGTGATACTTCTTGGATACCCATCTGCATTGTAGATCTCCGGCAAAGGCAGTTGTATCCGCGATTGCCTGGCCCTTTTCCTAGCAGTACCTCAATCCTCACGCCACAAGCCTTGATCAATCCCGCTTGTCCGATCACTTCCACTTGGTATTGGGGCTTCTCAAAATCTCCGAGAGTCTCAGAGCATATGCCAAAGTTCCGCTGGCGTGACTAACTCCCAGATCAACGTAGTTGAACTCTTCCTCCATCTCACACAAGAGTGCTTTACGTAAGAACTCGAATTTTTAAATTGTGACAAGGTAAGGGAAAATTTCAGCAAGAGACAAGAAAAGAGAGAAGGGATAAGTCGAGATGTCATTTCTTATCTTGACAAATTTTTAGCTTTTAGAAAATAGGTTTTATCCTCACTACGACCATTCTAGCTTAGGGTTGAGCCTACAATAAGTATGGCTCGATACTACCTCTGCTGACCCCGAATTTGCAAATCCGACTTCAGGTATTCAAAGACTAGTCCAGAACGCCGCTTAGTGCACACAGCCTTAACATCGGTAAATATCACAATCATACCAATCGATATTATCAAAGTACTTTATTTAAATAACTAAATCAGTTACTCGACCTTATGGTCAAGTTACAAATATATGCCTCGCAAGGCTAAACTTATTAAAAGAGAAATAATAGCAAATGAAAATCAAATAACTCGTGGCGCCATCCAAGATACCACAGTAACCGATCGGGCTCGCTTCCTAAGTAGACGGATCCTCTTGGAGTTCCTCCTCCAAAGCCGGGCGTAGTCTCCTCTTCAACTGATATTGTGTTGAGGCAAGGGTGAGTACTTGGTACTCAAAGAAGTCATGCAATGTAATGCAAGCTAATATACTATATGCATGGCTTGGTACAAAGGAATAGCTCAAGGTATATTTGCAAAGAAATGATTTGACAAGTAATATAAGTAGATTCAAAGCAAAGAGAAATAAGTAAAGCATAAATAACTTTTCAAGAAGTTTAATAAACATTTTTCCCCATCCTAAACCACATTTCCATCATCTTCATTATTAAACCAACCCAACCTTTCAAATCCAAGTTATTTTCGTAAAATCTAACCCTTGACTCAGTAATTCCCGAGCATTGTCCAAGATCGTGGACTCGCTATTTAAATAGATTCTAAACTCGCAGAGGTTATGCACTTTACCCACAAGATACAATAAACACCACAAAGGCGAAGTTCCCGTGAATAAAGTCTTTCTAAGCCTCAAACAACACAAGTGGTCCTCTCCTGTCAGGCTCTACACCATCCCTTCCTTAGCCAAGGCGAAGTATGGGACCAATCACACTGCTAGATGGGTATCTGCCACACCACGATACGCCTCCCGCATAATCACACAAAGGGTGTAATTGACACTCCCGAGGCTCCACAAGTGAGTCCTTAGCGACTTAGTCAACTAGGGCCGCCCCATTCCAGCCATGTGGTTGCAAGTATGACCCAGCCAAAGGCTTGCAAGGTTAAGTCCTTAGAGTGACCAGGCAAGACTACCCAAGAACCAAATCAACATCCCCAATGCCACAACCGCCCACCTGATTACTTTTGCCACATGCCCCTGGCCGAAATCGCTTATCAAACCCCGCTTGATTACCATGCACCACGTGCCATCAACATCACATGATACTTTTCCAAAACAGGTTCAATATATCATTAAGTCAATATTAACATTTGATTGTCCAAAATCATGTCATGAGCACGAAAGTGTGTCTAAGCAAGATACTACAACGGCCTAAACCCATGTTGGCAATTTAATAATGTCCAACTAGTAATCCACAACTAGGGTGACAAAGGGTCATGGCACATACTTAAATAATCAAGGTGTCATACAAAGCAAATTGGTATTTATCTAACCCCATGTTTAAACAAAGTATTTTTCTAATTGAACTAGCATGCAATAGTTTAAATCAAAATAGATTTCAAATAGGATCAACATGGTCAAAGCACAACTTGCCTTCAAAAAGTACTTGTTCTTGGTCTTGAGTTGATCCTGAGTCAATACTTCTCCTTCGAATCCTTCCTAGCACTTCAACGCCTACTCGTAAAGCGCAAATAGCAAATACACAAATAAACAATAGGCAAAAAGTGTCCAAACTCCAAATAAAATCCATAAACAGAGAGAACATAATTTTCTGGATTTTTAGAAACTGAATCGCTAAATTTGGAGTTAAAACGCAAAAGTTATGATTATTTAAAGTTTAAATAATCAATTAAATAATTTTACAGAGAAAACTTTAGTCCAAAATTAAATAAAATTCATATTTAGGTAGATCTCAATTTTATACAAATTTAGAAATTTGAATCACTCAAATCGGAGTTGAAACGCAAAAGTTATAAGCGCTTGAAGTTTGAATCTAAAATCAAATCATTATTTCGAATTAATAAATCATTTTCTTTTTTCGAAATTAATTATTGCGCCAAAGATGGACACGTGGCAGCCTCTCGATTGGTTGGCCGACGCCACCGGTCCATGGACTTGGTCCACGCCGCCGTCTACTGCGTGGACTCTGGCCCACGACTTACGTGTCGCCGACATGTGGGCTCACTCGTGACGCTATCGCCGACGTCACGGGGACTCACCACTGCGTCATGTGGGACCCACCGTGACGCCATGGGTGACGCCGCCGCTGGTCGATTAGCCACGACATGCGCCCTTCGACACGCTGGCCTCGCGGTCGGGTCACACACGCACGCTGGGATCGCCGACCGCCGACGGCCCAAGCTTCCCGACACGTGGCGCAATCCCGCCGCTGATTTGAAATTCAACGGCCGCGATTAGATCCAGGGTTAACACGCTGAATCTACTCGATGATCGTGGGCCGCTCGATCTAGATCGACGGTCCAGATCTAATCCTATAATAATCACTACTACCAAGACGTGGCGATTAGGAACCGCTGGATCTTGATCCAACGGCCCAGATCTAACCGGTTTGGAACACGTGAACTCACTCTCAACCGCACGATCAAGATCGGACGGCCCACGAGCTCGCGAGGCGATGGCGACGCGCGTGCGCAGCCCACCGGAGACGAACGACGACGAGCCCGATGGCGCTCGGGTTGTTCGGCGAGATGAGTCCTCTTCTTCGCCTCGCCACGGATTCCGGATTCGGGCTCCTTCTCGACTAAGACGACGGACGACGGCGGACCGAGCAAAATCATGGCGGAGTGGCGCTAACTACGGCGAGCTCGCAGACGGGCAAACGGGCGGCACCAAAGTAGATGGCTCTGGGAACGGTGCGCAAGGATGAGGGCAACCCTGGCGTGACTGTGGCTTTAAATAGCCTCTGCTGCTTCAGGCCCGAGACTAAACCTAATTTACACGGCATGCGCGCGGCGGAGTCCGGCCGGACGGCGGAGACGATGACGCTACCGCCCACGTGGCACGATCAACGGCCACGATCGCAGGCGCGATCGATCCGGCCGGATACGGCCGAACCTAGACGGGCGGATCTCACCGCTGGATCTTGATCCAACGGCTGGGATTGATTAGGTTTTGAGCCGGTTTGATCGAGTCAATCGCTCGGTCGGACTCGAGTCCGACTGGTTCCGACTCTGGCCGATGAACAAGACTGAATTCGAGTTGATTTTCCAATGATTTAATATTTAAAATAATTCCCAAGAATTCATTTAATTCATTAAAATAGCAAATGACTCGTAAAATTCCAAAAATTCTCGAAAATATTTTGGATCATTTTGACTCAAATAAAATATTTCCAACAAAATTTTATTTGCAAAATTAAATTCTTTAATTATTTCAAAATGGAATAAATTCAAATAAATTCCAAATAAATCCAAATAAATTCCAGAAAATTCCAAAATTCACCAAAGTGCCAAATCACACATGAATTTAAGAAAAGCAAAATTTTGGGGTGTTACAAACCTCCCTTAATAGAATCTCGCCCCGAGATTCGTGGCTTACTAAAGGAATAGGTTTGGAAACTCTTTCTTCAAATCCTCTTCAAGGCCCTAAGTCGCTTCGCTTTCTTCATGGTTGCTCCATCGAACTCTACAGAAACGGGTTGACTTGTTTCTAGTTTCTCGATCCATTGTGTCTAGAATCCTCACGGATGCTCCTTATAAGTCAAATCCTCTTGCAACTCAATTGACTCTAGCGGTGTGCTCTCAGAACTCGAGACACTTCTTCAATCGGGACACATGGAATACATCATGCACTCCTCGCCAACGATCGTGGCAACTCCACCGATAAGCAACTTCGCCTCATGACTCAAAATCTTAAATGGTCCAACATAACGGGTGCAAGTTTCCTTTGGCATGGAACCTCTTAACTCCCCGAGAGGCGAACTCGAGGTATACAAAGTCTTCTCGTTCAAAACTCAAGTCTCGGCGACGATTGTCAAGATAACTCTTCTCACGAGATTGGGCTATCTTCAACCTTTCCCTAATCATGGCGACCGCTTCTTCAAATTTCTTGAAGAATATCAGCCCAAAGACACGGGCGCCACGGCCTCATTCCAATTCAATGGCGTCCGACAGGTCGACTCATACAAAGGCCTCAAAAGGTGACATCTCAGAACTAGCCTCGATAACTATTGTTGTAACTAAACTCGATACGGCAAACTCTTATCCCAAGAGGTAGCATAAGCCAATGCACAAGCTCTCAACATATCCTCCAGACCGTTGACTCTTTCTGCCTCTGGCTCCATCCGTCTCAGGATGATAAGTCAGATCAAGTTCAAACGGGTTCCCATGGCTTCATGCAACTTATTCCGTAACCTTGAGGTAAATTGGGTACCTCTGTCCGATACAATCCTCTTTGGCACTCCGCAAACAGACAATCCCGATCATGTACAATTCTCGCTAATTTATCTCCCGAGTAAGTGGTCTTCACGGGATAAAATGGGCTACTTTAGTCAAGCGATCCACTATAACCCATATGGAGTCATAACCTCCTTGAGTCTTCTAAGAAACCGGTAATGAAATCCATTCCGATTTCCTCCCACTTCCACTCGTATTTTCACGGCTGTAGCAATCCCGCTGGTCTCTCGATGCATTGCCTTGACTCTCCGCATACGCCGCACAATGCAACATGCTCGCAACTTCACGCTTCATACTCGCCACCGTAATCTCTCCTTCAGATCCTCGATACATCTTGGCGCTCCAGATGAATTGAGTACTTGAGTCATGGGCTTCTTCCAAAATCGCTGCTTTAACTCCTTTTGTTAGGCACACAAATGCGATCCTTCATCCACAACGTGCCTTGCTCATCCAACTTGAAGTCCTCTCGCCTTGCCTTCCTCCTTGATGGACTTAATCCTCGCTGATCTTGTCATCATCCTTCCGCCCTTCTCGGATCTGATCCTCTAGGTAGGCTTTACTTCTAATGCGCCAAGAATCCGCTAGGTACTACCTCAATCTTCATTTTCTCAAAATCCTCACATAACTCATCCTCGACTTGTGGCTAGCAACGCACTCACTGTGATGGCTTTTCCGACTCAGAGCATCTGGCCACTACGCTGGCCTTCCCGGATGGTAATGGATTCCAACATTATAGTCCTTGATCAACTCTAACCATCTCTCTCGCCTCATATTCAGATCCGATCGGGTGAATATGTACTTAAGGCTCTTATGATCCGTGATACACTTCACATCTGCTTTCCAATCGATAGTGACGCCATATCTTCAAGGCATGCACTACGGCAGCCTAACTCTAGGTCATGTGTCGGATAATTTTCCTCATGCGGCCTCAATCGCTTTGATGCATAAGCGATTTACCTTTCCATTCTCGTGACAAGACACATCCAAGTCCTTGGCGCGATGCGCCACAATAAATATCGGCTTTGAGCAACATCCCAGAGAACTAACACCGTGCCGATGTCAATCGCTTCTTCACCCTCAAATCCTTTCTCACATTCTCAAGGCCCATGCAAACTTCTTTTCCTTCTTCAAAGAATGCGTAAGAGGTTTCGCAATTGTCGAAGCCTTCGATGAAACGGCGGTAGTATCCTCGCCATTCCAAGGAAACTCCGACCGGGTCACGCCTTCTACCGCTCCCAATGTAACACGCCTTCTACTTTGCTTGGATCTACGGCGACTCCTTCATGGTCATTACATGTCCAAGAAACTCCACCTTGTCCTTCCAAAAATCACACTTGCTTAACTTGGCTAAAAGTTGTCGCTCCTCACTTTTCCAAAACTCGCCTTAAGTGTTCGGCATGTTCATCCTCCTGCCTTGGAGTAGATTAGATATCGCCTATGAACACGACGACAAACTTGTCCAAATATTCCATGAACACCTTATTCATCATATTCATGAAATAAGTCGGGCGATTCGTCTACCCAAAGGACATAATCAGAACTCGTGAATGTCCATATCTTGACGAGAATGCGCCTTCTAATATCTTCTCGATCGGATCTTCAATCGATGGTATCCCGATCTCGTATCAATCTTGGAGAAAACTCCGGCCCTCTTAATCGATCAAACAAATCATCAATCCTGGTAGCGGATACTTATTCTTCACGGTGACTTCATTGAGTGCACTGTAGTCAATGCACATCCCGAAACTCCCGCCCTTCTTCTTGACAAACAAAACTGGTGCTCCCCTACGGCGACTAACTCGGCCTCGATAAATCCTTTCTCCATTAACTCTTCTAGTCAAGCTTCTTCATTTCTACCAACTCCTCGTGACATCCGATAGGGTCTCTTTGCTATCGGTGCCGTACTGTACAAGCTCTATCACAAACTCTATGTCCCTCGTCTCAAGGCATACTGTAGATCTTCTGAAAACATCGGGTACTCATTCACTACCGACATCCTCTATGCCGATTGCCTTGGTACTGTTAACCATCAATCGCCCATCTCTAATCGCAGTGGGCTTGAAATTCCACTTTCTTCCCACACTGCTCTCAATCGAGATAGTCCTTCGCCCACAATCCAATACGGCCTTGTGCTTGGATAACCAATCCATTCCCAATATGACGCCTAAGGTCCGGGTCTCCAAAATTATAAGGTTTGCTAGGAACTCTATTCCATCTATTAGTATTCTCACCCCTAACATCCTACTTTCGCTCGAGTTCTAACTGTGGGTTTGAACTAAAAGCATGCACTTAAGTCTTGCAATCCTCAAATCATTTCTAGTAGCAAAGCCTTGCGAACAAACGAATGCGAAGCTCCAGAGTCAAACAAAATCAAGGTGTATCGAGTTAACAAGTAACTTACCCAAGACGACGTCCGTAGCATTCTCGCAGGCATCCGCGGTGACATGGTTGACTCGGCCTCTCACCACGGCCTGGGTGTGGCTCTCGTGCCGGGCGCCCTAGCTGGGTGGTTCCTAGATTGAAGCGAATCGGGTCACTCTCGCTGCCTTCTTTGGACAATCATGGCAAAGTGTCTCGCTCGTTGCGCTTGTAGCAAATGCCTCACTGCTCTTGCCGATCGCTCGAGTAGCGTAGCGGGGCTGGGTCCGTAGTTCGATTGACAGTGTCTTGGTGCCGGGATGGTGTCCTTGTTGCATTCTCGTGGTTGGAATCAAGAATTGATTTGGTGCAACTCAGCGCCGCTATGCTCTCGGGCGTGATCCTTGCCGTTGCATCCTCGCGCTTCCTCGTTTCATCCAGCCTTTGCGCTTTGTCCTCAAGAATAAGCGCCTTATTCACCAACTCTTGGAAATCTGGAAAGGTGTGGGTGATCAACCCTACTTGCAATCCCGGTTAAGTCCCTTCATAAAACGAGACTGCCTCGATTTATCCGTCGCTACATCCTCAAAAAGCGAGCGTGCTAGCTGTGGTGAACTTGTTCAGTAGCTCGCCACCGGGCCGATTACCTTGCTTCGGTGCTCAACTCCTCCTTCTTAAGGTCCATGATTCCTTCAGCACGTGATACCGCTTAATGCAAACCGTGAACTCTTCCCAAGTGATATCTTGAGGGTTCTCTTGCGGGCACGTAGTTCTCCCACCATTCTGGCCAATTCTTCCAACCGATGAGAAGCGAGAGTACCTTCTCATTTCCTATGCATTGAGCTATGTGTAGCTTCCTCTCGATTGATCTTAACCAATCATCGGCCTCCAATGGATTGGCATTCCCAGAGAAAGTGGGTGGGTGAGTTCTCATGAACTCGATAGTCTTGTATTCTCAAGCGTGGTCCCCGATTAACTTGATTAGCAAAGTGGCCTGAGCAAAGGACGTGCTGCATTTGTTGCATCATAGCATGCATCAATCGAGTCCGGGCAGCAAGAAAAGCTCCAAATTCTGCATATCCAATAGGGCGGCCGGTGCTCCATCATTGGGGTTTTCTCACGGGCGAACCACTCCCATTGCTTCCAAAGTTTCCACTGTGTTCACCATCTGGCCGATTTGCTCTAGGTTTAGAGATGAGAGGGAAACAAGAATAGACAAGTAATATGGAACTTATGCGGGGCTTAAAGGTGTAACTTTAAGGTCCAACTTTATTATTAATAACTTGGTATGGTCACATAATGCCTAAGGGCCTTGCAACACATAATGCACACTCAAAGAAACAAAGCAAATCCAAATCGAACTAACTCGAGTCTAACGCCTAAAGGGTGACTTCTTTATTCTATGACGCGACTCGCCAAGGAGTCTCACTATAGAACCTATGCTCACTCATCGAAAACCTCCACTACCTGGTACGGTGTCGTGGGCATAGGCGCCGAAACGACGCCATGTCCAAAGAATCGTGTCCTCTCGTGGTAGTCGGCAAGCAAAGGTCCTCATCGAGATCCGACTCTCCGATCTCGCTCGTAGCTCGAGTAATCGCTCGGGTCCGTCCGCATAAAGTCATCTCCAACTCGCCAATCCTTCGCAGAAGGTGTGCCACATACTCTTGAGCTTCCCGCCATCTGCTCTTCTCTCGCCGTGATCTCCTTGGCGGGCCTTCAGAGCTCCTGCTTGTATTATCTAGTACATCCTCCTGGCGACGCATAAATCGTGCTAATCGTAACCGCGGGCATCCTCATCCCGAATCGCCGGTCAAGAAGGTTATCGCTGCGCTGATGATAACGGAACACCGCATTTCCAACTCTGGCGAGATACGTAATGTGCCGCATTGCTCGCCGTGATACTTCTTGGATACCCATCTCGCATTGTAGATCTCCGGCAAAGGCAAAGGTATCGGCGATTGCCTGGCCCTTTTTCCTAGCAGTACCTCAATCCTCACGCCACAAGCCTTGATCAATCCCGCTTGTCCGATCACTTCCACTTGGTATTGGGGCTTCTCAAAATCTCCGAGAGTCTCAGAGCATATGCCAAAGTTCCGCAGCGTGACTAACTCCTGCATCAACGTAGTTGAACTCTTCCTCCATCTCACACAAGAGTGCTTTACGTAAGAACTCTAATTTTTAAATTGTGACAAGGTAAGGGAAAATTTCAGCAAGAGACAAGAAAAGAGAGAAGGGATAAGTCGAGATGTCATTTCTTATCTTGACAAATTTTTAGCTTTAGAAAATAGGTTTTATCCTCACTACGACCATTCTAGCTAGGGTTGAGCCTACAAATAAGTATGGCTCGATACTACCTCTGCCGACCCCGAATTTGCAAATCCGACTCTTCAGGTATTCAAAGCACTAGTCCAGAACGCGCTTAGTGCACACAGCCTTAACATTGGTAAATATCACAATCATACCAATCGATACCATCAAAGTACTTTATTTAAATAACTAAATCGTTACTCGACCTTATGGCCAAGTTACAAATATATGCCTCGCAAGGCTAAACTTATTAAAAGAGAAATAATAGCAAATGAAAATCAAATAACATCGTGGCGCCATCCAAGATACCACAGTGCAACCGACCGGCTCGCTTCCCTAAGTAGACGGATCCTCTTGGAGTTCCTCCTCCAAAGCCGCGTAGTCTCCTCTTCAACTGTATTGTGTTGAGGCAAGGGTGAGTACTTGGTACTCAAAGAAGTCATGCAATGTAATGCAAGCTAATATACTATATGCATGGCTTGGTACAAAGGAATAGCTCAAGGTATATTTGCAAAGAAATGATTTGACAAGTAATATAAGTAGATTCAAAGCAAGAGAAATAAGTAAAGCATAAATAACTTTTCAAGAAGTTTAATAAACATTTTTCCCCATCCTAAACCACATTTCCATCATCTTCATTATTAAACCAACCCAACCTTTCAAATCCAAGTTATTTTCGTAAAATCTAACCCTTGATCAGAATTCCCGAGCATTGTCCAAAGACTGGACTCCTGGCTTATTTAAATAGATTCTAAACTCGCAGAGGTTATGCACTTTACCCACAAGATACAAATAAACACCACAAAGGCGAAGTTCCCGTGAATAAAGTCTTTCTAAGCCTCAAACAACACAAGTGGTCCTCTCCTGTTCAGGCTCTACACCATCCCTTCCTTAGCCAAGGCGAAGTATGGGACCAACACACTGCTAGATGGGTATCTGCCACACCCACGATACGCCTCCCCGCATAACTCACACAAAGGGTGTAATTGACACTCCCGAGGCTCCACAAGTGAGTCCTTAGCAACTTAGTCAACTAGGTCCGCCCCATTCCAAACATGTGGTTGCAAGTATGACCCAGCTTCAAAGGCTTGCAAGGTTAAGTCCTTAGAGTGACCAGGCAAGACTACCCGAAGAACCAAATCAACATCCCCAATGCCACAACTGCCCACCTGATTACATCTTGCCACATGCCCCTGGCCGAAATCGCTTATCAAACCCCGCTTGATTACCATGCACCACGTACATCAACATCACATGATACTTTTCCAAAACAGGTTCAATATATCATTAAGTCAATATTAACATTTGATTGTCCAAAATCATGTCATGAGCACGAGTGTGTCTAAGCAAGATACTACAACGGCCTAAAACCCATGTTGGCAATTTAATAATGTCCAACTAGTAATCCACAACTAGGGTGACAAAGGGTCATGGCACATACTTAAATAATCAAGGTGTCATACAAAGCAAATTGGTATTTATCTAACCCCATGTTTAAACAAAGTATTTTTCTAATTGAACTAGCATGCAATAGTTTAAATCAAAATAGATTTCAAATAGGATCAACATGGTCAAAGCACAACTTGCCTTCAAAAAGTACTTGTTCTTGGTCTTGAGTTGGATCCTGAGTCAATACTTCTCCTTCGAATCCTTCCCAGACTTCAACGCCTACTCGTAAAGCTGCAAATAGCAAATACACAAATAAACAATAGGCAAAAAGTGTCCAAACTCCAAATAAAATCCATAAACAGAGAGAACATAATTTTATGGATTTTTAGAAACTGAATCACAAATTTGGAGTTAAAACGCAAAAGTTATGATTATTTAAAGTTTAAATAATCAATTAAATAATTTTACAGAGAAAACTTTAGTCCAAAAATTAAATAAAATTCATATTTAGGTAGATCTCAATTTTATACAAATTTAGAAATTTGAATCACTCAAATCGGAGTTGAAACGCAAAAGTTATAAGCGCTTGAAGTTTGAATCTAAAATCAAATCATTATTTCGAATTAATAAATCATTTTCTTTTTCGAAATTAATTATTGCGCCAAGATGGACACGTGGCAGCCTCTCGATTGGTTGGTCGACGCCACCGGCCCATGGACTTGGTCCACGCCGCCGTCCACCGTGGACTCCTGGCCCACGACTTCCACGTGTCGACATGTGGGCCCACTCGTGACGCTATCGCCGACGTCGGGGACTCACCACGGTGCCGACAGTGGGACCCACCGATGACGCCATGGGTGACGCCGCTATCGATTAGCCACCGACATGCGGGCCCTCGACACGCTGGCCTCGCTGTCATTACACGCGACGCTGCTGATTCGCCGACCGCCGGCCCAACTTCCCGACACGTGGCGCAATCCCGCCGCTGATTTGAAAATCAACGGCCGCGATTAGATCCAGGGTTAACACGCTGAATCTACTCGATGATCGCGGGCCGCTCGATCTAGATCGGACGGTCCGCATCTAATCCTATAATAATCACTACTACAGACGTGGCGATTGTGAACCGCTGGATCTTGATCCAACGGCCCGCATCTAACCGGTTTGGAACACGTGAACTCACCTCAACCGCACGATCAAGATCGGACGGTCCACAGAGCTCGCGAGGGCGATGGCGACGCTGGCTGCCGCAGCCACCGGAGACGAACGACGACGAGCCCGACGGCGCTGGTTGCTCCGGCGAGATGAGTCCTTCCTTCGGCGCGCCTCGCCACGGATTCCGGATCTGGGCTCCTTCTCGGCGAAGACGACTGACGGCGGCGAATCGAGCAAAACCGCGCGGAGTGGCGCTAACTACGGCGAGCTCGCACGGCAAACGGGCGGCAGCCAAAGTAGATGGCTCGGGAACGGTGCGCAAGGATGAGGGCAACCTCGGGCGTGACGCTTTAAATAGCCTCTGCTCAGGCCCGAGACGGAAACCTAATTTACACTACGGCGGGCGCGCGGCGGAGTCCGGCCGGACGGCGGAGACGATGACGCCAGCCGCCCACGTGGCACGATCAACGGCCACGATCGCGACGGGCGCGATCGATCCGGCCGATACGGCCGAACCGCAGACGGCGGATCTCACCGCTGGATCTTGATCCAACGGCTGGGATTGATTAGGTTTTGAGCCGGTTTGATCGAGTCAATCGCTCGGCCTGACTCGAGTCCGACTGGTTCCGACTTGGCCGATGAACAAGATTTGACCCGAGTTGATTTTCCAATGATTTAATATTTAAAATAATTCCCAAGAATTCATTTAATTCATTAAAAATAGCAAATGACTCGTAAAATTCCGTAAAAATTCGAAAATATTTTGGATCATTTTGGACTCAAATAAAATATTTCCAACAAAATTTTATTTGCAAAATTAAATTCTTTAATTATTTCAAAATGGAATAAATTCAAATAAATTCCAAATAAATCCAAATAAATTCCAGAAAATTCCAAAATTCACCAAAGTGCCAAATCACACATGAATTTAAGAAAAGCAAAATTTTGGGGTGTTACAAACCTCCCCTTAATAGAATCTCGCCCCGAGATTCAGGCTTACTAAAGGAATAGGTTTGGAAACTCTTTCTTCAAATCCTCTTCAAGGCCCCAAGTCGCTTCGCTTTCTTCATGGTTGCTCCAATCGAACTCTACAGTAAACGGGTTGACTTGTTTCTAGTTTCTCGATCCATTGTGTCTAGAATCCTCACGGATGCTCCTTATAAGTCAAATCCTCTTGCAACTCAATTGACTCTAGCGCTCTGCTCCTCAGAACTCGAGACACTTCTTCAATCGGGACACATGGAATACGCCATGCACTCCTCGCCAACGATCGTGGCAACTCCACCGATAAGCAACTTCGCCTCGCGACTCAAAATCTTAAATGGTCCAACATAACGGGTGCAAGTTTCCTTTGGCATGGAACCTCTTAACTCCCCCGAGAGGCGAACTCGAGGTATACAAAGTCTTCTCGTTCAAAACTCAAGTCTCGCGACGATTGTCAAGATAACTCTTCTGGCCGAGATTGGGCTATCTTCAACCTTTCCCTAATCATGGCGACCGCTTCTTCAAATTTCTTGAAGAATATCAGCCCAAAGACACGGCGCCACGGCCTCATTCCAATTCAATGGCGTCCGACAGTGGTCGACCATACAAAGGCCTCAAAAGGTGACATCTCAGAACTAGCTTGATAACTATTGTTGTAACTAAACTCAGATACGGCAAACTCTTATCCCAAGAGGTAGCATAAGCCAATGCACAAGCTCTCAACATATCCTCCAGACCGTTGACTCTTTCTGGCCTGGCTCCATCCGTCTGTGGATGATAAGTCAGATCAAGTTCAAACGGGTTCCCATGGCTTCATGCAACTTATTCCGTAACCTTGAGGTAAATTGGGTACCTTCGTCTGACATAATCCTCTTTGGCACTCCGCAAACAGACAATCCCGATCATGTACAATTCTCGCTTAATTTATCTCCCGAGTAAGTGGTCTTCACGGGATAAAATGGGCTACTTTAGTCAAGCGATCCACTATAACCCATATGGAGTCATAACCTCCTTGAGTCTTCGAACCGGTAATGAAATCCATTCCGATTTCCTCCCACTTCCACTCGTATTTTCAATGCTGTAGCAATCCCGCCGGTCTCTCGATGCATTGCCTTGACTCTCCGCATACGCCGCACAATGCAACATGCTCGGCAACTTCACGCTTCATACTCGCCACCGTAATCTCTCCTTCAGATCCTCGATACATCTTGGCGCCTGTGATGAATTGAGTACTTGGAGTCATGGGCTTCTTCCAAAATCACTGCTTTAACTCCTTTTGTTAGGCACACAAATGCGATCCTTCATCCACAACGTGCCTTGCTCATCCAACTTGAAGTCCTCGCCTTGCCTTCCTCCTTGATGGACTTAATCCTCGCGGATCTTGTCATCATCCTTCGCCCTTCTCGGATCTGATCCTCTAGGGTAGGCTTTACTTCTAATGCGCCAAGAATCCGCTTAGGTACTACCTCAATCTTCATTTTCTCAAAATCCTCACATAACTCATCCCGACTTGTGGCTAGCAACGCACTCACTGTGATGGCTTTTCCGACTCAGAGCATCGGCTACTACGCTGGCCTTCCCGGATGGTAATGGATTCCAACATTGTAGTCCTTGATCAACTCTAACCATCTCCTCTCGCCTCATATTCAGATCCGATCGGGTGAATATGTACTTAAGGCTCTTATGATCCGTATACACTTCACATCTGCTTTCCAATCGATAGTGACGCCATATCTTCAAGGCATGCACTACGGCAGCCTAACTCTAGGTCATGTGTCGGATAATTTTCCTCATGCGGCCTCAATCGCTTTGATGCATAAGCGATTTACCTTTCCATTCTCAGACAAGACACATCCAAGTCCTTGGCGCGATGCGTCACAATAAATATCGGCTTTGAGCAACATCCTAGAGAACTAACACCGTGCCGACGCCAATCGCTTCTTCACCCTCAAATCCTTTCTCACATTCTCAAGCGCCCATGCAAACTTCTTTTCCTTCTTCAAAGAATTGCGTAAGAGGTTTCGCAATTGTCAAAGCCTTCGATGAAACGGCGGTAGTATCCTCGCCATTCCAAGGAAACTCCGACCGGTCACGCCTTCTACGCTCCCAATGTAACACGCCTTCTACTTTGCTTGGATCTACTGGCGACTCTTCTCATGGTCATTACATGTCCAAGAAACTCCACCTTGTCCTTCCAAAATCACACTTGTCGAACTTGGCTAAAAGTTGTCGCTCCTCAATTTCCAAAACTCGCCTTAAGTGTTCTGATGTTCATCCTCCTGCCTTGGAGTAGATTAGGATATCGCTCTATGAACACGACGACAAACTTGTCCAAATATTCCATGAACACCTTATTCATCATATTCATGAAATAAGCCGCGCATTCGTTACCCAAAGGACATAATCAGAACTCAGAATGTCCATATCTTGACGAGAATGCGCCTTCGAATATCTTCTCGATCGGATCTTCAATCGATGGTATCCCGATCTCGCATCAATCTTGGAGAAAACTCCGCCCTCTTAACCGATCAAACAAATCATCAATCCTGGTAGCGGATACTTATTCTTCACGGTGACTTCATTGAGTGCACGGTAGTCAATGCACATCCCGAAACTCCCGCCCTTCTTCTTGACAAACAAAACTGTGCTCCCCACTACGATTTAACTCGGCCTCGATAAATCCTTTCTCCATTAACTCTTCTAGCTGCTTCTTCATTTCTACCAACTCCTCGTGACATCCGATAGGGTCTCTTTGCTATCGGTGCTGCATCTGTACAAGCTCTATCACAAACTCTATGTCCTCGTCAAGGCATACTGTAGATCTTCTGAAAACATCGGGTACTCATTCACTACCGAGACATCCTCTATGCCGATTGCCTTGGTACTGCTAACCATCAACTGCCCATCTCTAATCGCGGTGGCTTGAAATTCCACTTTCTTCCCACACTGCTCTCAATCGAGATAGTCCTTCGCCCACAATCCAATACGGCCTTGTGCTTGGATAACCAATCCATTCCCAATATAACGCCTAAGGTCCGGGTCTCCAAAATTATAAGGTTTGCTAGGAACTCTATTCCATCTATTAGTATTCTCACCCTAACATCCTACTTTCGCTCGAGTTCTAACTGTGGGTTTGAACTAAAAGCATGCACTTAAGTCTTGCAATCCTCAAATCATTTCTAGTAGCAAAGCCTTGCTAAACAAACGAATGCTAAGCTCCGTGAGTCAAACAAAATCAAGCAGGTGTATCGAGTTAACAAGTAACTTACCCAAGACGACGTCCGTAGCATTCTCGCAAAGGTGCATCCGCGGTGACATGGTTGACTCGGCCTCTCACCACGGCCTGGGGTGTGGCTCCCGTGCCGGGCGCCCTAGCTGGGTGGTTCCTAGATTGAAGCGAACTGGGTCACTCTCGCTGTCTTCTTTGGACAATCATGGCAAAGTGTCTCGCTCGTTGCGCTTGTAGCAGCTGCCTCACTGCTCCTTGCCGATCGCCTGAGTAGCGCTTAGCGGGGCCGGGTCCGTAGTTCTGATTGGCAGGTCTTGGTGCCGGGATGGTGTCCTTGTTGCATTCTCGTGGTTGGAATCAAGAATTGATTTGGTGCAACTCTCAGCGCCGCTATGCTTCTCGGCGTGATCCTTGCCGTTGCATCCTCGCGCTCTCGTTTCATCCAGCCTTTGCGCTTTGTCCTCAAGAATAAGTGCCTTATTCACCAACTCTTGGAAATCTGAAAGGTGTGGGTGATCAACCCTACTTGCAATCCCGAGTTAAGTCCTTCATAAAACGAGACTGCCTCGATTTATCTGTCGCTACATCCTCAAAAAGCGTAGCGCTAGCCGTGTGAACTTGTTCAGTAGTCGGCCACCGGGCCGATTACCTTGCTTTAGTGCTCAACTCCTCCTTCTTAAGGTCCATGATTCCTTCAGCACGTGATACTGCTTTAATGCAAACCGTGAACTCTTCCCAAGTGATATCTTGAGGGTTCTCTCATGCGTGGCACGTGGTTCTCCCACCATTCTGGCAATGTTCTTCCAACCGATGAGAAGCGAGAGTACCTTCTCATTTCCTATGCATTGAGCTATGTGTAGCTTCCTCTCGATTGATCTTAACCAATCATCGGCCTCCAATGGATTGGCATTCCCAGAGAAAGTGGGTGGGTGAGTTCTCATGAACTCGACACTTTGTATTCTCAAGCGTGGTCCCCGATTAACTTGATTAGCAAAGTGGCCTGAGCAAAGGACGTGCTGCATTTGTTGCATCATAGCATGCATCAATCGAGTCTGGGCAGCAAGAAAAGCTCCAAATTCTGCATATCCAAAGGGCGGCCGGTGCTCCATCATTGGGGTTTTCACGGGCGAGAACCACTCCCATTGCTTCCAAAGTTTCCACTGTGTTCACCATCTCGCCGATTTGCTCTAGGTTTAGAGATGAGAGGGAAACAAGAATAGACAAGTAATATGGAACTTATGCGGGCTAAAGGTGTAGCCTTAAGGTCCAACTTTATTATTAATAACTTGGTATGGCTGCCATAATGCCTAAGGGCCTTGCAACACATAATGCACACTCAAAGAAACAAAGCAAATCCAAATCGAACTAACTCGAGTCTAACGCCTAAAGGGTGACTCTTTATTCTATGACGCGACTCTGGCCAAGGAGTCTCACTATAGAACCTATGCTCACTCATCGAGAAAACCTCCACGGCCTGGTACGGTGTCGTGGGCATAGGCGCCGAAACGATTGCCATGTCCAAAGAATCGTGTCCTCTCGTGGTAGTCGAAGAAGCTGTCCTCATCGAGATCCGACTCCTCCGATCTCGCTCGTAGCTCGAGTAATCGCTCGGGTCCGTCCGCATAAAGTCATCTCCAACTCGCCAATCCTTCGCAGAAGGTGTGCCACATACTCTTGAGCTTCCCGCCATCTGCTCTTCTCTCGCCGTGATCTCCTTGCGGGCCTTCAGAGCTCCTTGCTTGTATTATCTAGTACATCCTCCTGGCGATTTACAAATCGTACAATCGTGGTAACCGTGGCATCCTCATCCTCAATCGCTTCGGTCAAGAAGGTTATCGCTGCGCTGGTGATAACGGAACACCGCATTTCCAACTCTCTCGCGAGATACGGTAATGTGCCGCATTGCTCGCCGTGATACTTCTTGGATACCCATCTGCATTGTAGATCTCCGGCAAGGCAGGTATCGGCGATTGCCTGGCCCTTTTCCTAGCAGTACCTCAATCCTCACGCCACAAGCCTTGATCAATCCCGCTTGTCCGATCACTTCCACTTGGTATTGGGGCTTCTCAAAATCTCCGAGAGTCTCAGAGCATATGCCAAAGTTCCGCAAGCGTGACTAACTCCCAGATCAACATAGTTGAACTCTTCCTCCATCTCATTACAAGAGTGCTTTACGTAAGAACTCTAATTTTTAAATTGTGACAAGGTAAGGGAAAATTTCAGCAAGAGACAAGAAAAGAGAGAAGGGGATAAGTCGAGATGTCATTTCTTATCTTGACAAATTTTTAGCTTTTAGAAAATAGGTTTTATCCTCACTACGACCATTCTAGCTAGGGTTGAGCCTACAATAAGTATGGCTCGATACTACCTCTGCCGGGACCCCGAATTTGCAAATCCGACTCTTCAGGTATTCAAGCACTAGTCCAGAACGCGCTTAGTGCACACAGCCTTAACATTGGTAAATATCACAATCATACCATTCGATACCATCAAAGTACTTTATTTAAATAACTAAAGTGGTTACTCGACCTTATGGCCAAGTTACAAATATATGCCTCATAAGGCTAAACTTATTAAAAGAGAAATAATAGCAATGAAAATCAAATAACTTCGTGGCGCCATCCAAGATACCACAGCAACCGACCGGGCTCGCTTCCTAAGTAGACGGATCCTCTTGGAATTCCTCCTCCAAAGCCGGGCGTAGTCTCCTCTTCAACTGTGTTGTGTTGAGGCAAGGGTGAGTACTTGGTACTCAGAAGTCATGCACGTAATGCAAGCTAATATACTATATGCATGGCTTGGTACAAAGGAATAGCTCAAGGTATATTTGCAAAGAAATGCTTTTGACAAGTAATATAAGTAGATTCAAAGCGGAGAAATAAGTAAAGCATAAATAACTTTTCAAGAAGTTTAATAAACATTTTTCCCCATCCTAAACCACATTTCCATCATCTTCATTATTAAACCAAACCAACCTTTCAAATCCAAGTTATTTTCGTAAAGTCTAACCCTTGACTCAGTAATTCCCGAGCATTGTCCAAGACTGTGGACTCCTGGCTATTTAAATAGATTCTAAACTCGCAGAGGTTATGCACTTTACCCACAAGATACAATAAACACCACAAAGGCGAAGTTCCTCAGAATAAAGTCTTTCTAAACCTCTAACAATACAAGTGGTCCTCCCTGCTAGGCTCTACACTAACCCTTCCTTCGCTAAGGCGAAGTCTAGGCCAATCAACCGTTAGATGGGTACTGCCTCACCCACGACGCCCCCCGCATAACTTACACAAAGGGTGTAGTTGATCTCCGAGGTCCCACAAGTGCAGTTATTAGCAACTTAGTCAACTAGGTCCGCCCCATTACGTACATGTGGTTGCACGTTAGACCCAGCTCAAAGGCTTGCAAGGTTAAGTCCTTAGGGTGACCAGGGCAAGACTACCCGAAGAACCAAATCAACATCCCCAATGCCACAACTGCCCACCTGATTACTCTTGCCACATGCCCTGGCCGAAACCGCTTATCAAACCCCGCTTGATTACCATGCACCACGTACATCAACATCACATGATACTTTTCCAAAACAGGTTCAATATATCATTAAGTCAATATTAACATTTGATTGTCCAAAACCATGTCATGAGCACGAAAGGTGTCTAAGCAAGATACTACAACGGCCTATAACCCATGTTGGCAATTTAATAATGTCCAACTAGTAATCCACAACTAGGTGACAAGGGTCATGGCACATACTTAAATAATCAAGGTGTCATACAAAGAAATTGGTACTTATCTAACCCCATGTTTAAACAAAGTATTTTTCTAATTGAACTAGCATGCAATAGTTTAAATCAAAATAGATTTCAAATAGGATCAACATGGTCAAAGCACAACTTGCCTTCAAAAAGTACTTGTTCTTGGTCTTGAGTTGATCCTCGAGTCAATACTTCTCCTTCGAATCCTTCCCAAGACTTCAACGCCTACTCGTAAAGCGTGCAAATAGCAAATACACAAATAAACAATAGGCAAAAAGTGTCCAAACATCCAAATAAAATCCATAAACAGAGAGAACATAATTTTATGGATTTTTAGAAACTGAATCACAAATTTGGAGTTAAGACGCAAAAGTTATGATTATTTAAAGTTTAAATAATCAATTAAATAATTTTACAGAGAAAAACTTTAGTCCAAAAATTAAATAAAATTTATATTTAAGTAGATCTAAATTTTATACAAATTTAGAAATTTGAATCACTCAAATCGGAGTTGAAACGCAAAAGTTATAAGCGCTTGAAGTTTGAAACAAAATCAAATCATTATTTTGAATTAATAAATCATTTTCTTTTTCGAAATTAATTATTGCGCCAAGATGGACACGTGGCAGCCTCTCGATTGGTTGGTCGACGCCACCGGCCCATGGACTTGGTCCACGCCGCCGTCTACTGTGGACTCTGGCCCACGACTTCACGTGTCGCCGACATGTGGGCTCACTCGGGTGACGCCATCGCCGACGTCACGGGACTCACCACGGTCGACATGTGGGACCCACCATGACGCCATGGGTGACGCCGCCGCTTGGTCGATTAGCCATCGACTTGCGCCTTCCGACACGCTGGCCTCGCGTGTCGGGCCACACACGCACGCCGCTGATCGCCGACCGCGACGGCCAACTTCCCTAACACGTGGCGCAATCCCGCCGCTGATTTGAAATTCAACGGCCGCGATTAGATCCAGGGTTAACGTGTTGAATCTACTCGATGATCGTGGCCGCTCGATCTAGATCGGACGGTCCCGCATCTAATCCTATAATAATCACTACTACGGCAAGACGTGGCGATTGTGAACCGCTGATCTTGATCCAACGGTCCGCATCTAACCGGTTTGGAACACGTGAACTCACCTCAACCGCACGATCAAGATCTGACGGTCCACGAGCTCGCGAGGGGCGATGGCGACGCCACGGTGCCGGCAGCCCACCGGAGACGAACGACGACGAGCCCGATGGCTGCTTTCGGGTTGTTCGGCGAGATGAGTCCTTCCTTCTGCGGTGCGCTCGCCACGGATTCCGGATCCGGGCTCCTTCTCGCGAAGACGACGGACGACGGACCGAGCAAAACCGCGGCGAGTGGCGCTAACTACGGCGAGCTCGACGGCAAACGGGCGGCAGCCAAAGTAGATGGCTCGGGAACGGTGCGCAAGGATGAGGGCAACTCGGGCGTGACTGTGGCTTTAAATAGCCTCGCTGCTCGTGCTCGAGACGGAAACCTAATTTACACGGCGCGGGCGCGGGCGCGAGTCCGGCTCGACTCGGCGGAGACGATGACGCTACCGCCCACGTGGCACGATCAACGCCACGATCGACGGGCGTGATCGATCCGGCCGGATACGGCCGAACCTGACGGCGGATCTCACCGCTGGATCTTGATCCAACGGCTGGGATTGATTAGGTTTTGAGCCGTTTGATCGAGTCAATCGCTCGGTCGGACTCGAGTCCGACTGGTTCCGACTTGGCCGATGAACAAGATCAATTCGAGTTGGATTTCCAATGATTTAATATTTAAAATAATTCCCAAGAATTCATTTAATTCATTAAAAATAGCAAATGACTCGTAAAATTCCAAAATTCTCGAAAATATTTTGGATCATTTTGGACTCAAATAAAATATTTCCAACAAAATTTTATTTGCAAAATTAAATTCTTTAATTATTTCAAAATGGAATAAATTCAAATAAATTCCAAATAAATCCAAATAAATTCCAGAAAATTCCAAAATTCACCAAAGTGCCAAATCACACATGAATTTAAGAGAAGCAAAATTTTGGGGTGTTACAAACCTCCTCTTAATAGAATCTCGCCCCGAGATTCGTGGCTTACTAAAGGAATAGGTTTGGAAACTCTTTCTTCAAATCCTCTTCAAGGCCCCAAGTCGCTTCGCTTCTTCATGGTTGCTCCACCGAACTCTACAGAACGGGTTGACTTGTTTCTAGTTTCTCGATCCATAGTGTCCAAAATCCTCACGGGATGCTCCTTGTAAGTCGATCTTCTTGCAACTCGATTGACTCCAAGGGCGTTTGCTCCTCCGCACTCGAAGACACTTCTTTAGCCGGGACACGTGGAACACGCCATGCACTCCTCGCTAACGATTGTGGCAACTCCACCGATAAGCAACTTCGCCTCGCGCTCAAAATCTTAAATGGTCCAACATAACGGTGCAAGTTTCCCTTTGGCATGGAACCTCTTAACTCCCCCGAGAGGCGAACTCGAGGTATACAAAGTCTTCTCGTTCAAAACTCAAGTCTCGCGACGATTGTCAAGATAACTCTTCTCATCGAGATTGGGCTATCTTCAACCTTTCCCTAATCATGGCGATCCGCTTCTTCAAATTTCTTGAAGAATATCAGCCCAAAGACACGGCGCCACGGCCTCATTCCAATTCAATGGCGTCCGACAGTGGTCGACCATACAAAGGCTCTCAAAAGGTGACATCTCAGAACTAGCTTGATAACTATTGTTGTAACTAAACTCGGCATACGGCAAACTCTTATCCCAAGAGGTAGCATAAGCCAATGCACAAGCTCTCAACATATCTTCCAGACCGTTGACTCTTTCTGGCCTGGCTCCATCCGTCTGTGGATGATAAGTCAGATCAAGTTCAAACGGGTTCCCATGGCTTCATGCAACTTATTCCGTAACCTTGAGGTAAATTGGGTACCTCTGTCCGATACAATCCTCTTTATACTCCGCAAACAGACAATCCTCGATCATGTACAATTCGCTAATTTATCTCCCGAGTAAGTGGTCTTCACGGGATAAAATGGGCTACTTTAGTCAAGCGATCCACTATAACCCATATGGAGTCATAACCTCCTTGAGTCTTCGCAAACCGGTAATGAAATCCATTCCGATTTCCTCCCACTTCCACTCGTATTTTCACGGTTGTAGCAATCCCGCCGGTCTCTCGATGCATTGCCTTGACTCTCCTGCATACGCCGCACAATGCAACATGCTCGGCAACTTCACGCTTCATACTCGCCACCGCATCTCTCCTTCGTATCCCGATACATCTTGGCGCCTCAGATGAATTGAGTACTTGAGTCATGGGCTTCTTCCAAAATCACCGCTTTAACTCCTTTTGTTAGGCACACAAATGCGATCCTTCATCCACAACGTGCCTTGCTCATCCAACTTGAAGTCCTCTCGCCTTGCCTTCCTCCTTGATGGACTTAATCCTCGCTGATCTTGTCATCATCCTTCGTCCTTCTGATCTCGATCCTCTAGGGTAGGCTTTACTTCTAATGCGCCAAGAATCCCCTAGGTACTACCTCAATCTTCATTTTCTCAAAATCCTCACATAACTCATCCCGACTTGTGGCTAGCAACGCACTCACTGTGATGGCTTTTCCGACTCAGAGCATCGGCTACTACGCTGGCCTTCCCGGATGGTAATGGATTCCAACATTGTAGTCCTTGATTAACTCTAACCATCTCCTCTCGCCTCATATTCAGATCCGATCGGGTGAATATGTACTTAAGGCTCTTATGATCCGTATACACTTCACATCTGCTTTCCAATCGATAGTGACGCCATATCTTCAAGGCATGCACTACGGCAAATAACTCTAGGTCATGTGTCGGATAATTTTCCTCATGCGGCCTCAATCGCTTTGATGCATACGCGATTTACCTTTCCATTCTCAGACAAGACACATCCAAGTCCTTGGCGCGATGCGTCACAATAAATATCGGCTTTGAGCAACATCCTAGAACTAACACCGTGCCGACGCCAATCGCTTCTTCACTCTCAAATCCTTTCTCACATTCTCGCGCCCATGCAAACTTCTTTTCCTTCTTCAGCAGCTATGCGTAAGAGGTTTCGCAATTGTCGAAAGCCTTCGATGAAACGGCGGTAGTATCCTCGCCATTCCAAGGAAACTCCGACCTGGTCACGCCTTCTACGCTTCCCAATGTAACACGCCTTCTACTTTACTTGGATCTACTGGCGACTCCTTCATGTCATTACATGTCCAAGAAACTCCACCTTGTCCTTCCAAAATCACACTTGTCGAACTTGGCTAAAAGTTGCTGCTCCTCACTTTTCCAAAACTCGCCTTAAGTGTTCTGCATGTTCATCCTCCTGCCTTGGAGTAGATTAGATATCGCCTATGAACACGACGACAAACTTGTCCAAATATTCCATGAACACCTTATTCATCATATTCATGAAATAAGTCGCGCATTCGTCACCCAAAGGACATAATCAGAAACTCAGAATGTCCATATCTTGACGAATGCGCCTTCTGAATATCTTCTGATCGGATCTTCAATCGATGGTATCCCGATCTCGTATCAATCTTGGAGAAAACTCCGCTCCTCTTAATCGATCAAACAAATCATCAATCCTGGTAGCGGATACTTATTCTTCACGGTGACTTCGTTGAGTGCACGGTAGTCAATGCACATCCCGAAACTCCCGCCCTTCTTCTTGACAAATAAAACTGGTGCTCCCACTACGACTAACTCGGCCTCGATAAATCCTTTCTCCATTAACTCTTCTAGCTGCTTCTTCATTTCTACCAACTCCTCTGACATCCGATAGGGTCTCTTTGCTATCGGTGTTGTACTGTACAAGCTCTATTACAAATTCTATGTCCTCGTCAAGCGGCATACTGTAGATCTTCGAAAAACATCGGGTACTCATTCACTACCGAGACATCCTCTATGCCGATTGCCTTGGTACTGTTAACCATCAACCGCCCATCTCTAATCGCGGTGGCTTGAAATTCTACTTTCTTCCCACACAGCTCTCAATCGAGATAGTCCTTCGCCCACAATCCAATACGGCCTTGTGCTTGGATAACCAATCCATTCCCAATATAACGCCTAGGTCCGGGTTTCCAAAATTATAAGGTTTGCTAGGAACTCTATTCCATCTATTAGTATTCTCACCCCTAACATCCTACTTTCGCTCGGAGTTCTAACTGTGGGTTTGAACTAAAAGCATGCACTTAAGCCTTGCAATCCTCAAATCATTTCTAGTAGCAAAGCCTTGCGAAACAAACGAATGCGAAGCTCCAGAGTCAAACAAAATCACAGGTGTATCGAAGTTAACAAGTAACTTACTCAAGACGACGCCCGTAGCATTCGCAGTGCATCTGCGGTGACATGGTTGACTCGGCCTCTCACCACGGCCTGGTGTGGCTCTCTGGTGCCGGGCGCCCTAGCTGGGTGGTTCCTAGATTGAAGCGAATCGGGTCACTCTCGCTGTCTTCTTTGGACAATCATGGCAAAGTGTCTCGGCTCGTTAGCTTGTAGCAGCGTCTCACTGTTCCTTGCCGACGGTAGCGTTTCTAGCGAAGCGGGGCTGGGTCCGTAGTTCGATTGGCAGGTCTTGGTGCCGGGATGGTGTCCTTGTTGCATTCTCGTGGTTGGAATCAAGAATTGATTTGGTGCAACTCTCGCGCTGCGTTCCTGGCGTGATCCTTGTTGTTGCATCCTCGCGCTTCCTCGTTCTCATCCGGCTTCCTTGCGCTTGTCCTCAAGAATAAGTGCCTTATTCACCAACTCTTGGAAATCTGGAAAGGTGTGGGTGATCAACCCTACTTGCAATCCCGGTTAAGTCCCTTCATAAAACGAGACTGCCTCGATTTATCTGCCGCTACATCCTCAAAGCGAGCGTGCTAGCTGTGGTGAACTTGTTCGTAGTCGGCCACCGGCCGATTACCTTGCTTTAGTGCTCAACTCCTCCTTCTTAAGGTCTATGATTCCTTCAGCACGTGATAATCGCTTAATGCACCGTGAATTCTTCCCAAGTGATATCTTGAGGGTTCTCTTGCGTGGCACAGTAGTTCTCCCACCATTCTGGCAATGTCCTTCCAACCGATGAGAAGCGTAGAGTACCTTCTCATTTCCTATGCATTGAGCTATGTGTAGCTTCCTCTCGATTGATCTTAACCAATCATCGGCCTCCAATGGATTGGCATTCCCAGAGAAAGTGGGTGGGTGAGTTCTCATGAACTCGACACTTTGTATTCTCAAGCGTGGTCCCCGATTAACTTGATTAGCAAAGTGGCCTGAGCAAGGACATGCTGCATTTGTTGCATCATAGCATGCATCAATCGAGTCCGCAGCAAGAAAAGCTCCAAATTCTGCACATCCAGTGGCGGTCTGGTGCTCCATCATTGGGGTTTTCTGGGCGAGAACCACTCCCATTGCTTCCAAAGTTTCCACTGTATTCACCATCTGGCCGATTTGCTCTAGGTTTAGAGATGAGAGGGAAACAAGAATAGACAAGTAATATGGAACTTATGCGGGCGAAAGGTGTAGCCTTAAGGTCCAACTTTATTATTAGTAACTTGGTATGGCTGCCATAATGCCTAAGGGCCTTGCAACACATAATGCACACTCAAAGAAACAAAGCAAATCCAAATCGAACTAACTCGAGTCTAACGCCTAAGGGTGACTCTTTATTCTATGACGCGACTCGGCGAAGGAGTCTCACTATAGAACCTATGCTCACTCATCGAGAAAACCTCCACGGCCTGGTACGGTGTCGTGGCATAGGCGCCGAAACGATTGCCATGTCCAGAATCGTGTGTCCTCTCGTGGTAGTCGAAGAAGCGTGTCCTCATCGAGATCCGACTCCTCCGATCGGGCTCGTAGCTCGAGCATCGCTCGGGTCCGGTCCGCATAAAGTCATCTCCAACTCGCCAATCCTTCGCAGAAGGTGTGCCACATACTCTTGAGCTTCCCGCCATCTGCTTTTTCTCTGCCGTGATCTCCTTGCGGGCCTTCAGAGCTCCTTGCTTGTATTATCTAGTACATCCTCCTGGCGATTTACAAATCGTGCTAATCGTGGTAACCGTGGCATCCTCATCCCGAATCGCCTTCGTCAAGAAGGTTATCGCTGCGCTGGTGATAACGGAACACCGCATTTCCAACTCTCTGGCGAGATATCGTAATGTGCCGCATTGCTCGCCGTGATACTTCTTGGATACCCATTTGCATTGTAGATCTCCGGCAAGGCAGCTGTATCGGCCGATTGCCTGGCCCTTTTCCTAGCAGTACCTCAATCCTCACGCCACAAGCCTTGATCAATCCTCGCTTGTCCGATCACTTCCACTTGGTATTGGGGCTTCTCAAAATCTCCGAGAGTCTCAGAGCATATGCCAAAGTTCCGCCGGCGTGACTAACTCCCAGATCAACATAGTTGAACTCTTCCTCCATCTGTCACAAGAGTGCTTTACGTAAGAACTCTAATTTTTGAATTGTGACAAGGTAAGAAAAATTTCAGCAAGAGGCAAGAAAAGAGAGAAGGGGATAAGTTGAGATGTCATTTCTTATCTTGACAATTTTTTTATCTTTTAGAAAATAGGTTTTATCCTCACTACGACCATTCTAGCTAGGGTTGAGCCTACAAATAAGTATGGCTCGATACCACCTCTGTCTGACCCCGAATTTGCAAATCCGACCCTCTCAGGTATTCAGCACTAGTCCAGAACGCGCTTAGTGCACACAGCCTTAACATTGGTAAATATCACAATCATACCATTCGATAGTATCAAAGTACTTTATTTAAATAACTAAAGTGGTTACTCGACCTTATGGCCAAGTTACAAATATATGCCTCATAAGGCGAAGCTTATTAAAAGAGAGATAATAGCAATGAAAATCAAATAACTTCGTGGCGCCATCCAAAGATACCACAGCAATCGATCGGGCTCGCTTCCTAAGTAGACGGATCCTCTTGGAATTCCTCCTCCAAGTCGGGCGTAATCTCCTCTTCAACTGTGTTGTGTTGAGGCAAGGGTGAGTACTTGGTACTCAAGAAGTCATGCACATGCAAAGCTAATATACTATATGCATGGCTTGGTACAAAGGAATAGCTCAAGGTATATTTGCAAAGAAATGACTTTTGACAAGTAATATAAGTAGATTCAAAGCAGAGAAATAAGTAAAGCGTAAATAACTTTTCAAGAAGTTTAATAAACATTTTTCCCCATCCTAACCCATATTTCCATCATCTTCATTATTAAACCAAACCAACCTTTCAAATCCAAGTTATTTTCGTAAAGTCTAACCCTTGACAGTAATCCCGAGCATTGTCCAAGATCATGGACTCGGCTTATTTAAATAGATTCTAAACTCTGCAGAGGTTATGCACTTTACCCACAAGATACAAATAAACACCACAAAGGCGAGTTCCCAGAATAAAGTCTTTCTAAACCTCTAACAATACAAGTGGTCCTCCCCGGTTATTGGCAAGACTAACCCTTCCCTTCGCTAAGGCGAAGTCTAGGCCAATCAACTGCTAGATGGGTACTGGCCTCACCCCAGACGCCCCCCGCATAACTTACACAAAGGGTGTAGTTGACCTCCCGAGGTCCCACAGTGCACGTTATTAGCAACTTAGTCAACTAGGTCCGCCCCATTACGTACATGTGGTTGCACGTTAGACCCAGTTCAAAGGCTTGCAAGGTTAAGTCCTTAGGGTGACCAGGCAAGACTACCCGAAGAACCAAATCAACATCCCCGATGCCACAACCGCCCACCTGACATTACTCTTGCCACATGCCCTGGCCGAAACCGCTTATCAAACCCCGCTTGATTACCATGCACCACGTGCCATCAACATCACATGATACTTTTCCAAAACAGGTTCAATATATCATTAAGTCAATATTAACATTTGATTGTCCAAAACCATGTCATGAGCACGTAGCGTGTCTAAGCAAAGATACTACAACGGTCTATAACCCATGTTGGCAATTTAATAATGTCCAACTAGTAATCCACAACTAGGGTGACAAGGGTCATGGCACATACTTAAATAATCAAGGTGTCATACAAAGAAATTGGTACTTATCTAACCCCCATGTTTAAACAAAGTATTTTTCTAATTGAACTAGCATGCAATAGTTTAAATCAAAATAGATTTCGAAATAGGATCAACATGGTCAAAGCACAACTTGCCTTCAAAAAGTACTTGTTCTTGGTCTTGAGTTGGATCCTGAGTCAATACTTCTCCTTCGAATCCTTCCTAGACTTCAACGCCTACTCGTAAAAGCGTGCAAATAGCAAATACACGAATAAACAATAGGCAAAAAGTGTCCAAACATCCAAATAAAATCCATAAACAGAAAGAACAAAATTTTATGGATTTTTAGAAACTGGAATCGTCAAATTTGGAGTTAAGACGCAAAAGTTATGATTATTTAAAGTTTAAATAATCGATTAAATAATTTTACAGAGAAAAACTTTAGTCCAAAAATTAAATAAAATTTATATTTAAGTAGATCTTAATTTTATACAAATTTAGAAATTTGAATCACTCAAATCGGAGTTGAAACGCAAAAGTTATAAGCGCTGAAGTTTGAAACAAAATCAAATCATTATTTCGAATTAATAAATCATTTTCTTTTTCGAAATTAATTATTGCGCCAAGATGGACACGTGGCAGCCTCTCGATTGGTTGGTCGACGCCACCGGTCCATGGACTTGGTCCACGCCGCTCGGGTCTACTGTGGACTCGGCCCACGACTTCACGTGTCGCCGACATGTGGGCCCACTCGGTGACGCCATCGCCGACGTCACGGGGACTCACCACTGCGTCGACATGGGACCCATCGCGGACGCCATGGGTGACGCCGCGCTTGGCTGGATTAGCCACCGACTTGCGGGCCCTTCGACACGCTGCCTCGCGTGTCGGCGTCACACGCACGCTGCTGATCGGCGCCGACCGCGACGGCCAAGCTTCCCAACACGTGGCGCAATCCCGCCGCTGATTTGAAATTCAACGGCCGCGATTAGATCCAGGGTTAACGCGTTGAATCTACTCGATGATCGTGGGCCGCTCGATCTAGATCGGACGGTCCAGATCTAATCCTATAATAATCACTACTACAAGACGTGGCGATTGTGAACCGCTGATCTTGATCCAACGGTCCAGATCTAACCGGTTTGGAACACGTGAACTCACTCTCAACCGCACGATCAAGATCGGACGGTCCACAGAGCTCGCGAGGGTGATGGCGACGCGGCGTGCCGCAGCCCACCGGAGACGAGAACGACGACGAGCCCGATGATGGCGCTTCGGGTTGCTCCGGCGAGATGAGTCCTTCCTTCGGTGCTCTCGCCACGGGATTCCGGATCTGGGCTCCTTCTACGGAAGACGACGGACGACGGCGGAATCGAGCAAAACCGCGCGGAGTGGCGCTAACTACGGCGAGCTCAGACGGCAAACGGCGCAGCCAAAGTAGATGGCTCGGGAACGGGTGCGCAAGGATGAGGGCAACCTCGGGCGTGACTGTGGCTTTAAATAGCCTCGCTGCTCGTGCGAGACGGAAACCTAATTCTACACGGCGGCGGCGCGGCGGAGTCCGGCCGGACTCGGCGGAGACGATGACGCTGCCAGCCCACGTGGCACGATCAACGGCCACGATCGCGACGGGCGCGATCGGATCCGGGCCGATACGGCCGAACCGATGCAGGCGGATCTCACCGTTGGATCTTGATCCAACTGGTTGGATTGATTAGGGTTTTGAGTCGGTTTGATCGAGTCAATCGCTCGGTCGGACTCGAGTCCGACTTGGTTCGACTTCCGATGAACAAGATTTCGACCGAGTTGGATTTCCAATGATTTAATATTTAAAATAATTCCCAAGAATTCATTTAATTCATTAAAAATAGCAAATGACTCGAAAAATTCTAAAAATTCTGGAAAATATTTTGGATCATTTTGGACTCAAATAAAATATTTCCAACAAAATTTTATTTGCAAAATTAAATTCTTTAATTATTTCAAAATGGAATAAATTCAAATAAATTCCAAATAAATCCAAATAAATTCCAGAAAATTCCAAAAATTCACCAAAGTGCCAAATCACACATGAATTTAAGAGAAGAAAAATTTTGGGGTGTTACAATTATGTACTCGTTTACTTGGTTTGGAGTCCTAGAACTCAAGTTATGCTAGTTTGAAGCCTGTTGTCCCGGGGGACAGATTCTCTGTTTTTCGGCTTTGGGGGTAGTTTGCGAAGTTGGGGTAGATGAGCGATGGTGTACTGTTTTGTGGGCACGTTTTGAGTGTGTGGTATCTATGTGCAGGTGGTGTAACCCTGGGAGTGCCCTCATCCTCTCGTCAATCCGTCAGCCGCTGTTAAGGCAAGTGTATTGGAATGGGTAGTGTGTTGTATGTTGCTTGTCTTGATTAGATGCAAATTGTTTTCATGATATGCTATCTTGCCATGACTAGTGTTTGCCCATGATATGAGGAAAATGGTATGTAATGATGCTATGCAATGATTAATTGTTTATGTTTATGGCATATGTTGCATACATGGCATGAAAACTGGCCCGGTCGGTGAGAACGTCATAACTAGTCCGGTAAGGTCGGTGAGAAAGTTATGACTAATCCGAAGCGCCATTGAGTAAGACCTATCTCGTGATTCCATCCACGTGGTGAGTGGAAGCGAGAAGTAGGCACCCTCCATCTACGGGATGGAAGGGGAAAGAGGGTGCACGCCGACGGGTGTGCACTCGGCAATACCGGTATGTGCTTCGAGGAGACATGTGCATTGCATTGCTTTGCATACATGATGATGATAATGAAATGTGTACAATGAGATTGGGACATGGTTATGATATTGTACTAGCTACATGCCCGTGCGTTGCTACGAAAAACAAAATTGATAACGAAAAATAAAGATTAAAAAATAAAAAAAAATTATTTCACAAGATCAAACATCTATCTTTAACGCTTCGTTTCTTGCGAAAGCTGGCTAATTAAAGCAACGCTTCGTTTCTTGCGTAGGGCAATTAAGCAGGGCAATTAAGCGGTAATTAATGACGTGGGAAGAATGGACCACTGCCACCAAGTGCTGCTTTAGAATAGTAGAGATATGAAATTATGACTTGATCATGATGTTAAGTATGGTATGTATCGATGTTGGCATTGATTTGTTCTTATGATCCATTGCAATATGCTTGCTGAGTGATGAACTCACACTTGTGTTTCATGTTGTTTTTAGGTACCATGAAATCGGCATGCGGGAGAGGGCATTAGATACACCTCCACACGTAGCTCCGCACTTATAGACAATTTAATCGTTTGAAGTCATGATAATAAGAATAGTGCCATGAATCTTGGTGTATGGTTAAATTATGTGCTTTATTTCCTCAATTGCTTCATTTTAGTTTGAGGAGTGGTTGGATTTGGTATTATTGATTTAAGATGTTGCTATATCCATTGTTAATGCTGTTTTAGAGGTCTCATATCTTGCTATATCTTGTCATAGTATTTGTCGGGACCCCGAATTTGCAAATCCGGACCCTCTGTGTATTCAGCACTAGTCCAGGAACGCGCTAGTGCACACAGTCTTAACATTGGTAAATATCACAATCATACCACTCGATACCAATAAAGTACTTTATTTAAGTAACCAAACGGGTTACTCGACCATATGGTCAAGTTACAAATGTATGCCTCTCAAGGTGAAACTTATTCAGAGAAAAATAATAGCAGCGGAAAATCAAATAACTTCGTGGCGCCATCCAGTATACCACAGGCAACTGACTGGGCTCGCTTCCCTAAGTAGACGGATCCTCCTGGAGTTCCTCCTCCAAAGCTGGCGTAGCCTCCTCTTCAACTGATGTTGTGTTGAGGCAAGGGTGAGTACTTGGTACTCAGCAAGTCATGCACAGAATGCAAGCTAATATACTATATGCATGGCTTGGTACAAAGGAATAGCTCAAGGTATATTTGCAAGAAACAAAGATTTGACAAGTAATATAAGTAGATTCGAAAGCAGCAGAAATAAGTAAAGCATAAATAACTTTTCAAGAAGTTTAATAAACTTTTTCCCCATCCTAAACCACATTTCCATCATCTTCATAATTAAACCAACCCAACTTTCCAAATCCAAGTTATTTTTGAGAAAATCTAACCCTTGACTGTAATTCCCGAGCGATGTCCAATACCGCGGACACGGCTATTCGAATAGATTCTAAACTCTGCAGAGGTTATGCACTTTACCCACAAGATACAGTCAAACACCACAAAGGCGAAGTTCCCGTGAACAAAGTCTTTCTAAACCTCTAACAATACAAGTGGTCCTCCCTGCTATTGGCAAGACTAACCCTTCCCTTCGCTTAAGGCGAAGTCTAGGCCAATCAACCGTTAGATGGGTACTGGCCTCACCCAGACGCTCCCCCGCACAACTTACACAAAGGGTGTAGTTGACCTCCTGAGGTCCCACAGTGCACGTTATTAGCAACTTAGTCAACTAGGTCCGCCCCATTACGGACATGTGATTGCACGTTAGACCCGGGCTCAAAGGCTTGCAAGGTTAAGTCCTTAGGGTGACCAGGGCAAGACTACCCGAAAAACCAAAACAACACTCCCAATGCCACAACTGGCCCACCTGATTACTCTTTGCCACATGCCCCGGTCGAAAACTGTTTATCAAACCCCAGTTGATTACCATGCACCACGTGCCATCAACATCACATGATACTTTTCCAAAACAGGTTCAATATATCATTAAGTCATCATTAACATTTGATTATCCAAAATCATGTTATGAGCACGTAGCAGGTCTAAGCAGTATACTACAACGGTCTAAACCCAGGTTGGCAATTTAATAATGTCCAACTAGTAATCCACAACTAGGGTGACAAAGGGTCATGGCACATACTTAGGTAATCAAGGTGTCATACAGCAAATTGGTATTTATCTAACCCCCATGTTTAAACCAAGTATTTTTCTAATTGAACTAGCATGCAATAGTTTAAATCAAAATAGATTTCGAAATAGGATCAACATGGTCAAAGCACAACTTGCCTTCAAAAAGTACTTGCTCTTGGTCTTGAGTTGGATCCTGAGTCAATACTTCTCCTTCGAATCCTTCCGGTACTTCAACGTCTACTCGTAAAGCGTGCAAATAGCAAATACACGAATAAACAATAGGCAAAAAGTATCCAAACATCCAAATAAAATCCATAAACAGAAAGAACATAATTTTATGGATTTTTAGAAACTGGAATCGTCAAATTTGGAGTTAAGACGCAAAAGTTATGATTATTTAAAGTTTAAATAATCATTTAAATAATTTTACAGAGAAAAAATTTAGTCCAAAAATTAAATAAAATTCATATTTAGGTAGATCTCAATTTTATACAAATTTAGAAATTTGAATCACTCAAATCGGAGTTGAAACGCAAAAGTTATAAGCGTTTGAAGTTTGAATCTAAATTTGAATCAATATTTCGAATTAATAAATCATTTCTTTTTTCGGAAATTAATTATTGCGTCATCATGGACACGTGGCAGCCTCTGATTGGTTGGCTGACGTCACCGTCCATGGACTCGGTCCACGCTCGGCTCGGGTCTGTGGACCCGGCCCACGACTCCACGTGAGACTAACATGTGGGACCACTTTCGGATGAGCGTCATCGCCGACGTCGGCCGCTCAAATTTCACCAGATCGACAGTGGGACCCATCGTGACGCCATGGGTGACGCTGGCTTGGTCGGCCACGACATCTTGCGCCCGCCATGTCGGCTGCACAGACGTCTTGGCCGACCGCTTGGCCCAACTTCCCGACACGTGGCGCAATCTCGACCGTTGGTTTGAAAATCAACGGCGCGATTAGATCCGTGGTTAACACGTTGAAACTACTCGATGATCGTGGGCCGCTCGATCTAGATCGGACGGTCCAGATCTAATCCTATAATAATCACTACTACGGCATGTGGCGATTGTGAACCGCTGGATCTTGATCCAACGGTCCGTATCTAATCGGGTTTGGAACACGTGAACTCACTCTCAACCGCACGATCAAGATCGGACGGCGCGCACGAGTTCGCGAGGGCGATGGCGACGCGGAGCTGCAGCCACCGGAGACGGAGACGACGACGAGCCCGACGGGCGCTCGGTCGTTCGCTGGCGGGTGATCTCTTCGTGCGCCTCGGCGGGGACTCCGGATCTGGGCTCCTTCTCGGCGGAAGACGACGGAAGGCGGCGAGACGGGGCAAAACTCACGGCGGAGTGGCGCTCAACTACGGCGAGCTCGCACGGGCAAACGGCGACGGCTCAGTAGATGGCTCGGGAACGGGTGCGCAAGGATGAGGGCAACCTCTGGCATGACCAGGGCTTTAAATAGCCTCGGCGTTCGTGCCGAGACGGAAACCTAATTCTACACGGCCAAGCGCGGCGGCGCAGTCCGGCCGGACTGCGGAGACGACGATGCACACCGCCCACGTGGCACGATCAACGGCCACGATCGCGTGGCGCGATCGGATCCGGCCGGATACGGCTCGAACCGCACGGCGGATCTCACCGTTGGATCTTGATCCAACGGTTGGGATCGATTAGGGTTTTGAGTCGGTTTGATCGAGTCACGTGGCTCGGTCGGACTCGAGTCCGACTGGTTCCGACTTCGATCGGATGAACAAGACTAGACCCGACTTGATTTTCCAGCGATTTAATATTTAAAATAATTCCCAATAATTCATTTAATTCATTAAAAATAGCAAAAGACTCGTAAAATTCCAAAAATTCTGGAAAATACTTTGGATCATTTTGGACTCAAATAAAATATTTCCAACAAAATTTTATTTGCAAAATTAAATTCTTTAAATATTTCAAAATGGAATAAATTCAAATAAATTCCAAATAAATCCAAATAAATTCCAGAAAATTCCAAAAATTCACCAAAGTGCCAAATCACACATGAATTTAAGAGAAGCAAAATTTTGGGGTGTTACAAACCTCCCCCCCTTAATAGAATCTCGTCCCCAAGATTCAGGCTTACTAAAGGAATAGGTTTGGAAACTCTTTCTTCAAATCCTCTTCGCGCTCCCAAGTCGCTTCGTTCTGCATGGTTGCTCCAATCAATCCTACGTAAACGGGTTGACTTATTTCCTGGTTTCTCGATCCATTGTGTCTAGAATCCTCACGGGATGTTCCTTATAAGTCAAATCCTCTTGCAACTCAATTGACTCTAGCGGTGTCTGCTCCTCAGAACTCAAGACACTTCTTCAACTGGGACACATGGAATACATCATGCACTCCTCGCCAACGATCGTGGCAACTCCACTGTAAGCAACTTCGCCTCTGCGACTCAAAATCTTAAATGGTCCAACATAACGGGTGCAAGTTTCCCTTTGGCATGGAACCTCTTAACTCCCCGAGAGGCGTAACTCGAGGTATACAAAGTCTTCTCGTTCAAAACTCAAATCCTCGCGACGGTTGTCAAGATAACTCTTCCGTCGAGATTGGGCTATCTTCAACCTTTCCCTAATCATGGCGACCGCTTCTTCAAACCTCTTGAAGAATATCAGGCCCAAAGACACGCGCCACGGCCTCATTCCAATTCAATGGCGTCCGACAGGTCGACCATACAAAGGCCTCAAAAGGTGACATCTCAGAACTAGCCTCGATAACTATTGTTGTAATCGAACTCGGCATATGGTAAACTCTTATCCCAAGAGGTAGCATAAGCTAATGCACAAGCTCTCAACATATCCTCCGTAATCTGGTTGACTCTTTCTGGCCTGGCTCCATCCGTCTGTGGATGATAAGTCATCAAGTTCAAACGGGTTCCCATGGCTTCATGCAACTTATTCCGTAACCTTGAGGTAAATTGGGTACCTCTCGTCTGATACAATCCTCTTTGGCACTCCGTGCAAACAGACAATCCCGATCATGTACAATTACGCTAATTTATCTCCGAGTAAGTGGTCTTCACGGGATAAAATGGGCTACTTTAGTCAAGCGATCCACTATAACCCATATGGAGTCATAACCTCCTTGAGTCTTCTAAGAAACCTGCGGTAATGAAATCCATTCCGATTTCCTCCCACTTCCACTCAGGTATTTTCAGCATGTAGCAATCCTGCCGGGTCTCGATGCATTGCCTTGACTCTTCCGGCATACGCCGCACAATGCAACATGCTCGGCAACTTCACGCTTCATACTCGGCCACCGTAATCTCTCCTTCAGATCCTCGATACATCTTGGCGCTCTGTGATGAATTGAGTACTTAGAGTCATGGGCTTCTTCCGTAATCAGTTGCTTTAACTCCTTTTTGTTAGGCACACAAATGCGATCCTTCATCCACAACGTGCCTTGCTCATCCAACTTGAAGTCCTCTCGCCTTGCCTTCCTCCTTGATGGACTTAATCCTCGCGGATCTTGTCATCATTCTTCCGTCCTTCTCGGATCTCGATCCTCTAGGGTAGGCTTTACTTCTAATGCGCCAAGAATCCGCTAGGTACTACCTCAATCTTCATTTTCAAAATCCTCACATAACTCATCCCGACTTGTGGCTAGCAACGTACTCACGGTATGGCTTTTCCGACTCAGGGCATCGGCTACTACGTTGGCCTTCCCGGATGGTAATGGATTCCAACATTGTAGTCCTTGATTAACTCTAACCATCTCCTTTGCCTCATATTCAGATCCGACTCGTGAATATGTACTTAAGGCTCTTATGATCCGTATACACTTCACACTGCTTTCCAATCGATAGTGACGCCATATCTTCAAAGCATGCACTACGGCAGCCTAACTCTAAGTCATGTGTCGGATAATTTTCCCATGCGGCCTCAATCGCCTTGATGCATAAGCGGCGACCTTTCCATCCTGCATCAAGACACATCCAAGTCCTTGGCGCGATGCGTCACAATAAATATCGAAGATTTGAGCAACGTCCCAGAGAACTAACACCGTGCCGATGTCAATCGCTTCTTCACCCTCAAATCCTTTCTCACATTCTCAAGCGCCCATGCAAACTTCTTTTCCTTCTTCAGCCATGCGTAAGAGGTTTCGCAATTGTCGAGAAGCCTTCGATGAAACGGGCGGTAGTATCCTGCCATTCCAAGGAAACTCAGAATGGGTCACGCCTTCTACGCCTCCCAATGTAACACAGCTTCTACTTTGCTTGGATCTACGATTTACTCCTTCATGGTCATGACATGTCCAAGAAACTCCACCTTGTCCTTCCAAAACTCACACTTGCTGAACTTGGCGAAAAGTTGCTGTTCCTCGCCTTTTCCAAAACTCGCCTTAAGTGTTCGGCATGTTCACCCTCTGCCTTGGAGTAGATTAGGATATCGTCTATGAACACGACGACAAACTTGTCCAAATATTCCATGAACACCTTATTCATCATATTCATGAAATAAGTGGCGCATTTGTCACCCAAAGGACATAATCAGAACTCAGAATGTCCATATCTTGACGAGAATGCAGCTTTCGAATATCTTCTCGATCGGATCTTCAATCGATGGTATCCCGATCTCAGATCGATCTTGGAGAAAACTCCGCTCCTCTCACCGATCAAACAAATCATCAATCCTGGTAGCGGATACTTATTCTTCACGGTGACTTCGTTGAGTGCACGGTAGTCAATGCACATCCTGAAACTCCCGCCCTTCTTCTTGACAAACAAAACCGGTGCTCCCCACGGCGACTAACTTGGTCTCGATAAATCCTTTCTCCATTAACTCTTCTAGTCAAGTTTCTTCATTTCTACCAACTCCTCGGTGGACATCCGATAGGGTCTCTTTGCTATCGGTGTACTGTACAAGCTCTATCACAAACTCTATGTCCTCGTCATGGCATACCGTAGATCTTCGGGAAAAACATCGGGTACTCATTCACTACCGAGACATCATCTATGCCGATTGCCTTGGTACTGTTTACCATCAACTGTCCATCTCTAATCATGTGGCTTGAAATTCCACTTTCTTCCCACACTGCTCTCAATCGAGATAGTCCTTCGCCCACAATCCAATACGGCCTTGTGCTTGGATAACCAATCCATTCCCAATATGACGCCTAAGGTCCGGGTCTCCAAAATTATAAGGTTTGCTAGGAACTCTATTCCATCTATTAGTATTCTCACCCCGGAACATCCTACTTTCGTTCGGAGTTCGGAACCAGGGTTTGAACTAAAAGCATGCACTTAAGTCTTGCAATCCTCAAATCATTTCTAGTAGCAGAGCCTTGCGAAACAAACGAATGCGAAGCTCCAGAGTCAAACAAAATCAAGCAGTGTATCGAGTTAACAAGTAACTTACCCAAAGACGACGTCCGTAGCATTCTCGCAGGCATCTGCGGTGACATGGTTGACTCGGCCTCTCACCACGGCCTGGTGTGGCTCCTGATGCCGACGCCCTAGCTGGGTGGTTCCTAGATTGAAGCGAATCGGGTCACTCTGCTGTCTTCTTCAACAATCGCTGGCAAAGTGTCTCGCTCGTTGCGGTTGTAGCGGCGTCTCACTTGTTCCTTCTTTGCACAGAGTAAGCGTTTCTAGCGGTGGGGGTGCAGTAGTTCGATTGGCGGTCTTGGTCTTTGGGGTGGTGTCCTTGTTGCATTCTCGTGGTTGGAATCAAGAATTGATTTGGTGCAACTCTCAGCGCCGCCGCGTTTCCTGGCGTGATCCTTGTTGTTGCATCCTGCGCTTCTGTTCTCATCCGGGCCTTTGCGCTTGTCCTCAAGAATAAGCGCCTTATTCACCAACTCTTGGAAATCCGAAAGGTGTGGGTGATCAACCCTACTTGCAATCCCGAGTTAAGTCCCTTCATAAAACGAGACTGCCTCGATTTATCCGTCGCTACATCCTCAGTGCGTGGCGTGCTAGCTGTGTGAACTTGTTCGTAGTCGCCACCGGCTGATTACCTTGCTTCAGTTGCTCAACTCCTCCTTCTTAAGGTCCATGATTCCTTCAGCACGTGATAATCGCTTAATGCAAACCGTGAACTCTTCCCAAGTGATATCTTGAGGGTTCTCTTGCGTGGCACGTGTTCTCCCACCATTCGCCTTTGTTCCTTCCACCGATGAGAAGCGTAGAGTACCTTCTCATTTCCTATGCATTGAGCTATGTGTAGCTTCCTCTCGATTGACCTTAACTACCATCGGCCTCCAATGGATTGGCATTCCCAGAGAAAGTGGGTGAGTGAGTTCTCATGAACTCGACACTTTGTATTCAAGCGTGGTCCCCGATTAACTTGATTAGCAAAGTGGCCTGAGCGGTGACGTGTTGCATTTGTTGCATCATAGCATGCATCAATCTGCGTCTGGGCAGCAAGAAAAGCTCCAAATTCTGCATATCCAAAGTGGCGGTGCCGGTGCTCCCTCATTGGGGCTTTCTGTGGCGAGAACCACTCCCATTGCTTCCAAAGTTTCCACGGGTGTTCACCATCCGCCGATTTGCTCTAGGTTTAGAGATGAGAGGGAAACAAGAATAGACAAGTAATATGGAACTTATTCAAGTAAAGGGGTAACTTGAAGGTCCAACTTTATTATTAATAACTTGGTATGGTCACATAATGCCTAAGGGCCTTGCAACACATAACTGCACACTCAAAGAAACAAAACAAATCCAAATCGAACTAACTCCTGGAGTCTAACGCCTAAATGGTGACTCTTTATTCTATGACGCGACTCTCGGCTAAGGAGTCTCACTATAGAACCTATGCTCACTCATCGAGAAAACCTCCAAGGCCTGGGTACGGTGCCGTGTGGCATAGGCGCGAAACGATTGCCATGTCCAAAGAATCGTGTCCTCTATGGTAGTCGAAGAAGCGTGTCCTCATCGAGATCCGACTCCTCCGATCTCGCTCGTAGCTCGAGCATCGCTCGGGTCTGGTCCGCATAAGGTCATCTCCAACTCGCCAATCCTTCGTAGAAGGTGTGCCACATACTCTTGAGCTTCCCGCCATCTGCTCTTCTCTCGCCGTGATTTCCTTGCGGGCCTTCTATAGCTCCTTGCTCGTATTATCTAGTACATCCTCCTGGCGACGACAAATCGTGCCAATCAGGTAACCGTGGCATCCTCATCCTGAATCGCCTTCGGTCAAGAAGGTTATCGCTGCGGATGATAACTAACACCGCATCTCCAACTCTCTGGCGTAGATACGTAATGTGCCGCATTGCTCGTCGTGATACTTCTTGGATACCCATCTGCATTGTAGATCTCCGGCAAGGTCAAGTGTATCGGGCGATTGCCTGGCCCTTCTTCCTAGCAGTACCTCAATCCTCACGCCACAAGCCTTGATCAATCCCGCTTGTCCGATCACTTCCACTTGGTATTGGGGCTTCTCAAAATCTCCGAGAGTCCAAGCATATGCCAAAGTTCCGCGGCGTGACCAACTCCCAGATCAACGTAGTTGAACTCTTCCTCCATCTGTCACAAGAGTGCTTTACGTAAGAACTCGGAATTTTTTTTGATTGTGACAAGGTAAGAGAAAAAATTTCAGCAAGAGACAAGAAAAGAGAGAAGGGGATAAGTCGAGATGTCATTTCTTATCTTGACAAATTTTTAGCTTTTTAGAAAATAGGTTTTATCCTCACTACGACCATTCGATCTTAGGGTTGAGCCTACGGTCAACCTGGCTCTGATACCACCTTCGCTTCGACCCCGAATTTGCAAATCCGACCCTCCAGGTATTCAGCACTAGTCCAGGAACGCGCTAGTGCACACAGTCTTAACATTGGTAAATATCACAATCATACCACTCGATACCAATAAAGTACTTTATTTAAGTAACCAAACGGGTTACTCGACCATATGGTCAAGTTACAAATGTATGCCTCTCAAGGCGAAACTTATTCAGAGAAAAATAATAGCAGCGGAAAATCAAATAACTTCGTGGCGCCATCCAAAGATACCACAGTAACCGATCGGGCTCGCTTCCCTAAGTAGACGGATCCTCCCGAGTTCCTCCTCCAAAGCCGGGCGTAGCCTCCTCTTCAACTGATGTTGTGTTGAGGCAAGGGTGAGTACTTGGTACTCAAAGAAGTCATGCACGTAATGCAAGCTAATATACTATATGCATGGCTTGGTACAAAGGAATAGCTCAAGGTATATTTGCAAGAAACAAGATTTGACAAGTAATATAAGTAGATTCGGAAGCAAAGCAGTAAATAAGTAAAGCATAAATAACTTTTCAAGAAGTTTAATAAACTTTTTCCCCATCCTAAACCACATTTCCATCATCTTCATAATTAAACCAACCCAACTTTCCAAATCCAAGTTATTTTTGAGAAAATCTAACCCTTGATCAGAATTCTGAGCGATGTCCAATACCGCGGACACGGCTATTCGAATAGATTCTAAACTCTGCAGAGGTTATGCACTTTACCCACAAGATACAAATAAACACCACAAAGGCGAGTTCCTCAGAATAAAGTCTTTCGGAAACCTCTAACAATACAAGTGGTCCTCCCTTGCTATTAAGACTAACCCTTCCTTCGCTAAGGCGAAGTCTAGGCCAATCAACCGTTAGATGGGTACTGCCTCACCAGACGCCCCCCGCATAACTTACACAAAGGGTGTAGTTGACCTCCCGAGGTCCCACAGTGCACGTTATTAGCAACTTAGTCAACTAGGTCCGTCCCATTACAGCACATGTGGTTGCACGTTAGACCCAGTTCAAAGGCTTGCAAGGTTAAGTCCTTAGGGTGACCAGGCAAGACTACCCAAAACCAAAACAACACTCCCAATGCCACAACCGCCCACCTGATTACTTCTTGCCACATGCCCTGGCCGAAATCGCTTATCAAACCCCGCTTGATTACCATGCACCACGTGCCATCAACATCACATGATACTTTTCCAAAACAGGTTCAATATATCATTAAGTCATCATTAACATTTGATTATCCAAAATCATGTTATGAGCACGAAAGCGTGTCTAAGCAAGATACTACAACGGTCTAAACCCAGGTTGGCAATTTAATAATGTCCAACTAGTAATCCACAACTAGGGTGACAAAGGGTCATGGCACATACTTAGGTAATCAAGGTGTCATACAAAGAAATTGGTATTTATCTAACCCCATGTTTAAACCAAGTATTTTTCTAATTGAACTAGCATGCAATAGTTTAAATCAAAATAGATTTCAAATAGGATCAACATGGTCAAAGCACAACTTGCCTTCAAAAAGTACTTGCTCTTGGTCTTGAGTTGGATCCTGAGTCAATACTTCTCCTTCGAATCCTTCCAGATTTCAACGCCTACTGTAAAGCGTGCAAATAGCAAATACACGAATAAACAATAGGCAAAAAGTATCCAAACATCCAAATAAAATCCATAAACAGAAAGAACATAATTTTATGGATTTTTAGAAATCGAATCGCCAAATTTGGAGTTAAGATTTAAAAGTTATGATTATTTAAAGTTTAAATAATCATTTAAATAATTTTACAGAGAAAAATTTAGTCCAAAAATTAAATAAAATTCATATTTAGGTAGATCTCAATTTTATACAAATTTAGAAATTTGAATCACTCAAATCGGAGTTGAAACGCAAAAGTTATAAGCGCTTGAAGTTTGAATCTAAATTTGAATCAATATTTCGAATTAATAAATCATTTCTTTTTTCGAAATTAATTATTGCGTCATCATGGACACGTGGCAGCCTCTCGATTGGTTGGTCGACGCCACCGGTCCATGGACTCGGTGCACGCCTTCGGCTCGGGTCTACAGTGGACCCGGCCCACGACTCCACGTGAGGCCCGACATGTGGGACCACTCGGATGACGTCATCGGCCGATGTCGGCGAGGCTCACCACGGATCTTGGCAGGTGGGACCCTTTGACGCCATGGGTGGACGTCGGCGCTTGGCTGGGCCGATCGACATGCGGGCCCGCCATGTATGTCGGCGTCGCGCGTCTTGGCCCGACGCGTCGGTCCAACTTCCCGACACGTGGCGCAATCTCGACCGCTGGTTTGAAAATCAACGGCCGCGATTAGATCCAGTGGTTAACACGCTGAAACTACTCGATGATCGTGGGGCCGCTCGATCTAGATCGGACGGTCCGCATCTAATCCTATAATAATCACTACTACGACGCGTGGCGATTGTGAACCGCTGGATCTTGATCCAACGGTCCGCATCTAATCGGTTTGGAACACGTGAACTCACCTCAACCGCACGATCAAGATCGGACGGCGCACAGAGTTCGCGAGGGCGATGGCGACGCAATGAGCTGCAGCCACCGGAGACGGAGACGACGACGAGCCCGACGGCGCTCCGGTCGCTCCGGCGAAGTGGGTGATCTCTTGGTGCGTCTCGGCGGGGACTCGGATCTGGCTCCTTCTCGGCGGAAGACGACGGACGGCGGCGAGAGGGCAAAAACCGCGCGGAGTGGCGCTCAACTACGGCGAGCTCGCACGGCAAACGGCGACGGCCAGCGAGATGGCTCGGGAACAGTGCGCAAGGATGAGGGCAACCTCGGGCATGACCAGGGCTTTAAATAGCCTCGGCGTTCGTGCGAGACGGAAACCTAATTCTACACGGCCGGGCGCGGCGGCGAGTCCGGCTGGACTCGGCGGAGACGACGACGCCTGGCCCACGTGGCACGATCAGCGGCCACGATCGCGTGGCGCGATCGGATCCGGCCGATACGGCTCGAACCGTGCAGGCGGATCTCACCGTTGGATCTTGATCCAACGGTTGGGATCGATTAGGGTTTTGAGTCGGTTTGATCGAGTCACGTGGCTCGGTCGACTCGAGTCCGACTCGGGTTCCGACTTCGGTCGGATGAACAAGATTAGACCGAGTTGATTTTCCAGCGATTTAATATTTAAAATAATTCCCAATAATTCATTTAATTCATTAAAAATAGCAAAGACTCGAAAAATTCCAGAAAATTCGAAAATACTTTGATCAATTTGGAATCAAATAAAATATTTCCAACAAAATTTTATTTGCAAAATTAAATTCTTTAATTATTTCAAAATGGAATAAATTCAAATAAATTCCAAATAAATTCCAGAAAATTCCAAAAATTCACCAAAGTGCCAAATCACACATGAATTTAAGAAAAGCAAAATTTTGGGGTGTTACAGTATTGTTGTTGCTTCAATCATGGAAAAACAAAGGAGATGCTGTTGAAATTTTCGGTTTTAGCATTTGCACCTTTGCTGTAATTTATCTTTATTTGTGGTATTTAGATATTGTTTAGTCTATGTTTGGTAACATTCAGGCATACTAGATGCTGGGGTGTTACACTCTCATTCCTTTGTGCTCTCCCAATTTGGTTGTCTCCCTACCGGTTCCGGCCACCGCAGCTTCCTCGCGGTCCCACCGGCCTGTCGGCTGCAATTCCCTCCTCGCGCGTGATTTCCCCCGTGCCCTAGCCTTGGGCCGCCGACCCTGGTTTGCCACGCCAACTGCTGCTAGGCCCCATCGCTCACGGCCTGCTTCACCTCTACCATTGCTCCATGTCTGTAACACCCCAATTTTTTCTTTTCATGAATTTAAATGTTATTTTGCACTTTTGTGATTTTTTGGAATTTTCTGGAATTTATTTGGATTTAATTTGAATTTATCCCCTTTTGAAATAATTAAAGAATTAAAAGTTTCAAATAAAGTTTTGTTGGAAATATTTTATTTGAGTCCCAAATGCCCTAAATATTTTCTAGAATTTTTCTGGAATTTTTCTGAGTATTTTGCTATTTTTCTTGAATTAAAGGAATTTCTGGAAATTAATTTGAATATTTAATCGCTGGAAAATGTCGAATCGGTTTGTACTGTTCAAGCGACCGAGCCCGAGTCGGACTCGACTCCGAGTCCGACCCGAACCGCGGTCGAGCCGAACCAAGTCGGCCGAACCCTAACCCCCCTCGACCGTTGGATCTCGTTCCAACGGCCAAGATCGAGCCGCGTCGCCCGAGCCCGACTCCGACCGAGCCAGCCAAGTCACAAGAGCCCAAACCCCCGCGACCGTTGGATCTTGATCCAACGGTCCACGTTGAGCCACGCCACCCAATCCGAATTGGATTCGGATTCCGCCGCCACAGCCGGGTGGGCCTCGTTCTCCGCGCTTTTCACGGAAGTCGAGGCCCCTATTTAAAGAGCCGCCACCGCCATCGTGTTCCTCTCTCCCGTGCGCACCCGTAGCCCTAACTCACCGTGCCTGAGCTGTCGTGGTTACGCCGCTAGAGCTCGCCGTAGTTGGCCGTGCGTTTCCATCATGATTCGCGCCGCTTCCGCCGTCAGCCATCCTCCGGCCACCGAGCCTGCATCCGAATCGCAAGGATGAGGCGCACCTGGAGGTACCACCCACTTCGCCAGAGACGCACGGAAATGCCGTTAGCTAGGTCATCATCCCCAACTCCGACCACCGCAGCTCCGCCGCGACATCACCGAAACCGCGAGCTCGCTCCACCGTCCGATCAAGATCCGAGGGCCCAGATTCGTCCACGTCGCTGGAGGTAATTTTACACGTTTCAGTTTTGGATCTATTCTCAGCCGTTAGATCTAGATCCGACGACCCACGTTCTTCCACGTCACCGCAACGAAATCCACGTTGCGGCATTTAGATCCAATCTCAGCCGTTGGATTTAGATCCAACGCACGAGATTGAGCCACATAGTCGTGACCGCACCATGCTCGGGTAAATCCCAGCCGTTCGATCGAAATCGAACAGCGTAGAGTTAGCCACGTGTCGGTCACCGGGACATGCCGCGTCACCCCCCCCCCGATGCAGTGAAACCCGATCGGATCTGGACCGTCCGATCCAAATCGAACGGCCCAGATTAGCCACGTTGTCCACAACGTGCGCGGCTCAAATCCAATCTGGACCGTTGATTTTCAAATCAACGGTCCGGATCAAGCCACGCGTCCGGAAGCCGAACCGGCGCAGTCAGCGCGGCCGCGCCTGGTCACCGCTAACATCAGCGCGTGACGTCAGCGTGGGGCCCGCGTGTTAGCGGATGCCCAACGGCACCATGACGTCACCCGTGATGTCATGCTGACGTCACGGTGGGGCCCGCGTGTCGTAACTGCGGCGTTGAAGCCGCGGCCGACGCCATGATGACGCCGCCAGGTCCCACATGTCAGAGGCACACGTGTCCGTGGACCGGGTCCACGGTGGACCGAGCAGAGCCGTGCGCCGAGTCCATGGACCCGAGGCGACGTGGCGGCTTCTGATTGGTCCACGTGTCATGCTGACGCAATAAATCTTTTTTCGAAAAAGAAATTATTTATTTAATTCGGTTTATTAATTTTAAATATAGTTTCAAACTTCAAACGCTTATAACTTTTGCGTTACAACTCCAAATTGGGTGATTCAAATTTCTAAACTTTTGTAAAATTGAGATCTACCTAATGGTGAATTTTATTAAACTTTTGGACCAAAGTTTTTCTCTGTAATATTATTTAATTGATTATTTAAACTTTAAATGCTTGTAACTTTTGCGTTTCAACTCCGATTTTGACGATTCAAATTTCTAAAAATTCATAAAATTATGCTATCTCTGTTATGGACTTTATTTGAAATTTTGGATACTTTTTGTGTATGTTTTATTTATTCGTTGCTATCTGCACGCGTTACGAGTAGACGTTGAAGTACCCGAGGGCTTCGAAGGCGAAGTGTTGACCCAAGAACCAGCTCAAGACCAAGATCAAGTGCTCTTTGAAGGCAAGTTGTGCTTTGACCATGTTGATCCCATTTTGAAATTAATTTGATTTAAGTTATTGCATGCTAGTTTAAGTAGAAAATACTTTAATTAAATTTGGGAAATTAGTTAAATGCCAACTTTGCACTATGACACCTTGATTATTATTTATGTGCCATGACCCCTTGTCACCCTAGTTGTAGATTATTAGTTGGACATTATTAAATTGCCAACGTGGGTAGTTAGACCGATGTAGTATGCTTAGCCTTGCCACGTGACATTTTTTTTGACAATTACATGATAACATTGACTTAATGAGATATGGAACCTATTTTGAGAAGTGTCATGTGTTATTGATGACGATGATGTTGATGGCACGTGGTGCATGGTAATCAACTGGGGGTTTGATAAATAGTTTTCGACCGGGGCATGTGGCAAGAATGATCGAGTGGGCCAGTTGTGGCATCGGGAAGGATGATTTGGTTCTTCAGGTAGTCTTGCCCTGATCAACCTAAGGACTTAACCTTGCAAGCCTTTGAACTGAGTCAATCGTGCAACCACATGATCGGAGTGGGACGGTCCTAGTTGGGTAAGTTACTAATAACTTGCATTTGATACCTCGGGTGTCAACTACACCTTTTGTGTAGCTTGAAAGGGGAGCGTACGAAGGCTATGGCATGGTACCCGTCCAACGGTATGTCGGTCCCATACTTCGCCTCTGTTAAGGGAAGGGATGGTGTATGGCAAAAACCGGAAAGGTTCACTTGTGTAGTTAGCAGTTGTCGAAAGGCTTTGTTACAATCACTCGCCTTTATGGTGTTTGGCTGTATCTTGTGGGTAAAGTGCATAACCTCTGCAGAGTGTAAAATCTATTCGAATAGCCGTGTCCGCGGCATTGGACATTGCTCGGGGAGTACAGTCAAGGGTTAGACTTTCCTGAACACAGTTGGACTTGAAAAGTTTGGTTGGGTTTAATGTTGACGTTGATGGAAATGTGGACTAGGAATGGGAAAGATGTTTATTTAACTTCTGGAAAAGTTATTGATGATTTACTTGTTTTTACTGCTTTCGAATCTACTTATGTTACTTGTTAAATGATGTTACTGCAAATGAACCATGAGCTATTCCTTTGTATTAAGCCATGCATGTAGTATATTAGCTTGCATTCCGGGCATGACTTGCTGAGTACCAAGTACTCACCCTTGCCACAATACAACATCAGCTGAAGAAGAGTCTACACCAGCTTTGGAGGAGGAGCTCCAAGAGGAACCATCTATCTAGGGAGCGATCCCAGTCAGTTGCCTTTGGTATACTGGATGGCGCCACGAAGTTATCTTATTTTTTCGCTGCTGTTATTTCTCTTTCAATAAGTTTTCACCCTGCGAGGCGTATATTTGTAACTTGACCTTAAGGTCGAGCAACCAGTTTGGTTAACTACTTAAAGTACTTTATTATTTCGTTAAGTATGATTGTGATATTTACCAATGTTGAGACTGTGTGCACTAGCGTGATCCTGGACTAGTGCTGAATACACAGAGGGTCCGAATTTGCAAATTCGGGTCCCGACAATGTCTCCCACCCAGGCCGAGTGTGCTTTCCCATTGGACCGCCTCTACGCTGCTGACGTGCAGGCCTAAGGCCACCGTCGTGCTGGCCTATGGCTACATCCCCTACTCCAGCTAGGGTTTGGTAAACCCTACCCTAAATCTCCCCCTTCCCTACCAATTTCCCCTTTTGTGTTATGTGGGTATAGCCTCCCCCTCTCTCGGCTTGGGCTAGCCCTGGTCTACTCCCGTGATGGTGCTGTTTGATGCTGCCGCCTTGCGGCCGCAAACAGCACCATCAGACCCGACCCTCAACTACACCGCAACTACTGAGCTCCTCACTACTGCTCCCATTCCCTACTCTCTACTAGTTTTTGGTTTTATGGTTTATGTTCTACTTTGAATTTCGTTTTTGTGATGCTAAATGGTAAAATTGGTCTGTGATGATTAACCATTGGTTGGCCAATTAGCGGTATTGTGGTGACACCTGTGGTTTTTGTCGCACGCTGAGGAGTGAGACAATACCATAGAGACATACGATGCCGTTTCTTGCAACCCCAAATTGAGACCACTATATTTTCTACCGTCTTTAGCTTCTAGTTGACTTTTGCTATTATTAATCCTATGTTGATGCTACTACTATCACAATTGTTGGATATTTACCTAAGGTGTGGTGAATGAAATGAGGTTTAGAGTTGTGGTGTTGTGATGGAAATGATGTGGTGGCTGCCTTGGTCCCCTAGCTTGCTTTCTCTAGCTCTTGTCTTGGTGCAAACTTGACCTTCTCCTCCTATCCTGGTTGTGGTCCTGCTCTTGTGGAGCTTGATGATGATGGCTTGGTGACCTCTTGGCTACTTTGAGCTTGGATGGTGGGTGGTTGTGGCTATGTGCTGGGTTTGTGAGGCTTGGTGGCTTTCTCTTGTGGCTTGGGATGCCCTTGTGGTTTTGCTCTGGTGGTCTTGCTCCTCTCTCTCTCATGTGGGATTGAGCTTGGCTTGCTTGGTGCCTTATATGGTTGGGACTTGGTTGCCTTAAGCCTTAAGGCTATGCACCGAATAATGCTTTGGCTGGGGCTATCCTAAGCTATAGTGTGCTCAAGCTTAGCCCTTTTACTATGGAGGCTTTTACCTCTTTACGTGGGAATTTTACTCTTCTACCATGTGATAATTTTACTATATGCGCATTTACGTTTAAATTCATAGGTTTTTTAAATTGCCGGATGATGAACCTAATTTTCGTGAGAGGTGCCGATTCGGCTCTAGGCGAATGTGGTATATCAGTGCATGCTACCAAATCATACGAACTGACGGTGATTATAATTCTTAATTCATTTACCTAATTTCATGCATTGAGTTTATTCTTATTCTTATGTGTTTGCAACTAAAATGTAGGACATAACAAATAGGGTTCAGAAGAACAGAAGGACACAAGTGTTTGTAATTTATATTCTTGTAATTTTCATTTTTGGAATGTAATTATTCATTTCTATAATTTGCTAACAAAATTGTAATTAAGTATTCACGTTATAATTCATAGCACTCAATTTGTAATAGTTAAGTTGTAATATTAATTTTTTACTAATTAGTTTGATTTAATTATGTGATTTATTTTATTGTAATGACCTCACTTGCAATTATTTATTTATAAAATTCGCGATCTGAAATGAAATGAATTATAGAATTTTGTAATTTATTCCATTGTATTCAATCTGTAACAATTGAATTATGCTATTCAACTTTATTAATTAGTTTAATTAAGCATGTTATTTTAATTTAATTATCTATTATGCATGGTTGATTATCGGGGTTATTTCAACTAGTGGGATCCTGGACTAGTGTAGAATACACAGAGGGTCCAGATTTGCACATTCTAGTCCCGACATTAACCATGGCATGCTAGCTAGGCAAGCATGGTGCCTTTTGCGGGAACCGAATTCACTATGTGCGTAGCTGCTCAAGAATGGAATTCTTACTTGCTGAGAAGAAGGATGGAGTCTCTACTACTTATAATTGTGAGTTAGTGGCAGTATGCCTGCTCTCCCTACATCATGTATATTGCGCTAAGGTGATGGTAACAATGCAAGGTGGAATAGTAATGGCAGATGGGTGCCTTGCCTCCACAGATGTGGCCTGGCTAGCCACAACCTGCACTGTGCTATCAATTCTCCTCCACAATCTCTCCGAGCGCATGCCGACATCCTCATACACCCACTGCTCCTTCGTCATTGCCATCCTTCTACATTCTAGCTCTGCCCATCGGTGCCTTCCTCCTGCTCAATTAATTTTCCAAAGAGAATATGATCTATAATGCTAATTTTATCCACGATATGATATTTTTAACATCCCAATTTTTTTCATTTTATAGATTTAATGTGCATTTTATATTTTTGTGAAGATTTTGGAATTTATTTGAATTATTTTGAATATCGTTGAATTAGGCCTATTGTAAAAATTTATTTTAATGTTGGAAAATTTTAAATAAACTTTTGTTGAAAATATTTTATTTAAGTTCAAAATATCTCAAAGTATTTTTAAGAATTTTTTGGAACTTTTCTGATATTTTTGCTAATTTATTTGGCTTTGTTTTATTTTATAGAATTAATTTAATTAAGAAAAGTCAAAAAAAATAGAATTCGAGATGCACCGCACACCCTCCGAGTGCCGACTCGCACCGCAAATTTTTCCTAGTGCATAAAGACCTCACCGCTATGGTTATCACGCAATTGCTCACCATAGTTCCACGGCAGCCATCGCCTTCAACCGCCGATATCTCACTGTGTGCCAGATCAAAAAGAGCTCAAGGAGTTGTTACTTAAGGAAGCACATGAGACTATATACTCCATTCACCCTGGGAGCACCAAGATGTATCAAGACCTTAAAGAAAGATATTGGTGGCCTAGCATGAAGCGCGAGATCACAGAATATGTTGCTCTCTATGATGTCTACCAGAAGGTCAAAGCCGAGCATCAGAGACCGGCAGGATTATTGCAGCCATTAAAGATTCTAGAATGGAAATGGGAAGAAATCGGTATGGATTTCATCACTGGACTTCCAAAAACCCAAGGTGATTATGACTCGATCTGGGTGATAGTGGATCGATTGACTAAGGTAGCTCACTTCATTCCAGTCAAGACTACCTATACCGGAGATAAACTAGCAGAATTATACATGTCACGGATTGTTAGTCTTCATGGAGTACCCAAGAAGATAGCATCAGATAGAGGAACACAGTTTACTTCTCGCTTTTGGCAAAGTTTGCATGAAGCCTTGGGCACTCAACTGAGGTTCAGTACTGCCTATCATCCTCAAACTGATGGACAGACTGAACGTGTAAATCAAATCTTGGAGGATATGCTAAGAGCTTGTGCCCTAACTTATGGTATCAAGTGGGACAAGTGTTTGCCATATGCTGAATTCTCTTACAATAATAGTTACCAAGCTAGTCTGCAAATGTCACCGTTTGAAGCCTTATATGGAAGAAAGTGCAGAACCCCTCTCAACTAGAAAGAGACTAGGGAACGACAACTGTTTGGTCCTGCCATACTTCAAGAAGCCAAAGAGCAAGTTCAGTTGATTCGAGATAGGTTGAAGATAGCTCAAAGCAGACAAAAGAGTTATGCAGATAATCATCGCTGAGACTTGAGCTTCGAGCCCAATGATTATGTGTATCTTAGAGTCACCCCTCTCAAAGGAGTTAAGAGGTTCCAAGTGAAAGGAAAGCTTGCCCCTTGATATGTTGGGCCGTTTAAAATCTTGGAACGAAGAGGAGAGGTTGATTACAAACTTGAGTTGCCGCCGTCTTTTGCTGGTATTCATGATATGTTCCATGTGTCACAATTAAAGAAATGCTTGCGAGTGCCAAAGGAACAGATGCCTTTGGAGGCCATAGATTTGCAAGAGGATCTCACCTACAAGAAACAGCCTGTGAAGAGCGCGTCACAAGGAGCAAGATTGTCCGTTTTTGCAAGGTGTAGTGGAGCAACCACTCAGAAGAGGAAGCCACTTGAGAGCGTGAAGAGGACCTAAAAGCTGACTTTCCCCACCTATTCTAAAGCCAGCCTGAATCTCAGGGTCGAGATTCCATTTAAGGGGGGAGGTTTGTAACATCCTAATTTTTGAGCTTTTGCAAAGTTTCAAAGTCAAAAAGAACCAATCGAATTTTTCCCGAATTAATTCCAGCTTAATTTGAATTTTCTAAACACCAAAATATTTTATTTAATTATTCTATGCATAAACTCAAAGATGCTTTTTATTTAAATTTATTTCCTTTTATTTGTGCTTAAAGGAATTTTTCTATATTTTTTGAGATTTTTCTGAATTTATTTGCTATTTATTTAAATTTATTTCCTTTTATTTAAATTTCTAGGATTTTCTTAAATTCAGAAAATGTTTTCTATTTCAAAAATGCTTGTGGGCCAAAACTTGGTCCGGCCCAATCACCCTTCTGCCTCGGCCCGGTCCACGCGAGCCCGCGTCGCCAGCCCAGCAGCCGCCGCCGCACCCGAAGCAAACCCTAGCCGCCGAGCCGACCTCGACGTCCTGGTCGCATGCGCCCTCGAGGCTTTAAAAGCTAGAGCCGCACCCCGTACGAGGTTTCCCACCTCACGCCGCCTCCCATGCCCTATTCCTTGTCGCCGGAGAGTCCACCGTCGCCTCGCAATTCCTCGTCGAAGTTCTCCACCGCAGTTGCCATCTTCCTCCATGTCGATCTACTCCTCCGGTCCATCTCCGTGGCAGCCGTGTGTTCCGCCGAGTGCACCGGGTCGTCCTCTTCCGGATCCCCAAGGTTTAGTGCCCGATCCGGCCACTAATCGTCATTTGTTGTGTCGTCTTCTCCGCGGCCGGCGAAACGCCGCCGTGGTTTGCGCCGCCGGAGGTCCCGCCCAAGCTCGAGCCGACGTGTCATCTACGTGTCCCTCCACCTGGGCTGCCACGTCAGCACCGGTGCCCGCGTGTCGCTGACGTCAGCGCGTGCGTGTCGCTCCGTCAACCCTAGGCACTGTTCACATGCACCGGGTGCACCGTGGACCAGCCCAGCGCCGTAGACCCAGTCCACCAAAGCCCTAGCTGACGTCATCAGTGATGCAATAAATCCTTTTTCCTTTAGAAAAACAATTCCCAAAATTAGCCTTTTCCTTTTTTGTTCTGATTTTTGAACTTCTGGAAGCCCATTCTCCCTCATACGAACTCCGTTTGAGCCCATTCAAATTTCAAAAAATTTGTAAAATCAAGCTCTGCGTTCCAGAGTTGTTTATTTTCATTTTTGATACTTTTTGCTCTCTGTTTTGGTATTTATTTGTGTTTATTTCATTCTTTTCCGGTAGACATTGACCCCCAGGGAGCGAGTGCAGATTCGGAGATCATGTAACACCCCAAAATTTTGCTTTTCTTAAATTCATGTGTGAATTGGCACTTTGGTGAATTTTTGGAATTTTCTGGAATTTATTTGGATTTATTTGGAATTTATTTGAATTTATTCCATTTTGAAATAATTAAAGAATTAAACTTTGCAAATAAAATTTTGTTGGAAATATTTTATTTGAGTCCAAAATGATCCAAAGTATTTTTCAAAATTTTTCTGGAATTTTTCTGAGTCTTTTGATATTTTTAATGAATTAAATGAATTTCTGGGAATTATTTTAAATATTAAATCGCTGGAAAATCAAGTCGGGTCAAGTATCGTTTCATCCGATCGACCCGAAGTCCGAGTCCGACTCGAGGCCGACCCGAGCCACGTGATCCGGTCGAACCTTGATCGATCCGAACCGTTGGATCGAAATCCAACGGTCGGAAATTGGCCGCACCAATCCAACCGGATCCGGCCCGGACCCGTTGCGCCGCGCGATCTCGGCCGTGGATCGGGGCCACGCGAACGGCCACGATTTCGTCGTCTTCCCGAGTCCGGCTCGGACTGCGCCGCCACGTAGCCGCTGTGTCCGTTAGGGTTTCACGGATTGCGCGCACGCCGAGGCACTATTTAAAGCCCCGAGGCCACCCCGTTGAAGCCCTTTGCCATGCGCATTTTTCGCCTCAAGTTTCAGAGCCCTAGCCGCCGCCGCGTAGCTGCAATTGCTCACCGTAGTTCCTTCCCTCTCTCCGCTTCGGTTTTCGCCCGCGCCCGCCGTCATCGAGCCGTCTCCGCCGTCACCAGAAAGCAGATCCGACTCCTCGCTGTGAGACGCACCCGAGAGGGCCTTTCAGCTCGTCGGAGAAGCCCCAAGGCGCCGTCGCTGTGGTCGCCTTCCCCAACTCGGGCGGAGCAGCGCCACCACAACGCCATCGCCGCCTCAAGCACGCCAACTGCTCGATCGAAATCCAACGATCCAGGTGAGCCCACGTGCAACCAAAACCCTAAAACCTAGATCGATCGGGACCGCTGGATCTAGATCCAACGGCCCATGATCACCGTGGTACTTTATAACGGTGTTAGCCTAGGTAGATCTCGACCGTCCGATCTAGATCGAACGCCCGCGATCACCGTGTAGTTTTGAACGCGTGAACCCTAGATCCGATCCGCGCCGCCGGATTTCAAATCAACGCACGCATCGTGCCACGCGGTGCCTAGCCGCCACGCCGCTGCGAGCGTGTCTCGACACACGGGCCCGTGATGTCACGGGACACCCGAACCGCACCATGACATCACCGCTGACGTCACGGTGGGGCCCGCATGTCAGTAGCGTCACCGAGCACGCTGACGTCCGTGCTGACGTCCCCCGCGGACCCCACTGCCGTTGACGCAAGCCGTGGACCGGTCCACGGTGGACCGAGCCGAGCGTGGACCGAGTCCATGGGTTACCGACGCCACCGCCCAATCGAGGTCGACACGTGTCCAGGCTGACGCAATAATTAATTTCCGAAAAAGAAAATGATTTATTAATTCGTAATAATGATTTCAAATTTTGTTTCAAACTTCAAACGCTTATAACTTTTGCGTTTCAACTCCGATTTGAGTGATTCAAATTTCTAAATTTGTATAAAATTGAGACCTACCTAAATATGAATTTTATTTAATTTTTATACTAAAGTTTTTCTCTGTAAAATTATTTAATTGATTATTTAAACTTAAAATAATCATAACTTTTGCATTTTAACTCCAAATTTGACGATTCCAGTTTCTAAAAATTCATAAAATTATGTTCTCTCTGTTTATGGATTTTATTTGGATGTTTGGACACTTTTTGCCTATTGTTTATTCGTGTATTGCTATTTGCACGCTTTACGAGTAGACGTTGAAGTGCCGGAAGGATTTGAAGGAGAAGTATTGACTCAGGATCCAACTCAAGACCAAGAATAAGTACTTTTTGAAGGCAAGTTGTGCTTTAACCATGTTGATCCTATTTTGAAATCTATTTTGATTTAACCTATTGCATGCTAGTTCAATTAGAAAATACTTTATTTAAATCTGGGGGTTAGATAAATTCCAATTTGTTGTATGACACCTTGATTATTTAAATATGTGCCATGACCCTTGTCACCCTAGTTGTGGATTACTAGTTGGACATTATCAAATTGCCAACATGGGTTTTAGACCGTTGTAGTATACTGCTTAGACCTGCTACGTGCTCATGACATGATTTTGGACAATCAAATGTTAATATTGACTTAATGATATATTGAACCTGTTTTGGAAAGGTATCATGTGATGTTGATGGCACGTGGTGCATGGTAATCAAGCGGGGTTTGATAAATAGTTTTTCGACCAGGCATGTGGCAAGAATGATCAGTGGGCCAGTTGTGGCATTGGGGATGTTGATTTGGTTCTTCTGTAGTCTTGCCCTGGTCACCCTAAGGACTTCACCTTGCAAGCCTTTGAACTGGGTCTAACGTGCAACCACATGTCTCAGTAATGGGACGGACCTAGTTGACTAAGTTGCTAATAACGCACTGTGGGACCTCAGAGGTAACTACACCCTTTGTGTAAGTTGTATGCGGGAGCGTCTGGCCGAGGCCGGTACCCATCTAACGGTTGATTGGCCTAAACTTCGCCTTAGCTAAGGGAAGGGTTAATGTGCAATAACCGGGGAGGACCACTTGTATTGTTAGAAGTTTCCGAAAGACTTTGTTACAGGAACTCGCCTTTGTGGTGTTTGACTGTATCTTGTGGGTAAAGTGCATAACCTCTGCAGAGTGTACAATCTATTCGAATAGCCGTGTTCGCGGTATTGGACATCGCTCGAATTACAAATAAGGGTTAGATTTTCTCAAAAATAACTTGGATCTGAAAGGTTGGGTTGGATTAATAATGATGTTGATGGAAATGTGGATTAGGATGGGAAAGATGTTTACTAAACTCCTTGAAAAGTTATCTATACTTTACTTGTTTCTACTGCTTTCGAATCTACTTATGCTACTTGTCAAATGTCAAGTTTCGCAAATATACCTTGAGCTATTCCTTTGTATCAAGCCATGCATATAGTCTATTAGCCTGCATTCTGTGCATGACTTGCTGAGTACCAAGTACTCACCCTTGCCACAATACAACACCAGTTGAAGAGGAGACTACACCAGCTTTGGAGGAGGAGCTCCAAGAGGAACCGTCTACTTAGGGAGCGAGCCCAGTCAGTTGCCTGTGGTATACTGGATGGCGCCACGAATTTATTTGATTTTCCGCTGCTACTATTTCTCTCTTAATAAGTTTCGCCCTGCGAGGCATACATTTGTAACTTGACCATAAGGTCGAGTAACCAGTTTGACTATTTAAATAAAGTACTTTATTAGTATTGAGTGGTATGATTGTGATATTTACCAATGTTAAGACTGTGTGCACTAGCGTGTTCCTGGACTAGTGCTGAATACACAGAGGGTCCGGATTTGCAAATTCGGGGTCCCGACAGATCAATACTGAGCGATAGGAGTTGATCAACAAGGCAAGTCATAGTCCTTGACCATGTTGGACCCATGCTTGCAAAATTATTTTTGTTTCATATGATTGCATGCTAATTGTTTACAAGTACTATTTACTGGGATTAGCTATCACCTGATTGTCGTTATGTCACCTTAAATAGTTGAAATGACATGTATCCATTGTCACCCCAGGTTGTATTGTTTATTAGTTGGACATATTGCAGTACCAACATTGGGTTAGCGTAACTATGCTTAGCCATGCTTAGTTGTGCGATGCTCTCATGTCTCATGATAAATTAATAATATTGACTTAATGGGATATGGAATCGTGGCGGGTAGCCACTATTGTAAAATTTGTTGTACTATGGCAGGGTGTGCCATTGGTATTAGTTATACAAAGTTGTTTTCACTCGGGCAAGTGATCATGCAGTAAAGGGGGTGTTGTTAGCACATTTGGGATGTGGTTGTCTTGCCTGAGTATACTTAAGGACTTAATCTTGTGCGCCATTGAACTAGGCTTAATCGTACAACCACATGTCTGGTATGGGACGGACCTGGCTAATTAATTTGCGATGTCTATATTTAAGTACTGTTGTGGTTGTGTGGGTTCCGGGATGTGCGGGTAGACTCACATGGCGCAAGAGGGGGCCCTGAGGGGTGAAACCTTAGCGAGAAGTACTGGATTTAGATAGAGTATTGTAAAGGCCTTGTCATGATATCTCTGCTGCACACCAAAGGAAGTGTGTTATTTGCGCTTGGCACTAAAGAGATGATCATGTCTTGTGGGTAAAGCTGTACAACCTCTGCAGAGTGTATGTTAAACTATTCGAATAGCCGTGTCCGCGGTCATGGATGTGCCTGGGGATTTCACACGAGGTATAGAGTTTTCAGAAATTGTTGAAGGATGGTATTGTTGGAAGTGAACGGGGAGTTCATTATTGTTTTCGATGTCAAATTATTAATACTGTTGAGTCCAGTGGTTGATGATGATTTAGTTGGTGAAGGGTGATGCCTCACTAAACTTGTGTTGTTGTTTACCATTGATTTACCAGTTACTTTTTATCTTTTGTCAACTATGCTTTGAATCTATTTATTGTATTTACTTCAAGTTGTTGCTTTCTGCAAAATAAACATATGACTATCCTTTGTCAAGCCGTACATTATTTACATCAATCTCTACGGCTTGCTGAGTACTTTATGTACTCACGGCTTTATGCCTTTGTTGATCAGTTGCTGAAGAAGAACAGGGAAATACAGAATTCTACGAGGAGTACTATGAAGACTACGTGAACTAGGATGACATTCCCCAAACGATTGCCTGTGGCATGTCATATGGCCCAAGTTATTTTACTTTCCGCTGCAAGAGTTTTATTTGTTTCTTAAGCCCTTAAGGCACAGTTATGTAAACTTGACCATAAGGTCTGTTGTTACTATTTGCTACTTTATGAGTTAATTCGATGATTGGAATGATATGTCAATTTTGTTGCCACTGTGTGCACTAGCGTGGTCCTGAACTAGTGCAGCATACACAAAGGGTTTCGGATTCGTAAATCCGGGTCCCAACAATCATTGTTGTCCTTCGCTGAGATATCGACCGTCTGATCTAGCGTCGAGCCATCAGATCTGGGCCAAGCGTCACGCCCACAAACTGCCCATGCATCGTGTTCGCGTCGAGCTGCGTGTGAGCGCTGGCATCAGCTCGCCGTCGGTCAAACTTCTAGTGCGTCAGGTCCATGATGGACCGACAAGGTTTCGTGGACCGGGTCCATAGACCCGTGGTCCCACATGTCAACGTAAATAGATTAATTTTAGATGCATTTTTATTCAGTAATTAGTGTTGATGATGTTAGCATTGCGCAATAAATAGAATTTCCAATAGAAAAATAATTCAATTAATTATGGCCTTTTCTTTTTCTTTTCTTTTTATTTCAGACTTTCGTGAGCTTGTTCTTACTCATACGAGCTCCAATTGAGGTGATTCCTATTTCTATTTTTTTTAAAAAAATTAAGCTCTATTTAATGGTGAATTTTATTTAATTTTTAGAGTTTATTTGCTTTCTATTATTGTTATTTATTTGCTATTATTTCTCGTTTCATGTAGACGTTGAAGTGCCTACAGCATTTTTGGGATTAACTATTCAACCTAATTGAAGTACACCTACCTTGTCAAATGTATGGAATGATCATTTATCACCCTAAGATGGTTCACTACTAGTTGGTAGCTATTAAATGCCAACGTGAGTTGGTTAGAACGTAAATAGTGTGCTTAGCTATTCAACGGGTTATTGATATCATTTTGAAAATGCAAATTCAATTTGACTAATAGAATATGGAACATGTTTATGAAATGGTGTGTCATGTGTGGCCACACGATGATGTTGAGTTGTAGTGACATGTGTTGTCCTGCAATGATGTTGACTTGTTGACGGCATGTGTTCCACAATAATCAACTGAGGTGATAAATGATTAGACAGAGGCAAGTGGCAAGAGGCTCTGTGGCATTTGTGTTGATGAGTGAATGTGAGGGGCTATGTGCCATGAGATATATGAGTGGATGTGAGATGTTGTGTGCCGTTGTTTACTATGAGTGATTGGAAATTTTGCCTCGGTCAATTAAGGATTTAATCGTGCAAACCTTTGAACGGGCCAAACATACATCCACATATCTAGAATGGGACGGACCTAACTAAGTAAGATTACTAAGTCTTAATATTGGAAGCCTCAGGAAAGTAAATAAACTTAGTGTGCGGTTGTGGGAGATTTGGATGTGTTGTGTAGTAGCCTCACATCTGTCCAACAGATTTGTATGTATGTATGTATGTATGTATGTATGTATGTATGTATGTATGTATGTATGTATGTATGTATGTGAAAATGGTTCTATAATCCTTCTGCAAACAATATTTTTTCAGATAGGCATTTGGTCATGCGAAGGAGGTGCTTCTACGTCCCACCATTTGAAAATTATGTAAATATTAAAGTATAAATAAAAATAGATAATAATTACTTATCTTTCTCATTTGTTTTAAGATTTGTACAAGTGTGTGACAACCCAAAATTTTGTAAGTGATATAAAATATTCAAAATAAATAAATAAATAAATATGTGCATTCATGTGCTTCCTTGTATTTTTGGCTTTGCATTTAAAAACTCTTCTTATTTATCTATGGTTGTTTTTAATATTCTAAAATAGATAATAAAATAAATAAATATAAAAGTCCAAAAATCTTGAAAATGGATTCTTTTAAGTTAGCTAAAATTTGGAAGCTCTCCAAAGAATTTTATGAATTTTGGATTTGGGATGCTATTTTTGCAAAGACGATAGTCTGAACAAATCTAAGACCGATAAAATTCTGGAAAAATTACACTAGCACAGTACTATGTAAGATGCATCCAAACAAAGTTTTATAATTTTTAGAGCTATGTATCTATGCCTAAAAATTTGGACAAGATACTACCGCGCCGCTGCAAGCTATTATCTCCTATTTGAGCTATTATAGCACGCGCGTACACAACTGAGAGGAACATGACGAAAGGAATCAGCTATTATCTCCTATTTGAGCTCCCCTACCTTGCTATTTCTCCTCAACACGCAAAGACGAACCCATTGTACGTGGTCGCGCCCTTCCTCTTCCACCAAGCCGGCTAGAACGCAAATGCCATTTTTAGGATCTAGAGCACGCTCTGCCGAGCTCCGCCATGGCCGATGACACTCCAATGCGTTACACATCTCGGCTCTCGCGTCCAAATGTGCCAAATAGTTGTAGGATACTGGAATGCCACTTGACCTTCTCTTTTGCAGTGATACACCACCAGATCAGGTCTTCGTACCCAAATCTAGCCACCATCGTTGCATGTGCTCTCTCTCTCTCTCTCTCTCTCTCTCTCTCTCTCTCTCTCTCTCTCTCTCTCTCTCGTGTCAAACTTCAATCCCTTGAACTTGATCAATCTCCACGATGTGCTGAAGCAATGGTTCTCTCCATTCTTGCTAGCATTCACTGAGGTGCTCTGCCGCCACGCGCCACCTTGCATCACTGCTGATCACCACCATCCACTCCCATTGCCGACAACCACCCAGTTAGACTCACGGTGAGTTGCTGTACCTCCTCCCCCATTCAGTTTTGCCCAAAAAACTTATAGTGTTGGTTCATCCGTGGCCTTGTTGCACCGTTGCCTTGGCCACCATGAAGCATCTAGGCCCTCAATTTCATTTGGTTTTGGTAATTAATGTAATCAAGTTAAAAGACTACCAATTTATCTTGAGTTTATGAGAATAGGTTGGTTCTCATCGTGGCATATAAAAAAGGAAAAATATTATGAACTAAAGGGGTCAAGAAAAGAAGACTTAGAACTTGAAGTCAAGGTACAAGAGTAGTTAGGACCACTTTTATATTTTTACTGATCTTGAAGTTAGAAGAAAAAGATCGATTTACTAGAATAGATGCCATACTATCAAAAGGGAGTAATGACTAGTAGTTTGATGTTGATCAAAGCTAATTGACTCGAACCTTTTCTTAAAAATATTCACTAGTTGCATCTAGTCATGGCTTTGAAAGTCATCATGCATTCTTAGCATTTTCGGCAGTACCGTAGTACAAAATGTGGTAGTACCGGGTTTCATACGGCAGTAGGTATATTCTAGAGAGGGACCTTTATGTGCTCAACCTTTTCTCTCTGTGCCGGAAGTACCGCGGTGCAAAATGCAGTACAATCGCATGACGGTAGCACCGAGCATCTAGGTGGTAGTTTTTAAATAGAAGCACCTCTTTTGTTGAATTTCTGTAGCCAGAGTTACCGACGGGAAAAATGCGTTACTACTGGAGGTTGGTAGTACCAAAAATATCGAGTGGTAGTTATTTTATAGAAAGGCTTGTTTGTGGGCGGTTTGCTTTGTTTTTGAATGTCAGTACTACTATAGTGAAAATAGCGGTACTACAAGACTCGGTAGTACCGCAAATAAAGTACCGATCTCATTTTACAGAGAGGGCCTATTTTTGAGCTGATTGCACTTCAAAAGTTGGTACTGTCGCACATTGCATGTCGATAGTACCGGATTTCCTGTAACGGTTATTAACTACCAGATTTAACGCTCTGACTCGACCGTTGAGCATGGAGTGGTACACCGGGATTTGCACGCTGGTAGTACTGCAAATGCTGAATTTTTTTTAGAGATCTCTCCCCAACGGTTGGATTTGTTAGTGAGGTCTATAAATACCCCCACACTTACATCAATAGGCTCTCTTGGACACTCATTGCTGATATTTGAGCTCTAGCAAGTCTCTTTTATCTTTTGTGCATTCATTTCATTCTTTGAGAGAGTTAGAAACATTCAATTGTGATTTTCATTATTTGATCCAATTAGACACTTGATTCAACGCAAGAGTCACCTCTCTATTCTCTTGGAGGTTGCCCCTCCTAGATGGCTTGGAGGTGGGAGAATCGGTGACCTTCTCAAAGGAGCTTGTAAGAAGGCCCGATGTTTGTGAAGGCAAGGAGCTCGCCTACCCAGAGCGGGGAAGAGCTATCACTAGTGTTCAAGGAAGACTCAATTTGCGCAAGGAGCCGGCTTGAGTTGCTCAAACTTACCTTAACATGGATTAGGGGAGACTGACAAGTCTCCGAGACCATGGGATAAAATATTCATGTCAATCTCTGTTGAGACTTGAATATGCAAATTCGGACCTTCTGTGTATTCAACACTAGTCCAGGATCACGCTAGTGCACACAGTCTCAACATCGGTAAATACCACAATCATATTCAACGAAATAGTAAGGTACTTTATTGAAAAGAGAATATAACCGGTTGCTCGACCTTATGGTCAAGTTACAAAAGTACGCCTCGCAGGGCTTAAGTGTTACTTAAATAACTTGTAGCGAAAAAATAAAGAAACGTGTGGCGACAACCAATATGCCACAGGCAACTGACTGGGCTCTCCCCTTAGTTCGTCAGCTCCTCCTGGAACTCCTCCTCCAAAGCTGGTGTTGATTCTTCTTCAACTAATGTTTGTGTGGTGGCAAGGGTGAGTACTTAAAGCACTCAGCAAGTCATGCACAGAATGCAGTCTAATACTATACATGCATGGCTTATTACGAAGGATAGGCTATGATGGTTCATTTGCAGTAAAGCACATTCACAATATCGTTAATAGATTGAAAGCAGTAAAACAGCAATAACAGTAATAACTTTCATAAACAATTTCACAAGTAAAGCATTTATCATCCTAAAGCAAATTCATCATTTCCATTACCAAGTATCCATAAACCAAGTTCATTTTCATAAAGTCTAACCCTTGATTGTAATTACTGAGCAATGTCTAATACCCACAAAGGCGAGTGACCGTAACAAAGTCTTTTGGAAACTTCTAACTCAACAAGTGAACCTCCTCGGTTGTTGATCACCATCCCTTTCCTTAGCAAAGGCGAAGTTAAGGACAACAAGTCGTTGGATGGGTACCAAGCCGCAGCCCAAGTACGCTCCCCCGTACAACTACACCTAAGTATAGCTGAAACCCTGAGGTACCACATATAGGTTATTAGCATCCTAATCGACTAGGTCTGTCCCATCCCAAACATGCGGTTGTGTGATGAACTCAGTTCAAAGGCTTGCAAGGTTAAGTCCTTAGGGTGACCAAGACAAGACTTCCCAATAATTTACGAGTATCCAAAGCAATAAACCAAATGCGACCTCCCAAGTGCCACACCTGGCCCACCAGAACAATCTTGCCACTTGCCCCATTCTAAATCATTTAATCACCCCGGTTGATTACCATACACCACGTGCCATCAACATCATCAACAACATAGGTAGTAATTTCCAAAATCATGTTCCATCTCTCAATAAGTCAAGATTAATTTCTGACATTCAAAATTATGTCAATAACACGATTGCATGGCTAAGATGGCTAATTATGGTCTAATTAACCCATGTTGGCAAAGTATTAGTGTCCAACTATTATTCCATATCCTAGGGTGACAAATGATTCATGGCATACAATTATTATCGACAAGGTGGCATACTCAATTAGGGCACATAACTAATCCCGGAATTATTCAAAAGCATTTTTAAATAAACTAGCATACAATAATTTAAATAAACATAGTTTCAGAAGTGGGATCAACATGGTTAAAGCACAACTTGCCTTCAATAAGTACTGGTTCCTAGTCTTCAACTTGCTCCTGGGTTAAAACTTCACCTTCGAAGCCTTCAGGCAGTTCAACGTCTACGCGTATCGGATAAATAAACACCAATTAAATAAAAATAGAGAAAAACTCATGTCCAAAAATTAAATAAAATTCACCATTAAATAGAGCTCAATTTTATAAAAAATTAGAAATTGGAATCACCTCAATCGGAGTTAAAACGCAAAAGTTATAGCCGTTTGAAGTTTGAAAAATCAATTAAAAGAATAAATCGAATTAATTCATTTATTTTTCTATTGAAAAATCCAAATACGACATCAGCACGCATTTTGAATTTCCACCGAATTATTTTTCTAAAGGAAAATCGAATTATTGCGCAAGCATGACGTCAGCCGGTCCATGGACTTGGTCCACAGCTCGGCTCGGTCCACCATGGACCCGATCCACGGGTGCATGTGTCACTGACACGTGGGTCCCACTCGGGTGACATCAGCTGCTGACGTCAGCATGGCCCGGCCGAGACGGCTGACATGTGGGCCCCACTGATGATGTCATCATGACGTCATCGTGCGCACGATACAGGCGCTGACACGCGAGCCCCATGATGACGTCACGCGTGACATCAGCGATGACCGGGCATCGCCCACGCTGACCGCTTCGGCTTTCGGCTACGTGGCACGATTTGGGCCGTCGATTTGAAATCCGACGATCCAGATTAGATCTAAACCCGCACGTTTTGAGTTTAACGGGATTGATCTGGACCGTTCGATTTAGATTGGACGGTTGAGATTGGATCGGTTTTATCCGCGTCATGGGGGTGACGTGGCATGACCCGGTGGTTGACGTGTGGCACGATCTACACCATACAATCTTGATCGGACGGACAAGATCACATCTAGCGCTACAACACGGACCCATACTGATCGTACGATCTAGATCTAACGGTTGAGATCTAATCTAGCACGGTGCGGTTAGGGAACTACGTGGCTTAATCTGGTGCGTTAGATCGAGATCCAACGGTTGCTAATAGATCTAGATGGTAACACTGGATCTATCCCTAACCATATGATCTAGATCTAACGGCCCTAAGTGGATCTAGTTCAATTCGGCAATGCGCTAAGTGGTCGTACTTTGATAGTTCGATCTGGATCGGGCGGCTGATGGAGCTCGCGATGACGGCGATGGCGCGGTGAGGCTGCGGTACCGGAGCCGAAGATGACGACAATTGCAACGGCGTTTCCGTGCCTTTTCGGCGAGGTGAAAGGTCCAATCCGGTGCGCCTTGATGCAACGGTCTCGGATCCGGGCTCGATCACGCTGAGGAGCGGCGGAAAACGGCGGAAAAGCTCCAAAACCCGAAGGGAACCCTAAGCAACTACGGCGAGCGACTGCGAGGTGCTGGCGGCGGCTTGAGCACGGGGAGCTAGGTCATCCGACGCGCACGGAAATGGAGAACACGTTGGTGGTGGTGGCGTATTAAATAGGGGTCTTAGCGTCCGTGAAATCCGTGAAAAACGAGGCCGGCTCGGTTACAGCGACGGAATCCGATGAGAGCTCGGATAAGGTGACGTGGCACCATCCTGGCCGTCCACGCGGCCCGATCCGACGGCCTCCATCACATGCACACGGTCACAAGCACAACCATCAGATCTCGATCCAACGGTTCAACGCGCGCGTATATGTGGCTCAATCCTGGCCGTTGGATCTCGATCCAACCGTCGACGCGATTAGGGTTCGGTCCGGCTCGGGTCTGGCTCGGGCATGGCTCGGTCGGACTCAAGTCAGACTTGAGTCGGTGCTACAGTACAAAGCCGTTAGGGTTTTTTCAGCGATTTAATATTTAAAATAAATTCTAGAAATTCAAATAAATCGAGAAAAATAGCAAAATACTCAGAAAAATTCTGGGAAATACCTTGAGACATTTTGGACTCAAAAAAATATTTCCAACAAAATTTTATATGAAACTTTTAAATATTTAAATAATTCAATAAAGGACTTAATTCAAATTAAATCCAAATAAATTCCAGAAAATTCCAAAAATTCAATTTACTCAATAAATTAAATAAAAATACAAATTTGGGGTGTTACAATCTCTCTTGTGGTTTACTACTCTTGTTTACTTGTGCAATTTACTTTCCTATTATACTTAGTGATTGGTCGTTGTTCTAGGATTGTATAATTTGCTTAGACTTAGATTGTTGGTGCACTTAGCGAAACCTAGAGCTTTTAGGCCTTATTTGTTAAAATTCTCCATTCTAGTTTTACTTATATAGATTATTGTAATTAGAGCTGAGAATTTTAAAAAATTTCCTATTCACTCATCTCTAATTGGTTATCTTTGATCCTATACACCACCTCCTATGGCCTCCACGAGATCCCAATAACCCATTCCAGGCCGATTTTTCATCTCCCCGCGCTTTACCCACCGTTGGCGAAGCTAGCCCGAGCTGCTACCATGGAGCTTTGCCCCTGTGTGCTCTTCTACTCTGTACCTTCCTTTGTTTGACTTGTGGCCCTAAACTCCAATTCGAAAGTGATTAGCATTAGTAACCTAAGTTAACCTTATAAACTTCATGACAGGTGGGACCAAATTAAAATGAGCATGCTAGGTTGACTAATCCAGGACCCAATAACAGAGGTTGAGTTCAATAAACTTGATTATTTTAATTAATCTCCAATTAAAAAATCACAGGTTAACTTAAATAAACCCTATTAGTTTAATTAATCTCTAATTAAAATATCGAGCTCTTAAGTTAAGTAAACCTTAATTAGTTCAAATAATTTGTCTCAAATGTATCTATATGCATGTATATCATATAAAAATCCTCATGCAAATTTTGCAATTAAAATGATGTTTTGAATATAAGAGAATGACACGCATGGCCACTTGTAAGATTTGAAATTTTGGATTTTTATTTTAAAAAAGGAACTGACATGTAGGATCCATGGTCAATAGTCAACAATCAAATAGTCAACAGTCAACCCTTTCTTTTCTTTTTTTTTTTGGAATTTCCAAATCGAAGCCAATTCAAACCTTAATAACATTTGCAAAAGAACTCCACATTGAGTTATTATTATTTTCTAAATTCACACTCTTTCTGAATACGTAAAAATATACTTGGATTTAGTTTCTGTTGAATTTATTTTGGGTATTTATTTGTTTCTCGGTCGCTTTCTTTTAGACAATGAATTCATGGACGAATTTTCCAAAACTCAACAGCAGCAACCTTTTGAGTATTCAGAGCAAGGCAAGCACCTTATTTGACCATATTGATCCTATTATTTCACTTAATTTATATTGTTTTACAAGTTTATGTATGCATTTATGTATTTTCAGTAAAATGGCTATATTGTGGGTATTGTTAGATATCCTTACTTGTTGCATGGAACTTCCTCGATAAATACGCACATTTTTGAAATCCTTAAGGTAAAGGTTAGGAAATAAATAATGTCAACCTTGGGCATATTTGATTAGATGTTCTATTGCTTGGCCATGCCTTATAATTGGGGAGCACAAATGGTCGGTTGCAACATTTGTTTGGGAATGAAAGATTTAACATATTGAGGAGTTACTTATATTATTTTGGTATAAAATCAAAACTAAAAAACTAGATTTTGACGTTGGCGAGTTATTTATATAATCTGTGAAGTGCATGGACTTGCACATAGTATTGAGGGAGTTCTCACCCGATTCAAATTAAGGACTGAACGTATTGTTGTATAATCCAAGATATTACGTACAACCACATGTACTATATATGGGTTGGTTCTAACCTATTAAGTTATCTGGGACTAGATTTACACATTGGAAGGCCAAATTAGTACATGCATTTCGGGTAGGTCTGCTCGAAGGGGTGCCCTCACCGATGTGTTGGGAATAACGCTTACCAATACAATGGTGCATGCCTCGCTATGGGGGAAATAGTTACGACAATGTGTAAATTGTCGTTGGTAAATAGTTTTCACGCTATAGCAAAGGTCTAATATCACCTGGTTGGTGCAAAGTTAGGTATAGGTGACATAACGGTTTTATCATGATTTACCGCACACCAAAGTGTGATAATAACTTGGCAGCAAGAGTTGGTCATAACTTATGGGTAAAATTGTACACCTCTGTAAAGTGTAAATCTTTTCGAAAAACCGTGTTCGCGGTCATAAGAGTTGGTACACTAACACTACTTAGTTTTGTATTTTAATAAAAAATGTTTGAATTGGAAAATGATGGGTAGCAATGTTACAAATGTTGTGCTAGGTATGGCAGTGAATTGATCATTAATCACAATCATGGAGGATTATGAGTTACTCATATTTATGCTACATACTTGTTATGCACATACTTGTCAACTGCTATTTATACATTTCGTTTGCAATCTACTACTTGTTATTGTTGACTAAATTTTGGTTTGTGCAAAAGAACATAGTAAAATAATCATTTTCTTTGACATAACCAAGCATATACTTATAATTGTGATATACTACAAGTCTTGCTGAATACAAATGTACTCATTTGCTTGTTGATATTTAGTGGGTGAAGAAACTGAGATCCCTGACGACTCTTATTTTACCGCAAATTTCGAAGAATATGGTGATGACCCTTTTCTAGGCTTAATTTAGTCGGTTGCCTGTGAATATTTTGTGCTAAGGCATACCACTGGATCTTAAATTTTATTACTTTTTGCGCTGCATTTTATTGGACCACTAGCCATTTTATTGTAAGGATAATATACCTATTATGATATGTGATTAATACAGTATATACATAAGTCTTTCGCATATTTCACACTCGGAATGTATCTCAACAAACTGTGGACTATAAATTACGTCCGGATATAGTCATAAGGATGTGCACAGCCAATGTTAGGGAAGATTTTATATTATAAAAGGAAAAGGGAATAAACAAATGGAGAAGAGCCACTGAGCCCTCACATGGGCTTCCATCCACTAGTTTTTATTTTAAGAAAAGGAAAATCAATTAAGTAAATCCAATTGCCAGTTTGCTCTCACCAAACACAAACACCGATAGGTGATGAGAGAGAGAGAGAAGGGCCGAGCAGAAATATCCACGCACCAATCATTGTGCTGTGCCCAACTCTTCACCCCAAGAACCCAATTTTATTCAATTGTAAATGAGAAGGAGTAGCATTTTTCTAGACATCAATTAAATCAGCTAATTAAGAAAGCATATTTTAGCTGATCTTCCATCTTAGATTCTTAAGGCCCTGCTTAGACTATCTCCGGTAATTTTCTTTTATTCCATTCCCTTCTCTATTCCCTTTCATATATTCATTCCCTTTATTTCCTAGTATCTCCAACAACATCCCTTCGAAGGAATTTCTCTCTGGGATTGGAGAGAGAATCTATTTCTAAAGGGATTTTCTCTCCGAATCCCTTCTGAAGGGAAGGCTGAAGGGAATCTACTGGAGCACCTGAGATCTGTTCGCGAAGTGATTTGGAGGATGAAGAGAATCCGCTGGAAATAATCTTACAGCGCGGAAAATTTCTTGTTCCTACGAAAAACGAACCGATTCCTGTAAAATTCCTTCGAAATGGCTATTTTCCAAACAGGCATAAAAGCGATGCCTTCAGTGATTAACAAGATATTAAACACTGGAAGTAAGTTGGTTGTAATATTCTATGAACAGTAGAAAATGACATCGCTCTGAATTAACAAGCATTATTATGGCAGTAATGCGCCATTCCAGGCGAGGCCTTCCCATATCAGGAGCAACTGAGCAAAGAGAGACAAGGTAGAGAGGAAGAGAGGTGAGGTGATTCACTGGCTCACTGCCACCGGAAAGCAGCAGTAGCAGCAGAAAGAGAAGCAAGAAACAAGAAAGAAGAGAGAGAGAGAGAGAGAGAGAGAGAGAGAGAGAGAGAGACTTTTCACTGGAGCCTTCGCTTTTGGGGAGGAAGGAAGGAGAAGGTCTCCCTCCCTTTCCGTTCTTGGTTGGAGAGGAGGAGGCAAGGAGGACATGTTCCCCCCTGGTCTGATCCACCACCGCCCGGACGGCTCGGCGCCCGGCGACACCGGCGCGGGCGGCGGGCCGAGCCTGGTGCTGACGGCGGACCCCAAGCCCCGGCTCCGGTGGACGGCCGACCTCCACGAGCGCTTCGTCGACGCCGTCGCCCAGCTCGGCGGGCCCGAGAGTGAGATGCTCCGCACCCCCCTCTCTCCCTCCCATTTTCTCCAATCCTGGTTCTTGATGCTCTCCGGTTCTGGCGTAGCATGGCCATTGGAGGGCGGTGTGTGGTTGGTTGGTGGGTGCGTTTCTTGGTTGGTGTGGCCGCGTGCTTTGCTTCTTGCGAGGACGGATTCGAGCGGCATGTGAGGCTCTTTCTGGTTTTGGAGCAAGGATTTGAGCGGGAATGGGGATGCTTGTGCTGAAATTTTATGAATGCTTAGATCTTTTTGTCCACCATTTTTGGGTCTCTCACTTGCAACAAAATTCATGAGAAGTACGCGCTGTTGGAAGAAGAGCGTTTGCGCTTAGGAAAACGGATTTAGCACGCTCTTGCTGTGTGTGCGCGACGGATTTCTAGGGGAATGTGTGGTCCTCGCCTGCTTTGGAGCTAGGAGAAGTGTTTTGAGAGGGCTATGTGGTGTGTTTTGGAAGGGTTGTGGCCTTCTCTTGGTGAAGTTTGAGGCTTTCATGGTGATTCCGGTGAAAAGGCAGCATTTGCTATGAAATGGGGAGTTTGCTTGGTCTTGGATCTCATCGAATTATGGGACCAGAATTCTTTGGTTTTTCTTTTCAGAGAAAAACGGTGATGCAAAGAATTGGGTGGAGTCTACCTGTAATATCTGGTGGGTTGATGATATTTGAAGCGGCCGAGTTTGGTTGAAGAAAGGAAAGTTGTTTCTGCGCACTTGGGGGTCCATTTCTGCGGGATGTTAGGATTTGCAGGCGAAGTGGAGCAGTTTGTTTCCTTTCCTTGATGACATTCTGGAGTTATGATCGTGATTTCAGTTTGTTTTGTCCAGGGAGTTGGGAGGTGATGCGGTGAATTATGGAGAATTGATTGTTTTGAAGTGTGAAACCGGACATTATATGATTTTTCTTGCTTTAAGATATGGTGACGCTTGTTGCTTGCACCAACTCAGAATTTGAACATATCATGCGGTTCTGGACTCCAGTTGTGGTAAATCGAAGAAAAACGGTGGCCCATCTTGATACGCTTTTGAGTTTTGATGGCAATTCATGTGGCTGGCAGAGTGGCAGTCTAGATTTGGACCAAGTGCTGGTATTGGTGGAAGTTCTCTGTGTTATGGATAGCACTTGTTGTATTCAATATGAGGCCCATGGCCAGAACTATGAAGCCGGAAACGCGAAACGTGGCTGAGTTCCTCGTCTCGGGAACTTCGTCCCGAAACGAGGAGGGGGCACGCAGATGGATCGTCGAATCGAAACAAGGGGAACGCGTTGCGCGATGCCTGGATCGTCGATTCGACCCCCCAGGGACGCGGGACGCAGTGGGAACCGAGGGGAGGAGTTGAGGAGGAGTTGGGGGAGAATGAGAACCTGCACTTGGGTCGTTAGGAGGTCGCCGTTGGCATGTCGTAGCCGCGGATGGCTATGGCCCGCGGCCCGGCAACGCCGGCGATGGAGAAGATGAGGAAGCAGCAGCGGACGCGTCGGCCGGCCACCTCCGTTTCCCGCGTGCGCCCACCTGCGCTCGCGCCGTAGCCTTGGTCCAGATCGCCAGGACGCATTGGGGCACCTCATCTCGCACTCGCTCGGGCCACCGCCCTGTGCGTGATTTGGATCGGGAGGGGAATAGATTAGGGTTAGGATTCGTGAGAAGGGACGCCGGTTTTGTTCCCATCCGTTTGATCCGAGCCATTCGTTTCTTCGACGGCCGAGATCACGTGCGTAAGGGCTCTGAAATTCACTGGGCCGCCGGACGCTTTTTGGGCCACCTTGCGTGGGCTGCGCCGGAGCCGAATGGGCCGTCTTGCGGCTGGGCCGCAAGGGCTTTTGCTGTTTGACCTTTTGTTGTTTGTTGATTATTGCTATTTGACCAAGACCTCACGGGCTCATGGCTTCAAGCAATATTACAGATTCCAGATTTCCATCTATCTATTATATGATTATAGTTGCAGCTTTTAGTATTTATCGTCAATATCTATGATCTTATTAAGAAATAAGAACTTGTATCGGTTAAACTTGGCTATGAAATATGATATTACTATTATATTTAACTCCATTCCTACGTCATCGTTCCCAACCAATTGGGAACACGTTCCAACTCTCGAACGAACACTACGAAGAGGTATACCCCCCTTCGTACCATAATTTTTAAAGTGGCGTCTCTCGTCCTGCGTTCCCGTTCCTCGACCCCCTCGACCCAGGAACTTGGCTTCATAGGGCCAGAATATATAGATATACATGAGGGTACAAAAGGAAAGCACATATAAGGTAATATCTAAACACGGAAAACTTATATAAGGAAAACCTATATATGGAGATTCTATGTAAGACAATATCTATACCCTTAACCCCCCCCCCCCCCCAACACACACACAAATGCAAGGTGCATGCAATAGCATTGCATTTGGAAGGGTTGACACTAAAATAGAAAAAATCCAATGTCATAATCTTGAAGTAGTCGTCGTAACATCAAACTCTTAAAAAATTGAGCCGACGAAGAAAAGCCGACGGTGGGGCTGAGTTGATGAAGAAAAGTCGACGGTAGGGCCAAGTCGACGAAGAAAAGCCAGCGGTGGGGTCGAGTCGACGAAGAAGGGCTGACGGTGGGGCCGAGTCGACGATGAAAAGCCGACAAAAAGAGTCGAGCAGATAAAAAGAACCGAGCTGACAAAAGAGCCAAGATGCTAAGAACTTGGATGGACGCAACGGAAGCAATGATACTAAGAAAGACTAAAAAATAACAAGAATACTAGCAGCAACAGCCAATGAAGAGTCAAAGAGCGGGAGCCGGTCCAAAGATCCGAAGAGCCAGAGCCGATCCAAAGAGCCAAAGAGTCAGAGCCGAGAGCTGGAGAAGCTGAGTTGAAAAACAAAAGGTCGAGAAGCTGGAGCCAGAAGCCGGAGTCTGATTCCAAAACCATATTAAATTCGGCTATGAGATTCTATTCAAGTCCGGCTGAAAGGTGTTGTCTTTCTTTTAGGTACTTGTTTGTATTTGTGAGTTTTGGTTCACTGTATCTGCAGCTATGTGGAGTTGATTGTGATTGTTTTGCATTAACTGAAAGCACTTCAGTTATATTGCGATGTTGTTGTGGTGTTTATTCGCTGTCTTTGAGCCAAGATTTGAGTACAATGTTGCAAAATGTGTTTTTTTGGGTAACACTTAGTTTATCATAATGAATTGATATATTCTGAGGTACAAGGAGCAGTTGACTAGACTAGAGCACAGACTCATCTGAAAGATTACAAATGGTTGAAGTGAATTGGTATATTTCTTGGTATAAGCTTTATCTGATTAAAAGCTTCAGAAGTAAATGGTTGTTATTCTGTGGCAAAGTGCTTCTTTGTAATACATGACTTAGTCTTGTTGTCAAAAGATGACATTGTTCTATATTTTTTTGTGTAGTCTAGACTTTGTGTGTTTCTTTGGTATAGCCTTGATTTAAACTGTTATAGTTAATAGAAGTGGCAATGGCTCTTTTCTTATCCTCTGAAGTTTTACTTTATTTTGTTTCTTTGAATTTATTATTTAGTTCAATTAACTGCCTAGTTTGTTGGATTCATTGCAAATTGTGATTATTATGTTTATCAGTGATATTTTTTCTTGTTTTCTTTACCGAAAGTCAGCTATTCTTTTTCACCCTTGGTTCTTAATACTAATTTCTTATTAACTACTTGAATTTCAGCCAAATGTTACATATACTTTTTGTTATTATTTTCTTGCAATTGGTTTCTTACTGTGTGTCCGTCACAAAAACATATATTTTCTTGATATTATATCATATTTGTTCTTGTTTATTTGTAGGGCTAGGATACAAGTGAGTCTGGTTTCAGGTGCTTGTTGTTTGTGACTGTTTATTTGTTAAATAAAGTGCAGATCGGTATCTTTTCTTGACCGTTTTTGTGGCTTTTGTCTATGTTTGATGCATTCATTTCATAGTCATCAGATTCTCTATAAACCCCACGAATCACGAACCAAATTCGTCGAACCCAAACTAGTTTAGGGTATGGGGTTCATGTTTGTAGTGGAAATTGGAAGAAAAAGTGATGAATCGTGAACCCGAATTCTATACTGCAACTCAGACGAACCGCGTTTTTGGTAACTATGATTCATTTGGTCTTTAAATCTAGCTGCCAATGTTAAAACGTGCAAAAATTGAAGCTCTGTTTTCTACCTCTAGTCACAAAAGAATGTCATTTTGGACATCGACATCGACATGGTCCTCAAATTACAACTTTGACCTCTAATTTCTATTGTAATAGATTTATGAAACCTAATAAAATTTTTATATTATAAAAGTTTTTTTCAAGACAAATCTATGCATATCATTTTCATATGTTCAATCTAAATATTGAAAAAGATATTAATAGCTAAAGTTTAGAAAGTTTGACTGCAGGAACCTAAAACACCATTCTTTTGTGACTGGAGGGGGTAATTGACAATCAAATGAAGATGACTGGACAACAAATTTGTGCCATCATTTGTTCCTTTCCACGGTTTTAAGTTGTGATTCCTCAGGCACAATAATCGTTAGTCCACTAGATCCATATGCATGTCAATGCCATTGTCCAACCATGTTAGCACCCTAAATTGCTGGCTTTTGATTAGTCAATTACTATCACTAAACTAGTAAACATACTAACATAATTTAGTTTTGTTTATTTATTTTTATAATATAGTAGTTAAGTGCATGATTATTCTTGCAGAAGCAACACCAAAAACTATCTTGAGGACAATGGGTGTGAAGGGTCTCACGCTATTCCACTTGAAGAGTCATCTTCAGGTACTTACTCATACTCACGTGTCTTTTACAATGTCTGAAATACAACTATTTTAATGTTCTCTTTTGTTCTTATGACCAGAAATACAGATTAGGGAAACAATCTGGCAAAGAGACATCAGAGCAATCTAAAGATGGTAAATTACACTTAGCAATCCATGGGTCTCACTGTTTACTTCAATTAATGTTTCCAAATCCTTTACATTGCGGAAGTTCATTCTGAAGTGAAGTCACACAACTTGTCTCCCATTAACCTGTTGAATTGATATGCCATTTGATGTGAGTGTATAGTTGGTCGATCACTGATCGATTTGACCTAGATTGAATGCGTGTTGTGAGGAATCACTTAGTGTCAACTTCTTGAAAGATACAGATTGCTGGGAATTCTAGGGTTTGGAGATGGCAGCCTAGACTAACTGAGTTATGGACTAATCAGTTTGGCTGGATGCATGTTGCGAGGAATCACTTAGTGGCAACTTCCTAAAGATTGGGGATTTCAGTGAGCTCTAGGATTTGGAGATGGCAGCCTAGGCTAACTGAGTTATGAACTTTGTTTGCTTACCATGCATATCTGTTCTGGGCATAGTTACAAGAGATGAACCAGGCATAGTTAAAAGAAACGCGGTTCGTCCGAGTCGTGGTATGGTAACTATGGTTCTGGGACAACATTCTGCAGGGAGGAAGAGGGTGGGTCTGATGAGGATGATTATGAGAGGGTTCGGAGATGAGTTATCTGCAGGGACTGAATGGTGTGGGATTCTGAGTGGTAGGGGGGCTATGGCTGCACTGCTATTGTTGAATGTTGACATCACTGGGGTACATAATCATGGCATGTGAAATCATGGCATGTGAGCGAGAATCTTTACGAGGAGTATTTTACGGTCAGTGGGTGGACTTTTTTTTCGCACATGAACTAAAGAAAATTTGAATGAGGATTGTAGCAGAAAGTTTTGGATTACTATTATGCATTTGAGAGAACAAGATTTGTCAGGTGTGCATGTCTGCCAATCCAATTAAGCATGCAGGCTGAGGCTAGACGCTGTTGGCCTTGGCCAGAAGGGAAATATACGTGAGTTGTACTTGTTGTCTTGCATATAAAATTCAGTCTGCAGTTCAGCACCTGATATAATCACCTTATTACGAACATGGATAATCACATCAAGGTTCATGTAGGGTTCCAATTGCATCTACATACATGAAATGAAAGAGGAAAAAAGATTTAAAGCATGATCTTGCTCGACTGGGAACAATAACTATAATGTTTGTTTACATTGTCACTTAATTATGGTGTAATGCCATAGTGTTAACACGGAAAAATTTGCAAATTGAGTTAAGCTATTTTCGACATTCTTGTATTGTACTTTTCCGCTGCGCTTATGCTCCCTTTGTGGATTGTTTGGCATGCATCTTCTTGCTTGCAGGGAAACCAAAGCTTAGTAGCACTATTTATCTCACAAGCATTGATTGAAGTAGTTCGCTGTACGATTTCCTCATGCCAATCAACAGTAACTTAATAATGTTTTCGACATAGTCTTGTCTTGCAATTTTCCGCTGCAGTTATGCTCCCATTATGCAATGGTTAGCATGCATCAGTCTTGCTTGCAACGAAACCAAAGCTTAGTAGGACAATTTATCTCACAATAATTAATTGAAGAGTCCTAGTACCGGACGCTATACCGCTGTACCACAGTTATGCTCCCATTATGGAATGGTTACCGCTGGCTCCTACTACCCCACCGGCCACTCCATCCAACCTAATATTCTCTCAGCCCTCGCCGTCCCGCCCTCCACCGCCACACACTGCCAAGCCACCGCTGCCCTGTCCTTGCTCTACAACCGGGGGACTCAATGAACCATCGGTAGTGGCGGTGCCTGTTGGAGATATGCCCTAGAGGCAATCATAGAGATGATTATATTTTCTTATGTTTATGATTTAGTATTTTGTTTTGTTCCTTGAATAATATCATTATTATTTACTACTAGCAAGTATGTGACTTGTTTATAAAACTCTATATATGACTTTGTGATGATTATTCTAAAATGATTCCTAGCCGATAAACATATGACACATGCATAGACTAGCATATGTATTGGTTGATGACCATGTTTCACGGGTCATGAATATGGAGATATCAAACCAATAATATGAACACATGTTAAAGAAAATAGAGTTGGATCGACTCACTTTGAGACACCGCGAGAACGTTGTAATCTTCTTGCTATCGGTTGGTCTCATATACAATGTGTATCCTATATTCTTAGACTTGAGGTTGGTGCATGTACTCGAGATGTGTAATGACTTACATAGAGGTTGCCAAACGCTACTCTGTAACTTGGTAGTTATAAATGTGGCTTTCGGGTTTGTCATGAAGCATGATCAATCAAGATGGGATTTACCCCTCCATTCAACGGGAGAGATATCTCTAGGCCTCTCGAGTGGTCGGATTCTGGAAATGCATGGCCATGCCACTCGCGGTTAAAAAGTTAACCGTAGTTGGGGATTCCGAGTCACATGATTGAGAAAGAGTAATCGAGCTAACTAAACAAGGATGACATGTACTCGCCTTGAGTTTGACCGATATCATGAGGCAAAGGGAAATGCATATAACTAAACATGTTAAGGTTCGTCCGATGTGATCTTTACAAATACTCGGGAGTCGGCACATTCTGCTAGAGACCGCTACCGATTATTGGTCGAGTAAGAATACTCGGGCCTTGTCCAAGTATACGTGAACCTATAGGGTCGCACGCTTTAGGGGTTGGAACTTAATTCGGATGCTGATCTGAATTCTAATGAGCCACGAGTTCCTAATGGGCCTCTAACGTAGAGCCCATTATGGAGCGTCTATTTAAAGGGAGGGGTGCTGGCTTTAGGGTTAAGAGATACAGTAGGAATTCGGAATTTCTGAAACCCTAGCCGCCACCCCTCCTTCGCCCAGAACCGTGCAGCCGGCTCTAGCACTTCGGTGCGTAGTGTTCCTGCCCTGTACGTGTGGATACCTTAGAGGCGTTGCTACGAAGCTTCAATGCTAGGACGATCCGCAGCCTGTGAAGGTCGTGAGGAGTTGTTGGAGGAGGCGCAGGCTAGTATGACTACAACCGCACCGACGCGCTATATCAACTCTTCTTTTGCTACGGGTTTGTGCATCTAGTGGTAATTCAACTTGCAGTAGTTCCTTGGTTACGCGATAGAAATTTTAAACTTTTGCTAGAGTAGCCTACCTGTTCCCCAACAGTGCCACCACCGTCGGCCATCAGTGAGGGAGAGTGAGAATGAGCGCAGCAAGAGCAAGCGTGAGAGAGAGAGAGAGGAGACCCTGGGATGGTATATTATTACAATGGTATACCGTTCCCTAGTTTTCCTCTTAATTAAAGTAGTTCACTGTACGATTTCCTCATGTCAATCACCAGTAACTTAATAAAATGCCGTGCATATCTTATGGGAAATTGTACATAACTATGTGTCATATGTTCTGCATTAAATTTGTAAAGAAATTCATGAGACTAGTATGAATTTCTAGTTTTCGGACTAGAAAAATAACATGGGAAAAAGTTTTGCTGGGTCTTGTACTAACTTCTGACCCCTGTTCTGGGTTTGCCTTCCCCCAAATTGCAGCGTCCTATCTTCTAGATGCTCAAGGTGGAATGAGTGTCTCTCCAAGAGTTTCTACTCAAGATGTGAAAGAGTAAGCTTCATGAGCTACGGCTAGTCCAGCATGTTTTTTTTTCCTGTTCTTTTTGGCAGAATATGAGTAGTTTTATGATGTTCATGTTGACTGTGCTATTTGAAAGAGAGTTAAATGTCACAAATACTTGCTGCAGAAGTCAAGAAGTCAAAGAGGCATTGAGAGCACAGATGGAAGTGCAACGAAGACTGCATGAACAAGTGGAGGTAACTTTTACTGCTTGTTCTCTCATGTTCGGTTTAGTTCCCTGCATGCTGTTAGACAAGAAAATAAGAGCTAGCATTCACCATCTTCAGTGTTTACTGCAATAGTTTTGACATATTTGTTTATTGAATATTGTTTCTTTTTAGACATCAAGCTTGGACTGGAATTATTGTATATTCTGTCTGTGAAGGATGCGGAATCCTGGGCAGGCTTGGCTTGCCTGGCTGTTTTGTACCGGATCCGCTTACTCACCATAAATTGAATATGCTGTATCTGTGTTTTAGTTGAAAGAGGACCATCCCCCTAACAGAAAACGAGAAGAGTCAAATGTTTCTGGTGGAAGTGTGCATCCAATCCAACACCTCAAAATTCCACAATATGTGGGTTTTTGGTTGAAGGCAGAATGTTTGAAGGGTGCTTTTAGTTTTGCAACTTAATGTCTTAATGAAATGATTGCTTCCTAAATAAAAGCTACAGACTATAAAGGAAATGATGTATTGAGAGAGACTGATCTTCGCCGAAACACTGAGAACAGCAGGTCCTTTAAGATTTGTGCTCGTTTTACAATTGTGTGGGATGCATCTGTTTGTAAACCAATTGCTACAACTGCGCTTTAACATTTCAAACATTTCAAATGTTGTAACTTGAATAGCTCCATACAAGACCTGCTTGTTATTAGATTTCACGTAAAATTAGGAATGTGTAATTCAATACGGTAATACTTGACTGGTTTTCTTTTTTTCCCATTATCAGGTCCAGAAGCATGTGCAGATCAGAATGGAAGCGTACCAGAAGTACATTGACACACTCCTAGACAAGGCATGCAAGATCGTCTCCGAGCAGTTTGCTTCCAGTGGCTTCAGCATCTCTGACCATGATCTGCAGGAGCTATCCTCTGGTGGAGTCATGTCTGGTACTCCCACCGACACGCTGAGCTCCTCCATCTTCCATCAACTATCGGTCAGCTCTTTCAACTTGCACAGTCCAGGGGGCAAACCTTCTCTCGGGCATGGAAGATCAACTGCTCCTCAAGAATTCACCTGAGCTCAAACGCAAGTCCTGTTTGAGCCATGTTGTCGACAAAATCTGATGCAACGTCGGCTCCTCGTCTCTGGCAGTCATGTTGAATCCCGGACTGATGAGAGAAATGGTCTACCTCTTCCGGTGACTGACTTGTCTTGCTAGTGCATGTCAAGTAGCAAGGTTCTCTATTGTTTTATCAATCAAAACCAACCTATGTTTATACAAAATGCCTAATGTGCTAGATCAAGTGCCTTTATTGATATATGATATTATCATTATCATGGATTCTGGCTCTAACATTTTTCAACACAATCCATTTAGCACATTTCGAAGATCAGCACTTTTTTTTGTACAAATATGTGCATGCAAAATGCTTTGTCCGCTCATGTAACCCCCCAGTGTTTCTATTGCCTGTCATAAGCTTTAGTTTATAACGGGGTAAACATACATCGGAGGGAGGTCGAACGGCGGCGACTTAAGGTTGAAGACGCTAGATGAAGGAGGGCACTGGTTGTGGGAAAGGAATGGATTTAGAGTAGTCAGTCCATGGGAGAGATCAAAGCTAGGATGTAACACCTTGGAATTCTGAATTTTGGTTTAATTATTTATTGGGGAATTTTTTGAAAATTTTCTGGAGTCTTTAAAAGTCTTTTCTTTATTTTTGGATTTAAAGAAAGAATTTATTTGAGAAAAATAAAACTCAAAGTGTGTTTAAAATAATTTTGTTGTGTTTAAAATGTCTCAAAATATTTTTAAAGTTTTTTCTGATATTTGTGCTATTTTATTCTGATTATTTGAATGTTTGTAATTATTTTAATTAGAAAGTCATAAAACAAGTTAAATAGTAATTGGGCCACAGCCCAATGGGCTTCGCCCATTTCCCTTGCACCGACCTGACCCATCTCAGTCGTCGCAGCCCAAACGCTAAACCCTAGCCTCGAGCCGTTGGATCTTGATCTGACGGTGAAGATCAAGCCATGTAGCGCTTGCACGTGGGCCGTCCTATGTGTGCCACGTGGACGGCCAGGGTTTGCTGCCATGTGCCGCACATATATGTGCCGAAATATGTTGTCGCTCCGCTTCCACTGCGAATCTCACGCTCAACACGCCTGCCTATGGCCTTATTTAAGGTGCCGACCTTTGTGCCTTATTCCCTATGCTATGTTGCCTTGTTTACCTCGCTTCTCGCCGCCCAATTCGTCGTCATCCTCGCGAGATTGCTCGTCGGAGTTGAAGGTTACACCACTGTGTTTCTTTGCCGTTTTCGTTGCTATCTGTCACCTCTCCACCGCATCCGAAGGCTTCATCTACTTCGCCAGATCCTGATCTACTAGATCTGCGCACAGCCGAAGCCGATCCATCGTCGTGTGCCGTCCTAGTGGTCGTTGTTTTCCTCTCCGGTGAGTGCCGCCGTCGTGTTGGTGCTCTTCCTCATTGTCATATATCCTTAGTCGTTCGATCTGTTGTGGCCGGCGGATGAGCGACACATGGCTAGCTCGCATCCTCCCAAGTATTACGCCCGTATCGCGTCGCGTGTGCGCACTGGCGTCCCCCTTGCTCAGCAAGCCGTCGGTCAAGCCTCTGGTGAATCGAGTCCACCGTGGACTCGGGTAGTCACGTGGACCCAGTGTATGGACCGTGGGTCCCATCTGTAAGTCTCTATGTGATTTTCTAAATTTACTTTTTTCGGGTAAATAGGTTAATGACATAAGCATTGCGCAATAATTAGAATTTCCAGTAGAAGAAGAATTCGAGTAATTAGGGTTTATTCTTTTTTTTCCCTTTATTTCAAACTTTTGAGAGCCCGTTTTCCCTCATACGAGCTCTGATTGATGTGATTCTAGTTTCTAAAAATTTGCAAAATCGAAATCTTATTAATGATGAATTTTATTGATTTTATTAGAGTTTGTTTGCTCTATGTTATTGGTATTTATTTGCTGTTTTTCTCTATTTGTGTAGACGTTGAAGTACTGGGAGTGTACGAGAGTGAAGCGTGGACTCAAGATCAAGGTCCAAATCCAGAGCAAGGGTTTTTCCATAGCAAGTTACACACTTTGATCATGTTGACCCAGTTTTGAAATACTATTTTGGATTTAAATTATTGCATGCATAGTTTCTATAAATGTGTTTCAATCCCAATTTTAAATTAAATAGTTATGCCCTGATTGTTAAATCCATATTTGATAATTGAATTCCATGTGCTATTGTCATGGTTATGTTATGACTATCAAAACAGTTAGGAGGTTGTTTAGACCTGAATTTATGTTATTTTTTGAATTTATGCCAAACGATAATTTTATTGAAATTGAAAACTATGCTTTGAGGTTCTATGTCATGTCATTATAAAATTGAAAATGTAGTTTAGATTGGGCGAGAAAGGTTAGATTAATGGTTGTTGGGTTGTTGAAAGCTCGCTCAGTCAATTAAGGACCGATCTGTGAGTTGCTAAACGTAAAACGTTACTGTACTTCCACGTGTCTGGTATGGGACAAGCCTAGCTAACTAATTTGCAAAGTTCCATTATTGGTCATGCCAAATGAGTGGTACATTTTTTGGTGCAAGAAGGGGCTTCTAAATTGGGCTTTCTAACCCTTTAGCGGTGGAACCTTAACGGGGGCATGATTGCTTTGGGATGGCGCCTTGTAAAGGCCTTGCGTGATCTCTCTATTGCACACCTAAGAAAGTGTGTTAATTTAGAGGCAAAAATAGATGATCATATCTTGTGAGTAAAGTTGTACAACTTATGCAGATTGTTAAATTATTCGATTAGCTGCACCCGCGAACATGGGCATGCCGAACTGGCCTTTCGCAGATTCGATTATGATATTTCCAAAAAAATGTTTTAGTAGTGTGATCTTTGGGATGGAATGATATTCCATTTGGGAAAATTGGTTAGCTCCGAGTTTCATCCCGTGTTAAGAATTGGTTTATTATTTTAAGTTTTTCTTATATCATCTGTGCCTTTGAAATTACTTACTCTATTTGAAAAATTGCTTTACGCTAAAATAACGATACAACCTTCCTTTGACATCCTTTACATTAATATTGCATTTTTCGTGCAACTTGCTGAGTACTTTTAGTGCTCATTCTTGCTTTATTATTGTTTTTAGAGGAGGAGTATGTCTACAATAGTGAGGACCTGGATAACTAGGACTGCTACCCCATATCGATTGCTGGTGGTAAATTCATTGGGTTTTACTTCAGTTTGTTTTATTTTTGCTGTTTTACTTTTATTTGATATGGGTGCTATTCATATTGTAAAAGACTATGTCAGTTAATGAATAAAGGTATGTTTGATATATTGTGTTAATAACTTTGTTTACTGTGTATACTAGCTAGATCCTGGATCAGTGTGTCATACACAAAGGGATTCGGAGGTGTTACTTCCGGGTCTGACATAGGAATTGGGGACTTGTGAATACTTTTTTTGTTATTCTTTGATTGGTAAACAAGCATACAATGACTCCTTTATAAAGGGTCGACTCTAACCAACTCAATCTGCATATCTTATTTTTATCCTAACTAATCTTATCTCAATCCTAAGACCATCTCCAACCGTATCCCTCCCCCTCTCCCTTTCCCTTCGCGAAGGGATTCTCATTCCCTTCAGCGCTCCAACGGATTCCCTTCAGCATTCTCTTCGTGAAGGGATTCTCTCTCCCATTCCCTCTAGCAAGGGATTCTCTCTCCTTTCCCTATACAATTCCCTTTAAAGGGGATATGTTGGAGATGAGGGCAAATAAAGGGAATGGGAATGAGGAAAGAGAACAGGGAAGGGAATGAAATGAAGGGAATATGGTTGGAGATGGTCTAACTAATCTAATCCTGCTCTTGAGGTTGCTATAGCACCGTTGGTACTGTTCATACATATGAGCATACTGGACATGCAGCTCATCCTCAAGCTGTGGTGCATGGCCATAGTTGTTGCCCTTGTGAGGTCTTGTAAGGGAACTTGGCATGGTGTTGACGACGGTTGGTGGTGAAGGCATGAGGGCTTTAGTGCTGCCTAACGTTAAGGAAGTTGCCGATGACAAGGGCCATCGGTATAGGACAACAGCACTTCCCGCCACAAGAAGTGACGAAGATGGGAGAAATGCGATGATGTCGTGATCCCCCACATGACACCTATCGCACACAGCACCCCCAAAGGCATGGCATCGCCCGATGGCGTGGAGTAGGCTGCTTCAATAGCGTGGGTATAGCACCGGAGGTGGTGGCAGTAGCAAGATAGATAGTGTCATCGGCCCTGGAGCCAACTCTGGAGGTGTGGCATTAGCAGGCGCAATAGTATGTGCCTTCTCCAAGTGCGCAAGTGTGATACTGGTTGCCGCCACACTGGTTGTCAGCTTATCACACTTTGCTTCGATGATGTCGAGCTTCTTGATAATGGCCGCTAGTTGCGTAGCCAAGGAATTAGATCCCTCACCCCCGCTTGCCATGGAGATTTACGCAGCACCTAGCTCTGTTACCAAGTAGTCATGTATCTTGTGCATGATGAGGGTAACTATTGTTAGAAGAGGCCAAACAGTATGGCTTGAAGGGGGGAAGCACTTAGAGAACAAGGGCGCTTTGTAGGAAGGAGAGGATCCAAAGAGGTATTGAACTAGAGGAGAACTTTCTGGATTTATTCTTGCTTAATGTGCCAATAGACTTCGCATGCTCTTATAGCAGTCGGCCCTAACAAATCAGCTAACCAACTAACTAATTGATAAGATCCTCTCAAACTAATCTTATCTCAATTCTAACTAATCTAATCAGCCCTTCACAGTTGTTATAGTACCGTGGGTACTATTCACACGTATTACCATACACGTGAATAGTAATTCCAGTTCCAACAAATGACATTACACCTCTCCTGGACATGCAGCTCGTCCTCAAGCCACGGTAGCAGTGATGCATAAAATGGCGCCTCCTAGTCATGTCACTTGATCGTCTGAATTGATTTGTTCGTGTCGCTACTGATGGTTGTCGATGTATCTGCTGGGGTAGTTTGCTGCAGCACCACGACTGGCTTTAGTGATATCACCCATAAGGGTAGCAACAATAGAGCCAATTGTGGCACTACTAGTGGGATTGATTGTAGTGCAGTCGCGCCAAGGATGGCTTCGGTAGCGTCGCCCATAAGGCCAGCGACGGTGAAACCATCGATGGTGCCAATGTTGAGGGCGAACGACGCTGAATGGTGAGGTGATGTAGCCACGCCAAGGCTGGCTTCGGTGGCATCGCCCATAGAGATAGCAACAGTGAAACCACGGTGTCATGGATAACTTTTGTTGTGGTAGGTAGCGCTACTGTTGGCTCCGATGGTGTCACTCATGGGGATGGCAATGACGAAACCAACTGCGGCGTTGACATCGAAGATGATGGGAGCGTCGCCCCTACCATGGCAACAGAAGTCATGGGTACGGATCGACGACTCTGATACCAAATGTCACGAATCTTAGTTCATAACAGAGTAAACATCCGTCGGAAGGAGGTCAAACAGTGATGACTGTAGGTAGAATGGCGCTAGACAAAAGAGGGCACCGATTGGGGGAGAGGAATGGATCTAGAGTAGCTGGCCTAGAGGAGAGACCACAGCTAGGAATTTGGGATTTGTGAATACTTCTTCATTATTCATTGCTTGGTAAATAACAATACAACGACTCCTTTATATAGATTTGATTCCAACCAACTCAATCTGCATATAACTAATCTTACCTCCTAGTTAATCTAATCCTACCCTTTTTGTGGTTACTACAGTATCATGGCACTGTTCACACGCACAAACATGCGCGTGGACGGTAATTCCAGCACGTGACATTACCTCGTTTTCTTCAAAACTCATGGAAATTTCCATTGTAGACATCTAACCCATGTTGCACGCTTGGCCTGCAAACCTTCACTGAGGAGAGCTAACCATTTTCTAGATTAAGAAAGACTTGACTTCCACTAATCTATATCCCGTTGTTTCTGTTGAAAACATAATAAACAAAAAAAATATTCGATCAATATCAAAATTACATATTATAACATCAAAATGCAAAATTATTGAATCTCTTCGACAATAAGGAAAATTTTGAATTTGAAGTTGAAATTTAAAGGGAGCTATGAATGTTCCGTAGACTACAACAACAATCTTTTCAGCATGATTTGCAATTTGAATGGTTCTTAGTATGATCAGCCACTACCCTGTCTAAATTTCGAATTTTGAAGCGCAAACACTGCATCACCGTCACCAATTTCATTTAAAATACTCTCTGCTCACAGTTTATGTTGTTTTGGTCAGTGCAATGGTCTCCAAGATACACTAAGACCAATATCAACAATAATATGCCCGAAATAATAGAAAAAAAATCAATATGAAACTATAAAAGTGTTTTTACATGAATATATATATACACTATAAACACAACCCTATAGCACGGTTTGGATCAATAGTTTCGTCTTCGAATTTTGCAAACACAACCCTATAGCACGAAGGATCTGTACTATCGATAGTACACTAGCTATCCTCTATATATATATATAATTTTCATACAACAAATCTAAATATAGTATTGCTTCGAGGCGGACGTGCGATCTATTCTAATCTCCAAGATACACTTAGACCAATATCAACAATAATATGCCCGAAATATAGAAAAAAATCAATATGAAACTATAAACGTGTTTTTACGATGAATATATATATATGCTAAATATAGTATATATATAATTTTCATACAACAAATCTAAAGATAGTATTGCTTCAAGGCGGACGTGCAATCTATGCTAATATAGTACTCTTGAGTTCCAACGGCTTCATTAATTCCTCCTTCGTGTCTCTCTCTTTAGTCTTCCCCAGATTACATCCACATAGGCCACACATCATCTCCACCTTAATTGCATTTGTTTTACGCCCTAATGCCCGAGGACAACGTGAAGGGAATATTCGGGGGCACTGCCCTTAAGATTCCTGCAATGGAAACCTCCAAAATCCAAAATACTCTGAACCATGGGTTATTGTCGACAACGACCACCTCGTTTACAACCAGTAGAGCATTGAGCGTCAGGACCTTATCTTCAGATGAAATCGAGGTCCCTCTCTTGCAAGCGGTATCTTGACACTACTACAGCAGATGTGGTAGCTACAAAAAAGGAAAGCATGTAGTAATACTCCCTCCATCTCATCATATAAGGAATAACTCCTACCAGCGCAGAGACGTGGAGCTCGAGGGGGTTAATGTATGCATTCATGCGCATGAGAGATAGGAGAGAAGGTTAATGCATGCACGCATGCGCATGAGAGATGGGAGAGAAGCCAGAACAGGAGCCGTACCGCCGTGGGAGTTAATACCGTGCGCGTGAACAGGAGCCGAGGAAGCACCGCGCCCTGTATTCTGGGACTTAGAAAAAAACAATTGTGCCTTATATTTTAAGATGAAGAGAGTAGCAGATCAAATTGGGCTGGCTGTGCCTGTAGTTCTAAGAATTTGCATGTCCATTTCTTGTCCCTGCAAGCTTGTTAATGGCTTCACACCTCTACCATTTCCCTGCTTTGACCAGTATTAGCTAGCAGGGGACAAGAAAGACAATAATATCATCGATGTGTACCTGGTTACATCCGATCCCATTCGAAAGTGGGAATTTCACAAGAACTTTACATGAAACACCGTGATTCCCTCAAAATGCTTGCAAGATCCCCCGTTCCAAACAAAGCCTCGGCTCCTTCGGTAAATAAAAGAAATCTCGGACTGTGATGGCATACTACATTTCGAAATAATAGCCAATTCGATCACTTTTGTTACTTGTTCTTTGATGAAAATGTTTTTTTTTTCTGGTGTTGTTTGGACAAGTGGAAAAAGAAACCATTTCTTATTCTTTTCTTCTTGTTGTCTTTGTTAATTGTTCAAATCTGAGTGCTTTCCTTCTTTCAGCATAAAAAATTTAGTTTGGGTGTGCTACTATGAAAACTCAGAATATTAATCGAAAATCTGTACTATTACGTCCATTTCACTATATTTGTTTATAGCCTCGAAAGTATCCGTTTATGGTCCTGTTTGGTACGGTTCTAGATTCTAGTAGAAACAGAAACGGTTTTAGATTCTGGGTAGAAATGTTTCAGGTAGAATCAGAATCACTGTCTAGAAACCGTTTGGCTAGCTGTTTGGATTCTGTGAATCGGGGTGGAACGGGATTGAGAGTGATTCAGCTCCGGCATGGAAAAAGAAGAAACGTTCCGAGTTTTAACCCGTTTGGTTGGGTTTCTCTTAGATTCAAATAGAAACGATCCGATTCTAAATTGTCAAATAGGGTCTAAATATATTTATCCATCAGGGGAATCTAATGGGTAGGTATTGTGATTTTTTCGCTCACCACCCTCTGCTTAAATACTTTATAAGAGGTTAAGTAGCTGTGTTACGTCATTTAATAGTGGCATCTATGGTCACTTCTTATTAAATATTTCTCAGATTTGTTGTTTCATTGGTCCGCACTTATGGTGAGCCATGGACAAAATATAATAAAACCGACAGTATAATTTAGAAATATTTTAAAACCCCGTTAATTTTAAATGTCCAGCCCCCTCCGATTAAGCTCTGAATAAGTAGGGGGCATATCCAGCACAATCAAAGGTTTGGTGCAATCATCGTGCAATCTAACTAAAAAAAGTTTTAAAAAATTCTAAAATAAAATCATGGATGTACATCTCAACTTATCCCATCTATGTATAAAATTTTATGATCAAATTCGTCATATGCTAGAAGTTACAAAAAAGACAAATTTGGGATACATTTGAACTGTAAAAGTTTGTCAGAAATTTGTCTTTTTGTAACTTCTAGCATAGGACGAATTTGATCATGAAATTTTATACGTAGATGGGGTAAGTTGAGATGTACATCATGATTTTTTTCAGAATTTTTTGAAACTTTTTTTAATTAGATTGCACGGTGATTGCACCAAACCTTTGATTACATTGGATATGCCCCGAATAAGTATGCGTTTGTAAGAATCGAGGCTTGCCACGTGGACAGATCTTCTCTAATCCGACGGGGCGGCGTGTGCAGGGCGGGGCGAGACGCCATTGGGCAAGAACCCAGAGCTGTACTTGCTTGTGTCTAAAATTCAGTCTGCACCTGACAAAATCGCCATATTATGAACATGGGTAAGTACCTGATGAAATCGCCATATTATGAACATGGATGATTAATCACGTCCAGGTTCGTCGAGGCCTTCAATCGCATCTACATTCATGCAGCGACTCGTTCGGTTGGCACGAGCAATTGCAGGTTTTCTTTAGGGCCAATTGGATATTTGCCACTCCAAGAATTGAAAATTGGATGGCATGTTGAAAATCATGCCATTGAGTGGCATTTTTTTCAACATGGAATCCAATTTCCAAATTGAGGAGTGGCATATATCGAATAATTCCTTTTCTTTACGTTATCACTCGGGTACAGCGTAATGTTACAAATCTCAGTTGAAAAAATTTTTAGAGGTGTCCAAAATCTAAAATCTCGACGAAATTTCAATATACACTGTAGCAGTTTGAATTTTTTAAAGATGTTTCAAACGGGCGATATTTTGAATCTCGGACGGGTCCGAAATCTCGGTCGAGATTTCGGATTTCGGACCGAAATTTGAATCCATGTGTCGTTTATAACATCAAAAAGGTTTGAAAATGTAGTTTTTTTTGTCCTTCTTCTGCATCCCTCTTTTCTTTAAAAAAACATTCAGTTGGCTGTGTGCCAGAAAAGTTGTCTCAAATTCAGGTCGGATTAATTCAGACCTCATTTTCTGAGTGATCTTAGGCCCCCTCCTTAAATTTGAATGTGATTACAGACTACGCAAACGTTGGTCCTTTCTATCTGAAGCAATAGCAATTGCAGAATGTAACTTCTTTTATGAAAACTTTTTGGATCTCCGTGTGGATCCATGGTAAAGCGCCTGTGCAACTGGCGCCAGATCTTTACAACCACTCAAGACGGAAGACTAGATCTGTGTCAAATGCTCTACAGGATAACAAGTGGATCCGCGATATTCGACACAGTCTGAATGCTCATCTTCTCTCTGAATATATCAAGTTATGTATGCAAATTCAGCCCATGACTCTTCGGCCACAATTTGAAGACGAAATAATTTGGACAAAAACTTCCAACGGTGAATACACAGTGGCGTCGGCGGTATCGCATGCAGTTCGAATGAAGCACTTTTAAGTCTTATAGCACAACAATCTGAACAACTTGGGCCCCGCTGCGTTGCAAAATCTTTTTTTGGCTTGCGCAGCAAAATCGATTTTGGACGGCACAAAGACTTCAACTCCGAGGATGGCCAAATCAATACCTCTATCAAATGTGTTGTCGAAACTTAAAAACGGTCTATCCAAGCCAGCATTTTTCTAGCCGTTCACATCTTTTTTTTAAGTCTAGTCTCGGGTATCATTTATCATACTCTCGTACTGTAACACTTTATTAATACTGTAGACCCCGAGCTCGGTAGGTCCTGTGGACCAAGAGCTTGGAAGGTCATTACCGAGCATCCATCCCTCGGCAGGGCAAAGTGATTAAATAATTAGCTAATTAGCTGGATGTGCTGCCGAGCAATGGGTGTTAGGCACAATAGTAGTCTCGTCGTTGCTGCGTTGTTAGCATCTTGCAGTGGTACGGAAGCATGGTAGAGATCTATCGTGCTTTTATGGTAGGGGAGGAGCTTTTTTATAATTGCGTTTGTACGTGACTGGATCTGTAAAATATATATATATTAGTTACATGCCCGTGCGTTGCTACGAAAAACAAAATTGATAACGAAAAATAAAGATTAAAAAATAAAAAAAATTATTTCACAAGATCAAACATCTATCTTTAACGCTTCATTTCTTGCGAAAGCTGGCTAATTAAAGCAACGCTTCGTTTCTTGCGTAGGGCAATTAAGCAGAGCAATTAAGTAGGGCAATTAAGCGGCAATTAATGACGTGGGAAGAACGGACCACTGCCACCAAGTGCTGCTTTAGAATAGTAGAGATACGTGGGGCATAAAAAAATTGCTGATTTCTGGAGTTGCAGGCTTCGAACAATGCACACGATCATCCTCCGTTTGATGACTTCTTCCAGACCGCTACTTGCACCTTGGAAGACCCGACGGTTTTTCTCCTTCAAGATTTCCCAACATGACAGGATAGGGGTGGAACTCAGGGGTTGCCGGAACTCTATTTTTCATAAATGCTATAAGATTATTTTTTAATAGACATATTTGTTGATTAATTTAGTTCCGATTTTAGTGGTTTGAAATTATTTAAGACCTTATAACTATTTGTATTATAATTTTAGTAAAATTTAAATATATATGTTGAATTTATGATGTTACAAAATCATTATAGAAGACTATAATATGTGTGAAGTGTGCACCTTCAACAAAATTTTTCTAATTCTATGACAGGACAAGTTGACTCCTTTCCTTTCGGTTTTCTCCATTTAAGTAACTCGCGCTGACCTCTGCTGTCACGCATATCTATTTCCAAGCTGATTGGGCTAATTGTGTGCAGGTCATAATTAGAGCAGTGTTTCTATGCTTTTCCTCCTAATATAAGTTACACAAATCTTAAAGCAAGCGAAAATATAAATAATCATCATCTACCGTTCATTCATGGTTTAATATTTAGACAATTTTCAAAAAGAAAAACATAGAAGCACCTCTCTCATAATTAACATAGAATTCCCCATAAACCAGCTCTCTAAAGCACATAGATGATCGTGTGCAATTCACAAGTTGTAGCGCCTGAGAACAACCATAACCCGAAAACCAAAGGATAAAACTTATTTTTTTCCCCACTCCACAAATAACTAGGGAATGTGGCGCGCTCCGCCGCGCCGTTCTGTTATGTGGTTTCCGAAAGTAAACGAAGATTGCTAAGAGAATAGATTGGTGTATGCTTTTTATTTACGTGTGTATCAAATCTGGCCATGTCTTTTGACGAATTTGCTTAACACTTTATCATCACCCGGCTAACCTCCTTCTGTCGAGTTTAATACTCTATGTGTTAACAGGGTAATAATACATGCTCCGAAAAATATTAGAGATGTCAACCTTCTTTTATTGAGTTTAGCACTCTATGCGTTCATCGAGTAATAATACACGTTTCGAAAAATATTAGAGATCGAGCTAGGAAAAAAATCTAGAGATTAGAGATCGAGTTGAAAATTTTTTTCTAAAATAGAGCTGCACACATTTCTGTTGACGAAAATATTTTTTCTGGGAAAAACAGAGAAAGGACCTGGACGTAAGGGCCGGGGACCTGTTTGCTATATTTTAAGACCCAATCGCTATTATGAAAAATTAGAAAAGGGCTCGTTCGAGATTTGTATTTAACGGGGGGCTTTTTCGTAAAGTAACGAACCAGGGACCTAAACGCAATTTAAAAACGTTTTTTTTATACTCACAAAAAATCGCAAAAGGATCTCTTTGTATTACAAGGACCTATTCATAATTTAGAGAAAAGGGAGGGACCTTTTTGCAAAATGGCATGGGGGTGAGGTGGATGCATGAGAGGGCTCCAATTCTCCCCCACATAATAGAGTTAATATACATCCATACACCATGACACTATACTTATCCATTAACCCTTGGACAGACTACATAAGTACTTCTATGACAAGGATCAATAGGATAAAACTAACACAAGATGTGCTTTTATATATCTCTTTTTAAAAGTTATATAAATATTAAAGCATAAATAGAGACTAGAAAACGATTACTTATTTCTTCACTTGCTTTAGGATTTATGCAAATTGTGTTGAGGAGAAATTGACATAAGCACATTGAAATGCCCCAAAAATTTTCAAATAAGTTTGAATTAGACTCTATTTGCATTTTGTGATTTTTCCTGATTTTTTTGGATTTTTTTTTGAATTTATTTGGATTTGTTTGATTGTATTTCGGATTTTTACCATTTCGGGAAAGTTTCGCTCCCGGTGCGCTTTCTTTTTTTGGCCATTACGCTTTCCCTTCACCTTTGCGCCTCGCCCCGCTTGCCGCCTCCCGCCTTCGCTCGTGCCCACGCCCGAACCCGCGTTCGCCTCGCGCCCGCGCCCCACGCGAGTCGCCGCCGTAGATCTTCCTCGCCGCCAGTGAACTCGCTGCGGCAGATCGCCACGCGCCAAGCGCTGCGCCGCCGTCACCTCACGCCGCCTAGCCGTAGAGCCCTCCACCTCTCGCCGCGCTTAGCCTCGCGCTCGCTTCCGAGCCCCACGCCTCAAGACAAAGCTCGCCGCCCCGTGAGGTCGCCGCCGCAATCATGCCAGCCGACGACCTCCCAAGCGCCCCGCCGGCTATTTAAAGCCCCTCCGGCCCCGCTTGCTCGCCCGTCGAAACCGCCTCGCCCTCCTCTCTCGTTTCCCCTCACTCTCTCTAGCTCCCGCGCTCTCTCGTGGCCGCGCCACGAGCTTCTCCTCCATCTCCGGCCGAGCTCCGCCGCCAAGCCGCTCCGCCGCCGTTTGATCTCCCCCGAGCTGTGCCCTAGCTTTGGGTGAGTCCCCTCTTGCTTTTCCCCCAAAGCCCGAGCCCTCCCGTGCCCTAATCCGCGCTTTTTCCCCATTCGTCTTCGCCTCCGGCGCCTCCTCCGCTTCGCGCCGCCCGGCTCCGGCCAGCCCCGCTGCCATTTGGCCCCACCCGCCAGTCCTCGCCAGCTCTCTCTCTCCCTCTCGCTGTCACCGAGCCCCACCTGCCAGCCCTCGTTTTCTCCCTCTCTCCGTGCCCTGGCCCACCCGTCAGCCTCCCCCTCCCACGCCTGCGCCTGGGCCCGCACGTCAGTGCACCCCTGGCCACGAGTGTGGGCCGGCCCGTTGGCCTTCGCCCACGCACGCAAAGCCTTGGGCCGAACCGGCTTTTGGGCACGGCCCATTGTGAACAGTAGCCTTTTCAATTTTCCTTTTTGGTTTTAAATTCTAGAATCCTTTTTAATTCTTTTTAATATCCAAAAATACCCCAAAAATACCCAAAATTATCCGAGAGTCCAAAAATGCCCCAAAAATACTTTTCCGAACCGTTTCGAGCCACTGAGTCCAAAAATGCCCTCCGTTCCTCAATCCGAGACTCCGAAAATTCCAAAAATGCCCAAATCGCCCTTCCTTTCTCTCTCTCGGCCCGGTTCCGATTTCCGTTTCCGTTTTCGTTTCAGTTTCTTTTCGTTTTTCGTTTCTTTATTATCGTTCGTCCTTTTCGCGTTAGATCCGGACGTTGGACGATTCCAGGAGCCGCCGCAGTTCCCGGAGCAGGACCCGGATCCGATAAAGAGCCGATTTCGACCGCGTCAACGACACTTCGTCCGATCCAATCGCCAGCAAGGCAAGCCGTACACCTTTGAACATATTGAACCTATTCATGCCTTATTATAGTTAATTACTATTTTCTACCGCATTACTTTACTGTATATTGAAATATTGCAAATCTACTTAGTTTAGAATGACATGATTCTTAGTTAATGCCGATTTGCTCATGAGACTTCCTTGAAAATTATTGAACCTAATTATATCATTGTAACCTTAGGTTAATTAATATTCCGGTATTAATTATTATTATCCTGTTAGTTTAGTCAAATGTTTTTGAGAATGGAAATAAAAGGCTGCCGAACCGTTGGTTCGGTTATGTTTGGAAAAGTGCTACGGTTTGGGGGACAGAATTGGATAAATCCCGGAGAGGATGAGTTCCAATCCCCGGCTGATGATTAATGCCATGGTTGGTTGTGGTGGCTGGTACAGTTGGTACCGGATTGGTTTGTGGATCGGAAAAGGCTTGGTCTTTGGCAATGTAAGGATCATAATCCCCTTGAGCAAAGTAAATAACTTAAGAACTCGTTCAACCACAAAGTTGGGCCTGGCCAACTTCGTTGGCTTGACTCAACATAGCTCGGTACATTGTACTTTCCCTCGGAATACCTATAGGAGCAGGTTACCTTCCCTGTATGGGAGATGGTCCAAGGTTATGAGGGTGAAACGAAAGTGTGCACGAGGAAACTGTGGCATTCCGGTTCACAACGGTAGGTGTCCACAGTAAGCGGGACCAAGAACTCCACACTGGCCAGTGGGGACCCCGGGTTAATGTGGACCAAAACTCTACCGGATAGGGACTAAAGAGGGAAATGTCCAACGAAAAGCTATGATAACCTCGATCCGCCAAGACGCATTTAAGTTGCGTGTTAAACTCGAGTTGGCATTAACGATCGTGGAATCTTGTGGGTAAAGCTGAACACCTCTGCAGAGTGAATAAATGGTATTCGAATACGCCGTGCTTCCGGTAAATGAAGCTAAGTTTAATTGGGGTGAATCCCGTAACCTAGCTCAAGTAGATCTTGGTGCATGTTTTGAGAATGTGGTTTAATGGTGATGACTTTGTGAATGGAACCCCCCCTGGATAACTATTATTATGGATTGTGTTTTAAATGTAAAATGATGTTACAAATAAAACTGCATCCACAAATACTTTAACCTTGTACCAATATTGTGCTACACCCTTGCATGTAATATTCAGTGTTTTCCAGACGACTTGTTGAGTACTCCAGATTCACCCTTGCAACCCCGACCCTCTCGTAGTATGAAGAAGCCGGAGCGTTCCAGGAATGCGTAGATGGCAATTTGGTTTTGAGGTCTTAGTCTTTTGCTCAGCCTCGCCTGCGGTGTTTTGCTTGTAAGTTATTCGGGCCCTGCTGCGCCATCTTCTGTAAAAACCCTGGCCGTTAGGCCTTATATTGAATAAAAATGTTGGAATTTGACTTTTGCCTGGCAATAATATGCTTGGTTCCTGGCAGCTAATCATCCTGGGTAGCTGTCGAGACGTACGGATCTGCCCCTAAAAAGGCGGGCCGTCACACACATCTGGCATGAGTTATGCCATTTAACAGGGGCACCTCTAACCCCAAAAGTCCAAATAAGGTAAGGATCAAACAGGAAAAAGTGTACCGGTTTAACTTCGGCAGGTGCAGGCAGCAAGGCTCACGTAGAAAGAGAGTAGCATTGTAGCAATATATAGACCACACGAGGAAGAGAGAGAGAGAGAGGAGGAGGAGAATCTCGTGGAATTCTCTCTCCACACGCCGGAGCCACCATTACACCAATCTTTACCCCGGTCAGTCCACTGGCGGCGCGAAGTTCCGCTCCTGCCGGCCGAGCTGCACCCCGGCCATCTCGAGCCCCCCAATTCGGGACGGGCACGGGCGTTCCGCGGCCGAATTTGGTGGAGGACCAGCGACTCCGGCCGGTTTCTTGGCCTTGCTGAAATCCTCCCCTGGTCCCTCCCCGCCGAACGCGCGCGCCGCCAGGCCTCCATCGCGCTACAGGACTGGATCCCATCCGGGCTTTTGCTTGGATCGGATTGATTTCTTCTTCCGCTGGTAAGGAAGTCCTAGCGTTGCTTGGATCGTTGTTCCATCGTTTTTGTTCCCGGAGATCATTTCTTTGCTGCGAGTCCTACCCAATCGATGCTGTTTGTCGCGGATTTGTCAGCTGCGTGGTGGGTTACTGCAGATAACAGTTTATTTTCCAAAATTCTTGGGGTTTCAGCTGAGCCCCCATGCCCCACGTTAGGTCCGCCCCTGGGTATGGAGTTTCATCATCGCTTTCTTGATTTTTTTTCTCTCTTATTAATCGAAGGCTTGAAGAAGAAGAAGAGCATGCCCAACAACCTGATAAAGTTTGATGATCTGTAGTAGTGTTGGCTGTTGCTTCCATTACGCTTGCCATATCTACTTGAGCTGATAAAATGTGAGCTTCCATGGTGTTCTTGTTTTTTTAATCGCTTGCCTGTAAGCTGTAAATAGAGGTACTGAAGGTGATGACTGATGAAACAGCAAATGTTTTGTGCACGCTAGCTTTTGTGGTAGAAAACGAGAATATCTTGTGTCGTTTGATCTTATGATAAATGGCATCTGTTTCTCTTAGTCTATCAGTGCGCTTAATCACAGTCCTTTGCCTTTATGGCTAACATGTGACAAGTCTTCCTTTGATTACATGACTTCTGCAATCTGCATGGGAGTTGTCCTCCCAAGTCCTCCTGTCTAAATTCTATCCGCCATGTCTCAATATGGCGTTGATTACTGAGATGTACATGACAAGTTAAGTAAATCTCTTAATCTGTTGAACTGCCTCAGAAGATAGGTGGCAATATAATTGTGGCACTTTTGCACTATCTAGTTACATGTGTTGTGTTTCAGTGGAAATTATTGTTAGTGATTGCTGTAAAAGTGTAAGTGATATTATCTCTTCTATCAAAAAAAATCTGTAACATTTGGTTCTTCGATGTCATTTGTTTTTCAGATGATGAACAATGTATCAATCAAAACCAGAATCTAGTGCTGGTCCAATTCGTAGCAACTCAGTTGCTCACCAGCAGGAAATGGAATTTGGTGGCAATGATATGGGCCTGAATAATGGAGCAAACAATAATACTAACTTAGCTGCAAGGCAACGCTTACGGTGGACAAATGAGCTGCATGAACGATTTGTCGAGGCTGTTACTCAACTTGGTGGTCCTGATAGTATGTATTCATAATGCCACTGTGTCTTCATTCCTTCTTTGATTTGATTTTATTAAACATATAGAGCAAGACCTTCCTTCATAATCACTTTACAGGAGTTAGTAACTTTTTTATTTTTTGATAAAGGGTTACTTTTGCATCACTTTTATTAAACATATAGAGAGTATGTATTCATAATGCCACATGTCTTCATTCCTTCTTTGATTTGATTTTATTAAACATATAGAGCAAGACCTTCCTTCATAATCACTTTACAGGAGTTAGTAACTTTTTTATTTTTTGATAAAGGGTTACTTTTGCATCACTTTTCAACATGCAGATTTACTCTATTTAATAATGTTTCTTTCATATAGTTTGAAAGTATGAATTCGTGCTCTTGTAAAAAATGGTAATAAGATGTAGTTATGACATCGTGCAACTCAAAATATTTATTGCAAGTAGGAAGATGTTTCTCAAAATTTGAAGACCAACTTCATATAAGCTTGAGAAAATAAGTTATACATGATTCAGAATTTTAATATTTAATAAAGTCCATTAACTCACATTTGAGGCCTCCAATCACTTGGAAAAGGATTTTCATCCATCAATCCTACTATCCTAGGGGTGCAATCAGCGATTAGTAATTTTGTTTTGGCAGGAGTTGTAATGTCAAAAGAAAGGTGAAACGTATTGATGACGTGTTACGACTTATGTTTATTGAAGCTTTACATACTATTGTACTTATTACATAGACTTGTAAATTTCTTCTTTTGCTAACACGTAAAATCCTCAAACACGGCAGGAGCAACTCCTAAAGGAGTTTTGAGGATTATGGGTGCACCAGGATTGACAATATACCATGTGAAAAGTCACTTGCAGGTACATCTTGTTTCAGTGTGTCAGTTACCCTTTAACACTTTTTTGTTACTCTCATTTTATCTATAATTCCCCATTCCTGTTTCTAGAAATACAGGCTAGCAAAGTACATTCCCGACGCTTCAACTGATGGTAGGTGAACATGCTCATCTTCATGTATGTAGTACTGTGGTATTGTTTCAGTTCTTCCTAATTTGTTTTTCTCATGTAGGTAACAAGGCTGATAACAAAGACCCAGGGGATTTGCTCGCAGGACTTGAGGGATCCTCGTATGTATACATTAGTCTTGTTATTTTTTCCACTTATCAGTCATCTTTTTGTAAATTTTTACTGGCATGGTATGAGGTGAAAGTACGGTAACATATGCCAGATTTTACCATTTACTAAGAAAATTCATCTAGCATAATCAACTCTCTCTTGACTTTATGACCCTCATTATTTGCATGCTGTTAGGCAAATATTGCACGGTGATTGTTGTTAAAAATATCCAGCAAGAACAGGCTGCAACTAGATGTGAATTGAAACCATTCTTATTTTAGACTGATGAATAATTTCTGCAAAATGGAAGTGATGACTTCAATTTATGGCAATCGAATATTAACTTCTTCTATTCACTTTTGTTTTGTCCCTGAATATTCTAAGGCACATAAATGCTAGATGCTAGAAAAGCAAAAAAACGTTGAAATAACTTCAAGCTGCTCAAATGTTTTTTATTTAATGAAAAAAATGAAGCCATTCGTTATTGGCCCCTTCTATTTCTCTTTTATTAGATTTCATTGCTTTTTGTTGGTTTATCCATGCCATCCTCCCTGTATTGGGCAATTCTTTGGAAATGTATGGCAAGCTTTTTATTGGACACTTCCATTTCATGTTTCTGGATTGCATTATTTTTTGGTTGATGTTGGTCTCCTGCTCTTTTTCTTGGGTACCTTTGATCATTGAACTGTTTTCTTGACAGCGGATTGCAGATATCTGAAGCCCTCAAGCTGCAGATGGAGGTCCAAAAGCGGCTGCATGAACAGTTTGAAGTAAGTCTTTTGTGGATGTTCCATTTAAGACCAAGTTGTTATCTTTTAACTTTTCTATTTCAGTCCTAATAACTGTTAGGGTGTATATTGGGCCCATAGTTACCAGATTCGCTGTAAACCGCCTGTGAATTGTGAACCGGATTCGTTGAACCCGAACCGGTTTAAGGTACGGGATTCGTGTTCGCAGTGGAATTTGGAAGACAAAGTGGCGAACCGCGAACCCGAATCTCGTACCGCGACTCGGACGAATCGCATTTCTGGTAACTATGATCAGGTCTACTCTAGTAAGTGGAGATCTCGGGCCGCTGAAAAAGAGAAGTGGATATCTTGGGACATATACGAGGACATGAACATTTATTCTAAATACAAGGAAATTGGATTGCATGCAAATATTCGTATAGTTTTAATGAAACATCCACTGTAGAGCAGGCCCCATGGTTGACTGGTGCTACTGAGCCTCACTTGTTAGTGAATGCTCGTAAAGGCATTCATGTGTGGCAGAGCTTTTTCCACAAACTCTAAAATAGATAGAATCCAATTATGCCGTTTTCTCATTTATTTTTGGTTGTAGTTTCCCATTGTTGTAGTGTATGCTGAGTCAATGTGCCACACAGAAGATGATAGTAAAATCATCTTAGTTGGCCAAAGACCAAAACCAGGTTGTTCTTCACATTGTTGGCCTCCATGCTTCTATCAATGACTACGAGTCTGCATTACATACCTTGTCTGTGTTCTCATTTATAATCTCATTCATATTTCCAAAAATCGGTAGGTTATACAATTATATATATTGATTAGATGTATACATCGCATGCTTGCATCGAGGTAGATTCATCAATGCACTGATAATGCTATTAAAGCCATCAATGATAAAATGGTCCAATAAACATTTTCTTTAGGTACAAAGGCAGCTGCAATTGCGAATTGAGGCTCAGGGCAATTACCTCAAGAAGATCATTGAAGAGCAGCAGCGTCTCGGTGGTGTAAAATCTGAAACGCCTGCTGCAGGGGCTTCTGTAACAGTGTCGAGCGATCAATTCCCCGACTCCGAGAGGACTGAGCCCTCAACTCCTAAACCTACATCTGAATCTCCGACTCAAGGTGTACGTTCCAACAGGGACAATGGTGGCCGAGCAGAAACAGCCAAGAGCCCCTGTCATGATGATTCTCTCTCCCTCCATGAACCACTGACCCCTGATTCCAACTGTCAGCCTGGTTCTCCTAACATTAGTCCAAAGTTTGAGAGGGCAGCAAAGAGACAGAGAGGCGGCGGCACTGAATTCTCAGAGGCCGACGTCGCCCTTCCGCACCTTATCTTCGAATCGAGCTCGGGGTCAGAGTTCCAACACTGTTCCATGTCCTACTCAGGCCATTAGGCTCCAGCAATTCCATCCTCACCGCATCTTTGCTAGTTTGCTCAGGACGCAGAGTGTGATCTGATCCACGTCTGTAGCTCTCGGTAGAATGTTCTTGCCTCAAGGGAGATGCGGGAGATGCTGTTGGTAGACGAAGCTGTAGGTGTTCAGGTGATTGTTTACATGATATACGTAGCAGCTATTTAAGCTTGTACCTTCGTGTCGTGTAATTTAATTGGCAGATCAGTTGATATGTTTGAATGTTGGGCGCTGTTAGCCTGTTACCTACTATGTCGTCAACTTCTGTTTTTCGAGTAATCCTGGGTTGAGGAAAGTGTTGACATGGCGTTTATTTCGCTCGGAATCTGTCATGATGTGTGTGATCATAAGAAACAAGAGCTTTAGTTGTGCTGATACACCCGGATCTGGATGCTTCTGTCTGAATCGCTCCATGCTGTAATTTCAATATGGCATTTGAACCATCTGCTGTAGTGCTGCTGGGCCTGGAATGCCATGGATAATGAGCGGGAGTCCTGTCATCCATGAATGCACTGGAGTTCTTGGACTAGATGCTTTTTGGACCATCTGATCTTCATCGAGCTACTGAGCTTCTGATCATCTGATTTCTCTGAAGGGTTTAATTTGGAAGACGAACTTTTAATCCAGGGAGCATATCCTGTATACATACACATCCTGTGCACATATGCAATAATTAAATCTGAGCCGGTGGCTCTACGGGGTGGTAATTGTAAATCTGTGCACATTTTGTAATTACCACTCCGATGAAGCTACCGTTGGATGAGATCTGGACAGTTCGAATTTAATTATTGCATATGTACAAAGGATGTGTATGTATATAGGATATATAGCCTTTAATCCAAATGCAGATTGTACACAGGTATTTTCATTTCTTGGCGCGAACTAGACAGGCACAGGGAAAAGAAGGCGGGAAAGCGGCGACTTGGCACCTCGTCTTTGGCGCCAACACCCAGAAAAAAAAAATCTCGTTCAACGGTGGCTCTACGGGGTGGTAATTGCAAATCGTGCACAGATTTGTAATTACCACCCCGATGAAGCTACCGTTGGATGAGATCTGGACGGTTCGAATTTAATTATTGCATATGTACACAGGATGTGCATGTATACAGGATATATAGCCTTTAATCCAATGGCTTGCGCCATGGTCAGATGCACAATGCAGATTGTACACAGGTATTTTCATTTCTTGGCGCGAACTAGACAGGCACAAGGAAAAGAAGGCGGGAAAGCGGCGGCTTGGCACCTCGTTTTTGGCGCCAACACCCAGAAGAAAAAAAAAAAATCTCGTCTCGCCTTCCCTCTTCCCTTGGCGTCCGTCGTTTGCTTCGCCGACCTCCAATCCAACAAGGAGGAGGAGAAGAGGGCGATGCAGATCCGGGTGAGGTGCGGGTGCGGCGAGGCGTCGTGCCCGGAGTGGGCCGTCGTGGAAGTGCAGGGCGTGGTGCAGCCGCAGCCGTCCTTCTCCGGCCGCATCCAAGGCCTCCACATCGGCCGCCTCTGCTCCGCCGCCTCCCCCTCTTCCAAGGCAACAACCCAAGAACTATCCCAAAAACCGTGTCACTTTTGCTCTTGCTTTCGTATTTGGTTTCTTGATTTGGGGGCGCTCATGGCGTCATGTGGCCAGGCTGGGTACACATTTACCGTGGGATACCATGAGCTCTCGGGGACGAAGGTGACGCTCAAGAAGCCTCTGCTGGTGCTGAGGAAGAAGAAGAGGCAGCAGCAGCAGCAGCAGGATGCGGGTGAGCTTGAGCACGCCGCCGGTCAAGAACCGGCGGCGGCGGAGGTGGAGCTGGAGGTGATCGGTGTCATCCGGCACAAGATCCTCTTCAAGGACCGCCCCAAGGCTCTCATCTCAAGTAATCAACCAACCAACCAACTGACCAATCAATCAGTTCCAGTCTTCTTCGGTTTTTCTTCTTGTTTTACAGATTCTGTTTTTCTTCTTGTTTTACAGAGCCGCAGCCCAAGGAGAAGAAAGCCCTGCCGCCGGCAGCTTCATCCTAGTAGTAGTAGGCCAATGGCGAAATCTCATCTCGCACTTCTAGTGGTAGCTCCATGGATTGTATGCGTCACATACCGTCGTGTTCGGATAAATTTCGAGTGATTCGTATTGCAAATTCGTTATATCTCCGTCGCATGATTTTTTTTCCGGCGAATCTCTAAATCTTGATGAGCGCAATCTCTTGCGATAGCGGCCAGCCTCGTATCGATCTTCTACCCGGTCCATGCATGCTGTGCTGGTTTCTCCTGTTTGCCTCCTCTGTGGTCGCCAACTTTCTATCGGTTTGCTCGTTCCATGTCAATACAAAATCATAGCTCAGAAGTCACCTCGAAGTTGTTATAATGGCGTTTGGCCACCGAGAAAAACTTGCAATGCTTCAGAATCATGGCAAATATTCGACACTAGAATTACAGCTGCAACCAAATGAGGTCCTACTTCTGCAGCGCCGAATAGAGATATCTTCGGAAGAAAATTGAATCAGAAAATGAAATGGTCGGCTCTTCTGCAATCAGCGCCAAATAAATAAATTCCATGATAGCGGCAGGTATTGCCTTCGCTAGCGCAAACCAGAAACGTCGTCGAATCATAACCGAAGTGTCCGGTTTCTACTTTCTAATGTGGACATGTAAACAAAAAGGGAGCGTTGATCCTTCCTGTCTCGCCAACCAACCTGAATTATATGGACCCTAGGGTCCGCATCTGACATCATTCTCATGCAATCCAAGTACTCAACTTCGTCCAGGAATATTTTGAGAGGAACAGATGCTCCAAAAAATCACCTAATCTCCGGTTCTCCACCATATACTCCAAAGGATATCAGTAAATAGTTCTGTATAATTGTTGGTATTTACAACTTTCTATTCACAGCAATGCCCTTTCACCCTTCCTAGGGTAGAAGCATAACTGGAGAGCGCTAATAACTTTTCTGGAGCTATCCTACCTTCAATTGATTCTAGCTTTTCGCATTTGGTGTAGGAGAATGCCTCCTGGTTCTGGCCTAGCTGGTTTTGCATATTTTGTACAGTCTCAAAATTCTTACTACTCTAAGATTTTTCTGTGTCTTAAGACATGTGTTATGATTTCTTCCCTTTTTTCTTATCCCTATGGCCAGTCACCAAGTGATGACTCTCGAGAAGATCCGAAAGCGTAATCTTCCCACAGTTTCCTGTGTCCAGCCTTTGAAATTGGTCGCAGATCATTATGATATCTTTCTCGGAAATCTTTCCCATCTCCTTAAGCTTGTAAACTACAAATTCCGATTTCCTGAATAACAGAAACAATAATCAAAACACTAACTAATGCAATTTTTACAAAACAAGGCTGTATTCCAAACAAAAGAAAACAAATATTTTTTCAGGAATTGTGAGACAAATATTTTTTCAGGAATTGTGATGAACTATGAAAAATCCATGCTATCATAGTTGGACAGCTGTCAACCATTGTGGAAAATTCCATGTGATGATACCTGGTATGGCTATTGGTTAAAGCTAAAAGTTATTACAACCTATATGTGGAGTGTGCACACAATTATAATATCAGAGGCTTGTAGCTACTACATGGGTAAAGAGTGCAGCAAAGAAAAATGTTATGCATGTTATGGCTAGTAGTAATTTTATGCCTATGTTTGGTATTTGGATCTACCTACATAATGAGCTGGCTGTAGTAGAGACTAGAAAGGTGGAGATAATAATTGAAAGATAAACTTCTGGACATAACTATCTTGAGAAACTTGCCTTTTGCATTTGCACCAAATTAAAAGTATATCTTGTAAACAGTTTCTAGGTTTTCAATTAGCATGCACATAATGTATAGCAACAAAAGTAAAAACCATATAAAACAAAAACATTCCGATTTAAAGCAATCAAGGTTCAGATCCAACAAAAATGAAACACTATGCAATTTATATAATCAGTTCCCCCTGAAAGAATGACCAAGTGAAATATGCAATTTTAGGAGGGCACCAATCATTCTAGCGCAATCAATGTGCTAAATATCATTCATATCGGCCGCTATTAAGGTATCAAAGCCTAAATGATACTGATTTACTATTGTGTTCTGAAATGTTGTGTTGGAATGACAACTAATATATTGGCTGCTAAACAAAAGTGCAGTTCCACCTTTTTTTTCTCTCTTTCTGAAACCACACTAACAGGTTTCCACTTTGCATGTGCTAAACACAAATGATGTGCATATGTCAATCACTCTAATGCTCAATCAACACATCAAGCAAAATACCAACCAAATATGTTCAACAGACAGTCCAAATCAATGAGCCAATAAAATAAATGCAAAAGTAGTTGACTAGTTGCTAACCTCTTCAACATAAATCAAGTTTACTAAAGGGGTCTAATGTAATTAAAAATACATGCCAATGACCATCACTACAGTTCTATGTTGATACTTGCTAAGTAACCATACCTAGAAGCAAAAAAAAAAAAAAAAAAAGCTTCACGTCAACATTTTTTTGATAATGGACAAATCCATGAAGGGTGTAGGCGTTAAAAAACACATCAATGGGTTGTGAAAAAATTGCACATACAATTAAACACATTATGGAAGTATTATCAGAATAACCAACTGGACCGACCATAGGTGTATAGATAACACATGTGAAATAGTCCAATCTATAAAGTATTCCAATATAACATTTATTATAGCTGAGCAGAAAGCATTATGAATAATCAATATTCTAGAAGAATGCATCGATTGGGCAAAATAGCTTTTTCTATGTATTGGCAAAAAAATGAATTTTTTTTACTTAAGTCTTATAAAGTGCTCCCTCTGTTTCACAATATTAGTCAACCATATTGTGCACAAATATCATTTGATATAAAAGCAAGAAAAATATAATAAATTAAGCCCTGGTCTGCCCTTATTACGTGAAATGTTCTCACTCTCTTCCAACTTAAAAGTCGGGCAGGAGGTGACAGTTGCAACAACAACAGTAGATCACATTGATTTCACCAATGCACATTGTGGAGGATATATTGTCACATACAAAGACACCAACATAATAAATTAAGCTCTATAAAATTATTGTATAATCTTAATATGTCAAAACATAATGCATTTGTGATGAGCTCATAGGGTGGTACACAACAGAAAAACATAACTGAGTAAACAAAAAGTAAAAAAGTCTGCTGCAATGTAACATGATTACATGATATTCATAAGTTGGGTTCATTTACTCAGTCCTGAAAATTCCATTAATACCTATTACAATATCTCATCACGGAATATACAATGAAGCGATAGCAGTAAACAAGAAAAAAATAATCCATCCCACCAATATGGTTACATGAATTTGTTAATTGCATTCATTTTATATGCCAACAGAAAAGATGTTGTATGATCACAATTCACAAGCATCATAAATGGTATATATCATCCTACAACAATACGCTCCACGAACACCATATTGAAAGGAGCTTCTTTTCAGATCACATATTTCAGTTTCTCGAAAGTGTGATATATCACAATAATAGTTACCAGTCTCCAAACACCACATATTTCACCCCCATTCGGATCTTGTATTTCCCTTAAAACAAATTTGCAGTAAAATAAAAATTCAAATATTAAGTAGTAAGCTGAGTAGTACTTTTCCCCCTTTCTGATTTCTTCTTTTATGTTGAAAATGTAAGCACCAGTGTCCTGAATTCCCAAATGTAATGAATAAGCTACTAAAGCCCATTAACCCATTTGTGCCAATTATCAATTATGAGCCTGCATACTCAATACCTATAACTAAGATGACAAAGTTCCTCCAACAAACCTCATGATGAGCTAATCTTGCAGATCCATATCCTAGTTTCTGGACCCAAAGCCCCTCCTTACTATTCAGTTCCCGCTTATTCCTTTCCATAAATTAGGCCTCCGTTGCACCTTAGATTAGTTGCAAAAACTAGAGAGCAGCAAACACAATAAGTCATCAACATAGTGAACCAGCAATGTTAATGATATACTGACAGTTCACTAGCTGGCACTAAGACCAATTGTAACTTGTGAGTAGTGACTATTTACTTTGCTCGATTGCTTCATCTTTAGATAATGCCATAATGTGCTGGTCTCCAACTGACGCACATGTTGCCTAATGTTTGCAAATTAAATACTAGTAAAGCTTCTTTGCAGAATATCTATTTCCATGCTATATTGCCAAATGATCATCAGCACAGAACAAGAAGTAATTGTGCACATAATCCACCACACAAAGTAGTCAATGCAAGGAAGACAAGGAGGGGCAAGGCCTCGTCAACTTACGTGACATATCCATTGTTGTCGATATCCGCAGCGAGAAACTCCGACACAGTCATGTCTCTCGACAGCACCCAGTTGGCCATTGCGCGGTGCCTCTTGTCTATCCTCATCTCTGCCAAGTAGAGGAATGCCCGTGCCACGGCCAGGGTCGAGACGAGCAGCCAGGCGGATGCAAAAAGCCGCCCAGGCAGTGTCCGGAACGCCCGGTCCCCGTACCCGACAGTGGTCACCGACATCACCGCGAGGTACACAGCATCGAGCCACCCCAAGCTCTCCACCCTCCTGAGCACGGCGGCCCCAATGCCCACGCAGATGGCCACCACGGCGAGCGCGAGCGCGACCTTCATGCGCACGCGCATCCGACCCTTCTTGATGTCAAAGATGTAGTTGTGCCGGTGCTTGCGTGCGGAGCGGGGGTCCTTGAGCGCGGTGATGAGGAGGTGCTCCTGGAGGTCGAGCACGTAGGAGACCATGCCGGAGAGGAGGATGTCGACGAAGCTGAAGCCGACGAGGATGAAGGAGATGGAGAAGAGCTTGGCGGCGGGGGTGGCCGGGGTGATGTCCCCGTAGCCGATTGTGCAGAGCGTGACTATGCAGAAGTAGAGCGCGTCGGCGACGGGGTGCGTTGGCCCGGCAGAGGAGGTGAAGTTGGCCGGCGCGGCGGCGTAGAAGGTGACGCCCAGGGCGAGGTAGGCGAGCAGGAACAGGAACGCGTGCAGCACGATGGCCGACCGCCGCGGCGGCCGCGGCGGGTTGCGGTCGTCGGCCGCGGCGGCGGCGGCGAGGGCCGCGGCGTTGAGCGGCGCCATGGCGGGCGCGGTGCGAGAGCGGTGGAGGTTGGTGCGGCCGCCGAGGAAGTCGAAGAGGGAGGGCAGGTTCTCCTCGTTGGAGGCAAGGGAAGGCGTCATGGAGGAGGAGCAGGACGGGAGGTCGAGGTCACGTAACGGGTCATCGGCGGAGACGCGGGGGCAGGAGTGCGGCGTCGGCGGCGGAGGAGGGGGTGGAGGCGGCGGCGCGTGGTGGGGACCGAAGATGAGGCGCTCCTTGTAGGATGAAGCCGGGGAAGGGCAGGGCGAGGGCGGCGGGCAGAAGCTGGATACAGGCGAGTGCTCCGGCAGCGGGTGGAGCAGGTGCGGCGGCGCGGTAGTCGGCAGCAGCGGCGCGGTGTCCATGGCAGGTCCTTTCTTGGACTTCTTGGACTCTCGGAGATTCTCGCGGTCCCTTGATGCGGCGCGGTTCTAAAGATGGTGATCGCCCGCCGGAGCGAAGAGAGAAAGGTGGGATTGGATTGCTCCGATTCTTGGGTTCGATGCGATGCGAGGATCGAGGAGGAAGAAGACGGCGGAGAGGGGACGAGAAGCGGAAGAGGAAGGAGGAGGCTGCGGCCGCGAGACGTTGACGACAGCGAAGCTTGTTGTTATTGAGGAGATACAATTAATAATGAAAGGGAACGGGGAGGATCTGATCATGACCATGTGATCAAGAGGAAAACTACGGCAACGTATTCAGCTTAAAACTTTTTTTTTTATCTTCTAAACTTTGTAAAACTTACTATGTATACAATTTTTTTTAAAAAAAATTAAAAATTACCACAATCTCGATCGTTGAGCAGTTGCTTGTTTTGAGTGGTAGACATGGCCAGTCCAATATGGGTCTATCGTGTTTTGGGTCGTAAAACGGCCAAACTGTGCAACCACCTGTCGCAGTTGGCCAAACTACCTGCAAGGCTATATTACTGCTTTTTCAAGTGGTGGTTTGGTCAGTTTAGAGCAATTTCCGTTAGCAATCTGGTCCATTCCTGTCGAATATTAGGCTTATACATCATACTCGGTTTATATGGTGCTCAATACAAAGTTCCACATCACAGTAGGTATTTTAACAATATATGATCGATACTAAAATTAACGACTTTGGGAACTCGGAAAACTCAGAAACATGCCAATTAATGTGTGCAAATTTTGTATAGTCCTTGCCAGAAGGGCTGCTATAACCAAATATAGCTAGAGTATATCCAATGATTAATTCTATTCTCCGAACTTTGTTCCTTCTGTAGATTAGTTGCCCGTCCGTGTTTAGAACGGATAAGAGTCCTGAATAAAATGTGATGGCGAAAGAAGCGTCTCCATTAGCCCAATCAAAGCACTTGAGAGCAGGTTCACATTACCGAAATCAATTAGAAATTCGACCCAGCCTGGCACAATTTTCTTCAAAAATTATTAAAAATCGCATGGTTTTGAAATCCAAATTTTTGAAACTATTTTTTTGAAAAATAAAAAATCTACCGATTTTCATTTGATTTTTACCGGTCAATTGAATGTTTCTCAGAGCCGATTTTTTAAGCGATTTTCTCTTGATTTTCAACGATTATTATGATATTTATGTCGGATAATTTTTTTAAAATTTAATCGATTTACAGATCAATTTTAAATATCATATCCCATAGATATGTTTAAAAATCATGATTTCCATACGATTTTCCTTGATAATGGGAACCTGCTCGAGAGAGAGAGGGGGGGGGGGGGGCTATGACATGAAAGTAGCCTTCGAAGGACGTTTGGTCAACACAGGAATCATGGGAAACGTGAATAGAATGCAAGAGGAGATGAATGCATGCAAAAGGACACTTGAACTTGTACAAGTTCAAGTTCATACACCCGTATGGCGCCGCCATCTGTCCGTCCGGTGGTGTTTGCGTTGTCCTCTAAAACAAATCAATATAAATCAATCGAGTCCAGCCTCTTCTAATTTGAGCGCGCGCGTCTGATTCCGGCGGCACCTCACCGCACGCGCCCGCCGTGGCATTCCGACGGCGCCACCTCCGTTCCGACATCAACGCACGGGGGGTGAGTTCGCACGTCCTGCCTCCGCCGCCGCACTCGTCCGAAGCGTCGGCTCCGGTGCCTTGCCTCCCGCCGCCGGCCTTAAAAAAATAAACGAAGGTCGTCACCTTTCAACTTAAAATCATAAACTTTCGAACTCAAATATTTTAATTTGTCGGTTTCACTTCCAAACCAGAACTTTCGATTCGTCACTTCCAACTCACTGTTCAAACTTTCCAACCGCGGAATTGATCTTTCAAATGCAGCAAAAATTCGAAATCTGAACACTTTCAACCAGAAAATAACCTTTCAAGTCGTGGGCCCAAGCTGATTGTATCATGTCCATATTTATATAATAATATGATTATTCTTTCTCTAATAAATATCATTATTATCGATCAATAAGTATATGATTTGTTCGTGAAACTTCTTGTTTATGTTTTGATATCATTATGAATATCCATGACCTTATATCATTATATGGTACAATTGTGATTTATGGATCAGCACATGTATTAATTGATGATCATATTTCATAGATCATAGATAAAGTGATACCAAATCAATAATGTGGACACATGTTGGAGAATGTAGTGTTGGAGTGTCCCACCATAAGACACTGCAGGAGTTGTTATATTCTTAAATATTATCAGTTGGTATTATACATAGTATATGTGAGATCCTTACACCTACGATTATCATAGTTTTCTACATGTGTAATGATATACTTAGGGCTTTCCAACGCTAATTCGTAATTGGGTAGTCATGAAGATAGCTTTTGGATTTACTATGAAACATGCGGAGGAATATGAGCAATCAAGACAGAATTTGCCCATCCTATATAACAGGAGAGTTATCTCTAGGCCCCTCAATGTGGTTGGATTAAGAAAGTGCATGGCTATGCCGAATGTGATTGAAGAGTTAATTGCAACTTAGTAATCCACTACAGAACGAGTGAAGTATCAAACTGTCATAGAGTTGCACATTTCTCGCCTTGATTTCAATCTAGTATCATGAGGCAAAGTGATCAATACATAAATACTGTATAGGTTTGTTTAATACGGTCTTTGTGTATATTTGGAATTCACTATGTCTTGCTAGAGGTCGCTGCTGACTTATGGACCGAAAGGATATTTGGCCCATGGCCGAATATTATAAGCCTATAATGTCACACACTTAACGAATTAGAATATAGTGGTTTAGATTAGATTCATCACTAATGGGCAAAGTAGGTTTTGTACCTTGGTTGGGCCCTAACGTAGGGTTCCACTGAAAGCGGCGGCTATTTAAAGGGAGTTCGAGGTCGCGATTGAGACACAGCCGCCCTAGCCGTCATCCCTCGAACCTTTCCGTGTGCCCTGGTGCTAGCACACTGATGCACGATGTTCTTTCCCCGAATGTGTGAACTTCAGTAGAAGTGTTACTGGTATTGCGACATTGATCAAAATGTTCTTTCCCCGAATGTGTGAACTTCAGTAGAGGTGTTACTGGTACTGTGACGTTGATCAAAACGATCGACTACCGGACGGAGACGATTGATCACCACACGAGGAAGATCGACCATCGCAAGAGGACACGCGCTACGTTGAATCGAGTTGCATCAAATCTTCTTCCGCTGTACTGCACTTCTAGTGGTAACGATACATGATCAGTTACTCGCTTTGCTTCTTCCTTTACCCGTATCCCTACACTTTCACCTGGGTTTGAAGCTTTTACCTTGGGGAGGTGGTGTCGTAAGAAACCGATGGTTCTCCTCGTCGATGACGGCGCATGAGTGACAGTAGTGAGGCGATGTTGTGACGTTTACGGTTTGAAAAAGGGAAGGAAGATGGGGAGCCACTAGGGCTGGAAACGAGCCGAGCCGCGGCTCGATGCGGCTCGGTCCAGTGGCGAGCCTAGCCAGGCTCGGCTCGGCCCTGAGACGAGCCCAAAAAACCGGCTCGGCTCGGCTCGAGGTCGGCTCGCGAGCCGGCTCGTTGGCTCGCCGAGCCAAAACATTTTATCAGGAAATTAAACATTTATACAATAATTCATGTATTTGCAATGAATAATATTAATTTACTAGTTACTACTAAATAATAGTAGTTGATTAGTTGCTCTCTATCACACTTGTAGGAAATGAAATTGTCTCAACATCATCTTCATCATATTTTTCCTAAAAATATAAGTCATTAGTCATATTAAATTCCCTGCATGGGCTGAACCGCCGAGCCAATTTGGCTCACGAGCCAGCTCAGTGTTTTTGCGAGCTTAGGCTCGAGCTCGGTCCGAGCCACGAGCCTATGCGAGCCGATCCAGGCTCGGGCGAGCCCGAGTCGAGCCACGAGCCACGAGCTTATTTTCCAGCCCTAGGAGCCACCAAGTTGGGGGAGAAAAAGGTGGTGCCGATGGATGAAAATGGAAGGAAAGCACATGTGTTTCAAGCATACTGTTGTCGGCAAATTTTGGTAGACAAAATAGTCGGCAAAAGTATTTTTAGCATTTAATAATACAGCTCTTATGCCTGGAAGTTTTGGAGCCTATTTAGGCCTTCACGTCACATCTCTACATTTTGCAAAAAAAGTCCCTTTATTTTCTTTGAATTACGGATAGGTTCCTGTAAAATTACCAAAAGATCCTTCATGATTTTTTGTGAGGGTAAGAAAAACATTTCCAAATTGCGTTTAGGTCCCTCGTTCGTTACTTTACGAAAAAAAACTTCCGTTAAATACAAATCGCGAATGAGCTCTTTTCTAATTTTTCAGTGTAGCGTTCAGGTCCAAAAAAATTAAAAAATAGGTCCCCATCCCTTACAACCAGGTCCTTTCTCCGTTTTTCCTGGAAAAAATATTTTCGTCAACAGAAATATGTGTGCAGCTCTATCTCTAAACTTTTTTTTCAGCTCGATGTGAGGACCCCCCCTTCCTATACCGTACTGTACGCCGTCTACTGTAGCGTATAGCACCGTATAGCAACAGGAAGCCTCGACACCGGAGATCTGAATCTAAAAATTCGATCGACGGGATCGAACCCTTAGCTTTGACCGGTGCTCAGACGCATCTGACATCGATCCCTGGATCAAGAGCTCCAAGATCGCGCATCAACAACACGAGTATCAATGCACGGAAGGATAAACTACGATAATTTACATAATCGGGTGTAAATCTTACACGAGTACATTACGTAATCCAAAAGAAGTAAAGCGACAATGAAACAAAGAAAGACAACCAGCCCAAATTGCCCGACCACCCCACAAAGCATCGATCGAGGGAGGGACTACGGCCGCAACATTCGCAGTAAAAGGGGCTCGCCATCATCCGACATCATCATTACCTTCCTCTGTGGAAAAAGGGTTAGCGAGAACGATGAGTACACGTATGTACTCGCAAGACTTTAGTGTATGGAAATATGAATAAATGCAGGCTGTTTCAACATGATAAAGCTTCTACATCAAGTTAATTGCGTAAAGCTGGATTTAAAACAGTTCATCGAAAAGTAATACATAATTTGAAAGACAGCAGCTTGAATAAGACATATTTACAGATATTTAGCAATCGAGCTCCACAAATGCCACCATCCATGGTCGCGCCGATACGAATCGACATCCATGCATAATCCCATCGAGAATCATATACACATATCCACAATTCCATCAAGTACCATTCCACCACATACTTTATACCGACTCAAATAGATTTTCGCTTTTAAAACCAAACCAAATCTCTATACTTGATATGATTAGAGAAGATTGCTCATAACCGTGAGCACGGCTAATCGATTAGAATTATTTGATACTCTGCAGAGTTTGCGCACTTTACCCAAACACAACTCGCACTTGCATCCTCGCTATCCAGGGTACACGCGATACACGAGGTATCCGATATACAAGAATGATCTATTCTTTCCCATCGCTGAGGTTATAGCCACACCTCAAAGACCGGTGACGACAAATCCACTACTATGGCGATAAGAGGCCAACCACCACTCAGCGCCACGGAATACTCATCGTGACGACGGCGAATTGTTGGCCGCGGCATTACCCCATAGCAAGGCGTACACCGTTGTATCAACAAACATGAATCGGAGCGATTCCTCACGCAAAAGTACAAGCGCACACACGGTTGGCGCATACGCGGGTCGTGAGGACACACACACCGCGCTTGATCGCTCATCACAGGAAAAGGTCCACTCTTCGGCCTACCAACAGGCATGGCTATCCCCTCACACTTCAGGTACTAGAATAGGCTGCCCCATCCCAGCATTGCGCGGTTGCACGGTGTTCAATTCAAAAACCGTCACAAGTTCGGTCCTTATATTTTTGCCTAGTGACTCAAGCGGGAACTCCACTTAACTCGCCAACCAATCGCCACCATGTTTAACTAGCACATATTATACCTCCCGCCAAGTCTAATTACCAACTAGACACTTCACATTTTTACCAATATACCTTTACGATTCACATTTCCAAAACTTTTCCAAAACCAATTACATTTATCATAATTTTGAGCATTTGGTAAGGACTGACTTTGCTCACCTCTATTGCAGTGTCTAAGCGTATGCAATTACTAAATCGCTTATACCCAAGTGACATTTTATTAAATTGTCTAACCCTACTAAGGTTATCAATGATCTCAGGAATTAAATTGAGGGAAACCACCAAATCAGGTATATCTACCATTCCCACAAACTAGCAATTTATCGAATATAAACAATGCATATAGTTTGAGAAATCAAAGTAGACATCGTGGAAATATAGGTTTCAAGATGGTCAAAGGAGGTGCTTGCCTTGTTGTTGCACTTCGGTGATGTCCGGATGATGCTCGGGTTGTTCGAGGCGAAGCCCGACTCGCTAGCTTCTAATCGGTCAAAGCAACAAAACGATGTAAAGAATTACAACTTAGCAAAAGAAAGTTTTAAATGCACCATGAAGTGCATGCAATACACAAGAACGAAGCACAACCAAGAAACCTCAAGAAACGACGACTCGGACAACACAACACGATCGACAGATCAGCCTAACCCGACAAATCCGGGTTTTGCATCCGGACAGTCCGGATAGGCCGGACACTCCGGACCGTTTCGTCCGGATACTCCGGTCCTAGGGCGTGTGGTCCAACTCGACGAGGAGACGGAGACCTTACCACTTCCTACAACTTCACCGCGACCCGATCTACGACTTTCGTACACCTAGCGAACCGGAAGGAGCTCCGAGCTAGCCGATTCTACGAGAAAACGTCGCTAACCCGCCAAACCTCTAACTCACACTAACAACTCCTTAAATCGACATTACTACTACCCGATCTACCACTCTAGCATACCATATTACACTAATCCAAATCCCATTTTCAACCCTAGAACCACTACACCCAAAACCCTAGAATCCAAGTTCAACCCTAGCCTCCCAAATCCAAACCTAAGTCCTAAACCCACCATGAACGACTCTAGAACCCAAGAATCCCGCGAATCAAACCCTAAGAGAAAAGCTTACCTCCAAGGAAGATGGAGGAGGAGCAACGCCGGGTGGAGGATGGGGAATGACGGCTTGGGGAGGAGCACACCGAGATGGAGGAGTCACCGGGGAGGGTCACCGGCCGGTGGCTCGCCGGAGAGGAGCTCGGGGTGGTGGAGAGAACACCAAGGAAGTGGGGAAACCAAAGTAGAAGAAGAAAGAATGGAAGGGAGCCACGAAATGGGACTTTTATACAAAACCCCACGCCAATACCGGACTTCTCGACTCAACCCGAGACTCCGGTTGGGGTCTTGGTAACACTAACCCGGACACTCCGGACATTGGTCCGACACTCCGGTTGGAGCGCCGGCCAGCCCAATCAGATACTCCGAGTGTGGATCCGGATACTCCGACATCCCGTAACTTTGAACTTGGGCCTTGACGGCTAAAGCTTCCAGGTTGATTACTAATTGTCCCAAAGTATTTTGGAAGTTAATAGGGTCACAGGCACTTGCCCAACCTAATTCAAATTTACTCATGAGCGAAATTACTTAAGTTGAAGGGTTCTTTCTGATCCCAAGCAAGTATGTTCACTCATGATACGGAAACACACAAGCACAGTGTATTATTGAACAGCGTTTGAGTCCAAATGTACAGTGGCTTGAGTATAGAAATACTCGGGATATTACAGTCTACCCCCCTTACAAAAATCTCGTCCTCGAGATTGCTAATTCTCTCGAAGAAAGTCGGGTATTCTCGCTCGAATATGGTCTTCACGCTCCCACGTGGCTTCATCTTCCGAATGGTTGCTCCACCGACCTTGAGCATCTTGATAACCTGATCGCGAGTGTGACGCCACTGTCTCGAGAATACGGATCGATACTCTCGATACGAAAGATCAGGCTGCAAATTAAGATGGTCCAATTGGGTAACTTCCGATGGAACCCGAAGACTCTTCCTCAATTGGGACACGTGGAACACATCGTGAATGTCCGAAAGATGTGGCGGTAGCTCAAGCCGATAAGCCACAACACCAACCTTCTCAAGAATCCGGAACGGACCGATGTATCGCGGGGCTAGCTTCCCGCGGACTTGAAATCATGAGTACCGCGGAGTGGTGAGACCTTGAGATAAACAAAGTCACCCACCTCAAAACTCAACTCGCAAGGCCGACGATCAGCATAGCTCTTCTGACGAGACTGAGCTTCTCTCAGCCGGTCCCGAATCAAGCTGACTTGCCTTTCAGCCTCTTCAATCATGGCTGGCCCGAAGAGTTGCCTCTCACCAACCTCGGACCAAAACAGTGGCGTTCTGCACTTCTTGCCATAAAGAGCCTCGAAAGGCGACATCTGAAGACTGACTTGATAATCGTTGTTGTAGGAGAACTCAAAGAACGGCAAGCATTTCTCCCACGACTTGTCAGCAGCACAAAGCACACAAGCCCTTAGCATGTCTTCAAGGATTTGGTTTGCCCTTTCCGTCATTCACGCTTTGGGGATGGTAAGCGATCAAGGATAGCTTAGTGCCAAGAATGGACTGCAAACTCTCCCAAAATCTAGAGGTGAATCATGAACCACTGGTCGAGACTATGACTTTTGGAACTCCATGGAGCCGAACAATATTCTCGCAAATAGAGTTCCGCTAGCTTGGCTCTAGAATAGGTGGTATGAATCGATGAAATGAGCTACCTTGGTCGACGGTCAATGATCACCCAAATAGAGTCGTGGACCGTGGAGGACCTTGGTAGACCGGTAATGAAATCCATCCCAATCTCTTCCCACTTCCACTCGTGGATCTCGCAATGGTCAAGTAATCCTACTGGCCTTTGATGTTCAGCCTTGACACGCCGGGCACGCATCACAACGTGCCACATGAGCCGCGATCTCCTTCTTCATACCTGGCCACCGTAATTGTCTGCGAAGATCTTGATACATCTTGGTGCTGCCAGATGAACAGAGAGAGGGGTATCATGGGCTTCGACAGATCAACTCTTTGATTACTATATCTTCTCGGGACATACATCTGCCGCCCATGCATGATCAGCCCATTGGACCCTTCAGAGAAGCCTCGAGATGCGCCATCCTCGCCAATCAAGGCGTCTAATCTCAATCACAAGATCATCTTGTAGTTGAGCTGCTCGAATCTGAGACTCTAGAGTGGGTTGTACGGCTAAAGCAGAACGTAACCATACTCAACCACTTCTAGATTGAGCTTCAAACTCTTCAACCACCGAGATCGCCAATGACACCCAAGGCATTCACTGTGTGCACTATGCGATCGAGGGCATCTCGCAGAATCGCATTCGCTTTGCCAGGATGGTAATGAATACCCAGATCATAGTCTTTGATCAGCTCTAGCCATCGACGCTGTCTCAAATTTAGATCTGGCTGCGAAAAGAAGTACTTTAAGCTTTTGTGGTCGGTGTAGATCTCACATCTGTTTCCTATGAGATAATGTCGCCACAACTTGAGAGCATGAACAACAACTGCAAGCTCCAAATCATGCGTCGGGTAATTGGCTTCATGAGGCTTTAGCTGTCGAGAAGCATAAGCAACCACTTTGCCCTCCTGCATCAACACACATCCAAGTCCAAGACGGGATGCATCACAATAGACATCAAAGTTCTTGTGAATGCTCGGGAAGGACCAAAAGCCCAGTGCAAGGGTGAGTCTATCCTTCACTCTTGGAAGCTGGACTCACAATCAAAGACCACTCATATCTCTTCTCCTTCTTGAGTAGCGCTGTCATTGGTTTAGCAATTTTGGAGAAATTCTCGATAAACCGGCGATAGTATCCGGCAAGATCGAAAAACTCCGAATCTCAGGACATTGCGGGCTGCTCCCAATTGAGTACGCCTTGTATCTTGCGTGGATCAACTGCTACCCCACCTTCCGACAGACATGCCCCGTAAACTCCACTTGCTTGAGCCGTAACTCGCACTTCATCGAACTTGGCATACAATCGATGCTCGCGGCTTGCTAAGCACCATATGCAAGTGAAGTGCGTGCTCATCATCATCCTTAGAGTATATGAGGATGTCATCAATGAACACCACCACAAATCTATCAAGGAACTCCATGCACTTTGTTCATCGATTCATGAAGGTGGTGGTGCATTGGTGAGGCCAAACGAACAACTGCGTGTACTGCATGCATCAGTAGCGAGTAGTGAATGCGGTCTTCACGATATCCTCCGGCGGATCTTGAGCTGAAAATAGCCGGATCTCAAGTCTATTTTGGAGAAAACTCGAGCTCCGCCTAATTGGTCAAACAAATCGTCGATCCGAGGGAGAGGATACTTGTTCTTGACAAAGGACCTCATTCAACGACCGGTAATCAACGCACATGCGAAGAGTGCCGCTTTTCTTCTTCACAAATAGAACTGGGCTGCCCAGGAGAAGAACTGGGACGAATGAACCCTTCTCTAATCGCTCCTTGAGCCGAATCTTCAACTCGATCAGCTCATCGGCAGGCATCCTGCACGGACGCTTAGAAATTGGAGAGGTGCCAGGTAAGAGATCGATGATGAACTCCAAATCACGATCGGTGGCAAACCCGGCAGCTCATCAGGAACACATCGGGTACTCACATACCACCGTACTGATCGTCCCCTGAATGTAAAGAGCACCGAGCAAAGGTCGCCGTGACCGCCGAATGTAAGAAAAGGTAACAAAGAATGCCATCGTGGTTGACTAATGAAACGGATCTCCTGGCACAATCAATATGCCCTCGATGCTTGGACAGCCATCCATACCCGTAATCACATCAAGACCCGATGTCTCAATGTTGATAAGATCACCCCGAAAATTTACCCCGTTGATCTCAATTCTAACCCCTGGACTCACGAGCTCGGCAGTCAAAACAGATCCAGGCGAACGGATCAACAAGTACTTCTCGAGGTACGAAGAATAGACCTCATGCTGAACAACAAACTGTGAAGAAATAAAGGAATGCGACGCTCCAGAGTCAAATAATACCAAGGCGGGTACGGAATGAACAGATAACGTACCCAACACCACATCTGGAGCTGCTGCTGCCTCCTCTGCGGTGGCTACATTCAGGCGGCCATGGCCCGGAGCCGGCTGCTCGGGAACCGGGCGCCCCTGACCGCCACTCCCACGCCCACCAGATCGACTCGGGCCGGGCCGGTGCACTCGAGCCGTTCACGCCGCTGCTCGCCGAACAGCATCGCGGCGGGCTCTTCTCGCCGCAGCGGCAAGTGATATGGCCAAATGGGTTCTGGGACCCCAATCGCTGCATCGGGCGGCTAGGTGATCGCACCGAACTCGGGCAGGCGAGGAGGTAAGCCTCAGGACCTCTGAATCAAGCGGCGCCAAGGCCGGAAGCCGATCGAGTGAAGGTGCGAGTCCTGGAAGGTCCGCCGACCGATCGGCCGAAGCTGCCCACTTGCGCTATGCTCTCCATAAGCGCCTTGGCGCCATCTCAATGCTAATGGCCTTGCCTACCAAGACCTGCAGTTAGGAATGTCATGACCGGCGAGCCGAAACGGATCTCCTCGGTGAGGTGCTCCTTGAACAATGTCACTCTCCTAGCCTCGGTCACCTCATCAAGAACATAGCGTGACAAATGGTTGAAGCGGTGGAGGTAGTCCATCACCGCCATAGACCCTGAAAAGGTCGTAGAACTCCCGCTTCTTGATCTCGATCAAGCCCGCCGAACATGGAAGGAGCGAAGGCGCCTTGAACTCTGCCCATGTGGTGACTGATCTGGCAGGCGAACAGCCTTGAAGCTGCTTCCACCACGGCCGCCGGTCCCCTGGAGGTAGTAGGCGGTGTATCGAACCTTCTCCGCATCGCTGCAACCGACTAACTCCAACTTCCTCCATGTCGCTAAGCCAATCCTCCGCCTCCATCGGATCTCAGAGCTGAAGAAAAGCTCGGCGATCGAAGTTCGCTGGAACTCCGACAACCGAGATCGCCGCCGCCGCTGGCCGTTGTCGCCCCGACAGCTGGACCATCGCCTCCATGAGCCGAGTCCGCCGCAACATGAGTGCAGCCATGTCGGGAGCAGGAGGAGGTGGAGGGAGCTCCTCACTCTAGGCATGTAGCCGAGATCGAGCCCCACCACTCCACCAAGAGGGGACCCGCGATCGTTGGGCCCCGCTCCCATCAAGATCGCCACGCTCTCCAAAGATCATCACCGCCGGAAGCGCACGAATCGTTTCTCCTTCTCGGGAGGCATCCAAATGCACAGCTTGAGTCAACTAATCAGGCAAATCAAGTGCGTAATGATTGATTCCAAAGGATGCACTCATAAACACAAACACACTAAAAGCATTCATTCAAAGAAGCATAAGAACCAATTCAAAACCAACTCAGTGGAAACGACAAATAATCCCTAATTACAACCACAAACATCTATCCTTAACCCATTCTTAGCTAAACCCGCATTCCTCTTAATCCTTTTGAACAAGATAGAAGAAGGAAACAAATTTTGAGATTTGGATTAAGATCGATTCATTTTGAAGAGTAGATAAGCGAAAAGCTATAGAATGGACAAGAATAGCATTCTACACTTTGAAAATAGAGTTTTGTACTTCAAAATAAATTTTGAGAAGAAAACCTGTCCCTAAGTCTAACGTCCCAGCTAACTAAGTTTCCTCAGTCAATGGCTCGATACTGGCTGTGAGGACCCCCTTCCTATACCGCATCAGACGCCTCATCAGAGCGTATAGCACCGTGATAGCAACAGGAAGCCTCGACACCGAGATCTGAATCTAAAATTCGATCGACGGGATCGAACCCTTAGCTTCGACCGTGCTCAGACGCATCCGACATCGATCCCTAGATCAAGAGCCCAAGATCGCGTACCAACAACACGAGTATCAATGCACGGAAGGATAAACTACGATAATTTACATAACTGGGTGTAAATCTTACACGCAGTACATTACGTAATCCAAAAGAAGTAAAGCGACAAATGAAACAAAAGAAAGACAACCAAACCACCGGCCCGACCACCCCACAAAGCATCGATCGAGGGAGGGACTACGGCCGCAACATTCGCGAGAAAAGGGGCTCGCCATCATCCGACATCATCATTACCTTCCTCTGTGGAAAAAGGGTTAGCAGCAACGATGAGTACACGTATGTACTCGCAAGACTTTAGTGTATGGAAATATGAATAAATGCAGGCTGTTTCAACATGATAAAGCTTCTACATCAAGTTAATTGCGTAAAGTCGGATTTAAAACAGCTCATCGAAAAGTAATACATAATTTGAAAGACAAAGCTTGAATAAGACATATTTACAAGATATTTAGCAATCGAGCTCCAATACCGCCACCATCCATGGTCGCGGCTGGGATACGAATCGACATCCATGCATAATCCCATCGAGAATCATATACACATATCCACAATTCCATCAAGTACCATTCCACCACATACTTTATACCGACTCCGAAATAGATTTTCGCTTTCAAAACCAAACCAAATCTCTATACTTGATATGATTAGAGAAGATTGCTCATAACCGTGAGCACGGCTAATCGATTAGAATTATTTGATACTCTGCAGAGTTTGCGCACTTTACCCAAACACAACTCGGACTTGCATCCCTCGCTATCCAGGTACACGCGATACACGAGGTATCCGATATACAAGAATGATCTATTCTTTCCCATCGTTGAGGTTATAGCCACACCCCAAAGACCGGTGACGACAAATCCACTACTATGGCGATAAGAGGCCAACCACCACTCAGCGGCCACGGAATACTCATCGTGACGACGGCGAATTGTTGGCCGCGGCATTACCCCATAGCAAGGCGTACACCGTTGTATCAACAAACATGAATCGGAGCGATTCCTGCCGCAAAAGTACAAGCGCACACACGGCGCATACGGCGGTCGTGAGGACACACACACCGCGCTTGATCGCTCATCACAGTGGAAAAGGTCCACTCTTCGCCTACCAACAGGCATGGCTATCCTCACACTTCAGGTACTAGAATAGGCTGCCCCATCCCAAAGATTGCGCGGTTGCACGGTGTTCAATTCAAAACCGCCACAAGTTCGGTCCTTATATTTTTGCCTAGTGACTCAAGCGGGGAACTCCACTTAACTCGCCAACCAATCGCCACCATGTTTAACTAGCACATATTATACCTCCCGCCAAGTCTAATTACCAACTAGACACTTCACATTTTTACCAATATACCTTTACGATTCACATTTCCAAAACTTTTCCAAAACCAATTACATTTATCATAATTTTGAGCATTTGGTAAGGACTGACTTTGCTCACCTCTATTGCAGTGTCTAAGCGTATGCAATTACTAAATCGTTTATACCCAAGTGACATTTTATTAAATTGTCTAACCCTACTAAGGTTATCAATGATCTCAGGGAATTAAATTGAGGGAAACCACCAAATCAGGGTATATCTACCATTCCCACAAACTAGCAATTTACTGAATATAAACAATGCATATAGTTTGAGAAATCAAAGTAGACATCGTGAAATATAGGTTTCAAGATGGTCAAAGGAGGTGCTTGCCTTGTTGTTGCACTTCGGTGATGTCCGGGATGATGCTCGGGTTGTTCGAGGCGAAGCCCGACTCGCTAGCTTCTAATCGGTCAAAGCAACAAAAACGACAGAAAGAATTACAACTTAGCAAAAGAAAGTTTTAAATGCACCATGAAGTGCATGCAATACACAAGAACGAAGCACAACCAAGAAACCCTGAAGAAACGACGCACTCGGACAACACAACACGACCGGACAGAACAGCCTAACCCGGACAGTCCGGGTTTTGCATCCGGACAGTCCGGATAGGCCGGACACTCCGGACCGTTTCGTCCGGATACTCCGGTCCTAGGGCGTGTGGTCCAACTCGACGAGGAGACGGAGACCTTACCACTTCCTACAACTTCACCGCGACCCGATCTACGACTTTCGTACACCTAGCAAACCGGAAGGAGCTCCGAGCTAGCCGATTCTACGAGAAAACGTCGCTAACCCGCCAAACCTCTAACTCACACTAACAACTCCTTAAATCGACATTACTACTACCCGATCTACCACTCTAGCATACCATATTCACTAATCCAAATCCCATTTTCAACCCTAGAACCACTACACCCAAAACCCTAGAATCCAAGTTCAACCCTAGCCTCCCAAATCCAAACCTAAGTCCTAAACCCACCATGAACGACTCTAGAACCCAAGAATCCCGCGAATCAAACCCTAAGAGAAAAGCTTACCTCCAAGGAAGATGGAGGAGGAGCAACGCCGGGTGGAGGATGGGGAATGACAATTGGGGAGGAGCACACCGAGATGGAGGAGTCACCGGGAGGGTCACCGGCCGGTGGCTCGCCGGAGAGGAGCTCGGGTGGTGGAGAGAACACCAAGGAAGTGGGGAAACCAAAGTAGAAGAAGAAAGAATGGAAGGAGCCACGAAATGGGACTTTTATACTAAACCCCACGCCAATACCGGACTCTCCGGACTCAACCCGGAGACTCCGGGTTGGGGTCTTCGGTAACACTAACCCGGACACTCCGGACATTGGTCCGGACACTCCGGGTTGGAGCGCTCGGCCAGCCCAATCCGGATACTCCGAGTGTGGATCCGGATACTCCGGACATCCCAGAACTTTTGAACTTGGGCCTTGACGGCTAAAGCTTCTAGGGTTGATTACTAATTGTCCCAAAGTATTTTGGAAGTTAATAGGGTCACAGGCACTTGCCCAACCTAATTCAAATTTACTCATGAGCGAAATTACTTAAGTTGAAGGGTTCCAAGCAAGTATGTTCACTCATGATACGGAAACACACAAGCACAGTGTATTATTGAACAGCGTTTGAGTCCAAATGTACAGTGGCTTGAGTATAGAAATACTCGGGATATTACACTCGATCTCTAATCTCAAGACTTTTTTCCCAACTCGATCTCTAATATTTTTTGAAACATGTATTGTTAATCGGTGAACGCATAGAGTGTTAAAATCGACAACAGAAGGTTGGTATCTCTAATATTTTTGGAATATGTATTATTACACGGTTAACACATAAAGTGTTAAAGTCGACAAAAGAAGGTTGACTGGGTAATAATAAAGTGTTAACTAAATTCGTCAAAAGAAATATATGTACAACTCTATCTCTCTATTTTTTTGTAACTCGATTTCTGATATTTTCCAGAATAAGAAATGTATGTGTACAGCTGTATCTCTATAGTTTTTTTTACAACTCGATCTATAATATTTTTGAAACATGTATTATTCACCAGTGAACGTATAGAGTGTTAAGATCGATCCGAAAAAATATGTTAAGGTCCCTCTATAGCCTTTTTTTAGAAAAAAACAAAACAAAATTTACATTGTACGGCGTGCGCCACACATTCTGCCTAGTGTAATTATATTGTGATGAGGGTTTTCCAAAAATTAGAATTAAGCATCTGCCACGCTAGAAGCATCTAGAAGATGCCAACTAAGGTAAAGAAGACGTGAAGAAGGAAATCTTCAGCAGGCGATTGGAAATAAGAATATTCTAGAGGTGGACATATTATTATATTAACTCTATTATAGAGGGAGGGATTGCCGGCCTCCCACGCTGTCCACGTGCTTGTTTTTGCGCTTGCCCCCCCGAGAAACGGGCTAATGCGGTCCGGCTCCGCTCGACGTTATCGCTTCGCATGTGCCTTCCTGGGATGCGCGCTCCGCTTCTTCGCCGTTGATTTTGCCTGCCCATTGCAATGCCGTCATTCGCGTGTGCCTTCCTGGGATGCGTGCTCCGCTTCTTCACCGTTGATTTCGTCGGCACGGTGCGATGCTGCCATTTGGTGCGCCTGGCCTTCTTCGTGCCCTCCGCCCCTCGGGTGTCGCCCGGCGATGGTACGGCCGTCTCTTGGTTGGTCCGGCCTGCTCGAGGGCTGGTGCTCCGCCTGTAAAGATTGCCTCGTGTGGTCCCCTTCATTTCTCCGCCCGTAATATGCCTCCCTTGTTCTTCTTTCGTTGTGTTCTTGCCGTATTGGTGCCTTTCGATTTCCGATTGTGCCGGTGTTCGGCGCCTATTCCTTGTTCTGCTTTGTTGATTGTTTCTTTCCGATTTCTCTGCCGTCTTGTCGCCTGCTGTCGTCGACGTTAGATGTCTTGGATTATCCTAATCTTCTGTGCTTCTTTCGTGCTTAGTGTCTTTTCCTGATTTGGTTTTTTCCCTTGTTGGATTGTTCCTTGATCTTGGTTTTGTTTTCATTTCCTCCCGTCCCTCTCCGGTTCTTCTTCTGATTCATGTTCGTTTGTCGCATTCCAGTGGAGGCCTATTCATTTAGGGCCAATCTTTTTACAGTATGAGTGTTTTTTCCCCTTTTGATTTAGGCTTCCTCTTTTCGTTAGGTTTTGCTGGGTGCCGGTTTGCCCCATAGCTTTTCGTTTCGCTGGTGTTTTTCCCAAATTCCTGTGTGTTCTGTTCTCCGATCCGTGTCCTTTTGTGTTCTGTTCTCCGATCAATGCCCTTTTTTCCCGTCTTTCGGCAGGACGGTTTCGACAGATCCATCCCTCTCACCGTGACGGTTTTGGCAGGTCCATCCCTCTCACCGTGCGTTTTCCTTTTCAATGCAGGACTATGCTATTACTTGTGTTGGTGTCGATTGCGGCTTCGGAGATCATCTTTGTCGAGAATCGTGTTTGCGTTCTACTGTCAAAAGGTGATGTTCCTTCGTCTTGATGCCTGTGTTAATTTGTTATGTATACATTTTTCCAGTTTTTTTTGTATAATGATGTCGGCCGCGGCATCCCTTTCACGATATCGGTTCTTCCCCTTTTGGATGTAGGTTTGTGCTGTCGTTTTTGCTGTTGCCGATCACGGCTTCGAAGAACCGTCTTTGTTTTCTACTGTCAAAAGGTGATGCTGCTTCTCCTTGGTGCTTATGCTAATGTGCTGTGTATTTTTTTGGTTAGACCAGTTGATTATTTGTTCTGTGAATGTTTATCATTATTTGCGTGTTTGCTTGCCTGTTGTTCGGTGTGTTTGATACGGAAAACGTTCGCTATGTTGTTATATAGATATGTGCAGCCATTCCCCGGGCTGTTAGTGTTTATTATTCGGCGTGGTTTAGTCTATAATACTTTCGTGAATCTGTCTATCTTTCGTCTATTTTTCAATATGCATCTTTGCTATAGGTTTTTTTGATCCCTTGCTCTTTCGATTTCACCTGTCCATAACAGGCTCATCTGTTTCCCATGTACATCGTTCACCTTTGGATAGTGAAAGGCCTCCAATTACATCTGTGCCTCGGCATCATCCTGTGCTAAGTCGGTTTTGATGTTGCCGTCGTCTAGATTATATGGCCTTTTCAAGTTTAGTTTTCTTTGATATGCTATGGTTTTACCATCCTTATGTTTAGGAGATCATTTCTGCCCGTATGTGAAACCAGCTGTTGCTCGTGTGAATCGAGCTAAGAGATGTTCTATTAACGCTTCTAGACGCTTTTTAGGATTGTTCTTGGCTGTTGTTCTGGCTATTGTTTTTAATTGCTTAGCAGCTTCTTTCATTGCAGTATCTGTTTGGTAACATATCGTTACGTATTGATGCCTTGTTTCATTAATGCGTCTCATAGGATTCATTTCATATACTCCATCTGCTGCTCCTATATGTTCTTTACCTAAGGAATATGTTGATTCATTGAAAGGTATAGTTTTTTTGGCTTGATGTTTTAGCTCTTTTGTATAGTTCTTATATGCGGTGATGTTGTTCTATCCTCTTAGACCATTGTATTGCGTTTGTTTGTTCTGTAGCCAATTATCGAGATCGTTCATATTATGGCGGTCCTGATTATGCTTGCAGTAAATGCTCTGCTATGTATTGGTATCAAGGAAGGATACGTGGTCAAAGCTCTTATACACAGAAGCGTATCATGTTGTCGTAGAGGAAGGGTGTCTTTACCTGCATATAAGCCATTTCCTCCTCCATTACAAGATCTTATATGTTTTAACGGAGGGTCCCTGTCCAATAAACATATTATACTTCTATCATTATCAGTGTTAGATTCTATTGAGTAATTCTTTACGTGATCAATGCTTGGATGTCTGTGAGCATCATAAGCAGCCAGGTAACTCTAAAAAAATTCGCAGTTTGAGAGCCCTGTTACTATTGTGTCTACTCCAGCTACCTCTATTGATGTTATTGCGGAACTTCCTCAACCTGAAAAGGTACATCCTTGTTGGGTAGATTGATTCCTATACTTAGACATATGGTATTACTTAATTCCTGTCATTAAACATATTTATAGCGCCTTCAAATTTTACCATTCTTAAATTATGTACTATAGCAGTTTCCACATGTATTATATACGTTTTATAGTGATTCATGTTTAAAGCTTTGCTTTTTCTCCTACTGTGTATATATAAATATGCTAAGAAAAACCCCACATCACACGCACTGTTACCCTTGAAAAAACACCACTGTCACAGCATATTACTAGCTTGCACCTTTTAATGACCTTTTATTTATGGATCTATACAGTAGATTTAATATCAAAACTCCTTTCTATGCCTTGCAGACACTAATGAGACAGATTCTACACCGAATCAGCCATTGACCGCTGCCCATTCTGACATGCCAGCACCTGAAAGCGGCAAAGGGTTATCCTTCTATAAATAACCAGTTTTTTTATTTATATTAGGATTATTTACAGTGTAGTATTAACATATTTATCCCTTTATGCCAAAAGCCTACAGCATTACCGGCAAGAGAGCTTCAGTTAAAAGAAAACTGCTTCTGGACGAAGAAACCAGCTCACATTAGCAGAAGGTTCTTATGCTGATCACGCTGCTCCCATTTCATTGCGTTTCCCTTTTGTTCTTTGCATCGTTATTCGCTATGTTAAACCTTACTTACAGCGACCCACTGATTGCAGGAACCTTTACTCACACCGAACAGATGTTACGAACTACATGATGGTCCATGCTATTTTGCCTTCCTCAACGACATAATATCTACCTGTCATACTCCCCGTCCTGGTTATATATATATATATATATATATATATATATATATATATATATATATATATATATATATATATATATATATGTATACATATATCTGTATGTATATATGTATGCATATGTATGGAGTAGCCTGCTTCATCTATTTTGTAAGCCTTTCACGTCTAACTGTGTTCCTTATCTCTTGGACCAGCCAACCTAATAGACATAAACCTTTGTGCTTCCTATCCTATCTTTTGCCTTCGATGAGCACCTTATATGTGTATTTAGCTGTTCCAAAACATCTACTTCATCTATCGGCATACGTGTTTTGTGCATACTATGATATATGAATATTTTATAGTCATGTTATCACTCAACTCTAAAACTGCTCTCTCTGCCTCTATGATCAAATTAGAACAGTTATCTACATATGCTATACGCTGCATTTGTTGAACATGACCAAATTATTGTATATATCTATTGTATAAAGGTATGCTATACTATTGCAGAATGTTAGCTTCACCGATGCTTTTTTCTTCTAGATTACATATGCCCACAGATAGTTCCAACGCAGCTCTTAATTTCAATCCATTCCCTATCTCTTTATACATTTCCCTGTACTAACTATAGTCATTTACTTGATCGATCAGTAGCAATTAACAACCTGTCCAAAACGGCGCGGCGTAGCGCGCCATACTGCCTAGTTAAAATCAAAGTGACCATGGTGTACGTGTGTTCCATGCGTTTTACACTTATTTTCTTTGCCGTCCATCATTCATCTCATCCTATCAAAATACAATTTCTTCTGGCTTGGAGTCTGTGTTCTAATGTTATACATGTTTGTCAACGCTTTTCATCAGATTGACAAAATACATTTGTATGATTATCATAATTGTGGAAATCCCTTATCATAATGGGCTACCGTTCTAGGGCAAAGCAGCATATAAATATTGGGATTTTTTCAAATAATAATAATAATATATTTTTAAAAATAATTTTACAAAAATAATATGTCAAAAGAAAATTTTACAAAAATACACATTGTCGTCGTTTCAATTGGCAACAAGGTTATGTCGCCAATTCAAATGGGACAGAAGACTCAGACATTTCGACTAAATGAATCCACAACAAAATAATCCGTCGACCAATTCAATCGTGACAAAAAAAAATATACTTTTGTGCCAATTGAAATGATGACAGAGGTGTATATTTGTAATTTTTTTCAGCATATTATTTTTACAAAATTATTTAAAAATGCATTACTTAAAAAAAGGGTCATGTGACTCCAATAACGTCTTACTAATCCTATTAAAATTATAGTATAAATAGCATATAACATTTTTGTAAATCAGTAATGACTCCGGTACTCTAGTATATATAAGTAACCCAATGATATCTTTTTCTAGATCCACCCCTACTACCGTTGGAAACAAAGAATCATAAGCATTTAATTAGTAAATTCTAAAACTGGTCGAGGAAAGCCCACTCTAGATAGATCAAGAAGGGACAAAATCTAAAAACATTACCTTCGACAAAAACATATTATAGCTTTAATTATGATAGAATTTTCTTTCCGACGAACAACACCAAAGCTGGTAACCGGCCAGGGAGTTGCTACGAAATTACCATGACTGTAGTGATAATGCGTCACATCGTATCATCATTCAACAATAGAAATTGATACAATAAGGACGTCCGACGCGAGAAAAAAATAATCCGACATCCACTTTCTCATGTGACTTGCCCATACATCTGAAATAAATTTGGTGGAGGTGAGATGTGCAAATTCTTTCTTGTGCATATCTGACGCTGATTGATGCCACGTGGACAATCTTGCAATCCAACGCTACGATATTAAGTGAGGAGGTAAGTTCAAACAACCAAATTTACATTGAAATAAGTAAGAAGGTGAGTGCAAAGTCCTCACTTAATGTCGTAACGTTGAATTGCATAATTATCCACGTGGCATCAATCAGCGTTAAGTATGCAAAAAAGGAGTTTGCACACCTCCTCTACCAAATTTATTTCCCATACATCCTCATCTCTCCCTCCTTATCCTATTCCACTCATCTATTCTCTTCTCAACACACTCTCTCTCACTCACTCCGGCCACCATGCCTGTAAGACTGTAATTAACACTCTTTCTGCTTCTTTCTCTCCCTCCTCCCCTCTCTCATCGGACGTTGACAGGGCTGAGCCCATGTGGTGGTCCCCTTCTTCAGAGGCTGATGCTGTTCGTGCTCACGTGAGGATTGCGTCATCGGTGCTCCCGTTCGAGGCTGTGTAGAGGCCGACATTGCTCTTGCTTGCGAAAGGCCACTAACAACGGCAGCGGCGATCGAGCATCACCTGAGCTCCATCACCGCTTGGCTGCTGCCTCCGTGAGGTCGGACCCTCCTTTTAGGCATGGTGGGGCTGCCCCAGCTACCGGCTATGCACTTAATCAAGACCGATTTGCGCAATAATTAAGATGTTTGATGATTGACTCAATGATTTGATGTTTTGCTACATTGAGAAGGGCATTTTTAAAGAACTTATTGTGATAACATTAAGAATAGATTTCAAACCATCAAAAAACCAAAGAATGGACTTGCCAACAAAACCTAAACATCCAAGACGGGCTTAGTGCTTAAGTAGTGATATGTATTTCCATAATATTAATCACTTTTTAGTATATGATCCTCTCATTATATCTCACTCGTCCTCATTTATCTATTTGTTAAATTGACATAATGATCTATTATCTTTTTATCATTTGATGAATTTTGAATTATATGGTTGAAAAATTGGTGTTTACTCTTTATGTGAGAGGTATCATCTTAAATCTTCTTCTATATCGTTCATTTACCGTTTACATTCTAATGTGTGTGGTTGGAATACAAATGTCGTGTCTATGTGGAATATTTCTACTTTTGGTTAAGTTTATTGTTTACGTTCGCCCCATCTAAATTTTTTTTTTCTGAATCCGCCACTGCATGAGCCTCCACGGCAGAGCTTCGCCGCCGCCCAGCCGCTGCCTCCACGGGCTTCTGCGGCATGTCAAGATTCACCAACGGTAGTGATATCCGCGAGTGCCATAGTGGCAAGACGAGCTCCACCACTACAGGCTTATGTCGCTGTCGTTCACAACTTCCTCCTCCTTCGGGGAGGCTTGTTGCAGCTCCTTTCCCCTTTGTTTCAAGGGGTGTTTTTGTTCGTTGCGACATATCCGTTTCAAATGTTGTAACGAACGTTATTTGTTGCGTTGAGGTGTTTGAAATAGTGTTGGGGATTTGATAAACATCATCCGGACGTTTTTATTGCTAAAATCACTCAAATTTAGAATCATCGGATCATTATTGAGATTCGGGAGTATCGATTACATCCGATCCTATGATTTGATCTAATGGTCCGGTGATATCCGGATGAGAAATCCAGGGCCGTCTCCAGAAATTTGGGGCCCCGGAGCGAAATGCAAATTGAGGTTTTAAAATTTGAAAAATTCATGTGTACTATAAATAAAACATACTTTCAGACAATTATATAGATTTAATATGTGTTTTTTCTTACAAAATTTAGGAACATATCTGTCGGCTTACTAACCAACAGGCACCCTAAGACTGGGTGCTTGAGAGATTCGGACTGGGGGCTTTTGTGGCAACCGCTCCAAAGACAGGAAGAACGGGATGCTGGGAGCAAGCAAGAAGACAGTCGGGTTTACCCAGGTTCGGGCCCTCCACAGGAGTAATGACCCTAGTCCTGCTTGGTGGTTTCCTCTGAGTTCAAGGTTCTTACAAGGCTGGGGAAGAAGACCCTCTCAGGTTCTGCCAACCCAATAATCAACAACCACCCTCCTCCCATGCATCCTAGCTCCCTTTTATACTCGGGCTGGCTGAGGCGCATGGGGCTTACAAGCTTGCGTAAAGCAAGCGTCTGACACGTTACTACAGTGTATTTAATGCACCCGTCATACTCTCTTACATCACATTTAATGTCTTGTCCTAACTGACTTAGACTTCGCCTTGGGCCCCGCCGTCTGTCACCCTGCATGCTCCGCCAGGAGAGAGGGGATGTCGATTCGGCGCCACCCATCATTAATGCGCGCCTAGGGAAGACGCGCCGCCATACCACAGCCTTCACACCCTGCAATTAATGCGCACGTCTCGCATTAAATACACGTCTCGCATTAAATATCCTTGACCCTTCGCCTGTAGCACGATTACGGGTTGATTCTTGGGAACTACGCCCGAGGTGTGGCTCGAGCGCCACTCGCCCTCTTGGCGAGCACCTTTGCCGGTCGCCCGAGGAGTGGCCTCGACGCCACTGCCCTCTGGCGAGCACTTCGCTGTCGCCCCGAGGAGCGGCCTGAACGCCACTGCCCCTGGCGAGCAACTTGGCTGTCGCCGAGGAGTGGCTCGAGCGCCACTGCCCCTGGCGAGCACCTTGATCGTCGCCAGGAGTGGCTCGAACGCCACTGCCCCTGGCGAGCACCTTCGCTGGTCGCCGAGGAGAGGCTCGAACGCCACCGCCTCCTGGCGAGCAACTTGGCTGGTCGCCGAGGAGTGGCTGGCGCCACTCGCCCCTCGGCGAGCAACTTGGCTGGTCGCCGAGGAGTGGCTCGAGCGCCACTGCCCCTGGCGAGCACCTTGGCTGGTCGCCAGGAGTGGCTCAACGCCACTGCCCTGGCGAGCACCTTGGCTGGTCGCCCAGGAGTGGCTGAACGCCACTCGCCCTCTGGCGAGCGCCTTGGTGGTCGCCGAGGAGTGGCTCAACGCCACTGCCCTCTTGGCGACAAGATTTAATGCGGCCACGTGGGTACCCCAGCCGCTTAATACGACAAGAGCTCCCTGCCCACCCAGAGTGTCTTTATTCTTTCTTTTCTTCGCCGAACGGTTCAATCTCGGGTGGGGCCCATAAATGCCCATGCAAGCCGCGGTCTTTAAAAACTTGCCTCTTTTTCCGGTCCCGAGGTGGATATCATGCGGCCGTTTCGTGGCTTCGTGGGACGTGCCCACTTCCTTGAAAAATGCTTTGGTTTTCCGCATCCGAACCGCCGCCTCTTCGACTTTTTCCGCCAGGCTCTCCCTTGAATTCTTATAAATAAGCGAGCGACGGGGCATGTTCCGTTTTCGCTGCCTCTGCTCCTTCCTCGCTTTAGCTTCTTTTACGCTTTAGCTGATTCGATGGCCTCTCCGACTCTGTCCTCCCTCCTTCAATCAGGAAGAGAACGCCGCCGCTAAATGCTCCAAGGTGATCGCCGCGCTCTCCAGATGCGGCCGGATCGCCGCTCCTCACTGTCGATCCGGAAGTCATCTTCTTTGTTCTGGCGATGATGGCGGGCTTGGTCTCGCCCATCTCGGACTTCTACATCGCCGTCCTCAACTTCTATGACATTCACAACATCCACCTTCCCCTAACTCCATTGTGCTCCTCTCCGTCTTTGCCCACTTCGTGAGATGTTCATAGGGGTAATGCCCAATCTCCTCCTTTTCCGTTACTTCTTCTCGCTCCGCGTCGGCCCAGGGCTCCAGATCTCCGGTGCTGCCATCTGCGACTTAGAGACGGGGCCGTTGCCGCTATATTCCAATGGAGAACCGATCCACCGGAAAATGTGGCGCCACGAATGGTTGTACGTTGAAGACGATAGCGGCATTGAAGCCTGGGGCTTCACCGAGCGGTGGGCAAAGAATCTGATCGGGATCTCCGGTCGCCGACACGCCCGAGCTACTTGCAATGTTGGCTCGGGTTGATCGGCTGCGACAGCTGGGCTGACCGGAGGCATGGTTCTCCGACTTCGTGTCCGGAGGATTAGTCCTTTGCGCCGCCGCCACCGCCCACCGGCACTATCTGGGCGTGGATGACGGGACTCGGACGATTCCTGGAGGTGAGCTTTTATACCTTCCTTCTTCATCATCATCATTCTTTCATCATTCATCATTTTTTTTTTGTGTCAGCCGTGGGAAAGCTGGACGCCGCACAGATCGCTTCCTGGATGGGGCGACTGGGCCAGTTGAGCGACGTTCCACCCTTCCCCGAGGCTGCGCTTCCACTCTGCGACATGCAGCCTCTGGATCGGGCGGAGATCGTCAAGGCGATGCCCAAGATGGACGCCATGGGGACGCCCATCATCGTCCATCAAGGGCCCCTGATAATCCGCGGCACTCCTACGGGCGACCAGGAGGAACAAGCGTCCCCGCCGACGACATCGCCCCCATCGGAACGCCCACCGACCACGGCTATCGTGGCCATCTTCGCTGGCCGGCCACTGGATCTCCACGCAGCCCGCCATCGGGACTTCCTCTCACCGCGGGGCTCTTCATCAACGGTCGCGACGCTTCGCCTCCGCTTATCACCGCCTGCAGAATCGTTCGCTGGCGCCGCTAACGGCCGACCATGGCGCGCTTTTCCTTCCACCACCACCGCCACCGCCGCGGCCGACCCGCGCTAGCGATGGCGGATCGACCGCGCCGCTTTCCGTCGCCACCGCCACCGCCGGCGGCCGATCTGGCCGGCTGCTGGCGGACTCCACCGGCGAAGATCTCTCCACCGCCACCGGCAAAGATCTCCTCCTCCGCCACCGCCACCGCCGACCGCTGGCCAGCGCCGGGCAGATTCACCGGCGGTTGACTCCGCCAGCGCTCGGTGGAGCGGTCCTGCTCGGCCGCCACCGAGGCGGCTGGTGCCTCGAGGGGGCCGGCTCACTCCGGGAGTGCCTCGGTTTCCGAGGCCTCAGCCCAGGTACCAGAGTCCTTGAAACACAAAAAAGGGACGGTAAAAAATTTTTAACCTTCGAATGGAGCCTTACCTTTGCTTGCTTTTGCTTGTTCCAGGGCACCCGCCGCAGACCCCCCAGCCGCTCCTGCGGCTGGCGACCGGGGGGCTGAGGTAGCGGACGGAGCAGCAGCTGATCCGCCAGGACGAGAAGAAGCCGGCGAACAGCATGCATGCACCGCCTGGCCGTCGGCCAGGTGCACTCAGAGGCGCTGGGCCACAGCCCACTCCGGATCCTCCCGCGGACTCGTTTCCTCGGACGCAGATGCGCCGCCGCCGCTTTGACAGCTCTACTCCCACACCACCCACCGCTGCCGAAAGCAGTAAATCTACCGCCGACGCCATCGAGATCGGCCGCCTCCGGCAGAGGTGGCTGATTTACATGATCGAAAGTGGAAAGGAAGGAGCGGAGCCGTGGGGAGCGGGAGCGGGGGGCCACTCGCGCCGCCGAGCTCATGGAAGAGCTCGAGGCGCAGCGGACGAACCGCACAGTCCGAGGCGGACACTCTGCGGATGCTGAGGTACGCCTTCGACCGGATGGGGGGACCTCGCTTCCATCAAGTTGGTGCGGCAGCGCCATCGAGCGGCGGCCGCACTACGCCTTACGCCTCGCTTCGGTCGGATCGCGGACTTCACCGCCCGGCTTCCCGCCGCCCTGGCCGACCGGTCCACCAGGAAGCGCGCGATGGCGGCCGCTCGCGACGCGTTCGTTTTGGCGTCGCGGCGTCGAGGGCGCCAACTTTGATCCTCGGCCGCCGTCCAGGGGATTGAAGGAGATCAAGTGAGGCGAGGCGCGGTGCAGCGGCCGCCGACCACGTCATTGCCGCCACCGAGATGGTCAACCCAGCTGAAGCGGCAGCGAAGACGTGGTAATCGGGCGCCGACGTTGGACCCCTCGCGGAAGACCTGCAGAGCAGCCGCCGTGGAGTGGACGAGGAGGAAGAAGGATAGGATAGCCTAGACCCTTCTTCCCTTTCTCCCTTTTTTTTTTTAACTTGCTGTCCTGCAACAACTTTTGTAAAGCATTTTCATGGAATAGACATGACATTTTTTAGACTTATTCAGCAATGTTTAACTTGTCTTCTTAGCCTTCCACCTTCGATCGCCAAAGATTAACTTGAATGCTACTGCTCGGCTTAAGGCTTAGAAGGAAAAAAGAAGGGAGTAAAACACCCCTTGTGTCCGGGCGATTCTTTTCTCGTTGCTTTACAGTCCTGCAAACGACACGTACCCTTGTGGCCTCCGCGGGGCGGACACAGTGTAAGACGTGACAGGATGTAGGCTTTTGATAGCAGTGTTTAAATCGCCACTTCACGGGACACCCGAGTGTCATGACTGCGTCTGGAGCCGAGTTCAAACCAGCCGCCCAATTGCCCAATCCTGTTCGCCGCACTTACAGAGTGGTCCCGCTTTGCCACTGGCGCCACAGATCGAGCGGACTAGAGTGATCGCCGAACACTTTGCCATAAAACACGTAACTGTAAAGGCATGAAGTAATCGCTAAAAACAACGGAACGTAATACTTAATTTCTGAACAACAGTTGTTCCCCGGTCGGCGAAGACAGACATGATTCGACCGGCGCGAGGAACAAAACACAAACTTACAACCGTTCAAGGGTAGAACTTGCGCAGTTCTCTATATTCGCGAGTTCGCCGATTCCTCCCTCGCCCTCTGGCCAACCCGACCGCCGGTCGAGAGATCGAAACCACCTTAAAGGGGCTCCTCCCACTGGGAGACGCAGTGCAACCCACCGCGATCAATCTTTCGCAAGACCAGTCGCCCACCGCCATGTTCTCTCACCGACCCGGCGGCGTGGTACCTCCCGAGGCTTTGCTGATATCGAGCGGCGCGCGCAGGCCGCACGATCCCGGCTTCTTCCAGGAGATTGACATCGTCTTGGCGCATCTCTTCCTGATCTTCTTCCGCGAACGCAAAGAACGCCGCGCGACCCAAATGTCAACTCGAAGGGAGGACAGCCTGCGCTCCGTGAAACCGTAAAGAATGGAGTCTCTCCGTGGCACCGGGAGTGGTCCGGAGTGACCACAACACCGCCGGAGTTCTTCAACCCACCGTGAGCCACGCCCGGTGAAGTCGATCAAACGCCCGAGTCTTGAGGCCCTTCAAAGACCGGTGCATTGGCTCGCTCAACTTGGCCGTTGCTTCTTGGATGGGCAACGGAGGCAAAGCAGACCTTCGTGCCCATTTCTTCGCAAAGTCCGAGCGGCGCTGGTGAATCGGGCGCCATTGTCGGTGATGATACGGTTGGCGACCCGAGCGGGCGAAGATCCTCGCATGAACTTGACCGCGGCTGCGGCGGTAATGGTTCTCACGGCCAGCTTCCACCCACTTGGTGAACTTGTCAATGGCGACGAGCAGATGAGTGTAGCCTCCTCGTGGCCCGCGAACGGACCCAGGATATCCAGCCCCAGGCGCGAAGGGCCATGAGAGCGGGATGGTTTGCAGAGCTTGGGCTGGTTGGTGGATTTGCTTGGCGTGGAATCGCACGCCTCGCATCTCCTCACCGGCTCGCAAGCATCCTGGAGGCGGTTGGCCAATAGAACCCGTGGCGGAAAGCTTTTCCCACCAGGTTCCGACCGAAAAATGGCTCCCGTGACACGCCTCCATGGATATCGAAAGCAAAATGCTTCCTCTTCCCGAGTGATGCACTTCGTAAGAACTCCGTTTCCACCCGGCCGGTACAGTCCCCATCTACCAGGGTGTAGCGCTTGGCCTTCCGCTATCTTCTCGGTGACGCATCATCGTCGGGGCATACTTGATCCCGCAGTAGGCCAGGATCGGGTCCATCCATGTGCCTTCCCGGTCAAGCACGGCGACCACAGAGTGATCGTCTGGTACTCCGGCTGCCAAGCGTTTCCGCCGGTGCCACTTTTCCTCCTGCAGCGTGGTCGGGCGGCGCCACCATCGTCCCCACGTAAACGGGGTTGCGATAGGCGTCGCCGCTTTCCCATCCGGCGTGAGGGCTGAAGCAGATCACCATCCTCCCCACCAGGGACGGGGCTGAGATGGACGGTCGCGAAGCCTTTCTTCAAAGACTCCGGCCGAACAGGGGCTCTTGTCGAGGCGAAATGAGCGAGCTCGTCTGCTTAAATAATTGTCGCGCCGGTATGTGTGTATACCCTAGCCCTTCAAGTGTCTCTCCATCTTTCTAACCTCCGCTGTAAGCCGCCATGACGGGATCGGAGCGGTGAAGTCCTTCCTTGCCTGGTTGATGACCAAAGAAAGAATCGCCTTTAATCAGAGGGCGCCAGTATGCCGATGGTCGCGGCGGACTCGAAGCCCAACAATCCTTCGTATTCCGCAACATTGTTGGTAGCTTTAAAGTCCAGGACGACTATATATTTGAGGAGGTCCCCGGTCGGGGAGACCAGGAGGAACCCAGCCCCCGCGCCTTCGAGCCTGAAGGATCCATCGAAGAGGAGCGTCCAAGGCGTGGGCACGGGGACTTCCTTATCTTCCCCATCTGCCGGAGTCCATTCAACAATGAAGTCCGCCAATCTTTGACTCTTGATAGCGATATGGGGCAAATTTGAAGCCAAATTCCCCCAGCTCGACAGACCACTTGGCGATACGACCTTCAGCTTCACGATTGTGAAGGATCTCCCGCAGAGGATACGAGGAGACCACAGTGATCTCCCTTCCTTGGAAATAATGTCGCAGCCTTTCTTGATGCCACCAAAGACAAAGATACACCATTTTCTGGCCTGGGGATACCTAGTTTCAGCATCATGCAAAGACCTTGCTCACATAATAGACCCGGCAGACGCCCTCTCGCTCTGCTACTAGTGTCGCACTCACCGCCGAGGGCTTGCCGCTACATAAAGGAGAAGCGGCTCACCAGGCTCGAGGCGACCAAAGACAGAGGCGAGGAGAGATACTTCTTCAGATCTTCAAATGCCTGCTGGGCTTCCGGGGTCCACTCGAAGGAATTAGTCTTCTTCATCAGCTTGAACAATGGGAGACTTTTCTCCCCCAGCTAAGCACTGAAGCTGCTTGAGCCGGACAGGTGGCTTCATTCGTTCAATTGCTTCAATCTTGTCTGGATTGGCTTCGATCCCGCGGCTGGAGACCAGGAAGCCAAGCAACTTCCCAGACGACACCCCGAACACGCACTTCTCAGGATTCAGCTTTAAGCAGTAGTGCCGGAGATGGGAGAAAGTTTCCTCCAGATCTTCAACCAGCCCATCAGCGGCCTTAGCTTTTATCACCAAGTCATCAACATATACCTCCAGGTTCTTCCCAATTTGTGACTTGAATACAATATGCATGGCTCGCTGGTAGGTAGATCCGGCATTCTTCAACCCAAAGGGCATTCGAACATAACAGTACACACCAAAAGAGGTCACAAAGGCCGTCTTTTCTTCGTCTTCCTGCGCCATTCTAATCTGATGATATCCTGAGTAGGCGTCCAGGAAACATAGAGCTTCACATCCTGCCGTAGAATCGACAACGAGGTCAATCCTCGGCAGAGGGTAAGGGTCCTTAGGGCAGGCTTTATTGAGGTCGGTAAAGTCTATACACATTCGCCACTTCCCATTGGACTTCTTTACGAGTGCACGGGTTAGCTACCACTCGGGGTAGGCGGCTTCCCGCACAACTCCGGCTTGCAATAGCTTCTCCACTTCTTCCCGAATGGCTTCTTGTCACTCTGGCGCCGCCTCCGGATCTTCAGCCGGTTGGAGTGCGCTCCAGGTAGCGTTGCGATCGGTGCTCGATCACCTCCTAGGGACCCGGTCATTTCAGATGGTTCCCAGCGAACACATCTAGATTAGACCGGAGGAAGGTGACGAAGCGCGTCTTCCTATTTGGCGCCGAGATCGGCGCCAATTCTCACACCTTGCCCGAGCCTTCCTCACCCACGGGACCACCTTCACCTCACCCAAGGGATCGTGAAGCGCGAGCCTTGGCCGGAGCGCTGAGGGGTCTTCTCACGCCACGCGCCGAACAGGCGGCTCGGCGAAATCTTGCACTTGCTTACCGAGGCGCAAGGCTTCGAGCTTGTCCACCTTTACCACAATTGGGCCCTCGGCCAGGATCTTCATCGGCAAATAAGCATGATGCGTAATCGCCATGAATTTGACTAGCGGCCGGCCAAGCGAGCGTTGTAAGGGAGGTCAAGTCGGCGACCTCGAAGTTGATGAGTTCCGTCCGGAAGTTTTCAGCGCTTCCGAACGTGGCGGGCAGCTGGACTTGTCCCAGGGCATTAGGCCCATCCGGGGCAATTCCATAAAAGCGGTCGGTAGCGATTCTTCATAAGGTATTTGGAGCGCTTGATACGCCCCGACCGACAGCAGGTTGATGGCACTTCCTCCATCAACTAGTACTCGCCCAAGCTTCGCATTCCTGACCGTAGGGGCGACCACGATCGGGAGATGGTTTGGGCCTGAAGTGTTCGCCGGGTGGTCGGCCCGACTGAAAGTGATCGATTGATCCGACCACTTCAAAGCCGACTCGTCCCGGCTCGCATGGTGGCACACACTGTCTCGGCTCTCGCTTATGCTGCGAGTTGGAAGAGTAGGTGGCGAACCCCATGAATGTATGCCACCGTGTGCTCGGCTTGTTGGAAAGCCAGTGGGGTGTCATCTTCGTCGTCATCATCTCCGCGATCCTTTTCGCGGCGCTTCTTGAGCCGCTTTTCCACCAACTTGGACACAACCTGGCAATCTTCCAAGTCGTGCCCATTTGTGCGGTGGATGGGGCAGTATGGCTTGCCCCTGTCGTCTTCACAGCGGGGAGAACGGCGATCCCTGCGATTGTCTCGCTGGTCCCGGCGATCTCTCCTTCGCTCCTGATCGTCGCGCCGCTGAGGCTTGGCTTCTGGATCGGCCACCAAAACCTCTCGGGCGACGGCCTCCTTGCGCTTCTTCTTTTTACGGCCGGAGGACTTCGACGCTCGGCCGTCGGGGTTTGAGGGCCTGCTTGCACCCTTCCGAGCCTCATTGCCGGGCACACTTATGAGCCAGGGAGAAGAGCTCGGAAGTGGTAGCGGCAATCTTGGTAGCCATCTTCTCCCGCATCTTCGATCCCTAACCCCCTCCGGAACGCAATAATAACCGACTGCTTAGAGATCCGGGGGATCGTGTTGCGGCAATGGCTAAACCGCCGAATAAACCCCCTCAGGGACTCCCCCTCCTTCTGCTCCAAAGCGTGAAGGTCGTCCTCCACACCCGGTTGAGCGTAGGAGCCCTGAAAGTTGGCTACAAAAATGTCGCACAGTTCCTCCCACGAGTGTACCGAACCTCGAGGAAGGTTCAGCACCGAGGCCGGGCGAACTGTCGGCGACATCGGGAAGTAGTTGGCCATAACTCTATCTCGACCCCGGCAAAGACGCACCACCGTCGTATAAATCTGCGAGAATTCTTCAGGGTTGGTGGTGCCGTCATACTTCTCGATGGGCGCGGGACGAAATCTTTACAGCCACGCCGATTGGCGTGACGGAGGAAAACGCTGGCACCCAACATTATATGGGGAGTAGTGTCGCCCACCAGCCCCCGACCACGAGAAGGGTCGAGGAGTGCGTAGTCTACACTCTCCCAGTCGGAAGGAAGCCCCTTCGATGGCCGGCAGCCGAGGGTTCGGCGCGTTGTTGCGGATGACGCCTCGAAGAACTTGACGCAGATCGTCGCCCACTGGAGCCGCCTCATTGAGGCGTGCCCTTAGATCCCAGCGGTTCTCCTCCCGGCATGGGAGTACCGCGGGAAGATGCTTGAAGCTTGTGCACGTCCCCTGTTGCGAGAGTGCGGCCGTACTCCCTTCCCTTTATCCCGGCTCCTGCGGCCGGGAGAGGTCGCCAAAGAGCGGCTGGAAGCTTGTGCATCCACCATACGAACTCCTTGGCGGAGGACGCCGGAAGCCCCGGCTGAATTGCCACGGCAACTGTTCTTTGGGCCGAGTCCACTAGACGGGCAATGTCCTGGAGCCAAGGGTGGGCTGAGGTGTCGCCCGTCGGATTGGACCAGGGGATGATCCGAGAGCAACCGGGCGCATGAAGGCTTTGCATTGGGGTATGTTCCCCCAAGAAGCGCCTGGACCGGTGAACTCCGGGCTTGATGCGGCTCGCGCCCCTCCCGCCCTTGAAGGACCGGTGACCGACTCCCTTACCGGGAGCCGAGATCGGCTTCGGGCGCTGCTTTCCTCGGGGAGGGCGCTACGCTGGCGATGAGATTCCGCCATACCGGATGATCTTCGGATTCTTGCAAACTCCTCAAAAAGGAATGGAAGAAAGGAACGATCTAACCACTAAGCCCCTACCTGGCGCGCCACTGTCGGCTTACTAACCAACAGGCACCCTAAGACTGGGTGCTTGAGAGATTCGGACTGGGGGCTTTTGTGGCAACCGCTCCAAAGACAGGAAGAACGGGATGCTGGGAGCAAGCAAGAAGACGATCCCGAGTTTACCCAGGTTCGGGCCCTCCACAGGAGTAATGACCCTAGTCCTGCTTGGTGGTTTCCTCTGAGTTCAAGGTTCTTACAAGGCTGGGGAAGAAGACCCTCTCAGGTTCTGCCAACCCAATAATCAACAACCACCCTCCTCCCATGCATCCTAGCTCCCTTTTATACTCGGGCTGGCTGAGGCGCATGGGGCTTACAAGCTTGCGTAAAGCAAGCGTCTGACACGTTACTACAGTGCATTTAATGCACCCGTCATACTCTCTTACATCACATTTAATGTCTTGTCCTAACTGACTTAGACTTCGCCTTGGGCCCCGCCTGTCTGTCACCCCTGCATGCTCCGCCAGGAGAGAGGGGATGTCGATTCGGCGCCACCCATCATTAATGCGCGCTAGGGAAGACGCGCGCCATACCACGACCTTCACACCCTGCAATTAATGCGCACGTCTCGCATTAAATACACGTCTCGCATTAAATATCCTTGACCCTTCGCCCTGTAGCACAGATTACGGGGTTGATTCTTGGGAACTACGCCCCGAGGTGTGGCCTGAGCGCCACCTGTCCTCTTGGCGAGCACCTTTGCCGTCGCCCAGGAGTGGCTCGACGCCACTGTCCCCTGGCGAGCACCTTCGCTGTCGCCCCGAGGAGCGGCTCAACGCCACCTGTCCCCCGGGCGAGCAACTTGGCTGGTCGCCTCGAGGAGTGGCTCGAGCGCCACTGCCCCTGGCGAGCACCTTGATCGTCGCCAGGAGTGGCTCGAACGCCACTGCCCCCTGGCGAGCACCTTCGCTGGTCGCCGAGGAGAGGCTCGAGCGCCACTCGCCTCTGGCGAGCAACTTGGCTGTCGCCGAGGAGTGGCTGGCGCCACTGTCCTGGGCGAGCAACTTGGTGGTCGCCGAGGAGTGGCTCGAGCGCCACTGTCCCCTGGCGAGCACCTTGGCCGGTCGCCAGGAGTGGCTCAACGCCACTGTCCCTGGCGAGCACCTTGGCTGTCGCCCAGGAGTGGCTGACGCCACGCCCTCTGGCGGCGCTTGGCTGGTCGCCTCGAGAAGTGGCTTTGACGCCACTGTCCTCTTGGCGACAAGATATTAATCGCGTGGGTACCCCAGCGCTTAATACGCTGACAATATCAAATATCAATGTTAAAAGCATCAAGATAGTACTGGCATCATGTTCTACTAAAAAACATCATCCGCCTAATATTTCTTGAAATAAAATCTTCAATTATATCTTCATAATTAATCTTCTCGAAAACATCATTTTCAAGTGCTATCATTGCCAACCCATTGAGTCTTTTTTGTGTCTTTCAAGTGCTATCTTTTTCAAGTACTAAGCGAGCAAACAAACTAATCAAAGTGGATCAGATTACAGGCGCTGCTAATGGTTTTGAACTCTGATTTGGAGGCCCTAGTAATTTTGGGGGCCCTGTGCCGGTGCCTAGATGGCACATGGCCATCAACGGGCCTGGAGAAATCCAACGGTTCAAAATTTAGATGTTAGTTAAAACAAAAATATCCGAATAACACAAGACGGAAATACTGCAACAGGGTTTGTCCATGTCTGCTGAACGTAGAGTGATGCGAAGGCGGATGAACTGAAGGGGCAGAGGTATGCCGTATGCGTGAGCAGCTGGAAAAGGAGTTCACTGAGCAAAAGCGTGCAGCAGCCGGGGAAGGCGGGCTTGGTCGGTTGCCTTCGCCGCTTCCACTGACTCGCCTCTCCCAAGTGCAGCCGCGCCTGCACAGAACCTTACCGAAAATGCCCCTGAAAAGACTGAGATGAGCTCTGCATGTTCCTTGTTTCAGAATGGGTTCATAAACCAGCTTGAAAAAAGATGTGTGCTCACGACAAGTAGATATTTTAAATCATGTTAAGATGAGTTTAGGGGTCATGGTGTGTCGTAACAGGTCTCTAGAATATTTAAGTCCTCGAGTCATGCATGATACCGCATCGTGCGAAAAAATTTAGTCCGATTTTTTTGCAAAAAAATAATTTTAATTTTCTTGATTTTTTTTTAAAAATTTGGTTGGCTATGAGCTGTCAGCGGATTTGCGTAACCACGAGATCCTTTGTTTAAAAACATATTTTTTGTAAAAATTAACTGCCTACGAGCCATCGCGAATTTGCGTAACCACGGAGTTCTTTGTTTAAAAACTCATTGGGTCCTTTTTGCAAAAAAAAAAAAATGGTGAAATGGCCTATTTGTAATTTTGTATTTTCTGGAGGGTCTCAACGCGATGGCGCTGATGTGGCAATCTGAGCGGCCTCCAATTCCAGACGCTTTAAGGATAAGCGGGGAATAAGGTCGTGGCCTAATAACACAAAATATGAAGGGAAAATTATTTAAACTCCATTGTAAGTTTCCGAATCACTGATCTGTTATTGTAAAGTGATCCCTCCCTTACATTTCACTGCAAAATTGAAATCTTCCTTTTCTTTATTTCACTATTGTCAACTCCGTCAGATTTTTGTGTCAACTTTTTCCAAAATACCCATATTATCCTTCTTTCTTTACTTTCCTTCCCCTCCTCTCCCTCTCAGCGTTGTAGCGCTGGGAAGATTTTATTTATAAATTTGTGTTAAAATGTCTAGTCAAAGCAATAAAATCTAGAGAAATTGACGTAAATAAGGCTTTTCTAAAAAAAGTAAGGGGGCAACTCCTTGTAGATATCTGTTTCCATTATCTCATCCATTTCATGGATTTGCTGTTGGAATAAGTGGGCTTGGCCCAAATGAACTAATTCCTAAAGAAAATCTCAAAGGCCCATGTGGGAGCATGAGGATGGTGGAATCCTTTAGTCCCATATTGCTAGGGGAAAGGGGAGAAACACCTTTGGCTCTCTATATAAACCACCTAAAGGCCACCACTAGGAGTGAAAAAGTGCTTGGTGCTTGAGGCTTGAGAGGGGTTAGAGTTTTGCCACCTCTCATTTGTTCTTACCACCGTAGCCTTCTCCATTCCGGCGCCGTGCACCGGCGATCGGGAGAGCGAGTCTCCTAACCCTTCGCCTTCGAGATCCTGCACCGAGAGGGCGAATAAGGTTTTTGGGAAGCGCTTGCGATCGCTCAAGATTTTCATCACGGTCGCCTTCCTCTTCTTGCTGCCAGCGTCGCAGTTGAACGGCTCTGCGTTGTGCCGGCAATAACGCCGCTAACGCCAATGTCGCGATCGCACCAAGCTAACCGGCATCTGCATCTTCTTCGCTCAAGACGTTCAATCTGTCCTATTCTCGTGGTTAATCATGTTTAGCCAGATGATCATGTTGTTCGTGCTGTCTAGTATAGTAGAGAAATACATGCTAGTTTCTGTGATGTTGTTCATGATTTATATTCGGGATTAAATCTGGAAATTGTCTAATTTCTCAACAATCCAAAAACCTTATTATAGACAACTTCCTGAATTAACAATGGCTGGTTTTGCCGACGCACTGAGGCCGGAGATTAAATTCTCTGGTGTGCACTTTAAGAGGTGGCAAGTCAAGGTCACGCTCAGACTTACAGCTATGAATGTATTCTGGGTTAGTAAAGGCAAGCCTGAAGGTGATCTCTCACGAAAGCGAGAAAAGTTTCACGGATGCCAATACTATCTTCGTGGGATGCATTCTTAAGCGTTCTTGCCGACCGTCTGCGGTGATGTGTACATGCACATAATGTATGCGAAGGTCTTTGTGGGATACACTGAACGCCAAATTCGGTGCATCGGATGCGGGCAGTGAACTGTATGTCATGGAAAACTTTCATGACTATAAGATGGCTGATAATCGCTCTGTTGTAGAGCAAGCCCATGAGATACAGTGCATTGTCAAGAAACTTGAACTCCTGGAATGCGTCTTACCTGATCCTTTTGTGGCCGGTTGCATCATTGCAAAACTGCCTCCCTCGTGGAGGAGTTTCGGCACTACTCTAAAACATAAGAGGATAAAGATATCAGTCGAAAATCTGATAGCGTCCCTTGATGATTGAAGAGAAGGCTCGGGCTAAAGACTTCAGTGGTAATGGAGCCGAGGGCTAGTCCAGCACCAATATGGTTCAGAAGAACTACGGCAAGAACAAAGGGAAGAACAAGCCTAATAAGACTACCAATTTCAAGAAGAAGAAGATGAACAAGGCTGAGATGCCCTGCTTCGCATGTGGTGAAGTCGGGCATTTTTCCAAGGAATGCCCAGATCGGGACTACAGTCGAGGGGAAAAGGCCAACAATGGACAAAGGCCCAAGGTCATCAACACAGTGACCGCTAGCAACATTGGAGACGGAGGGTATAGTAATTTACCTTCTGTGTTTTCAGTATTTCAGTCTTCCAGTTGGTGGATTGATACGGGTGCTAATGTTCATGTGTTCTGACATTAGTATGTTCTCTTCTTATCGGGTCGCTCGGGATTCCTCTGTCCTAATGGGAATGGGTCACATGCTTCTGTTCATGGCTCTGGCACAGTGGATCTGAAGTTTACTTCGGGAAAGATCGTGCAGCTAAAGAACGTGCAGCATGTCCCTTCTATAAGCAAGAATCTCGTTAGTGGCTCCCTTCTTTATGCCACATTAACTTTGGTCTTATGAATCGGCTTTCCAGCATGAGTTTAATTCCGAATTTCACTATTGCCAAAGGTTCTAAGTGCCATAGTTGTGTGCAATCAAAGCAACCTTAAAAGCCTCACAAGGCGGCTGAGGAGAGGAACTTGGCACCTCTAGAACTCATACATTCTGATCTGTGCAAGATGAATGGTGTGTTGACAAAGGGTGGAAAGAGATACTTCATGACATTGATTGATGACGCGACTAGATTTTGCTATGTTTACTTGTTGAAAGCTAAGATGGGACGCTACACTACTTTAAGATCTATAAAGCTGAAGGTGAAAACCAACTAGAGAGAAAGATCAAACGCCTTAGGTCGGATCGTGATGGCGAATATTTTCCCAAAATCTTTGATGACTTCTGTGCGGAACATGGTATTTTCATGAGAGGACACCTCCCTACTCACCAGAATCAAACGGGATTGCCGAGAGGAAAAAAAAACCGCACGCTGACTGACTTGGTGAACGCCATGTTAGACACGGTTGGTTTATCTAAGGCATGGTGGGGGAAAGCTGTGTTGACTTCATGCCATGTCCTGAATAGAGTTCCTAACAGAAACATGGAGAAGACCCCTTACGAGAAGTGGGTTTGGAGAAAACCATCACTTTCTTACTTACGCACGTGGGGATGCTTGGTGAAAGTCAATGTACCAATTAACAAAAAACGTAAGCTCGGACCTAAGACAGTGGATTGTGTCTTTCTGGGATATGCTCAGCGGAGCATCGCTTATATATATTTTTTTTAGTAGTTAAATCTGATGTGCCTGATATGTATGTTGATGCTATTATGGAGTCTCGCGATGCTACATTTTTTGAGAATATATTTTCGATGAAAGATATGCATAGCACTTCTAGATTTTCTTCTGAAATAATTCCTGAAATTATTATACCTACTGAGTCTTCTGAGCAACCATCTGAGATATGCATAGCCCCCGTGAGCCAGCGCGCGGCTGAACATCCAACGGCTTGTTGCGGGCCAGTTTTGCATTTAGCCCCTCGCACTCCTATGCAATCGGTTTCGAATCCTGTAGTCTTTGGGCCGTCCGATCGCGAAGCCATGCCGATCTGATCGTCCACGCGCGCTCTGTAGGGTCGGCGCCCTGTCCCCTCCCGTTCCCCTCAAAGGCCCCGCCGTCTCGCCGCCCGACATTGCCTCAAGCCTTCGCCTCCATTTCCTCTCTTCCTCCCCTCCGTTCCCCTTCGCTCCCATCTCTCCCCGACCGCCTCCCCTGCTGTGGAACCCGCATACTTGCCGCTCATTTGCTCGAGCCACAACCGCCTCATGAGGTCCTCGAGTCCCCTACGTCTTCCGCTCCGGCCAGCGACCACGATAGGCCAGATCCGGTGGCAACGCGGCGGCAGGCGGCTGGCGAAGGACGAATCAGCCGGCTGTGCTGCGGTCGACCGCTACATCTGCCATCTCCCTTGCCTCCGACGCCGTCCTCCCCCGCTGGTGGCTCCCCCTCCCGCTCGCATCCCCGCACGCCGCAACCCACCTTGTCGTCGTCGTCTCTAGCCTTTGATCTCTGGTCTCCAACCATCACGCAATCGAAAGTTGATACTGTTTTGCTAAGCAAAAGTTGTTGTTGTTTTCCAGGAATTGCAAATGCTATAGACCTAGCAGACCGGTTTCTTCCAAAGCTTGAATCCTTAAATTGTAAGCACTCATTACCATGTTTATTATAGTGAACATGGAACGCCTCCTTCAATTTCAATTGTCTAGCTGACATGTTTTGCTTATATGAAGGAAACTAATATGTCCTCGGCATTATGATACTAATTGATAGGCAAACCACTCGTAACTTTCCGCGCTTATTCGAAGGATCAATTATCTGACATAATTAAACATAGGCTAATGGTAATTCGTTTGTCATGTAACCAATTCAGGCTTATAAGTGTCTTTGTTAAGCTATTTAACTCGAAATTGCTCGCTGTACATAACATTTTGTAATGTCACTTATACAGGTTCTTGAGTATGATGTTTTTGAACCACGGGCCCTTGAATTTTGTGCTAGGGTAAGTCCAATTATCCTAAAAGCACTCTCATTTATAGTTTCATCTTTCATGTTGAAGTATGTCAAACGTCAATTCATTGGCACAATTTCTTTTTTGGCGAGGAAGTCTGTAATTTTAGGAGAACACCAGGATGTAGTTAATGGGGGATATCAACATGCTCATTTATTAACATTGTTTGCTTAATGTTCTTTTATCAGAAAGTCGCTACAGCCTCTGGGGACATGAGAAAAGCTCTTGGTATTTGCAGGTAATCCACATTTCTTCCCGAGGCAACAATTATGTTCTTTGCAATCTGCCACCTGTGTTATTAGAGCTGACAAAATATAGAGCATAGATTCCTCAAGAAAAAAAAAGCATAGCCATTTTATAAACCAAAAGAATTCTGAATATAATTGATATATATGTACACCTTATCAGAAATGTTGCTTTGCATGTGTTAACTTATTCTCTACTGATTATGTGTAAGATATACCTTTGTGTGTGACTGTGCTCAATGTTTAGCCATGATAATGAAGCCAAAGAGTAACACCTTTTTATTTATTCCAATAGTGCCGTGGAGGTATTTGAAGCAAGGCTAAAAGATTCTTCTGATCAAGAATTAGGAATTGTAAGTTTTTTAGTTCTTCACAACATTTGTTTTGCTAGGAATGTGTAATTTGAGCATGTAGTTCATCTGTTGCTTAACATTGAAGGCTTGAAGCCAACTTGTTGGGCCACATTCTACATTTTTGAAATGAATATTGCCTGTGCCAATCTCAGGTTTTGTGCCCGATTGGAGTATATGAATCTGGTTTGGTACTTCAATCTGCATATCCTCCAAAATGATAAACAGAATGAATAAGATCCATCATTAGGCTTGTATGCCGGAGGGGATTGCCGGCCTCCCGGCCATGCCGCTTTCTCTAATTACGGATTGGTCTTTTTGCAAATAAGCCCTTACACTTTCTCTAAATTACGGATTGGTCCCTGTAAATTACAAAGAAGTCTTTTGCGATTTTTTGTGAGTATAAAAAAAGCTTTTCCAAACAAAGTAAATTTTAAACGGTGCGGCGTTAGACGCACATTTTGCCTAGTTGACTCTATCCAAGGAAAGATTGAGCCGACACAAATACAAAAACTTGAAGCGTAGTCGAATATTGAGCCGGCTATTTTTAACTATAAATACCTTATACCGGTTAACGAAAAAACGTAGATACACCAACCTTTACTACTTTTTCTGTACCTTAGGAGCAGGCTGTAGCTAGTAGAATCTTACCTCTGTAATTTTACTTGGATGAATATTGCTTCTCATGGACGTGTTGATCAATCTGTGAGTTACACATATCCCCTATTTCGAGATTCATTTCTATTCATTGTTGCTTTGTATCGACATATCGTCTAGGATCAGCTTTCACTTAGGTTTATCTTTGGTGTCTCCATAGAGACATGGTGTTGCTGTTAGCAATTTTCCGGCGGCACGTTTAACTAGAGTCCCGCTACGTCACACCACGTTACTTGTTATCAAGGACGGAGCCAGTTTAGATCTATATCTTAGACCGAGCCACATCTTTTTGAACTAAGCTACAATTTCACTGATTTTTGTTATATTTTTACATAAATTTATCATAGCAGGCTGCCTCCGCCCCTGCTCGTTACAGCTAACGGAATTTGATGGTTATTTTGTACATCATCATTACTTGGCTCGCAAGTGAAATTCAAGTCCAAAACAAGGCATCATTGGTGATTGTCCTCCATCTCCATATTAAAAGTGGGAGAGGTGCTTCCATGCTTTCCTCCTAAGACAGGTTGCACAAATCTTAAAGCAAACGAAGGGATAAGTAATTCCCATCTATCTTTCATTCATGCTTTAATATTTGTACAACTTTAAAAAAGAAGAGCATAGAAACACCTCTCTAAAAGTGGGCCTTATTTATCTCACCACTATTGTATACCAGCCAAAAAAGGACTAACATATGTTTTGTTCATGACCATTAATCAATCTTGCTTGCATCGTGGAAACTGGTTCTCCGAACAATCCGGTTGTTGTTATATGCCGACCCAACACGCGCGAAAGCTCCCCTGTGCTTCCAGGGCAGACAAAAAACCGTGTGGTATTTAGGGGTGATAGTGGGCTAAAGTCCAGCATAAGTCTGATTCAAATCTAAATTTTTGTTTTTTTGATCCAATCCAGTTCAAGTCTAAAATTAATAAGCCTACGTCCAATCCAGGCCCAAATAAAAGCTTGGACCTTGATCCAAGCCATTTACATGATCCATTTGCATGATAATAAACGGAATTTTTTTTTATTTAATATTTATTTTAAATCTTTTTTTCAAAAATAATCTACCGAACATAAAAATAGCAAAAATAGGTGCCCGTCGCCCGAGTATGGGGCGATCGCCCCATACTGGGGCGACAGGGACCTAAATGCAAAAAAAAATTTAGCGTTTTTTGCACTCAATCTTCAAATGAATAAAAAATGGTTCAAACGATGTCAAAAAATTTTGAAATTTTTTTTGGATGATCCTGATACATCACTAATATTCCCATAAAAATTTCAGACAATTATCAAGCATGAAGAATTTTTTAAAAATCAGAGACGGTCGCGAATATGAAGAGACTGTTAGATTTTTAAAAAATTCCTCATGCTTGATAATTGTCTGAAATTTTTATGGGAACATAAGTGATGTGTTAGGATCATTCAAAAAAAGTTTCAAAATTTTTCGACATTGTTTGAACTATTTTTTATTTATTTGAAGATAGAGTCCGAAAATGCTGAAATTTTTTTTTGCATTTAGGTCCCTGTCGCCCCAGTATGGGGCGATCGCCCCATACTCGGGCGACAGGCACCCATTTTTGCTATTTTTATGTTCGGTTGATTATTTTTGAAAAAAAGATTTAAAATAAATATTAAATAAAAAAAAATTCTAATAAACGTAAGTTCCAAGACTGACCCAATCTGATCCAAATAACTATGGATCCAAAATAAATCCAATATATTTTTAATTTTAGACCGATCTAATCCAAAAACCTAGACCGATCCAAATCCATTATCACTCCAAAGTGGTATTGTCTACACTGCATCGCAGCACATGATCCATCATTAGACATCCCACAGTTTAAGGGGCTTTAGAGAATCTAATGCACATCGTTAAGCAGTAAGGCCCATGTGTAATGATTTAAGAGTGGTTTCGGTGCTGATGGGGATGGTATGTGTATATGATTGATGTTTTCCATATGCACTTGGCCATGCTGGACATAAACACACAGTATCATGTGATTGGATGATTCACCCTTGCCACTTGCCTTTTTTTTTTCTAACTCGTCTTACCAATGGATCAGATCAAGTAGAGTTTACTTATACTTCATATGGTAGTAGAGTAGTAGAAACGCTTTTAATAAATTAACGGTTAGATGTGATTTTTACTGTACATTATATACTACCAGTATAATGCATCGTAAAATTTCTCTATATTATTACGTTCTAAAACATATGACATAAAACTTGGGAGGAGAATCATTGGAGGTGATCGACCTTTAGGTACTTTTTGTCGAGGAATCCGGATCCATGCCTTATTGCTCAGAGAGTACAAAATTAGTTGTGAGAGCAACTTGATGAGAAATTAGTTCTCGCGATCGTACGTGGCATGAGGAAATTGAGGTGTCAAAAACTTCTTAATCGAGGCGAAGATGCGACAGAGGGGAAGAAGACATCAAATACAATAAGAATGGAAAATTTCGTATTTAGCACATGTTTGACCTCATTATTTCAAAACGATACAACTTTCTGGCGTATTTACAAAAAAATCACCCATGGCCGGTTTCTGGTGCACCGTTGATGCATGGCCGGTTTCTGGTATCCCAATGAAGGGCTTGGCCGGTTCCCCACTTCCCATTGAAGCCATGGCCGGTTCCCCAATTCCCATTGAAGCCATGGCCGGTTCCCCACTTCCCATTGATGCCCATGGCCGGTTCCCCACATACCATTGATGCCATGGCCGGTTCCCCGCATTCCATACAAGCAATAAGCAATTAAAAAATTGAAATTGAGAGTCTGTAAAAGGAAATGTCCCTCGATATCTGAAAACATGACCGTTTATCTGTGGAAAAAATCGTATTTGATACAACTTATAACTCGTATTTACGGAAAAAAAATACTCATCTCCGGTTCCCGGTATACAAGAGATATATCTCCAGTATACCAGGAACCGACCAAGACTTGACCGGCGAACCAAGAACCGGCCAAAGCAGCGGCCGAAATTAGTACTGTATCAGCCCCTTGCGTTCAATTTTTTGGAAAAATTGATTAAATAACCAACACTTAAATAGAAATTGAGGAAATAACCTTCATTAAATCGAAATACCTTGAATAGCACTCGTTTCCGCCAGATGAAGCGGCTTCCGCCACACGGCATGGAGGAAGCCGGGCTTCCGCCACACCACGTGGCTTCGTCCATGCCATACGGCGGAGACCACCCGCTTCCGCCACCTGGTCTGGCTTCCTCCATGCGGTGTGGCGGAAACCACCTGCTTCCATACGTGGCGGCGTCTGCTTGCCGACCGGCACCTGGTAGCGCGAAAAATTGAGTTTTCGCGGTAAAATAAGTTGAAGCGATTACTAGCAGCCGGACGTCCGATTTTTTTGTTTTTTTCGGACGCCGTGCAACATTTTTTTTGAACGTATGAAACATTTTTTTCACTACGTAGAAAAAAAACTTTCACGCGTGGAAAAAAATGTTGCGAAAAAATCCGCCGTCCGATCCCTAGCAATACCGAAATAAGTTACCCAAAACTTTACTTAATTTTCGCGAGAATTACCACGTTCTTTATGAAAACAATCATGTGTTCTAAATACTCTTAACATACATAGATGGTATGCTTAAGATAAACTACAGGTGCTTCTTTATATATAAGCCATCCGTAAATCTTTACCAAATTTGACAGAAGTATCTGGCTGTAATTTAGAGAAAGTAGAAGAGGTTCGGAATTCAAATTGAGGTGATCTGTTTGGTCGAAATTCAACGAAAAGCAAGGGGCGTATTACACTATTGCTCTCGTTCTAGTAGGTTTTCTAAATTAACATAATCACCGAAGATTCTGTGTCCCATTTCTGCAGATTGCGACGCGGATCGTTTTCAATTAGCTCGTCGCTGTGGAAAAAGTAGTCGCGGGCTCGCTCCTTTTATCTATTTAATTCCATATTTGAATTTCCCCAAATCCCCATCGAATCGCTGGAAAAATTGAGTAAATAAGTCACAGGAATGGGCGTAAATAAGAATCTCTTGAATTGCATATGGCTTACAAATGCTAAACAAGCAATGGCATGTACGGCACACTCTACCGAGTATACCGGACTAAACCTAACATGCTTTAGGGAAAGGGAAGAACAACAAGGGCCCTTCTCGTACACTCTACTGAGTGCACCGAGGATATTTCCCCTTGCGCAACCCATCGGTGCCTGCCGCCACAGCCTAGCCGCCCTCTCGCGCTTCTGTCACGCTCGGCCTCCGCTCGGCCGCGGTATTTGCCGTTCGGCCTCCCTCTCTGCACGCATTTGTTCGGCAAACTTCATGCGCTTCTCCTCTTCCTGCTGCTCACGGCATTGCTGCTCTACCATAGCTCTGCGATGCGAGTACTCCCAATTCCGCATCCTCTCCATCTCAGGAGTTCGCTCCGCGTCGTAGAGAATTTGATGAACTCGCATAATGGAGGCTGCGATTGGTGACAAAAGATGGTATAACTTGATGTTAAGGTTTGGGCGGTTTGATGCAACAGCAAATGCGAGTACGAACATACCGGGCTCCTCCGCGCATCCGCATCCCGGCATTGGCTCGGAGTCGTGGTTGCGGCAGCTCAATACCTCATACCGTAAGTGTATGAATTGTCTACAGATTGCCGAAAAGCGGCAAGGATCCCCGCATAGGCACATGGGGACCTCCATGCTTTGTCGGGGACAATTTGGACGCTGTGCCTGCCTTGGGGCGAGGAACTCCATTGGCACCGATTGGTTGGCGGCAAACTTGTGCTTCGTGGTTTGGATTGCTTGCCGTGTGAATATTCGGAGGCGAGCACGGGGTTTAAATAGCCCGCCACCAGCCAAGCGAGAGAATCGGAGCAAAGAGACAAGGTCAGCTAGAATGCTTTGTACAGCTTTTATCGATGAAAAAGCTGAAAAAGTTAACGATCGTGCTTTTGATATGACATGGCAGGCATCTTGTTACATCTTTGCCGGCAATGCTTTTCTGACTTAGCGACAATGCTTTTACGGCTTGTGACAATGCTTTTACAGACTTCTGAGATGACATCGACGGGTCATGGCGTTAGAGTACACGACTTTGCGAGATGCAATCTAGGCTGGCTTTCATGGCTCAATAGGAAAGAAAAGGACTACATGTTTTGTCTTGTGACTATAATACTTAGGGTTATTGGGCGTTGAGAATTTATATGCAAAGAGAGTCATGGCGAGATATTTTTACATAATATGGTAGTCCGTATACCAAATAGCAAATCTGGTACATTCGGACCTCCGTGCAAGGGACGGATTGGACAATCTTTGTGCCTTGGGGTGAGGAACTCCATTGCTTGCAGGTTGGTTGGCCGGCGAACTTGTGCTTCGTGGTTTGGATTGCTTGCTTCGTGTGAGTATTCGGAGGCGAGCACTGGGGCTTAAATAGCCCGCCACCAGCCAAACGAGAGAATGGGAGCAAAGCGACAAGGTGAGCTAGAATGTTTTGTCTGATTTTACCGATGACAAAAGTGAAAAAGTTAACAGGCGTGCTTTTGATATGACATGGCAGGCATGCTTTTACAGCTTTGACAGCAATGCTTTTACAGCTTTGACAGCAATGCTTTTACAGCTTTACAGATGACATCGACCTTCATTTGGACTATTTGCCATTGTTGTTTTCAGCGTGTTGTCATATCGGCCTTCTCAGCCTTTTGGCATATCACCATTGTCAGCCATTTGTCATATCATCATTTGGACTATTTGCCATTGTTGTTTATTTTTAATACGTTCATTTGTCATATCGCTTTTTTCATCCTTCTGTCATATCATCATATTCAGCTTTGTCGCATATCAGCTAATATACGAAAGAACACAAGGTTGAATGACTGTTGTCGGTGAATATGATATTACATGCATGTAATAAAAAATATGCTCCATTCAATCGAAAAAATAACTTCGAATAACTTGGTGAACATAACAGAAAGCTTCATAATAGTACAAACTGCATTACGATACAACAGAAACACATAATAGCATTAGAACAAAGTACAATAGGGAGAACAACTACAACAACATTTGTTGTGAACAAGAACTAACATACAAATGGATGCAGGGTAGAGCGGCTTTAGAACTTTTCAGAATCATCACTATCATAGAATTCCACACCCTCTTCTTCGAAAAACTCCCAACGGTCACGTTTGTAGTCTTCAGCGCTATGGCCTTCAAGAGGAACAACCAAATCAGGGCTTATAGCTTCGTGGTTATCTTCTACGGCGCGCTCAAGGAAGCGATCATACGCTTCACGGTTTTCTTCTTGTTCAGGCCGAACTCCCTCTCTTTGCGGTAATTCTCGTACCGTTACCCTATTAAGTTCCTGCGCTAGATCCTTCCTCTGGTGTCCCATTGGAAGCATCATGTTTAAAGCTGTCGGTGTATTTATATCGTCTGCCCACTGCTGATATTGGCATCCGGTAGACTACACGACAGTGTGAGCATGGATATTTAAAACTGGAGCAATAGAATAATCATCGAAATATGAAGATATCGAAATACATTTAGACGTACAGAGAAATTTGGGCATCTATAGAACGGCCGTCCGTTATTTCGCGCAGTGGTGGAGTAGCAGGTTTGAGCATCCACATGGCAGTTAGGGCAAATGACCCGCCCTGCATTGGCAACCAGGCTCGACGCCTTCGACATGGCTTGGACAGAACTGACGAACACTTAAGTCGGTATCTACACGAAGGAAAAATATCAATAAGAAGCATAATAAGTACAAAATAATGTGGACTGACCCAACAACACAACAATGTGACTGACTGTACAAAATAACTTTTGTAAATAATACCTGTGGAACAAGAAGCTGAAATGAAATATTGGAAAAAAGGAAAGCTAAACTACAAGGATGAGAGAGCGTTGCCCGGACCAGTGCTCATTATATAGACGAAGCGGTGATTACTTTTGTGTTGATTAAATTACACTAAGCGAGTCATTTCTTATTCATTTGTACTTAAGCTAGTCATTAACTAATTAAATCACAAGAGGACATTGAAACTTTCGGTGCATATGACGACATGCAGCCAAGCTTTCACTGTAGTCCCTTGAAATCCGGATGCTTTCCTTTGCAGGTGGTCACATGCGCCCGGACGGTTTCCTTTCCATTTGGCAGATGCTGTCCAGATGCTGTCGGTCTGCATGTGCTGGACGGCAGTGCACGTCGCCACGTGGCGGAAGCAGGTGGTTTCCGCCACACTACGCGGAGGAAGCCACACCACGTGGCGGAAGCGGGTGGTTTCCGCCGTATGGCATGGAGGAAGCCACGTGGTGTGGCGGAAGCCCGGCTTCCTCCATGCCGTGTGGCGGAAGCCGCTTCATCTGGCGGAAACGAATGCTATTCAAGGTATTTCGATTTAATGAAGGTTATTTCCTCAATTTCTATTTAAGTGTTGGTTATTTAATCAATTTTTCCCAATTTTTGGTGGAACTAGCCATGCATGCTTCGTTTTTTCGGATGTGGCCCCCTGGCAAGGTCTTTGCGGAGGAGGGCGTTTGCTCTGAGGGACTGCGGCCCGGCAGCGGTCGCCAGGCGCTGCAGTCGCAGCGAGTCCCCCTCCACGTCGCCCGGCCCACCTGCAGCGACCGCACTTGCGCACTGCAATCGTAATTTTTTGTTTTTGCTTGTCATTATTTGCTGTTTAATTTTTACACTCGATCGGATAATAAGTTTCGATGTGCAACTTCAAATTAAACGAAAAAATCGTATTTGAGGGCAGTGAGTTTGCCGGTTTTGGATATTTACAATATGATATAACAGTTTTCGGTTAGTATTTTTTGTATCTTTTTGTTTTCAAAATAAATGATATAATAGTTTCACGTTGTAAAAAAAAGCAGTGATGAATTATGTGAAAAATCGCTTCTCAAGAAACCAAACTTTGGAAAATTTTGATGTTCGAAACCTGGAATTTGGGGTTACCCTATACCTGTATGGCATACCCAAAACCCCAAAACATTGGATCTGCCCAGCGGTGTCCTCGGCCTCCTCCTCCGGGAGTGCGGCGGCGTTGTCCGGCTCTTCAACCTCCATTAGCCCGTCCACGTGCTCCACCGCTGGTCATGGAGTCGCGTATATATAGGCCCCTCACATGGGCGATCAGTCTACGTGGCAGCCCGGCGAGGAGGCTTTAAATGTTGTGGCACGTATGATTAAGTCGGCCCGAAAAGGCAGGCTGCAGCGTGTTGCAGCGTTATGTCGACTAAATCTATAAATGCGCTGCTGTGTTGGCGTATCCGGTGTTGTGTTGTCTCGTATGGCTTGTAACGACAAATCATATTAAAGGCATGAAATACAACGTTCAAATGGATAAGTTACAACATAACATTACAACGCGGGAGAAACAACGGTGGAATACGAAGCCTTACCAACGTACATGACGGGTGCGTCACTATTACATTTTATTTTAACAACTCTAGCGATACAGGATTACAACGATCCAGAATCATCACTATCTATATCAATACCCTCATCTTCTAAGTACTGCCAGCGGTCACGTTTGCCCTCGTCATCACTCTGGTAGTCACATGGAAGACACAAGTCCGGGTCTGCATCTTCGATGTCCTCTTTTGTGGCAACCTGCGGACGGTTGCGAGCTATGGCTTGAAGGTCCGGATGTTCTGGCTGTGGGGGGTCTGATTGCAGTAACTCGTTCGACTGTATGGCAACCATTTCGAGGCTACTAGCTATAGCTTCGATGTCAGTCACAAAGCTGTTGAATTCGTTGGCACTTGAACTTGTGCCAGGACTAAAGTTGTCTTTTGCAATTTTATTCAGGTCAGCTGCGATACCATCGATTTCTTTTATTGTCCAGGCCAAGCCTTTCTTGAGCCGCTCCGGATCCTTGTCCATCTACACATTGGTAGCAATTATATTTCAGCCTAAAAGAGTAGGATTCAAGCATAACTGAAATATTTCTTCGAACAAAAATATAAAAAAAAGATATAGATGGCCTCAAAGCCCCCAAGAACCAATCAATATCCCTTGTACCTCACTGACCCAACAACACAACAATGTAGCTTCGTACTAAATAATTTTCGTAAATAATACCTTGAAACACGGCCGAATCAAATATTGGGAAAAAGGAAAGCTAAACCACTAGTTCTACTCTTTGCGTTGTGGGTTTTCTCAACTCACTCGAAGCTTTATGAACTCGAAAATGGCTCACGATTGCCTGATAGAAATACATGCGGCCTTGTAATTTATAGCGAGGGCACGAGGGAGAAACGAGCCAGCTGGCGGCACATCAGCGCTCGGAGCGAGGGGCCGAGACAGGAAAGCGGCACGTGGGAGCGTTTGTACTACGCGGTGGTGGTGCGGTCAGTAGCCACAGCATCCGGCATTGGCCAAGAAATGGTGGCACATTAGCGTCTTGGCGAGGCGCCGGACAGAAAGTGCCACGTGGCGGCGTTCTATTGTATTTGGGGTCTGGCCGTAGCTTGGTGTCCATGTGGCCTGGCCACCTGGTGGCGATGTCATGTCAATTCGAGATTTTGCAGCTTTTTCAGCGTGTTGTCCAAATCGCTGAGAGACACTGCATGCTCAGCGTTTCCTCTTGGGGTTGTCGAACTCCTCGCGTTCTTAATTAATAGCCAGACAAATGCATGCATCTGCGAACATCCATGCGAGACATGGCCTTTGCTTTCAGTTGTTCGATTAGACTCGATAGGACGGCAATAATGCAGCTGGTGCTGGGAGGGAATCGACCCTAGATATAGCTTAGCTGCAGCTGGCGGCATATTAGCGTGCGAGGCGAGGGGCCAGGACAGAGAGCGGCACGTGCCGACCTTTGCAACGCTACGGGGCCTACGAAGCGAATCTGCGGTTGTAGTGGCCTTGCAGTGGCTAGCCAACAATTGGCAGCACATTAGCGAGGGAGGGGAGGGGCCGACATCGGAAAGCGGCCCGTGGCAGCTTGTTGTCTGTTGTTGTTGTTCGTAATAATCAGTACTGTTTGAACGTCCCCTCTGGTTACGAGCCTTCTGTCATATCACCTTTTCCAGCCTTTAGTCATATCATCTTTTCCAGCCATCGGTCATATCTTCTTTTTCAGCCTCCTGCCACGAGGCGTATGATTTTGTACGGACCGCCGAAAAACCTTCATCGTCATGGTTTGGTCGCGGCTATGATAATGAGGGGTATTGCGCTAGTACATATTAGATGTAACGAGAGTTGTAACTTCGGTATTTTTACAGAATATGGTAGTCCGTATACGAAATAGCCCTTATTGGGTTTGTGCGCGCATATAATACTTAGGCTTATTGGGCATTCAGAATTTATATGCGAAGAGGGTTGTAACTGAGATATTAGATGCAACGAAAGGTGTCCATGAGATATTTCTTCTGGATATGGTAGTCCATATATCGATGAGCACGCTCGCTCCGTCCGACCCAACAAATAGCTTCGAACTTTATTTTGCAATCCCCCCTATTTATATCTGAATACATTTGGAAAGATACATATTGTCTTACAACGAATTTGGTAATTACACATACGAACTGCCAATATGGACAGCTTTATGAACAAGAGAAACTCTAGTTCAAACAGAATACTTATTTTATTAAGATGGTTGTACCACAAATGCATAAAAGCACTACATAGTCCTTCACACACAATTATTGAACGTTGCAGCGTGAACAAAAGAAGGGTGCTACCGGCCCGGACTAAGTACTCCCCTCGCTACTATCGCGAATCGCACTGCGCACTGTGAAGGTCCTGGCTCCCCAGGCCGCCAAGAAGTGCTTTGGAACGCCTTTGGCTGCTCAACACGCCGCCACGGACTTCCGTGCGATTACTCTGGCGGCCGGACCTCGGCGATGCTTGACCCTCGCGGCGTCTGGGGTCGAGCCTCTACGTGGAAGGTCCTCCTGGCCGGGCAGTGGTGGTGTCGTCCGGCCGCGCTCCTCTGCACACGCCTGGGTGGAGATGGAGCGGCTCCACGCTGCAAGTCCTTGGTGAGCGATCTCCAGCCTCGCCGCAGCAAGATCCCTGTAAGTGTCCTGAAGCTCACAAGAAATGTGGACATACGCCTTGTCCTGCGCCCGGATGAGCCCACCCATGTGCACAATGGTGGGGTCTGACTCCAACTGTAAGCTCCGGAACCGGTTGTGACTCCTCCCCACCTCACGGGAAGGAAAGAGCTGGTACGGAGTGTCCTCCAACTGGTAGCGGTAGCTCTCGCCGAAGTGAAGGAGAGCCTGCCTGGCCGCATCCTTGTAACACCCCAAAATTTTGCTTTCCTTAAATTCATGTGTGATTTGGCACTTTGGTGAAGTTTTGGAATTTTCTGGAATTTATTTGGATTTATTTGGAATTTATTTGAATTTATTCCATTTTGAAATAATTAAAGAATTAAACTTTGCAAATAGAATTTTGTTGGAAATATTTTATTTGAGTCCAAAATGATCCAAAGTATTTTCCAGAATTTTTCTGGAATTTTTCTGAGTCTTTTGCTATTTTTAATGAATTACATGAATTACTGGGAATTATTTTAATTATTAAATCGCTGCAAAATGCGAGTGGGTTTGCACTGTTCATCCGACCGAGCCCGAGTCAGACTCGAGTTCGAGTCCGACCCGAGCCACGTGATCCGGTCGAACCTTGATCGATCCGAACCGTTGGATCGAAATCCAACGGTCGGAATTTGGCCGCACCGATCCAGCCGGATCCGGTCCGGATCCGTTGCGCCCGGGAAATCTGGGCCGTTGAGCGGGACGCGTGGACGGCCGTGATTGCGTCGTCTTCCCGTGACCGAGCCGGACTCCGCCGCCGCGTTCGGTTAGGTTTCCGCCTTGTGCACGCATGCCGAGGCCATTTAAGGCGTGGGTTATCGCCCGAGGACCGCCGTTCGTGTGCGCACCTGTTGCCCTAGTTCCCAACGCCCAAGCCGCCGCCGTCGCCTCACGATTTCTCGCCGAAGTTTGGGGTGTGCCGCCGCGGTTTTCCTTCGTTTCCGGCGCCGTTCGTCATCCTCCGCCGCGTTCAAGCCCGGGTCTGAGAACCTTGCGTCGAGGCGCACCTATTGGGTGCACTCGCTTGGCCGGAGACGCCCCGAAGCGCCGTTAGTGTGGTCGCCGTCCTCAGCGCCGGCAGCCGCAACGCCGCCGCGTGCCATCGTCGTCCGCGAGCTCGGTGAACCGTTGGATCAAGATCCAACGCACGAGGTGAGGCCACGTCGCCCGTTACTGTTCCCGTCCCTGATTAGGTTTCAACCGTTAGATTTAGATCGTACGGTTGAGGTTAGTTGCGTTGTAGCTTTAGGGTTAGATCTGGACCGTCCGATCTAGATCGAACGGCCCAGATCGACGGTGCTGATTTGGAACGTGTAAATCCTAGATCTAATCGCGGCCGTTGATTTTCAAATCAACGGGCACGATCGAGCCACGTGTGCTTAGCCACGCCATGCGCGCGTGAGCGCGTGTCTCTGACACGCGGGGCCCGCGTGTCAGCGGGACGACCAAACCGCATCGTGACGTCACCCATGACGTCATCGGAGGGACCCACCGTCGATCGCGTGGTGAGCCTCCGCCGACGCCAAGAATGACGTCACCCGAGGGGGACCCACCTGTCAGTCTCACGTGAGCCGTGGACCGGGTCCACGGTAGACCCGAGCCGAGCGTGGACCGAGTCCATGGACCGGTGGCGTCGACCAACCAATCAGAGGCTGCCACGTGTCCATGCTGACGCAATAATTAATTTCCGAGAAAGAAAATGATTTATTAATTCGAAATAATGATTTCAGATTTTGATTCAAACTTCAAACGCTTATAACTTTTGAGTTTCAACTCCGATTTGAGTGATTCAAATTTCTAAATTTGTATAAAATTGAGATCTACCTAAATATGAATTTTATTTAATTTTTGGACTAAAGTTTTTCTCTGCAAAATTATTTAATTAATTATTTAAACTTTAAATAATCATAACTTTTGCGTCTTAACTCCAAATTTGACGATTCCAGTTTCTAAAAACTCATAAAATTATGTTCTCTCTGTTTATGGATTTTATTTGGATGTTTGGACACCTTTTGCCTATCGTTTATTCGTGTATTTGCTATTTGCACGCTTTACGAGTAGACGTTGAAGTGCCGGAAGGATTCGAAGGAGAAGTGTTGACTCAGGATCCAACTCAAGACCAAGAACAAGTACTTTTTGAAGGCAAGTTGTGCTTTGACCATGTTGTTCCTATTTCGAAATCTATTTTGATTTAAACTATTGCATGCTAGTTCAAATAGAAAATACTTTATTTAAACATGGGGGGTTAGATAAATACCAATTTGCTGTATGACACCTTGATTACTTAAGTATGTGCCATGACCCTTGTCACCCTAGTTGTGGATTACTAGTGGACATTATTAAAGCGCCAACATGGGTTTAGGCAGATTTGTAGTATCGCTTAGACACCTTTACGTGCTCATGACATGATTTTGGACAATCAAATGGTAATATTGACTTAATGACATATTGAACCTGTTTTGGAAAAGTATCATGTGATGTTGATGGCACGTGGTGCATGGTAACCAACCGGGTTTGATAAACGATTTCGGCCAGGGGCATGTGGCAAGAGTAATCAGTGGGCGATTGTGGCATTGGGGATGTTGATTTGGTTCTTCGGGTAGTCTTACCTGGTCACCCTAAGGACTTAACCTTGCAAGCCTTTGAACTGGGTCTAACGTGCAACCACATGTCCAGAATGGGACGGACCTAGTTGACTAAGTTGCTAATAACGTACCTGTGGGACCTCAGGAGGTCAACTACACCCTTTGTGTAAGTTGTACGGGGGAGCGTACCGGGGCTGAGGCCAGGTACCCATCTAACGGTTGATTGGCCTAGACTTCGCCTTAGCGAAGGGAAGGGTTAGTCTTAATAACCGGGAGGACCACTTGTATTGTTAGAAGTCTCCGAAAGACTTTGTTACGGGAACTCGCCTTTGTGGTGTTTGACTGTATCTTGTGGGTAAAGTGCATAACCTCTGCAGAGTTTAGAATCTATTCGAATAGCCGTGTCCGCGGTATTGGACATCGCTTGGGAATTACAGTCAAGGGTTAGATTTTCTCAAAAATAACTTTGGTTTGAAAGGTTGGGCTGGATTAATAATGAAGTTGATGGAAATGTGGTTTAGGATGGGAAAGATGTTTACTAAACTTCTTGAAAAGTTATTTATGCTTTACTTATTTCTACTGCTTTCGAATCTACTTATGTTACTTGTCAAATGCTGTTTACTGCAAATATACCCTGAGCTATTCCTTTGTACCAAGCCATGCATATAGTATATTAGCCTGCATTCTGTGCATGACTTGCTGAGTACCAAGTACTCACCCTTGCCTCAACACAACACCAGTTGAAGAGGAGACTACGCCAGCTTTGGAGGAGGAGCTCCAAGAGGAACCGTCTACTTAGGGAAGCGAGCCCAGTCAGTTGCCTGTGGTATACTGGATGGCGCCACGATGTTACCTTCTTTGATTTTCCGCTGCTACTATTTCTCTTTTAATAAGTATCGCCCTGCGAGGCGTACATTTGTGACTTGACCATAAGGTCGAGTAACCAGTTTGGTTATTTAAATAAAAGTACTTTATTAGCATCGAATGGTATGATTGTGATATTTACTGACGTTAAGACTGTGTGCACTAGCGCGTTCCTGGACTAGTGTTGAATACACAGAGGGTCCGGATTTGCAAATTCGGGGTCCCGACAATCCTGCAGAGCATCATCGAGCTTTAGCCGCTCCACTGTGAAGTACCGGTTGCGGTCATTCCACTTAGGACCCTTGGCGAAGATGAGCAATCTCACTGTCCAAAAGTTCTGGCTAAAGCGGGGCACGGAAACGCAGCGGTACTCCGGGCGACGAGTGTAGCCCAGCTCCTGGAGCATCAAAGATAGCTCCTCACAAAATCCTCCCTCCGTCATGGCAAACGAGGTGAAGACAGGCATCTACAAAATTTTGAAGCAAGACAAGGTCAGTAAAACATTTTAGATATAATACAGCGGAAGAACAAGATACTACGACAGAATACGTAGAAGTGAAGAATCTTATAAGTGCGTAAATATGTCTTACAAAAAATTGAATCGTTAAGGCTTTGCCGTTCTAACTAGGTCACGTCCTACGGTATTAACTTTCACAGGTCATGTTAGAGCAATTATTCCAACAGTAGACATTAATTCGAAGTGTACTGAAGGTTGTAGCCACCAACATCATGCAATACGGGAAATGGACATCACTTTGTCCAATTTGCACGCATCTTTAGTACGTACAATTAGTAATTACATGAGACGGAGGCCCTACATGAAGTTATTTTACATTATTGACGGCCCCCGCGGCGACGTCCAGCTTGCCTTCTCATGAATTCCTCGGTACATGCATGGCCCGGGGACTGTGATCCTCAGTCCTGCGGCCTGTGATGGCCCCTGCCTACTCGGACCTGGGCGGTCGTTGACATCTTCGTCAGGGGGAGGTGCACCCGACGCAAAGGTATATTGTCGCGAGGCCTGGTGGGAATAGTTGTACCATGCATCTGGATTGGTCGTTTGTAGTGGACCCGCATGCAGTATGTTTGCAACCGGTTGCGATTGCGAGATGCCCGCCTGCCCCCCTAGTAGAGCAGTAAAGGTAGTATGTCCTGATATCAACTCGAGGTCGAAAGCACCAGGCTCGCTCCACTGTTGTGGTTGACTGTAGTCCGTCGCGTAGGAGGGCGAGAAATATGGCACTTCCGGCGCAGGCGGTGGGGCCGACGTGCCAGGTATGTCGTCCCATGGTGACCACGGTTCTGCTGGGCCAGACGTAACAATCTGCTCCTGCTCCCCTTGTCCCCAACGATTAGTTGGGACTTCAATACAGGGGCTAGGATGATGGCGCGCTGACTGGCTTCCCACATGGGACGTGGACGCACGTGCTGGGGTGTCCTCTCGGTCGCCACTTGAGGGACGGATACCGATGGACCGCCTAGCATGTGAGGTATGAGTTGGATCCATGCGAGGAGAGCCGTAGTTGCGTGGCTGTCGTGCAGAGCCTCCAAGCCCACGCATCGCCGAGAGTAATCAGCCCCCGAGACGCCGGTAACGTCTCATTTGATTGGCTGCCGACGTCGAGCCAGAGGACCCCGGAGGGTGGGACGCCAGTTCATCGCCATGGGCAATTATTTGCGATGCCTCCCGAGTCTGCGTTGCAGTATGTAGTTATTAGGAATTTGAATATGAAAGTTATGATAAATATTACTACTACGATGGGTGCACCAGAGTCTGCGCATGTCGCGACTTTTCTTCTGGGTACGCCATGGCGCGTGGTTCGATCTCCTGGCTAAGCAACGTGGCACGCCAGGCGCAGCGGTACCATGCAAGGTAGCTGTCGTACTCATCGGGGTCGTACGGCCCAATGGGATCGACCACCTCCTGCGATGCTGACTCGACCCATCGCGTGATGTGAGTAGCGTGGACTGCGGTCCAATCGACTGCTCCCGCACTACCCATAGCGCTTCTCCTGTAATGGTCAATGCATTGTAAAGGCAAATGTTTGACGAAGATGACAATAATGACACACATGAAATACGTACTGCGTCGACCTCCCAAAGATCCCGCGGTGGTGGAACCGGGATTATCTGCCGCCACCCGAACTGTCGTTGGACGCGTTCGGGCGAATAGACCTCCACCGCGTTCATGTACACGACGAAGCATGTCGTCATCCAAAATGACATGTCCACCAGGCAGCAACCAGATATGAGCCCGTTGGACGCAATTTCGTCGGCTCGTTGCGGCGTCCATGGATCCCAAGTCACATTGTCAGCGGTTAGTAGGTCCATATCTGCTACCACCCGCCTGTAGCTCGCCTGGTCATCAAGCGGCGACCATCTTAGCCGTGCGTGCATCCAACGATAACCCATAGTGGGGCGAGAGGGCTCTGGCATGTCATGGCCCACATCGATGGGGTAGTACCTTCTACCGATTGTAGGCCTAGATATCGGAAGGTACTCCCAACTCCACATCTGGAGCAATTGCACGCATCCGATGGTGTGCCCCTAGCAAAGATGTCGTACGCATGCTTCGCACAACCCACGGTACGTGTCAGCTAGGACCGCGGATGCCCAGCTGTATGTCGTCATATCCTCTAGATTTGCGGCCAACTCTCGAGCTGTCCAAACTATATGCGGGGAGATGGTGTCACTGTTCGTGGTCGTGAACATCAAACCACCAAGCAAGCAATACAGATAAACTTCGTAATGTCGTTCTATGGTAGCTTCGTCTGCATCCTGTGGGCATGGTTGGTACTCTTGTAATTCTTGTAGCCAGCTCATTGACACTCCGGTATCCTTACGTGTGTACGGCAGCCCAAACCTGCAGGTACTCCGGATTAATTAGGTACATCGTATCGTTATCATTTTATACATTACTTAACAAATACTCTCCATGTACCTGGCCGTCACGTACTGCTGCCACAGGCCTCTTCTGGGCCGGGAAAGCACCACAGGTTGGCCCCTAATGGGGAGGCCGGTGAGCATGGCTACGTCTCTTAGAGTGATAGTCATCTCACCGAATGGAAAGTGAAATGTGTGCGTCTCCGGCCGCCACCGATCGATCAGACCAGTAAGAAGTGCCCGATCGAGGCCTGGCATCGGCGTGGTCATGCCCCCTACCATCGTAGCTCCGTCCATGAGAAGCGCGAAGGGTAGTAGACCTGCACGGGCGAGTGGAATATGGAACCGGCCGTCCAACTTCGGTATTTTGTGCAACGACCGGCAGGACAGAGCGGGCAACTGAAATGTGCACGCAATTAAGGTTAGAGGCATCGCAAATATTGCACCACATGTAACATACAATTGTGTCGCACCTCATGTCCTGAACAAATCGCCCTCGCACGGTGTTTCGCATCAACCAACTCACTGAGTAGCTCGAAGTGCAATGCCCGCCATAGCCTGCAATGTCAACGCGGTAATAGGAATACACGCCGAGTATGCAACGCCACGCACTCCAATATGAAGGAAGGTACGCACTACAAAGTACACAATTATAAAGTACACATTACTGAGTACACAATACGAAAGTACGCACTACTTAGTACACAATGTCAAATTATGCACTGCTAATTAAGTACTGCATGGATTGGGGCACCTCCTGCGGTCGTGTCCAGGTTGTTTGCATAATGAGCACTTTCGCAAACCATCTACCGCATCAGCCGCATCCATGTCACCTTGCATTCTAGTGCTCTTTGGCCTTCCTGGCTCTGTGCGTCTACTCACGGGGTACGGTTTCCAGGTGGGGCCCTCCATGAGCTTGTAGTTCACTCCAACTGTGAACGAACTCATCTTTGGACGCCAAGTGCTCTTCAAAGCATGCACGGTGTAGTATGGTGAGATGAACTGTGATGCATCGTTCCCACCCATGTCGCGACATGCGGCCAACACATGGGAGCACGGGATGTGATGCGCCGACTTGTTGCACGTCGCAGGTAGCCTCCTCCGCTTCAACCGGCATCGCCGCACGGTGTTCCCGCGAGATACCCAGATTGGTATTTGCGCTTGCACATCACCTCGAATTTATTCGTGCCTAGGTCATAAATCCTAGTGCGGTGGAAGTGTGCCTTCTGCCTTCTCGATTGGAGGATCTTCTCCACTCTTGGTGCGTACGTAGTGACATACGCCTCGGCCGCGTTCCCGCAATCACGGAAGTAATCACCGCCGGTAAAGGTGAGCTCAATGATTGAACACAACGGAAGGCCGCGAACACCCTTCAAGATGCGTTGTTGAAAGCCTTCGCTATGTTCGTGGTCATGACGTTGTACCTAAAATGGTTTATGTTAGCTTCAACGAGAATTCACCTAAACACCGCGGTAATTACCATGAACTACTTGGTTTGTCCGCAACGCTTCGCTCGTGTCGTGGAGTAGCGCCCACCGCTCTGGCTTCCCGCAATCCATCGGGTGAAGGTGGGCCGCGTGCGACTAACCAAAGTCTGGCCTGCCACCACTTGAGAGCGTAGTTGTTGTTCCTGTGATTGGTCGTCTTCCATCATCTTCCGTGTGGTGTCGTTCAGCTGCGTCCATATCGTGTTGAACTTGTGAGGTTGGTTTTGAAGGCACATGGCTTTGAACCTCTTCACCATCGCCTTGTTCTTGTAGCTTGAATACAAGTTCGCACCTAGGTGTCGCATGCACCATCTCCTCTCCACATCGTGCCGCTTCACCGAGGAGCTTGTCTGTCGTGCATGACATCCAACGCGTGGAGAAGGCCTTTGTTGCGGTCGGACACAACGCAAACGCGCTCCCTCGCACTCCACGACCCGGCTCTTAAGCGTGCTAAGAACCACAGCCAACTATCGTTGTTCTCACTCTCCACGAGAGCGAACGCCAATGGGATGATCTGGTTATTTGCATCTGCGAGTGTAGCTTAGCGGCGCCCCACGGAACTTCCCACTCGAGGAATGTACCGTCGACGCAAATAATCGGGTCTGCAGACCTAAAAGCTTCGATGCATTGTCCAAACGACCAGAATAGCCTGACGAGGTACCGGTCCACCGGGCTCAAAGACCCGTCCTCCATCCTTACATGCTCATCCCCCAGTGCGAACTGAGTGCCTGGGTTTGTCATGGCTATCTTCTGTAATAATCTAGGAGCAAAGTTGAAGGACTCCTCGAAGCCCCCAAAAAGCATCTTCAATGCCTTCTGTTTTGCTCTCCAGGCTGTGCTATACGTGATCACCATCCCGTGTTTTGTTTGCATCTCCTCCATAATTACACGGGGGGTCATCGCGATGTCGGTTCCAACGATGTTCACTATGTTCTCAAGGCTACGACTTCGCGTTCATTAAATCGCTCATGTTCCTTATGGATTCCTCGGTGCATGTATGAGGAATATATACACGAACCTTAAAGTGATCCTCGTGCTTTGGTTGTGAACTCGCACAAAGAAGGGACAATGGGGGTACTTTTGCACTTAACCTCGTGACAGTGCGATCCGACCGATTCTGAGTGTGCTCCCGCCTTGTCATGATGGCGCACGTGCTTAGGAAGTGAATTGCCTCTCGTGATGTTACGGAAACGTTGCCCACCTCGAATGTCATTATGGGTGTGCGCCCCAGCGGACGTGTTACTGTAATCCACAAGGGTACAATCCAGCAGACTAATACCTCGAAAGTATTGTATAGCAGGTGCTGGGTCATCATCGTCCGCCGCTCCTTCATCCCCGCTACCGCCACCTTCACCAACGTCCGCCGCATCAACTTGTTCTTCGCCATCGTCACGCTTCCTTCATCCCCGCTAACGCCACCTTCACCAACCTCCGCCGCATCAACTTGTTCTTCGCCATGCCCCGAGGTCCACCCCTCCACAGTTGGTGGATCCTGTGGTGGATCCTGTGGCCCATGTGACAAATCATGGTCTACTGCTTCAGAAGTAGACCCGAACTCCTCGGATTGGTGTCGTGCAAATACCTCTACGTACACTCCTAACTCGAAATTCTCTTCGTTCGCTTTGCGGGCATACAAATCCCACGAACTATTATTTCTCAGCTGGAAGAGTGTGTACACAACCATAGGGCTGTTTGGAACGTATCGTGGAAAAACCCCTTCTAGACGAACCCTCTGCGTATTACGGTTCACACGTAGTACGGCAACAACATGTGATTTTAGCTGGCCCAATCCACTCGGGATGGCTATTGTGCTGTCTACGTGCATGCAGTTGTCCATGGTCACCACTCTACCGTGCAAAACAGAGGGCCGTTCTCCATGATATATTTTCAAAAATGTGTCCATCTGTTGCACAAATATTAAACCTTTTAGTCATTACAATTTTAATTCAGGCAATTTTAATCAAATTTGCACCAAATTTACCGCACCAGTTCATCGATTCTACATGTCTCGCACAGCCTAACATTGTTACTTCCCGATACTCTTTCAAATGGGATGTTTTTCTTGTTTTCTCTTTTCTTTTCTCTTCTTTCTTTCCTCTTGTTCTTTCTCATGAATTACGGCATTACGGTGTACTTTAAGTGCGTCATGGCTCCCGATATGAGCTACCGTATAAAAGCTAATTGGTGCACCCTAAGTTTTTTTACGAATTCATGCTCTTTACAGCCTACTAGGAATAACAAAAGTGGCTTCATAATTTTCAATGGTGAACTAATCACGTTAACGTTATACTGCAGTTGATTATGTCTTACGCGTAACACCTAATTAATTACGAACTACTCAAATTATCTACAAATTCAAATCCCTTTTTCCAACTCGCTTATCATATTATTCTAGGATTTATAAATTTTACCTTCACATTTTTAAGCTAATTGGTGCACCCTAAGTTCTTTTACGAATTCATGTTCTTTACTGCCGACTAGGAATAACAAAGGTGGCGTCATAATTTCGAATGGTGAAATAATCATGTTATACCAGATTGATAATTTCTTACGCTTAACACCTAATTAATTACAAACTACAAAGATTATGTACAAATTCAAATTCCAGATTGACAATAAAACTTAGGGGTATTGCGGCAGCATATTTTTGTAGCAAAGAAAGGTGTAAATAAAATATTTTCCCAGAATATGGTACTCCATATATCGTAGAGCAAGTCTGCAGTATTCGTGCGAAAAATTACATTTAAACGTGATATTTTACGGGCTGCCGAAAATGCTTAAAAGTTAACGTTGACAATAAAACTTAGGGTTATTGCGGCAGCATATTTTTGTACCAAACAAAGGTGTAAATAAAATATTTTCCCAGAAAATGTTACTCCATATATCGAAGAGCAAATCTGCAGTCTCCTTGTCAAAATTTACAATTAAACGTGATATTTTACGGGCTGCCGAAAAGGCTTAAAAGTTAACGTTGACAATAAAACTTAGGGTTATTGCGCCAGCATATTTTGGTACCAAAGAAAGGTGTAAATAAAATATTTTCGCAGAATATGGTACTCCATATATGGAAGAGCAAATCTGCAGTATTCGTGACAAAAATTACATTTAAACGTGATATTTTACGGGCTGCCGAAAAGGCTTAAAAGTTAACGTTGACAATAAAACTTAGGGTTATTGCGGCAGCATATTTTTGTAGCAAAGCAAGGTGTAAATAAAATATTTTCCCAGAATATGGTACTCCATATACCAAAGAGCACATCTGCAGTATTCGTGCAAGAAATTACATTTAAACGTGATATTTTACGGGCTGCCGAAAAGGCTTAAAAGTTAACGTTGACAATAAAACTTAGGGTTATTGCGGCAGCATATTTTTGTAGCAAAGCAAGGTGTAAATAAAATATTTTCCCAGAATATGGTACTCCATATATCAAAGAGCACATCTGCAGTATTCGTGCCAAAAATTACATTTAAACGTGATATTTTACGGGCTGCCGAAAAGGCTTAAAAGTTAACGTTGACAATAAAACTTAGGGTTATTGCGGCAGCATATTTTTGTAGCAAAGCAAGGTGTAAATAAAATATTTTCCCAGAATATGGTACTCCATATATCAAAGAGCACATCTGCAGTATTCGTGCCAAAAATTACATTTAAACGTGATATTTTACGGGCTGCCGAAAAGGCTTAAAAATTAACGTTGACAATAAAACTTAGGGTTATTGCGCCAGCATATTTTGGTACCAAAGAAAGGTGTAAATAAAATATTTTCGCAGAATTTGGTACTCCATATATTGAAGAGCAAATCTGCAGTATTCGTGCAAGAAATTACATTTAAACGTGATATTTTACGGGCTGCCGAAAAGGCTTAAAAATTAACGTTGACAATAAAACTTCGGGTTATTGCGGCAGCATATTTTTGTAGCAAAGGAAGGTGTAAATAAAATATTTTCCCAGAATATGGTACTCCATATATCAAAGAGCAAATCTGCAGTATTCGTGCCAAAAATTACATTTAAACGTGATATTTTACGTCACGAAAGGCTTAAAAGTTAACGTTGACAATAAAACTTAGGGTATTATGCAGCATATTTTTGTAGCAAAGCAAGGTGTAAATAAAATATTTTCCCAGAATATGGTACTCCATATATCAAAGAGCACATCTGCAGTATTCGTGCCAAAAATTACATTTAAACGTGATATTTTACGGGCTGCCGAAAAGGCTTAAAAGTTAACGTTGACAATAAAACTTAGGGGTATTGCGGCAGCATATTTTTGTAGCAAAGCAAGGTGTAAATAAAATATTTTTCCAGAATATGGTACTCCATATATCAAAGAGCACATCTGCAGTATTCGTGCCAAAAATTACATTTAAACGTGATATTTTACGGGCTGCCGAAAAGGCTTAAAAGTTAACGTTGACAATAAAACTTAGGGTTATTACGGTAGCATATTACGGTATTACGGTATACTTTAACTGTGTCATGGCTCCCGATATGACCTACCGAACAAAAGCTAATTGGTACACCGTAAGTTTTTTTACGAATACATGTTATTTACTTCCTACTGAGAATAACAAAAGTGGCTTCATAATTTTTAATGGTTAAATAATCAGGTTATAGCACATTAATTATTTCTTACGTTTAACAACTAATAAATTACAAACTACTACAATTATCTACAAATTCATATTCCTTTTCCCACATCGCTTAATCATATTATTATAGGATTTACAAATTTTTCCTTCACATTTTAAAGGTTTCACTCGATTTTATATAGTCGCGCTTTATTAAATTGATTCACCACCTACGATCAATATTTTAGCCCATTTTAATTATCCTGACCGATTCTCCAAGTCTGACACAGCCTACATAATCTAAGTAAAATAATGGGAACAACATGATCGAAGGAGGTGCTTACCTTGCTCGGACTGTTCTGGAACGGAGTCGAGGTCAACGGCTGCGGTGTCTACAACAATGTATCTACACAAAGCAAAAAACATCAGTAAGAAGCGAAGGGTGTAATAAGGCAAAATAACTTACCAAGGTTCAACGGTTCGGCGCACCAATTTTTAAGTCAGATTAAGCAACTACATTTGGTTCGACTGATTAAGTTCAGAAAGGAGGTCAACTCCTTTCGGTCCAAGTAGTGATTACGTCCAAAAATAAAACAGTCCTTCGCTTCGCGAATAACTTACCAAGGTCCGTAAGTTCGGCGCACCAATTTTTTAGTCGGATTAAGCAGCTACGTTCGTTCGAGTTATTGTGTTCAGAAAGGGGGTCAACTCCTTTCGGGTCCAAGTGGTGATTACGTCCAAAAATAAAAACAGTCCTTCGCTTCTGCGAATAATCGTCCTAAATAAAAATAGTCCTACCCTCAAGCAAATTATCGTCCGAAATTAAAACATTCAATGGTGATCAGAGGGTTTAGCCCTCCGAGATAGTTTAACATTCCATTGCCAGTTCGTAGTCCCAAAATAAGGTTGTTATTTTATGCGACAAGAGTTAATTTAACTTTTTATTCCATTTCAGTATTATTACAAACGTAGAAGTTTTTACATGTTAGGATTACTTCGTAAATTGTTATGGTCCACGAACAGCAACCGATAAAAAGAACATTAATAGATGTCTAACCCAATCTTCAAGCTATCAAGGATGTCATCTATCATTTTTTTGCTTAATGCGGGGATATTTGTCCCAAGTTCACAATATAGCTTACTGAAATTAACGCATGCATACATCGATTTGTTTAAACAACATAATCTAAGTAAAATAATGTGAACATAACCTAAGTAAAATAATAGGAACAACATGATCAAAGGAGGTGCTTACCGTGCTCGGAGTTTTCTACAACGGAGACAAGGTCGACGGGTCCGGTCTCTACAACATCGGTATCTACACGAAGGAAAAACATCAGTAAGAATCAAAAGATTAAGCAACTACATTCAGATAGGTCCAGAGGTTCGGCGCACCAATTTTTAAGTCAGATTAAGCAGCTACATTTGGTTCGAGTTATTAAGTTGAGAAAGGAGGTCAACTCCTTTCGGGTCCAAGTAGAGATTATGTCCAAATAAAAACAGTCCTTCGCTTGTGCGAATAATCGTTCGAAATAAATAGAGTCCAACGTTCCAGAGGGTCCTGACCTCTGCAGAGACTATAATCCTAATAGCAGGTTGTTATTTTATGCAATAATAGTTGATTTACTTTTCATCCCATTTTAATATTCATACAGATGTAGACATTTTTAGGAGTTACGATTATTTCGCAAGTTGTGCAGTTACCACGGACGAATTATTTTTGGGTAATCTCGAAGCTACTGATTTTACAGGAATTGCATGGTCTTCTATCACTCAACTTGCAACTAAATATAGCATGTCAACAGCTATAGATAAATTATTATTGTAGCACGATTGCCAAAATAAATTTTACTAATGTGCACCTTGATTGCTGCTGAAGACCGCTTCCGACTTCGGTTGTGTCAGTACTGTGATTTCCGCTGCATAGTCAAAAATGGAACACAATTAATGTTTACAGTACGAACACACAAGTTTACTTCACATGTTAATCAATACCAAAACCACCCAATCACTGCTAGAAAAATAGACATCAGTGGCGGTTCGTAACTGCCATCAGTGGCGGTTTTTTGAACCGCCACTGATAATCGAAGATTATCAGTGGCGGTTTTGAACCGCCACTGATAATATTATCAGTGGCGGTTCCAAAGAAAAACCGTCACTGATAATGCATTATTTGTGGCGGTTCTGAAGAAAAACCGCCACAAATAATTATATTTAATATTCCGGCAGTTTTAACACAAAATGAAGATATTTTCTAGGAGGTCACCCCTCACCCATCCTAATTAGTAGTACTCTCACCTAAGCACGCTTAACTAATGAGTTCTACCAACGATTTTAATGCAAATACAAGCACTTCCCGAGAGGTCACCCATCCTAGTACTACTCCAGCCCAAGCACACTTAACTTCAGAGTTCTTATGTGATCTAGTACCGTAGTGTTGGCATGATCACATTTGAAATATAACGTGTCCCCCTCCCCTTAACCCCACAAAGGACCCGAACACTAATTTTAGTATTCTCATACTCTGAATTTGTCATGCTCTATTTTACCATGACATGGGTACTTCAAATTTCAACTAAGTGCTTGATTTTACCATGACATGGATACTTCAAATTTCAACTAAGTGCTTGATTTTACCATGACATGGATACTTCAAATTTTAACTAAGTGCTTGATTTTACCATGACATGGATACTTCAAACTTCAACTAAGTGCTTGATTTTACTATGACATGGGTGCTCCCAAATTTAACTAAGTGCTCCCAATTTGAAGTTTTAAGCATCCATGTCACGGTAAAATAGAGCACTTAGTTGAAGTTTGAAGTATCCATGTCACGGTAAAATAGAGCACTTAGTTGAAGTTTGAAGTATCCATGTCACGGTAAAATAGAGCACTTAGTTGAAGTTTGAAGTATCCATGTCATAGTAAAATCAAGCACTTAGTTGAAGTTTGAAGTATCCATGTCACGGTAAAAATCAAGCACTTAGTTGAAATTTGAAGTACCCATGTCATGGTAAAATCAAGCACTTAGTTGAAATTTAGAGCACTCAAATTAGGTAACTATAGTTATCAGTGGCGGTTCTATCAAAAAACTGCCACAGATAACAGTATCTGCGACGGTTCTAACATAAAATCGCCACAAATACGCCCATTATCGCTGATTTTTTACATTGAACCGCCACAAATAGTTCCCAAGTATCGATGGCGGTTTTATTCGAACCGCCACAGATAATCGAGTATCAGTGGCGGTTTGTGGTTAGAACCGCCACTGATAGTGCTCGAAGTATCAGTGGCGGTTCTAACCAAAAACCGCCACTGATACTCGGTTATCTGTGGTGGTTCGAAATAAAAACCGCCACTGATGATCCTGGCACCGGTTTGAGCTAAAAAACCGCCACTGATATTCCTATTAGTGGCGGTTCCAAACAAACCGCCACTGATAGGCGTCTCTTATGTGCAGTTTTGTAGTAGTGAATACTACTCAAATAGCTTTGCTTTACTGCAGCTACTCAAATACCACGTCGCAGAATATTCGTCCGCGTAACCTCACGCTCGTAGAACTTCACTCACTGGAACCTCACTTCACTCACTGAAAAACTCACTGAAACTATTGAACCGAGCTCCTCACTAAGCACGAAGCAAAAATCGCGATCGTTCAGCGTTCTCTTCTCCTTCTTATAGGCCTGTCTCCGCAAATCACGATGGACAGCTTTGCTCCACAGTGAGTCCTGCCTTCACTTTCGGTGCGTCGTGACTTGCACTTTGGCCAGTTCGAGCATGCCACCGATAATTGCCCCCCCCTCCACCATGCGATCGATCATTGCCACCCCATGTGCAGCCGAAGCTTTGGCCTTTGGCCGGTTCCCCAGTCCCTGTTGATGCTTGGCCGGTTCCCCAGTCCCTGTTCATGCCTTGGCCGGTTCCCCAGCTCCCATCCAAAGCTTTGGCCGGTTGCTCAGCTCCCATCCATAGCTATGACCGGTTCCTGTTGTTCCAACGATCATCAATGGTACACCAGAAACCGGTGAAGACTGTGTTTTCTGTAAATATTGAAAACTGTTGTATCGTATTGTAATTTCGAAGCCAAAGTTGTATCGTATTGTAATTTCGAAACCGGTAAAGATGCTAACATTTATTGATGAGATGGAGATGTTTTCTTAATCATTAATTGTTTCTTGTTGGCATGAATGTAACAGTGCTGTGAAGGGTTTACTCTCGGGGGAATTTGTACGGTTCACGCAATCACATCCATTTGTTTCGAGCCAAATGGGATGAAGTACCGATGGCCGAGATGAGCACAACCTTGCTGATGAATTGAGTTCAATTAATTTCTAGGTCGATTATTCGCGTGGATTTTCTACTATGGTTTTCTGGAATTTGAATGTGTAACTTAAAAGCTGCGAGCCTTAAGATTGGGGAGAAACTAGTAGCCGGACGTCCGATTTTAGTTTTTTTTTTCGAACGACGCGCAACATTTTTTTGAACATATGAAACATTTTTTTACTATTTGTCGAAGAAAAATGTTTCACTACGTAGAAAAAAATGTTTCACGCGTAGAAAAAAATATTACAAAAAATTCAAACATTTGATCGCTAACAATTCCGTTAAGATTGTCGTATGGCCGACGTGCTCGCGAAGTGGAGACACCCGATGAGGGTCTTACACCTGTCAGTGTACCGCCTGACTTTGATACCCCCGGTTTGAATTGAGCCCATACGTGCCTGTGTAGTGGTACGAGTGCAGGTGTTGGGGACGTAGTCCGACCCTTGCTAGCTAAGTAAGAGTTGCACCAATATGTATCCTTTATTGTGGAATTCATTTCAACACTTGGTTTAACCCTTTTACGTGAAGCAAGAGCGAAAGTGTAAATGGGATTGGTGTAAGTGTGTGGTTTATCCGGCTTACGAGTAGACCTTTCACCCGCTGCAGCATCCAAGGGCCATTCTAAGCCACCCAAGCTGATGGCGGCCACCACCGAACGCCAAAATGGCACCTTTCACCTGACCGACATCCCACTCGGCGTCCCCGGACTTTGCACTGATATCGAGGGGGGCGGCAAGCTCGGGCTCCTCAGGCGAGGCGGCGGAGGCCGCCATGTGGGCATCAACGGCGGAGGCCTCCATGTGGCCTCCTCAGCGCGCCGTGAGCACGGGGCTGTATGAGCGGAGGCGCGGGGTGACGTTGTACTTTTCCTTCTTGAGGATGCGCGAGGAGGACTCATTGTCCTCACTAATGAAGCGGCGATAAAAGCCGTCGAGTGAGAGCGCGGCCGTAACGTCGTCATCCTCCTCGGGGGCGCCTGCGATGGAGGGAGCGACGGAGGGCGTGTAGAGAAAGGAGGGGGAGCGGAGTGCCTTGGACATGGCAGGCATTGGGGTGGGGACGGGCCCATGGCATTGGAGGCGCCGGCGGCGGTTGAGGATCTTGAGCTGGGCATCCTGTAGGCGGGGGGTGGTGAGAGGTGGCGAGGGGAGTAGCCGGGGGAGCGGGGCACAAGGTTCAAATTTCCGCTGAAATCCCGCGAAATTTCGCCGAAATTTCGGATTTTGGACCCCCCCCCGAGTTCCATAATCCTGGCAAAATTTAAAAAACCCTAAAAAAAAATGTAAAAGTGCTACAGTACCCTATAATTTTGGCGAAATGGACTGAAATCTCGGTTTTTTGACCGAAATTTGACCAAAAATTGACCGAATTTGACCGGAGTTTGACCGGATTGGATTCCTCAAGTCGTCTTCCATGTCTGACCAAAATTAAAATTGCTAAGTTCTTATTTTGAAACACGATTGGGTTCAGTTGGACATGGCCCGGGCTGGGCCTGTGCTACCTGTTCGCCAAGGGCACGGGCATGACTGGGCCAGAGCACCAGTACTGGCTATGGCATGTCATAGTTTTGTTTGACCACAGACAGACACTGCATTGCTGAAGGGAAGAAGACGACGGAGAAGGTTGTAGATTGCATTTGCATGAATCATGATTCATCATCCGTCGGTGTGGGTGTTTTCAGTTCCTAGGCATATATCCCCCAAGCATGCAAATACCAAAGAAAGGCTCTTTAAGCTAAAGCCATGCATCGCATCTCCTCTTCTCTGGGATTCCTCCCTTTCTCCCTCATCACAATTCACAAGCACTCAGACAAACATTTCTGATACCTCATCACAATTCACAATCACTCACACAAACATTTCAAGAAAAAGAAGAGGAGGAGGTACTATAAATCTATAAAGGTGATATCTGTTACCTTGAGTCCATGACACACACAGGACACCTCCTTATCCACTATGGATTCCTCCCCCACCACCAAGAAATACCTGTTGTAATGAGATTTTCGTAGCGGCGCAGGATGTGTGCCAACATCCAGATATATGTTATAGCACCAATGATATAATACAGCAAACTAAAGCCCCACGTACGATTAATTTAGCATGATTAATTTATGTAATGATTTGGTTGTGTACGGTATTTAATGTGCAAAAACTAAGTAAATTTCATTCAAACAGATAGAAATGTCAAATAAATTCTTTCATGATTATTTTCAAAAAAAATTCTATTTTTTCTACCCCGGGATACCATTTTATAGTACTTTTCACTATATGAATTTTTATAAATTCCTCAAGCTTGATCATTATCTACAAATTTCATGGTAATATTAATGATATGTCAGAAACATACATAAAAAATTTCAAAAAAAATAACGAATTTTGCACACTGTTTAGATCATTTTAATTTGGCCAAAATCTCGGCTAAATGGACCGAAATATCGGTTTTTGAACCGAAATCTCGGTAATTTCGGTTAAAAAAAAACCAGATTCAAATTTTGCTTTTTGAATTTCGTTCGGATTTCGTCCGAAATAACGAGATCTCGGCGAAAAATCGGATTTCGGTCGTTGACGAAATTTACCCTAAAACGAAATTTTTAACCCTGGCGGGGCATCGCGGCGGCTGTGGCGGCGGCGAGATTAGTGTTAGGGATTCGGTACCAGAGATAGGAAAAACCGAAGAAGGCAAGTTATTTTGTGGCTGAGGGAGACGGAGCCTCGGGGTACAGAAGGAACAAATCGGATATCCGATTAAATTCATCCGGATATATCCAAAAATAAATTCGAATTATCCTGATCCGACGGGTAGTATTCTTTCGAATTCGAATCTAAAGAAAAAAAATCATATTTAATATAACTTTTGACTCGTATTTACAAAATGATACAACAGTTTCATGTATTTACAAAAGAACCAGTGATGTCAGGAACCTGAAAAACCGAAAATACATATCCGGTTTATAGAGAACCGAACAAGGTCGGACAACGCTGCTTCCCTCGTGCCCTTATCCGATCAACTCGGCTCCCGCCCTTTTCTGGGGATATTTTTTTCTTGCCCGTACTATATAGTATCTGTGATTGAGTACTAGCTATTAGTGTTGATGTTGATGGATGCTACTGTTAGACAACCTCGCTATCGAATAGTCCGGGGTTGCCTAATAGATTGAACTGGAGAACAGAGAGAGAGAGCGAGAGACACAATATGAGGAGGAACGGGTCTGCTTTATTATTCTGTATGCTTGTGTACAATGGGGTGACCCCCTGCCTCCTATATATAGCAGTTTTGCTTAGAGATAAGGAAGAGTCCATATAGGATACGAATCCGGTTTCCTAACACTCCCCCTTGGACTCTTCACTGCGAGATGCATATGCCTCATTAAAACTCCATAAAAACCAAGTGGGAAAAATAATTGGAGAAAGAGTACATAGCACACGCTTGCTGTGTTGCACGGATTGCCTCATCAAAAACCTTATGTAAGAAAACTTCAATGAAAAACTTACTTAAGGAAAAGAGTACAATCCACCCAAACTTTAATGTTAATCTTCAAGATTCACGTTGGGTACTCAAACTTCATGTTTGAGATTTATGTAGGAGTATGTGAAAATTCTCCCCCTGAAATCTGCACTTCTCTAAGCCTCATCATCCCGATTCCTCTAACACATCTTTCAAAGGAAGATGCCTAAGTGACTTAGTGAATAAATCATGAGATTTTCACACGACTTAGTATGCAAGATCTTTATCTCGTTCATCTTATGCATTTCATGGGCATAAAAGAACTTGGGGTTGATGTGCCGTAAGATTGCTTTTCACATATCCCATTTGCACTTGAGCAACACAAGCTGCATTATCTTCATAGATAATAGTGGGGGTTTGTTCCATGTTCAAACCACATGACTTCTGGATGTGATGAACCATTCTTCGAAGCCATGCACATTCTCGAGAGGCTTCATACAAAGCAATTATTTCTGAGTGGTTTGTCGACGTTGAGACAAGAGTCTGCTTAGATGACTTCCACGAAATTGCTGTTCCACCGCAAAGGAAAACATACCCAGTTTGTGACTTGCCAGTATGCGGGTCCGATAGGTACCCAGCATCGGCATAGCCAATCAAATTCAATTCATTATTTCTTCTGTAAAACAAGCCAAGGTCTTTGCTTCCTTGAAGGTAACGGAAGATGTCCTTCACCCCTTTCCAATGCCTTTTGGTGGGTTCTGCACTGTACCGTGCTAGCAAGTTCACGGCGAACGCAATGTCCGGCCTAGTGCTATTTGCAAGGTACATGAGCGCTCCAATTGCACTCAAATATGGGAATTCCACTCCCAGGACTTCCTCCCCCTCTTCTCTAGGCCTGTATGGGTCTAGGTCTGCTTGGAGTGACCTTCCGACCATTGGGGTCTTTGCGGGGTATGCCTTTTCAAAACCAAATTTCTCCAACACTTTCTGCGTGTAGGAAGATTGGTGTACCAAGATTCCGCCTTGGACATGTTCAAGCTGCAAGCCTAAACAAAACTTGGTTTTACCCAAGTCTTTCATTTCAAATTCAGATTTCAAGTATGTGCATGCTTCTTCAATTTCTTCATCCGTCCCAATGATGTTCAAGTCATCTACATAGACGGAGATTATACAAAATCCATTCGAGGATCGTTGTATAAACACACATGGACAATCTTCATTTGTTCGTGTAGCCTTTCTTGCAAAGAAAGTCACTCAAGCGATTGTACCACATTCTTCACGACTGCTTCAGTCCATACAGTGATTTCTCAAATTTAACACTGTATAGGTTTCTGTTTGCTCTGTCTTGGTTCTGGATAGGTATACCTTCCTGTACTTTCATGTATATCTCAGAATCCAAGTTTCCATACAAATATGCTGTGGCAACATCCATTAGCTTCATTCTCAACTTCAAGTTGACTGCCATTGAGATCAAATATCTAAAGGTAATTCCTCCCATGACCGGAGAATAGGTTTCTTCATAATCAACCCTAGGACGTTGAGTGAAACCTTGAACAACAAGCCTTGCAATGGTTGTTGCTCTATTCATAGATTCTCCTATTGTTACAAAATTTATGGCCATTTCGTCATGGGGTGCTTCATGCACTTCTACTTGCTCTTCATTGCTATTTCCCATTCTAGAAGCAAGTTCCTTTAGTTTTTTCCGCCAATGTGTGCGCACACATTATTTCCGGCTTCTTCCAATGGAAGATTCTAATCTGGAATTGCCTTTTCCACAAAGCTTCTTTCCAGTGCCAGGTCTCGATGGCTCCCCTTCTTGCTTTGGGGCACTTTTGTGATTGGGTGTGGTAAGTCCTCTTGCCCGATTTTCCCAGACGTCTCGGTACTTTGGGTTTGAGAAGCCGATTTCTGTTCTTTTTCTATGAGGCCTCACGAGCAGGACGAGGGATACCTTCTGCTTTCTTTGGTATTTCCACCCTCTCTGGTGCATTTCTTGCTGGTATATGCGACTTAACCACGCTCTTCAGATCACAAAAATGATCAGGCAGTTCATTTGCTAAATCCTGCAAATCGATTGTCTTCTTGACTTCTTGATTTCTTGATTTGCTTCATTAGTGCGAGGGTCATGCGCGGGGATCCCAATGGAATGCCATATGATTTCCCGGCATTTTTCATTCAATGGTTGATTCTCTCCCCCTAATGACGGGAAAATGATCCTCGTAAAAAATACAGTCAGCGAATCGGGCTGTATGCAATTCTCTAGTCATGGGTTCCAAATACCTGATTATGGATGCAATTTCATAACCAACATATATCCTAGACTTATGGAGAGGGCCCATTGCAGTCCGCTGCGGGGTTGGTATAGGTACATATACCAAACAACCAAATTTTCTAAGATAGGAAATCTTCGGGATGACCCTTTGCACTTGTTGCATAGATGAATGGATGTTGTAGGCCGATAGTCGAAAATTGATGAGTGCTGCTGCATGCAGGACTGCGTGTCCCCAATAAGTGTTGGGCAAGTTACAACTCTGCAAGAGCGGTCGGGCTATGAACTTAATCCTCTTTATTAGTGCTTCAGCAAGTCCATTTTGCGTATGGACATGCGGTACAGAATGCTTAACAATTATTCCAGTTGTTGTGCAATAATCATCAAATGCCTTGGAAGTAAATTCGCTGGCATTGTCCATTCGAATGGACTACACGCGATGATTAGGAAAAGCATTCTTAATTCTGATGATCTGCGAGATCAGCTTTGCGAATGCATGATTCCTTGTTAACAGCAAACATGTATGCGACCATTTCGAGGAAGCATCAATGAGCACCATAAAGTATCGAAACGGCCCTGACAAGGGCTGAATCGGGCCGCAAATATCCCCCTGAATGCGTTCCAGGAATGCAGGGATTTCAAATTGCACTTTCATAACAGAGTGTTTTGTTATTAATTTCCCGGTGGCACATACATGGCACACAAAATCTTCGTGATTCGGGAAATTTTTTAACATTAATGCCATGACCTTGTGAGTTGTTAACTATATTTTTCATCAATCTAAGACCAAGATGACCTAAATATACAATGCCATAAAGAAAATAATTCAGAGATTCTAAAGAAGTATACACTGCGTGTGCATTGATTCTCGTGTAGTACAACCCATATTCAAATGAGGGACATTTTTCTAATACCATTTTTTTTATATTCCGCGTGCTTCATAATGCACAAATACTCTTTGCTATTTTCTTCATTGGTTTCTACGTGAAACCCATTGGCGCGGATATCTGTTAAAACTTAAGAGAGTGCGTGTTGATTCAGGGTACAAGGAGGCTTCATCAATTACCAAAGTTGTACCCATTGGCAATATAATTGTGACTCTTCCTGAGCCTATTATATGCGTATCGCTTCCTGCGATTTTCATAGTCCTTCCAGCGTTCTTCGTGATCGTCTGGAAGTATTTCGACTCTCTTAAGATAGTATTTGTTGTGCCACTATCAACAATACATATCACCTCCATTGGGCGCTACACAATATCTAAATGACAAGAAATATAATTCTAATCATATAGTGGCAAAGTAATTCAAATATTGTTAAAAAAAATATAGAATACTGGAATAAAGAATAAATTGCATATTCATTCATGAGAAAAATGCTCTTCTAAAGCTTGTAATTCATTGTGCAATCTGATGTCTATGTGAGATGGTTCTGACCATTCGGGCCAGTTCTTTCAAAACTCACGTTTGACAATGCCAGACCTTTTCATATTCATAAGGTTCTTCCATTAGATTACTGCGTGCAATCTAATAGGAAGTGGCTGCTAGATTCAATAAAATGCATAATTGAATTCTTATGAATTTCCAGCAAACTAAAAGAAAGCAATAATTTCAAGATTCATAAATACAAAATTCATAGATGCAAGATTCATAAGTACACAGATTCATAAATATTCAGAAATACAACTACGTGCATGTAGGTGATCGGCTTCGTGCAAACGATCAGATTCATATGCACGATCGGCTTCGTGCGATCGATTTTAACGCGGCTTCATGCGTGGTGCATTCAGTTCCATGCGCATCGGCCTTCCTGGCGCGACGATGGCCGCTTCGTGCGGCGTGCTTGAATTTCCAATGGACTATATTAAAGCAATAAATATCATGCATGGAACAGAACAATAATTGCACAATTCATAATTTCATAAATGCGAAAAATAATTTCTCATGAATTTTCAGTATTCTAAACAGGCAATTATTGCAAAAATTCATAAATACAGAAAATAAGGCTAAGTACAAATTAAAAATAGAGCCATAAAATTTTCTGCAATTTTCTATATATTTTTTCAAATTTTTTTGACAGTTTTGATAATTTTCTGACTATTTTTACTCAGTTTTCTGAATTTCTTGTTCAATATTCAGAAAAAAGAATAAAAAAAATGATAAATAATGGGGGGGCAAAGGGGTAATTTTCCCTTGCCGCCCGTGCGCCAACTGCTTTAGACCGGATTTGAATAAAGCAAAGCAAGTCCATTCATTAATGCTTGTGGACTTCGTGTCCATCTTTTAATGTGGTCTAGAGTCCAGACTCTGGACTTCATTAATGCTCCACCAGACTCTGGACTTCATTAATGCTCCACCAGACTCTGGACTTCATGTCCATGAGGCAAAGTGCTCCAGGTCCCTAAAGGCAAAAGACAAAAGAACTTCATGTTTGGCCAGTGATCGGGAAAAACGCAAGGAGCAGGGGGCGCTGCGACGTCCAAGTCGGGCCGAGGTGCTTGGCTTCAAACAGTCAGGCGCGGGGCAACCGGCTGCAAAGCGGCTTCGGGCCCGGGTCAGCTCGCGCGGCTCTTCTTCTCCTCATGCGGCCGGTGAAACGGCGCGCGGGCACGGCAACGCTGGCTTCACGGGGCCACGGCAGGCGTCGGCGCCACCGCATGGCGCTTGCGACACAAAGAGGCGTCGGCGCGGCACCGAGTCGGCCGAAGCGCGACGTGCTCCGCGGAGGGGCAGGTGGAGCCGCTTCGGCGCGGCGGCAGGGAGGCCGGCGACCTCAACACGGGAGTCATGGCGAGGCGCTGGCGGCGTAGCAAATAACGCAAGAACGACGGCCGGCGTCGCGCCGCAAAGTGACGACTTCAAGTCGCTGGCGGGGCACTGGCCGCCGGCAGCCGTCGCACGGCGACTGCAAGTCGCTTGTCACGGTAGACGACCAGAAGAAGTGGCGGCGGCAGCTATTCGGCGGCGACGCGGCAGTTTGGAGCTGATCGGGAGGAAGGGTTGCGTCACAGTCAAGAACAAGAACAAGAGATACACCAAGAACAAGAGATACACCAAGAACTAGCCCAAGGATCAAACTCGAACTCGTGGACACAAGAACAAGAGATACACCAAGAACTAACACACGTGTATATTCTTGCACTTAGCTCTAGAAGGAATACAAGGAGTAACACTCTTGGAGGCGCCGGAGTTGAGATTATAACGGACTCAAGTATTGCACCGTTCTTCTACCCCTAGCTATTCTCTTCTCACAGCATCTACTACTGCTACCTTCCATAGCTCTAGTACGGAATATATAGCACCTACGGAGGCTGCTCCCACGTCGTGTTGGATCCGGAAGAAGTGCTCAGTCCGCTGCGCTCCCAAGGACCCGGCCGTCCAGTGCGCTCGTTGGCCCAGCGCAACGTGATCCGCTTCTTCCTTTCTCATGCGACGACTCGGCCACCACCGCACCTGGTCTAGGACGCAACTTCTCCCGTTTGCATGCTACTAGATAACTACCTAGTGCAGCTTCTTCAGTTTGCATGCAACTAGATAACTCAAACAACACATACATGCTACGTGAGAACCATGCATGCCATTAATTACTTCCTAGCCTAATGACTCAAAAGATAATAAAACAAGCTGCATGCTAACTCTAATTTATATAGATTTATTATACAACAAGATTATGACTAACAGGCAACAGGACTTCATGTCCCTTAATGCTTCATGTTGGACTTCATGTCCAATAACTAGTATCCAGGACTCATACGTGCTGCTTAGTATCCAGGACTCATACGTAATGCTTCATGCATGGCTTCGATGTCCTTGGACTTTCACGTCCAATTTTCCAACAGGTCGATCGGGACTTCGTGTCCAGCAGAACCTGGTTCCTTTGGTGGCTGGTGCGACGCGCGCGTTGGGGGCAGCTCCGTGGCGACGGCCGGTAGCGGGCCCATGCACAGCGGCTGAGAGCTCGGTGGCCGGGCGCATTTGCTTCTTTGCCAAGTGAAGAGACTTCAAGTCTCATTTGGACTTCATGTCCAATACTCCATCCATCCGACGATTCGGCCGGCGCATGGCTCTGTGGCGACGTCTGGCGGCGGGATCGAGACCAGGGCGTCGTCGGGCAAGCGCAACGCGCTGCGTGCGTATGGGGCTAAGCCGGGCTGTGCACCGGTGCGCGGCCGCGTGTATGCCCTGGTGGCGGACGGACCAGGTGCTCCGCGCTTCGTTGCGGTAGCCTCGGGTGTGGCAGGAACGATGGAGGCCGGCGGCGCTTCATGGCCTCGGTGGCACTTCGTGGCCGTCGTCGCTTCATGGCTTCGAGCCAGTCGGCCGTAAAACTTTGTACTATAACTTCGTGTATAGCAGATGCTTATATTAAATTCTATGCTATGTACTGGAAATCAAAGAAATTACCGCAAACCCGTAGCTTCGTGCTACATAGAGGCGTCAATATAATTATAAGAGCGATTAGATTCAATCACCCGATTCTCACCTTTTCTCACCTTTCGATCTGTTCGTTGGTAAAGCTTCGTGCTGATAACGTGTTAGCCAACCTCGCTATCGAATAGTCCGGGGTTGCCTAATAGATTGAACTGGAGAACAGAGAGAGAGAGCGAGAGACACAATATGAGGAGGAACGGGTCTGCTTTATTATTCTGTATGCTTGTGTACAATGGGGTGACCCCCTGCCTCATATATATAGCGGTTCTGCTTAGAGATAAGGAAGAGTCCATATAGGATACGAATCCGGTTTCCTAACAGCTACGACTAGAGATTGCACGTATGTACGAGCCCTTGTCCGGTTCTCCAGTTTGCACGTCCGGTTTTTCATGAATCAGACAAGGAATTTAATATTCGTAAATACTCTATGTCCGATTTTTGGAGATCCGAAGAAGCTATGTCCTGGTTTTGGTGATTCGGATATGCATTTTCGGTTTTTCAGGTTCCGAACATCACTGATTTTTTTGTAAATACACGAAACTGTTGTATCGTTTTGTAAATACGAGTCAAAAGTTGCATTAAATACAGAATTTTCCAAATCTGAATCCAAAATCGATATCGAATCCGACAACTATCCGAAATAATTATCTTAATCTGATATGAACATATCCAGTTGGTCGGTCGGTCGAAAATTATCCAAACCAATTGCACCCTAGTTACGTGGGTGCACGCAGGTTAGGGATACAAACACATGGTGCATGACACGTGTTAGCCCCGAGTGGTCGCATAGTATGGCATATGTGCTGACACTAGATGCACCAACGTGTGCTAAGAAGGGGATATCCTGGTCATTTACCTCAGGTTAGGTATGTTGGACTTGGACCGACAAGAACGTTGGGTTTTTTGAAGGAGGAGTGCATGTGAGACCCCACCCAGTGTGAGACCCCGGATCGGCTATCCGAAATCTCCTGTGTATTTCCGTACTAGTCCCAGATCAGTAACTAGTACACACAGTCACAGTGATACTTCATTGCAGAACATAACGAAAATTTTAATATAAATATTCAAGTATGGGCCACATGGCCACTTATTACAATACTCGGTCCAACGACCGGACACAAAGCAGCGGGAACCAAAAGCAAAACGAGCGAGCGCCACAACGCCACAGGCGACGACTAGCGACGCAACTAGTTCTCCTGGCAATCCTCCTCGTACTCCTCCGGGAAGAACTCACCTTCTTCAGCAGCGTCTTGGAAATTCTCTGATGATGACAATGTTGTTGTAGCACGTGAGTACAGAGGTACTCAGCAAGTCGGGAAAGTATGATCATGTGGGGCTTTCCAAAGGAAGCTTAGTAGGGTTTATTTGCATAAAGCCACATTTTATTAAACCATACTTAAGTAATAAATTTCACAAAGCATCTTTCACAATTCTTTTTAACAACTGAATTATTTAATATTGTAGTGAGGTTCTATCCACCATCACTAGTATAAAGGCTCTATCCGCCAGCAGTTAAAAGATCAAGGTTAATCATGTGACTCCATCCGTCAAACATAAATCAGGTTCTATCCACCTGGTCGGCTCTATCCGCCAGTCAACATCCGAGAGTACTAACCACTCCTGAACCCCAAAACAAAACCACTTTTCAGTTTTAAAAACAAAATCAAAGTCTACCAATATGAAAGCATTCTTCGCTTTGCTTTTGACCGTAGGCACGGCTATTCGAATAGTTTATACTCTGCAGAGGTGTACAACTTTACCCACAAGACACGATCAACTCTTAATGCCAAGCGATTAGCACACTTCCTTTGGTGTGCCGGCAGAGAGATCGTGACAAGGCCGTTACAATGTATCTACCTAACTAGACCCACCCGCTGAGGTTTCACCGCTGTTAGGGTTCCATCCGCCCAGTACAGAAGCCCCCTCTTGCGCCGTGTGAGAAAAACAACGTTGCCTCCGTCCGGCATTCACATTCATCCGAGTGGTGAGTCTAAGCTAGGCTTCTACAAATTAGTTGGCCAGGTCGTACCATTATAGACTTGTGGTAGTACGGTTATGCTTAGAATGGACAGTCACAAGCGTCGGTCCTTATATGACTTGGGGCGGTACTTGCACAAGACAAAATGTGCTCCATCCGCACCCACCTGATAAACCAATCCGCCCAAGTCCAAATCATTTTCCTTTTCTTTTTATTTTAGAAAACAATACTAAAATCATAATAATAGCTTTCAAATCACATTTGATACCATTCTTTTTGAATAATCCCACCCATGGGTTGTTTTCATCGGAAAAGGTCCTAAGCAATTCTACCGCACTACGTAGCAACGGATACCATATAAACATAGACATGGTATAAACAATGTCCTAAGGTTACAATGGATATGATTAACAATGGCAAGGAGGAATCAACAATTTTCGGAACAACTAACTCTTATATATTTGACATATTTGATTAAACATAGCCATGCAACTTTATAAACCATTTAAATCATTTCATAAACCTAGGAGCAAAATGCGTTAAGGAGACTTGCCTTCTGTCGCGGCGGAGGTGTCGAACTCTAAAAACTCGGCGGCGGAATCGGCGGTCGCGGCGGGATAGTCGACTACACGCAAAACGAGGCAAATAAATAAATAACGGAAAATAAATAAAATCTAAAAATTACAAAATTAGTACTGGCAGGTAGATCTTGATTTTAGATGAATTTAGAAATTTGAATGGGGTCAAACGGAGTTCGGATGAGAAAGTTATGAGCTTCCGAAGTTTGAAATTCGAAAAATTGGAAAAACCAGGAATATTCCCGGAATATTCCTTCTCTGGTTGACTGGTCAAATGTGGGCTTTGACTTGACTTTGACTGGGTCTTGGCTCTATGGCAAGTGGGGCCAAGGTGTCATAGGGATGGGGTTCTTCTTGCTTTGGCTTCATGGCAGGGAAACCATGAATGGGGAAAAGCTTTGGGGTGAAGCTTGAAGGAGGAAGATGGGGCGGGGACGCCACACCGTGGGGGCTCACCGACGGCGGCGGCGGCAGCGAGGGTGGCGGGCGCCGCGCGAGACGGTGGCGGGCACGATGGCGGCGAGCACGGCAGTGGCACGGCCGGTCGGCGGGCGGCGGGCGGGCGGCGGTCGGCCGGCCGACCCAAGCACGCACAGCCCCATGGCCAACAAAATAACAGAGAGCTCCCCAAAAAAAACTAGAACACAAGTTTTTCCCAAAAACTTGATTTTTAGGCCAAATTTGCATGGAATTGATCCAAACAAAAACCTAGAACCTCTAGATAACATCCTTAGGGACCTAGAGAGGGAAAGAATTGAACCAAACCTCGCCGGATTCGGAGAAATCAACGAAGAACGGAGGTTCGGCTGAAATGAGAAAATCCTGAAATTCGTCGCCAACTCTTGATCAAACCTAAAATTGATGATTGTGTTAGAATCTAGACTCATCCACGGTCACAAGGAACCAAGTGGCATGAAGAATGGCTCACCGGAGAAGGATCTATGAGCATGAACTCGAAGAACACCGAAAAAGTGCAACACACCGCCGGTTTTCTTGATCTCACGGGCACACGCGTGGAGTAGAGGGAAAGGGGAGCACACTCCCGGAAAGGGGACTCTTATACGAAGTGAATGGAGGTGGTGGTGCGACGTTTGGACGAGAAACGGATGAGTTAATGGCATTTGAACGGTTTTTGGTTTTTCTTGAATGGTGCCGTTTCCGGTGAGATTGGCGGCAAGTGAAGGTGGGGAATGGCAAGAGATCGTCGCCGCGGATCCAACGCAACCGACCGTTCACGTTTTGGAGTTGAATTGAGGGAGTTATGAGCATTTGAATACAAGCCCTAGCCATGAAAGCCATTGCAAGCTCTCTGTTATTTCTCCTTTGGCTGGAGGTTGAAGAAGCCACTATTCCCTTGCCACGTGGCGCGTTCCCATTGGTCCTCCTTTACGCCAATAATTCGCCCTAGAGAAAAATAAGGAAAAATGGCCTAAAAATTCCGGAAAAATTCCTAGAGCCATTTTAGAATATTTGGGACCCAATAAAATTGGTTCCACTGAATTTGGATGATTTTTGTGGAATTGAATATTCGAACGCGGATTGCAGGCATTAAACAAAAGCCGTGCGAGATAAAATAGGAACGGAGGTCCAAAAATCTGGGGAATGATTCCTAAAATCATTTTGGAATATTTGGAACATTTTAGAAGTGGTTTGGGGATTTTTGGAGCATTTTTGGACTCGGGTGAAATTTGAACTGCGTGAATCGAAAATGCGATTTTTCGACCGGAGGGGAATTAATTCCCGATTTCGGAGGGGAAAGGATGCCAGGTTAATACAAACACCAATGAAACTCCAAATTTTGAATTTACTTTATTTAAATTAGGTTTTTCTCCAGAAAGCCAAAATGAGGATGTTACAAACCTACTCCCCTTAGAGAGAATCTCGTCCCCGAGATTCAGATGGAGAAAGAAAGAGGTTAGGAAACTCTGCTCGAAGATCTTCTTCACGCTCCCAGGTAGCTTCCTTCTCAGAATGGTTGCTCCACTGAACCTTGCAGAACTTGATCACTCGGCTGCGGGTCCGACGCTCGGCTTCATCCAAAATCTTGACTGGGTACTCGGGATATGACAAGTCTTCTTTCAGCTCCATTTCTTCCAACGGCATCTGCTGCTCGGGTACTCTGAGACACTTCTTCAGCTGAGACACATGAAAGACATCATGTACTCCTGACAGCTGTGGCGGCAACTCCAACTTATAAGCCACTTCTCCTTTTCTGGCAATTACCTTGAACGGTCCGATATAGCGGGGCGCTAACTTTCCACTGACGCGGAACCGCTTCATTCCCTTCAACGGCGATACCTTTAAGTACACATGATCACCAGGTACAAAGCTTAATTCCCGTCAACGATTATCCGCATAACTCTTTTGTCTTGATTGGGCTGTCTTCAGATTTGCACGGATCTGTCTGACTTGCTCTTCGGCTTCCTTCAGAACATCAGGTCCGATTATCTGCCCTCCTTCAGTTTCTTTCCAATATAAAGGTGTTCTGCACTTTCTTCCATACAAAGCTTCAAAAGGTGCCATCTTCAAACTGGCTTCATAATTGTTGTTATAGGAGAACTCTGCATAGGGCAAATTCTAATCCCACGAACCTTTGTATGTTAGAGCGCAGGCTCTCAACATGTCTTCCAGGATTTGATTGATTCTTTCCGTCTGGCCATCCGTCTGGGGATGGTAAGCAGTACTGAAATTCAGATTTGTGCCCAATACTTCATGTAATCTTTGCCAAAATCTCGAGGTGAACTGGGAACCTCGATCCGACACAATCTTCTTTGGCACACCGTGCAAACACACAATTTTGGCCATATACAATTCGGCAAGCTTCTCCAGAATAAGTCGTCTTTACTGGGATAAAGTGAGCCACTTTGGTCAATCGGTCCACAATAACCCAAATGGAATCATAACCGGATTTAGTTTTGGGGAGTCCGGTTATAAAGTCCATTCCAATTTCTTCCCATTTCCAGACCGGTACTTGCAAAAGCTGCAACAATCCGGCGGGTCTCTGATGCTCTGCTTTTACCAACTGGCACACATCACAACGTGCCACGAAGTCAGCAACTTCCTTCTTCATGTTGGACCACCAATACTTTTCTTTCAAATCAGCATACATCTTGGTGCCTCCTGGGTGAATGGAATACACCGAATCATGAGCTTCCTTTAAGACCACATCCTTGATTTCTTCCTGGTTAGGGACTACTATCCTTTTCCCAAACCAGACAGTCCCTTGGTCATCTTCTGAAAATCCGGGGTGTTTCTCTTTCTTCAAGCCCTCCTTTAGGTCTGCAATACCTTTGTCACCCTTCTGAGCCTCTCTAATCTGATCCTCTAGGGTTGATTTTACTTCCAAATTGTAAATACATCTTTCATTCACCAATTCCAGGTTAAGACGCCGGAATTCTTCGTGAAACGCTGGTTGGCTTTCTTGTATCATAACATTGTTGCAATGAGCTTTCCTGCTCAAGGCATCCGCAACAACATTAGCTTTTCCAGGGTGATAATGAATTCCCACATTATAATCCTTCACCAACTCCAACCATCTTCTCTGCCTCAGGTTGAGATCAGGCTGAGTGAAGATATACTTCAGACTTTTATGATCTGTATATATCTCGCATCTATGGCCGATCAAGTAATGCCTCCAAATCTTGAGCGCATGCACCACTGCAGCTAACTCCAAGTCATGAATGGGATAGTTTTCTTCATGAGGTCGCAGTTGTCTTGAAGCATAGGCTATTACCTTTCCTTCTTGCATCAAAACACATCCAAGACCCTGCTTCGAAGCATCACAATACACTTCAAAGTCCTTGTGAATATCCTACAAAACAAGCACTGGGGCTGAGGTTAACCTCTTCTTCAACTCCTGAAAACTCTGTTCGCAGGCTTTAGTCCATTCAAACTTCTTTTCCTTTTTCAGAAGCTGAGTAAGAGGTCTGGCTATCTTCGAGAAACCTTCAATGAATCTCCGATAATAACCAGCTAATCCAAGAAAACTTCTGATGTCCGGGACTGACTTGGGCTGTGTCCATTCCAGAACATCTCTTACTTTCGCTGGATCCACTGCTACTCCTGCAGCAGAGATGATATGACCCAGGAAAGAAACCTCTTTTAACCAGAAATCACACTTACTGAACTTAGCATACAGCTGATGCTCTCTTAACGTCTCCAGGACTATCCTCAGATGGTCTTCATGCCCTTTTCTGCTCTTGGAATAGACAAGAATGTCGTCGATAAAGACTACGACGAACTTGTCTAAATACTCCATAAACACGTTATTCATCAGATTCATGAAATAAGAAGGAGCATTTGTTAACCCAAAAGACATGACCGTGAACTCATACAGTCCATATCTGGTTGTGAAGGCTGTTTTCAGAATATCTTCTTTTCTTATCTTCAACTGATGATATCCCGATCTCAAATCTATCTTGGAGAAGACATGAGCTCCCTTCAACTGATCAAACAGATCATCAATCCGAGGCAACGGGTACTTGTTCTTGTTGGTAACCTCATTCAAAGACCTGTAGTCTATACACATCCTCAGACTACCGTCTTTCTTCGACACAAAGATCACTGGCGATCCCCACGGCGACGAACTGGGTCTGATGAATCATTTTTCTTGCAGTTCTTCAATCTGCTTCTTCATCTCGACTAACTCATTGGAAGGCAGTCGGTACGGTCTCTTTGAGATGGGAGCGGTACCAGGTACAAGCTCAATCACAAACTCCACATCTCGATCTGGTGGCATACCAGGCAACTCGTCCGGGAACACATCTGGGTACTCATTGACTATCGGTACAGTCTCCAACGATGTACCTTTCAGACGGTTTAGGGTGCTACCCCCCTTAGAGGAAAGATTAGACAAGAACTCCACTCTAATGCCCTCAGCGTTGGTAAGCGAGATAGCTCTACTAGCACAGTCTATCTGACCCTTGTACTTGGTTAACCAATCCATTCCAAGAATTACTTCTATACCCTTAATATCCAATAGTATTAAGTTCGCTAGGAACTTTACCCCTTTTATTACTATATCCATTTTCGGACAAACTGCAGTTGTTCTTAATTCTTTTCCAGGGGATTGGACTAACAAAGGGTTTTTAACTGTATTGTATTCCAGTTATGCTTTTTAACCAAGTACTCCGATATGAAAGAATGGGTTGCACCAGAATCAAACAGAACTGAAGCAGGTACTGAGTTCACATGGAACTTACCATAGACCATGTCTGGCGCCTCTTGAGCTTCTTCCGCCATGATATGGTTCACGCGTCCTCTTCCAGCAGTCCTTGGCGTGCGCGGGGTCTGTGGGGTTCCTCTTCCTGGAGCCGGCGCTGGAGCGCGGGCTGGCGTCGATCCCAGGTTGAACCGCACTGGGGTGACGGGCTGACGCTTCTTTGGGCAGTTGTTGGCGTAGTGCCCCATCTCTCGGTAGTTGAAGCACTGCACTCCTGCAATCGCAGTCCCACTCTTTGGGGCTTGAGCTCCTGCGTTGCTGGCAGGGGCTTGTCCAGTTGGGCGCGGGGTGGACATTGGGGTCCTGGGGGCACTGGCGGCTGCTGGCCTGCTGGGCTGCTGCTGCTGAAAAGTGCGGGGCCTGGAACTGCTGGCACCACGCTGATTCTGAAACTGCATCTTCCTTTTCCTGGACTCAAAGAGCTGACGCTGGGCATCCTCTTGGACTAGCGCCTTGTTGACCATGTGCTGGAATGACGGGAAGTCGCTTGAAACCAGCTATACCTTCAAATTGGGGTCAAGGCCCTCCATAAAGCGCCAGATCTTGGCCTCATCAGTGGAAACATCTGAGGTCGCATATCGAGGCAGCTGAGTGAAGCGGTTCAGGTACTCCGATACGAACAAATTCCCTTGTTGAAGCCTATGAAACTCCCGACGCTTCATTTCCATGACGCCCCTTGGGATATGGGTAGCCCTGAAGGCTTCCACAAAATCATTCCACGGAATGTTCTGAGGGTCGGCATGGGCAGCACAGTAATTCTCCCACCAATTGGCTGCCGTACCCTTAAGCTGATATGAAGCGAAATGCACGCTCTCAGTGTCCTCGCACTGTGCCAAGTGCAGCTTCCGCTCAATCTCCTTGAGCCAGTCATCCGCATCCAGCAGGTCTCCGGATCCAGCAAAAGTCGGGGGTCGCGTCCTCATGAACTCCCCAAACTTGGATTGGGGCGGTTGAACTTGAGCTGGTGCTGCAGCGGCTTGGGGTTGATTCAGGACGTTCTGAGCTAACGCCTGAAGGAGTTGAATCTGCATCGCCATCATCTGATCCAGATTCGACGGTTGAACTGGCGGTGGGGGCGGCGGCGGATCATGCTGAGCTGCGGGGTGCTGAACTTGCTTTGGTCCCTGCTGCTGAGGTGGCTCCACGAATTCTTCCTCTTGAAAGTGCACTGGACCACGAGCACGTTCACGGCCTCTACCGCGGCCTCTGGGTCTTCCACGGCCACGACCACGACCAACGTTCTCCATCTGCAACACGGCGACCAAGCAAAAGGAAAGGGGGAAAAGCACAGGTAAGAGTGGGGGAACTAAACCACATCCTCAACAACACGAGCACAAAGGCACACCACAGAAGGGAAAAACCAACTGAACTTCCATTAAAACAAAATAGTTTTGGAGGTGGCTGTATCACAAATGCCTAAGGGCACGATACAATCCAACAATCCCTTATTCATCGCTCTAATCGAAAACAAAACAAAGTAAAGGTCCTCCATGCTAGTCAACTAGTCACTCGCGTCACTCGCAAAGCCACGCGGGGACGGGTCCTCCTCCTCCTCGTCGCTCCTACTGCGAGAAGGCGTAGTTGATGAAGACGGTCCTGCTCCTCCGGGGCCGCCCAAGAAGCCCAAAGACACGCCCAACGGCGACTGGGGCCGAACTGACTTGCGCGCCGTAATCCGAAGCTTCAAGCCCTGACGACGCGGGGCTGGCGGAGCGACCATCGGGATGTCGCGGATCGGCGGGTCCTCCACGACCGGGGCTGGTGGCGGTGGCGCCACGGGCTGTGCCTCCTGCACAGGCGCTGGTGGCGGAGGTGACTGGGTGTTCCTCCTCTCCTCCTCGAGCCGATAGATCGTCTCTCTCACTGCCGTCAAGTCCCGACGCAGACTCAGAAATTGCCGGGCCATCCGCACGTAGGCCTCATCCTCGCGCCGACGAGGAGCCCAAGTGCACCACGGTCGGGTCGCCTCCTGCGCCAAACTCGGAATCGGGCCAGTACATCCGCCCCAACTCGAAGCGAAGCTTGGAACAGCACGGGAGTCCTCCAACATATCGTGGTAGCTCTGCCCAAACATGAGGATCGCCTTTCTGGCCGCGTCCTGAAGCGCGTATGCCAGAATCGGTCTCTCGGCCGTAAAGTAAAACGGCCGGTCCTCGACGCGAAGTCGGCTCCTCGCGAAGACTAGCAAGCGAACCTGCCACATGTCCTGGCCAAGACCAGGCATCGACTGGTAGCGATACTCCGGGCGATGGGGAAAGCCCAACTCCTGGAGCATCAGTAACAGCTCCTCGCAAAAGCCTCCAGCCTGGGCGGCAAAGGTGGTGAAAGTCGGCATCTACAAATTTTGAAAGAAGATAGGATTAGTAACCAAGTTTTAAATAAAGGATAGGATGAGCACAAGATACTAAGATAGGGGAGATAGAAGCAAAGGAATTTAAACTTTTGTAAGTATGTTTTTATAAAAATATAAGTCCTTAAGGCTTTGCCATGCTAACTAGGTCACGCCCTACAGTCGTCCAGGCTCTGATACCACCGCTGTGAGACCCCGGATCGGCTATCCGAAATCTCCTGTGTATTTCCGTACTAGTACCAGATCAGTAGCTAGTACACACAATCACAGTGATACTTCAATGCCGAACATAACGAAAATTTTAATATAAATATTCAAGTATGGGCCACATGGCCACTTATTACAATACTCGGTCCAACGACCGGACACAAAGCAGCGGAAACCAAAAGCAAAACGAGCGAGCGCCACAACGCCACAGGCGACGACTAGCGACGCAACTAGTTCTCCTGGCAATCCTCCTCGTACTCCTCCGGGAAGAACTCGCCTTCTTCAGCAGCGTCTTGGAAATTCTCTGATGATGACAATGTTGTTGTAGCACGTGAGTACAGAGGTACTCAGCAAGTCGGGAAAGTATGATCATGTGGGGCTTTCCAAAGGAAGCTTAGTAGGGTTTATTTGCATAAAGCCACATTTTATTAAACCATACTTAAGTAATAAATTTCACAAAGCATCTTTCACAATTCTTTTTAACAATTGAATTATTTAATATTGTAGTGAGGTTCTATCCACCATCACTAGTATAAAGGCTCTATCCGCCAGCAGTTAAAAGATCAAGGTTAATCATGTGACTCCATCCGTCAAACATAAATCAGGTTCTATCCACCTGGTCGGCTCTATCCGCCAGTCAACATCCGAGAGTACTAACCACTCCTGAACCCCAAAACAAAACCACTTTTCAGTTTTAAAAACAAAATCAAAGTCTACCAATATGAAAGCATTCTTCGCTTTGCTTTTGACCGTAGGCACGGCTATTCGAATAGTTTATACTCTGCAGAGGTGTACAACTTTACCCACAAGACACGATCAACTCTTAATGCCAAGCGATTAGCACACTTCCTTTGGTGTGCCGGCAGAGAGATCGTGACAAGGCCGTTACAATGTATCTACCTAACTAGACCCACCCGCTGAGGTTTCACCGCTGTTAGGGTTCCATCCGCCCAGTACAGAAGCCCCCTCTTGCGCCGTGTGAGAAAAACAACGTTGCCTCCGTCCGGCATTCACATTCATCCGAGTGGTGAGTCTAAGCTAGGCTTCTACAAATTAGTTGGCCAGGTCGTACCATTATAGACTTGTGGTAGTACGGTTATGCTTAGAATGGACAGTCACAAGCGTCGGTCCTTATATGACTTGGGGCGGTACTTGCACAAGACAAAATGTGCTCCATCCGCACCCACCCGACAAACCAATCCGCCCAAGTCCAAATCATTTTCCTTTTCTTTTTATTTTAGAAAACAGTACTAAAATCATAATAATAGCTTTCAAATCACATTTGATACCATTCTTTTTGAATAATCCCACCCATGGGTTGTTTTCATCGGAAAAGGTCCTAAGCAATTCTACCGCACTATGTAGAAACGGATACCATATAAACATAGACATGGTATAAACAATGTCCTAAGGTTACAATGGATATGATTAACAATGGCAAGGAGGAATCAACAATTTTCGGAATAACTAACTCTTATATTTGACATATTTGATTAAACATAGCCATGCAACTTTTTAAACCATTTAAATCATTTCATAAACCTAGGAGCAAAATGCGTCAAGGAGACTTGCCTTCTGTCGCGGCGGAGGTGTCCAACTCTGAAAATTCGGCGGCGGAATCGGCGGTCGCGGCGGGATAGTCGACTACACGCAAAACGAGGCAAATAAATAAATAATAGAAAATAAATAAAATCTAAAAATTACAAAATTAGTACTGGCAAGTAGATCTTGATTTTAGATGAATTTAGAAATTTGAATGGGGTCAAACGGAGTTCGGATGAGAAAGTTATGAGCTTCCGAAGTTTGAAATTCGAAAAATTGGAAAACCGGGAATATTCCCGGAATATTCCTTCTCTAGTTGACTGGTCAAACGTGCGCTTTGACTTGACTTTGACTGGGTCTTGGCTCTATGGCAAGTGGGGCCAAGGTGTCATAGGGATGGGGTTCTTCTTGCTTTGGCTTCATGGCAGGGAAACCATGAATGGGGAAAAGCTTTGGGGTGAAGCTTGAAGGAGGAAGATGGGGGGGAGGCTCGCCGACGGCGGCTCGCCGGCCGGCGGCGAGCATACAAGACGCTACGGACGGGCGGCGAGCCACTTGGCGGCGGTCGATGGCGGGCGGCGGCGGCAAGGCCACGTGGCCGGCCCAAGCACGCACAGCCCCATGGCCAACAAAATAACAGAGAACTCCCCAAAAAAAACTAGAACATAAGTTTTTCCCAAAAACTTTATTTTTAGCCCAAATTTGCATGGAATTGATCCAAACAAAAACCTAGAACCTCTAGATAACATCCTTAGGGACCTAGAGAAGGAAGGAATTGAACCAAACCTCGCCGGATTCGAAGAAATCAACGAAGAACGGAGGTTCGGCCAAAATGAGAAAATCCCGAAATTCGTCGCTAACTCTTGATCAAACCTAAAATTGATGATTGTGTTAGAATCTAGACTCATCCACGGTCACAAGGAACCAAGTGGCATGAAGAATGGCTCACCGGAGAAGGATCTATGAGCATGAACTCGAAGAACACCAAAAAAGTGCAACACACCGCTGGTTTTCTTGATCTCACGGGCACACGCGTGGAGTAGAGGGAAATGGGAGCACACTCCCGGAAAGGGGACTCTTATACGGAGTGAATGGAGGTGGTGGTGCGACGTTTGGACGAGAAACAGATGAGTTAATGGCATTTGAACGGTTTTCGGTTTTTCTTGAATGGTGCCGTTTCCGGTGAGATTGTCGGCGAGTGAAGATGCGGAATGGCTAGAGATCGTCGCCGCGGATCCAACGCAACCGACCGTTCGCATTTTGGAGTTGAATTGAGGGAGTTATGAGCATTTGAATAGAAGCCCTAGCCATGAAAGCCATTGCAAGCTCTCTGTTATTTCTCCTTTGGCTGGAGGTTGAAGAAGCCACTATTCCCTTGCCACGTGGCGCGTTCCCATTGGTCCTCCTTTACGCAAATGATTCGTCCTTGAGAAAAATAAGAAAAAATGGCCTAAAAATTCCGGAAAAATTCCTAGATCCATTTTAGAATATTTGGGACCCAATAAAATTGGTTCCACTGAATTAGGATGATTTTTGTGGAATTGAATATTCGGGCGCGGATTGCAGGCATTAAACAAAAGCCGCACGAGATAAAATAAGAACGGAGGTCCAAAAATCCGGGGAATGATTTCTAAAATCATTTTGGAATATTTGGAACATTTTAGAAGTGGTTTGGGGATTTTTGGAGCATTTTTGGACTCGGGTGAAATTTCAGGTACCAGCGGGAACTGGAAAATGCGATTTTTCGACCGGAGGGGAATTAATTCCCGATTTCGGAGGGGAAAGGATGCCAGGTTAATACAAACACCACTGAAACTCCAAATTTTGAATTTACTTTATTTAAATTAGGTTTTTCTCCAGAAAGCCAAAATGAGGATGTTACACCCAGTTTGAATTGAGCCCATGTGTGGCCCGTGTAGTGGTATGAATGTAAGTGTTGGGATGCAAACCAACACTGAGTAAGAGTAGCACTAATATATAACCTCCTTTGCCAAATGCATTATAACCCCCAGATTAGCCTTTTTACATGATGTGAGACGAAAATGTAAGTGGGGTTGGTGCGAGTGCGTAGTTTATCTAGCGTGCGGGTAGACCTAAGCCTATTTATATCTGATGCGTTACATCGACTTGAGAGGATGGTCTCATTGGGAATGAGACTCTTAGGGAACCCTAAGATACACTGTAACATCCTCAGTTTTGCTTTCTGGAGAAAAATCTAATTTAAATAAATTAAATTCAAAAATTGGAGTTTCCATGGTGTTTATATTAACCTGGCATCCTTTCCCATCCAAAATCGGGATTCAATTCCCTTCTGGTCGAAAAATCGAATTTTCAGGTTCCCACCGGTACCCGAAATTTCACCCAAGTTGAAAAATGCTCCAAAAATCCCGAAATTACTTCAATTATGTCCCAAATATTCCAAAATGATTTTTGGAATGATTCCCCGGATTTTTGGACCATCACTCCTAATTTATCTCGCGCGGCTTTTGTTTAATGCCCGCAATCCGCACCTGAATATTTAATTCCACAAATTTCATTCAAATTCCGCGAAACCAATTTTATTGGGTTCCAAATATTCCAAAATGGTTCTAGGAATTTTTCCAGAATTTTTAGACCATTTTTCTTAATTTTTTCTAGGACGGTTCATTTACGTAAATCTCGGCCAATCACAAGTCGCCACGTGGCGTGAATAGTGCTTCTTCTACCTCTAGCCATGAAAGAACAGAGAGAAGAGCCCAAGCTCCATTCATGGCTAGGGCTCACTTTAAACTTGTGTACCTTCCTCAATAAGGCTCCAAATCAATCACGGTCGGGTCCGTTGAATCCGTAGCGACGTCCTCTTGCCATTCCCCATCATCATTAGTCGCTAATCTCGTCGGAAACCGTCGCATTAAGGAAAAACTGAAATGGCTTTGATTGCTCATAACTCGGCCGTTTCAACGCCGTTCCGCACGATTCCACTTCCATTATCTCCGTTTAAGAGTCCCCTTCCCGGTAGTGTGATCCTCCTTTAGCTTCTTCCACTCATTCATCCGCTAGAACAAGAAAACCGATGCCGGGTCATATTTTCGAAGTTCTTCGTGTTCTTGGCCATAGATCTCTCTCCAGTGGGTTTTTCTCAACTCTTGTGGGTTCTTTGTGACCGTGAGGAAGTCTAACATCTAACCTTTCAATCAATTTTTAGGATCCCTCAAGTTTTGGGAGACGAATTTCGCGTTTTGTTCATTTCGGCCGGAGCTCCGTTCGTCGCAAAATTCGTCGTCTTCGGTGAGTGTTGATACAATTCCTTGCTCCTATAGATCCCTAAGGTTGTCCTCTAGATGATCCATGCTTTTATTTGGTCCAATTTCATGCACAAATGGGCAAAAAATCGGATTTTTGGAGGAAAACTTGGGATCTGTTTTTTTTGGAGCCTCTGTGGTTTTTGGTTCATGCGTGCGTGCGTGGCCGTGCCCGCCGGCCGCCGCCATCACAAGACGCGCTCGCCGCCGCTCGCCCGCCACGCGACGCCGCCACGGCCGCCGCCGCTTCTGGCCACGGCCATGCCCAACCCCACCCCTCCAAGCTCTCCCATGGCCATGGCCATGGCCAAACCCAAGCAAGAAGACAACCCTTTACTGCATGACATGTGGGGCCCCCTTGCAAGTGACTCAAGCAAATTCCAAAAATCAGAAAATAAAGAAACGGGATATTCCAAGGAATATTCCCTCGTTTTCCAATTTTTCGAAATTCAAACTTCGGAAGCTCATATCTTCTACGTCCGAACTCCGATTGACTCCGTTCAAATTTATAAATTCATCTAAAATCAAGATCTACCTGCCAGTACTACTTTTGTAATTTTTGGATTTTATTTATTTTCTTGTATTTATTTATTGCCCCGTTTTGCGCGTAGCTGAGGACCCCGACGCGACCGCCGACCCCGTCGCCGGACTTTCCTCGTTCGACGACCTCGCCGCGACTGAAGGCAAGTCTCCTTGACGCATATTGATCCTACATTTATAAACATGTTTTAAACGTTTTATAACTTGCATGCTTTGTTTATCATCGTATGTCAAATATGAGTGTATAGTAAATAAGAATTGTAAATTCCTCCTTTGTTATCGACATCCATGTTATTTGTAACCCTAGGACAATTGATATGCCATGTTAATGCTTATATGGTACCCTTTGTGTAATAGTACGGTAGAATTGCTTAGGACCGTTATCGATGAGAACAACCCATGGGTGGGATTACTCAAAAAGAATGATTTCAAGTATGATTTGGAAATTATTGTTATGATTTTGGTCCTGTTTTTCTAAAATAAAAAGAAAAGGAAAAATGGTTTGGACTTGGGTGGATTGGATTGTTGGGTTGGTGCGGATGGAGCACTAGTTGTCTTGTGCAAGTACCGCCCCGAGTCAATTAAGGACCGACACTTGTGATTTTCCATTCTAAGCATAACCGTACTACCACATGTCTATAATGATACGACCTGGCCAACTAATTTGTAGAAACCTAATTTAGACTCACCACACGGTGGAATGTGAGTGCCAGATAGAGGCAATGTCGTTTTTCTCATACGGCGCAAGAGGGGGATTCTGTACTGGGCGGATGGAACCCTAACAGCGGTGAAACCTCAGCGGGTGGGTCAGGTTAGGCGTATACCTTGTAAAGTCCTTGTTAGGATATCCCTGCCGGCACACCCAAGGAAGTGTATTAATTGCATGGCATCAAGGGAATATCCTGTCTTGTGGGTAAAGCTGTACACCTCTGCAGAGTTAAAACAATTCGAATAGCCGTGCCTACGGTCAAAGGCAAAGCGAAGAATGCTTCAATATTGGTAGACTTTGATTTTGGTTTTAAAAACTGAAAGGTGTTTTGTTTTGGGATTCGGGAATGGTTAGAACTCTCGGATGTTGATTGGCGGATTGAGCCAACAAGGTGGATAGAACCTGTTTTAAACTTGACGGAAAGAGTCATGTATGATTAACCTTGATCTTTTAAAAATCGGCGGTTAGAGCCTTTATATTAGTGATGGTGGATAGAACCTCACTGCAATATTAAATAATTTAATTGTTAAAAAGAATTGTAAAAAGGTGCTTTGTGAAACTTTTTACTTAAGTTTGGTTTAATAAAATTTGGCTTTATGCAAATGAACCCTGTTAAGCTTCCTTTGGAAAGCCCCACATAATCATACTTTCCCCGACTTGCTGAGTACTTTTGTACTCACGTGCTACATCAACTTGTCATCATCAAAAAATTATCAAGACGCAGCTGAAGATGGTGAGTTCTACCCCGAGGAGTTCGAGGAGGATGGCCAGGATAACTAGTCGTGTTTCTAGTCGTCGCCTGTGGCGTTTTGGTGTCCGTTGTTTTTGCTTTCATTTTCCGCTGTCGTGTCTCCGGTCTTTTGACCGAGTATTGTAATAAGCGGCCATGTGGTCCATACTTTATTATTTATGTTACAATTTTCGTTATGTTTGGCAATGAAGTATCACTGTTGACTGTGTGTACTAGCTACTGATCTGGGACTAGTACGGAAATACACAGAAGATTTCGGATAGCCAATCCGGGGTCTCACAGCGGTGGTATCAGAGCCTGGACGACTGTAGGACGTGACCTAGTTAGAATGGCAAAGCCTTAAGGACTTATATTTTTATAAAAATGTACTTATAAAAGCTTAAGTTCCTTTGCTTCTATCTCTCCTATCTTAGTGTCTTGTGCTCATCTTATCCTTTGGTTAAAATTTGGTTACTTATCCCATCTTATTTCAAAAATTTGTAGATGCCGGCTGTCACCACTTTTGCCACTCAGGCTGGAGGCTTCTGCGAGGAGTGTCATTGATGCTTCAGGAGTTGGGGTTTCCCCATCGCCCTGAGTATCGCTACCGGTCTGTTCCCGGTCTTGGCCAGGACTTGTGGCAGGTCCGCTTGCTGGTTTTCGCGAGGAGCCGAGTCCGCGAGGAGGACCGACCGTTCTACTTTACGGCCGAGAGGTCGATTCTGGCGTACGCACTTCAAGATGCTGCCAGAAAGGCTATCCTCCTGTTGGGAGAAAGCTACCACGATCGGTTGGAGGACTCCCAATACCGTCAGTTTCCCTGCTTCCAGGTCGGGTGGATGTTCAGCCAGTTCAGGAGTTTGGAGCAGGAGGCCGACCCGACAGTGGTGCACATGGGGTCTCTCATCTAGGCTCAGGATGAGGCCTATGTGCGGATCACCGGCAAAATGCAGGATTTGCGTTGGGCTTTGACTGCAGCGAGAGAGGAGAACCGTCAGCTCCTGGAGGAGAGGAGGAATGCCCGTTCGCTTCCACCATCGGCGCCTGTGCAGGAGGCACAGCCCGTGGCACCACCACCACCAGTCCCGATTCCGGAGGACCCACCTACCCGCGACGTGCCGATCGATGCCCCGCCAGCCAAGCGTCATCAGGGCCTAAGGCTTTGTACCACCGCGCGCAAGTCAGTTCAGCCCCAGTCACCTTTGGGGGTGTCTTTGAGCTTCATGGCCGCCCCTGGAGGTGTAGGACCATCTTCTTCAGCTACACCTTCCTGCAGCAGGAGCGAGGAGGAGGAGGAGGAGGAGGACCCATCCCCGCGTGTCTACGAGAGTGATGCGAGCGTCTAGTTGTCTAGTCTGGAGGAGCTTTATCTTGTTTTGTTTCGATTAGAACGTGGAATAAGTGCTTGTTGGATTGTATCGTGCCCTTAGGCATTTGTGATACAGCCATCCCCAAAACTATTTTGTTTTAATTGGAGTTCAGTTGGTTTTCCCTTCTGTGTTGTGCTTCCGTTGTTGAGGATGTTGTTTAGTCCCCTGACTCTTACCTGTGCTTTTCCCTCTTTCCTTGTGCTTGACCGCCCTTGTTGCAGATGGAGAACCCTGGTCGTGGTTGTGGCCGCGGAAGGGCAAGAGGCCGCGGTAGAGGTCGTGGACGTGCCCCTGGTCCCGTGCACTTCCATGATGAAGAGTTTGTGGAGCCGCAGGACCAGCAGGATGCCGTTGGACAATTGCCGCCACCCGCTCACCAAGGACCGCCGCCAGCCCCTCAGCATGATCCGCCGCCGCCCCCACCTCCAGTTCAACCGCCTAACCTCGAGCAGATGATGGCGATGCAGATTCAGCTGCTGCAAGCGTTAGCCCAGAATGTGTTGAACCAACCCCAGGCTGCACCAGTTCAGGCAGCAGAGCCGCCCCAATCCAAGTTTGGGGAGTTCATGAGGACAAGACCTCCCACCTTTTCGGGAGCAGTGGATCCGCTAGAAGCGGATGATTGGCTAAAAGAGGTGGAAAGGAAGCTCCACCTGTCTCAGTGTGATGATCTCGAGAGTGTACGGTTTGCTTCTCACCAGTTGAAGGGTACTGCAGCTAACTGGTGGGAGAATTACTATGCCGCCCATGTGACCCTCAGAATATTGCTTGGAATGAGTTCGTGGAAGCTTTCCGAGCCACCCATATCCCGAAGGGCATCATGGAGATGAAGAGGCGGGAGTTTCATAAGCTGCAACAGGGAAATTTGTCGGTGTCAGAGTATCTGAACCGTTTCACCCAGCTTTCTCGCTATGCGGCCGCAGATGTCGCAACGGATGAGGCCAAGATTTGGCGCTTTATGGAGGGCCTTTACCCTAACCTGAAGGTTCAGCTGATTTCGAGCGACTTTCCGTCGTTCCAGCATATGGTAAACAAGGCGCTGATTCAGGAGGATGCTCGGGCCACCGCTTGAATCCGAAGAGAAAGATGATGTTCCAAAGACATTTCAAAGAAGCGGCCAAAGTGCCGACCTCCAATGCGCCAAGGACCCCAATGTCTACCCTACGCCCAGTTGGACAAGCCCCTGCCGGCAATGCAGGAGCTCAAGCTCAGAAGAGTGGAACCGCCATGGCAGGAGTTCAATGCTTCAACTGCCGGGAGATGGGACACTACGCCAACAACTGCCCACAGAAGCGTCAGCCCGTCACCCCAGTGAGGTTTAATCTGGGCTCAACACCAGCCCGTGCGCCAGCGCCGGCTCAAGGAAGAGGAACGCTGTAGACCCCGCGCACGCCAAGGACGGCTGGAAGAGGGCGCGTGTAACACCCCAAAATTTTGCTTTTCTTAAATTTAAGTGTGATTTGGCACTTTGGTGAATTTTTGGAATTTTCTGGAATTTATTTGGATTTATTTGGTATTTATTTGAATTTATCCCCTTTTGAAATAATTAAAGAATTTAACTTTGCAAATAAAAATTTGTTGGAAATATTTTATTTGAGTCCAAAATGATCCAAAATATTTTTTAGAATTTTTCTGGAATTTTTCTGAGTCTTTTGCTATTTTTAATGAATTAAATGAATTTCTGGGAATTTATTGGATTATTTAATCGCTGGAAAATGCGAGTGGGTTTGTACTGTTCATCCGACCAGACCCGAGTCCGAGTCAGACTCGAGTCCAACCCGAGCCAGCCGTTTCGGTCGAACCCGCTCGGCCGAACCCTAACCGCGTGACCGTTGGATCTTGATCCAACGGCCACGATTGAGCCACGTCACTCGAGCTCGAGCCTGACCGAGCCAGCCAGCTCGCCCGAGCCAGGCCCGAACCCAAACCCTCACACCGTTGGATCTTGATCCAACGGCTGACGTTGATCCACGTCACCCAATCCGAATCCCTTTCGGATTCCGCCGCCGCAACGGAGTGGGCCTCGGTTTCCGCGTGTTTCACGGACGTCGAGAGCCGTATTTAATGTGCCACCACCGCTGCCATGTTGCCGACTTCCGTGCGCACCTGTAGCCCTAGCCCGCTGAGCTCAAGCCACCGTGTAGCCACCGCAATCGCTCGCCGGAGTTGGCCGTGCGTTCCGCTGCGGTTTTGCGCCGTTTCCGCCGCCGTCCGCCGTCCTCCGCCGCCGTTAAGCCTAGTTCCGGAACCGCGAGGTCAAGCCGCGTCGGTGAGGACCTTTCACATCGCTGGAGGAGCCCCGCAGCGCCGTCGCGAGTGTCGCCGTCCTCGTTTCCGGTGACCCAGCGCCGCCGCAAGCCATCGCCGTCGATCGAGCTCCACCAGCCGTCTGATCCAAATCCAAGGGCTCAGATCGCGCCACGTCACCTCTCGGTGAGTTCCACGTTGAAATCCCCAGATCTATTTCCAACCGTTGGATTTAGATCCAACGGCGTAGATTGTGCCACGTAGCCTAAACCGCTCAGTACTAGATCCATTCTGAGCCGTTAGATCTAGATCAAACGGTTAGGGTTAGCCGCGTTGTAAACGTTAGATTGGATCTTGACCGTCCGATCAAGATCGAACGGTCCAGATCAGCCGAGTTGTTTTCCAAATGCGTTAAGCCAGATCCAATCCGGGCCGTTGATTTTCAAATCAACGGCCAAGATCAAGCCACGTGGCCGGAGGTCGATCGCCGCGGTCGGCCAAGACGCTGGCAGGCGACGCTGACACGTCGGGCCCGCGTGTCAGCGGCTGTCCCAGCCGTGCGGTGACGTCACCCATGACGTCACCGGTGGGGCCCGCCTGTCAGCGCTGTGGCCAAGCCCTGCTGACATCAGCAATGATGTCACCCGATGGGTCCCATCTGTTAGTGAGACGTGGGGCCGTGCGCCAGGTCCACGGTGGACCGAGCCGCGTCGTGCGCCGGGTCCATGGACCGAGGCGACGTGGCGGCTCCTGGTTGGTCCAAACTCAACGCTTATAACCTTTGCATTTTAACTCCGATTTGAGTGATTCAAATTTCTAAATTTGTATAAAATTGAGATCTACCTAATGATGAATTTTATTTAATTTTTGGACTAAAGTTTTTCTCTGTAATATTATTTAATTGATTATTTAAACTTTAAATGCTTGTAACTTTTGCATTTGAACTCCGAATTTGACGATTCCAATTTTTAAAAATTCATAAAATTATGCTCTCTCTGTTTGTGAACTTTATTTGGATGTTTGGACACTTTTTGTCTACTGTTTATTTATTATTTGCTATTTGCACGCTTTACGAGTAGACGTTGAAGTGCCCGAAGGCTTCGAAGGAGAAGTGTTGACCCAGGAGCCAGCTCAGGACCAAGAGCAAGTACTTTTTGAAGGCAAGTTGTGCTTTGACCATGTTGATCCCAATTTCAAATTAATTCGATTGAAACTATTGTATGCTAGTTTAACTAGAAAATACTTTATTTAAATTTGGGAAATTAGATAAATGCCAAATTGCTGTATGACACCTTGGTTATTTAAATATGTGCCATGACCCTTGTCACCCTAGTTGAGGATTAAATAGTTGGACATTACTAAATTGCCAACATGGGAAATTAGATCGTGGTAGTATATTGCTTAGACCTGCTACGTGCTCATGACATGATTTTGGACAATCAAATGTTAATATTGATTTAATGATATATTGAACCTGTTTTGGAAAGGCATCATGTGATGTTGATGGCACGTGGTGCATGGTAATCAACTGGGGCTTGATAAATAGTTTTCGACCGGGGCATGTGGCAAGAATGATCGGGTGGGCCAGTTGTGGCACCGGGAACGTCGATTTGGTTCTTCGGGTAGTCTTGCCCTGGTCACTCTAAGGACTTAACCTTGCAAGCCTTTGAACTGAGTCAAGCGTGCAACCACATGTCTGTAATGGAACAGACCTAGTTGATTAAGTTGCTAATAACGTACCTGTGGGACCTCAGGATGTCAACTACACCCTTTGTGTAGTTGTACGGGGGAGCGTACCGGGGCTGCGGTCAGGTACCCATCTAACGGTGGATTGGCCTAAACTTCGCCTTCGCTAAGGGAAGGGTTAGTGTGCAACACCGGGGAGGACCACTTGTACTGTTAGAAGTTTCCGAAAGACCCTGTTACGGACACTCGCCTTTGTGGTGTTTGACTGTATCTTGTGGGTAAAGTGCATAACCTCTGCAGAGTGTAAAATCTATTCGAATAGCCGTGTCCGCGGTATTGGACATCGCTCGGGAATTACAGTTAAGGGTTAGACTTTCTTGAAAATAACTTGGACTTGAAAGGTTGGGTTTGGTTTAATAATGATGTTGATGGAAATGTGGATTAGAATCGGGAAAGATGTTTATTTAACTCCTGGAAAAGTTATTGATGCTATACTTGTTTCTACTGCTTTCGAACCTACTTATGATACTTGTTAAATGCTCTTGAGCCACTCCATTGTATTAGCCATGCATGTAGTATATTAGCTGCATTCAGTGCATGACTTGCTGAGTACCAAGTACTCTCCCTTGCCGCAATACAACACCAGTTGAAGAAGAATCTACACCAGCTTTGGAGGAGGAGCTCCTAGAGGAACCGTCTAACTAGGGAGCGAGCCAAGTCAGTTGCCTATGGTATACTGGATGGTGCCACGAAGTTATCTTATTTTTCGCTGCAGTTATTTCTCTTTTAATAAGTTTCGCCCTGCGAGGCGTATATTTGTAACTTGACCATAAGGTCGAGCAACCCATTTGGTTAACTATTTAAGGTACTTTATTATTTCGTTGAGTATGATTGTGATATTTACCAATGTTGAGGCTGTGTGCACTAGCGCGTTCCTGGACTAGTGCTGAATACACAGAGGGTCCGGATTTGCAAATTCGGGTCCCGACAGCGCGTGAACCATATCACTGCTGAGGAGGCTCAAGATGCGCCTAACGTGGTCTATGGTAAGTTCCATGTCAACTCAGTACTTGCTTCAGTTTTGTTTGATTCTGGTGCGACACATTCTTTCGTATCAGAATACTTGGTTAAAAAGCATGCTTGGGATACAGTACAGCTAAGAAACCCTTTAATAATGCAATCCCCTGGTAAAGAATTAAGAACAACTACCGTTTGTTTGAAAATGGATATAGTAATAAAAGGGGTAAAGTTCCTATCGAACTTAATACTATTGGATACTAAGGGTATAGAAGTAATCCTTGGAATGGACTGGTTAACCAAGTATAAGGGTCAGATAGACTGTGCTAGTAGAGCCATTTCTCTTACCAGCCCTGAGGGGCTTAGAGTGGAGTTCTTATCTAATCTTTCCTCTAAGGGGGTAGTACCCTGAACCGTCTGAAAGGTACATCGTTGGAAAATGTACCGATAGTCAATGAGTACCCAGATGTGTTTCCTGAAGAGTTGCCTGGTATGCCACCAGACCGGGCTGTTGAGTTTGTGATTGAGCCTGTACCTGGTACGACTCCGATCTCAAAGAGACCTTACTAGTTGCCTTCCAATGAGTTGGTCGAGATGAAGAAGCAGATTGAGGAACTACAAGAAAAAGGATTCATCAGGCCCAGTTCGTCGCCTTGGGGATCGCCCATGATCTTCGTCACCAAGAAGGATGGCAGTCTAAGGATGTGCATAGACTATAGATCTTTGAATGAGGTCACAATCAAGAACAAGTACCCGTTACCTCGGATAGATGATCTGTTTGATCAGTTGAAGGGAGCTCAAGTCTTCTCCAAGATAGATTTGAGGTCAAGATATCATCAGCGGAAGATAAGGAAAGAAGATATTTCGAAGACAGCTCTCACTACCAGATATGGACTGTACGAGTTCACAATGATGTCTTTTGGATTAACAAATGCTCCTTCTTACTTCATGAATCTGATGAATAAGGTGTTCATGAAGTATTTAGACAAGTTTGTTGTAGTCTTCATTGACGACATTCTTGTTTATTCCAAGAGCAGAAAAGAGCATGAAGATCATCTGAGGATCGTCTTGGAGACGTTAAGGGAGCATCAACTGTATGCTAAGTTCAGTAAGTGTGACTTTTGGTTGAAAGAGGTTTCTTTCCTGGGTCATATCATTTCCGTTAAAGGAGTAGCAGTGGATCCAACGAAAGTAAGAGATGTTTTGGATTGGAAGCAACCCAAGTCCGTTCTGGACATCAGGAGTGTTCTTGAATTAGCTGGTTACTACCGAAGATTCATTGAGGGTTTCTCGAGGATAGCCAGACGTCTTACTCAGCTTCTGAAGAAGGAGAAGAAGTTTTAATGGACTAAAGCTTGTGAGCAGAGTTTTCAGGAGTTGAAGAAGAGATTAACCTCAGCCCCAGTACTTGTCCTACCGGATATTCGTAAGGATTTTGAAGTGTATTGTGATGCTTCAAAGCAAGGTGTTGGGTGTGTTTTGATGCAAGAAGGGAAAGTAATAGCCTATGCTTCAAGACAACTGCGACCTCATGAACAAAACTACCCCATTCATGACTTGGAGTTAGCCGCAGTGGTGCATGCGCTCAAGATTTGGAGGCATTATCTTATCGGCAATAGATGCGAGATCTATACAGATCATAAGAGTTTGAAGTATATCTTCACTCAGTCCGATCTCAACCTGAGGCAAAGAAGATGGTTGGAATTGGTGAAAGATTATAATGTGGGGATCCATTATCACCCTGGAAAAGCAAATGTTGTTGCGGATGAATTGAGCAGGAAAGCTCACTGCAACAATGTTATGATACAAGAAAGCCAGCTAGCGCTTCATGAAGAATTCCGACGTCTTAACCTGGAATTGGTGAATGAAGGTTGCATTTACAATGTTGAAGACCTTGGAGGACCAGATCCGAGAGGCTCAGAAGAATGATAAGGGTATTGCAGACCTAAAAGAGGGCCTGAAGAAAGGGAAACACCCAGGATTTTCAGAAGATGACCAAGGTACTGTGTGGTTTGGGAAAAGGATAGTAGTCCCTAACCAAGAAGAAATCAAGAATGTGGTCTTGAAAGAAGCTCATGATTCGGTATATTCCATTCATCCGGGAGGTACCAAGATGTATGCGGATTTGAAAGAGAAATATTGGTGGTCCAATATGAAGATAGAAGTTGCTGACTTCGTGGCACGTTGCGATGTTTGCCAATTGGTTAAAGCCGAACACCAGAGACCCGCCGGTCTGTTGCAACCTTTGCAAGTTCCTGTCTGGAAATGGGAAGAAATTGGAATGGATTTATAACTGGGCTACCCAAAACCAAATCCGGTTACGATTCCATCTGGGTCATTGTGGACAGATTAACCAAGGTAGCTCATTTCATTCCTGTGAAAACCACTTATTCGGGTGACAAGCTTGCCGAGTTGTATATGGCCAAGATTGTGTGTTTGCATAGGGTGCCGAAGAAGATAGTGTCCGATCAAGGTTCCCAGTTTACCTCAAGATTCTGGCAGAGATTGCATGAGGTATTGGGCACAAATCTGAATTTCAGTACTACTTACCATCCCCAGACAAATGGCTAGAAGGAAAGAATAAATCAAATCCTAGAAGACATGTTGAGAGCCTGTGCTCTAACATATAAAGGCTCGTGGGATCAGAATTTGCCCTATGCTGAGTTTTTGTATAACAACAGTTATCAAGCCAGTCTGAAGATGGCGCCTTTTGAAGCTCTCTACGGAAGAAAATGCAGGACACCCTTGTATTGGAAGGAAACCGAAGGTGGGCAGATAATTGGACCCGATATTCGGCAAGAAGCCGAAGAGCAAGTCAGACAGATCCGCGCAAATCTGAAGACAGCCCAGTCAAGACAGAAGAGCTATGCAGATAATCGACGAAGGGAATTAAGCTTTGCGCCTGGTGATAACGTGTATCTAAAAGTCTCCCCGCTGAAAGGAATGAAACGGTTTCGATTCAGTGGAAAGTTAGCGCCCCGCTATATCGGACCATTCCCAGTGGTTGCCAGAAAAGGAGAAGTGGCGTATAAGTTGGAATTGCCCCGCAGCTGTCTGGGGTACATGATGTCTTCCATGTGTCTCAGCTAAAGAAATGTCTCAGAGTGGCCGAGCATCAGATGCCATTGGAAGAAATGGAGCTGAAAGAAGACCTGTCGTATCCGGAGTATCCGGTCAAGATTTTGGATGAAGCCGAGCGTCGAACCCGAAGTCGGGTGATCAAATTCTGCAAGATTCAGTGGAGTAACCATTCTGAGAAGGAGGCTACCTGGGAGCGTGAAGAAGATCTTCGAGCAGAGTTTCTTGATCTCTATCTTTCTCCGTCTGAATCTCGGGGACGAGATTGTCTCTAAGGGGGTATGTTTGTAACATCCTTAGTTTTGCTTTCTGGAGAAAAATCTAATTTAAATAAATTAAATTCAAAAATTGGAGTTTCCATGGTGTTTATATTAACCTGGCATCCTTTCCCATCCAAAATCGGGATTCAATTCCATTCCGGTAGAAAAATCGAATTTTCAGGTTCCCATCGGTACCCGAAATTTCACCCAAGTTGAAAAATGCTCCAAAAATCCCGAAATCACTTCAATTATGTCCCAAATATTCCAAAAATGATTTTAGAAACGATTCCCCGGATTTTTGGACCTTCGCTCCTATTTTATCTCGCGCGGCTTTTGTTTAATGCCCGCAATCCGCACCTGAATATTTAATTCCACAAATTTCATCCAAATTCTGTGAAACTAATTTTATTAGGTTCCAAATATTCCAGAATGGTTCTAGAAATTTTTCCGGAATTTTTAGACCATTTTTCTTAATTTTTCTCTAGGGCGGTTCATTTACGTAACTCTCGGCCAATCACAAGTCGCCACGTGGCGTGAATAGTGCTTCTTCTACCTCTAGCCATGAAAGATCAGAGAGAAGAGCTCAAGCTCCACTCATGGCTAGGGCTCACTTTAAACTTCCATATCTTCCTCAATAAGGCTCCAAATCAATCACGACCGGGTCCGTTGAATCCGTAGCGACGTCCTCTTGCCATTCCCCACCATCATTAGTCGCTAATCTCGCCGGAAACCGTCGCATTAAGGAAAAACCAAAATGGCTTTGATTGCTCATAACTCGGCCGTTTCAACGCCGTTCCGCACGATTCCACTTCCATTCTCTCCGTTTAAGAGTCCCCTTCCCGGTAGTGTGATCCTCCTTTACCTTCTTCGACTCATTCATCCGCTAGAACAAGAAAACCGACGCCGAGTCATATTTTCAGAGTTCTTCGTGTTCTTAGCGATAGATCTCTCTCCGGTGGGTTTTTCTCAACTCCGGTGGGTTCTTTGTGACCGTGAGGAAGTCTAACATCTAACCTTTCCATCAATTTTAGGATCCCTCAAGTTTTGGGAGACGAATTTCGCGTTTTGTTCATTTCGGCTGGAGCTTCGTTCGTTGCAAAATTCGTCGTCTCCGGTGAGTGTTGATACAATTCCTTGCTCCTATAGATCCCTAAGGTTGTCCTCTAGATGATCCATGCTTTTATTTGGTCCAATTTCATGCAAAAATGGGCGAAAATCGGATTTTTGGAGGAAAACTTTGGCTCTGTTTTTTTTTGGAGCCTCTGTGGTTTTTGATTCATGCGCAGGCAGCGTGGTCGCGTGCCCGCCGGCCGCGGCCTCTGCCGCCGCCGCTGCCGTCGCTGCACGCCGCGCCGGAGCCCACGCCCGCCGCGCCCGCTGGCCGCCGCAGTCGCCTGCTGCCGCCGGCCATGCCCAACCCCACCCCTCCAAGCTCTCCCATGCCATGGCCAAACCCAAGCAAGAAGACAACCCTTTAGTGCATGACATGTGGGGCCCCTTGCAAGTGACTCAAGCAAATTCCAAAAATCAAAAAATAAAGAAATGGAATATTCCAAGGAATATTCTCTCGTTTTCCAATTTTTCAAAATTCAAACTTCGGAAGCTCATATCTTCTCCGTCCGAACTCCGATTGACTCCGTTCAAATTTCTAAATTCATCTAAAATCAAGATCTACCTGCCAGTACTACTTTTGTAATTTTTGGATTTTATGTATTTTCTTGTATTTATTTATTGCCTCGTTTTGCGCGTAGCCCACCCCGACGCGACCGCCGACCCCGCCGCTGGACTTTCCTCGTTCGACGACCTCGCCGCGACTGAAGGCAAGTCTCCTTGACGCATATTGATCCTACATTTATAAACATGTTTTAAACATTTTATAACTTGCATGCTTTGTTTATCATCGTATGTCAAATATGAGTGTATAGTTAATCAGAATTGTAAATTCCTCCTTTGTTATCGACATCCATGTTATTTGTAACCCTAGGACAATTGCTATGCCATGTTAATGCTTATATGGTACCCTTTGTGTAATAGTACGGTAGAATTGCTTAGGACCGTTATCGATGAGAACAACCCATGGGTGGGATTACTCAAAAAGAATGATTTCAAGTATGATTTGGAAATTATTGTTATGATTTTGGTCCTATTTTTCTAAAATAAAAAGAAAAGGAAAAATGGTTTGGACTTGGGCGGATTGGATTGTTGGGTGGGTGCGGATGGAGCACTAGTTGTCTTGTGCAAGTACCGCCCCGAGTCAATTAAGGACCGACACTTGTGATTGTCCATTCTAAGCATAACCGTACTACCACATGTCTATAATGATACGACCTGGCCAACTAATTTGTAGAAACCTAATTTAGACTCACCACACGGTGGAATGTGAGTGCCGGATAGAGGCAATGTTGTTTTTCTCACACGGCGCAAGAGGGGTATTCTGTACTGGGCGGATGGAATCCTAACAGCGGTGAAACCTCAGCGGGTGGGTCAGGTTAGGCGTATACCTTGTAAAGGCCTTGTCAGGATATCCCTGCCGGCACACCCAAGGAAGTGTGTTAATTGCATGGCATCAAGGGAATATCCTGTCTTGTGGGTAAAGCTGTACACCTCTGCAGAGTTAAAACTATTCGAATAGCCGTTCCTACGGTCAAAGGCAAAGCGAAGAATGCTTTCATATTGGTAGACTTTGATTTTGGTTTTAAAAACTGAAAGGTGTTTTGTTTTGGGATTCGGGAGTGGTTAGAACTCTCGGATGTTGATTGGCGGATTGAGCCAACAAGGTGGATAGAACCTGTTTTAAACTTGACGGAAAGAGTCATGTATGATTAACCTTGATCTTTTAAAAATCGGCGGTTAGAGCCTTTATATTAGTGATGGTGGATAGAACCTCACTGCAATATTAAATAATTCAATTGTTAAAAAGAATTGTAAAAAGGTGCTTTGTGAAACTTATTACTTATGTTTGGTTTAATAAAATTTGGCTTTATGCAAATGAACCCTGTTAAGCTTCCTTTGGAAAGCCCTACATAATCATACTTTCCCCGACTTGCTGAGTACTTTTGTACTCACGTGCTACATCAACTTGTCATCATCAGAAAATTATCAAGACACAGCTGAAGATGGTGAGTTCTACCCCGAGGAGTTCGAGGAGGATGGCCAGGATTACTAGTCGCGTTTCTAGTCGTCGCCTGTGGCGTTTTGGTGTCCGTTGTTTTTTCTTTCGTTTTTCGCTGTCGTGTCTCCGGTCTTTTGACCGAGTATTGTAATAAGCGGCCATGTGGTCCATACTTTATTATTTATGTTACAATTTTTGTTATGTTTGGCAATGAATTATCACTGTTGACTGTGTGTACTAGCTACTGATCTGGGACTAGTACGGAAATACACAGGAGATTTCAGATAGCTGATCCGGGGTCTCACATACACTACTTAATGGATGCTATTTTGCTTGTTGAGATGCATTACAAATGAGTTCAATAAGGGCATTTATATGTTCTTGGTCTTATAAAAAAAATACTAGACTAGCTAAAGGTAGAAAGGTCGTTGACTTAGTCTTGCATGATGCCATCCTTGACTTCGTCCACATGAGCCTTGCCTAATTGGGCCCGCTCATTATGGAGCGGATCTTGATCAGACCATCCATGCTGAGTCCTACCCTACTGAGGTGCAGGTCCCATCGCTTCTGGGGCCCACTTGCATGGATGTTGGTCCTATTGGGGTTATCTCTACTAGGGTCCACTAGGTTAGATGCGGGTTCCACCATGGGTCATCTCCACTAGGGCCATAGAACATGGTGTGGGTTTGTAACATCCTAATTTTTATCATTTTTAAAATCTTCTGTGTAGTTTAGCCCTCCATAATTTTCACCAAAATTAAATCTTAATGTGTGACTTTTGTAAATCAAAAATAATTTAACACAATTAAATTCCAAGTAAAAAATTATCAAAATTACTTTGTTTGGGTTCCTTGTGCATGGAAATAATTTCCAATTTTTTTGGGAATTTGTTGAGTGCATTTGCTATTTTATTTGAGCTCTTTTGATAATTTTGTATTTTGTTAAAGAAAAAACTAATTAAATTACTAGAAAATCCCTGTGGGTCCAAACCCACCGGCTAACCCATTTTCTTTCTCCCTTGGCCCAGCCTCCGAGCTTGTGCTATTGCATCGCCCACGCATTGGCCCACCTTCGCGTCTTGGCCTAGCTTACCGTGTGGGCCCAACACATTAGCCTGTGTGCCGCATGTGCCACTGACAGGTAGGGCCTACCTATATAGCACTATTCATTTTCACACTGGTCTCTGCCTTTGTGCCGAACCCTCAACATAATTCATGCTAGATTCGATGTTTTGCGCGCCGCCCATCACAGTAAATAGCATTGCCCGCCTCCCTAAAGCCATCGCAACCAAAACCCTAACCCTAGCAACGGAAATCACCACCGCGAGTCATCTTCTCCATCTCTAGTGCTAGAGCTGCCAAGGCCACCACATCTTTCTCCGTTCCTCGCCACAATGGTGAGTACTTTGCGAATCCAACCGCATCATCTCATGTTCTAGGCCTTGATCTACTCATAACGCAAGTTGATTTGAGTTTTGATCATTGTGTGCAGAGATACAATCAAATTAATCATTTCCACCGTCGATGCTTCATCGCCCGATTCTACCACCGTAGGTGAGTTCCCACCACCATAGGTCCGGTGCGCGTTCTAATCGATGCTCCCCTTCCCGTCGCCAAAGAATCATTGAAGAATGTTGCCACTGAGGAGCCCGTCGCTACCACCAACTTTGTCGCACCACTGTTGGCCACTTCAACCGTGTCACCTACGTTGTGGTGCCACATTCTCTCAGATGCAACCTTGATCAAGCCTAGAAAGCTCGCTATTGTAGTTGACATCGCTGTTGTGCATCGTTGTTTGAAAGCATCTAGGCCCCCTAATTGGTTATTTAAATTGATTATGGGTTTTGGTATTTGATGATCAACTCTTATACCCTTGTTGAAGTGGAAAATTTTCTGATAGAAGGACAAAGGCTAAGGTTTATTTGTTCCTAGTTTGACTTGGGAGTTGATTCAAGTCTTGTAGCTAGGTTTATTTTGTTTTTAGCCGTACTATAAAGAGGGATTATGCATAAGTTCGAAATCTTAGTTCTTAGACTTATTTAGCAAGACTACTTGGAGCAAAGTTCTCTTCTTTTCCCTCAAAAGTTCAAGAAATTCAGTCCTTCCTTGAGTTCAGCAAATTGACTTTCACGCCGGACCAAGTCCTTTTTAGTCCGGCGCTAATGTCTTTTCATCTGAACTCAACCGAGCGCTCACCGTTCAAGGCGGACCAACTTTTTTGGTTCGGCGTAGTAAGCCTTTTTCCTTGAAACCTAACTGAGCGTGTGTAGTTAACGACGGACCAAGTTTATCTGTTCATGACGGACCAGCTTTTTCGGTCCGGCGTAAATGTGAAACTTACTGGTTCTTGCTGTTGAAACCAATCACTTCTTGAATCAAAACCAGTAAAAATTTCCCTCTACGACGGATCAAGTTTTTCGGTCTGTCGCAAACTTGCCTTTCATTGTTTCACGACGGACCAGTTTTTGCTCGAACCATGTGTACGACAGACCAACTCTTTTTGGTCCGGCGCAAATGCATTTTTCACTAATTTCGGTCTGGCGTGCATTGAGTCTATTGTAAACTATTTCAAACCTTGTCAGATGCAATTATTTGACTTGTCTTTTCAATCTGACAATGGCAAACGGCTACTTCTTTGCCAATAACGGCTATTTACTTCCTGTAGCCTATATAAGCCATTCAAAGGCATACTAGAATAATAACTTTTTCATCTTTTTGACATCTTAGCATCCCAAAAGCTCAAAAGCCATCAAAGAGACGAAGCTTTAACTCTGTTCACAAAAATCCTATGCATTTCAGTGCTCCAAGTACAGTCTAGTTACAGTGTGTCTAGTGAACTAAGAGCCATAACTTGTGGATGGTCTATTACTCTTGGAACTAGCTGTTCCTAGATGGCTGGGTGGTGATTATAGTGCGACCTGTCCAACTGTGCTTGTGGAAGGCCACTATCTTTGTGAGAGGTTGAGACTCACCTCACCGGAGTGGTGAAAGAGTCACGCTAGTAACAAAACCAGAACTACTGTTGTTAGTTGCTGGTAGAGCTAAACTTCTGCGGAAGTGCTCTAACGGGAACGTAGGAGATTTATCTCTGAACCTCGGTGAAAAATTCTCTTGTCCCTGTGGTTCATCTGTTTAAGCATTTATTTTTGTATCTTGCTACTTATTCTCTGCAATTTGGTGCTTGATCATTTTTTATCTGTTCTTAGCTGCTAATTTCTTACTTAGTTCAGTGTTAAGTTTTTAAAGTTGCCTATTCACCCCCCTCTAGGCCAACTCGATCCTTTCATTGTTGCTAGTGACCATCGGTCCTAGAGTTCCACCATCGACATGGCAACCATGTAGATGTGACGCAAGCGCCACGTGTGCTGAGTTAGCACTGAGTCAGCCTGGTGCATCCTTACAACATCAGCCACCACATGTCTGCCATGTGTGAGACACGTCAGCAGGTCAACCCCAGACAGGCCGATGGACTTGGTCTACCGTGGACCGTGTCTATGACATGTGGGTCTCACATGTCAGCATCTCGGGTATTTTTCTAAAATTCTATAAAAATAAAAAGGTTCCAAAATATTTCTTGGTCCCACATGTTAGTCTCACGAAAGAAAAATATTCCCAGAATATTCTCCTTTTCTCTCTCTTTTTCCAGTATTTTCTTGTCCGATAAACTTCCAATAACATGTTCTCCTTCATATGAACTCCAATTGATTTCATTCAAGTTTCTAAATTTATCTAAAATTAATCAAGACTTGGCATATTCTAAGACAAGTTTTTCTTTAATCATGTTGCACCTAGTTTTATAAAAGATTTTATTCCAAATTATTGCACGCTAGTTGTAACATCCTCAATTTCGCCTTCTGGAAAATCTAATTTAAATTATCTAAATTCAAAATTCGGAGTTTCTTTGGTGTTTATGGTAACCTGGCATCCTTTCCCATCCAAAATCGGGATTCAATTCCCTTCCGTTCAAAAAATCGAAGTTCCAGATTCCCGCCGGTACCCGAAATTTCACCTCAGTCCAAAAATGCTCCAAAAATCCCAAAATCAATTCAATTAGGTCCCAAATATTCCAAAATGATTTTTGGAATGATTTCCAAGATTTTTGGAAGCTCTCTGGTATTTTATCTCGCGCGGCTTTCGTTTAATGCCCGCTATTCGCTCCAGAATATTCAAATCCACAAATTTCATCGAAATTCCGCGAAACCAATTTTATTGGGTTCCAAATATTCTAAAATGGCTCAAGGAATTTTTCCGGAATTTTTAGACCATTTTTCCTAATTTTTCTCTAGGGCGTTACTGTCGCGTAATCATTGGCCAACCGGAGGATGCCACGTGGCCTTGCTACAGTGTTCATCTTCTACCTTGGAATGGCAATGTACAGGGCAAGAACTCAAGCTTCATCCTTGGCTTCCCTCTCCTTTAATTGCTCATAACTTCTTCCACACACCTCCAAATCATGAACGGCCGGATCCGTTGGAAGCACAACGACGATACCTTTCCATTCCCCACCATCATTAGTCGCCAATCTCGCCGGAATTTGAACAATCGGTAAAAAACCGAAATGCACATTATTAGCATTAACTCGGCGTCTTCTCCAAATAGCGTGCTTCCACCTCTCATTGCTTCGTTTAAGGACCCTCTTCCCGGTGGTAGCACTCACTCTTAGCCTCTCCACCTCGTTCATCCACTAGATCAAGAAAACCGGCGCCGGGTCACCATTTTCGTGTGTTCTTCATGTTCATCATCGTTCCTCCCTCTCCGATGGGTCAATCTTCTTTCCGGTTGTTTCCTTGTGATCGTGTGGGAGTCTAGTTTTTAATTCATCCATCAATTTTAGGTTCCACCAAGAATTGAAGACGAATTTCAAATTTTTGTCACTTCGGCCGGAACTCCATTTTTCGCCAAATTCGTTGTCTCCAGTGAGAATTGATTCAATTCCTTGATTTTATAGGTTCCTTAGGATGTCCTTTAGATGATCCATCTTTTTGTTTTGCATCGTTTCATGAAAATTTGGTGCAAAAATTCGGATTTTGGAGAAAAGGGATGTTCTCTATTTTTTTTGGCCTTCTCTTTGCCCATGCGCCCGTGCCCATGCGCCACGCCGCCGCCGCGCCGCCAGGCCGCTCGCGTGCACTGGCCGCTCAGCCCATGCGCCGCCGCTCACAAGATCGCCGCGTGCCGCCGTCGCCGGCCACACCCCCCTCCAAGCTCCATATTTGCTTCATGGCCATGGCCAAAAGCTTGGGGAAGAAGCCCCCTAGAGGATGACATGTGGGTCCCACATGTAATAGACTATAATAAAATCCAAAAATCAGAAAAAGAAGATGCTCTGGAAAATTCCCCGATTTCGTATTTTTCAGGGTTTTCGAATTTCGGAAGCTCATATCTTTTCCGTCCGAACTCCGATTGACTCCGTTCAAATTCCTAAATTCATCTAAAATCAATACCTACCTGCCAGCACTACTTTTATATTTTTGGATTTTATTTATTTTCTTGTATTTATTTGTTGTCTCGTTTTGCGCGTAGCCGAGGAGCCGACCGAGTCCGCCGACCCCGCCGCCGGACTTCAAGCGTTCGACGACCTCGCTGCGACCGAAGGCAAGTCTCCTTGACGCATGTTGACCCTATGTTTACAAATGTGTTTATAAGGTTTTATAAATTTGCATGCTATGTTTATCATCGTATGTCAAATATAAGTGAATAGTTAATCCGATTTGTAAATACCTCCTTTGTTATTGTACAACCCATGGGTGGGATTATACAAAAATGATGATTTAAAGTGTGATTTGGAAGTTATTAAAAAGATTTTCGTACTATTTTTCTAAAATAAAAAGAAAAAGAAAAATGGTTTGGACATGAGCGGAATGGAATGTCGGGTGGGTGCGGATTGAGCACTAGTTGCATTGTGCAAGTGCCGCCCCAAGTCAATTAAGGACCGACGCTTATGATTGTCCATTCTAAGCATAACCGTACTACCACATGTCTATAATGGTACGACCTGGCTAAATAATTTGTAGAAACCTAACTTAGACTCACCAAATGGTGGAATGTGAGTGCCGGATAGAGGCAAGACCGTTTTTCTCACACGGCGCAAGAGGGGGCTTCTGTACTGGGTGGCTAGAACCCTAAAAGCGGTGAAACCTCAGCGGGTGGGTCGGGTTAGGCGTATACATTGTAAAGGCCTTGTCATGATCTCTCTGCCGACACACCAAAGGAAGTGTGTTAATTGCATGGCATCAAGAGTCGATCATGTCTTGTGGGTAAAGTTGTACACCTCTGCAGAGTTAAAACTATTCGAATAACCGTGCCTACGGTCAAGGGCAAAGCAAGGAATGCTTTCATATTGGTAGACTTTGGTTTTGGTTTTAAAATTTAACGGTGTCTTGTTTTGGGGTTCAGGAGTGGTTAGAACTCTCGGATGTTTGACGGCGGATTGAGCCAACAAGGTGGAAAGAACCTGTTTTATGCCTTGACGGAAAGAGTCATATGTGATTAAACTTAATCTTTTAATTGTGGCGGTTAGAGCCTTATACTAGTGATGGTGGATAGAACCTTCACTGAAATAATAAATAATTCAATTGTTAAAAAGAATTGCTAAAACATGCTTTATGAAACTTATTAGCAAGTATGGTTTAATAAAATTTGGCTTTGTGCAAAAGAACCCTATTAAGCCTTCCTTGGCAAACCCCACATATGCATACTTTCCCCGACTTGCTGAGTACTTTCGTACTCACGTGCTACACATCTTGTCATCATCAGAGAACTACCAGGACGCAGCTGAAGACGATGAGTTCTACACCGAAGAATTCGAGGAAGATTGTCAAGATAGCTAGTCGCGTGTCTTGTCGTCGCCTGTGGTGTTTTTGGTGTGCGCCCTTTGTCGCTTTTGCTTCCGCTGTCATGTCTCCGGTCTCGTGACCGAGTATTGTAATAAGTGGCCATGTGGCCCATACTTTATTATTTATGATACAATTTCGTTATGGTCGGCAATGATGTATCACTGTTAACTGTGTGTACTAGCTACTGATCTGGGACTAGTACAGAAATACACAGGAGATTTTGGATAGCTGATCCGGGGTCTCACAGCGGTGGTATCAGAGCCTGGACGACTGTAGGACGTGACCTAGTTAGAATGGCAAAGCCTTAAGGACTGATATTTTTATAAAAACGTACTTACAAAAGTTTAAGTTCCTTGCTTCTGTCTCCCCTATCTTAGTGTCTTGAGCTTATCCTATCTTTTATTTAAAATTTGTTTACTAATCCCAACTTGTTTCAAAATTTGTAGATGCCGGCTGTCACCACTTTTGCCGCGCAGGCTATAGGTTTCTGTGAGGAGCTGTCGCTGATGCTTTAGGAGTTGGAGTTTCCCCATCGTCCTGAGTATCTCTACTCATTTGTACCCGGTCATGACCAGGACTTGTGGCAGGTCCGCTTGCTGGTCTTCGCGAGGAGCCGAGTCGGAGCAGAGGACCAGTCGTTTTACTTTATGGCCGAGAGGTTGATTCTGGCGCATGCGCTTCAGGATGCTGCCAGAAAGGCTATCCTCCAGTTGGGGGAAAGCTACCGCGATCGGCTTGAGGACTCTCCGTACCGCCTTTTTCCCCGCTTCCAGATCGGGAGGAGCTTCAGCCAGTTAGGGAGTTTGGAGCAGGAGGCCGACCCGACAGTTGTGCACATGGGGTCCCTCATCCAAGCTTAGGATGAGGCCTATGTGCGGATCACCGGCGAGCTGCAGGATTTTGCGCCGGGCGTTGACTGCAGTGAGAGAGGAGAACCGTCAGCTCCTGGAGGAGAGGAGGGCCGCACGTTCACTTCCACCACCGGCTCCTGTGCAGGTGGCATAGCCAGTAGCACCACCACCACCAGTGCCTGTTCCGGAGGACCCGCCTATCCGCGACTTGACGATCGACGCTCCGCCAGCCAAGCGTCATCAAGGCCTGAAGTTTCGTACCACTGCGCGCAAGTCAGTTCGGCGCCAGTCACCTTTGGGGGTGTCTCTGAGCTTCTTGGCCGCCCCTGGAGGTGCATGACCTTCTTCTTCAGCTACACCTTCCCGCAGCAGGAGCGAGGAGGAGGAGGACCCGTCCCCGCGTGTCTACGAGAGTGACGCGAGCGTCTAGTTGTTCTCGCCTGGAGGACCTTAATTTTTGTTTCGATTAGATCGATGAATAAGTGCTTGTTGGATTGTATCGTGCTCCTAGGCATTTGTGATACAGCCATCCCTCAAACTATTTTGTTTTATTTGGAGTTCAGTGGTTTTCCCTTCGGTCATGTGCTTTTGTCGTTGTGGATGTTGCTAGTCCCCTATTTCTTATCTGTGCTCTTCCTTTCTTCCTTGTGCTTTCCTCGTCAGTAGTTTCAGATGGAGAACCCAGGCCGTGGTCGTGGAAGAGGAAGAGGCTATGGTAGAGGCCGTAAACGCGGTCGTGGATAGGTACACTTTCAGGAGGAGGAGTTCGTGGAGCCACAGCAGCAACAGGGACAAGAGCATGTCCAACACCTGGCAGCGCAGCAAGAGCCGATACCACCTCCACCCCCGAATCAGCCGCCAAATCTGGAACAGATGATGGCGATGCAACTTCAACTTCTTCAAGCATTAGCCCATAATGTCCTCAACCAACCGCAGGCTGCACCAGCTCAGGCCGCAGCAGAGCCGCCCCAATATAAGTTTGGGGAGTTTATGAGGACGAGACCTCCCACCTTTGCGGGAGCAGTGGATCCGCTAGAAGCGGATGATTGGCTGAAGGAGGTGGAAAGGAAGCTCCACCTGGCTCAATGTGATGACCTTGAGAGTGTGCGATTTGCTTCGCACCAGCTGAAGGGCACAGCAGCGAATTGGTGGGAAAACTACTGCGCCGCCCATGCACAACCGCAGAACATTGGTTGGGATGAGTTTGTGGAAACCTTCCGAGCCACCCATATCCCGAAGGGCATCATGGAGATGAAGCGACGTGAGTTTCACAAGCTGCAATAGGGGAACTTGTCAGTGTCAGAGTATCTGAACCTTTTTACCCAGCTTTCACGCTATGCGGCTGCTGATGTTGCAACTGATGAGGCCAAGATTTGGCGTTTTATGGAAGGCCTTGACCCTAACCTGAAGATCCAGCTGGTCTCGAACGACTTTCCGTCGTTCCAGCATATGGTGAATAAGGCGCTAATTCAGGAGGATGCTCAACGCCAGCTGTTTGAGTCGCGGAAGCGGAAGATGATGTTCCAGAGCCAGCGAGGTGCTAGCAAAGACTAGGCCCTCAAGACGCTCCAAAGAAAGCTCAAAGAAAGCCGCCAGCCTCCAACGTACCAAGGACCCCAATGTCCACCCCTCACCCAGTTGGTCAAGCCCCCGCCGGCAATGCAAGCAATCAAGCCCAGAAGAGCAGTACTGCAATGGCAGGAGTTCAGTGTTTCAACTGCAGAGAGATGGGACACTACACCAACAATTGCCCGCAGAAGCGTCAGCCCATCACCCCGGTGAGATTTAACTTGGGATCTACACCAGCCCGTGCTCCAGCACCAGCTCAAGGAAGAGGTACGCCGCAGACCCCGCGCACACCGAGGACTGCTGGAAGAGGGAGCGTGAACCATATCACTGTTGAGGAGGCTCAAGATGCGCCCGATGTGGTTTATGGTAAGTTCTTCGTCAACTCAGTACCTTCTTCAGTTCTGTTCGATTCTGGTGCAACACATTCCTTCATATCAGAATACTTGGTTAAAAAGCATGATTGGGATACAGTTTAGTTAAGAAACCCTTTATTGGTGCAATCCCTTGGTAAAGAATTAAGAACAACTACTGTTTGCCCGAAAATGGATATTATTATAAAAGGGGTAAAGTTCTTAGCGAACTTAATCTTATTGGATACTAAGGGTATAGAAGTAATCCTTGGAATGGATTGGTTAACCAAGTATAAGGGTCAGATAGATTGTGCTAGTAGAGCTATCTCTCTTACCAGCCCTGAGGGGATTAGAGTGGAGTTCTTGTCTAATCTTTCCTCTAAGGGGGGTAGTACCCTGAACCGTCTGAAGGGGACGTCTTTGGAAAGTGTGCCGATAGTCAATGAGTACCCGGATGTGTTTCTAAAAGATTTGCCTGGTATGCCACCAGACCGGGATATCGAGTTTGTGATTGAGCTTGTACCAGGTACGGCTCCAATCTCAAAGAGACCTTACCGGCTACCTTCCAATGAGTTGGTAGAGATGAAAGAGCAGATTGAAGAGTTACAAGAGAAAGGATTCATCAGGCCCAGTTCGTCGCCTTGGGGATCGCCCGTAATCTTCGTCACCAAGAAGGATGGTAGTCTAAGGATGTGCATAGACTACAGGTCTTTGAATGAGGTTACCATAAAGAACAAGTATCCTTTACCTCAGATAGACGACTTGTTTGATCAGTTGAAGGGAGCTCAAGTCTTTTTCAAAATAGATTTGAGATCCGGATATCATCAGCTGAAGATAAGGAAAGAAGATATTCCGAAGACAGCCTTCACTACCCGGTATGGACTGTACGAGTTTACAGTGATGTCCTTCAGATTAACCAATGCCCCTTCTTATTTCATGAATTTGATGAATAAGGTGTTCATGGAATATTTGGACAAGTTCGTCGTAGTCTTCATTGACGACATTCTGGTTTATTCAAAGAGCAGAAAAGAACATGAAGACCATCTGAGGACAGTTTTGGAAACGTTAAGAGAGCATCAGTTGTATGCTAAGTTTAGCAAATGTGACTTTTGGTTGAAAGAAGTTTCTTTCCTGGGTCATATCATTTCTGCTGGAGGAGTAGCAGTGGATCCGGCGAAAGTAAGGGATGTGTTGGAGTGGACGCAGCCCAAGTCAGTCCCGGACATCCGAAGTTTTCTTGGATTAGCGGGTTATTATCGAAGACCGCTTAGTCTAGGTAGAAAAGCTATGCGGATAATCGTCGACGGGAATTAATCTTTGCACCTGGTGATCATGTCTCTGAAAGTTTCACCTCTGAAGGGTATGCACCGATTCAGAGTTAGTGGGAAGTTAGCGCCCCGCTACATCGGACCATTCCCAGTGGTTGCCAGAAGAGGAGAAGTGGCTTATAAGTTGGAGTTGCCTCCACAGCTGTCAGGGGTACATGATGTCTTTCATGTGTCTCAATTGAAGAAATGTCTCAGAGTACCCGAACATTAGATTCCTTTTGAAGAGATGGAATTGAAAGAAGACCTATCGTATCCGGAGTATCCCGTTAAGATTCTGGATGAAGCCGAGCGTCGAACCCGAAGTCATGTGATCAAATTCTGCAAGGTTCAGTGGAGCAATCATTCTGAGAAGGAAGCTACCTGGGAGCAAGAAGAAGATCTTCGAGCGGAGTTTCCCGATCTCTTTCTTTCTCCGTCTGAATCTCGGGGACGAGATTCTCTCTAAGGGGGGTAGGTTTGTAACATCCTCAGTTTCGCCTTCTGGAAAAATCTAATTTAAATTATCTAAATTCAAAATTTGGAGTTTCTTTTGTGTTTATGGTAACCTCGCATCTTTTTCCATCCAAAATCGGGATTCAATTCCCTTCCGTTCAAAAAATCGATGTTCCAGATTCCCGCCGGTACCCGAAATTTCACCTGAGTCCAAAAATGCTCCAAAAATCCCAAAATCACTTCAATTAGGTCCCAAATATTCCAAAATGATTTTTGGAATGATTCCCAAGATTTTTGGAATCTCTCTGGTATTTTATCTCGCGCGGCTTTCGTTTAATGCCCGCTATTCGCTCCAGAATATTTAAATCCACAAATTTCATCGAAATTCCGCGAAACCAATTTTATTGGGTTCCAAATATTCCAAAATGTCTCTAGGAATTTTTCCGGAATTTTTAGACCATTTTTCCTAATTTTTCTCTAGGGCGTTACTATCGCGTAATCATCGGCCAACCGGACGATGACACGTGGCCTTGCTACAGTGTTCATCTTCTACCTTGGAATGGCGATGTATAGGGCAAGAACTCAAGCTTCATCCATGGCTTCCCTCTCCTTTAATTGCTCATAACTTCTTCCACACACCTTCAAATCATGAACGGCCGGATCCGTTGGAAGCACAACGACGATATCTTTCTATTCCCCACCATCATTAGTTGCCAATCTCGTCGGAATTTGAACAATCGGCCAAAAACCGAAATGCACATTATTGGCATTAACTCGGCCGTTTCTTCTCCAACGGCGTGCTTCCACCTCTCATTGCTTCGTTTAAGGACCCTCTTCCCGGTGGTAGCACTCACTCTTAGCCTCTCCACCTCGTTCATCCACTAGATCAAGAAAACCGGCGCCGGGTCACCATTTTCATGTGTTCTTCGTGTTCATCATCGTTCCTCTGTCTCTGGTGGGTCAATCTTCGTTCCGGTTGTTTCCTTGTGATCGTGTGGGAGTCTAGTTTTTAATTCATCCATCAATTTTAGGTTCCATCAAGAATTGAAGACGAATTTCAAGTTTTTGTCACTTCGGCCGGAACTCTGTTTTTCGCCAAATTCGTCGTCTCCGGTGAGAATTGATTCAATTCCTTAATTCTATAGGTTCCTTAGGATGTCCTTTAGATGATCCATCTTTTTGTTTTGCATTGTTTCATGAAAATTTGGTGCAAAAATTCGGATTTTGGAGAAAAGGGGTGTTCTCTGTTTTTTTTGGCCTTCTCTGTGCCCATGCGCCCGCTTCGCCGCCGTCGCCCGCCGCCAGCGCCATACGCCGCCTGCGCCCAAGTTAGAGTTTTCAGATAGAGTTTTCGGATGATTTTGTTGTGATATTCTTAGTTGCATGCCTAAGGATGTGTGTCAATTGCATAGCATGAGAAGATGATCATATGTTGTGGATAAAGTGTATATTCTCTGTAAGGTGTAAAACTATTCGAATAGCCGTGCCCCCAAGTTATGGACAAAGCCTGAGAATTTCACAAAAGCGTTAGATTTTATAAAACAAAACTGAGAAGGAGGCTATGTAACAGAAATGAAATGGTGTATGCTATGTGCCAACTTGAGAAATCTCCGAATGGATAAATTATTAATATTGTTATTTATTTTACTTATGTTGTTATTTTATTATTGTATTCAAGTGCTAAAATATGCTTTATGCAAAATTAATTATATAGGTCATTCTTTGTGTAAGCCTTGCATATAGTTATTAGACTTGCATTTTGTGTGCAACTTTTTGAGCACTTCATGTGCTCACACTTGCAATAATCATCAATCACTTGGAGAAGAGTAGCCAACACCAGCTCTAGAGGAGGGGTGCCAAGAAGAAGTCAATTATTAGGATTCGAAGCCCTATCGATTGCCTGTGGCTTGTCGATGGGTTTTCGTTGGAGTTTATTTCGATTCTATTGTAGTTATCTTATTTAGAATTTAAACCCTGTGTGGTATAATAAATATAAACTTGACCATAAGGTCACCACACTATTTATTTAGTATCCCGCTGTGTATAGAGTTGATAATTCATTTATATTGCTGCTGTGTATATTAGTGTGATTCTGTACTACAATAGTATACATAAAGGATCTAAATTTGTATATTTGAGTCCCAACCGAATCTCACTTGGCTATCTTTCCCAAGGCGGACCCTCCTCCAAGGGTTTAGGCTTCCTCCAACAAAGTTCACCCCTGTGACAAAGGAAAAAAAAGATAGTTGAGATCAAATTCCATAGGGATTTGGTTTCTAACTCCAAGGGATCTAGATCCTCGCAAGGAGTAGAACCTTTTTATTGTCAGGTTGTTGATTTATGTAGCTCGAACGAGATATCAGAAGGTTTAAATCAATTCCAGAGAGAAATTGCTTTTATCTCTACTATTATAAAGCAACAGTTGGTGGCAGTAGTGAGTTCTACCCACGTCATTAATTGCCCTGCTTAATTGCCCTACTTAATTGCCCTGCTTAATTGCCCTACGCAAAAAACGAAGCGTTGCTTTAATTAGCCAGCTTTCGCAAGAAACGAAGCATTAAAGATAGATGTTTGATAATAATTTTTTTATTTTTTAATCTTTATTTTTCGTTATCAATTTTGTTTTTCGTAGCAATGCACGGGCATGTAACTAGTCTCATAAATATGTTAACCTCCTATTCAATGTACGTATGTTGAATCAAAACTATTGATTCTTAATTAAACGGTTCTCGTGGATGTATTTGTTGATGTTGCGCAGCTGGCAAAAAAAAATATAAGCAATTTTACTTATGGTTAATTTTGTTTCATGTGTACTTATCTGTTCTTGGTGTGCAATTTGGTTTGCCATGTCTGATTTGGAATTCTTCACTGTTGTAGCCTCCCCAAAAATTTTTGGGATAATTGGATATATGCCACTGCAGGAACCGCATATTCGAGATTTGCCATCGTTCCTTTGCTTCTTCGAACGATGCCATTATGAAACCGTGCTTATTCGAAATATGCCACCGCTCATGTCCGGTCACGACACGTGTCCCGTATTAATTGGATATATGCCACTGTAGGAACCACTTATTCGAGATTTGCCATCGCGGACGGGACACGTGTCATGACCGGACACGAGCGGTGGCATATTTCGAATAAGCACGGTTTCATAATGGCATCGTTCGAAGAAGCAAAGGAACGATGGCAAATCTCGAATAAACGGTTCCTGTAGTGGCATATATCCGATTATCCCAAAAATTTTTAGAACCAGTCTCTGTCAATTTTTTTTATAAATTTAGCCCCCCAATGTAGCAGATGAACACCACTACATATGCCACCACGTGACATGTGTGCATGCAACGCTCCCTCAAAGCTGCACCGAATAAAAAAGAAAAAAAAAGAATGCATGCAGTGCTCCAATGAAGCTACACCAATTTTTTTTTAAAAAAAAGAGTACATGCAGCGGCTTGGAGCCGCTGCAATGCATTGTAGCCCATTATAATATTTTTTTAGTTTTTTTAATTTTTTAAGGGTTGAGTGGAGACTAGTTCTGCAAAAATTACATCATAATTATATTAGGATTTATAAATATATTATAATAGAAAAAATCACACGGCGACTAGTTTTTTTTTTAAAAAATTTTAGGACTATAACAGTAAAGAGTTATACCTATGTAGAAAGGCATGAATTGACATCATAAAATATGAACCAAAAAACAGCTTTAACTATTAATTTCTATTATAATATATTTACAAAACCTAATAGAATTATAATATCATGAAAGTACTTTTCAAGACAAGGCTATATATATGATTTTTATGTATCTAATTTAAATATTTAAAAGATATTGGCAATCAAAGTTTCAAAAGTTTGATTACATCTGTCTAAAACGATAACTATTTGTGACCAGATGGAGTATATTCTATCCTACTTGATATGATATCATGTTTTTAGGTTTAGCTATTCGCTTCTTGTCTTGTACAATTCTTTCTGGCTTCTACTTATTGTATCAAAAGTAAAAAAAATTACGGTATCAAAAATAAAAAATCATATATATATATATATATATATATATATATATATAGCATATTATTAGAAAATACTTTCATAATATTATAATTCTATTAGGTTTTGTAAATACATTATAATAGAATTTAATAGTTAAAGTTGTTTTTTTGGTTCATATTTATGTGGTCATTTCATGCCTTTCTATATAGCGTATAACTCTTTACTGTTGTAGTTCCAAAAAATATTTTTTTTCAGAACTAGTCGTTGTGCGATTTTTTCTATTATATTTATGTGGTCATTTCATTATATTTAAAAAAAATTAAAAATTAAACAATGCTACACTGTGCTACATTGCATTGTAGTGGCTCCAAACCATTGCATGTACTCTTTTTTTTTCAAAAAAAATTGGTGCAGCTCCGTGGGACCGCTGCATGCGTGTAACATCCTAAAAATTAATAAAAGATAAAATAGAATATTAAAATGTGTACTTGATTTGTTATTGCATTTCTTGGATTTATATGCTTTTTAATGAACTTCTTGTTGCTAACAAATTGAAAAAAATGGGGATTGAAAAAAGGAACAGGTAAAAAGGTAAAAAGATAAAAGTAATAAAATTTACCAAAAGGCTGTAAAAATCTTAGCTTAGCCTGGAAGCCACCCTTAGTTAGTCAAAACTAGGAAAATATGCGCGGCGCACGCCGCGCGCGTAAATGAAAAACGAATTTATGTTTTTTTTCGGAGAAAAAACGGACCAAGGAAACATTTTTTCTAGGGAAAACGAGTAAAAACAGGATAATAAAACATTTTTTCTGGGGAAAACGAAAAGGTTTTTTCCAGAGAAAAAATGGACCACGGAAACTTTTTTTCGGGGAAAACGAGAAAAAACAGACTACAAAAACATTTCCTCGTGTTAAAACCGCGGCACACGACGCACGAAATACGCGCGGCGCACGACGCGTGCATGAACGAAAAACGAATTCGTGCAACGAAAAACGGATTTGTGTGTTTTTAGGGAAAACGGACCACGGAAATATTTTCCCCAGGATCTAGAGAAAAAACAGACTACGAAAATATTTTTTCGGCAAAAACAGAGAAAGGACGAACAAAAAATGAATTTTCATTTTTTTCTGAGAAAAATGGACCACGAAAACCTTTTTCCTATGGTCTGGAGAAAAAACGGACAAAAAAAAATATTTTTTACAACAAAAACGGAGAAACGATGAACGAGAAACGAATTTGCTTTTTTTTTCCGAGGAAAAACGGTCAACGAAAACATTTTTCCCATGCTCTTGAGAAAAAAGGACAACGAAAACATTTTTTCCAACAAAAACGGAGAAACAACATACAAAAAACGAATTTCCATTTTTTTAGGAAAAACGACCAATGAAAACATTTTTCCCATACTCCGGAGAAAAAACGGGCCACGAAAACATTTTTTTCGGGCAAAACGGAGAAAGGACCTGAAGGTAAAGCGCAGGGACCTATTGTTATAATTTTGGATCTGTTCGCTATTTTAAAAATTATAAAAGGGCTCGTTCACGATTCGTATTTAACGGGAGCCTCTTTCTGTAAAACGACGAACGGGGGACCTAAACACGAACCGGGAAATTTTTTTTCCCCTCATAGAAAATCGTAAAGGACCTATTTGTAAATTCGCAGGAACCTATCTGTAATTCTGAAGAATAGGAGGACTTTTTGCAAAATGGGGGTGGGACACGTGGGGCTCCTATCTGAGGGCGCTTTCTCCCGATTATAATGGAGGTGTGATTTGTGTGAACACAATTAAAACTATGAAAAGATTAATTTTAGAAGTTATTATTAAATCTATCCAGATTAGTAATTGATTTTCGTAAATTTTTGTATAGCTTTCTAGAGACTAAAATTTTTACCATAAGTTTATATCATCATTATCCATCTCTGAAAAAATTTACAAAAATTATTAACTAATTTTGACATTTATTTATATTTAATTATCTCCAAGTTGAAAATCTGCAAAATGGAGTAAAAGAATTTTATTAAAATAAATATTAAATTTTTTTATCTGAATTTTTTATGGTAGTTCTCTGACACTAATATAGATCTTATGTAAAAATATCAAACATTAATAAGTTCATTTTAGCCCTCAAGTAAATCAATTTCTGAAATAAAATTTCTGAATAGTGTTGATTGTCAGAATTTGAATAAAATAGTTACAGCGTATTATCCTCTAAAAATTTTACAGTGTCTAGATAACTTATCTAAAAGCTTAGTCAAAAAGTTTTGAAAAATATTGATTGGATTTGACCCTCAAAATAATTCCTCTTATTCGGATGTCAAAGGGTAAGCCATTCGTTGAATCCTATTCCCTCTCCATTCTCTCTCTGATAGGTGGGCCAGGCCATTAAAATCATGTTAGAACAACCCCCCTTCAACCCGAGTCACTGAACGGTTGGCCCTTCATTTAATGGGGCTCGACGGGGTCAGGGGGTACCCACTCACTTCTTCTTTTTCGCTGCCAAGTGGGCCCTTCTTGCCTAAGTTATTTAGCTAGATGTATGTTTAGGGGATCTACGCTCAAGAGTGTATGAATAGATTGTGTTTTTAGTATATAAATTGAATTATCTTTGGAGTCAGTATTTAAAGGAAACAAACAGACATAATGGAATATGTTGGAAGCTCTGGAGTTGAAAATACTTGTAAACTCTATTTTGACTAGAGTCGGCTTTAAACAAAAAAAATGTTTGTGGTGTTTGCGAGGGTTTCAAAAGGTGGATCTTATGAATGTTTTATAAGTGATTTCTGCCGGTGAAGTGTTTTCTGTTGGGAATGAGTTTCCCATTCTCGTTGAGAGAATATGTGGCGATTGCGGGTACAGGCGTTTGACTCGGGAATCGATTTTTTTTTTGGCTTCCAGAATGTTAATTTTGGTTTCAAAGAGAGGTCTTGCTTTGGAGGGGAGCAAGTTGAGTTGTTCTCGGTCTTTGAGGGTTCCTGTCAAAGGTTTGAGTGTAGTCTCTCTTTTAATTTGAGTTTTCCTTTGCGATTTTGCTTAGGGAAAGGAATGAGTGATCGTTGGTTGTTGTTGAGTTCTCTCCAATGTGAATTGTAGCGCTTTGGGTCCAGGTTGATGCATGTGGTTCAATGGGTTTAAAGGAATTGTATTTCTTTTGTGTTCTAGTTGGAGTTAAAGGATATGAATGCTTATGGTATAATGTTGAGTATAATAAAGATTCATACTCTTGGGTCTTGGATAGTTGAGTAAAAGGATGCGAGGGCGAGGCCCTCTTAGGAAAAAAAAAAGGGAACTGTTTGTGGTTTAGAAATGGTGAATTAGGAGGCTTGTAATGTTGGTTGAAAATCTTTTGGGAGTAAAGTTGTTTGCAAAGAAAGTGATGGCAATTGGATGTAAAGTGTTCGGTTGTGAATATTTAATTTAGCTAGTTGTTCTTGGGCACGAGATATGCCTGGGGAAGGATAGAATAAAATTTTATATAAAGTGGTTTGTGATTGGAAAGGAAAATATACCGAAGTGAGCTATTTCCTTAGATGATAATGGTTGGTTATGGTCGTTTTGTTGAAAAAGGTTAATCAATTGGAAAAGACGGGATTATGTTTATTTGATTCTTGGGGGGTTCAAGTTTGGAATCCGAGATGATGAAACGGATGGTATGAGTGATTGATTGAGATTTACCTTAGAGGTGTGTTAGAATGAAAAGTCTCGTATCATTCTTGTTGTCATGAATAAGATGAATTGTGACGAAAGGTCGAGATGGGAAATTAGATTGAGTTCTTTAGTGGCTGAAATTGAGGATGATAGTTGAGAAAGTTCTTGTGAGATTCGTTGTTCAGGAAATTCGTTGGGATCTAGAATGCAAGGGAGTTTTGTTAGGCGTTGGTCTTTACCAAGGCAATGCCTTTGTGTTTTATCGCTTGCAAATTTAAGTGGAAATTGGAGTGAATGTGGAATCATGACAAGCTGCACTTAATTGAGCTAAGTCAAATCATTTGGTTAATCGTTGAATTTGAGAATTTGGTTTATTGTTTGCAGCCGTTGAGTTTCTGCGTGGGTGTTTTGAGTTTGCAAAGAAGTTAAATCCTATGCGAACTTTGTTTTTTAGTTGTCATCCTGAGAATTCGGGGTCGAATTCCTTTAAGGGGTGAGAGTGTAATATCGTGATTGATTATCCAAATTTCTGAGGCTCCCTAATCCGGGCGCTGGGTTGTTCTTTTGGTGATCTGTAGGATTTAAGGGGTAGGTGTGGAGGAAATTCCCCTTACTCTTATAAAATTTTCCCCCAACCTAATCTAATCTCTCTCTCCCTTACTCCTTCCCCATCTCTTCCTGTTCGGCTGGCAGTCCAGCCCCAGGACCGAGCGTTCCTCTCCCCCTCCTGGCTTCCATGACGGTGCCTCTCCCCTGGCTCAGCCTCCTCCTGGCTCGGACGCCCTATCTAGCCCTTCCAGTCACCGTTCTCCGGCCGGCCACGGCCTCGGCGCCGACCGCCGGCCTCGGCGCCCGGCCACGGCCTCCGTCCTCCAGCACCGGCCGCCGTTCTCCTGCACCCGGTCGCCCACCTCCTGTAGCCGGTACTCCCTCCTCCTTCCTCCTCCCCTCTGTTGGTAAGCGTGGTGAGCTCTAACTTGTGGATGCTTTGATGGTATGGGGGAAGGTACTGCCATGGTGGGGATCTAGGGTTTGGATGTTGTTTTGTGTGGAGAAAGGATTGTAGGCTATGTGTTTGATGAAATGCCGGAAAGGATTGTAGGCTATGTGTTTGATGAAATGCCAGAAAGGATGAGGGCTATGTGTTTGATGAAATGCCGGAAAGGATTGTATGCTATGTGTTTGATTGAATGGCTTTGAGGTGAACGCATTTAGCTTTGTTTCGGGGTTGGATGTTGTGGTTGCGCGCAAGTCATTGGTTTCATTATGGAGTGTCGAGCATGGTATATGACGAATTTAATGCCATGCCCTTGAGCTAGATGTTTTTTCTTCAGTTAATCTATGATGCAACGTTTAGTTTATCTGTGGTGTTCGTGTGACTAATTGTGGGATGCTTCCATTTTTGGGTTGATGTTGATTTAGGGATGGCGTTCTAGTTATTATGTGGCTTTGATTAGTTCTTGGCCTAGGATGATTCATAGAGTAAGTTGAGGCTCATGTTGGAATTTGTGATTTACTTGCACTTAGTTGCCTATCGCTGATTTCGCTACTTCTACCTTTGTTGGTTGTAGATCTGTGCTATACTCTGAGGATTTGAGAGCTCCCTAAATTTCCTAGATAGCTGTGGGTGTTGCGATACTGTTAAGCAATCCATAATGATTGCTATGCACTGATGCATTTTGAATCGGTTAAGGGTATAGTTGCTTACATGGATTGATTAATTGCCAAGGACTGGAATGATTTCCGAATATGGACTTAGGTAAAGCATGATGGCAGGGGGCTTGGGTGTCGACTTATTTACATGGTATATGATGAACTAATACTATAACCTGTGAATGGGCTAATTCTCTTCGGTTTGTGGTTCTTTGCTATCTAGCGATTCCATCGGTTGGTTGACGTTTTGGTGATAATTTTAGCCTGCAAAGCGCCGAGGGAGTATTGCGAGTAAATGAGGCGTATAACGTAACCCTGATGGATTTCTCTTGTTGAGATCGATATTGTTGTTTATCTAGTTTGCAATACTCCTATTCCTGGGTTCTTCTACTGGACTGGTTGGATGACTTGCTTGGATGCAGAAATGGAATGTGAATTGGGAAGAAGAAATGTTGGTTGTGCTGCTTGTGGCTATTAGAGGCCGAATTGGAGTGTTTAAGTCATCGAATGTTTTGAGTGTATAAAAATCGAGTCGGATTTCTTGTGAAATGGTTAGTTGGTCCAATTGAGGGAATTTCAAAGCGGGTCTAAGCTTAGGAGCAAAAGTGTTATTTCTTTTATCGCTTGAACCGTGTTGTGCATTGTCTTAGGATGTATGCATTCATATTTATTGCAGGAGTATGCTTTCGGGAGTGGCTTCGACCATACGCCGCTCCACTCATCTTCACTAAAAAAGGCAAGTGCATGATGGAATAATAAGATGATAAGATGAATCGACGATATTGATTACTGAAAGTATCCCATATTTTTACTTACTGCTTTTAAGTGATCGTTCTTGCTTAAGATATGCTAAACTACTGTCATCGATTAAAAGTTATCTTGTTATGAGCACATTGATGCATGTGTTAGTCTTACGCATACGCTTTTTCTTAATGAACGTGGTTGTGATGAGGAGAATGGGTTCATAGTGGAATGATTGTTGACATTGTGTCGCAAGATAGATGAGCAATGACAAATAAATGTTGCATCATTTTCATTCATAGCATTTAATGGGCCAGGTCGGTGAGTAAGTCATAACTAATCTGGTGAGGTCGGTGAGAAAGTTATGACTAATCCGGAGTGCCCTTGTGTGCAACCTACTTTGGGTAGGTACCTCAATGGGATGGAGGTTGAGGGGGAACATCGACGGGTGTTCCCTCAGCTATACCGGTATAGGCTTTCGAGATGCATTCATGAGAAATGTAATGTGCATGGTGAGCATGGGTCATAAGTGCATTGCATAGCATTTGAAATGGTGAATGATGATGCTTGAGTTGTGATTTTGGTATGTGTCATGAGAAATGTAATGTGCAAGGTGAGCATGGGTCATAAGTGCATTGCATAGCATTTGAAATGGTGAATGATGATGCTTGAGTTGTGATTTTGGTATATGTCATGAAATGTGTAATGTGAGTATGAGGTTGGTTCTTATGTTTTATTTGAGTTATGGAAATCTTTTCTTCTCCCTGTTATTTAGCTGTGATATTGTTTATGTTATTGTTCTATTATGCACTTTGCTGAGTCTTGGACCCACGCTTGTTTATTTAATGTTTTAGGTACTCTAAAGAGCAACTTGCCGGGACTGGGATGTAGATGCACTTCCACTGATACTCACGACAGAATAAAGGAACTCAAATGTTATTTGGATTACTTTCACATCTAGTTGAGTTCATGTAATAACCTTGTTGTGGTTGTTTTGATCTCTTGATGTTAAGGATTGATAGTTGTTCGAAGACCATGACCCTTTGTATGTGCTTAGCGGGTCATGATGGTTAGATGTTATTTGTTGTTTCATATTACTAATTGTGATCTCTTTGTCTGCTGAGTGGATGTCCTAATTTTAGGGGAGGTGCTGCCGAAATTTCTAGTGATTTCGGTAACTTGCTAGTTTGTTAGATTGCTTTGCTAATTTATTCTAGTGTCTTGTGCTAGTTGTTGCTTGAGGGGGTAACATTCGGGGCGCGTGTGGTGCCGGGGTGTTACAACAGCCGAAACCAAATTTCTCATCCCATTTATTATACATCGAATCTTTTTCAAATTCCTTTTGGCCGAAGACTCCTCACCCACTCGCGAACAAAACTCCTCAACCAATTTATTCAGAGAACCCTCGTAGCCCCCTCGTGCCGACACCCCATCTTCCTCATCTCTGGTGACCCATGGAGAGCTCACTCTAAAGCTTTACCGGCACGGTGAGACATCCCATTGTACTCATCAAACACCGTAGATGCTTAAAAAAATCAATTGAATCTAGTAAAGCCTTGTTCGCTCTCGCGTTGAGTTCGGCCTTGAACTGCCGCCAGCCGCCATTGAGCCCTATGCTCCGGCCATACTTAAACTTGATTGATTGTTCTCCTGTATGCTGTCGCGCCCAGAATTTGAATTCCGAACACTTTGTGCGACACACCAGTCCAGGACCACGCTGGTGCTCACAGATACAGAGAGATGAATACCATTACACATACATAGCGGAAATAATAATAGTAAAGTATTCAACTCATATAAAAATCGTTAAGACCTTAAGGTCAACCTTACAATATTAAGCCACGCAGGGCTGAGTTCAGAGTAACAAATAAAATAGCAACAGCGGAAACATAACATTATTCGTGGCGCCAAGATGCCACAGGCAACCGACTTGGCCTCGCCCTAGTTGTTCGCCTCCGCTCGCTCCTCTTCACCGGCTTGCAGATCCTCTTCTTCTGGTGTTGTGATTTTTGGAGGGGTGAGTACATTGGTACTCAACAAGCTATGCACAGAATGCAACCTAACATACTACATGCCAGGCTTATTCCAATGGAATGGCTTAACATGTTTATTTTGCAGGGAAGCAACATTTAACAAGTAGCATAAATAGATTCGAAAGCGGTAAAAACAAATAATGTATCAGTAACTTTTCTAGAAATTGAGTAAAAGCATTCCCACATCCTAATCCATACTTCCATCACCTTCATCCTTTATCCCAACCACATTTTTAATAAAGTCTAACCCTTGACTGTAATCCCCGAGCGATGTCCAATACCGTGGACACGGCTATTCGAATAGTTTGTACACTCTGCAGAGGTTGTACACTTTACCCACACGATATAGTTAAACACCACGCAGGCGAGTAACCATAACAAAGTCTTTCCGAAACTTCCATCCTCGCATGTGTACCTCCCGGTATAGTTCCCACTGTCCCTTCCCTTTTGCGGAGCGGAAGTACAGGGCCAATGTATACCGTTGAAGAGATGTAAGACCAATACGGTAAACACTACACCCTTCTTTCCACATTTATAGCTACAAAAACCACCTGAGGTCTCACATGCTAAGACTTCGGAATCATACTAAACTAGGTCTGTCCCACCTGCACATGTGGTTGTATGTTAGGCCCAGTTCAAAGGCTTGCAAGGTTAAGTCCTTAGGTCGACCGTGGCAAGACTACCCAAAGTTCACAAAACCAAATTCAATCAACATCTCTCCCATGTGCCACATCGGCCCCCCATTGATCACTTGCCACTTGCCACAGTCTAAACCATTTTCCCTCCCGGTTGGTTACCATGCACCATGTGCCAACAACTTACCAACAACACATGTCACATTCTTTCAAAACAGTTTCCATAGTTCAATAGTCAGTATTTAGCTTAATTCAAAATTTGTGTCATTGGCTCGAATGGCATGGCTAAGCAGAACTACCACGTTTTAACTACCCAATTCTAGTGATTAGTGTTAACCAGCATATATAATCCAACCTAGGGTGACAAAGGATTTATTGGCATACAAGTGTTATGGACAAGGTGACACTATCAAGGGGTAATTATCTAATCCCAAATTACTTGAACACATTATAATTAAATTAGCATGCATAATTTAAAACAAATTAATATTTAAAAACATGGGAACAAAATGGTCAAAGCATAACTTGCCTTCAAAGATTAGCTGGTGTTGGTCTAGATCCTGATCTTGAGCTTGCTCCTCGAAATCGTCACCCTCACACAGTTCGACGTCTATGCGCAACAGATAAATAACCAAATAAACACGCAAATCAACATACAAACACACATTCAGAGAAATGCCGCAAATCAAATTAATTGATAATTTCATGAAAACTTCCAGACAATTAGTTTGCCATTTCCTAAGATTTATAAAATTTATTTTAACATTTTTGGACGTGTAGTTTGCGAGTTACAAAGTTCGTAAGTTTGGACTTTCCGCGAATAATTTAACAGTATAAATCCAATTATAAAATTTCATAAAAATTAGCGTAGCTAGGTATTAATATTTACTAATTAACAAAATTTGTTGCAAGTGATTCGGACTTAGAACGAATTTGTACAGAAAAAGACAAATTTCGCAAATTTTTAAGATTTCCTTCACAAAGCAACTTCTCATGTTGACGTGCATGATACTGCTCACTTCATCATGCAAGTCTTCGGATTGGTGGGTTTGGCTACGTGAGAGAGAGAGAGAGCAACCGAATGGCTTGGATGTGGAGGAAGAATAGAGAGCGATCGGCCAGGCGAGCAGCAGGCCGACTAGCGCAGGTCGAGCAGATCAGGTTGGCGTCGGCGGCGACAGCGACAGTGGCCAGCCGAGCCGGTAGCTAGGAGAAAGAGTGTCGAAGATTCAATCTGGTTGCTAAGTATTTCCCTGTATGAGTTTATTAGCTGGTTAAACTACCGCGTTTTGACCAGAAAACAATATGTCTGCTATGGGAAAAAGGCGAGGAAAAATACGTTGGAATTAATCTACACAGAGTACAACAGCCTGATAAAGATTCCTCTGAAACTAACATCCAACCTCAGTTTGTCAAACAAAAGCCTCTTCTTGCCAGACGAACTACAGAACACCTAATGTAACTTCTTCTTTAGAGAAGAACAAACACGTATAGGAATAAAGAGATTTTGCCTTGCCGAATTTCTGGGTTTTCTTTTATTATCTTGATCAAACAAACTAGGCAACAAGTAAATATTATTTAATATAGAATATGATCAGAAAGATCAGACTCTACATATCCGCTCCTGTTCTAATTTCTAACAAAAAAAACACGGAACTCGGAAGTTCCTAAACGGAAAGACATCCAGCACGAAATAGAACAGGAAACTGAAACAAGCAAAGATAGAAACCAGCAGCAAGATTATTACTAGCATCTGCATGCACCCTGATATGATCGTCAACATTACGAAACATCCTAATACGATTGCACACAACCTAGTGTATGTACATACATGCATACAACCCACTGTATATACATTTCTACGTACCAACATCTGTATGTATATATACACGCATTCGGCGCAATATATACGTATACATGACTAACATATATATATACACAAATACAGATGACGAGATCAATTGATTAACAGAGATAGAGCACGCGCGAAAGAAAAGAGAGAGTACCGATCGGCGGTAGCAGCGCAAGGGGGCGAACACGGAAGAAGGCGATCAAGCGGCGTTCGTCCAAGCAGCACCCAAGCCAGGAGAAATGGCAGCGTGGAGAGGTGAAAGGAAAGACAGCCAAAGTGTTGAGGAGAGAAAGCAACAACGTATTGAGGAAATGGAGGTTGATTAGTAGTAAAAATCGCCATTAAGGATTTGTAACGGAAGCATTAGGTAGGACTAGTAACCCATGAAACCCCCACTAAGGCAGGGAATGGGCGGGGCCCCTAATTGATGCGCACAGGCAGGCAAACGGCGCAATCCAAGAATGGAAATGACATTACGTCTTCAAATTCAGATTGAAATAGTGTTAAGAAGGGCAGCGATTGGAATAAAACAATAAAATGGCTCCAAAAATTATATAAAAAAAAATTATCTAAAATATTTGGGAATATTTGGAACCTAAAGAAGTTGGTTTCATGATTTTTCGACGTATAGATTTCTCGCTAAAAATCTTTTAGTGAATCAGACACCTGTAAAGATTTTTGTAAAATCAACGACTTACGATATAAAACAAGTTTTTCGAAAATATTTGAAGCGAACACTCTCGTCTACCTATTATCTTAATTTTAAACAAAATTTTAGATTTTATGCTTATGCAAAAATGCGTGATCTTTAGTTAATACGATTAGTTCAATAAACGTGAATCCGATTTACTCGCGAGGCTTCAAAGTAGATTCCGGAAAATTACAAATAAACCCAGAAATACACTAAATATATAAAAAGAAATTTTTGGGACGTTACAAACCTCCCCCCTTAACAGAATCTCGTCCCCGAGATTCGAGGCTAACTAAAGAATAGGTCGGGAAACTCCTTCTTCAAATCTTCTTCGCGCTCCCAAGTTGCTTCGCTTTCCAAATGATTGCTCCACTGAACTTTGCAGAAACGAATCGTCTTGTTCCTGGTTTCTCATTCGGATGTGCCTAAGATCTTAACTGGATGCTCCTTGTAGGTCAGATCTTCTTGCAGTTCTATCTCTTCCAGAGGTGTCTGCTCAGTCGGCACTCGGAGGCACTTCTTAAGTTGAGATACATGGAACACGTCATGTATTCCTACAAGTGATTGCGGCAACTCCAACTGGTATGCGACTTCGCCTCTGCGACTCAGGACCTTGAACGGACCAACGTATCTTGGTGCGAGCTTTCCTTTTGTGTGAAACCTTTTAACTCCTTTAAGCGGGGTGACTCTGAGATATACATAATCCTCTGGCTCAAAGCTTAACTCACGGCGTCGGTTGTCAGCGTAACTCTTTTGCCTTGATTGTGCAGTTTTCAATCTTTCTCTGATCATAGCAATCTTTTCTTCTGCATCTGAGAGTATGTCTGGTCCGAAAACTTGACGCTCACCTGTCTCGTTCCAATTTAATGGTGTTCGACATGAACGACCATATAAAGCTTCAAATGGAGACATCTTCAAGCTAGCTTGAAAACTGTTGTTATAGCTAAATTCTGCGTATGGCAGACATTTGTCCCACGAAGTGGCGTATGACAGAGCGCAAGCCCTTAACATATCCTCAAGTATCTGATTTACTCTTTCAGTCTGACCATCTGTCTGCGGATGGTATGCCGTACTGAAATTCAAATGGGTGCCCATTGCTGTATGCAACTTATTCCAAAATCTTGAGGTAAATTGGGTACCTCGATCCGATACTATTTTCTTTGGTACACCATGTAAGCACACAATTCTGGCCATATACAGCTCTGCTAGACGATCTCCAGAGTAAGTGGTTTTCACCGAAATAAAGTGGGCGACTTTGGTTAGGCGATCAACTATCACCCATATTGAATCAAATCCTTGCTGAGTTCTGGGTAACCCGGTAATGAAATCCATACCGATCTCCTCCCATTTCCACTCAGGTACTTTCAAAGGTTGCAACAGTCCTGCTGGCCTCTGATGCATTGCCTTTACTCTTTGACATATATCACACAATGCGACATGTTCGGCAACTTCTCGTCTCATGTTTGGCCACCAGAACCTCTCCTTGAGATCCTGATACATTTTTGCACTTCCTGGATGAATTGAGTACTTAGAATCATGCGCTTCCTCAAGTATCAACTGCTTTAACTCAGGTTTATGAGGTACACATATTCTATTTTTCATCCACAAGGTACCTTGCTCATCGATTCTGAAGTCCTGGGCTAAGCCTTCATCCTTCTTGGATTTGATCCTGAGAATCTTATCATCATCCTTTTGACCTTCCCGGATCTGCTCTTCTAGGGTCGATTTTACTTCCAGGGTAGCCAAATATCCGCTAGGTACGACCTCCAATCTTAGCTTCTGAAGCTCTCTACATAAGTCCGTCTGATTTTCTGCAATCACCAAATTCAAGCTGTGACTCTTCCGACTCAAAGCATCAGCCACCACGTTTGCTTTTCCTGGATGGTAGTGGATTCCGATGTTATAATCCTTGATTAATTCTAACCATCTTCTTTGCCTCATGTTAAGATCCGACTGAGTGAATATGTACTTTAAACTTTTGTGGTCAGTATATATTTCACATCGGTTTCCAATAAGATAGTGGCGCCATATTTTAAGGGCGTGCACTATAGCAGCTAACTCCAAGTCTTGAGTTGGGTAATTCTGCTCATGTGGTCTTAACTGTCTCGAAGCGTAAGCCACTACTTTCCCATTTTGCATCAGAACACACCCAAGTCCCTGATGCGAAGCATCACAGTAAATGTCAAAGCTGTTCCTAACATCTAGCAACACTAGGACAGGTGCCGAAGTTAGGCGCTTCTTTGGTTCTTGGAAACTCTTTTCGCACTCTAGCGTCCATACAAACTTTTTCTCCTTTTTCAACAATTGCGTAAGAGGTCTTGCAATTCATGAAAAACCCTCAATGAATCGGCGGTAATATCCCGCCATTCCAAGAAAACTTCTTATCTGGGTAACTGATTTAGGTTGTTCCCAGTGTAATACTGCCTCCACTTTCTTTGGATCGACAGCTACTCCTTCAGCAGTCATTACATGACCCAAGAACTCTACTTTCTTTTTCCAGAAGTCACATTTGCTGAATTTTGCATACAATTGGTTCTCTCTTAACTTCTCCAAAACCATCCTTAGGTGTTCTGCATGCTCTTCTTCAGTCCTGGAGTAAACTAGGATGTCATCAATGAAAACGACGACAAACCTATCCAAATATTCCATGAATACCTTGTTCATCATATTCATGAAGTATGCTGGGGCATTGGTCAATCCGAAGGACATGACCGTGAATTCATAGTGCCCATACCTTGACGAAAAAGCTGTCTTTGGTATGTCCTTGGTCCGAATCTTCAATTGATGGTATCCGGATCGAAGGTCTATCTTAGAGAAGACTCCCGCTCCTCTTAACTGATCGAAAAGATCATCTATCCTGGGCAAAGGATATTTATTCTTTATCGTCACCTCGTTGAGTGCACGATAGTCTATACACATTCTGAAGCTTCCGTCTTTTTTCTTGACAAACAACACCGGTGCTCCCCATGGAGACGAACTGGGTTTGATGAAACCTTTTTCCATGAGTTCTTCAATCTGCTTCTTCATTTCCACTAGTTCTTCTGTGGACATCCTATAAGGTCTTTTCGCGATCGGAGCTGTGCCAGGCACCAGCTCGATAATGAACTCAATTTCTCTATCTGGTGGCATACCAGGCAGGTCTTCGGGAAAAACATCAGGAAACTCTTTTACCACTGGCACATCTTCTAAACTGACAGTCTTCATGCTATTGACCAAAAGTTTTCCATCTCGGATTGAGGTTGCTTGAAATTCCACTTTTTCGCCGTCTTGGTTCTCTACAGACACTACTCTGCGACCACAGTCCAATACAGCTTTGTGCTTGGCTAGCCAATCCATCCCAAGGATTACATCCAAGGTTTGGGTATCTAGCACAATTAGATTTGCTAGAAACTCTACCTCGTTTATGACCAACTTAACTCCTGAACAGCCTAGGTTAGATTGAAGTTCCGACCCAGGTGATTGCACCACTAGTGTGCACGTAAGTTTTCTCAATTCCAACCCATTTCCCACAGCAAAGTCTTGCGAAATGAAGGAATGCGAAGCACCAGAATCAAATAAAACGGTGGCAGGTACTGAGTTAACCGAAAACATACCCAATACAACGTCCGTAGCATCTTGAGCTTCCGTAGTTGTGATATGATTCACGCGGCCTCGGACGACTGTGGAAGGTGCAGCTCCTGATTGATTGTTTCCACGGCTTGCTGCTGGCGCTGGTGTCTTCGTTGGCGTGGGCCCCAAATTAAAGCGAACTGGGGTCACATTGCCTCTCTTCGGGCATTGATTAGCAAAATGTCCCGGTTCGTTGCAACTGTAGCAACGCTTCACTGTGACTTGTTGGTTCGAACCAAATGTGTTGTTTCCCGGAGCTGGCGTTCTGAAACCCTGGCTCGAAGATCCGGGTGTAGCAGTTGTCTTCTGGCCGGTAAGCTGTGGCTTGAACCTCGCAAACTGTTGTGGATTTATTCTCAACCTCATCTGGTTTGGACGCCCTCCTTGACTAGTCATCCGACGCTTACGGTCTTCACCAATTTCTTTATGCTTATCCTCAAGAATGAGCGCTTTGTTGACAAGTTCTTGAAAGTCCAGAAATGTGTGGGTGATCAGTCCCACCTGCAACCCAGAGTTGAGTCCCTTCATGAATCGGGACTGCCTCGCTTTATCCGTTGCCACATCCTCTGGCGCATAACGGGCCAACTGCGTAAACTTGTTAAGATAATCGGCCACTGCTTGGCCTCCTTGCTTGAGAGATCGAAACTCTTCCTTTTTCAACTCCATCATACCCTCTGGCACATGATATTGGCGGAAGGCTGCAGTAAATTCCTCCCAAGTTATCTGCTGAGGATGCTCGTGGGATGCGCAAAAGTTCTCCCACCACTCTGCAGCAGTCCCCTCCAGCTGGTGTGAAGCATACAGGACCCTCTCATTGTCTGCACACTGGGAGATGTGTAGTTTTCTCTCAATAGTCCTGAGCCAATCATCCGCCTCTATTGGGTTGGCATTCACAGAGAATATCGGCGGCCTGGTTCTCATGAAGTCAGAGAGTCTAGACTGAAACTGGTTCCCCTGGTGTACATTCGGATTGTTGTTGTTGGCGACAGCTTGGTTCTGCATCTGTTGCATAGTCTGCATCAGCTGGGTTTGAGCAGCAAGAAAAACTCCCAGATTTTGCATATTAACTGGCGGCGCAGGCTGAGGATTTGGTGCTTCATTCGGGTTGCCTCCTTGGTGCGAACCACTTCCTCCAGCTCCAGTGTTGCCACGGGTGTTCACCATCTGCTATTTGCTCCAACAATTTAGAGAAGAGAGAGAAAAAGAATAGACAAGTAGGAAGAATCTTATGTGGGGAAACCCGGTTTAACCCAAAACTTATACAAACATTATTAATAACTTGGTATGGTTGCTTATCCAAGCCAAAAAGCTATGCAACACATACTGCACTCTCATCAATCAAGGAAGAACCAAATTTCCCTAAGCACACAACAATCTCGCGTCTAAAAGGGTAACTTTCCTATCTTAAGAGGTGCGACTCTCACCCACGGGTCTCAACTGACTAAAGCACTGGTTCTTCTAGTTCCTGAAACACATCATTAATCCACTTCTCTTCAAGCTCGACGATTCCTTTCATCACGATCTTCAGGGTTAGCAGCGATACCCAGTACTTTCTCCTTAAGCGTGAACCATCGTTAACTACTCAAAAGGACTCAGGGAAGATTGCCATTTAAACCAGTGGGAAAGATAGGAATTTCAGCAGAGGGGAACAGAATGGAAGAATAAGATAAGTCAAGAATTTATTATTCTTTCAAGTTAAATTTTCTCTCTAGAAAATAATTTTGAAGCTTCTAACGACGGCCAATCTATCTAGGGTCAAGACCTACAGTCGGTATGGCTCTGATACCACCTCCTGTCGCGCCCAGAATTTGAATTCCGAACACTTTGTGTGACACACCAGTCCAGGACCACGCTGGTGCTCACAGATACAGAGAGATGAATACCATTACACATACATAGCGGAAATAATAATAGTAAAGTATTCAACTCATATAAAAATCGTTAAGACCTTAAGGTCAACCTTACAATATTAAGCCACGCAGGGCTGAGTTCAGAGTAACAAATAAAATAGCAACAGCGGAAACATAACATTATTCGTGGCGCCTCAGTATGCCACAGGCAACTGACTTGGCTTGCCCCTAGTTGTTCGCCTTTCCGTTCTGCTCCTCTTCACCGGCTTGCAGATCCTCTTCTTCTGGTGTTGTGATTTTTGGAGGGGTGAGTACATTGGTACTCAACAAGCTATGCACAGAATGCAACCTAACATACTACATGCCAGGCTTATTCCAATGGAATGGCTTAACATGTTTATTTTGCAGGGAAGCAACATTTAACAAGTAGCATAAATAGATTCGAAAGCGGTAAAAACAAATAATGTAACAGTAACTTTTCTAGAAATTGAGTAAAAGCATTCCCACATCCTAATCCATACTTCCATCACCTTCATCCTTTATCCCAACCACATTTTTAATAAAGTCTAACCCTTGACTGTAATCCCCGAGCGATGTCCAATACCGTGGACACGGCTATTCGAATAGTTTGTACACTCTGCAGAGGTTATACACTTTACCCACACGATATACTTAAACACCACGCAGGCGAGTAACCATAACAAAGTTTTTCCGAAACTTCCATCCTCGCATGTGTACCTCCCGGTATAGTTCCCACTGTCCCTTCCCTTTTGCGGAGCGGAAGTACAGGGCCAACGTATACCGTTGAAGAGATGTAAGACCAATACGGTAAACACTACACCCTTGTTTCCACATTTATAGCTACGAAAACCACCTGAGGTCTCACATGCTAAGACTTCGGAATCATACTAAACTAGGTCTGTCCCACTCCAGACATGTGGTTGTATGTTAGGCCCAGTTCAAAGGCTTGCAAGGTTAAGTCCTTACGTCGACCGTGGCAAGACTACCCAAAGTTCACAAAACCAAATTCAATCAACATCTCTCCCATGTGCCACATCGGCCCCCCATTGATCACTTGCCACTTGCCACAGTCTAAACCATTTTCCCTCCCGGTTGGTTACCATGCACCATGTGCCAACAACTTACCAACAACACATGTCACATTCTTTCAAAACAGTTTCCATAGTTCAATAGTCAGTATTTAGCTTAATTCAAAATTTGTGTCATTGGCTCGAATGGCATGGCTAAGCAGAACTACCACGTTTTAACTACCCAATTCTAGTGATTAGTGTTAACCAGCATATATAATCCAACCTAGGGTGACAAAGGATTTATTGGCATACAAGTGTTATGGACAAGGTGACACTATCAAGGGGTAATTATCTAATCCCAAATTACTTGAACACATTATAATTAAATTAGCATGCATAATTTAAAACAAACTAATATTTAAAAACATGGGAACAAAATGGTCAAAGCATAACTTGCCTTCAAAGATTAGCTGGTGTTGGTCTAGATCCTGATCTTGAGCTTGCTCCTCGAAATCGTCACCCTCACACAGTTCGACGTCTATGCGCAACAGATAAATAACCAAATAAACACGCAAATCAACATACAAACACACATTCAGAGAAATGCCGCAAATCAAATTAATTGATAATTTCATGAAAACTTCCAGACAATTAGTTTGCCATTTCCTAAGATTTATAAAATTTATTTTAACATTTTTGGATGTGTAGTTTGCGAGTTACAAAGTTCGTAAGTTTGGACTTTCCGCGAATAATTTAACAGTATAAATCCAATTATAAAATTTCATAAAAATTAGCGTAGCTAGGTATTAATATTTACTAATTAACAAAATTTGTTGCAAGCGATTCGGACTTAGAACGAATTTGTACTGAAAAAGACAAATTTCGCAAATTTTTAAGATTTCCTTCACAAAGCAACTTCTCATGTTGACGTGCATGATACTGCTCACTTCATCATGCAAGTCTTCGGATTGGTGGGTTTGGCTACGTGAGAGAGAGAGAGCAACCGAATGGCTTGGATGTGGAGGAAGAATAGAGAGTGATCGGCCAGGCGAGCAGCAGGCCGACTAGCGCAGGTCGAGCAGATCAGGTTGGCGTCGGCGGCGACAGCGACAGTGGCCAGCCGAGCCGGTAGCTAGGAGAAAGAGTGTTGAAGATTCAATCTGGTTGCTAAGTATTTCCCTGTATAAGTTTATTGTAACATCCTCAAAATTTATAAAAGGATAAAATCAAATATTAAAATGTGAAACTACTTTTATGATGCATTTCTTGATTTTATGAGCATTTAGTGAATTATTGCTTGATTAGAAATGAATATTGGAATTAAAAAAAGAGATATTGTAAATGGTAAAATGGTAAAAGATTAAAGTTACCATAGTAAAATCTTGGATAACCTCAGAATGCCCTAGAATTCACTTTGGCTGGTCAAAAGTAGGGTATGGGATTATTTGCAAGTTGATATGATTAATTAATTGTGAAACCTTATCCTAGATTAGACCTTGTCAGAATTCTTGAGAGAACCCTAGATCTTTCCAGCACCTAGGATTTTTACCATGTAATCTCAGTAACATTATCCTTGTCCACAAAAATTTACAAAAATAAATAACTGGTTTTACTATTTATTCTCATTTAATCTTTTCAATCCTGAAAATCTGTAAAATGCAGTAAAATAATTTTAATACAATAAATAATATTATTTTGACTTTGAAATTTTTATGGTAGATCTCTGACTTGATTAACAATATTTTGTAAAAATATAAAAAATTATTAAGTTCATTTAGACTTTCAAATAAATCATTTTCCGAATTCAATTTTCTGTACAGTCTTGATTGTCAGAATTTTAATAAAATATCTACAGCGAATTTTAATCCAAACTTTCTACAGTAGGTAGGTAACTTAACGTGTTAACTTAGTAAAAAGTTTCAAAAATTATATCTATGCTTTGGGCACTAAATTAATTGCGACTGCTCTGTGCTGTCCCATATTGGCTGAGGAGAAAACGAAGTTTTCTTCACCACAACTTGCTAGTGGGCCCAGCCATTAATTGGGGTCTGCCGACCAAAGGAAATGAATTCCATTTGCTGGCTGACCGGTGGGCCCCTCTTGCTCTATGGTCCCACATGCTAGTCACTACCTTTTGTTCTCCATTTTTTCTTCTCTCGACAAAACAGAGAACCAAGCCATCTTTTCTCATTGCTGCCGTTCACATCTAGTTCAGAGCCACCTTGCAGCATGCACAGCTCCTCCTTTGCCATGGCAATGATCGGCATCAATTCTGCTGCCACTGCAAATAAAGTCCGGCTTGATCATCTCCTTGCCACAGCAATAAATGGCTGCCCAAAACATTGTCACGGCAAGCCAGGAGATCACGAGAAGCTTCATGATTTAGCTGACTTCATCGTGAGAACTGAAATCCTTTCTTACGGCGTCAGTATTCCTGGCTTCATTGCCCTGTAACCGGTCGAAGCTCCTGGTCTCTTCTCTCCCCCTGTGCAGCCATCGGCCAGCCGAGCCCCTTCCAGCTTCTTCCGTCCTGGTGATTTGACCTCGCCACAGCAGCACAAACATCCACCGCCTCCTCGCTTTGGCATTTTCCCGGCCAAACCGACTTAGCTCAGCTATTTAACCCCAGTAATAGTTGGCTCAGCCGGTCGGACCTCACCACACTCCCTCTGCCCCCTTCATTGCCGAGCCGAGCTCCAGACTACCATTACCGCGAGCTTCAAATAATCGAGCCAAAGTTTGAATTCAACCAAACCGGTAAAGCAATGTCCAATTCATTTCCACCATAGCTTCGTAATCACCTAAGGATCTTTGTCCTTCGTTCAATTACAGCGCACGACGGATGTACTACCGCTGCGCAGCAACCGTTCTTCCTCAAGTTCGGTCGCCCGGCGCCTCGCCCATACGGTCCTTCTCCAACCAAGCTAGGTACTGGAATAGCGTCCTCCTTACACACTGATTCTTTTCCCTTGGTTAGCCGAGCTCGAACTTTACCTCACCGTCCTCCCAGCTATCACCGCCACCAAGCTCCGCCCGCTGCCGTCACCAGATCGCAGTGGAACCCCTCCGGTCTTGCCGAATTTTCCTTTGGCCTCCTCACGCCACCCTCATACTCACCCTGCAGTTAGTCACCACCCATCGACCCTCCGCCGCCGGCGCGACAAGCGCCACTGCCGCACGCCGCAAGACCTCGCCGCTGGTCCTCGGTAGTGCCATCGAAGCTCAACTGACCTCACACGTGAAACCCCCTAAGTCTCCTCCAGCTCACCCCGTCGGTGCTCGGGTCCGACTGGTCCTCATCATCGCCGGCGAGGCTGCGCCATGTGCTCCTCTGCTTGGAGTCGCTGCGCCGCGGGTCCCACAAGTCAGCCCCCAAGCCGGACAAACTCACTGATCGTTGGGCCCCGCCTTGATAGTAGACCGGCCCAATTGCAAAAGAAAACATGCGCACACTTGGAAATACGTTTTCTGTTATGGAAAACGTATTTTCTTATTTCAACCCGAGAAAATTCAAACTTTCATATTTTTTAAACTATAAGTCCAAATTAAGTGAAACAACTTCCTAAATTCATGTTAAATCACCTAGTTTCAGAATATAGAAAAATGTTTGAAATTTGTTTAATAGTTTAAATCAGTTTTTGAATTTAAAGAGTAGGATTCGAATTCGCTTCATGTAGATTTTGTGCAAATGATGTCCAAATTGAATGAAACCAATTTTGTTGAAATCCTTATGTTATATGCTGTCTAAGTACGCAATTAGATTTAAATTTGAAGTTAGTTTGTATTAATTTCCTTTTTAGTTTGATTTCAATGTATAGAATATTCAAAGGGCTATAACTTGTTTATTTTTCATCCAAATAAAATGAAACTTGTTCTGTTATACTAGTTGGCCCATATAGAACTTGATTCTACAAAAGTACTTAGGGTGTGCAATATTTAATTGAAATTAATCATGTTGCTATATGTCCGATTGTAATTAATATAAACCATAGCTCCTGAAATCATAAAATGAATCCTAAAATGTTCCTAGGGTCATATAAATATTTTCTAGGATATAAGAATATATCATGATTAGTTAAGATTGAACTAAGTTAATAAATAATCATACTTGTATGACATATACTTAGAATATGATGCATAAATATAGATAGCAATGCATATAAAGTTTGTTTAGTATGATTCATAGTGCGTGACCATTTAATCTACAAGAATGATTGCATATCATGTTTGATTGCATATCGTTTTTAGTTGCAAACTTAAGGATTAACTATCCATAACTTGAAAAGTAAATAGGGCATCACCAATGAGTACTAATAAAATCAGCTTTAGAATAACTTTCTAAAACTAGCCTATTTCATTATGTAGAAGTAATTCTATTACAATTTGCTTTGCATCTGAATCCTATTTAAAAGATAACCCTGCGCTTTATGAGCCCTAAAAGCCCATAATATATATATGTAACTAACTTTGCTCAATAATTAATATTATAAGTTAAGCTCTACATTAGTAGTTATTTGTTAGGTGCCTGGTATTTGCTTAAATTGAACCATGCATGCACTAGTGATTGATTGTGATGTCTGCTTATGTTCAATAGTGCACCCTGTTGTTTTATGTACTAATTTAAATTAATATAAACAATCTTAGCTTCTTGAATTCGTAAAATAAAATAGAATGAATCATAAGGAATAAATGTTGCATGCGATGCAACCCTCAAACCATTAATCGGTAATAAGACTACGACGTAAAAGTAGTACGTTCGCTTACACGATCTTGAAACCCTAAACCACGACCCATGCCTGTTTTATGTAATGATTGATTATTTGAATTTTCATCTGATTTCCTTTTGCCCTTATTGAAAGTGTTATTTGCTATTTGCTATCTTTTCCGTTATGCGACGTGTAGAATCCGACGTCTCGGACTTCATCGTCGACGACTTCAAGATCATGTCTTCGACTTCGTCGCTAAAAGCAATGGATAGCAAGGCAAGCACTCATGTAGATCCCAATTTTCTTTAACAAGAAGAATCTAATTAAAACTTGCATGCATATGCTATATTTTGCATACACTGCTATATTATGGAAAATGGTAGATATAACCTTCATTGATGGCTTTCCTTAATCAGTAGTGATAGATGAAACCCTAGATTGTTGATAGACACACAAAGTGGGTATACTCGATTATTACTTGCATATGCTTAGCCCTGCTTTAGATTGGGAACACGAACGGATGGTTATACTGTTCGTGATGAACTAAAATTGTTGGACATGATGAACATTAATCTTGAACCTGTTGGAATAATGTGGTTATTGACACTTTCTTTTTCTGGAAATAAAACTATGATTTCGACGTGGGTGATTATTGGCAATAGCCGGATGTACATGTTTTAATGTGTACGTAGATAGGGTGGAGTATCGCCCATGTTACTTTAAGGACCGAACGTAGTGTTGCATGATCCAAGATAACCGTACATCCACAAGTGCTGGGATGGGGCAGCCTTGACTTATTAAATTATTTGGGAATTAGCTTTGCACATTGGTAAGCAGTTGTAGCACGGGCATTCCGAATATAGGTTTGCTCGAGGGAGGTGTCATCACCGAGGTGTTGGCATCTGCCGTTGTAACGGTGTACGCCTGGCTATGAATTTGGGGCTGTTGTTGTACCATTTGAGCCGCGGGCTCCTGAATACTATTGCTTCACTGTTTGTTTGCTTCCATCATAGTCAGGGGTAACGTCATTGGGCTAGTGCAAAGTTAAGGTTCAAGTAATCGGACGGTTTCGTTATGAACTCCCCGCGGACATACCAAAGGAAGTGTGTCATACATGTTGCAAAAAGGGAGAACATATCTTGTGGGTAAAGCTGTACAACTCTGCAGAGTCTAAAACTATTCGAATAGCCGTGTCCACGGTCATGGACGACTTGGCGAATTGACACTAGTTAGCTGTTTATATAAAATGTTTTGGCGAGCTTACCCTTACAGATGATTCAATACTTGACATTACGTTGGCAAGGTTGAATTCAGCTGTTGTGCCCTGTGTGGACAAAACTTTAATCTTCAGATAATATTTCATATGATGGGACTGGACGTTTTATCACTCACAAAGGGATGTGAGTCTTTTATCACCTTTATGGTACTCTTACATATTACTTTTGTATTTACATACTTGTTATTTCATTTCCTTTACAAGTTTCGCTTTCACTCTACTATTCAGTATTTATAATTCAATTTGGCTGCAAGCAAAAGTTAACCGTAGAAGCTTTATTCTAGGATCAGCCTGCATTTCAAACACACAACTCAAGTCTTGCTGAGTACGAAATGTACTCACCCTTGCTATCATTGTTGATTTTAGGTGAAGATGCAGGTATCTCGATGAACTTTACTTTGACGCAGGATTACGGGATTTTTAACGACATTTCTTTCTAAGGCTTTACCTTGTCAGTTGCCTGTGGATTATGTGGCAAACTACAAGACATCTGATTCTTTTATTATGTTTAGTTGACCTTCTCGGTCATAATGTATCATTACTTCCGCTGTAATAAAATATGAAACTTTTGTATGGTTGTGATTCCAAATTGTGTTTTGTGCGTGCCAGCCACTGATCATGGGAATGGTACAGTATGCACATTAGAGCCTTGCTTTTATGTTTGCACTGTAGCATAAAAGTGAGGGTCTCACATTTATTAGCTGGTTAAACTACCGCGTTTTGACCAGAAAACAATATGTCTGCTATGGGAAAAAGGCGAGGAAAAATACGTTGGAATTAATCTACACAGAGTACAACAGCCTGATAAAGATTCCTCTGAAACTAACATCCAACCTCAGTTTGTCAAACAAAAGCCTCTTCTTGCCAGACGAACTACAGAACACCTAATGTAACTTCTTCTTTAGAGAAGAACAAACACGTATAGGAATAAAGAGATTTTGCCTTGCCGAATTTCTGGGTTTTCTTTTATTATCTTGATCAAACAAACTAGGCAACAAGTAAATATTATTTAATATAGAATATGATCAGAAAGATCAGACTCTACATATCCGCTCCTGTTCTAATTTCTAACAAAAAAAACACGGAACTCGGAAGTTCCTAAACGGAAAGACATCCAGCACGAAATAGAACAGGAAACTGAAACAAGCAAAGATAGAAACCAGCAGCAAGATTATTACTAGCATCTGCATGCACCCTGATATGATCGTCAACATTACGAAACATCCTAATACGATTGCACACAACCTAGTGTATGTACATACATGCATACAACCCACTATATATACATTTCTACGTACCAACATCTATATGTATATATACACGCATTCGGCGCAATATATACGTATACATGACTAACATATATATATACACAAATACAGATGACGAGATCAATTGATTAACAGAGATAGAGCGCGCGCGAAAGAAAAGAGAGAGTACCGATCTAGCAGACAAGAAGGGGACGAACACGGAAGAAGGCGATCAAGCGGCATTCGTCCAAGCAGCACCCAAGCCAGGAGAAATGGCAGCGTGGAGAGGTGAAAGGAAAGACAACCAAAGTGTTGAGGAGAGAAAGCAACAACGTATTGAGGAAATGGAGGTTGATTAGTAGTAAAAATCGCCATTAAGGATTTGTAACGGAAGCATTAGGTAGGACTAGTAACCCATGAAACCCCCACTAAGGCAGGGAATGGGCGGGGCCCCTAATTGATGCGCACAGGCAGGCAAACGGCGCAATCCAAGAATGGAAATGACATTACGTCTTCAAATTCAGATTGAAATAGTGTTAAGAAGGGCAGCGATTGGAATAAAACAATAAAATGGCTCCAAAAATTATATAAAAAAAAATTATCTAAAATATTTGGGAATATTTGGAACCTAAAGAAGTTGGTTTCATGATTTTTCGACGTATAGATTTCTCGCTAAAAATCTTTTAGTGAATCAGACACCTGTAAAGATTTTTGTAAAATCAACGACTTACGATATAAAACAAGTTTTTCGAAAATATTTGAAGCGAACACTCTCGTCTACCTATTATCTTAATTTTAAACAAAATTTTAGATTTTATGCTTATGCAAAAATGCGTGATCTTTATGGGCTGTTTGGTTGCCTTCTCAACTCAGCCAGGCTGTATGAGTGGAGCCAGGCTGGTGGGATCCAGGCTGAGTAGATGCAAGAGATTCTGTTTGGTTGATTGTATGAGCTGGTGCAGGCTGAGAAGAGATGCTGTTTGGTTGATTGTTTGAGCTGGTGCAGGCTGAGAAGAGAAGATGTTTGGTTGGCTGCATGAGATAGTCTGATACGAAGAGAGCGTGTTTTTTTATGTCATTATTGATTGGTTTTTTTTTTGTCATTATTGATTGGTTGTTCCCAGAAGACTGGATACAACTAGATAGTTGACATGGATACTGCATTATGTATCAGTTGCGACATTATTGAATTGGTTGGTTTTTTTTCAACTAATGCCATCTCAGTCACAAGATATTGGTGCTCAGATGCATAACAATAGAATAGTTGCTCTTTCAATTTTTAGTCAATGTATTGCTTCAGGGTGCTTCAAGCTCTTTTCCTTAGAAGTGCATTCAAGAGTGTCATTTTCAGAGTAACTGAAAATGCTAAAAGAGAATTGCGGGCTGCTTCCCTTAACAAAAGTTTGGATCTTGAAGGTAACATTTTAAACTAAAATTCTAAAATTAATGGAACGAACCGGCTTTGGGGCAGTCAATCTATCTGATATTTTGTCTCGAAAGGAATGAACATAGTATAATCATATATATCAAGTAAAACATGATGATTGTTTTCCATGTACTTATTTAGATTCATAGAACTCTCTCAGATTATGTATTTTTATTTAGACAAAAGGACATCCCCCACTTATATTGAAAGCAACTTGTCTTAGATACAAGAGGAAAGGAGAAAGCAAAACAAAACCCAAAGCATTTACTCGCCAGATACATCATCCATGAAAAGACAACTCCACAATCTGACAAAACAAAATGAACAAACACCCCATGTTCAACTTCTACACTTGCCAGCGTAAAATTAGCCAGTGCTCCATTTGTTGCTTGCATCATTCTAGCTTTAGCTTGAATCTATTCCACCACCGCTTCACATAATAAGTTTCCTTAAATCGGTTTTGCATATCCATCTAACAAATAAAATCAAAACAAGGATTACCAAACAGGTCAGATCGAATCGGATACATGCCATGCGAAAAATAAAATATGTATATGGATGTGTCAAAATGTTTGATGCAGATCGCTTTAAAATGAATATAGTTTATGGCAATTGATGAAAATCCTAGCATTAGAATACAGATCACACAAATTGGCCCTTTCATTAAGGATGTTGACCCTTCTATGTCAAGTAATGAGGTAAACTACACAACAAGCACAAGCGATCTGCATTAAGGATGTTGCACCGTAAATTGGCCCTTTCATAAGAATACAGATCACACAAATATTCAAGTAATGAAGGAAACATAAAGGCATGTTGCACACAAATACAGATCACACAAGACAATGTATAATTCACAAGTAGAGTAAACAATAAAATTAAGTTTTCAATACCACACAAGCAACATTCAATCGAACAAAAAAATCTCAAGAAGGTATAGTACTTGGGCCTGTTCTTCTAAATGCTCATTGGAGCATAAACTCCAAACCCGAGGCTTCACCCAATTCTCGAGTGGAGCAAATTCTCAGGAGCAAATTCCCGACAAGTGATGGGGGCGTAAGAATCCTATGTCTTCCTCATTTATCTTGTTAATGAGCTAGTCTTCACCCTATATCCTCTTCATTTCTTTTATTAATGGGCTATGCATATATCCAAATATTTCATCTTGAGATCGAACAATAGATGTATGAACTGCCAGTGGATCTACCTATGCGAAATGTGGAACTGCCAGTGGAACAATAGATGTGAACAATAGAGGTAGAAATGGATCTACCTATGCAAAATGTGCTACCTCGGTTTGGCGACGGGCAGAGACAAGTTGAGATGACCGGAGATGGGCCGCGGCGGAGACCGGAGACGTAGGAGACCAGGGGCGGAGATGACCGGTTGGATGGCAGAGACGTGCGGGGGTCGAAGAAGGCTGGAGGGCGGAGACGCGCGGGGTTCGGAGACGCGCGGAGACGTCTGGAGGGCGGAGACGCGCGGGGCTCGGAGATGGCTGGAGGCGCGCGTGGCGGCGTGGAGGGTGTGGAGGAGAAACCCTCAGATCTGAGGAGCGCGTGGTGGCGTGAGCGAGCGGAGGCGACCGGCTGGAGGCGCGCGCGGCGGCCTGGAGGGCGAGCGGAGAAGCGCCGGGGGGGGCGGTGGAGACGGGCGGAGAAGCGCCGGCAGAGAGGAGGCGTTGGGGAGAGCTGTGCGAGAGCTGAGAGGAGGCGTGGGGAAGATGGGCATCTGCGGAGCTGCAGCCGTGCGAGATGGGCGCATCTACGGAGCCAGGCCCGCTGGAAACGCCGAAAATTTTCGTTTCCGCGGGGCCTGGCTCTGGGAGCAAGTTGCATCGGTAGGGCCAGGCCCAGTCACCTGAGAAGCCAACCAAACAGTAGATTAGTTAATACGATTAGTTCAATAAACGTGAATCCGATTTACTCGCGAGGCTTCAAAGTAGATTCCGGAAAATTACAAATAAGCCCAGAAATACACTAAATATATAAAAAGAAATTTTTGGGACGTTACATATGCGCAAGATCATGCTGGTGCTAACCGTGATGTTCATTCAATCACTCTGATCGTGCTTCACCGCCGGCGAGCCCAACACCGTGTGGCCCTGCTCTGAGTCACTGCTCTGTGGGACCAGCCTGTCAGTCGCTCCAAAGCGCAGCGTCTCGCTGCCAGGTCGACCCCACAGATCAATCACTGGTACACGGACCCCGGATGTCAGCAACTGGGGGCCGTTTTGAGTGAGCCAACATGCGCAGCACGAGAATATGCTTTCCAGTTGCGGAAATGTATTTTCTAATTTCCTGGGAATTTCTTGAACCAAACCACTTCATTTGATCATAGCCTTTAAACCATAGATCGAAATCAAGTGAAACAATTTCTAAATTCATGATAAATCCTCTAGTTTCAAAATATCTAAAAATATTTGAAACTTATTTAGTAATTTAAATTTAAAGAAGGGGATTCAAATATGCTACATGCACAATTTTTACAAATCATGTCGAAACTGAATGAAACCAATTTTGTTAGGATCCTTATGTTAAATACTGTCTGAATGTGCAATTAGAATTGAATTTGGAGTTCTGTTGTTTTAATTTCCTTTTCGGTTTGACTCCAATGTATTAAACCTTTAAATTGCCATAACTTGTTCATAATTCATCCAAATAATGTGAAATTTGTTTTAATGTACTAGTTATGCAATGGAGAACAAGATTATAAAATAATATTTAGGGTGTACCATACAACTTTTTATTAGAAATAGTTGTGCTACTTCATATACTAATTGGTATTAGTACAAGTAGTTTCGCACCTTGAAAATGAATTTTAGTATATTTAATCTTACAATCTTAGCTCCTTGAATTCGTAAAAAGAAATAAAACAATACGTAAAGAATAGTTGTGTATGCGGTAGAATTATACGATTTTACTATCACATGAAATGTTGAAACCGTGACTGTTGCTTTGCTTGTATATATGATGATTTTATTTGGTTCTTCATTCGACTTCTTTTTTGCCATTATTAAAAGTTGGTATTTTCTATGTTCTTATTCGACAACATGTAGACACCGACGTTACCGACACCGCCGTTGACGACTTCGACTCCGAGAACATTCCATGTGATACTACGGAAGGTCGAAACATTATAAAATATGAAATCGGAGATAAAAACTATACGTTATGAAGTTTAATCGCGTTTCCGGGCCGATTTTGGGAGTTTGGGCCTCTCCGGGGCGATTTGGGCCTTAGGGGGGACCCCACATGGGCCGAAGGTGGAGTTTTTTGGCCCATGTGGGGGAGGGGGGAAGCAAAACCCTGCCCATGCGCCCCCTCCCCTTGCCCTGGGGCGCCCCACCCCCTTGCCCTCCTTCCCAAACCACCACCCCCACTTCCTCCTCTCCACGCCGCTCTAGCCACCCTCCCCCTTGCGCCTCCTTCCCTCTCCTCTCCACCTCCCTAGCCATCCTAGGGGAGCTCCTCACCCCTCTATCCTGCTGTCCTCTCCGTTGGGAAGCTCCGCGACGAGGAGATCCGGCGGATTCGGAGCGAGGAAGGAGATCGGGAGAACCGGGACAAGATTAAATCGCCGCTTAAATCGGTTCATCGTTAAATCGGCGAAGGTATGGTTAGGGGTAATCCTTGGGGTGGTCTAGGTGCTGTTCTAGAGGGTGTTTTGATGCTTTTAGATGAAGAGGTGGCGCTGTGATTGGGTAGATTTGATGAAAACTAGAGTTTGCATAGGGTTCTGTTTCGGGCAGATTGGGCGCACGACCTAGGGTTTGAGTTCTCGCAATTTTAGAGTCCGATTTTGGTCGGCCGCCTGTTGAGAAAGTTGTAGATAACTTCAATACCTTTAATTGGACACCAAGAACGTCCAATTCCACCCAGCCGTTTGAAAGTTATGATCGTTTTACCGAGCATGTTCAAATCTGTGACGTAATTGGGACAGAACGTAATGTTTTGTAGATTAGACAATTTTAGAGTCCGAATAAGCTTTTCCCAATACTTAGAAAAAGTTAGGAAATTTCCTAAGCTTTGCGATGATGTACTCATTTAATCGATTCAGAGCCCTAGAACTAAAGTTATGCTAGATTGAAGCCTGCTAACCCGACGGGATAGATTCTCTGTTTTTCGGTTTTGGGAGTAATTTGTGAAGTCGGGGTAGACGAGTTTTTGCGTACTATTTTGGGGGCACGTTTTGAGTGTGTGGAATGTTTGTGCAGGTGGTGTGACCCCGGGAGTGCCTTCATCCTCTCGCCAATCCGTCGCCCGCGGTTAAGGCAAATGTATTGGAATGAGTTGTGTGTTGTATGAATTGCTAGACTTGCGTAGGTGCAATGTGATTACATGATATACTAACTTGCCATGATTGATGTTTGCCTATGACATGATGAACATGATTTCATATTGATCATGAATTCGTTGTATTAAATGTTTATGCCAATCTTTACATGTTTATGTCATATGTGCATTCATAATGGAAGAGGCGACCCATGCTGATGCGGGCCTCTGTGTTCACACGTAGTGAACACGAAAGACCTACCTCGTAATCCCATCCACGGTTGTGCATGGGAGCGAGTCAGTAAGAGTAGGCACCCTCCATCTACGGGATGGAAGGGGAAAGGGGGTGCACGCCAACGGGTGTGCACTCGGCAATACCGGTATGTGCTTCAGAGAGATATGGGCATGGCATTGCATTGCATTGCATAAATGAAGTGGCTTATGAGATGATTATGACGTTCTATGAGATGCATATGAAGATGTTTATTTGAGATGTTTATGAAGATGTTATATGAGAGCATGAATGAAGTTCATGAGTTGATTCTCAAGTTATGTGAATGGCATTTAGTATGTATGTGAGTTGTTATTATTTTTGTATCATTGCAATATACTTGCTGAGTGATGAACTCACGCTTGTGTTTCATGTTGTTTTTAGGTACCATGAAACCGGCATGCGGGAAAAAGGGCATTAGCTACACTTCTACACGTAGCTTCACACTCATAGACAATTTAATCATTTGGAGTCATGATAATAATGAATAGTGCCATGAAACTTGGTGTATGGCTTGGTTTTGAGCTTAAGTTCGTTGTTTGATTGCTATAATTTGTGGAATGGTTGAATTCCTTATTTTAGACATAAGTGATGCTATACAGTCGATATTGCTGTTTTAGATGTTTGTTAACATGCTATATCTTGCCTTAGTATTTCTGTTGCTTCAATTTATGGAAAAACAAAGGAGATGCTGCCGAAATGTTCGGTTTTAGCATATGCTCTTTTGCTGTAATTTACCCTTATTTGTGTTATTTAGATGTTGTTTAGTCTATGTTTGGTGACATCCAAGCATACTAGATGTCGGGGTGTTACATTCCAGAAGAGCAATGCAAGCACCCCTTGATCATTTTGGTCCCAATTTGACAATCACTTAAAATGTGGAACAAAAACTTGAATGCATGTTTTATGTTCTACAAGCTAGTTCACGTATTTTATGGGTCTGATAGTTATCACCCATTATTGATGGTTTCCCTTAATCATGATTATCATGTGAGCCTTGATAACCTTAGTTGATAATTATAATATTAGAATGAGTATAATCTTTTTTCCACATGCATATGCTTAGCCCCGCTTTAGTCAATTAACTGGTATTGGGTCCCCACACCCACACTCACTTTTCTTAATGTACTTTCTAATGGTTACTTGTAAAAGTAAAGGATACCGATATTCAATAAAAGTGAAAATAAAACTACATTTTGGACATGTGTGATTATTGGCAATAGCCGGTTGTATAGATGTTAACTTGTACGTAGACAGGGGGAGAATATCGCCCATGTCACATTAAGGACCGAACTAATGTGTTGTTTTCATGTCAAGATAACCGTACATTCACAAGTGCTGGAATGGGACAGTCTTAAGTTATTAAATTATTTGGAACTAGCTTTGCACATTAGTATGCTGAAGTAGCAAAAGCAGTAAACCCTTTCGCCTTTGCTTATAAGGGGCTGCCACATGAGTCTTGTGGGTAAATGTATATTCGGTGCAACGGTGTACGCCTGGCTATGGGAAGAAATGTTTATTGTTTCATTGAGCTCAGATTATTTGTGATCTATAAAATCGTTGACCCATGGGGTCGTTTGTTTCTACCATAGTCGGGGTTTAACGTCACCGGGCTGGTGTAAAGCTAGATTCTAGTAATTGAACAGTTTCGTTATGAACTTCCCGCGAGCACACCAAATGAAGTGTGTCAAATAAGCTTTGCAAAAAGAGAGAAAATATCTTGTGGGTAAAGCTGTACAACTCTGCAGAGTCAAAACTAATCGATTAGCCGCGCTCACGGTAATGAGCACTTGGTAAAGTTATCACATAGTTAGCTGTTTTCTATTTTCATAAAATTGGACTGATGATTTGGAAATGAAATTCCTTATTGAATATTACTTCTGGTTATTACTTTCTCACAAAGGACCGTGAGCGATCTGTTACTTTTACTCGCGAAGGGTTGTGAGTAACATACTATTATTATGTCTTTTAATACTTGTTATCTTAATTATCCGTCAAGCTGTTCTAAATTTTATTTATGCTTTCATTTACTATTCAGTATTATATCATTCAAATTTCAGCTTTGCGCAAAATTTACCTTAACATCCTCTCTTTCGAATCAGGCTGCATATATTTAGGCTTTGTAAAAGTCCTGCGAGTACTTCTGTACTCAACTTGCACTAATATAGGTTTTAGGTGGAGAACTAGAATATTTTGACGATGATAATGCTAACGATGAACTCGTGTTGGTTGGCGACGACTGTTTCTAGGGTTATCTTGTCTATTGCCTGTGGATTTTAGGCTTAGAAGGCAAACAACAAGATTTTATATTTCCTGCTGTTATCTACTTTTGGTTGTGTAATATTATGCTTAAAACTTCCGCTGTAATAAAATGTTGGAACTTTGTATGACTGTGTTTCGAATTGTGTTAAGTGCGTGCCAGCTATTGATCATGGGAATGACACATGACACACTTTAGAACCTTTCTTTTATGTTGTCTTGTAGCATAAAAAGGAGGGTCTCACAATGCGTTTTTTTTTCTTTTTTATTCGGTGCAGCTCCGTGAGAGCGATATATGCACACATGTCATGTGGTGGTATATACAGTGTTCCCATCCGCTGTATTGAAGGCTAACTTTGTAAAAATTTTGACAGGGTTAATTGATCTAAACAAAAATTTTAATTTTGAGGCTACACCAAGTGAAAATTTCTGTGGTTTAGATGAAAGCTGCATTAAAAAGTGATGGCTCTGACGCGGTGCCCATCAATCAACTCATGATCACAGGGAAAGAAAATTCTATTGCTGCCGATAAGGACACAAAAATATTGGAAAATGTCAATGCATGACGACGGCGTGTGAATGACACCTGCGCAAATGAGTTTATTTCTCCTTTTTAATTTTCCAACTTTATTTGATTCCAATTACTCTCAACAAAGTACCCAAAAAAAAAAAAGATCCAGATATCGAATACCCCAATTAACAAATTGCTGTCACTTTTGTTACTGGTCCTGTGATGTAGCATCATGGGTCACAAACACATGAAATGACGCATTCCATATTGAACGGATGCTTAATTAGAAACCAAAGTGAAGTGCTACTAATATAGAACACACGTCATTAGCCTCTGTTCATATATTTAATTGGCAGCTTTGGTGTTAAGTGAGATGGTATCGTTTGAGAAAGGTTGGCACATCCTTAATTGGTTCGTCGGCAATATTCGTGGTCCTTTTGATCTCGAGCAACACAAAAGGCCAAAAGGGCCTTCGTCATTTGTGAGCTTTATAGAATTTGCGTGTTGCATTTCAGGCCATCTCCAACAATCGGATGGAGGAGAGCCGGTCGGAAGAGGTAATTCCTTATATGTCAAAGTTTGTTTTATTCCTTATATATCACTTATTGTCTCATTGACATCTCACATATAGGTTCACTAGTACAAAATACCTTATCAGTGGTAGTTTTCAATCCGTCACAGATTAAGTGCCACTAATAATCGGAGATTATCAGTGACGGTTTTAAAACCGCCACAGATAATATTATTAGTGGTGGTTTTTGACTAAAACCGCCACTGACAATATTAATATTAGTGGCGATTTTTGGCTCAAACCGTCACTGATAATGGTAATATCAATAACGGTTTGAGCCAAAAATTGCCACTAATAATACGACTATTAGTTGCGGTTTTTGGCTCAAACCATCACTGATATTACCATTATCAGAGGCGATTTTAGCCAAAAACTGCAACTGATAATTCCAGCCCACAAAATAAAAAATCAGCATTTCGGGCTAGCCTTAGGAAGTGCTAGCCATGCCCTCTAAAACAGCATACACAAAGAACAATTATATCATACACATTTTAACTGATGTATACACAACTAATCTATAAGATTAGTCATAATGAAGCATCAATTTATACTTTGTAATGATACAAAACTTAAATAATAAAGCCTAAACTAGTCTTCTAAACTACAAGCCTACAAGCCTTCATAGTTGGTTGGAGACGAATGACGTGTAAGATGAGTATGGATCACTGGATCGTTGTTGTCTTCATCATAAAACTCGCCTTTTTTGTTGATGACTTCCTTCATGATGAAGTAGGCGAGCTGTCCCTGAAAAGCTTGGATTTCAACAGGAAGCAGTTGACGGATACACGCATTCATGGGTACCACCAAAGAGTCTTAACAAATGAGCTGGCCGCTTTTAAAGCCTGGGCTTAACGAAGGGCCCATGGGCCACAAAAGAGACTCAGTCCCGACCTGGGCCAGCCTTGGAGCATTCCGACCCCCTGGGACGGAGCACTCGGCGGGCTCTGACCCCGGCTTGGGCAGGACGCTCCACGGTTCCGATCCGGTAGGGGCGTTTCGTGCGTCATCACCTTCATCTCCAGATTCCCATCCACTTCCCCGATGGCTTCCTTCTCATGCGACGGTGTACCAGCGTCGAGGGGCTGGATCCGCTTCGGCGCCCTTGACTTCGTTGCTACTACGATGGGAGAGCTTGTGCTCATCCCTGCCGCTGTCCGTGACCAGGCCTCCTCCATGAGCCTGGACGCAGTTGCCGACATCCTTCTTTTCAGGACCCCAGCTCCATTGGGGCCACGCTTCAGGGAGTCCGCCGGAGAAGGCCGGGGCGTTGCCCCCTGGGTTCTGGACGTAGAACCACTCGAGGTGCCACCCCCGGTTCGACGACGGCAGCTTCACTTCGATGTAGTCTGCCGCATGGCTGCCCCGCAACTGGAGGATTGCGCTGCCGAAGGGCGCGGCCTCATCCGACGGCCTATCCCTCCACAGCCACACCTGAAAGAAGTACCTCCAGAGCCCCCAGTGGGGTTCGATCCCCAGAAAGGCTTCACATAGCGTGATGAAGACCGCTATGTGAAGCACGCCATTGGGGTTCAGGTGATGCACTTCCACCCCCGTAGAAGTGCAGTAGCCCGCGGACGAACGGGTGGAGGGGGAGCCTGAAGTGTAACATCCTCGTTTTCGGCTTTCTGAAAAAATCTAATTTAAATTAATTAAATTCAAAAATTGGAGTTTCCTTGGTGTTTAACCTGTCATTCCTATCCATCCAATATCGGAATTCAATTCCCTTTCGTTCAAAAAATCGAATTTCCCGGTTCCCACCGGTACCCAAAATTTCACCTGAGTCCAAAAATGCTCCAAATCTCATGGAACCTATTGCATTAGGTCCCAAATATTCTAAAAACATTTTGGAAATTTTCCCAATATTTTTGGAGGTTCTCTGGTATTTTATTCCGCTCGGCTTTTGTTTAATGCCTGCTATTCGCTTCAGAATATTCAAATCCACAAATTTCATCCAAATTCCGCGAAACTAATTTTATTGGGTTCCAAATATTCTAAAATGGTTCTAGGAATTTTTCCGGAATTTTTAGACCATTTTTGCTATTTTTTATCTAGGGCGTTGCATTTACGTAACTCTGAGCCAATAGAAGCTCGCCACGTGGCGCTGCAGTGCCTCTTCTTCAACCTCACGATGGCATGTTTCCTAGGAGGAGCTTTCTCTTGCCATTCATGGAGGCATGCACTTTAATCACCCATAACTTCCCCCATAAACCTCCAAATCGCGACCCGTCGGATCCGTTGCGGAGGGGAGATCAAGGAGTTTCCATTCCCGGAGTCAATGAACCCTAAATCACGTCGGAAACGAATTCATTTACCAAAAACCAAAATCGGCATTTATGGCAATAACTTTGCCGTTTCTTCCCCAAATCGCGCACCGCCGGTTTCTAAACCTCCGTGGCGGAATCCTCTTTCCAGAGCACACATCCTTCCATTGCCTCTCCAACTCAATCGTTCGTGAGATCAAGAAAACCGGCGCCGGGACACCGTTTTCGTGTTCTTCGCGTTTATCCTCATAGCTTCCTCTTCGGTGATTCAATCTCCATTCCGTTTGTTTCCTTGTGTTCGTATGGGTGTCTAGATTCTAACTCATCCATCAATTTTAGGATTCATCAAGTTTTGACGACGAATTTCGTGTTGGAATCAATTCGGCCGAACCCGTGTTCTTCGTCAAATTCGTCGTCTCTGGTGAGAATTGGTTCAATTCCTTGCTACTATAAGCTCCTCTAGATGTCCCCTTGGTGATCCATCATTTTATTTTGCAAGGTTTCATGAAAATTTTTGCTAAAATTCGAAGTTTTTGAAGAAAAGCAGGTTCTCTGTTCTTTTCCTGGGATTTTGCCCGTGCCGGCCAAGATCAGCGCGCCGCGTGCCGTGCCACGCCGCCGGTCGCCCGCCGCCGCCTCCAACCCCCCCTCGCTGGCGCTCCCCCCACCAAGCCTCCTCCCTTCCTCTGTTTCTTCCATGGCCATGGCCAAAAACATGGAGAAGGAGGCTTGGGTCTATGACAAGGGGCCCCACCTGCCATACACTCAAGCCAATCCAAAATTCAGAAAAAAAATCAGAAAAAGAATATTCCGAGGAATATTCCCTCGTTTTCGATTTTCCAGGATTTTCGAACTTCGGAAGCTCATATATTTTCCGTCCGAACTCCGATTGACTCCGTTCAAGTTCCTAAATTCATCTAAAATCGATACCTTCCTGCCAGTACTACTTTTGTAATTTTTGGATTTTATTTATTTTCTTGTTATTCATTTGTTGTCCCGTTTTGCGCGTAGCCGAGGAGCCGTCCGAGTCCGCCGACCCCGCTGCCGAGCTCCAAGGTTTCGACACCCTCGCTGCGACCGAAGGCAAGTCCCTTGACGCATTTTGATCCTATGGTTGCAAATGCTTTAACATGTTTTATAAACTTGCATGGCTATGTTTATGTTCGTATGTCAAATTTAGATGAATAGTTAATCCAATTTGTGATTACCTCCTTTGTTATTGACATCCATGCTTACTTGTAACCCTAGGACTTTTGCTATGCCATGTTTACCTTTTATGGTGACCTTGGTTGAATAGTACGATAGAATTGCTTAGGGCCAATATTGATGAAAATGACCCATGGGTGGGATTATACAAAAATAATGATTTAAAGTGTGATTTGGAAATTATTATAAAGATTTTGGTACTGTTTTTCCAAAATAAAAAGAAAAGGAAAAAGGGTTTGGACTTGGGCGGATTGGAATGTCGGGTGGGTGCGGATTGAGCACTAGTTTCCATTGTGCAAGTGCCGCCCTAAGTCAATTAAGGACCGACGCTTATGACTGTCCATTCTAAGCATAACCGTACTACCACATGTCTAACATGGTACGACCTGGCTAAATAATTTGTAGAAACCTAACTTAGACTCGGTAGTTGGTGGAACGTGGGTGCCAGATAGAGGCAAGTTGTACTCCCCACACGGCGCAAGAGGGGGCTTCTGTACTGGGTAGATAGAACCCTAACAGCGGTGAAACCTCAGCGGGTGAGTTGGGTTAGGCGTATACATTGTAAAGGCCTTGTCATGATCTCTCTGCCGACACACCAAAGGAAGTGTGTTAGTTGCATGGCATTAAGAGTTGATCATGTCTTGTTGGTAAAGCTGTACACCTCTGCAGAGTTAAAACTATTCGAATAGCCGTGCCTATGGTCAAGGGCAAAGCAAAAAATGCTTTCATACTAGTAGACTTTGGTTTTGGTTTGAAAATAAATGAGGTTTTGGGATTCGGGAGTGGTTAGAACTCTCGGATGATGAATTGGCGGATTGAGCCAACCAGGTAGATGGAACCTGTTTTTATATCATGACGGATAGAGTCATGTGTGGATAATCTTGATCTTTTAAACTTGTGGCGGATAGAGCCCTTATATTAGTGATGGTGGATAGAACCCTCACTGAACTATTACATAATTCAATTGTTAAAAAGAATTGCTAAAATATGTTTTATGAAACTTATTAACTAGTATGGTTTGATGAAACTTGGCTTTGTGCAAAAGAACCATATTAAGCCTTCCTTGGCAAGCCCCACATATGCATACTTTCCCTGACTTGCTGAGTACTTTTGTACTCACGTGCTACACATCTTGTCATCATTAGAGAACTACCAGGACGCCGTTGAAGACGGTGAGTTCTACTCCGAGGAATTCGAGGAAGATCGCCAAGAGAGCTAGTCGTGTGTCTTGTCATCGCCTGTGGTGTTTTTGGTTTTTGGTTTTTGTCGTTTTCGCTTCCGCTGTCGTGTCTCTGGTCTCGTGACCGAGTATTGTAATAAGTGGCCATGTGGCCCATACTTTATTATTATGTTACAATTTCGTTATGTACGGCAATGACGTATCACTGTTGACTGTGTGTACTAGCTACTGATCTGGGACTAGTACAGAAATACACAGGAGATTTCGGATAGCTGATCTGGGGTCTCACACGAAGCCGCGCTCGAAGAAAGAGGCGGGCACCACGATTTCCCCGTCACCCGGCGTAGGGATACCGGCCCCCGTTGGCACCATCCACCGCAGCTCCCCACGCGGGGGAGGAAGCCCTTCTTCTCCAACACAAGCGCGCGGCTGGACTGGAAAGAGCACACCGGCCATGACATCCTCCGAGGGCTAAAGGACAGGCAAGCGGAAGCTTTCCCAAAATCGGTTCCCCTCTTTGCCTCTCTCGTTTTCTTCTTTGGCAGGAGAAGGCAAGGAGGCGAGAAAAGCAAATGCGAGTGCTGGTCTCAGCACCTGCCACTCCGAACTTATAGGCACCGACGGACGCGAGCCCAACAGGTGTCACGCCTAACGGACGCCTCCTCGGGCAAAGCGCCGGACGAATCGCCATTCGCACCTGCCAGCCCACTACCGAGCCGCCGGTAAGCCGCGACGGTTCCCAATACCCCCACTACGCATTAAATTCCGACAGGACAGCCCAGAGCGAGGACACCACGTCAGGCGGCGCACGCCCGCAGCCCCGTGGTCTCCGCCGGTGGGGGCGGGCCGACTTCCTCAAACAGGTACGCAAGGCTCACTGGGCCACTTCGGCCTCGAGGCACCAAAGAGCTCAATGGCTCCAGCCCGAGGTCCGACCTAACGCTGTGGGTTCCTAAGGCCCGGTCCACCAAGCAGATTTAGCGCCGCCCCAGTGGAAATTGAGCGAGGGGCGAGCCCTCGGTGGGCCTCAAGTTGGGTCGGCGGACGACCCAATCGCCCCTACTCGCGTCCGAAACCATACTTCACACTCTCTCGCGGAACCCATCGATGGGTGGCAGCCAGCTGCGCCCTAGGTCGGCGGACGACCCAGGGCCAGACACCCACGCCGGGAATCGTCTGCTAGGAAAGATCCCCCTCAGGAGGGATCTCCAGGTCCCACTCAGATTACCCATTAGCAGCTCACGCGAGCACGACGTTCAAGCCGACGTTTGGCAAATGTGCGTCCGCTCACCCCCTCCAGGTCCCACACCTGCGGATGGGGCGTATACGTGGGACAGACAGCGGCTACTCCTCCCGCATATAGCCTCACCAGATGAGGATTGATGGATGCCACTCGCCTAGCTCTGGCACAAAACGAGCACGATTGACTCGCCTAGCTCCGGCACAAAACGAGCACGACTTACTCATCCAGCTACGACGTAAAACAAGCACTCGGGCACCAGAACCTTGCTGAAGGCATCTGGGCACCCGCACCAACTAAGGCACCGTCCAGCTACGACGCAAAACGAGCACTCGGGCACCAGAACCTTGCTAAAGGCATCTGGGCACCCGCGCCGACTAAGGCAGTCGGAACATTCCCCCGACCGACATGGCACTCGGAGACGCAGGGATGCGATTCCATGTCGGTTCATGAATGTGCGCTGATAAAGACAATCCGGTCGGTCGTCGGGCACTCCCTGGTAACCCTCTCGACCTAGGCGCTACGGCCTACGCCCCAGTGGCTACGGTCACGAAGTAGCGCCTCCCGGAAGAAGGGATCGCCCATGGGGAGTGGCCCACGGTTGGTCAGAAACATCTCTTTCCCGCGAAACACTTATGAACGCTTCGTGCTACGGACGCTCGTGAACCTTAACGTGCGTCCGCACGGGTCGGTGACCCGACTGGCCACTCGGTGACCCGACTGGCCGCTCGGTCCTCCCTAGCGGTAGCCCTCTCGACCCGAGTGCCACGGCCCATGCCCCGGTGGCTACGGTTGCGAAGTGGCACTTCGCGGAAGAAGGAAGCGCCCGAGCGGAACGATCAAATGGCTGGTCGGGAACACTCCTCCCCCGCGCAAACACACGTAAACGGTCCGTGCTGCGAGACGCCCGCAATCCTGCTCCGAGCGCATTCGATTGAAGGAATGTCCCTACGATGCCCCGACCGGCAGAAAACCGCGCTCCCTCGCGCATCCTCCTCGAAAAACGCTAGCGCTCCTACGTTCAAGCAACCCAAGCGCAACACTCATCCCCCCAGCAACCATTGCGAAAAACAAAGACCATAGAAAATGAAGCCGGGGCAAGCGCCACGACTGGCCAACACCATAATATATACATACATATATTGTTCAGAGAAGAGCGGGAAGGGAGCTAAGTACAAAAAGATAAAATTATTCTTGCAGCGATCGCCCCGAGGATCTTCAAGGAGAGGCGTCGTCCTCAGAGCTGCCGCTGGAGGCGTCCGCGCGCAGCCAATCCGCCACACCCGCCACAGCGTCCGCCGCCCGAGTAAGGTGGAAGGCGTACTACATGGCAGTATGCTCCAGAGGCTCGCCCAACCTCACTCCGAGCGGCTCTAGGCTCCTCGCTAGGCTCTCGTAGGTGGGGCGGAGCATGGCGAGAAGATCTGCGTGAGCCCTGATGAGCTCCGCCTCGGTAGCCTGGGCTCGGGCCCGCTGTGCTATCAGCTTCGCCTCCTGGGCGGAGGCCATGGCGGCCTGGGCGCTCAGGGAGGCTTGCAGACCCACCAGCACTGCCGACAGATGGGTCGCGCGTGCCCTTATCCCCAGGACACCGCCCTGAGTGGGCGACGGGGCCTGGGGGATGACCCCGGCGCCCGCCGCACCCCCCGCCACGACGATTGGCGGGGGCACCACCGGGGGCGGGGCCGAGCCCGAGCCGGAACCGCTAAGCGGGGAAAAGCAACGAAGAACAATACAACATTAGCCAAGAAGGAAACCAAGCCCATCAGACAGCTGAGGCAGAGAAAACTTACGCTGGAGCAGAGGCCGACCTGGAGTCGAGGCGAGGTCTCTTAGGGTCCTGGCCCCAGGAGGCATCGTATGCTGGGCGCTTGCCAGCCCGCCGGTCGCCGCCAGAACAATCGCCTTCGCTTGCCATCGACTCTTCAGAAAACTCCGGGGCGGTAGAGGAGGCCGACGGGGAGTAAGGCGGGGGAGCGGGTTCGAACGATCAAGCGTGGTCGTTCTCGCACCCCCCGTGCCCTACTTATACGCACGCACGAGGCCATGAAATCCGAACAGCCGCTCCCTACTGCGCCGAGCCTCGGTAACACGCGACGGCGCCCTTCCGTTCTCCCCGCTGTGCATTAATTGAGGCGGGGCAGCGGTAGGTGAAAAAACGTCGCCTCGGATGAAGCGTTGCGCCGCCCCTCGGCTCCAGCCCCGGGGCCGCCCGTACAGCCGCCGGATTAATTGAACCGTCGTGGTCCCGAGGCGACAGACGGGACAAGGATTCGCGCTGAAGGCTGAGATCGGCGCGGCAAGAACCCGACCCACCAAACGGATCCAGCGTCGCCCCGATGAAACAGACGCCCTCGACAAGCTGAAAGTCTGATAGCGGAACAGTCCGCTGCAAAGATCCCAATCCGAAGAAGCCTCCGAGGCTCGCATCCGACCGAAGTTAACCCCCCGACCGTCTCCCTGAGCCGCTCGGGGGCTACACCCACCGGGTGCACTCGCGCGCACCCAGCCTAAGTGGTCGATTGGGTACTCTTGTAACCCGATTGGCCGCCTCCGATCGAAGTTAACCCCCCGACCGGCTCCCTGAGCCGGCCGTTACACTCCACTGCGTGCGCCATACACTACCGGGCGGCCGATTGGGTATTCTTGTAACCCGATTGGCCGCATCCGACCGAAGTTAAACCCCCGACCGGCTCCCTGAGCCGGGGCTTTACACTCCACCGGCGCCACAAGACTACCGGCGGGCGGCCGATTGGGTACACTTGTAACCCGATTGGCCGCCTCCAACTGAAGCAACCCCCGATCGCCTCTGACGTCGCACTCGGGGGCTCGGGGGCTACTGACGGATACACGTACCATGGGTACCCCCAGCAGCCCGGAACAGCGAGCGGGCTGCCTTTTAAAGCCCAGCTCTGACGAAGGGCCCATGGACCACAAAAGAGACTCAGTCCCGACCTGGGCTAGCCTTGGAGCATTTCGACCCCCTGGGACGGAGCACTCGGCAGGCTCTGACCCCGGATTGGGCAGGATGCTCCACGGTTCCGATCCGGTCAGGGTCGCCTTCTCCAGCAGTCGGGGCACCGAGTCCCGCACTAGCGTTGGCCGACCGCCCTACTGACTTGACATCTCAAGAAGTCAGTGTTAGGGTAGGCAGCACCTTCCTGAGATGTCAGAAGGGCCACCGAAAAGTCAAGCACCGGTCCCATCGTCCTGTCACACGGCAGAGTGGGGCGCTTCCTCCCGAAGCAGCACCAAAGTCAAATATCATGATGCAGGCGCCAGATGGATGTACAGAGCAGTGCGTCACTTCTCCAACTGGGTCAGCTATCGACCCCCTCAGCGAGCCTACCAACCCAGCGTATGGGAACCGAAGGCCAGGACGAACGACAAGACAAAAGCCAGACACCGAGGCGTACAACACCCCTTTTTTCTTTCCAAACTCCCATGTAACCTGCCACCTCCGTGTATATAAGGAGAGGTAGGATACCAGCGGGAGGGCGACGGACCCGATCGATCGAACCAGAGACCGATCGAACGAACAACGAGAAACGCACTCTCACTTGTAACACCTCGTAACTATTTGCTCTCGGAAGCAATATACACCCACCTCACAGACTGGAGTAGGGACATTCGGCTCGAATCAGTATACATCTTGGGCTCACTGAGTCAGGCCATTCGAGGAGAGGGAACACACGACCCCACTAACCAAAAAATCGTATTGCCGGTGCACGAAACACCGACAGCAGTCCTGCCATAGGCAATTTGAGGCGCTATAAGTAGGAAAAATAAATCTCTGAGTATATATATATTGAAATTGAGTGGTGCGAATAAGTGTGTAATGTTAGCATGACAAACCTCTACGTCATTGTCTATTATTGTAGAACCTAAAATTTCATGTATGTATTGGCACACGGAGTACTCACATAAATTTGTGCCTCGCGGCTGCTTGTGACACTGCAAAAATTGAATAAAATAAAATGTCATAGAAGGAGTTATTTACTATGAAATGCGATATAAGAATATTGCTTGCGTGCGTACCGAAAATTTAGTACGGATTGAAAGGGATTTCTAGAATGGGCGTCAAGCCCTTTGTTCAATATCTTTTGAACGCCTCATTCATTAGACTTATCGTCTTTGCGTAGTCTTTTTTATCTTTGTCCAACAGGTCCATGATCAGCATCTTGCTCTTTTCTGGAGTAATTACTACGAGAATCCAGTGGAAAATACATACACATGTATGATGCTATAGTCATTAGTCCTAGGATAAGAGTAATGAACGAATTCAACGAGTAATTTAACTAGTCAGTGAGAAACTTACTTAAAATTGTTTGGAAGAAGTATGAACTCCTTGTCTTGTAGTTTTAGCAACGCCCTTTATACGTATTCCTCGACGTCCTTTGGTGCTCTTATGATTTCGGTCTGGCAGACCGTTCTTGGGTCAAGAAATCCCCTGGTCCCTTGGTTCTTCTCAGTTCGATCATTTCGTATGTAGATAAGGAAAAAGTTAGACATGATATTTATCAGTATTACATGAATGTAGACCATGATTTATATATTAGACACTTACAGTGACCAGCATCTCAAAAAAGACACGTCAAGGGTGTCGTGATAGTATAAGTTGTGCAAGTCCTCGAAATCTATCAGGAAGTAGCCACCCCCCCTTATAGTGAAAATGTTCCTCTTGAAAAATGGCAGTGATCACCTTCGGGAGTATTGCTTGGTTGGATCGCTTCGAGAGCATAAATTTAATATATGTTTGATCATAATTTATCATCTAAAAAAGTTATACAACTTAATCTAATGGAGCAAGGTAATAAATTCATCATCTACATATAAATTAATCTACAAAATGCTAGGTAAATAAAAACAAATTAAATCTAAACTTTGCATTTGAAGAGAGAAGAATCTTAATTATACTAGATCTAAACATTAAATTATAACTACATCACTACAAATGAAGAGAGGAGAACAAATTACTCACCTTAGAATAACTATAGGAAGTAAAAGTACAAGAATCTTTGCAAACAAAACTTGAAATCTAGAAACTTTAGTTTGTTCTCGGGGAGGAAGATGACAAGAAGGAGCTGTTACAAGGGGTATTTATAGGAAATATTATTTGTGACGGTTTTAAATTAAAACCGCCACAGATAATACTATTTACGACGGTTTTATCCGAAAATCATCACAAATACTCGTGTTATCAGTGACTGTTTTTGCCTAGAACCGTCACAAATAATTCCTAATCGCCACAGATAATGCATTATTTGTGGCGGTTCTAAACAAAAACCGCCTCTGATAGTCTTCCCGCCATTTTGAATTAAAAAACCGCCTCTATAGTTCTATTTGTGGCGGTTCCAAAAAAACAGCCACAAATAGGACGCCACCTATGTACTGTTTTGTGGTAGTGTTCTAACCCTATACGTCAGTGATACATTCCGGGATTTTTTTTCTCCAAATTCTAGTGGCATATAAGGAATTAATCCTAGAAAAAAAGAGTAGTAAACACATTGTCCTCTCAAGCATTTTCAAATTGGTCATCAGAGTGTTTATAAAGAAAAGAGAAAAACTAGGAAACGGTATACCGTTCCTAGGTTTTCAACGGTACGCTACATGAAGGTTCAACTGGTGCTTCATACTTACGCGCACAGTGAAGAGTAAAGCCCTCGCGCGTCTAGGTCTGGTAGCTGGCACGCCATTACTCGCCGAGGCCGTGACTTCCTTGGCATCCAACGATCACCTCATGGCCCTCATGCATGCACGCTGCAGTGCAGCCATGGTTGCAGCCACGCTGATCATCTGTTACCCCGATCCGAAGTCCGAACAGGAAGTTTGTTTTCACTTTTCATTCTGGATTATAATCTCAGACACTACAGGGTTCTCACGATACAACCCACCTATATATACAACAAGATCCACAATTCATTTTATATGTGTTTTTGGATTTCATGCGTTAGCTTTACCAATCCATCTGAGACTGCCAGACATCCATGGATTCATCTGAAACTTAACACTGAAACTCATGAAACCTTTGAAACTTAACACATGAAACTTATCCGTGAAACCTAATGAAACTTATCCGTGAAATATTATGAAACTTATTCGTGAAATATCATGAAACTTATCCGTGAAACCTGATGAAACTAATACGTGAAATCTAATGAAACTTGTATGTGAAACCTAATGAAACTTAACGGTGAAATATCATGAAACTTATCCGTGAAACCTAATAAAACTTATCCGTGGAATATCATGAAACTTATCCGTGAAACCTAATGAAACTTATCCGTGGAATATCATGAAACTTATCCGTGAAACCTAATGAAACTTGTCCGTGAAATATCATGGAACTTATCCGTTAAACCTAATGAAATATCATGAAACTTATCCATAAAACCTAATGAAATTTATCTGCGAAACATCATGAAACTTATCCGTGAAATCTAATGAAACTTATCCATGGAATATCATGAAACTTATCCATGAAACCTAATGAAACTTATCCGTGAAATATAATAAAACTTATCCATGAAACTTATTTGTAAAACCTATTTACATATGAGACATCATGAAACTTATGAAACCTACAAAATATAAATGAACACACTTAATACCTAGTGAAACATGCTATACCGTTGGAATCACTTCCAACGGTACACAGCGTGCGATAGCACTACTCTAAAGAAAATATAGATTGGCTACTTGAATAGGAAGTAGTATTATTACTAGATTCATCGCGGAATATACTTCCGTTATTTGTGATTTTTTGTTACTTGTAATAACATGTCGCGGTACGAATCAGCCGTCAAATCGATACGGCCAGCACTACAGCACTGTCCAGAATGACATGTACTTGAAATATAATGGAGTGACCTATTGGACCAAATGAGCGAATGCAGATCGATGCTAACCTCAGGATAGTCGAATTAGGAATAGGTTTGAATTTTACAAAAAAAATGTAAAACATGATAGAATGACTCATTTTGGCTAGCAAGATAAGAAGCTTTTACAGGCAAAAGGAGTCTCCCATAATGAAACTTGTGATGCAGCTAAATTACGAAGATAACAAGCCGGGTGAAATGGTCTCTTGGCTTAAAAAATCATGCTCGATCTTCCGAAAAGATGTTAATTTGTTCTTATCTTTTGATAGTGACTGGTCTACATCAGCTGGTGGATCCACATTCCAGGTTGCCACTCCTCCCTGAAAAACGTACTTGTTATGTCCTTCTAACTAGACATTTCAATTGTTAATCTAAGGCATGCAGTTTTATTAGGTGGTCCATGCGTTGAAGCCGTGTGAGATGAAAGTTATATGCATGATTTTGCATGAGAGAAAGAAACGAGTAATCCTCTTTAATTTTGATTCCGACTCTCCTAGGGAGATCTGACCAAGGGGGAGGGTTTGGACCATAAATGGAAAAACCCAACCTCCTCTAATATTTTTTAGCATTTGCAACACATTTTTTTTTTAATTTGCTGATAATATAAGGCCCTGTTTGACGGAGCTTTAGATCCTAGCTCATCTCAGATCTGAAACTTGTAAGCTAAAATAAAGTGAATTAAATTTATATTTTTATTCTAAAATGTAAACAAGATGACCTACCTAAACACTATAATATACCCACAGCTTCAACTCCACGGATCTGACGGAGCTAACTGGAGCCCTACCAAACAGGGTCCAAGTGCATTTGTAAGAGTGCGCGTGGAATATGTTGGAAGCAAAATGTAAAATGCAAGCACTTGACAGATCTGTTAGCTTCGTGTTCTTCCCGAGGGATTTGCTGGCCTCGTTTTTTATACTTGAGATGGAAAGTTGAAACAGAATAGCATGATTATGTGTTTTCTTGTATTCTCTTTGAAACCAAGCGCCCAAGATTTGCCATTCATTTTAAGGAGGAGATATAGGAGAATATAATACCAACCTAGAAGGGAAAACACCGTAGTCAGGAAAAAAAAATCCAAGCTGGAAACACGAAGAGAAAGCATCGCAAAACACTAGACTAGAAGCAAAAACCAACTGGCACCACACGAAAACACCGACAGCTCTCGCGCGTAGCTAGCACCATCCACAAAAAGACCATCATGGTGAAGGATGGCGCGCACCAAGAGGGCGGTGAATTGGTACCAACTAATATATAAATATAATTTTTTTAATTTTTTTTAATCCTTGAAATTAATAAATAATGATCAAACCGAAAGAATCAATCTAAAATAAAAGATTTAGACCATGAAAGAAAACTAAATTAAACAAGCAAATTAGAAAGCAGCTATACGAAAACTTGAAGAACAAGAACTAGTAGATTAGAATCTATACTCACTTATTTATTTCTCAAATTAGAAATATAGAACATATACAAAAATCCTTTTATATAAAAACACAATCCTAAAATAATCCCTCAAAATTTTCTTCTCTTGCTTTCTTTCTGTTTATTCTTTGCATTGCCGCCGAGAGCTTTTGCTTGCTGTACAAGTAGTGGCGGAGTTAGGATTTATATAAGCCTCGGGCAAAAAATAAGCGACTATTACTATCGTCAAAAACTACTGATATTTAGGTGTAACAGAAGTACAACACAAATACACAATTAAAGATAAATTTGAATTACATGCTTAACATTTCAATAAAATAGATAAAATATGTCAAAACAATATAGCATAGTGGAGTGGTAGAAAAGTTAATACCTAATTAACGAAGGTTATTGTAACACCTGTGTTTTGTATTTAAGCTTAATGAAGCTAATTAAGTGTTAATTAGTGCTCTGACTTGTTTCCTAACTTTAATTTGGAGTTGTTCGTTTTCGGATTCCATTTTGTTGTTCGTTCGGTTGTTTTTCCCGATCGGAGCCCTCGCTTCAATCTCGGGCGAAATCTCGAATCGTGTAGGCCAGAGTCCAAACCTAAGTTCCTAAACCTTCATTAGGATTCCCTGAACCCATTCCAAAAGTCCCCATTGCGTTTGGTTGTGAGTCGTTGCGAGAGCCGCATAAGATCCAGAGCTCTCAGCCCTGGAGTGGCAAGATCTGCTGGTGTAAGCCCTGATCGCTGCCGTAGCGGCAGCATTCAGCCTACCCGGCGGATCGCTGGCCGAAGCGTCGAGAACAGGGGGGGACATGCCCCTGTTCCTGCACATCATCGGCCACTCCACCCTGCCTCGTTTCCCGTGCCCCCACATCATCATAGAGGCCAGGGGGAGTCTCCTTCTCTCTCTCTCTCCCTCATTTCCACCTCCTCCCTTCCTCTCCCTTGCTCTCTCCCTCTCCCTTTCTTCCTTCAACCCGAGCTCCACCTCTCCTCTTCCATTTCCGACTGGCTTGAGCAAGATTGGAGCAAGAAGACCCAAGTTCAAGGTACAAGGAAGCTTCATCAAGTCCCCAATGAGCTTCACAAGTGATAGATCCAAGGATTGAGCTCAAACCCTAGGGTAAGTCTCAAACCCTAGCCTCCTCCTTCCTTTTCCCTTTTCTCTTCCCTTTGTTTTAGCCCTAGAAAACCTAGATCGGGTGCTTGATCGTTGATTCGTTGAGTTGCTAGACCTAGGTTAGGGTTAGAAATATTATTTTGCGCGATCGATCCATTCCGGAAACCCCGATCTATCTCTCGTTGGGTTCATTCACCTCAAAATGTCGTTTCTCGAATTTTTGGAGACTTCCCTTTTAAAACCCTAGCTCTGGGAAGCCGAGAAAACGACTCACGAATATATCCCATGCCTCAAAAGTCGATTCTCGCGGAAGAATTGAGTTTGAACTCGATTCGGGTCCAGAATCGAATTCGGGATTAATTAGGGTTTTCGAGTTCTAGGAGTTTGATCATAGTGCACCAGGGATTGTAGTCGATCTCTTGGTCGTGTGGGACCTTAGTGCGCTAATGGAATCAATACGCGTGTTGCAAATCCGCTGCTTCGGCATATTTGCAAAAAGATGCATTTTGGACATTCGGAGCAATTTCGCGTTCTGAAGTCCCAAAACCTTTAAATCAAATGCGTATGGGTCCCTAGTACCGTGGGTGTCCTGTTGCCACGACAAAAATCAAATTTGGACTCTTTTGGGTTGAAATCCAATTTTTCGTTGTTTTCGTCCTCCGTTAGGTCAAAAAGGGGAAATTCGGGCAAATGAGCTCGAAACTCACCGTGGTCAATGTGAATGGGTCCTTGGCGTCGCTAGGAACATATCCGCGCCCTTGCCGCGAAGTTTCGAACTCAACCGCGCAATTTTCCTTTTTGCAATTTTTGGGACTCTCCGTAAGCCGGTACTACCGACGTGTGAGGCCGGTACTGCCGCCCTTGCCGGCAGTACTGCTCGCATAACATTGGCTCTTAAATTCCAGAGAGGCACCCATTTCGATCTCTAGAGACCGACACTACCAGTGGGTAGGACTGGTACTACCGCCCGACTGGCAGTACCGTGAATATCGTCGGCTGCTTTTTTCCAGAGAGCACCCTTTTTGGTTTCCGGCCAGCGGCACTACCGGGCTTCCTGGACGGTACTGCCGGCCTAGGGCGGCACTACCGCCCAACAATAGCTGGTACTGCTGGGCTCAAGGTAAAACCCTGATTTCCTTTTTCCGTTTGAGTTCTCATTTTCCGTTTTTGGTTCTTATTGGTGGTTGATCCCTTTTTTCCCTGTTTTGATTGATGTTGTTGGCTTTGTTCTTTTTGCATAGACATTGACGTGTCGAATACCGCAAATGAACCCGACTTCGTTCCGGAGTCCGATTTCGTTGAAGAGCAAATAGGCAAGCACCTCCTTTGACCATCTTGAATCCTATATTTGCAAATTCTGCTCTCATTTGTCAAAACTATTATGCATGCGTGTATGTTCACTACAATGCTAGTTTGTGGGAATTGGTAGTTAATCCCAGAATTGGTGGACTTCCTTAATCAGAATTGAACTGAGAACCTTGTTAAACTGTGGACTAGTGTTAGACATAGCAGTAAATGTCAAGAGGGTAGTAAAGTGTAGTATTTGCATACGCTTAGCCCTGCAGTAGTAATTGCTATAGGAGATTGTGACATACTCAATTACAATTCTCCTGGAACTAAAATGGTGCTTGGTTTGGGTTATGGTTGGGATTTGGATTCTTGTTTGGAAATTCAAACGGTGTTTTGGTTGGTTGAAAAAGGAATGATTGCGTGAGTAAAATGGAAAATACGCAGAGTTTAGACCCGGGCGAGATGTGTGGAGTTGGTGGTTTGGAAGTTGGCTTGGTTTGGTTTGGTCGGTTTGGTTCGGTTGGTTGGATTGGAATGGAATGGGTTTCAAGCCAGGGGCTTGATTTGGTTGGGTTCCTTGCTATGGGGAGGTTGCAGATTAGTGGGTGCTCCGTGGGGCCGCCAGTGCCGATCTTTTGTGGGCGTAGCAAGTGAGTTTGGAAGATCTCACCTGAGTTATCCTTTAGGATTGAACTTGATGTTATCACTAAGTCCAAAATATGCAACCACATGTGCCAGTATGGGATGGCCTTGACCTAGTACATTGAGAAGGGTTTGGTCTTGCATTTAAGGATGGCAATGGGGTATGGATACACCTGTGGTGTCGGTGTGTTCTAGGGACTCTCTCGTCGAGGCGTCGAGGGAGACTTTACCCAATACAACGGTAATGCCTACTACGGGGAAGTTATGGACTAGTGGGAGCCCATAGGGACCACTAGTGGCCATCCTCTGTGGCTGTAGCAAGGGACGCACATTACCAGGCCGGTGCAAGATTAGCACCCCGATCTCTCGAAAGGTTTCGTCACTGTCTGGCAAAACGGGTACGATAAGTATCAGGTGGCATGGATGACATGCTTGCTAGAACATGTTGTGTGGGTACAGTGTACAGTCTTTGCAGAGATAAATAAACTAATCGATTAGCTGTGCTCACGGTCATGAGCAGCTTGGGAAGTACTATCAAGTATAGTTTTTTTAGTTCGGTTTTAGTTTTGGAAAAGTTTGGAAAACTAAAGGTTTGGGTTGGTTTTGGTTTAGCTTGAGTTTGGTTGTCAGGAAAAGGGTTGGTTCAGTGGATGGTTGGTGGATTGTGGAATCGGAAAGGTTTGGCTAAGGGTTAGAATCGGAATGGTTGGATTTTGGTTATGGTTCAAATGTTACTTATTATTGTTGTTACTTTAAAAATGTCTTTTGGAAACCTCTTCGTAAATTGCGCATATTTGGATCTATTATCGTATTGCAAATAAATCCTGCTTTGTGCTCAAATAGACTTAGTGTAGAACCTGCTTTCATTGCTGTAGCCTGCATCTATGTAACTATTTTCATACACTAAAGTCTTGCGAGTACATATGTGTACTCACCGTTTACTCTAACGAATTTTGGCTAGAAGGAGAAGAAGGTAATGAGGACAATCCCGACGAGTCGCAGTTCGCGTCGGAGTTCGACGAGTTTGCCGAGGGTTAACTGGATTTCTCTCCAGTCAGTTGCCTATGGTTGGATGGCACACTGCGCGTCTCTCTCTTTTGAACTTCCACTGTATTTATTCTGTCTTTTGGACTTGTGTAGGCCATAAGCTGTAAGATTAAATAGTTGTAAAAACTTTACCTTTCAGATGTAAATTATTAAATCTTGCATGGATATGATCTGTCTCAATTGACAACGTGTGGGTACTGGGCTACTGATCCAGGGAACCAGTACTAGACACACGGTTGTGGGAAGCTCGGGTCGTGTTCAGTCGGTTGGCACATACACTCGTGTCGAGTGTTGTCAATCAATTGACCTCAATCCGAGTATAGATATAGCTTAGCGGTTGGAATTTATTACGGGCTATATTATTTACCAGTCCAATACGACAGTAATAACCCGGTTCGCTAATCTGTTTCCGGAGCCCCCACAGTTTAGTACATCTGAGGCTACCATATTTTCAACCACAATAGAATAAGAACCTGAACTTGTCACTCCACCTCACTCAAACTGTTAAAATGAAATCAAAGCCTAAACTGTGCCTGATTCAATTCAAGACCTCCTTGCCAAATATTTATCGGTTCTGCCACTTTAACTTCATCCCATGTGTTTTATTCATGAAAGACTCTGTTAATATGTAACTGGGCTGTGTGAAATGTCAAAGCAATCATCTTTTGTAGATTGATTCAGTTTTCGTGGTTCAGTAATCACTACCCAAGTCGACTAATTGCCTGTATAAAGAAAAATTAGGCTAGCAGAAGCTAAAAAGAACTCTAAATAACAGCTAGCATCTGCAATAGCAGAAAATTTAACTTGCTTATGATTTTTGGGAAAATATGAAGACAATTAAGTAGGCAACATATTCAACTGTTCTAGACTCGCATTTTTTTATGCAAATGGATGTGCAGAAACACTTGAACACTATAATCATGACATTGAAATTTGCAACATACACATAAGAATTATTTATCCAAACTAAAAAATATGAATGTGTCCTGGGCAATAATAATACCAACAGTGCACCATTATTGCGAGCATAGTCTCATGGATGCACCCCCATATGCAAAACTTGACACAAAATATGTATAACCACTACTACAGATCTCGCCATCAGTACCGGTTTATAAACGCCATCAATACCGGTTTTTGAACCTGTAGAAGCCATCGGAAACTGATGCTCATTGAGCATCAGTACCGGTTCTACCAACCGGTATTGATATGACTATCAGTACCGGTCGCAACCAGCTCATTAATTATTTCGTCCTGTTACAGCATGTAAAATATACTCAATAATTTCGATACAGGAACGTAAACGATTGAAAATGGCATGTTAAGTTGTTAACATCTTATGGCAAGCACAGAAGCACTTATCATTGTTCCCGTGGAGTTTATATACAAGTAAATTGGGTTTGGTGTGGTCATCATAATCTAGCCAGAGAAATTGAGCAGCAATAAGCTCAGTTACTGCTGGAACAATCTAGCAATAGAACAATGAAAACGGAAGGTTACCAGTTTATAGATTCAAACATCACAACTACTGTGTCACGGTTTCACGGATAATGAAATAAGGTAGAAAGTTGATCTCTTACGGGCATTCCAAGAAAAATAATTCGAGGGCGCAATAGCAATGATGACCAGGGGCGGAGCCAGTCCATCACCACGCCTCAGGCCGAGCCAACTCTCCACCGAGCCATCATCTCTCCACCGAGCCGGCCCCATCAGCTCTTCATTGGACCAACTCTCCACCAGGCCAGTTCTCGCCTAGGATCCCAGGCCTTGGGCCTAGGCCTAGATAGCCCGAGGCCTTGATCCGCCCCTGATGATGGCAGATCTGGAGCTGAGCTTCTCATTCTTCTATATCCTCGCCCTGCTCTACTCACGCTCACGCTCATGCTGCCCATGCCCATACCCATGCTGTAACTTGCAGGGCCATCCTGCATGCCTGATAGGGTGTACATGCCGAATTCATCATAGCTCCTAGAAGCCAAAATGCTTTCCTGCAGTTCACAGGGAAAATACCATATCAACTTTGTTGTGTTACCGTCATAGAAAAAATTTCAAGAATGAATAATGAAAGAGAGCTATATACAACATCACCAACCTCTGTAACTTTTTGTGATTGCCGATTATAAGGGTTGTCATCATTCATAAACCTCTCCATCTGGGCAGGACTTAAGCCATAAAGGAATTGAGGAACATTAACATACTTGATACTTCATACAGTCCATCAAAACACTACCTCAAGGCTTTGGGCACAGGCAAGCAGTCAAGCACTCCAGCCTCTAGGCAGCAGCAGCCGAGCGGAGGCGGCGGCCAGCTGGCGCTAGGCTGGGGTGGCAGCCGACGGGCATCGTGCAGGGGCGGGGGTGGGCACCGGTTTGACGGGCGTTGGGTGGGGGAAGGGGCGGGCGCCGAGTGGGAGCAGCCAGCGGCAGCACCGCAGCGGTGTGACCTCGTTTTGGGTGGTGGGAGTGTGGCGATTGGCTGGAACGACGCCGAATGCCCAAATGGCTACTGGCTAGGGTTGCCTGGCCGCCTCTTTGTGAAACTAGCTGGGCCAGTGGGCCGGATTGAAAATGTCCTTGGGCCCAATTAAGAATACATGTATTTTACACTACTATTTGGGCTAGGCCTCGTGCCTAGGCCCCACTAGCCTGAGGCCCTGCTTCGCCCCTATGTACAACACCATGTACGTGTGTAGGGTCGAGGATGCGCCTAGAGGAGGTGGGTGAATAGGCGATTTAAAAAACTTCTACTCACTAATCGAGGATCGCCTCTAATAACCCATATGTCAAAACCTACACAAAGATTATGCGCAAGCGGAAGACTAAGGTTTTGACAATTAAAGCCTAAATCAACTAGGCTCACTAGTGCACTAACCAATTATGTCTCTAACTAGAATTGCTATGTCGATCAAGCAAGATACACTAAGCAAATCTATTCACATTCAAGCAATCAATAATATGCAATAAGGAAAATGCTTGAATGTAAAAGAGACATGATACTTTTTAGCGTGGTTCGGAGACTTCTCTCCTACTCCACGTTGAGGAAGTCCAACTCACTTTAGACCGGCCCACTCACTTGAGCCTTCCACCTCGAATCCACTAATGGTTGCTTTTTACCCTGCCGGGTAGGCTAATCACCAACCTTCACAAACTTCGCCGGGGCTTCTTACAAACCTTGAGAGCTCCCGCGCACAACGCTTCTACGCCGTCTAGGAGGCCACCACCTCCAAGAGCAATAGGTTGAGCACTCCGCTCAAGCTTCACGGTGCACCTCCGCGTCTCCGGTGATCACCTAATGCGACTCATGCAACTAGGGTCCTCTCAAGCTCCCTCTAATTGCCACTCATGCAATTAGGATCACTCTTGAGCTCAAAACCAATTTGGAAGAGGCAAAACCATACAAACTGTCGGGACCCCGAATTTGCAAATTCGGACCCTCTGTGTATTCAGCACTAGTCCAGGAACGCGCTAGTGCACACAGTCTTAACATCGGTAAATATCACAATCATACCACTCGATACCAATAAAGTACTTTATTTAAATAATCAAACTGGTTACTCAACCTTATGGTCAAGTTACAAATATATGCCTCGCAAGGCGAAACTTAATAAAAGAGAAATAATAGCAGCGGAAAATCAAATAACTTCGTGGCGCCATCCAGTATACCACAGGCAACTGACTGGGCTCGCTTCCCTAAGTAGACGGATCCTCTTGGAGTTCCTCCTCCAAAGCTGGCGTAGTCTCCTCTTCAACTGATGTTGTGTTGAGGCAAGGGTGAGTACTTGGTACTCAGCAAGTCATGCACAGAATGCAAGCTAATATACTATATGCATGGCTTGGTACAAAGGAATAGCTCAAGGTATATTTGCAGTAAACAGCATTTGACAAATAATATAAGTAGATTCGAAAGCAGTAGAAATAAGTAAAGCATAAATAACTTTTCAAGAAGTTTAATAAACATTTTCCCCATCCTAAACCACATTTCCATCATCTTCATTATTAAACCAACCAACCTTTCAAACCAAAGGTATTTTTGAGAAAATCTAACCCTTGACTGTAATTCCCGAGCGATGTCCAATACCGCGGACACGGCTATTCGAATAGATTCTATACTCTGCAGAGGTTATGCACTTTACCCACAAGATACAGTCAAACACCACAAAGGCGAAGTTCCCCGTAAATAAAGTCTTTCGGAAACCTCTAACAATACAAGTGGTCCTCCCTGCTATTAAGACTAACCCTTCCCTTCGCTAAGGCGAAGTCTAGGCCAATCAACCGTTAGATGGGTACTGGCCTCGGCCAGACGCTCCCGCATAACTTACACAAAGGGTGTAGTTGACCTCCTGAGGTCCCACAGTGCGTTATTAGCAACTTAGTCAACTAGGTCCGTCCCATTACAGACATGTGGTTGCACGTTAGACCCAGTTCAAAGGCTTGCAAGGTTAAGTCCTTAGGGTGACCAGGGCAAGACTACCCGAAGAACCAAAACAACACTCCCAATGCCACAACTGGCCCACCTGATTACTCTTTGCCACATGCCCCGGTCGAAAACTGTTTATCAAACCCCAGTTGATTACCATGCACCACGTGCCATCAACATCACATGATACTTTTCCAAAACAGGTTCAATATATCATTAAGTCAATATTAACATTCGATTGTCCAAAATCATGTCATGAGCACGTAGTGTGTCTAAGCAAAGATACTACAACGGTCTAAACCCATGTTGGCAATTTAATAATGTCCAACTAGTAATCCACAACTAGGGTGACAAGGGTCATGGCACATACTTAAATAATCAAGGTGTCATACAGCAAATTGGTACTTATCTAACCCCCATGTTTAAACCAAGTATTTTTCTAATTGAACTAGCATGCAATAGTTTAAATCAAAATAGATTTCGAAATAGGATCAACATGGTCAAAGCACAACTTTCCTTCAAAAAGTACTTGTTCTTGGTCTTGAGTTGGATCCTGAGTTAATACTTCTCCTTCGAATCCTTCCCAAGACTTCAACGTCTACTCGTAAAGCGTGCAAATAGCAAATACACGAATAAACAATAGGCAAAAAGTGTCCAAACATCCAAATAAAATCCATAAACAGAGAGAACATAATTTTATGAATTTTTAGAAACTGGAATCGTCAAATTTGGAGTTAAGACGCAAAAGTTATGATTATTTAAAGTCTAAATAATCAATTAAATAATTTTGTAGAGAAAAACTTTAGTCCAAAAATTAAATAAAATTTATATTTAGGTAGATCTCAATTTTATACAAATTTAGAAATTTGAATCACTCAAATCGGAGTTGAAACGCAAAAGTTATAAGCGTTTGAAGTTTGAATCTAAATTTGAATCAATATTTCGAATTAATAAATCGTTTTCTTTTTCGGAAATTAATTATTGCGTCAGCATGGACACGTGGCAGCCTCTGATTGGTTGGCTGACGTCAGCCGGTCCATGGACTCGGTCCACGCTCGGCTTGGGTCTACCGTGGACTCGGTCCACGACTTTACGTGAGACTGACATGTGGGTCCGCCTCGGGTGACGTCATCGCTGACGTCAGCGGGGCTCACCACTGCGGCGAGTGGGACTCCATCAGGACGTCATTGCTTGACGCCGCTTGGTCGGGTCACCACGACATGCGGCCCGCCATGTCGGCGCCACGCTACAGACGGCCCGACGCGCTTGGCCCAACTTCCCGACACGCGTGGCGCAATCTCGACCGTTGGTTTGAAAATCAACGGCGCGGATTGGATCTAGTGTTGACGCGTTTGGGTTAACGCATTGATTTCGGACCGTTGGATCTTGATCTAACGGCTGAGATTGGATCTAGGATTTTCAACGTGAAAACTCACCGGGGTGACGTGGCGTGATCTGGACCGTTGGATGAAGATCCGACGGCTGGTGGAGCTCGAACGACGGCGATGGCTTGCGGCGGCGCCGCTCACCGGCGAGGGACGACGACCTAGCCGACGGCGTTTGGGGCGTGCTCGCCGGCGAAGGGTCTCTTCTGCGCGCTGGCCGGGTTCCGGCTCGGGCTCCTTCTGCCGGAAGACGACGGACGGAGGCGAGACGAGGCGTAAAACCGCGCGAGTGGCGCTCAACTACGGCGAGCTCAGACGGCAAACGGCGACGGCTCAGACGAGATGGCTCGAGGACACGGTGCGCCTGAGAGAGGGCAACCTCGGGCGTGACCGGGCTTTAAATAGCCTCGGCGTTCGTGCGAGACGGAAACCTAATTCTACACGGCGGCGGGCGCGGGCGCGAGTCCGGCCGGACTCGGTGGGGACGATGACGCTCGGCCCACGTGGCACGATCAACGGCCACGATCGGCGTGGACGCGATCGGATCCGGCCGATTCGACCGGCCGATGCAGGCGGATCTCGGTAGTTGGATCTTGATCCAACGGTTGGGATCGCTTAGGGTTGGGAGCTGGTTTGGTCGAGTCAATCGCTCGGTCGGACTCGAGTCCGACTTCGGGTTCCGACTTCGATCGGATGAACAAGATCGACCGAGTTGATTTTCCAAATGATTTAATATTTAAAATAATTCCCAGTAATTCATTTAATTCATTAAAAATAGCAAAAGACTCAGAAAAATTCCAGAAAAATTCTGGAAAATATTTTGGATCATTTTGGACTCAAATAAAATATTTCCAACAAAATTTTATTTGCAAAGTTTAATTCTTTAATTAATTCAAAATGGAATAAATTCAAATAAATTCCAAATAAATCCAAATAAATTCCAGAAAATTCCAAAAATTCACCAAAGTGCCAAATCACACATGAATTTAAGAAAAGCAAAATTTTGGGGTGTTACAAACCTCCCCCCCTTAATAGAATCTCGTCCCCGAGATTCAGGGCTCACTACAGAATAGGTTTGGAAACTCTTTCTTCAAATCCTCTTCGCGCTCCCAAGTCGCTTCGCTTTCTTCATGGTTGCTCCACTGAACTCTACAGAAACGGGTTGACTTGTTTCTAGTTTCTCGATCCATTGTGTCTAGAATCCTCACGGGATGCTCCTTATAAGTCAAATCCTCTTGCAACTCAATTGACTCTAGCGGTGTCTGCTCTCGTGAACTCGGAGACACTTCTTCAATCGGGACACATGGAATACATCGTGCACTCCTGCCAACGATCGTGGCAACTCCAACCGTAAGCAACCGCCTCTGCGACTCAAAATCTTAAATGGTCCAACATAACGGGGTGCGAGTTTCCCTTTGGCATGGAACCTCTTAACTCCCCTGAGAGGCGTAACTCTGAGGTAAACGAAGTCTTCCGGTTCAAAACTCAAGTCTCGGCGACGATTGTCAGCATAACTCTTTTGTCGTGATTGGGCTATCTTCAACCTTTCCCTAATCATGGCGACCGCTTCTTCACCTCTTGAAGAATATCAGGCCCAAAGACACGGCGCCACGGTCTCATTCCAATTCAATGGCGTCCGACAGGTCGACCATACAAAGGCCTCAAAAGGTGACATCTGTAAACTAGCCTCGATAACTATTGTTGTAATCGAACTCGGCATACGGTAAACTCTTATTCCAAGAGGTAGCATAAGCTAATGCACAAGCTCTCAACATATCCTCCAGAATCTGGTTGACTCTTTCTTTCTGTCCATCCGTCTGTGTATGATAAGCTGTAATGAATTTCAAACGGGTTCCCATGGCTTCATGCAACTTATTCCGTAACCTTGAGGTAAATTGGGTACCTCGTCTGATACAATCCTCTTTGGCACTCCGTGCAAACAGACAATCCTGATCATGTACAATTCTGCTAATTTATCTCCCGAGTAAGTGGTCTTCACGGGGATAAAATGGGCTACTTTAGTCAAGCGATCCACTATAACCCATATGGAGTCATAACCTCCTTGAGTCTTCGGCAAACCGGTAATGAAATCCATTCCGATTTCCTCCCACTTCCACTCTGGTATTTTCAGCGGTTGTAGCAATCCTGCTGGTCTCTGATGCATTGCCTTGACTCTCTGGCATACGTCGCACAATGCAACATGCTCGGCAACTTCACGTTTCATACTCGGCCACCAGAATCTCTCCTTCAGATCCTGATACATCTTGGCGCTTCCAGGATGAATTGAGTACTTGGAGTCATGGGCTTCTTCCAGAATCAGTTGCTTTAACTCCTTCTTGTTAGGCACACAAATGCGATCCTTCATCCACAACGTGCCTTGCTCATCCAACTTGAAGTCCTCTGCCTTGCCTTCCTCCTTGATGAACTTAATCCTGCGGATCTTGTCATCATCCTTCTGTCCTTCTCGGATCTGATCCTCTAAGGTAGGCTTTACTTCTAATGCGGCCAAGAATCCGCTAGGTACTACCTCAATCTTCATTTTCTGAAAATCCTCACATAACTCATCCTGACTTGTGGCTAGCAACGTACTCACGGTATGGCTTTTCCGACTCAGGGCATCGGCTACTACGTTGGCCTTCCCGGGATGGTAATGGATTCCAACATTATAGTCTTTGATCAACTCTAACCATCTCCTCTGCCTCATATTCAGATCCGATCGGGTGAATATGTACTTAAGGCTCTTATGATCCGTATACACTTCACATCTGTTTCCAATCGATAGTGACGCCATATCTTCAAAGCATGCACTACGGCCTAACTCTAAGTCATGTGTCGGATAATTTTCCTCATGCGGCCTAAACCGCCTTGATGCATAAGCGGCGACCTTTCCATCCTGCATCAAGACACATCCAAGTCCTTGGCGCGATCGTCACAATAAATATCGAAGCTTTGAGCAACATCCCAGTAGAACTAACACCGGTCTTGGCGCCAATCGCTTCTTCACTCTGAAATCCTTTCTCACATTCTAGCGTCCATGCAAACTTCTTTTCCTTTTTCAGCAGTTGCGTAAGAGGTTTCGCAATTGTCGAGAAGCCTTCGATGAAACGGCGGTAGTATCCTGCCATTCCAAGGAAACTCCGAATATGGGTCACAGTCTTGGTGCTCCCAATGTAACACGCCTTCTACTTTGCTTGGATCTACTGGCGACTCCTTCATGCGGTCATTACATGTCCAAGAAACTCCACCTTGTCCTTCCAAAAATCACACTTGCTGAACTTGGCGAAAAGTTGCTGTTCCTCGCCTTTTCCAAAACTCGCCTTAAGTGTTCGGCATGTTCATCCTCTGTCTTGGAGTAGATGAGGATATCGTCTATGAACACGACGACAAACTTGTCCAAATATTCCATGAACACCTTATTCATCATATTCATGAAATAAGCTGGCGCATTAAATCGATCCAAAGGACATAATCAGAACTCGTAATGTCCATATCTTGACGAGAATGCGATCTTGAATATCTTCTGATCGGATCTTCAACTGATGGTATCCCGATCTCAGATCAATTTTGGAGAAAACTCCGGCTCCTCTCAACTGATCAAACGAATCATCAATCCTGGGTAGCGGATACTTATTCTTCACGGTGACTTCATTGAGTGCACGGTAGTCAATGCACATCCTGAAACTTCCGTCCTTTTTCTTGACAAACAAAACTGGTGCTCCCCACGGCGACGAACTCGGTCTGATAAATCCTTTCTCCATTAACTCTTCTAGCTGTTTCTTCATTTCTACCAACTCCTCGGTGGACATCCGATAGGGTCTCTTTGCTATCGGTCTTTGTACCTTACAAGCTCTATCACAAACTCTATGTCCCCTCGTCTCGGCATACCTGTAGATCTTCTGAAAAACATCTGGGTACTCATTCACTACTGAGACATCCTCTATGCTGATTGCCTTGGTACTGTTAACCATCAACTGTCCTTCTCTAACGGCAGTAGCTTGAAATTCCACTTTCTTTCCACACGGGCTCTCAACTGAGATAGTCCTTCGTCCACAATCCAATACGGCCTTGTGCTTGGATAACCAATCCATTCCCAAAATAACGTCTAACCCCGTTCTGTAAAACCAACCCCTTTGGGCGGTAGTGCCGCCCTTGACTAGGGCACAAAAACGACTCCTCTGGAAAAAAGGTACCGGCACTAAAAACCCGGTACAACCGCAACCCCGGTAGCACCGCTCTCAACTAAGCGGTAGTATCGGCCTCAAACTCTAAAAACCTCCAGAACACAAACCTCTATGGAAAATATATACCGGCACTAAAAACCCGGTACTACCGCAACCCCGGTAGTAGCGCTCTATACTCTGCGGTAGTGCTGGCCTCAAACTTGAGAAAAACTCCAGATAAAACTCTGTCTGGAAAAAAAGGCTACCGTTAATAAAACTCCGGTACTACCGCACCTACGGTAGTACAGTCAATAAACCTACGGTAGTGCCAGACTTCAACCACTTCCAGAAAAACACCTGACTCTGGAAAAACAACTACCGCTTCACAAATAGCGGTAATACCATTCAAGCGGTAGTGCCGACGCCCATACGGCAGTACTACCGACATCGCGGTACTACCGGCATTAACACTGCGGTAGTGCCGGCAAAACAGAGAAAACATGGTTTTAAACTCAACCCTTTTCTCCGAAACTTCAACAACCGTTCTTTGAGCCAAAGGGTGATCAAACCACGATCACACTAAGTTGCAAAACACCTTTGCAACACCACTAAACTATGCTCAAAGAATTTCAACAAAACACCAAATCGTTTGCGACAAACACACTTCGCAAACGTCTCGAAGATTATATTTGCAAGAACGTATTAAACAAATAAATCCCGGAGTCTGTAAGGTTTATCCTCTTAGCCATGTGATGGTCAAACCACTACCAAACGGACTTGCAGAAACCATGTTGCAAGTATCACATGCTTTCAGGATCGGAACCCATAGACCTCCCGTTTATTCTCATAACGAACTCGCAAATAAACAAATAAACCAAATTAGAGTGCATTAGCTCTCTAATTGCAACTTTTGCAATTCTCTAGCTCCATGCACTAAACCAAACACTTGCTTGAGCTCTCTCCTTTTGCAACCCATGCAAATATAGCTCCAAGCAATACCAAATAAACGCAATAAGGATTTTGTTTTGAAAACAAAAACAAAACATGAAGCTTCATCTATTGCAACAAAGGCAAAGAATGAACTTCATGCAAAAGCCAATGCATTAGCTTATCCTATTTGCAACTCATTCAAATCAAAGCTCAATGCGAAAAACTCCAAGCATAAGCTTGACCTATTTGCAACAAATGCCAAATAGAGCTTATGCAAAATCGAAGCACGAGCTTCACCTATTCGCAACACATGCCAAATGGTTAGCTCTATGCAAAAACCAAATCAAATAAGATTTGAGCTCGAGTGACTACGGGATTGAGATCACCAACACATGATGAAGCTTAAAACAAAGACTCAACCCCTCTTAATAGTACGGCGCTAAAAACTAAACACAAAGCTAGGAAAGGTCCTTAGCCTATCTAGTTATACCTTAGCCGCCACAAGCAATCCCCTTTGGGGTCTTTATGATATTCAATCATCTTGTTCCCCCTGGGATCGTCACCCTAGCTCTCTTATTTCTTTTCTGGGATCTCTTCTTGACGTCCATCTCCTCATGATGTCGTCCTTGTCCAGTTATCATTATCTCAACTATCTTTGGACCTAACCTGGCTTAATCATCACTTATGAAAATGGTTATTCCAAGATACATGGTTGTCTCAATCATCTAAGCACTCTATTAACACATAATGGATACCACTTACATCGATTGAGCACAACCTAAATCAATTCAATGAATTTATATGTGTCTTGAGCACATGATGCAACTAATGCTTCATATTACTCAAGAACTTTCTATTTGTCCTTAATCGATCACAAGAACACCATCAACACATGATGAAGTGTTCTTTGATGATTAGAAGACAAATGAACTCAATTTAAACATTCATTTAAATTGATATGTTTCAATGTATTGATCCTTTATATATGGAATGAAGAATTGATCAATACATCGATACATCAAGTTCAAGTGTGAACTCCCCCTAGATATGTGCATTCATGTAATATATGGATTGGGAAACATAATGCACATTTTGTGGTTAATGTAATGGAGAATTCAAACTTAAACTTGAATCCAAAGTATGCAATTGATACTAGAATGGATATGCATACATACTTTGGGTTTTCCATTTTCCATCCAAATATGAGACTATTGAATATAACTCAATGAAACATGTTAGTCAATAAGATTAGATTTGTCATTAAACAAAGATTAATCATTAATCTAAACCAATCACCAAAACCAAATGGAGCTTGAACTTACAACGTGGTGTAGCTCCTTTCCTGTGCCGCCTGGGATTTCAAACTGCTGCTTCGTAGGGAGCTCTGCGCCACACTGTGATGAGAATTATCTCTTCTACTGAAACAATCACACATACTATTCCTTAAAAAAATGTACAAAGATCAATCACCAGAGCACATGCTTATCAACTTAATTATTAGGTAACTTCGTTTCTAGGAGTGCACTCATATTCTATGAACTCTACGATACTGCTTGATGCATGTGATATTATTCTAATTAGGAATCAAGATCCATGCATGGCATTAGGACATGCAAGCAGCAAGACAAGGAGCACCAATGGAGATGATGGTAGAACCAAGCATGGAGGAGACCTAAAGAATGGCTACTATACTCAATTGAAGCCACCATAATTCCACAATGAAGGATGGCTGAACCACCATGACTATTTGCTTTGGTCACTACCTCCAAATGTCTAGATTTATTATTAATTAAAGCTATGGTGCTATGCAACTTATTTTGGCCTGGGCCCATGTATCCAGTCAGAGTCCATGGGGGAGGAATCCTTTTTGGTTAGGGCAGGAGTCATTTTTGGTTTCCATATTCTTACCGCACTCACTTTCTCCTCTTCCTTTATAAGTTGGCCGCAGCCCTAGGGAGAGGTGGGCCTTTGTTTAGTAGTAGTTTTCCCTAATGAAACTATTCGCTTTTCTCTTGTTCGGCTAGATCAACAGCAATATCGTGCTTTATAACTCCTCATCAACATTAGTCCTCAGTTATATTTGTAATTTCAAATTGCTCTTTACTTTGTTCTTGCTTGTTCTTTGATTGCTTACAAGAATTGATCTTCGTGATTAGGTCGATCGTACTTTAGGCTGCTCGTGCTCCTGAACGTTGCCTGCACGTGATCTGCTACACAACCTGGCCGCTTGCCTCTGCCGCTCCACCTGGAGCCGCATGTAACACCCCATTTTCAGTTCTTTTGCCAAAAACTAATTTAAAATAATTAATCCAAAGATTTGGATTTTCTTTGGAGTTTTAGTTATCCTGGCATCCTTATCCATCTGAAAATGGAATTTATTCCATTATCGGAAAGTCCAAAAACCAGAAAAATCTTCCTTGGATCAAGTTCTCTCTATCCAACTTGACCTAGACCTTTTTCTTCATTGCTCTTTTCTTTTTTTCTACCTTTTTCGCTCTCCTCATGAATTACTGTTCATCTTGCAGAGAACAACCTTCCTGCTTGTCTCTCTCCTCGCCTCCATGGCCTCTTCTTTCCATCCATGGTGTGATCAACCGAGACACTTTCCAACTGAGCCAATCATGTCATAGTGTGCCCCTAGGCTAGACTAATCCATTCCTCAGCCGTTTCCACTCGTTCCTCTCTCGAAATCATTTTTATTTCACCAAAAACCGATGCCATCAATTCGTTGAATTCAGCCATTTTGTGCGTTTTCTTGCATGGCTGAGGCATGAAACATCTTACATTGACCTCCCTTATCCCCGTGCACACCTCCCCAAAGTCTCCCACATCTCCTTTCTCCAAAAATTTTGAACGAACGTCGCTCTCGATGTCAACCAAAGACATCATCATGTCAACTTTTGCTCCGATGAGTCAAATCAAATTCCGTTCACGTCACTTTGAGCCTTTTTTTTTCAAGGAGAAAAAGCCCTCAAGAAATTTCTATTTTGGTGCAACGGTTTGCAAGAATCCAAGCAATTTTCGTCAGTGTTATTCATCGCTTCCAACATTGATTATGGGCACTCCGATAATCTCCTCCAAAATTTGGCACCACCGTTGGATTCATGTCGTCGAGATCTTTATGGTGCTCACTCTCCCCAACCTTGCCACCTCCTCCCTCACCAGCGTCGCTATGAGCTGCCGCTTTTTGTCGCGCCAGCACCGCCCCTAAGCTCGTTTGCTATGCCACCTTCGTCATCTTGTAGCCCTCGTCATTGCGGTTCCATTCTACCGCTTCACGCCTTTTGCGGTGCCTCCTACCGTTGTAAATCCACCATGCCATGGCTGCCTCCCTTGAGTTCATCTCTCTGTAACACAGGAAAACGAAGCACGGTAGCATCGAGTACTGTAGCATCGCTACAGTGTGATTTCATATTTTTCTGGATTTTCTTTCCCGTCAAACTTTGGGTGACCCGTTCTCTTCTGTCGTAACTCTGAGTGATTTAAATTTCTAAATTAATCTAAAATCATGCTCTTTCTGTCAGTACCAATTTTATAATTTTTAGATTTTGTTTATTTTCTTTTATTCATTTGTTGCTCCGGTTTGTGCGTAGTCGAAGAAGTAGCTGTCGTCGTTGACGAAAGTGCCAAACAGCAGAGCGATGCTTCTCATCTCATCAGCGAAGGCAAGTCTCCTTGATGCACTTTGATCCTAATGTTTATAACTGCTTTTATAAAAATATTGACAACATGCATTGCTATTTATATAAAAGATGATGTTAAATTTAGGTTGGTAGTTAATCCAAGTTGTTATTACCACCTTGATATTGAAATCTATGTTTGTTTGTAACCCTAGGTTGCTGTGATATTGTCAAGGCCCCAAACTTTCAAAAATTCTGGAGCATCCGGAGTATCCGGATCAGCATCCGGAGTGTCCAGATCCAACCCGGAATGTCCGGATAAGTGTCCGGAGTATCCGGATTGGGCTGACCGAACACCCCAACCCGGAGTGTCCGGGTTAGAGATCCGGAGTATCCGGGTTGATTCCACCGAGGACCCCAACCCGGAGTCTCCGGGTTAATGTCCGGAGTGTCCGGTATGTTCGGGGTGGGGCTATAAACACTTGTTTTCTTAGCCTCCCCACCACTCCTCCTCATACCTCCTAGCCTTCCACACTTCTTGGTGCTTCTCCCCACCACCCCCTAGCTCCACTCCGGCGAGCCCACCGGCCGGCGACCTCCGTGGCTCCTCCCCGGCGTCCTCTAGCTCGTCCTCACGCCGGCATCCTCCTTCCTCCTCCCGGCATTGCTTCTCCTCCATCTTCCTTGGAGGTAGGTCTCTCTCTTGGGGGTTGATCCGTGGGATTCTTGGGTTCTAGGGTCATCAATGGTGGGAGTTAGAGCTTAGGTTTAGATTTGAAGTTTCGGAGTTGGATCTTGAGCCTTAGGGTTTTTGGTTGTAGTGGTCCTAGGGTTAGTGTGGGGCTTGGATTGGTGAATGTGGGTGCTAGTGTGGTTGGTCGGGTAGTAGTAATGCCGATCCAAGGGTTGATTAGGGTTGGTTAGAGGTTCTATAGATTAGTGTCTTTTCTCGTGGAGTAAGCTAGTTAGGAGCTTCTCCGGCTCGACCACGTGTAGGAAAGTCATAGATCGGGTCCCCGTGATGCCGTTGGACTTGGCGGCACCTCGATCCGTCGAGTTATTGGGTGAAACTCGCCAGGTTCGGAGTGTCCGGACACCCCGTCCGGAGTGTCCGCCCTGCCCGGAGTATCCGGACCGAATGGGCCGGAGAGTCCGGATCAAATACCCGGACTGTCCGGGTTAGGCTGGTCTGTCCGGTTGAGTCGAGTTGTCCGGTTGCGTTATTTCTTCGGGGTTTTTCAGTTGTACTTCATTCATATGCATTGCATGCATTTTAATTATGCATTGTACTCGTGTAGAGAACGATCCCGCGGCGACTGATGTGGCCGTGGTTGAGGGAGTTGCCGAGGGGCAAGTCGCTGTCGATCCACCAGCAGAAGAACAAGGCAAGCACCTATGCATCTTGAACCTATATTAATTGTATTTTTGTGAATAAACTGCTTAATTGGTGAAATAAGTCTGCATTAGGAGTTGAATTGGGTTAGGGTTAGATCCTATTTGCTGCACATTCGTCCCTTGGATTTGTGAATACTTCCGTTGGAACTAGTATGGGTATTAAATGAGTCACTGCTTAGAATTTCTTGGAGGTCGGGATTTGGGCCAAGTGGCGGAAGGTTCCGTCGCTTGAGGTCGTTACCTTATCTATGATAAAAAGAGTGGGCATGGATGGGTAGTTGGAAAAGAAAAGATGAATTGGAGACCGGGCGGGAAGGTTGGGACATTGGGTAAGGAGACCCGATGTGGTAGTTCCCGTCTGAGTCGATTAAGGACCGATTCGATGGTTGCCCTTTGATTGAGCACACCCCGGTTGGTCGCATGCCCGATTATGGTACGGTAAGCCACTCTTTCTCTCATACGGAATCGATGGACCGTAACTTCCTGTGGTTGGACGTGGTTGAGGGCGAGGCTTAGGCCGACTCTCGAGCACCAAGCCGGGCTTGGGGCTGCTCGAGGGGGTGCTAGGTTTTCGGGCCACAGGAGGACGCTTCAGCGATTGGGTATGATTGGGAGGGGGTTGACACTAGGCCCTTGTGGTAAGTGTCGTGCGATCAATGCTTCCCTGCAGGGTTAATTAAGCGATTCGAATTGCCGTGCTCTCGGATATGAGCAAGCTCTTTCATCGCACAGTCACGTAGTAAGAACTTGAACCGAGGTTCGCCGTCGAGCTTGAGCCCAAATAAATTGGTGATGAGATTAATTGTTGAGAATTAAAGATTGCAACTTCATTTTTAGAAGTAGGCACTGTTAAAACTGCTTAACTTGTGAATTGAGTAGTTGAGTGACTAAATAATAAACCTAAGCATTTCCGCAAATGTTACCTCTAGCTTATTCCTTGCTACATCCAATTGCATGTCCTTTGGAGTCGGTCATATATGGACCACGGGTAAGACTTGCGAGTACCTTTGTACTCGGGCTTCGCTTGTGGTTTTGCAGTGAGGATCCAATGGTGCGAGTTTTGCCCCCTCGCCTATCGGTGACCAAGGCGGGGCACCGAGTAGAGGCCGTCACACAGCGTCTTAAGTGTTCAGGGCATGACACTTCCGGGGTGTTTTACTTTTGTTTGTATAGAGTGGGTGGTCTTACTTTTGTGAACAGTTGCTACTTTTATTTCTGTAATGGAATTGTCTGCTTTTCGCTTGGTCGTTTTGTTGGTTGTCTTTGTTGGGCCTCTTTGTGCCGTGTGGTGTTTGTTTGCTTCCGCGTTCTTGCGTCTCTGGTAGTGAGCTTGGGGGCTCGATGCCCCTTTGTGCGAATTGATGTTTGATATAGCATTGGGAACCGGTATGTGGGGATCCTGGGCGAGTTTCGGATCACATACCGGGGGAATACCGGGGTTGTTGTCGAGTCGTTTGGATGTTTGTAGAGTTGTCTCGTTTGGGCTTGGTTGTTAGCATCGAGATCACCTCCGGTGGTCTGCTGCTAGGATCCAAATCCGACGGGAACGACTGTTCATCCAACAACTCGAGGACGATCTGGGCGGCTCCTCTCAAGGCTGGTATCAGAGCAAGGCGCACAAAGACGGACCCCAACCTGACGACCAGATTAGGAAATTGTTTAGGACTGTCATGATGCATTAGGTAGAGGGTAGTGCTTATCCCCGCCCTAGGATAGAGTGGTAATTGAGGGAATTACGTTGGGATCATGCATTTCCTCCCATTTCATGTCATGCATGTGCATGGCCGTTTGCATCATGTGTTGTGTTTTGGTGTGTCAGACTTGTGGGACCCCAGTGCGGGGTGCTGCAGTCTAGTGTGGGAGTTAGTACGGGGATTTTTCTACGTTTAGGGCTTGTCTTCCCCGTGGGGGTCCTAACTTTTGCCGCCTAACTTTGTTTGGTGACAGAATGCGGACCCGTGGGGCTTCCACTTCTGGGGGCGATGGAGGTGCAGAGCGACAGCAGCGAGAGGGTGCTGTTCCGCCGCCTCCTCCCAATGTGTTGGACATTCTGCAGCGGACCGAGCAGCACCAGGAGGCGACGAATCGGATCCTGGAGATGCTGGTCCAGGATCGGGTCCAGCATGGTGGCCGCGGTGATGGGCGAGGTCGGCCCACCGGCTATCTCGACTTCCTGCATACGCAGCCACCGGTCTTCTCACGGGCCACCGATCCGTTGGAGGCCGACGATTGGCTGCGCACGATAGAGCAGAAGTTTGCTCTTATCGATTGTGGGGAGCTCCAGAAGGCCCACTTCGCGGCGCAGCAGCTCCAGGGCCCTGCCGGTGCTTGGTGGGCCAATTTGCGGGTGATGCAGCCTGCTGGGCACCAGTTTACTTGGGCTGAGTTCCGTGAGGCGTTTCGGGCGCACCACATCCCGAAGGGCCTCATGGACATGAAGAAACAGAAGCCGCTCTCCGACAGCCAAGAAGTCGGTGGTTGACTACTCGCAAGAGTTCAACTACCTGGCGCAGTACGCCCCGGAGGAGGTCGACACCGACCAGAAGAAGCAGGGTCGGTTCATGAGCGGGTTGACAGCGAAGATGCAGGACAAGCTGTCCGTCTGCGACTTCGCCGACTACAATGACCTGGTGAGCCGCGCGATCACTGTTGAGCTCAAGATGCGGGCTCATCAGGAGAAGAAGAAGAGGAAGCGGGCGACACCGTACTCGGCGGCGCGGCCGCAGCTCGGCGGTCTCAGATCTGCCGCCGAGGCCGTCTCGCTTCCAGCGCCGTCTCGCTTGGCCGCGACAAATCGTCGTTTGCTGCTGCCGCTACACGGCCACGACCACCACTACCGCCACCGGCAGCCAGAGCATTAGCGGGTCCCAGTCCGTGCTACAATTGCGGACGCGCGGGCCACTTCATCCGGGACTGCCCATTCCCACGTCGGGACAGCAGTGCTGGCGCTCCACGGCTTCAGGGCGCGATGGCACCACCGCCGTTGCCTACGTCGAGCCGAGGCAGCGTCACCTTCGTCGACGCCGAGGCGGTCCCTGAGGGCTCCGCCGTGCTAGCTGGTACGTTCCTTGTTGAGGGGCATGAGGCTAGGGTATTATTTGATTCGGGGGCCTCTCATTCTTTTATTCGCACGGGGTTTGCGGAGCAAAGATCGATGAGAGTCGATGCGATGTCACCTCCTTTCGATTGAGGCACCGGTCGAAGATCACTAAGTTAGCGGATGGTTCAAGGCGATGAGTTCAGATTCAGGGATTCCGCTCACGGTCGACTTGTCGCTTCTAGACCTTCTGGGGATAGATGTCATCCTGGGAATGAGTTGGTCGACACGACAAAGAGTCGCTTTTGGATTGCTGTAGTCGTACCCTGTCACTCCGGAGTCCGAAGGTCGGCCGACTCACCCTACTTCTTAACGAGAACAAGGCCACCTTGTGTTCGCTAAATGGGACAGAAGTTGAAGAGCTGGACTCGATTCCCGTGGTGTCTGAGTTTCCCGATGTGTTCCCAGCGGAATTACCGGGAATGCCACCTGATCGGGACATTGAGTTCGTCGTTGAGCTTCAGCCAGGGACTGCTCCGGTGTCCAAGCGACCGTACCGAATGCCACCCAATGAATTGGCTGAGCTGAAGATTCAGCTGAAAGGGTTGATGGACAAGGGTTTCATTCGCCCGAGCTCCTCACCTTGGGGTTGCTCGGCTCTCTTTGTGACCAAGAAGGATGGTTCTCTGCGCCTCTGTGTGGATTACCGTCCCTTGAATGCTGTCACTATCAAGAACAAGTACCCTCTGCCTCGGATTGATATCCTGTTCGATCAGCTTGCTGGTGCACGGGTGTTTTCTAAGATTGACCTGAGGCTTGGGTACCATCAAATTAAGATCCGAGCCGAAGATATCCTGAAGACAGCCTTCTCCACTCGGTATGGGCTGTATGAGTACACCGTCATGTCGTTCGGTCTGACAAACGCGCCGGCGTACTTCATGTACCTCATGAACTCCATCTTCATGGAGGAGCTAGATTCTTTTGTCGTCATCTTCATTGACGACATCCTGATATATTCAGCCAATGAAGAAGAGCATGCCAGACACCTTCGCAGTATTCTCGGGCGACTCAGGGAGCATCGCCTGTATGCAAAGTTCAGCAAGTGCGAGTTCTGGCTGAGGGAAGTGTCATTCTTGGGACACGTCCTTTCTGAGCGAGGCGTGGCAGTTGACCCGAGCAAGGTACAGGATGTACTCAAATGGGAGCAGCCCAAGATCAATCACGGACATCCGCAGCTTTCTTGGGACTGGTAGGTATTATCGCCGTTTCATCCAAGATTTCTCAAAGATTGCGGCCGATGACCGAGCCGCTCAAGAAGGGAGTTGAGTTCGGATGGTCGGTAGTGCGAGCGCCTTTGGACATCAAGCAACGTCTGACTACGGCTCCTGTCCTCACCTAGCCAGATATCCACAGGCCTTTTGATGTGTATTGCGATGCGTCAGGCATTGGGCTTGGCTGTGTGCTTATGCAAGAAGGCCGAGTCGTTGCCTACGCATCTCGACAGTTGAAGCATCATGAGGAGCACTACCCCACCCACGATTTGGAGCTTGCAGCAGTGGTGCATGCCTTGAAGATCTGGCGCCACTATCTCCTGGGGAACAAGTGCAATATTTATACCGATCATAAAAGTCTCAAGTACATCTTCACTCAGGCAGATCTGAATATGAGGCAGCGGAGATGGCTTGAGCTGATCAAAGACTACAGTCTGGAGGTACACTACCACCCGGGGAAGGCGAATGTGGTGGCCGACGCGTTGAGTCGCAAGGCTCCATGCAGTTGTCTTGTTTTACAGCCCCGGAGTGCTTCCCTCTGTGCCGACTTCCGGAGACTCGGTTTGGAGATGGGTGAGCAGGGATTCATAGCTAATATCGAGTTGAGATCTACATTGCTCGATCAGATTCGGGAGGCACAGACGAAGGATGAAGAAGTTGCCCAGATCCGGGATAAATTAGATTTGGGGCAAGCCGCTGAGTTTCGCCTGGATAATCAGGGAACCTTGTGGTTCGGCGACCGCATAGTTGTCCCTGATGACCAGGAGTTGAAGCGAAGGATTCTCGAGGAAGCGCATAACTCCTTGCTTACCATTCACCCGGGCAGCAACAAGATGTATCAAGTCCTGAGGCGGCAGTTTTGGTGGACTCGCATGAAGCGCGAAGTCGCTCGCTATGTGTCGGAGTGCGACGTCTGCAAGTGGGTGAAGGCTGAACACCTCAAGCCAGCCGGTACTCTTCAGCCTCTTCCTGTTCCAGTTTGGAAGTGGGAGGATGTTACCATGGACTTCATTACCGGCCTGCCGACCACTTCCTCAGGCCATGACTCGATTTGGGTAATCATCGATCGACTGACGAAGTCTGCGCACTTCTTGGCCGTTTGCACCAAGTATCGAGTCAAGAAGTATGCGGACTTGTATATCTCCCGGATCGTAAGTCTGCATGGAGTGCCCAAGCGGATAGTTTCAGACAGAGGCTCTCAGTTCACTTCTCAATTCTGGAGAAGCCTGCATGAGGCCTTGGGCACGAAGCTGCTCTACAGTTCAGCATACCACCCTCAGACTGACGGTCAGACCGAGAGGGTCAATCAGATCCTTGAAGATATGTTGAGGGCTTGTATCTTGTCCTACGGGAAGAAGTGGGAAGAGTGTCTTCCGTACGCCGAGTTTGCGTACAACAACAGCTACCAAACCAGCATCAAGATGTCTCCATTCGAAGCATTCTATGGTCGTAGCTGTCGGGCACCTTTGAACTGGTCCGAGAGTGGCGAGCGTTCATTCCTCGGGCCTGAACTAGTCATGGAAGCAGAAGAAAAAGTGAGCACCATTCGGGAGAACCTGAGGGTAGCACGATCGTGTGAAGAGCTATGCCGACCGTCGTAGGAGACCCCTCTCCTTCGATATTGGCGACTTCGTCTATCTGAAAGTATCTCCTCTTCGAGGCACTCGTCGGTTTGGAATCAAAGGGAAACTGGCACCTCGATACATCGGACCGTTCCGAGTCCTTGAGAAGCGGGGTCAGGTTGCATATCAGCTAGAGCTTCCTCCGTCGCTCGAGATGGTCCACAATGTCTTCCATATCTCCCAGTTGAAGAAGTGTCTCCATACTCCTTTTGAGTCACTTGAAGTGGATGACCTCGGGGTTGCGCCTGAACCGGATCTATCCTATCCAGAGCATCCAATTCGGGTTTTAGAAGAAGCGGAGCGTAAGACTCGGCGAAGAACACTCAAATTCTACAAGATTCAATGGAGCAATCACACTGAAGATGAAGCCACTTGGGAGCCCGAAGACCGCCTAAAGACCGAGTATCCCGAGTTCTTCAATTCCATGTAGGTGCTGCCCGTTTGTCACTTAGAGGTTCCGTTGCGGGTATTTGTTTCGAGTAGGTGCTCGTTTCTGAATCTCGGGGCGAGATTCCCTTAAGGGGGGAGGATTTGTCAAGGCCCCAAACTTTCAAAATTCGAGCATCCGAGTATCCGGATCAGCATCCGAGTGTCCGGATCCAACCCGAATGTCCGGATAAGTGTCCGAGTATCCGGATTGGGCTGACTGAACACCCCAACCCGGAGTGTCCGGTTAGAGATCCGGAGTATCCGGTTGATTCCACCGAGGACCCCAACCCGAGTCTCCGGTTAATGTCCGAGTGTCCGGTATGTTCGGGTGGGGCTATAAACACTTGTTTTCTTAGCCTCCCCACCACTCCTCCTCATACCTCCTAGCCTTCCACACTTCTTGGTGCTTCTCCCCACCACCCCTAGCTCCACTCCACGAGCCCACCCGGCCGGCGACCTCCGTGGCTCCTCCCTGGCGTCCTCTAGCTCGTCCTCACGCCGGCATCCTCCTTCCTCCTCCCGGCATTGCTTCTCCTCCATCTTCCTTGGAGGTAGGTCTCTCTCTTGGGGTTGATCCGTGATTCTTGGGTTCTAGGGTCATCAATGGTGGGAGTTAGAGCTTAGGTTTAGATTTGAAGTTTCGGAGTTGGATCTTGAGCCTTAGGGTTTTTGGTTGTAGTGGTCCTAGGGTTAGTGTGGGGCTTGGATTGGTGAATGTGGGTGCTAGTGTGGTTGGTCGGGTAGTAGTAATGCCGATCCAAGGGTTGATTAGGGTTGGTTAGAGGTTCTATAGATTAGTGTCTTTTCTCGTGGAGTAAGCTAGTTAGGAGCTTCTCGGCTCGACCACGTGTAGGAAAGTCATAGATCGGGTCCCCGTGATGCCGTTGGACTTGGCGGCACCTCGATCCGCCGAGTTATTGGGTGAAACTTCGCCAGTTCGAGTGTCCTGACACCCGTCCGAGTGTCCGCCTGCCCGAGTATCCGGACCGAATGGGCCGAGAGTCTGGCTTGTCCGGAGAGTCCGGATATAAAACCCGGACTGTCCGAGTTAGGCTGGTCTGTCCGGTTGAGTCGAGTTGTCCGGTTGCGTTATTTCTTCGGGGTTTTCAGTTGTACTTCATTCATATGCATTGCATGCATTTTAATTATGCATTGTACTCGTGTAGAGAACGATCCATGGCGGCCAGCGTGGCGTGGTTGAGGGAGTTGCCGAGGGCAAGTCATTTGTCGATCCACCAAGGAAGAACAAGGCAAGAACCTATGCATCTTGAACCTATATTAATTGTATTTTTGTGAATAAACTGCTTAATTGGTGAAATAAGTCTGCATTAGGAGTTGAATTGGGTTAGGGTTAGATCCTATTTGCTGCACATTCGTCCCTTGGATTTGTGAATACTTCCGTTGGAACTAGTATGGGTATTAAATGAGTCACTGCTTAGAATTGCTTAGAGGTCGGGATTTGGGCCAAGTGGCTGAAGGTTCCGTCGCTTGAGGTCGTTACCTTATCTATGATAAAAAGAGTGGGCATGGATGGGTAGTTGGAAAAGAAAAGATGAATTGGAGACCGGGCGGGAAGGTTGGGACATTGGGTAAGGAGACCCGATGTGGTAGTTCCCGTCTGAGTCGATTAAGGACCGATTCGATGGTTGCCCTTTGATTGAGCACACCCCGGTTGGTCGCATGCCCGATTATGGTACGGTAAGCCACTCTTTCTCTCATACGGAATCGATGGACCGTAACTTCCTGTGGTTGGACGTGGTTGAGGGCGAGGCTTAGGCCGACTCTCGAGCGCCAAGCCGGGCTTGGGGCTGCTCGAGGGGGTGCTAGGTTTTTGGGCCACAGGAGGACGCTTCAGCGATTGGGTATGATTGGGAGGGGGTTGACACTAGGCCCTTGTGGTAAGTGTCGTGCGATCAATGCTTCCCTGCAGGGTTAATTAAGCGATTCGAATTGCCGCGCTCTCGGATATGAGCAAGCTCTTTCATCGCACAGTCACGTAGTAAGAACTTGAACCGAGGTTCGCCGTCGAGCTTGAGCCCAAATAAATTGGTGATGAGATTAATTGTTGAGAATTAAAGATTGCAACTTCATTTTTAGAAGTAGGCGCTGTTAAAACTGCTTAACTTGTGAATTGAGTAGTTGAGTGACTAAATAATAAACCTAAGCATTTCCGCAAATGTTACCTCTAGCTTATTCCTTGCTACATCCAATTGCATGTCCTTTGGAGTCGGTCATATATGGACCACGGGTAAGACTTATGCAGTACCTTTGTACTCGGGCTTCGCTTTGTGGTTTTGCAGTGAGGATCCAAATGGGTGCGAAGTTTTGCCCCTCATCGCCTATCGGTGACCAAGGGCACCGAGTAGAGGCCGTCATCCAGCGCCCTAAGTGTTCAGGGCCTGACACTTCCGGGGTGGTTTAGTGGTGTTTGTATCGAGTGGGTGGTCGTACGTGTGTGACCAGGTGCGACTTTTCTTGCTGTAAGGGACTTGTCTGCTTTTCGCTTGGTCGTTTTGTTGGTTGTCTTTGTTGGGCCTCTTTGTGCCGTGTGGTGTTTGTTTGCTTCCGCGTTCTTGCGTCTCTGGTAGTGAGCTTGGGGGCTCGATGCCCCTTTGTGCGAATTGATGTTTGATATAGCATTGGGAACCGGTATGTGGGGATCCTGGGCGAGTTTCGGATCACATACCGGGGGAATACCGGGGTTGTTGTCGAGTCGTTTGGATGTTTGTAGAGTTGTCTCATTTGGGCTTGGTTGTTAGCATCGAGATCACCTCCGGTGGTCTGCTGCTAGGATCCAAATCCGACGGGAACGACTGTTCATCCAACAACTCGAGGACGATCTGGGCGGCTCCTCTCAAGGCTGGTATCAGAGCAAGGCGCACAAAGACGGACCCCAACCTGAGGACCAGATTAGGAAATTGTTTAGGACTGTCATGATGCATTAGGTAGAGGGTAGTGCTTATCCCCGCCCTAGGATAGAGTGGTAATTGAGGGAATTACGTTGGGATCGTGCATTTCCTCCCATTTCATGTCATGCATGTGCATGGCCGTTTGCATCATGTGTTGTGTTTTGGTGCTGTTCCGCCGCCTCCTCCCAATGTGTTGGACATTCTGCAGCGGACCGAGCAGCACCAGGAGGCGACGAATCGGATCCTGGAGATGTTGGTCCAGGATCGGGTCCAGCATGGTGGCCGCGGTGATGGGCGAGGTCGGCCCACCGGCTATCTCGACTTCCTGCATACGCAGCCACCGGTCTTCTCACGGGCCACCGATCCGTTGGAGGCCGACGATTGGCTGCGCACGATAGAGCAGAAGTTTGCTCTTATCGATTGTGGGGAGCTCCAGAAGGCCCACTTCGCGGCGCAGCAGCTCCAGGGCCCTGCCGGTGCTTGGTGGGCCAATTTGCGGGTGATGCAGCCTGCTGGGCACCAGTTTACTTGGGCTGAGTTCCGTGAGGCGTTTCGGGCGCACCACATCCCGAAGGGCCTCATGGACATGAAGAAACAGCAGTTTCTCGCTCTCCGACAGTTCAGCAAGTCGGTGGTTGACTACTCGCAAGAGTTCAACTACCTGGCGCAGTACGCCCCGGAGGAGGTCGACACCGACCAGAAGAAGCAGGGTCGGTTCATGAGCGGGTTGACAGCGAAGATGCAGGACAAGCTGTCCGTCTGCGACTTCGCCGACTACAATGACCTGGTGAGCCGCGCGATCACTGTTGAGCTCAAGATGCGGGCTCATCAGGAGGAGAAGAAGAGGAAGCGGGCGACACTGCATTTCGGGCCGGCAAGCAGCCGCAGAAAGCTCGAAGCGGTCTCAGACGCCCGCCTAGGCCGTCTGCTCCAGCGCCGTCTCTGTCGGTCGCGACAGCCCGGTCGTTTGTTGCCGCTACACGGCCACGACCACCACTACCGCCACCGGCAGCCAGAGCATTAGCGGGTCCCAGTCCGTGCTACAATTGCGGACGCGCGGGCCACTTCATCCGGGACTGCCCATTCCCACGTCGGGACAGCGATCTTTGGCGCTCCACGGCCAGTAGCGATGGCACCACCGCCGTTGCCTACGTCGAGCCGAGGCAGCGTCACCTTCGTCGACGCCGAGGCGGTCCCTGAGGGCTCCGCCGTGCTAGCTGGTACGTTCCTTGTTGAGGGGCATGAGGCTAGGGTATTATTTGATTCGGGGGCCTCTCATTCTTTTATTCGCACGGGGTTTGCGGAGCAGCATCAGATGAGAGTCAGTAGCAGTGTCACCTCCTTTTTATGCGACGTAAACCGGTGGAAAACCGGTACAATTAAAAAAAACAATAAAAAATTCAAAAAATTAAGAAATTTTATGCGACGTAAACCGGTGGAAAACCGATGGAAAATTGTCAATTTTCGATGAAAATCGTTCAAAAATCGATAACTCTAAAATTTTAAATGCTCGCTCGATTATCGACAAAATCACTCGATTTTTTATTTTTTCTGAATTCTTTTCACCACTAATGTAACACCCCAATTTTTGCTTTTCATGAATTTAAATAAGATTTGACACTTTTGTGAATTTTTGGAATTTTCTAGGATTTATTTGGAATTTATTTGAATTTATTCCCTTTTGAAATAATTAAAGAATTTAATTTTGCAAATAAAATTTTGTTGAAAATAATTTATTTGAGTCCAAAATGTACCAAAATATTTTCTAGAATTTTCCTGGAATTTTTCTGAGTGTTTTGCTATTTTTAATGAATTAAATGAATTTCTAGGAGTTAAATTGAATATTTAAATCGCTGGAAAATCGAATCGGTTAGCACTGTTCATCCGACCGAGCCCAAACTCGAGTCAGACTCGAGTCCGACCCGAGCCGTGTTCGAGCCGAACCCGGTTCCAACCTAACCCAAACCGCGTGACCGTTGGATCAAGATCCAACGGCCACGATCGCGCCACGTCGTCCACGTGCGAGCCGAGCCTGACCCGGTCACGCCCGTGCGATCCCGACCGTTGGTCGTGCCACGTGGACGGAAAGGATCGCGCCACGTCGCCGGCCGTGTCCGAGCCGGACTCCGCCGCCCGTACCGGCTCCGCCACGATTTCCGTGTCGATCTCGACGTTGGGGCCAGCATTTAAAGCCCGGGTGCATGCCCGAGGTTCGCCTTTCCCTCGTGCGCCGTTTGCCCCGCTTGCCCTAGCCCTAGCCGCCGCTGACTGCCCGCTATTGCTCGCCGTAGTTGCCTAGGGCTTTGCTTTGGTTTTCCTCACCTTCCGCCACCGTCCGCCGTCGCCGGAGGAGCCCCGTAGCGCCGCGCCCTTGGTCATCGTCCTCGTCTCCGGTGCCCTCTGCTCCGCCGCGCGCCATCGCCGCCTCGCGAACTCCATCAACCGTCCGATCAAAATTCGAGGGCCCAGATCCGTCCACGTCACCACGGTAAGAACCCACGTTGCAATCTCTAGATCTATTTCCAACCGTTGGATCTAGATCCAACGGTTTAGATCGTGCCACGTAGCCGTAGCTGCACCGTACTAGGATAGATTTCAGCCGTTAGATCTAGATCGTACGGCTAGCATTAACCCACGTTATAGCGTTAGATTAGATCTTGACCGTCCGATCAAGATCGAACGGTCCGGGTCAGCCGATGTCGGGACCCCGAATTTGCAAATCCGGACCCTCTGTGTATTCAGCACTAGTCCAGGAACGCGCTAGTGCACACAGTCTTAACATCGGTAAATATCACAATCATACCAATCGATACTATCAAAGTACTTTATTTAAATAACCAAACTGGTTACTCGACCTTATGGTCAAGTTACAAATGTATGCCTCGTAAGGCGAAACTTATTCAGAGAGAAATAATAGCAGCGGAAAATCAAATAAGGTAACATCGTGGCGCCATCCAGTATACCACAGGCAACTGACTGGGCTCGCTTCCCTAAGTAGACGGATCCTCTTGGAGTTCCTCCTCCAAAGCTGGTGCAATCTCCTCGTCAACTGATATTGTGTTGAGGCAAGGGTGAGTACTTGGTACTCAGCAAGTCATGCACAGAATGCAAGCTAATATACTATATGCATGGCTTGGTACAAAGGAATAGTTTAAGGTATATTTGCAGTAAATAGCATTTGACAAGTATCATAAATAGATTCGAAAGCAGTAGAAACAAGTAAAGCATAAATAACTTTTCAAGAAGTTTAATAAACATTTTCCCCATCCTAAACCACATTTCCATCAACTTCATTATTAATCCAGCCCAACCTTTCAAACCAAAGTTATTTTTGAGAAAGTCTAACCCTTGACTGTAATTCCCGAGCGATGTCCAATACCGCGGACACGGCTATTCGAATAGATTCCAAACTCTGCAGAGGTTATGCACTTTACCCACAAGATACAGTCAAACACCACAAAGGCGAGTTCCCGTAACAAAGCCTTTCGGAAGCCTCAAACAACACAGGTGGTCCTCTCCGGTTCGTGCTCTACACCATCCCTTCCCTTAGCCAAGGCGAAGTATGGGACCAACACACCGTTAGATGGGTATCTGGCCACAGCCACGATACGCTCCCCCGTACAATCACACAAACGGTGTAATTGACACCCTGAGGCTCCACAAGCGAGTCCTTAGCGACTTAGTCAACTAGGGCCATCCCATTCCAGCCATGTGGTTGCAAGTATGACCCAGTTCAAAGGCTTGCAAGGTTAAGTCCTTAGAGTGACCAGGGCAAGACTACCCGAAAAACCAAATCAACATCCCCAATGCCACAACTGGCCCACCTGATTACTCTTGCCACATGCCCCGGTCGAAAACTGTTTATCAAACCCCAGTTGATTACCATGCACCACGTGCCATCAACATCACATGATACTTTTCCCAAAACAGGTTCAATATATCATTAAGTCAATATTAACATTTGATTGTCCAAAATCATGTCATGAGCACGTAGCAGGTCTAAGCAGTATACTACAACGGTCTAAACCCATGTTGGCAATTTAATAATGTCCAACTAGTAAACCACAACTAGAGTGACAAAGGGTCATGGCACATACTTAAGTAATCAAGGTGTCATATCGCAAATTGGTATTTATCTAACCCCCAGGTTTAAACAAGGTATTTTTCTAATTGAACTAGCATGCAATAATTTAAATCAAAATAGATTTCGAAATGGGATCAACATGGTCAAAGCACAACTTGCCTTCAAAAAGTACTTGCTCTTGGTCTTGAGTTGGATCCTGAGTCAATACTTCTCCTTCGAATCCTTCCCAAGACTTCAACGCTCTACTCGTAAAGCGTGCAAATAGCAAATACACAAATAAACACTAGGCAAAAACATCCCAAAACTCCAAATAAAATCCATAAACAGAGAGAACATAATTTTCTGGATTTTTAGGAACTGGATAAATCAAATTTGGAGTTAAAACGCAAAAGTTATGATTTATTAAAGTTTAAATAATCAATTAAATAATATTACAGAGAAAAACTTTAGTCCAAAAATTAAATAAAATTTATATTTAGGTAGATCTTAATTTTATACAAATTTAGAAATTTGAATCACTCAAATCGGAGTTGAAACGCAAAAGTTATAAGCGTTTGAAGTTTGAATCTAAATTTGAAATCATTATTCGAATTAATAAATCATTTTCTTTTTCGGAAATTAATTATTGCGTCAGCAAGGACACGTGTCATCCTGTGATTGGTCCATAGTGACCTGCTGACGTCAGCACTGAACGGCCTCCATGATGACGTCAGCATGACGTCATCATGCCACGTGGCATGTCCCGGGTGCTGCCACGTGTCTCGGTCCATGGACTGAGTCCACGGTGACACCCGGCCCACGGTGGACGCGGCCTACGGCTACAGAGGCTGACACGCGGGTCCCACCCGTCGATGGGTCACGTGCACTGAGGCTCTCTCGGGCGAGACATCGACATGCGGGCCCCGCATGTCGCTGACACGCAATCACGCCAGGCTCGCTGGCCGCACGCGGCCCGCCTGCCGCTGACTCAACGCGCACGCGGCGGCGCTACGTGGCATGATCACAAATTGCTCGATCTAGATCGGACGGTCTAGATCCACCCTAAGTTAACGCAGTTTCTAGCACGTGGCGATCGTGGGCCGTCGGATCTTGATCCAACGGTCCAGATCCGATCTGGTTTTCCAAAGTTTCGGGGAAACGTGGACTCACCGTGATCGTCCGATGAAGATCCAACGGTGCACGGAGCTTGTGGACGGAGATGGAGTCACGGCAGGGCTGGGTTGCCGGCGCCAGGGAAGATGATCACGGGCTCGGCGCTACGGGCGTTCTCCGGCGTGATCGAGATGTCCCGCAGGTGCGCCTTGTCTTGGGGGTTCCGAACCCGGGCTTCAACACGGCGGACAAGGGCTATCGGTGCCGGAGAAGACGAGGAAACCGTAGCGGCTCCGTCCAACTTCGGCGAGCAATTGGCACGGCTTGGCGGCGGCTTGAGCTCTATTAGCTAGGGCAAACGGGGCGCATGGGAGAGGGCAACCTCGGGGACCGGTCCGGGCCTTAAATAGCCCCGGGAGGCGTGCTCAGGGCGGAGCCCTAGTCGGACACGGCGGCGCTCTCCGAGCCTGATTCGGGCGAGGACGACGACCAGATGCCGTCCACGTGTCCCGCATCGAACGGCCCACGCGCACACGCGACGCGTCACGCACGGCCGCTGGATCGAGATCCAACGATCGGTGGCTAGGTTAGGTTGGGTTCGGCGACGGTTCGACCGAATCAAGTGGCTCGATCGGGTTCGGTCGGACTCGAGTCCGACTTCGGACCCGATGAACAAGATTAAACCCGAGCGATTTTAATTTTCAAAATAATTCCCAGTAATTCATTTAATTCATTAAAAATAGCAAATGACTCAGAAAAATTCCAAAAAAATTCTGGAAAATACTTTGGATCATTTTGGACTCAAATAAAATATTTCCAACAAAATTTTATTTGCAAAATTAAATTCTTTAATTATTTCAAAATGGAATAAATTCAAATAAATTCCAAATAAATCCAAATAAATTCCGTAAAATTCCAAAAATTCACCAAAGTGCCAAATCACACATGAATTCAAGAAAAGCAAAACTTTGGGGTGTTACAAACCTCCCTTAATAGAATCTCGTCCCGAGATTCGTGGCTTACTAAAGGAATAGGTTTGGAAACTCTTTCCTCAAATCCTCTTCGCTCCCAAGTCGCTTCGCTTTCTTAATGGTTGCTCCACTGAAATCTACAAAAAAGGGTTGACTTATTTCTGGTCTCTAGATCCATTGTGTCTAGAATCCTCACTGATGTTCCTTATAAGTCAAATCCTCTTGCAACTCAATTGACTCTAGCGGTGTCTGCTCTCGTGAACTCGAAGACACTTCTTCAACTGGGACACATGGAATACATCATGCACTCCTCGCCAATGACTGCGTGGCAACTCCACCGGTAAGCAACTTCGCCTCTGCGACTCAAAATCTTAAATGGTCCAACATAACGGGTGCAAGTTTCCCTTTGGCATGGAACCTCTTAACTCCCCCGAGAGGCGTAACTCGAGGTAAACAAAGTCTTCTCGTTCAAAACTCAAATTTCGCGACGATTGTCAAGATAACTCTTCTGTCGCGATTGGGCTATCTTCAACCTTTCCCTAATCATAGCGACCGTTTCTTCACCTCTTGAAGAATATCAGTCCAAGACACGGCTCGCCGGCCTCATTCCAATTCAATGGCGTCCGACAGTGGTCGACCATACAAAGGCCTCAAAAGGTGACATCTGTAAACTAGCCTGATAACTATTGTTGTAATCGAACTCGGCATACGGCAAACTCTTATCCCAAGAGGTAGCATAAGCTAATGCACAAGCTCTCAACATATCCTCCGAGAATCTGGTTGACTCTTTCGGTCTGTCCATCCGTCTGTGGATGATAAGTCAGATCAAGTTCAAACGGGTTCCCATGGCTTCATGCAACTTATTCCGTAACCTTGAGGTAAATTGGGTACCTCTGTCCGATACAATCCTCTTTGGCACTCCGTGCAAACAAACAATCCCGATCATGTACAATTTCGCTAATTTATCTCCCGAGTAAGTGGTCTTCACGGGATAAAATGGGCTACTTTAGTCAAGCGATCCACTATAACCCATATGGAGTCATAACCTCCTTGAGTCTTCGGCAAACCGGTAATGAAATCCATTCCGATTTCCTCCCACTTCCACTCGTGTATTTTCAGCGGTTGTAGCAATCCTGCTGGTCTCTCGATGCATTGCCTTGACTCTCGGCATACGTCGCACAAGGCAACATGCTCGGCAACTTCACGCTTCATACTCGGCCACCGTAATCTCTCCTTCAGATCCTGATACATCTTGGAGCTTCGGGATGAATCGAGTACTTAGAGTCATGGGCTTCTTCCCAATCGCTTGCTTTAACTCCTTTTTGTTAGGCTCACAAATGCGATCCTTCATCCACAACGTGCCTTGCTCATCCAACCTGAAGTCCTCTGCCTTGCCTTCCTCCTTGATGGACTTAATCCTGCGGATCTTGTCATCATCCTTCTGTCCTTCTCGGATCTGATCCTCTAGGGTAGGCTTTACTTCTAATGCGGTCAAGAATCCGCTAGGTACAACCTCAATCTTCATCTTTTGAAAATCCTCACATAACTCATCCTGACTTGTGGCTAGCAACGTACTCACGGTATGGCTTTTCCGACTCAGAGCATCGGCTACTACGTTGGCCTTCCCGGGATGGTAATGGATTCCAACATTATAGTCTTTGATCAACTCTAGCCATCTCCTTTGCCTCATATTCAGATCCGACTGGGTGAATATGTACTTAAGGCTCTTATGATCCGTATATACTTCACATCTGTTTCCAATCAGATAGTGACGCCATATCTTCAAAGCATGCACTACGGCAAATAACTCTAGGTCATGTGTCGGATAATTTTCCTCATGCGGCCTCAATCGCCTTGATGCATAAGCGGCGACCTTTCCATTCTCAGACAACACATCCAAGTCCTTAGCGCGATGCGTCACAATAAATATCGAAGCTTTGAGCAACATCAGGTAGAACTAACACGGTCTTGGCGCCAATCGCTTCTTCAGCTCCAAATCCTTTCTCACATTCTCAAGCGCCCATGCAAACTTCTTTTCCTTCTTCAAAGCAGCCATGCGTAAGAGGTTTCGCAATTGTCGAAGCCTTCAATGAAACGGCGGTAGTATCCTGCCATTCCAAGGAAACTCCGAATGCTGGTCACAGTCTTGGTTGTTCCCAATGTAACACAGCTTCTACTTTGCTTGGATCTACGGCGACTCCTTCTGCAGTCATTACATGTCCAAGAAACTCCACCTTGTCCTTCCAAAAATCACACTTGCTGAACTTGGCGAAAAGTTGCTGTCCCCTCAGCTTTTCCAAAACTCGCCTTAAGTGTTCGGCATGTTCATCCTCTGTCTTGGAGTAGATTAGGATATCATCTATGAACACGACAACAAACTTGTCCAAATATTCCATGAACACCTTATTCATCATATTCATGAAATAAGCTGGCGCATTCGTCAGCCCAAAGGACATAACTGTAAACTCGTAATGTCCATATCTTGACGAGAATGCAGTCTTCGGAATATCTTCTGATCGGATCTTCAACTGATGGTATCCCGATCTTAGATCAATCTTGGAGAAAACTCCAGCTCCTCTTAACTGATCAAACAAATCATCAATCCTGGGTAGCGGATACTTATTCTTCACGGTGACTTCATTGAGTGCACGGTAGTCAATTCACATCCTGAAACTCCCGTCCTTCTTCTTGACAAACAGAACTGGTGCTCCCCACGGCGATGAACTTGGTCTGATAAATCCTTTCTCCATTAACTCTTCCAGCTGTTTCTTCATCTCTACCAACTCCTCGGTAGACATCCGATAGGGTCTCTTTGCTATCGGTCTTGTGTACATGACAAGCTCTATCACAAACTCTATGTCCCCTGTCACGGCATACCGGGTAAATCTTCGGGAAAAACATCGGGGTACTCATTCACTACTGGGACATCCTCTATGCTGATTGCCTTGGTACTGTTAACCATCAACTGTCCCTCTCTAACTGCAGTGGCTTGAAATTCCACTTTCTTCCCACACGGGCTCTCAACTGAGATAGTCCTTCGTCCACAATCCAATACGGCCTTGTGCTTGGATAACCAATCCATTCCCAATATGACGTCTAAGGTCTGGGTCTCCAAAATTATAAGGTTTGCTAGGAATTCTATTCCACCTATTAGTATTCTCACCCCGGAACATCCTACTTCCGTTCGGAGTTCGGAACCAGGGGTTTGAACTAAAAGCATGCACTTAAGTCTTGCAATCCTCAACTCGTTTCTAGTAGCAAAGCCCAGTACAACGTCCGTAGCATTCTGCAGTGCGTCTGCGGTGACATGGTTGACTCGGCCTCTCACCACGGTCTGGGGTGTGGCTCCTGGTGCTGGCGTCCTAGCTGGGGTGGTTCCTAGGTTGAAGCGAATCGGGTCGCTCTCGCTGTCTTCTTTGGACAATCGTTGGCAAAGTGTCCTGGCTCGTTCTGATTGTAACAGCGTCTCACTGTTCCTTGTTGCCGACGGGTAGCGTTTCTAGCGGGGTCAGTCTGATAGTTCGATTGATGTGTCTTGGTGCGAGGATGGTGTCCTTGTTGCATTCTCGTGGTTGGAATCAAGAATTGATTTGGTGCAACTCTCAGCGCTATTGCGTTCCACTGGCGTGATCCTTGCTGTTGCATCCTGCGCTTCTGTTCTCATCCAGTTCCTTGCGCTTTGTCCTCAAGAATAAGCGCTTTATTCACCAACTCTTGGAAATCTGGAAAGGTGTGGGTGATCAACCCTACTTGCAATCCTGAGTTGAGTCCCTTCATAAAACGAGACTGCCTCGATTTATCTCGTCGCTACATCCTCAAAGCGTGGCGTGCTAGCCGTGTGAACTTGTTCAGGTAGTCGGCCACCGCTGATTACCTTGCTTCAAAGGCTCAACTCCTCCTTCTTAAGGTCCATGATTCCTTCAGGCACGTGATAATCGCTTAATGCAAATGAACTCTTCCCAAGTGATATCTTGAGGGTTCTCTGCGTGGCACGTAGTTCTCCCACCATTCGGCTTGTTCCTTCCAACTGATGAGAAGCGTAGAGTACCTTCTCATTCCCTATGCATTGAGCTATGTGTAGCTTCCTTTCGATTGATCTTAACCAATCATCGGCCTCCAATGGATTGGCATTCCCAGAGAAAGTGGGTGGGTGAGTTCTCATGAACTCTGACAGCCTTGTATTCTCAAGCGTGGTCCCCGATTAACTTGATTAGCAGGGCCTGAGCAAAGTGACGTGCTGCATTTGCTGCATCATAGCATGCATTAATCGAGTCCGGGCAGCAAGAAAAGCTCCAAATTCTGCATATCAATCGGGCGGTCTTTGGTGCTCCATCATTGGGGTTTTCGGGCGAGAACCACTCCCATTGCTTCCAAAGTTTCCACGGGTGTTCACCATCTGCCGATTTGCTCTAGGTTTAGAGATGAGAGGGAAACAAGAATAGACAAGTAATATGGAACTTATGCGGGCGAAGGTGTAGCCTTAAGGTCCAACTTTATTATTAGTAACTTGGTATGGTCGCTTACAATGCCTAAGGGCCTTGCAACACATCGCACACTCAAAGAAACAAAGCAAATCCAAATCGAACTAACTCGAGTCTAACGCCTAAAGGGTGACTCTTTATTCTATGACTCGACTCGCCAAGGAGTCTCACTATAGAACCTATGCTCACTCATCGATAAAACCTCCACGGCCTGGTATGGGTGCTGTGGCATAGGCGCCGAAACGATTGCCATGTCCAAAGAATCGTGTCCTCTATGGTAGTCGAAGAAGCGGTGTCCTCATCGAGATCGACTCCTCCGATCTCGCTCGTAGCTCGAGTAATCGCTCGGGTCCGGGTCCGCATAAAGTCATCTCCAACTCGCCAATCCTTCGCAGAAGGTGTGCCACATACTCTTGAGCTTCCCGCCATCTGTTTCTTCTCTGTCGTGATCTCCTTGCGGGCCTTCGTAGCTCCTTGCTTGTATTATCTAGTACATCCTCCTGGCGACGACAAATCGTGCCAAGCTGGTAACCGTGGCATCCTCATCCCGAATCTCCTTCGGGTCAAGAAGGTTATCGCTGCGCGGATGATAACGGAACACCGTGCTCTCCAATTCTCGGCGTAGATACGGGTAATGTGCCGCATTGGCGTCGTGATACTTCTTGGATACCCATCTCGCATTGTAGATCTCCGGCAAGGTCAGTGTATCGGGCGATTGCCTGGGCCCTTTTTCCTAGCAGGTACCTCAATCTTCACATCACAAGCTTTGATCAATCCTGCTTGCCTGATCACTTCCACTTGGTATTGGGGCTTCTCAAAATCTCCGAGAGTCTGTAGCATATGCCAAAGTTCCGCGGCATGACCAACTCCCAGATCAACGTAGTTGAACTCTTCCTCCATCTGTCACAAGAGTGCTTTACGTAAGAACTCGGAATTTTTAAATTGTGACAAGGTAAGGGAAAATTTCAGCAAGAGACAAGAAAAGAGAGAAGGGGATAAGTCGAGATGTCATTTCTTATCTTGACAAATTTTTAGCTTTAGAAAATAGGTTTTATCCTCACTACGACCATTCTAGCTAGGGTTGAGCCTACAAATAACCTGGCTCGATACCACCTCTGCCGGGACCCCGAATTTGCAAATCCGACCCTCTCAGGTATTCAGCACTAGTCCAGGAACGCGCTAGTGCACACAGTCTTAACATCGGTAAATATCACAATCATACCAATCGATACTATCAAAGTACTTTATTTAAATAACCAAACTGGTTACTCGACCTTATGGTCAAGTTACAAATGTATGCCTCGTAAGGCGAAACTTATTCAGAGAGAAATAATAGCAGCGGAAAATCAAATAAGGTAACATCGTGGCGCCATCCAGTATACCACAGGCAACTGACTGGGCTCGCTTCCCTAAGTAGACGGATCCTCTTGGAGTTCCTCCTCCAAAGCTGGTGCAATCTCCTCATCAACTGATATTGTGTTGAGGCAAGGGTGAGTACTTGGTACTCAGCAAGTCATGCAGTAATGCAAGCTAATATACTATATGCATGGCTTGGTACAAAGGAATAGTTTAAGGTATATTTGCAAGAAATAGCATTTGACAAGTATCATAAATAGATTCAAAGCGAGAAACAAGTAAAGCATAAATAACTTTTCAAGAAGTTTAATAAACATTTTCCCCATCCTAAACCACATTTCCATCAACTTCATTATTAATCCAGCCCAACCTTTCAAACCAAAGTTATTTTTGAGAAAGTCTAACCCTTGATCAGTAATTCTAGCGATGTCCAATACCGCGGACACGGCTATTCGAATAGATTCCAAACTCTGCAGAGGTTATGCACTTTACCCACAAGATACAATCAAACACCACAAAGGCGAGTTCTCAGAATAAAGCCTTTCTAAGCCTCAAACAACACAGGTGGTCCTCTCCTGGTTCGTGCTCTACACCATCCCTTCCCTTAGCCAAGGCGAAGTATGGGACCAACACACCGTTAGATGGGTATCTCGCCACGCCCACGATACGCTCCCCGCACAATCACACAAACGGTGTAATTGACACCCTGAGGCTCCACAAGCGAGTCCTTAGCGACTTAGTCAACTAGGGCCGTCCCATTCCAGCCATGTGGTTGCAAGTATGACCCAGTTCAAAGGCTTGCAAGGTTAAGTCCTTAGAGTGACCAGGGCAAGACTACCCGAAAAACCAAATCAACATCCCCAATGCCACAACTGCCCACTGATTACTCTTGCCACATGCCCTGGCCGAAATCAGCTTATCAAACCCCGCTTGATTACCATGCACCACGTGCCATCAACATCACATGATACTTTTCCCAAAACAGGTTCAATATATCATTAAGTCAATATTAACATTTGATTGTCCAAAATCATGTCATGAGCACGAGTGTGCTCTAAGCAGTATACTACAACGGTCTAAACCCATGTTGGCAATTTAATAATGTCCAACTAGTAAACCACAACTAGAGTGACAAAGGGTCATGGCACATACTTAAGTAATCAAGGTGTCATATCGCAAATTGGTATTTATCTAACCCCCAGGTTTAAACAAGGTATTTTTCTAATTGAACTAGCATGCAATAATTTAAATCAAAATAAATTTCGAAATGGGATCAACATGGTCAAAGCACAACTTGCCTTCAAAAAGTACTTGCTCTTGGTCTTGAGTTGGATCCTGAGTCAATACTTCTCCTTCGAATCCTTCCGGCACTTCAACGTCTACTCGTAAAGCGTGCAAATAGCAAATACACAAATAAACACTAGGCAAAAACATCCCAAAACTCCAAATAAAATCCATAAACAGAGAGAACATAATTTTCTGGATTTTTAGGAACTGGAATCGTCAAATTTGGAGTTAAAACGCAAAAGTTATGATTTATTAAAGTTTAAATAATCAATTAAATAATATTACAGAGAAAAACTTTAGTCCAAAAATTAAATAAAATTTATATTTAGGTAGATCTTAATTTTATACAAATTTAGAAATTTGAATCACTCAAATCGGAGTTGAAACGCAAAAGTTATAAGCGTTTGAAGTTTGAATCTAAATTTGAAATCATTATTCGAATTAATAAATCATTTTCTTTTTCGGAAATTAATTATTGCGTCAGCAAGGACACGTGTCATCCTGTGATTGGTCCACAGTGACCTGCTGACGTCAGCACCGAACGGCCTCCATGATGACGTCAGCATGACGTCATCATGCCACGTGGCATGTCCCGGGTGCTGCCACGTGTCTCGGTCCATGGACTGAGTCCACGGTGACACCCGGCCCACGGTGGACGCGGCCTACGGCTACAGAGGCTGACACGCGGGTCCCACCCGTCGCTGGAGTCACGTGCACGGTGAGGTTTCTCGGCGAGACACCGACATGCGCCCCCGCATGTCGCTGACACGCAGCCACGCCAGGCTCGGCCGCACGCGGCCCTACCGTCGCTGACTCAACGCACGCGCGCGGCGGCTACGTGGCATGATCACGGCCGTTCGATCTAGATCGGACGGTCTAGATCCACCCTAAGTTAACGCAGCTTTCTAGCACGTGGCGATCGTGGGGCCGCTTCGGATCTTGATCCAACGGCCCGCATCCGACCGTTTTCCAAAGTTTCGGGAAGCGTGGACTCACCGTGATCGTCCGATGAAGATCCAACGGTGCACGGAGCTCGTGGACGGAGATGGAGTCACGGCAGGTCGGGTTGTTTGCCGCCAGGAAGATGATCACTGCTCGGCTACACGGGCGTTCTCGGCGTGATCGAGATGTCCCGCAGTGCGCCTTGTCTTGGGGTTCGAACCCGGCTTCAACACGGCGGACAAGGGCTATCGGTGCCGGAGAAGACGAGGGAACCGTAGCGGCTCCGTCCAACTTCGGCGAGCAATTGGCACGGCTTGGCGGCGGCTTGAGCTCTATTAGCTAGGGCAAACGGGGCGCATGGGAGAGGGCAACCTCGGGGACCGGTCCGGGCCTTAAATAGCCCCGGGAGGCGTGCTCAGGGCGGAGCCCTAGTCGGACACGGCGGCGCTCTCCGAGCCTGATTCGGGCGAGGACGACGACCAGATGCCGTCCACGTGTCCCGCATCGAACGGCCCACGCGCACACGCGACGCGTCACACGCACGGCCGTTGGATCGAGATCCAACGGTCGGTGGCTAGGGTTAGGGTTGGGTTCGGCGACGCGGTTCGACCCGAAGCGATTTTAATTTTCAAAATAATTCCCAGTAATTCATTTAATTCATTAAAAATAGCAAATGACTCAGAAAAATTCCAAAAAAATTCTGGAAAATACTTTGGATCATTTTGGACTCAAATAAAATATTTCCAACAAAATTTTATTTGCAAAATTAAATTCTTTAATTATTTCAAAATGGAATAAATTCAAATAAATTCCAAATAAATCCAAATAAATTCCAGAAAATTCCAAAAATTCACCAAAGTGCCAAATCACACATGAATTCAAGAAAAGCAAAATTTTGGGGTGTTACAGCCGAGTAGTTTTCTATTGCGTTAAGCCAGATCCAATCTGGGCCGTTGATTTTCAAATCAACGGCCGAGATCTAGCCACGTGTACGGGAGCCGAACCGGCGCGTCCGCGTGAGCTGAGACATGGGTCACTAACAGGGTGGGCCCGCCTGTCAGTGACACCGGTCCGGTGGACCAGGGCCACCGTGGGCCAGTCGCGTAGACCGCGTCAGTGAAGCCAGGGACACGTGGCGGCGACACCGGGTGGTGCCACGTGGCTGATGACGTCATGCTGACGTCATCGGTGGGTTCGGCAGGCGCTGACGTCAGCAAGTACATGTGGACCAATCCGGTGATGACACGTGTCATTGCTGACGCAATAAATCATTGTCCGAAAAAAAAATAATTTATTTAATTCGGTTTAATGAATTCAAATATGATTTCAAACTTCAAACGCTTATAACTTTTGCAATTTAACACCGATTTGAGTGATTCAAATTTCTAAATTTGTATAAAATTGAGTTCTACCCAATGGTAAATTTTATTTAATTTTTGGAGCAAAGTTTTTCTCTGTAATATTATTTAATTGACTATTTGAACTTTAAACGCTTGTAACTTTTGCGTTTTAACTCCGATTTCGCCGATTCAAATTCCTAAAAATTCATAAAATTATGCTCTCTTTGTTATGGACTTCATTTGGATGTTTGAAAACTTTTTGTCTACTGTTTTATTCATTTATTGCTATTTGCACGCGTTACGAGTAGACGTTGAAGTGCCCGAAGGCTTCGAAGGTGAAGTGTTGACCTAGGAGCCAGCTCAGGACCAAGATCAAGTGCTTTTTGAAGGCAAGTTGTGCTTTGACCATGTTGATCCTATTTTGAAATTAATTTGATTTAAATTATTGTATGCTAGTTCAACTATAAAATGCATTAATTGATTTTGGGAGATTAGTTAATTACCTAGTTGTTGTATGCCACCTTGAGATAGACAATTGAATGCCATGAACCCCTTGTCACCCTAGTTGAGGATTAAATAGTTGGACATTATTAAATTGCCAACATGGGAATTTAGATCGTTGCAGCATATTGCTTAGACCTGCTACGTGCTTATGACATGATTTTGGACAAACAAATGTTAATATTGACTTAATGATATATTGAACCTGTTTTGGAAAAGGTATCATGTGTTTTGATGTTGATGGCACATGGTGCATGGTAATCAACTGGGGTTTTGATAAATAGATTTGGACCGGGGCATGTGGCAAGAATAATCGGGTGGGCCAGTTGTGGCATCGGAAGCGTTGTTTTGGTTCTTCGGGTAGTTGTAACACCCCAAAATTTTGTTTTTCTTAAATTCATGTGTGATTTCGCACTTTGGTGAATTTTTGGAATTTTCTGGAATTTATTTGGATTTATTTGGAATTTATTTGAATTTATTCCATTTTGAAATAATTAAAGAATTAAACTTTGCAAATAAAATTTTGTTGGAAATATTTTATTTGAGTCCCAAATACCCTAAAATATTTTCCAGAATTTTTCTGGAATTTTTCTGAGTCTTTTGCTATTTTTAATGAATTAAATGAATTACTGGGAATTATTTTAAATATTAAATCGCTGGAAATTCAACTCGGTCGAGTATCGCTCATCCGACCGAAGTCGGAACCCGAGTCGGACTCGAGTCCGACCCGAGCCGATTGACTCGACCAAACCCACTCCTAACTGATCGATCCCGACCGTTGGATCGGATCCAACGGTCCGGATTGGACCGCGACCGCTCGAGCCCGAGTCCTGGCCGGATCCGCTCGCGTGAGCAATCGTAGCCGCTCATCGCGACACGTGGACGGTCCCCACCATCGTCTCCATTCTCAATCCCACCGAGAGCTCCGCCGTGACCAAGCGGGACACGGTTAGGGTTCCGATTTGCACGCACGCCGAGGCGGTATTTAAGGCGTGGACCTGCCCTCGAGAATCGCTGCTCGACGCCGCTTTTTCCCTAAGCCACACCGCCCGAGCCGCCGTCTTGGCCGAGGAATTGCTTGCCGTAGTAGGGTTAGGGCTTAACCGGGTTCGTCGCCGCCGCCGCCGTCAAGCCGTCTCCGCCGTGTTGAAGCCCAGATCTGGAACCGCACGAGCAAGGCGCATCGGACCGCACCATCCACCTCGCCGGAGACCCTCGGAAACGCCGCACGGAAGGTCGCTGTCCTCGTCTCCGGTAGCCCGAGCCCCGCCGCGCCGCCATCACCAGTGCGAAGCTTCTGGACCGTCCGATTCCGATCGAACGGTAGCGGTGAGTCACGTGTTTCCAAACCCGATTGGATCTGGACCGTTGGATCAAGATCCAACGGCCCACGATCACCTCAGGCCGTAGCAGTGTTATCGTAGGGTTAGATCTGGACCGTCCGATCTAGATCGAACGGCCCACGATCATCGAGTAGTTTTCAACGTGTTAACCATGGATCTAATCGCGGCCGTTGATTTTCAAATCAACGGACACGATCTTGCCACGTAGCCTAGGTGCGCCGCATCGTGCAAGCGCACGTGGGCCGCTGACATGCGGGCCCGCATGTTAGCCGCACCAAGCCGTGCCGCCCGTGGACCCAGTCCATGGACCGGACACGTGGCAGCACCTGAGTGGTGCCACGTGGCATGATGACGTCATGCTGACGTCATCATGGAGGCCGTTTTGCCGACGTCGGCAGGTCACCGTGGACCAATCACAGGATGACACGTGTCCAGGCTGGCGCAATAATTAATTTCCTAAAAGAAAATGATTTATTAATTCGAAATAATGATTTGATTTTGTTTCAAACTTCAAACGCTTATAACTTTTGCGTTTCAACTCCGATTTGAGTGATTCAAATTTCTAAATTTGTATAAAATTGAGATCTACCTAAATATGAATTTTATTTAATTTTTGGACTAAAGTTTTTCTCTGTAAAATTATTTAATTGATTATTTAAACTTTAAATAATCATAACTTTTATGCGTTTAACTCCAAATTTGACGATTCCAGTTTCTAAAAATTCATAAAATTATGTTCTCTCTGTTTATGGATTTTATTTGGATGTTTGGACAATTTTGCCTATTGTTTATTTGTGTATTTGCTATTTGCACGCTTTACGAGTAGACGTTGAAGTGCCTAAGGATTCAAGGAGAAGTATTGACTCAGGATCCAACTCAAGACCAAGAACAAGTACTTTTTGAAGGCAAGTTGTGCTTTGACCATGTTGATCCTATTTCAAATCTATTTTGATTTAAACTATTGCATGCTAGTTCAATTAGAAAAATACTTTATTTAAACATGGGGGTTAGATAAATACCAATTTCTTTGTATGACACCTTGATTACTTAAGTATGTGCCATGACCCTTGTCACCCTAGTTGTGGATTACTAGTTGGACATTATTAAATTGCCAACATGGGTTTAGACCGTTGTAGTATCTTTGCTTAGACACACACGTGCTCGACATGATTTTGGACAAACAAATGTTAATATTGACTTAATGATATATTGAACCTGTTTTGGAAAGGTATCATGTGATGTTGATGGCACATGGTGCATGGTAATCAAGCGGGGTTTGATAAACGATTTCGGCCGGGCATGTGGCAAGAATGATCAAAAGTGGGCCGGTTGTGGCACCGGGATGTTGATTTGGTTCTTCTGTAGTCTTGCCCTGGTCACCCTAAGGACTTAACCTTGCAAGCCTTTGAACTGGGTCTAACGTGCAACCACATGTCTCGTAATGGGACGGAGCTAGTTGACTAAGTTGCTAATAACGCATTACTGTGGGACCTCGGGAGGTCAACTACACCCTTTGTGTAAGTTGTGCGGGGAGCGCATCTGGGCCGAGGCCAGTACCCATCTAACGGTTGATTGGCCTAGACTTCGCCTTAGCGAAGGGAAGGGTTAGTGCGCAATAACCGGGAGGACCACTTGTATTGTTAGAAGTCTCCTAAAGACTTTGTTACTGAACTCGCCTTTGTGGTGTTTGACTATCTTGTGGGTAAAGTGCATAACCTCTGCAGAGTTTGGAATCTATTCGAATAGCCGTGTCCGCGGTATTGGACATCGCTCGGGAATTACAGTCAAGGGTTAGATTTTCTCAAAAATAACTTTGGTTTGAAAGGTTGGGTTGGATTAATAATGAAGTTGATGGAAATGTGGTTTAGGATGGGAAAGATGTTTACCAAACTTCTTGAAAAGTTATTTATGCTTTACTTATTTCTACTTTCGAATCTACTTATATTACTTGTCCAATGCTATTTACGCAAATATACCTTGAGTTATTCCTTTGTACCAAGCCATGAATATAGTATATTAGCCTCAGATTCTGTGCATGACTTGCTGAGTACCAAGTACTCACCCTTGCCTCAACACAACACCGCTTGAAGAGGAGACTACGCCAGCTTTGGAGGAGGAGCTCCAAGAGGATCCGCTCACGTAGGGAGCGAGCCCGGTCGATTTGCCTGTGGTATACTGGATGGCGCCACGATGTTACCTTATTTGATTTTCCGCTGCTACTATTTCTCTCTTAATAAGTTTCGCCCTGCGAGGCATACATTTGTGACTTGACCATAAGGTCGAGTAACCAGTTTGGTTATTTAAATAAAAGTACTTTATTAGTATCGAATGGTATGATTGTGATATTTACCGATGTTAAGACTGTGTGCACTAGCGCGTTCCTGGACTAGTGTTGAATACACAGAGGGTCCGGATTTGCAAATTCGGGGTCCCGACAGAGGTGGTATCAGAGCCAGGTTGACTGTAGGCTCAACCCTAGCTAGAATGGTCGTAGTGAGGATAAAACCTATTTTCTAAAAGCTAAAAATTTGTCAAGATAAGAAATGACATCTCGACTTATCCCCTTCTCTCTTATCTTGTCTCTTGCTGAAATTTTTCCTTACCTTGTCACAATTTAAAAATTCCGAGTTCTTACGTAAGCACTCTTGTGACAGATGGAGGAAGAGTTCAACTACGTTGATCTGGGAATTGGTCACGCCGCGGAACTTTGGCATATGCTACAAACTCTCGGAGATTTTGAGAAGCCCCAATACCAAGTAGAAGTGATCAGACAAGCGGGATTGATCAAGGCTTGTGACGTAAAGATTGAGGTACCGCTAGGAAGAGGGGCCAGGCAATCGCTCGATACACCGTGACCGCTCAGGAGGTCTACAATGCAGATGGGTATCCAAGAAGTATCACGACGAGCAATGCGGCACATTACCCGTATTCACGCCAGAGAGTTGGAGAGCACGGTGTTCCGTTATCACCACAAGAGCAATAACCTTCTTGACCAAGGCAATTCAGGATGAGGATGCCACGGTTACACAGCTTGGCACGATTTGTTGTCGCCAGGAGGATGTACTAGATGATACAAGCAAGGAGCTACAGAAGGCCCGCAAGGAGATCACGACAGAGAAGAACAGATGGCGGGAGGCTCAAGAGTATGTGGCACACCTTCTGCGAAGGATTGACGAGTTGGAGATGACTTTGTACGGACTGCACTCCAGAGCCAAGATTGAGCTACACGAGCCGGATCCAGAGGAGTCGATCTCGATGAGGACACCGCTTCTTCGACTACCACAGAGGACACAATTGCGGACATGGCAATCGTTTCGCGCCTATGCCGCAAAGATCCGCACTCGTGCTGTGGAGGTTTTCTCGATGAGTGAGCATAGGTTCTATAGTGAGACTCCTTCGCCGAGTCGCGTCATAGAATAAAGAGTCACCCTTTAGGCGTTAGACTCCAGAGTTAGTTCGATTTGGATTTTCATTGGTTGCTGAGTGTGCAGTATGTGTTGCAAGGCCCTTAGGCATTGTAAGCAGCCATACCAAGTTATTAATAATAAAGTAGGACCTTAAAATTAACCTTTCGCCCCGCATAAGTTCCATATTACTTGTCTATTCTTGTTTCCCTCTCATCTCTAAAACTTAGAGCAAATCGACATATGGTGAACACCCGTGGAAACTTTGGAAGCAATGGAAGTAGTTCTCGCCCAGCAGAAAACCCCAATGAGGGAGCACCAGCACCGCCACTGGATGTGCAGAATTTTGGAGCATTTCTTGCTGCTCAGACTCAGTTGATGCATGCTATGATGCAACAAATGCAACACGTCACTGCTCAGGCCACTGCTAATCAAGTTAATCATGGACAACGCCAGAATACAAGACTGTCAGAGTTCATGAGGACTCACCCACCCACTTTCTCTGGGAATGCCAATCCATTGGAGGCCGATGATTGGTTAAGATCAATCGAGAGGAAGCTACACATAGCTCAATGCATAGGAAATGAGAAGGTACTCTACGCTTCTCATCAGCTGGAAGGAACAAATTACCGAATGGTGGGAGAACTTCGTGCCACGCAAGAAAACCCTCAAGATATCACTTGGGAAGAGTTCACAAATGCATTCCGACAAAGATCACGTGCTGAAGGAATCATGGACCTTAAGAAGGAGGAGTTCAGAGCATCAAGCAAGGTAATCACCAGTGTCGACTATCTGAACAAGTTCACACAGCTAGCACGCTACGCACCTGAGGATGTAGCGACAGATAAAGCCAGACAGTCTCGTTTTATGAAGGGACTTAACTCAGGATTACAAGTAGGATTGATCACCCACACCTTTCCAGATTTCCAAGAGTTGGTGAATAAGGCACTTATTCTTGAGGACACGCGCAAGGAACTGGATGAGAACAGGAAGCGCAGGATGCAACAAAGAAGGATCACGCCAGGAACGCAATACCGAGAGTTGCACCAAATCAATTCTTTAGATTCCAGCCACAAAATGCAACAAGGACACCGCTACCAAAGACCAAGACTCATCAATCGTAACTACTGCACCAGCCCCGCTAGAAACACTACTCCAAGCAAGAAGGAACAAGTGAGACGCCGGGTACAATCAAGAACGAGCCAGACACTTTGCCAACAGCTTGTCCAAAGAAGACAAAGCAGGAGTGACCCCGATTCGCTTCAATCTAGGAACCACCCAGCTAGGACCCCAAAGACCAGGAGCCACACCCTGCACCGTGGTGAGAGGCCGAGTCAACCATGTCACCGCAGATGCACCGCAGAATGCTACTGACGTCGTGATCGGGTAAGTTACTTGTTAACTCAAGACTGCAATGCTTTGTTTGACTCACGGAGCTTCGCATTCGTTTGTTTCGCAAGGCTTTGCTACTAGAAATGATTTGAGGATTGCAAGACTTAGATGCATGCTTTTAGTTCAAACCCCTGGTTCCGAACTCCGAACGAAAGTAGGATGTTCCGGTGAGAATACTAATAGATGGAATAGAATTCCTAGCAAACCTTATTATTTTGGAAACCTGCACCTTAGACGTTATATTGGGAATGGATTGGTTATCCAAGCACAAGGCCGTATTGGATTGTGGACGAAGGACTATCTCGATTGAGAGCCCGTGTGGGAAGAAAGTGGAATTTCAAGCCCACTGCGATTAGAGATGGACAGCTTGATGGTTAACAGTACCAAAGCAATCAGCATAGAGGATGTCTCCGTAGTGAACGAGTACCAGATGTTTTTCCTGAAGATCTACCCGGTATGCCGCCAGACGAGGGACATAGAGTTTGTGATAGAGCTTGTACTGCACAAGACCGATAGCAAAGAGACCCTATCGGATGTCCACCGAGGAGTTGGTTGAGATGAAGAAACAAATAGAAGAGTTAATGGAGAAAGGATTTATCAAACCGAGTTCGTCGCCGTGGGAGCACCAGCTTTGTTTGTCAAGAAAAAGGACGGGAGTTTCAGATGTGCATTGACTACCGTGCACTCAATGAAGTCACCGTGAAGAATAAGTATCCGCTACCCAGGATTGATGATTTGTTTGATCACCGAGAGGAGCCGAGTTTTCTCCAAGATTGATCTCGAGATCGGATACCATCGATTGAAGATCCGATCGTAAGATATTCAAGATCGCATTCTCGCCAAGATATGGACATTACGAGTTTACGCTATGTCCTTTGGATCGATTTAATGCGCCAGCTTATTTCATGAATATGATGAATAAGGTGTTCATGGAATATTTGGACAAGTTTGTCGTCGTGTTCATAGATGATATCCTAATCTACTCCAAAACGGAGGATGAACATGCCGAACACTTAAGGCGAGTTTTGGAAAAGCTGAGGGAACAGCAACTTTTCGCCAAGTTTAGTAAGTGTGAATTTTGGAAGGACAAGGTGGAGTTTCTTGGACATGTAATGACCGCAGAAGGAGTCGCCGTAGACCCAAGCAAAGTAGAAGCTGTGTTACATTGGGAGCAAACCAAGATCGTGACCCATTCGAGTTTCCTTGGAATGGCAGGATACTACCGCCCGTTTCATCGAAGGCTTCTCGACAATTGCGAAACCTCTTACGCAATTGCTGAAGAAGGAAAAGAAGTTTGCATGGACGCCTTGAATGTGAGAAAGGATTTCAGAGTCAAGAAGCGATTGACATCGACCGTGTTAGTTCTACCTGATGTTGCTCAAAGCTTTGAAATTTATTGTGACGCACGCGCCAAGGACTCGGATGTGTCTTTGGTGTAGAACGGAAAGGTAAATCGCCGCTATGCATCGAGGCGCTTGAGGCCGCATGAGGAAAATTATCCGACGCATGACCTAGAGTTAGCCGCCGTAGTGCATGCCTTGAAGATATGGCGTCACTATCTCGATTGGAAACAGATGTGAAGTATATCACGGATCATAAGAGCCTTAAGTACATATTCACCCAATCGGATCTGAATATGAGGCAAAGGAGATGGTTAGAGTTGATCAAGGACTACAATGTTGGAATCCATTACCATCCCTGAAGGCCAACGTAGTAGCCGATGCTCGAGTCGGAAAAGCCATACCGTGAGTACGATGCTAGCCACAAGTCAGGATGAGTTATGTGAGGATTTTCGGAAAATGAAGATTGAGGTGGTACCTAGCGGATTCTTGGCCGCATTAGAAGTAAAGCCTACTCTAGAGGACCAGATCCGAGAAGGGCGTAGGATGATGACAAGATCCGCAGGATTAAGTCCATCAAGGAGGAAGGCAAGGCAGAGGACTTCAAGTTGGATGAGCAAGGCACGTTGTGGATGAAGGATCGCATTTGTGTGCCTAACAAAAAGGAGTTAAAGCAACTGATTTTGGAAGAAGCCCATGACTCCAAGTACTCAATTCATCCTGGAAGCGCCAAGATGTATCAGGATCTGAAGGAGAGATTCTGGTGGCCGAGTATGAAACGTGAAGTTGCTGAGCATGTTGCATTGTGCGACATATGCCAGAGAGTCAAGGCAATGCATCAGAGACCAGCAGGATTGCTACAACCGCTGAAAATACCTGAGTGGAAGTGGGAGGAAATCGGAATGGATTTCATTACCGGTTTGCCTAAAACTCAAGGAGGTTATGTGTAACACCCCAAAATTTTGCTTTTCTTAAATTCATGGGTGATTTGGCACTTTGGTGAATTTTTGGAATTTTCTGGAATTTATTTGGATTTATTTGGAATTTATTTGAATTTATTCCATTTTGAAATAATTAAAGAATTTAATTTTGCAAATAAAATTTGGTTGGAAATATTTTACTTGAGTCCAAAATGATCCAAAATATTTTCCAGAATTTTTCTGGAATTTTTCTGAGTATTTTGCTATTTTTAATGAATTAAATGAATTACTGGGAATTATTTTAAATATTAAATCGCTGGAAATCCAAACCGAAGCCTACATCGCTCATCCGACCGAGCCCGAGTCAGACTCGAGTTCGAGTCCGACCCGAGCCACGTGACTCGACCGAACCCACTCCTAAACCTAATCAATCCCAACCGTTGGATCAAGATCCAACGGCTGAGATCCGCCTGCACGGTTCGAGCCGTATCCGGCCCGGATCCGATCGCGCCCGTGCGATCGTGGCCGTTGATCGTGCCACGTGGACGGCTGAGCGTCGTCGTCTCCGCCGAGACCGAGCCGGACTCCGCCGCCGCGCCCGCCGCCGTGTAGAATTAGGTTTCCGTCTCGGGCGCGAACGCCGAGGCTATTTAAAGCGTGAGACGTCCCCCGAGGTTGCCCTCATCCTTGCGCACCCGTTCCCCCGAGCCATCTCGCCTGAGCCGTCACCGTTTGCCCGTACGTGCTCGCCGGAGTTGGAGCCCTGTGCGCAGCGGTTGAACGCCGATTTCGCCGCCGTCCGTCGTCTTCCGCCGAGAAGGAGCCCAGATCCGGAACCACCGTGACAAGGCGAACCCGAAGGAAGGATTCACTTCGCCGGAGCAACCCCGAAACGCCATCGGGCTCGTCGTCGTTCTCGTCTCCGGTGGTCTTGCTCCGCCGCGTCGCCATCGCCCTCGCGAGCTCTGTGAACCGTCAGATCCAGATCGGACGGTTGAGGTGAGTTCACGTGTCCCCAACCCGATTGGATCTGGACCGTTGGATCAAGATCCAACGGTTCACAATTGCCACGTGCCGTAGTAGTGTTATTATAGGATTAGATCTGGACCGTCCGATCTAGATCGAACGGCCCACGATCAACGAGTAGTTTCAACGTGTTAACCCTGGATCTAATCCGCGCCGTTGATTTTCAAACCAACGGTCGTGATTGCGCCACGTGTCGGGAAGTTGGACCGACGCGTCGGGCCGCCAGACGCTGGCAGGTATTACCGACACGGGCCCGCGTGTCGGCCGATCGCACCGCGGACGCCACCCATGACGCCACAAAGGTCCCACATGTCGCCACCGTGGCCGAAGTCCCCGCCGACGCCGCCGATGACGCCACCCGAGTGGGCCCACATGTCACCTCACGCGGAGTCGTGGACCGAGTCCACGGTGGACCCGAGCCGAGCGTGGACCGAGTCCATGGACCGCTGACGTCAGCCAACCAATCAGAGGCTGCCACGTGTCCATGCTGACGCAATAATTAATTTCCGAAAAAGAAAATGATTTATTAATTCGAAATAATGATTTCAGATTTTGATTCAAACTTCAAACGCTTATAACTTTTGCGTTTCAACTCCGATTTGAGTGATTCAAATTTCTAAATTTGTATAAAATTGAGATCTACCTAAATATGAATTTTATTTAATTTTTTGGACTAAAGTTTTTCTCTGTAATATTATTTAATTGATTATTTAAACTTTAATAAATCATAACTTTTGCGTTTTAACTCCAAATTTGACGATTCCAGTTTCTAAAAATCCAGAAAATTATGTTCTCTCTGTTTATGGATTTTATTTGGAGTTTTGGGATGTTTTTGCCTATTGTTTATTTGTGTATTTGCTATTTGCACGCTTTACGAGTAGACGTTGAAGTGCCGGAAGGATTCGAAGGAGAAGTATTGACTCAGGATCCATCTCAAGACCAAGAGCAAGTGCTTTTTGAAGGCAAGTTGTGCTTTGACCATGTTGATCCTATTTCGAAATCTATTTTGATTTAAACTATTGCATGCTAGTTCAATTAGAAAAATACTTGGTTTAAACATGGGGGTTAGATAAATACCAATTTGCTGTATGATACCTTGATTACTTAAAGTATGTGCCATGATCCTTTGTCACCCTAGTTGTGGATTACTAGTTGGACATTATTAAATTGCCAACATGGGTTTAGACCGTTGTAGTACACTGCTTAGACCTGCTACGTGCTCATGACATGATTTTGGACAATCAAATGTTAATATTGACTTAATGATATATTGAACCTGTTTTGGAAAGGTATCATGTGATGTTGATGGCACGTGGTGCATGGTAATCAACTGGGGTTTGATAAACAGTTTTCGACCGGGGCATGTGGCAAGAGTAATCAGGTGGGCCAGTGTGGCATTGGGAATGTTGATTTGGTTCTTCGGGTAGTCTTGCCCTGGTCACTCTAAGGACTTAATGTCGGGACCCCGAATTTGCAAATCCGGACCCTCTGTGTATTCAGCACTAGTCCAGGAACGCGCTAGTGCACACAGTCTTAACATCGGTAAATATCACAATCATACCAATCGATATTATCAAAGTACTTTATTTAAATAACCAAACAGGTTACTTGACCTTATGGTCAAGTTACAAATATATGCCTCGCAAGGCGAAACTTATTAAAAGAGAGATAATAGCAGCGGAAAATCAAATAACTTCGTGGCGCCATCCAGTATACCACAGGCAACTGACTGGGCTCGCATCCCTAAGTAGACAGGTCCTCTTGGAATTCCTCCTCCGAAGCTGGCGTAGTCTCCTCTTCAACTGGTATTGTGTTGAGGCAAGGGTGAGTACTTGGTACTCAGCAAGTTATGCACAGAATGCAAGCTAATATACTATATGCATGGCTTGGTACAAAGGAGTAGCTCAAGGTATATTTGCAGTAAACAGCTTTTGACAAGTATCATAAATAGATTCGAAAGCAGTAGAAGCAAGTAAAGCATAAGTAACTTTTCAAGAAGTTTAATAAACATTTTTCCCCATCCTAAACCACATTTCCATCATCTTCATTATTAAACCAACCCAACTTTTCAAATCCAAGTTATTTTCAGAAAGTCTAACCCTTGACTGTAATTCCCGAGCATTGTCCAGTACCGTGGACTCGGCTATTTAAATAGATTCCAAACTCTGCAGAGGTTATGCACTTTACCCACAAGATACAGTCAAACACCACAAAGGCGAGTTCCCGTAACAAAGCCTTTCTAAGCCTCAAACAACACAGTGGTCCTCTCCGGTTCGTGCTCTACACCATCCCTTCCCTTAGCCAAGGCGAAGTATGGGACCAACACACCGTTAGATGGGTATCCGGCCACACCCACGATACGCTCCCCGCACAATCACACAAACGGTGTAATTGACACCCTGAGGCTCCACAAGTGAGTCCTTAGCGACTTAGTCAACTAGGGCCGCCCCATTCCACCCATGTGGTTGCAAGTATGACCCAGTTCAAAGGCTTGCAAGGTTAAGTCCTTAGAGTGACCAGGGCAAGACTACCCGAAAAACCAAATCAACACTCCCAATGCCACAATCGCCCACTGATTACTCTTGCCACATGCCCCTGGTCAAAAATCGTTTATCAAACCCCGCTTGATTACCATGCACCACGTGCCATCAACATCACATGATACTTTTCCCAAAACAGGTTCAATATATCATTAAGTCAATATTAACATTTGATTGTCCAAAATCATGTCATGAGCACGTAGTGTGCTCTAAGCAAAGATACTACAACGGTCTAAACCCATGTGGGCAATTTAATAATGTCCAACTAGTAAACCACAACTAGGGTGACAAAGGGTCATGGCACATACTTAAGTAATCAAGGTGTCATATAGCAAATTGGTATTTATCTAACCCCTGTGTTTAAACAAAGTATTTTTCTAATTGAACTAGCATGCAATAGTTTAAATCAAAATAGATTTCGAAATAGGATCAACATGGTCAAAGCACAACTTGCCTTCAAAAAGTACTTGTTCTTGGTCTTGAGTTGGATCCTGAGTTAATACTTCTCCTTCGAATCCTTCCCAGACTTCAACGCCTACTCGTAAAGCGTGCAAATAGCAAATACACAAATAAACAATAGGCAAAAACATCCCAAAACTCCAAATAAAATCCATAAACAGAGAGAACATAATTTTCTGGATTTTTAGGAACTGGAATCGTTCAAATCGGAGTTAAAATGCAAAAGTTATGATTTATTAAAGTTTAAATAATCAATTAAATAATATTACAGAGAAAAACTTTAGTCCAAAAATTAAATAAAATTCATATTTGAGTAGATCTGAATTTTATACAAATTTAGAAATTTGAATCACTCAAATCGGAGTTGAAACGCAAAAGTTATAAGCGTTTGAAGTTTGAATCTAAATTTGAATTAATATTTCGAATTAATAAATCATTTTCTTTTTCGGAAATTAATTATTGCGTCAGCATGGACACGTGTCAGCTCCTGATTGGCTGGCTGACGTCAGCTGGCTCATGGGCTTGGTCCACGGTTTGGCTCGGTCCACCGTGGACTCGGTCCACGACTCCACGTGAGACTGACAGGTGGGACCACTCGGGTGACGTCATCGCTGACGTCAGCGGGGACTCAGCCCACGGTGCTGACATGTGGGACCCACTGTGACGTCATGGGTGACGTCAGCGCTTGGCTGGATTAGCCACTGACATGCGGGCCCTCTGACACGCGGGCCCCGTGTCGGCGTCTGCCACACGCACACGCCGTGGGATCGCCGACCGGCGGTCGACTTCCCGCCACGTGGCGTGATCTTGCCCGTTGGTTTGAGAATCAACGGCGCGGATTAAATCTAGCGTAGTGCTTTGGAAAAACAACTCACGATCAGACTGCTCGATCTTGATCGGACGGTCAAGATCCAATCTAACCTGGTGCGCTTCTAGCTACGTGGCACAATCTAAGCCGTTGGATCTAGATCCGACGGTTGAAAATAGATCCGCAGGTTGCACGTGAGATCTCACCGCGGTGTGGCGTGGCGCGATCCGAGCCCTTGGATTCTCGATCGGACGGCTTAGCGTAGCTCGCGACGGCGATGGCGACGCGGCGAGCAGAGGCCACCGGAGATGAAGACGACGACGAGTCCAATCGGCGCCGGGGCTTCTCGGCGAAGTGAAGGGTACTCCAACGCGTCTCGCCTTGGGGAATCTGGATCTGGGCTTGATGACGGCGGAGGACGACGACGGCGGCGATATCGGCGTTAACCGCGGCGAACGGAATTCCAACTCCGCGAGCTCAGACGGCAAACGGGCGCGCTCAGCGAGATGGCTTGGGGCACGCAGTGCGCCGGAAGTCTAGGTCACGACCGTGGTGGCGGCGCATTAAATAGGGGTCTCGGCGTCAGTGAAACGCATGGAGACCGAGGTCGACATGGTTTCGACGGCGAGTCCGGCGGGCGCACGAGAGGCGACGTGGCGCAACGCGTGAGCCGTTGGATCTCGATCCAACGGTCGCGTGAGTTGGACTCGGTCCGGCCGGCGAGCCGGGCCGGCCTCGGTCGGACTCGGGTTCGGTGGCGTGGCGCGTCACAACCGTTGGATCTTGATCCAACTGGCCGTGGTGGCTAGGGTTCGGGACGAAGGGTTCGGCTCGACCACGTGGCTCGGTCGGACTCGAACTCGAGTCCGACTCGGCCTCGGCCGGTGAACAAGACAAACCCACTCGCATTTTCCAGCGATTTAATATTTAAAATAATTCCCAGTAATTCATTTAATTCATTAAAAATAGCAAAAGACTCAGAAAAATTCCAGAAAAATTCTGGAAAATATTTTGGATCATTTTGGACTCAATTAAAATATTTCCAACAAAATTTTATTTGCAAAATTAAATTCTTTAATTATTTCAAAATGGAATAAATTCAAATAAATCCCAAATAAATCCAAATAATTTCCAGAAAATTCCAAAAATTCACCAAAGTGCCAAATCACACATGAATTCAAGGAAAGCAAAATTTTGGGGTGTTACACTTAACCTTGCAAGCCTTTGAACTGGGTCATACTTGCAACCACATGGCTGGAATGGGACGGCCCTAGTTGACTAAGTTGCTAAGGACTCACTTGTGGAGCCTCAGGGTGTCGATTACACCGTTTGTGTGATTGTACGGGGGAGCGTATCGTGGCCGTGGCCAGATACCCATCTAACGGTGTGTTGGTCCCATACTTCGCCTTGGCTAAGGGAAGGGATGGTGTAGAGCACGAACCGGAGAGGACCACCTGTGTTGTTTGAGGCTTCCGAAAGGCTTTGTTACGGGAACTCGCCTTTGTGGTGTTTGACTGTATCTTGTGGGTAAAGTGCATAACCTCTGCAGAGTGTAGAATCTATTTAAATAGCCGAGTCCACGGTACTGGACAATGCTCGGGAATTACAGTCAAGGGTTAGATTTTCTCAAAAAAATAACTTTGGTTTGAAAGGTTGGGTTGGTTTAATAATGAGGATGATGGAAATATGGTTTAGGATGGGGAAAATGTTTATTAAACTTCTTGAAAAGTTATTTATGCTTTAGTTATTTCTACTGCTTTCGAATCTACTTATATTACTTTTCAAATGCTGTTTACTGCAAATATACCTTGCGCTATTCCTTTGTACCAAGCCATGCATATAGTATATTAGCTTGCATTCTGTGCATGACTTGCTGAGTACCAAGTACTCACCCTTGCCTCAACACAATACCAGTTGAAGAGGAGACTACACCAGCTTTGGAGGAGGAACTCCAAGAGGATCCGTCTACTTAGGGAAGCGAGCCCAGTCAGTTGCCTGTGGTATACTGGATGGCGCCACGAAGTTATTTGATTTTCCGCTGCTATTCTTATTTTTCTCTGAATAAGTTTCGCCTTACGAGGCATACATTTGTAACTTGGCCATAAGGTCGAGTAACCAGTTTGGTTATTTAAATAAAGTACTTTATTGGTATCGAGTGGTATGATTGTGATATTTACCAATGTTAAGACTGTGTGCACTAGCGCGTTCCTGGACTAGTGCTGAATACACAGAGGGTCCGGATTTGCAAATTCGGGGTCCCGACATTATGACTCCATATGGGTTATAGTGGATCGCTTGACTAAAGTAGCCCATTTTATCCCCGTGAAGACCACTTACTCGGGAGATAAATTAGCAGAATTGTACATGATCAGGATTGTCTGTTTGCACGGAGTGCCAAAGAGGATTGTATCGGACAGAGGTACCCAATTTACCTCAAGATTTTGGAATAAGTTGCATGAGGCCATGGGAACCCGTTTGAACTTTAGTACAGCCTATCATCCACAGACGGATGGACAGACCGAAAGAGTCAACCAGATTCTGGAGGATATGTTAAGAGCTTGTGCATTGGCTTATGCTACCTCTTGGGATAAGAGTTTGCCGTATGCCGAGTTCAGTTACAACAATAGTTATCAGGCTAGTTTACAGATGTCACCTTTTGAGGCACTGTATGGTCGACCCTGTCGGACGCCATTGAATTGGAATGAGACAGGTGAACGATGTGTCTTTGGGCCAGATATTCTTCAAAAGGCTGAAGAGCAGATTGCCGTGATTAGGGAAAGGTTGAAGATAGCCCAATCACGACAGAAGAGTTATGCTGACAACCGTCGCCGAGACTTGAGTTTTGAACCGGAAGATTTTGTATACCTCAGAGTTACGCCTCTTAGGAGAGTTAAGAGGTTCCATGCCAAAGGGAAACTCGCACCCCGTTATGTTGGACCATTTAAGATTTTGAGCCGCAGAGGCGAAGTTGCTTATCAGCTGGAGTTGCCACAGTCGTTGACAGGAGTACATGACGTGTTCCATGTGTCCCAGTTGAAGAAGTGTCTCCGAGTACCTGAGGAACAGACACCGCTAGAGTCAATTGAGTTGCAAGAGGATTTGACTTATAAGGAGCATCCCGTGAAGATTTTGGACACTATGGATCGAGAGACCAGAAACAAGTCAACCCGTTTCTGTAGAGTGCAGTGGAGCAACCATGCAGAGAGCGAAGCGACTTGGGAGCGCGAAGAGGATTTGAAGAAAGAGTTTCCAAACCTATTCTGTAGTAAGCCCTGAATCTCGGGGACGAGATTCTATTAAGGGGGGGAGGTTTGTAACACCCCAAAATTTTGCTTTTCTTAAATTCATGTGTGATTTGGCACTTTGGTGAATTTTTGGAATTTTCTGGAATTTATTTGGATTTATTTGGAATTTATTTGAATTTATTCCATTTTGAAATAATTAAAGAATTAAACTTTGCAAATAAAATTTTGTTGGAAATACTTTATTTGAGTCCCAAATACCCTAAAATATTTTCCAGAATTTTTCTGGAATTTTTCTGAGTCTTTTGCTATTTTTAATGAATTAAATGAATTACTGGGAATTATTTTAAATATTAAATCGCTGGAAATTCAACTCGGGTCGAGTACTGTTCATCCGACCGAGTCGGAACCCGAGTCGGACTCGAGTCCGACCCGAGCCAGTTGACTCGACCAAACCCACTCCTAACCCAATCGATCCCGACCGTTGGATCGGGATCCAACGGTCCGGATTGGACCGCACCGGCTCGAGCCCGAGTCCGGTCGGATCCGTTCGCGCGTGAGCAATCGTAGCCGCTCATCGCGACACGTGGACGGTCCCCAGCCATCGTCTCCGTTCCGAATCCCAGCCGGAGAGCTCCGCCGTGACCAAGCGGGACACGGTTAGGGTTCCGATTTGCACGCACGTCGAGGCGGTATTTAAGGCGTGGACCCGTCCCCGAGAATCGTCGTTCGACGCCGCCCCTTTTTCCCCAAGCCACACCGCCCGAGCCGCCGTCTTGGCCGAGGAATTGCTCGCCGTAGTAGGGTTAGGGCTTCGCTTCGGGTTCGTGCGCACGCCGCCGCCGTCAAGCCGTCTCCGCCGTGTTGAAGCCCAGATCTGGAACCGCACGAGCAAGGCGCATCGGACCGCACCATCCACCTCGCCGGAGACCCTCGGAAACGCCGCACGGAAGGTCGCCGTCCTCGTCTCCGTGCCCGAGCCGCCCGCGCCGCCATCACCAGTCTGAAAGCTTACGACCGTCCGATTCGATCGAGCGGTAGCGGTGAAATCACGTGTTTCCACACCCGATTGGATCTGGACCGTTGGATCAAGATCCAACGGCCCACGATCACCTCAGGCCGTAGCAGTGTTATCGTAGGGTTAGATCTGGACCGTCCGATCTAGATCGAACGGCCCACGATCATCGAGTAGTTTTCAACGTGTTAACCTCTGGATCTAATCGTGGCCGTTGATTTTCAAATCAACGGACACGATCTTGCCACGTAGCCTAAGCGCGCCACATCGTGCAAGCGCCGCGTGGGCGGCCCGACATGCGGGCCCGCATGTCACCGCACCAAGCCGCGTGCCGCCGTGGACCCGATCCATGGACCGGACACGCGTGGCGGCACTCGAGTGGTGCCGCGTGGCATGATGACGTCATCTTTGGCGTCATCATGGAGGCCGTTCGATCTTGGCGTCGGCCCAGTCACTGTGGACCAATCACAGGATGACACGTGTCCAGGCTGACGCAATAATTAATTTCCGAAAAAGAAAATGATTTATTAATTCGAAATAATGATTTCAGATTTTGTTTCAAACTTCAAACGCTTATAACTTTTGCGTTTCAACACCGATTTGAGTGATTCAAATTTCTAAATTTGTATAAAATTGAGATCTACCTAAATATGAATTTTATTTAATTTTTGGACTAAAGTTTTTCTCTGTAAAATTATTTAATTGATTATTTAAACTTTAAATAATCATAACTTTTGCGTTTTAACTCCAAATTTGACGATTCCAGTTTCTAAAAATTCATAAAATTATGTTCTCTCTGTTTATGGATTTTATTTGGATGTTTGGACACTTTTTGCCTATTGTTTATTTGTGTATTTACTATTTGCACGCTTTACGAGTAGACGTTGAAGTGCCGGAAGGATTCGAAGGAGAAGTATTGACTCAGGATCCAACTCAAGACCAAGAACAAGTACTTTTTGAAGGCAAGTTGTGCTTTGACCATGTTGATCCTATTTCGAAATCTATTTTGATTTAAACTATTGCATGCTAGTTCAATTAGAAAAATACTTTATTTAAACATGGGGGTTAGATAAATACCAATTTGCTGTATGACACCTTGATTACTTAAGTATGTGCCATGACCCTTGTCACCCTAGTTGTGGATTACTAGTTGGACATTATTAAATTGCCAACATGGGTTTTAGACCGTTGTAGTAAACTGCTTAGACCTGCTACGTGCTCATGACATGATTTTGGACAAACAAATGTTAATATTGACTTAATGATATATTGAACCTTTTTTGGAAAGGTATCATGTGATGTTGATGGCACGTGGTGCATGGTAATCAACTGGGGTTTGATAAATAGTTTTCGACCGGGGCATGTGGCAAGAATAATCAGGTGGGCCAGTTGTGGCATTGGGGATGTTGATTTGGTTCTTCGGGTAGTCTTGCCCTGGTCACCCTAAGGACTTCACCTTGCAAGCCTTTGAACTGGGTCTAACGTGCAACCACATGTCTCAGAATGGGACGGACCTAGTTGACTAAGTTGCTAATAACGCACTGTGGGACCTCAGAGGTCAACTACACCCTTTGTGTAAGTTATGCGGGGAGCGCGTCGGGGTGAGGCCAGGTACCCATCTAACGGTTGATTGGCCTAAACTTCGCCTTAGCTAAGGGAAGGGTTAGTGTGCAATAACCGGGGAGGACCACTTGTATTGTTAGAAGTTTCCGAAAGACTTTGTTACGGGAACTCGCCTTTGTGGTGTTTGACTGTATCTTGTGGGTAAAGTGCATAACCTCTGCAGAGTGTAGAATCTATTCGAATAGCCGTGTCCGCGGTATTGGACATCGCTCGGGAATAACAGTCAAGGGTTAGATTTTCTCAAAAATAACTTGGATCTGAAAGGTTGGGTTGGATTAATAATGATGTTGATGGAAATGTGGATTAGGATGGGAAAGATGTTTATTAAACTCCTTGAAAAGTTATTTATGCTTTACTTATTTCTACTGCTTTCGAATCTATTTATGATATTTGTTAAATGCTGTTTACTGCAAATATACCTTGAGCTATTCCTTTGTACCAAGCCATGCATATAGTATATTAGCTTTGCATTACATGCATGACTTGCTGAGTACCAAGTACTCACCCTTGCCACAATACAACACCAGTTGAAGAGGAGACTACACCAGCTTTGGAGGAGGAGCTCCAAGAGGAACCGTCTACTTAGGGAGCGAGCCCAGTCAGTTGCCTGTGGTATACTGGATGGCGCCACGAAGTTATTTCATTTTCCGCTGCTATTATTTCTCTCTTAATAAGTTTCGCCTTGCGAGGCGTACATTTGTAACTTGACCATAAGGTCGAGTAACCAGTTTGACTATTTAAATAAAGTACTTTATTAGTATCGAGTGGTATGATTGTGATATTTACCGATGTTAAGACTGTGTGCACTAAGCTGCGTTCTGGACTAGTGCTGAATACACAGAGGGTCCGGATTTGCAAATTCGGGGTCCCGACAGAGGTGGTATCAGAGCCATACTGACTGTAGGCTCAACCCTAGCTAGAATGGTCGTAGTGAGGATAAAACCTATTTTCTAAAAGAGTAAAATTTGTCAAGATAAGAAATGACATCTCGACTTATCCCTTCTCTCTTTTCTTGTCTCTTGCTGAATTTTTCCTTACCTAGTCACAATTTAAAAATTCCGAGTTCTTACGTGAGCACTCTTGTGACAGATGGAGGGAGAGTTCAACTACGTTGATCTGGAGGTTGGTCACGCCGCGGAACTTTGGCATATGCTTCAGACTCTCGGAGATTTTGAGAAGCCGCAATACCAAGTGGAAGTGATCAGACAAGCAGGATTGATCAAGGCTTGTGATGTGAAGATTGAGGTACCTGCTAGGCAGAAGGGCCCAGGCAATCGCCCGATACACTACACTGCCAGGAGGTCCACAATGCAGATGGGTATCCAAGAAGTATCACGACGAGCAATGCGGCACATTACCCGTATCTACGCCAGAGAGTTGGAGAGCACGGTGTTCCGTTATCACCCGCGCAGCAATAACCTTCTTGACCTGAAGGAGATTCAGGATGAGAATGCCATGGTTACATAGTTGGCATGACTTGTTGTCGCCCAGGAGGATGTACTCGATGATACAAGCAAGGAGCTACAGAAGGCCCGCAAGGAGATCACAACAGAGAAGAACAGATGGCGGGAAGCGCAAGAGTATGTGTCACACCTTCTGCGAAGAATTGACGAGTTGGAGATGACTTTGTACGGACCGTAACTGAGCCAAGATTGAGCTACACGAGCCAGATCCGGAGGAGTCAGATCTCGATGAGGACACTGCTTCTTCGACTACCACGGATGACATAATTGCTGGACATGGCAATCGTTTCGCGCCTATGCCGCAGCATCCGTACCCAGGCCGTGGAGGTTTTCTCGATGAGTAAGCATAGGTTCTATAGTGAGACTCCTTCGCCGAGTCGCGTCATAGAATAAAGAGTCACCCTTTAGGCGTTAGACTCCAGTGTTAGTTCGATTTGGATTTTCATTGTTTGCTGAGTGTGCAGTATGTGTTGCAAGGCCCTTAGGCATTGTAAGCAACCATATCAAGTTATTAATATCAATAATAAAGTTGGACCTTAAAGTTACACCTTTCGCCCCGCATAAGTTCCATATTACTTGTCTATTCTTGATTCCCCCTCATCTCTAAAACTTAGAGCAAATCGACAGATGGTGAACACCCGCGGAAACTTTGGAAGCAATGGAAGTGGTTCTCGCCAAAGAAAACCCTAATGATGGAGCACCAGACCGCCGATTGATATGCAGAATTTTGGAGCATTTCTTGCTGCTCGGACTCGATTGATGCATGCTATGATGCAACAAATGCAACACGTCACTACTCGAGCGACGGCTAATCAAGTCAATCGGGGACAACGCTGTAATATAAGACTCGCCGAGTTCATGAGAACTCACCCACCCACTTTCTCCGAATGCCAATCCATTAGAGGCCGATGATTGGTTAAGGTCAATTGAGAGGAAGCTACACATAGCTCAATGCATAGGAAATGAGAAGGTACTCTACGCTTCTCATCGGTTGGAAGGAACAAATTACGAATGGTGGGAGAACTTCGTGCCACGCAAGAGAACCCTCAAGATATCACTTGGGAAGAGTTCACAATGCATTCCGCCCAAGATCACGTGCCGAAGGAATCATGGACCTTAAGAAGGAGGAGTTCAGAGCATCAAGCAAGGTAATCACCCGATGGTCGACTACTGAACAAGTTCACACAGCTAGCACGCCACGCACTGAGGATGTAGCGATAGATAAAGCCGACAGCCTCGTTTCATGAAGGGACTTAACTCAGATTGCAGGTGGGATTGATCACCCACACCTTTCCAGATTTCCAAGAGTTGGTGAATAAGGCGCTTATTCTTGAGGACAAGCGCAAGGAACTGGATGAGAACAGAAGCGCAGAATGCAACAAACAGGATCACGCCAGTGGAACGCAACAGGCCTCGAGAGTTGCACCAAATCAATTTTTCGATTCCAGCCACGTAATGCTACAAGGACACCGTCACCGGCACCAAGACCCGTCAATCGAACTACTGCACCCCACTTCGCTTAGAAACGCCGCTTCAGCAATAAATAGCAAAGTGAGATGTCGCTACAACCGCAACGAGCCAGGACACTTTGCCAACAGATTGCCCAAAGAAGACAAAGCGAGAGTGACCCGATTCGCTTCAATCTAGGATCCACCCAGCTAGGGCGCCCGACCAGGAGTCACATCCTGCATCGTGGTGAGAGGCCGAGTCAACCATGTCACCGCAGATGCACTGCAGAATGCTACGGACGTCGTCTTGGGTAAGTTACTTGTTAACTCGATGCACCTGCAGTTTTGTTTGACTCGGAGCTTCGCATTCGTTTGTTTCGCAAGGCTTTGCTGCTAGAAACGATTTGGGGATTGCAAGACTTAAGTGCATGCTTTTAGTTCAAACCCCTGGTTCCGAACTCCGAACGAAAGTAGGATGTTCCGGGGTGAGAATATTAATAGATGGAATAGAGTTCCTAGCGAACCTTATAATTTTGGAGACCCAGACCTTAGACGTTATTTTGGGAATGGGTAGTTATCCAAGCACAAGGCCGTATTGGATTGTGGACGAAGAACTATCTCAGTTGAGGCCGCATGAGGAAAATTATCCGACGCATGACCTAGAGTTAGCTGCCGTAGTGCATGCCTTGAAGATATGGCGTCACTATCTGATCGGGAACAGATGTGAAGTGTATACGGATCATAAGAGCCTTAAATACATATTCACCCAGTCGGATCTGAATATGAGGCAGAGGAGGTGGTTAGAGTTGATCAAGGACTACAATGTTGGAATCCATTACCATCCCGGGAAGGCCAACGTAGTTGCCGATGCCTTGAGTCGGAAAAGCCATACTGTGAGCATGTTGCTAGCCACAAGTCAGGATGAGCTATGTGAGGATTTCCAGAGAATGAAGATTGAGGTGGTACCTAGCGGATTCTTGGCCGCATTGGAAGTAAAGCCTACTCTAGAGGACCAGATCCGAGAAGGACAGAAGGATGATGACAAGATCCGCAGGATTAAGTCCATCAAGGAGGAAGGCAAGGCAGAGGACTTCAAGTTGGTTGAGCAAGGCACGTTATGGATGAAGGATCGCATTTGTGTGCCGAACAAAAAGGAGCTAAGGCAACTGATTTTGGAAGAAGCCCATGACTCCAAGTACTCAATTCATCCCGAAGCGCCAAAATGTATCGAGATTTGAAGGAAAGATTCGTGGCCGAGCATGAAGCGTGAAGTTGCCGAGCATGTTGCATTGTGCGATGTATGCCGGAGAGTCAAGGCAATGCATCGAGAGACCGGCGGGATTGCTACAAATTACTGAAAATACCGAGTGGAAGTGGGAGGAAATCGAATGGATTTCATTACCGGTTTGCCTAAGACTCAAGGAGGTTATGACTCCATATGGGTTATAGTGGATCGTTTGACCAAAGTAGCCCATTTTATCCCCGTGAAGACCACCTACTCGGGAGATAAGTTAGCAGAGTTGTACATGATCAGGATCGTCTGTTTGCACGGAGTGCCAAGGAGGATTGTATCGGACAGAGGTACCCAATTTACCTCAAGGTTCTGGAATAAGTTGCACGAAGCCATGGGAACCCGTTTAAACTTCAGTACAGCCTATCATCCACAGACGGATGGACAGACCGAAAGAGTCAACCAGATTCGGAGGATATGTTAAGAGCATGTGCATTGGCTTATGCTACCTCTTGGGATAAGAGTTTGCCGTATGCCGAGTTCGATTACAATAATAGTTACCAAGCTAGTTTACGATGTCACCTTTGAGGCCTTTGTATGGTCGACCCTGTCGGACGCCATTGAATTGGAATGAGACCGTGAGCGCCGTGTCTTCGGCCTGATATTCTTCAAGAGGTCAAGAGCAGATTGCCATGATTAGGAAAGGTTGAAGATCGCCCAATCACGACAGTAAGAGTTATCTTGACAATCGTCGCCGGGATTTGAGTTTTGAACCGAGAAGACTTTGTATACCTCGAGTTACGCCTCTCGGGGGAGTTAAGAGGTTCCATGCCAAAGGGAAACTCGCACCCGTTATGTTGGACCATTTAAGATTTTGAGTCGCAGAGGCGGTTGCTTATCACCGGAGTTGCCACACGATCGTTAGCGAGTACATGACGTATTCCATGTGTCCCGATTGAAGAAGTGTCTCCGAGTACTGAGGAAATGCAGACACCGCTAGAGTCAATTGAGTTGCAAGAAGATTTGACTTACAAGGAGCATCCCGTAAAGATTTTGGACACTATGGATCGAGAGACCAGAAATAAGTCAATCCGTTTCTGTAGAGTACAGTGGAGCAACCACACGGAGAGTGAAGCAACTTGGGAACGCGAAGAGGATTTGAGGAAAGAGTTTCCAAACCTATTCCTTTAGTTAGCCCTGAATCTCAGGGACGAGATTCTATTAAGGGGGGGAGGTTTGTAACACCCCAAAATTTTGCTTTTCTTAAATTCATGTGTGATTTGGCATTTTGGTGAATTTTTGGAATTTTCTGGAATTTATTTGGATTTATTTGGAATTTATTGGAATTTATTTCATTTTAAAATAATTAAAGAATTTAATTTTGCAAATAAAATTTTGTTGGAAATATTTTATTTGAGTCCCAAATACCCTAAAATATTTTCCAGATTTTTCGAATTTTTGAGTATTTTGCTATTTTTAATGAATTAAATGAATTCGGGAATTATTTTAAATATTAAATCGCTGGAAAATCAAACCGAAGTCGATTCTTGTTCATCCGATCGAGCCCGAAGTCGACTCGAGTTCGAGTCCGACCGAGTCACGTGACTCGATCGAACCCACTCGCCGAAGCCCTAATCAAGCGTGGATTGGATTCGGATCCAACGGCCACGATTGAGCCACGTCGCGGACGAGAGCTGGCCAGAGCCAGCCCGGCTCGCGAGTCCGACCGAACCCAAACCCACGCACCGTTGGATCTCGATCCAGCGGTGTGCTGCGTGCCACGTCACCCCTGTCCAGAGGCAGCCGCCAGGACTCCCTTTGCCGCAACGGAGAGGACCTTGGATTCCGCGCGTTTCACGGACGCCGAGGGCCCTATTTATTGCGCCGCCACCCGTGTCGGGATGGCCGCTTCATTGCGCACCCGTAGCCCTAGACAACGTCGCCTGAGCCACCGCCGTTGAGCCGCAATCGCTCGCCGGAGTTGCCTCTTCCCTCCGCCGTGGTTCTTTGCCGGTTGCGGCCATCTCCGTCGTCCTCCGCCGCCGTTGAGGTCAGATCTGGAACCGGGAGACCAAGCCGCGTCGGAAGGGACCTCTCACATCGCCGGAGCACGCTCGAGCGCCGTTGCCGTGGTCGCCGCCCCCAACTCCGACAAGCGGCGCGTAGTGAGCCATCGACGGACTTCAAGCTCCCTCGGTAGTCGGATCTTCATCCAAGGGCCCAGATTGCGCCACGTCATCTCACGGTGAGATTTCGTCCAAAATCCCGAGATCCAATCTCATTTGTTGGATCTAGATCCAACGGTCCAGATCAACCGCGTTCACCCCAAACGCGTGAGTCGAGATCAATCCGACCGTTGATTTTCAAATCAACGGCCGAGATCTAGCCACGCGTCCGAAGGCCGACCGCGGGTCGGCCGCCGTCACGCCAGCGTCGCGTGTGACGCCGACACGCGGCCCGCATGTCGCCGCCCAGCCACCTCGCACCATGACGCCACACCGACGCCATGGCGGGCCCGCGTCGGCCGATCGTCCCGCCGAAGCGCCGACGCCAAGAATGACGCTGGCGGGTCCCACCTATCAGCGCCGTGGTGAGCTCACGACGTCGGCAGTGCGTCACCCGAGGTGGACCCACCGCCGCTGACACAAGGAGCCGTGGACCGAGTCCACGGTGAGACCCGAGCCGAGCGTGGACCAAGTCCATGGACCGGTGGCGTCGACCAACCAATCAGCGGTTGCCACGTGTCCAGGTGACGCAATAATTAATTTCCGAAAAGAAAATGATTTATTAATTCGAAATAATGATTTCAGATTTTGTTTCAAACTTCAAACGCTTATAACTTTTGCGTTTCAACTCCGATTTGAGTGATTCAAATTTCTAAATTTGTATAAAATTGAGACCTACCTAAATATAAATTTTATTTAATTTTTGGACTAAAGTTTTTCTCTGTAAAATTATTTAATTGATTATTTAAACTTTAAATAATCATAACTTTTGCGTTTTAACTCCAAATTTGTGATTCCAGTTTCTAAAAATTCATAAAATTATGTTCTCTCTGTTTATGGATTTTATTTGGATGATTGGATACTTTTTGCCTATTGTTTATTCGTGTATTTGCTAGTTGCACGCTTTACGAGTAGACGTTGAAGTGCCGGAAGGATTTGAAGGAGAAGTATTGACTCAGGATCCAACTCAAGACCAAGAACAAGTACTTTTTGAAGGCAAGTTGTGCTTTGACCATGTTGATCCTATTTCGAAATCTATTTTGATTTAACCTATTGCATGCTAGTTCAATTAGAAAATACTTTATTTAAATATGGGGAATTAGATAAATACCAATTTCTTTGTATGACACCTTGATTACTTAAATATGTGCCATGACCCTTGTCACCCTAGTTGTGGTTTACTAGTTGGACATTATTAACTTGCCAACATGGGTTTTAGACCGTTGTAGTAAAAGCTTAGACTCACCTTTCGTGCTCATGACATGATTTTGGACAAACAAATGTTAATATTGACTTAATGATATATTGAACCTGTTTTGGAAAGGTATCATGTGATGTTGATGGCACGTGGTGCATGGTAATCAACTGGGTTTGATAAATAGTTTTCGGCCAGGGGCATGTGGCAAGAATAATCAGTGGGCGGTTGTGGCATTGGGGATGTTGATTTGGTTCTTCTGTAGTCTTGCCCTGGTCACCCTAAGGACTTCACCTTGCAAGCCTTTGAACTGGGTCTAACGTGCAACCACATGTCTCAGTAATGGGATGGACCTAGTTGACTAAGTTGCTAATAACGCACTGTGGGACCTCGTGGAGGTCAACTACACCCTTTGTGTAAGTTGTACGGGGGAGCGTACCGGGGCTGAGGCCAGGTACCCATCTAACGGTTGATTGGCCTAAACTTCGCCTTAGCTAAGGGAAGGGTTAGTGTGCAATAACCGGGGAGGACCACTTGTATTGTTAGAAGTTTCCGAAAGACTTTGTTACCGAACTCGCCTTTGTGGTGTTTGATCAGATCTGGTGGGTAAAGTGCATAACCTCTGCAGAGTGTAGAATCTATTCGAATAGCCGTGTCCGCGGTATTGGACATCGCCTGAATTACAATCAAGGGTTAGATTTTCTCAAAAATAACTTGGATCTGAAAGGTTGGGTTGGATTAATAATGATGTTGATGGAAATGTGGATTAGGATGGGAAAGATGTTTATTAAACTCCTTGAAAAGTTATTTATGCTTTACTTATTTCTACTGCTTTGAATCTATTTATGATACTTGTTAAATGCTGTTTCTTTGCAAATATACCTTGAGCTATTCCTTTGTACCAAGCCATGCATATAGTATATTAGCTTTGCATTACATTGCATGACTTGCAGAGTACCAAGTACTCACCCTTGCCACAATACAACACCGATTGAAGAGGAGACTACACCGGCTTTGGAGGAGGAGCTCCAAGAGGAACCGCTCTACTTAGGGGCCGAGCCGATCGTTGCCTGTGGTATACTGGATGGCGCCACGAAGTTATTTCATTTTCCGCTGCTATTATTTCTCTCTTAATAAGTTTCGCCTTGCGAGGCGTACATTTGTAACTTGACCATAAGGTCGAGTAACCAGTTTGACTATTTAAATAAAGTACTTTATTAGTATCGAGTGGTATGATTGTGATATTTACCGATGTTAAGACTGTGTGCACTAGCGCGTTCCTGGACTAGTGCTGAATACACAGAGGGTCCGGATTTGCAAATTCGGGGCCCCGACAGAGGTGGTATCAGAGCCATACTAACTGTAGGCTCAACCCTAGCTAGAATGGTCGTAGTGAGGATAAAACCTATTTTCTAAAAGAGTAAAATTTGTCAAGATAAGAAATGACATCTCGACTTACCCCTTCTCTCTTTTCTTGTCTCTTGCTGAATTTTTCCTTACCTAGTCACAATTTAAAAATTCCGAGTTCTTACGTGAGCACTCTTGTGACAGATGGAGGGAGAGTTCAACTACGTTGATCTGGAGGTTGGTCACGCCGCGGAACTTTGGCATATGCTTCAGACTCTCGGAGATTTTGAGAAGCCGCAATACCAAGTGGAAGTGATCAGACAAGCAGGATTGATCAAGGCTTGTGACGTGAAGATTGAGGTACCGCTAGGCGTAAGGGCCCAGGCAATCGCTCGATACACCTTTGACCGCCAGAGGTCCACAATGCAGATGGGTATCCAAGAAGTATCACGACGAGCAATGCGGCACATTACCCGTATCTACGCCAGAGAGTTGGAGTGCACGGTGTTCCGTTATCACCCGCGCAGCAATAACCTTCTTGACCCGAAGGAGATTCAGGATGAGAATGCCATGGTTACACAGTTGGCACGACTTGTTGTCGCCCAGGAGGATGTACTCGATGATACAAGCAAGGAGCTACAGAAGGCCCGCAAGGAGATCACAACAGAGAAGAACAGATGGCGGGAAGCGCAAGAGTATGTGTCACACCTTCTGCGAAGAATTGACGAGTTGGAGATGACTTTGTACGGACCGGAACTGCAGCCAAGATTTGAGCTACACGAGCCAGATCCGGAGGAGTCAGATCTCGATGAGGACACTGCTTCTTCGACTACCACGGATGACATAGTTGCTGGACATGGCAATCGTTTCGCGCCTATGCCGCAGCATCCGTACCCAGGCCGTGGAGGTTTTCTCGATGAGTAAGCATAGGTTCTATAGTGAGACTCCTTCGCCGAGTCGCGTCATAGAATAAAGAGTCACCCTTTAGGCGTTAGACTCCAGTGTTAGTTCGATTTGGATTTTCATTGTTTCTTTGAGTGTGCAGTATGTGTTGCAAGGCCCTTAGGCATTGTAAGCAACCATACCAAGTTATTAATATCAATAATAAAGTTGGACCTTAAAGTTACACCTTTCGCCCCGCATAAGTTCCATATTACTTGTCTATTCTTGATTCCCCCTCATCTCTAAAACTTAGAGCAAATCGACAGATGGTGAACACCCGTGGAAACTTTGGAAGCAATGGAAGTGGTTCTCGCCCGTGAAAACCCCAATGATGGAGCACCAAGACCGCCATTGATATGCAGAATTTTGGAGCATTTCTTGTCGCTCGGACTCGATTGATGCATGCTATGATGCAACAAATGCAACACGCCTTTGCTCAGGCCCACGGCTAATCAAGTCAATCGGGGACAACGCCGTAATATAAGACTGTCGAGTTCATGAGAACTCACCCACCCACTTTCTCCGAATGCCAATCCATTAGAGGCCGATGATTGGTTAAGGTCAATTGAGAGGAAGCTACACATAGCTCAATGCATAGGAAATGAGAAGGTACTCTACGCTTCTCATCGCTTGGAAGGAACAGCCGAATGGTGGGAGAACTTCGTGCCACGCAAGAGAACCCTCAAGATATCACTTGGGAAGAGTTCACGGTGCATTCCGCCAGTATCACGTGCCTGAAGGAATCATGGACCTTAAGAAGGAGGAGTTCAGAGCACTGAAGCAAGGTAATCAGCCAGTGGCCGACTACCTGAACAAGTTCACACAGCTAGCACGCTACGCACCTGAGGATGTAGCGATAGATAAAGCCAGACAGTCTCGTTTCATGAAGGGACTTAACTCAGGATTGCAGGTGGGATTGATCACCCACACCTTTCCAGATTTCCAAGAGTTGGTGAATAAGGCGCTTATTCTTGAGGACAAGCGCAAGGAACTGGATGAGAACAGGAAGCGCAGAATGCAACAGCAGGGATCACGCCAGGGAACGCAATAGCGTCTGAGAGGTTTACCAAATCAATTTTTCAGATTCCAGCCACAGAATGCTACAAGGACACCGTCACCAGCACCAAGACCCGTCAATCAGAACTACCAGACCCCAGCCCCCGCTAGAAACGCCGCTTCGTGCAAACAAGAAGGAACAAGTGAGACGCCGCTACAACCGCAACGAGCTAGGACACTTTGCCAACAGCTGCCCAAAGAAGACAGCAGAGTGACCCCGATTCGCTTCAATCTAGGATCCACCCAGCTAGGACGCCAAAGCACCAGGAGTCACATCCTGCATCGTGGTGAGAGGCCGAGTCAACCATGTCACCGCAGATGCACCGCGAAATGCTACGGACGTCGTCTTTGGGTAAGTTACTTGTTAACTCGACTGCAACAGTTTTGTTTGACTCTGGAGCTTCGCATTCGTTTGTTTCGCAAGGCTTTGCTGCTAGAAACGATTTGGGGATTGCAAGACTTAAGTGCATGCTTTTAGTTCAAACCCCTGGTTCCGAACTCCGAACGAAAGTAGGATGTTCCGGGGTGAGAATATTAATAGATGGAATAGAGTTCCTAGCGAACCTTATAATTTTGGAGACCCAGACCTTAGACGTTATTTTGGGAATGGACTGGTTATCCAAGCACAAGGCCGTATTGGATTGTGGACGAAGAACTATCTCAGTTGAGGCCGCATGAGGAAAATTATCCGACGCATGACCTAGAGTTAGCTGCCGTAGTGCATGCCTTGAAGATATGGCGTCACTATCTGATCGGGAACAGATGTGAAGTGTATACGGATCATAAGAGCCTTAAATACATATTCACCCAGTCGGATCTGAATATGAGGCAGAGGAGGTGGTTAGAGTTGATCAAGGACTACAATGTTGGAATCCATTACCATCCCGGGAAGGCCAACGTAGTTGCCGATGCCTTGAGTCGGAAAAGCCATACTGTGAGCATGTTGCTAGCCACAAGTCAGGATGAGCTATGTGAGGATTTCCAGAGAATGAAGATTGAGGTGGTACCTAGCGGATTCTTGGCCGCATTGGAAGTAAAGCCTACTCTAGAGGACCAGATCCGAGAAGGACAGAAGGATGATGACAAGATCCGCAGGATTAAGTCCATCAAGGAGGAAGGCAAGGCGAGGACTTCAAGTTGGATGAGCAAGGCACGTTATGGATGAAGGATCGCATTTGTGTGCCGAACAAAAAGGAGCTAAGGCAATCGATTTTGGAAGAAGCCCATTACTCCAATTACTCAATTCATCCTGGAATCGCCAAAATGTATCATGAATTGAAGTATAGATTCTGGTTGCCGAGAATTAATCGTGAAGTTGCCGAGCATGTTGCATTGTGCGATGTATGCCAGAGAGTCAAGGCAATGCATCGAGAGACCACAGGATTTCTACAAATGCTGAAAATACCTGAGTGGAAGTGGGAGGAAATCGGAATGGATTTCATTACCGGTTTGCCTAAGACTCAAGGAGGTTATGACTCCATATGGGTTATAGTGGATCGTTTGACCAAAGTAGCCCATTTTATCCCCGTGAAGACCACCTACTCGGGAGATAAGTTAGCAGAGTTGTACATGATCAGGATCGTCTGTTTGCACGGAGTGCCAAGGAGGATTGTATCGGACAGAGGTACCCATTTTACCTCAAGGTTCTGGAATAAGTTGCACGAAGCCATGGGAACCCGTTTAAACTTCAAGATGACCTATCATCCACAGACGGATGGACAGACCGAAAGAGTCAACCAGATTCTGGAGGATATGTTAAGAGCATGTGCATTGGCTTATGCTACCTCTTGGGATAAGAGTTTGCCGTATGCTGAGTTCAGTTACAATAATAGTTACCAAGCTAGTTTACAGATGTCACCTTTTGAGGCACTGTATGATCGACCCTGTCGGACGCCATTGAATTGGAATGAGACCGGCGAGCGCCGTGTCTTCGGGCCTGATATTCTTCAAGAGGCTGAAGAGCAGATTGCCATGATGGTGAAGATGGTGAAGATGGTGCACTCCGTAGAAATGGAGGAACATGAGGAAGAACTCAGAGAACGGCGGGACTAGGCCCGCCGCAAGCGCCCACCCAAAGAGCACGATCTCCCCCGGCTCGGGCCTGGGGGATCGCGTTCTGTGGCGAAACTGGAGGGTTCCCTCCGGTGCCATCTGCGATAGGACCCTTACCCTATCGTCATTAGCTTGGGATTGAGGAAGGATCGCCATTGGCAAGAAGGAAGGGAAGGGAGACTGCGAGTAAAAGCATCAAGATTCAAGAGGAAGCGTAGAATACTCCCAGGTGTGGGGAAGTATATATATACGCTCTCCCCCCGGCGGTTCGTAAAGAGGATTAATCATGAGCGTCGCTTCAGAAACTGCAGAAAAAGTGGCCGAAGCGGAAGAGCCAAAGGCGGTTCGGTACCCTGACACAATAATGATGGACCCCTCCCGAGACAGCCAGTCATTTACTATAACAAGTTAAAGACTGGCGCGTCTCACGAAGGGCCCGGGGGCTACAGTCGGTGTATTCTACACCGGGGTACTCTCTCCACCCTTAAAAAAGGTATGTAGGGCCCCACGTGGCTACGTGGCGAGCAGCGCCCTTAAGCCCTCCTCGCGGGGCGAGGAGGCCCATGTGGCTACGTGGCGAGCAGCGTGTAACACCCCAAAATTTTGCTTTTCTTAAATTCATGTGTGATTTGGCACTTTGGTGAATTTTTGGAATTTATTTGGATTTAATTGGAATTTATTTGAATTTATTCCCTTTTGAATTAATTAAAGAATTTAACTTTGCAAATAAAATTTTGTTGGAAATATTTTATTTGAGTCCAAAATGTTCCAAAATATTTTCCAGAATTTTCTGGAATTTTTCTGAGTCTTTTGCTATTTTTAATGAATTAAATGAATTTCTGAGAAATTAATTTGGATTATTTAATCGCTGGAAAAACCTAACCGGTTAGTACTGTTCATCCGACAGGACCCGAGTCCGAGTCAGACTCGAGTCCGACCGAGCCAGTCGGTCCGGTTGAACCCACTCGCCAAACCCTAACGCACGTGACCGTTGGATCGAGATCCGACGGCCACGATCGCGCCGCGTCACCCGAGCCCGACTCCGACCGAGCCAGCCAGGTCGCCCGAGCTGGATCCGAGCCCAAACCCCCGAACCGTTGGATCTTGATCGAGCAGTGGCCGAAGGCGCAGCCACGTCGCCCCTCTCCGAGTCCTCGTCGGACTCTGCCGCCGCCTGCGGGTGGACCTCGGTTTCCGCGAGATTCACGGAAACCGAGGCCCCTATTTAATGCGCTGCCACCACGGTCGTGACCGCCTCTTCCGCGCGCACCCGTAGCCCTAACTCACCTCGCCTGAGCCACCGCCGTCTAGCCGCTAGAGCTCGCCGTAGTTGATTCTCCCCTCCGCCACGGTTTCTTGCGTTTCCCGCCGCCGTCAAGCCCAGATCCGGATTCCCCAGGCCGAGACGCGTTCAGGAGTGCCACTCACTTAGCCGGAGACGCACGGAAACGCCGTTCGAGAGGCCGTTGTCCCCAGTTCCGGCCAACCTAGCTCCGCCGCACCCTCGCCGTCCCCGCGAGCTCTGCCAGCCGTCGGATCTTCATCAAGCGGACCAGATCGCGCCACGTCACCCTCGGTGAGTTTCCCCGTTGAAAATCCCAGATTTAATCCCAACCGTTGGATCTAGATCCAACGGCTTAGTTTGTGCCACGTAGCTAGAACTGCACCAGGCTAGGATAGATCTCAGCCGTTAGATCAAGATCGAACGGCTACGGTGAGTCACGTGTTTCCCAAACCCGTAAGAACTAGATTGGATCAGGACCGTTGGATCAAGATCCAACGGCCCAGATCGACTACGTCCGCTCCAACGCGTGTAGCCCAGATCCAATCCTAGCCGTCGGATTTCAAACCAACGGCTCGGATCGAGCCACGTGTCCGGGGAACCGAACCGCCGCGCCCACGCGGGCGTGAGCGTGGGGCACTGACACGCCGGGCCTGTAACACCCCAAAATTTTGCTTTCCTTAAATTCATGTGTGATTTGGCACTTTGGTGAATTTTTGGAATTTTCTGGAATTTATTTGGATTTATTTGGAATTTATTTGAATTTATTCCATTTTGAATTAATTAAAGAATTAAACTTTGCAAATAAAATTTTGTTGGAAATATTTTATTTGAGTCCAAAATGATCCAAAATATTTTCCAGAATTTTTCCGAATTTTACGAGTCTTTTGCTATTTTTAATGAATTAAATGAATTCTGGGAATTATTTTAAATATTAAATCGCTGGAAATTCAACTCGGTCGAGTATCGTTCATCCGACCGAAGTCGGAACCCGAAGTCGGACTCGAGTCCGACCGAGCCATCGACTCGACCAAACCCACTCCTAACCCAATCGATCCCGACCGCTGGATCGGGATCCAACGGTCCGATTGGACCGCGACCGCTCGAGCCCGAGTCCTGGCCGGATCCGTTCGCGCGTGAGCAATCGTAGCCGCTCATCGCGACACGTGGGCGGTCCCCAGCCATCGCCTCCGTTCAATCCCAGGAGAGCTCCGCCGTGACCAAGCGGGACACGGTTAGGAGTTCCGATTTGCAGCGCCGCGTCGGCAAGATTTAAGGCGTGGACCCGTCCGAGAATCGCTGCTCGACGCCGCCCCTTTTCCCCAAGCCACACCGCCCGAGGCCGACGTCTTGGCCGAGGAATTGCTCGCCGTAGTAGGGTTAGGGTTTCGCCGAGTTCGTCGCGCCGCCCGCCGTCAAGCCGTCTCGCCGTGTTGAAGCCCAGATCTGGAACCGCCACGAGCAAGGCGCATCGGACCGCACCATCCACCTCGCCGGAGATCCTTGGAAACGCCCGCACGGAAGGTCGCCGTCCTCGTCTCCGTAGCAGAGCCCGCCGCGCCGCCATCACCATCGCGAAAGCTTACGGACCGTCCGATTCCGATCGAGCGGTAGCGGTGAAGTCACGTGCTTCCAAACCCGATTGGATCTCGACCGTTGGATCAAGATCCAACGGCCCACGATCACCTCAGGCCGTAGCAGTGTTATCGTAGGGTTAGATCTGGACCGTCCGATCTAGATCGAACGGCCCACGATCATCGAGTAGTTTTCAACGTGTTAACCCTGGATCTAATCGCGCCGTTGATTTTCAAATCAACGGACACGATCTTGCCACGTAGCCTAGGCGCGCCGCATCGTGCAAGCGCACGTGGGCCGCTGACATGCGGGCCCGCATGTCAGCCGCACCAAGCCGTGCGCCAGTCCACCGTGGACCGTGCCGCCCGTGGACCCAGTCCATGGACCGGACACGTGGCAGCACCTGAGTGGTGCCCCGTGGCATGATGACGTCATGCTGACGTCATCATGGAGGCCGTTCGGTGCTGACGTCAGCAGGTCACTGTGGACCAATCACAGGATGACACGTGTCCAGGCTGACGCAATAATTAATTTCCGAAAAAGAAAATGATTTATTAATTCGAAATAATGATTTCAGATTTTGTTTCAAACTTCAAACGCTTATAACTTTTGCGTTTCAACTCCGATTTGAGTGATTCAAATTTCTAAATTTGTATAAAATTGAGACCTACCTAAATATGAATTTTATTTAATTTTTGGACTAAAGTTTTTCTCTGTAAAATTATTTAATTGATTATTTAAACTTCAAATAATCATAACTTTTGCGTTTTAACTCCAAATTTGACGATTCCAGTTTCTAAAAATTCATAAAATTATGTTCTCTCTGTTTATGGATTTTATTTGGATGTTTGGACACTTTTTGCCTATTGTTTATTTGTGTATTTGCTATTTGCACGCTTTACGAGTAGACGTTGAAGTGCCGGAAGGATTCGAAGGAGAAGTATTAACTCATGATCCAACTCAAGACCGAGAACAAGTACTTTTTGAAGGCAAGTTGTGCTTTGACCATGTTGATCCTATTTTGAAAATCTATTTTGATTTAACCTATTGCATGCTAGTTCAATTAGAAAATACTTTATTTAAATTTGGGGAATTAGATAAATACCAATTTGCTGTATGACACCTTGATTACTTAAATATGAGCCATGACCCCTTGTCACCCTAGTTGTGGTTTACTAGTTGGACATTATTAACTTACCAACATGGGTTTTAGACCGTTGTAGTAAACTGCTTAGACCTGCTACGTGCTCATGACATGATTTTGGACAAACAAATGTTAATATTGACTTAATGATATATTGAACCTGTTTTGGAAAGGTATCATGTGATGTTGATGGCACGTGGTGCATGGTAATCAACTGGGGTTTGATAAATAGATTTTGACCGGGGCATGTGGCAAGAATGATCAGGTGGGCCAGTTGTGGCATTGGGAATGTTGATTTGGTTCTTCGGGTAGTCTTGCCCTGGTCACCCTAAGGACTTAACCTTGCAAGCCTTTGAACTGGGTCTAACGTGCAACCACATGTCTGTAATGGGACGGACCTAGTTGACTAAGTTGCTAATAACGTACCTGTGGGACCTCAGGAGGTCAACTACACCCTTTGTGTAAGTTGTACGGGGGAGCGTACCGGGGCTGAGGCCAGGTACCCATCTAACGGTTGATTGGCCTAGACTTCGCCTTAGCGAAGGGAAGGGTTAGTGCGCAATAATCGGGGAGGACCACTTGTATTGTTAGAAGTTTCCGAAAGACTTTGTTACGGGAACTCGCCTTTGTGGTGTTTGACTGTATCTTGTGGGTAAAGTGCATAACCTCTGCAGAGTTTAGAATCTATTCGAATAGCCGTGTCCGCGGTATTGGACATCGCTCGGGAATTACAGTCAAGGGTTAGATTTTCTCAAAAATAACTTGGATCTGAAAGGTTGGGTTGGATTAATAATGATGTTGATGGAAATGTGGATTAGGATGGGAAAGATGTTTATTAAACTCCTTGAAAAGTTATTTATGCTTTACTTGTTTCTACTGCTTTCGAATCTACTTATGTTACTTGTCAAATGCTGTTTACTGCAAAAATACCTTGAGCTATTCCTTTGTACCAAGCCATGCATATAGTATATTAGCTTGCATTCTGTGCATGACTTGCTGAGTACCAAGTACTCACCCTTGCCTCAACACAACACCAGTTGAAGAGGAGACTACGCTAGCTTTGGAGGAGGAGCTCCAAGAGGATCCGTCTACTTAGGGAAGCGAGCCCAGTCAGTTGCCTGTGGTATACTGGATGGCGCCACGATGTTACCTTATTTGATTTTCCGCTGGTACTATTTCTCTTTTAATAAGTATCGCCCTGCGAGGCGTACATTTGTGACTTGACCATAAGGTCGAGTAACCAGTTTGGTTATTTAAATAAAAGTACTTTATTAGCATCGAATGGTATGATTGTGATATTTACCGATGTTAAGACTGTGTGCACTAGCGCGTTCCTGGACTAGTGTTGAATACACAGAGGGTCCGGATTTGCAAATTCGGGGTCCCGACAGGGCCCGCGTCTCAACGACCGCACCGTGACGTCACCCATGACGTCATCGGTGGGTCCCACTTGTCAGACGCCTCGGCCGAGCCCCGCTGATGACACCGCTGACGTCATCGGTGGGTCCCACCTATCAGCCGCACGTGGAGCCGTGGACCGAGTCCACGGTGGACCCAAACCGAACCGTGGACCAAGTCTATGGACCGGCTGACACAATAAATCGATTTTTCAATAGAAAAATAATTCGGAGGAAAATCACGCTGACGTCATAATCAGTTTTTATTTTAAGAATAAAGATTTAATTCGGTTTATTGATTTCAGAATTTGATTCAAACTTCAAACGCTTATAACTTTTGCATTTTAACTCCGATTTGAGTGATTCAAATTTCTAAATTCGTATAAAATTGAGATCTACCTAATGATGAATTTTATTTAATTTTTGGACCAAAGTTTTTCTCTGTATAATTATATAATTGATTATTTAAAATTCAAAATGCTATAACTTTCGCGTTTAAACTCCGAATTTGACGATTCCAGTTTCTACAAACTCATAAAATTATGTTCTCTCTATTTATGAACTTTATTTGGATGTTTGGACACTTTTTGTCTACTGTTATTTTATTTATTGCTATTTGCACGCTTTACGAGTAGACGTGGAATTGTCCGAAGGCTTCGAAGGAGAAGTATTGACCCAGGAGCCAGCTCAAGACCAAGAACAAGTACTCTTTGGAGGCAAGCTGTGCTTTGACCATGTTGATCCCAATTTCAAATTAATTCGATTTAAAACTATTGCATGCTAGTTTAATTAGAAAATACTTTATTTAAATTTGGGAAATTAGATAAATGCCAAATTGCTGTATGACACCTTGGTTAATTATATATGTGCCATGATCCCTCGTCAACCTAGTTGTGGTTTACTAGTTGGACATTACTAAATTGCCAACATGGGAATTTAGATCGTCGTAGTATATTGCTTAGACCTGCTACGTGCTCATGACATGATTTTGGACAATCAAATGTGAATATTGACTTAATGATATATTGAACCTGTTTTGGAAAGGTATCATGTGATGTTGATGGCACGTGGTGCATGGTAATCAACTGGGGTTTGATAAATAGTTTTCGACCGGGGCATGTGGCAAGAATGATCGGGTGGGCCAATTGTGGCACCGGGAACGTTGTGTTGGTTCTTCGGGTACTCTTGCCCTGGTCACCCTAAGGACTTAACCTTGCAAGCCTTTGAACTGAGTCAAGCGTGCAACCACATGTCCGTAATGGGACGGACCGGGTTGATTAAGTTGCTAATAACGTACCTGTGGGACCTCAGGTTGTCAACTACACCCTTTGTGTAGTTGTACGGGGGAGCGTACCGGGGCTGCGGCCAGGTACCCATCTAACGGTGGTTTGGCCTAAACTTCGCCTTCGCTAAGGGAAGGGTTAGCGTGCAACACCGGAGAGGACCACTTGTGCTGTTAGAAGTTTTCGAAAGACTTTGTTATGGACACTCGCCTTTGTGGTGTTTGACTGTATCTTGTGGGTAAAGTGCATAACCTCTGCAGAGTGAAAAATCTATTCGAATAGCCGTGTCCGCGGTATTGGACATCGCTTGGGAATTATAGTTAAGGTTTAGACTTTCTTGAAAATAACTTGGACTTGAAAGGTTGGGTTTGGTTTAATAATGATGTTGATGGAAATGTGGATTAGGATTGGGAAAGATGTTTATTAAAATTCTGGAAAAGTTATTGATCTTATACTTGTTTCCATTGCTTTCGAATCTACTTATGCTACTTGTCAAATGCTGTTTTACTGCAAATATACCCTGAGCTATTCCTTTGTACTAAGCCATGCATGTAGTGTATTAGCCTGCATTCTGTGCATGACTTGCTGAGTACCAAGTACTCACCCTTGCCGCAATACAACACCAGTTGAAGAAGAGTCTACACCAGCTTTGGAGGAGGAGCTCCCAGAAGAACCGTCTAACTAGGGAGCGAGCCCGATCGATTACTGTGGTATACTGGATGGCGCCACGAAGTTATCTTATTTTCCGCTGCAGTTATTTCTCTTTTAATAAGTTTCGTCCTGCAAGGCGTATATTTGTAACTTGACCATAAGGTCGAGCAACCAGTTTGGTTAACTATTTAAGTACCTTATTAATTTGTTGAGTATGATTGTGATATTTGCCAATGTTGAGACTGTGTGCACTAGCGCGTTCGTGGACTATGCTGAATACACAGAGGGTCCGGATTTGCAAATTCGGGTCCCGACAGAGGTGGTATCAGAGCCATACTGACTGTAGGCTCACCCATAGCTAGAATGGTCGTAGTGAGGATAAAACTTATTTTCTAAAGATAAAATTTGTCAAGATAATGAATGAATTCTCGACTCACCTCTTTTCTTCCTTGTTCATACCCCTTGCTGAGTTCTTGTCGTCTTCCACATTGATTTTAAAATGTTGCGTTCTTACGCGAGCGTCTTTTGGCAGATGATGATGAAGAACAACTACGCCGAGCGTGAAGGAGGCTATGCTGCTGAGTTGTGGCGTATGCTTCAGTTTCTTGGAGGTTTCGAGAGGCCGCTCTACCGAGGGACTACACTTGTGCAAGCAGGACTGGTCATAGGATGGGACGTCCGGATCACGGTGTATGCCTGAGAGAAGACAATGTTCAGTCGTCCTTTCCACTTCACCGCCAGGAGGTCTACCTTTGAGATTGGAATCCAGGAGGTGTCGCGTCGAGCAATGCAGCAGATCGCTCGCACTTACTCCAGGGAGCTGGAAGGCACAGTGTTCCATCACCACCCACGCCGAGACAGCAGAGTTCAACGGGAGCCGATAGAAGATGAGGATGCTACCGTCACTCACTTAGCCAGATTCGTCGCCGCTCAGGAGGAGCTGATTGAAGATACAGTTCAGGAGTTGAAGAAGGCTCGCGAACAAGTTGAGGAGGAGAAGAAGCACTTGGGGAATGCTCGTGAGTATGTCGCTTATGCTGCGGAAAGGATCGCAGAGTTGGAGACTGCACTGTATGGCCAGGGTCCCGATCCAGTGTTGGAGTTGGACGCTCCAGAGCCAGAGGAAAAACCAGAAGAAGCGCCACCTGCACCCGTACCCGCACCACAGCCACAGCACCATCCAGATCCATAACCAGAGGAGGACGCCGCGTCGTCAACCACAGCTGCAGTTGTGGTGCATGGCAATTGTTTCGCGCCTATGCCGCCGCACCCGCCGCGAGGAGGTAGTGGAGGTTTTCTGGACGAGTGAGCGTAGGTTTTGAGGTTGAGACTCCTTCGTCGAGTCGCGTTATAGAATAAGAGCCACCCCTTAGAGGCATTGGATTTTCATTGCTTGTTGAGTGTGCAGTATGTGTTGCAAGGCCTTTAGGCATTGTAAGCAACCATACCAAGTTATTATTACTATTAATAAAGTTGGATTTTGAGTTACACCTTTTCCCCCGCATAAGTTTCCCTACTACTTGTCTATTCTTGTTCCCTCTCATCTCTAAACCTTGGAGCAATCGACATATGGTGAACACCCGCGGAAACCTTGGAGGCAACGGCAGTGGTTCTCGCCCAGCTGGAAACCCCAATGATGGAGCACCTGCACCCCACCTAGCACCGCCAGTTGGCATGCAGAATTTTGGAGCTTTCCTTGCTGCACAGACTCAGTTGATGCTTGCTATGATGCAACAGATGCAACACGTCACTGCTCAGGCCACCGCTAATCAAGTCAATCAGGGACAACGCCAGAATACAAGACTGTCAGAGTTCATGAGGACACATCCACCCACTTTCTCCGGGAATGCCAATCCGTTGGAGGCCGATGATTGGTTAAGGTCAATTGAGAGGAAGCTACACATTGCTCAATGCATGGGAAATGAGAAGGTACTCTACGCTTCTCATCAGTTGGAAGGGACAAATTGAATGGTGGGAGAACTTCGTGCCACGCAAGAGAACCCTCAAGACATCACTTGGGAGGAGTTCACAGTGCATTTAAATCGGTATCACGTCTTTGGAAGGAATTATGGACCTCAAGAAGGAGGAGTTCAGAGCACTGAAGCAAGGTAATCAGCCGGTGGCCGAATACCTGAACAAGTTCACACAGCTTGCACGTTACGCACCTAAAGACGTAGTGACAGATAAAGCCAGACAGTCTCGCTTTATGAAGGGACTTAACTCAGGAGTACAGGTGGGACTGATCACCCACACCTTTCCAGATTTCCAAGAGTTGGTGAATAAAGCGCTTATTCTTGAAGACAAGCGCAAGGAACTGGATGACAACAGGAAGCGAATGATGCAACATTAGGGATCGTGTCAGGGAGCACAGCAACGTTTGAGGGTTGCGCCAAACCAGTTTTTCAGATTCCAGCCGCAGAATGCAATGAGGACGCCGGCCACCGCACCTGCACGTCAATCGTAATTATCGAGACCACGGCACCAGCGAAACGCCACTTCAGGCGATCCAGAGGGGCGATGAGACGCTGCTACAAGCGCAACGAGCCAGGACACTTTGCCAACGATTGTCCTAAGAAGACAAAGCAGAGTGACCCATCCGCTTCAATCAGGATCCACACGGCCAGGGCGCATGCACCAGGAGCCAACCGAGGACAAGACGGCCAGAGCGACACCCAGACCTTGGTGAGAGGCCGAGTCAACCATGTCACCGCAGATGCACTACGTAATGCCACGGACATCGTCTTGGGTAAGTTACTTGTTAACTTAGTACACCTGCTTGATTTTGTTTGATTACGAGCTTCGCATTCGTTTGTTTCTCAAGGCTTTGCTGCTAAAAATGATTTGGAGATTGCAAGACTTAAATGCATGCTTTTAGTTCAAACCCCTGGTTCCGAACTCCGAACTAAAGTAGCATGTTCTGGGGTAAGAATATTAATAGATGGGATAGAGTTCCTAGCAAACCTTATTATGTTGGAGACCCAAACCTTAGATGTTATTTTGGGAATGGATTGGTTATCCAAGCACAAGGCCGTATTGGATTGTGGTCGAAGGATTATTTCAGTTGAAAGCCCGTGTGGAAGGAAAGTGGAATTTCAAGCTACCGCCGTTAGAGATGGACAGTTGATAGTTAACAGTACCAAGGCAATCAGCATAGAAGATGTCTCAGTAGTGAATGAGTACCCAGATGTTTTTCCTGAAGATCTACCTGGTATGCCGCCAGACAGAGACATAGAGTTTGTGATAGAGCTTGTACCTGGTACAGCGCCGATAGCAAAAAGACCTTATCGGATGTCCACCGAAGAGTTGGTAGAGATGAAGAAGCAGCTTGAAGAGTTAATGGAGAAAGGATTTATAAGACCGAGTTCGTCGCCGTGGGGAGCGCCAGTTTTGTTTGTCAAGAAGAAGGACGGGAGTTTCAGGATGTGCATTGACTACCGTGCACTCAATGAAGTCACTGTGAAGAATAAGTACCCGCTACCCAGGATCGATGATCTGTTTGATCAGCTGAGAGAAGCCGGAGTTTTCTCCAAGATTGATCTGAGATCGGGATACCACCAGTTGAAGATCCGATCAGAAGATATCCTGAAAACCGCATTCTCGTCAAGATACGGACATTATGAGTTTACTGTTATGTCCTTTGGTCTGACAAATGCGCCAGCATATTTCATGAATATGATGAATAAGGTGTTCATGGAATATTTGGACAAGTTTGTTGTTGTGTTCATAGATGATATCTTAATGTACTCCAAGACAGAGGATGAACATGCAGAGCACTTGAGGCGAGTTTTGGAAAAGCTGAGGGAACAACAACTTTTCGCCAAGTTCAGCAAGTGTGACTTTTGGAAGGACAAAGTGGAGTTCCTTGGACATGTAATGACCGCAGAAGGAGTCGCCGTTGATCCAAGCAAGGTAGAAGTCAGACTACAAAGGAATGACCAAAGACCGTGACCTAGATCCGGAGTTTCCTTGGAATGGCAGGTTACTACCGCCGTTTCATTGAAGGCTTTTCGACCATTGCGAAACCTCTTACGCAATTGTTGAAAAAGGAGAAGAAGTTTGCATGGACGCCAGAGTGCGAAAAAGGTTTTCAAGAGTTGAAGAAGCGATTGACATCAGCGCCGGTGTTGATCCTACCGGATGTTAATCAGAGCTTCGATATTTATTGTGACGCATCGCGCCAAGGACATGGATGTGTGCTGATGCAGAACGGAAAGGTCGTCGCTTATGCATCAAGACAGTTGAGGCCGCATGAGGAGAATTATCCAACACATGACCTAGAACTAGCTGCCGTAGTGCATGCTTTGAAGTTATGGCGTCACTATTTGATTGCAAACAGATGTGAAGTATATACGGACCATAAGAGTCTTAAGTACATCTTCACCCAATCAGACCTGAACATGAGGCAAAGGAGATGGTTAGAGTTGATCAAGGATTATAATGTTGGAATCCATTAGCATCCCGAAAAGGCCAACGTGGTGGCCGATGCCTTGAGTCGGAAAAGCCATACTGTGAACATGTTGATAGCCACAAGTCAGGATGAGCTATGTGAGGATTTCCAGAAAATGCTGATTGAAGTAGTACCAGAAGGATTCTTGGCCGCATTAGAAGTGAAGCCTACCCTGGAGGATCAGATCCGAGAAGGACAGAAGAATGATGTCAAGATCCGCATGATCAAGTCCAAGATGGATGAAGGCAAGGCAAAGGACTTCAAGTTGGACGAACAAGGCACATTATGGATGCAGGATCGAATTTGTGTGCCGAACGAGAAGGAGCTGAAGCAGCTGATTCTACAAGAAGCCCATGACTCCAAGTATTCAATTCGCCCAGGAAGCGCCAAGATGTATCAAGATTTGAAGGAAAGATTCTGGTGGCCGAGCATGAAGCGTGAAGTTGCCGAGCATGTTGCGCTGTGCGACATATGCCAGAGAGTCAAGGCGATGCATCAGAGACCAGCAGGATTGCTACAGCCGTTGAAGATACCAGAGTGGAAGTGGGAAGAAATCGGAATGGATTTCATTACCGGTTTGCCGAAAACCCAGGGTGGATATGACTCCATATGGGTTATAATAGACCGCTTGACTAAGGTCGCCCATTTTATTCCAGTGAAGACCACTTATTCGGGAGATAAGTTAGCTGAATTGTATATGACCAGGATCGTCTGTTTGCATGGAGTGCCAAAGAAGATTGTATCGGACAGAGGTACCCAGTTTACCTCGAGGTTCTGGAATAAACTACATGAAGCCATGGGGACCCGTTTGAACTTTAGCACAGCTTATCATCCGCAGACGGATGGACAAACAGAAAGAGTTAATCAGATTCTAGAGGATATGCTACGAGCTTGTGCATTGGCTTATGATACCTCTTGGGATAAAAGTCTGCCGTACGCTGAGTTCAGCTACAACAACAGCTATCAATCAAGTTTGCAAATGTCACCATTTGAAGCACTATACGGTCGACCTTGTCGAACACCGTTGAATTGGAACGAGACAGGTGAACGTCGTGTCTTTGGACCAGATATTCTTCAAGAAGCAGAAGAACAGATTGCCATGATCCGAGAAAGACTGAAGATAGCACAATCAAGACAGAAGAGTTACGCCGATAACCGTCGCCGAGACTTGAGTTTTGAACCGGAGGATTTTGTGTATCTCAAAGTTACACCGCTCAGAGGAGTTAAGAGATTCCATGCCAGAGGAAAACTCGCGCCGCGATATGTTGGACCATTCAAGGTTCTCAGCCATAGAGGTGAAGTTGCATACCACTTGGAGTTGCCGCAATCACTAGCAGGAGTACATGACGTGTTCCACGTGTCCCAGTTGAAGAAGTGTCTCCGAGTACCTGAGGAACAGACACCGCTAGAGTCAATCGAGATACAAGAGGATCTGACTTACAAGGAGCACCCCGTGAAGATTCTGGACACCATGGATCGAGAAACGAGAAACAAGTCAACCCGTTTCTGCAGAGTTCAATGGAGCAACCATGCGGAGAGTGAAGCAACTTGGGAGCGCGAGGAGGATTTGAAGAAAGAGTTTTCGAACCTATTCTTTAGTAGGCCCTGAATCTCGGGGACGAGATTCTGTTATGGGGGGGAGGTTTGTAACACCCCAAAATTTTGCTTTTCTTAAATTCATGTGTGATTTGGCACTTTGGTGAATTTTTGGAATTTTCTGGAATTTATTTGGACTTAATTGGAATTTATTTGAATTTATTCCCTTTTGAATTAATTAAAGAATTTAACTTTGCAAATAAAATTTTGTTGGAAATATTTTATTTGAGTCCAAAATATTTTCCAGAATTTTTCTGAGTCTTTTGCTATTTTTAATGAATTAAATGAATTTCTGAGAAATTAATTTGGATTATTTAATCACTGGAAAAACCTAACCGGTTTGTACTGTTCATCCGACCAGACCCGAGTCCGAGTCAGACTCGAGTCCGACCGAGCCAGTCGGTCCGGTTGAACCCAGTCGCCAAGCCCTAACGCGCGTGACCGTTGGATCGAGATCCGACGGCCACGATCGCGCCGCGTCACCCGAGCCCGACTCCGACCGAGCCAGCCAGGTCGCCCGAGCCGGATCCGAGCCCAAACCCCCGAACCGTTGGATCTTGATCCAACGGCTGAGCGTGTGCCACGTCGCCCCTCTCCGAGTCCTCGTCGGACTCCGCCGCCGCCTGCGGGTGGACCTCGGTTTCCGCGAGATTCACGGAAGCCGAGGCCCCTATTTAATGCGCCGCCACCACGGTCGAGACCGCCTCTTCCGCGCGCACCCGTAGCCCTAACTCACCTCGTCTGAGCCGCCGCCGTCTAGCCGCTAGAGCTCGCCGTAGTTGATTCTCCCCTCCGCCACGGTTTCTTGCGTTTCCCGCCGCCATCAAGCCCAGATCCAGATTCCCCAGGCCGAGACGCGTTCAGGAGTGCCACTCACTTCGCCGGAGACGCACGGAAACGCCGTTCAAGAGGTCATTGTCCACAGTTCCGGCCAACCTAGCTCCGCCGCACCCTCGCCGTCCCCGCGAGCTCTGCCAGCCGTCGGATCTTCATCAAGCGAACCAGATCGCACCACGTCACCCTCGGTGAGTTTCCCCGTTGAAAATCCCAGATCTAATCCCAACCGTTGGATCTATATCCAACGTCTCAGTTTGTGCCACGTAGCTAGAACTGCACCAGGCTAGGATAGATCTCAGCCGTTAGATCAAGATCGAACGGCTACGGTGAGTCACGTGTTTCCCAAACCCGTAAGAACTAGATTGGATCAGGACCGTTGGATCAAGATCCAACGGCCCAGATCGACCACGTCCGCTCCAACGCGTGTAGCCCAGATCCAATCCTAGCCGTCGGATTTCAAACCAACGGCTCGGATCGAGCCACGTGTCCGGGGAGCCGAACCGCCGCGCCCACGCGGGCGTGAGCGTGGGGCACTGACACGCCGGGCCCGCGTGTCAGCGACCGCACCGTGACGTCACCCATGACGTCATCGGTGGGTCCCACCTGTCAGACGCCTCGGCCGAGCCCCGCTGACGACACCGCTGACGTCATCGGTGAGTCCCACCTGTCAGCCGCACGTGGAGCCGTGGACCGAGTCCACGGTGGACCCAAACCGAACCGTGGACCAAGTCTATGGACCGGCTGACGCAATAAATCGATTTTTCAATAGAAAAATAATACGGAGGAAAATCACGCTGACGTCATAATCAGTTTTTATTTTAAGAATAATGATTTAATTCGGTTTATTGATTTCAGAATTTGATTCAAACTTCAAACGCTTATAACTTTTGCATTTTAACTCCGATTTGAGTGATTCAAATTTCTAAATTCGTATAAAATTGAGATCTACCTAATGATGAATTTTATTTAATTTTTGGACCAAAGTTTTTCTCTGTATAATTATTTAATTGATTATTTAAACTTCAAAATGCTATAACTTTCGCGTTTAAACTCCGAATTTGACGATTCCAGTTTCTAAAAATTCATAAAATTATGCTCTCTGTTTATGAACTTTATTTGGATGTTTGGACACTTTTTGTCTACTGTTCATTTATTTATTGCTATTTGCACGCTTTACGAGTAGACGTTGAAGTGCCCGAAGGCTTCGAAGGAGAAGTATTGACCCAAGAGCCAGCTTGTCAGGAGCCGCCCAGATCGTCCTCGAGTTGTTGGATGAACAGTTGCTCCCATCGGATTTGGATCCTAGCAACCAATCACCGGAGGTGATCCTGATGCTAATACCCAAGCCCAATGGAGACAACCCTACGAACGTCCAAACGACTCGACAACAACCCCGGTATTCCCCCGGTATGCGACCTGAAACACGCCCAGGATCACCGCATACCGGAAAACAATACGATATCAATTCAATTTTCATAAAGGGGGCAACGAACCCGAAACTTTCGAACCAACACGCAAGCGGATAACAACAGCACAAAGACGAACCCGACAACCACCAACCAAGATTGAAAACCACGCCAAGACTCCAAACTAGGCAAAAACGGAGAAAAAGACCAAGACTCCGAAAACTGGAAAAATTCGGCATGACCTTTCTAGATTCTACGAACATCCACTCAGCAGACAAGAAAACACAGCAGTTGATATATAGATATGCAAAAGTAATGCATCAACCACGGCAACAACACATTCACAAGCAGAGAGAATCCACGGGACAACGACATAGACTAGAACAACGACGAGGCATAAAGTAGAAGACTAACTATACAACAAAAGTGAATCAAATCGCAACACCTAGCAAAATAAGACTACTCCGGAAGTGTCCTGCCACTGAACACTTCCGAACGTGTGCGATAACGCGCTAAGCCTCTACTCGGTGCCCTTGGAGTCACCGAGAGGCAGTATGGGCAGAACTCACACCCGCCATCCTGGTCCTCACCTGAAAACCACAAAGCAGAAGCATGAGTACAAAAGGTACTCGCAAGTCTTACCCGGGGTCCATATATGACCGACTCCAAAGGATTATGCATTTAGTTGTAGCAAGGAGAAAGCTTAAGGTAGAAGTGCGGAAAAGCATTAACATTTGTAGTATAAATGCGACAATCAGACCAATTACAAGTTTAAAGCGCTTATAGACCGCACTTACTTCTAGTGTGAGATTGAAATTAACAACAATTAATGTAGAGCAATACATAACCATTTTAAAGCTCAAGCCCAACCCGAACCACAAGTTCAAGTTATTTACTACGCAGAAGAAGTTCGGATTAAGCTTGCTCATATCCGAGAGCGCGGCAATTCGAATCGCTTAATTAACCCTGCAGGGAAGCATTGATCGCACGACACTTACCACAAGGGCCTAGTGTCAACCCCCTCCCAATCATACCCAATCGAAGAAGCGTCCTACAGTGGACCGAAAACCTAGCACCCCCTCGAGCAGCCCCAAGCCCGGCTTGGCGCTCGAGAGTCGGCCTAAGCCTCGCCCTCAACCACGTCCAACCACAGGAAGTTACGGTCCATCGATTCCGTATGAGAGAAAGAGTGGCTTACCGTACCATAATCGGGCATGCGACCAACCGGGGTGTGCTCAATCCTATTCCACTTACGGATCGGTCCTTAATTGACACAGACGGGGCTACACATTTGAGTCTCCATACCCAATTGAACCAACTCCCCGCCCGGTCCACAATTTATTTCTTTCCAAAACCTTTCCCAATTCCAAACCAACATAATGTAGCGTGTGTGTAATAATAACAACCGCAAGTGACAGAACCCTCCGTCACTTGGCCCGAACCCCGACCTCTAAGTAAGACTAAGCACGGACTCAGTTATATTACCCGTATTAGCTTCAAGGAAGTGTTTAACAATTTTCAATGGGTGTATGTGCAGCAAATGGGATCTAGTCCTATCCCACAATTAACTCCTAATGCAAAACGTAACTCACAATTTAGCAATTTATTCTCAAAAATAGAATCATATAAGGGTTCGAGATGCTTAGGTGCTTGCCTGTTGCTTCTGCCGGATCCTCAGTGACAACCCGCTCACCGTGATCACCCTCGATCGCGGCCACTTCACCCTCCGCGGGATCGTTCGCTACACGACACATATGTATGAAATGAGATGCATGCTATGCATATGAACATGGAACGAGGCTGAAAACAACAACGCAAGCATCCATCAAGCCAAATGAAATACAATTGCGAAACTCCACAATAGAGGCTAAACCACACTAGAATTGGCTCAACACCATTTAGATCTAATTGTCTTTTCTCTCTCTTAGCATGCCCAAGCAAAGGATGGTAATGATACAGAGTTTTAGCAGAGTTTAAGTTTAATGCAGTTTTAAATCACAAGCATGCTCCTGTTGACCATGACACCGAAGAGCCCAATACCAACACACTCAAATACGATCAACGTAATTCTGCATACCTAGAATTACTGTTCAAGAGCTCCACAGTAGAATGCCTAACTCCTAAACAAGCATATACCTTAAGTTCAACAACCAGGGCAGATCCATGCAAAAGAAATACCCAAGCATCATTCTAGACTAGCAGATAGCTAGTTGACAGTGCAACGGAAAATATTAAATTGCAAACCATCGAGCAATTACCAGAGGCATAATGTACTTAAAGCACCCTGTATTATAAGCACAACCATGAGAACCATCAGCCAAATGCAGGTAACATAATGACCTTAATGCACACACTATCATGAGCATGGAAACATTAGTCATCCCATCATCCCCAAACTTAAAAGGCAAATACTAACGATCCCCCTCTTCAGCATTAGAACACCTCAATGACTACATGCAGTATTCAAAGCCCAAACTCATGAATATATATATATATATATGACCCCTAGAGAACTGAACATGTAAACATAGAAAATCGATATCTAGGTGTCCATTAATCGCATGAGGGTACAGAACACCAGCATGAGAAATCGTCCGTTAAAGCATAGGCTAAATAACATAGTGATAGATATGGGAGGGGCACAAACATAACCAAAGCAAGATTTCCCATGTGATGCTCTACTGATATGAGCTTCCAGAAAACATCACACAAGTCAGCACTAGCACAAAACCCTCATTACGGAGACCATTCATGAATCTATCTTCGTAAAATTGCATTGCACATTATCACTAGCATCACCAAGAACCCTCCAAGATTCTTTTCCCCAACCGCCCACACTAGCAGGATACTAATTTATGAGCATTACGAATCTTCGACATTGTTTAGCTTAACCAAAAGAAACCCTTTATCATGTATTGAACCTTGCTAACGCAATTATCATCATGCCCAACTCAAGCATTTACAAGTCACTCATCGAAGCCTAGTAGCAATCCATTCATCAGTTACCACGCCCATCCACAACAACCATGCAAAGGCAACTCCACCTAATGCCATCCTCTAGCACCAACATCCAAGTACAACCCAAGAACATACAAGCATCAACTCGGGCTAAACCCCAAATTCCTCACAGATTGATACTCAAAACAGTGTGATACCCTATGGTGAGCCTTCTAGACATTTCATCATACACCAAGCCTTCATCCAACCCTAGATGAAGCCATTGCCATGGAGAGGTAGAGGGAGAGAGAGAGAGAGAAGAGGGCCGTACGGGGGGGGTGGCGTCGAGGCGCAGGGAGGGAGGTGGCTTACCGAGGGGGCGCAGGGGCCATGAGGCCGGGCGGTGGCCGGAGGCGGCGGCGGCGACCGGACGGCGCAAGACGGGCCGAGGGGCGGCGGTGGAAGGAGGCGGCTCGGCGCAGGAGGAGAGAAGCCGTGGGCGGCTGGTGGAGGCGGCGCAAGACAGGCCGGCGGCCGAGCCGGCAGGAGCAGGGGAGGCGCCGGCGGGTGGGGTGAGGAGGGAGGGAGGCGCCTGTGAGGCGGGCAGGTGGCGTTCGGCTGGAGAGAGATGAGTGGGGAGAGAGAGAGAGAGAAAAAGGAGTGGGGAAAATATCAAGGTGGAGGAATTACCTAATTGCCCCCATGCTCACACACTAGGGAAAACAAAAAATGGGACCATGACAAATCCTCCCCCCTTAGGGGAATCTCGCCCCGAGATTCAAAAAGGAGCACATAGTTGGAATGGAGTTTATACATACAAGAACTACGAATGGATAGGTTCTTAGGTTTAGCTACAAATCTAAATTAAAACCCAATCTAGACAGTAGCACAATACAATTGAAGTTTACAAATCTAGCTTACATGAAAACATAGATCAAGATGCAAAATGACATGGCAAGATATATGCATGCATGATATGACATGAATCTCATATGCATGGCATGAAATGCACGTTTCCAACGTGATCGTTCCTCCCACGCTCACCATTCACCATACACAACCCTAATCACAAACATAGGGCGGGTAGTATAGCACTAATTACTACTAGGAGGTTAAATAAACCACCATCAATCACCTAAGTGGTCGTCAAGTTTACGGTTCGTCTTTATGCACCTTGCTCTGATACCAACTTGTCAGGAGCCGCCCAGATCGTCCTCGAGTTGTTGGATGAACAGTTGCTCCCATCGGATTTGGATCCTAGCAACCAATCACCGGAGGTGATCCTGATGCTAATACCCAAGCCCAATGGAGACAACCCTACGAACGTCCAAACGACTCGACAACAACCCCGGTATTCCCCCGGTATGCGACCTGAAACACGCCCAGGATCACCGCATACCGGAAAACAATACGATATCAATTCAATTTGCATAAAGGGGGCAACGAACCCGAAACTTTCGAACCAACACGCAAGCGGATGACAACAGCACAAAGACGAACCCGACAACCACCAACCAAGATTGAAAACCACGCCAAGACTCCAAACTAGGCAAAAACGGAGAAAAAGACCAAGACTCAAATCGAAAAATTCGGCATGACCTTTCTAGATTCTACGGACATCCACTCAGCAGACAAGAAAACACAGCGAGCTTGATATATAGATATGCAAAAGTAATGCATCAACCACGGCAACAACACATTCACAAGCAGAGAGAATCCACGGGACAACGACATAGACTAGAACAACGACGAGGCATAAAGTAGAAGACTAACTATACAACAAAAGTGAATCAAATCGCAACACCTAGCAAAATAAGACTACTCCGGAAGTGTCCTGCCACTGAACACTTCCGAACGTGTGCGATAACGCGCTAAGCCTCTACTCGGTGCCCCGCCCGGTCACCGAGAGGCAGTATGGGCAGAACTCACACCCGCCATCCTGGTCCTCACCTGAAAACCACAAAGCAGAAGCATGAGTACAAAAGGTACTCGCAAGTCTTACCCGGGGTCCATATATGACCGACTCCAAAGGATTATGCATTTAGTTGTAGCAAGGAGAAAGCTTAAGGTAGAAGTGCGGAAAAGCATTAACATTTGTAGTATAAATGCGACAATCGAACCAATTACAAGTTTAAAGCAGTTATAGACCGCACTTACTTCTAGTGTGAGATTGAAATTAACAACAATTAATGTAGAGCAATACATAACCATTTTAAAGCTCAAGCCCAACGGCGAACCACAAGTTCAAGTTATTTACTACGCAGAAGAAGTTCGGATTAAGCTTGCTCATATCCGAGAGCGCGGCAATTCGAATCGCTTAATTAACCCTGCAGGAAGCATTGATCATACGACACTTACCACAAGGGCCTAGTGTCAACCCTCCCAATCATACCCAATCGCTGAAGCGTCCTCCTCGTGGCCCGAAAACCTAGCACCTCGAGCAGCCCCAAGCCCGGCTTGGCGCACGAGCGTCCCCCTACGCCTCGCCCACAACCACGGCCACCCCCAGCAAGTTACGGTCCAGCGATTCCCTCTGAGAGAAACAGTGGCTTACCGTACCATAATCGGGCATGCGACCAACCTGGTGTGCTCAATCCTATTCCACTTACGGATCGGTCCTTAATTGACACAGACGGGCTACACATTTGAGTCTCCATACCCAATTGAACCAACTCCCGCCCTTGGTCCACAATTTATATCTTTCCAAAACCTTTCCCAATTCCAAACCAACATAATGTAGCGTGTGTGTAATAATAACAACCGCAAGTGACAGAACCCTCCGTCACTTGGCCCGAACCCCGACCTCTAAGTAAGACTAAGCACGGACTCAGTTATATTACCCGTATTAGCTTCAAGGAAGTGTTTAACAATTTTCAATGGGTGTATGTGCAGCAAATGGGATCTAGTCCTATCCCACAATTAACTCCTAATGCAAAACGTAACTCACAATTTAGCAATTTATTCTCAAAAATAGAATCATATAAGGGTTCGAGATGCTTAGGTGCTTGCCTGTTGCTTCTGCCGGATCCTCAGTGACAACCCGCTCACCGTGATCACCCTCGATCGCGGCCACTTCACCCTCCGCGGGATCGTTCGCTACACGACACATATGTATGAAATGAGATGCATGCTATGCATATGAACATGGAACGAGAACTGAAAACAACAACGCAAGCATCCATCAAGCCAAATGAAATACAATTGCGAAACTCCACAATAGAGGCTAAACCACACTAGAATTGGCTCAACACCATTTAGATCTAATTGTCTTTTCTCTCTCTTAGCATGCCCAAGCAAAGGATGGTAATGATACAGAGTTTTAGCAGAGTTTAAGTTTAATGCAGTTTTAAATCACAAGCATGCTCCTGTTGACCATGACAATCAAGAGCCCAATACCAACACACTCAAATACGATCAACGTAATTCTGCATACCTAGAATTACTGTTCAAGAGCTCCACAGTAGAATGCCTAACTCCTAAACAAGCATATACCTTAAGTTCAACAACCAGGGCAGATCCATGCAAAAGAAATACCCAAGCATCATTCTAGACTAGCAGATAGCTAGTTGACAGTGCAACGGAAAATATTAAATTGCAAACCATCGAGCAATTACCAGAGGCATAATGTACTTAAAGCACCCTGTATTATAAGCACAACCATGAGAACCATCAGCCAAATGCAGGTAACATAATGACCTTAATGCACACACTATCATGAGCATGGAAACATTAGTCATCCCATCATCCCCAAACTTAAAAGGCAAATACTAACGATCCCCCCTCTTCAGCATTAGAACACCTCAATGACTACATGCAGTATTCAAAGCCCAAACTCATGAATATATATATATATATGACCCCTAGAGAACTGAACATGTAAACATAGAAAATCGATATCTAGGTGTCCATTAATCGCATGAGGGTACAGAACACCAGCATGAGAAATCGTCCGTTAAAGCATAGGCTAAATAACATAGTGATAGATATGGGAGGCACAAACATAACCAAAGCAAGACTTCCCATGTGATGCTCTCTTGATATGAGCTTCCAAAACATCACACAAGTCAGCACTAGCACAAAACCCTCATTACGGAGACCATTCATGAATCTATCTTCGTAAAATTGCATTGCACATTATCACTAGCATCACCAAGAACCCTCCAAGATTCTTTTCCCCAACCGCCCACACTAGCAGGATACTAATTTATGAGCATTACGAATCTTCGACATTGTTTAGCTTAACCAAAAGAAACCCTTTATCATGTATTGAACCTTGCTAACGCAATTATCATCATGCCCAACTCAAGCATTTACAAGTCACTCATCGAAGCCTAGTAGCAATCCATTCATCAGTTACCACGCCCATCCACAACAACCATGCAGTGCAACTCCACCTAATGCCATCCTCTAGCACCAACATCCAGTACAACCCAAGAACATACAAGCATCAACTCGGGCTAAACCCCCAAATTCCTCACAGATTGATACTCAAAACAGTGTGATACCCTATGGTGAGCCTTCTAGACATTTCATCATACACCAAGCCTTCATCCAACCCTAGATGAAGCCATTGCCATGGAGAGGTAGAGGGAGAGAGAGAGAGAGAGAAGAGGGCCGTACGGGGGGGGTGGCGTCGAGGCGCAGGGAGGGAGGTGGTACCGAGGGAGAGCGCAGGCCGCGGGCCGGCCGGCTGAGGCGGCGGGCGACCGACGGCCAAGACGGGCCGAGGCGGCGGCCGGTGGAAGGAGGCGGCTCCGGCGCAGGAGGAGAGAAGCCAGGCGGTGGCAGTGGAGGCGGCGCCTGACAGGCGGCCCGGCCGGCGCAGGAGCAGGGGGAGGCGCCGGCGGCGGGTGGGGTGAGGAGGGGAGGGAGGCGCCGGGTGAGGGGGCAGGGGTGGCGTTCGGGCTGGGAGAGAGATGAGTGGGGAGAGAGAGAGAGAAAAAGGAGTGGGGAAAATATCAAGGTGGAGGAATTACCTAATTGCCCCCATGCTCACACACTAGGGAAAACAAAAAATGGGACCATGACACAGCTCAGGACCAAGAACAAGTACTCTTTGGAGGCAAGTTGTGCTTTGACCATGTTGATCCCAATTTCAAATTAATTCGATTTAAAACTATTGCATGCTAGTTTAATTAGAAAATACTTTATTTAAATATGGGAAATTAGATAAATGCCAAATTGCTGTATGACACCTTGGTTAATTATATATGTGCCATGATCCCTTGTCAATCTAGTTGTGGTTTACTAGTTGGACATTACTAAATTGCCAACATGGGAATTTAGATCGTTGTAGTATATTGCTTAGACCTGCTACGTGCTCATGACATGATTTTGGACAATCAAATGTGAATATTGACTTAATGATATATTGAACCTGTTTTGGAAAGGTATCATGTGATGTTGATGGCACGTGGTGCATGGTAATCAACTGGGGTTTGATAAATAGTTTTCGACCGGGGCATGTGGCAAGAATGATCGGGTGGGCCAGTTGTGGCATCGGGAACGTTGTGTTGGTTCTTCGGGTAGTCTTGCCCTGGTCACCCTAAGGACTTAACCTCGCAAGCCTTTGAACTGAGTCAAGCATGCAACCACATGTCCGTAATGGGACGAACCGGGTTGATTAAGTTGCTAATAACGTACCTGTAGGACCTCATGTTGTCAACTACACCCTTTTTGTAGTTGTACGGTGGAGCGTACCGGGCTGCGGCCAGGTACCCATCTAACGGTGGTTTGGCCTAAACTTCGCCTTCGCTAAGGGAAGGGTTAGCGTGCAACACCGGAGAGGACCACTTGTGCTGTTAGAAGTTTCCGAAAGACTTTGTTACGGACACTCGCCTTTGTGGTGTTTGAATGTATCTTGTGGGTAAAGTGCATAACCTCTGCAGAGTGAAAAGTCTATTCGAATAGCCGTGTCCGCGGTATTGGACATCGCTCGGGAATTACAGTTAAGGTTTAGACTTTCTTGAAAATAACTTGGACTTGAAAGGTTGGGTTTGGTTTAATAATGATGTTGATGGAAATGTGGATTAGGATTGGGAAAGATGTTTATTAAAATTCTGGAAAAGTTATTGATCTTATACTTGTTTCCATTGCTTTCGAATCTACTTATGCTACTTGTCAAATGCTGTTTTACTGCAAATATACCCTGAGCTATTCCTTTGTACTAAGCCATGCATGTAGTGTATTAGCCTGCATTCTATGCATGACTTGCTGAGTACCAAGTACTCACCCTTGCCGCAATACAACACCAGTTGAAGAAGAGTCTACACCAGTTTTGGAGGAGGAGCTCCCAGAAGAACCGTCTAACTAGGGAGCGAGCCGATCGATTACTGTGGTATACTGGATGGCGCCACGAAGTTATCTTATTTTCCGCTGCAGTTATTTCTCTTTTAATAAGTTTCGTCCTGCGAGGCGTATATTTGTAACTTGACCATAAGGTCGAGCAACCAGTTTGGTTAACTATTTAAGTACCTTATTAATTTGTTGAGTATGATTGTGATATTTGCCAATGTTGAGACTGTGTGCACTAGCGCGTTCCTAGACTAGTGCTGAATACACAGAGGGTCCGGATTTGCAAATTTGGGTCTCGACACAGTGCCCTTAAGCCCTCCTCGCGGGGCGAGGAGGCCCACGTGGCTACGTGATGAGCAGCGCTCTTAAGCACTCCTTGCGGGGCGAGGAGGCTCACGTGGCTACGTGGCGTGCAGTGTCCCTAAGCCCTCCTCACGGGGCGAGGAGGCCCACGTGGCTACGTGGCGAGCAACGTCCCTAAGCCCTCCTAGCGGGGCGAGGAGGCCCACGTGGCTACGTGGCGAGCAGTGTTCTTAAGCCCTCCTCGCGGGGCGTGGAGGCCCGCGTCACAGGACGCAAGGGTGAAGAAGTCTTCGCCCAGAAGCCTCCCATGGGGGATGGTGTCAGGGCATTTAATGCGGGGCATGGCGCTAGGCCCCTTTTCCTGACATGCCACAACTGGCCTGTCATGGGAAGCGCATAGCCCTAACGGCTCGTGATGTAGCGGCACAAAGAAGGAGGCCCCAAGATGGGATGGCATTAATGGAATGTAATTAATGAGCCGTGTAGCGGCATAGTTTGGTCCCCCTACTTGCCCAGCCCGACCAGGGGTATATAAGGGCAGATGGGTGTATGTGAGGGGGAGGTGAGTTTTTTGGAAGGTTAACGAAGACTTCAGGCAGGTCGTAGGGCTATTACCCACCTTGGGGGCCCGAACCTGGGAAAACCAAGGGTGTCTACTGTTTATCTTCTCCGGGACGGCGAGGAGAGAGTGACCGGGCTAAGTCTCCGCTAAGCACACCCCCAAATCGAACTAAAACCTCCCTCGCGGGAGGATCCTGTCGTAGAAAACGCTGACACACCTCACAGCACATATTTTACAAAATACCTCGGCTTGCATAGAAACCGCTTGGATTGAGTCAAAATTCGATCGGCTAGACTCGAAAATTGACCAGCCAAAGAACACTAGAACGCACCTTTGATTTTCGCCGTGTACCACTCAGTTTTCCTTTCTTCGTGCTTGATTCTTGAACTTCACCATTGATTTTCCTCTCGGCGGTGACTAGATTTGGAGTTCCTGGGCGAGCTGCTCTGATGGCTGTGGAGGGGAAGCAATAATGCTGTCGGAATAGCACGGAGTAGCATTATAACCGAAGCAGTCGTGCGTGTGGGCTATCCGGGCTACTGGGCCTAGGGTTTGTGGGCTAGCTTGCCACTATTTTTTCTTTTTTTTTGCATTTTCATTTTTCTACATTCGGTAGTGGCGCAAAACCGGCTAAAAAATTCGACTTTTCAACTAATTTGCATCCCTAAGGTTAAACACTATCAATACTGATTTTAGGGAGATTTTGGGTAAATTTTTATAAAGTTTTCAAATTTTTTGAATTTAATTTAAATCTGACTGGTTTGTTGTTCTGTTTGTATTCTCGAACCGGCTCGATATCACCAGTTTTCATGGTTTTCATTCGAAAACCGAATGGTTTTATTAACCCTGTGGTCCACTGCCAGCCTAAAAGAATTAGTAAGCTGGGAGTTGTTCCTTAAAAAGTAATGTTTTTTTTGTAAAATGACGTCGTCCATTCTTTATCAATCACGACGCATTAATAAAATAGCAAGAATAAATAGGAAACACACATCATATAGGAAGACGAAATTGTTCTCACTTTTTATTGGATTAATTCTTTTGTAATAGAGTGTGTCATATTTATAGTAGAAACTAACAAGAGATAGATTCAAATTTGCCTACACCCAGATAGAGTCCAATCTTATTGGGACAACTAAGACTCATAGTTCATCCATATCACAATACTTTTTCCCTTAGGCGAATACCGCATGATACACATGTCTAACCAAAAATCCAATAGGAAAAAAGGATGGATAAAAGAATATATTGCACTCACACACTGTGTTACACTAGTTGCTTCATTAAAAACCTTCAAGTGAGAAAACTTCAGGAAAACTCACTAAGGAAAAAAGAATACAACTTATAATCTTTTGTATTTAAAGCAAAATCTTCATGATCATGCTAAGGGTCATGGTTCTGGGATTTATTCAATTTGAACTCTGCATATCTCTAAGTCGTCTCATTCCAATGCCATTAACACATCTTTGTAAACTAGATTTTTGCAATGAAAGTGAATAAATATGCTAAATTTTCACATGACTAAGTTTGCAATATCTTTACCTCACTATTCTTTAGGAGTTCGTGAGGATAGAAAAGTTCAGGGTGACATGTTTCGTAATAATTATTTTAACATAACCCATTTGCATTTGTGCAACACAAGCAATATTATCTTCATAGATAGTTATGGGGTATCGATGGTATTAAGGCCACATGACTTCTGGATATGGTTAATCATACGTCTCAGCCAAACACACTCATGTGAGGCTTCATATCTCTACTATTCTAAAGCACCAGTTGGTGGCAGTGGTCCTTTCTACATTTTTCCGCTTAATTTTGAATTTTGAAATGGAACAAAATACCAATTAAGCCCTACACAAGAAACGATGCTGCTTTCATTAGCCAACTTTCACATATATCCAGCCAGTTCCAGCCAGCTTTCACCATTTTGAAAAAAAAAACCAATAGTGCCTACGGTCTGGCCGCAGTTACACAAGAAACGAAGCGTTTACATACATAATCTCTACTATATAAAGTGAGAGTTTCTTCCCACGTCACATTAATTTCCCTGCTTAATTGCCCTGCTTAATTGCCCTACGCAAGAAACGAAGCGTTGCTTTAATTAGCCAGCTTTTGCAAGAAACGAAGCGTTAAAGATAGATATTTGATCTTATGAAATAGTATTTTTTTATTTTTTAATCTTCATTTTTCGTTATCAATTTTGTTTTTCGTAGCAACGCACGGGCATATAACTAGTAAAGCTATAATCTCTGAGTGGTTAGTAGAAATAGCTACCAAGATCTGCTTAAAAGATATCAAGAAATGGCTGAACTACCGCTGAGAAGCACAAAACCAGTTTGAGATTTAAAACAGTGGGGATCAGACAAATAGCTAGAATCCGTATATCCCACTATGGTTAAATCCTGGTCCTTCTGGTAAAACAATTCAAGATCTTGAGTACTGTGGAGATATATGAGTAAAGTCTTGACACCAACCCAATGTTTTCTGGTTGGGGTAGCAATGTGTCTTGGTAGCAAAGTATTGCAAATACAATATCAGGCATTATGAAATTCGCAAGATACATAAGTGCTCTAATGGCACTGAAGTATGGAACTTCAGGCATGGAATATGGGAACCCTTATGCTACAAATCTTGCTTTATATTTCACTACCTGGTTATTTACATTTCTCTTTCGGATGAAAACCCATTTTGATCCTATAGGGAATACTTTGGGAAGTGTTCAATCAACAGGACTGAATACTTTTCTGTGACATTACGGAATGTGACAATATAGATTTTGGCATTTCGGTACGGCTTTATATCTAGTTTTTGGGCCGTTTCCGGGAGTTTGGGCCTTTCCAGGGGAGTTTGGGCCTTAGGGGAAATAGTTCGGGCTTTGAGGGATCTTCTTGGGCCAAAGGTGGGGGATCCTTGGCCCATGTGGAGGAGGGTTTTGGGCAGCATGGCTGCTGCCCCTGCGCCTCCACCCCTTCTTGCGCCCCCACTCCCCTCTCTAGCCCTAGCCGCCGCCCCCTTGCCCCTCCATGCGCCTCCCCCTTGCCCTCTTGCCTCCTCCACCTTGCGCCTCCACCTCCTAGCCGGCCCTAGCGGGGATTCAACCCCCTCCTTGCTGCCATGCCCTTCCTCTACGTTGATCTCCTCGTTGGGAAGCTCCGCAACTGGGAGGAACCGGCGGATTCGGCGTTTGGAGAGAGATCGGGATCGGGAGGAGAAGTTTTTCGTCGTCGTCGATTCTTCAAGAAGAGGTAACGAATCGTGGCTCTCTTGGGGTGGTCTAGGTACTGCTATATGGGTTTAATCCATGCTTAAAGTTCATGTTTAGGTGCTGTTCCTAGATGAGATTAGGGAGATTGTAATGTTGTCCCACGTTCTGTCCTTGGGCAGATTTGCACCCCAACCTAGGTCTTGGGTTTTTGCAATTTTAGAAGCGTTTCCTGATCGGCCGGCTGTTACGGAAGTTGTAGATAATTTAATTATCTTTCAGTGGACACTAAGAACGCAAAATTTTGTTAAGCCATTTAAAAGTTATGGCTGTTTTACCAAACGCTGTCAAATCTGTGACGAGATTGGGACAGATCATGTTCAACTGTAGATTAGACAATTTTAGAGGCCGAATCAGTCTTTGCCAATACTTAGGAAAATTTGGGAAATTTCCTAAGCTTCGAGAAAATGTACTCGTTTACTTGATTTGGAGTTTTAGATCTCAAGTTATGCTAGTTGGAAGCCCCTGTTTTTGGGTTTTAGGAGTGGGTTGCGAGGTCGGTGTAGAAGATCGTTCTTGTTCTGTTTTTGTGGGCTTGTTTTGAGTGTATTGTACCTATGTGCAGGTGGTGTGCCCTCATGAGTGCCTTCATCGTCTCGCCAAATCCGTCCCGCGTGGGTGAAGGCAAGTGTATTGTGATGTTTGTGACTTGAATGGCATTATGTTTGCGTTGTGATGCGAGTTAACTGTTGACATGTTTGCTTGCCATGTTTGATTCTTCAATGAGATTAAGTGAATATGAATTGATTAGATGATTATGAAATGCTATGTTATGGATGTGAGGATGAATATGTATCTAATTATGGCTATGCAATGGTTGAATTGAGTGCATATGCAAGTTTATTCATGTTTATGGCATATGTGCATTCATGGCATGAGGACTGGCCAGGATGGTGAGAAAGTCATAACTAATACGATAAGGTCAGTGAGAAAGTTATGACTAATCCGAAGTGCCACTGAGAAAGACCTACCTCGTAGTTCCATCCACAGTCGTGAATGGGAGCGAGTCAGTAAGAGTAGGCACCCACCATCTACGGGATGGAAGGGGAAAGAGGGTGCACACCAACAGGTGTGCACTCGGCAATACCGGTATGTGCTTCAAAGAGACATGTGCATTGCATTGCATGAATGAAGTTGTTTTATGAGATGCTTATGATGTTCTATGAGATGCATATGAAGATGTTTTATTGAGATGTTTATGACGATGTTATATGAGAGCATAAATGAAGAAAGTTATGAGTTGATCCTCATGATGTGTGAATGGCATAAAGTATGTATGTGAATTGTTATTGTTATTGTACCATTGCAATTCACTTTGCTGAGTGATGAACTCACGCTTGTTGTTTTATGTTGTTTTTAGGTACCATGAACTCGCCAGTCGGGAAAGGGAGTTAGCGTCACATCCCCACATAGTTTTATTCACCTAGACAACTACACACTCTCATTTGTAGTTGTAATGATTATCTTAATGCGCTAAATTTGGATTATGCTTTCTTATGTGCTTGGTTTTAATGTTCTCTTCATATTCGTTCAAGAAACATTGGAGGTTATGTTATGGGCTTGAAATGATGCTTTATCTCCTGTTAGTGCTGTTTTAGATGTCATCTATTATGCTAATATGATGTGATAATATTATTGTTGCTTCGAACCATGGAAAAACAAAGGAGATGCTGCCGAAATTTCGGTTAAAACTTTTAGCATAGTTGCTGTAATTTATTCATAATTGTGTGTTATGGGTTTGCTTCTAGTATCGTTTGGGTGACATTCGTGGCATAGTAAGTGCCAGGGTGTTACATTTTCACTTTGTTAAGCAAGTGCAATTCTCCCTCAATTGCTTATTTTCATTTGACCCAATTTGAGCACTTCTAGCACTCTACCGTAAACTTTGGTTTTAGATCCAGCTCAAGAGTTTTGGCAATTTTTGATGCAAAATATATGTTGATAATTGTAGTCTTTCTTTTCAATAATTCTCCTGAATTCATATAATTAGTGGATATCTTTTTGTTAATTTCTTACAGCTCCTTGTGCTTTCCCGCAAAGATGGAGTTTGGGTGTTACGATTTCCTAGCGTTAGATTGTACATGCAAATATTCGCTGGGTTATCATCTTTAGGATAGTTTAATTCAGTGATATTACCATCTCTAGGATAGCTCACTCCAGGGATTTTCTCAACATCATGTTGACCTTCTTCCACTATTTTGGGTAGTGTTCTCACTTGTTCAGTTCTCTATTTCTATGGACATCTCTGTAGAATTGAGTCCCATACACCTTGAGTCCTCCCTACTCTTTTTATCATAAGGGGCAAGAGTTGATTCAATATCCTTGTGAGGTATTTTCACTTTTTTATGTGCATTTACTACAGATATATGAGATCATGTCACTCCCTCATGATTAGTTAAGGCATTAAACAGATTATTATCTATTTATTAGAAATTTATTATCCTTTGAACAAGGGTATTCTTTTTTATTATATGAGTGCCCACAAAGAGAACTATAATGGCTCTTCCAATGCCAACTATGAGGGCATTGCTTCCGGTAATGGTCATAATATTTTTAGCTTAATCAAAGTTTGAAAATATTTAGCTTCCCTAAGAATTAAATTTGTGGTGCAACTGTCTACAATATAGATTTCCTACTCCGCCATTGGATTATACAATTATTCTATATTATAGAGATGAATTCAATCAAACAATTGTAACGTTGCATTAGGAATATATTGTAATATATAGAAAAAATATAGCATAATTGAACAATATCCTAGGAAATAATGCTTTCTTTAATTTTAATTGATAATCACTCAACAGAATCGTAGACCAATGTTCATTGAAAAACATAGAAATTAAACTGATAAAATGAGACTCTTAAAAGGAAAGTGTGACATCGACTATCTAAAAGAGTAATAGGGAGAATACTAGAAGTCCATATAAATCATTTATGTCCTTTTAGGAACTATTGGTATTCTTTTGGAACTCTTTGAGCTCAGCCTCAAGAAGGTCATCTTCACCCATGGGAGAGTCCACATATTTAAGAAGGCTCTCTTTGAACTCTGCCGAAGGATCAGGGACTTTATTATCATCCTTCTCGATTTTATTATCAACAATAGGTTGAGCGATGAAGTATGCCTCGGTCATATTCTCCGATTCTTTTGGAATTTCCCATTGGATTGCATATAAAGGGCCACCAAATGCTTCAGAATATGGCATGTGCATAACCAATGGCTAGTGCTTCAACACCTAAAGCATGATTGTGTAGAGTTTATAGCCTTGTTGGATGAGACTTTCTTCTGGAAGCTTCCCGATACCTTAATTTTCACTTTTCACTGGGACTTCCCTCTTCCCTCTGTGTTCTATCATGTTTCCACCTATCCCCTCTATACCATTGGCCATTTCCACGGCCATGGATATTGCTAGACTGCTGAGTATTTGCATGTGCTTTGAGTATTGCATAAGTCCCACTTAGGATGGCGTGATAATTCTTCATAAGGAGTTCATCTTGTTTTCTTGCTGCTAGCAGAATACAAATTAGCTTAGAGTACTCTTGGTACTTCGCATGACAGTACTGTTACTGTAGTATTCTCATATTGGGGTGAAATGTGCACAGTGTCTTGTCAATCATTTCAACATCTGCAATTTTCTGGCTACAGAATATTAGTTTGTGATAAGCTTGTGCATAACAGAGTTATATGTTACCTGTAACACCCTGTCACCCAGTATGCTGGGAATGTCACCCAAACGACACTAGAAGTAACCAAAAACACATATTTAACAATAATTTACAGCAACTACATTAATTTCTTAAGCGAAATTTTGGTAGCATATCCTTTGTTTTTTCATGGTTCGAAGCAACAATATTAATATCATATCACAATAACAAACTAGAGGACATCTATAGCATGAATAATAGTAATTTCAGCATCAATTCAAGCTAAGAAAATAACCTATAATGTTTCATGTACCAATACAGAAGGAACAATTAATCATACCAAATGATACGTCATAAACCAAATCTAGTTCAATAAAGTAATTCATCTCAACTATCGAATGGGTATGAAATTTTCTATTCGGGTGATGCCAAGTGAAGGCGTGTGTCTAGCTCCCTTTCCCAAATGCCGAACTCATGGTACCTAAAAAAACATTAAGCAACAAGCGTGAGTTCATCACTAAGCAAAGTGTATTGCAACAAGGCAAGAACATGACATTAACATACAAGTAGTTAGCCTTCACGATGTAAACCATGCGGGAAGCAATCCACGCAATTCCTTTGATCACAATCTCATTCAGACATTCTCATCTACATTCATGTAATGCATCATGCAATGCTCATGCCATGCTTTTTTCATTAGCACATACCGGTATTACCGAGTGCACACCCGTCGGTGTGCACCCTCTTTCCCTTCCATCCCATGGAGGGGCCTACTCTTACTGACTCGCTCCCCTTCACCTCGGTGGATGGGACTACGAGGTAGGACTTTTGTCAGTGGCGCTCTGGATTAGTCATAACTTTCTCACCGACCTTACCGAACTAGTTATGACTTTCTCACCTGACCTGGCCTGCTCTCATGCTATGAAGGCAAAAGATGCAACATTTACCTTTCATCATTCCATTGTTATGCATCAACAACCCCAATAGAGCATTTTCAATATAAGTTCAACACTAAGACATAGTAACATATCATCTCATATGATTGTATCACAACAATAGGCAAGCATGTGGCCACCGAACCACATTCATCACAGTAATAAGCAAGCATATGACCATCAAACCACATTCATCACAATAATAAGCAAGCATATGACCACCGAACCACATTAATCACAATACACTTGCCTTCAACCTCGCGAGACGGAATGGCCAGATGTTGATGGCACTCCCGGGGTCACACCACATGCACAAAGGTACAATTTACTCAAAAACATGCCCACAAAACAACACAAGACCAATCAACTTCATCGACTTCGCAACCCACTCCTGAAACCCGAAAAACAGAGAATCTGTCCAACGGGACAACAGGCTTCCAACAAGCATATCTTGAGTTCTACAACTCCAAATTAGGTAAACGAGTATATTTTCTTAAACCTCAGGAAATTTTCCATCTTTTTCTAATTATTTGCGAAAACGGATTCGGCCTCTAAAATCCTCTAATCTACAGTTGAACACAGACTGTACCATTCACGTCACAGATTGGACAACGTTCGGTAGAAGGACCATAACTTTAAACAACCGAATGACATTTAGCATTTTCAGTGCCCAATTAAAGGTATTTCAATTATCTACAACTTTCGCAAAAGCCGACCGACCATATCACGAATCTAAAATCCTGAAAAATGCGCCCCAACACCAACTGTCTAACCTGGCCGAAAGCCACTCGCGAGACAGATCTTGAATCCATCTTAACCCATCTAATATCAGCACCTAAAACAGAGTTCTAGGCACGGATTCTCCCATCTAATAGCACCTAGACCACCACAAAAGAACTGCAATTCGTTACCTCTTCTTGGAGAATCGAACGACGACGAAATCCTTTCTTCCTTCCCGGCCGGTCCTTCCTCCGGAACCGCAGCGAATCGCCGGAGATCCCCGGACCGACGATCCACCGAGCAAGGAAATGAAGAACACCGGGGAAGGAGAGGTGAGGGGCTGCTAGGGGAGGAGAGGTGGCGGCTAGGGGGAAAAAGGTGGAACCCTAGGGGAGGGGAAGAGGGCACCAGCCTAAAGGAGATTGGGGGGGGCGCGCATGGGCCATAGGGGGGGCGCATTGGCTAGGGTTGGCTGCCTTCCCCCCCCACATGGGCTGGAAACCTCACACTGAAGGCCCAGAACAAAGCCCCCTAAGGCCCAAACTCTCCCAGAAAAAGCCCAATCACCCTGAAAAGCCAAAAATGCAACATAAACTCATACCGTAGTGTCACATTACCATGGTCTTAAAATCCTGAAAGTGTAGGAGGGTCCATTCGCACTGTGCTTCTAGAAACAGGATGGATATTTGCTGGTTATATCGTTCCTTAAAGGAATTTCATAGTGCCAGCAGGTCCTCCTCCATCATATATTCGACCTTTAGGTCCGCATGGAGATGTGCTTCTACGGTTGCTTTGCAGAAAGCTAAATTGAATTGTAAATACTAAATAATAAATTGAAAGCGAAAGTGAATAAAACAACTTGACAGGTATGTAAAATAATGAACAAGTAAATAACAGATGTCTTCTCACGATTCCTCCTTGATGTGAGAAACAAATTATCACATATTCCGAAAAACATCGCTAATACCCTGCACAATTTATCTTAACTGCCAACACAAGGCACGATAGTTAAATTCAATCTTGCCAACGAAATGTCAAGTATTGAATCATCAGTTGGGTAAGTTCTATTACCAAAATCTTTATTTCTTTCCATTTATATGAAAACTTCAAAAACGTCTAACTAGTGCAAGTTCACTAAGTGCTCATAACCGAGAGTGCGACTAATCGATTAGTTTTTACTCTGCAGAGTTGTACAGCTTTACCCACAAGATATGTTCTCCCTTTTTGCAAAGCTTATAAGACACACTTCCTTTGGTGTGCCCGCGGGTAGTTCATAACGAAACTGTTCAATTATCTGAACCTAGCTTTGCACCAGCCCGGTGACGTTACCCTTTGCTACGGCGGTAGAAACAACTCACCCAAGTCACAACACATCTCATTCACATGACAGTATATCCCTGCCAAAACCATTTCTCCCCATAGCAAAGCGTACATCGTTACATCGGCAGGCGTTATTCCCAACACCTCGGTGAGGGCACCCCTTCGAGCAATTTAAATCCAGAAGTCCATGCTACAACGGCCTTCCAATGTGCAAAGCTAGTTCCAAATAATTTAATAAGTTAAAGCTGTCCCATTCCAGCACTTGTGGTTGCACGGTTAATCTTGGATCATACAACACTACGTTCGGTCCTTAATCCTACCCGGGCGACAATCTCCCCCTAACTACGTGCAAGGACACTCTCGCACATACGGCTATTGCCAATAATCGCCCGCGTCCAAATCATAGTTTTAGTTTCATTTTTATCAACATATCGGTATCCTTTATTGTCATATCCAACCTTTTTAAAACATGTAAACACTTAAGTTAACCATTCTAAGCACAACTAAGCATGTGTCATTATAAAGCGATTATACCCATTTTTCATGTTCATGTGTCATTCCATAAGCTAGGGTTTCAATGGATCACATTGCAAAGTTGATTAAGGAAATCCACCATGAAGGGTCTAACTACTGTATCCCACAAAGTAACATGGTAGAATATACAGCATGCATGAAAAACAGTTATGAAAGCATTTATGAAAACTAGGATCAATATGTTCAAGGGGGTGCTTGCCTTGCTATACATTGTATACAATGAAATTGAAGTCGCAGCTTGTGTTGTCGATGAAGTTGTCGTCGACTACACAATCCGTCTCGCTAACATTAGCGTCGATTACGTCAGGTGCTACTCGTCATACCGCGAGAACATAGCAAATAACAATAAGCTCTAATAAGATAAACTCCAACGAGGCAAAAAAAATATAGAAAGAAAAACCAAATATAAATCCATCACCTAAAACATGAGTGATTTAGGGTTACGGTTGCGTTATAATCTATCTTTTTATTTGCATTTCTTACTAATGATCTAGGCTACACTGCTACCCACTTTTTATGAATTATTTATTGTTGTTTTACAAATTCAAGAAGCTAAGATTGTTTAGATTGATAGAATTAACACATTAATTAAAATGTCACTATTTTCTCGGTAGTATCGACTTTTAAGTATTAAGATGGCGTTTACTGGATTAGAGTTACCAGCTAAACCTACATGGGTTTCGTATGATTCTTACGATATAAGTATCTTGGCCAAAGGTTGCGATATGCTTAACTGCTCACAACACATACCATTGATAGATATGATACTTAGGGGTTTTGCTCTAATAGGATTCAGATGCAAAGCAATAAGTAAATAAGATATTTTCTTAGAATATGGTAGTCCATATGTTAGAGAGTGAGTCTATGCCATTTTTCTTAATATTCTTATTTAGACAAGATAATCTACAGGCTGTCGAAAAGGCTTAAGTGATACTAAAGTCTACGCGATTACATTTCAGTTTTCATTGCGGTTGCACCTTAAAGGTTTATTTAGCCGTTCCTTAAGTACTGGCAGGGGATTTCGCTGAGAGTGTTTTAAAGTTATTTTCGTGACAATTCGCTTTTATCCGCGGCATTTTTCAAATAAAAGAACATTAAAGTTTTATATGGATTTAGTTCTCGGAACGCTTTCATATTGGTTTTATAGGATTTTAGTACTAGCTTGTTTGGGACATTTTACTTATATTCATCTGTTTGTATATAGTTATTATATAGGAGCATGCTAAGTAATGGTTTAAAGTCATATCATGACAATTCGTGATGATTGTTATTATACCAGATAGCTTAGTCTTATAGAATATATTCTAGCTAGTAACTTATGTGGGACCTTAGTTCGGGCTGGGTGAAACACTGGATTTTCATAAGATTTAAATGATCTGGGCTTACTTGGGTTTTAGGTATAGTGAGTGGCCATGCATTTTGTTAGAGATAGAGTCCTGATATTCTAGTCTCTATATTAGAGATAGAGTCTTGTTACTCCTTTCCATCATGTATTCCATATATTGTGGCCATTGGCCCTCATATTCAATACAAGTCATATTCATAACATGGTATCAGAGCATAGGTTCAAAACTGTCGGCACCCGAATCTGCAAATCCGGACCGTCTGTGTATTCAGCACTAGTCCAGGAACGCGCTAGTGCACACAGTCTTAACATCGGTAAATATCACAATCATACCACTCGATACTAATAAAGTACTTTAATTAAATAGTCAAACTGGTTGCTCGACCTTATGGTCAAGTTACAAATGTATGCCACGCAGGGCGAAACTTATTAAGAGAGAAATAGTAGCAGCGGAAAAATAAGATAACTTCGTGGCGCCATCCAGTATAACACAGCAATCGACCGGCTCGCTCCCTAAGTAGACGGTTCCTCTTGGAGCTCCTCCTCCAAAGCTGGTGTAGACTCCTCTTCAACTGGTGTTGTATTGCGGCAAGGGTGAGTACTTGGTACTCAGCAAGTCATGCACAGAATGCAGCTAATATACTACATGCATGGCTTAATACAAGGAGTGGCTCAAGGTATATTTGCAGTAAAGAGCATTTAAAAAGTATCATAAGTAGATTCGAAAGCAGTAGAAACAAGTATAAGATCAATAACTTTTCCAGGAGTTCAATAAACATCTTTCCCGATTCTAATCCACATTTCCATCAACATCATTATTAAACCAAACCCAACCTTTTCAAGACCAAGTTATTTTCAAGAAAGTCTAACCCTTGACTGTAATTCCTGAGCGATGTCCAATACATGGACACGGCTATTCGAATAGATTATACACTCTGCAGAGGTTATGCACTTTACCCACAAGATACAAATAAACACCACAAAGGCGAGTTCCCGTAACAAAGTCTTTCTGAAACTTCTAACAAGACAAGTGGTCCTCTCCTGTTGCACACTAACCCTTCCCTTAGCAAAGGCGAAGTTTAGGTCAATCCACCGTTAGATGGGTACCTGGCGCAGCCCCAGACGCTCCCGCACAATATACACAAAGGGTGTAGTTGACACCCAGAGGTCCCCACAGTGCACGTTATTAGCAACTTAGTCAACTAGGTCCGTCCCATTACAGACATGTGGTTGCACGTTTGACCCGATTCAAAGGCTTGCAAGGTGAAGTCCTTAGGGTGACCAGGGCAAGACTACCCAAGAACCAAACCAACATTCCGGTGCCACAACCGCCCACCTGATCATTCTTGCCACATGCCCCGGTCGAAAACTATTTATCAAACCCCAGTTGATTACCATGCACCACGTGCCATCAACGTCACATGATACCTTTCCAAAACAGGTTCAATATATCATTAAGTCAATATTAACATTTGATTATCCAAAAATCATGTCATGAGCACGTAGCAGGTCTAAGCAATATGCTACAACGATCTACAAACCCATGTTGGCAATTTAGTAGTGTCCAACTAGTAATCCACAACTAGGGTGACAAGGGGTCATGGCACATATTTAATTAATCAAGGTGTCATACAGCAAATTGGCATTTATCTAATTCCCCGGGATTAAATAAAGTATTTTCTAATTGAACTAGCATGCAATAAGTTAAATCAAAATAGGTTTCCAAAATAGGATCAATATGGTCAAAGCATAACTTGCCTTCAAAAAGTACTTGATCTTGGTCCTGAGCTGGCTCCTGGGTCAACACTTCTCCTTCGAATCCTTCCGGCACTTCAACGTCTACTCGTAAAGCGTGCAAATAGAAGATAATAAATAAACAGTAGACAAAAAGTGTCCAAACATCCAAATAAAGTCCATAAATAGAGAGAGCATAATTTTATGAATTTTTAGAAACTGGAATCGTCAAATTCGGAGTTAAAATGCAAAAGTTATAGCATTTTGAAGTTTAAATAATCAATTAAATAATATTACAGAGGAAAACTTTAGTCCAAAAATTAAATAAAATTCATAATTAGGTAGATCTCAATTTTATACAAATTTAGAAATTTGAATCACTCAAATCGGAGTTAAATGCAAAAGTTATAAGCGTTTGAAGTTTGAATCAAAATTTGAAATCAATAATTCGAATTAATAAATCATTTTCTTTTTCGGAAATTGTTTTATTGCGTCAGCATGACACGTGGACCAATCCGGTGCCGCCACGTCGCCTCGGGTCTATGGACCCGGCGCACGGGCGCGACTCGGTCTACCGTGGACCTGGTCCACGGCTCACGTGTCTCGCTGATAGGTGGGCCCCTCGGATGACGTCAGCGGTGACGTCATCACGCACGGCTGAGGACGGCTGACAGCTGGGCCCCACCGTGACGTCAGCGGTGACGTCATGGTGCACTCGGCTGAGACGCTGACGCGTGGGCCACGGGCGGGCGCTGACCGCGACGGTCGGCCTCCCGGCCACGTGGCTAGATCTCGGCCGTTGATTTGAAAATCAACGGCCCAGATTGGATCTAGCTTAACGCGTTAAGAAACTACTCCGCTGATCTGGACCGTTCGATCTTGATCGGACGATCAAGATCCAATCTAACGAAAACAACGTGGGTTAACGCTAACCGTTCGATCTAGATCTAACGGCTGAGATCTATTCTAGCTTGGTGCAGTTTAGGCTACGTGGCACGATCTAAACCGTTGGATCTAGATCCAACGGTTGGAAATAGATCTGGGATTTCAACGTGGAAAATACCTCCGGTGATGTGGCGCATTCTCAGCCGTGCGATGGAGATCCGACGGCTGAGAAGCTTCGAGTCCACGGCGATGTCTACGGCGGGGCTTGCTAGCCGGAGACGGAGACGACGACGATGACAACGGCGTTGCGGGCGTGATCCGGTGAAGTGGAAGGTCCCCTCCGACGCGGCTAGCTCTTGCGGTTCCGGATCTGACCTCAATGGCGGCGGAGGATGGCAGACGGCGGCGGAAACAACGGGAAACCGCGTCGGAACACGCAATCAACTCCGACGTGCGATTGCGGCGCAACCACGGCGGCTCGGGCGACGTTGTCTAGGGCTACGGGTGCGCACGGAAGTCGGCGTCACGACACGGGTGGCGGCGCATTAAATACCCCCTCGACGTCCGTGAAACGCGCGGAAAACGAGGGCCCACGCACGGGCGGCGGCGGAGTCCAGAGGCGGCACGGATAGGGCGACGTGGCTCAACGTGAGCCGTTGGATCAAGATCCAACGGTCACGGGAGTTGGACTCGGGTCCGGCTCGGCGGTAGCCGGCTCGGTCGGAGTTGGGCTCGGTGACGTGGCTCAATCGTGGCCGTTGGATCAAGATCCAACGGTCACGCGGTTAGGGTTCGGGGCGAACGGGTTCGGCTTGAGCACGGGCGCGGTCGGGTTTGGGTCGGACTCGAACTCGAGTCTGACTCGGGCTCGGTCGGAGGAACAGTGAAACCAACTCGATTTAATTAATCCAATTAAATTCTCAGAAATTCAATTAAATCATTAAAAATAGCAAAAGACTCAGAAAAATTTCAGAAAAATTCTGGAAAATATTTTGGAACATTTTGGACTCAAATAAAATATTTCCAACAAATTTTTATTTGCAAATTTTAATTCTTTAATTATTTCAAAATGGAATAAATTCAAATAAATTCCAAATAAATCCAAATAAATTCCAGAAAATTCCAAAAATTCACCAAAGTGCCAAATCCCACATGAATTTAAGAAAAGCAAGATTTTGGGGTGTTACAAAAACCTAGCCTCAATCCTTTTCCGCTGCCGCCGTGCCCGGGAGATGCAATCTGCTCTCCCGGGCAGGCACCAATCTGCTAGTGTTGCCGTTTTTCTGCCGGCCGGTGTGACGCCGCTCCTCTGTCTCGGATCCAGGCGTCGCTGCTTCTTCGTGCTAGCCGCGCCGCGTCGTTCTTCTTCTGCGCCGACATCGCCACGCCTCGGCCTCTCCTCTGGCTTTTCTTCGCCGTTTTTTTCCTTGCTTCACCCGGGAGACTGCGCCCTGCTCCTGCTGCCCGTTCGACACCGGCGACGCCTCAGCTCCAGTCGGCTTCCACGCACGTCGCCGCTCGGCTTCAATCTCGACCGCACCCTGGCGTCACGCGGTCATCAGCCTCTTCACGTCGGCTTCCTCGCAGCCGCACCCGCCTCTGTGCGGCCTTCCGAGCCGCATCCCCGAGCACCGCTGCCCCTGGTCTAGCCGCGACTGCCGCTAATCAGGCTCTTCGTCGCCGGCTGGTTCTCTGCCTTGGAGCCATCACCGCTGAGGTCTTCTCTGTGGGCTCCTCCGCAGACTTCTTCGCTTCGTCGATTTTCCGCCAAGCTCGTCGCCCAGATCTCACCGAGCCCGTCTGCTCCTCTGACGCTCGTCTGGCTCCCTTGCCACCATCCACCGGATCTCTGGCCGCCGAGGTCATCGCCAACTGCCGCTGCCGCCGAGTTTCGTGGCCGCCCACCAGCCATCATGTCGCTCCGCCGCATCTGGTCTCGACCAAAGCCTTCGCCGACACTGCTCCTCATGGCCGACTCCGCAGCGCAGAGCTAGTCTAGAGCCCCTTCCGCGCGCCGCAGTTGGTTTCCGCGCCGACTCCGGCCACCGCGCCGACTCCTACTGCAGCACCGAGTCCGGCCGCCTCGTCGACTCCGGCCCGCGCCGACTCCGGCCGCCGAGCGACGCATCTGCTCGACGTCGCCGACTGCGCCATGCCTCCTCTGTCGGGCTGCTCGGTGGATCTCTTCGGACCTCAAATGTTTGCTTGAAGGAAGGCTCTTCACGTCTGCACTACGCGCAGGTTCACATCCGTGAGGAAAGGCTGTTTCACGTCCGTGCGTGTGCTCCACATGAAGGCTCACATCTCTGTGCATGTGCCATGTGGTGACTGCTGAGCATATACTTGAGGTCAAGGTCCACGTCCGTCTTTGCCTGAGAAGAAAAGCAACACGTTCGGGACTTAATGCTTTCTATTCTTTTTTCTGCCGAAAACTTCACTTTGATCGGCGGTTCACGCCTGTGACCGTGAAGATAAGGCTCTGGCTTCTAGTGGCTTGGCTTTTAGCTGCTGGTAAACAGGTTTCTATTGGCTTCTGCCCTTCGTTGGCTTGGCTCAGCTTTTCGTCGGCTCGGTTTTCATTTGGTTCCAACTCTTTGTCCCACCTCGGCTCCAGCTTTGTCTCATTCAGTCGGCTCTGGCTCTTCGGCTTATTTAGTTGGCTTATATTTTCTTTAGTCTTCCGTTGCGTCCATCCAAGTCTTTAGCATCTTGATTCTATCGTCGCTCGGCTCTTTTATCAGCTTGGCTCATTATGTCAACTCTTATTACCTCGGCTCGGCTTCGTTTTGTCGACCTCGTTGGTTCTTCTTCGCCGACTCAGCCCTACCTTTGACTTTCGTTTGTCGATCTGGCTTCATCGTCGACTTTTCTTCGTCGACTCGGCCCTACCTTCGACTTTGGTTCGTCGATTTGGCTTCTTCGTCGACTTTTCTCCATCGACTCGGTTCTTCGTTGGCTATTCTTCGTCGGCTCGATTTTTCAAGAGTTATATGCTACGACGGCTACTTCAAGATTATGACCTTGGATTTTCCCTATTTTAATTCATCCCTTCCAAATGCAATGCTATTGCATACGCTTTGCATTTGTGGGGGTGTTAGAGATAGAGTCCTGTTATTCTAGTCTCTATATTAGAGATAGAGTCCTGTTATTCCTTTCCCTCATGTACTCTATATATTGTGGCCATTGGCCCTCATATTCAATACAAGTCATATTCATAACACATTTGACATTCCCATATCGCATTTCCTAATATAGTTTTACTTGTTTAAACTAATCATGGTTATTAAGTTATACTTAATAATTTGAACTAGAAGATCAATTTAAAATAGCTACTTATATCAGAAGGCCATGCATGAAACATTGTTATATTCAAGGCATCATTTTGAATTGTAATATATGCACAGGAGTACATATATATATATATATATGTATATCGCATAGAGATTATTTAAATTTGCATTAATACCATTTATGGTATTGATTTAAGACATATACAGGTTGAACTGATTATAGCTATTCAGATACAATTGGCTATAAAATTTCAATTGGAATATTCCTGCTTTTACCCAATCCACATGAAACTAGCATATCCTGTTACTGGAACCATGGACTTTGAACGATTAGCTATAGGGATTAAAGTTCTATACCTTTGATTGAGCCACCAGTTAGAGGAGCAAATCAAAATCAATAGGACTGTATGCGACTCATTCCTTCCGTCTGGAGTGGACCGTCGGTGTCGGGACCCCGAATTTGCAAATCCGGACACTCTGTGTATTCAGCACTAGTCCAGGAACGCGCTAGTGCACACAGTCTTAACATTGGTAAATATCACAATCATACCATTCGATACTAATAAAGTACTTTTATTTAAATAACCAAACTGGTTACTCGACCTTATGGTCAAGTCACAAATGTACGCCTCGCAGGGCGAAACTTATTAAGAGAGAAATAGTAGCAATGAAAATCAAATAACCCGTGGCGCCATCCAAGATACCACAGCAACCGACCGGGCTCGCTCCTAAGTAGACGGATCCTCTTGGAGCTCCTCCTCCAAAGCCGTGTAGTCTCCTCTTCAACTGGTGTTGTATTGTGGCAAGGATGAGTACTTGGTACTCAAGAAGTCATGCATGTAATGCAAAGCTAATATACTATATGCATGGCTTGGTACAAAGGAATAGCTCGAGGTATATTTGCAGTAAACAGCATTTGATAAGTAACATAAGTAGATTCGAAAGCAGTAGAAACAAGTATAGCATAGATAACTTTTCAAGGAGTTTAGTAAACATCTTTCCCATCCTAATCCACATTTCCATCAACATCATTATTAATCCAACCCAACCTTTCAAAACCAAGTTATTTTTGAGAAAATCTAACCCTTGACTGTAATTCCCGAGCGATGTCCAATACCGCGGACACGGCTATTCGAATAGATTCTACACTCTGCAGAGGTTATGCACTTTACCCACAAGATACAAATAAACACCACAAAGGCGAGTTCCCGTAACAAAGTCTTTCTGAAACTTCTAACAATACAAGTGGTCCTCCCGGTTATTGCACACTAACCCTTCCCTTAGCTAAGGCGAAGTTTAGGCCAATCAACCGTTAGATGGGTACTGGCCTCGGCCAGACGCTCCCCGCATAACTTACACAAAGGGTGTAGTTGACACCCGAGAGGTCCCACAGTGCGTTATTAGCAACTTAGTCAACTAGGTCCGTCCCATTACGGACATGTGGTTGCACGTTAGACCCAGTTCAAAGGCTTGCAAGGTTAAGTCCTTAGGGTGACCAGGGCAAGACTACCCAAGAACCAAATCAACATCCCCAATGCCACAACCGGCCCACTGATTATTCTTGCCACATGCCCGGTCGAAAAACTATTTATCAAACCCCGCTTGATTACCATGCACCACGTGCCATCAACATCACATGATACCTTTCCAAAACAGGTTCAATATATCATTAAGTCAATATTAACATTTGATTGTCCAAAATCATGTCATGAGCACGAAGTGTGTCTAAGCAAGATACTACAACGGTCTAAAACCCATGTTGGCAATTTAATAATGTCCAACTAGTAAACCACAACTAGGGTGACAAGGGGTCATGGCACATACTTAAGTAATCAAGGTGTCATACAGCAATTTGGCATTTATCTAATTCCCATATTTAAATAAAGTATTTTCTAATTGAACTAGCATGCAATAAGTTAAATCAAAATAGATTTCGAAATAGGATCAACATGGTCAAAGCACAACATGCCTTCAAAAAGTACTTGTTCTTGGTCTTGAGTTGGATCCTGAGTCAATACTTCTCCTTCGAATCCTTCCGGCACTTCAACGTCTACTCGTAAAGCATGCAAATAGCAATACACGAATAAACAATAGGCAAAAAGTGTCCAAACATCCAAGTAAAATCCATAAACAGAGAGAACATAATTTTATGAATTTTTAGAAACTGGAATCGTCAAATTTGGAGTTAAAATGCAAAAGTTATGATTATTTAAAGTTTAAATAATCAATTAAATAATTTTACAGAGAAAAACTTTAGTCCAAAAATTAAATAAAATTCATATTTAGGTAGATCTCAATTTTATACAAATTTAGAAATTTGAATCACTCAAATCGGAGTTGAAATGCAAAAGTTATAAGCGTTTGAAGTTTGAAACAAAATCTGAAATCATTATTTCGAATTAATAAATCATTTTCTTTTTCGGAAATTAATTATTGCGTCAGCGAGGACACGTGTCATCCTGTGATTGGTCGGCTGACGTCATCACCGAACGGATCCCGTGATGACGTCATGCTGACGTCAGCATGACACGTGGCACCACTCAGGTGCTGCCACGTGTCCGGTCCATGGACTGGGTCCACGGGCGGCACGGGTCCACGGTGGATCCGGTCCATAGCGCCTGATCATCGACATGCGGGCCCGTATGTCGGCTCGCTCACGACGGGCGCCGCGGTGCGGTTCAGCTGAGCCACGTGGCACAATCTCGGCCCTAGGATCAAGATCTAACGGCTGCTAAAGGATCCAATCTATATCACGTGATCTAACCTGGACCGCACGATCTAGATCCAACGGTGATACGAGATCTGGGGTTGGAACAAGAAAGGGCTACGTGGCCTCACCTCGTCGTCGATCGGGATCGGACGGTGATGAGCTCACGGATCGCGGCGGCGCTGGTCGACGGATCTGGCCGGACTTGAGGACGGCGACACACGGACGGCGCCTCGGGGCAGATCCGCGGCGCGTGGTCCAATCCGATGCGCCTTGACCTGGGGTCTCGAATGCAGGCTCGAGCGGCGGAGGCTGCTTGTCGGCGGCGGAAAAAGGCAATAACGCGGCGGAGTGATCCAACTACGGCGGCGATTGCGACTAGCCGTGGCGCCTCGGGCTCGGAGACTTGAGGGAAAAGGTGCGCACACAAACGGGCGGTCCTCGGCGATGATCCACGCCTTAAATGGCCTCGGCATGCGCGCTACAAAACGGAAACCTAATCGGACGGCGGCTGTGGCGGCGCTCTCGGCTTCGGATTCGGACGAAGACGATGACGGAGGGTCGTACACATGGCACGATCAACGGCCACGATCGCGCGTCAGAATCGGTTCGGCCTGACGCGCTCGAACCGTGCGGTGAAATCCTCGACCGTTGGATCTTGATCCAACGGTCCACAACGATTAGGGTTTGGGCGTGGTTCGATCAAGTCACGTGGCTCGGTCGGACTCGAGTCCGACTTCGGGTTCGACTTCGATCGGATGAATAGTACTTGACCCAACTCGAATTTCCAGCGATTTAATAATTAAAATAATTCCCGATAATTCATTTAATTCATTAAAAATAGCAAAAGACTTCGAAAAATTCGAAAAAGTCTGGAAAATATTTTGGATCATTTTGGACTCAAATAAAATATTTCCAACAAAATTTTATTTGCAAAGTTTAATTCTTTAATTATTTCAAAATGGAATAAATTCAAATAAATTCCAAATAAATCCAAATAAATTCCAGAAAATTCCAAAAATTCACCAAAGTGCCAAATCACACATGAATTTAAGAAAAGCAAAATTTTGGGGTGTTACAGTCGGGCAGTCAAAGATACAAGGAATGAACTGAACCAAACTGACTTGTGCTGCTACAGTAAAACGTGAAGCTACAGTGCACGTGCCTCCATTAGAGCCCTCTGAAGCTTGGTCGGCAGCCCGGGAAAAAGAAGGAAGCTTCGGCCGAGGGTCTGAGAAGCTGGAGGAGACCGAGGGGAACCCAATGGAGGTGATGGCCGACGGCGACTAGCTCTGTAGAAGTGGCACGGCGAGGAGAGGTGGTGCTGGCAACAGAGCATTGAGGCTACGGCAACTCGGTAGGGGGGAGTTCTAATTGGGCTGGAGATTGGGTGCTGGCGATCAAGATGATGCTCCAGACTCAATTCATTGAGGGAGTTAACTCACTGGAGAGGCTCAAATGGGTTTTGCCCTATTCTTTGGTCTCTAATCGAAATTGGGGAAATTTGTAGTGCTCTCGAGCTATTCTGGAGTGGCAAGGCTTGGTCAAAGCGGTGCTGGATTGTGCTCAGTCCTGTCAGTGAGTTTGATCAAGCTTTGCTACCATGATAACACGCAGGGTTTGAAATTTCGGCGAAATTCGCCGAAATTCGTTTTATTCGGTGGGTCCCGAAAAAAAACCAACCCGGTCAAAAAATTCGGCCCGGTCAAAAAACCCGACCCGTGGCCTGGGCTCCAGGTCTCCTACGCAAGGGCTGCCGGGTCACTGGCTCTCTCCCAAAGTCCCAAATCAACTCCAAAATCCCCAAATGAGAGCTGAGTGCTGTGAGCCTGATGCTTCCAAATCTTCCCAAATCAGTCCCAATCTCACAAGCTTTCCTCCAAATCTTGCATCCCCATTCTCTGATCTATCTTGTCCTTTCTCCTGGTGATGGACGACGAACGCAGTAGGGGGAGGGGGCTGGTTGGCGGCGCACGAGGCGGCTGCGGCACGGACGCCGACGGTGGTGGCGGGGAGGGCAGCACGGATGTCACTGGCGGCCGGAGGGGCGCAAGCACCAACAGTCCCTGTGGTGTGGATGGTGGTGGCAGCGCCTCTCAGGCTCCGACGGCTCCAAGGGTTTGGGAAGGTAAGAATTAATTCTTGCTGATCATTCTTTGGTTAATGGGTTCAAATGATCCATCTTGTAACCCTCTGGCTGGTCTGATTTTGTGTCGAATGATCATTCTTTGGTTAATGGGTTAGAAATTCACCGGATAAAACGCATGACGCGTGCGTGTGTGTCTGCAAACACGTTGATGGCATTACTGAGATCATGGTGTCAGAATGTGGATGTTCTTAGCATGCTAAGCTGTACTGTTACATCATTCTCCCTGTCGCTTTTCACAGGATTCATGTGATCACTACATGTATGCATGCTCAAGATAAATAGGTGGTTGTCCTTCCTATTCATGCCTCACAATGGCTGAAAAGATGTATATCTCTATCCATTAATTAATATATGAACTCCTGAACCATGTTAATCGATCTTGACATATGTTTGAGATGTGCTGACGATTGACTTTGTCTCTATGCTTATTTTAATTATTGTTGATTCTTATGCTATTTGTTTGGATCTATGGAATAATAGAATGGATGTTTGTAGAAAAAATTCACCATACTATTTTGACAAATTATGTGCATGAAAATGTAGGATTAGGACTTATAGATGGAAACATTGAGAATGTGTGGAATCATGGCTGGAGGGTTGGACACCAAGGCTTTAAGTGCAGGTACTGTTTATGGTCAAGGCAAGGGGGAGGTGCAACCCGGCTAAGGGAGCATCTGGGTGTGATAGCAGGTGAAGTGAAATCTTGTGACTATGTGCCGCGAGAAGTGCGGGATGCAATGAGGAAATGCCGGACGGCTGGGAAGGCAAAAAGAAGAGATTCTCGACAGCATAAACTCATAATGGAATTCGATCTTATGCACGAGATGGATGCAAATGAACCAATTGATGTTCCTAGTGATGAAGAGGGGCAAGTAGTCCAGAGGAGGGGCTGCAGATATGAGCATGGCTTTGGGATTAGAAGTAGGAGTGGCAGTGGAAGTGGTGTTGGTAGCTGTTCTAGTGGCCGTGGTCATGGTCGGGGATTGTTTGATGCAGACTTGGCACGTGGCAAATCATCCACCCAACCTAGGGTTGACACTGCATTAATGAAGGGAGCCAAAGAAAAAATTGGACAAGCTTGGGCAAAGTGGTTTCATGCCAATGACATTCCTGGGTGGAAAGCCAATTGCCCCTACTTTCGAGCGGCAGTGAAGACGACTCAACAGCTAGGTGCGATGCCGAGCATCCCAAAGGGTTCTGAAATTGATGGAGCTTACTTGCAAGCTAACTTTGATGAAGCGGAGTTGTTTGTGGAGGAATTTAAAAAAGACTGGGCTCAATTTGGTGTGACTATCATGTGCGACTCATGGACAGGACCTACCTCTATGTGTATTATCAACTTCATGGTTTATTGCAATACACGTATGTTCTTCCATAAGTCAATCAATGTAACCGGGATCATTCAAAATTCAGGTAATGAGGAAGTTACTAGAATATATTTATGTTGTCTTCATTTCCCATGCACTCTAATTTCTGTTGTCTTCCTCTCCTATGCAGATTTTCTATACAAAGAGATTAAGAAGGTCATCGTCGATGAGATTGGCCATAAGGTAGTTGTGCAAATTGTGACAGACAATGGATCAAACTATAAGAAAGCATGCGGTCAGATTGTTAGTGAGTACCCGCATATTTTTTGGCAGCCATGTGCTGCTCACACTGTCAACCTAATGTTGAAGGACTTGGGTAAATTCAAAGAGGTGGACAAAGTTGTTACAAGTGCTAGACGGATATGTAGGTTCTTGTACAACCATAACAGGTTGCATGATGAGATGAGGAAGAACATAGGTGGAGAGTTGATCCGACCCAATGCCACACGTTTTGGAACTGTATTTATGTTCCTTCAGAGTTTTTGGGACAGGAAAGATAAGTTCCGACAATGGATGGTGTCGGAAGAGTGGAAGAATAGCGATTGGAGAAGTGACCCTGATTATAATTATGTAGAAGAATGCTTGGCAATGCCTTCATGGTGGACTGCACTAAAGTGGGTACTAGATGCATTGGAGCCAGTCTATGTTGTATTGCGGTATGATGATACACAGAAAAATGGAACACTTTCTGGTTTCTTGCCGAGGATGTTGGCAGCTATACATGCAATGGAAGCTCATCTTGGCATGGGGACAGAACAATTTAATACAAACATGAATAAGGTGTCTCAGAGGGTAAACTATCTGTACAAAGACACACTGATGGTTGCAGGTATTGTGAAAGCTAATACTAGTTTATTTTACATGTTAGTTATCTTGGGTACTAATTTATTGTCTTCCTTTCCCATGTAGCTGCTGCCCTTGATCCTGAAGGTCACTATAAGTATGAGATCACGCGCAATACAGACTATGTGGAAGCACTGACAGAGGCAATAGGGAGGATAGCAGAGTCACAGGAGAGTGCATTGGAAGCGCTTGCCCAATTCCAAACTTTTCGATATACTTCAGGGAAGTTTAACCGACCTATCGCCCGAGCTGGAGCATCCTCTATGACCCCAAGTAAGTGAGGACATTAGAATTCTGAGCATTGAAAAATACTTTTGTGGCCGTTTGCTTCAATGTTTCATGGTGCTTGCATTTTGCAGCTGATTGGTGGTTCCAGTTTGGAGGACATGTGAAAACCTTGCAGAAGTATGCTTTGCGCATTGTGTCACAATGCGTGTCATCTAGCGGTTGCGAACGTAATTGGAGCACTTTTGCATTGGTTCATACGAAGATGAGAAATCGGCTCGGTTATCACAAGTTACACAAGCTAGTATATGTCCATTATAACTTGAAGCTACGCATCCAAGAACATGAGAATGAACAACAAGAGAAGGAAATTGATCCATGTGCAGTATTGATGGATGCCGCAATGTTTGATCAAGCAAATCCAATCATGGACTGGCTGAATATCCCGATGAGCGAATCGGACCCAATTATAGATGAAGGAGGAAGAAATGGTGGAAGAAGTCACTCAAAGAGGAAGCTCTCTCATGGTGGAAGAAATGGAAATGATAAGAAAGGAAAGATGGCAGCGGTGGATGAAGAGGATGAATTTATTGAAAGTGATGACGATGATGAGGCGGATGATTCTGAGGAAACTTCATCTAAGGGTGATGATGATGATGATGATGATAATGGAAGTGGAGGAGATGAATATGAAGCATTAGTTAAATAGGTCATAGAAGAGATAGGGGCTGACGACAATAGTAATCGATAGTCCAAGCAAGTGAGGAAGAAGAAGACGAAGGATATCTCAAGCCTCTATTAGCTCACCGGTAATATTATCTTAGAATTTGTATTATTTTCCTTGCTTACTACCATTTTCTGAAATTCTATCATTATACTAGGTCCATGTGTTCTCAAACCACGGCGGCATGGACAACGAGAAGCTGCAAAATAGATGTTTTTAATGCTTTGTGATTTTGGACCTTATAGCCAACTAAGGCATTGTGAGCGTATCACTGTTTGATGGACTGGGCAAGTTATGCCTTTGCACTTTGACTGAGCGTGATGGAAATATTTTGCTGCTTTCTTTAATTAATTGATGCCACTTTTGTTCAGTGTTTGTATTGTATCATGCTTCACATTTGTACTTGTCAGCCGTGGTGATGTCTCTGGCGTTGGTTCTATCATGCATTATTAGTTCTTTCTATGATATGCTTTTGTTCAGTGATTTTCTCAGAGCAATGGATAGTAGCATTAGGAGAGAAGGGCAAAGTCGCAAGGGGAAACAAGGTAAATATAATCAGATATATAAGTAGTTCCATCATTTAATTTCAACTCCCTTTTGCTCCCTTCACGAGATATTCTTAGACATGCGCTGATTAAGCATTCCTCCTTCTGTTTTGTCAATACTGAACTCCTATTCCTTCCAGAAATATGACACTGCAGCACCCGTGAGAATGCAGTTTATCTGGGTAAGAATCAAGATCTTATACTAATTTTTTTGTGCAATTATTCACCTGCCATATCCATCAACAAAAGGAGCCAGTTGTTGATTCTCTATAATATATCTATCTGTTTCCTTCTGTGCACATAGCCAGTTGTTGATTCTATATTTTTGTTCCTATAATTCTGCAGGTAAGTACTTACGAAAAGGAGCCAAGGAAATGAAACATATGACTAGGCAGAGTACATTGCATATCTTAGGAGGTATTGCTTGATGCATGCTAATTATTTTATCGCATCACATGCTTGGAAGATTGCACAGCATTCCTCCCAAAAGAAAGAAGAGAAAAAGATTGCACAGAACGGAAACATTTCGATCTCTTCTGGTGACGACGGACAAAAGACTGAAAGAGGTCCGTAGTGTTCATACATGCAGCCTGTTTTCCCTCCTATTTTCTTTGTTTTTCTGGCTCTGTTCGATATTTGTTTTCGTCCAAATTTTGGCCAAATTTCGTCCAAAATTTCAAATTTTACCTATTCATTTCGTTCCGAATTTCGGACGAATTTTCCGAATTTCCCGAATTACGGTTCTTTCGGTGGGTGCCGAAAAAAACTCTGTCCGAAATTCAAAACCCTGATAACACGTCGCACCGAAAATTGATGTTAGCTTTAATCTAGTTGTTAGTTGCTTAAGCTTCAGTTTTCTGTTTTCGGTTTCTTCAGTTGTATTAGAGTCGAGTCCGAGTAATACTCTGGACTCGGTTTAGACTTCAGTAGTTTTTCCTTTCAGGAAGTAGCAGCTTCGTATGAGTTGTGAACGATCTGTAATACGAGTCCGCCTGAGATGTAAACAATTAAACGACTATAAATAAAGAGCTAGAAACACTGCAATAGGGTCCCGCATAGCAGTGTAAACAAGGTGGCTAGGAATTCAGAATTTAGGTTGTCTTATAAAACTCATTATGTTGTTCATTCGGAAAAAGAGTTTCAATTTTGTAGTTGTTCTTTGAAATTCGAGATAGTGGGGAAAAGATAATAAGTCTTACATTAACATCGTGATTCCAACTATAACCCCTATTCACTTTCATTTTCTTGTTTTAAATTATTATTATTATTATGCTGATCTGACTAAAGTAAAAGGCTGATTTCAGATAACATTATTCTTAGTTCATTATTTATCTTTTACCATTTCACCAATCTGATTTTCTTTTTATATTAAATTGGTAAAAATGAGAATTAAAGTCACCAATTCAAATTTTATTATTTTTATATTTTTAAAATGTACATTTGCTATTAGGCCGCTTTTCAGGATGTTACACTTTATTAGATTGATTCTCTTGTACAAGGGGGTGCCAAATATATAGTAGGGGCCAGCAAGAGATAGATTCGAATTCACCCACAACAAGATAGTGTCCAACCATATTTGGACAACTAGGACATGGAGTCCAACTATATCTCAACATCAATCACGGTCATAATCAGCTCCACGCCTCCAGCTTCTCTTGTAATCATGGACATTGCACCTGTCCCTCCCACTTTCGCTCTTGAGACCTCTACTCCCTCTACTCTAGCCTCGGTTTTGGCGCCGCTCCCTTCCAAACTTACTGCTTATCTATCCATCTTTATCTCATTTTTTTTGCAAAACTAGCCCCATGAATGTATTTACAAAAATGGTCTTTCCCCTACCGTGGAAGCACGAAAATTGATGTGTATTTGAGTCATAAGAGTTGCTAGTAATCAGTGATAGGCGGCAACTGTCTCTACCGTGCTCGGGGAGTGCGAGAGGTAGCTGGCGCCGCGACAGTGCAAGGAAGCACAGAAACACGTAATACCGCATCCAGGGACCGCGGGAGGATGCCTCCTGTGCTACCCAACCACGGCACATCACCTTCCCGTGCTCACGGTCCACTCTCGCACTCGGCCTCCCGCGCTCACCCGCCCTTGCTGCTGCACTCACCTGTGTGCTGCTGTGGCCTAGCCACCTCTCGCACTCCCGAGCGCGGTAGAGGATATGTGTCGCTTGCCATGCCTTCCGTGGTGAGGGAAAGTGTTCTTTTTTCAAATGCATTTGCGGGGGACTAGTTTAAAAAAAATGAGATAAAAGGAGCTAGATAACAACAGTGTTCCCCTTGGATGACCGCCTATATGCCTGTTCCTGCTTTCCCTTTCATCATAGTTGTCCCTGCTCCAACATCTTAGGGATGAAAACGGATCGGGTAGTTTCTAACCGATCCGGATAATTTTTTGATACGGATTATGTCGGATCGGATATTTGTCAGATAGTATCGGATCGAATACGGATACTGATTTTTTTTGTCGGATACGGATACGGATACGGATTCGGATAATCCAAACAGTGATGGGTCAGATATCCGGATATACATGTGGGCTGGGCCAAGCTACTCTTTTGGACCAAAAAGGTTTCTAAATTTTTAAATCATTTTCTAATTTAATTAATCCATAAATCAAGTTTTAATTATTAAAATTGGCAAACTAGCTCCAAAAATTATGATTTTTTGAAAAAAATTCTTGACATAGTCTATAATTTAAAAAATTATTTTCAAGATTTTATCAGATTTTAAATTTTCTAAAAAAATCAAAAATTATTGTCCTTAATAGGAAAATATTTTAAATAAGTAGCTAAAAATTCATAAAAACACATAAAATATATAATTTATTATTTTTAAACATAATTTAATAAAGAATACAAATCTTGGGTCATTACATGTAAGTGTTATGTATGTTTTCTACAGACATGGTAGTTAAGTATTATCAAACTTTTAGTGTGTTCTATGTTTGCTTCCATTTGTATCTCTGAGCAAGGATCACCTTCATTTTATATTTTGATCTACATGTATGATGAACTAATCGTATGTGCGTGATGAACTAAGCCTTACATAATTTTGTTTGCGACATGTTGTCTAACTATTGTCTAAGTGAATGAAAATGTTTATATTTGTTCAATTTTCAATAATATTTTGATCAAATGAACTAGTTATGTGTTTTCATTGATTTTTATGTACAATCTAAGGGGTTATCATATTCCGATAAATATTCGTAACCGTATCCGATTCGATTCGTATTCGATCCGTATCTGTATTCGACATTATCTGTATTCGTATTCGTATCCGGACTATCCGTATCCATATCCGCATCCGATAAAAAATATGAAAACAAATATGATAGAGCTATTATCTGTCTGTATCCGATCCGTTTTCACCCCTACAACATCTGCTTCTCTCTTTGCCTTCTCTTTCAGTGGAACCTACAGTGATGAAGCACATCAGTTCATATAGAGCATTAATGAAGCATATTCTCCTGCAACTTTAGTTATGGCATTCTGGTGCATTAAGTAAAACTCCGTTTAACATACCATTTTTAAATGTAGCACGATATTTAAGTGCTTACAAGTCAAATTGTCAATTACTCCATATTTTAATAAACATGGCAAATCTCTACCATAACAACCTTACCCAAGAACCGCAAACACAGGCTTAATTACGAACATGACTTAGAGAATAGCACAAATAATACCCCGTTGCTCAACTTCACATCCAGCATGTCCAGACCCAGGAAGAGTTGGTGCACTTTCAATTTGGTTGCCAAATTCATCATACATCTCTCCATCAACCTACAAAAAGAACATTGAGAGAGGTGCCAAGCAAGCACGGTTGGTTAGCACGTGCGAGACGCGATCAGCCAGTCCAGATTTGAGCGGTGCTCAAATCTGGACTCTTACGAAGCCGTGTAAAATGACGCATGTGCGTTTGTAGCTTGTTGTTTCTTCTTTCTAAATGAATGCCAATACTCTAAAGAAAAGAACATTTAGACATGGAAATTCGTGATCACACCAAAATATAAAGGGAAGTTGCCCTTATATCACTCGTTTTTAACTCGTTTTTAACAGTTCGCAAACATGGGCTCCAAGTTTCTTCCTTTAGCACTGGATAACTCTGTTCTTCGCAGGCCTAGATGTTGCTGCGGGTGGAAAGAAGCATCGAGACAAACAAAGATTTTAACAGAAAAAGGAATTATTTTTCAAGATTTCTTTAAAAAAAACCGACATAAATAAGATCAGAAAAGGTAAAAAAATAGAAAACTATTTTGTAAAAGGAATGCTTTTTTTCAGAAGTAAAAGTATTGCAAAAATCTTTTTTGGGAAAAAATTGATTTTTTTAAAAAAATTAACAATAAAAAATATTGTAGCTCTAGCACTGTAGTTTCTAAAGTGCCCGAGCGACATGTGTCAGGCCCATGCGCATTTTACCAATAATAGAAAAGATATATAGATTCCACCGCTATGCTCCATCTCATTTCATCAATTTGGACCATCAGATTGTAAACTAACGGCCCAAATCCTCCCACTTCCGACCAGTGCTCCATCTCTCCTCTGTCTCTCTCCCTCACCGACGAATCGGTGATGTGGTGGCAGCAGAGGACCATGGTCTCTCCCTATCATTTTTTTCTCCCCAATGCATCTAACCATCGGGTGCGACACGACAGTGGGTGTTGTCAAACAAAATGGCTATTCTCTCATGTTCTTTTGCATAGAGCGAGATTTAGTCAATAATACCAAGTAATAGATTGCAAATGTAATTAGTAAAGAACAATTGACCAATATGTAAATAACAAGAATATGACTTAAATATGAGTAACTCATAATCCTTCTTGATTGTGATTAACAATTCATTTTCATTTACACCTGGCATATCAACTAAACAATGGCTAACCACAAGCACAAGTTATTTATATAACCAAATGAATTTAAAAATAGTAGGATCAATATGATTAAGAAAGACTGAGCTAAACCCCAAGCTCTACCTAGAGCACTCCCCAACTGATCCACAACTTTCTCCTCTCCCTTTTCCATCTGTCCCTTCATCTAGTTCTTTGCAAATGTGGCCGATGAGGCAGCGTTCATCTCTGATGATGGTGCTCGACTTCTTGTGGCGCCAACCGTGGAGATGGCGTAGTTGCTGTTGCTGGTGATCCCTCGTGAGTTCAACGCAATGCAATCTTAGATCTACGGGCCGACGTTGCTTCCTCCTGCTCAGATCTACTCCGGATCCGATCGAGGTCTGCCTCCTCCTAGTGGCTCAGACCAGATATGCTCTTCTCTTACTAAATCTAGTCTTTCTCATCAGTGTTAGAGGTAAATCGGTCATTGGAGCAGGGGCAGTGAGGTCCTGGCCGGCGAAGGCAGATGGAGCTAGGAGCATGACGAGCAGGGCACAGACATTGAGTCTCCCCAAGGCGATGAACCGTCCTATGAAATGGGGTTGCGGCGAGAGAGACACTAGCCTCAGTGATGGGAAGAAGGTGAAGGATGACGATGGGAAGGAGGATGAAGAGCGTGTCATGACGAGGAGGAGAAGATGACAGTGGTCGAAGAAGGAGCAGCGTGTCGTGGCTGGCAATGTCAGTAGGAGCCGGGGGCGTGGTGAACGGGGCGCGCTCCTCAGTGTTGGCGGTGAGTTCACCGCATGTTGGCACAACCCTCAGCATTGTCAGTGAGGTCCACCGCATGGTGGCACGGCGGTTTGAAGGCCAGCCGGTGGCGGTCGAGTGCGTAGGGACGATGAGGGGAAGGAGGACGGCAAGTGTGCGGGGACGATTAGTTGCAGAGCCCATCTCCTCAACCATTTGAAGGAGGCGGTTGAGGACAGTGAGGGGAAGGTGGATGACGAGGACGATGAGCTCATGCTGGCACTTCTTTTGATGTTGCAGCTACTAGTTATGTCGGCTCTTTGCATCATTGCTATCGGCTGGGGGTGCGTTGCGAGCTCGTTGGTGGTGTGTCGTCGCTGGTGTCGTGCGTCTATGGTTGGCTTGGTGTCGAACCCCTTAGCTTCTGGTCGGGGTGGTCTTTGTGGCAACGGTCTGCTCATGGTCGTCTCATTAGCGCATTGGTTTTGGTCGTCTAAGGAGAGGGTCGCCTTAGTGGAGGGTTGTCGTGCCTAAACTTGGTGGCTTTGTGGTGTTTTCGGTGTGTAGGGGGAGTATATAGGCTTGGAGCTCCTTCTCCATTATCGGTGCCCCTTGTTGTGGATGGTGGTAGGTTTCTTTGTAATTTCCTTTCCGTAGGTTACTGCTATTTTCTGTTCTTCGAAAATAAATGATAGAGCTCCTACCCTTAGTTTCAAAAAAAAATTAAGAGGGAGAAGAGTTTTTCCTCCAATATTTTTCACATAAATAAACAATCCGATACTAATAGGTTTTGCCCACCTTATACTGATAGAGAGAGACATAGAGATATCAACAGAGATAACAGGGGAGACGATGTGGTGGCTCTGAGCAGTAGTCAGGGGCAGTCAGTCCAAATAGTAATTCAAAAATTAGTTTTTTCAATTGGGCCCGAGGCCTTCGGCCCATTAGCTCCCAACCAAATAAGCACCAGAGGCAACAGGCAACCCTAAACTCCCGAAGCATTCTAGCCCTGCCCTGCCCCCGTCGCTTGGTGCAACTGTGAATCATCAAATATGTATTAGTTGCTAGATTTCAATATATTGATTAATAAATTGGATCCAATTTGATTTAATAAAAATACAGGATGAAAGAGGTCAAAACCATTGTCATCTTATTTTCTATCACAGTCACTGTCGAACCAATCCCCTCCGGAAACAGTTTCCTTCATAGTCTTTTGTATCTAATTTACATGTGCAATTTCATCTTTTACAGGTTCAGGTTCTTGTTCTATTGCTGATAAAAATATGTTAGTCTCAGATTCAACAAACCTTCATTAATTAGGTATTAACTTTTCTGCCACTCCACTATGTTATATTATTTTGACATATTTTATCTATTTTATTGAAATGTTAATCATGTAAGATAAATTTATCTTTAATTCTCTATTTGTACTGTACTTTGTTATACCTAAATGTTCATAATTTTTTACGACAGTAATAGTCTCTTATTTTTCGGCTCGAGGCTTATAAAAATCCTGGCTCCGCCACTGACAGCAGTGGCGACTGTGAACGTAATGCAGGAAGGGCAGCCAAGGGATAAAATGAACCGACATGACCTCGGGAAGATGATAGGGTCTAGCATCACGAGTAGGAAAGCACAGCCGTGGCGTTGGCGGCATTGGGCACGACGGAGGCGGACAGTGGCTGCGGTGCTCTGGCGAAGGTCCGGCGAGAGAGATGGGAGCATCGCATAGAATGTGACGATAGGAAAATAATAGTGTGGTTGATGACGGGAGGGCCTTAACAAAGACGACGGATTTTACGACTGTGGTGCTCGGATAGGTGGAGAAGATAGGATTGATTATGGCAAATGGCTGCATGAAAATGAAATCAATTCAGGAGAATGAGTGAGGAGGTTCAGCAATAATATCACCAGAGAGGGAGATCGCAGCGGCGCATGAGGCAGCGGCCACTCCATTGGATGAGTTCCTCTTGCTTAACTTAGAGCCTACTTCTTGGGTTCTCTGTGGCCGTATCTCATAGTTTTATATAGTCCCACTAATTCTCCTTCAAAGTAAAGTACGGAATCATGCTCTATTGAGAAATTTTTGTAGCACACACTTCTCTAAATCTAAAGAGCATGTACAATAGTGTGTTTTTAAAGGTTTTCTCTAAAGATTCCAACACACCCATCTCTAGTAGTTTGTCTCTAAAGTCATTTTTCTAACTATTTTTTATTATTTTTATCATATTATTTCTCTTACACTCTATCACTTTTTGCGTTGGTTTACGTGGTCAAGCAATCTCTTCTATAAGAGATAGCATATTCTCTTTCTTTGTCCCCCCCCTCTCTCTCTTTCACATAAAATTTTATTAATATTATTTTACCAAGAGGTAGCAGAAGTGATGCCCTTAAGGAATAGGGTATAATTAATCTCTCTCAGCAGTATTCGTAGGAGGCAGAGGGTCTCGACGAGGCTTACGTGGACCTGTAGTGGCATTGTGGCCTATTAGGCCCATATGCTGTTATTTAAAATAAGTAGGGGGAATTAATATAAGAAAATACTTGGCATAGGCGAAATAATTTATGTATTTAGGTCCAATTCGTTTCAGATTTTGGATTTTGGATTTTGGATTATGAAAGAAACTACTTCTGATTATGGAAGAATTAGGCCAAGCTAACTATGACTTGTAGGTTCCGGACCGAGTTGGCAATAATCAGCAAGAATCTGTGAGAATCAGGTTTTAGCCAGATTCTGATTCTATTCAGAAGACAGCTTCTGATTCTCAGAGAAACTGTCCAGAATCCTCTCATTCAGCAAATAATCTGCTTTTTTTAAAGCAGAAACTGTTCACAAGCTGAAACGAATGGGCCTTAGTCTATGGAAGATGGTTGGCCTCTTTGTACGAACACAGTCACTACTATAGAAAAGCTTATATTAGACGCACCATCACAGACGGTATTAAAAAACCGTCTGTAATATATTACATCACGGACGATTCTATAACTCAACCGTCAGTGAAACTATCACAGACCATTGTTAAATATACCCGTCTGTGATTAGACCAATATTACAGACTGTTTTTTATTCAAACCATCTGTGATATTATAACCGACGATTCTATAAAAAAACTGTCTGTAATGACAACCAATATCACGGACGGTTTTAAGATACAACCGTCTGTGATATAAGCACAGACGGGTTGTGTTTATAAACGTCTCTGATATTGTTTACATCACAAACATTTTGTGTTTATAACCATCTGTGTTGTAAGCCGAGCGGAAGGGTATCAAATTGATAGTGAGACTGTTGTCACGCGATCTAAAACATTGAGGAGGCAGAGGACGAGGAGGTAGTAATGCACAGAAAAGATTGAAAATACTAGAATGTTGACATATATTAATTAAAACCTTGACATTACAATATATAGTTTATTTTGCGGTTCACAGCCGAAAGTACTCGTCATGTTCACTCCACGGGGGGCTAACGTCGTCGTCGCCGCCGTCGTCGTCGTCGCCGCCGTCGTCGTCGTCGCCGTCGTCGTCCTCATCGTCTGAGCTCCCCCAAGTGGCCTCCTCCTCCTCATCCTCCTCTGCCTCCACCTCCTCTACCTCCTCCTCCTCCTCCTCTTCCCACTTGCGTTTGCCGCATAGCAGCGGCGCCGAGGGCGCTGATGGTGGGGGTGGTGATGGGGAGCCTGCAGGAGAATGCGGAGGTGCTAACGGCGATGCAAAAATGTGTTCGAATTTGATCAATAGCGGTGATTTAAATAGGGTCGGAATTGAAGACGAAGCGAGAAACGAAGAGTTCTCATTGCGCACAGGAAATGAAGAGACGAAGACTTGGTAGAGAAACAAAGCACCATCACAGACAGTTTTATTTGAAAACTGTCTCTGATATAAACACTATCATAGATGGTTTGATTTTCAAACCGTCTGTCATGTTTTCGGAACCGAAGAGACGAAGACGTAACTAAAACAGACAGTTTTAACTCAAAGCCGTCTGTATGAAGCTCTATATAATATGATACAGAACGCAGGACCCCCAAACGCTAGCCTTCATTCCCTCCCCGACGCAGGAGCGCCGACGCCGACGGTCCCTTCCTTCAGAGCCGTCCTCTCGAATCGCCGCCCGTTATCGAGGTACGTTGTACTCTTTGCTGCAGCACTCCTAAGGAGACGACGAGCATGCTTGTGAAAGCAAAGAAGACCAACACGCAGTATAACGAAGAGGAGGAGACAGAAGCTACGACATACTCCGGCAGGCAAGTGCCCACTCGCCTGCCGGAGTATGTCGTAGCTGCTGTCTCCTCCTCTTCGTAATGCTGCATGTCGGTCTTCGTTGCTTTCACAGGCGTGCTCGCCGTCTTCTTCGGAACAACATCACAGACGGTTCTGTTTACAAACCGTCTATAAACGATTATCACAGACGGTGCGAAGTATAGAACCGTCTGTGATTCTTTCTTCACAGACGGTTTGTATTTAATAACCGTCTCTGATATGTCCAAACAGGTTGGGATCCTCGAGCGACTTCCTGTGACTGGTTGCGTGTGTGAGAAGATTTTCTGAAAGAAGACCATTGTTTTCGAAGGGTGATGCTAGATTCATTTGATTTTTGTGATCTAAGGTTAGTACTGTATTTTAATTGCATTATATTCAACATCTAGCTGTAGCTTGAAAAGGAATGAATTTGATGATTTTTTTAGTTCTAGCTTGTAAAGCCATGTGTTGTTTGATCTAAGGTTTGTAATGGTTTTATTTTGCATTATATTCATGATGTATAGCTTGGTAAGGATAGAATTAAAGATTGTTTATGTCTAACTTATAGATCAAATCAAGTCATTTGACGATCTAGCTTACAAATCTAAGATTGTTGTGATGTAAGGTAGTAATTGCATAATTAATTTAAGAATTTATGCTTATGAATACCTGGCGTACTTAATATTTAACACTATGTGTTACATGTGTAGCGTAGATGGATCGAAGCTGGATGTACGTTGCGAACCGATTGAGTGTGGAGTACCTTAATGGCGTCTCCAACTTTAAAAGAGCTGCAGAGAAGGATATGTTTTATAAGGGGGAGCAATTTATGTATTGTCCATGCATTGATTGCAAAAATCTGAAGATGTTTCGAAACTCAGCATAGATCGAAGCACATTTGATTCGAAGGGGTTTCAAAGGGGGCTATACATGTTGGACCAGTCATGGCGAAGAGCAGAATATATAGGAAGCAACTAGTACTGTTAATATCATCGACGAAGTCAATGATATGTCGGATGGTCATATTGATTGTGCTTCCGATGAGGATAGGTTGCAGGATGATAGTCTGGATCAGATGCTGCGCGACGCAGAAGGAAACCTTGATGACAGGGAATATGGAAAGTTCTAGGGCTTGATGGAGGACTCAGAGAAACCTTTGTTCCTAGGGTGCAAGTTGAAATACACAAGGTTGTCATCCGTACTTGAACTACTGAAATTGAAGGCAAGCAACGGTTGATCCGACAAGAGTTTCACAACGCTGTTACGTCTATTGGCTGACATGCTTCCAAAGGGAAACGAGTTGCCGACAACCACCTACAAAGCCAAGAAGGTTCTTTGTCCCTTGGGAATGGAAGTAGAAAGAATACATGCATGTCCGCACGACTGTATCTTGTACCACAAATAGTACGTAAACTTGCATGTATGTCCAGTGTGCAACGCATCCCGGTACAAGCGTAAGGTCATTCAGTTGATGATGGTGAGAGGATCGAGTTCGAAAAAGGACCTCCTGCTAAGGTGGCTTGGTATCTGCCTGTAATTCCACGTTTGAAGCGTTTGTTTGCGAACCCAAATGAGGCAAAACTGTTGCGTTGGCACTCCAAGGAGCGTAAGAATGATGGAATGTTAAGGCACCCTGCTGATTCCATCCAATGGAGAAACATCGATAGGAGCTATCAAGAATTCGGTGCTGATCTGAGAAATATAATGTTTGGATTGAGTACAGATGGAATGAATCCTTTCGGTAACATGAGCAGCCGGCATAGCACTTGGCTCGTAAATCTCTGTATGTACAACCTTCCTCCTTGGTTGTCGATGAAGAGGAAGTAAATTTTGTTGTATGTACTTATCCAAGGACCGAAACAATCTGGGAACGATACTGATGTGTACCTAGCTCCATTGGTGGAAGATCTAAAAAAATTGTGGGTTATCGGGGTACGCGTATGGGATGCGTACAAACGGGAGAACTTCACTTTGCACTGCGTGTTGTTCTGCACCATAAATGATTACCCTGCCCTTGGTAACCTGTCAGGCCAAAGTACAAAAGGATCCAAAGCCTGCACTCATTGCTTAGATGATACTGACAGTGTATGGCTAAATCACTCCCACAAAACTGTGTACATGCGTCACCGTAGGTTCCTTCGGAGGAATCACCCTTATCGCAAGTTGAAGCAACTTTTTGAAGGAAGGAACAAAAACAGTTCAGCTCCAAGGCCTTTGAGCGGGAGAGATGTTCATGACATTGTTAAGGACTTGGATGGTGCCCTTGGAAAGGGACGTAAATCAAGTACTCGTGAGAAGAGCATGTGGAAGAAGAGATCAATATTCTGGGACCTACCTTACTGGGAGCAATTAGAAGTTTACCACTGCATCGACGTCATGCACATCGAGAAGAATGTCTGTGGCAGCATGATTGGTCTCTTACTCAACATTAAGGGCAAAACAAAGGATGTTATCAATGCACGACTTGACTTGGTCGATATGGGCATAAGACCTGAGTTAGAAGAGACTAATAAAGGCCGTACGTACTTGGAACCTGCTTGTTATACTCTGTCAAAAGCTGAAAGAACTGAACTGTGCCAGTGTTTACATGGTGTGAAAGTTCCGTCCGGCTAATCCTCCAATATGAAGAGACTTGTTTCGATGCAAGATTTGAAATTAAACGGTATGAAGTCTCATGATTGTTATGTGCTGATGACATAGATGCTCCCTGTCGCAATTAGAAGCATTTTGCCGGTCAAGGTCCGGGAGACAATCATGAGGTTGTGTTATTTCTTTAACACAATTGCTCAAAAGGTCATCGATCCCGAAGGACTAGATGCTCTGCAGGCTGAGGTGGTGATAACTCTATGTAATCTTGAGATGTATTTCCCTCCATCATTTTTTGATATCATGGTCCATCTCATTGTTCACCTTGTGACAGAGATAAAGATGGGCGGGCCGGTATTCCTATGTAGCATGTACTCGTTCGAGAGGTACATGGGAATTCTCAAGTCTTACGTACGAAATCGATCTCGGCCGGAGGGTAGCATTGTCGAAGCTTATGCAATCGAAGAGGTCGTCGAGTTCTGCGTTGATTACATGGACCAAGTCGAACCGATTGGTGTGCCTCGATCTCGCCATGAGGGGAGGCTCCAAGGTATCGAGACCATCGGAAGGAAAGCAATCACGCCTGATTCGGTTGCGTATGCTCGAGCCCATTTCACGGTTTTGCAACACATGGCTATAGTGTCTGCCTATATTGTTGAGCACAAGTAATGGGTAAGGCAAGAGAATCCGACACGGCAGGAGTCTTGGATCACAAGACAGCATAACCTTCAGTTCAACAAATGGTTGAAGGAGCGACCTATCACTGGGAACTCGTCAGATGACACGCTAGCATGGTTGGCAAAAGGACCAACTTTTACAGTTGTTACATGGAAAGGATACGACTTAAATGGGTACATATTTTATACGAGCGATAAGGATATGAAGAGCACAAACCAGAATAGCGGTGTCCGCATAGATGCATTAAATACCATTGGGTTGACAAGGAGCTCCTACTATGGGTTTATAGAGGAGATTTGGGAGCTCGACTAAGCACTTTTCAAGATTCCCCTATTTCGGTGCCGGTGGGTCCATCTCCAACACGTGAAGGTCGACAAGTATGGCGCCACTACTGTGGACCTCGAACGTGTCGGATACCAAGATGAACCATTCGTACTCGCTAACCAAGTTGTTCACATCTTCTATGTAACCGACCCATCCAACAAGAAGCACCACGTAGTTCTTCACAAAAAAAGAAGAATTGTTGGAGTTGAGAATGTAGTAGATGAGGAAGAGTACAATCAATTTTATGAGTTACCTCCTATCGGAAATGCCATCATGGTCCCAGAAGAACAAACTGAGGATGCAAGCTACACACGTGTCGATCATCGTGAAGGGCTAATTTTCATACGAAGGAATAAGCAAGTGTAGTTATGAGAAGGTGTCATCATGTTTATTATTTTTCATGTGTAATATTAAAATGCTAAACTGGTAATCAAGTGGATCACTTTACACTTCGTATATATTATTGTGATGAACTTTGTACATATGTCACTTTCACTTCGTATATATTATTGTGATGAACTGTGTACATATGTCTGTCATATAGGCTGAAATATATTTCTCACTGTCGGGCAAATAATATCACAGATGGTTCTCTTATAGAACTGTCTGTGAAAACTAAACATCACAGACGGTTTTACAATAGAACCGTCTGTAATTTTTTTTTATCACAGGCGGTTTTATAATAGAACCGTCTGTAAAGTTTTTATCACAGACGGTTCTATTATAGAACCGCCTGTAATGTGAGCTCTATATAACACAAATACCCGAAAACCCTAACCTTATCGGACTTAACCCCTCTCGCCCCCGCCCTTCTGGTGCGTGTCCCGCCCCCGCCCTCCCGGTGCCCATCGCCGCCCCGGCCCTCCCGGTGCTCGCCCCACCCCCACCTCCCGGTGCCCTCCCCGCGCCCGATGCCCGTCGCCTCCTCGGCCCTCCCGGTGCTCGTCCCACCCCTGCCCGGTGCCCGCCTCGTTCTTCTTCTTGTTCTTGTTCTTGTTCTTGTTCTTGTTGTGAATGAGGTATTCATGTTGTTGTTGTTGTGAATGCTGCCCGCAACTCATCTGTATGACCCTCCTCTAGGGCAAGTTGATTAAGTCGTGTTCCCCATCCTCTAGGGCAAATTAGGGAGATGAACCATTAATCCCACCAGCAGACGATTCGAAAGAATATGATGTTTCTTGAGCATAATGTTCTTTGCACTGCCTTAGTTGTGTTGCCAACCGCATTTTACCTGATTAAGTAACTTCCTTGCAGGATGAAGTTTTCTTACTTGTTTATTGCTTCCTTCATTTTTTTGGTGGTCAGCGCTATATGTGTTATAAAATTTAATATTTACTTCTATTCAATATTGTATGAGTGTAAGAACCAAAATGTCAGTATTTTAAGTGTAAGAACCGAGCTGTCAGTATTTTAATTGAGATTTATGTTAAAAATATCTCTTTAGAGAATTTTACTACTTTGTGATATCAATTGTGTTCCTTTTGCTCTTGATGTAACAAACATATATGACTTGAGCCATGCACTTAATTGTGGAAATCCTAGTTTTAGGGAAGGTGCTGCCAAATTTTTTATTTCTTCAAACGCTTGCTTAGAGAGAGGAAGATGAGTTTGAAATTTGCGATTAAACGTTGTCTGAAAACAATGCAGTTTGTGAGGCCTAGAGCTTGCACAACATCTTGCTTTTTTAAAAGCAAAACCATAATGGCCTCTACTGACAATAACACTTCTCTCCTTGCTATGAAATGCTGGTAACAAAATTAATATTCACTCTAAAATGAAATGCTGCTCACAAACTTGTTCTCTCCTTGCAAAGAAGATGGTGTCCTCTAATTCATCGTCTCAAGGCTGTGATGAGCCGCCAAAAGGAAAATTGACCCACGGTACAAGAGGACCAAACAAAAGGCCAATAGAACAATGTACCATCACAGCGATTTATCCAAAAGATGGCTCCCCTACAGAGCCAAGAAAGGTAGTGAATGCATTCCGAACAATGTGGGGGATAGTCGCACGGGAACGGGTCCCCATCACGATATCATCCTAGAAGTCGCTGACTGATGAGACTCGCAACGCCTTACCGACAGAAATTATTTCATCGTTCAACATTCCAGAAGAATCCGCTCACCTAGTGCAACGGTATGCACTGCTTGTGGCAGGAAAGGCGTAGAAGACCTTCAAGAGCACGCTTGTCAATGAATACGTCAAGAAGGATGTGACGCCATACTCTAAGTACGGGTTCATTGATGAGGACATGTGGCGAAGATTTGTCGAGATGAAGATGACAGACGAATTCGTGCGTCAAAGTGAAGCACACAAGGCCTTGCAGGCAAGGAACACTCACCCCCACAGACTCAGCACTGCTGGCTATGCGAGGAAGAGGGCGCAATGGGACAGGGAGGACGAGGAGGCTTCCTCGCCATTTGCATCGATCGTAGACTGTCGGGACCCGAATTTGCAAATCCGGACCCTCTGTGTAATCAGCACTAGTCCAGGAACGCGCTAGTGCACACAGTCTCAACATTGGTAAATATCACAATCATACTCAATGAAATAATAAGGTACTTTAAATAGTTAACCAAGGTGGTTGCTCGACCTTAAGGTCAAGTTACAAATATACGCCACGCAGGGCGAAATTATTAAGAGAGAAATAATAGCAGCGAAAAGTAAGATAACTTCGTGGCGCCATCCAGTATACCATAGGCAACTGACTGGGCTCGCTCCCTAGCTAGATGGTCCTTCTGGGAGCTCCTCCTCCAAAGATGGTGTAGACTCTTCTTCAACTGGTGTTGTATTGTGGCAAGGGTGAGTCTTGGTACTCAGCAAGTCATGCACAGAATGCAGGCTAATACACTACATGCATGGCTTAGTACAAAGGAATAGCTCAGGGTATATTTGCAGTAAAACAGCATTTGACAAGTAGCATAAGTAGATTCGAAAGCAATGGAAACAAGTATAAGATCAATAACTTTTCCAGAAGTTTAATAAACATCTTTCCCAATCCTAATCCACATTTCCATCAACATCATTATTAAACCAAACCCAACCTTTCAAGTCCAAGTTATTTTCAAGAAAGTCTAACCCTTGACTGTAATTCCCGAGCGATGTCCAATGCCGTGGACACGGCTATTCGAATAGATTTTACACTCTGCAGAGGTTATGCACTTTACCCACAAGATACAGCCAAACACCACAAAGGCGAGTGTCCATAACAAAGTCTTTCGGAAACTTCTAACAGCACAAGTGGGCCTCCCCGGTTATTGCACACTAACCCTTCCCTTTGTAAAGGCGAAGTTTAGGCCAATCAACTGTTAGATGGGTACCTGGCCGCAGCCCCGGTACGCTCCCCCGTACAACTACACAAAAGGTATAGTTGACATCCCGAGGTCCCATAGGTACGTTATTAGCAACTTAATCAACTAGGTTCGTCCCATTACAGACATGTGGTTGCACGTTTGACTCAGTTCAAAGGCTTGCAAGGTCAAGTCCTTAGGGTGACCAGGGCAAGACTACCCGAAGAACGAAATCGACGTTCCCGGTGCCACAACTGGCCCACCCGATCATTCTTGCCACATGCCCCGGTCAAAATCTATCTATCAAACCCCCAGTTGATTACCATGCACCACGTGCCATCAACAAACATAACACATGATACTTCTTCAAACAAGTTCAATATCTCATTAAGTCAATATTAGCATTTGATTGTCCAAAGCATTTCACGTGGCAAGGCTAAGCATACTACATCGGTCTAACCACCCATGTTGGCAATGTAGTAATGTCCAACTAATTACTCACAACTAGGGTGACAAGGGGTCATGGCACATATTTAATTAACCAAGGTGTCATACAACAATTTGGCATGTGTCTAATTTCCCAAAATTAAGTAAAGTATTTTCTAAACAAACTAGCATGCAATAATTTAAGCCAAATTAATTTGAAAATGGGATCAACATGGTCAAAGCACAACTTGCCTTCAAAGAGTACTTGTTCTTGGTCCTGAGCTGGCTCCTGGGTCAATACTTCACCTTCGAAGCCTTCGGGCATTTCAACGTCTACTCGTAAAGCGTGCAAACAGCAATAAATAAATAAACAGTAGACAAAAAGTGTCCAAATATCCAAATAAAGTTCACAAACAGAGAGAGCATAATTTTATGAATTTTTAGAAACTGGAATCGTCAAATTCGGAGTTTAAATGCAAAAGTTATAACCGTTTAAAGTTTAAAGAAAGCATTAATTAATTATAAACAGAGAAATATTCACAATCAAAAATTAATTAAAATTCATATTTGAGTAGGTCTCATTTTTATGAAAATTTAGAAATTTGAATCACTCAAATCGGAGTTGAAACGCAAAAGTTATAAGTGTTTGAAGTTTGAAACAAATTTTGAAATCAATAATTCGAATTAATAAATCATTTTCTTTTTCGGAAATTATTTATTGCGTCAGCATTGACACGTGTCAGCTCCTGATTGGTCCACGTCAGCACCGACCGAACCCCATGATGACGACAGCATGCCACGTGGCGCTCTCTGGAGTGGCCATGTCGGCTCCAGTGCATGGACCCGGTCCACGCACGCGTAGCGTGTCGCTGACAGGCGGGCCCGCCCTGTCAGCGGCTCGGGTTTACGCCTGCGTGGGCGCGGCTGACGCGTGGGCCCTCTGACACGCGGGTCCCGCGTGTCAGAGACACGCTCCCACGCGCGTGCACGCGGACACGCCTGGGGCACGCGTGGCACGATCGTGCCCGTTGATTTGAAAATCAACGGTCGCGATTAGATCTAGAGTTTACACGTTTAAAACTACACGGTCGATCTGGGCCGTTCGATCTAGTTCAGACGGTCCAGATCCAACCCTAACGCTACAACGCGGTTATCCTCGGCCGTTCGATCTAGATCTAACGGTCTAGATCTACCCTAGGTTAACGCAGTTATAATCTACGCGGTGATCGTGGGCCGTTGGATCTAGATCCAACGGTCCAGATCCAATCTAGGTTTTACGGTTCGGGAAACATGTGAACTCACCGTAGCCATCCGATCTGGATCCGACGGTGCACCAAGCTCAGGGCGGTGATGGTGTCGCGGCGGCGCGGGCTTGGCCGGAGAGGAGGAAGGCGACCAATGCAGCGGCGCTCCGGGGCTTCTCCGGCGAGGTGAGTGGTACGCACGTGTGCGCCTCGACGCGGGGAGTTCGGATCTGGGGTTAACGGCGGCGGAGGACGGAGGACGGCGGCGAGCGCGGGCAAAAACCGTGGCGGAAGGAAGAGGCAACTACGGCGAGCGATTGCGGCTCCGCGGCGGTGGCTAAGGCTCGGAAACTTGAGGCGAAAGGTGCGCACAGCAAAGAGCTTCAATGGGGTGGCGTCGGGGCTTTAAATAGCGCCTCGGCGTGCGCGCAAACCGCGAAACCCTAACGGACACGGCGGCTACGCGGCGGAGGAGTCCGTCTCGGACTCGGGTGGAGACGATGGCGGAGGGCCGTACACGTGGCGCGATCAACGGCCACGATGGCCCGGCACGCACGGATCCGGATCGGATCCGATCGAACGGTGCGGCGCAGCTCCTAACCGTTGGATCCCGATCCGACGGTCAGCGGGGTTAGGGTTGGACGCGGTTCGATCAAACCGTGCGGCGCGGTCGGGTCCGGGTCGGACTCGGACTCGAGTCCGACTCGGGCTCGGGCGGTGGAACAGTAAAACCCGTTCGACAATTTCAGCGATGAAATAATTAATTAATTCATAGAAAATTCAAATAAATCCAGAAAAATAGCAAAATACTCAGAAAAATTCCAGAAAAAATTATGGAAAATACTTTAGAACATTTTGAACTCAAATAAAATATTTCCAACAAAACTTTATTTCAAAATTTATTTTCTCCAACTATTTCAATAGGGAATAAATTCAAATTAATTTCAAATAAATCCAAATAAGTTCCAGAAAATTCCTAAAATTCATAAAAATTCTAAAATTCAACTTTATTCAAGAAAACAAAATTTTGGGGGTGTTACAAACCTCCCCCCTTAACAGAATCTCGTCCCCGAGATTCAGAGTTTACTAAGGAATAGGTTTGGAAACTCTTTCTTCAATTCCTCCTCGTGCTCCCAAGTTGCTTCACTCTCCGCATGGTTGCTCCATTGAACTCTGCAGAAATGGGTTGACTTGTTTCTCGTCTCTCGATCCATTGTGTTCAGAATCTTGACGGGGTGTTCCTTGTAGGTCAGATCTTCCTGTAGCTCGATCGACTCCAGGGGTGTTTGCTCGTTTGGCACTCGGAGACACTTCTTCAGCTGGGACACATGGAACACGTCATGTACTCCTGCCAATGACTGCGGCAACTCCAACTGATAAGCAACTTCGCCTTTACGGCTGAGAACCTTGAATGGTCCAACATATCGCGGCGCGAGTTTTCCTTGGCATGGAATCTCTTAACTCCCTTGAGAGGTGTGACTCTGAGATACACGAAATCTTTTGGTTCAAAGCTCAGGTCTCGGCGACGGTTGTCGGCGTAGCTTTTCTGTCTTGACTGTGCTATCTTCAGTCTTTCTCGGATCATGGCAATCTGTTCTTCGGCCTCTTGAAGAATGTCCGGTCCAAAGACACGGCGTTCACCTGTCTCGTTCCAGTTCAATGGTGTCCGACAAGGTCGACCATATAATGCTTCAAATGGCGACATCTGCAGACTGGCCTGATAGCTGTTATTGTAGCTGAACTTAGCATACGGCAGACTTTTATCCCAAGAGGTAGCATAAGCCAATGCACAAACTCGTAGCATGTCCTCTAGAATCTGGTTAACTCTTTCGGTTTGCCCATCCGTCTGCGGATGATAAGCTGTACTGAAGTTCAAACGGGTTCCGATGGCTTCATGCAGCTAATTCCAGAACCTTGAGGTAAACTGGGTACCTCTGTCCGATACAATCTTCTTCGGCACACCATGCAAACAAACGATCTTGGTCATATACAATTCTGCTAACTTATCTCCTGAGTAAGTGGTCTTTACTGGAATAAAATGGGCAACCTTAGTCAAGCGATCCACTATGACCCATATGGAGTCATATCCTCCTTGAGTCTTGGGTAAACCGGTAATGAAGTCCATTCCGATTTCTTCCCACTTCCACTCAGGTATCTTCAACGGCTGTAGCAATCCTGCTGGTCTCTGATGCATTGCCTTGACTCTCTGACATATGTCACACAACGCAACATGCTCGGCAACTTCACGCTTCATGCTCGTCCACCAGAATCTTTCTTTCAAATCCTGATACATCTTGGCACTTTCCGGATGAATTGAATACTTGGAGTCGTGGGTTTCTTCTAGAATCAGCTGCTTCAGCTCCTTCTGGTTTGGTACACAAATTCTATCCTGCATCCATAACGTGCCTTGCTCGTCCAGTCTGAAGTCCTTTGCCTTGCCTTCATCCATCTTGGACTTAATCCTGCGGATCTTGTCATCATCCTTCTGTCCTTCTCGGATCTAATCCTCTAGAGTGGGCTTCACTTCTAATGTGGCCAAGAATCCTTCTGGTACTACTTCAATCTTCATTCTCTGGAAATCCTCACATAGCTCATTCTGACTCGTGGCTATCAACATGTTCACAGTATGGCTTTTCCGACTCAGGGCATCGGCCACCACGTTAGCCTTTCCTGGATGGTAATGGATTCCAACATTATAATCCTTGATCAACTCTAACCATCTCCTTTACCTCATGTTCAGGTCTGATTGGGTGAAGATGTACTTAAGACTCTTATGATCCGTGTATACTTCACATCTGTTTCCAATCAAAAAGTGACGCCACAACTTCAAAGCATGCACTACTGCAGCTAACTCTAGGTCATGCGTCGGATAATTCTCCTCATGCGGCCTCAACTGCCTAGATGCGTAGGCAACGACCTTTCTATTCTGCATTAGCACACATCCAAGACCTTGGCGTGACGCATCACAATAAATATCAAAGCTTTGATTAACATCCGGTAGAACTAACACCGGCGCTGATGTCAATCGCTTCTTCAGTTCTTGAAAACCTTTTTCGCACTCCGACGTCCATGTAAACTTCTTCTCCTTTTTCAACAATTGCATGAGAGGTCTTGCAATCGTCGAAAAGCCTTCAATGAAACGGCGGTAGTAACCCGCCATTCCAAGGAAACTCCGGATCTGGGTCACGGTCTTCGGCTGCTCCCAGTGTAACACAGCTTCTACCTTTCTTGGATCAACGATGACTCCTTCTGCAGTCATCACATGTCCGAGGAACTCCACCTTGTCCTTCCAAAAGTCACACTTACTGAATTTGGCGAAGAGTTGTTGTTCCCTCAGCTTTTCCAACACTCGCCTCAAGTGTTCCGCATGTTCATCCTCCGTCTTGGAGTAGATTAGGATATCATTTATGAACACAACAACAAACTTGTCCAAGTATTCCATGAAAACCTTATTCATCATATTCATGAAATAGGCTGGCGCATTCGTCAAACCAAAGGACATAACTGTAAACTCGTAATGTCCATATCTTGACGAAAATGCGGTCTTCGAAATATCCTCTGATCGGATCTTCAACTGATGGTATCCCGATCTCAGATCAATCTTGGAGAAAACTCCAGCTCCTCTTAGCTGATCAAATAGATCATCGATCCTGGGTAGCGGGTACTTATTCTTCACGGTGACTTCATTGAGTGCACGGTAGTCAATGCACATCCTGAAACTTCCGTCCTTCTTCTTGACGAACAAAACTGGTGCTCCCCACGGCGACGAACTCGGTCTGATGAATCCTTTCTTCATCAGTTCTTCAAGTTGCTTCTTCATTTCTACCAATTCTTCGGTGGACATCCGGTAAGGTCTCCTTGCTATCGGGGCTGTACCAGGTACAAGCTCTATCACAAACTCTATGTCTCTGTCTGACGGCATACCAGGTAAATCTTCAGGAAAAACATCTGGGTACTCATTCACCACTGAGACATCTTCTATGCTGATTGCCTTGGCGCTGTTAACCATCAACTATCCATCTCTAACGGCGGTAGCTTGAAATTCCACTTTCCTTCCACACGGGCTTTCAACTGAGATAATCCTTCGTCCACAATCTAGCACAGTCTTGTGCTTGGATAACCAATCCATTCCCAAAATAACATCTAAGGTCTGGGTTTCCAACATAATAAGGTTGGCTAGGAACTCTATCCCATCTATTAATATTCTTACCCCAGAACATCCTACTTTAGTTCGGAGTTCGGAACCAGGGGTTTGAACTAAAAGCATGCATTTAAGTCTTGCAATCTTCAAATCATTTTTAGCAGCAAAGCCTTGAGAAACAAACGAATGCGAAGCTCCAGAGTCAAACAAAACTGTTGCAGGTACTGAGTTAACAAGTAACTTACCTAGTACGACGTCCGTGGCATTTTGAAGTGCATCTGCGGTGACATGGTTGACTCGGCCTCTCACCACGGTCTGGGGTGCTGCTTCTGGCTGTGTTGTCCCTCGGTTGGCTCCTGGTGCAGGCGTCCTGGCTGGTGTGGATCCCAGATTGAAGCGGACTGGGGTCACTCCTGCTGTCTTCTTGGGGCAACTGTTGGAAAAGTGTCCTGGCTCGTTGCATGTGTAGCAGCGTCTCACTGTCCCCTGTTGACCGCCTGAAGCGGCGTTTCTGGCTGGAGCTGGGGTCTGATAGTTCTGATTGACGGGTCTTGGTGTTGGTGACGGTGTCCTTGTAGCATTCTGCGGCTGAAATCTGAAAAACTGATTTGGCGCAACCCTCAAGCGTTGTTGCGCTCCCGGACGTGATCCCTGCTGTTGTATCCTGCGCTTCCGGTTCTCATCCAATTCCTTGCGCTTGTCCTCGAGAATAAGCGCCTTATTCACCAACTCTTGGAAATCTGGAAAGGTGTGGGTGATCAGTCCCACCTGTAGTCCTGAGTTAAGTCCCTTCATGAAGCAGGACTGTCTGGCCTTATCTGTCGCTATGTCTTCAGGTGCGTAACGTGCAAGCTGTGTGAATTTATTCAGGTATTTGGCCACCAGCTGATTACCTTGCTTCAGTGCCCTGAACTCTTCCTTCTTGAGGTCCATGATTCCTTCTGGCACGTGATACTAACGAAATGCAGCTGTAAACTCCTCCCAAGTGATGTCCTGAGGGTTCTCCTGCGTTGCGCAGAAGTTCTCCCACCATTCGACGGCTGTTCCTTCCAACTGATGAGAAGCGTAGAGTATCTTCTCATTTCCCATGCATTGAGCAATGTGTAGCTTCCTCTCAATTGACCTTAACCAGTCATCGGCCTCCAACGGATTGGCATTCCCGGAGAAAGTGGGTGGATGAGTCCTCATGAACTCTGACAGTCTTGAATTCTGGCGTTGTCCCTGATTGACTTGATTAGCGGCGGCCTGAGCAGTGACGTGCTGCATCTGTTGCATCATCGCATGCATCAACTGAGTCTGTGCAGCAAGAAAAGCTCCAAAATTCTGCATGTCAACTGGTGGTGCTGGCTGGGGTGCAGGTGCTCCATCATTGAGGTTACCAGCTGGGCGAGAACCACTTCCATTGCCTCCAAGGTTTCTGCGGGTGTTCACCATCTGTCGATTGCTCCAAGGTTTCAGAGATGAGAGGGAACAAGAATAGACAAGTAATAGAGAAACTTATGCGGGGGGAAAGTGTAACTCAAAATCTAACTTTATTATTAATAATAACTTGGTATGGTTGCTCACAATGCCTAAGGGCCTGCAACACATAGTGCACACTCAGCAAACAATGAAAATCCAAATCGACTCTAAGGGTGACTCTTATTCTATAACGCGACTCGACGAAGGAGTCTCAACCTCAAAACCTACGCTCACTCGTCGAGAAAACCTCCACTGCCTCCTCGCGGCGAGTGCGACGGCATAGGCGCGAAACAATCGCCATGCCCCACAACTGCAGCTGTGGTTGACGACGCGGCGTCCTCCTCTGGCTCTGGATCTGGCTGGTGCTATGGCTGTGGTTGACGACGCAGGTGGCGCCCCTTCTGGATCTTCCTCTGGCTCTGGGGTGTCCAACTCCAACACTGGATCGGGGCCCTGTCTATACAGTGCGTTCTCCAGCTCTGCGATCCTTTCCGCAGCATAGGCGACGTACTCACGAGCATTCTCTAAGTGCTTCTTCTCCTCCTCAACCTGCTGAGCTGGCTTCAAAGAGTACTTGTTCTTGGTCCTGAGCTGGCTCTTGGGTCAATACTTCACCTTCGAAGCCTTCGGGCACTTCAACGTCTACTCGTAAAGCGAGCAAACAGCAATAAATAAATAAACAGTAGACAAAAAGTGTCCAAATATCCAAATAAAGTTCACAAATAGAGAGAGCATAATTTTATGAATTTTTAGAAACTGGAATCGTCAAATTCGGAGTTTAAATGCAAAAGTTATAACCGTTTAAAGTTTAAAGAAAGCATTAATTAATTATAAATAGAGAAATATTCACAATGAAAAATTAATTAAAATTCATATTTGAGTAGGTCTCATTTTTATGAAAATTTAGAAATTTGAATCACTCAAATCGGAGTTGAAACGCAAAAGTTATAAGCGTTTGAAGTTTGAAACAAATTTTGAAATCAATAATTCGAATTAATAAATCATTTTCTTTTTCGGAAATTATTTATTGCGTCAGCATTGACACGTGTTAGCTCCTGATCGGGAAACACGTGAACTCACCGTAGCCGTCCGATCTGGATCCGACGGTGCACCGAACTCGGGGCGGTGATGGTGTCGCGGCGGCGCAGGCTTGGCCGGAGAGGAGGAAGGCGACCAACGCAGCGGCACTCCGGTGTTCTCCGGCGAGGTGAGTGGTACGCACGGGTGCGCCTCGACGCGGGGAGTTCGGATCTGGGGTTAACGGCGGCGAAGGACGGCGGACGGCGGACGGCGGCGGGCGCGGGCAAAAACCGTGGCGGAAGGAAGAGGCAACTACGGCGAGCGATTGCGGCTCCGCGGCGGTGGCTAAGGCTCGGAAACTTGACGCGAAAGGTGCGCACGGCTAAGAGCTTCAACGGGGTGGCGTAGGGGCTTTAAATAGCGCCTCGGCGTGCGCGCAAACCGCGAAACCCTAACAGACACGGCGGCTACGCGGCGGAGGAGTCCGTCTCGGACTCGGGTGGAGACGATGGCGGAGGGCCGTACACGTGGCGTGATCAACGGCCACGATGGCCCGACATGCACGGATCCGGATCGGATCCGATCGAACGGTGCGGCGCAGCTCCTGACCGTTGGATCCCGATCCGACGGTCAGCGGGGTTAGGGTTGGACGCGGTTCGATCGAACCGCAACGGCCTTGGTCCGGGTCGGACTCGGACTCGAGTCCGACTCGGGCTCGGTCGGTGGAATAGTAAAACCCGTTCGACAATTTCAGCAATTAAATAATTAATTAATTCGTAGAAAATTCAAATAAATCTAGAAAAATAGCAAAATACTCAGAAAAATTCCAGAAAAAATTATGGAAAATACTTTAGAACATTTTGAACTCAAATAAAATATTTCCAACAAAACTTTATTTGAAAATTTATTTTCTCCAACTATTTCAATAGGGAATAAATTCAAATTAATTCCAAATAAATCCAAATAAGTTCCAGAAAATTCCTAAAATTCATAAAAATTCTAAAATTCAACTTTATTCAAGAAAACAAAATTTTGGGGTGTTACATAGACCAACACGCCAGAGACTGGCTAAGAGCTAGGTCAACTGCCATATCTGCCACCACTCTCTCCTTTAGAAACCCCGCAGATGAGGAAGTCTACCAACGCCTGGTAATATATTAATTGAACTACCAATTTTCTATGTACTCAGTCCATGACTCCATAAGTGAAATAACTTGTCGGGATCTTGCAGGTAACGTTAAGTACACAATCAGGCGAAGGCTCTTTTTTGCCAGATAGGGAGAAAGATGCACTGTCTATGGCCTTGGGAAACAAGGAACACCCTGGTCGTACGCGAGGCAAAGGGGTTTTTGTCCCATGGAAAACTGGATTCCCAAATGACTTGGACAAATACCGAAATAAGAAGAGAACTAAAGCTGAGCGCGAGTCAATGCTTATAAAGAATTTGGAGGTCAAGTTGAGAGAAGAATTTCATGATAGGTTAAGAAGCCTCGAGGAAAGACTCAATAATCAAGAAAGACAGACTGCGCAAGCCCCAGAAGTATTTCCGCAAGTCAGTCCCACTGCCTATAAGAGCAGCTGTGCATCTGCCCCTAACATAGATGAACAAAATGGAAATTTTCCTGTCTGTGCCATTAAGGTACTAATATATATCTCTTCAATGCTCCATAAATATAGTTGTTGGACACATTAGCTAATTCTGTACTGTTCTACAGGAGGCCACGCGGTGCAATCTCCAAGTGAGAATTAACAATGGCTCCATTCCTCTTACGGCTGCTTGGGGGATCGTGTATCCATCCACTGAGGGGGCGATGTTGCACGGTACCATGATAGCTCCGGGTTTCATGAAGGTCAATGTGGACAGGGTACATGATAGTTTCAAGGTTGTCGACCTTCAGAAGCCGCCAAGCGACGAGATCGCGAAACTGGGGGATGCCATTGGCACATTCATCCAATGGCCCAGCAGCGACATCTCGCTGGTCAGCCCTGAAGCCACGCAACTAACACAACGATGAGTCGCTTGCTGCATCTGATCAGTTGGTTACCAAATCATCAATCCTACCCCATACTCCACTTGATCTACAAAACTTTAACTACTTTCCTGCCCATTCCTCTCCCGTGAAGGCTTCGTACAATAGAAAGAAAGGCAAGGGCAAATCGAAGATCACAAAGATTCTGGACTATCCGATTGCCCCGTTGGCCCGACAATACACGCTAGGAGAGCCTTTAGTGCCGAAGGACCGCAAAAAATCACTTGGTATATCTTGCCAACAATTGCATTCTTGGTACATGAAAGAATGTAAAAAGCCAAAGAAAGAACGTGAAACAGGTATCACGATTAGCTTCAAGTATGAGCATCTATGCAATGATTCAGGGGGGGCTTCTTCGTGGTCGATTTTCTGGACTTGTTCCATCTCTACAACCTCGACGCCCTCGACGCCACGCTCTTGAGAGCCTGGACATTGTAAGTGTGTGCTATCAAAGTCTACATTTATCTAATTAATAGTGATAAATGTTCGCCAATATATATATTTGCTTTTGTATATATAGAAACATGATACTCGAAGCGACAAGGAAGAAACAATCGGTGGGTTTCCTCGACCCACATATGGTATCGATGCAAACAATGAATGAAGATATAAAAGCGGTCGAAGAATACATCAAACGGGCATTGTTGGCACAAAAAGATAAAAATTTCATACTTATACCACATAACCCAGGGTAAGTGCTACACTACTTGCTATACTTTGGTTTTGTGAAATCATGTGCTGAAAAATTAGCTTAGAATTGAATTTGCAAATGTGTGTGCATGTGGTTCTTTTAGCGCCGGACTGATTTTCACAATAACAGTAAGTTTCGCATTGGCGCTGGACCAAATCTGGAAAAACAATAAGTTTCTCATCTGCGCCAGACTGTTTCTTGAGGCTATGCCGGACCAAATTTTTGGTCCGCCGTGAATGGGCTTTTGACGACTGTTTTCGCATCTACGCCAAACCAAAGTTTGGTCCGTCCTGAATGGCGATTTGAAGGTCTTTCTTCATGTGTACACCAGACTAATTTTTGTTTAGTCCGTCGTGAGAGGAGCCGCCCAGACCGTTCCCGGGTTATTTGAATGCTAGTTATCCTAATCGGATTTGGAGGCTAACAACGGATCGCCGAGGGCACTCGCAGTGTTAGCACCCAAGCCCAATTAAGACAACAGTGAGACCCTTCGAATAACTCGACAACAATCCCGGTATTCCCCCAGTATGCGACCCAAAGCTCACCCAGGATCACCCGCATACCGGTTTCTATTGCTATATCAGCTCAATTTGCATAAAGGGGGCAACGAACTCGAAACCCCACAACCAAAGATACGCAACGCGGAAGCACAGTAACAAACTCACACACGCACGAAGACAAAACCCGACAAGGAACACGAACAACACCAACAATAACCCGACAACCACCAGGTGACATGAGATTCAACGAGAAAGAGAACGCAACAGAAAATTAAGGAGTTGCAACGAAGTAACCAAGTGTTTAATTAAAGACATAACAGGGTTTAAGACCAATTTGTACAGCAAAAGTGAACTCTCTATCACTAAAGTAAAACAAAAGTACAACTCCTCCGAAAGTGTCCTGCCTCTGAACACTCCCGGGCGCGTGCAACGTCGTAGACAGCCTCTACTTAGTGCCCCGCCCGGTCACCGAGAGGTAGTACGGACAGAACTCACATCCGTACGGATCCTCACCTGAAAACCACAAAGCAGAAGGATGAGTACAGAAGGTACTCGCAAGACTTACCCGTGGTCCATATATGACTAACTCGAAAGAATATGCATTGGATGTAGCAAGGAATCAAGCTTTATGGTAAAGAGTGCAGAAAAGCTTAACTTTATTGTATAATTATGTTCTATTACTCCATTTACAATTTATAGCATTTGTGGACAGCACCTATTACTAGAGTGAAATATGAAACTTTACAATTAAAGTAAAACAAGTGACATTACAAACAAGTTTCACCACCGCATCCAACTATCATCAAGTTCAAGTTATTACTACATTGAATGTGCGATAACCAAGCGTGCTCATATCCGAGAGCGCGGAAATTCGAATCGCTTATTCACCCTATAGGGGATCATCAATCGCACGACATGTGCCACAAGGAACCTCATGTCAACCCTCCTCCCATCCATACATACTCGTTGGGCCATCTTCATGCGGTCCGAGCACCTAGCACCCCCTCGAGCGGCCCAAGCTCGGCTTGGCCCTCGAGGGTCGGCCTAAGCCTCGCCCTCAACCACGCCCAACCGCATGAGGTCATGCCCCATCGAATAGCATGCGATGAAAGAATAGCTTACCGTCCCATTCTCCAGCATGCGACCAACAAAGTGTGCTCGATCAAAGGGCAAACAATGGATCGGTCCTCAACTGACACAGGCGAGACTACAACACTTGGGTCTCCACACCCAAATGATCCAACTCTCTCGCCCGGTCCCCATTTCGCATTTCCAAACATAGACCTACCCGTTGCAGCCCAATATTCATGAAGTAATTGATCTCAAGCGATGGAACCATCCACCACTTGGCCCATACCTGACCTCTAAGCAAACTAAGCATGGATATGATTTATTTACCCATAGCCTAGCTCCAAGGGAGGTGTTCAACAATTATCAAGAGGTGTATGTGCAACAAATAGGTTCCAATACCACTACCACAATTCAACTCCTAATGCATAACTTAGCCAACCAATAGACAATTGATTCACAAAAATAACATTTCATATAGGGTTGAATATGCTTAGGTGCTTGCCTGATGCTTCTGCTTGAGTATCGACAATGACTTGCTCTTCGGCAATCCCCTCGACCACGGCCACGTCAGTCACCGCGGTCTCGTTCTCTACACGGACACAATGCATGAATGAGATGCATGTAATGCAGATAAAAAGAAATACAAGTGCCTTACCCCACCGAAAACAGTACAACCGGCGAGCACTGCGCGAGTCGCAGATTAGCCAACCCGGACAGTCCAGGTTTAACATCCGGACAACTCGGACATTCCGGACAATTTGTCCGGACTCTACGGATTGCCCAGTACTTGTAAAATGGCTCGCGAGATTGAAGTGCTCTCAAGTCTTGCGCCACCGCGGGGGCTCGATCTACAACTTTCCTACACGCGGCCAAGCCGGAGAAGCTCCAAGCTAGCCCGAACACGACGAAACGATGCTCACTTCTAAAAACCCCAACCAAAAACTAATCAAATGCTTAGAACGACATCATCTAATCCCGATCTCTCACCCTATACCCAAGCATTGCCTAATCCAACCCCCAAATCCAACCACCCACCAAAACCCTAACATTCCCCAAAGTTGGCCCCCAAACACCCCGATCTACAAGACCTAGCCTCCAAATGCTCCTAGAACCCAAGAACCATGGACCCAACTCCAAGGAGAGGTCTTACCTTCAAGGAGGACGAAGAGGAAGAAGGGGGAACCGGGTGGGGGAAGAAGGACGCCGGCTTGGGGAGGAACTTGAGGTCACCGGGGTGGGGAAGTCACCGGGGAGGAGCACAGGAGGACGACGGCTTGATGGGGAGTCGCCGGAGACGAGCTCGGGTGGAGGAGAGCATGCACAAGGGAGTGGAGAGCAAAAGGTAGGGGAAAAAATGGGGTAGAGGCTAAGAGAAACGGGTCTTTATACTAAACCCCCCGACAAGTCCGGACCCTCCGGACAATTAGTTCGGACACTCCAGATTGGGGTATTCGGTTAACCCAATCTGGACACTCCGGATATTTCATCCGGACATTACGGGTTAGGGCTTTCGGGTAGACCCAGTTCGGACACTCCGGATGCTTCATCCGGATACTCCGGGTTCTATCCGGACGTTCCGGACTACCCAGAATTTTTTTGGCGCAGGATCCCATCACCACGTGAGTCAAATTTTGAAATCGGGGCCTTGACACGTTGTGAACATGTTTTGTGCCAGACCAAGTTTTACAAAAACTGTAAGCTTCTATGTTACGCCGGACCATGCACGCCAGACCAAATTCTTGGTCCGCCGTGAACGCATTTTTGAGCGTTGTTTTTGCTTTGAATTGAACCGAGACTTTCGCATGTACGCCGGACCAAATATTTGGTCCGTCATGAGCTGCGCCGGACCGGTGTTTAGTCCGGCGTGAATGGATTTTTCTAGGGTTTTGCCCTGTGTACGCCGGACCAATGTTTGGTTCGCCGTAAACGTGATATGCTCAGGTTGAGTTGTTTTGTATGCAATGCTCGTGTGAGTGATTGCATGGATTGACTTTGAGTCATGTCGTGGACTTGTGCTCAGATTCGTTTCTTGTTTGTTCATGTGTAGGTATTGCTAGAAGGTGAACGTGGTCGATGACGGGACCGGAACTAGGTTCATGGAGGAACCAAGTTTCGGGACTAGGTTCAGGGAGGAACTGAGGTCTTGGTGGTCAAGGATGTCATGCGGGACGTTCGGGGTAAGAGAATGGTGCACGTGAGGAGTTGTCAGTCACATGAGTATGTCAGATGGGCCATACGTGTGCAGAGTTGTAATCGTTTGGGGTAGCTTGCAAGTATTGAGCTAGGTTGGGCCAAGTGGACATGTATGCGTACTCCTTGTAGTTGCTCCTTTAAATAGGATGGGTTGTCTCCTGTTGAAGGGTATCAATTAGAGATGGGCGCATTGAGAGCCTTGTTTAGGGTTTGTACTCTTTTAATGGGAGTACTTTAGACAAAAAGAAATAAAGATCAATTCTTCCAGATTCTTTGCGTGCTACAGTAACCTCGTAGCTATAGTACACGCGTGCTACAATAATCTCTGTTTTGGGGTTCTTTTTCTTGCACATCTTCTGGTTCTAGATTGGATCTTTGATTTCTTGAGTTTCTCCTTGATTTGATCCATCCAAAGGCTTTTTAGGGCATCAATCTAGCATTCAACAAAGTTTTGTTGAATCTTTTGTCGTTCTTGGTTAATTTACAAGTTTTGATTAGATTGGTTTTCGTCAAGTTCTGTCACAGCAAGCTTGCGAGGTTCCTAACTTTTGATCCGTAAGTCTGATCGAGCTGATTCTTTTTGGGTTCGATTCGTATTGGAATCTAGTTTCTTTTGTCCAAATTTCAGATCGATCCGATGGTTGGATCTCTAGAAATTCATGTTTTACCAAATGTTTATCAATCTGTTTTTGTCGAATACGAGGCAATTATTTGGTTTTGGTTTAGGGTGAACTTTTAGTTGATCAAAGATTTGGTTTTAACTTTCACACAATCATGCACCCCCCTCTGAATGCTATATTCGTATACATCGATCCTACAGGTTTGTACTATGCACAAAACTCAGTTTCGTTCATTGGCCATTGTGATATACTTATGTAGGTTTCACTGGGTTCTAATTGTTCTTGAACAAGCCCAAAACTAGGCTATGTACCTTGACTCAACACAAGGCAGCAACCACGATTTGATTCATTTCGCAAAATTACTAAGCAGGTAATCACGTTTCCTCCGTACATAACATTGGTCATTTAAGTTGTTCCAGGTTTATGTTGCTCTTGGAATGGCTGAGGCTAAACTTTTCCAATCACGTAGGGCGTACAGAGCGTATAAGGATGGGGCGCAACTGCAACATGATTTTAACTTTTCGGTATCTGCTATACACAATAATCCTATATCAAACTACGTAATAATGTATCTACAACTAACTTATTTATTGTTTGCAGTGCCACCAGCAGGGTCAAGGAGATAACCTATGTGGATTTTATGTCTGCCACAACATGCAACTCATCCTCGAGACTAGAAAGAGTGCTAAGGTTGCAACTGCGTTGAGCAACAACGATTTGATCAAAATTCGAGGGGAACTTTGTTTTTTCCTTATCACTGAAGTCATAAATAAAGATGGCGTGTACCACACTAACTTGTAAGAACTGGCCTGAGTTGTATAATTGCGGTTATTCTTGTTTGTACATTTCTCATTTTTCTGTATTTGATACGATTCATTGTATTGTCACCTGATATTATCATTATTACAATTTTGGTCATCTTGAATGCAATTGTCTTGCTTGTTGGAACTAAATTCTTCCATCATGCATACTAATTTGTTGTAGAACCATGTGTATATCACAGACGGTTCTATTTAGAAACCGTGTGTGGTACTAACACACAGACGGTTCTGATTAGAAACCGTGTGTGACACTTGAATACCACAGATGGTTCTCGTTAGAAACCTTGTCTGATACTGAAAAATCACAGACGGTTCGAATTATGCACCGTCTGTGAAATTCAAGTATCACAAACGGTTGTAATTCGAATCCGTCTGTGAAATTGGTTCCAAGAAAAAAAAAATGGTGTAAAGACTAAAGAGGAAATCAAGATAACCTTCTTGCATGTTCTTCCTTGGGGCGACGGGCTGGGGGTCGGAGGCCGGAGGCGGTGACAGACGGGTGCGGGGCGTTCGACAGGGGTAGATGAGGGGCCGGGGCAGGAGGCGGGCGCGGGGGAGGCTGGGCGGCGGGCCGGAGGCGGGCGCAGTGACACCGGGTGCGGGGCGTTCAGGAGGCAGATCTGAGGCAGGCGCGGGGAAGGCCGGGGTAGGAGAAGGGCGCGGGGGCGGCGCGGAGCAGGAGGGCTCGCGGGGGAGGCAGGGGGCGGCGGTGTGAGGGGCGTGCGCGGTGTGACGAATTGGGGGCGGCGTGAGGGGTGGTTTGACGAATTGTGACAGCGCCCGAGTGACCTAGCTAGTTAATCGCCCTATTTTCGTCGGTCCTAATGCCAGCCGACGACAATATAGTACTATTTTCATCGGCTCCACGTTGGCTGACGAAAATAGAGGAATATTTGCGTCGGCCCCAGCTTGGCTGACGAAAATATTATTATGTTCGTCGGCATGGGTAAAACCGATGAAAATAATTATGGCCGACGAAAATAATACAGTTTCCTATAGTGTATAACTAAAACAATATATATTACTACTGAGAGAGAACATATATACTAGTAACAGTGCTTGTACTAATTAAACAAAACATGATGAATCATGCGGCATAGAGTTAATAGCTAGAACTTTGGAGCTAGGTAGAGCGTTTATGGTACTCTCCAGCCACGTCTTGGTCTCTTGCCATTGCCGATCAATTTGTTCATGCGCTAGTTGAGACGGTGGGGTGCTGGTGCAGTAGTGCACGAGTAGCTGGATCAAGGTTAAGGGAGGGAATTTATCAATGATGCCGAATCCGTCAATAACCTCCGAGATCCTCTCCTCTTTTCGGGCCTTGAGGTCATACATATAGATGGCGTAGGCTTCATGTTGATCTTGTTGGGAATAGTCCCACATTGGTTGTGAAGAAGGCTTGAGTATGGTTTATAAGGGTGAGGGAGCACCCCTCATTGAGCTAGCTTTTTGGGGGGAGATGGCCCAACAGACCTTGGCCCGCTGCTCGGGTTGGGCCTGCGAGTGTGTGCTGCAGCCCAACGACCTGGGATCCGGACGCGCTAGGGTGGCGGTCCGGCTAACAAGTGGTATCAGAGCCCAGGTGCCCCAGGTGGTTCCTAGATAATCTCGGCCCAATGTGTGAGGGGGAGATTGTTGGGAATAGTCCCACATTGGTTGTGGAGAGGGCTTGAGCATGGTTTATAAGGGTGAGGGAGCACCCCCTCATTGAGCTAGCTTTTTGGGGGAGATGGCCCAACAGACCTTGGCCCGCTGCTCGGGTTGGGCCTACGAGTGTGTGCTGCAGCCCAACAACCTGGGATCCGGATGCGCTAGGGTGGCGGTCCGGCTAACAAGTGGTATCAGAGCCCAGGTGCCCCAGGTGGTTCCTAGATAATCTCGCCCCAATGTGTGAGGGGGAGATTGTTGGGAATAGTCCCACATTGGTTGTGGAGAGGGCATGAGCATGGTTTATAAGGGTGAAGGAGCACCCCCTCATTGAGCTAGCTTTTTGGGGAGAGATGGCCCAACAGACCTTGGCCAAGAGGTCTCGAGTTCAAGACCCGGTTGGTGCAATTAAAAAATAATAATTGTAGCCCACTTCTATTCCACGTCTTAGGCCTGAGGGAGCTTACACGTGAGGGGGAGTGTTGAAGTATAAGTGAATTGCCCGTCTTTCCTCATCAGCTTAAGCTTTTGGGTGAACTGGCTGGTGCATGCAACTCAATGTGGTATCAGAGCCTCAAGATCTTGCATGTGGCCATGGCGATGGTCCCGCACGGTGCCGGGGGGAGCACGGTGTCGCTGTCCTACCCGGTGCTCTTGCCGGCGAACTACACGGCATGGGCAAACAATGTGGAGGCAATCCTTGATGCCCAGGGCCTCTGGGAGGCGGTGTCTCCTACGGAAGGAGTGGCGGTGGACGAGCGGAAGAACAAGACGGCGAGGGCGCAGCTTCTCCAAGCGTTGCCGGAGGACATCCTCATGCAAGTCTCGACAAAGACGGGACGGCGACGCTGGGTTTAGGGGAAGATAATTGTTGGGAATAAACCTAGCGGCGTGTGCGTGCGCGCAGCTGGTGGCGTGACTGTGTCGTGTGCTGATCGTGTGGCGATCCGAGTTGTGGGGCATGCATGCGTTTGAGTCGGTTTGCAGCTTGCCGCGTACGTAGCGTGGAGGAGTTGCATGCAGTAGGGGCCGTTGTGGTCTGTTGGAGGCAGCCGCGTCGTGCGCGTTGTCTGTCGAAGAGATGCGTTCTCCATCCAGTGTCGAATAAGAGTCGACAAGTCTTGATTAGGGGAAGATTGTTGGAAAATAATCAAGACTTGCCAAAAATTAATGATTTGCCGTGTCATGAAAGACAATAAATCATGATACAATAGGCAATCAGATCATTCAATAGGTTTGTTTCCTTAGTTAGGTTTTCTATGTTTAGGTGATCCACCCACTATATAAGGGCATGTAACCAGTGAGTTTAAACACCAGAGAGTGCAGCGTGTGTGCGCTGCAAGCGTTTGGGCGCACTGCTTTTCTCGTGCTACTATTCATCATCTTCTTCCTCCCGCTATTTCTGTTCTTGAGCGTTTGAGTGCGTATGTACGCCTGGGAAGTCTAACAAGTGGTATCAGAGCCCAGGTGCCCCAGGTGGTTCCTAGATAATCTCGGCCCAATGTGTGAGGGGGAGATTGTTAGGAATAGTCCCACATTGGTTGTGGAGAGGGCATGAGCATGGTTTATAAGGGTGAGGGAGCACCCCCTCATTGAGCTAGCTTTTTGGGGGAAGATGGCCCAACAGATCTTGGCCCGCTGCTCGGGTTGGGCCTGCGAGTGTGTGCTACAGCCCAACGATCTGGGATCCGGATGCGCTAGGGTGATCTCTATCCATGGAGAAGATACAGTTGCCGTCAATGGAAGGGAACTTATCAGAATCAACAGATAGGCACCTGTCGCCGAGGAAGAGAGCACGGCTACCGATGCATCTGGTCGGCTCGATCGACTTCCTCTCGGCGTCCACCCTGAAAAGCTCAACGCTACGGCTTGCGCGTTGATGACGGATGAGCAGCATCTCCCCGGCAGATTTGACCAAGTAGTAACGAGGATACGGGTACATCTCAGGAGAGGAGAAGACGATGCTGCTCAGCAGAGCGGTCATCTGCTGATCGGCTATGCCCCATATGCTGCGTACCTTGTCCAGCACGCTGTGGTACTCCACCGCTCCGAAACGCTCGGCGTCGGGCTCGGCCGAGTACGCCGTACCGCATTGACCACCGAGCCAGAAGACCATGGTGGGCGAAGGGCCGGCCTGCAGATAGGCAGTGGCGTGGAGCACGGGACTAGCCGGCGCGGGCGCCATGAAACGAAGGGAGGAAGCCGTGAAAAGGGTTGACGACGAGTGCGGCGTGCGGAGGGCTCCTGTCCGACAGGACGAGGAGGCCGCCGGTGCTGGTGATGAAGTAGTAGTCCCCGAGACGTGGAAGCTCTCTGCGGAGGTAGCGGCCGGTGGTGGTGTTGAGGAAGAGGCGGGAGGTGTCGTCGGCGCCGCTCCCGCGGGTTGTCTTGTGTTCGTCGAGCATGACCCACTGCCGGGCGTGGAAGCGGGGGTCGGCCGGGCTGGCCTTGGGGTCGTCGGTGGCGGAGCGCCAGCTGCGGCAGGCGGCGCGCAGGTTCATGAAGTAGTCGATGTCGTCGGTGGCGAGGAGGCAGTCGCCGACGCAGCGGACGAGGTCCGAGGTAAGCGACGACCAGTCCGCCATGGCAGGCTGTGCAGCTAGGAGGCTCTTAATTTTTGCGTGAACAGGGGGATAGCTAGGGCAACCTTACAGCAAACGATCTTGAACATCCAATTTATGCAATGGACGTAACCTGCATCTCGGACTTATCTGCTCGTGGCATACGTGGATACTGATATTCGATCGTCTGTCAAATCCATGTCCTGTTCGGTGAATTACCAACATGCACTATGCAGCCGTGTACACCTTTGATACAACTTTAATTGCTCCCTCACATAAAACGATTAAGCATTAATGCTTTAACCATTGGATCGTACAGAACAAATCTAGCTCGATCACATGCACTTTGTGTTGGAAATGTGCGCAATATTTTAATTCCAGATTTTACCAAGAGACAAATATCACAGATAAATAGTGATGCACAAAGTAAATCTAACAGCAGGCTACACATTGTACTTCCAAACATATATACTCAATAAATAGAGTATGATTGAGTCGAACGATCACGAATGATTTATAGTTGGGCTTGATGAAGAACAGAACGATGAGCAGAAGAGGTCGTAGAAGAAGTCGAAGTCGAGGAAGCAGCGCAGGAGCGGTCGCGCAGATGCGCAGCCCAGAAACCTTATTACCGTCCCGTGCAGGTGAACTCTCACTACTACAGAACAGTAAATAGGAGTCGGTCTATCAGTGTCGGTTTTGTTGGAACCGACACAGTAAAGTTTTTTGTGTCGGTTCTAAAAACCAAATCGGGGAGTGTGTCAGGTTATAATTGAAACCGACACTAATAGTTTATTATTAGTGTCGGTTTGTTATTAAAACCGAAACAAATATTATTTGTGTCGGTTTGTAATTACAACCGACACTAATAAATTTTTATTTGTGCCGGTTCTATTTAAAAACCGACACAAATACTTTTTCGGTTATTAGTGTCTGTTTGTAAATAGAACCGACACTAATACCTATTATTTGTGCCGGCTCCATTTACGAACCGACACTAATAAACCCTCCTATACCTACCACTACAGCTCGCAGCTCCTCGCTGCATTCCCGATCGATCGCAGCCTCCTGCTCCATTGCCGATCGCAGCTCTTGCTCCATTGCGCATTATCTAGCTGCTCCATTGCCGATCGCAGTACATCCATTTTGGAGCTTGTACTCCCTCTAAGTGTGTTTCAAGGTGAGTAAATTGTTGTCCTCTCTTAATTTGTGGTTATGTAGATGGAATTTAATGTTTAGATTTAGTACAATGATGATTAATTTATATGAGCTCAAATTATGGTTGAGATTGATTTTGTTTTTATTTATATAATATTTTATAGTTGTTGAATTTATTACCTAGGTCCTTTGGATGAACTTTTGTGCGGTATAAACACTCAAATTACCTAGCTCCTTTAGATGAATTTCTTACCTAGCTCCTTTAGATGCTAATATAGATTAAAATCTCTTCGTTAGTTTTTATATAATATAGATTAAAATCATGTCCATCTACTATTGTTAACTAATTTACTATTATCAAACATATATCAAATTTCAGTAAGTAATGATTTGAACGCCATCTAGTTAAAATTTAATGTTTATATCTAGTTCAATTAAGTTTAATTTATATGTTTTTATTGATCTAGCATTTTGTAGATTATGAATTATTTACGTACCTAGCTCCTTTAGATGTACTTTTGTCTAGCTTTATATAATGTAGAATAAAAGTATGTCTATTTACTATTGTTAGCTAATTAATTATTATGTCCGTCCACTACATATATTAATTATTATCAAACATATATTAGAAAGAGTTGGTACTTTATGGCAATCCCGATAGATGATTGGAACTTTATCCTCGATAGGAGAAAAAAGAATTGGAACTTTTGTCTAGCTTTATATAATATAGAATAAAGTTATGTGTATTTACTATTGTTAGCTAATTAATTATTATCAAACATATATTAAATTTTAATAATCATATGATGGTTTAGATTTAGTTTCTTTTATTGATCAAGCATTTTGTAGATGATGAATTTATTACCTAGCTCCATTACATAAAATTTTGCTTAGCTTTATATAATATAGTTTAAAATTATGTCCATCCACTTTTGTTAGTTAATTAATTATTATCAAACATATATTAAATTTAAGATATTAAATTAAATTTGTGGACTCTACTTGTAATTTAATGTTTAGACCTATTTCAATTAAGGTTAATTTGATAATCGTTTATGTTAATTAATTATAGATGGATCGAGATGGATGTACAGGCGGCATCAGTTACAATCGAGAATACATCGACTGCGTCTCGCTTTTCTAAGATTCACGAGGAGGACAAGTTGCAAAAGAAAAGGAATACATACATTGTCCATGTATTGATTGCAAGAATGAGAAGATGTTTTCAGATAAAGAGCATATCCACTTGCACTTGATTCGAAGGGGTTTTTTACCTGGCTATACATATTGGACAAGGCATGGTGAAGAAGAGATCATACATGAAGGAGTTAACGTCAACAACGACGGAGCAAGCAACATGGTAGATGACATCGGTTACGGATCCGATGGGGATAGGTTGCTCGTCGATGATGAAAATAATCTAGCTCAGATGTTGCGTGATGCAGAAGGGAACTACACTAGGCAGAGAGAGTTTAATCAATTCCAGCGTTTGATGGAGGACTCATACAAACCTTTGTTCCCGGGTTGCAAGGAGGAATACACAAAATTGCACACCGTGTTGTCACTACTAAAATTGAAAGCAAGCAATGGTTGGTCCGATAAGAGTTTCACGGCATTATTACATCTCTTAGTGGACATGCTTCCAGAGGGAAACGTATTGCCTGAAACCACATATCTTGCAAAGAAGGTTGTATGTCCCTTGGGATTGGAAGTAGAAAGAATACATGCATGTCCAAACGACTGTATACTCTATCGCAAAGAGTATTCAGACATGCATGTATGTCCGGTATGCAAAACATCAAGATACAAGCGAAAGAGTGATGACAGCAATGTCAGCGAGGTAAAGAAAGGACCTCTTGCTAAAGTGGTATGGTATTTGCCAGTAATCCCTCGGTTGAAGCGTTTATTTGGAAACAAAAAACACGCCAAATTGTTGCGATGGCACTCGGAAGAGCGTAAGAGGGATGGAAAGCTGAGACACCCTGCTGATTCTCGCCTGATGGAGAACCATCGATAGGCTCTTCAGGAACAACTTCGGAAATGAACCTAGGAATATAAGGTTTGGATTGAGTACAGATGGAATGAATCCTTTCGGTAATATGAGCAGCATTCATAGCACTTGGCCCGTGACTCTCTGTATCTACAACCTTCCTCCTTGGTTGTGTATGAAACGAAAGTACATTATGATGTCGCTGCTTATTCAAGGGCCGAGACAACCTGGCAACGATATTGATGTATACCTGCAACCATTGGTGGAAGATCTTCTGATACTGTGGAATGAAGGTGTGCAGGTATGGGATGAGTACAAACGGGAGTACTTCACTCTACATGCATTATTGTTTTGCACCATCAATGATTTTCCTGCCCTAGGTAACCTATCTGGTCGTACTATAAAAGGGGCCAAAGCATGTCCACAGTGCTTGGATGAAACAGAAAGTGTGTGGCTCAACAACTCAAGAAAAACTGTGTATATGCGTCACCGTAGGTTCCTTCGAAGGAATCACCCCTACCGCAATATGAAGAAACAATTTGACGGAACAAAGGAGAACGGTTTAGCTCCAAGGCCTCGTCGTGGGGAAGAAGTATATGATATGGTTAAGGATATTAATGTTGTACTTGGAAAAGGTAGTAATAATACTTCAAGATCCCGAACTGAGAAGACCACGTGGAAGAAGAGATCGGTATTTTGGGACTTGCCCTATTGGAAAGACTTAGAAGTTCGACACTGCATCGATGTCATGCACGTAGAGAAAAACGTATGTGATAGTTTGATTGGTCTTTTATTGAATATTCCTAGCAAAACTAAGGATGGACTCAAGTCACGAAAGGACCTAGAAGATATGAAAATCAGATCCGAGCTACATCCTCAAGACACCGGGTCAGCCGACTTTATCTTCCCCCAGCTTGCTACACTCTATCCAAGAAAGAGAGAACAGAACTTTGCAAGTGCTTACATAGTGTGAAAGTTCCATCCGGTTATTCCGCAAACATAAAAAAACTGGTTTCGATGAACGATTTGAAGTTAACTGGCATGAAGTCTCACGATTGTCATGTGATGATGACACAAATGCTTCCTATTGCAATTAGAGGTATTTTGCCTGACAAAGTCCGAGAGACAATAATGAGGTTATGTTTCTTCTTTAACGCAATTTCACAGAAGGTTATCGATCCTGTTGGACTATGTGAACTGCAGGATGATGTGGTGAAGACTCTATGCCAACTAGAGATGTACTTTCCTCCATCATTTTTTGATATCATGGTCCATCTCATTGTTCATATTGTGAATGAGATAAAGATATGCGGCCCTGTATTCTTGCATCAGATGTACCCGTTCGAGAGGTACATGGCTGTTTTGAAGAAATATGTACGTAATCGATCTCGGCCGGAGGGCTGCATTGTAGAAGGTTATGCAACTGAAGATGTTATCGAGTTCTGCGTCGATTACATGGACAATGTCGATCCGGTTGGTGTGCCTGTATCTCGACATGAGGGTAGGCTAGCTGGAAAAGGGGTCATCGGAAAGAAATCAATAAATACTTACGATCATGTTTTGTTTGAGCAAGCACATTTCACAGTCTTGCAACAATCAGTTGAGGTGTCCTCGTTTATGGACTTGCATAAGGATGAGCTACGGAGGAAAAACCAAGGACGATCAGAGGTTTGGATAACAAAAGAGCACAACCGTTTGTTCAATCACTGGTTTAAGGAACACATGACTGGGAGAGAAACGAGTGTTACATTGAGGTGGTTGGCAAAGGGGCCATCAGGTACAATCGTGACATGGCAAGGATACGATATAAATGGGTATACATTTTACACTAGAGGTCAAGATAGCAAAAGCACTTACCAAAACAGTGGTGTTCGTGATAGATGCTTATGACAAAGACAGCAAGATTTAAGAGTAGCTTCTATGGGTTCATAGAGGAGATTTGGGAGCTCGACTATTGTATTTTCAAGATCCCGATGTTTCGGTGTCGTTGGATCCAACTCCCAATGGGTGTGAAGGTGGACAAGTATGGCTTCACTATTGTGAACATTGAACATGTCGGATATACAAATGAACCATTCAGATTTATGAAGCAAGTAGCACAAGTCTTTTACGTAATTGACCCGGCAGATAAGAAGCGTCATGTTATTCTTCACGGAAAAAGAAGAATCGTCGGAGTTGAGAATGTCATGGATGAGGACGAGTACAACCAGTTTGACGAGTTGCCACCTTTCGTAGATGGAAGCATCGAGCTAGATGAAGAAACCATCGAGGAAGAAGCTACATATCATCGCGATGATCATGAAGAAGGGCAAATTGTTAAATAAAATTAGCTAGCAGTAATGTCAATGTGATGTAGACTTTTAGTTGTTATTCTCATGTTGATTACATTTTTGGAATATTGTTATAATATCAAAAAACTAACAATCCTATATTGTAAATAAATATATACCTATTATATATTTATGTCGACTTTTTGTTATTATACTCATGTTGTTTACAATTTTGGGATATGTTTATAATATCAAAAAACTAACAATCCTATATTGTAAATAAATATGTACCTATTATATATTTATGTGGACTTTTTGTTATTATTGTCATGTTGATTACATTTTTGGAATATTGTTATAATATCAAAAAACTAACAATCCTATATTGTAAATAAATATGTACCTATTATATATTTATGTCGACTTTTTGTTATTATACTCATGTTGATTACATTTTTGGAATATTGTTATAATATCAAAAAAGTAACAATCCTATATTGTAAATAAATATGTACCTATTATATATTTATGTGGACTTTTTGTTATTATTATCATGTTGATTATATTTTTGGAATATTGTTATAATATCAAAAAACTAACAATCCTATATTGTAAATAAATATGTACCTATTATATATTTATGTCGACTTTTTGTTATTATACTCATGTTGATTACATTTTTGGAATATTGTTATAATATCAAAAAAGTAACAATCCTATATTGTAAATAAATATATACCTATTATATATTTATGTCGACTTTTTGTTATTATAATCATGTTGATTACAATTCTCTAATAACAACAAATTAAAAACCTATATTTGTGTCGGTTTTATCCTTAAACCGGCACAAATAAGACACTTTTCAGAGTCGGCTCATGGTTAAAACCGACACAAATATAATTTCAGTGCCGGTTATTTACTATAACCGACACTAATATATTTTCAGTGCCTTTTCGTTAATGGAACCGACACTGAAAACCCACCATATATCTCCCGTGCTTAGGGCTCGCCATTCGCCACTCTCCGCCCTAACCCTAACCCTAACCCCGCCCGCCGCCGTGCTCGACACCGCTCAACCCGCCCGCCGCCGTGCTCGACACCGCTCGACCCGCCCGCCCGCCGGTGCTCGTCTCGCTGGTGGTCGTGCCCGCCGCCGGTGCTCGTCTTCGCTCGACCCCGCCCGCCCGCCCGCCCGGTGCTCGTCCTCGCTGGTGGCCGTGCCCGCCCGCCCGGTGCTCGTCTTCGCTCGACCCCGCCCACCCGCCCGCCCGCCCGGTGTTCGTCCCCGCCGGTGGTCGTGCCCGCCCGGTGCTCGTCTCCGCCGGTGGTCGTCCCCGCTCGACGCCGCCCGCCGCCGTGCTCGATCCCGCCCCGCGACGCTGAGGTAATTACCCCGCTGTCAGACCCCCAATGGAACCCCGTAGTGGTCTTGAATCCTGAATCTTTATGGTTGCTACATTGTATATCCAATTTATCTACTTATGCTTGATTGGTACTTCAGTCATTGCGGTGCTAAATCTGGATGAATATCACGTCAAACAACTAACTCAACCATGACAGCCTGTGCTAAATCATAGCTCGTTTAGTTTCTTCATTGTTTTTTTGTGATGTTCATTATTCATGCTATTGAGCTCTATAGAATGGTCACTTAGTCATGCCCTTATGGCAAAATGCAAAATTCCAAACTGATATGGAATTTTCAATCTACCATTTCTGAATTTGCTTCGATATGGCAAGAGATGAAAGATAATGGTACAATGATAGCTAGTACTCCGTCTGATTTCAGTGCTAATGAAAGATAGTGATACAATGTATATTCAAAGAATGTGAGTAGGCAGCCTAACCTTTTATTTCATTGTAATGGAAGATTAGTCCTGAATTATAAAATGAATTTCCAAATAAGACTACTAGTTCTAATATAAAAACACACTACGTCAGGATGGGCCTATAGTAACACGCATATATGCTACTGTAGCTCGAAAAAAGTGTTACTGAGTCCTATTGCAACATATTTGTTTAGTGTTACTATAGCCTACGTTGCTATAGAAGGGTCTACTGTAACATGTAACAAGTGTTCTTGTATTAAAAAAAGATGTTGCAACTATGCTACAGCAACATGCATCAAATGTGTTGCTATAGACTGCAGTAACACCTTTTCTAGCAAGAGCAACATATTAGTGTGTGTTGCCATAGACCCTAGTAACACCTTATTTTTGCTAAAGCAACATAGTAGCATGTGTTTCCATAGACCCTAGTAACACATTTTTAGATACAATAATTGAACTTAGTAACACCTTTTTTGAACAACAACAACACAATGTTGAGCTCCTAAAATAAATTTAAATATCTTTATTATTTTCTTATTTTTTTGTGATGTACAAATTAAAATTGATTCATAGAATATCCTTTGATAAGCATATATAACACACTGTACATCAATACAAAACACAAATGACCATAAATGGAACAATCATAACATATTGCATTGCATCAAACAAATAAAATATCAAGTACTTCACACCATTCGATAGAATACATAACGATTTGATTTCCAGAGAAGACAAATCTTTAGTCTATGAATCTAAAATACATTGTTCTAAATAAAAAAAATATAAAATATATCTAGTGTTGCCTAATCTTCATGAAATTCTTTGCTTCTAGATCCCTTCATGTGGTAAGCAACCAAATGTTTGAATTTCAACCATTAATTTTTTCAACCTGCACAAAAGAAAGTATAAACCTTTATGGTTGCAATTACAAAATATAATATATGCACTTCATTACAATTGAAGAAAGAAACAATTAACATACACAAATCCTTCAATCCTCCATCTATCATAATTCTAGGATTGTGAAGCTAAAAAAGAAATCAACCAACCTCAAAAATCAAGGGATAGACAAAAATGAGACCATGAAACTATGAAGATAGACAAAACCAATCTATTGGTTTTCCTAATGAATGCATTTATAGAAGCTCTATCAAGTGGTCTAATTGACCGAAGGTTGATCATCTGTTGACAAATATCAGTAGAAAATAAGGAAATATTGATGGCATGTACCATTTAAAGGAAAGAAGATATCATGTTGATTAGTTATAATGAACATATATTGTACAAAAGAAATTACCTCCGCACTGATTCCTTCCTTGGACAATATCCTGAGCAAACTGAAAACAAGCTAAGCATGAGAATACAACAAAACAATAGTGTAATATCACACAAGCTGAAAGACTACTTAAACCCATCCTGCTCAACAAACCATCCCTCTCTTAGAACAAAATGGAAAAGAAAATACAAGTTTCAATAGGGCAACCAGCAGATAAGTTTGACTTAGCAGCAAAGGGGTATTGATGCACTAAATTACACTCCTTAGACAAACAAGATATATGACATCATACATAATTGGAAGTTACTGATGTGTCAAATCCTACAGAGTTAATGATTTAAAATCCTCAGTCCTCCTCCACATTGTTTACCAAATATAGCATGACACACCTGAAGAGCATAACCGACCATCTTGGAGAATGCAGTAATTGTAACATCTTTTCCCTCACGTTCTATCTACAGAAAGAAGATATCCACTAGTAAGTGCATAGAATTTCAGAAAGTATATTCCAAAAATAAATATATAAGATTATGCATCTAGTCTCTAGAAAACCGTGTATTCATCGAAAGAAAAGTCTTCCTGTCAAACCATCATATTTGTATGCAACAATGTATAACTACTTTCCTTCCAACACATGCACATAAAAACATACCTTAGCTTTGCCAATCAGCAGACAGAAACTAGAATCAAGCACCGCAGCTATAAACAGGAATGATTCTCCATATCATAGAAAACAACATAATAACGTATCTATCAATGAAATGCTACCTGCATGTAGCATCCAATTGAAGTATCATCATACTCGAAGAACAAAAAATTTTGCAATCAGTTTTAGGAGTTACTTACATGCATAATTTTTGCAATCAGTTTTAGGTTCACAAAAATTGCAATAAATAGTAAATTACTCACCTTAACAGGATGTCCGCCATCCAAAAATGTCTTTAGGAATGTCTGCCATCTAGAATATGATATCCCCTACATAGGCTACAAAACATACAATGGACCACAAATCCAACCTCAAAGCATCATGCATCATAGACCCAAAACAAAACTAACACAGAGTCCTTAGTCCTTCACTTGTCGAATCACACACAAAAAGAGAGGGTTGAATCGAGATACATCGCTGGAGCAAGAGCACGCGCCATGAGCATAGCCTTCTCAAGGCTAGAAGGGGATGGAGTGCAACAAGAATGACAATGGGTGTAACACCCCGGCACCCTTGTGCCCCGAATGTTACACCCTAAGGCTCCCGCAAACACATCGTTGTTCTCTATAAATATATCGGTGGTCGTGAATAGGGAAGTACTTATCAAATTCATTTTATGCGTCATCATCTAAAAGTAATCACAGTAGCTTATATTGATGTACACTTGTAGGAGATGCAAGTGCAGCCCAAAACTTAAATCCCAATGAAGAAACAATATACTTAACTAGCAGCAATAGTAACAATGTTTAGCCATCAAGTTCAAGTACACATCAACAACAATAATAGCACTGTCAATAGTATTACTACTAGGATAGGGCATGCGAGTTTCGATACCTCGGATCGGGCGCCGACGAGGGGAGGCCGCCGATGCTGGTGGCGGTGCTTGCCGGGAGGCCGATCGAGCAGGCGCCACCAAGAATCGCAGGAGGGGCGCGGCCATGGAGGAGCCTGGGAGGGCGAGCTCGGCCAGGGGCGTCGCGCCGGAGGGAGGGAGCCAGGGCGGCGCTCGGCCGGAGAAGGGGAGCCCAGGCGACGGCGCAGCCACAGATCTGTTCTTCTTTGGAGGGCATCGGCTAGGGTTGGCAGGGAGGAGGCGCAAGGGCCAGGAGAGGAAGAAACCAGGGGCGGCGGCGCTTGCTCGGCCGAGGAGGAGCGGGGCGAGCCAGGGGGAGGCGTCGGGCATGGTGGGGAAGAGAGCAGCAGCTCAACTGGTTTGGGGAGAAGGGAGGCGTCGTGTTTTGCTGGGGCTGGAGAAGCCAGTCTGCAAAAAAGATGGAGAGGGAGTGAGGAGAGACAGATTAGATTAGTGGGAGGAAGAAAATTTTATGAGGAAAAAAGGAAGGGTTTTGATAAGTTTTATCCGGATGTTTTCTTTAATAACTATCATCCAAATTCCTGATTATTGGATTTGCTTTCAGATCAATGCACGTCCCCCCTGAATTCGAGGTGGGTTGATCCTACAGATGTATGTTTTGATCGTACGGTCCAAAGTTTGGATGTTTTTTGGGACAAAAACATCCGGATGATGCCTATATTTTGGGATTCACTCCACCTGCTCTTTGACCTCCCACAAACACAAGCACGAAAACCAAACGTCCGGACTAGGAAGCCCTAAATCTAGGATAACCACTCGCGAGTATTACAATTAAGTCATGTGCTACAATCTGCCTCTAAATGTGTTACTGTAGTATTATTATTCACATCTTACTACCATGTGTTACAATGTTCCTCTGTAACATATATTATGTGTTGCAGATGTAGTTTCCAGTAACACTTTTAGCATCTCATTAAGTATGTGTTACAACATGCCTTTGTAACACAAATTATATGTTACTGCAATATCTCTTTGTAACACATTGTTCAATATGTTACAGAAATGTGTTACAGAAGATATGTTTTGTTGTAGTGACATATGTTGCTCTGTGTTGGTATTCAATGAAAGGTATATGCCATCAGAGAGATTGAGCACACTAAGCTGAGTAATTTATGAGGTAGAGGTCGTGTTTGCGACTTTGAGGCCAAAGTTTTGTTTGTTGATCAGTTTTGGAATGAGCTTGTCAGAGCTTAATCTGCATGTTGTTCAATGAATGGAATGAGCTTAATTAGTTTTAAAAATAATTTTAGTTTGCCTTTATTTGGTTTATCATTGGAGTCTTTATTTGGTTCGCACAGTCTGGGCTCTAAAATATTACGAGTTCCGTGCTCATTCCATTCTACATCGGTCATCCAGGAGGTGATCCTGGAATAATGCTCTTACTTATGGTTTTTTCTACCTCCAGTAAATACTATTTTTGATTATTTTGTTGTGTATGCTTGCTGCTATTTGGTAGATTAGGAGTTTGATCAACTGTAAACAAAAAGGAATACAAAAATGGAATCGCCGCAACTTTCTGGAGTTTTTTTCCCTTCTCTTTCTTCTCCCTTCTTCCATGCGGGTATATACTGAAGAAATAAAGGGCTCCAATGACTCTAATTATATTTTAGAAATTGTATCAATGTTGAAAATAACATTCTTATGTGATCAGAGGGATGGGTAACTACACCAATGACTCTAATTAAACAGCCCCTAGATAAAATAAACAGCCCCATGATTCTCTCGAGAATTTGATTCATATATCTCAGCTCTTTATTGCATTTCGAAAAGAATGAACGGTTCATATTGAGTATGACTAAGTTATCCCTAATTATTATCTCTAAGTACTATATTCAATGCATGCATGTAGATCAAAGTGATATTGTTTATTGAATAGTAAACAAGGCAGAACAACATATGGAGGGGACCCCTGAGCCTAACCCGAGCAGGAGCCCGAGCAGGAGCCCGACTAGCTTCCTTAACTTCGACGAACTGGAAGCCGGCATCGTGGTTCCACCTACCACTGATGTAGAAGTAGCAAGGCGTCGTGGTCGAGGGCAAACCAAAAAACCTGAAGGCAGACATACCATCTCCGATGTTACAGATTCTGGGTCCCCTATAGCACCAAAAGAAGCAGCGGCTAAGTACAGGTCAACCTGCGGATATATTGCCAGGGATAAAGTTCCAATCACCTATCAGGATTGGCATAAAGTACCCCGCGCCACCAAAGAGGACCTTTGGACAGAGCTAAAACAAAGCTTTGAATTCCCCGAAGAAGTCAAGACCTCGTCTTGCCGGATGCATTGATGACCATGGGTACGTGTTGGAAGAACTTCAAGACCCGGTTGAATTGCACATATGTGAAGAAAAACTTGAGTCCCATCGGGAAATATCCGAAATTGGAACCATACTGGGATGAGTTCGTGGCGATGAAGTTACAAGAATCAGCAAAGAAGTCAAGTGAGGACCACGCGACAATCTCCAGAAAGAATATTCATCCCCACAGATTAGGCACAGGTGGATACGCTGAAAAATCCCCTATGGGAGAGGCAAGAAGCGAGTCCATTCAGTCCACTAGCGTAAGTCCCCTGTTTGGACTACTGCATCGAGTCAAGCACTATGTCTTTGGCAAGGGCAGCTGTCACGTCTAGTGGGGTATTATCATTCAAAAACTCAGAAGACGAAGCGATCTCCAACAAAGTCCAAGACTTGTCGGTCCAGGCTACCCAAGGCACTTTCGTTTCAGATAGGGATAAGGATGAACTTACGGTGGCCTTAGGAACCAAAGAGCACCCTGGTCGGACACAAGGTGTTGGGGCTAAGGTACCTTGGAGCAAGGGATTCCTGCATCGCCACTCTTATAGGAGTCGGAAGAGAGCCAAAGACTCGAAAATCGAAAATGAACGAGAAGCAATGAAGCAAGAGCTACTTCGAGATTTACATGACACCATACAAGAACAAGTGCAAAGACAAGTGGAAAGACAAGTGCAAGTAGCCCTAAGCAATGTAGAAGTCGAGAACACTGTTGTCCCCGGCACCTCGCGCCATCACAGCAGTTGTGCGTCGACACCACTAGTAGAAGATACATTATTAGCACATTATCCTGTGGACGACATACAATATCCAACACCTTGCCAGCTCAACATTCCTGTCATGAACATCTCTATTAAGGCTGCTACAGGCATGGCTTATCCGTGCCAAGAAGGGGGCGTTTTGCACAACTCCCCAATCGCGCTGGGATACACAAAGGTCGAGGTGGACACGGTACTTCCACAGTTCACCGACATGATGTTGGAAATGCCCGGACATGATGAAGTGACAACTTTAGGAAGTGCCATGCACACATTCATTCAGTGGCGCAAGCGTGACATTGTTCTCGACCTTCAATTGCCGTCATATCCTCTCGTAGATCTTCCGCAGTCGTCACCAGCAGCTCAGTGTCCTCCAATAGATCTTCCTCAGTCATCACCAGCAGCTCCGTGTCCTCCAATAGATCTTCCGCAGTCATCACCAGCAGCTCAGTGTCCTCCAGGTCTGAATATGATGTTATCCAGTACCGTGAATAATAAAAAGATAAAGTACAGTAGGAAAGCTAAGTCGTCCAGCATAGGCGACACCAGGTCTGAATATGATGTCATCCTGAGCCAATCTAAGGGCAAGGCGAAGTCTGCAGGACAAGATATTGTAGAAAGACTGAAATTTGTGATGGGGAAGCCTCTTGTGACCGAAAAAATGTTGAATACCCTTACAATGATGATGCAAAGATTGCACAAGTGGTACATGGAGCGGTCCAACCAGGACGTGCTGCCGAAGTCGATATGTGGAGTTTATAAAGAAGAGCATTTTCACCATGAGGGGGGTGGTTACCTCCTGGTTGAATTCGATAACTTGCACGACATGTACTACCAGGATGCCCTTGACGTGTCTCTTTTGAGATGCTGGATACTGTAAGTGTGAACTTCATAAATTATTGTCTACATTACTGTAATACCGGTAATTGTAAGTTATCGAATTCTTTATTATGTAGGTACGAGACTATTGAACTAAGAAAAAACCCAGCAGTTCGTGTGGGATTCCTCGACCCGGGATCAGTGTCCGAACCTGAAGTCCGAAGAACACCGAAGTATGTCGAGGATTACATCTATAAGGTTTTCATTAAACTTCAAGACAAGGACATGATACTGTTTCCCTACAACTTCAAGTAAGCGGTTCGCTAGCTAGTTAGATCACTCGATGTTGTTCCTTACTCTTATTGCGATCTTAGCACTAATTTTATATGGCATATTACCTGTGTATGTAGATTCCATTGGATACTCTTTGCCATTACACTAGAGAAAAGCAAAATAGTTGTATTGGATCCCCTAAACAAAGATAAAGAACTTTACAAGGACATGACAGATATATTCCAAAATGCCTTCAAAAGATATCACAAAAGTCCACGAGATACCGCCCATACCAAAAGCACTTCTCAATACGTACTGATTTCCCGGTACGCACATATTACTCCTATATCCCAATTTGTAGTAAATGACTCATTTTGTGACATTGCAGTTTATTTATTTTGCAAAGGTAACAAACAATGCAAGGCACAAATTTATGTGGGTATTTTGTCTGTCATTACATGCGGGTACTCTTAGGTTCTACAATTGTAGACAATGATGTAGAGGTTTGTCATACTAACAACACAAAATGGTTTGTGCATAACGATTTATACTAAAGTTCTCATATTAATTCTTTTCTCCTTGTAGCGCCTCAAAATCCCTACGGAAAAACTAAAACAACCTGAAATCGAGCCATTCAGTGACAACTCGCTTGGTTCATCATGAGTCAAATCATCAATAAGAATGGCGAAGTTTCATGATCCCGACAATAATGACTCAGTCTTCAGACTCATCCGAACATAATGTGTCGCATCCCACTCCGATTGATATATGTAAAATGATGTTCAATCATTGGAGTCTTCAGACTAATGCAAAGTTCATGCACTCTTGGATCCGAAAGGAGTCTTGTGTTATTTCATGCTTCTATATAGACCGATTTGCTAAATACGACAAATGCTTACTGTATGAGTATGTGTATGTGTGATCCTTCATGTTACTTTATGGATCATGTTTTGCCACTTCCGTTGATTTGGTGGGATCAGTTATGGTTTACTTGTTCAGAATCACTTTCAAAGTGATATGTTTTTAATTCTTTAAATTCAGTTTTAGCAGTAAGTATTGAACATTTGGAATATTTTTGTAATGGCATCTCTGAACACGTTTTGCTCTTCTAATGGGCATATGTAAATGCTTGGATACGTACACATCACAAATGTATGACTAGGCAACACAAGCACATTATAATGGAAACAACACATTATAATGGGCAGGCGATCTATGACAACACATTCTAATGGGCGGGGCGCGATCTATAACAACACATTATAATGGAAACAAGGGAATGGCTAAATGGCACTTAAGTGTTTTTTTGTTTACGAGTAGTCGATTTTTTTTGTCTATATAGTAATTAAATGGGAGTACAGGATGCAAATTGATTCTATCAATTTGATCTAGATCGAAGACTTAAAATTTAAGCGTTATTTAGCAAGAAAACATTTATGTTCTCTCTAGACACCCTCTAGAAATAAACGATGGTGTCTTCCCTAGGGCATGAGCTATATGACTTAGGGGCCCAAAGAGTTCATTTTGTTGCCTTTTCCACATTTGGTTAGTGCAAAATATTGCGTGCATTTCATTATCATATTCATGATGTGAAGCATGACTACTTAAATTACTATGAACTAGTTACAACATCTGTTGGCACTACACTCCATTGTAAAAGGTTAAAATATTTGTATTGTATTTGAAAGGAGAATGTTTCCCAGAATAATATACAATGTGGATGTCCTATTTGTTAGAGCTTGGTGGGGGGTTTTGCATTTCTTCATTTGTTTCCAACCTTTGACTGTTTAAGCTTATCAGCTAGAAAAGTAAAGCTTTGATTTTGTGTAGATCTGATCAGTATAATTTGAGTATCTGGTGTTGGTGGCTATTTCCTAAATCTTATCGATCCATACAACCTTTATAATTTTATATGATCTAACTCCTTTTGGAAATTTCCTCCTTCCAGTTATGTACTTTAACAAAGAAATTGATTGTTGGTTAGCATATATGGACCGACTCTTAATGTATGAAGTTCCTGAAAGCGAAAAGGAATTGATAAAGAATAAGATGATTAAGTTAGTTGACATTTATTATTTTGCTCTGGATGCTCCAAAGACCGTGACAACTATGGTGCCAATTGTTGCTATGGACTTTGTAGAGGCTTTTATCTAGGTGTCGTGATGCTAAATAATATTGTCATAACTCAGTTGATAGCAGCAACTAGTTGCTCAAGAAATGCTTACTAATTTGATGTTCTCATTGTTAAGATTCGGTAGCAATTATGGGTTAAATTGTTTGACACAATATTGTTTTGGTATGAATATATTTGTTGAAATTGATTGTATATGGCTACATGCATGTCTGACATATGAAGCAATCCAGATCAAGTAATATAGTTACCAACAAAATAAATAAAAGAAATTTGTAATTGCATCTCCAGTTACTTATTTTGATACTTTGTAAGGCCTAAGCTCACTACATGCCAACGTATATTATACTTTAACAGTTTATCTTTCTGCCCTCCCAACAGATCAATATTGGAGGTGATCTGATGATAAAACAATATCCGCACTTCATGGATCGGAAAGCATATTCTTACTACCATTCAACATCCATACTGGGCAGAATATATGATGAAGCAGACAAAGTAATATTGCTACAATATGAGAATGTTCGGCCAATTGGTAAGTTGTTCTTTCTAGTTAGCTCTTTCTTGTTGCTTTTTCGGCTTGGTATTTTCATTTAGTTTATCTGCACTAGGGAGATTTTGCATATTATTAATTCTACTGATTGCTGTGTTGCATGCTCATATGGATATTTGGGTTCACTGTAAACTAAACAACTTGTAGACAGAGGCTACAATTTGCAAGAGCTCACAGCAGTTAAGGTTAAGGTATTGCTACAAATGACAGAACTGCAACTCATGACAAGCATGCTGGGAACAGGTGGACCTGATCTTGCTTTCTTTTGATAATGTTATTTTCGTAAACTAATGAGGGTGTCGATCTTATGGAATGCATATGTGGCAGGGGTTCAGATTTTTGGTTCTAGATCTCAAAATAGAAGTTCATTAATGCAAGTAGCGTTAGTGGCATTTCAATGATGCTAGTACCGTTACCGGCATGGCAATATGGATTCCTAACCTGAAGATTAATCATAATGGAAATATTCATAACATGAAAAATTTTAAGGTCAAATTTGTCAATAATGAGAGTACCAAAAAAGACAAAAATGCATCTGCTTTGTATCACTTTGTATTTGCTATATCAATGTATTTTTTCGAGTTCTGCTATATCAATCCAGAGGGCATGGCTAGCAGTATTCCTGAGGCTAGCCAAAAATGCAGTTTTTTATTTTTCTGGTGGGGGAATTATTTGTGTCGGTTCTTAGTACAAACCGACACTGATATGAATATTTGTGTCGGTTTGTGTTTCTAACCGACACTGATAGATGAATATTTCGCTTGGTTTAGGTTTGTGTTTATTAATCGATATGTCCATGTTTGTGTCGGTTTGTGTTTCGAGCCGACACTGATAGGTGACTATTTGTGTCGGTTTGTGTGTAGAACCGACACGGATATTTAACTATCTGTGTCGGCTCGTGTTCAGAACCGACACTGATATGTAACTATTTGTGTCGGATGGTGATTAGAACCGACACTGATATCTTTATTTGTGTCGGTTTTTAAACCGACACTGATAATTCACGATTATTACTGTCGGTACGTCTGTGTCAGTTGGAAAACCGACACTAATGTCGGTTGCGAACCGACACAGATGACCATGTCTGTAGTAGTGTCTGCGACAACGGCTCGGAGATTGTAACATCCCGAAAATTAAACAAAAGTTAAAATCCATTATTTAATTATTATTGTGAATTAGTATTGCATTTCATGAATTTCCATGTAATTTTGGTGAATTAATTGTTATGAAGAAATTGAATAATCAAATTATGGAAACCAGAAAAAGGAATTTTGTAAAATTTATAATAGTTATGCAGAGATTGAAATTTTTATCATAAGTTCATTTTAACTCTACCCTCATCCTGAAAAATTTATAAAAATTAATTAATGCATATACTATTTGTTTCTATTTAATTATTCCAATTTTGAAAATCTGAGAATTCAAGTAAAAGAATTTTAGTAAAATAAATACATGGAATTTGAATTTGAAGTTTTTTATGGAAGGATTATAGTACTATTCCAAAACTTGTATAAAAGTTTCAAAAAAAAATTCTATTGATTTAACCCCTAAATAAAAACATTTTCTGAAATAAATATTCTGCGCAGAGTAGATTGTCAGAATTTTTATAAATTAACCATTGCTATTTAGAGTTCAAAAATTTTACTGAACATAGATAACTTATCCAGAATGTAGCATAAAAATGTTGGAAAAATCTTGAAACATTTAAACCCTAAGAAAATTGTTCTAAGTCAGTTTGGCCTGGAAAAGAAAGTGAGTTGATTCTTTTTCTCACTTGCATGTGGGTCCAATGCACAGTTCCAGTCGGTTTGGCCCACCTGTCATCCTTTTAATCTTCTTTCTTCTCCTCTATCCCTTACACTTACTTGTGGGCCCTTGGCCCCATCCGTCATCTCCTCCTTTCTCATCTCCCTTTCTCTTTTGCTCTGCACTGCTCTTTCTCGTACGCTGCCAGAGGAGAAGAATCATGGCGCCAACTTTGCCCCTATCCTCTCCTACCAAAGCGAACACTCCTGGACTGTAGCGCCGCCCCTGGTCGACCTGCTCCCCTAGCTCATGCGAAACGCCAACCACGTTTGGGAGCTCTGGAGGAGCCAAGATCAACCGCCGCTTAACTCTATCCATCCAAGACCTAACCCACACCCATTCTCCTCTATTTAAGGTACCACCGAGTGCGCTATTTTTCCCTGACTCCCAGAGCACATCCATTCTCCATTTTAGTCTCTAATCCGCCCGCTTCCATTCCTTCTTCCTCGGCTCCGGCAAGAACCCAATTTGGGGGAAACTTCAAATTGGCGCCACACGGTGAGACCTACCCCAATCCATTGAATAGAAAGCATCCCCAAAGACCCCCAATCCATTTGCGCCTTTTTGTTTAGCCCAGAGCTCACCGAGAACCCCCTGCACCGAGCTCTCCTCCTCCGCCATTACCGAGCACGGTGAGAGATGAATTCCTTTACTCATTTTCTCGATTGAATCGTGTGTTAGCTTCTAGAGCCTGCTGATTCTCACCCCACCTTCAATCGCTGCCCTTCGGCCCTTCTGTAAGTTCAAGTTCCATTGGTTTTGATGATTGGTGTTAGATTAATGCTTAATCTTGTTTAATGACAAATCTAATCTTTGATGAGACTAACATGTTTATTGAGCTTATTGTTAGTAGTCTCATACTTGGATGGAAAACGGAAAACCCAAGGTATGTATGCTCATTCATTCTATCATTCATTGCATAATTTGGATTCGAGTTAAAGTATGAATTCTCCATTATATTAACCACAAAATATACATTGTTTCCCAATCCATATATTACATGGATGTAAATATTTAGGGGGAGTTTAAGCTTTAGCTTAAAGTTTCATAAGTATTGATCTACTCTTCACTCCATATATGAAGGATCAATACATTGAAACAAATCAATTTAAATGAAAGTTTAAATAAAGTTCATTTGTCTTCTAATCATTAAAGAACATTTCATCATGTGTTGGTGGCGTTCTTGTGATTGATTAAGGTCAAATGGAGAGTTCTTGAGTAGTATGAAGCATTAGTTGCATCATGTGCTCAAGACACATTTAATTCATTAAATTGATTTAGGTTGTGCTCAATCGATATAAGTGGCATCCATTATGGGTTAATGACGTGCAAGAGATGATTGAGACAACCATATGTTTTGGATTAACCATTTTCTATGAGTTGTGATGAAATAGGGTTAGGTCCAAATGTTAAAAAGGTGAGAAAGATTCATCAAGAAGTGATGAACAGGATGATAAGATAGCTGGGTGAAGATCCTGAAAAAGAGAAGTAGAGCTGGATGATTGTCGGGACCCGAATGTAAAAATCCGGACCCTCTGTGTATTCAGCACCAGTCCAGGATCACGCTAGTGCACACAGTCTCAACATCGGTAAATATCACAATCATACTTAACGAAATAATAAAGTACTTTAATTAGTTAACCAAACTGGTTGCTCGACCTTAAGGTCAAGTTACAAATATATGCCTCGCAGGGCAAAAACTTATTGAAAGAGAAATAACAGCAGCGAAAAAGTGAGATAACTTCGCGGCACCATCCAGTATACCACAGGCAACTGACTGGGCTTGCTCCCTAGTTAGACGGTTCCTCTTGGATCTCCTCCTCCAAAGCTGGTGTAGACTCTTCTTCAACTGATGTTGTATTGTGGCAAGGGTGAGTACTTGGTACTCAGCAAGTCGTGCACAGAATGCAAACTAATATTCTACATACATGGCTTAGTACAAGGAATGTTTCATGGTTCATTTGTAGTAAACAGCAATTTAACAAGTAACATAAGTAGATTCGAAAGCGGTAGAAACAATATATTAACAATAACTTTTCCAGGAGTTAAATAAACACTTTTCCTTTCCTAATCCACATTTCCATCAACGTCATCATTAAACCCAAGCAAACTTTTCAAGTCCAAGTTGTTTTCAAGAAAGTCTAACCCTTGACTGTAATTCCCGAGCAATGTCCAATACCGCGGATACGGCTATTCGAATAGATTTTACACTCTGCAGAGGTTATGCACTTTACCCACAAGATACAGCCAAACACCACAAAGGCGAGTGCTTGTAACAAAACCTTTCAGCAACTGCTAACTACACAAGTGAACCTTTCCGGTTTTTGCCATACACCATCCCTTCCCTTAACAGAGGCGAAGTATGGGACCGACATACCATTGGATGGGTACCATGTCGTAGCCTTGGTATGCTAACCATTCAAGCTACACAAAAGGTGTAGTTGACACCCGAGGTATCACATGCAAGTTATTAGTAACTTACTCAACTAGGACCGTCCCACTCCGGTCATGTGGTTGCACGATTGACTCAGTTCAAAGGCTTGCAAGGTTAAGTCCTTAGGTTGACCAGGGCAAGACTACCCGAAGAACCAAATCATCCTTCCCGATGCCACAACTGGCCCACCCGATCATTTTTGCCACATGCCCTGGTCGAAAACTATTTATCAAACCCCCAGTTGTTTACCATGCACCACGTGTCATCAATATCATCATCAATAACACATGACACTTCTCAAAACAGGTTCCATATCTCATTAAGTCAATGTTATCATGTAATTGTCATAAACATGTCACGTGGCAAGGTTAAGCATACTACATCGGTCTAACTACCCATGTTGGCAATTTAATAATGTCCAACTAATAATCCACAACTAGGGTGACAAGGGGTCATGGCACATAAATAATAATCAAGGTGTCATAGTGCAAAGTTGGCATTTAACTAATTTCCCAAAATTAATTAAAGTATTTTCTAATTAAACTAGCATGCAATAACTTAAATCAAATTAATTTCAAAATGGGATCAATATGGTCAAAGCACAACTTGCCTTCAAAAAGCACTTGTTCTTGATCTTGAGCTGGCTCGGTCAACATTTCACCTTCGAAGCCTTCGGGCACCTCAATGTCTACTCGTAACGCGTGCAAATAGCAATAAATAAATAAAACAATACACAAAAGTGTTCAAAAGTTCAAATAAAATCCATAAACAGAGAGAGCATAATTTTACAAAATTTTAGAAATTTGAATAGCACAAATCGGAGTTGAAATGCAAAAGTTATAATTGTTTAAAGTTTAAAGAAACTATTAAATATTTGTAAATAGAGAATAATTCTATTAAAAATTTAATTAATTAAAATTCATATTCAAGTAGATCTCAATTTTATAAAAATTTAGAAACTGGAATCGTTCAAATCGGAGTTAAAATGCAAAAGTTATAAGCGTTTCAAGTTTGAAAATTCAAATAAATCAATAAACCGAATTAATTCATTTATTTTTATATTGAAAAATCCGATTATGACGTCAGCATGACGTCAGCGTGGAATTTGATTTTCCACCGAATTATTTTTCTATTGAAAAATCGATTTATTGCGTCAGCCGGTCCATGGACTCGATCCACGGCTCGGCTTGGGTCCACTGTGGACCCGGTCCACGAGTTCACGTCTCACTGACATGTGGGACCCCTCGGGTGACGTCAACGCTGACGTCACCGCGCTCGGCCGAACGGCGTCTGACACGCGGGCCCCCACCGTGACGTCACGGATGACGTCATGATGCGGTTCGGCAGTCACTGATACGCGGGTCCCACGCTGATGTCACGTCTTGGCCGACGCCGGCCGCGATCGGCCGACCGCCGGCCGCTCCAAGACGCGTGGCACGATCTGGGACGTTGATTTGAAAATCAACGATCCAGATTGGATCGGGCTGACGCGCGTTTGGGGTGAATGCGGTCGATCTGGACCATTCGATCTCGATCGGACGGTCGAGATCCAATCTAATGCTGACTACGCGACTAACCCGAACCGTACGATCTAGATCTAACGGCTGAGATTACGCCTAGCACGGTGCGGTTCGCGGCTGTGTGGTTCAATCTAAGCCGTTGGATCTAGATCCAACGGCTGGGATTAGATCTGAGAATCGCAACGTGGTCTTACCGTGGGTGTCGTGGACAAAACTGGACCGTCTGATGAAGATCCAACGGCTGGAATGCTTCGTGACTCCGGCAATGGCAAGGCGGAGCTGGACTGGCCGGAGCTGGGGACGATGACCTAGCCGACGGCGTTTTCGTGCGTCTCCAGCGAGGTGAGTGCTACGGGTCGACGCGGCGCACTGCAGGGAGTCCGGATCCGGGGTCGCTTCGGGTCGGGGCGGCTTGACGGTGGCGCAAGGATGCAAAACCCGCGGCGGAACGCACTTCTAACTTCGGCGGCTCAGGTGGCGTGACTTGAGGCAAAAGGTGCGCACGGAAAAAGGCTACGCGGCGGCGAGGTCAAGCACTTAAATACGGCCTCGACGTGCGCGGAAATCGGGAAACCCTAACCGAACTCGGAGGCAGCGCGACGGAGGAGTCCGACCCGGACTCGGGTGGAGACGAAGGCGGACAGCTGTCCACGTGGTGCGATCGATGGCTGAGATCGCACGGGCGCGAGCGGGTCCGTTCGGGAAACGGCTCGGTGACATGGCGCGATTGTGGCCGTTGGATCGTGATCCAACGGTCGCGATCCTGGGGTTAGGGTTGGGCTCGGGTCTGACTCGAATGTGGCTCGGGTCGTGCTCGAGTCCGACTCGGGTTCCGACTCGGTCGGATGAACAGTGCAAACCCTATCGTTTTCCAGCGATTAAATAATCGATTTAATTTGTAGAAAATTCATTTTAATTCGAAAAAATAGCAAAATACTCGGAAAAATTCCAGAAAAATTCTAGAAAATATTTTAGGGCATTTGGGATTCAAATAAAATATTTTCAACAAAAATTTATTTGTAAAATTAAATTCTTTAATTATTTCAAAAGGGGATAAATTCAAATTAAATCCAAATAAATTCCAGAAAATTCCAAAATTTCACCAAAGTGCAAAATAACATTCAAACTTATGAAAAGCAAAAATTGGGGTGTTACAATGATGATCTTGAAGAAATAATGATTGAAGATCATGAAGACTTCAAGAAAAAGAGCGAGGTGTCGTTCCTTGGGAAGGAAAACATTGAAGATATTAAAACCCCAAAGGGGATCGCTCGCGTGTGGCGCAAAAGGTATAACTAGATAGGCTATGGATGTTTACTAGCTTTATGTCTAGTATTTTATCGCCGTACTATTAAGAGGGGTTGAGTATTTAGTTTGAACTTCATCATGGTGATAAACTCAATTCATAGTCACTCGAGCTTAAGTCACTTTTTATTTGGTTTTTCACATAGTAGCTTTGATTTGCATGTATTGCAAATGGGATGAGCTAATGCGTTGGCTTTTGCATGAAGTTTATTTTTGCATTTGTTGCAATTATTGAACTTCATGTTTGTTCTTTAAATCAAAATCCTTATTTGAGTTTGATTTGGTTGCTTGCAGCTAGGCTTTGGCATGAATTGCAAAGCGAGGATGCTCGAGCGTGAAATGGATTAATTGTTTATTTGCAAGTTCGTTGTGTGAATAAATGGGAAGTCTATGAGTCCGGAATCCTAGAGCATGTGACTTACACCGTGGTTTTTGCAAGTTGTTTGGTCGTGGTTTGATCATCACATGGCTAAGAGGATCAATCTCATATACCCCAGAATTTATTTGCTTAATACGTGTTTGCAAATATATCTTTGAGTTGGTTTGCGAAGTGTGTTTTCGCAAAATGATTAAAATTCTTTGAGCATGGTTTGAGAAGTGTTGCAAAGGTGTTTTTGCATCTTAGTGTGATCTTGTGTTGATCACCATATGGCTCGAAGAATAGTTGTTGAAGTTTTGGAGAAAAGATTTGAGTTGAAAATCTTGTTTTCTCTGATTTGCCGGTAGTACCGCATAGTCCGCAGTACCGCCGTATGGGCGTCGGTACTACCGGTGGTCGGTACTACTGCCATTTGAGAGCGGTAGTTAAAATCCAGAGTGGGGTGTTTTTCTGGAGATTCTTAGGCCGGCAGTACCGTTGGCTTATTGGCGGTACTACCGGAGTTGCGGTAGTACCGGGTTTTGTGGAGCGGTAGTTATTTTCCAGAACGAGGTCTTTTTTTGGTGTTTTGGAGTATGGCACTACCGTGGTTCAAAGTCCGGTACTACCGCTGGTTCGGTAGTACCGCTATTTAGTTGCCGGTACATGTGTTCCAGAGAGTGTAATGATTGGAGTTTTTGTGTTATTTAAAAATATCTATGGGTGATTAAATCTTGGAAAAGGGTGGAGACTGTATCCCTTTTGATAAGCTTTTCATAAAGTCCAAGATCACCTAAATCGGACTTCGGATTAAAAAGTTATGACCATTTTAGTTGCTAAAATAAAGGTACTACCGCACTTTACACAGTGGTACTACCGCAGTAGCGGTAGTACCGCATTTTACATGGCGGTAGTACCGCATTTTCTGCACAAACGGCTAGTTTTATAGCCGTTGGCCTGAGGGGCGGTACTACCGGGTTTTTGCCTGCGGTGGTACCGCAAATACTGAGTTTTTGTGGATTTTAGTCCCCAACGGCTAGTTTTTGTATGGGGGCAATATAAGAACCCATTGGGAGGGTTTTTGTATGTTGTTGCTACACTCTTGAGTGTGTTTGAGCTTGTGTGAGTTCTTGAGAAGGTGTTGCATGTGTTGCACACCTTAGTTTGGTTTTTGAGCTCAAGAGTGAGACTAATTGCATCTTTTGCAATTAGAGTGTGATTGAGAGGATCCTAGTGCATGTGTTGCACTTAGGAATCACCGGAAGCGCATGTGTTGTGCTAGGTAAACTTCAAGCGAAGTGCTTGACCTTTTACTCTTGGAGGTTGCCGCCTCCTAGACGATGTAGGAGTGTCGTGCGCGGGAGCTCTCAAGTTATGTGGGAAGCCCCGGCGAAGTTTGTGAAGGTTGGTGTTTTGCCTACCCGGTGGGGTGAAAAGCAACCACGAGTGGATTTGAGGTGGAAGGCTCAAGTGAGTGAGCCGATCCAAAGTGAGTTGAACTTCCTCAACGTGGATTAGGGGAGACTGGCAAGTCTCCGAACACCACAGTAAAAAGTATCGTGTTCATTGTCTCTTTTACATTCGAGCATTTGCCTTATTGCAATATTATCTCTTGCTTGATTGTATCTAGAATTGTTTAGTGTAGCTTGTTTGATCAACTTAGCAATTCCTATGTAGACACATAATTTAGTTAGTGCACTAGTGAGCCTAGTTGATTTAGGTTTTGACATAGGGTTAATTAATTATACCTCGATTAGTCGTAGAGACGAAATTTTTATAATCGCCTATTCACCCCCCTCTAGGCGCATCCTCGATCCTACAAGTGGTTTTGTGAGCATAGAAATATTTAATCTCATATGCAACCTCCCAAGTGCTCATGACATGTGGATTAAGCTTCAAAAAGAATTTGGATCATCCATGATAATTGAGGATTGCATTGAGGATGAGACACCGTATAAGAACTCTCACCTTCTACCTCAAGTGATGATGAGGACGCCTCAACCTCCGCCTCGAGCAACAACGATGAACATTCACTCATATCAAGAATCCGTTGTGTAACATCCTCATTTTCGCTTTCTGGAGAAAAACCTAATTTAAATAAAGTAAATTCAAAACTTGGAGTTTCATTGGTGTTTATATTAACCTGGCATCCATTCCTATCCAAAATAGGGAATTAATTCCCCTCCGGTCGAAAAATCGAATTTTCCAGTTCCCGCCGGTACCCGAAATTTCACCCGAGTCTAAAAATGCTCAAAAAATCCCCAAACCACTTCAATTGTGTTCCAAATATTCTAAAATGATTTTAGGAATCATTCCCCAGATTTTTGGACCTCCGTTCCTATTTTATCTCGCGCGGCTTTTGTTTAATGCCTACGATTCGCGCCCGAATATTCAATTCCACAAAAATCATCCAAATTCCGCGAAACCAATTTTATTGGGTCCCAAATATTCTAAAATGGCTCTAGGAATTTTTCCGGAATTTTTAGGCCATTTTTCCTAATTTTTCTTTAGGGTGGATTATTCGCGTAAAGGAGAACCAATGGGAGAGTGCCACGTGGCAGTGAATAGTGCACCTTCTTCTACCTCCAGCCAACCCAAAAGAACAGAGAAGCTTCAACATGCATCAATGGCTATCGTTTCCATTCCTTTGCTCATAACTCCTTCAAATCAACTCCAAAATGCGAACGGTCGGTTCCGTTGGATCCGCGACGTCGATCTCTTGCCATTCCCCACCCTCACTCGTCGTCAAGCTCGCCGAAAACGGCCGCATTAATGAAAAACCGAAATCCACTCAAATGCCATTAACTCGGCCGTTTCTCCTCCAAACGTCGCACCACCACCTCCATTCTCTCCGTATAAGAGTCCCCGTTCCGGGAGTGTGATCCCCTTTCACCTACTCCACTCTTGTGCCCGTGAGATCAAGAAAACCGAAGTTGGGTCGCACTTTTTCGGTGTTCTTCGCGTTCGTGCTTGTAGATCCTTCTCCGGTGAGCCATTCTTCTTGTTCCTTGGTTCTTTGTGACCGTGAGGTAGTCTAGAAGCTCACTCAACAATCAATTTTAGGTGGCATCAAGAATTGGCGACGAATTTCTCGGTTTTCTCGGTTCGGCCGGAGCGTTGTTCATCGTCGATTTCATCGTCTCCGGTGAGATTCAACTCAATTCTTTCCTCCCCTAGGTCCCTAAGGATGTAATCTAGAGGATTCATGCTTTTGTTTGGTCTAATTCCATGCGAAATTGGGGCAAAAATCGCATTTTTGGGAGTTGGTAGTAGCCTCTGTTTCTTTTTTTGGAGCTACTGGACTTGGGTTGCTCTCTGTGGTGCTTGCGTGTGGGGCCGTGTCCACGCCGGCCACCGGCCACAAACCGCGCCGCCGCTGTCGCTTCGCCCGGCCCGCGCCCGCCGTGCCTGCTGGCCCGTCTTGTCGCTGTCGCCCACCAGCCGTCGCCGCCGCTGGCCGCCCCACTCGCCGCCGGCCATGCCCCCTTCAAGCTCCACCTCAAGCTCTCCCATCCATGGCATGGCTTCCATGGTAAGCCAAGGAAGAAGACAACCCCATGTCTATGACATGTGGGGCCCAATTGCCATAGAGACAAGGCCAGTCAATTTCAGCCAGTCAAAATTGGAATATTCCAGGAATATTCCTGATTTTCTAATTTTTCAAATTTCAAACTTCGGAAGCTCATAACTTCTCCGTCCGAACTCCGTTTGATCCCATTCAAATTTCTAAATTCATCTAAAATCAAGATCTACCTGCCAGTATTATTTTTATAATTTTTAGATTTTATTTATTTTCTTTTATTTATTTATTGCCTCGATTTGCGTGTAGCCGACGATCCCGCTGCGACCGCCGATTCCGCCGCCGAGCTTCCCGTGTACGAAGACCTACTAGCGACCGAAGGCAAGTCCCCTTGACCCATTTTGATCCTATGGTTGTGAAATGATTTAAATTTGTTTACAAAGTTGCATGGCTATGTTTAATGAAATATGTCAAATATAAGTGCTAGTTATTCCGAAATTATTGATTCCTCCTTGACATTGTTAATCATACCCATTGTAACCCTAGGACATTGTTTATACCATGCTTATGCTTATATGGTATCCTTTGCTACGTAGTACGGTAGAATTGCTTAGGATCTTTTCCGATGAAAACAACCCATGGGTGGGATTACTCAAAAGTTATGATTTCCAATATGATTTAGAAAGCATTATTATGGTTTTGGTCCTATTTTCTAAAATAAAAAGAAAAGGAAAATGATTTGGACTTGGGCGGATTGGATTGTCGGGTGGGTGCGGATGGAGCACTAGCTGTCTTGTGCAAGTACCGCCCCAAGTCATATAAGGACCGACGCTTGTGACTGTCCATTCTAAGCATAACCGTACTACCACATGTCTATAGTGGTACGACCTGGCCAACTAATTTGTAGAAACCTAATTTAGACTCACCACTCGGTTGAATGTGAATGCCGGATGGAGGCAATGTTGTTTTTCTCACACGGCGCAAGAGGGGGCTTCTGTACTAGGCGGATGGAACCCTAACAGCGGTGAAACCTCAGCGGGTGGGTCTAGTTAGGTAGATACATTGTAACGGCCTTGTCAGGATATCCCTGCCAACACACCTAAGGAAGTGTGTTAATTGCATGGTATCAAGGGTATATCTTGTCTTGTGGGTAAAGCTGTACACCTTTGCAGAGTAAAACTATTCGAATAGCCGTTCCTACGATCAAGGGCAAAGCGAAGAATGCTTTCATATTGGTAGACTTTGATTTTGGTTTTAAAAACTGAAAAGTGTTTTGTTTTGGGATTCGGGAGTGGTTAGAACTCTCGGATGTTGTTTGGCGGATAGAGCCAACCAAGTGGAAGGAACCTGTTTTATACTTGACGGATGGAGTCACATAATTAACATTGATCTTTTAAAAGTTGGCGGATAGAGCCTTTATACTAGTGATGGTGGATAGAGCCTCACTACAATATTAAATAATTCAATTGTTGAAAAGAATTGTTAAAAAAATGCTTTGTGAAAGTTATGACTTAAGTATGGTTTAATAAAATGTGGCTTTATGCAAATAAACCCTATTAAACTTCCTTTGGAAAGCCCCACATGATCATACTTTCCCCGACTTGCTGAGTACCTTTGTACTCACGTGCTACATCAACTTGTCTTCATCAGAGAACTTCCAAGACACAGCTGAGGAGGGCGAGTTCTACCCCGAGGAGTACGAGGTGGATTGCCAGGAGAACTAGTTGCGTTCTGGTCGTCGCCTGTGGCGTTGTGGCGTTCGCTTGTTTTGCTTCCTGTTTCCGCTGCTTTGTCTCCGGTCGTTGGACCGAGTATTGTAATAAGTGGCCATGTGGCCCATACTTGAATATTTATATTGCAAATTTTCGTTAGGTTCGGCAATGAAGTATCACTGTGACTGTGTGTACTAGCTACTAATCTGGGACTAGTACGGAAATACACAGGAGATTTCGGATAGCTGATCCGAGGTCTCACACGTTGCTTCATGGCTAGAGGTAAGAATGAGGTAAGCGATAGCGATGACGATGAAGGTGAGCCCTCTTATGATGATTTATTTAATATGCTAGAGGAGCTCAATGAATTTCTTGGGAAGGAAAAACAAAAGTATAAGCTTTTGAAGTTGGAGCATGACTCACTTCAAAAGGATTATGATTTCCTAAAACAAAATCATGAAAAAGTTCTTCTCAAGCAATTCATTAAACCTAATGTGGACATAGATATTCCTTGTGATTCAATTGATGAAATACCATGTTTAAATGTTGATTCTCGCATTTCATCTAAAATCAATACGTCCATCTCTTGTGATGATTTGCCTTGTTGCTCTAATAAAATTGTTCCAAGTTCCTTTATGTGTTTAGATACTAATCTTGTAGAGGAAAATGAGAAGCTCAAGGCACAAGTCATTAGTCTAGAAAATGACTTGAAGAAGTGCTTAAAGGGAAAGACCGTCCTCGACGACATCTTGAGCAAGCAATGTCACCCTCAAGATGGAAGAGGATTGGGCTACATCCACAAGAGGGAGAATACCAAGACGAGGCACAATGAAAGACACTCGAAGAAAATCAAGTGTTTCACTTGCAACAAGATGGGCCACTTCGCCTCCAAGTGCCCAAACAAAGTGGATGACAAGGCCACACCACCAACCTTGAGGCAAACCGGCAAGGAGCACAACAAAAGGGTGAAGAAAGGCCCAAATCGGCAAACGTGCTTCAATTGCCGGGAAAAGGGACACATCGGTAAGGATTATCCCAAAGGTAACACTCCTAAGCACATATTGTTGAAAATCATTATTTGCTTAGGAAGGAAAAAAATGGCAATGTGTTTGCCAAGTTTGTCAATTCTCCTAAGTGCTTGAAAAATAATGATATTCATATGCCTATGAGGAATATATCTAGATATGGTTTTGCTCGAAATGCTAGATTTCCTAAGCCTATGCAAAACAATAAAAATCATGTGCTTAGGAAAAATATGTATCGCAAACCACTTGCTAGATATACTAGATCCTCTAAGCTTTTCTAGTATAATGATCATCATTTGCTTAGAAAGGATCAAACTAGAAATAGGTTTGCAAACTATGCTAGACCTCCTAAGTCCTCTCACTTCATTCCAAATTATTTGCTTAGGAGGAATAATATTAGCAAACCTACAGTCAGTATGGCTCTGATACCACCTCTGTCGGGACCCAAATTTGCAAATCCGGACCCTCTGTGTATAAAGCACTAGTCCACGATCACGCTAGTGCACACAGTCTCAACATTGGTAAATATCACAATCATACACATCGATAGTAGTAAAGTACTTTAATTAAGATAACCAAACTGGTTGCTCGACCTTATGGTCAAGTTACAAGAGTACGCCACACGGGGTGAAAACTTATTAACGAAAATAAATTGCAGCGGAATAAAAGCATCCACGTGGCGCCATTCAGTATACCATAGGCAACTTACTGGGCTCGCTTCCTAGGTAGACGGCTCCTCCAAAAGTTCTTCCTCCAAAGTTGGCGTCGCTTCTTCTTCAATTGGTGTTATATTGTTGCAAGGGGTGAGTACTTGGTACTCAGCAAGTCATACACAGAATGCAAACTATTATTCTACATTCATGGCTTAGTACAAGGAATGTTTCATGGTTCATTTGCAGTAAGCAGCAAGTAACAAATAACAAAAGTAGATTCGAAAGCAGTAAATGTAAAGATAATATCAATGACTTTTCCAGGAGTTAAGTAAACACTCTCCCTTTCCTAATCCACATTTTCATCAACGTCATCATTAAACCCAACCAAACTTTTCGAGTCCAAGTTGTTTTCATGAAAGTCTAACCCTTGACTGTAATCCCCGAGCAGTGTCCAATACCGTGGACTCGGCTATTCGAATAGGTTGTACACTCTACAGAGGTTATGCACTTTACCCACAAGATACAGTCAAACACCACAAAGGCGAGTGATCGTAACAAAGCATTTTAGAGATCGCAAACTAAACAAGTGAACCTCTCCGATTTTTGTCATACACCATCCCTTCCCTTAACAGAGGCGAAGTATGGGACCGACATACCGTTGGATGGGTACCATGCCATAGCCCTGGTACGCTCCCCTTTCAAGCTACACAAAAGGTGTAGTTCACACCCCGAGGTACCACATGCAAGTTATTAGTAACTTACTCAACTAGGTCCGTCCCATTACAGACATGTGGTTGCACGCTTGACTCAGATCAAAGGCTTGCAAGGTTAAGTCCTTAAGATGACCAGGGCAAGACTACCCGAAGAACCAAAACGACTTCCCCGGTGCCAATCTGGCCCACCCGATCATTCTTGCTACTTGCCCCGGTCTAAATCTATTTACCAAACCCAGTTGATTACCATGCACCACTTTCCATCATCATCATCATCATCACAACACATGATACTTCTCGAAAACAGGTTCAATATCTCATTTAGTCAATATTAACATTTGATTGTCCAAGATCATGTCATGTATATGTAGCAGGTCTAAGCAATATACTACAACGATCTAGATACCCAATGTTGGCAATTTAATAATGTCCAACTATATAAACCACAGCTAGGGTGACAAGGGTTCGTGACACATAATTAAATAGTCAAGGTGTCATACTGCAATTTGGCATTTATCTAATTCCCAGAAATAATTAAAACAATTTCTAATTAAACTAGCATGCAATAATTTAAATCAAACTAATTTTCAAAAATAGGAGCAATATGATCAAAGCATAACTTGCCTTCAAAAAGTACTTGTTCTTGGTCTTCAGTAGGCTCCTGAGTCAAAACTTCACCTTCGAAGCCTTCGGGTACTTCCATGTCTACTCGTAATGCGTGCAAATAGCAATAAATAATCAAGCAGTGGACAAGAATGTCCAAAAATTCAAATAAAATTTTTAAACAGAGAGATCACATTTTTATAAATTTTTAGAAATTTGAATCGTCCAAATCGGAGTTAAAATGCAAAAGTTATACCCGTTTAAAGCTTGAAAAATCAATTAAATAAATATAAACCGAGAAAACTTATGTCCAAAAATTAAATAAAATTCACTATTATATAGAGCTCAATTTTATAAAAATTTAGAAATTGGAATCACCCAAATCGGAGTTAAAACGCAAAAGTTATAAGCGTTTGAAGTTTGACAAATCAAATAAAAGAATAAACCGAATTAATTCATTTATTTTTCTATCGAAAAAACCGATTATGACGTCAGCATGGAAATCGAATTTCCACCGAATTATTTTTCTATTGAAAAATCGAATTATGACGTCATGCTTGCGTCTTCCGGTCTACGGACTCGATCCACGGCTCGGGATTAGTCCACCGTGGACCCAGTCCACGGGCGCACGTGTCACTGACACGTGGGATCCACTAGATGACGTCATCACAGCTTGGCCGAACGGCTCTAACAGCTGGACCCCACCGTGATGTCAGCGTGACGTCACGGATGACGTCACCGTACGGTGGGTTGAGCCGCTGGAACGCGGGCCCCACGCTGACGTTACGAGTGACGTCAGCGATGACCGGGCGCGCTTGCTCGTCGCGCCCGTTTGGCTCCCGGACACGTGGCTTGATCCGGGCCGTTGGTTTGAAATCCAACGGTCCAGATCAAATCTAACCTCACGCATTTTGGAGTTAACGTGGTCGATCTGGACCATACGATTCGCATCGGATGGTTAGGATTGAATCCGGTGCACTGCGTCTCTGGGGTGACGTGGCTTGACCCGGGCGGCAGCACGTGGCACGATCTATGTCGTTCGAACTCGATCGAACGGCTGGGATCTAATCTAGCGCTACAACGCGGAAACGAGTCTGACTGTACGATCCAGATCTAACGGCTGAGATCTAATCCTTAGCACGGTGCGGTTACGGCTACGTGGCTCAATCTCGCGCGTTGGATCTAGATCCAACGGTTGAGATTAGATCTAAAACTGCAACGTGGATGAATACTCACAGTGACGTGGACGAATCTAGATGCTACGATCTAGATCTAATCTGGGCTTTACGGGGTTTAGGGCGACGTGGACTCACCGTGGCCGTCAGATGGAGATCGAACGGTTGATGGAGCTCGAAGGCGATGATGGTGGCGCGGCGGAGCTAGGTCACCGGAAACAAAGATGACGACGCGGTGTTGCGGTGCGTCTCCAACGAAGTGCGTGGTCGCGTTCGATGCGTCTCGGCTCGGGGACTTCGGATCTGGGCTGCGCCACGGCGGAGGATGACAGGGATCGACGGAAAACGACGGAAACCACGGCGGAGCGCGAATCCAACTACAGCGAGCGATTGCGAGCTGGCGGCGGTGGCTTGGGCGCAAGTAGCTAGGTCAATCGACACGCACAGAAACGGAGAAGGTGGCGGCGGGGTCGGAGCATTAAATAGGGTTCTCGGCGTCCGTGAATCTCGCGAAAAACGAGACCAACTCGGCTATGGCAGCAGAATCCGACGAGAGCTCGGACTGGTGACATGGCACAATCCCAACTGTCCACACGAACGCGCCCAACAGCTCAGATGCAATCGGTGCGAACAGATTCGATCGGAAACAACGTGTGCGACGTGGCGCAACGCTGGCCGTTGGATCGAGATCCAACGATCACGCGGGTTAGGGTTTGGTCCGGTCGGTTCGGGTCTGGCTCGGGCTCGAGTTGGATTCGAGTCAGACTCGAGTCTGGCTCGGTCGGATGAACAGTGAAACCCTAAAGGATTTTCCAGCGATTTAATTCTTTAAACAATTTTTAGAAATTCAATTAAATCGGGAAAAATAGCAAAATAATTAGAAAAATTCCAGAAATATTTTGGAAAATACTTTGAGACATTTTGTACTCAAATAAAATATTTCCAATGAAAATTTATTTTAATTTTTTTATTTAATTATCTCAAAAGGGAATTAATTCAAAATGAATCCAAATAAATCCCAGAAAATTCCAAAATTTTTCAAAAGTGCAAAATTTCATTTAAATTCATGAAAAGCAAAAATTAGGGTGTTACAAACCTCCCCCTTAATAGAATCTTGACCCCGAGATTCAAGGTTGACAAAGGAATAGGTTCGGAAATTCCTTTCTCAAATCCACCTCGCGCTCCCAAGTCGCCTCACTCTCTGAATGGTTGCTCCACTGGACTTTGGAGAAGCGGGTTGATTTATTCCTTGTATCTTGTTCTAGGTTGTCCAGAATCTTCACGGGGTGTTCCTTATATGTCAGATCTTCCTGCAGCTTTATTGACTCTATTGGCGTCTGTTCATCTGGCACTCGGAGACACTTCTTCAGTTGGGATACATGGAACACATCATGCACTCCCACCAACGATTGCAGCAACTCCAACTGTTAAGCAACTTCTCCTCGGTGACTCAAGATCTTAAACAGACCCACATATCTTGGCGCAAGCTTCCCTTTGGCGTGGAACCTCCTAACTCCCTTGAGAGGTGTAACTCTGAGATATACGAAATCTTCCGGTTCAAAACTCAGGTCTCGGCGACGGTTATCCGCGTAACCTTTCTGTCTCGACTGAGCTATATTCAGTCTATATCGGATCATGGCAATCTGCTCTTCGGCTTCTTGAAGAATATCTGGTACGAAGACATGTCGTTCCCCCGTCTCATTCTAGTTCAACGGTGTTCGACAGGGTCGACCATACAAGGCTTCAAATGGCGACATCTATAAACTGTCCTGATAGCTATTATTGTAGCTAAACTCAGCATACGACAGACTCTTATCCCAAGAGGTAGCATAAGCCAATGCACAAGCTCTTAGCATATCCTCTAGAATCTGATTAACCCTCTCAGTCTGTCCATCCGTCTGCAGATGATATGCTGTACTGAAGTTCAAGCGGGTCCCCATGGCTTCATGCAGCTTGTTCCAGAATCTTGAGGTAAATTGGGTACCTCTGTCCGATACAATCTTCTTCGGCACTCCATGCAAACAGACGATTCTGGTCATATACAATTCTGCTAACTTATCTCCCTAGTAAGTGGTCTTCACAGGAATAAAATGAGCGACTTTAGTCAAGCAGTCTACTATAACCCATATGGAGTCATATCCTTCCTGAGTCTTCAGCAAACCGGTAATGAAGTCCATTCCGATTTCCTCCCACTTCCACTCAGGAATCTTCAACGGCTGCAGCAATCCTGCAGGCCTCTAATGCATTGCCTTGACTGTCTAACATATGTCGCATAACGCAACATGCTCGGCAACTTCACGTTTCATTCTTGGCCACCAGAATCTCTCCTTCAGGTCATGGTACATCTTGGGGCTTCCTGCATGAATGGAATATTTGGAATCATAAGCTTCCGCCAGAATCAACTTCTTCAGCTCTTTCTTGTTCGGTACACAGATGCGGTCCTTAATCTACAATGTACCCTGCTCATCCAGCTTGAAGTCCTTAGCCTTGCCTTCATCCATTTTGGACTTGATCCTCTGGATCTTGGCATCATCCTTCTGTTCCTCTCGGATTCGGTCTTCTAGGGTAGGCTTTACTTCCAAAGTGGCTAGGAACCCTTCTTGTACTACTTCTAGCTTCAGTTTCTGAAACTCCCTGCATAGCTCGTCCTGGCTTTCGGGTAGCAACACACTCACGGTATGGCTCTTCCGACTCAAGGCATCGGCTACCATATTAACCTTTCCGGGATGGTAATGGATTCCGACATTGTAATCCTTGATCAACTCCAACCATCTCCTTTGCCTCATATTCAGATCCGATTGGGTGAAAATGTATTTAAGACTCTTATGGTTCGTGTACACTTCACATCTATTCCCAATCAGGTAGTGACGCCACAACTTCAAGGCATGCACTACGGCTGCTAACTCCAGGTCATGTGTCGGATAATTCTCTTCATGCGGCCTCAGCTGCCGTGATGCGTACGAAACAACTTTCGGTTTTGCATCAACACGCACCCAAGTCCCTGGCACGATGCGTCACAATAGATATCAAAGCCTTGATTAACATCTGGTAGAACTAACACCGGTGCTGATGTTAATCGCTTCTTCAGCTCCTGAAAACCTTTCTCGTACTTCGGCGTCCAAGTAAACTCCCTCTCCTTTTTCAACAATTGCATAAGAGGTCTCGCAATTGTCGAAAAGCCTTCAATGAAGCGGCGGTAGTAACCGGCCATCCCAAGGAAACTCTGAATTTGGGTCAATGTCTTTGGCTGCTCCCAATGTAACAAAGCTTCTACTTTGCTTGGATCAACAGCGACTCCTTCTGCGGTCATTACGTGTCCAAGGAACTCCACTTTGTCCTTTCAAAAGTCGCACTGCTGAACTTGGCGAAGAGCTACTGATCCCTTAGCTTCTCCAACACTAGCCTCAGGTGTTCTGCATGTTCTTCCCTTGTCTTGGAGTAGACTAGGATATCATCTATGAATACGACAATAAACTTGTCCAAATATTCCATGAAAAACCTTATTCATCATATTCATGAAATATGCGGGTGCATTCGTCAGGCCAAAGGACATAACTGTAAACTCATAATGTCCATATCTTGACGAGAATGCAGTCTTCGAAATATCCTCCGGTCGGATCTTCAGCTGGTGTTATCTTGACCTCAAGTCAATCTTGGAGAAAACTCCGGCTCCTCTCAGCTGGTCAAACAGGTCATCGATCCTGGGTAGCGGGTACTTGTTCTTCACAGTGACTTCATTGAGCACATGGTAATCTATGCACATCCTAAAACTCCCGTCCTTCTTCTTGAAGAACAGAACTGGTGCTCCCCATGGCGACGAACTTGGTTTTATGAATCCTTTCTCCATCAATTCTTCAAGTTGTTTCTTCATCTCTACCAATTCTTCGGTCGACATCCGATAAGGTCTCTTCGCTATCGATGCTGTACCAGGTACTAACTCAATTACAAACTCTATATCTCTATCTGGCAGCATACCCAATAAATCTTCAGGAAAAACATCAGGATACTCATTCACCACTGAGACATACTCTATGCTGATTGCCTTCGTACTGTTGACCATCAACTGTCCTTCACGAACGGCAGTTGCTTGGAATTCCACTTTTCTTCCACACGGGCTCTCAACAGAGATGATCCTTCTTCCACAATCGAGCACGGCCTTGTGCTTGGACAACCAATCCATCCCCAAAATGACATCTAAGGTCTGGGTTCCCAATATAATAAGGTTCGCTAGGAACTCTACCCCATCCATTAGTACTCTCACCCCAGAACATCCTACTTGAGATTGGAGTTCTGACTCAGGGGTTTGAACTATAAGCATGCATTTAAGATCCATAATCTCCAAATCATTCTTAGAAACAAAATCTCGAGAAACAAATGAATGCGAAGCTCCAGAGTCGAACAAAACTGTTGCAGGTACTGAGTTGACAAGTAACTTACCCAGAACGACGTCCGTGGCATTCTGGAGTGCATCTGCGGTCACGTGATTGACTCGGCCTCTCACCACGATCTGGGGCACGGCTCCTGGCTGTGTTGTCCCGCGGTTTGCTCTTGGTGAAGGTGTCCTGGCGGGTGTGGATCCCAGGTTGAAGCGATCTGGGGTCACTGTGCCCTGCTGTTTTCTTAGGGCAGTTGTTGGAGAAGCGCCCTGGCTCATTGCATGTATAACAACGCCTCACTGTGCCCTGCTGGCTGCTTGCAGCGATGTTCCTGGCTGGAGCTGGAGTCTGGTAGTTCTGGTTGGTAGGTCTTGGTGCTGGCGACGACGTTCTTGCAGCATTCTGCGGCTGGAATCTGAAAAATTGATTTGGTGCAACTCTTAGGCGTTGCCTTCCTTGGCGTGCTCCCTACTGTGCCATCCTGCACTTCCGGTTGTCATCCAATTCCTTGCGCTTGTCCTCCAGATGAGCACCTTGTTCACAAGCTCTTGGAAGTCAGGAAAGGTGTGGGTAATCTCAGTCCCACATGTAGTCCAGAATCCAGTCCATTTAAGAAGCGAGACTGCCTGGCCTTGTCTGTTGCTACGTCTTTAGGTGCGTAGCGGGCTAACTGGGTAAACTTATTGAGATATTTAGCCACTGACTGGCTGCCCTGCTTTAAAGCTCTGAACTCTTCCTTCTTAAGGTCCATTATTCCCTCTGGCACGTGATACTGACGGAAGGCGGCAGTAAACTCCTCCCAAGTGATATCTTGTGGGTTTTCCTGTGTAGTGCAGTAATTCTCCCACCATTCTGTTGCAGTCCCTTCTAGCTGATGAGAGGCGTAAAGCACCCTCTCATTTCCCACACATTGGATAATGTGCAGCTTCCTTTCAATTGACCTTAACCAATCATCTGCCTCCAATGGGTTGGTGTTTCCGGAAAATGTGGGTGGATGAGTCCTCATAAACTCTGACAACCTTGAGTTCTGACGCTGTCCCTGATTTGCTTGGTTAGCAGTGGCCTGAGCGGTGACTTGCTGCATCTGTTGCATCATCGCATGCATCAACTGGGTCTGTGCAGCAAGGAAAGCTCCAAAGTTCTGCATGTCAGCTGGCGGTGCTGGCTGGGGTGCAGGTGCTCCATCATTAGGGTTTCCAGCTGGGCGAGAACCACTTCCGTTGCCTCCAAGGTTTCCACGAGTGTTCACCATCTGTCGATTGCTCCAAGGTTTAGAGATGAGGGGGAAACAAGCATAGATAAGTATTGAAGAAACTTATGCGGGGTGGAAGTGTAACTCAAAATCCAAACTTTATTACTTAATAATAACTTGGTATGGTTGCTTACAATGCCTAAGGGCCTTGCAACACATACTGCACACTCAGCAATCAATGAAAATCCAAATTAAACTAACACTCTGAAGTCTAACGCTTCTATAGGTGACTCTTTATTCTTAGATGCGACTCGACGAAGGAGTCTCACTACTAATCTTGAACGCTCACTCCTCGACCCAACCTCCACAACCTCCACGTGGCGGGTGCGGCGGCATCGGCGCGAAGCAATCTCCATGACCAACAACAGCTGTGCTCGATGACGCAACGTCCTCCTCTTGCTCTAGCTGCGGCTCAGGCGCGGGCTGTGGCTGTGGTGCAGGCTCCTCCGGGTCTGGGGACTCCAACTCCAACACTGGCTCCGGGCCCTGCCCGTACAGTGCTGTCTCCAGCTCTGCGATCCTCTGTGTAGCGTAGGTGACGTACTCGCGAGCATTCTCCAGGTGTTTATTCCCTTCCTTGACCTCCTCGCGAGCCTTCTACAATTCCTGAACTGTGTCATCAAGAACATCCTCCTGAGCGACGATAAACCTCGCCAGATGCGTGACAGTAGCATCCTCGTCTTCTATCGGCTCCCGTTCAATCCTGTTGTCTCGGTGTGGGTGGTGACGGAACACTGTGCCCTCTAGCTCTCTGGAGTAGGTGCGAGCGACGTGCCTCATAGCTCGGCGTGACACCTCCTAGATTCCCATCTCAAATGTAGACCTCCTGGCCGTGAAGTAGCATGGGCGACTGAACTTCGTCTTCGCTCGAGCATACACGGTGATCTTGACGTCCCATGCCTTGACCAATCCAGCCTGCACTATGGTGGTCCCCTGGTAAAGTGGTCTCTCAAATCCTCTAAGTACCTGCAGCATACACCACAACTCAATGGCGTAGCCTTCCTCACGCTCTGCGTAGTTGTTGATCATCTTCATCTGCCAAAAGATACTCGCGTAATAATGCAACATTTTAAAATCAAAATGAGAGCAAGAAGTATTCAGCAAAAGGGGTACGAAGAGAGAGAAGGGGATAAGTCGAGATTTCATTCAACCTCTTGGCAAATTTTAACTTTAGAAAATAAGTTTTAACCTCACTACGACCATTCTAGCTAAGGGTAGTCCTACAGTCAGTATGGCTCTGATACCACCTCTGTCGGGACCCGAATTTGCAAATCCGGACCCTCTGTGTATAAAGCACTAGTCCAGGATCACGCTAGTGCACACAGTCTCAACATTGGTAAATATCACAATCATACACATCGATAGTAGTAAAGTACTTTAATTAAGATAACCAAACTGGTTGCTCGACCTTATGGTCAAGTTACAAGAGTACGCCACACGGGGTGAAAACTTATTAACGGAAATAAATTGCAGCGGAATAAAAGCATCCACGTGGCACCATTCAGTATACCACAAGCAACTGACTGGGCTCGCTTCCTAGGTAGACAGCTCCTCCAAAAGTTCTTCCTCCAAAGCTGGCGTCGCTTCTTCTTCAACTACTGTTATATTGTTGCAACGGGTGAGTACTTGGTACTCAGCAAGTCATGCACAGAATGCAAACTATTATTCTACATGCATGGTTTAGTACAAGGAATGTTTCATGGTTCATTTGCAGTAAGCAGCAAGTAAGAAGTAACATAAGTAGATTCGAAAGCAGTAAATGTAAAGATAATATCAATAACTTTTCCAGGAGTTAAGTATACACTCTCCCTTTCCTAATCCACATTCCCATCCATGTCATCATTAAACCCAATCAAACTTTTCGAGTCCAAGTTGTTTTCATGAAAGTCTAACCCTTGACTCTAATCCCCGAGCAGTGTCCAGTACCGTGGACTCGGCTATTCGAATAGGTTGTACACTCTACAGAGGTTAAGCACTTTACCCACAAGATACAGTCAAACACCACAAATGCGAGTGATCGTAATAAAGCATTTCAGAGACTGCAAACGAAACAAGTGAACCTCTCCGATTTTTGTCATACACCATCCCTTCCCTTAACAGAGGCGAAGTATGGGACCGACATACCATTGGACGGGTACCATGCCATAGCCCTGGTACGCTCCCCTTTTAAGCTACACAAAAGGTGTAGTTGACACCCCGAGGTAACACATGCAAGTTATTAGTAACTTACTCAACTAGGTCCGTCCCATTACAGACATGTGGTTGCACACTTGACTCAGATCAAAGGCTTGCAAGGTTAAGTCCTTAAGATGACCAGGGCAAGACTACCCGAAGAACCAAAACGACTTCCCAGTGCCAATACTGGCCCACCCGATCATTCTTGCCACTTGCCCCAGTCTAAATCTATTTGTGAAACCCAGTTGATTACTGTCGGTGTTTCGAGTACTGGCAAGTACGATTTGTAAGTCTAGGGGGTCGCGCGCTCCCTCTCCTCGATGGTTGACTCAGGGAGCCCAAGGTGTATACTGGTTCGGGCCGAATGTCCGTACTCCAGTTCCTGTGGGGTTCTGTATTGCTTTCGGTCGTGGGGTTTACAAGTGTTTCTTGTCTCGAGAGGAAGAAGAATTTAGCGATGCTCTAACTCCCTTAGTTTGAATCAATCGATCCCCCCTTACGTGGGTCCTGCCTCCCTTTATATAGCCGGAGGGGGCAGGCGACATGCGGGTCTAAAGAAAAAAGGGAAAAAGTGGATGGAGTCTGCCAGGCCCGGGAGTCCTGGTCTCTTGTGATTAACGGTTGCCTGTCCGTTCTGTGCTGGGCCGGTAGACACAACGGGTGGTGAGGTTTTTTGCTCCGTTGGGAAGTGGCGTACCTACCTCTGTACATCTTCCAGATGCTGAGGTGAGGCTTTGAATCCAATGCCGTATCGGGAGGGAGCGCGCCCGCCTGCTGTGCCTGTCTAGGTGACGGGACGGATGTCTTGACTTCTGGTGACCTTCTGGGGAAGGGACCACCTACCCCCGTACGGTCGCAGTGAGTCGTAGCGTCCGTGGGGCAGATGACCTCCGATTGGCGCCTAGCACTGGCGCCCTTTGGTGGGAGTCTTGGTCGGGTCGGACGCCACGAGGCGTCCGACCGTCGAGCAGAGGCCCTCCCGGTCGTCTCTATCAGGGTTGAGTCGCACGTGGTGGCCTTACTTGCCCTTCGGTCATTGATGGGCCTGGATCGGCCCATCTGTCATTCTGGGCCGCTGGGGGTACCCATGGTATGTGTATTCGTCAGTAGCCCCTGAGCCCCCAGTCACGTTTGTCAGAGGTGATTGGGGGTTGCTACAGTCGGCGAAATTCGGCCGATTGCGCGCTAGCATACTCGGCGGGCGACTTCGTCTGGGTGCGCGCGAGCGCACCCAGAGGGTGTAGCCCCTGAGCCCCCGAGCAGGTCAGGGACCCGGTCTGGGGTTCCCCTGATTGGATGCTTCCGACCGAGCACGTGCGAGCGTACCCAATCGGTCGCTAAGGTCAGGTGCGCACGAGCGTACCAGGTGGGTGTAGCCCCCGAACGGGTCAGGGAGCCGGTCGAGGGGTTTCCTCAATTGCGGTCTTCAGAGGTTTCTTTAGGTCGGGGACCTTGCAGCGGGCTGTCCCTTCGTCGGGCTTTCGGCTCGTCGAGGGTGTCTGTTATGTCAGGGTGGCGTCAGACCCGTTCGGTGGGTCGGGTTTCTGGAACCCGCTGCACTGGTCTTAGCCCTTGGTGTGAGTCCTTGCCCCGTTTGTCGCCTCTGGACCGCGACGGCCTAATTAAGTTGGCACCCGCGTGATCGGCCTAGGGGCCGGAGTCCGAGGGGTGGCGAGGCACCTTGTCTGAAGCGACGTCCTTTCATCTGCCGCTACCCCACCGCGATTTAATGCGTAGTGGGGAGAACGGGAGAGCGTCATCATGTGTTACCGATGCTTGGTGCAGTCGGAGGGGCGGCACGCTCAGCTCTCTGCTCGAGGTGGCAGCTGTTCAGATCACGCGGCCTTGCTCGGACGTGCGTATAAATACAGCGCAGGGGATGTGAGAGTGGCCACGCCTAGTCGTTTGAACTCGCTCCCCCATATTGTTCTTCGTCGGTCCTATTCACGACCTTGGAGCGTTCTGAAGCATCAATGGCGAGCGGAGGCGACAACTTGGGCGACGATTGGCAGGCCAGTAAGCGCCCGATAGACGAAGCCTCTCGGGGTTAGGGCCACAAGAGGCCTCGCCGCGGCTCTGGGTCGTCCTTCATCCCGGTGGCGAGGTGCAGGATCACCCTGCCCCCGCGTGTCCTCGGCATGCGGGCCCCATCCGCAGCGTTAGCTTTCGCTGCCTCTGCTTTTGGACGGGCTTGGTTTTCTTCTTTGCTGATGCTGGCTTGTTTTTCATTTTTCTTTTTCCTCAGCGGCCCCGGCTCGAGCTCGGGGTTGCCACCAGCGGCGCCTCCGGCAGCTGTCTTGGTGGGGAGAGCAGCGAACGCCTCTGCCGCCCGCGCAGGGTGGTGCCCCGGGGATAAGGCCCCGCGCGGCTCACCTGTCAGCGGTGCTGGTGGGGCTGCAGGCCTCTCTGGGCGCCGAGGCCGCCGTGGCCGCCGCCCAGGAGGCGGAGCTGGTGGCACATTGGGCCCGTGCCCAGGCTGCCGAGGCGGAGCTCATCCGGGTTCGCGCGGACCTGGTTGCCATGCTTCGTCCGGCTTAAGAGAGCCTGGCGAGGAGCCTGGAGCTGCTGGGCATGAGGCTACGATGGAGCGTGATGCGACGGTCACGGCACGGGACGTGGCCATGGTGGCGCAACAGCTGGCGGAGGGAGAGCGGTCCGAGCTGGCGATCCTTCAAGAGGTCAGTCGGGGCGTCTGCGATCGGTTGCCCGGGCTCGCCGTCGTACTGGCGGGAGTGCCAGACCACGTCGAGGCCGCAGTGAGTAAGGCAGCTGCGGTTGGTACCTCGTCAGCGCTCGTCAACGCCATCTCCCACTACAACGGCATCGACCTCGAGACCGTCAGCAGCGGGATAGCTGGGAATCGAACCGAGGAGGAGATCGACGGATTCGAGTCCCGGGTCAACCCGTACACTCGGGTGATTGCCGGGAGGATTTTGGCGCGTAGTATCCTCCACGTAGAATCAGAAGGGGATTATATTTTCATTTTCGTAGTACAGTAAATTCATGTGATTAACTCTCAGCAAGTGGTAGGGCTTTGGCCGATTGGGCCGATCTAAGTTTGTTTTTGTCCATTTCTGTGCTCCTTGGATATGATGAATGTTTGACAACCATTGCCGTAGGAACCACAGGGGTTGCCTGATCGTGGGCGTGTTGTTGTCTTCCAATCACGATCGTGGGAACACAAAAAGTGGAGCTAGGCTTAGACCGCTCACCATGCAAGAAAGGGGTATTTCTGACCGACTGAAGGTCGCTCCACCCGGGCACTTCCTTCTTCCGCAAAGTGCTACTTCGCAACCGTAGCCGCAGAGGCGTAGGCCGTAGTACTTGGGTCGAGAGGGTTACCGCGAGCGAGGACTAAGTGGCCGGTTAGAGCACAGATCTGGGCGAATGTATGAGCAAAGCTCTCACTTGTGTTTACGCGGGGAAGGAGTGTTCCCGACCAACTACTTGCGGTTCTACTCGGGCACTGCCTTCTTCCACGGAGCGCTACTTCGCAACCGTAGCCACAAAGGCATAGGCCGTAGCTCCCGGGTCGAGAGGGTTACCGCAAAGTAGGGACAAATGGTTGGTCGGGTCACCGACCCGAGTAAGCGCGAATAGCCCCCGAGTGATGCGTGGTGATCACCGCGCATCACTCCAAACTTGGAGGAGAAGGTAAAGAAACGTGATAGACATAAGAAGTTCAAGGGATAGGATCGCCTTAACTTTGGGTGGTCGCGCCTTGGTTGGAATCGGTGCAGGACTCTTTGGCTTCTGGTCCCCGAACTTATTCGATCCTCTTCGCCTTCCGTTCCTTGGGGTATAAATACGGGCGCATTGGGCGCTCGCAACGCAGCCGCCTTCCTCTCGCTTTCTTGTTTCTTGTTCTTCCTTACCTCCTCTCCCCTTCCTCATGGCAGCCCGCCCACCTTTCAACTTGCCGCCCGCCATGAATTTCGAGGAGGCGTGGAGGCAGATCGTGGCGGACGTGGAGGGGTTCTCGATCAGACGGGATGAAGCGCAGGTCGACGCGCTTGTCCGAACCGTCCCTAGCCTGCGGGAGGTGAGGAGGCCTGTAACACCCCAAAATTTTGCTTTCCTTGAATTCATGTGTGATTTGGCACTTTGGTGAATTTTTGGAATTTTCTGGAATTTATTTGGATTTATTTGGGATTTATTTGAATTTATTCCATTTTGAAATAATTAAAGAATTTAATTTTGCAAATAAAATTTTGTTGGAAATATTTTAATTGAGTCCAAAATGATCCAAAATATTTTCCAGAATTTTTCTGGAATTTTTCTGAGTATTTTGCTATTTTTAATGAATTAAATGAATTACTGGGAATTATTTTAAATATTAAATCGCTGGAAAATGCGAGTGGGTTTGTATCTTGTTCACCCGATCGAGCCCGAGTCGGACTCGAGTTCGAGTCCGACTGAAGCCACGTGGTCGAGCCGAACCCGCCGTCCCGAACCCTAGTTACCACGGCCAGCTGGATCAAGATCCAACGGTTGTGATTGGCGCCACGCCACCGAACCCGAGTCCGACCGAGCCAGCCAGTCGCCGAGCCGACCGAGTCCAACTCACGCGACCGTTGGATCGAGATCCAACGGCTCACGTTCGCGCCACGCCGCCTCTCCGTGCCGCCGCCGGACTCGGCCGAAACCATGTCGACCTCGGTCTCCGGCGTTTCACTGACGCCGAGACCCTATTTAATGCGCCGCCACCACGGTCGTGACCTAGACTTCCGTGGCGCACTGCGTTCCCAAGCCATCTACGCTGGCGCCGCGTTTGCCGTCTGAGCTCGCCGGAGTTGGAATTCCGTTCGCCGCGGCAGCGCCGATATCGCCGCCGTCTGGCGTCCTCCGCCGTCATCAAGCCCAGATCCGGATTCCCCAAGACGAGGCAGCGTTCGAGTACCCTTCACTTCGCCGAGAAGCCCAAGCGCCGTTGGACTCGCTGCCGTCTTCATCTCCGGTGGCCTCTGCCCGCTGCCGCTATCGCCATCGCCGTCCGCGAGCTACGCTAGCCGTCCGATCGAGAATCCAAGGGCTCGGATCGCGCCACGTCACACCGCGGTGAGATCTCACGTGCAACCTCTCGGATCTATTTTCAACCGCCGGATCTAGATCCAACGGCTTAGATTGTGCCACGTAGCTAGAATCGCACTGTGTTAGATTGGATCTTGACCGTCCGATCAAGATCGAGCAGTGCAGATCGGCGGAGTTGTTTTTCCAAAGCACTACGCTAGATTTAATCCGCCGTTGATTCTCAAACCAACGGCAAGATCACGCCACGTGGCGGGAAGTCGACCGCCGCGATGCCGCCGCCCACGCCGCTGTGCGTGTAGACGCCGACACGCGGCCCGCGTGTCGAGGGCCCGCATGTCGCTGGCTAATCCAGCCAAGCGCCGACGTCACCCATGACGCCACAAAGGTCCCACATGTCGTACCGTGGCCGAGTCCCCGCCGACGTCGGCGATGACGCTACCCGGTGGTCCCACCGCCGGGCCTCACGTGGAGTCGTGGACCGAGTCCACGGTGGACCGAGCCAAACCGTGGACCAAGCCCATGAGCCGGCTGACGTCAGCCAGCCAATCAGGAGCTGACATGTGTCCATGCTGACGCAATAATTAATTTTCGAAAAAGAAAATGATTTATTAATTCGAAATATTAATTCAAATTTAGATTCAAACTTCAAACGCTTATAACTTTTGCGTTTCAACTCCGATTTGAGTGATTCAAATTTCTAAATTTGTATAAAATTCAGATCTACTCAAATATGAATTTTATTTAATTTTTGGACTAAAGTTTTTCTCTGTAATATTATTTAATTGATTATTTAAACTTTAATAAATCATAACTTTTGTATTTTAACTCCGATTTGAACGATTCCAGTTCCTAAAAATCCAGAAAATTATGTTCTCTCTGTTTATGGATTTTATTTGGAGTTTTGGGATGTTTTTGCCTATTGTTTATTTGTGTATTTGCTATTTGCACGCTTTACGAGTAGACGTTGAAGTGCCGGAAGGATTCGAAGGAGAAGTATTAACTCAGGATCCAACTCAAGACCAAGAACAAGTACTTTTTGAAGGCAAGTTGTGCTTTGACCATGTTGATCCTATTTCGAAATCTATTTTGATTTAAACTATTGCATGCTAGTTCAATTAGAAAAATACTTTGTTTAAACCTGAGGGTTAGATAAATACCAATTTGCTATATGACACCTTGATTACTTAAGTATGTGCCATGACCCTTTGTCACCCTAGTTGTGGTTTACTAGTTGGACATTATTAAATTGCCAACATGGGTTTAGACCGTTGTAGTATCGCTTAGACACACTACGTGCTCATGACATGATTTTGGACAATCAAATGTTAATATTGACTTAATGATATATTGAACCTGTTTTGGGAAAAGTATCATGTGATGTTGATGGCACGTGGTGCATGGTAATCAACTGGGGTTTGATAAACAGTTTTTGACCGGGGCATGTGGCAAGAGTAATCAGGTGGGCCAGTTGTGGCATTGGGAGTGTTGATTTGGTTTTTTGGGTAGTCTTGCCCTGGTCACTCTAAGGACTTAACCTTGCAAGCCTTTGAACTGAGTCATACTTGCAACCACATGGCTGGAATGGGACGGCCCTAGTTGACTAAGTCGCTAAGGACTCGCTTGTGGAGCCTCAGGGTGTCAATTACACCGTTTGTGTGATTGTACGGGGGAGCGTATCGTGGCTGTGGCCAGATACCCATCTAACGGTGTGTTGGTCCCATACTTCGCCTTGGCTAAGGGAAGGGATGGTGTAGAGCACGAACCGGAGGGGACCACCTGTGTTGTTTGAGGCTTCCGAAAGGCTTTGTTACTGAACTTCGCCTTTGTGGTGTTTGACCAGTATCTTGTGGGTAAAGTGCATAACCTCTGCAGAGTTTGGAATCTATTTAAATAGCCGAGTCCACTGTGATCGACAATGCTCGGGAATTACAGTCAAGGGTTAGACTTTCTGAAAATAACTTGGATTTGAAAAGTTGGGTTGGTTTAATAATGAAGATGATGGAAATGTGGTTTACGATGGGGAAAAATGTTTATTAAACTTCTTGAAAAGTTACTTATGCTTTACTTGCTTCTACTGCTTTCGAATCTATTTATGATACTTGTCAAAAGTCATTTCTTTACCAAATATACCTTGAGCTACTCCTTTGTACCAAGCCATGCATATAGTATATTAGCTTGCATTCTCGTGCATGACTTGCTTTGAGTACCAAGTACTCACCCTTGCCTCAACACAATACCGCTTGAAGAGGAGACTACGCCACCGGAGGAGGAATTCCAAGAGGACCCGTCTACTTAGGGATGCGAGCCCAGTCAGTTGCCTGTGGTATACTGGATGGCGCCACGAAGTTATTTGATTTTCCGCTGCTATTATCTCTCTTTTAATAAGTTTTGCCTTGCGAGGCATATATTTGTAACTTGACCATAAGGTCAAGTAACCTGTTTGGTTATTTAAATAAAGTACTTTGATAATATCGATTGGTATGATTGTGATATTTACCGATGTTAAGACTGTGTGCACTAGCGCGTTCCTGGACTAGTGCTGAATACACAGAGGGTCCGGATTTGCAAATTCGGGGTCCCGACAAGGCCCCTGGTCGAGGCGGTCACTTGGAGGCGCCACGAGGTGGATGGCTGGGTCGGAGAGGGGCAGTGAGGACATCCAGATCCTTTCCCTTGCAATGTATATATTTTTGAAATGAAATAAAGTTTGCTTTCGCTAGGCAATTTGTACTTGTCTTTTTCCGCGCTCGATTGCATGCCATGATGTACTTTTGACAGTCGTAGCCTTTAGGACCCGTAGAGTGTTGTCACTTTCGGGCGAGGCGCGAAAAAAGAAACACAAATCTCAAGCGTTGAGAGCTTCTTTCGGGGGGGGAATGGACATAATCTCGCAACCCCCGAGCAACGCACGGACGAGATGGGGAGGTCTTAGGGGAAGAATCGCCTCAGCTTCTCTATGTTCCACGCGTTGGGGATGACATTGCCGTCGGTATCTTTGAGTCAGAAGGTGCCAGATCGGAGGACCCCTGCGACGGTGAAGGGGCCTTCCCACGAAGGGGAAAGCTTGTGTTTGTCCTTGCTGGACTGTACCTGGCGTAGGACCAGGTCGCCAACGTTAAGGGACCGCCCGCGAACCCGGCGACTGTGATAGCGTCGCAGCGTCTTCTGGTATTTGGCTGATCGGAGAAGGGCCACATCACGCGCCTCGTGGAGCTGGTCGATGGCGTCTTGTTGTGACTTGAGCCCCCAAGTCACGTCGAAGTCTTGTAATCTTGGGGCACCATACTCCAGGTCGATGGGCAGAACGGCTTCAACGCCGAAAATCATAAAAAATGGTGTGAACCCGGTTGACCGAGTTGGCGTGGTCCGCAGGATCCAGAGGACGGAGGGTAGTTCGGCGACCCATCGCCCCTCGGACTTCTTCAGTCGACTGAAGATTCGTGTCGGGACCCAAATTTGCAAATCCGGACCCTCTGTGTATTCAGCACTAGTCCAGGATCACGCTAGTGCATACAGTCTCAACCTCGGTAAATATCACAATCATACACATCGATAGTAGTAAAATACTTTAATTAAGATAACCAAACTGGTCGCTCGACCTTATGGTCAAGTTACAAGAGTACGCCACACGAGGCGAAAACTTATTAAGGAAATAAATTGCAGCGGAATAAAAGCATCAACGTGGCGCCATCCAGTATACCACAGGCAACTGACTGGGCTCGCTCCCTAGGTAAACGGCTCCTCCTGAAGTTCTTCCTCCAAAGCTGGCATCGCTTCTCCTTTAATTGATGTTGTATTGTGGCAAGAGTGAGTACTTGGTACTCAGCAAGTCATGCACAGAATGCAAACTATATTCTATATGCATGGCTTATTACAAAGGATAGGCTAACAGGTACAATTGCGGTAAAACAGCAGTTAACAAGTAGCATAAATAGATTCAAAAGCAGTAAAAGTAAAGATTATATCAATAACTTTTCCAGGAGTTAAGTAAACACTTTTCCTTTCCTAATCCACACATTTCCATCAACGTCATCATTAAACCCAACCAAACTTTCCAAGTCCAAGTTGTTTTCATGAAAGTCTAACCCACAAGATACAGTTTGCATTCTGTGCCGCGGACACGGCTATTCGAATAGATTTTACACTCTGCAGAGATTATGCACTTTACCCACAAGATACAGTCAAACACCACAAAGGCGAGTGATCGTAACAAAGCAACTATACAAGTGAACCTCTCTGGCCTTTGTCATACACCATCCCTTCCCTTAACGGAGGCGAAGTATGGGACCGACATACCTTTGGACGGGTACCATGCCATAGCGTTGGTACGCTCCCCTTTCAAGCTACACAAAAGGTGTAGTTGATACCCCGAGGATTCACATGAAAGTTATTAGTATCTTACTCAACTAGGTCCGTCCCATTACAGACATGTGGTTGCACGCTTGACTCTGATCAAAGGCTTGCAAGGTTCAATCCTTAGGATGACCAGGGCAAGACTACCCGAAGAACCAAAACGACATCCCTGGTGCCACTCATGGCCCACCATATCATTCTTGCCACTTGCCCCGGTCTAAATCTATTTATCAAACCCAGTTGATTACCATGCACCACGTGGCATCAACAATCACAACACATGACACCTTTCCAAAACAGGTTCAATATATCATTAAGTCAATATTAATATTTGATTGTCCAAAATCATGTCATGTGCACGTAGCAGGTCTAAGCAATATACTACGACGGTCTAAGTACCCAATGTTGGCAATTTAATAATGTCCAACTAATTATCCACAACTAGGGTGACAAGGGTTCATGGCACATAACTTAATAGTCAAGGTGTCTTACTGCAATTTGGCATTTATCTAATTCCCAGAAATAATTAAACAATTGCTAATTAAACTAGCATGCAATAATTTAAATCAAACTAATTTTCAAGAATAGGGGCAATATGGTAAAAGCATAACTTGGCTTCAAAAAGTACTTGTTCTTGATCTTGAGCTGGCTCCTGGGTCAATACTTCACCTTCAAAGCCCTCGGGTACTTCAACGTCTACTCGTAATGCGCGCAAATAGCAATAAATAAATAAAATAGTACATACACATTGCCCTGAAGTTCCAATAATGTCCATAAACAGAAAGGGCATAATTTTGCAAATTTGTAGAAATTTGAATAGCCCAAATCGGAGTTAAAACGCAAAAGTTATAATTGTTTAAAGTTTAAAGAATATATTACTTAAATATAAACTGAGAAAATTTCACATTCAAAAATTAAGTAAAATTCATATTTAAGTAGATCTCAATTTTATAAAAATTTAGAAATTGGAATCGTTCAAATCGGAGTTAAAACGCAAAAGTTATAAGCGTTTGAAGTTAAATCGGAGTTAAAATTCAAATAAATCAATAAACCGAATTAATTCATTTATTTTTCTATTGAAAAAAATCCATTTATTGCGTCAGCATGATGTCAGCATGGGATTTGAATTTCCACCGAATTATTTTTCTATTGAAAAATCGAATTATGACGTTAGTTGAACTAGCATGCAATAATTTAAATCAAATTAATTTCAAAATGGGATCAACATGGTCAAAGCATAACTTGCCTTCAAAAAGCACTTGATCTTGGTCCTGAGCTGGCTCCTGGGTCAACACTTCACCTTCGAAGCCTTCAGGCACTTCAACGTCTACTCGTAACGCGTGCAAATAGCAATAAATGAATAAAACAGTAGACAAAATTGTCCAAACATCCAAATGAAGTCCATAAACAGAGAGAGCATAATTTTATGAATTTTTATGAATTTGAATCGGCGAAATTGGAGTTAAAACGCAAAAGTTATAAGCGTTTAAAGTTGAAATAATCAATTAAATAATATTACAGAGAAAAACTTTGGTCTAAAAATTAAATAAAATTCACCATTAGGTAGATCTCTATTTTATACAAATTTAGAAATTTGAATCACCCAAATCGGAGTTAAATTGCAAAAGTTATAAGCGTTTGAAGTTTGAAATCATATTTGAATTCATTAAACCGAATTAAATATTAAATAAATTATTTCTTTTCGGAAAACGATTTATTGCGTTAGCATGACACGTGTTGGCTTCTTAACTGTCGGCTGGCGTCAGCCAGTCCATGGACTCGGCCCACGGTTCGGCTCGGGTCCACCGTGGACTCGCTCCACGGCTCCACGTGTCGCTGACACGCGGGCCCCATCGGGTGACGTCAGCACTGACGTCATCGCGCGGTTGGCTATCCCGCTGACGCGCGGGCCCCACGTGACGTCACGCATGACGTCAGCGGTGACCGCGGCTGACCGCGCTGATTCGGCTCCCGGACACGTGGTGCGATCTGGACCGTTGATTTGAAAATCAACGGTTCCGATTGGATCCAATGCCGCACGTTGCGATACAACGCGGCTAATCTGTGCCGTTCGATTCGGATCGGACGGTCCAGATTGGATCGGGTTTTCGCCTCACCGAGGGTGGCGTGGCATGTCCCGGCGCGCGACACGTGGCGCGCCTTATGCATTTGGATCTAGATCCAACGGTTGGGATTGAATCTAAAACCGTAACGTCGATTCGCTACGGGATGACGTGGACGAACGTGGGCCGTTGGATCTTGATCCAACAGTCCAGATCTAATCTGGTTTCTACGGGTTTAGGAAACGCGTGGACTCACCGCGACGGTTGGATCTTGATCGGACGGTTGAGAGAGCTCGCGAGCGGTGATGGCGTGCGGCGAAGCTCCGGCTGCCGGGGACGAAGACGACGACACGCGAAACGGCGCTCCGGGCACGCTCCGGCGAGGTGAGATATCTCCACGGACGCGGCTTGACGCAACGGTTCCGGATCTGGACTCAACGGCGGCGGAAGACGGCGGAGGCGGCGGCAAACAGCGGAGAACCGCGGCGGAAGCCTTCTCCAACTTCGGCGAGCTCCCGCGGGCGAACGGCGGCGACTCGGGCTCGGTGAGTTAGGGCTACGGGTGCGCACGAAAAAGGGGGTCCCGACACGGGTGGCGGCGCATTAAATAGCCCCTCGACGTCCGTGATATGCGCGGAAAACGAGGACCCACGCACGGGCGGCGGCGCAGTCCGGTGGCAACACGGAGAGGGTGACATGGCGCACTCTCGGCCGTTGGATCGAGATCCAACGGTCGCGAGGTTTGGGCTCGGGTCCGGCTCGGTAACCTGGCTGGCTCGGTCGGAGTCGGGCTCGGGTGACGTGGCGCAATCGTGGCCGTTGGATCATGATCCAACGGTCACGCGGTTTAGGGTTAGGTTGGGTCCGGGTCCGGCTCAAACGCGGCTCGATGCAGGTTCGGGTCGGACTCGGACTCGAGTCCGACTCGGGCTCGGTCGCATGAACAGTAAAACCAACTCGGTTTTTCCAGCGATTTAAATAACCAAATTAATTTCTAGAAATTCATTTAATTCAAGAAAAATAGCAAAATACTCAGAAAAATTCTAGAAAATATTTTAGGGCATTTGGGACTCAAATAAAATATTTCCAACAAAATTTTATTTGCAACTTTGAATTCTTTAATTATTTGAAAAGGGAATAAATTCAAATTAAGTCCAAATAAATTCCAGAAAATTCCAAAAATTCACCAGAGTGTAAAATAACATCTAATTTCATGAAAAGCAAAAAATTTGGGTGTTACAAACCTCCCCCCTTAACAGAATCTCATCCCCGAGATTCAGGGCTTACTAGAGAATAGGTTTGAAAATTCTTTCTTCAAATCCTCCTCGCGCTCCCATGTTGCTTCACTCTCTGCATGGTTGCTCCATTGAACCCTGCAGAAATGGGTTGTCTTATTCCTTGTTTCTCAATCCATGGTGTCCAGAATCTTGACGGGGTGCTCCCTGTAAGTCAGATCCTCTTGCAGCTCAATGGACTCTAACGGTGTCTGCTCGTCTGGTACTCGAAGACACTTCTTCAGCTGGGACACGTGGAACACGTCATGTACTCCTGCCAACGACTGTGGTAACTCCAGCTGGTAAGCAACTTTGCCTCTACGGCTCAAAATCTTAAATGGTCCGACATATCGCGGTGCGAGCTTCCCTTTGGCATGGAATCTCTTAACTCCCATGAGGGGTGTAACCCTAAGGTACATGAAATCCTCTGGTTCGAAGCTCAAGTCTCGACGGTGGTTATCGGCGTAGCTCTTCTGTCTTGACTGTGCTATCTTCAGTCTTTCTCGGATCACGGCAATCTGCTCTTCGGCTTTGTAGGATCGAAGTATACGAATATAGCAATCAGAGGGGGGGTGAATGATTGTGCGGAAGCTAAAACCAAATTCTTGACCTATTAAAAGTTCACCCCAAAACAGAACCAAATAATTGCCTCGTTTTCGACAAAAACAGAATGACAGAGGTTTGGTAAAACGAGAATTCCCGGAGATCCAACAGTCGAAACGATCTGAAATTTGGACACAAGAAACTAGATTCCAATACGAATCGAACCCAAAAAGAATCAGCTCGATCGGACTTACGGATCAAAAGTTATGAGCTTCGCAAGCTTGCTGATCCAGAACTTGACGAGAATCAATCTAATCAAAACTTCAAGATTAAACAAGAACGACAAAAGATTGATCAACTAGACTTTGAGAAACACTAGATCAATACCCTAGAGAGGTTTTTGATGGATCAAATCAAGATAAAACTTGAAGAACAAAACCAATCTAGAACTAGAACAAGCATGCAAACAAGAACCAAAACAGAAAATCAGTAGCGACGTGGTTATCAGAGTAGCACGCAAAAATCTTGAAAAATTGATCTTTATTTCTTGTCTAAAATACTCTCATCAAAAGAGTACAAACCCTAAAACCAAGCTCAAAGCTTGATGCGCTCAGCTCTACTTGGTGCCTTTCAACAGAGACCCCCACCTATTTAAAGCACCAACCCACAAGGAGTTCTCAATACGATTCCTATTCCTAGAAGGAATCAGATTCCAACTCAACTCTACTTGGCCCAACCAGGCCGAGTACAACTCTTGCACGCTGCGTATGGCAACCCTACCATACTCACGTGACTAACACTTTGCACGCGTATGGCCACCTGCCATACTCACGTGACTAACACTTTGCACGCGAATGACCTCCTGCCATTCTCACGTGACTAACCATTCTTCATGTGCACCATTCTCTTAGCCCGAACGTCCCGCATGACATCCTTGACCACCAAGACCTCGGTTCCTCCTGAACCTAGTCCCGAACCTCAGTTCCTCCATGAACCTAGTTCCGATCCCGTCATCGACCACATTCGTCTTCGAGCAATACGCACATGAACAAACCACAAAACAAATCCGAGCACAAGTCCACGACTTGACTCAATGTCAATCCATGCAACTACTCACATGAGTATTGCATAAAGTCCACTTCAAAAGAAGCATCATGAAATCATTACAAATTTCAAATTCACATTCAAAATTCAAATCCAAATCGCTCAAAACCCTAATTGAGCGAAAACGCATTCACGACGGACAAACAAAGTTGGTCCGTTGTATAAGGAAAAGTTTCTGTTCCAAGAAGCCAACCAAACGGAAAAACACGTTCACAACGGACAAACAAAGTTGGTCCGTTGTACATCAAACATGGCTTCGGCCATGAGCTCAAAACACGTTCACAACGGACCCCAGAAGCTTGTCCGGCGCAAACGTGCCACGCTCGGTTTCACAAAAGTAAAACCCTAGAAAAAGTCCATTCACGACGGACAAAAAGAATTAGTCCGTTGTACATGTGAAAATCTTGGTTCCAAGAAATTATCCAAACCGAAAAAGCTTGTTCACAACGGACCAAGAAAAACTGTCCGTTGTACATGTGAAAATGACTCGGTCATGGGCTCAAAAACATGTTCTATGAGACCCAAAAACAACGTCCGTCGCAGATGGGAAACTTCTTGTTTCTTGAGAACTTTGTCAGCGCTAATGCGTAACTTACTGTTTCTTGTCAAATTGTCAAAACACATGAACAAACACATTTTGCAAATTCAAATCTAAGTTAATTTTTCAGTTCAAAGCCAATTTTTCAGCACATGATTTCACAATCTCCCCCTTGATGAAAACATTGGCAACACCACTTAGAATTGAATCATTTGGCATTCACTTTACAAAAGATTTTGAAATCCAAAGGATCAAAGACCAAAGTAAGAAAACACAGAAATCCCTCTTTGACCAAAATGCAAAACAAAATCTCCCCCTGAGAATGAAAATGTGTGTGAATGTGCAATGCGCCCAAAAATTTCAAAAATTCTCCAAACTTCTCCCAAAATTCTCAAATTTTACAACTCTCCCTTTTTCTTTAAACTTTTCAACAATTCCCAATTTTCTCCCCCTTTGACAATGGATTCATCAAGAGTAAAAGAGAGAGAACAGATTCAAAATTTCCTGAAACAATGATTTCACAAAGAGAAACAAGGGAGTGCCAAGATAGGAGAAAATGAGCTCATTCGATCATATAACCTTATATATCACATAATATGCAAAATACATGATCTTGAAGTGATTTTAACAAGTTATGGAATGACATGCATCTCAACCTCAATTCAGTCAACTATAGCCAAGTACTAAGCAAGACCTTAGTAGAAGAACAAAGGCTTTAAAAATTGAAGCAACTAACAACTTAGGGCGAGCAAGTAGTTTCAACTCCAATCTAGTAGACCAATTTAATCTTTAAACAATAAGTTGCATGTGGCATGCTTGAAGCATACTTCTTTTATTTTCTAGGAGTGGCATGCTTGAAGCATACATCTTATCTTTGAGGGAATGGCATGCTTGAAGCATACATCTTATCTTTTTAGGGAAAGCACCTTGAAGCACATAACTTGAGGTTTTTTGCTTTTAACAACCCTTTTTTATTGATTCCCTTTTCTTTTCATTTTTCTTTGATTATAAACATGCAAAAGTGATTAAAAGGTCTTATGAAAGAGTAAAGTTGAAACCACACTTGCTTCATAGCCCAAATTTGTTAAGAGGATTCAATATCAAGCCTAGAAGAGTAAGATATCACAGAGTATTTAGCTATAGGTAATCAGTCCAGGGAATTCCGCAATGTCATTTTTAGTTCAAGTGAGATAATTAGATTATCATATATTAGCTCAATTACATAACATATAAAGAAATATGATAAAGTGAGCTCATTAAGTGAAAGAACTTGGCAAAGAAACTCCCCCTCAAAACAATCCCATTGGATGAACAATTCCAAGTTCTCCCCGAATAAAAGCAAAACGAGAAGAAGACAAAGGTTTTGTGAAAATGTCTGCCAATTGATGTTCAGTATCCACATGATGAAGCACAATGTTGCCTTTTTCAACATGATCTCTAAGAAAGTGAAATCTGATGTCAATATGTTTTGTTCTTGAATGTTGCACAGGGTTCTTAGCAATGCAAATTGCACTAGTGTTATCACACAGAAGAGGAACACTATCCAAAATAACCCCATAATCTTTAAGTGTAGCTACTATCCAAAGAATTTGAGAACAACAACTAGCAGAAGCCACATATTCAGATTCAGCAGTTGATTGTGCAACAGAAGATTGCTTTCTAGATGACCATGCAATGAGAGAATTTCCCAAGAAGTGACATGAACCAGAAGTGCTCTTCCTATCAATTCTACATCCTCCAAAATCAGCATCGAAAAAGATCTCAAACTAATGCATGAGGAAGCGTAAAGCCAAATGCCAAAATCTTGAGTTCCATGAAGATACCTGAAAATCCTTTTGTGACTTGTCGATGTGAAGCACGTGGGGAAGCTTGAAAACGAGCACACAAGCATACAGCAAATTGTATATCCGGCCTTGATGCAGTGAGGTACAAAAGTGAACCTATCATGCTTCTATATTCCTTTTGATCAACCGGCTCACCATCTTCATCAGGGTCAAGTGCGCAAGTGCTCTCCATAGGTGTCATGATTGGCTTGCTGTTTTCCATCCCAAAACGATGTAGCAAGTCTCTTGTATATTTGCTTTGATGCACAAAAGTACCATCCTTTGTTTGCTTGATTTGAAATCCCAAAAAGTATGTCAACTCACCCATCATACTCATCTCAAACTCCTTCCTCATTGTTTCTGAAAACTCAGACACTAAAACATGAGATGAACCACCAAAGATAATATCATCAACATAAATCTAAACGAATAGTTGATCATTGCCTTGCTTGAGTAAAAAGAGAGTTTTGTCAACCTTTCCCATTAAAAAGCCCTTTTCAAGTAAAAAGGTTTTTAGCCTATCATACCATGCTCTAGGGGCTTGTTTCAAACCATACAAAGCTTTTGTTAGTTTGAACACATGATTTGGAAACTTTGGATTTTCAAAACCAGGTGGTTGCTTGACATAAACCTCCTCATTTATGTAGCCATTCAGAAAAGCACTTTTCACATCCATTTGATACAATTTGAAACCTTTGGATGCAGCAAAAGCTAAAAGGATTCTAATGGCTTCAATTCTAGCAACAGGAGCAAAGGTTTCATCAAAATCTAAGCCTTCAATTTGAGTGTAACCTTGAGCAACCAATCTAGCCTTGTTTCTAACAACAACGCCATCCTCACTTTGTTTATTTTTGAAAACCCATCTAGTTCCAATAACATTAAAATCAGGAGGTGGTGAGACAAGTTTCCAAACTTTATTTCGTTCAAAATTCTCTAATTCTTCATGCATGGCATTGATCCAAGATTCGTCAGATAATGCATGAGATATATCTTTGGGTTCAAAAGAGGCAACTAAAGCAGAATGAGCATGAGTGTCGAATGAATAAACCTGGATCGAAAGTGACTCTCTCATTTAGGTCTCCAATAATTTGTTCAGATGGATGCATTTTTGAATGTGCAAGGGAGCATTGGTTTTGAGACTTCTCCTTCTCCTTCTTCATTTTCAGCATGTACAGATGATGTTGTAGCTTGAGGATGGTTAGTCAGTAGGTGATGTAGTAGTAGGTGCCAAAGGTGCTACATCTTGTTGTGCATTAGGAAGAGTCAAGACCTCATCTTCAACATCATCATCATCTTCAAAGATTTTCTCCCCCTGAATGTATGCGCCTGAACCTGCATTACTTGGACTAGTGCCTGGACTAGCCTCATCAAAAGTAACTTCACAAGTTTCCACAATTTTGTTAGTCTCCAAAACAAGCACACGATAGCCACGAGTATGAGCAGGATATCCAAGGAAAAAGCCATCCATTGATCTAGCCTCAAATTTATCAAGATTTCCAGATTTCAAGACAAAGCATTTGCATCCAAAAACCCTAAAGTGAGAAACAGTAGGCCTATGTCCAAACCGAAGCTCATATGGAGTCTTACCCAATTTTGATCTCAAAAACACACGGTTTGAAACATAACATGCAGTTGAAATCGCTTCAGCCCAAAAGTTTCTAGGAGTATGATGTTCATCTAACATGGTTCTAGCCATCTCAACCAATGTTCTGTTTTTCCTTTCAACTACACCATTCTGTTGAGGCACTCTAGGTGATGAAAATTGATGATCAATTCCTTTTTCAGTACAAAAGAGATCAAAAGAAACATTTTGAATTCAGTTCCATTATCACTTCTAATAGCTTTGAGAGCTCCTGGATGATCAATAGAAAGCCTAAGAACAAGACTTCTAAAATGACTAAAGGCCTCATCCTTAGATGCCATAAAGTATACCCAAGAGTATCTAGAAAAATCATCAACAATCACAAGCACATACCATTTGCCTCCAAAGGATTGAACTCGAGATGGTCCAATTGTATCAAGATGTAGAAGCTGTCCTGGGCGTTTGTCATCATCATGGTAAGAGGTGGATGTGAACCTGCAATCATCTTACCATGTCTACAAGAAGAACATACTAGATTGCTATCACCCTTAAGCTTAGGCGAGGCCACGTATAAGATCTAAACCACTTACACGAGTAAGATGATCAAAACCAACATGACCAAGTCTACGATGCCAAAAGAATAAATCTTTAGAAACATTGGCAATTAGACACCTATGCTTAGAAGAAGGCGATGCATCAAAATCAGCTTTAAAAACTCTTCCAAAGCGTGAGATCTTAAAAACAAGGTCACCTGAAGCATCTAACACTTTGCATTCATTTTTCTTAAAGCTTATCTCAAGATTTTCATCAAGCATTTGTGAGACAGAAAGCAAGTTATATTTCAAATTTTCAACAAGAGCCACATCTTTGAACATAAACTTGTCACTTACCTTTATTGTACCTTTTGCCACAACAGAAGAGGAAGAAGCATCTCCAAAAGTAACACTTTCAGCACGAGATGCACGAGTGAGGAGGAGAACCAATTCTTATTACCGGACATGTGGCGTGAGCATCCGGAATCCACTAGCCATATGTTCTCCTTCCTCGCGAGAAGCCTACATAGCAACAAAACATGTCGAGGTCTCGATCGGGTTAGGAATGAGATTTTTGGGAATCCAAAGATCTTGAGACACACGACGCACAAGAGGCACAACACGATAATTTTTATGCACAAAATCAGATTTGCCTTTTCCCATGTTTGTAGGAACAGAAGGTGTTTTCATCACTCTAAGCGCATAAAAATGTGCTTTGCTGAAATTTGACCTAGCCTCAGCTTCTTTCCTTCTTTTCTTTGTTTGGCTAGTCTAAAGCAAAAATTTACTAAGTGTCCATCTCTACCACAATGAGTGCAAGTGTACTTGACATGATGTTTAGCTTTAACAGTAAAAGCACATTTTGCATTCATCATAGTAGAAGATAAAAAACCAGATTGAAAAGCAATTTTCTTAGGCTCATTAGATAACTCAATTTTGCAAGGAGCCTGAACAACGGTCTGAGGTTTAGTTTCATATGTGGCATAAGGATCAAAACCTAAACCTCTCTTGTTGGTGCTAACCTTAGATTGATCCAAAATCATGTTCAACTTCTTCTTGCCATTAGTGAAACGTTCCAAAGAATTTTGCAAGTAATCAACTTTCTTAGCAAGAGTTAAACAATTATTGCAGGGAACATCTACTTTCCTTTTTGCTTGCGACAAGTTGAGCATGAGAGAATTTCATGTGAAAGCAAATTATCAGTTAATTGAGAAACCCTAGCATTTGCATCTTTCAATTTTAATTCAAGAGTTGAGCATTTAGAACAAGAAGTTGAACTATGCAAATCATCGATTGGAACAGCTAGCATGTACAACATGTTTCTCATTTTTCTCATTTAGATGCAACAAAAGAGCATGTTCTTTCCTAAGCAAGGTGAGCTCATTGTAAATTAAGTCACATGATTTGCAAGTATCATCACTAGGAATCAAAGTCTTAAGTCCAGCAATTTCAGCATTCAATGATTCAATAATGAAATCATGTTTCTTAATTTTCTTATCACGTTTGTCAAGCAATTTTCCAAGACGAGCAACAGCAATAGCTAATTCATCATAAGAGGGATCTACCTCATTGAAGTCATTTGTCGTGATCGTCCTCGGTGAGGCTATCCTTGCTGCTTGCCATGAGACATAGTCCTATCAAATCATGCTTGCTTGGAGTTGCATCATCTTCGCTGCTCTCCGAGTCCACATCGCTCAAATTGACTTGTTCAAGAGCGGAAAGAACTCAGTGAACCACCTTGCGGTTGATGAAGCTCTTCTTCTTCCTATCATTTGACGAGAACCTTTTCTTCTCATTCCTTCCTGCGTTGTCCTTCTCCTCCTTTGATGTTTTTCCTGCAAGCTTAGGACACTTTGTGCGAATATGGTTGAGGTCACCACACTCATAGAATCTTGGAGGACCACCTCTCTTTCTCATTCTCACATTCTGCAAAGCTTTGTTAAAGCGAGAAGAGAGTAGTGCCAGATCTTCTTCATGAAATTCTTCAAGTTGCTCATCTGTTAAAGAAGACATGGAAGACAAGGCAAAGCTAGAAGAAGAATTTGCATTTGACATGTTAGGGTTAGAGATCAAAGCAATTGATTTAATGTTACCCTTCCTGGCAAGAACATCCAACTCATGAGTTTTCAACTTAGAGTAAAGAACATCTAATGTGAGTGTGCTCATGGTAGTAGATTCTTGTATAGATGTTACTTTCATCTCCCACACTGACATGTCCAAAGCACTAAGCAATTGTCGAGCATTTTCAGCATCAGTGTAGCTAACTCCAACAGCACGTAGATTGCTAAGAATTTTATTGAAACGTGCAAAGAAGTCATCTACAGATTCACTAGGTTTCATCTCAAAACGCATGTATTCCTTTTTGTAAATATCTTGGCGAACCTCTTTGACAGTGTTAGAACCTTCATGGTAATCACAAAGAGATTTCCATACCTCATATGCGGATCGAAGATGAACCACACGATCAAAGTCGCTGCGTCCCAAGCCTTGGATGATCAAGTTGCGCGCCTTGCTGTTTGCTTCAACATGTGTGCGATTGGTGTCGTTGACGTTGTCGTTTGCAGGGACTTCATATGGCTTGTAGACCTTCTCCCAAATTGTGAAGCCCTGTGCTTGGATGAACGCCTCCATCTTGGCCTTCCAAAACTGAAAATCAACACCATCGAACACACATGGTTTTGTCGAATAACGATCCATTGATCTAATCACCGGTTAAGATAGATTAGAGAAACCTTGCTCTGATACCACTTGTAGGATCGAAGTATACGAATATAGCAATCAGAGGGGGGGTGAATGATTGTGCGGAAGCTAAAACCAAATTCTTGACCTATTAAAAGTTCACCCCAAAACAGAACCAAATAATTGCCTCGTTTTCGACAAAAACAGAATGACAGAGGTTTGGTAAAACGAGAATTCCCGGAGATCCAACAGTCGAAACGATCTGAAATTTGGACACAAGAAACTAGATTCCAATACGAATCGAACCCAAAAAGAATCAGCTCGATCGGACTTACGGATCAAAAGTTATGAGCTTCGCAAGCTTGCTGATCCAGAACTTGACGAGAATCAATCTAATCAAAACTTCAAGATTAAACAAGAACGACAAGATTGATCAACTAGACTTTGAGAAACACTAGATCAATACCCTAGAGAGGTTTTTGATGGATCAAATCAAGATAAAACTTGAAGAACAAAAACCAATCTAGAACTAGAACAAGCATGCAAACAAGAACCAAAACAGAAAATACTGTAGCGACGTGGTTCAGAGCACGCAAAAATCTTGAAAAATTGATCTTTATTTCTTGTCTAAAATACTCTCATCAAAAGAGTACAAACCCTAAAACCAAGCTCAAAGCTTGATGCGCTCAGCTCTACTTGGTGCCTTTCAACAGGAGACCCCCCACCTATTTAAAGCACCAACCCACAAGGAGTTCTGAATACGATTCCTATTCCCTAGAAGGAATCCGTATCCAACTCAACTCTACTTGGCCCAACCAGGCCGAGTACAACTCTTGCACGCGTATGGCAACCCTACCATACTCACGTGACTAACACTTTGCACGCGTATGGCCACCTGCCATACTCACGTGACTAATACTTTGCACGCGAATGACCTCCTGCCATTCTCACGTGACTAACCATTCTTCATGTGCACCATTCTCTTAGCCCGAACGTCCCGCATGACATCCTTGACCACCAAGACCTCGGTTCCTCTTGAACCTAGTCCCGAACCTCAGTTCCTCCATGAACCTAGTTCCGATCCCGTCATCGACCACATTCGTCTTCGAGCAATACCTGCACATGAACAAACCACAAAACAAATCCGAGCACAAGTCCACGACTTGACTCAATGTCAATCCATGCAACTACTCACATGAGTATTGCATAAAGTCCACTTCAAAAGAAGCATCATGAAATCATTACAAATTTCAAATTCACATTCAAAATTCAAATCCAAATCGCTCAAAACCCTAATTGAGCGAAAACGCATTCACGACGGACAAACAAAGTTGGTCCGTTGTATAAGGAAAAGTTTCTGTTCCAAGAAGCCAACCAAACGCGGAAAAACACGTTCACAACGGACAAACAAAGTTGGTCCGTTGTACATGCAAAAATGGCTTCGGCCATGAGCTCAAAACACGTTCACAACGGACCCCAGAAGCTTGTCCGGCGCAAACGTGCCACGCTCAGTTTCACAAAAGTAAAACCCTAGAAAAAGTCCATTCACGACGGACAAAAAGAATTAGTCCGTTGTACATGTGAAAATCTTGGTTCCAAGAAATTATCCAAACCGAAAAAGCTTGTTCACAACGGACCAAGAAAAACTGTCCGTTGTACATGTGAAAATGACTTCGGTCATGGGCTCAAAAACATGTTCACAACAGACCCAAAAACACTGTCCGTCGCAGATGGGAAACTTACTGTTTCTTGAGAACTTTGTCCGGCGCTAATGCGTAACTTACTGTTTCTTGTCAAATTGTCAAAACACATGAACAAACACATTTTGCAAATTCAAATCTAAGTTAATTTTTCAGTTCAAAGCCAATTTTTCAGCACATGATTTCACAGGCTTCTTGAAGAATATCTGGCCCAAAGACATGTCGTTCACCCATCTCATTCCAGTTCAACGATGTTCGACAGGGTCGACCATATAGTGCCTCAAATGGCGACATCTGCAAACTAGCCTGGTAGCTATTGTTGTAGCTGAACTCAGCATACGGCAGACTTTTATCCCAAGAGGTAGCATAAGCCAATGCACACGCTCTTAACATATCCTCTAATATCTGATTTACTCTTTCGGTCTGTCCATCCGTCTGCGGATGATAGGCGGTGCTGAAGTTCAAACGGGTCCCCATAGCTTCATGCAGCTTATTCCAGAATCTCGAGGTAAACTGGGTACCTCTATCCGATACAATCTTCTTCGGCACTCCATGCAAACAGACGATCCTGGTCATGTACAATTCTGCTAACTTATCTCCCGAGTAGTGGTCTTTACCGGAATAAAATGGGCGACCTTAGTCAAGCGGTCTACTACAACCCATATGGAGTCATATCCTCCTTGAGTCTTGGGTAAACTGGTAATGAAGTCCATTCCGATTTCCTCCCATTTCCACTCAGGTATCTTCAACGGCTGCAGCAATCCTGCTGTTCTCTGATGCATTGCCTTAACTCTCTGGCATATTTCGCGCAACATGCTCGGCAACTTCACGCTTCATGCTCGGTCACCAGAATCTTTCCTTCAAATCCTGATACATCTTAGCACTTCCAGGGTGAATTGAATACTTGGAGTCGTGGGCCTCCTTTAGTATCAACTGTTTCAACTCCTTCTTGTTTGGCACACAAATTTGATCCTCCATCAAGAATGTGCCTTGCTCATCCAGCTTGAAGTCTTTTGCCTTGCCTTCATCCATTTTGGACTTAATCCTGCGGATCTTGTCATCATCCTTCTGTCCTTCTCGGATCTGATCCTCCAGGGTAGGCTTCACTTCTAATGCGGCCAAGAATCCTTTTGGGACCACTTCAATCTGCATCTTCTGGAAATCCTTGCATAGCTCTTCCTGACTCACGGCTATCAACATGTTCACAGTATGGCTTTTCCGACTCAGAGCATCGGCCACCACATTAGCCTTCCCAGGATGGTAATGGATTCCAACATTATAATCCTTGATCAGTTCCAACCATCTCCTCTGCCTCATGTTCAAGTCTGATTGGGTGAATATGTACTTAAGACTCTTATGATCCTTATACACTTCACATCTGTTCCCAATCAAATAATGACGCCACAACTTCAAAGCATGCACTACGGCAGCTAACTCTAGGTCATGCGTCGGATAATTCTCTTCATGCAGCCTCAGCTGCCTTGATGCATAAGCGACGACCTTCCCGTTCTGCATCAGCACACATCCAAGTCCTTGACGTGATGCGTCACAGTAAATATCAAAGCTTTGATTGACGTTTGGTAGAACTAACACTGGTGTTGATGTCAATCGCTTCTTCAACTCTTGAAAACCCTTCTCGCACTCTGGCGTCCAGGCAAACTTCTTCTCCTTCTTCAATAATTGCGTAAGGGGTCTCGCAATAGTCGAAAAGCCTTCGATGAAGCGACGGTAGTAACCTGCCATCCCAAGGAAGCTACGAATCTGGGTCACGGTCTTCGGCTGTTCCCAATGTAACACAGCTTCTACCTTGCTTGGGTCTACCGCAACTCCTTCTGCGGTCATTACATGTCCAAGGAATTCTACCTTGTCTTTTCAAAAATCGCAATTGCTGAACTTGGCGAAGAGTTGCTGTTCCCTCAACTTCTCCAAAACTCGCCTCAGGTGCTCTGCATGTTCTTCTTTTGTCTTGGAGTAGATGAGAATGTCATCTATAAACACAACGACAAACTTATCCAAGTACTCCATGAAAACCTTGTTCATCATATTCATGAAGTAAGCTGGCGCATTTATCAGACCGAAGAACATAACAGTAAACTCGTAATGTCCATATCTTGACGAGAATGCGGTCTTCGGAATATCTTCCGATCGGATCTTCAGCTGGTGGTATCCCGATCTCAGATCAATCTTGGAGAAAACTCCGGCTCCTCTTAGCTGGTCAAACAGGTCATCGATCCTGGGTAGCGGGTACTTATTCTTCACGGTGACTTCATTGAGTGCACGGTAGTCAATGCACATCCTGAAACTCCCATCCTTCTTCTTGACGAACAGAACTGGCGCTCCCCATGGCGACGAACTCGGTCTGATGAATCCTTTCTCCATCAACTCTTCAAGCTGTTTCTTCATCTCCACCAATTCTTCAGTGGACATCCGGTATGGTCTCTTCGCTATCGTATTTGTGCAGTACAAGCTCTATCACAAACTCTATGTCTCTGTCGGGCGGCATCCCAGGTAGGTCTTTAGGAAAAACATCTGGATACTCACTGACCACTGAGACATCCTCTATGCTGATTGCCTTTACGCTGTTAACCATCAGCTGTCCATCTCTAACGGCAGTAGCTTGAAATTCCACTTTTCTTCCACACGGGCTTTCAACTGATATGACTCTTCTTCCACAGTCTAGCATGGCCTTGTGCTTGGACAACAAGTCCATTCCCAAAATAACATCTAGGGTCTGGGTTCCCAATATAATAAGGTTCACTAAGAACTCTACCCCATCTATTAGTATTCTCACCCCGGAACATCCTACTTGAGATCGGAGTTCTGACCCAGGGGTTTGAACTATAAGCATGCACTTAAGATCCACAATCTCCAAATCATTCTTAGAAACAAAATCTCGAGAAACAAACGAATGCGAAGCTCCAGAGTCAAACAAAACTGTTGCAGGTACCGAATTGACAAGTATCTTACCCAGTATGACGTCCGTGGCATTCTGGAGTGCATCTGCGGTCACATGATTGACTCTGCCTCTCACCACGGTGCAGAGTGCGGCTCCCGGCCGCTCCGCGGTTTGCTCCGGGATCGGGTCTGGCTGGTGTGGATCCCAAGTTGAAGCGAATCGGGTCACTCATTTGTCTTCCTGGGGCAGTTGTTGGAGAAATGCCCTGGCTCATTGCATGTATAGCAACGCCTCACTGTGCCCTGCTGGTTGCTTGTAGCGGCGTTCCTGGCTGGGGCTGGGGTCTGGAAATTCTGATTCACAGATCTTGGTGCTGGCGACGGTGTCCTTGCTGCATTCTGCGGCTGGAATCTGAAAAACTGATTTGCCGCAACCCGCAGACGCTGCTGCGCTCCCTGACGTGATCCTTGCTGCTGCATTCTGCGCTTCCTGTTCTCATCCAGTTCCTTGCGCTTGTCCTCAAGAATAAGCGCTTTGTTCACAAGCTCCTGGAAAACTGGAAAGGTGTGGGTGATCAGTCCCACCTGCAGGCCTGAGTTGAGTCCCTTCATAACTTCAGGTGCGTAGCGTGCAAGCTGTGTGAACCTTTTCAGATATTCTGACACCGGTTGATTACCTTGCTTCAATGCCCTGAACTCTTCCTTCTTAAGGTCCATTATTCCTTCAGGCACGTGATACTAACGAAACGCAGCCGTAAACTCCTCCCACGTGATGTCCTGTGGGTTCTCCCGCGTGGCGCAGAAGTTTTCCCACCATTCAGCGGCGGTCCCTTCCAACTAATGAGATGCGTAAAACACCTTCTCATTTCCCATGCATTGGGCAATGTGTAACTTCCTTTCTATCGACCTTAGCCAATCATCCGCCTCCAACGGGTTGGCATTCCCAGAGAAAGTGGGTGGATGAGTTCTCATGAATTCTGACAACTTTGCTCCCTGTCGTTGTCCCTGATTTGCTTGGTTAGCGGTGGCCTGAGCAGTGACCTGCTGCATCTGTTGCATCATGGCATGCATCAGCTAGGTTTGTGCAGCAAGAAAAGCTCCAAAGTTCTGCATGTCAACTGGCGGTGCTAGGTGGGGTGCAGGTGCTCCATCATTAGGGTTCCCAGCTGGGCGAGAACCACTCCCATTGCCTCCAAGGTTTCCACGGGTGTTCACCATCTGTTGATTGCTCCAGGGTTTAAAGACAAGGGGGAAACAAGCATAGACAAGTAGTAGAGCAACTTATGCGGGGAGGTGTAACTCAAAATCCAACTTTATTAACTATACCATAATAATATCTTGGTATGGTTGCTTACAATGCCTAAGGGCCTGCAACACATACTGCACACTCAGCAAGCAATGAAAATCCAACGCCTCTAAGGGTGAATCTTTATTCTATAGCGCGACTCGACGAAGGAGTCCCAACTACAAGACCTAGGCTCACTCGTCAAGAAAACCTCCTCTACCTGGGTGCGGGTGCGGTGGCATCGGCGTGAAACAATCACCATGCCCTGCAACTGTGGTAGTCGAATAAGCGGTGTCCTCATCGAGATTCGACTCCTCCGGGTCTGGCTCATGTAACTCAAGTACTGGCTCTGGTCCTGGTCTGTACAATGCCATCTCCAACTCATCAATTCTTCGCAGAAGGTGGGACACATGCTCTTGAGCCTCCCGCCATCGGTTCTTCTCTATCGTAACCTCCTCGCGAGCCTTCTGTAGCTCCCGGTTCGTATCATCGAGCACATCCTCCTATGCGATGACAAGTCGTGCCAGCTGTGTGACCGTGGCATTCTCATCCTGAATCAGCTTCGGATCAAGAAGGTTGTTGTTGTGTGGATGGTAGCGGTACACCGCACCCTTCAGCTCGCTGGCATAGATGCGGGTGATGTGTCTCGTTGCTCGTCGTGATACCTCCTGAATTCCCATCTGCATTGTCAACCTCCTGGCGGTGCAGTATATCGGACGGTTGCCCTTGCCCTTCTTCCTGGCATGTACCGTGATCTTCACATCACAAGCCTTAATCAGTCCCGCTTGTCTGATGACGTTCACTTGGTATTGCGGCTTCTCAAAACCTTCAAGGAACTGCATCATACGCCAAAGTTTCGCGGCGTGGCCAACCTCAAGATCGACGTAGTTGATCTCTCCCTCCATCTGCCACAAAATGCTCATGTAAGAACAGATTTCAAATTGTGATGAGGGTAAGGGAAAAATTCAGCAAGGGGGTAAGAAAAGAGAGAAGGGGATAAGTCGAGAATTCATTCATTATCTTGACAAACTTTTAGCTTTAGAAAATAGGTTTTATCCTTACTATGACCATTCTAACTAAGGGTTGAGTCTACAGTCAGTATGGCTCTGATACCACCTCTGTCGGGACCCGAATTTGCAAATCCGGAGCCTCTGTGTATTCAGCACTAGTCCAGGATCACGCTAGTGCACACAGTCTCAACATTGGTAAATATCACAATCATACATCGATAATAATAAAGTACTTTAATTAAGATAACCAAACTGGTTGCTCGACCTTATGGTCAACTTACAAAAGTATGCCTCGCAGGGCTAAGACTTATTCAAATAAAATCTGCAGCGGAATATATAAAGAAAACATGTGGCGCCAACCAATATGCCACAGGCAACTGACTGGACTCTAACCCTAGTTAGACGGCTCCTCCTGAAACTCCTCCTCCAAAGCTGGTGTAGACTCTTCTTCAACTGATGTTGTACTGCGGCAAGGGTGAGTACTTGGTACTCAGCAAGTCATGCACAGAATGCAAACTAATATACTACATGCATGGCTTAGTACAAGGTAATGGCTCATGGTATAATTGAAGTAAAACAGCATTTGACAAGTATCTTAAGTAGATTCGAAAGCAGTACTACAAGAAAAGTGATTATCTGTGACGAAAACGTCGTGACGTTGTCAACCTTTGTCATGGAAAATATATTTTCTGTGACAAATTTTTTATGCTTGTCATTAATTGTAACATGCGCCGTCGCCCCATGTACTTTTGTGATGAAACAAAAAAAATTCGTCATTAAAACAAAATACAAATCGTCATAGAAAAGGAATTGTGCTCATAACTGTTTCGTTATTTTTTGTCTTTTGTTAAATAATATTTTATTTTTTTATGTTTTGTGTTAAAGAATTTTTAGAAAGATAGATTTTGTTTGTTTTTTTTCTATTAAAGATTATTTAGAGAGAGATAATTTATTTATTGGTATATTATTTTTTCGTGTTTTGATAGAGATACTTTAGAGAGGTGAAAAGAGAGGTAGAGTAGCTGGAACAACCATCAGGTTTTTTAAGTTAGTAAAGATATGATCCATATACATGTGAGTAATGATCCACAATTTTTTTCTTTTTCTAATTGGACAGTAGGGTCCACACGCTCAAACATCTAGGCGATGACACAAAAGGCTGCATTCGAGGCTACTAGATGTATAACGATCCAAAAAAATCGTTGTAATGCAATGGCAAGCCTCATCCATTCACATACAGGCACGCGTACATAATAAGTAGTCAACAACATGCAGGTATTCAATTGTCCAAATGGAATTGTGTAATGAAGTGCTTGACCGTATCAATATCATAAATGAGCTTATATTCAGCCACGGTACACAAACTATATATACCTGGACGTTATATATGGACTAAAAAAAGATCTTCCTATATACGGGCCGGATTGTGAATTTCGTAGCGAACAACAAGACTTCTATTTAGCCACGGTACACAAACTATATATACCCGGATGTTATATATTGACTAAAAAAAGATCTACCTATATACGGACCGGATTGTGAATTTGGTAGCTAACAACAACGAGTCACGTTAGATTGCTGTTATTAGCATATACATTAAAAGGCTGCCCACACCGCATAGCTGCACGAGCGCATTAAAAATTCCAAGTCAATCACCGTGTCACTGGAACCACCTGGCCGCTGTGATATTCTGGCGCTTGCACCTCTGGTGGCTGGAAGTCCCTCACAGCCAGAGAGTTCCCAGCGCCTGCAAGTTGATTTCCCAGCGCCTGCAAGTTGATGAACAGGTAATCTCGTTATGCGTTTGCATGCCTGTATTATTTTTAGATTGATTTATTATTTCCTCATGATAATTTTGATTTGATCTAATACTAATCTTTCTAGGGCATCAAGTGATTGATCTGAAAAGTTTGATTGGTTAATTTCTCATAAATCCTGATTAATCTCGTAATTACTATTTTAGTGAATGTATATCATTCGGTTTTCTAAGATCCTACAATCTGTTTAGGTTTAGGATTGAGTAGCTTTGCTCTATTAGTTTGTAGGATTGCAAATGTAGGACTAATTTTGACGTACTGTTTTTCTTGTTCAATTATCTATTTTCTTAGATGGACAGAAGTTGGATTCAGGGTAAACAATTTACCCCTACATATATCAAAGGTGTGGGAGAGTTCATGCAATTTGTTAAAGATAGATTTGATGAGAATGTTCAAATACTTTGTCCATGCCATGCATGCCTTAATCAGATATCAAGACCTCATTCAGATGTGCATGATCATATCCACATACATGGGATGTCAAGTGCATACACAAAGTGGGTTTATCATGGAGAATCTGTTGATGCTGATGTGCATGAATCTCAAGTGCATTTTGATGAAAATGTTGCGCAAATGGAAAATTCTGGTCCCGATGGGTTGTGTGCGGGTGAGGATGACAATGACGATGTAGATGGATTGCCAGAGATGATGGAAGAGTTGTACACTGCTTGGGACCATAGTGGAGAACACCCAAGGTTTGCTAAAGTGCTCGAAAATGCCAAGCGCAGTCTTTGCCCAGAATCTGAAGTATCAAGATTCTCTTTCCTTGTGAAGTTACTTCATGTCAAGTCATACTATCGAATCGATGTCAGACATGTAGTGCGATCTTGAAGTTATTGGTGATAGCATTCCCTCATTGCAAACTTCCCAATTCATATTATGAATTGAAGCAATATCTCCGTGAATTGGGTCTTGGATATGATTCTATCCATGTGTGCATGAATAACTGTGTGCTGTTTTGGAAGGAGTTTGAGAATATAGATGATTGCCCGATATGCGGTGAATCAAGATGGAGAGATGCAGATGGTAAGAAAGTGATTCCTCAAAAGGTGTTGAGACATTTTCCGCTCATACCCAGATTAAAGAGGTTTTTTGCTTCGAAAAAAATAGCAGAGGACACACAATGGCATAAGTTAAAGCGACAACCAATTGATAATGAAATGCGTCATCCAGCTGATGGTGAGGCGTGGAAAGACTTTGATAGAAAATATCCGTTGTTTGCGGAAGATGCAAGGAACTTGAGGCTTGGCATAGCTACTGATGGTTTCAATCTATTTGGCAATATGAGCACTTCGTATAGCATGTGGCCCGTACTAGTGATGCCTTATAACATGCCACCGTGGGTATGCATGGATCAATCGAACTGCATGATGGCCTTACTCATCCCAGGTCCAAAATGCCCCGGAAAGGATTTTGATGTTTTCATGGAACCTCTCATAAAAGAGTTGCTTGAACTATGGAATGGTGTCCCTACTTACGATGCTTTTACTGGTGCGATGTTCAACCTTCGTGCTGCAATAATTTGGTGCATCCATGATTACCCTGCTTTAGGCACGTTGTCAGGGCGAACTACAAAATGTTATTATGCATGTGTTCAATGTGACAAAGATCCATTATCACGGGCCATCAGGAGGAAGATATGTTACATTGGCCATCGTCGTTACCTCGGAAGGAACGACCGTATGCGGAAAAGCTTAGCTTTTGATGGACATCATGAAAAGCGTGACAAGCCAGGAGAGTTTAGTAACGAGGAGCTTTTTGAGCAACTAGAGAAGGTCAAAGATGTTAGACCTGGAAAAAATCCTCGAAATAATAAAAGGAAGCGTCAAGAGAAGGATGAGCCTCAGTTATTTAGCCGAAAGGCTATATTGTTTGAATTGTCATATTGGGCAGAATTGAAGCTGCGACATAATCTTGATGTGATGCACATTGAGAGAAATATATGCATGAACCTTCTTGGCACATTACTGGATATAGAGGGGAAGACAAAAGACACTATTAATGCTAGGCTTGATTTGCAAGATATGGGCATAAGACGTGAATTGCATTTAGAGGACAAAGGCAACTCATATAGAATTCCACCAGCATGCTATACCTTGAAAAAGGAGCATAAGCTTGCATTTTGTGAATTTATTAGAGGAGTTAAATTTCCAGATGGTTTTGCGTCCAATTTATCAAGATGTATTTCTGCTGATGGATGCAAGTTACAAGACTTGAAAACTCATGATTGTCACATCCTCCTGCAGAGAGTTTTACCATGGCCTTCGGGTATCGTGTGAGGATATATATGAAGCAATTGCGGAGTTGCGTAACTTCTTTAGAGAATTGTGTAATAGAACGCTGAAGATAGATGTACTGCAGCGACTTATAGCACAGATCCCAATCATTCTATGCAAGCTTGAGAAAATATTTCCTCCAGCCTTCTTTGATGTGATGGTGCACTTGGCGGTTCATCTACCGGATGAGGCAATTCTTAGAGGTCCAGTTCAATTTGGCTGGATGTACCCATTAGAACGTCGACTTGGCACTTTAAAAGGTTTCGTGAGGAACAGGGCAAGACCAGAAGGGTCCATTGCAGAGGCATATGTAGCTGAGGAGGCCATGACATTTTGCTCAAGATACACGGACGATGTTGAGACCAGATTTAATCAGGAGGATAAAAGTGGGGATGGATATGTAGAAAACCTGGTGGATTGTGACGTCTCTGTTTTTATGCATGGTGTTAATTTAGTAGGTTCCTGTAGAGTTACATTCCTTGATGGTGAACTTGATAAGCTTATTTGGTTTGTGTTAAATAATTGTGAAGAGGTTGATCCATACATGAAGTGAGTAATCATTTATATTTAAATTAATTTTGTATGAACTGTGGACTTAATGTAATGCTTATTAATGATATGATTGCTTTTTCCTGTTTTGCAGAATGTTCAAAGAAGAGTTAGAGAAAGAAGGGGCAAATGATATTGACAGAAGGATGATGAATGGATTTCAGAAGTGGTTCAAAAAATATGTTAGCGGGCAGAAAGGTGATGTTAGTGATCACCTACATGCACTGTCGTGTGGTCCAGATCTCCGAGTTAGGATTTATTCATCCTGCACTGTTAATGGTGTTCGGTACAACACCGTTGATCGTGAGAGAAACATGAAGACCCAAAATAGTTCCATCATGGCGGAGCGTACACATAAGGGCCTGTTCACTGAATTTTATGGTTCATTGAAAGAGATCATTGAATTGGCATATAACTCAGATATACAAGTTCGTCGATCAGTGGTTCTTTTCAGATGTGACTGGTATGATCAAGATGGAAAGAGGAGAGGCATTACAAATGATGGATATTTCAAATCCATCAATATTGAGGGGCTGTGGTACAAGACAGATCCTTTTATTTTGGCCACTCAAGCAAAAAAGATATTTTGCTTACCAGACACTCAGTTGGGCAAAAAATGGCGAGTTGTGCAGAAGTTTGTGTATAGGCATATATATGATGTGGCTAAAAATGACATGACCAATAATGTGGGCGTATACCAAGAAGATGTTTGTTCTGATAATGAATTTAATGTGCAAGATAGTAATCCTCCCTCATGGACTCTGCACCGCGATGATGAAGACGAAGATGTAGATGTTGATGCCAGTTTAGTGGACAACATAAGCAATAGGACAGAAAATGATAATAGTGCGAGCGAATCCGAGGAAGATGACACTATGGTGCAGTTCACCAGTGATATTGAGCATGATAATACTCTGACGGATGACAGCAACGAAGAATAGTTAGGCATTAAGAAAGTGTTGGTAGCTGCATACAAATGTTTTAGAATTTTTAAATGTCTTTACAATTGAATGTTACAGGCAGTTTGGGCATGTAACAGAATGGAAGATGGATAGACAAAATACTACAATAGCATGGTACTAGCCTTATAGTCTGGTAGAAAGCAAACCAAGTACAAGCATGCACTTCAAATAGCAACCAAAGCAGCATTATTTAGTAATGTAGCCTTGTTTTTTCGAGAATCATACTAAACAAAAAAAACACTGATTATCTCTATGGAGCAGATTTACTAATAGTATCGCAAAGAGAATTAGGCATGCTTTTGTGATTATCTCTATGGAGCAGATTTACTAATAGGATTTCCTCAACCACCTGGCATGCGCATTGAACTAAACCCCTAACAACCCTAAAGCGAGAATACCTTCAATGGGTGGGGGAACCGGTTGGAGGAGGGGTGGGAGCCCGCTGGGGGAGACCGCCGGCGCTGAGGAAGACGCGGCCGACGGAGGAGGGGCGCCACTGCTTGCTGGCTGGAGGGTGGGGCGCTGCTGCTGCTACTGCTAGCGGCTGGGGAAAGCGCCGGCCTCGGGGCAGCTCGAGGGGATGGCCGCGCCAGGCTGGGGGAGACCGGGAGCAGCGCCATCCGGAGCAGGAAGTGAGGGAGGAGCAGGGAGGCGGCGACGCACGATAGGGAGCCAGGGGTGCTCGGGTTGGATGAGGGGCAGTTGAGTGGAGAGTGAGAGAGAGGAGAACATGAGGTGGGGAACACATATTAAAAAGAATAAAGATCGATAGAGGGATCCATGACCCAAAAGGCTAAACCGGCATGTCTGCTAGGGATGAAACTACTATGGATATTTTTCTATCAATTGCTTTGGATGATGATTTGGATAGTTTCACAGATATTCGACCGTATCCGATCCGATCACATCCCTAATGTCTGCCCATGCTGCCGGTCCCCTCTCCTAGGCCGGTCCGTCCCCACTGGCTGATGACACCCCTGGAAATTGGTTGGCGGTCAGTGACGGATCTAGGATTTTAAGTTAGGGTATGCCGAGCTAATACTATAATATACAATTAGGTAAACAACTACAAAAGTTGTCGAGAAATTCGGTATACGAGTATAAAATAAAATAATTAAATACATTATAATACAAAAAGGATGGTAGTAGCATTATAGTCTAATAGCATGGTAGTAGCATTATAGTCTAATAGCTATAATACTCTTGATTATTTTATTTTTGTCAACCAAAAAGAAAATATCTCGCTCAATAAACGTGACTAGACAATCATCCAAAAGAAGGTCATATCTAATACTCTTGATTATTTTATTTTCAATAGCATTGTAGTAGCATTATAGTCTAATAGCTATGATACTCTTGATTATTTTATTTTCGTCAACCAAAAAGAAAATATCTCGCTCAATAAACGTGACTAGACAATCATCCAAAAGAAGGTCATATCTAATACTCTTGATTATTTTATTTTCAATAGCATTGTAGTAGCATTATAGTCTAATAGCTATGATACTCTTGATTATTTTATTTTCATCAACTTGAAAGAAAATGTCTCGCTCAATAAACGTGACTAGACAATCATCCAATAGAAGGTCATAACTAATACTGCTTCGGTTTCAGTAAAAACAGACTAACATACATTAACTAAAATAGTAATTCTTGAAGATCCAACCCTTGGATTGATGTCAAATTTTAACTGTATAATCTAGCTTCAATTTCAAAACCAACCCAACAAGAATCAACTCAATCGGATCTACGGATCTAATCTCTTAAGTAATAAGAAAGTGGTGTTAATTGTCACGCTAAGGAGCTGACCAGTGACATTTCTGTCTTAATTGAAGTCAACCTTACTATACTCACTTGTAGAAGATCATGCCTCGTAAGGATGTTCTTTCGCTAGAAAAATAAGGGTTTGAAGATCACCCACTTTCTTTAGCAGAGCTCTCAATCTAGCCCCACTTTCTATAGCAATTTATCGACTTGTTGTTTTGAATGTCCTTCAAAAGGTCTACACACATACCTAGCCACTCGATGTAGATTTTGCCAGCGGTGTGAAGTTGAAAAGTCAGATGAAAGACAAGGAGTGTAAACCACGTACAAGCGAGCATGAAATACATAAGTTGTTCAAAACAATATGTTCCATTCTAACAATTAAAGATATCTATAAATAAAATCAAACATTTAGGCCGTGGCTGAATCACCCTCAACCACGTTTCAATAGTTTCTATTAGAAGCTGGAACCGTACCAAACGGTTCGTAGAAAATGATTCTGATTTTTTCTTGAAACGTTTCTACCAAAAATCTGGAACCGTTTTCATTTCAACTTGAATCTGGAACAGTACCAATCGGGGCCTTACACAGCTAATGACTAATGCCATTGACAAGCCATGACCAATTTTTAACATAGCAATTCACTATGTACCATTCAATCCGTTCATATTAATTGAAATGATATTTTACAAGGAGTAGTATAATGATTAAAATCATATTTTAATACTTTAAGAAACAAATGTACAAGAAATGATGTTCCCGCTTATTTTTTAGAATTTTCCAAAATTCCCACGCAAACACGGGCGCCACTTTCCACAGGAAAAATCAAAAAAATCGGGCGAAATTAATAAGGCCCACGTACAGGGAATCGAGTTTTCCCCAAAAATCGCCTCAATTCCCCCAAATCCCTTTCTTCTCGTGCGGCTATCCTCCACGGAAGAGATCCTCAACGCGTCGATAGGACTCCTCCCTACGAGCAGGAGCGTCTCAAGGCCGAAGCTGGTGAAGGGGTAGCCGCTTCGCTTGCCACTGCCATCTCCATCCGCGACCCGCCATCGCCGCCGCCGCCCCCCACCTAAACCAGAAGTCCCTCATCGGCTACGGAAGGAACTGCCTCAGGGAATGCCGCTAGCCTGGTGAGCCACCAAACCCCTCCAATTTGAAGGTCACCATCTTCTCGTCTCAATAACCCTAGTTTCTATGTTTTGCGTAAGCTCAAAGATTCTGCTATGTTGCCTACCAGATCCATATAAAACCATTATTTGTTTCATTGAATCTGTTATGTTCATGTATTTTGTAAAGTCGATTTGTGATTACTTCTTCTCATCTCACTAACCCTAGTTTCTAGGTTTTGCGTAAGCCCAGCATCTATTGCGTCGCCTAACATATCCATATAAAACCATTATATGTTTCCTTGAATCTGTTATTTTCATGTAATTTGTGGAGTCGATTTGTGATTACTTCAGTTGTATGCTCGAAATGTAATCACGTACCCATTGATGCCTACATCGATAGATTCTGTTATACTTAGAATCTATTTTCCTCCCTGCTATATGAACACTGCCTGGTGATTTTCACTCTTGAACTGTAATTTGTGTAAGTGAGAATCACTCTATATTGGGCAAGTAATCACTCTAGTAACTCATAGATTGATGAAGCTTTGAATAATGAATAAGATGCTGGGCTTGCTTTCATATCCTTAGTCCTCTTCTTATTTTGTAGTTATTTTGCATTGTTGATATCAATATAAGACAAGTACTCAAAAAAGAGCTCTGTGTTTGCTGCCTGGAAATGAGAACACGACGCAGCAAAGTCAAAGGTAAAATCTGTTTTTATCCTTTCATATAACACTATTACTATGCTTGTGGATGAATAGGGCCCTATAGTCTTGCAATAGAAATCTCGACTTTTAAAATATGCTAACCTATGTCAATCAATAATACTGTTGTTTTCATAATATAGAACCTGAACCATGCGAATATGCCAAGCTGCGACTAGCAAACATCGCGGCGATTCAAACAAGATTTCAAGAGCTAGGTCTCAACAGATTAAAAAACATTGTGGAATCAACTTCAACCCCCACTACAACTGAAAAGGATACCAAAAAGGTTATAAACATTGATGACTCTGATTACGATCCTGAAGAGGATAGGGGGGCCGAGGGAAATGAATCTGCCAGCATCCATTCACCAAGAAAGGTGCTTGCTGATCTATCTCTTGCTGGGGGGTTAAGGTTGTTAGCTGCATGTACTATTGTTCTTTGCTAATATATATAATTTCTTTTGGTTTGCTTCGTTTATGTAATTCTTGATGTGGTGCCTATTTCATTTTGTACACATATTTACACTGATGTTTTTTTTCTGCTATAGTATTATAAAAGGTGCGTTAAACGACCAGCTAAAAGGCCCGCAAAAAGGAAGACCGGTGACATGCCTCCAGGTGGTACAAGAGCATCAAAGAGAGTGAGAGCAACTACACCAGAAGAGGAACCCACTGGAGTCACAACAAGGTCCACAAAATCAGTGCCCTTACCTACACTTCAAGAAGATACAACCACTGAATCATCCGAGCAAGTGGTCCATGAGGCTCAAATTCAGGCAGAAGAACAAGAACCCATTGCTGAACCTACTAGTCCGGTCACAGATTGGTCCTATCCGGGAGATGATGCAAACGTGCATCCAGAAGATGATGCAGACCAACAACAAGATGAGGAAGGCAAGTTATTTTTGGGCATTATTCTTTTCATCTTCATTACAATTGTGTCAGAGAACAAAATTTCAGATTGTTTTAACGTGTTACATACATTTAGCCGTTTACTAATCCATTCAATGCCTGTTTTCGTAGATAACCCAAATACTTCTAAAAGAGGAAAGAGGGCATCAACAATGGGGAAAATGCTTGAGAAGATGACTAGAACTATGAGAAAAAGGCTGCCCATCCAATTTGCCGAGGGGATGCGAAGGCCACATAAGCCGTTAGAAGCTGCCAAGTTTGCATCAGAGGCTGGCGTTCAAATCAGGCATAATGTACCTATCCTCACTAGCTGGAAAGAGTACAAGAACAACACGACTCATTTGGATAATTTCATGGGGAAATTGTCTGTAAGTAATTACATTCTTGGCCATGAACAATTACTCTTCTTCCACATTATATTGCATAATTAATTAATTAATGTGATTCATTCAACTTAATAGACAAGGCTGGTCTTGGACACTAGTGATAGGCAACCAAGGATGCATGTGCGGACATTTTGAAGGGTGGGGTGCGGCAATCTAGGTATTTGCTGAAGAAACGGTATTTCGATGGTATCCCAGCAAACGAAATTAGTGCGACGAGTCCAGTACCTACCATGACAGATGAGGAGTGGAGAAAACTCGTCCAGAAATGGTCTGACCCGAAAAGCAAGGTACGGTCTATGAACATATGGTTCTATTCATATTCCATCCATGTATGTGACTAACTTAACCGTCTGCTGTAGGAAATATCTAAAAAGAACAAGCAAAATCGTGCCAAAGTCAAATTCCATCAGGCCACAGGGTCTCGCAGCTACATTGCACACTGCCATGCTCTGGTAAGTACTGTTTGTTGTGTCATTATTCATTTTGGATCCATAAAATGAATATAGGAATTACACAAACATCACTTGTTACTTAATAACCAAGGAGAGGATTTTATATGCTCTTATTGAGTTGAAGCCCTGCCTATAAAAAAAGCCTTATGTAGCTAGGAAGAACTTTTCTACTTGATACATCTCATTATGTTTCTTCTTCCAATTGTAGAAAGAGAGAAACAAGGATCAATGATTGATCTTTGTGGACTTGTTTAAGGAGTGCCACAACAGCAAGAAGAAGGGACTCATTGAACCTGTGCAACGCGCAGTTGTAAGACCCTACATTTCCATTATCACTGAATTCTGGGCAAACACAAGAATGTGTTCATATGATGATTATTTCTGTTTCTTTTACATACTTTGAAAGACTGGGCTGATAGTATTCAAACAAATAAAGGCACTATGTTGTGCTTGCTTAGACAAAACAAATATGACCATGCTACAGTTGTGTTTAGTTGTCCATGTGAATTAGGTTGTAATCTTTGTAAACTTCTGGAGTCAAATGTGTGAATTAGGTTGTATTCTCTCAGCATTTCAAATTTCACAACTTGACAAAACCCAAGAGCTTCTTGCTCACGCATTACCAAACAAAAAACTAACCTCGCATTAGTTCTGTTGCTTTACTACATATTTCATCATGAATTAGCGTTTCAATTCTAACCTGGTAAACAACCATAGAGGAAATGTGTCCTAACTAGTGTGGCTGCATGACTAATTATCTGTTAAAGCCAGGTTGTGCTCAATTAAATTTGCGTACTTTCATAGTCATTAGCCATTTGATATATAAACTAATTAATTATCATATGTACATGAAAAGGCTCGTATTGGCATAAGGCATCATGTATTCTCATACTGTAACATCCCAAAATTTTGCTTTTCTTAAATTCATGTGTGATTTGGCACTTTGGTGAATTTTTGGAATTTTCTGGAATTTATTTGGATTTATTTGGAATATATTTGAATTTATTCCATTTTGAAATAATTAAAGAATTAAACTTTGCAAATAAAATTTTGTCGGAAATATTTTATTCGAGTCCAAAATGTTCCAAAATATTTTCCAGAATTTTTCTAGAATTTTTCTGAGTATTTTGCTATTTTTAATGAATTAAATGAATTTCTGGGAATTATTTTAATTATTAAATCGCTGGAAAATGCGAGTGGGTTTGTACTGTTCATCCGACCGAGCCCGAGTCAGACTCGAGTTCGAGTCCGACCCGAGCCACGTGACTCGACCGAACCAACTCCAAAACCTAATCGATCCCAACCGTTGGATCAAGATCCAACGGTCAGGATTTCCCCGTACCGCTTCGGTCGAATCCGGCCCAGATCCGATCGCGCCCACGCGATCGTGGCCGTTGATCGTGCCACGTGGGCCGTGCGTCGTCGTCTCCGCCGAAGTCCGAAAGCCGGACTCCGCCGCCGCGCCGCCGCCGTGGAGAATTAGGTTTCGCCTCGCACGAACGCCGAGGCTATTTAAAGCCCGGTCACGCCCGAGGTTGCCCTCCTCCGTGCGCACCGTGTCCTCGAGCCATCTCGCTGAGCCGTCGCCGTTTGCCCGTCACGAGCTCGCCAGAGTTGGAGGAGGTGTCCGCCGCGTTTGCGCCAAGCTCGCGCCGTCCGTCGTCTTCCGCCGAAGGAGCCCAGATCCGAGTCCCCGCTTGAGACGCCCCGAAGAGACCACCCACTTCGCCGAGCGTGCCCAAACGCCCGTCGGTGTGGTCTTCGTTCTCAACGCCCGCCGCCGAGCTCCGCCGTGGACATCGCAGACCGCGAAGCTTCTCCACCGTCGGATCTTCATCGCACGGTCCGTATTCGCCCACGCCACCCACGGTAAAGAATCACGTGTTAATCTCGAGATCTAATCTCAACCGTTAGATCTAGATCCAACGGCTTAGATTGAACCACGTTCATAGCAATAGATTGGATCTTGACCGTCCGATCAAGATCGAACGGTCGAATCGCGGAGTTGTTTTCCAAGCGCGTTAGCCGAGATCTAATCCGGGCCGTTGATTTTCAAATCAACGGCCGAGATTGGCGCCACGTGTCGGGAAGCCTGACCGTCGCGGTCAGCGCCGTGGCCCACGCGCAGCGTGCAGTGTAACGACACGCAGCCCGCGTGTCGAGGGCCCACCGTCGGCCGATCGTGGCCGTGGGCCGAGCCCACGGTGACCGAGCCGAGATCGCGTCGCCGTCCGTGGACCCGAGGCCACGCGTCGTCACCCGATTGGTCCACGTGTCCTGGCGACGCAATAAATGATTTTCCGAAAAAGAAAATGATTTAATAATTCGGTTTAATAATTGATTTGAATTTCAAAACTTCAAACGCTTATAACTTTTGCGTTTCAACTCCGATTTGAGTGATTCAAATTTCTAAATTCGTATAAAATTGAGATCTACTTAAATATGAATTTTATTTAATTTTTGGACTAAAGTTTTTCTCTGTAAAATTATTTAATTGATTATTTGAACTTTAAATAATCATAACTTTTGCATTTTAACTCCAAATTTGACGATTCCAGTTTCTAAAAATTCATAAAATTATGTTCTCTCTGTTTATGGATTTTATTTGGATGTTTGGACACTTTTTGCATATTGTTTATTTGTGTATTTGCTATTTGCACGCTTTACGAGTAGACGTTGAAGTGCCGGAAGGATTCGAAGGAGAAGTATTAACTCAGGATCCAACTCAAGACCAAGAACAAGTACTTTTTGAAGGCAAGTTGTGCTTTGACCATGTTGATCCTATTTCGAAATCTATTTTGATTTAAACTATTGCATGCTAGTTCAATTAGAAAAATACTTTGTTTAAACATGGGGGTTAGATAAATACCAATTTCTTTGTATGACACCTTGATTACTTAAGTATGTGCCATGACCCTTGTCACCCTAGTTGTGGATTACTAGTGGACATTATTAAATTGCCAACATGGGTTTAGACCGCTGTAGTATCTTTGCTTAGACACCTTTCGTGCTCATGACATGATTTTGGACAATCAAATGTTAATATTGACTTAATGACATATTGAACCTGTTTTGGAAAAGTATCATGTGATGTTGATGGCACGTGGTGCATGGTAATCAAGCGGGGTTTGATAAGCGATTTCGGCCAGGGGCATGTGGCAAGAGTAATCAGTGGGCGATTGTGGCATTGGGGATGTTGATTTGGTTCTTGGGTAGTCTTGCCCTGGTCACCCTAAGGACTTAACCTTGCAAGCCTTTGAACTGGGTCTAACGTGCAACCACATGTCCAGAATGGGACGGACCTAGTTGACTAAGTTGCTAATAACGCACTGTGGGACCTCGTGAGGTCAACTACACCCTTTGTGTAAGTTGTGCGGAGCGCATCTGGCCGAGGCCAGTACCCATCTAACGGTTGATTGGCCTAGACTTCGCCTTAGCTAAGGGAAGGGTTAGTGTGCAATAGCAGGGAGGACCACTTGTATTGTTAGAAGTTTCCGAAAGACTTTGTTACGGAACTCGCCTTTGTGGTGTTTGATTTGTATCTTGTGGGTAAAGTGCATAACCTCTGCAGAGTATAGAATCTATTCGAATAGCCGTGTCCGCGGTATTGGACATCGCTCGGGAATTACAGTCAAGGGTTAGATTTTCTGAAAATCACTTGGTTTTGAAAGGTTGGGTTGGATTAAGGATGACGTTGATGGAAATGTGGTTTAGGATGGGAAAAATGTTTACTAAAACTTCTTGAAAAGTTATTTATGCTTTACTTGTTTTTACTGCTTTCGAATCTACTTATGCTACTTTTCAAATGCTGTTTACTGCAAATATACCTTGAGCTATTCCTTCGTACCAAGCCATGCATATAGTATATTAGCCTGCATTCTGTGCATGACTTGCTGAGTACCAAGTACTCACCCTTGCCTCAACACAACACCAGTTGAAGAGGAGACTACGCCAGCTTTGGAGGAGGAGCTCCAAGAGGATCCGTCTACGTAGGGAGCGAGCCCAGTCAGTTGCCTGTGGTATACTGGATGGCGCCACGATGTTACCTTATTTGATTTTCCGCTGCTACTATTTCTCTCTTAATAAGAATCGCCCTGCGAGGCGTATATTTGTGACTTGGCCATAAGGTCAAGCAACCAGTTTGCTTAATTAAATAAAAGTACTTTATTAGTATCGAGTGGTATGATTGTGATATTTACCGATGTTAAGACTGTGTGCACTAGCGCGTTCCTGGACTAGTGCTGAATACACAGAGGGTCCGGATTTGCAAATTCGGGGTCCCGACACATACTGTATCTTGCATGACTAGGATGAAAATTTCATTTGTATATGCCTTATTTTCCCCATTTCAGTATTGATTTTGTTATCTCCTTTATATTAGGCTGAGATGGAAGCTATGATGGAGCCTGATGCAGAGGGCCAGGCAACAATGTCGAGTATTGAGATTGTTGACAAGGTTCTATCTCAAAACAGCTCCACAAGCAAATTCCTGAAGAATGTTGGATTACATTCAACCGCTACAAACTCTACAAAGGGCTCCAAAGAACAAGCTCTTGAGGAACAACTTGAGGAGGAGAGACGAGGAGCTGCTGAACTTTGGAAGACTGTTGAGCAACAACAGCAAGAAGTAGAAGACTTGAAGCAAAAATCTCAAGCATCAGATGATGCACTGATCAGAACCCAAAAGGAAATGGAGGATATAAAGAAGAGGCAAGAGGAGAATGATGCAATTATTCGCCGTCTCATGCGAATGGCCGGTCAAGCCAACTAGTTAGTTTATGAATCTGTTCACTAGTAACATGTGGATCTATTTAGACAAGGATACTTATTTTGGCATGGTTGGTTACCTGGATAAATGGTACTAGCTTGAAGTTGTGGTTTAAGTACTGTGAACACATTTTGTGACTCTTAATGCATCTGTGGATATTTTGTGCTACTTTGTGAAATGTTGTCGGGGATTGGCTATCTGGCAAAAGACCACGGTACCCCCGTGAAAAGCTAAACCCGCCGACCAAGCAATACTAGAAGAAGATGCTCGGGAGAATGAAACGAGCATCCCTCCTTCTCCTCCGAGCATACGCGTCTGCACCTTTACTCGCAGAAGCGCCAAACACGCCCCCCCACGAGCGAGCATGCTCGTAGAGGCCACGACCTACTCGGGTGTTTGGTCGGAGGGCCCGGCGAACGCTACGAGGAAGGAAGGAGCCAACCAATCAGCCGAAGATCAAGGGAGATCATACCCGAAATTCAAACAGCGCGAATCAAGGACGGCGGGTCACGGATATGGATACATAGCGTGATCCCAGGAGGTAGTTGCCCTTTTTTGGTACCTATAGTCGTATTATTTAAACCCCCCTGAAGATTTGTAACGGGGGGGGGAGAAAAAAGAGAGATAGAACATAATACACTGGAGTAGGGCTGTTATCCCGGCAGAGGGAGGCCCGAACCAGGATAAACACCGTGTCCCCCTTTTCTTCTTCTCCCGACCTCGCATCGCTCGAACGACCTCTTCGATCCGTACGACGGGGCTCTGTTGATCCCCCATTCAACAAGTAAGCTCGGCGGGAGCCCGTTCTCCAATCGTCGACACCTGGCGCCGTCCGTGGGGACCGACAGCTTGATTCCCGTGCAGATCAAGATCCTCGAGGATGCCAAACTCGGGAGACACTCGGGACCTTTGCGTTTTTGACCACGTTGAAGATGACGACGTGTACTACGCCGTCGACAACGTGGCCAGGGTGACCGATCCTATCGGTCACACTGAGTCTGGGAGCCCTTCCCCGGACACGGGAATGCGAGGACAGGGCCTCCATTCCCCAGACATTACCCTCGGGGACCCCGAGGATGACTGCGACGAGCTCTACGACGGCCTGGACATACCAGACGACCTAGAGCTCGACCGAGAGACTGCATCTCAAGGGGATACAATGATGTCCCCATCGCTTTCATCCCGCTCTCGTCGGGTCAACGTGGCCGGGAGCCGTGCAGAGCCCGGAGAAGGATCCTCGGACGCTGCCAAGCACGACCACTACGAGGCGGCCAGACTCCACCTGGAGGCGTCCTTGGGAAAGACCCTCGCGAGCATTCGCCGCCAGGCAAAGGGGAGGCGCGCTTCCACGGAAAGGAACTCTCGCGGGTACCGAACTCCCGATCGCGCTCCGGAGCGCCGTCAAAGCTCACCGCCGCTAGTTCACCAGAAACGGGAACGGTTACAGGCCTTGGCGGCGGTCGTGCGTGACTCTTGCGCATTTCGAGCAAGTAGACTTGGAGGCCGTGGGCAGGGTCGTAGCAGAAGATTTGGAAAGGCTTGCCGCCGAGCTGAAAGTCTCGGATCCTCCCCGTGACCGGGATGCCCGGAGTGTTTCCCGGGACCGTCACGAACGCTCCCCCATGCGCTCGCACAGAGGTGAATCTCGAAGCCATGCTCGGAGATCGCCCCAGACCGCTAACCCGATCCGGGAAAAGCCCTGCAGCGATCCGCAGAGCAACCTCGTGGCGATACCTCCATAATCGCCCAGATTACGGCGCTCAACGCTCCACGACTAAGCGGTCGTCGGACGACCGTCGCATGAGGTCTTCTCCGACTCGGCCAAGACGGGCGTTGGGTGGAAGACCAGCGTGGAGGCCGCTGTGACTGAGGATTTCACCGCGAAACCCCGAGCCGGTTGCCAGGCCTTCACGAGCTCCCTCCGGAACGTCGCATGGCCGAACAGATTCAAGCCCGGCCACATCGAGAGATTCAACGGAACCCAGAACCCGGACGACTTTCTCTCAATATATACTACCGCCATCCTCGCCACGAGGCGATGAGGGGTGATGGCAAATTACCTACCGACGGTTCTGGGCCGGAGCCGTGACGTGGCTTTTCAATCGAAGGAAGGATCCATACGGTCCTGAGGCAGCTCGGCGCGCTCAAAACAAGTTCCAGAGCTGTTACATCCGCCCGGGAAAGGAGCGCGACCTGGAGCGCTTGATACAGACGGACGGGGAAACCCTGCGACAATTCGTCCAGAGGTTCATCCAGGTCCGAAACTCGATCCCGAACATATCGGACGAGGCGGTCGTCCGAGCTTTCAAGTTCGGGTGCGGACGCGGCGCTTCACGCAGGACCTGGAGATCCACCCGGATCTAACGGCGAATGAGCTCTTCCGAATGGCCGATCGATACGCCAACGCAGATGAAGCTGTCCAATGGAAGAAAATGCTGGATGAAGGGAAGCTGCCGCCTCAGCCTGACCTAGAGACCTCGGCCAGCAAAAAGGGCTCGAATTCTGTAGACAAGAAGATCAAGAAGAAGAAGAAAAAGCAACCCTCGCCAGCCATGGTAGCCGCGGTGGAACAACAACAACCCTGAGCAACCCAGCCGTAGCGCCGGGGGTTTAACGCTCGGGGAAGAGGACAACCACACAGGCCTCGAGAACGAGGCGACCAAGCGGACCGACGAGGCGACCAAGCGGACCGACGGGGCGACCTCATCGTCGCTTCACCAGCGCGCAGGCACGACCTCACGGAATTGCCGGGCGTGGACCTACCGCTGGAAGCGATTTCTGGCGAGGGTCCCATGCCGACGCTTCCAGAGCAGGGTGAAAATGGCAAAGGTAAACAGCCCGCCGAGGAAAGTGAGGATGACATGAAATACCAAGAACCGAAGAATCATATAGCGGTCATCTTCGGGGGCTCCTCCGCCTACAAGTCTCGCCGGGACTTAAAGGACGCCGCAAGAGAAGTGCACCATGTTACCCAGGGTAAGCCTCCGGTGCAGCAGCTGAAATGGTCTGAGATATCCCTCACCTTCTCCAAGGACGATTGTCCCCTTGGGATGACAAAACCCCAGAGGCTTCCGATGGTCGTGAACCCCACCATCAGCAATACCGTCGTCGGTCGGGTCCTCATAGACTACGGGAGCTCTTTGGACCTTATTTCAGCCAAGGTTTTGGACGAGATGCAGATTCCTCGTTCCAAAATCAAGAGTGTAGCCGTGCCCTTCTTCGGGATAGTCCCGGGCACCTCGATCAAACCTCTGGGGCAGGTCGTCCTGCCCGTGAGTTTCGGCGGCCCAAGTAACTTCAAAACGGAGCTAATCACCTTCGAGGTGGTAGACTTCGAGTCGGCCTACAACGCCATCCTCGGCAGGCCGGCCTTGGCCAAGTTCATGGCCGCCTCGCATCACGCGTATCAGTGCCTGAAGATTCTCGGACCGAACGGAGTTATAACCATCAAAGGGAACCACAAGTCCGCACTCAATTGCGACGAAAGAGCGCTGGATATGGTCGGTCAGTTACCCACTCGCGGCCCTGACCAAGAGCCGAAGCATTCCCGGCCTAAACTTGCCCTCCAGCCTGGAGGGGAGACCAAGGCTGTTCCGCTCAACGAGTCGGAACCGGCCAAGGTCGTTCATTTGGGATCTTCTTTAGATCCCAAATAGGAACTCGAGCTCGTCACCTTCCTCCGGGCAAGGTCGGATGTGTTCGCCTGGGAACCATCCGACATGCCCAGGGTCCCAAGGGAGGTAGTCGAGCACAGGCTAGCGGTTCAGCCTGACAAAAAAACAAGTGAGACAGAAACTTAGACGCTTTTCCCCGGAAAACAGGCAATCATCCGGGAGGAACTCGACAAACTCCTAAAAGCTGGCTTCATCAGAGAGATCGAGCACTCCGAGTGGCTAGCCAATCCAGTTCTGGTCAGGAAGAAAGGAGGTAAGTGGTGCATGTGCGTCGATCACACGGGTTTGAACGCAGCATGCCCAAAAGACAACTACCCGTTGCCTCGCATAGACCAATTGGTGGACGCGACGGCGAGTCACGAACCATGAGCTTCCTAGACGCCTATTCAGGCTATCATCGAGATCGACCTATCGCGAAGACGAGGAAAAGACTTCCTTCATCACCCCATTCGGTACCTTACGCTGCTATACGACCATGTCTTTCGGTCTGAGAAATGCGGGAGCAACCTTTCAGCGCCTCATGCAGAAAACTTTCACAGACCAAATAGGTCGAAATTTGGAGGTCTATGTCGATGACATAGTTGTCAAAAGCAAGAGTACTTCGGGTCACGTTGCTGACTTGGAAGAAACTTTCTGTAACCTCAATAAGCATCGAATAAAGCTAAATCCAGAAAAATGCGTGTTCGGCGTGAAGGCTGGCAAGGTGCTCGGCTACATGGTCGGGCCACATGGCATTGGGGCAAACCCGGAGAAAATCGAAGCCATTGAGAACATGAGGTCGCCCACGTGCGTAAAGGAAGTACAAGCTCTGACCGGAAGAATGGCCGCCTTAAGCCGGTTCATCTCCCGGCTAGGGGAGTGAGGACTACCTTTCTTTAAAGCCCTCCGCAAGCATGATAGCTTCACGTGGACGGAGGAAGCTAATCGCTCGTTCAAAGAGCTAAAACAGTACATCTCCAAGCCGCCCGTCCTCGTCACACCCACAGCGGGGGAAGAATTGCTACTATACCTGGTTGCAACCCCGCAAGCGGTAAGCTCGGTGTTAGCGGTAGAGAGAGATGGTACCCAGCGACCTATCTATTACGTCAGCGAAGTACTTCATGGACCAAAGGAGCGTTACCCCGAGGTCCAGAAACTCAGTACTCGTCTTTGATGGCCTCCAGGAAGTTGCGCCACTACTTTCAAGCACACAAGATCGTGGTGCCGACCGGCTTCCCACTCAGGGAAATCCTGAAAAATCAGGACGCCAGTGGTCGCATAGCCAAGTGGGCAATGGAGCTCGCCGAGTTCGAGCTGGTGTTCTCAGCCCGCACGGCGATAAAATCACAAGTCTTGGCTGATTTCGTGGTAGAATGGTCGGCTCCGGCACCACTAGCCAGCGGGACCAATGATTCGAGGGAAAACTTCTGGACCTTGTATTTTGATGGATCCCGAGCATCTGAAGCGCTTCGGGCTGGCGTCGTCTTGGTCTCCCCGGATGGAGAGCAACTTCAGTACGCCATCCAACTACATTTCGCCGCGACTAACAACGCGGCGGAGTACGAAGGCCTTTTGGCCGGACTTCGGGCATGTAAATCGCTAGGAGTCCAACGACTCACTGTGAAGGGCGATTCACAGTTGGTCGTGAACCAGTCAACAAGGAGTATCGGTGTTCCGATACCTCAATGGCGTTGTACCTGGCCGAGTAAGGAAGATGGAGAAATACTTCAAGAATTTGAAGTAATCTACATCCCAGGAAGGATAATTCCCTGGTGACCAAATGTCTAAGGTCGGTTCCTCTCAAACCACCGCTCCGTGAGTGCTTGTCGAGCACCTACATAAGCCCTCCATTCCCTCTCAAGAGGAGGCACCGAGACTGGGCGGTAGGGTCTCCTTCCTCGAGCAAAGTGCAAATTGGATGACGCCATTCATCCAATACCTTGCGCATGGGACATTGCCCGAGGAAGAAGCCGAGCGTTCCGGCTAACAAGGCGATCTTCTCAAGACAGATCGATCGAGGCGACCTATACCGAAAGGCGCATTAGGGATCCTTTCCAAATGCGTCTCTCGGGAGGAAGGCCAAGACCTTCTTCGTGATATCCATGAAGGGATGTGCGGAGCTCACTGCGTCTTCGTAACGCTTGTGAGCAAGGCCTTCCGACTAGGGTACTCTTGGCCCACGGCCTTGGCGGGCTGACGGTCGATCGTAATGACTGCCGAGCATGCCGATTTCATGCTCGAAAAGCCCGTCAACCAAAGCATATGCCACTGCAAACCATACCACTCGTGGCCGTTCTCGACTTGGGGCTCGATGTCCTTGGACCTTTCCCCGAGGTCGGAAAGGCTGCAAGTACTTGCTCGTGGCCATCGACACTTTCACTAAGTGGATAGAGGCCGAGCCTGTCTCAACCATCTCGGCCCGGTGGCCAAGAGGTTCCTCCATAGCAATGTGATAACTCGGTTCGGGATACCCGGCCGTCTCATCACGAATAATGGGACCCAATTCACGATGAACTATTCCAAAGTTAATGCGAAGAGGTCGGGACCAAGGTGCCTTCGCCTGTGGCGCATCCACGAGCAACGGAGCAACGAGCGAGCAAATGGGCAGCTAGTCCAGGGCATAAAAGAGGGTCTTCAAGACCCTCAACCAAAGACAAGCGGCGGTGGGTGGATGAGCTTCCCGCCGTTCTTTGGTCTGTCGCACCATGACAAGTCGAGCCACAGCGTAAACGCCTTTCCAACTCGTCACGGTCGCGGAGGCCATTCGCTGCCGAAATCGTCTTTGGGTTCCCCAAGGTGCAATCGATCGATTCCATCGATCAAGAGGTTGAGCGCCTCGTCGACTGGACCTCATCGAAGCAACACGCGAGCAGGCGTTGCTCGGTCTGCGGTTTACCTACGAGGCTCTTCGTGAGGCACGCAGCCAAGACAGTCCGACCTAGGGTCCTACAAGTCGGCGACATGGTCTTACGAAGAGTTCAAGACTGTCAGCCAACAAGCTGACCCCAAGGTGGGAGGGACCCTACACGGTCGTGTCTACAAAGACGCCCGGGGCTGTTCGCCTCGCGATGCCAGATGGTCGGGAGCTCACCAGCACCTGGAACATCGATCAACTGCGTAAATTCTACGTTTAGACGAGTACTCCTATCTCGCGCCCCTTGCGTTCTTTCCAATAAAACGTTTCCCCTCTTTTTCGTGTTTCATCCTCGCTTTGTCGAACGAGCATCGCTGCCTACCAAAGATCGCAGATTTAACTTATCCGACAAGTATGTGCGCACCATTTCCCCTGGCCCCCGGCCGGATACTCGCCCAATCGTTCACTTTTCACAGTAGCTCTTCACTGTATGCGTGGTCGGGCGCGAGCATCCACTCTAAGCCCGGTTCAGTGACCACTCGGGTATGGCGGCTCTACGTATTGTTGGTTTAAAGCTCGTCTACTCTGTGCTCACATTTTTCTCGACACAACCGACCTATTTAAATCATTCAAAAAATCATCACGACCAAAGCGACCCTTAAATTTTCCCATGAACAAACTCGTGCTCGCAACAGTGAGGACACGACCTTTGTCCATGGCGGGGGCTCCGTATGATAGGAACGTTCCGTCCCTCCATCCAAGGATCCTTTGCTCGTATCTATCCTATATGCTCTTATGCAGGAACTTGTTTTCTTTTTCTGCAGAAACAGGATCACATAGGCGTATGTTGAAGGCGAACTTGGGAAAAACAGGCAAGGACCAAACACCTGCGAGTTTGCTCATTTAACCCGAAAGGTTGTTTTCTTTTTTACAGGGATTACACGAGCTAAAAATAAAATAAGAGCTAAGTCCTACGCTCGACCTGAAGGGCAGCAAGTTCCTCCTTAAGGGAGTCGACCTCTGCCTCCAGGTCCAAAACTTTCCGCCGAAAGCAAAGACGACCTTCACCAGATCATCCCGAAGGCGCTGTACCTCCTTGAGCTGGGCCTCTTCGCGCTCCCGAGCTCGTTGGAGTTCGGCGCGCAGGTCGGGGACCTCCTGCCGCAACTTCCCCAGCTCCTCTTCGAGGTCGGCACACTTCTGTTCCGAAGTGTTCTTCGCCGTCTCGCTCTCAAAAAGCTGGTCCCGAAGTCCAACGATGAGGCTCTTCGCCGACTCCAGCTCCTTCAGGTCGGCCTCGCGCACCTCGGAGACCCGACGCTCGAGATCGGCGATCTTGGCGTCTTGCTCGCGATGGTACGCCCAGAACTCCTCTGCTGGAACTGCGGAGGCATCAATGTCCTCCATAGCCTTCGCAGCAAACTTGGAGCAAAGGGGAAGGAAAGTCAAGAAGAACCCCTTGAAGATTGCTCGACTCATGTGAAAAGTTGAGAGCAAAGCGCTTACCAGAAGAGCCCGGCTGACCAGCTTGTCTTGAAGCCGCTGGCGGTCGGTGGCGCCAGCTCGGAAAAAGGGATTAACCCACGCAGGGCCATCCTGATCCCGAGCTAGCGCATCACGATCTTGCCCCTCCTGGGCACCCGGTGCTCCCAGGAGGGCAACGACGTTTCCTCGCCGACCAACCCCAGGGCGCCCGAGGTTGGTCTTCATACCGACAGGCGACTCGTGGCCGCCTTCCTCCTGCCCGGCCGCTGCGCTTGGGGACTGGACGCCGACCGCCGCTTCCGCCCCTTGCACCTCCGCGACCGGAAGCAATGGGAGCTCCACGCTCGGAGGCGATTGGTCGAGGACGACCACCTCCGGCCCGTGATCCGCGGCTGGGAGCAGCTGGTCATCAACGACCACCTCCTCTTCGTGGTCCGCAGACGGAGGCAGCTGGTCGAGCTCGGCGATCACTTCCGCGGCTGGAAGTGGCTGGGCGATCACGACCGCATCTTCCCCTTGGTCCGCGGTTGGAGGTGGTCGGGCCGGGCAAGAATCGGCTCCTCCTTTGGCTCGTGGCGAGGCGGTGGGTCGAAAGCCACCACCGCTTGACCACCGGAGCCCGTCGCCTGGGGCTCGCTTGCGCTTACCCCTTCGCAAGGGACCAAGGCCAAGGCTTCTTGGTCCTCAGCCCCCTGCGGCTCCTGCTCCTCCGCGGCTGGAATAGGCTCCACGTCCGCTGAAGGAAGCACGGGTCCCGCCGAGGAAGCTTCGGACTCAGCGAGTCCGCGGTGGCGCCGCTCCTCCCCCATCTCGGCCATCACTTGGTCGACGACGCGGTCGAGCTCGGCGTCAACTGCAGAGTCGATAATCTCCTCAGCCATCTGACGGAAGTCCAAAAGCAACATCCGAGCAATCACGCCCACGCCCAACAGGGTGGGGTTAGCCCGAAGAAAATCGCAAGACAAGAACAGAACAAGAGAATGAAGTAGAAGCTTACCTTCTGCCCGACGAGCAGCGCCATCCTCCTCGGCCTCCTCGCCTCGGGCCACGGGCGACCTGCCCGCAGCGGCCTCGTAGGCCTCGGCCACGGCCACGACGCGCTCCTCCGCGGCGTCGCTGGCACGTGCCATCGCCGGGTCGACGTCGTCCATATCGACCTCTTCCAGCGCCGAGGTTGCTCGAGAGGTCGACCTCCTGCTCCTTCTGACCAGAGCATAGGTGGCCTCCTCTTCTTCCTCCTCCTCGGGGGCATCGACCACCCGAATAAGCTGGTCCTGGAGGGCCTTGATCTGCCTCTCCAGCCGCTCCTTGGTCGGGAGGGACCTGGCCTCCTCCTCGGCCTTCCTCGCCTGCTCGGCGAGCTGTTCCAGTTGGCCCATCAGCTCCGGCCTCCTCCGTTTGAAGTCATCATACCAGATTCGGAGTTCGCTTACCTCCTGGCGGTCGGCGTACTCAAGGTGCGGCGTGGTGGTCCTGGTCGAAGCTCGGCGCTTCGACCGCCTGGCGCGGGGAGGCGAGGCGGATGCCTGGCGGTCTTGACCCGCCGACCTCTTGCGGGAACCCCTGGCCGGGGTGCTGTCTTGCGGCAGCGCTGCAGCGCTCGACACGGCAAGGTCAAGGGCGACCTTCTCCTGCAAACAGAGATCGGGGGAAATAAGCTCGGAAAACATGCCCTCGGGCGAAAGCAGGAAGATGTACTAACCGCGTCACCGCGGTCAAAAACGTTCTTGGGGATCTGACGATTGGGCGTCAGCTCCTTCTCCTTCGGGGCATCGAACATCTCGGCGACCCTCTCGTCAACCCAGTCCGTCCTCGGAGCTGCGTCACAACCGAAGATTAAAACAAAAAATATATATATATATATAGCACCGATCACCAGAAAGCGGCGGTGCTCGGGAAAGAGGTCTAGGAACATACCTGCGTTGTCCTCACGGGTGAAGTCATGCCACCCGGTCGCCTCGAAGAAGGGGTGCTCGCGGCGCCTCAGGGGGGACACCAGGTTGAAAGTAAAGTCCCGGGCGATGTCTCGACCAGTGAGCCCCATCTGGGTGAGCTCACTGATCGTCCTGAGCACCCGCTCTTCCTCAAAGTTGCAGGCGGGCGCGCTGCCTCGATGGCGGAGCGTCCTCCCGATGTAGACCAACCGGGACCCTCCGCCTTCTTACGGTAGAACAGAGGTCGGCCCAACCCGACACCGAGTCCTTCAAAGCAACAAGAGGGTACTCGTATGGTCGGTTGGGCCGGGCGAAGATAAACGCAATCGGGCGGAGCCATCCCCGGCAAGCGGAAGGGGAGTAGAAGTGAAAGAAAAGGCTAGCCGTGGGCACTACACCCACGTACGCCTCACAAAGATGGGAGAAGATTGCGAGAGAAAGGATAGAGTTGGGGTGGAGATGAGAGATCTCGCACCCACAGAAGGCAAGCACGCAGCGGGTAAAGAAGCTCGTCTCCCGACGTAAAATGGTCGTGAGCCACGACCAAAAGAAATTCAATCCCCCCTCAAGTCTTCTTAGGCTCAAGGGGAAGCCTGAGGGTTCCCCGCTTGAACCTCGGGGGCTAGCTGTCGGGGATTGGCTATCTGGCAAAAGACCACGGTACCCCCGTGAAAAGCTAAACCCGCCGACCAAGCAATACTAGAAGAAGATGCTCGGGAGAATGAAACGAGCATCCCTCCTTCTCCTCCGAGCATACGCGTCTGCACCTTTACTCGCAGAAGCGCCAAACACGCCCCCCCCCACGAGCGAGCATGCTCGTAGAGGCCACGACCTACTCGGGTGTTTGGTCGGAGGGCCCGGCGAACGCTACGAGGAAGGAAGGAGCCAACCAATCAGCCGAAGATCAAGGGAGATCATACCCGAAATTCAAACAGCGCGCGAATCAAGGACGGCGGGTCACGGATATGGATACATAGCGTGATCCCAGGAGGTAGTTGCCTTTTTTGGTACCTATAGTCGTATTATTTAAACCCCCCTGAAGATTTGTAACGGGGGGGGAGAAAAAAGAGAGATAGAACATAATACACTGGAGTAGGGCTGTTATCCCGGCAGAGGGAGGCCCGAACCAGGATAAACACCGTGTCCCCCTTTTCTTCTTCTCCCGACCTCGCATCGCTCGAACGACCTCTTCGATCCGTACGACGGGGCTCTGTTGATCCCCCATTCAACAAGTAAGCTCGGCGGGAGCCCGTTCTCCAATCGTCGACAAATGTATTGTTTCGTCTCCTAAAAATATTGTGTGATGTGGATGAAATTTGTGTTGTGGGTGTAAAAATGAATCATATGAGGGCTGACATAGGTCTTAAATGACGAAAATTCATGCGGTTCTACCTTTATCTATTACGAAATTATTCATCATGGAAAATGACAGATGTTACTTTCGTGACGGAAATTCATGTACACGTGACAATCTTCAGTGACGAAACATTAGCGTCACAGGATGTGCCACGTCACCCCACACCCTGGCTGCTGACGTGGCATTGGACTGTTCCATGACAAAAATGCATGTCCACGTGGCACTCATCTGTGACGAAACATTTGCTTCACAAGTAGTGCCACGTCCCCACACACCTAAGCTGATTACGTGGCACCAGGGTAATCCATGACGAAAATATATGACTTTTTTGGTACAATTACTGACATATATATTCGTCATAAAATTGAACTCTTCGATGACGGAAATATAATTCGTCACAGAACAGTTGATTTGTTATGACGAAATTAAGCAATTCGTCATTGAAAACTTTCTATGACGCACTTTCTATGACAAAGAGAATTTTGTCATAAAGTTGTCATAAAAAACCTACAATGACAATTTCGGGACTAATGATGACGAGTTCGGACCGTCATTAAAAATCACTTTTCTTGTAGTGTAAAGACAAGTATACTATCAATAACTTTTTCAGGAGTTAAATAAACATCTTTCCCATTCCTAGTCCACATTTCCATCAACATCATCAATTAACCAACCCAAACCTTCCAAGTCCAAGTTGTTTTCACGAAAGTCTAACCCTTGACTGTAATCCCCGAGCAATATCCAATACCGCGGACACGGCTATTCGAATAGATTTTACACTCTGCAGAGGTTATGCACTTTACCCACAAGATACAGCCAAACACCACAAAGGCGAGTGATCGTAACAAAGCCTTTCGAAAACGACTAACTACACAAGTGAACATTTCCGGTTTTTTGCCATACACCATCCCTTCCCTTAACAAAGGCGAAGTATGGGACCGACATACCGTTGGACGGGTACCATGCCATCGCACTGGTACGCTCCCCTTTCAAGCTACACAAAAGGTGTAGTTGACACCCGAGGTATCACATGCAAGTTATTAGTAACTTACTCAACTAGGTCCGTCCCATTACGGACATGTGGTTGCATGATGAACTCGGTTCAAAGGCTTGCAAGGTTAAGTCCTTATGTTGACCAGGGCAAGACTACCCCAAGAACCAAAACAAAGCTCCTGATGCCACAACTGGCCCACCCGATCATTTCTTGCCACATGCCCCGGTCCAAATCTATTTATCAAACCCCCAGTTGATTACCATGCACCACGTGCCATCAACATCACAACACATGATACCTTTCCAAAACAGGTTCAATATATCATTAAGTCAATATTAACATTTGATTGTCCAAAATCATGTCATGAGCACGTGGCAGGTCTAAGCAATATACTACAACGATCTAAATCCCCATGTTGGCAATTTAATAATGTCCAACTATTTAATCCTCAACTAGGGTGACAAGGGGTTCATGGCATTCAACTTTCTATGTCAAGGTGGCATACAGCAATTAGGTAATTAACTAATCTCCCAAAATCAATTAAGGCATTTTATAGTTGAACTAGCATGCAATAATTTAAATCAAATTAATTTCAAAATGCGATCAACATGGTCAAAGCACAACTTGCCTTCAAAAAGCACTTGATCTTGGTCCTGAGCTGGCTCCTGGGTCAACACTTCACCTTCGAAGCCTTCGGGCACTTCAACGTCTACTCGTAACGCATGCAAATAGCCATAAATGAATAAAACAGTAGACAAAAAGTGTCCAAACATCCAAATGAAGTCCATAAACAGAGAGAGCATAATTTTATGAATTTTTAGGAATTTGAATCGGCGAAATTGGAGTTAAAACGCAAAAGTTATAAGTGACTTCACGCGTGACGTCAGCGGCGACCGCGGCTGACCGCGCTGATTCGGCTCCCGGACACGTGGCACGATCTGGACCGTTGATTTGAAAATCAATGGTTCCGATTGGATCCAATGCCGCACGTTGCGATACAACGCAGCTAATCTGGGCCGTTCGATTCAGATTGGACGGTCCAGATTGGATCGGGTTTTCGCCTCACCGAGGGTGGCGTGGCATGTCCCGGCGCGCGACACGTGGCGCGCCTTATGCCGTTGGATCTAGATCCAACGGTTGGGATTGAATCTAAAACCGTAACGTGGAATCGCTACGGGATGACGTGGACGAACGTGGGCCGTTGGATCTTGATCCAACAGTACAGATCTAATCTGGTTTCTACGGGTTTAGGAAACGCGTGGACTCACCGCGACGGTTGGATCTTGATCGGACGACTGAGAGAGCTCGCGAGCGGTGATGGCGTGCGGCGGAGCTCCAGCTGCCGGGGACAAAGACGACGACACGCGAAACGGCTCTCCGGGCACGCTCCGACGAGGTAAGATATCTCCACGGACGCGGCTTGACGCAACGGTTACGGATCTGGACTCAACGGCCGCGGAAGACGGCGGAGGCGGCGGCAAACAGCGGAGAACCGCGGCAGAAGCCTTCTCCAACTTCGGCGAGCTCCCGCGGGCAAACGGCGGCGACTCGGGCTCGGTGAGTTAGGGCTACGGGTGCGCACGGAAAAGGGGGTCCCGACACGGGTGGCGGCGCATTAAATAGCCCCTCGACGTCCGTGATATGCGCGGAAAACGAGGACCCACGCACGGGCGGCGGCGGAGTCCGGCGGCAACACGGAGAGGGTGATGTGGCGCACTCTCGGCCATTGGATTGAGATCCAACGGTCGCGAGGTTTGGGCTCGGGTCCGGCTCGGTGACCTGGCTGGCTCGGTCGGAGTCGGGCTCGGGTGACGTGGCGCAATCGTGGTGTGACACTACGGAATGGTGTGAGATTATTTAATGTGAATGTTAAGGTCAAAAACTTTATAAAATATGGTATTGGAGGTTAAAACCATATGATAGGAGGCTTAATAGCGTTTTCGGGCCGTTTTCGGGCCTTTCCGGGGTTTTGGGCCTTTCTGGGGGAGTTTGGGCCTAAAGGAAAGGGTCGTGGGCTTTGGTGGGATAGAGTTTGAGTCCTAATAGGAGTAGGAGACCTGGTTGGGGGCCTCCCCCAGCCCCTTTAGGCGTTCACCCCTGCCCTTGCACCCCCACAAGTCCTAGCCCCCCCCCACACCTTCCCACCTCCTCCTTGTGGCGCCTCCACCTCCCCCATTGCTCCCCATTGCTCCACCACCTCTCCACCACCTCTCCTCCTCCCTTGCTTCCCCTAGGGGAGTTCTCCACCTCCACACCTCAAAGATCCATCCGTTGGAGCGCTCCGCGACGAGGAGATCCGGCGGGATTGGAGCGAGGAAGGAGATCGCGCGAACCGGGAGGAGATCTATTGGGTTTCCGTGCGTTGGGCAAAGGTATGGCCATGGGAATCCTTGGGGTTGGTCTAGGTACTATTATAAGGGTGTTTATAAAGTTTTTAGATCAATTGGTGGTACTGGAATTGAGTAGATTGGATTAGATCTAGAAGTTGCCACGTTATCTGTTTCGGGCAGCATGAGCAGTCGACCTAGGGTTCGGTTTTTCGCCAAATTAGACTCGGAATATGGTCGTACGGAAGTTGAAGAAGTTGTATATAATTTCGTTATCTTTTCGTGGATATAAAGAAATTTAAATTCCGCCTAGCCGTTTGAAAGTTATGGCTGTTTTACCGAGCATGTTAAAATCTGTGACGTGATTGGAACAGATCACGGTATTTTGTAGATTAAACAACTTTAGATTCCGAATCAGTCTTTCCCTATACCTAGAAAAAGTTGGGAAATTTCCTAAGCTATGCGAGGATGTACTCGTTTAATTGATTCGGAGTCTTAGAACCCGAGTTATGCCTTTTGGAAGGCTACTGTCCCGACGGGACAGAACCTCTGTTTTTAGGTTTTGCGAATAGTTGGCAATGTCGGGGTAGATGAGGGTTTGCGTACTGTTTTGTGGACATGATTGTGAGTGTGTGATACCTATGTGCAGGTGGTGCGACCCCGGGAGTGCCTTCTACTTCCCGCCAATCCGTTGCCCGTGGTTGAGGCAAGTGTGTTGTAATGGATACCGATTTGTAGGTTGCTTGTTGAGAATAGATGGAATTGACTACATGATATATGATCACTTTCCATGTGAAAGGACCAACGATGTCGCCTAGAGGGGGGGTGAATAGGCGGATTAAAAATTCGCAGCGGAATTAAAACAGGCCGAGCTGGTCAACCCGGAGTCTCTGGGTTTTGGTCCGGATACTCCGGCTTGTCCGGAGTGTCCGGTCTTATGTCCGGACTCTCCGGGTTAGCTGGCTCGGGAGCGCAATTAAGACCACTCTAGCAAGCACAATAAACCACTAGAAATAGATAGCAAGAACAACCTAGAACAATTGCTAGAAAGGATTTGAATTAAAGCTAAGCAAAGAGCTAGATCTAACTTTACAAATTCAAATTCAAATAAGCAAGACTAGGAAGTAAAAGTGAATAAGAGAGACACGAATTTTCACCGAAGTTCGGGTTCTTGAAGGGAACCCTACGTCTCCGTTGAGGTGGGTCGGTCGCACTTGAGCCGGGGTCTCTTTCAACCCGCTTTCCTCCCGGTGTTGCACAAATGCACTCGCCGGCTTCACTTATTGTCTCTTTCCTTTCGGAGGCGAGACTCGCCTTCACAAACGACCGGGGCTCACCACACGCGTTGGTAGCTCCCGGTGACTCCTAGCCGTCTAGGAGACCTTCAACCTCCAAGAGTAATAACACCACGAAGAATCGCTTGGAGGATGAACTAGTGCTCAACAACTAGAAATGAATGCACCTAGCACTTTACTTCTTCCTCTCCTCACCAAAATGGATCAACAACCAAATCTAATGGTGGGAGGAAGTATGAGCTCTATTGAATGCTTGGAAGAGGTTAGGAGTGGCTTGAATGCTGCAATGAATGAGCTCAATCCAGTTCCTAGCCGTTGGGAGAGAGTGGGGGCTTTAAATAGTCAGTACAAAAACTAGCCGTTACTCTCGTTTTTGTACAGACCGGAGTGTCCGGACTTATAACCTGGAGACTCCAGGTTATCCGGATACTCCGGACAATCTGGAATAAAAATGGCCGAGGGGTCCAACCCGGAGACTCCGGACATATTGTCCGGATACTCCGGATTGAATCCGGATACTCCGGACAGAATGTCCGGACTCTCCGAGTTTAGGGGCACGGTTTGAATTCCAGATTTTGGAAAATGCAATTGTTTGAGTGCTAGTTTGAATGCAAGTTTTGATGTTGAGCACATGCACATCCTAAAATCGATTTTCCGTCGCATCCTCTTAATAGTACGGCTATCCTTAAGACTCAAAACAATATAAAAATTACAAGTCTTCGTCTTGATGCCGTTCTTCTCGAAATTTGACGCGATTAGGAGTGTTCAATCTTGTTCTAAGCTTGAAGTGATCTCGATAACTGCATTATTCTTAGTTGAAGCATTAGATCACTTTAATTGTGTCATCATTAATCACCAAAATAAAATGAGGGGCCTAGATGCACTTTCAATCTCCCCCTTTTTGGTGAATTGATGACAACACAATTAACAGCAAATAAAATGATATGAAATAGACTTTAGCAAATCAAATAAAAGGTGGAGCTCCCCCTAAATGTGTGCATTAGAAGTATTGAGTGGAATCAAATGCACATATTTAACGAGAAATAACCGAGAGCTCCCCCTCAAACATTTGCATCAGAGAATACCTTACAATTAACTGAAAGCAATCCATGCATAAGATAAGCAATAATGTCATTACATGGATAGAGAGAGGAAATAACAGAGTTCACGACAGCACATGGATAAAGAAAAGACGATAAGCAACAATAATAAAAAGCAACACAAATGGTCCAGACCACACGCGACAGAAACGACAAAAGAGACAACTAAGGAAACGAAACACAAATGGTCCAGACCACACGCGACAGAAACGATAAAAGAGACAACTAAGGAAACGATGCTTAAAGATATCACTCCCCCTTTGGCATCAAGACACCAAAAGGAAGAGGACACAAGAGATCACTCGTCGTCGCCTTCGTCGTCGGACGCAGAGTACTCGCTGTCAGGATCATCTACAGGAGGAGGAGGAGCAGCAGAAGAGGTGATGCCAAAGAGCTGATCTGCGGAAGTGGCATCGCTACTCTCCTCGGAAGACCCGGAGGAGTCACTGGGAGAGACTGCCTCGCCATTGTGGCGGCGGATGCTGCGAATGTCCTGACCATTCTTCTTTATCCTGCTGCTCATCACCTTCGCCTGGTGGAGATGTCGCGGCGCAGGCAAGACATGCTTCAACATCCTCTGAAGCACGCTACTCGAAACCTCGGATCGCTTTCGGAAGGTGCCCGAAGGCACAAGAGGAGCCGGGCCAGACGTAGAACTCGAGGCACGACCGCGTCGAGTCCTAGGAGGAGTAGGACCAGGGGCAGCGGGAACAGCTGAAGCAGTCGGAGGACGAACCTTGTATGAAAGGTGCTCCTCGTCCCTGACAAACTTGAGACCGCTGATAGATGTGATCAAAGCCATCACAAAAGGAGCGTAACTGCAGCTGGCCATGTTGCTCTGCGCGTTCTGCCTCATCGTCTCCCAAATGAAGTCAACAATGTCAAACGGATGAGTACGCTCAACCAGGTGATATAGCAGGTTCCGTCCATAGGAACTGATGGCAGAAGCATCTCCCTCCTTGGGCCAAAGAGTGACCCTCAGCATCCTGTTGAGCACGGCAGGCACATCCTTTAGACCCTTGATGGTCCCCACTGTGAAGCTCTTCGATGTATCATACAAGGACTCAATCGCTCAAAGTCAACACCTTCTTGTCATGAAGCTTAGGACCGTCATTGTACCGGAAAGTGAGGACTCTAGCAAATCTCTTCTTGTTGGCCTTGTACCACACCCTATCTGTCATCCACCAAATGGCATCCTCAGTCTTGTCAGAATACAGGGTGGCGTAGAACTGCATGATTAACTCGTTGTTCCAATCGCACTTGAAAGACATGATGTCTTTCACCTCATGCAGCTCACAAATCTCAAGGACCTGAGCGAAGACTGGATGCTCAGCAGCTGCCATGTACTCCCAGTCGATGGTCTTCATCCTAACAACTGGGTGCTCAAGAGGGTAGAGGACCGTCTCATAGAAGTCTGACTGAAACCGGTTCCAGAACCGGCGGTCCACATACTCGTCTTGATGGAAGTCGAGCGGATTTTTCTTTCTGTGCTCAACTATAGCCTTGCCCTTGCCAGAACCCGTCCTGTAGTCAATCACTCTCATGGGGTTGACTGACATAGGATACCTCCACACAGGCTTGGCCTTGGCGAAGGGGCCAATGAAATGACCTGAAGCACGGAACTCCCTTCTCTTCTGATCCCTCAGCCTAGCATGAGTATCTGCAGGATGCTCATCCGATCAGCCGAGGCCGAGCAGAGGACTGAGCCCGAGGCCGAGGCCGCCGGCCAGAGCCGCCGCCGAGACTACCGAGCTTGAGGCTGGGAGGAGGATTGGACAAGAGGCTGCTGAGCAGATGACGTCCCAATGCTCAGTCCACCCCTTCTCTTTGCCACGGCGTGACGCGGCCTCTTGGGTGCCGGACGAGCAGACGGTGAACTAGAGGGACTGTCAGGAGACGGAGGGTCCCTCGGCAGATCACCACCACCACCAGCTGAAGACCCCTGAGAAGGATCCATCTGACCAGACTGAGAGAGGGAAAAAGATTAGTCGCGAGGCGACTTGATTTGCAAAGAAAAACACATTCTGGCCGAAGCACTCAACCCGGAGAGTCCGGACATATCGTTCGGATACTCCGGATCAACCCGGAGACTCCGTACAAAATGTCCGGATACTCCGGACTAACCCGGAGACTCCGGACCAACAGTCCGGATACTCCGGATCCACCAGAACATGCGCACGAGCGGCCCAAAAATTGGGAATCTAATCCGCAAAAATTGCACGAAATGAATCTAGATTGCCACTAGGATATTCAAGAAATGAATAGGGCACAATCTAGCAAGGAAATTTCGCGGAATTAGGGCACAAATTTGAACTCACCTCAAGAGATTTGAAACGAAGAACACGGGTGAGTGAGGGAGGGTGATTCTCCGATCTTGAGGGCCACAAGGACTCATGCCACACCCTAGAAGAGAAGAAGCATGAGGAGAGGCCCTAAGAACCACGAGAAATGAACCAAACCCGGAAGGAATGAGATTAGGGCACGAGTTCCTTACCTAGATCTCCAAACCGAGGGAGAGGAAGAGTCCACAAGCCCTTGGAGAAGGAGAGGATGGAAGGAGCAAGCCCTAGCCACGAGAGGATCACGGGAGAGGGAGAGACGCACGGTGGGAATAGGAAGGAAAAGGAAACCGCGCGGGATTTGGGACTTAAACCGACCGCCCCAACCCGGAGACTCCGGACACCAGTCCGGATACTCCGGCTCAACCCGGACACTCCGGACTAATAGTCCGGAGACTCCGGGCTAACCCGGAGAGTCCGGATGGAAAACCGGATACTCCGGGTTCCCCAGCTCGGTTAGGAGAGAGGGAAAACGCACGAAGAAACAAGGAATTTGGCGGAACGAGAGGGAGAAAGAGACCCTAAGATGTCAACTTGATATATGACCAGCGAACAATTAATCAAGCAGACTATGGTCACATAGCAAATGACAAGATCGAAGGATCAAAAGCCAAAAACACAGAATAAATTCAGAGAAAATAGATGAATAAGTTTTTGAAATTCATTTTTCATTCACCAACCAATATATGAGCACTTATCAAGCCACGTTACGAGAATCTAGAATATTTAGACCACTTCTCAATTCACAGAACCTTTTCTCGTCAAGGGGCTTGGTGAAAATATCGGCTAATTGATCATTTGTACTCACATGTTGGATATCAATTTCGCCTTTGGTTGCGTGATCTCTTAGGAAATGATGGCGAATATCTATGTGTTTTGTGCAAGAGTGTTGGACGGGATTGTTGGCAATTTTTATGGCACTCTCATTGTCACACAGTAGTGGAACACTTTTGTAGTTTAGGCCATAATCACTCAAGGTTTGTCTCATCCAAAGTAGTTGGGCACAACAACTCCTGGCAGCTATGTATTCGGCTTCGGCAGTGGATAAGGCTACGGAGTTTTGTTTCTTGGAAGACCACGAGACTAGAGACCTACCCAAGAATTGGCAAGTCCCCGAGGTGCTCTTCCTATCCACTTTACAACCGGCATAATCCGCATCGGAATAGCCAACAAGTTCAAAGGAAGATCCTTTTGGATACCAAAGTCCGAAATGAGGAGTGTGCACTAAGTATCTCAAGATTCTCTTAACGGCCACCATGTGGCACTCTTTTGGAGCGGCTTGAAAATGTGCACACATACAAACGCTAAGCATGATATCGGGCCTAGATGCACAAAGATAAAGGAGAGAACCGATCATCGAACGATATACCTTTTGGATGACCGGTTTACCTTCTTTGTCGAGGTCTAGAAGCCCGTTGGCTTGCATAGGTGTCTTTATAGGCTTGGCGTCCTCCATTCCGAACTTCTTGAGCATGTCCTTGATGTACTTGGTTTGACAGATGAAGGTTCCTTCCTTGAGTTGTTTCACTTGAAATCCGAGGAAGAACTTCAACTCTCCCATCATGGACATCTCGAACCTTTTAGTCATAATCTTGCTAAACTCTTTACACAAATGCTCATTAGTAGATCCAAATATGATGTCATCGACATATATTTGGCATACAAATAAATCATTATCAATATGTTTAGTAAAGAGAGTAGGGTCGGCCTTTCCGACTACAAAACCTTGTCCGAGAAGGAAATCTCTTAAACACTCGAACCAAGCCCTTGGTGCTTGCTTAAGTCCATAAAGGGCTTTGTGTAGATAGTAGACATGGTCCGGATGTTTTGGATCTTCGAAGCCGGGTGGTTGCTCGACGTAGACCATCTCAGAGAGTGGTCCATTTAAGAAGGCGCTCTTTACATCCATTTGATATAGCTTGAAATCATGGTGAGTAGCAAAGGCAAGTAATATTCTAATAGATTCAAGCCTGGCTACTGGAGCATATGTTTCATCGAAATCCAAACCTTCGATTTGAGTGTACCCTTGAGCAACCAATCGAGCTTTGTTTCTTGTCACGATTCCATTCTCATCTTGCTTGTTCCGGAAGACCCATTTTGTGCCGATCACGTTTTGATTTGGTCTTTGGACAAGCTCCCAAACTTGATTTCTCTTGAAATTGTTGAGCTCCTCTTGCATGGCCATCACCCAATCTGGATCTTCAAGTGCTTCATCTACCTTAAGAGGCTCAAGAGAGGAAACAAACGAGTAAAATTCACAAAAGTTTGCAACTCGAGATCGAGTAGATACTCCCTTGTTAATGTCTCCAAGTATGTTGTCGACTGGATGATCCCTCTGAATGCTTTGATGGACTCTCGGGTGAGGAACGGTTGAGTCCAAAGCTTGAATAGGGCCTTCATCATCTTGGGTGGCATTGGAACCATCTTGAGCTTGCTTGGACGAGGTGGGAACATCACTTGAACCTGACCCATCCGGAGACTCCGGTATTTGACCCGGAGACTCCGGACTAGTCCGGACACTCCGGGTTTCAGGCCGGAGACTCCAGGTTTCAGGCCGGAGACTCCGGGTTGGGGTGCTCGGGTGAGATTCCAGATTTTGAGGTCTCACCTCCCCAATTGCCATTTTCTTGATAGCTTCACAAGGAGGTTCTTCCCTGTCAATCACAACACGATCAACTTGTTCTACTTGAGAACCGTTAGCCTCATCAAAAGTTACGTCACGCGAGATTTCAACGACACCGGTGGTATTGTTGAAAACTCGGTACGCATAAGCATTGGATCCATAACCAAGTAAGAAACCTTCATCTACTTTAGGAGCGAATTTAGAAGACTTAGCCTTTTTGTTAAGGATATAGCATTTACTCCCAAAGACTCGAAAGTAGGAGACATTTGGTTTCTTCCCGGTGAGCAACTCGTACGCCGTTTTCTTCAAGATCTTGTGAAGGTAGAGGCGGTTGGAGCTGTGGCATGCGGTATTGATGGCTTTCGCCCAAAAACTATCGGAAACCTTGTACTCGTCAAGCATCGTCCGCGCCATCTCGATGAGGGTTCGATTTTTCCTCTCGGCCACCCCATTTTGTTGAGGAGAATAGGGAGCCGAGAATTCGTGCTTGATTCCTTCCTCATCAAGAAACTCCTCCACACCAATGTTCTTGAACTCGGTGCCGTTGTCGCTTCGAATTCTCTTGATCTTCACTTCAAATTCATTTTGAGCTCTTCTCATGAACTTCTTTAACGTCACTTGGACTTCTCCTTTGTCATGCAAGAAAAACACCCAAGTGAATCGAGAAAAATCATCAACAATAACCAAACCATACTTACTTCCCCCGATGCTTATGTAAGCTACGGGACCGAATAAGTCCATGTGGAGCATTTCCAATGGTCTTGAGGTCGTCATCACATTCTTGGCGGGATGGGAGGCACCAACTTGCTTGCCCGCTTGACAAGCGCTACACACTCTATCCTTCTCAAAGACAACATTTGTTAGTCCAAGAATGTGGTTGCCTTTAACGAGTTTGTGAAGGTTCCTCATACCGACATGGGCTAGTCGGCGATGCCATAGCCAACCCATGCTAGATTTAGCCATTAAGCACGTTTCAAGATTAAGTCTATCCGTATTGAAGTCTACGAGATAGAGCTTACCCTTCAAACGTCCTTTGAAAGCTATTGAACCATCAAGCCTCTTAACGACTTCCACACCCTTATCATTAAACAAACAATTGTAACCCGCTTCACACAATTGTGCAACGGACAACAAATTGTAGCTTAATGAATCAACAAGTAAAACATTACTTAAGTGAAAATCATTTGAGATAGAGATTTTACCCAAACCAATTACTTCTCCCTTTCCATTGTCTCCAAAGACAATGCTTTCACTATTTGATCCATTTTCATCCAAGTGGGCGAACATTGCCTTTTCCCCGGTCATATGATGCGTGCAACCGCTATCCAAAATCCAACTCGTTCCACCGGAGATATAGGCCTACAAAAACATATTTAGTTTTTGCTCTTTGGTACCCAAACTTGGTTAGGTCCACGCACATTAGCAACTAGAGATTTTGGGACCCAAATGGAGCGAACAATAGGAGCATTCTTTGGCTTACGCCCAATATGACATGCAACTACACGACCAAGGTTAGTTTTCTTAAGAACATATGAAGCAAAGAACTCGGAGTGAGCCTTGTGCTTGGATGTTCCTTCGCCTTTTACAAAATGAATCGGCTTGCTTAAAGGAGCAACCACGATGTTGCTTTTTTTGCCCTTAGGCGGAACATATCCAAGCCCATGCTTCTTAGGATTACCTTGGCGCTTACCGAGATACTCCTCTAAACCTTTGCTAGCCTTGTAGGACTTTTGAAGTCCATCTTCAAGCATCCCCTTAAGCTTCTCATTCTCATGAGCCAAGACTTTCAAAGTCTCACGGTTAGTAGCACAAGTAGCAACATCAATATTATAACATCTAGCGCATCCGTTGCTACTTGAAGGCATGGAAACATTGGAGTTGTTAATTGAGGATGAAGCATTATTCGAGAGATCAACAAGCTTCACTTCAAGAGACTTGCAAGCATCCATTGCTTTAGCAAGTTGCTCTACGAGTGAAGCATTGGTGATCTCAAGACTAACTATTTCATTCTTAGTCAAATTCGAGTTTTTGACTAAGTCATCATTTTTCTTTCTTTCAAAAGCTAGGCTCTTCTCTAGCTCAAGATTCTTTTCCTTTTCAAATATAAGGAGATCCTCTTGAGCTTCAAGAGTAGCCTCCTTTTGTTCTACCACTTCCTCCAATTTTTCAATGTCTTTAAGTAGCAAGTCTAGTTTTTCAATATCAAAGTCATTCATAGACTTAAACGCTACTTCATCGTTATCACTATCACAATCATCTAAGCCATAATCAACAATAGAGGGAATGGGGCTCTTAGATGATACCTTGTGCCCCTTTGCCATGAGGCAAATAGGAGCATCTCCTTCGCCATCGCTTAGGTTGTCAAAGAGACCCTTTGACTTTGTCGGTGGTGTAGCAATGGCGACGGTGGCAAGTCCTCCTTCATTGTCGGAGTCGGATTCGGACTCGGACTCGGAGTCGGAGTCGGAGTTCCACTCCTTGCCGATATATGCATGGCCCTTGCCCTTGTACCTCTTGCTCTTGTCCTTGTCCTTCTTCTTGAACTTGTCCTTCTTGTAGGGCTTGTCTTCCTTCTTTTCTTTGTGAGGACACTCGGCAATGAAATGACCGGGTTCCCCACACTCATAGCACTTTCTTGAAGAGTGCCGCCCTCTTGATTTATTGCCAAAGCCCTTGGAGTGACTTCCTGTGATGCCTTAGAGCGTCAGAGCGATTCTAGGGTTCCTTTTTCCTGGTTTTGTTTCGGGAGGAATGAGGGAAATTGTTGGGGAATTAAATAATTGAAGTTTATGCGGCGTATTAATATTAAATTTGGAGTATTCGGGCTAGAAACAGTGGGCCGAGGAAAACTTGGGCCTGGGCCGGGAATTCTTCTCCCACCTCCCCCACCCCCCGCCCGAAGTGGGCCCGGCCCCCACCCCCCAAAGGGGGGGCGCCTCCCCATGTGGCCGGCCACCCCACCCCAAACCCTAGGGCGCCTCCCCCTCTCCCCCTAGCAGCCGCCCCACTCCACCTCTTCCTCCCCTTGCGTGGTGGCTCAAGATCCACCGCGAAACGCGAAGGAGAAAACGAGAAGAGGATCCGTGGAGGCGAGGAGGACGAACAGATTTCCGCTTCGGGGATCGTCGCGTGTTCTTCGTGGGTTCGCAAGGGGGAACTCAAGGTAAAATTCCCAATATTTTACCCCTGTTCTACCTAGGGATTAGGAGTGTATTAGATCTGGTGGTGAGTGGTTTGGATGGATCTTGATGGGGGAGAAGGGTAGATGTTCACATGGTGCTGTTTTTGGAAGGGGAGATTGTGCAGCGCGGATTGTTTCACGTTTTACATGACCTAGACGATTTTTGCTGCCAAAACCTATAACTAGAAAGTTGTAGATAACGTCGAGATCTAGCTTCTGTAATTTTTTCAGAATTTTTTTGGGACGACGGTCTGAGAGTTACAGCTGTTGGAAGTTGACGAACAGAATCTGGAAACAGATTTCGTCTACTGTGTTGGACGTCTGTTTAGGCATAATTAACAATGAAATTGAAATTTATGATCTTCATAAAAGTTGTAGATCCCGTCAATATCTAGCTCCTGTAATTTTTTTATATTTTTATGATCTGTATAAAAAAAGATACGAAATTGTGAAGAGAGGGTGCTGCTGTTTGATCCGGACAGATCGGGGTTTCTGTGTTTTAAAAGGGGAACGGGTTGTAGGAAACGCGTGTTTGAATTGTGTGATCAATTGTGATGTTATTATATACTGAAGGAATGCTTGTTCAGGTGGTGCCCCTTCTGGACGCAACTAGGTTCGTCATCCACGTTGGTAAAGGCAAGTGGAAGTAGCGGTCTTGCTAAACTATAACTCGCTATTTGTTTCGTCTTCAATATAAACCTTAATTGCAGCACACCTACATGGTTTAACTACTTGTTTATGATATTGCAATATCCTATCCTGCATTGTGATGTGGTTGTTTGGCTTTTGAATCATGAGTAAGAATGAAGAAAGATGTTGTCTCAGAAGATGAATTGTTGAGATATTCTATCTCAATGATGTTCGCATTTTATCCATGTTATTTGATGGTATGCAAGCATGTGAATTCAGAGTGGGAAGTTATGAATGTATTTATGCATGAAGCATTAACTGCATAATCATGCATTGGAAGTTTGTCGACGCCTTGGCGTCTTGGCCGTGCAGTACAACACCGTGTGTTCCTGAGAAAGAACGCAGTGAGGAGGATCATGGCATAAGCATGTGCACAATCATATGCATTCTACTGAGGTTGTGTGGACTCTGTAATGTGGTATTGGACATGAGGAATTTGGTATGCTAGTTTTACTGTGGCTGTGTTATTTGTTAGAAATTGTTCCGCTTGCTGAGATTACCCAATCTTACCCCCTTGTTATTTTGTTGTTTTCAGGTAGTTCTCGCGAGTCGTAAGCTTGAAGGGTGGGCTTAGTAGCACAATCAACCCTCCGGGGTCATCACGAATCACATGGACTAGTGCATTTAATAATTCATTAGCTTGCTGAAATTTTATTAATCATAGACCTATTGATGTCCACTTTGGAGCTGTTTTACGTTTATGTTTATTTTCTGGTTGATTTAGACTTGTTATCTCTAGTATTGATGCTTTTATGTTATTCCTGTTTGTAATGTTTATTATGAATCTTGTTGTCGCTTCCGTTTTGTCCTAATTTTAGGGGAGATGCTGTCGAAATTTTCTTGTACGACAGTTTAGATTTGTAGGGTGTTACAATTGGTATCAGAGCCAGGTTTCAGGTCCGTGGTGTATGAACTTAGTGAAATACCATAGGTTCAACTAAAATGTGATTTGGGATAACTTAGAAACATGGCTTAGGTTATACTTAAAAAAATTTGCCATAGGATAGCAACATTAAAATTTGTGTTAGTGGATTAACTAATTTAAAATTTGACACACATGGATGCACAGTAGGAAAGGGTATGGGTATCGTTGCCTCATGCTTAAAGGTTGAATTTAAGCTTTGTTGTTGAATGCTACGTTTGATAATGTATGTTACTATGATTTTGAGATGATTGATTGAGTTGTTCTTGTTATCGTGATAAGGGAGGTTGTGGTGCCGAAGGGTTTCGGTCACCTTTTGTTTGTAGTGAGGCTGTGGTTTGACGGTGTGGCCGGGTGGAGTCACCACCGAAGAACTATTAAACCCCTGTAGGGAAAGAATACTTATCCGTGTCTGTCGTAGATCGGGTAGTGACTGGAGTCAAATAGAAGAGGTTGGTGATGGATTCCTTCGGATGTTCTTTACCGTGTTGACGGTCGGTTTTGGTTGGTTTTCTGGGTATGTGGTTGGTTCGAAACTGAGGAAAATGCTTAGTTTTGAGCACTCGCTGATTGTCCTTTTGGCGGTTTGTGGTTTTGTCTCCTTTGAGTGAAGACACAGAAGAAGAGTTCTACGTTGCGCGTCTTTTGGTCACAATTTTGCTTTGGCACCTGATTTATTGTTATGGACTGTCGTTGGGAGGAAATTTACGTGGTTGTTGTTTCCCGATTTTTTTAAAAAAAGAAGGGGGTTGGAGTTTCTCCTGTTGCAGATCAAGCTGGATGGAGCTAAGTTTGAATCTTTATCGGAAAATTTTGGTTGGACATTTGGTCTTCCCTTATGCATCCGTCTTCCTTTGTGGAAAGTGTAGGTTTTGGATTTCTTGAAGAGTTTTGGCTACTAGGATTGAACATTTGAGGGTCGAACTCTCTTGCATTTATGTTTGGATTTTGCTTTTCTTCCTTGCCTGAAAAGAAGAAATTTTTTATCGGTGTTTGTTCTTGATCTAGAACTGTGTTTGTTTTTTTTAATGTTTGGGATTGCCTCCTGTTTGTCAAGGGTAGGTGACCCATGACGGTGTTTAGAAATTTTATGTCTGTGTTACGTAGTATGTAACAATGTGGTTTATGGAATGATGTACTTCTAAGTTAATTTGTGAGTTGAATCAATTAAAGATGTTCTAATTTAACGTGTTAGTAGAGAAATTTAATCGTGTTGGCTAGTGACTTTAACTTGGAAATTGATTAGAGTTGATATTTATGACGTTGCAAACTATTAGTAGATTCGGAAGTATGCTGTTGTGGTCCAATATTGCTAGTATCGATATCAATTGGGAAGACATAAGTTTTTGCCATTGCCGTAAGAGCTTTGTGATGATTTAACCTATTCGATTCACTTTAAAAAAGGCTGGAGTATGTCTTGGAGTGGCAATTTTGCTATAACCCGTGTATAGGGTAGCTAAAAAAAATTTAAATTTAATTTAACGTTGTTGTTTTAAGAGCTTTTGATGGCTTAAATTATTCAATCTATTTTACATAGTTGGAGTATGTTGTGTAGTGACAGTTTGTCATAGCCTATGGATAGGGTAACTAAAAGCAATGTTGTTGTTTTACAATTATGCCAATTATTGACATTGATGACTTAGTAGTGGTGGTAACTGTTTAGATTAATTGTTGAAAACCTTTGTTAAAATGGGGGAAATTGTAACATGTTGTGATGGAGTGAACCATGGATAGTTAGCATGACACGTGATTTTGTCCTTAATAAATGTATGTTTTAAAGTTCTATTTACGATTCGTGCCTTATTGAGATAATATTTACTTGTTGAGTCATCTTTTAGGTGAATAAATTTCCATTGTCGAGATGTTGACGCGTATGTGGTATGGAATTTATAGGTTCATCATGCTGAAAGACTTGTTGAAGCACTGCCTTTCAAATTTAGAATATGATGTTATAGGTTAGGCTGCTCCGTGGGGATCTTGATGAGGTAGTGTTGGTTGGATGTGTTTTTGATAAGCGCTGTGAACTTTATTTATAATTGTGGAAAAGGTAATAAGAGTAAGAATTTGTTGTGTGGTTGTTGTTAAATCCTGATGGGCCTTCTCAATGAGTAAATAGGGAATATTGAAATCTAAATGGTAAGGGTAGTGGAATACTATAGATGGCGGGAGTTATGCTGAACTTATGATTAAAAATTCATATGGATTGGTTTGTCTGTTTGATATTTGGGTTGAATACTTTCGGTCAAAGTATTCTTTGTCTTTGTGTTTGAGTTTCCCTAAACTTAGAATGATTACGACAAATGTGGGTTAATTTCGAGGCTTAAAACAAGGACAAAAGAATGATTAACCTTGAAGTAATTTGTGGAGATTTTGGAATGTTATTCTATTAAATATCGTCATTCATTCGTCTTTGATAAGAAAACTAGCTTAAGTTATGAATGCGAAATTTATGCTCAAGGATGTATGCTTTGACTGTGTCCGTAGTTTTCAAGGTCGAGTTATCGGTTGCATTGTTGATTAAAAGAAGTAGCTAATCCAATGTAAGTTTTGGAACTTCATGATCTGGAAATATTTGTATTTCTATTTTGGGCTAGAGTTGTGTTGTGGTGTGAGGTGTTTGATTGTTTTCGTTTAAGAGACGATTCTTACGTTGTGACATGAATGATATTCGTGGTTGAAACAATTTTTCTGTTGGGAAGTGAGTTTGGTTCCTTTTAAGGAAAAGAGATGGTGGGTGTGTGGAAGCATTTAATTCCTTGATCGGTTTCTTTTTCTGAATTGCTTGGCCTTGGATAAAAGTGAGATGATTTGTTTTGGTAAAAGTGAAATGCATTTGCAGAAGACTTTCGCGGTGTTTCTCTTTTGAATAGAGCTTCTCCCCGAAGAAATTTTTTTTTTGGTGTTTTTGGTTCTATGGAGTTCCTCTTCCAAGTTGAGTTCCCGTGTATGTGAATTTCAGCATTTTGGTTTAAAGGTGGTGATTGTCGTTCGTTGTGTTAGTGAGAATTAAGATTTCTTTTACGTTCAAGCTTGGGGGTAAGAAAATGAATGTTTATGTTATGGTTGAGTATATTCAAGGATTGTACTCCTTGCCCTGGTCCTTGGGTGGAAGAATGTGAAGGCGAAACCTTCTTACAAGGGAAAACTAGTGTGGGTCGCTGATCGTAAGTAGTTTAAAAGTGAAGAGTAAAGGAAGGTTGTGTATGACTCAATTCAAACCTTTTTGAAGAGTGCCACCCTCTTGATTTATTGCCAAAGCCCTTGGAGTGACTTCCTGTGATGCCTTAGAGCGTCAGAGCGATTCTAGGGTTCCTTTTTCCTGGTTTTGTTTCGGGAGGAATGAGGGAAATTGTTGAGGAATTAAATAATTGAAGTTTATGCGGCGTATTAATATTAAATTTGGAATATTCGGGCTAGAAACAGTGGGCCGAGGAAAACTTGGGCCTGGGCCGGGAATTCTTCTCCCACCTCCCCCTCCCCACGCCCTAAGTGGGCCGGCCCACCTCCCCCTAAAGGGGTGGTGCCTCCCCATGTGGCCGGCCACCCCACCCCAAACCCTAGGGCGCCTCCCCCTCTCCCCCTAGCAGCCGCCCCACTCCACCTCTTCCTCCCCTTGCGTGGTGGCTCAAGATCCACCGCGAAACGCGAAGGAGAAAACGAGAAGAGGATCCGTGGAGGCGAGGAGGACAAATAGATTTCCGCTTCGGGGATCGTCGCGTGTTCTTCGTGGGTTCGCAAGGGGGAACTCAAGGTAAAATTCCCAATCTTTTACCCCTGTTCTACCTAGGGATTAGGAGTGTATTAGATCTGGTGGTGAGTGGTTTGGATGGATCTTGATGGGGGAGAAGGGTAGATGTTCACGTGGTGCTGTTTTTGGAAGGGGAGATTGTGCAGCGCGGACTGTTTCACGTTTTACATGACCTAGACGATTTTTGCTGCCAAAACCTATAACTAGAAAGTTGTAGATAACGTCGAGATCTAGCTTCTGCAATTTTTTCAGAATTTTTTGGGACGACGGTCTGAGAGTTACAGCTGTTGGAAGTTGACGAACAGAATCTGGAAACAGATTTCGTCTACTGTGTTGGACGTCTGTTTAGGCATAATTAACAATGAAATTGAAATTTATGATCTTCATAAAAGTTGTAGATCCCGTCAATATCTAGCTCCTGTAATTTTTTTATATTTTTATGATTTGTATAAAAAAAGATACGAAATTGTGAAGAGAGGGTGCTGCTGTTTGATCCGGACAGATCGGGGTTTCGGTGTTTTAAAAGGGGAACGGGTTGTAGGAAACGCGTGTTTGAATTGTGTGATCAATTGTGATGTTATTATATACTGAAGGAATGCTTGTTCAGGTGGTGCCCCTTCTGGACGCAACTAGGTTCGTCATCCACGTTGGTAAAGGCAAGTGGAAGTAGCGGTCTTGCTAAACTATAACTCGCTATTTGTTTCGTCTTCAATATAAACCTTAATTGCAGCACACCTACATGGTTTAACTACTTGTTTATGATATTGCAATATCCTATCCTGCATTGTGATGTGGTTGTTTGGCTTTTGAATCATGAGTAAGAATGAAGAAAGATGTTGTCTGCAAGATGAATTGTTGAGATATTCTATCTCAATGATGTTCGCATTTTATCCATGTTATTTGATGGTATGCAAGCATGTGAATTCAGAGTGGGAAATTATGAATGTATTTATGCATGAAGCATTAACTGCATAATCATGCATTGGAAGTTTGTCGACGCCAGCGTGCGCGATCGTGCAGTACAACACCGTGTGTTCCTGAGAAAGGGCACGGTGAGGAGGATCATGGCATAAGCATGTGCACAATCATATGCATTCTACTGAGGTTGTGTGGACTCTGTAATGTGGTATTGGACATGAGGAATTTGGTATGCTAGTTTTACTGTGGCTGTGTTATTTGTTAGAAGTTGTTAAAACTTTGCTGAGATTACCCAATCTCACCCCTTGTTATTTTGTTGTTTTCAGGTAGTTCTCGCGAGTCGTAAGCTTGAAGGGTGGGCTTAGTAGCACAATCAACCCTCCGGGGTCATCACGAATCACATGGACTAGTGCATTTAATAATTCATTAGCTTGCTGAAATTTTATTAATCATAGACCTATTGATGTCCACTTTGGAGCTGTTTTACGTTTATGTTTATTTTCTGGTTGATTTAGACTTGTTATCTCTAGTATTGATGCTTTTATGTTATTCCTGTTTGTAATGTTTGTTATGAATCTTGTTGTCGCTTCCGTTTTGTCCTAATTTTAGGGGAGATGCTGTCGAAATTTTCTTGTACGACAGTTTAGATATGTAGGGTGTTACACTTCCCGGTTTGTAGCCCTTCTTCTTCAAGAACTTGTTGAATCTTCTTACGAGCAAGGCCATATCTTCATTTGTCAAGGGGCCGCTCGACTCTTCTTCATCGCTTGAACTTTCTTCGGCTTCTTGTGCAACCTTGACGGCCTTCAAGGCTACACCTTTCTTCTTGCCGGATTTGAGTTCTTCTACAACCTCGGCCTCCTTGATCATCATCTCATCCATCATCAACCGGCCAATCACATCATGAGGCGTGAGAGAGTCGAAGTTTGTGTAACATCCTCGTTTTGGCTTTCTGGAGAAAAACCTAATTAAAATTAAGTAAATTCAAAAGTTGGAGTTTCTTTGGTGTTTATATTAACCTGGCATCCTTTCCCCTTCGAATCGGGAATTAATTCCCTCCCGGGCGAAAAATCGGATTTTCCAGTACCGCCGGTACCCGAAAATTCACCTGAGTCCAAAAGTGCTCCAAAAATCTCCAAACCACTTCTAAAATGTTCCAAATATTCCGAAATGATTTTAGGAATCGTTCCCCGGATTTTTGGACCTCCGTTCCTATTTTATCTCGCGCGGCTTTTGTTTAATGCCTGCGATCCGCGCCCGTATATCCAATTCCACAAAAATCATCCAAATTCAACCAAACCACTTCCATTGAGTTCCAAATATTATAAAATGGCTCTAGGAATTTTTCCGGAATTTTTAGGCCATTTTTCCTAATTTTTCTCTAGGGTGGCACGTTTACGTAAAAGAGAGCCAATAGGAAAGTGACACGTGGCAGCCACTATTCATCATCTTCAACCTCTTGCCATGCATGAACTTTGGAGCTCCAAGCAAGCAAAAATGGTGGATGCCCTCTTTAAATCCATCTAGCTCCTCCAATACAACTCCAAATCGCGAACGGCCGGATCCGTTGGACTCACAACGGACTCCTCTTCCTATCCATGGGGATAATGCCCCCGAAATCTCGCTAATTTTTGAACGGTTGCGTGGAAACCGAAACCGACTCTTTTGGAGATTGCGCGGCCGTTCCTAGTCCGTTCCGCGTGATTCCGCCTCTCATCTCTCCGTATAAGAGTCCTCTTTCCGTTGGTGTAACCCTTCTTTAGCCTCTCAAACCCAATCGGCCGCAAGATCAAGAAAACCGACGAACTCTCGTGTTCTTCGCGTTCTTCGTGTTCTTGCTCATATCTCCCTCCTCGGTGGTTCAATTTCTATTCCGATTCTTTTGTTGACTCCGTGAGGAAGTCTAGATTCTAATCCTTCCATTGATTTTAGGTTTCATCGATCGTGGGCGACGAATTTCGCGTTTTGCTCGTTTCGGCCGAACCGCCGTTCGTCGTCGATTTCTTCAATTCCGGTGAGTTTAGGTTCAATTCCTTCATCCTAGATGTTGCTAAGGAGGTCCTCTAGAGGTTCTAGCTTTTTGTTTGGATTGATTCCATGCAAAAATGAGGTAAAAATCAAGTTTTTAGGGAGAAGGGCGTTCTCTGTTTTTTTGGAGTGCACTGTGTTCTTGGTGGCCTTGGGCCCGTGCTCGCCGAGCCGTCGCCCGGCCCGGCCGCCGTCTTGCCGCCGCCGCCCAGCCGCCCGCGCCGCCGCCCCGCCGCCGCCAGCCGCCCGCCGCCGTGCGTCGTCTTGCCGCCTCTCCGCCGCCAGCGCTCCGCCGCCGGCGTGGCTGCCCGCCGGCGAGCTCGCCGAGCCGCCGCCGCCGCCGGACCCGCCGCCGGCCGCCCCCTCCCCTTCCCTCTCTCTCCCTTCCTCTTTCTCAATCTCTCTCTCTCCTCCATGGATGGCCTAAGGAAGCTTCATGGAGAAGCCACTTCTCTCCCTCCCTATGACAGGGGGACCCCACCTGTCATAGACCCACTCCTACCAGCCCAGTCAAAGTCAAAGTCCGCGGTCAAACTTTGACCCAGTCAAACCCGAGAGGAATATTCCCGGAATATTCCGGTTTTGATTTATTCAAATTCCAACTGCGGAAGCTCATAACTTTCTCATCCGAACTCCGTTTGACCTCGTTCAAATTTCTAAATTCATCTAAAATCAAGACCTTCCTGCCAGTACTAATTTTATAATTTTTGGATTTTATTTATTTTCTGTTATTTATTTGTTGCCTCGTTTTGCGTGTAGTCGACGATCCATGCATGACCACGATTTCGCCGTCGAGCCTCCCGAGTTCGACACCGCCGCCCAACTGAAGGCAAGTCTCCTTGATGCACTTTGCTCCTATGTTTGCGAAAAGATTTAAAATTGTTTATAAAGTTGCATGGCTATGTTTAATGAAATATGTCAAATATAAGTGATAGTTAATCCGAATTTGTTAATTCCTCCATGACATTGTTAATCATATCCATTGTAACCCTAGAACCTTGTTTATACCATGCCTATGTTTATATGGTATCCGTTGCTTTGTAGTACGGTAGAATTGCTTAGGACCTTTTCCGACCAAAACAACCCATGGGTGGGATTATTCAAAAAGAATGTCATTAAACGTGATTTGAAAGTTATTATTATGGTTTTGGTCCTGTTTTCTAAAATAAAAGAAAAGGAAAATGATTTTTGACTTGGGCGGCATGGAATGTCGGGTGGAAGCGGATCAAGCCTTGATCCTTTTGTGCAAGTACCGCCCCAAGTCATATAAGGACCGACGCTTATGATTGCCATTTTAAGCATAACCGTACTACCACATGTCTATAATGGTACGACCTGGCTCACTAATTTGTAGAAGCCTAGTTTAGACTCACCACTCGGTTGTTGTGTGAGAGCCGGACGGAGGCATTGTTGTGGATGTTGTTTTGCTCACACGGCGCAAGAGGGGGCTTCTGTACTGGGTGGAGGGAACCCTAACAGCGGTGAAACCTCAGCGGGTGGGTCTAGCTAGGTAGATACATTGTAACGGCCTTGTCAAGATATCCCTGCCGGCACACCTAAGGAAGTGTGTTAATTGCATGGCAACAAGGGTCTATCTTGTCTTGTGGGTAAAGTTGTACACCTCTGCAGAGTTTAAACTATTCGAATAGCCGTGCCTACGGTCAAAGGCAAAGCAAGAAATGCTTTCATATTGGTAGACTTTGATTTTGTTTTTAAAACCGAAAAGTGTTTTGTTTTGGGGTTCGGGAGTGGTTAGAACTCTCGAATGTTGTTTGGCGGAAAGAGCCAACCAGGTGGAAAGAACACCTTTACATTTGACGGATGGAGTCACATGATTAACTTTGATCCTTTAAACTGTTGGCGGATAGAGCCTTTATGTTAGTGATGGTGGATAGAACATCACTACAATAATAAATAATTCAATTATTAAAAAGAGTTGTAAAATATGCTTTGTGAAATTTATTACTTAAGTATGATTTAATCAAATGTGGCTTTATGCAAATAAACCCTATTAAGCTTCCTTTGGAAAGCCCCTCATGATCATAATTTCCCGACTTGCTGAGTACTTTTGTACTCACGTGCTACACCAACATTGTAATCATCAGAAATTTATCAAGATGCCGAAGAGGAGGAGGAGTTCTTCGAGGAGGATTGCCAGGAGGACTAGTTGCGTTCCTAGTAAATGCCTTTGTGGCGTTGTGGCGTTCGCTCGTTGCTTTCTTTTTGCTTCCGCTGTTTTGTGTGTCCGGTCGTTGGACCGAGTATTGTAATAAGTGGCCATGTGGCCCATACTTGAATATTTACATTACAAGTTTCGTTTTGTTCGGCAATGATATATCACTGTGACTGTGTGTACTAGCTACTGATCTGGGACTAGTACGGAAATACACAGGAGATTCTGGATAGCTGATCCGGGGTCTCACAGTTTGGCCGGTCTTGGATTAGTTGCACAAGGTTGCGGTTGGTTGGGGTGATCACTCGAAGTATGATCTTCACCACGGCCTTGTCGGTGAGCTCGGTGCTTCCAAGTCTCTTTGCTTGATTCACTAGCACCATCAAGCGATCAAACATATTTGTGTACGATTCACCTTCTTCCAAAGTGAATCGGCTTAGCTCTCCAATGATGAGCTCGATCTTGGACTCACTGACACTTGACACACCTTCATGAGTCACCATCAACCTTTCCCAAATGTCCTTGGCATTGTCAAGGCCATCGACTCGGTTGAACTCCGAGTCACTCAAAGCATTGAACAAGGCATTGACGGCCAAGTCGTTGAAGTGTTGAGCTTTGTCTTCTTCGAAGGTAAGATTGTTGGGGTTTGCGGGCTTGAAACCTGTTTCAACAATCTTCAAAATGCACGGGTGAAGTGATCTCAAATGCATCTTCATCGTGTGTTTCCATGCCGCATTGCGAGTGCCACGAAATGAGGCGCTCGGCCAGACGAGACGGAAACATAAGATGAAGAGTTTGAGACTCCAAAAGATGAATAATCTAAAGGAATTGCAACCCCTACACCGGAACCCGTGGCCTTGTCTTGGGCATGGGTTTCGGTAATTTTCTCTATGTCCGACATCTTTGTTTCTCCAAGCGGTTAAGCCAAAATAAAGGAGATTTGGCTCTGATACCAATTGAAAGGACCAACGATGTCGCCTAGAGGGGGGGTGAATAGGCGGATTAAAAATTCACAGCGGAATTAAAACAGGCCGAGCTGGTCAACCCGGAGTCTCCGGGTTTTGGTCCGGATACTCCGGCTTGTCCGGAGTGTCCGGACTCTCCGGGTTAGCTGGCTCGGGAGCGCAATTAAGACCACTCTAGCAAGCACAATAAACCACTAGAAATAGATAGCAAGAACAACCTAGAACAATTGCTAGAAAGGATTTGAATTAAAGCTAAGCAAAGAGCTAGATCTAACTTTACAAATTCAAATCCAAATAAGCAAGACTAGGAAGTAAAAGTGAATAAGAGAGACACGAATTTTCACCGAAGTTCGGGTTCTTGAAGGGAACCCTACGTCTCCGTTGAGGTGGCTCGGTCGCACTTGAGCCGGGGTCTCTTTCAACGCGCTTTCCTCCCGGTGTTGCACAAATGCACTCGCCGGCTTCACTTATTGTCTCTTTCCTTTCGGAGGCGAGACTCGCCTTCACAAACGACTGGGGCTCACCACACGCGTTGGTAGCTCCCGGTGACTCCTAGCCGTCTAGGAGACCTTCAACCTCTAAGAGTAATAACACCACGAAGAATCGCTTGGAGGATGAACTAGTGCTCAACAACTAGAAATGAATGCACCTAGCACTTTACTTCTTCCTCTCCTCACCAAAATGGATCAACAACCAAATCTAATGGTGGGAGGAAGTATGAGCTCTATTGAATGCTTGGAAGAGGTTAGGAGTGGCTTGAATGCTGCAATGAATGAGCTCAATCCAGTTCCTAGCCGTTGGGAGAGAGTGGGGGCTTTAAATAGTCAGTTCAAAAACTAGCCGTTACTCTCGTTTTTGTACAGACCGGAGTGTCCGGACTTATAACCCGGAGACTCCGGGTTATCCGGATACTCCGGACACAATGTCCGGATACTCCGGACAATCTGGAATAAAAATGGCCGAGGGGTCCAACCCGGAGACTCCGGACATATTGTCCGGATACTCCGGATTGAATCCGGATACTCCGGACAGAATGTCCGGACTCTCCGAGTTTAGGGGCACGGTTTGAATTCCAGATTTTGGAAAATGCAATTGTTTGAGTGCTAGTTTGAATGCAAGTTTTGATGTTGAGCACATGCACATCCTAAAATCGATTTTCCGTCGCATCCTCTTAATAGTACGGCTATCCTTAAGACTCAAAACAATATAAAAATTACAAGTCTTCGTCTTGATGCCGTTCTTCTCGAAATTTGACGCGATTAGGAGTGTTCAATCTTGTTCCAAGCTTGAAGTGATCTCGATAACTGCATTATTCTTAGTTGAAGCATTAGATCACTTTAATTGTGTCATCATTAATCACCAAAATAAAATGAGGGGCCTAGATGCACTTTCACCATGCTTTTATGATTGCCAATGATATGATGAGCATGTTTATTATGTTATGATGCCATGTGTTAATATGTGAGTTAAACATGATGTTGGCATAATTGCATACATGACATGTTACATGGCCCGGGCGGTGAGAAAGTCATAACTAATCCGGGAAGGTCGGTGAGAAAGATATGACTAATCCGGAGAGCCAATGAGTAAGTCCTACATCGTGATTCCATTCACCGCGGTGAGCAGGCGAGGAGTAGGCACCCTCCATCTTCGGGATGGAAGGGGGGAGAGGGTGCACACCGACGGGTGTGTACTCAACCATACCGGTATGAGTTTCCAAGGAGACATGAGCATTGCATTGCATTGCATACGTAATGATGATGATAATGTTATGTGTTCATGAATGAGATGATATACATGATGTGAGACATTATTGCCATGTTATTGTTCTTGTTGTCCATTGCACTATGCTTCTTTGAGTGATGAACTCACGCTTGTGTTTATGTTGTTTTCTTTTAGGTACCATGAATCCGGCATGCGGGGAAGGGAAATAGTCACACTTCCACACGTAGCTTCACTCTTTTGATTTCACAAGTCATTCAATTAGTGTTGATAATAAATTGCGTGTGATGATCATTGCTTTAAGGCTTAGCTTTGCTAAATGAGAATCTTTTCGTTCGTTTGACTCTTGGAGACATTATATGTTTGGAACTAGACTTACATTGTTGCTAAGTCGTTAATTATTGCTGTTTTTAGTTGTCTCTCATATTCCATAGTGCTATACTGTTGTTGCTCCTTCAAACCATGTTAAAACAAAGGAGATGCTGCCGAAATCTCGGTTTTTAGCATGTGCGCCTTTGCTAGAATTTATGTTTAAATGTGGTATTTAGATGTTGTTTAGCTTATGTTTGGTAGCATTCAGGCATATTCAATGCTGGGGTGCTACACGTGGCCGTTGGATCATGATCAAACGGTCACGCGGTTTAGGGTTAGGTTGGGTCCGGGTCCGGCTCAAACGCGGCTCGGTCTGGGTTCGGGTCGGACTCGGACTCGAGTTCGACTCGGGCTCGGTCGCATGAACAGTAAAACCAACTCGGTTTTTCCAGCGATTTAAATAACCAAATTAATTTCTAGAAATTCATTTAATTCAAGAAAAATAGCAAAATACTCAGAAAAATTCTAGAAAATATTTTAGGGCATTTGGGACTCAAATAAAATATTTTCAATAAAATTTTATTTGCAACTTTGAATTCTTTAATTATTTGAAAAGGGAATAAATTCAAATTAAGTCCAAATAAATCCAAATAAATTCCAGAAAATTCATTCACCAGAGTGTAAAATAACATCTAATTTCATGAAAAGCAAAAATTGGGGTGTTACACTGCGGCTCAAAATCTTAAACGGCCCAACATAACGTGACGCGAGTTTTCCTTTGGCGTGGAACCTCTTAACTCCCTTGAGAGGTGTAACCCTAATGTACACGAAATCCTCCGGTTCAAAACTCAAGTCTCGGCGATGGTTATCGGCGTAGCTCTTTTGTCTTGACTGAGCTACCTTTAACCTTTCCCCGATCATGGCAATCTACTCTTCGGCTTCCTAAAGAATGTCCGGCCCAAAGACACGGCGTTCACCTGTCTCATTCCAATTCAATGGCGTTCGACAAGGTCGACCATACAGTGCCTCAAAAGGTGACATCTGTAGACTGGCCTGATAACTATTGTTGTAGCTGAACTCACCATACGGCAAACTTATATCCCAAGAGGTAGCATAAGCCAATGCACAAGCTCGTAGCCGCTGGATGCTAGATCGTGAGGTGGAGAGGGTGGGAAGCACAGCCCCCCTGTGCTATTGAGTCTACAATAGCCACTCTCTCTCTCTCTCTCTCTCTATATATATATATATATATATATATATAGGAAGCCTTTTCTGTACTCTTGGGAGTACGTACTCCCACCCCTAGTATACCACTTAAACGAATGTATTATACTCCTTTATCACTTTCAGTATACTCCAATAATAATTCTAAGATACTACAATACGGCATGAATGAAAAAAATTCATGGGAGCCATTTATTTTTTGTTATATACCGTTTTTCATGTGTAAAAAGAGTATATAAACAAATTATGCTATAAATGGTGGATTTTAATGAAATTTTTCATGGAATTCACTTTGGAGTATCTTATAATTAGTATTAGAGTATACTCAAATAGATAAAGAAGTATAACAATATTATTTATGCAGTATTTTGAGAGTAGGAGTACGTACTCCCAAGGGTATGGAACCATTTTCCTATATATATATATATATATATATATATATATATAGACAACATATCCAGTGAAAACCCCTTACCGTGAAAACCACGTGTAAAAGTTTTAAAAAATTATTAAAAAATTACCATACATAGTTGAGGTGAGGTTCTACAACCCTGTGAAATTTGAAGCCAAACTCAATTGCATTTGGAAGATATGAAAAAGACAAATTCCTTTACACGTGGTTTTGTTTTCACTTGATATCCCCTACATATCTAAGAATCACGTTTTGTACTCACAGGTGTATGTACTTCCTACCTCCATTTGGTTAAAAATAAATTTCTAATCAGGAGGAATCAGTTAACAACTTTCATTTATGGAATACGCTTTCACCTGTGTAACATCAGTTAATATGCAGAGAGTAGAGAGTACATACTTAGTACAAAGTCATTTCCATAATATATATATATATATATATATATATAGGAAAATGGGTCCATACTCCTGGGAGTATGTACTCCCACTCTCAATATACTGCATAAATGATATTGTTATACTTCTTTATCTGTTTGAGTATACTCTAATACTAATTATAAGATACTCCAAAGTGAATTCTACAAAAAAATTCATCAAAATCCACCATTTATAGCATAATTTGTTTATATACTCTTTTTACGCATGGAAAAGGGTATATAACAAAAAATAAATGGCTCCCATGAATTTTTTTCATTCATGCCGTATTGAAGTATCTTAGAATTATTATTGGAGTATACTGAAAGTGATAAATGAGTATAACGTATTCGTTTAAGTGGTATACTGGAGGTGGGAGTACATACTCCCAAGAGTACGAAAAAGGCTTCCTATATAGAAAATATATATATATATATATATATATATATATATATATATATATATATAGTACAATTACCTAGGACACCATGGTGCCTGGGCACCATGATCCAAAATGGGTATTTTTCATACGTATTTGTATGCGAAATTTTTTGAAATTTTTAGGATGTTGAGTTCAACTAGTTTACTAACTAGTTGAAACAAGTTTGAACTGAAATTCAAATTAAAGTTTCCTTTTTTGATGATAGTTTGATTATAGGTATGTGTTGATCATACATATAAATCAGCAAAGTATGTAATCTAAATTCATTCAAATCTTCAAATTCGAGTATATTTTTTCAAAGGTATGTGTTTCATTTGAATTCTCATATATGGGTATATACCCTAAAACTGAAAGTTTTGAAAAATATATCCGAATTTGACTTGAATTAACGCATTTAAAATCATGGTGCCCAGGCACCATGGTGTCCCATTCTGTCATCATATATACATATGTATATACATACATACATATGTATATATATACATATATATATATATATATAGAGAGAGAGAGAGAGAGAGAGAGAGAATCTGAATCCCACGACGATCACATATCCAAAGCAACTGATTGTATTGGCCTAAGGGACTAGATGGCTAGATATCAGCTGCCATTGTCTTTACATCTTTGGTCGCTAACTTTGCTCCTTATCATAGAACCTATATATGTTCACTAACATGGACTACGTCTCTCTTGAAATGAACGCTGCCTGAAAATCTGAACTAAATCTAATTGCTAAGTATGTATTTTCTAATTTCACCTGAGCTGCCCTAAGCAATTCTGTTTCTTGCATGAAGTATGATAGATCGTAGAGGAAGAGATGTTTTTTTTTTTTTTTTTGAGAAAATTGGCTGCCAATCACTATTGAAAGAAAGAAAGTCTTACACCCAAAACAATAAAGAGAAAAATAGAAATCGAAAAACAGCATCCATACAACCGAAACAACACCGAAAGAGAAAACACCAGTCTAGCAACAGAACCACACAGACATACAACTAAAATAAACAGCAGCCAGACAACTGATAGTAATAAAGACATACAACTAAACAACAAAATTATGATTCTTGGAATCTGTTTATACTCTTGCAAAAGCTCGACTTCTGGCTTGTGCGCTTGTTCTTCCTCCTGAAGGAAGGGATGTTTTACTTCGGATAATTCATCCACCGAAAGGCTTCCTGAGTTGGCCTTCGTAGAATTAGGGCTCTTTTATGTTACACTAAATTGAATACGAACCGTTTATTCTTTTCGATTCAATGAATCAGATTAACTACAATTTACTTATACTTTATGCAGTAGTCGAGTAGTAGAAATACCCTTAACAAATTAATGGTTAGATGTGATTTCTACTATACATTATATACTACCAGTATACACTACTACAGATCTGGCTTTCCATACCGGCCCATCAGTACCGGTTATGCATGAACCGGGACTGACATTTACATCAGTCCCGGTTCAACGGTCTACAGGTCCGGGGGGATCATCAGTACCAGTTTGAAAGACTAACCGGTGCTGATGTGCTAACATCAATACCGGTTGGTTACACCAACCCGTACTAAGCAGCACAGGAGCCGAGGAGGGTTCTTAGCACCAGTTGATGTAACCAACCGGTACTGATGTTCGTGTTATCAGTACCAGTTGGTTAAACCAACCGGTGCTAAGCAGCCTCCTCGGATCCTGTGCTGTTTAGTACGGGTTGGTGTAACCAACCGGTACTGATGTTAGCACATCAGCACCGGTTAATGTTTTTGACCGGAACTAATGCAATCCACGCTTCGTCTCCCGCGCGCCCCCTCAATCCCGCGCGCCTTTACAATGAAACTCTTAATTCGTGTTCATCTGAATTCTTGTTTTCCGATCCAGCCTCCTATAAAACCATCAAATCGAGTGAGGAGGGAGGCGTACTAATGATGGCTAGTTAGCCCAATTAACTATGGCAGCTCCTTCTCCTTCTTCTCCCTCTAGCGCGCCATCATCACCACCTCCAGAGGAGGAGAAGCGGGAGAAGGACGTGGAGGAGGAGGAGGAGGAGGAGGAGGAGCGGGAGGAGGAGGAGGAGGAGGAGGATGAGGACAATGAGGAGGAGGAGGAGGAGGAGGGTTAGGTCCGCTGGGGGAGCGCGTATGAGGACGAGGATGACGATGATGAAGACGTCATCCACCACGACGACGATGACAGCCCCCCGTCTGACGACGACTCCGACGACGACAGCCCCCCCCGGTAGCGACGACGAGTGATGGTATGGGTGACCGCGCCACCCACCACCCGCGCGCCGCTATATATATTATATATATTGTAATTAATTAATATAATATGTAATGTTTTATGTTATGAATTATTGATATAATATGTAATGTTTTATGTTATGAATTATTGATATAATATGTAATGTTTTACCTCCCCCTTCTTGAAGCTCCGCCGCCTCAACCGTTAAATTCAAATATTCAAAAAAATTAAGAAACATAAAAAAAATGTTCAAAAAAATTATGCCACAATGAGAAAATCGTTCAAAAAAATAGCTTCGAGAAACATTCAGTGAAAATAAGGAGAAAATCGGTCAAAATCGGAACTATGCCACAAGCAATTATCACAATCAGTTCTTGTTGCGAACCGACGGTGAAAATAAAAATGAAAATCATTCAAAAAAACGGCTTCGAGAAACATTCAACTAGAGGTTCAACGGTTGGTAACATAAACCGGTACTGAAACCCTATAAGATGTTGCCCTCGGGGGACATCAGTACCGGTTGGTAATATCAACCGGTACTGAGGTTAGACTATTAGTGCCGGTTGGTACCTTGAACCGGTACTGATGTCACACCAATTTAAACTTCTTCGTCCTCCCGCTCTCTGCCAGAGGAAGAATAGTTCATATCGCGAGAGAACAGGAGCTTCGACCAAGAACTTCAAGGGAGGGGAGGTGCCGCCCAAATTTCAAATTTTTGGTTATTTTACTCGCAACCAAGGTAACTAAGGATGAGGATGATGAGGAGGAGGAGGAGGAGCCGGCGGGTTGGGTCCGTTGAGGGAGCACGTCGGAGGAGGAGGATGACGATGATGAAGACGTCATCCATGACGACGATGACTACAGCCCCCCGCCTGACGACGACAGCCCCCCCCCCCCGGCAGCGACAACGAGTGGTGATATCTGTGATTGCGCCACCCACCACCCGCGCGCCACGCCACCGCTATATATATATTGTAATTAATATATTGTTATGTTATGAATTATTATAATTAATATAATATTTTATGGTCTACATATATTGTTTTACCTCCCCCTTATTGAATCTCCACCGCCTCAACCGTTAAATTCAAATATTCAAAAAAATTATGAAACGAAAAAAAAACGTTTAAAAAAATTATGCCACAATGAGAAAATCGTTCAAAAAAACGGCTTGGAGAAACATTCAACTGGACAGTGAAAATCAGGAGAAAATCGGTCAAAATCGGAAGAAAAATTATGCCACAATGAGAAAGTCATTGAAAAATTACGTCAACTGGAGGTTCAACGGTTACAACGCACATCAGTACCGGTTGATAAGACCAATCGGTACTGATCTCTACTATCAGTACCGGCTGGTTACATCAACTGGTACTAAATCAGCCACATCAGTACCGGTTCATCTCCCGAACCGGTACTATCTATCGGTTCAATGGCTACAGGGCTGGGGGGATATCAGTACCGGTTCAAGTAACCAACCGGTACTAATGGTCTAACATCAGGGCCGGTTGGTATGTTAAACCGGTACTGATGTCAGACCAATTTAAACTTATTCGTCCTCCCGCTCACTGCCAGAGCAAGAACAGTTCATCGCACGAGAAGAACAGGAACTTCGGCCAAGAGCTTCAACGGAGGGGAGGTGCTGCCAAAATTTCAATATTTTGGTCATTTTACACGCAACCAAGGTAACTAAGGTTAGTAACATCATTCCTCACTACATTTGGTCTTAAATGGAGCCTCTTCTTTGCTTGAATCATGCATGAAGAAATTTTGATTTTTTTCTCCATTATCGATGAAAGATTATGAATGTAAAGATCTAGCTCGATCTTTTCAAGTAGGATACAAAAATTTGTTGTGTAAGCTTAGAATTTGCTTGGATTATAATATAGCTCGCATTTAAGGTGTGGATCTAGCTCAAATTTACATTTTAGTCTCATCGATCGATGAATGATGGGGTTTTGTTGCACGTAGTTGGGGAAATTAAGAATGGTGCACGAAAATCATGGAGTTGGGATCTTCAAATGGCAATAGTTATGTGAAAAAGAAGAAATTAAATTCATTTGCGAATTAAAATAATATCAGAAATATAAATGGCTTTATAGAAAATAACTTCCAAGTCCTACATAATGTAGATGGACCGGCGATGGATGTACATTGACCGACGCTCCCCGGAGTTCTTGCAGGGTTTGCAAGCTTTTTCTTCGTGCGGCCGATGCATACATGAAGTCAGGCTACATATGTTGTCCATGCATAGACTGCAAGAATGAGGAGTGGCCAAAATCCAGCCACCTTCACTTCCATTTGCTCTAAAGAGGTTTCATGCCAAACTATGCCTGTTGGACCAAGCACGGTGAAGAAGAGACTACGGGAAGATGGTGAAGAAGAAGAAGAGGGGGACAATAATATACCAGATGTTGTCCAACACCGTTCATTCGAAGATACATTGGGGGAGTTTGGCAATGATGACGTAGACCAGATACTGCTTGATGGAAGGGAGAATACACCGATGAAAGACATTACAAAAAGTTCCAGCGCCTGCGAGAGGACCACGAAACACTATTGTACCCAAACTGCCGACAGAGCCACAAAAAATTGCGTACCACACTAGAACTGATGCAATGGAAGGCGACCAATGGACTGTCTGATAAGGGATTCGACGAGTTGTTATGCCTCATAAAGAAGTTGCTTCCAGATGGTAACACGCTGCCTGAAACTACGTACGACGCCAAGCAAGTTGTCTACCCTTTGGGGTTGGAGGTACAGAAGATACATGCATGCCGTAATGATTGTATCCTTTATCGCAATGAGTACGAGGATTTGGAAGCTTGTCCGGTGTGCAAAGCTTCGCGGTATAAGACAAGGCGTGATGACCTAGGTGAGGAATATGGGCAGCGTAAGAAGAAAAGACCCCCGGCTAAGGAAGATGGACAGCGTAAGAAGAAGAGCCTCCAGCCTGTACTGATGATCTATTATCAGTACCGGTTGAATCCTCCAGCCGGTACTGATGATATGTTATCAGTACCGGGTGGAGCCTCCAGCCGGTACTGATGATATGTTATCAGTAACGGGTGGAACCTCCAGCCGGTACTGATAATAGTTCATCAGTACTGGCTGGAGGTTCCAACCGGTACTAATGGGCATATCACTACCGGTTCCACCAACCGGTACTGATGGGCATCAGTCCCGGATGGCTAGTACCGATTCAAAAACCGGTATTGATGGCGCTTATGAACCGGTAGTGACGGTGAGATCTGTAGTAGTGATAATGCACCGTAGACAAACGACCAATAGAGGCACAAGCTCCCTGAGTTATACGTATTCCTCCTGAAGGAAGGGATGTTTTACTTCCATTGCCGATGAATGAATATTCCCCTCTGCCCAGTAGAGGCCAAAGACAAACTATTTAGTTGCATGCACAAGCCAATTCACCCAAAATCTTAAGCTGATGAGGAAAGACGACGGGCAATTCACTTATACTTCAACACTCCCCCTCACGTGTAGGCTCCCTCAGGCCTAAGACGTGGAATAGAAGTGGGCTGCAATTATTATTTTTTAATTGCACCAACCGGGTCTTGAACTCAAGACCTCTTAGCTCTGATACTATATTGAGTTGCATGCACCAACCAATTCACCCAAAAGCTTAAGCTGATGAGAAAAGACGGGCAATTCACTTATACTTCAACACAAACGACCAATAGAGGCACACAAACTCAAGATCGAAGTAGAAACAAATAATACGATACAGTTTTGATTTTGCAAATTACGTAGTGAATAACAAAAAAATAGTTGTAAAAAAATAGTATTTCTTGTTGCTTAGTATATCAGTCACTCCAGTTACACTTACGCAGTTCAAGAGTAGCTCTGTAAAATAAACAATTAGGTCCTGTTTGGCAGAGCTCCAGATCCCAGCTCCACCTCAGAGCTGAAACTTGTAGACTGAAAAAATGTGACTTAAGTTTATAATTTTATTCTAAAATGTAAACAAGATGACCCACATAAACACTCTTAATATTCCCATAGCTCCAGCTTCACGAATTTAGAATTTAGTGGAGCTGGAGCTTTGCTAAACACTCTCTAGTCTCAAAACAAATAACAAAATGGTACCGTCAGATTCATATGTTAAAGTGCTTCCGTATGGAGCACCGAGCGATGGCTCACTGGTGGATGGCGAAGCTGGAAATAAATTTCGTGGAGCTGGTATGTAAACTTCTTTTCGTGCATACCTGATGCTGATTGATGCCACGTGGACAATCGTGCAATCCAACACCACGATTTAATTGGTATTTATATCTACCTGAATTAGGTTGTGGCGTTGGATTGCAGGATTGTCTACGTGGCATCAATCAGTGTCAGGTATGCACGGGAAGAAGTTTGCATAACAGCTCCATGGTATTTATTTCCAGCGAAGTTGCTCGTCAGCCGATCTGATTCCATCCTCAAACTCGGTGTTTCTCGCAAAAGGGAGTGTATACTGTTAGAACAAGATCAGATCAAAGATCAAAAGCCGCTAGACACATGCACCGGTACTCGCCACCTTGTTCAGTCATGCCTCCAACCGAAAGAAAAACTTGTCGCCGAGACGGTCCAAACACGTGACATCTCCGAAAACAATTACGCATGAACCAGCCGAACTACAAGCAGTTTACTGGTTTCTATTGCATTGCTAGCTTTTGTTCCTTGCCTGAAGCCGTATTAACTCAAGCACGGGAGAGCTGTTGCATGCAACTCTAAACTTTCTTATTGCCATGAGTCTGTTGCTTACAATGCCACCTCTACTCTGCTTATAAAGCATCACCTCACAAACCGACTCGGTAAAGGACTCTTTATTCTTCTTGGACACGGACTCCTCAAACTCTACTCGGATACGGACTGCGTACAAAATTAGTTCTAACATTCACCCCCTAATTTTGTAACGCCTAATTTCTAACTTGTTGAGGCAATCGGTCACAACTACGATTTGCTCAACTTTTATTCGACACAAACGATGAACGCTTCTTCAAGGAGTTCCCTCCTTCTTCTTGCTAGCCATATCACCGGTGACGCACCTCGCCGGTAATCATGACCTTTTGACGCAGCTCCAATTGTCTTTTCACCGTTGACGCAACTTGACAGCGACGCAGACTCACATTAGAGCTTACCTGTAAGAGAAAACTTGGACACACCTACAAGAACACTCATCCACCACACATGCATCATGCACGGACTCTTCCTACGTGCATGTATCCATATGCTGACTCACTACGACAAAACTTTATTTGAGCACCTCCCTGCCGAGCTTCAAATCAGTACTATCTTGTTATTCGCATTTGCTGTAGCAAGTAATGCCTCAGCCTTCACTGCTTTCTTTTGCTCGTTGCACTCCCTAGCGAAATGCCCGTACTTTTGGCAGTTGTAGCAGCGTACCTTTGTTTGTCAAAGCTGCCCTTCTTCTTGCTAGAGCTGGAGCCACCTTCCCTGTTCTTGGCCCTGGACTCCCATTGGGCTCGAGTGAGCAACAGGTTCTCACCTTCCACCTCTCTAACCACGTGCCGCTCCTCGAACGCCTTCAGCCACCCGAACATCTCTTCGACTGACATCACATCCAAATCCCCAAGATTCTCCAAGGTGCAGACCGGCAAAAACTTTGGTGTCAAAACCCCAATCACCTTATCCACCACAACAGAGTCTTCAACCCTCTCTCCCAACGTTCGCATCTTGCTGATAGCAAGGGTGACCCTTATGGCGAATGCATCAATTGACTCCCCTTCACGCATATGAAGGTTATCAAATTCTTTCTTAGCAGTTTGGAGCTTGGCCCTTATCACGCGCTCAACTCCAACGTACGTAGACTTGAGAGTCACCCATGCCTCCTTGGCCGTTCTCTTGCCGTTGAGAGCTAGAAGAGTCTCCTCGCTCACACCATGATAGATGGCCGCGAGTGCCTTCCTATCTTGGCGCCTGTCGACGTTGTCATCTTCAATAGCATCCCACACTCCTTGGGCATCCATATACACTTGCATCTTCATTGACCATGCAGCATAGTTGCTACTAGTCAACAATGGATATTGGAGCGTGACGCTCCCCTCCTTCTCGTCTCGCACCATCGGCCTACTACGAGCCACCTGCTCGTTGCCGCTGGTCATACGAATATTGCTGTTGGCCGCCTCCTCTAGGCCACTAGCAACACGCTTCGACGATGATGGAGACAACGACCTTGCCCTCACTGCCATCACAAACCTTGGGCTCTAATACCAATTGTTAGAACAGGATCAGATCAAAGATCAAAAGCCTCTAGACACATGCACCGGTACTCGCCGCCTTGTTCGGTCATGCCTCCAACCGAAAGAAAAACTTGTCGCCGAGAAGTCGCCGAGACAGCCCAAACACGCAACGTCTCCGGAAACAATTACGCATGAACCAGCCGAACTACAAGCAGTTTACTGGTTTCTATTGCATTGCTAGCTTTTGTTCCTTGCCTGAAGCCGTATTAACTCAAGCACGGGAGAGCTGTTGCATGCAACTCTAAACTTTCTTATTGCCTTGAGTCTGTTGCTTACAATGCCACCTCTACTCTGCTTATAAAGCAACACCTCACAAACCGACTCGGTAAAGGACTCTTTATTCTTCTTGGACACGGACTCCTCAAACTCTACTCGGATACGGACTACGTACAAAATTAGTTCCAACATTTGCTTTTGGGGTTGAGAAGGCCCTTACGATCAACAATTGGTATCAGAGCCCGGTTCTAACATCTTTGGCCCGATGGACACTGGTGTGAAGGCCTGATGGACCGTGGCCTTGAAGGACCGTCGGTGTACGGTGAAGGGGTGGTGAACGGCTGAGAGATACCAATGTGTGAAGGAGGGATTGTTAGAATAGTCCCACATTGGTTGTGGAAGGGTAAAGGGTCTAACTTATAAGTGGGGGAGTCCCTCACCTCTTAAGCTAGCTTTTGGGGTTGAGAAGGCCCTTAGAGCATCTCCAAGAGTGCCCTAAATCCATTCCCAAAACCTGATTTAGGATTTGATTGAAAAAAAACATACTCCAACAGTTCCTCATTCTTCCTCCCCACATTTCCGCACGCCCTAAACACGAACCCGGAGGCCTCATTTTTCCGCGTCGCGACCGCGCTCCCAATCTGAATTTCTCGCCCCTCCTGTGGCCAAATCGCGTGCGCGGGCTTTCTTCATGCCATTCCATCTCTTCCCCGCCGCTACTCCTTCTCCCATTCGCAGCAGCAGGGGCCGCCGCTGCCGAGGAGCTCCAGCACGCGCCTGCGCTCGCTCGCCGACCCAGATCTCCGACCGTAGCAGATCCTTGCCAAGGTCTCGAGGCCTCCTCCCTCCCTCCCCCCTTCCTCGCTTGCTTCTCCGGTTTGCATTGCTCTTAATTGGTGTACGTGCCGTCGTGTGGAATTTTACCACTATTCTCTGTTGATTTCTCCCCTTCTCTTTGCGATTTGTGGTGGGATTGGTTGGCTTCGTGTAGGGCATGTTTCATCCAGTGCTGAAATTTTCTCCGGTGTTGAAATCTTCGCCTAGTGAGTTAAATTTAATTCAATGTTAGCTGGAAATCTTTGCCTAATGAAGACATTTCATCCGGTGCTGGAAATTTTAGCCAGTAAAAATGATTAAACAAATTGATGGTTTAAGAATGCACATCATTTGGCATGGATCTGATAATAAGATGGGTGGCTATTTAGTATCTTGGAAAATTGTTTGCAAACCAAAGCAGAGAGGTGGACTTTGAGTGATTAATTTGCGATTGTATAATAAGGCGCTCTTGTTTATACATCTTCATAAATTCTTTACTTGAGAGAATGTTCCTGTGTTAACCTCCATTGGTGGTACTATTATCATTCTTTGGTTGCCCCTCAATCTACCTGGGCACTTGATTCTCTTGGTCATATATCTGGGGTTTAGAAAGTTTTTCATCAAAGAAAGTTTATGAATAGTTCATGGGTCATGAGGTTATTCCTCCACCATTTATATTGTTGTGGAAATCCTTTTGCAGTAACAAACACAAGTTTCTTTTAGATGCTGGTAAGAGGTAGATTGAGCACTGGCTCTGTATTGAACAAACACAAGATTGTTGTCATTTTGTTGCTCATCCAGCAAGCCATTGAAAGCCAAACTGTTTCATCCGGTGCTTGACTAGTTACCTCATGATGTTAATTTGTTATGGTTGTGTAGTGGGAGAGCATTATGTGTGTGTTTTGCCTTAGAAATTATAGCTGCTGCTTCTGCTAACTGCAAAAGCTTATTACTTTACTTGCAAGTAACTAGTCAAGGGAGTCTGAAAGCACTAGTTGTGTACATCTGCAAATAACAATGCATTAGACCTGACTTTGTTTCCTGAATGGTTGGGCTTTTAGCTTGTTTTTCTATTAAATTTTTCTCCGGTGCTGTTTCATCTAGAAGATAAAGTTCAGGAAACCAAGCTGAAAACTGTACAAGATTATTGTTTGTCAGAACAAATGAGAGGGCTTCGATTTCCATGAAACAAACTCAGGTTTGTTTTTGTCCAAGAACCAATTCCAACAAATAGAAATAATCTCGAGAAGGATATCAAAATAATCCAATTATTTGGACTCTGCAGTGTATCAGATGCTTGTATGTCTCCCGCTTCCTTCTTCCTTTTTCCAAGATCTATTAATTCTTCTTTGCTCAAGTGGCTCACTAGCTGATTGGGTTGATATTTTCTTTATACTTGTCCAATTGCAGTTTATATTAGAATTAAGTGCATAGTGTCATGCTAACAGATTGGACTGATTATGCGTATTCTTGTCTACATTGCACTCTTTATTAGACTTATTATGCTGTCAGGACCAGGGGCGGATCCAGACCCTGGGCAGAGTAGGCTGTAGCCCAGGGCCTGGTACCGAAAGCCTATTAAAATTCTACGAAAAATTATTGAAAAACCATTGAAAACAGATATTTAATCTAAGATCAGCTGGTCTAGCCCGGGGCTTGAGCCTGGGCTAGCTCCGCCCCTGGTCAGGACCTAGTCAGCATAAGTAGACGGAATATTGATCTCAGTTTATATGCCATCTGGGCAAATATGTTTTGTAGGATGTCCTTTTCCAGCTATTTTTTTGTGTGCAAGATAGCTATAGATTAATGTTCGGTGGGCCATCGAAGAATTCTCAATTGATGCCACTAGGTTTGCCCTTACTGATGCTGATGCTTACAAAAGAACTTGCATCGATGAATGCCTATTTGCGCTGCCCGTTTCCGTGCCTGGGAGGTTTTCTCCCGTGTGCATGTCCTGCGATTGTGTACATGCACGTTCGATTTTTGTATACATGTCCTCATCGGGACTTCAACTCGGACACGGTAGAGAAACAACTCGGACATAGCGCGCGACGAGAAAGACAGCAAAACTGGGGCCACAGGGACAAGTCAAAATATTTTTAGGGAAAAAAATGGAAACTGTTGGAGTATGATCTTTTTTTCAAGCCCAAAAACTTTTAGAAAGCTTCCAATCCAGAATTATTGAGAATCAAATTATTGGGATCTGTTGGAGATGCTCTTACGATCCAACATATACGCGGGTGTGCGTGCGCCAATCTTTTTTTTTTTTTAAAAAAAAAAAGTGCTTCTGTGTGACCGTAGTTACATATTTACTAAGAATAAACTGTAAGAGTAGGAAATAATTCGAAAGTTCAAATTTCAAGGACTGTGCCATGTCAAATGATGCCCTGTACTTGGACAGAAGATGTAGTACAGCTAATAATTTCCATGATTTCTTGAAATACACGTTACTCGAGAACATCCCATATAAGATGGAAAACGTTTGTTTTCTCCTTGTTGACACCTGATCATAATGGAATCTTCAGACAGGAGCGAGTGCTCCTGAGTAGAGGTGGGCACTTGGGCCGGGCTCTTTTGGGCCGGCCCGAAGCACGATGGGATTGTATGGTGCAAAGCACGGTACGCAATTGTAGTACAGGCCGTGCCGGGCCTGGGAACCAGGCACGATGGGCGGCACGGCAGTTTGGGCCGGGCCCGTGCCGGCACGGCACGAACGGGCACGAAATCACAGATTAAGGCCTAAAAGTTGGCAGATATTGTTGATTCAGAGCATCTTCAAGCATTGCATTTATGTTTGACATTTTGTTTATGTGATTAGTCTCTTATGTAATTAAAATAAGTAGTTTAGTAGTAGTGATTTGTTTTATTTTTTTGTTCGTCACAATAGTAAAAATGGGTCGGGCTTGGGCCGGTACGGCACGAAGCAGGCACGAAGCGCAAATGAGCCGGGCTTGGGCTTGCTAAAGGTGAGTCGGGCCGTCACGACCCGGCACGATTGGCACGATGGGCCGTCGTGGCACGGCACGATTTCGGCCCGAAGCACGATGGGCCTGGGCCGGACCGGCACGGCACGGCACGACGCCCACCTCTACTCCTGAGTCGTGATCAAGATAACCCCTAGTACAATTTTTCTACTAAAAGGTACTCTCATAAACCACAGGTGTCAAGAGCAATCAAACCAAAGGAATAGAAGAACAAGGCGCCCACATGCTCCTCCCATTGCCAGCAGATGCCATGGAAGATTCGAAACACATCTCTCTCTACTTTTATCCCCTTTTACCCTCCACTACTATTTCATTCGACAATTTTTTTCCCTCACTAGAACCTCCCATTTTTCTGCTATAAATGGCCTCCTCCTCCAAGCATCACTTCCCTTTTCCCCTCTTCCCCAACTCCCTTGCTAGGTTTTCCTTCCACTGAGCTCCTTTTGCCATTTGGATCTTCACATCTCTCCTAGCTAGCAACAACACAATTTGTTGCTACCAATTCGAGTCTTGACGTACTGCTTCCTAGCTAGTCCTATCCAAATTAAGCACAAGCTTGCCACCTCAGCTCAATCTTTCCTTGAACCTCCTATCTTTGTTTCTCAATCTTCAATTTGCTTAGGGGAGGTTCTACCAAAATCTTCTTACCTGACCATCCATTTCACAAGGGGAGATTCTGCCAAAAATTTCCTTGACATCAATCAGTTACCAAGGGGAGGTTTTGCCAAAATTTTCTCTGACATCAATCGATTAATTTCCAAGGGGAGGTTCTACCTAAAATTTCTCTGGCCATCGATTTTTCCTTTCTTGACACTCAGAAATCGTGTAACAATTTTCTCTTCTTTATTTCTCGTCTGTTGGCTTGCTTCTTGCTTTTGCTTGTCTTACAAAACTCAGGACTACCCCCTATTTATATTCAAAACTACAGCCTTAAGGAACAGAATAGAATTCCAGTTCATTGTCCTACTTGGACTCCTCATCCTAAACTTTCTTAATACAAACTTTTCAAACTAAAACTTTCATATTACAAGATTAGTTCCAACACATACATATATATAACAAATGGAAAATTTCCAAGGTAAAGAAGACTACTTTATTTCTTGTTGTTGATGATAGACTAGTAGAGAAGCCGTCGTACGTGGTTTTGTAGATGTTCTTCTTCTTCTCCGAGCACCTCGTCTCCGGATTTATGGTGGGCTCAGCAATCACTCATCAGCTTGTTCAGTCCTTCTCCGTTGTCTTCCTCTACTGGTTTTATGTCTTCTCAGTAAGATCCCTCTAGTTGTAGTATCTGCCGCAGAGCCAGCTTCCTTATAAAATATAATTAAGCGAGTAAGGCATCCATATACTACAAGGTATTTTACAAAAATAAAATAAAACAAGAGGGAGTGAAATTGTTTTTGGTACACAAAAGTTGTTGAGAGATGGCCAGGTCGAGCTGGGGGACCCGAGGTTCTAGGTCGGAGGAGGAGGATGACCTAGACCTCCAGGCCCAGATGGAGAAGAAGAGGAAGCGGAGGAAGGAGTCAAACCGGGAGTCAGCCTGGCGATCTAGGATGCGGAAGCAACAGCACCTCGACGACCTCACCTCGCAGGTTATATAAATGCTCTACTTATGTTCACACAGAAGTCTAAAGTATGTGATGCATGTATAGATCTGATTTTATTATTTTGTTGTCATATTTATTCTAATTTATTATTTATGAGAGCTTGCACTCATGTACACGTGAAAGCAAAACAGATGAAAACAAAGTCCACTACTACAAAACACCTAATAGGTGACGGTCTATTTGTGTCGGTTTTTTTGGAACCGACACAGAAAAAGTTTTTATGTCGGATCTAAAATTTAAAATGGTGAGAAGACTATTTGTATCAGTTTTTAATTGGAACCGCACAAATAGTCAAATTTTTTGTATCGATTCTAGCTAAAAACCGACATAAATAGTAGTCCCATTATTTATGTCGGTTCTAGCAAAAAATCGATACGAATAATATTATCTACGTCGGTTCTATCAAAAAACCGATACAAATAATATTATCTGTGTCGGTTCTAGCCAAAAACCGACACAAATAGTCGACGCCTTTGCATCTCGCTAAAACAACCATAACTTTTGACTCGTAACTCCGATCAGGGCGTTCTTTGGCTCGTTGGAAAGTTAATGAGAAGTTCCATCCGAAAATCCATAAAGCTCGAAAATTAGTTGGTCTTTCAATGATGATTTCGTGAGTACGAGCGCGGCGACAAAATTTAAAAAAAAAAAACGCCGTTTAGAGCCTCAAAACGGCCTCCGAAGTTTTGGAGTATATGACAACACTAAAATATAGCTCAAACCGTGTTCGAAGTTTTAGAATATTAAAATAGGTGTTCGGGTGCTCTGCGGGGTTAAAGGGAGAGGGGTGCGTTACATATCACATGAGATCATATCAGCACTAAAACACTGGACCCTATAAGAACTTCAAAGTTAAGCGTGCTTGGGTGAGAGTAGTCCTTGAGAGGGTAATGTGTGGCACAATTACAAATAATAAAAGGTACATTTTTATCATATTATTTGTGTCAGTTCTAGCCAAAAACCAACACTAATACTATTTGTGTCGGTATATCTGTGTCAGTTTGAAAATTGACACAGATGTGTGCTTCAAACCGACACAAATATGGGTTTTTAAGGTAGTGGGCCCACATGAAATATCAGCTCAAACAAACTCAATTATTGTGCTGCCTTTCTCAGAAGGCCCCACCAATTGCTCCCTACCTAATTCTTTCAACAGAGCAAAAAAAATATTTATCATTATGAGTTGCCTTATCGTAGGTTAAATTTTTTCCATCACCAAACTAATACCACATATTCCACATGAAAAAACAAGAACAAATGAAATCGATCCATGTGTTTAAGAGGAATGTTCTGTTACAAAACAGGTGAACCAGCTGAAGAACAAGAACCAGCAACTCAGCATGGCACTAAGCATTGCAACCCAAAACCTTGTGGCAGTGCAAGCACAAAACTCAGTGCTGCAAACACAGAAGATGGAGCTGGAGAGCAGGCTGTGCACCCTAATAAGTGAGATCCTGTTGCGCATGAATTCAATCGCCAATACCACCGCGGCTACAAATCCAGCCACTACCATGCACGGGCATCACAACCAGCAGTGGCTGTGATATTTTTTGTACCAGTGCCTCTAGGGGAGAAGTGGCTGTGATGGTGGTAGGGCCAGAAAGCATCAAGTTCTATTTCAATCACTATATATTGCTGTTATCATGTGTGATTCTCTCTTGATATTGTTTATCTTAGAGGACAGGGATGCTTTGGTTGCTTTCTTGTTCTTGGTGGTAGAGGGATGACCAAATGGCAATGTGGTGTTTGGCATTGTCTGGGCTGGGGTTTGTATTGGTTGTTGAGGGTAGGAGGGGAATCAACGGGTCATTTTGTGAAACAGAGTGACAAAGGGATTTTGTACTGGGCTCCTGCCTCCTGGTATGTGTAATGACGATGATAATGCTTAGTTTGATGTGGATTTGTTCGCTCCGATATGCCAATTCCTTCTCTATGCACCAGATGCATGATTATCTAGAGGTAGGTTCACTACTGTGTAATTCAAGGAAGTGTGCGCCAATTTTGGCCAAACACCTGAAATCAGTGATATTGACTTGCTCGTGAGGTTTTGATGTTTAAAATGATCGTGATGAACCTCCCACTTGTCACGTCTAGCAAGAACAACACAAAATCACTCATCAAGCAAAATCAAACAAAGAATATGCTTCGTTTCAATCAAAATATCGGTTCTTGAGAGAAAACAAGAGGAGGGTTACCTAGATGATTGGAATATAATCTAAGAAAGATTCATCCATCAATCATTCATCCTTGGCACAAAATCCACAAGCATTTAGAAGAAAGAGAGGCAAATCCAAATGTGCGGAATGTAAATTGCTTGAATTAAAATTGTAGAATTTAAATACTGTATTTAAATGTTGAATTTAAGATATAATATAAATGCTTACATTAAATTCAGAAAGTAACGAAATAAAATTTTATTTTTTGGATAGAAGGTTTACAAAGCATGACAACAAAGTGGGCAAAACTCAAAGGAGCTAAAAAACCTTCAAAAGAGGAGAGCTACTACTACCACTCTATTTATATTACTCTTGAGTCATCATTCACCCTTGGATGAGTTCCTTCACTCCTAAGGAACACCATCAAGGGCTAGAATTGACTCACACTCAGATCTTGGGTTAACCCAAAACCCACTAACTTAACGGGTTTTACATGCTTCTCAAAGCAGGCTAACTTGACCGCTACTCCACCCGCGAATCCATCATCCAATAAGTTTCCTTCGCTTGAGTAGGGGCTAAGTTAGCATCCCAGCCATTCACTTGTCTCCATTGTTCACAGCAACTCCATCTCCAGTCATCCTCCGGCGATCCCCGACCGTCTGGACCTTAGCGCACCTCGCTTAGTCTCAGTCATCCTTCGTGTCACCATGGTCTAGCATCGTCATCCTACAACCATCATAAACAAGGAACCATCACATAGCAATGTCAAAAATAATATACAATAATTATCCAATTGCTTGAAATAAATCAAATCTTGTTCATAAAGTCGGCACTACCACCGGCCATAGCGCGGTAGTACCGCAACTCTGGTACTACCGCACTTTGACCGTCGGTAGTGCCGGTCGCACTGAAACACCGCAAGATAATCCTCTTTGGTAAATAACTACCGCCATCTAGAGGTTGGTAGTGCCATGACCCCAGTACTACCGCCACCCATGGCTGGTAGTGCCCTCAGATTAACCCACAGAAAATAGCTATCGAGGGCTGACACTATCGCCGCCTAGAGGTTGTAGTGCCACAGGTCGAAGCTACTATCCCCCAAGGGCGGTAGTGCCGCCTGAGCCAAACACACCTCAAATTGCTTCAATTTTAAAATTGAATTCAAATCAAACTCAAGCACCACATGCTTATACCATGTCAATAACTTAGACATCCTCTTCTTCGAATTTTTTACTATTCTAGGCCGCTGCGTTTAAGTTTTTTTGTAACTAGCCGCTAGTCTGATAAAATTACAGAAGTAACCTCTAAACAGTGATTTCCAGCGATCCCAGTCCGCAGGAAATTTTTTTAATTTCTTTCCCCGATTTCAAGTAGACCCAGTCTGCTGGAAAAATCTTGTAGTTTTTTTAAAAAATTTAGTGGACCCAATCTGTTGGAATTTTTTTTAATTTTTTTAAAAAATTTTAAGTGGTCCGAGACCACTTGTTATTTTTTTTTAAATTTTAAGCGGTCCCAGACCGCTTGTTAATTTTTTTATTTTTTTAATATCAAGCGGTTCCAGTCCGCTTTTTTTATTTTTTTTGGATTTAATTAATTCAAAAAATTTCAAAAATCTAAAAATACACTTTTGATCAGTTCGAGCACTGAGTCCAAAAATAACCTCCACTTCACCAAATCAAGCCTCTAAAATTTCCAAAATGATCAAAATACCCTTCCGACCCCTTGTCTGGCCCCTTCTTTCTGGATTTCCCATTTTCCTTTCTTCTTGTTTTTTTTGTTCGTTTATTTATTGATTTCGTTTCTTCGTGCTAGATTTGACCTTCGAGCAGTACTAGGAGTAGGAGCAGTAGCAGGACCAGTTCAGAACCAAGCAGGACTACAGCTACAACACAAGTCAAGCTGGGTTCAATACATTAAAAAAGTATATACTACTATATTATTTACATGCTAGGTTCAAAATGTTCAAGGGGTGCGGCTTACCTTGCTGTACTGAAGGGGCGTCTAACTCGTAGTAGCTGTAGTCTTGCTCAGTTCCGAACTGGTCCTGCTCCTGGTACTGCTCAAATGTCGTATCTAGCGCGAAGAAACAAAATCAATAAATAAACGAAAAAAAAGAAAAGCAAGAAGAAAGGAAAACGAAAAAAATCCGAAAAGAGGGACCGAAGAACGGGTCAGGGGGTATTTTGGAGATTTTTAGAGACTTGATTTGACAGAGTGGAGATCATTTTTGGACTCAGTGGCTCGAACTGGTCAAAAAAGTGTATTTTGGATTTTTATAATTTTTTGAATTAAATAAATCTAAAAAAGAAAAAGAAATAAAAAATAAAACAGATCGGAACCGCTTGATATTAAAAAAAAGCAGTCTAGGTCCGCTTAAATTTTTTTTTAAAAACAAACGGTCTGGGACCACTTAAACTTTAAAAAAAAAAGAAAATTTGCAGCGGATAAGGTCCACTAAAATTTTTTTTAAAAAAATCCAACGGACTGGGTTCGCTTAAAATCGAGAAAAAATTAATTTTTTTTCCCTACAGACTAGGATTGCTGAAAATAACTGTTTAGAGTCTAAATCTATAATTTTATCGGACTAGCGGCTAGTTATGAAAAAAATTAAACCAGCTAGAATAGTAAAAAATGGCTACATATCATGTGCACATATACAATAATTAAATAGCCGTCCAGATCTCATCCAACGGTGGCTCTATGTGGGTGGTAATTGCAAATCTGTGCATATTTTGCAATTACCACCCCGATGAAACCATCGTTGGATGAGATCTGGACGACTCAGATTTAATTATTACATATATGCACAGGATATGTATGTGCACAGAATATGCTCCCGTAAAAAATTTCTCTCTCTTCTTCGACGCACACAACCGAGCACAGCCACCTCCCTCCTCTCTCTTCTTTCCACCAGCGCCGCATTTTGCTTCACCCGAAGCCGTGTTGACGCCATCCGCCTGCCACGATGTTGCCACGGCTCACCCTCCCCGCAATTTACGCTACCACGACCATACCTTCACTACTACAGAACCGGTCATCACAAGCGGTTCGTAACCGCTTTCAGAAGCGGTTTTAGAACCGCTGGTAAGCAACCGGGAGTGATACCCTTCGGGGTATCACAAGCGGTTCGGACAACCGCTTGTGGTGAGACACCACAAGCGGTTCGAAAGGCGTCCAGGAAGGCTCGGGGGAGCGCCACGTGGGAGATCTTCACAAGCGGTTTGTGTTATAAACCGCTTGTGAAGACTTCCTCTCCACAAGCGGTTCGTATTACAAACCGCCTGTGGAGGTGCTCTCTCCACAAGCGGTTCGTATTACAAACCGCCTGTGGAGGTGCTCTCTCCACAAGCGGTTGGAGATAATAACCACTTGTGGAGAGGCATTGTATATTATATATTCAATATATAATATGTTTTTGAGTAGGGTATCAATATGTATGGATTTTGACATTAAAAATACATAGAAATATTTAGTTTTTGTATACAATTAAATATATATTACTCATACGTACTCATTGAAATAATCACAGATCATTTACAGAAAAGTACGAACTTAATAGACTAAAAGATGGATAGGTTTGATGGACACATGAAATAATGAGCACTTTTACAAGTTTGATTTACACATAAGCAACTTTTACAAGTTTGAAAGAATAAAAGGGTGAATCTCGAGCTGATTTAATTCTTGCGTGCATCGCTGTTTACGTCCTTGGTCGACGTTGATGTCAGATCACCTGTCCTTATAGAAGGACAATCTCTCCAACCCGGTGTGTGGAACTCGCCGTGAGGGGATACAATCTCGTCAACAATAAAGCCAATGAGTTGTTCTTGAAGTGCTTCAGCCCGGTCTTGTGGATCACATCTTGCACATCGATGTTGGGCTGACAAAGAACGAAATTAATAAATCTTTGAGCATGTAATTAAAGTGTAAGTATTAATTGATATGTGCACTCACCTCGTTGTAAACTTATGGGCACATCGCCGTGGGTAATATTTTGCATGTAGTGGCACACATAATAGCCACATAAGTTGTTTCCATCTGTCTGTTTTAATACTCGAGTGCTTATTTGGACAGTGAATTCATTCTCGAATTGTCCTTGTTGCTTCTTGCGAAACCTTGCGAATGCCCTGTGTGACGCGTTATTATGAATAGCAATTATCAGACTTGGAATTAGCAAGGTATTTCAATATAAGAAGGAAACAATTGTATATATATTTGCTATAAACCTGTTTAGGACATCAATGATATACTGATATTGTTCCACCGGTCCCCTTTTTGAGTCTTGAACAATGATCTTGCTACTATCAAGCTTGATGACCAAAAGGATCCAGTGATACCTGGTCATATATTGCGACATATATATAACTAGCTAGCAGTATTATCAATGCCTTGGAAAAGAAAAGTTTATTAATGCGTTATGAGAACACGTAAATATACGTACATGAAGTTGAAGGGCAGAAGTATGTATGGTTTGTAGTGTTGTCCCATGAATGCATCTAGAACGTAATCCTCAAGAGCTTTAGCGCTGTATCGAAATACGATCTCATTGACAATTTCCGGGTCGAGGAAGCCCACGTTGAATATGTTCTGTTTTCTACATCGTTGTATCTCCATTCTACGTAGAAATGTATAAGTTATTAGAGTTGCACTTCTATGGTACAAGGAAGTAAATGGTAAAGTTATGACCTTGATACTTACAGGCACCAGCAGCTCATGAGAGACACGTTCATAGAGTCGCTATGGTAGATATTGTATATGTCTTCGAATTCGAGCCATATGGTGTTGTCCCCACGATAGAAATCTTCTTGTCTGACCGGAGGGGGAACATTTTTCTTTGTTGAGCAGACTCTATCATGTACCATTCATGAAATTGTCGCATCTTGGTTGGCAGGTCCTTTATCTTATTTGGATCAATTAACTCCCGGCCAAGCTTATATTGCCATCTGACTTCTGCCATTGGGAGAACATCTGATCCTAGAGCAGCAGCTACGGAAGTGAGTCCTGCCTCCTTCATAAATCTCTCAAGGTTCTCCCGATCTTGCCGCAGCCTGATCTTGATCTCTCTTACCTTTGCCGCCGCTTTGACCCGTTTACTCTTCCGTAGCCTTTATTGTTATGCGTTCATAGTTGGACGGCACAGGGAGTGGCATTGCACGACAGGTCAAGAAGTGTTCCATCACTTTTGGATCAACTTGTACGTTTGGGTCAGCTGACTTCTTTGGTGCGAAGTGTGCAGCCACTTCTTCGGTGACGATCGCGTAATTCTCCTCGTCGGTCCTATCATATGCCCTCTTTGGAGGTTCCTTTACCCTTTTTGACCGGCTGGACTGTGCCTTCGTGGGAGCAGGTGGAGTAGTATGGCTCTTGAGCTTCTTCCTCGGAGGAGATGGTGGAGGTGTCGGTTGTCGTTGTGGAGGAGGCGTCTGTTCTCGTTGTGGAGGCGTCTGTTGTTGTGGAGGAGGAGGAGTCGGTTGTCGTTGTGGAGGAGGCGACGCTGAAGGAGGCGTCGGTTGTCGAGGAGGCGTGGGTTGTCGTTGTGGAGGAGACGAGCTTCCTACAGCCGGCGGCTCCGGAGATGACACCTCCACGCCATCTGGAAATATGATCAACCTTTTTCGCCAGAGGATGATATTGTGGAGGGCCTGTCCAAGCTTGGTAACGTCGTCGCCTCCAGCAATATCGAGTACTAGTTCTTCAAATCCGCTCAGCACCTCCTCCACTGCGACCTTCGAGTAACCCATGGGTATTGTGTTGCAGTGGAAGGTCTGGCCCGGTGACACCGGCAATGCCATGCCGTAAGCCACCCTGATGGAGAGGTTGCGGCGCATCGATGTGTAGCTCACATCGCGGCGAACCCTTATGTCATCAACGGGATAATGGGCTTGCAAGTCTTCGCCCCTTGAGGGGCCCCGGTGGGCCAAGCCGCTCGCCGCTACCGACGGGCTGATCATGGCGTCGGTGATTGATTGGACTCTTGATCCCGAAAGGTTCTTGAGAGCTACCGCACTTGTTGCGCAACTTGTTGCGCCACTAGATCTCCAATGCTAGCCTGGGTTGCTCTAAGCTCCCGTTCCAATTGAGCCATTTTATTTGCTTCTCTTGTTTTGGTTCTCTGGCGGCTCCTGTACGAAAGCGTATCCTTCACAAAACCGTACTTCCATGGCGTCTTGCCAAAACCTCGTGTCCGTCCCGGGTGCTCAGGGGTTTGGAGGGCATGTGTTAGCTCGTCGTTCTCCCTGTCTACCACAAAAGAGCCTGACTGAGACTGCTCGACGGCTTGTACAATTCTCTGGCCAACATCTTGTACATTTGGTAGCATCACCAAACTGCCATCATCTGCAAGGCTCCCCCCGTGACCCATGAACCAATTGCGCAGGCGCTCTTCCCACAAAGCAGTAACCGGTGTGACTTCCTTGGCCAATAATTCTTCTTCTTTCTTGTCCCATTTCGGTACAGCCTTGAGGTAACCACCGGTGCCGAGATGGTGGTGGTACTTCTTCTTCTGTGCATTGGTCTTATTCTTCTGACTTGCAGCCTGGCCTTCAGCTGACATCTTGTACTCCTCGAATGCTTCCCAGTGATCGGCCAGATAAGGAAATTGGTTGAAGTCAGGTCTTTCTCCCTTCTGCACGTACTTTTTCTTTGAGCCGACTTCCATGACTGAAATGAGAGTGCCATCTTCTTCAACGTATAATTCTTGGCCTTGTCTCCAAACCCTTGAGGAAAACTGAAATTTTCCGTAATATCTTGCCAGAGGAGGTCCTTGGTAGCTTGAGGAACTTCAGCCCATTTCTTGATGCTAATTGGGACGTGATCTCTTACGTGGTAACCACAGGCGTTGTTGAACGGCCCAACTGCTGAAAGAGGGGCAATCGGCTTCCCATCGTTGTCAATTTCGGTAAACACATGCTTTGTGGACGGCTTCTTGTTAGGTCCCCGATTCTTGGATTGGTTGCTCGATGTAACAGGCTTTAAATAAACAAACATATATATAACATGTCATGGTGTATTCTAATAATGAATTGCGATTAATTAACATGCCCACAGGAATTATTTTCTTCTGACCATACCTCGGTGTTAACGGTGTCCACATTCTCGCCGGAACCGGTGTTACCGCCACAATGGCTGCAGGATAACCTTCATAGTCGGCGATGGAGTCTAACAGGAACTGTTCTTCCTCGTCGAAATTAGGGTCACCACGTGTTGGTTGTGCCATCTATAAATGTTGATATAATGTAAACTTAAATTCGAAAACATCTATAACAACATATATATAGGTAAACATATACCAACATGAGGAGGAAAGGGGACGTCGGTGAAAGAACTGATCTCACAGGAGTTGTTGTGGAGGTAGGGGTGGAAATGAGTCAAGTTCACATTTTTTCGGTCATTTTTAAAATTAACATAGTTTAATTTAATATCATTTTATTTTTGGAATTGAGCTAACGAGCCGAGCCGATCTAGCGCAAAATTCAATTTCAATATATATATGGTATTGAGCTAACGAGCCGATCCACCGCAAAATGTGCTTTATTTTTGGAATTGAGCTAACGAGCCAAGCCGATCCATACACCATCACCAACAACATACACACACACATATATATATATATATATATACAATGTCTCTCAATATATATACACAATACCAAATACCATACACCATCACCAACAACATACACACACACACACACACACATATATATATATATATATGCAATGTCTCTCAATATATATACACAATACCAAATACCAACATACCAAATACCATACACCATCACCAACAACATACACACACACACACACACATATATATATACAATGTCTCTCAATATATATACACAATTAATACCAAATACCAACATACCAAATACCATACACCATCACCAACAACATACACACACATACCAACATACCAAATACCATACATACCAAATACAATGTCTCTCAATATATATATGAACATACATACCAAATACCATACATACCAAATACCAACATACCAAATACAATGTCTCTCAATATATATATGAACATACATACCAAATACCATACATACCAATTAATACCAACATACCAAATACAATGTCTCTCACCAAATACCATACATACCAACATACCAACATACCAACATACCAACATACCAAATACCAACAATACCAACATACCAACATACCAACATACCAACATACCAACAATACCAACAATACCAACATACCAACATACCAAATACCAACAATACCAACATACCAACATACCAAATACATATATGAGCATAATTAACAACATACATAGCAACATATCAATAATACATATATGAAAATGCCTTGTGGACATTTCATCGAACACCTTATGGGCGCATCAGAATAGAGGAGGTGGGGGTACACACAGCTATACCTACCTCCTCTCCGGGGTGGGGTGGCACAGGCGGCGTCGGCGCGGTGGCGGAGGCGGCGTCCGGCGCGGTGGCGGAGGCGGCGGAGGCGCGGTGCACAGAGCAGGCGAGCACGGCGTGAGCTGCAGGGCGCGCGGGACTTAGGAAAATTTGGAGGTTTGACGAAGGGGAGAGAGCGCGAGCGTGTATAAAGGCAGCCACCTCTACAAGCGGTTCTTAATACAAACCGCTTGTAAACGTGAGATCTACAAGCGGTTCTTAATACAAACCGCTTCTAAACTGTTCTACAAGCGGTTCGTAATACAAACCGCTTGTAAAGAGAGATCTCTACAAGCGGTTCTAATTAATAACCGCTTGTAAAGAGAGATCTCTACAAGCGGTTCTAATTAATAACCGCTTGTAGAAGCTCTCTCTACAAGCGGTTATTAATTGGAACCGCTTGTAGAGATATCTCTACAAGCGGTTATTAATACAAACCGCTTGTAGAAGCCATCTCAGCGGTTATTATTGGAACCGATACATACTACTTAAAAGAGTGTGTTGCCTATTACGGTTAACAAGAACTCTCCTCTCCCCCCTGGCTAGCGCGGGCGCTTGAGTGCGGGCTCGAGGTCGCCCGTTCGAGCCCCACTCGCTCCCCGACGGCCATTCTTTTTTTTTTTCTTTTAAACCTTTTTTTTTGTACTTTCTTTACCTTTCATTTTTCTTACTTTCTTTACCTTTTTTTTTTACTTTCTTTACCTTTCTTTTTTTACTTTCTTTACCTTTATTTTTTGTTGATATTCTTCATTTATATTCTTTTTTTTTAGTTTCTTTACCTTTCTTTTTTTTTACTTTCTTTATTCTTTATTCCATAAGGTTTATTTCTTTATTGTTTTTGTTTATATTCTTCATTTGTTAAACCTTTCTCTTTTTTTTACTTTCTTTACCTTTCTTTTTTTTATTTTCTTTATTTCTTTATTGTTTTTTGTTTATATTCTTCATTTGTTAAACCTTTCTATTTTTTTTTTACTTTCTTTACCTTTCTTTTTTGTTTACTTCTTGAGGTTTATATTTTTTATTTATTTATTGTTTATTCCACAAGGGGGACTTCGACCCCGGGCTGTGACTACCTGCGGCGTGGACCTTGCTTCATGAGGTTTATTTCAAATAAACACGTACAGTATAAGACACGTCTAAAAATGATCACAAAAGTTCAAATAAATAAGTTCATACATTAATACTACATTTTAAGTAGTACCATACTATGTCTTTACAAGTCTTCCTTCGTTATGATCGTGACGTATGTAAGCATCCAGGTCTGTGTCATTCAGGAGGCTTATGTCAACATCCACCGCAAAAGGAGGGAGCTCGTCGAATCGACTATAGTCTTCCTCATCTGCGGACGTCCTCAACTCCAACAATCCTTCGCTTGCCTTGGAGAACCACGTGTCGCTTTGGCTTATTGTTATTATTATCTTTACGCTTCTTAGGCTTGCTTGACATGTCTATTACATAGAAGACCTGTCTCACATCATTTGCAAGGACGAGCGGTTCACGCCTATAGCCGACTTGCGTGAGGTCAACGGTTGTCATGCCGTATTTGTCGACCTTTACGCCGCTGAAGTCGGGCTTTGACCCATTGGCACTTAAATAGAGGGACCTTTAAAGGTCCATAGTCAAGCTCCCATATCTCTTCTATGAAACCATAATATGTGTCCACCTTTCCTTTGTTGTCTTCGGCATCTATACGGACACCGCTGTTCTGATTGGTGCTCTTGTCATCCTCGATCCGTGTATTATGTGTAACCATTTATCTCGTACCCCTTGAATGTCACGATTTCACTAGAAGGTCCCCGTGCCAATCGTTGCAATTGTTCTTTGTCTGACCCTTTGATAAGGATATAGTTTTGTAACCAAGCGCCGAAAGAATCCATGTGCTTCGTTGTTATCCAATCCTCGGACCTCCCGAGGAATTCACGGCGTAGAATACTCTTGTGCTCAACAACATACGGGGCCACCACACAGTTGATTGTTTCAAAACCGTGAAATGTGCTTGCTTAAATGTAAGAAGATCATTGCATGCAATTGCTTTCCTTCCTCATGTCCCTTTTCCCGTAGCCTGCCCTCATGGCGTGATATAGGACGCCGATCGGATTTAGATCATTAATGTAATCCACACAAAATTCAATCACCTCCTCTGTCCCATAACCCTCGGCAATGCATCCTTCCTGACGAGAACGGTTCTGAACATACTTCTTTAGCACACTCATGTACCTCTCGAAAGGGAACATGTTGTGCGGATACACGGTCCGAGAATACCTATCTCTTTGACAAGGTGAGCAGTGAGATGAACCATAATATCAAAGAACGCAGGAGGAAATATCATCTCAAGACAAACCACACTTTGTACCACGTCATCCTGCAGCTTACTTAGTTTATCTGGTCGATGACCTTATGCCAAATCGCATTGAAAAAGAACACGACTTTGTGATTATCTCCGTACTCCACTCGACGTATACCTCTTATAGCCACTGGGAGCAGCTGTGTCATCAACACAAGACAGTCATGGGATTTCAGGTGTACGATTTTATTCTCTTTCGTGTTTATGAGTCTCTTTACATTTGATGAGTATCCGGAAGGGACCTTCACACTATTCAGGCACTCTATCATGCTTTTTTTCTCTTCTTTGCTTAGAGTGTAGCTCGCAGGATGTAGGTAATGTTGTCCTTTTTCTCTCTTTTCCGGATGTAGGTCGTTCCTCAGTTCCAAGAGTTTAAGGTCCTTCCGACCTTGCAGTGTATCTTTTGATTGGCCATACATATCTATGTAGCCTAGCAGGTTCAAGCAAACATTCTTCGTGATGTGCATGAAGTCAAGTGAGTGACGAACCTCCAAGACTTCCCAATAAGGCAAGTCCCAAAATACTGACTTCTTCTTCCACATTGGCGCCTGACCATCCTCATTCTGCACAGGTTTGCTTCCAGGACCCTTTCCGAATACTACTTTCAGATTCTTTACCATAGCAAGTACATGTGGCCCAGTACGATGCTGAGGCCTAGCACGAAGGTCTACTTGCCCGTTAAATTTCCTGCACTTCTTCCGCCATGGGTGACTCGTAGGAAGAAACCTACGGTGGCCCATGTAGACAACCTTTCGAGAGTTTTTCAGGTACATGCTGTCCGTTTCATCTAAGCATTGGACACAAGCTCTATATCCTTTGATAGTTTGGCCAGACAGTTACCGAGCGGGCGATCGTTGATTGTTACAAATAACAATGCACGTAAGGTGAAATACTCCCTTTTGTACTCATCCCATACCCGCACCATCCTCCCACAACGTCACAAGATCTGCAACCAATGGTTTCAGGTAGACATCGATGTCATTTCCAGGTTGCTTGGGGCCTTGGATCAACAACGGCATCATGATGTACTTTCGCTTCATGCACAGCCATGGAGGAATGTTATACATACATAGTGTAACAGGCCAGGTGCTATGGTTGCTGCTCAACTCTCCGAAAGGATTCATCCCATCGGTACTTAACCCAAACCTTATGTTTCTCACCTCTTGTGCGAAGTCTGGCACGTCCGATCGACTTTCCTCCACCGTGATCCATCTGCAGGTGTCTAAGCATACCGTCATCTTTACGCTCTTCTTTGTGCCAACGCATCATCTGGGCATGCGCTTTGTTAGCAAACATACGCTTCAATCGGGGAATCACTGGGAAATACCACAACACTTTAGCTGGAGGTCTCTTCTTCTTACGCTCCCCATCTATTTCACCTGGATCATCTCTCTTCACCTTATACCGTGATTCTTTGCACACTGGACAAACATCCAAATTGGCATACGCATTGCGATACAGGATGCAATCGTTACGGCATGCGTGTATCTTCTCAACTTTCAGTCCCAAAGGACAGACGACTTCCTTTGCTTCATATGTAGATTCAGGCAGAGTGTTATCTTCTGGAAGCAACTTCTTTATGAGTGTCAACAACTCATCGAATCCCTTATCTGACACACTATTTGTGGCCTTCCATTGCATAAGTTCAAGTGTGGTACGCAACTTCTTGTGGTCCTGCCCACAATTTGGGTATAAAGGAGTTCTGTGGTCCTCTAACATGCGCTGGAATTTCTCGAACTGTCTTTCATCTGTGTAGTCTCCCTCACCGTCACGCAGTATCTGGTCCAGCTCATCATCACCAAAGTCACTGAGTGTACCTCCCACGGAATAGCATTGCGTGGCGTCCGAGATATTTTTGAATCCCTCTTCTTCTTCCTCGTCTTCTTCCTCGTCTTCCTCGTCTTCGCCATGGTTGGTCCAACGTTCATAGTTTGGCATGAAACCTCTCATCATCAAATGGTTCATAACCTGCCATCGCTGTGAGTGCTCCTTCTCGTTCTTGCAATCTACGCACGGACAACATATGAAGCTGCCTGGAGGCAGGAATGCAATGGCCGCATCGAGAAAAGCCTGCACGCCATCAATGAACTCTCTCGATCGACGGTCCGCATTGTACATCCATTGCCGGTTCATCTACAATAAAGTAATAATTTCATATATTTTTTTCTTCTCCAAGAAAAACAACCCCACCTACACCTTCATGCAATTAAAGATCTACCTTTCTAAATTTTTTTATCCCTTTCTACCTTTCTAATTATTTTTTATCCTTATTTTATTTTATACACTACTAATTACTTCATTGCAATGTCATATTTTGAACTAGATCACCATACATCTTCATACCATAACAACAATAAGCATACAAAATAAATTTTGGGAACAACTTCATACCATACACATTTCAACATGTTCTACCTAGCAAAGCAACACATTTCAACATGAATAAATCATGATTTCTCCACATCCAATGCATAAAAACAGCAATATGTAGGTGAGAAAGATGCTAACATGCTCTTCTTGACCTTAAAACACTTAATTTGAAGCTAAATCACCAGCAATTTCAAAACAAAAATTTGGGCAGCACCTCCCTAAGAACGATTGCTCGGCCCTTCTGCTCATCGATGTTGGCTCGGGAGGAAGAAGAAGTTTAAAGTGCTGGGCGGGAGGGATTCTAGAAGCGGTTTCATATACAAACCGCTTCTGAAGGTTGAGTTCTAGAAGCGGTTTGTATGTCAAACCGCTTCTGACTTTGTAGAAGCGGTTTGACAAACAAACCGCTACTAAAACTAAGACTTCAGAAGCGGTTTTATACACGAACCGCTTCTAAATATAAATCTCTACAAGCGGTTGAGGTCTCAAACCGCTTGTGATAATTCATAAGCGGTTTGGAAAACGAACCGCTTGTGATGCTTGTCAACACAAGCGGTTCGTATGACCAACCGCTTCTAGTGACCCCCTCCCGCCCGTTGCTCAGGAACCGCTTCTGGTGCGTGGGCCAGAACCGGTTCGCACCTAACCGCTTGTAATATACCGCTTGTGATGCCCAGTTCTGTAGTAGTGCTTGCCTTGTGCAAGTGCCGCAAAACCATTCACAGCTCCTGCCGATTTCACATTGAGATCCGAGCTCCTGCCGATTTGACATTGAACCAATTCAAAATCATAAACCAATCGGTAAACCGGTTCAATTCAAAAAAATTAAAATAATTTAAACAATTTGAAAAAAATTATGCGATATAAACCGGTCGAAAACCGGTGAAAATCGAGCGGTTTTCGACAAAAATCGACGAAAACCGCTCCAAAAACCGATTGCCCAAAATATTCAACTCGCCAATCGGTTTTTCGAGAAAACCAATCGGGTTTTCATTTTTTAATCTATATTGAATTTTTTTGTTCAAACGCTCGGTTTCGAAACTCTTCGGTTTTTCGACGATTTTCATTCGATTTTCGCGAAAAACCGATACCATTGGGACGTCAATTTTCAATTCGAAAATAGTTTTGTGAACCCTGGGCTCGGTGTCAACCTCACACCCTCACGCGCATGCTAATCCCGTGGGGCCCAACTGTCAGCACAAACTATTTCAAAAGAGAACCAAAAATGAAAATCCGCTTTCAATACTAGAAAGCATATTTCTCAATTTCTATTAAATTACTTTAACCGACACACTTAAAACTTACATAACTTTTGCATCCTAGATCCAAATCCAGTAAAACAAGTTTCTAAATTTGTGTAGATTCATAGTATGTAAAAATATCCCACACTTGTTCTCTGGACCGAATTTAAAATTGAATTCAAGTAAGAACCTAGAATATGCTCTATATAGAAATTGTGCAAAATAACATCAAAAATCATGAAACAAATTTTCATATATTCCTAAGATCATAAGATTTCCAAATATACAAAAAAAATATTTAGATTTGGACTTAATTAATTTGTATAAAAAACATAAATAAGTTAATTTCAATGCATTAAAAATTTAAATATTTATAACTTGTGCAAATAAAGAGAAAAAATTATACCCTCTACTTTTGTGTGTACTCTCTGTTTTTCTTCGTGTGATTTCTTTCTTGGCGCGTGAACGACTACGTTTTACAATAGTTTACAAACGGAGGTTGAAACTTAGATTTTCACAACAGTTTAGTGGGACTAAAATAAAGCTTACCCTAATGTTTAATGTAGCGACATTAACAAAGTGATGATAGGCAAACATATGTCTTAACGAAAAAGGAAAGAAGGAGTTCTCCAAGTATCAAAGCCACAAACTTTGGCAGCACCATAGAAGCAAATATCATCTTTTCAGAGTGCTATTTCCAAGTCTGAACAATTTAGATACAGGACAAAAGGCATTCGATTGTGTAACATGACTTCTTAAAATAGATTATGGATGCATACGATATATTTTTGGAACAGAGAATTCTCAAATGAACTGAATTTTTCCTTTCCTCCAAAATTCGTATGAAACTCAAATATGGCATAAATACCAAATTTTAGATTCTTACCTCTGAAAATATAACATAAAATAACATCGAAGAAATTTATAGACAGAAATCATGAAACAAAAACATGTTCCATGTTGTTTAGGGAATTAAAAAAAGACATCCATTAGCAAGATGTCACCCTCTGGCACGTGCACCGAGTGTTCTACAACCATCTCTACGGATTGAGTTTAGCCCAAGCAGTTAATTAGTGTGTTCTGGACATGCTGTGTTGTTGACTTTCTCAGATCTGAACCAAAGGGGAACAGGTGAATTTTCTCTTTTCTTATCAATCTAATATTGTATCAACTTGATCCTTAAAAAGTTCAAGTGTTTCAGATAAATCTCTCTTGCAGAACCAAAGATAAGCAAACCAACATCAGCCATGAGAAGAGAAAAATCTAGAAGACGTAGTGGTAAGCCCCAACCGACAAAGCCAAAAAGGATTAATTCCAAGCCTTGGTAGGAAATGTAGAACAGTGAGAGCACTCACCAGCTTTTGCAAAGTGGGATCCTTTGGCATTTCGGTATACACACATCCTTTGCAATTTTCTCATTTTAGTTGCAAGCCAAAAACGAGGAAGGCACTGTTGTACTTTGGCAAAAACTGTGTGCTCCCCACAAGCACCAATAAATAGATCAACCTTTGCAATTTTCTCATTTTAGTTGGTGAGATATTATCGTAGTCAGTTTTGAGTTTTAACTGTTCTTGTTTTGACAGTTACTTTTTAAACAACACAAATCAAAAAGCTCTAAACGTAGAACAACAACAACAATAATAATACTTTTATGTTATTGCAAACAATAATAATAATAATAACAAAACCTAATCACTCTGATAGGAATCAAACTCACAGCCTCCCTTATAAGCTGCTGAGCTATCGCGCTCGCGCGGTTGATGGAAGGAGAGAGTGAGGTGAAACATTCAGAGCAATTGGTGCATCGAGGATGAGAGTTTTCAGAATTTGACACACTTTAAAATTCGCATTTCGGAATTTTACACTCTGGCCCACTATTATACACATAGACGGTCCCATATGTCATCCAAATAAGCTGAAAGGCTTGCGAATTAAGTGTCAAATTCTGAACAGCTACTGCATTGTCTCCTGTGGGCAGTAGAGTGAGGTGACCACACGAAATGGAGCCATCAGTATCAGACATGGAAATGATACCAACTAATGGTGGCAAATTCCGTAGTGCCATCAAGTCTGTTGCTCTGACCTCTGCCTGCAGCCATATGACACATGCTTAATTATGCACTAAGCAAATTTTTGTGTCTTTCACTAGCTTGCATGCCAACATGTCAGGGAGGTCTGACCTTCATAATTTCTGGCAAGGCCAAATCAAGAAAGGTTGGGGGGAAATAGTACTCCGAACTTCAACAGGAGCTGCCATTCATTTCTAATTCTGACTACTTTGCCAAACTATATACAGCTACACACTGCATATATGACAGATACAAACCAAAATTGTAGCCAGTACTGGCTAATCAAGGAAGAAACAAATAGAGAGGTATGGAGAGAAAGTGGAGAAACTTGATCCCAATTGCTTGATCAATCAATCATGCCAGCTTAGGAGCAGGACGCATCGACGGATGATGTAGAGCCTGGCTTTCTACTCCTTCAGAGTCCTCTTGAGCCCCTTGAACAAAGATCATGAGCACCCATCCCCATCTTCACCTGGGAGATGGTGAGACAAATCTCGCTTTGGATCTTTTTTTGTGTCCGCAGCAATTTTTCCTATCTGTTTCTTTTTTTTCTGTACATACCATCTTTCTTTCTATCTAAACCTACTTTTTTTTAGTCTCATAAATAATTACTAACTACTATGTTAATTTTGCCGAACCAACAACATATTTTTTTTGCTCTAATAATTCAATATTCCAACTAATATATTTCTAGGCCAATATTATATTACGTACCAACATTATTTGCACATATACAACCTTATTCACACATAATTTTCATAAATTATGCATAAAACAAATTATTTACATAATACATTGTTTTATACCTATAATTTTCCTACATATATATAAATTACACTGACGAAAAAATAATTATAAAAATTACTAATCGACGAACGACGAACAAACGACGAACGAACGAAGAACGAACGACGAACAAGCACCAAAAAAATACTCTTCTCCTCCTCCTCCTCCTCCTCCTCTTCTTCTTTTCTTCTTCTTCTTCTTCTTCTTCCTCTTCTTCTTCTTCTTCTTCTTCTTCTTCTTCTTCTTCTTTCTTTTCTCTTCTTCTTCCTTCTTTTCTTTCCTTGTTCTTTCTCTTTTCTTCTCTCTGGCTTCTCTCTGGCTTGCTTGGATCGGCTGCCTCGGTTGTTCGGCAGCAATAATGTGCTGCACATTCTTTGTTGGTAGGCAGCGCCGCTGCCCGCTGCACGGCTGCCGCCGCCCGGCCCGCTCCGTCGCGCCACGCTGGCACGAATCGCGCCGTCCCGTCGCGCCATGTTGGTGCGATATGCGCCAGGTCCCCGGCCACATGGCCAGCCGACGCCAGCGGGTCCTAATCGCGCCAGTGTGTCCTAATCGCGCCAGCGTGGAGCGATTCTGTCCATTTCGCGATTACGTGGCGCGAAATGCTCCAATTCGCGATGACGTGGCGCGAATTGAGTCTATTTCTACAAAACAAATAATTATAAAGGTACATTTCTGTAATACACAAATAAAATATGATTATTTATATAAAAAAAATTCATCAAGTCTGTTGCTCTGACCTCTCCCTGCAGCCATATGACACATGCTTAATTATGCACTAAGCAACTTTTGGTCTCTTTCACTAGCTTGCATGCCAACATGTCAGGGAGGTCTGACCTTCAGAATTTCTGGCAAGGCCAAATCAAGAAAGGTTGGGGGGAAATAGTACTCCGAACTTCAATAGGAGCTGCCATTCATTTCTAATTCTGACTACTTTGCCAAACTATATACAGCTACACACTGCATATATGACAGATACAAACCAAAATTGTAGCCAGTACTAGCTAATCAAGGAAGAAACAAATAGAGAGGTAAGGAAAGAAAGTGGAGAAATTTGATCCCAATTGCTTGATCAATCAATCATGCCAGCTTAGGAGCAGGACGCATCGACGGATGATGTAGAGCCTGGCTTTCTACTCCTTCAGAGTCCTCTTGAGCCCCTTGAACAAAGATCATGAGCACCCATCCCCATCTTCATCTGGGAGATGGTGAGACAAATCTCGCTTTGGATCTTTAAACTGTGGTTTGGTTTGGGTTTCGAGTTTGTAATTGTGTGGTTTATATAGGCAGTTGCCATGCTGTTCACACGAAGCAGACACAAAAAGTGGCTTTCTTTTATTTTATTTTTCCCTTTTCTTTTGATTTACCATTTGTCAAAAAAAAAATCACATTTTACTACTCTCGGCATAATTTGAAATTGGTATTAATTCGGTATATAGTTAGAGTACGAGAGGTATTTCTATGCTTTTTCTCTCAATACAAGTTGTACAAATCTTGAAGTAAACGAAGAGATAAGTAATCACCATCTACACTTCATTCATACTTTAATATTTATACAACTTTAAAGAAGAAAAACATAGAAGCACCTCTCTTAGAGTAAATAAAGATGTGCATGTAAATTTTAAAACAAAAATTATGGGAAAACTGCAAAACCACCCCGCTTTACCATGCTTGAGATTGCACATGAGGGCTAGTAAATAGAGATGCGCATGTAAATTTTTTTAAAAAAAATATGGAAAATTTGCAAAAACACCCCCATTACCATGCTTGAGATTGCACATGAGAGCCAGGAAAGAGAGAGGGAGGAGATAGAATGTATATGAAATAAAATAAATTTTATTTAAAATGCGATCAGTAACATCGAGCAAGCATGTTAATGACAATTTGTTCAGTTATTCTGATGTTTTTCTATTAAAATTACTGAAGATAATAATTTCAGGTGGGAATTTTCAATTCCAGCTAACTTGGGGTATACATGCCACGAAATGAGTTGTATGCGATCAGTAACATCGAGCAAGCATGTTAATGACAATTTGTTCAGTTATTCTGATGTTTTTCTAATAAAATTACTGAAGATAATAATTTCAGGTGGGAATTTTCAATTCCAGATAACTTGGGGTATACATGCCACGAAATGAGTTGTTGGGTGTTATTAAAACTCAAAGTGATTAATTAGCAGGTTTCTTCTTTTACCTCGTCGTCCTCGCCTTCTTCTTTCGCAATTTTTTCATTTTGATGATTATTTGATGTCTAAAGCAAAATGGTTTTCAAGCATGTTTCCACTTCATTATGTAGGATCGATATATACGAGGGACCGTCGGTGTACGGTGAAGGGGTGGTGAACGGCTGAGAGACACCAATGAGTGAAGGGGGGATTGTTAGAATAGTCTCATATTGGTTGTGGAAGGGCAATGGACCTAACTTATAAGTGGGGGAGTCCCTTACCTCTTAAGCTAGCTTTTAGGGTTGAGAAGGCCCTTACAATCCAACAATTGGTATCAGAGCCCAGTTCTAACATCCTTGGCCCGATGGACACTAGGGTGTGAAGGCCCGATGGACCGTGGCCCTGAGGGACCGTCAGTGTACAGTGAAGGGGCGGTGAACGGCTGAGAGACACCAATGTGTGAAGGTGGGATTGTTAGAATAATCCCACATTGGTTGTGGAAGGGCAAGGGACCTAACTTATAAGTGGGGGAGTCCCTCACCTCTTAAGCTAGCTTTTGGGGTTGAGAAGGCCCTTACGATCCAACACATTATTGGTTTAGCAGATATCAGAACAGAGGATGCATCAAATAAGAACCAACTTTTCAGTGTGAACCTCACGAGAACTAAAATTCTCAAATTATTTATGAATGTATGGGGGGCATGTCACGTGGTCCTGTAAAATCTCATGACCAAACTCAATTGTGTTTGGGATAAACAAAAAGGAGAATTAATTAAAAGAAATAGTGCAAGACAGTGGAAATCACTGTAGAGAGCTAAGATTTTTTTCTCTCTCCCACATGGAATCCATTTTGTTCATAAATTTTTGATGTTATGTACTAGCATCCTTCCCTTACATCCACGAACAATTTCAGAATTTGTGAGACTCACATGCTCAGTTTTCGCAAGGTTCTCACCGAGAAATATTTCTAGCTAGATCAGGGTTAACTAAACCGTTTCTGAATTGAAAATCGAGATCTTGGCGGTACCGGTTTATCGTGAAAATCAAACGAAAATCATCAAAACCCGAAGAGTTTCGAAACCAAGCGTTTGAAAAAAAAAATCAAAACAAATTAAAAAAACGAAAACCATCAGTTTTCTCAAAAAACCGATCGGCGAGTTGAACCTTCTGGGTGGCCGATTTTTGGAGCGATTTTCATCGATTTTTGTTGAAAATTGCTCGGTTTTTACCGGTTTTCGACAGGTTTACATCGCATAAATTTTTTTTAATTTTTTTTTGAATTGAACCGGTTTACCGACTTGTTTAGGATTTCGAATCAGCTCGATTTTTCGACGATTTTGTGAACCCTGAGCTAGATACACTCTCTGTTAGAACATTTACAATGGATTGGCCATGTCACACCCTTAGAGTACAGTTTGCGAGCGACGAGAGAAAATTATGTTGGTACCATCGGAAAAGTATATATTTAGGAAAAATACCATTACAAATGTACCGGATTGCCCAGTGCCAAACCACTGCCATCACAAAGCCCCAAAATTATGGAAAATGATATGCTATAGGGTTCCATCGGCTATTGGGCATTAGAGTGAGATATTTTCTTTTTCAAAAATGCCAAATTTGCCACTAGATGCCCTAACCTACTCCAAAGACCACCGCCTCGAGCTGCCATTATGCCTACAAGGAACTGATTGATGGAGAAGGATGGCATGGTATTTCTGTAATTTTCCACCCTATTGGATGGAAACCTAAACGCGATGGTATTTCCCTAATTTTGGGGCTTTGCTAATTGCCATGGTATTCCTCTAAATATCGACGTTAGCGATGGCACCGGACTAATTATTTTCTGGTGTGTCAATGACAGAGGCGAAGCCACAATTGGGGCGCACTGGGGCGTGCGCCCCTGCTCCAACGTGGCCCGAAGCTCATTACCCCCTGCAGCCTGCGTCAAACAACTCGGTGCGAGCCTCGGTCGGTCTCCAACCCTAATATTTTATGCGGCCATGGATGCCATTAAGTTAGAACTTAATCATCGCTTTAATGAAGTTTCTACTGGCTATTGCTATGCATGTGTTCCCTTGATCCAACAAACTCATTCTCCAAGTTCGATGTGGACAAGCTAATGCGACCTGCAGAGATTTATGCTGATGATTTCTCTTTTGGTGATCACATATTATTGAGAACCGAATTGCAAATCTATATTCTCAATGCCAGGAGAAGTATGGAATTTCATGAATGCAATGATGTTGCCATGCTAGCAGAAAAGATGGTTCAACTTGGAAAGCATAAAACATTTTCATTGGTCTATCGTCTTATTGAACTAACACTGATACTTCCTATGTCAACTGCTTCTGTTGAAATGATTTTTTCGGCAATGAAGGTTATCAAGACTGATTTGCGTAACAAGGTCTCCGATGATTGGCTCAATGACTTAATGGTGTGCTACACCGAGAAAACAATATTCAAATCTACTGATGATGAAGCAATTATGGACTGCTTTCAAATGATGAAAACCCGTAGAATGTGCTTGCCTGTTGCCTCCAAATCCAACTCATAGCTAGTGTGCCTAGCAACTTCATTTATGTGAGTATCTTATAAACTTCTACTTTGTTTCACTTGTTAAATGGTTATTTATGTATGAATTTGGCTTTCACTAGTAGTTGAAATGTTTAGCTTAGCCCCTCCTCTAATTTAATCCTGGCTTCGCCACTGGTCAATGACCAAACTTGTGGGCTTTCTGTCACACCCCTAAATAGGGCTGGGAGTGATAGGCTAGTAAAACTTTCATTTAATCAAATTCTTTACTCGATACATCCTTATAGGCTATAATCTCGGTGTTGGCGAATTCAGAGACCGCGAGATGTCTAAAATGATATACTATATTTGGAAGGACTAGGCTAGTAAAACTTTCAGTTAATCAAATTTGTTCACCATTTAGTTTGTGATTTATTTTGTAACACAAGACGATGTTTTTTTTCCATGTCACAAGATGGTCACAACACCGGCAAACATACTCTTTTAAAAAAGGGAGAAATGTTGTAACCCAATTTGGGTTATTAATGCACGAAGAAAAGTGAATTTTGTAGGAGTATCAGTGTACTATCAATTTTGTAACAGTGTCAGTGTATCACATTAAATTCCAAAGTACTTAAACGCAATCTAGGAGAGCAACGGCGACTTCACACAGAAACGTGCAGTTTGCGAAATCCCAGGAGAAGTCATGTTGATTTATTATTTTTGTGTTGAGTGATTTGCCAAGTAATAATAATTGTGATGGAATAATATATTTTTGATGAGTAATCTATTCTTGTTTTGGCTATTGGAATTGGATTAAAGCTTGTAGTAGTGTAGGAGCTGTTTTGTGTTGGCTATTAACAGGACGTGGAACAAGTGCTTTGCAAAGTGTGTGACGGCATGTACAGTGGTTTAGACGGTAGCTGTTTATAATGTACCTTCATGTCATCTACAGACAGTACTAAAGACAATTTATACAATAAACTGTTTATATAGTGGTCTGTAATGATCTCTCATATGATTAATAGACTGCCTGTACAATGGTATATACACTATAAAGCTGTCTATAAGGCTATCTGTTAAATAGTAGACGGCATATTTCTCTCTCTTTCCTCTCTTTCCTCCACATCATCCAAAATCTGATGTGGCATACCCTTATAGACAGCTGACATGTACCATTGTACGTACCCTTATATAGGGGTGAAAACGGGTCGGGTAATTCCCGAGCCGTATCCGTATTTTAAGGAAAAACTATCCGAAACAGACGGGTAATACCCGTACCGAAAATAAACGGGTAGTATCCGTATCCGTACCCGATCAGATGCATACGGGTACGGGTAGGATACGGGATGAGCAATACCCGATACTATCCGAGATAAAACGGGTCGGGTACGGGTACCCGATCTTTTTTGCATTTTCGGGTACCCGATTATCTTTTTTGCTTTGGAAATGGAGGACATTCATGAGACTTGATATCTTGATGCATGCATGATGATCCTTGTTTTGTGTGTTCATTTATGTTAAGTAAACTCTATTTGTCACTATGTGTTGGACTATATGTGTAATTTTTAATCTATGTGTTGGACTATGTTGGACTCTATGCGTCTTTGTTGGACTCTATGCGTCTTGTTGGGTTATGTATTAATTGGACTCTATGCGTCTTGTTGAACTCTATGTTGCATTATATTTTACTTGGACTGCTATATGTTAAACAACATGATTATTGAACTATATGTTTCGTCACTTGTTCTCATTCTACCTATTTCGTGTACTATCCGACAAAATATCCGATACTCGTTTTTTACCCGCTCGTTAATACCCGGTATTCGTTGTTAACCCGTTCTGTAAATACCCGTATCCGCATTCGCATTCGCCCCTGTATTTTCATTACTCGTACCCGTCCCGTATCCGAGAAAAAAATATTAGGGTAGGATATGGGATAACCTATTACCCGCCTGTATCCGACCCGTTTTCACCCCTACCCTTATAGCAGTTGCATATCGTGTTGTGTTGAAACTGTTGAAAACAAGTGTTTGCATGCAAATATTCCTTGGCCCAGGCTGGAGGCCCAGGATAGAAACCAGGGCGTCGTTCTGCACAGGGCGACGTGAGGGTTAAGCGGTATATAAAGTAGATTGCGGCTGGAGACCTAGCTAAGACACGAAATAAAAAAGGAGGGTCTCCAGGAAACGGCGGCCAGCGGCGCAGTACACATGAAAAAGGACAGAAGATTGCCGTGCAGTAGGGGAACTCACCAGAGGCGCTGGTGACGGCTGGTGCATGCGCTGCTGGAGTGCGCGGAGGCTGTGCTGCAGGAGAACCTGGTGACGGCGCGCGCCGGGCTGACGTCGTCCAAAAGCGCGGGGAGCCTGAGCAGCGGTAGCAGGGGCGCAGCGCAGTCGAAGACGGCTGGATGGTGCGTGGCAAACAGCGAGCAGGCGTATGAGGGTATAAATTCTAGATTGAATTTTATGTGATGAAATTCTAGATTGAATTTTATTTTGACACGTTGATTGATTTAATGCAAAAGTATGAATTTCAGTTTAATTTATTGTGATTGATTCTCTTGTTTTAGTCTTTTGGTGTAGTACTGTTTTAATTATTTCTTTCGTCGTTTATTGTCGATTAGCGTTTCTAGACACTGTTTAGGGGTATTTAGCGCCAACGATCCTTAAGGCACGGATGTAGAAAAAAAAATTCCTGTCTGTTGAAAATCCCCCCTCGTGAGTTTGTACTCCGAAGCTCAATCCTATTGAACTGGCCAATCGCATTTGACAATGCAATCCCAGTCAGAGCAATTACAATACCAATGTCCACTACTTACTACATTTCCCATCCATATCACTTAGAGTAAGTAAAAAGCTAGCTTGTACGAAGAAGACCCTCTAAGGATATACTCCCTCCGTTTCTTTTTATAAGGCGTATTTGGTTTCGTTAGGACAAGGCTTTGACCAACAATTACTCTATTAGCGTATAATTTTTATGACACAAAATTGATATTAGCAGATTTGTATTCAAAAGTACTTATATATAATTATGATTTTGTATTGCATAAATGATATATTAATGAAGTAATCGTTGGTCAAAGTCTTGTCCTAACGAAACCAAATACGCCTTATAAAAAGAAACGGAGGGAGTACTATTTATTCGGAGAGGCCCGCCTTTCAAACATCTCAATAAAGACCTCCCTAAGATTTGGGAACCAGAGGGGCTCTTGAGATCATTTCATAAATGAATGGCTTTTTCCTCTTTCAATTCCTGAGGGTATTCGTGCGTGGATGGCAGCTCAGGATCAGCCTCAATAATTATCTCTAAAGGTTGTCTCTAAATGCTGTACAACAACTATATCTTCTTTCTTATACATAAATAATCTACTTATGTTCCTATGCAAAACTAGCTCTTATTTAAGAGCTGTTTTCTTCTCTCTCTCTCTCTCCTCTTTTCTCACTCTTCCATGTAGATTAAAATTAATGTGTATAGGCTAAGAGCCAGCTGCCGTCACTGTTAGGTGACCAATGACGTGCAGTAAAAGTGCATGATGAATGTCCACCTTTTATAAGTCAATCACCACAAATGACACTGATCCTTTAAGTTTATTAATTGCTTCTTCAATCATGTTGCCATTAAATGTTAATCCTCTAATGGGCTATGAGCTAGGGCACAACATCACATCACCAATCTAATGGATTATGAACTAAACCAATAAAAACCCAACAAGGCAAAAAAGAAAGAAAGAAGAAACAACAGTGCAGCAATTGGGAAATTGCATCACCATCCACTTGCAAAGATAAACTATAATCATTTATTTATCCAAGGAGATTGAATCATAGAACACCTCCTTTTAGCAGAGAACAATAAAATTGTTGTGCTGAAACAGTAAGCAAATGCGCAAGAGGAAGCGGGCTTCATGCCCACTTGCATTTCTCTGTGCATTAGGTTCTGTGATGAACCTAGCCATGTTCTTCAGAGACGTTCAACTTTTCAACTTTGTTTAGACACCCAATAAAGCATGGTTACCATTCCCAAAACCGGTGTTTAACTATGGTGTCATGTTCCCAGCCATGAACTGAGCTAGTATTCTACGCATCCATCTTACACAAACCAAGGGAATCATTGACTGCTCTTGAGACACCTATTGTAGCTTTGCTGTTTGCTGCTAGATACCCTAAGCACAACAGGGACAGTTTAGCAACCAGACACAAAAGTAACCGTCTCCTTGTCCCCAGGGGTGTACTGTTTCAAGGGTGCAGCAAAATGATCTTATATTCAAGGGTGAATTGGATATATGCTACTCCTCAAATTGAAAATTCGATCCCATATTAAAAAAATGTCATGGGATAGAATTTCCAACTTGAGGAGTGGCATATATCAAATAAAACCTATATTTTTCAATCATCATAAGGTATTTCGTATCCTTAACAAACAAATGGAACATAAATAAAAATTAAGTAAAGTAGATTGTTGTTGAACAAAATAAAAAAAGAATGTACTGTTCCAATGACATCTATAGGTAACTGCTTGCTTGTCCTCAGGATGCATTGTTTCAACGGTGCACCAAATGATCTTATGTTCAGTGATCATAGTGAATTTTGTCTCTTTAACTGTGGCACAAAGACTAGGATCACACTCACACTTCGTGGATGCACGCTATTTTATGCCACCGCTAATGAAAGAGATGCAGGGTTCTCTTAGGCTATTCCCAATGGGTAGTATCATACTCATTAATTAGATGCCACATATGATTTTTTGCTGATGTGGCAAAGCAATAAATAAGAGGGAGAAGAAAGCTATATCTTGAACAAGATACAGCTTTGGCACGATATCTTAGGCTATGGCACAGAATCTAATGCTTTGGGTCCACTTTCATAGACACAACATCACACCAATTAATTATTTTAAACATATAAGTATGATACTACGCATTGTAGAGAGTGTTTCTTCAATGCAGTATCATACTTTTCATCCGATGTAGCATTCTTGGATATTGGAGTATGACACTTTGCACTGGGAATAGCCTAGAAACACAGATCTTTAGTTTTTCAAACTGCTGCGTCAAGCTGTTTACTTCATTGAGCACCGTGACAAAATCTCATGTCCTAAATCATGCTCTTTACACCATTGAACATTGCCGCAAAAACTGCTGTAAAGGCTGCTCGATCACACCTTAAGCCATTTTTTTGCAATTAAGCAAACTAACTGAGCTCATTCAACCACGTACATGATAAGGGTAATTAATCAATGTTAGTTAGCATCGAGGTTCCAAATTTTATTTTCAGTTCACATCTCGTTACCCTCCGAAATACGAAATTTCGGTGAAATCTCGTTATTTCGGATGAAATCTGGACAAAATTCAAAAAGCAAAATTCAAATACGGAATTTTTTGGATCGAGATTTCCAAAGTTTTGTCTAACATTGCCAAAATCTAGGTAAATTTCAATTAAATAAAAAATGGTATACGCAATATCAAAAAAAAAAATTGAAATTTTTTAGGATGGTCCTGACACATCACTAATATTCCCATAAAAATTTCAACTAAATAAAAAATGGTATACGCAATGTCAAAAAAAAAAGGGCCTTACTGTGACGCTCGCGTGCCTAAACGGGCTATGCTGGGCTTATCCTAATCACAGTTTGATCACATGGGTCATGTCGACCCGACCCGTTTACGGTCGAGTTACGCTGTGCCAACAATGGCAGGCCAGGTGCCGGCCCGTTATGCATGGCCAATTTGGCCCTCTCTAGGTGCATCACAGAAGGGAACTGGCGAATGTTTGGCATCACGGCCCACATGTTGGCCTATTATTTTTGTTAGGAGAGGGTGTGAGGAACGCATGTTTACCACCCGTTGTTTTCTTTTAAAGTACTCATCAAATCATACATAGCTATCATTTTTGATATTACCACGATCTTTAAAACATAGTTTAACCCACTAATTTTTATGTATCCAATTTAAATATTTAAAAATATGTTGACAGTCTTTCCTTATATATATATATATATATATATATATATATATATATATATATATATATATATATATATATATTAACAGTCAAAGTTTTGATAGTTTAATTGTAACTATGTTTAAAACGACATCTATTTGTGACTAGAGAGAGTAGTAAATACTAAAAGCACACCGTGATGGCCTGTAGCCGATACGCTAATGACCCAACTCCACCTCAGGACTTGCTCAACTGTAACAACCTAAGGGCATGTACAGTGGTACATGTCAGCTATCTATAAAACTATGCCACGCAGGATTTTAGGTGATATGGGGGAGAGAGGATGAGAGAGAAAACTGATGTCTACTATTTAACAGATAGTATATGGTTTATATTGTGTCTACCATTGTATAGGCAGTCTGTTAACTGTATGAGAGATAATTATAGACAACTATATAGACGATTCATTATTTGAGTTGTTTTTAGTGCTATTTATAGATAATATGAAGATGTATTACAGATAACTACTATCTACACCACTGTGCATGCCCTAACAACAATGCATACATGCAGGTGCATGCAAAACCAACTAACACCAGCTCTCATACCACTGGATAGCACTACTAGAAAACTAGGCTTTACTACCGGCACATCACTACCGATTGGATTTGAACCCGTACTGATAGTGACATCAGTACTGGTTCATTGGCTACAGTGCCGTAGTGGGCTTTCAGTACCGGTTCGTGACACGAACCGGTACTGAAGGCACGTGATACATTAGTACCGGTTCGTGACACAAATCGGTTCTGATGCCCTCACATTAGTACCGGTTGGTATTACGAACCGGTACTGATGCCTCGTTTTAGGAAAGTTTAAAAGGAATGTATATTCTATGTATATTATTACGCGATGGTGGGTGGGTTGGTTAGAAGGGTGAGGCTAGAGTCATGAGGTTGCGGGTTCGAGTCCCGCTTCTCCCATACATCCTCGATATATTTTGAAACATTTATAGACCTATCAGTACCGGTTGATGGAACCGGTACTGATGCCCAATGGGCATCAGTCCCAGATGCCCTGTACCGGTTCAAAAACCGGTACTGATGACTATTGTCAACCGCAGATGCCCTGTACCGGTTCAAAAACCGGTACTGATGACTATTGTCAACCGGTACTGATGGCCAGATTTGTTGTAGTGTAGCCGTGCAACACACTTCTCGATCATTACATGCAACACGTACACAAGTAGCCCAGACTCTATTGCACACTTAATACTAACACAAATTAATTTGTCAATATTATATCTAACATTAACAAATAAACGAAAATGAAAAAAAAAATTGTCAAAGCAGTACTGTAAGTAAAGTATATTGCCGTTGAACAAAACCTAGAAGAACAAGGAAAAATTGGAAGGACTGTTCATTAGAGATTTTGCATTCAGCAATTAGTGATCTTATGCAAAGTAAGACCCAGAGGAAAAGATAGAAGAGATATGACAGAACTCAAGAATGAAGACACAAGGGCAATCAAGAATGCAGAGATATGCTATTGCTCAGCCAGACACAAGAAGCAGGATATGCTTCTGATGCTAGCACAATTCAGGCTTAGTGCATGCATGGACCACATACATACATGCTGGTGCAATGCAAGGCGACGATGAGGTGATGACAAGAAGCGTGCATGGACGAAGGCACTGAACTCATGGAGCTGGTATCTTTTGGCCACGTTGGGAACAGTTTGGTTTGGTGCATAACCAAAGGGAGTGAATCACTAAGGTTCTGTTTCTTCAGGCTTTTTCACCAGGTTAAAAATAAAAAAACTAAAGCATAAACAAATAGATGGTTCTTTTCTGGACTTTTTTCAAAAGATATATACATCTCTATAACTAAAAACCAAAAGCCATAAAAGATGTGCTTTTTTGGCTCATTGAGGGTTTGTTTTAGACTACACTTAAGTTAAGGTAAAACTATCCACCCCTACCATGTGTAAAAACTTATAGCTTTTAAGTTGTTTAAGTCCAAAAGATGGCTTTAAGCTATAAGTTAAAAATGGGGTCTTCTTCAACCTCCCGCCCGCTCCTCCCGTGCCTCCTCCCGCGTCGACGAGTGCCGCCGCCGCTTCCGCCCCGCCCCCGCTGGCCACAAGAATCACGCCGCTTCCTCGCTGGCCGCTGAATCCAACGCACGCCACAGCCGCGCCTCCCCCTCCCATATAAATTCCCCCCGGGGTGCCCCTCACTTCCCCGCACCACCCCCTCTATCTCGCCCTCGCTCTCCTCCCTTCCCCACCTCGTCGCGCCGCCGTCTTCCTTGGCGCCGGCCGTGCGCCCAAGCCCTGCTTCAGCCAAGGCCACGCCTCCTCGCCTTCCCGGTCCAAATGACCCACCACCGCCTCGCTGCTGGCCAGTGCGCACACTCCGCTTCTCCTCGCCTCCGGCCGCCGAACGTCAGCTGCCGAGCCGCTGTCCACGCCAAGACGCTGCGCACCCGGCAGACGCTGGACTGGTCCACGGCTGGTGGCCCCACCTATAAGCGGGTTTCTCTTTTAAAAATAATTCCAAAAAATCAAAATCACGGTGCTGACGTCTGCATGACGCGATAAACCAAATTTTATTTTAAAAATAAATCCGAAAATCTGAAAAAGGTGTGCTGACATCAGCATTGCGCATTAATTCGGGATTTCCTTTATAAAAATAATTCTAAAATCCAAAAAATTCCTTTTTAATTGTTTTTAAACTTCCGGGAGCCCGTTTTCGCCCGTTCGAACTCCGTTTGGCTCCGTTTTTCTTTCTAAATTAATTTAAAATCTTAAATTTTAGTTTACTGCTGGTTTGAAATTTAATTTGAATTTATTTGGATTTTATTTGAATTTGAGCGCTTTTCGCGCGTAGATTACGGAGAGTCCGAGGAGTACCCGAGCGACGAATTCGAGCAGCAACTCGTCGAACCACGCAAGTCACACCACCTTGATCATGTTGCTCTCAGTTTGTAAACTTGTATGTTGAATTTTAAATTATTGCATGCTTATTTATTATAAACGTTAATTTTCGACCTAGCTTTAAATTATAGACATAACCAATATTGATGTGCCTCCTTCAACATTTGAGTTCCGATAACCTTTGAAACCTTAGGAAAAGTATGAGCTATGATTATGGTAATAATTAGACATTGCTTAGACATGCCTAGAACTGAACTTAGGAAGTTTTGGGGAACTTTATGCCAGATAATGTTATGTTTAAATGGAAGCTTATGGTGTTGGTATTATTGTGGAAATAGTATGGTAAAAATGAAAATGACTTAGACTGGGCGAGAAATGGTCGGAAAGTGATGAGGTCATGGTTCTGGGTTTGTGGAAAGTCTCGCCTAGTCGATTAAGGACCGGTCTGAGTTTCGCTGAATGTAAAGCCTAACCGTACTACCACGAGTTTGGAATGGGACAGACCTGGCTAGCCATATTAAGTCATATCATGGACAGTCATGCCATATGGGGGTAGTGGTGTGGTGAAAGCGTGAGGCTGCCACTTTGGCGCAAGAGGGGGCTTTTGAACAAAGGGATTCTTTCAGCGGTGAATCCTTAGCGGGCATGACTACATGTATGAATTTTTATAGGGGCCTTGTCATAAATTTCTTTGTCGCTCACCAAAGGAAGTGTGCTGGCGCAAGGGGGAATATTATGTCTCGTGGGTAAAGTTGTACAACCTCTGCAGAGTGTCAAACTAATTGATTAGCTACACCCGCGGTTACGGGCATGTCGAGCAAGCCATCCTCGGATTAGACTTTGGTAATTTAAAATTTGGTTTACAAAAAAAATGAGGTTGGGATGGAGGGAGTCCATCATGGGTAAAACTTGGAAAGATCCAGGAGTGATTCCTGAGTTAAAAGAAAATTGTGCTGATTTGAGTTTCTTTATAAATTATGCCATTTAAAATTATTTAGACTGTTTAGTAAACTGTTGCTTTACGCTTAAATGAACCATAAAACCTTCCTTTGTTGCCTGTACATTTATAATGCATTTCTGGTGTGATTTGCTGAGTACGCTAGTACTCACCCTTGCTTAATCTGCTACTTCAGAGAAGGAGTACCACGATGGTGAGGATCAGTTAGACTAGGCTGTGCCCCCAGTCGATTGCCTGTGGCAAATAAATTAGGCACTATTTAATGTTCTTCAATTCCGCTGCTTTTATTTAGTCGTTTATTTATTCGTTGGTCTGCGCGCCATTTCATTTGTAACTCTGAATATTTATTGTTAATAAAGAACAATGGATATGCTATGGTTTCATTTCTACTGTGTGTACTAGCATTTCCTGTACTAGTACAGAATACACAGAGGATTTCAGAGATGTTATTCCGGGGTCCGACAAAGATGGTATCAGAGCAATATCGACTGTAGGAGTGGCCTTATGTAACACCCCGGCATCTAGTGTGCCCGAATGCAACCAAATATAGACTAAACAACATCTAAATACCACAATTAAACATAAATTACAGCAAAGGCGCACATGCTACAAACTGAAATTTCGGCAGCATCTCCTTTGTTTTAACATGAATTGAAGCGATAGCAATAACAAGGCAGTTCATAGCAAAATATAAGGCATCTAAAACAGCAATATAAACGAATATAGCATCAACATAAGACAATAATACTAAAGCCAACCACTCCATAAACTATGGCTAAGCAAATAAGGATCACAACCACACAAAAGTTATTCCAAACACCTAGTTCATGGCACTTATTATGAACTTGACTAAACAATAGTAAATGTGGCTGGACTACGTGAAGATGTGTAGCTATTTCCCCTTCCCACATGCCGGTGTCATGGTACCTAAAATAAACAACATAAACACAAGCGTGAGTTCATCACTCAGCAAGTATATTGCAATGGTACAAACATAAACAATTACATGGCTACAACAACTCACATCATGTATATCATCTCATTCATGATCACAAATCATTATCATCATCATTATGTATGCAATGCGATGCTCATATCTTCTTGGAAACTCATACCGGTATGGTTGAGTACACACCCGTCGGTGTGCACCCTCTCCCCCCTTCCATCCCGAAGATGGAGGGTGCATACTCCTCGCTTCCGTTCACCGCGGTGAATGGAATCACGATGTGGGACTCACTCATTGGCTCTCCGGAATAGTCATAAGTTTCTCACCGATCTTCCCCGAACTAGTTATGACTTTCTCACCGCCCGGGCCATGTAACATGCCATGTATGCAAATATGCCAACATCATAATTAACTTGTGCATTAACACATGGCATCATAACATAATAAGCATACTCATCATATCATTGGCAATCATTAAAGCATGGCAAGTGATCATATCATATAATCAATCTCATCTAGTCTCAACTAGCAACCTACAAACCGCTATCCATTACAATACACTTGCCTCAACCACGGGCGACGGATTGGCGAGATGTAGAGGGCACTCCCGGGGTTACACCACCTGCACATAGGCACCACACACTCACAATCATGTCCACAAAACAGTACGCAAACCCTCATCTACCCCGACATTGCCAACTACTCGCAAAACCCAAAAACAGAAGTTCTGTCCCGTCGGGACAGCAGCCTTCCAAAAGGCATAACTCGGGTTCTAAGACTCCGAATCAATTAAACGAGTACATCCTCGCGTAGCTTAGGAAATTTTCCAACTTTTTCTAAGTATATGGAAAAGCTGATTCGAACTCTAAAGTTGTTTAATCTACAAAATACCGTGATCTGTTCCAATCACGTCACAGATTTTAACATGCTCGGTAAAACAGCCATAACTTTCAAACGGATGATCGGAATTAAACTTTCTTTATAACCATTGAAAGGTATTGAAATTACCTACAACTTCTTCAACAGGCGGACGTCCAAATTCAGAATTTAAATTGCCGAAAAACAGAACCCTAGGTCGACTGCTCATGCTGCCTGAAACAGAGAACATGACAACTTTTAGATTTTGTCTCATCTACTCAATTCCAGCACCACCAGTTGATCCAAAAACTTGATAATCACCCTTAGAATAGTACCTAGACCAACCCCAAAGAGTCCCATGGCCATACCTTCGCCCGGCGCACGAAAACCCAATAGATCTCCTCCCGGATCGCTCCTCGCTCCTCGCTCCAATGGATGGATCTTCGAGGTGCAGGGGTGGAGAGGCTACCCTATGGCAGCAAGGGGTGGAGGAGAGGTGGTGGAGAGGGGTGGCGCAATGGGGAGCAAGGGGGAGGTGGGGCGCATGCAAGGGAGAGTGGGAGGTGGGGGGTGGCGGCTAGGGCATGGAGGGAGAGGGAGGGGGCGCACCAAAGAGGGTGGGGGCGCAAGCAAAGGGCAGGGGGAGCCCTTTTTACCAGCCCAAACTGGTCTCCTACTCCTAAAAGGACTCAAACTCTCCCCCACCAAGGCCCATGACCCTTTCCCCTAGGCCCAAACTCCCCTGGAAAGGCCCAAATCCCTAGAAACGGCCCGGAAACGCAAATAAACCTCATATCGTAGGGTTTTACCCTTAATTCCACATTTTATAATGTTTTTGACCTTAACATTCACATTATATAAAGTTACGACACTCCGTGGTGTCACATTCTCCAATTTCACCTTTTACGGTGTCTCGACATCCCGTAGTGTCACATTCTCCCCCCGTTAAACAGGATTCGACCTCGAATCCGAAGGACGCCAAAATCAACAACAAAGTCCCCAAGGGACAAAAGACTTCTTTGCAGCACAAAACATTCGCACAAAGACTCAAACCGGAACAAACGACAAGCGAGATCTCAAAACCAACACTTGGCGAGAAAATGTTGATTTAGCTCAACAGAGTGCAACCTCTCACGGTTCCATCTTCACTTCAATTTCCAAACAGAAACTGCGTTTCAACCACAAAGGGCCCCATCAACCTAGAACGCTCGAAACCTCACGACAAACACTTCACACTACTATCACAACCAACCTGACTTCCACACTTCATTGAACTCAACATGACACAATCAAAGCGAGTCACAATTCCTTTAATGACCTCTCTACATTCCCGAAAATTTCCATCGAGGGGAATAACACATTAAGGCACACTTGCCCTTCCGATACATGATCATGCTAACACTTCATTCCATCCTCTCCCAGGCAAGACTCAAATCCAAGAACAACTAGTGAAGACAATTGCTCACGGCAGGACAATTATCACCGAACTACCGGCAACTTCACTTCCACCCATCGCTACTCTTAATAAAGGTTAAACCCATACATCATCAACCTCCATCACAAACCACCCTTATACCACTAAGGTTCGACACCTAGCCCCAAGCTAGGATCGTAAAACCTTACCAAACCACAATTGGTTCCTTTCTTAAGAGGGTCTCGCCCTCACACAAAAACACTTAGCTATCAAGCCCAAGTGGACCACACACGACAACTCAAACCCAAAGCGTTAACAACCATTTTTGGAAATAATTCGGCAACATCCAAGCCAAGTCACAAAGGAAGCATAAATCCCCTACACCACAACCAAAATACCATAATTTCTTCATTCTTTTCTTTTCATACTAGAAAGAAATGGACATCTCCATTCATGACATGCATGCACACTTTTCAAGAGCACTCCGGATTAGTCATATATCCATATATGACTTTCTCACCGACCTGGCTCATCGACTCCTTTATGATTAATTATGTATAAACAATATCTCGTTTTCCTTTTCACCATTCATTCATCATGTAACAACGGTACCGAATAGTCATTCACCAAATGACTTCTTCCTCGGTATCAAATAATGGAAACACAATTAACATCGAAGGTTGCGGAAATTCATATAGACTATGACGGCAGCATAGTTGACAGTAAAACACCACGTCGCATCACATCCCACATCAATTGAAAACTGAACTTGCGAAACATTGCATTTCATCCAAATTCAACATTTTGGGAGAGAACATCAAAATTTCAAGTCGAGCATCTGCTCCCACAACCATCACAAATTTTCTCAAGGAGAGGGAAACTCATCTCCAAAATTGAACACCTCACTAAAAAAAAACTTTATAAAACATTCATAAAATCCACCTTTTTGAAGCACTCGCAAACATCACACACATTATGCAAATAAATCCAACTCCAGTTAAAAAGAGTTATAAATTAAATCTCAAGGGTTTCCAACACAACCCACTATGTCCATTTGCTTTCGTTAAAATTTATTCCAAAGATAATTTAGGGTGAACGCGAAGGAGCGCGATCCACTCAAAATCTTTTGGGTGTAAAACCATACACATAGCATAAACTGATCAAATTAGCCAAAACCAAAAATGGGCACCAATCTCTACAAGTTTTAGGGAAACTCGGAAACACAACATGAAGAACACCTCGACCAGAAACATTTAACCAAGATGGCAAACAACCAAACCAGTCCAAAAGCTTTTAAACACAAGCTCAGCATGAACAAAAGAACCATCTCTAGTACTCCACTACGCTTTCCATTAAAGACTTCAATAATTACTATCTACTCCCTGAGGAGCCCCAACACAATTCAACCAAAAGCTTCACAACAAATTCTTCCTCTAGTTACCATTCCCAACACTTTTAATTAAAATTTATGGTGCTTATAAAAAAAGACACCCAACCAAGATTACATCGACATGATCCCCACGGATCACCAAAACATAATACATCTTATTCTAAATTTGAAACGTAGTACTTCAACAAATCTTTCAGCAAGATCAGCTTATAATTTCATACCACCTATATGTTCACGTCTCGACAACCGAACCTTATTCAGTTAAACAACGACTTCAATATGTAAATATTATCTCCACAGGGAAGAATTCGTAAGTGACTCTAAGTTATACTTTCATTAAGGATAAGATCATTTATCATGTTAATTATCCAAAGCTCACTCCATCGCAACATGTTACAAATTCCTCTATTTTAACCATGGTTTTCAACAAGTAATCTAAACAATTACCACCACTACTAGGTTATTAATAACAACCAACGAGCATAATCATCAAACGACAACATTACTTTTAGCTACCCTATAGATAGGTTACAACAAAATTGTCACTACACAACATACTCCAACTATTAAATTAAATTTAATAAGTTAGACCAGTACAAAGTTCTTGCAATATCATCAAACTACAAAACCCATATCTTTCCAATTGGCCTCGACACTAGCATTTTAGGGACACGACTGCATACTTCCAATCATGCTAATATTTTGCAACAACAAAAAAATAGCAACTCTAATCAACTTCCAAGTTAAAGCCACTAGCCAACACGATTAAATTTCTCTATTAACTCGTTAGATTAGAACATTTTTAAACAACCAGCAAAGTTTCTTTAACAATAACAGCAGTCTACATCATCTTAATGTTTTAACTATGCATCAAGGTTTAAAACTTTAAACATTATCGGGGTCATAAGCACTTTTATAACAAAGCAACAGATTCTAAGCATGTACATTAACACATTCAATCATTCTCGCTACAGAGTAATCTACAACACTAGTAGTCTATTTATTCTCAAGCTAGAGATAATAATCACATTGAATTGACTCCACTCACAATTTCACTTAACAATACATCATCCCATAAACCACATTGGTACATGCTACATAACATGCTAAACAACAATTCTTACTAGGGACAAACGATTTCAGTCAAAAGACTACTTACTTTGTTTGCAGCATTTTAGTTTTAAAACTCATCCCAAATTCATAAGGAAACTTGACTCTCAAAATTGCAATGAGACAAACCCAAACTTGGTCATGCAAAAGGAATTTTCCAAAACACTTTTCAATCTCAAAGACTCCCACAGGAGGGAACCAAGCGATCAAATAAACCTTTGCAAATAAAACCTTAACACCAAACCCCAAACTTTCACCAAACAAGAAGGGTTCTTCAAAGATGATTTCTTAAACCAGCAAAATAACAAAATCAAACACCACTTACTCCTACAAAGCCACAGAACTTCAGCCCTAACAGCCAGGTCTGGCACAACTCCGCAATAACTCCTTTAACCTTGGAGAAAGACAAACACAGGAATAAATTGAATGCTTCTTCCTCATAAAGCAATCAACAAACTTGGCATCAAAACTGGAAAGGCGCCCAAAAGAAGCGCAACACTAGACTCCTCTTCTTCGTCTTCAACCAAGGAAGACAAAACCACACACCGCATACGGAACGATCCACGAAAAACCAATACCAAACACTTTTCTTTTGGTTTCCATCAACTAAAACCAAGAAAACCAACCAAGACCGACCACAGAATGATAAAGAACATCCGAAGGAACCCACCACCAAACTCTTCTATTTGACTCCAGTCAACTACCCGATCTACGACAGAAAGGGTAAGCACTCTTCTCCTACAGGGGTTAATAGTTCTTCGGTGATGGCGCTAACCGGCCACACCGTCAAACCTCACCCTTACTATGAACAAAAAGAGGTGACCGAAACCCTTCGGCACCACAACAAGCACAATTCAATCATTTATCTCATACACATAGCAACATGCATGGTCAAATGAAGCATTCAACATCAAAGCTTAAATACAACATTTAAGCGTAAGGAAATGATACCCATACCCTTTTCCTACTGTGCATCCATGTGTGTCAAATTTTAGATTAGTTATACCACTTTTGCAAGTTTTAATGTTGCTATCCTATGACAAAACTTTAGTAAAAACCTAAGCCATGTTTCTAAGTTATTCCACATCACATTTTAGTTGTAACCTAAGGTATGATACTAAAAATACATATTCCAAGGACCTACAGCCCGCTCTGATACCAACTGTAACACCCCAGCATCTAGTGTGCCCGAATGCTACCAAACATAGACTAAATAACATCTAAATACCACAATTAAACATAAATTACAGCAAAGGCGCACATGCTAAAAACCGAAATTTCGGCAGCATCTCCTTTGTTTTAACATGAATTGAAGTGATAGCAATAACAAGGCAGTTCATAGCAAAATATAAGGCATCTAAAACAGCAATATAAACGAATATAGCATCAACATAAGACAATAATACTAAAGCCAACCACTCCATAAACTATGGCAAAGCAAATAAGGATCACAACCACACAAAAGTTATTCCAAACACCTAGTTCATGGCACTTATTATGAAATTGACTAAACAATAGTAAATGTGGCTGGACTACGTGAAGATGTGTAGCTATTTCCCCTTCCCACATGCCGGTGTCATGGTACCTAAAATAAACAACATAAACACAAGCGTGAGTTCATCACTCAGCAAGTATATTGCAATGGTACAAACATAAACAATTACATGGCTACAACAACTCACATCATGTATATCATCTCATTCATGATCACAAATCATTATCATCATCATTATCTATGCAATGCGATGCTCATATCTCCTTGGAAACTCATACCGGTATGGTTGAGTACACACCCGTCGGTGTGCACCCTCTCCCCCCTTCCATCCCGAAGATGGAGGGTGCCTACTCCTCGCTTTCGTTCACCGCGGTGAATGGAATCACGATGTAGGACTTACTCATTGGCTCTCCGGAATAGTCATAACTTTCTCACCGACCTTCCCCGGACTAGTTATGACTTTCTCACCGCCCGGGCCATGTAACATGCCATGTATGCAAATATGCCAACATCTAAATTAACTTGTGCATTAACACATGGCATCATAACATAATAAGCATACTCATCATATCATTGGCAATCATTAAAGCATGGCAAGTGATCATATCATATAATCAATCTCATCTAGTCTCAACTAGCAACCTACAAACCACTATCCATTACAATACACTTGCCTCAACCACGGGCGACGGATTGGCGAGATGTAGAGGGCACTCCCGGGGTCACACCACCTGCACATAGGCACCACACACTCACAATCATGTCCAAAAAACAGTACGCAAACCCTCATCTACCCTGACATTGCCAACTACTCGCAAAACCCAAAAACAGAGGTTCTGTCCCGTCGGGACAGCAACCTTCCAAAAGGCATAACTCGGGTTCTAAGACTTCGAATCAATTAAATGAGTACATCCTCGCGTAGCTTAGGAAATTTCTCAACTTTTTCTAAGTATATGGAAAAGCTGATTCAGACTCTAAAGTTGTTTAATCTACAAAATACCGTGATCTGTTCCAATCATGTCACAGATTTTTACACGCTCGGTAAAACAGCCATAACTTTCAAACGGCTGATCGGAATTACGCGTTGTTTATACCCACTGAAAGGTATTGAAATTACCTACAACTTCTTCAACAGGCAGACGTCCAAATTCGGACTTTAAATTGGCGAAAAACAGAACCCTAGGTCGACTGCTCATGCTGCCCGAAACAGAGAACGTGACAACTTCTAGATTTCGTCTCATCTACTCAATTCCAGCACCACCAATTGATCCAAAAACTTGATAATCACCCTTAGAACAGTACCTAGACCAACCCCAAAGAGTCCCATGGCCATATCTTCGCCCGGCGCACAAAAACCCAATAGATCTCCTCCCGGATCGCTCCTCGCTCCTCGCTCCTCGCTCCAATGGACGGATCTTCGAGGTGTAGGGGTGGAGAGGCTACCCCTAGGGAATCAAGGGGTGGAGGAGAGGTGGTGGAGAGGGGTGGCGCAATGGGCAATGGGGAGCAAGGGGGAGGTGGGGCGCATGCAAGGGAGAGGGGGAGGTGGGGGGTGGCGGCTAGGGCATGGAGGGAGAGGAGAGGGTGGGGCGCACCAAAGAGGGTGGGGGCGCAGGCAAAGTGCAGGGGGAGCCCTTTTTACCAGCCCAAACTGGTCTCCTACTCCTAAAAGGACTCAAACTCTCCCCCACCAAGGCCCATGACCCTTTCCCCTAGGCCCAAACTCCCCCGGAAAGGCTCAAATCCCCGGAAACGCAAATAAACCTCATATCGTAGGGTTTTTCCCTTAATTCCACATTTTATAATGTTTTTGACCTTAAAATTCATATTATATAAAGTTACGACACTCCGTGGTGTCACATTCTCCAATTTCACCTTTTACGGTGTCTCGACATTCCAAACTACCGCTGCAATCGTCGTCGCTTCCCCCGCGATGGCACGTGAATCCCACACGCCATTGCGCCGGTGCCGCACTCCCCCTCCCCTATAAATTCCCCCTGGGGTGCCCCTCACTTTCCCGCACCACCCCCTCTATCTCTCCCTCGTTCTCCTCCCTTCCCTGCCTCGTCACGCCGCTGTCTTCCTCGGCGCCGGCCGCACGCCCAAGCCCCGTTTCTGCGCCGCCCCGCCCTCTCCCGGCCTTCCCCGGTCCCGCCGACCCCACTGCCACCTCCGCCAGAAGGCCATCACGGCAGGCCACTCGCTCCTCCCCGCCTTTTGGCCCGCCATTACCGCTGAAAGGCTGGTTCAGCAAGACGCGTGCACCCGGTGCACGGGCGCGTGGACCTGGTCCACGGTTGGGGGCCCACCTGTCAGTGGTTTTTTCTTTTAAAAATAATTCCAAACAATCAAAATCCCAGTGATGACATTTGCATGACGCGATAAATCGAATTTTATTTTAAGAATAAATCCAAAAATCTGAAAAAGGTGCACTGATGTCAGCATTGCACATTAATTCAGGATTTCCTTTATAAAAATAATTCTAAAATCCAGAAAATTCCTTTTTAATTGTTTTTAAACTTTCGGGAGCCCGTTTTCGCCCGTTCGAACTCCGTTTGGCTCTGTTTTTCTTTCTAAATTTATTTAAAATCTTAAATTTTAGTTTAGTGCTAGTTTGAAATTTAATTTGAATTTATTTGGATTTTATTTGAATTTTAGTGCTTTTCGCGCGTAGATTACGGAGAGTCCGAGGAGTACCCGAGCGACGAATTCGAGCAACAACTCGTCGAATCAGGCAAGTCACACCACCTTGATCATGTTGCTCTCAGTTTGTAAACTTGTATGTTGAATTTTAAATTATTGCATCCTTATTTATTATAAACGTTAATTTCCGACCAAGTTTTAAATGATAGATATAACCAATATTAATGTGCCTCCTTTGACATTTGAGTTTCGATACCTTTGAAACCTTTGGAAAAGTATGAGCTAATAATTAGACATTGCTTAGACATGCCTAGAACTGAACTTAGGAAGTTTTGGGGAACTTTATGCCAGATAATGTTATGTTTAAATGGAAACTGATGATGTTAGTATTATTGTGGAAATAGTTTGGTAAAAATGAAAATGACTTAGACCGGGCGAGAAATGGTCGGAAAGTGGTGAGGTCATGGTTCTGGGTTTGTGGAAAGTCTCGACTAGTCGATTAAGGACCGGTCTGAGTTGCATTGAATGTAAAGCCTAACCGTACTACCACGAGTCTAGAATGGGATAGACCTGGCTAGCTATATTAAGTCATATCATGGACAGTCATGCCATGTGGGGGTAGTGGTGTGGTGAAAGCGTGAGGCTACCACTTTGGCGCAAGAGGGGGCTTCTGAACAGAGGGATTCTTTCAGCGGTAAAACCTTAGCGGGCATGACTACATGTATGAAATTTTATAGGGGCCTTGTCATAAATTTCTCTATCGTCCAAACAAGGAGTGAAGTTTTCAGAACTGCCTCAATTTGTTGATCTCCAGGAAGTAGCTCGATCCTGTATGAAATAACTTGAAGAAAGCGCTACTAGCTACAGTATATACAGTTCTTCAGCGATATCAGGAATTGGAGTACTCACGTTTATCCATTCATCGTCATCTTGAGCTTCAGTAAGGAGCACTTTTTCTCCTCTTTTAGCTTGTGGCACTCTGAAGCAAAATGCAAATAATCATTACAATTATAGCATCTCACTTTTTGCCTTGTCGAATTTCCGATTCTTGCAGCCTCGTTGACCATCGCCTTTTGAGCCAACGAACGAGCCCTCCCCGTCGCACCTTGACGACTGGGCTCCCACTCAAGGCATGTCAGGAGTAGTTGTTCTTCTTCGCCATCAGATTCCCTAATCCGTTCCTCGTGTGCCTTCAAGCGATCGATAAACTCATCGATCGTCATCACCTTGAGGTCGCCAAACACATAGCTTTCCTCCATCTTGTCGCCAAGCGCTTTGATTTTGTTGACGATTGTCATCAACCGGATGGCGGATTCATTGACTAACTCCATCTCTGTCATGCGCAGCCCCTTGAACTCAGCTTTCAGGATTTCTACCTTTGCCTCCTTCACACGATCGGCGCCAAGATGCATCGTCTTCAATGTCTCCCACGCAGCTTTTCCCATCTCCTTTTCGGCTAGTAGGAAGAGCGTTTCTTTTGGGATGCCTCCGTAGATGGCCGCCAAAGCCATTTTGTGACACCACGGAGTGTCGTAATCTTATAAAATGTGGATGTTGAGGTCAAAACATTATAAAATATGTAAATGGAGGTTAAAACTTTACGTTATGCCGTTTATAGCGTGTTTTTGGGCCGTTTTTGGGTGTTTGGGCCTCTCCGGGGGACTTTGGGCCTTGGGGGTTGAGTTGGGCCTCCGGTGGAAGGGTTTGGGCCCAGGGGGGACTTTTGGGCAGCCAAATCTGGCCCCCACCCCTTGGTGCACCCCAAACTCCCTCTCCCAACCCTAGCTGCCCCCCCATGCGCCTCCACCCTTCCCCTTCCTCTCCATCTTCCCCCATGGCGCCACCACCCCTCTCCTCCCCTCTCCACCTCCCTTGCTGCCCCTAGGGGAGTTCTCCACCTCAACACCTCGAAGATCCGTCCATTGGAGCGCTCCGCGACAAGGAGATCCGGTGGATTTGGAGTGAGGAAGGAGATCGCGCGAACCGGGAGGAGATCCGTTGGGTTTTCAGTCGTCGGGCGAAGGTATGGCCATGGAAATCCTTGGGGTTGGTCTAGGATCTGTTCTAAGGGTGATGATCATGTTTTTAGATCAATTGGTGGTGCTGGAATTGAGTAGATTAGATGAAATCTTGAGTTTGCCACGTTCTCTGTTTCGGGCAGCATGAGCAGTCGACCTAGGGCTTGGGTTTTCATCAATTTAGAATCATAATTTGGTCATACGGCTGTTGAAGAAGTTGTAGGTAATTTCAATATATTTCCGTGGGTATAAAGAACGTCCAATTCCGCCCAGCCGTTTGAAAGTTATGATCGTTTTACGGAGCGTGTTAAAATCTATGACGTGATTGGAACAGATCACGATATTTTGTAGATTAAACTACTTTAGAGTCCGAATCAGTTTTTCCATATACTTAGAAAAAGTTGGGAAATTTCCTAAGATATGCGAGGATGTACTCTTTTAATTGATTCGGAGTCTTAGAACCCGAGTTATGCCTTTTGGAAGGCTACTGTCCCGACGGGACAGAACCTCTGTTTTTGGGTTTAGCGAGTAGTTTGCGATGTCGGGGTAGAAGAGGGTTTGCTTACTGTTTTGTGGACATGATTGTGAGTGTGTGGTACCCATGTGCAGGTGGTGTGACCCCAGGAGTGCCTTCTACTTCTCGCCAATCCGTTGCCCGTGGTTGAGGCAAGTGTATTGTAATGGATAGCGGTTTGTAGGTTGCTAGTTGAGACTAGATGAAATTGATTATATGATATGATCACTTGCCATGCTTTAATGATTGCCATTGATATGATGAGTATGCTTATTATGTTATGATGCCATATGTTAATGTACAAGTTAATTATGATGTTGGCATGTTTGCATACATGGCATGATACATGGCCCGGGCGGTGAGAAAGTCATAACTAGTCCGGGGAAGATCGGTGAGAAAGTTATGACTATTCCGGAGAGCCAATGAGTAAGTCCTACATCGTGATTCCATCCACCGCGGTGTTTGGAAGCGAGGAGTAGGCACCCTCCATCTTCGGGATGGAAGGGGGGAGAGGGTGCACGCCGACGGGTGTGTACTCAACCATACCGGTATGAGTTTCCAAGGATACATGAGCATCGCATCGCATTGCATACATAATGGTGATGATATTGGTATGTGATCATGAATGAGATGAAATACATGATATGAGTTGTTATAGCCATGTAATTGTTTTTGTGTACCATTGCAATATGCTTGCTGAGTGTTGAACTCACGCTTGTGCTTTCTTGTTGTTTTAGGTACCATGAGATCGGCATGCGGGGAAGGGAATTAGTCACACTTCTACACGTAGCGTCACTCAATTGTTCCCACAGTCACTCAATTGGGTATTGATAATACATTAAGTGTGATGCATATTGATTTATGGTTTAGTTTTGCGATATGAGAGTCTTATTGTTCGTTTGGCTCATGGAGACATTGAATGCATTGGATTAGACTTATATTGTTGTCATGCCTTTAATTATTGCTGTTTTAGATGCCTCTTATATTGCCATATATTGCTATGCTGTTGATGTTCCTTCAATTCATGTTAAAACAAAGGAGATGCTACCGAAATTTTGGTTTTTAGCATTTGCTCCTTTGCTGTAATTTACCTTAATTTATGGTATTTAGATGTTGTTTAGCCTATGTTTGGTAGCATTCAGGCATGCTAGATGCCGGGGTGTTACAGTTGGTATCAGAGCGGGCTGTAGGTCCTTGGAATGTGTATTTTTAGTGTCATACCTTAGGTTACAACTAAAATGTGATGTGGGATAACTTAGAAACATGGCTTAGGTTTTAACTAAAATTTTGTCATAGGATAGCAACATTAAAACTTGCAAAAAAAATGGTATAACTAATCTAAAATTTGACACACATGGATGCACAGTAGGAAAGGGTATGGGTATCGTTCCTTTACGCTTAAATGTTGTATTTAAGCTTTGATGTTGAATGCTTCATTTGATAATCCATGTTGCTATGTCTATGAGATAAATGATTGAATTGTGCTTGTTGTGGTGATAAAGTGGGGTTGTGGTGCCGAAGGGTTTCGGTCACCACTTTTGTTAATAGTAAGGGTGTGTTTGACGGTATGGCCGGTTAAAGCCATCACCAAAGAACTATTAACCCTTTGTGGGGAAAGAGTGCTTACCTTTTCTATCGTAGATCGGGCAGTTGGCTGGAGACAAATAGAAGAGTTGATGGTGGTTTCCTTCGGATGCTTTTCACCATTCTGACGGTCGGTTTTGGTTGGTCTTCTTGGTTTTTAATCGATTGAAATCAAAAGAAAAGTGTTTGGTCTTGGATTTTCGCGGATTGTTCCGTAAGCGGTATGTGGTTTTATCTTCCTTGGTTGAAGACGAAGAAGAAGAGTCTAGTGTTGCGCTTCTTTTGGTCGCCTTTCCAGCTTTGATGCTTAGTTTGTTGATTGCTTTATGGGGAGAAGCATTCAATTTATTCATGTGTTTGTCTTTCTCCGAGGTCAAAAGAGTTATTGCGGCGTTATGCCAGACTTGGTTGTCAGGGCTGAAGTTCTGTGGCTTTCTAGGAGTAAATGGTGTTTGATTTCGTCATTTTACTGGTTTGAGAAATCATCTTTGAAAGCCCTTCTTGTTTCATGAAAGTTTGGGGTTTGGTGTTAAGGTTTTATTTGAAATGGATTACTTGATCGCTTGGTTCTCTTTTAAGAAAATTGTGTTTCAACCATTTTCCTCTATGGGAGTCTTTGAGATTGAAAAGTGTTTTGGAGAATTTCCTCTTGCATGATCAAGTTTGGGTTTGTCTCATTGTAACTTTGAGAGTCAAGTTTCTTTGTGAGTTTTGGTTGAGTATTAAAAGAAAAAAATGCTGCAAATAAAGTAAGTATTCGTTTGACTGAAATTACTTGTCAAAAGTGAAAATTGTTGTTTTGCATGTTATGTAGTATGTACCAATGTGGTTTATGGAATGACGTATTGTTAAGTTAATTTGCGAGTTGAAACAATTAAATGTAATTCTTACCTTTAGCTTAAGATTAGGTGAACCTCTAGTGATGTAGAGTACCCCATAGTGGGAATGATTAAATGGGTTAATGTACATGCTTAGAATCTGTTGCCATGCTTTAAAAGTGCTTATGATCCTTGTTAATGTTAAAAGTTTAAACCTTGATGCATAGTTAGAACATTAAGATGATGTAAATTAAAGATACTGTTAAAGAAACCTTGCTGATTGTTTAAAGATGTTCTAATCTAACGGGTTAATAGAGAAATTTAATCATGTTGACTAGTGGCTTTAATTTGGAAATTGATTAGAGTTGCTATTTATGTTGTTGCAACTTACTAGTATATTTGGAAGTATGCAGTTGTGTCTCTACAATGCTAGTATTGATATCAATTGAGAAGACATACGACTTACTGTTAATGATGTTGTTCAGGGCAGTGTTAATGCTAGTATTCAATCTATTTTAAATAGTTGGAGTATGTTGTGTGGTGGTAATTTTGTTATCACCTATGTATAGGGTAGCTAAAAGTAATGTTGTTGGTTGATGATTACGCCCATTTGTTGTTATTGATGACTAAGTAGTGGTGGTAACTGTTTATATTACTTGTTGGAAAACCATGGTTAAAGTAGAGGAAAATTTTAACATGTTGCGATGGAGTGAGCTTTGGATAATTAACATGATGAATGATTTTATCCTTAATGAAAGTATAACTTAATCTCACTTACGAATTCTTCTCTGTGGAGATAATATTTACATGTTGAAGTCGCTTGTTAACTGAATAAGTTTCGATTGTCGAGACGTTTACATATAGGTGGTATGAAATTCATTGGTTGATCATGCTGAAAGATTTGTTGGAGCATTTGTTTCAATCTAGAATATGATGTTATATGATATGTTGGTCCGTGGGGATCTTGTTGACGTAGTCTTCGTTGGATGTCTTTGGATAAGCATCATAAACTCTATTTATAAGTATTGGGAAAGGTAATAAGAGAAAGAATTTGTTTTGTAGCTCTTGTTGTAACCTGAGGGGTTTCTCGATGAGTAAATAGTGAATATTGAATGTTTAAAAGATAAGTATAGGGTTTCATGCTGAGCTTGTGTTTAAAACCTTTTGGACTGGTTTGGTTGTTTGCTATCTTGGTCAAATGCTTTCGATCAAGGCGTTTTTTTTATGTTGTGTGTCAGAGTTTCCCTAAACTCGTAGGGATTGGTGTTGATCTTTGGGTTTGGCCCATTTGTTTAGTTGTGCTATGAGTATGGATTGACACCCAAAAGTTTTAAGTGGATCGCGCTCCTTCACGTTCGCCCTGAATTTTCTTTGGGAATAAATTTTAAAGGAAGTAGTTGGACATAATGGGTTGTGTTGGAGTTTCTTGGGATTTAATTTGTGACTCTTTTTGGCTAGAATTGGAGTTATTTGAAAAATGTGTGTGGTGTTTGCAAGTGTTTCAAAAGGGTGGATTTTATGAATGTTTCATCAGTGATTTTGTTAGTGAAGTGTTCCCTTCTTGGAAATGAGTTTCCCTTTCTTGTTGAGAACATTTGTGGCAGTTGTGTGTACTGATGTTTAACTTTGGAGTCAATGTTCTTTTCCAAAATGCTGATTTTGGTTAAAATGTGAGGTTTTGCAAGTTTAGCTTTCGAGAAATGGTGGGTTCTGACATGACGTGGTGTGTTCCAGCTAACGGTGTTGCAGTCATAGTCTATATGATTTAGCGCAACCGTCAATGTTATGTGTGTTTCAATCATGTGATACCGAGGAAGAAGTCTTTTGGTGAATGACTTTTCGGTATTGTTGTTACATGATGAGTGAATGGTGAAAACGAAGCATGGCATCGTTTATAAATGTTCAATGATAAATGAGTCGGTGAGCCAGGTCGGTGAGAAAGTCATATATGGATATATGACTAATCCGGAGTGCTCTTGAAAAGTGTGCATTCTTGTCATGTATCGAGATTTCCATTTCTTCCTAGTATGAAAAGAAAGAATGAATAATTTGTGGTGTTTTGGCTGTGGTGTTAGAGGTTTGAGTTTTATTTGCGATTTGGCTTAGAAAAATGACATGAGTACTCTTTGGTTGTTGCCGAACTCTTTCCAATGTGGCTTTTAGCGCCTTGGAGTTCGAGTTGTTGGATGTGGATCATTTTGGGTTCATGGGTCTTGGTTGAGCTTACTCAATGATTGTACCCTTGTTCTGATTCTTTGAAAGGAAGAATGCGAGGGCTAAACCTTCTTAGAAAGAGGAATCTAGTGTGGGTTTGTAATGACCTAAGATATTAGGCGTTGCTAGTGGTTGATCGTAACTAGTTTGGAAGTGAAGAGTAAAGGAAGGTTGTGTAGGACTCAATTCAAACCTTCTTGGAGACTTGTGTCATTGATGTGTCCCTCGGTAGGGTTGATTAAATTATTAGTGGACCACATGGTGGTTGCTAGTAATTGCTTTTCCTTTTCGAAGTGTATTGGATCTTTTGTCGCCGAGCTCTGAGTGAGTTGTGTCAACCGATGTGGATTGCTCGGTCGATATTGTTTTTGCGGGTTTTAAGGACTCTGGTTATAAAGTAGTTTTTTCCTTCGGTGGTAGTGGTGGGTATTGGTCTTTTGTAAAAGGTCAATCTTTTGCAAGGTGTTAGCTGATTGTTCAAGCAGTTGGTAGTCTTGGAGTGTTGTGTCTTGCTTGGTTCGTGTCGTCTAGAATACGACGAACCACAGTAGAGAGGTTGAGATGTGAAAGCACTTTTGTGCGTGGGAGCTGAAGAGGGTTCTAGAGGTTGGTGCCGTGTTCTTCTGAGGAGAAACATCGGTTAAAGGGATCGGACACTTTAGTGCCAAGGAATGCATAAAAATGAGGAATATGAGACCGTTTCCCTTCATTGTCAGCTTAGGAAGTTATCCTTTTGCTTGGGACGTTCTGAATCCTTATGTGTTTGTACTCGTTGTTTCAAAGTGGAGTAAGAATTCTGGCAAGTTTTGAATGTGAGTTATCTTTAGAGCTGTCAGTCTTTGATCCTTAGCTCCTTGCTTCTGAGTGCTGGCTGGTGCAAATCGTAGGGGCTTCTAAGCGGGTTCTAAGGCGTGAACCATAGCTCCCTTCGATTTGGTTGTTTGCGAAGTGGCGTGTCTCGGATTCGGGGTCGAATCCTGTTGAAGGGGGGAGAATGTGACACGACGGAGTGTTGTAATCTTATAAAATGTGGATGTTGAGGTCAAAACATTATAAAATATGTAAATAGAGGTTAAGACTTTACGTTATGCCGTTTATAGCATGTTTTTGGGCCGTTTTCGGGTGTTTGGGCCTCTCCGGGGGACTTTGGGCCTTGGGGGTTGAGTTGGGCCTCCGGTGGAAGGGTTTGGGCCCAAGGGGGGGCTTTTGGGCAGCCAAATCTGGCCCCCACCCCTTGGTGCGCCCCAAACTCCCTCTCCCAACCCTAGCCGCCCCCCCATGCGCCTCCACCCTTCCCCTTCCTCTCCATCTTCCCCCATGGCGCCACCACCCCTCTCCTCCCCTCTCCACCTCCCTTGTTGCCCCTAGGGGAGTTCTCCACCTCAACACCTCGAAGATCCGTCCATTGGAGCGCTCCGCGATGAGGAGATCCGGTGGATTTGGAGCGAGGAAGGAGATCGCGCGAACCGAGAGGAGATCCGTTGGGTTTTCAGTCGTCGGGCGAAGGTATGGCCATGGGAATCCTTGGGGTTCATCTAGGATCTGTTCTAAGGGTGATTATCATGTTTTTAGATCAATTGGTGGTGCTGGAATTGAGTAGATTAGATGGAATCTTGAGTTTACCACGTTCTCTATTTCGGGCAGCATGAGCAGTCGACCTAGGGCTTGGGTTTTCATCAATTTAGAATCATAATTTGGTCGTACGGCTGTTGAAGAAGTTGTAGGTAATTTCAATATCTTTCCGTGGGTATAAAGAACGTCCAATTCCGCCCAGCCGTTTGAAAGTTATGATCGTTTTACGGAGTGTGTTAAAATCTATGATGTGATTGGAACAGATCACGGTATTTTGTAGATTAAACAACTTTAGAGTCCGAATCAATTTTTCCATATACTTAGAAAAAGTTGGGAAATTTCCTAAGCTATGCGAGGATATACTCTTTTAATTGATTCGGAGTCTTAGAACCCAAGTTATGCCTTTTGGAAGGCTGCTGTCCCAACGGAACAGAACCTCTGTTTTTGGGTTTAGCGAGTAGTTTGCGTTGTCGGGGTAGAAGAGGGTTTGCTTACTGTTTTGTGGACATGATTGTGAGTGTGTGGTACCCATATGCAGGTGGTGTGACCCCGGGAGTGCCTTCTACTTCTCGCCAATCCGTTACCCGTGGTTGAGGCAAGTGTATTGTAATGGATAGCGGTTTGTAGGTTGATAGTTGAGACTAGATGAAATTGATTATATGATATGATCACTTGCCATGCTTTAATGATTGCCATTGATGTGATGAGTATGCTTATTATGTTATGATGCCATATGTTAATGTACAAGTTAATTATGATGTTGGCATGTTTGCATACATGGCATGATACATGGCCCGGGCGGTGAGAAAGTCATAACTAGTCCGGGGAAGGTCGGTGAGAAAGTTATGACTATTCCGGAGAGCCAATGAGTAAGTACTACATCGTGATTCCAACCACCGCGGTGTTTGGAAGCGAGGAGTAGGCACCCTCTATCTTCGGGATGGAAGGGGGGAGAGGGTGCACGCCGACGGGTGTGTACTCAACCATACCGGTATGAGTTTCCAAGGATACATGAGCATCGCATCGCATTGCATACATAATGGTGATGATATTGATATGTGATCATGAATGAGATGAAATACATGATATGAGTTGTTATAGCCATGTAATTGTTTTTGTGTACCATTGCAATATGCTTGCTGAGTGTTGAACTCACGCTTGTGTTTTCTTGTTGTTTTATGTACCATGAGATCGACATGCGGGGAAGGGAATTAGTCACACTTCTACACGTAGCGTCACTCAATTGTTCCCACAGCCACTCAATTGGGTATTGATAATACATTAAGTGTGATGCATATTGATTTATGGTTTAGTTTTGCGATATGAGAGTCTTATTGTTCGTTTGGCTCATGGAGACATTGAATGCTTGGGATTAGACTTATATTGTTGTCATGCCTTTAATTATTGATGTTTTAGATGCCTCTTATATTGCCATATGTTGCTATGCTGTTGTTGTTCCTTCAATTCATGTTAAAACAAAGGAGATGCTGCCGAAATTTCGGTTTTTAGCATTTGCTCCTTTGCTGTAATTTACCTTAATTTATGGTATTTAGATGTTGTTTAGCCTATGTTTGGTAGCATTCAGGCATGCTAGATGCCGGGGTGTTACACATTTGATCCTTGCGCACATCAACTTTGTCATCTACGATCATTTTCCATAGGTCTTAAGCCCTTATGTACACCTTCATCTTGATTGCCCATGCTGCATAATTGCTCTTCATGAGCATTAGATAATGCAGCAAGATGGCGGGAATCTCCTTCGCCGTTGCACTTGATGTCGCCTTAATTACCATCGGTGTCACCATTGCCCAGAGATTGCGACATCTTCTTGGGTAGTAAATCAAGAACTCATAAACTCAGGCTTTGATACCAATTGTTAGAACTGAATCGCGTAGCAAAAATCTTAGCATTGAACTGCGAACTGCAGAGAGGAACAAACGTGCGAAGCAGACACAAGCGTTCGGCTAGCTGCTCCTACTTGAAGCTTAGATGCCTAATACGGCCGGTTGCAGGTGCATGAAGGAGGAGCTCTGGAGCAAGCTAATACAAGAGGCAGCCTTCTAGCTTTCATTGATTGCCTCGTGTTTTCTCGATTGAATCCCTTGTTTATATAGCAGAACATTAAGTACAGACTAGGTAATAATTTATTGTTTGGCTTGGACTCCAAACACTTTTCAAAATAAACTTTCCTAAACCAAGCTTAAAACTAACACCATCAACATAGGAATGAACCATGCATGCCCTTTAGACCTCTTCACTGTGGCGCGGTAATGCTAGCTTCCCTAAACATTTTCACGTTGATCAATCAAATAGTGGAATGCGCATAATTGCAGTGAATTGAGAGGGTTTGCACTTATGCTCGTACAAATTTCACCCAAGCATTGTCTAAATAAATACTCTATAACTTAGCATTTAGCACTTGGTACATGTACAGTTCTCATCCCCCACCAGGCATGAAATACCCAAGGGCCTCATGTGTATACCATACTAGTCCCACGATCAGTAGCTAGCACACACATTCATAACATTATTATGACATGCATCCATACACACAAGTCATAGACATTAACATAGTGGTCTTACATACAAACGGTACATAGTTCTTACAACAGTAGGGCCGTTGGGCTAAATGAAATGAACACTAGTAAAACTCAACGTAAAGTAGAAAAATACAACACTTGAGTCCAGCAGTATGTCTTAACCCAAAACCATAAGAAATCGACTAGATTAAGCCTTAGAAAAGTTCATCATCCAATTCCATAAAATGTGCGGAGAAGAGTCATCGAGGATGATGGTTCGTTCATCATATGGGTGTCAACAAACAATGGTGAGTATATTTGTATTTAACAAGACTTGTAGTATATCAAAAATATAAAATATATACATGGCTATATCAAAGGAATGGCTACCCTACCATGTTCCCAATTTTTTACCCAAACTGAGATTTATTTAATAATAACAAGTAGTACATTGCACATGAAGTTTTTAAAAAGTAGTTGTTTGTTTTTAAAGAGCAGTTGTTAAGTATGTAAATAACAAGTATATGACATAAAATATGATCAAATCACAATCCTCCATGATCATGATCATCGATCCATTCCCTTCCGTTCACTTGGCTTAACATCTATATCATGGCTACCCACCATTTTCCAATTCAAAACTATGTAAAAAATATTCAAGACTAACTAGGTGTCAAAGCACCGAGTCGCTCATGACTGTGAGCATGGCTTTTCAAAAAAGTTTTACATTCTATAGAGGTATACAACTTTACCTACATTGTATGATCAACTTAGACTGTCTGTCTGACACACTTCCATAGGTGTGCAACTGAGATATCATAACAAAACCATTACATCACCTAGGCCTGACTTTGCACTAGCCCAATGGATGGTGATCATCGCTATGGCGATGGCAATAAAAATCTCATATACACAATATCAATGATAGTGCATCATGTCATAACCATTTCCCCCATAGCAAAGCATGCACTGTTGTATCGGCAAGCTTTAGCCTCAACACCTCGGTGAAGGAACCCCTTCGAACAAACCTACCTAGAATGTTTGTACTACTGTAGCCTTCTAATGTGCAAAGCTAGTCTTAGACAATTTAGTAGGTTAGATTGTAACATCCCAAAATTTGGGTTTTCAAAAAATTTTGGTTTAGTTTAGCTTCCCAAAAAATTTCGTTGATTTTCTCGCGTTTATAAAGCTTGATTTGAATTTTCTAAAAGTTAAAATAATTAAATTTGATTATTCTAAACCTCAAACAAAATAAATTTTATTTTATTTGGATTCCTTGTGCTTCAAGAAATTCTTCTGTAATTTTTGAGATTTTTCGGAGCTCATTTGCTATTTATTAGATTTATTCGGGATCGATTTGTATTAATCCCTTTTATTGAAATTAATTAATTATTTGGAAAAGTTTATATAAATTTTTGTTGCAAATATTTTATTTGAGATATCTCAAAATATTTTCTAGATTTTTTCTAGAATTTTTCGGAGCTCGTTTGCTATTTATTAGATTTATTCGGGATCGATTTGTATTAAGCCCTTTTATTAAAATTAATTAATTATTTGGAAAAGTTTATATAAAGTTTTGTTGCAAATATTTTATTTGAGTTCAAAATATCTCAAAATATTTTCTACAATTTTTCTAGAATTTTTCGGGTATTTTTATTGCCTCAAATGATTTATTTGAATTTTCGGAATCGTTTTTATTCAAAAATGCCACGTGTCACCACCACAGCACACCACGTATCAAGAGTCCGGCTGGTGCACGCCAACTACTCGGTAAAATGCCTACAAGGCCCGTTTTTGCTACAAACGCGTCCAAATTTTTTTTGCCTACCCCTAACCTTTGTAGACCTCCCACACGTCCCCTAGACCTCAGATCAATTTTCTAAAATTCCAAAACCGCCGCGAGAAGCCCGGATGTCGCCCGACGACGGCCGAACTTTGGAGCAGTGTCCTGGGCAGCTTGTCGAATATTTTCGAGATCCGTCTTCTCCATGGTGTGCTCCTAGGTACCATCTGCTTGCTGTCCAAAATTCAGCCAATTTGGCCTACGGGATCAAAAGTTATGGCCGTTTCAATCTTGAATCTTGCCGAGGCCATAACTCCCTCAATTTTTCGAGTTTGACTGTGAAATTTTTTGTGTAGACTCCTGGGGATGTCCTCTACATGATGCACATCTTTTCTCATGGTTTTGTCCTCTGGATTTGGCGCAGAAAAATATTTTCTCCTATCAGACTGCGTTTCAGACAGCGGCAAACTTCCTCGCGCGTTCCCCGCTGTTCCAGAAGGTATTTATTTGAGCCACCTGCATCACGGTGTGTCTCTTGGTCCCATCTAGCTCTCGGTCAAATTTCGTTAAGTTCCGATCATTATTATAGAAGTTATGGCCGTCCAAAGTTTAGATCCGAAACCCGTTAAATGATAGTTTGTGTTCAATCCGGAGGGGCGCCGCAAAATCTGCCTATACCGTTGAGTTCCTCTCACCGCGTTTTACGTGGTAGACATTCCCCCTTTGCCATCCCGTCCTCCGAAATTTTTTTATATATATTTAGGCCACCGTTTAGCCGTCGCCGTGCGTCGCCTTTTGACGCCGGCTATTTTAGTTCGATCCGGTTGTGTTGTCGCGTCCGGTGGATCATCATGTACTGTTTTGGATCATCCTTAGAATTCTGTTTGTCTCCGTTTGCCGTCGGAGCCCGATTCCGGCCTAAAACCGTCGTCTTTGACTTTGCCGTTGCCGCCGGTTCGCGTATCGGTTAGCCATCCTTGATAGCGTTTTATCGCGGCCATGTCGTTGCACCGACGGTCGCTACCTTGTTTCATGAGTATCCTATCATTGTTTGACCTCCGCCGTTAACGATCCACCGTTAACGTTTTGCCGTTAACGTTTCGTCAATGTTTCGCCGTTAACGTTTCGCCGTTAACGTTCCTCCGTTAACGTTTTGCCGTTAACGTTTCACTGTTAACGCTCCGTCGTTAACGTTCCATCGTTAATGTTCCACCGTTAACGCTTAGTCGCTAACGTTCCGCCGTTAACGTTTCACCGTTAATGTCCCACCGTTAACGTTTCATCGTTAACGCTCCACCGTTAACGTTCCGTCGTTAACATTCCACCGTTAATGTTTCCTAGTTAACGCTCCGCCGTTAACGCTTCATCGTTAACACTTGGCTCTCATCGCTTCATTGTCATCGCATGCGTGCATTCATGCAAGAGCCCTAGTGCGATGTCCTCATCTTCTCTATCATCATGACGTGAGCCTAGCCTCATCTTCATATCATCTTCAAAGCCGAATCAAAACCCTAACCTAAGACTGGTTCGATGGACTAAGTTCATCGTGAGCCGCGTTGTTATCTTTGCAATCTTTCCCGTTGTTTCAATCGTGGTAAGACACTTGTCTTGTCTTATCCCTGAAAATATAATCTGCCATTAATCGAGAATTCATTCGTGGACTTGGTCGATAGACCATTGGCCATGTGCCATAACCCTGTGCCCGATCTAGTCTATCAGTCTTCTTCTCTTTTGTTTGACTGTGTCCGTTCGGTCAACAAAAGTCAACTTCGAGAATCAGTTTAGTTCATTGTGAACTAACACATCCATATGGACCCGATCTATAGATCGAGAGCCGATATGTCATCATTTGTCCAATCAAGACAATAACTTCAGAAGAAATATTATTCGAAATAATATTCTTTCTTTCCCAGTTATTAATCTTTCCCTTTTCGGTGTTTTTCCGAAAGCTCGTTCTCTTTTGTCTAACCTTCGATCTAATCCAATCAAGTTCCTAAATTCATCCAATCCGTTGTGCCCAATGCTGTTCGTTCTTAATTTGGAGTTTAATTGATTTGTCTTTTAAGTTTTGTTGTATTTGTGTTTCTTTATCGTTAGACGTGTCATCCGGAAGTCGTTTGAACGAGCTGAGGATCGAGAAAGTGGAAGTTGAAGATCGAGGACCAAGAATCAAGGATAAAGAATAAAGAACAGTAAAAGTTGCAAGGGCCAGGCAAGTTGTGCTTTGACCATGTTGATCCCATTTTTGAAACTTATGTTGTTTCAAATTATTGCATGCTAGTTTGAGTTAAACTAATTTCAATTAATTTGGGATTAGATAATCAACCTACTTGTTATCGCCACCTTGCTTATAATGATTGTATGCCATGATTCATTTGTCACCCTACATTTGTTGATTAATAGTTGGTAGCTAATAAATTGCCAACATGGGTTAGATAGAACGTATTAGTTTGCTTAGACCTGCACAAGTCCGTGCCATCATTTTGGAATTGCAAATGTCAATATTGATTAATGGAATATGCAATGTATTTCGGAATGGTGTGACGTGTTGCCGACACGATGATGTTGATATGCGGAGGCCTTCGTGCTTCTTCAAGGATGTTGAGTTGTTGTTGGCATTGTGTTGCGCAATAATCAACTGGGGTGATAAAATGATTTAGATTGGGGCAAGTGGCAAGATTTATGGTGGGCTAGTTTGGCGGTTGGGAATGTTTGAAACATGATATATGTACGAGTGTTGGTGAGTTGGATTTCTTTGAGAGTATTGATGTAAGTCTTGCCCTGGTCACTCTAAGGACTTAACCTTGCAAGCCTTTGAACTGAGTCAAACATACAACCACATGTCTGTAATAGGACGGACCTAGTTGAGTAATGTCGGGACCCGAATCTGCAAATCCGGACCCTCTGTGTATTCAGCACTAGTCCAGGAACGCGCTAGTGCACACAGTCTCAACATTGGTAAATATCACAATCATACCACTCGATACAATAAAGTACTTTAATTAGATAAACAAACTGGTTGCTTGACCTTAGGGTCAAGTTACAAATATACGCCTCGCAGGGCGAAACTTATTAAAAGAGAAATAATAGCAGCGGAAAATAAGATAACAACATGGCGCCATCCAGTATACCACAGGTAACTGACTAGGCTCGCTCCCTAATTAGACGGTTCCTCTGGAAGCTCCTCCTCCAAAGCTGGTGTAGACTCCTCTTCAACTGGTGTTGTATTGCGGCAAGAGTGAGTACTTGGTACTCAGCAAGTCATGCATAGAATGCAAGCTAATATACTATATGCATGGCTTGATACAAAGGAATAGCTCAAGGTATATTTGCAGTAAAGAGCATTTAACAAATAATATAAGTAGATTCGAAAGCAGTATAAACAAGTATATCATTAATAACTTTTCTAGGAGTTAAATAAACATCTTTCCCAATCTTAATCCATATTTCCATCAACATCATTATTAAACCAAACCCAACCCTTCAAGACCAAGTTATTTTCAAGAAAGTCTAACCCTTAACTGTAATTCCCGAGCGATGTCCAATACCGCGGACACGGCTATTCGAATAGATTTTTCACTCTACAGAGGTTATGCACTTTACCCACAAGATACAGTCAAACACCACAAAGGCGAGTGTCCGTAACAAAGTCTTTCGGAAACTTCTAACAGCACAAGTGGCCTCCCCGGTTATTGCACACTAACCCTTCCCTTAGCGAAGGCGAAGTTTAGGCCAATCAACCGTTAGATGGGTACCTGGCCGCAGCCCCGGTACGCTCCCCCGTACAACTACACAAAAGGTATAGTTGACATCCTGAGGTCCCATAGGTACGTTATTAGCAACTTAATCAACTAGGTCTGTCCCATTACAGACATGTGGTTGCACGATTGACTCAGTTCAAAGGCTTGCAAGGTTAAGTCCTTAGGGTGACCAGGGCAAGACTACCCGAAGAACCAACACAACGTTCCCGGTGCCACAACCGGCCCACCCGATCATTCTTGCCACATGCCCCGGTCGAAAATTATTTATCAAACCCCAGTTGATTACCATGCACCACGTGCCATCAACATCACAACACATGATACTTTTCCAAAACAGGTTCAATATATCATTACGTCAATATTAACGTTTTGATTGTCCAAAATCACGTCGAAAGCACGTAGCAGGTCTAAGCAATATGCTACAACGGTCTAAATTCCCATGTTGGCAATTTAATAATGTCCAACTAGTAAACCACAACTAGGGTGACAAGGGTCATGGCACATATTTAATTAACCAAGGTGTCATACAGCAATTAGGCATTTATCTAATTCCCATAATTTAAATAAAGTATTTTCTAATTAAACTAGCATGCAATAGTTTTGAATCGAATTAATTTGAAATTGGGTTCAACATGGTCAAAGCACAACTTGCCTTCAAAGAGTACTTGTTCTTGGTCCTGAGCTGGCTCCTGGGTCAACACCTCTCCTTCGAAGCCTTCGGGCACTTCAACGTCTACTCGTAAAGCGTGCGAATAGCAATAAATAAATGAAAAGTAGACAAAAAGTGTCCAAACATCCAAATAAAGTTCATAAACAAAGAGAGCATAATTTTATGAATTTTTAGAAACTGGAATCGTCAAATTCGGAGTTTAAATGCAAAAGTTATAGCATTTTGAAGTTTAAATAATCAATTAAATAATATTACAGAGAAAAACTTTGGTCCAAAAATTAAATAAAATTCATCATTAGGTAGATCTCAATTTTATACAAATTTAGAAATTTGAATCACCCAAATCGGAGTTAAAACGCAAAAGTTATAAGCGTTTGAAGTTTGAATCAAAATCTGAAATCAATAATTCGAATTAATAAATCATTTTCTTTTTCGGAAATTCTTTTATTGCGTCAGCATGACACGTGGACCAATCGGGTGCCGCTACGTCGCCTCGGGTCCATGGACCCGGCGCGGCTCGGTCCACCGTGGATCCGGTCCACGGCTCACGCGTCACACTGACAAGTGGGCCCCTCGGATGACGTCAGCAGTGACGTCATCACGCACGGCTGAGGACGGCTGACAGCTGGGCCCCACCGTGACGTTAGCGTGACCTCATGGTGCAGTTGGCTGGGCCGCTGATGCGTGGGTCCCACTGACACGCGGGCCCCGCGTGTTAGAGACACGCACCCACACACGGGCGCTGACCGCGCTGATCGCGACGGTCGGCCTCCCAGCCATGTGGCTAGATCTCGGCCGTTGATTTGAAAATCAACGGCCCAGATTGGATCTGGCTTAACGCGTTAAGAAACTACTCCGTTGATCTGGACCGTTCGATCTTGATCGGACGGTCAAGATCCAATCTAACGAAAACAACGTGGGTTAACGCTAACCGTTCGATCTAGATCTAACGGCTGAGAAAGGATCTAGTACTATGCGGTTTAGGCTACGTGGCACAATCTAAACCGTTGGATCTAGATGCAACGGTTGGAAATAGATCTGAGGAAAGCACGTGGGATCTCACCGGGGTGTGACGTGGCGCGATCTGGACCCTTGGATCTGGATCGGACGGCTGGTGGAGCTCGAGGTCCGGCGATGGCTTGCGGCGGGGCTGGTTCACCGGAGACGAAGACGGCGACCATGGCGACGGCGTTGCGGGGCTCCTCCGGCGAAGTGAGTGGTCTCCTCTGGCGCGGCTTGACCTCGCGGTTCCGGATCTGGGCTCAACGGCGGCGGAGGACAGCGGACGGCGGCGGAAACTGCAGTTGAACGCGGCGGAACGCTCCTCCAACTCCGGCGAGCGATTGCGGCGCAACCACGGCGGCTCTGGCGGCGTGAGCTAGGGCTACGGGTGCGCACGGAAGTCGGCGTCACGACAGCGGTGGCGGCGCATTAAATAGGGCCCTCGGCGTCCGTGAAACACGCGAAAACCAAGGCCCACTCTGTTGCGGCGGCGGAATCCGAGTTGGATTCGGATTGGGTGACGTGGCTCAACGTCAGCCATTGGATCAAGATCCAACGGTGCGAGGGTTTGGGCTCGGGTCTAGCTCGGGCGAGCTGGATGGCTCGGTCGGGCTCGGGCTCGGGTGACGTGGCTCAATCGTGGCCGTTGGATCAATATCCAACGGTCACGCGGTTAGGGTTCGGCCGAGCGGGTTCGACCGGAACGGTTGGCTCGGGTCGGACTCGAGTCTGACTCGGACTCGGGTCCGGTCGGATGAACAGTAAAACCCACTCGCTATTTTCCAGCGATTAAATAATTCAATTAATTCCCAGAAATTCATTTAATTCATTAAAAATAATAAAAGACTCAGAAAAATTCCAGAAAAATTCTAAAAAATATTTTGGAACATTTTGGACTCAAATAAAATATTTCCAACAAAATTTTATTTGCAAAGTTAAATTCTTTAATTATTTGAAAATGGAATAAATTCAAATAAATTCCAAATAAATCCAAATAAATTCCAGAAAATTCCAAAAATTCACCAAAGTGCCAAATCACACATGAATTTAAGAAAAGCAAAATTTTGGGATGTTACAAGTAAGTTACTAATAACTTGCATGTGGTACCTCGGGGTGTCAACTACATCTTTTGTGTAGCTTGAATGGGGAGCGTACCAGGGCTGCTGCATGGTACCCGTCCAACGGTATGTCGGTCCCATACTTCATGTTTGTTAAGGGAAGGGATGGTGTATGGCAAAAATCGGAGAGGTTCACTTGTGTAGTTAGAAGTTTCCGAAAGGCTTTGTTATGATCACTCATTCGCATACTCTTGTATGACGATTCACGGCTGACGTGGTGAGTTGATTGTATCTTGTGGGTAAAGTGTATAACCTCTGCAGAGTGTAAAATCTATTCGAATAGCCGTGTCCGCGGTACTGGACAATGCTCGGGGATTACAGTCAAGGGTTAGCTTTTCATAAAATTGATCTTGGGTTTGAAGGCAGTTTGCCTGTGGAAAAGTGATAACTGTTTAAGGATGTGGAATGGTTTACTTTTGGAATAACTATGAAATCTATTATTGTCATTAATTGTTTTACTGCTTTACAATCTATTATGTTTATTTATGATTGTTGCTTTTCTGCAAAATAACCATTCAGCCTGTTACTTGGAATAAGCCATGCATATAGTTATTAGACTTGCATTCTGTGCATGACTTGCTGAGTGCTTTATGTACTCACCCCTTGCAAACAAACAATCACCAGTGAGCAAAAGTCTACATCGTCGAAGAAGAAGAAGTTCCGTGAGAAGGCGATTATCTAGGAGTCGAACCCTGTCAGTTGCCTGTGGCGTATTGATGGGATTCACCGATGTTTTTCGTTCCGCTGCTGCTTATTTGGAGTTGAAGCCGTCAAGGCCTCACAAATGTAAGGTTGACCTTAAGGTCGTTCAATAGTTTATATTCTATATTTGTGTTATTTCTCTTTTCTGCTGTGTATGATTGTGATATTCATCTATGTTGAGACTGTGTGCACTAGCGTGATCCTGGACTAGTGCTGAATACACAGAGGGTCCGGATTTGCACATTTGGGTCCCGACATAGATTCACCCCATAAATAGCACTTGTGGTTACACGGATATCTCATATTATACTACACCATGTTCGGTCCTTAATCGACTTGGGCGAGAATTCCCTCTACACTAAGTGCAAGTCTATCCCTCGCACCTCACATATTGTACCAATAACTCACCTATGTCAAAACTTAGTTTTTAATTTTGACCTTTATATCAAAATAATAGAGATAACACCTTTGGTTCATCATGTCAAAATTCCCAATTCCAAACAAATGCTTTAATCATGCATTTGTTCTTCCCAACACTGAAGCATAGCTAAGCATATGCATGTATAATCGAATATACCCAAGGTTAACATTAGATATTGTCTAACCTCTATTTTATGGATTTCAATAGCAAGGTTGTCTATTTATCAAGGAAGTTCCATGCAACATGTAGGACTATCTACCGATACCCATAATATAGCCACATGCAAAAAGTACATGCATGCATATATAAATTTGCAAAATAATATGGATTAAGTGAAATAATATGATCAAATAAGGCACTTGCCTTGCTCGTTAATACTTGATTGACCTCTGGTTTGATGAAGAAAGTTTCCGGGATGTTGGTGTTTACATGCATCGCATTGAAAACCACAAATAAGAACCAAATGGATTCAAACAAAACTCAAATTCAATTATTTTTATAGATTAAGAAAGAACATGATTTTAGAAAATTTTAGAAAGAAGTGTCACTCAATTTGGAGTTTGTATGCAAATGTTATAAGCATTTAAATTTAGCTTGATTGGAAAGGATAGGGCAAGGATGGAAACTAAAAGAGGGCATCAAGGTGAAGCTCTGGTAGGTGACGACGGCTCTGGTGGTGGCCAAAGGCGACGGCGCACCAGCGAGAATCGGCGCTCCCAAGCTAGTGAAGGGTTAGGTGACAAAGAGTGAAATAGCGGGACCGAATCATCTCATGAGGTAGAGGACACCTAGGCGAAGCTGTAGAGCTAGCTTGGGGCCCAGTGGTCTTCAGAGGCAAGCCATGGCCACGCGCAGAATAGGGTAGCGCCAATGATGGCTTACATGGCTAGGTTGAGCAAAAGTAAGTAGCGCAAAAGTCTTAGTGGCTCACCACGATCACGACCGAGGGGTTAATGGCGTCCGAGGTGGTTGGGGTTGGCCAGATAGTGGGGAATGGCAACAGCTGTGGTAACCTTTATGGTGGTAACTATGAGACCCTCCCTTTTATGATACGGTGTACCATAAAAGAAATGTTCTAAATGTGCTTACTGTGCTAGTCCCATGATCAGTAGCTAGCACGCACATACACAAATTAAGATCACAACCATACACAATATTGATATTATTACAAAAGCTATTTGTACAATGAAATTTTACAATTTAGAGTAATATCACAGCGTAAATAACGAAAAGTATTGTAGTGTACCCATCCAACTCTCAGGGAACTGACAAGGTAAATCCTAGATAACTCATTCCCATTATCCTGTAACCTACATCAAGACGTGTATTCTCGCGGTATTCTGTCTCATTACCTAAAAACAACAATGATAGCAAGGTTGAGTACATTTCGTACCCAGCAAAACTTGAGTGTTTGAATATGCAGGCTGTTCGCGGTATTCTGTCTCATTACCTAAAAACAACAACGATAGCAAGGTTGAGTACATTTTGTACCCAGCAAGACTTGAGTGTTTGAATATGCAGGTTGTTCCTAGATTAAAACTTCTACAGTTATTTTGCATGGAGCCAAATTGAATTGTAGATACTGAAGTAAATTGAAAGGGAAATTTAGTAAAAGCATTTTAAACAGATGTAGAAAATATTAAGTATGTGAGCATAAATGTAATAACTCAAAGTGAGTAGCAATTCGTCCATCCCTTGTCAACATATGGCACAAAACCAAGATATGCCAACACATGGCACAATAGCTAAAACAATCTTGCCAACATATGGCAAAGCATTGAATCATCTGTAGGGTAAACTTTCAATACCAATTTCTCTGATTATAATTTATTTTTATGAGAATATCAAAATTCCAACTATGTGATGACTTTACCAAGTGCTCATGACCACGAGCGCGGCTAATCGATTAGTTTTAACTCTACATAGGTGTACTGCTTTACCCACAAGGAATGATCAACTCTTTTTGCAAAGCTTATTTAACACACTTCCTTTGGTGTGCTGCAGAGAGATCATACATAATTGTTACATTACTTAACTCTAACTATGCATCAGCCCGGTGACGACAAACCCTTACTATGGTGGCAGAAGATATTTGTACACACAGTACGATGAATGGTTTCACATTCCAATATCCCACTTCTCCCTATAGTAAGGCATACACCATTACATCAGCAGATGTTATTCCCAACACCTCGGTGAGGGCATCCCTTCGAGCAATCCATACTGGAACAGCTCGTGCTACTTCAGCCTTTCAATGTGCAAAGCCAGTTTTAAGTAACTTATTAAGTTAAGGCCATCCCATACCACTCCTTGTGGTTGTACGATTATCTTGGCGTGAAAACAACACAATAGTTCAGTCCTTGATTGGCCCAAGCGAGAAATGTCCCCCTATCTACATACAAGTCACATGCATTTCTGGCAATTTCCAATAATCGCTAGTTTTATTTCCATAACAAGAAAATAACATTGATCACTATATTCCAACGTGTCCAATAATTATTTCCAGTATGTCAAATGTTTAAATTCATTATGAACAGTAAACCATCTATTCGTATCCCAGTCTAAAGCATGGATAAGCATATGCATGTAATAATCAAATATACCAATTTTGTGTGTCCATCTATAATCTAGGGTTTTCATTTATCACTGTTGATTAAGGAAAGCCCACAAATTTAGGAATAAATCTACTAGTTCCCACAATATAGCAAATTTATGAAACATAGTGCATGCATGCAATTTTTAATCAATTTTTAAAAAATAGGTTCTACATGAGGAGCTTGCCTTGCTATTTGTTGTCTTTAGTGAAGTTGAAGCCGTAGCTTGGTGTCGTCGATGACGTAGTCTGGAATGTCGGATTCTACATGTCGCTTTGTCGAGAAAATAAAGCAAATAGCAACTTTTCAATAAGGGCAAAAAGAATACAGATAGAAACCAAATAGAAATCTATTACATAAAGCAAGGTGATTTAGGGTTAGGGTTTCGTGATTTTATGTACACGTTCTTTATTCTGTCTTTTGATTCTTAACTTATTCTTAGTAACACTTAAACGAGAGCTAAGTTTTAAGTTCATTCTAGGACATAGCTTCTTGTTTTCTGTAGGTTACTCGTTCTTATTTTTCAAATTCAAGAGGCTAAAATTATATGAATTAATACTAGAAAAATATAAAGTCACAGTGTGGTGTGCTATAAGCAATTCAACATTACACCCTAAATGTTTTTGCACAACTAGATAGATTATGATCGTAGTGACGTGTAGAAACTAGCTATACTTGATTTGGAGCCTATTGGATCAAGTTAAGCGCAGGATATAGACTTTCTTTAATAGGATTCAAATGCAAAGCAAATTATAATAGAATTATTTCTACATAAAAGGATAGTCTAGCCTTTGGCGTATTCTTAAGTTGGTCCTATAGGTATTAGTATTTATCTATGACGTTCTATTCATTTTCTAATATTATGTATGTCTAAGTTTAGGTTATAAACGACTAAATTTTGTTTTAGGTTTGCAACTATAATTTGCATAGATATGTAACCATTTTTGTAGCATTAATAGGTCCTAACCCTAGAATCGTCTTGAAACTGATTTTACATAATTTCGCTTTCATTTATGGAAGTTATTAATATTTTAGTTCCTATATATATGGAAAATGAAAGCTTTTATGATTCTAATTCAAATTAGATATTTTTTTCGATTAGTAAGGTCTTGTCCTTAGGAAGTTTTGGGACTAGTTTTCATGATCTAATATTTATTTACAACATTTTATTTATATTTGTGAGAATTAGGCAATGTCGATCTTTTAAACATGGGTGGTAAAGCTATATAGGAACTTGATTGTAACACCCCAAAATTTTGCTTTTCTTAAGTTCATGTGTGATTTGGCACTTTGGTGAATTTTTGGAATTTTCTGGGATTTATTTCGAATTTATTTGAATTTATTCCATTTTGAAATAATTAAAGAATTAAACTTTGCAAATAAAAATTTGTTGGAAATATTTTATTCGAGTCCAAAATGTCCCAAAATATTTTCCAGAATTTTTCTGGAATTTTTCTGAGTCTTTTGCTATTTTTAATGAATTAAATGAATTTCTGGGAATTATTTTAAATATTAAATCGCTGGAAAATCGAGTCGGGTCAAGTACTGTTCATCCGACCGGACCCGAGTCCGAGTCCAACTCGAGTCCGACCCGAGCCACGTGACTTGACCGAATCCCATTCGATCCCGACCGTTGGATCGAGATCCAATGGTCCAAATTGGACCGCACTGGTTCGAGCTGAGTCCGGGTCGGATCTGATCGCACCCACGCGATCGTGACCGTCGATCGTGCCACGTGGACGGCCGTGCGTCGTCGTCTCCGCCGAATCCGAGCCAGACTCCGCCGCCGCGTAGCCGCCGCGTCCGGTTAGGTTTCCGTTTTGTGCGCGCATGTCAAGGCCATTTAAGGCGTGGGTCATCGTCCGAGGTTCGCTTCAACCGTGCGCACCTTTTGTGTAACACCCCAGCTTTTACTAAGCCCAGAATGTCACCAAACATAGACCATAACACATTTAATACCATAATTTAAGGTAAATTATAGCAAGTGATCATTTGGAATAATTGGAAATTTTGACAGCATCTCCTTTGTTTTTGCATGAAACTTAACAACATAGCATCATATCAATATGTAAGACAAACGAGATATCCATACGCAGCGATAAGAATAGCTAATCATCAACTAAAACATCAATAAGAATCGATAGCAAAATAATAAGCATCAATTTAAATCTAGGAAGTTAAAACAACTCCCTCCATAGCCCCACATGATACACATGAGGGAAACAACCAAACATACAGACCATACACTAATGATTATTGTAATACTTAATGCCGTGTCTCCAAAACAGGTGAATTAGCTAGATTATGATACTACGTGGAGGAGTGTAGCTAGATCCCTTTCCATACGCCGATTTCATTGTACCTAAATAAACAAACAACATAAAACACAAGCGTGAGTTCATAACTCAAAGAAAGTGTATTGAAATGGATCAACAAGGATCAAGACAACAAACCATCATTCCAGTCTCCACAGCTTATATCACAACACATCATATTTAACATTATATACAACCTTTAAAACAACATGCTATTCATCTCATGAGCATCTCATGAGTACTCTCATCACCATCTCATAAACATCTTCATTTATGTATTTCATTCATGCAATGCAATGCACATGTCTTCTGGAATACTCATACCGGTATGGTTGAGTGCACACCCGTCGGCATGCACCCTTTTCCCCCTTCCATCCCGAAGATGAAGGGTGCCTATCACTCGCTTCCATTCACCTCGGTGATGGAATCACGATGTAGGACTTACTCAAAAGAATAGCCCCGGACTAGTCATAACTGTTCTCACCGACCCTACCGGAATAGTTATGACTTATCTCACCGGCCGGCCATGAAAATATGCCATGTATGCACAATGGACAGCAACGTACTTAAATACATCTTGCATATTGTCTCATGGCATCACATCAAGATAGCTCAAAACACATACCAACGGCAACCTTCTCAAGCATGGCATGAGGACATCATAACAACAGCAAGCATTTAAATCATGGCATGAGGACATCATATCGGTGATAACATATAAAGCATGGCATAAGTACTCAACATAAATTCCATTGCATCTCATCATCAAACACCCTACAACTCTCTACTCATTCCATTACACTTGCCTCAACCGCGGGGGACGGAGTGGCGGGACGTAGAGGGTACTCCCGGAGGCACACCACCTGCAAATACGTGCCACACACTCAAATCGAGTCCACAAAACAGCACACATATAAATCCCACTACCCGACTTCGCTTACAACTCCGAAAATCAGAAAACAGCAAATCTATCACTTCGGGACAGCAGCCTTCCAATGGGCATAACTTCGGTTCTAGGACTCCAAATTGAATAAACGAGTACATCCCTACGTAGCTTAGGAAATTTCCCAACTTTTTCTAGTTATAGGGAAAGACTAATTCGGACTCTAATATTGTTTAATCTAACGTTGAACACGAACTGTCCCAATCTCGTCACAGATTTGACAGCGCTCGGTAAAACGGCCATATCTCCCAAACGGCTGGGCGGATTTTAACGTTCTTTATATGCACAGAAAGATAAGGAAATTATCTACAACTTCCTAAAAGTCCGTACGGTCAGATTCAAACTCGAAATTGGCGAAAATGCCTGCCCTAGTTCGGGTTCCCAATCTGCCCGAACCAAAACGGGAATACAACTCTAGTTTTCAACAAATCTACCCCATGGCAGCACCTTCCATGAGCCAAAAACATGATAATCCACCACTACACAGCATCTAATCAATCCCCAAAGGTTTCCCCCATTACCTTCTTGAAGAACCACGAATCGATCGCTCTCCTTCGCGCGAACTCCACCCGATCTCTCCCCACGCGACGTGGCCACCGGTTCTCCTCGTCGCGGATCCTCCTACCGGCGAGGGCAGCACCATGGTGTGGCATGGCAGCGAGGGGGATGCAACAAGGGCACGTGGTGGTGGGGGCGGAGGCGCAAGGAGGGGTGGTGCGGCTTGGGGTGTGGAGGAAGAGGAGGAGGGGCTAGAGGGAGGAGGAGATGGGAGATGAGGGGATGGGGGCTGCGCAATGGAGGTGTGGGGGCTAGGGCAGCACGGTGTGCTGCCCCCCCACTACTCCCACATGGGCCCAAGTGCCCCACCTCCGCCCCACGAATTCCCCCCAAGGCCCAAATCGACCTCGGAGAGGCCCGGAAGCCCGAAAACAGCCCGAAACGCGTTAAAACGTGAAATCTCAGGGTTTTAGTTGCAAAATCCCCAACCTATCCCATTTTACCACATTTTATAACCTATTATCACAAATTATAAAGTCTCGACATTCCATAGTATCACATTTTGCCCCACCTCCCGAAACCCTAGCCGCCGCCGTTCGTGCCCGATTGCTCGCCGGAGTTGGTTGGGTCTCCACGGTGGTTTCTGCCATCTTCCGCCGTGTCCAGAGCCGCTCCGTCGACACCGAGCCCGTATCTGAAAACCCCTCGCCGAGACGCGCCCGAGCCGTGCACCCATCTCGCCGGAGGAGCACCGCAATGCCGCTTCGAAGGTCGCCTTCCCCAGCTCCGTTCGTCCCCGACCACCGCACCGCCATCAGCCCTCGCGAGCTCTGTGCGCCGTCCGATCTTGATCGTGCGGTTGAGGTGAGTTCACGTGTTTCCAAACCCGATTAGATCTGGACCGTTGGATCAAGATCCAATGGCCCACGATCACCACATGCCGTAGCAGCGTTAACGTAGGGTTAGATCTGGACCGTCCGATCTAGATCGAACGGCCCACGATCACCGTGTAGTTTTCAACGTGTTAACCCTGAATCTAATCGCGGCCGTTGATTTTCAAATCAACGGACACGATCGTGCCACGTAGCCCACCGTGCGGGCGCACGTGGGCCGCTGACACGCGGGCCCGCATGTCAGCCGCACCAAGCCATGCGCCAGTCCACCGTGGACCCGTGCCGCCTGTGGACCCAGTCCATGGACCGGACACGTGGCAGCGCCCGGGAGGTGCCACGTGTCATCTTGGCGTCGACGCCATGACGTCATCACGGGACCCGTTCGGTGGTGACGTCAGCAAGTCCACGTGGACCAATCGGATACTGACACGTGTCCTCGCTGACGCAATAATTAATTTCCGAAAAAGAAAATGATTTATTAATTCGAAATAATGATTTCAGATTTTCATTCAAACTTCAAACGCTTATAACTTTTGCGTTTCAACTCCGATTTGAGTGATTCAAATTTCTAAATTTGTATAAAATTGAGATCTACCTAATTATGAATTTTATTTAATTTTTGGACTAAAGTTTTTCTCTGTAATATTATTTAATTGATTATTTAAACTTTAAATAATTATAACTTTTGCATTTTAACTCCGATTTGAACGATTCCAGTTCCTAAAAATTCATAAAATTATGTTCTCTCTGTTTATGGATTTTATTTGAATGTTTGGACACTTTTTGCCTATTGTTTATTCGTGTATTGCTATTTGCACGCTTTACGAGTAGACGTTGAAGTGCCGGAGGGATTCGAAGGAGAAGTATTGACTCAGGATCCAACTCAAGACCAAGAGCAAGTACTTTTTGAAGGCAAGTTATGCTTTGACCATATTGATCCCATTTTGAAATCTATTTTGGTTCAAATTATTGCATGCTAGTTCAATTAGAAAATACTTTATTTAAATATGGGAAATTAGATAAATACCTAATTGCTGTATGACACCTTGATTACTTAAGTATGTGCCATGACCCCTTGTCACCCTAGTTGTGGATTATTAGTTGGACATTACTAGATTGCCAACATGGGTTTGTAGATCGTTGTAGTATATGGCTTAGACCTGCTACGTGCTCATGACATGATTTTGGACACTCAAACGTTAATATTGACTTAATGACATATTGAACCTGTTTTGGAAAGGTATCATGTGATGTTGATGGCACGTGGTGCATGGTAATCAACTGGGGTTTGACAAATAGTTTTCGACCGGGGCATGTGGCAAGAATGATCAGGTGGGCCAATTGTGGCATTGGGAATGATGTTTTGGTTCTTCGGGTAGTCTTGCCCTGATCACCCTAAGGACTTCACCTTGCAAGCCTTTGAACTGAGTCAAACTTGCAACCACATGTCTGTAATGGGACGGACCTAGTTGATTAAGTTGCTAATAACGTACCTGTGGGATCTCAGGAGGTCAACCACACCCTTTGTGTATGTTGTACGGGGGAGCGTACTGGGGCTGAGGCTAGGTACCCATCTAACGGTTGGTTGGCCTAAACTTCGCCTTAGCTAAGGGAAGGGTTAGTGTGCAACGACCGGGAAGGACCACTTGTATTGTTAGAAGTTTCCGAAAGACTTTGTTACGGGAACTCGCCTTTGTGGTGTTTGACTGTATCTTGTGGGTAAAGTGCATAACCTCTGCAGAGTGCAAAAATCTATTCGAATAGCCGTGTCCGCGGTATTGGACATCGCTCGGGAATTACAGTCAAGGGTTAGACTTTCTCAAAAATAACTTGGACTTGAAAGGTTGGGTTGGATTAATAATGATGTTGATAGAAACGTGGATTAGGTTGGGAAAAGATGTTTACTAAACTCCTTGAAAAGGTAATTATACTTTACTTGTTACTACTGCTTTCGAATCTACTTATGATACTTGTCAAATGCTGTTTACTGCAAAAATACCTTTAGCCACTCCTTTGTATTAAGCCATGCATGTAGTATATTAGCTGCATTCTGTGCATGACTTGCTGAGTACCAAGTACTCACCCTTGCCACAATACAACACCAGTTGAAGAGGAGACTACACCAGCTTTGGAGGAGGAGCTCCAAGAGGAACCGTCTACTTAGGAAGCGAGCCCGGTCAGTTGCACTGTGGTATCTTTGGATGGTGCCACGGTTACCTTATTTTCCGCCGCTATTATTTCTCTCTTAATAAGTTTTCGCCTGCGTGGCGTATATTTGTAACTTGACCATAAGGTCGAGTAACCAGTTTGACTATTTAATTAAAGTACTTTATTAGTATCGAGTGGTATGATTGTGATATTCATCGATGTTAAGACTGTGTGCACTAGCGCGTTCCTGGACTAGTGCTGAATACACAGAGGGTCCGGATTTGCAAATTCGGGTCCCGACAGAGGTGGTATCAGAGCCATACTGACCGTAGGCTCAACCCTTAGCTAGAAAGGTCGTAGAGAGGATAAAACCTATTTTCTAAAGCTAAAAGTTTGTCAAGACAAGAAATGACATCTCGACTTATCCCGTTCTTTCTTTTCTTGTCTCTTGCTGAATTTTTCCTTACCTTGTCACGATTTAAAAATTTCGAGTTCTTACGTGAGCACTCTTGTGACAGATGGAGGGACAGTTCAACTACGTCGATCTGGAGGTTGGTCAAGCCGCGGAACTTTGGCGTATGCTACAGACTCTCGGAGAGTTTGAAAAGCCGCAATACCAAGTGGACGTGATCAGACAGGCAGGATTGATCAAGGCTTGCGACGTGAAGATTGTGGTACCTGCTAGGAAGAAGGGCCCAGGCAATCGCCCGATACACTGCACTGCCAGGAGGTCTACAATGCAGATGGGTATCCAAGAGGTGTCACGACGAGCAATGCGGCACATTACCCGTATCTACGCCAGAGAATTGGAGAGCACGGTGTTCCGATATCATCCGCGCAGTAATAACCTTCTTGACCCGAAGGCGATTCAGGTTGAGAATGCCATGGTTACACAGTTGGCACGACTTGTTGTCGCCCAGGAGGATGTACTCGATGATACAAGCAAGGAGCTAATGAAGGCCCGCAAGGAGATCACGACAGAGAAGAACAGATGGCGGGAAGCTCAAGAGTATGTGTCACACCTTCTGCAAAGGATTGGAGAGTTAGAGACGGCATTGTACGCACTGAGCGAGCCAATGCTCGAGCTACACGAGCTGCACCGAGGAGCCAGAGCTTGAGGAGGACACGCTTCTTCGACTACCACAGATGACACGATTCTTTGGACATGGCGATCGTTTCGCGCCTATGCCGCAGCGTCCGTATCCAGGCCGTGGAGGTCTTCTCGATGAGTGAGCGTAGGTTCTATAGTGAGACTCCTTCGCCGAGTCGCGGCATAGAATAAAGAGTCACCCTTTAGGCGTTAGACTCCAGTGTTAGTTTGATTTGGATTTTCATTGCTTGCTGAGTGTGTAGTATGTGTTGCAAGGCCCCTAGGCATTGTAAGCAACCATACCAAGTTACTATTGATTAAAATAATAAAGTTGGACTTTAAGTTACACCTTTCGCCCCGCATAAGTTCCATATTACTCATCTATTCCATTTTCCCTCTCATCTCTGAAACCTTGGAGCAATCGACAGATGATAAACACCCGCAGAAACCTTGGAGGCAATGGGAGTGGTTCTCGCCCAACAGAAAACCCCAATGATGGAGCACCAGCACCGCCACTAGACATGCAGAATTTTGGAGCATTTCTTGCTGCTCAGACTCAGTTGATGCATGCTATGATGCAACAGATGCAACATGTCACTGCTCAGGCCACCGCTAATCAAGTCAATCAGGGACAACGCCAGAATACCAAATTGTCAGAGTTCATGAGGACTCATCCACCCACTTTTTCTGGGAATGCCAATCCGTTGGAGGCGGATGATTGGTTAAGGTCAATTGAGAGGAAGCTACACATCGCTCAATGCATCGGAAATGAGAAGGTACTCTACGCTTCTCATCAGTTGGAAGGGACAGCCGCCGAATGGTGGGAGAACTTCTGTGCCACGCAAGAGAACCCTCAGGATATCACTTGGGAGGAGTTCACAGCTGCGTTTCGTCAGTATCACGTGCCTGAAGAAATCATGGATCTCAAGAGGGAGGAGTTCAGGGAACTGAAGCAGGGTAATCAGCCGGTGGCCGAATACCTGAACAGGTTCACACAGCTTGCTCGCTACGCACCTGAGGATGTAGTGACAGATAAAGCCAGACAGTCTCGTTTCATGAAGAGACTTAACTCAGGATTGCAGGTGGGATTGATCACCCACACCTTTCCAGATTTCCAAGAGTTGGTGAATAAGGCGCTTATTCTTGAGGACAAGCGCAAGGAACTGGATGAGAACAGGAAGCGCAGGATGCAACATCAGGGATCGCGTTAGGGAGCGCAGCAACGTCTGAGAGTTGCACCAAATCAATTTTTTAGATTCCAGCCACAGAATGCAACCAGGACACCGTCACCAGCACCAGGACCCGTCAATCAAAACTACCAGACCCCAGCCCCAGCTAGAAACGCCGCTCTAGGCAGCCAACAAAGAACAGTGAGACGCTGCTACAATTGCAACGAGCCTGGACACTTTGCCAACAGTTGTCCTAAGAAGACAGCAGGAGTGACCCCAGTCCGCTTCAACTTGGGATCCACACCAGCTAGGACGCCAGCACCAGGAGCCACACCAGGTGTGGTGAGAGGCCGAGTCAACCATGTCACCGCAGATGCACTTCAGAATGCTACGGACGTCGTACTGGGTAAGTTACTTGTTAACTCAGTACCTACGACAGTTTTGTTTGATTCCGGAGCTTCACATTCGTTTGTTTCTCAAGGCTTTGCTGCTAAAAATGATTTGGAGATTGCAAGACTTAAATGCATGCTTTTAGTTCAAACCCCTGGTTCCGAACTCCGAACGAAAGTAGGATGTTCTGGGGTGAGAATACTAATAGATGGGATAGAATTCCTAGCGAACATTATTATTTTGGAGACCCAGACCTTGGATGTCATCTTGGGAATGGATTGGTTATCCAAGCATAAGGCCGTATTGGATTGTGGACGAAGGACTATCTCAGTTGAGAGCTCGTGTGGAAAGAAAGTGGAATTTCAAGCTACTGCCGTTAGAGATGGACAGTTGATGGTTAACAGTACCAAGGCAATCAGCATAGAGGATGTCTCAGTAGTGAATGAGTACCCAGATGTTTTCCCTGAAGATCTACCTGGTATGCCGCCAGATAGGGACATAGAGTTTGTGATAGAGCTGGTACCTGGTACAGCAACGATAGCAAAGAGACCCTATCGGATGTCCACCGAGGAATTGGTAGAGATGAAGAAACAACTTGAAGAGTTAATGGAGAAAGGATTTATCAAACCGAGTTCGTCGCCGTGGGGAGCACCAGTTTTGTTCGTCAAGAAGAAGGACGGGAGTTTCAGGATGTGCATTGACTACCGTGCACTCAATGAAGTCACCGTGAAGAATAAGTATCCGCTACCCAGGATCGATGATCTGTTTGATCAGCTGAGAGGAGCCGGAGTTTTCTCCAAGATTGATCTGAGATCAGGATACCATCAGTTGAAGATCTGATCGGAGGATATTCCGAAGACCGCATTTTCGTCGAAATATGGACATTACGAGTTTACTGTTATGTCCTTTGGTCTGACGAATGCACCAGCATATTTCATGAATATGATGAATAAGGTGTTCATGGAATATTTGGACAAGTTTGTTGTTGTATTCATAGATGATATCCTAATCTATTCCAAGACAGAGGATGAACATGCAGAGCACTTGAGGCGAGTTTTGGAAAAGCTGAGGGAACATCAACTCTTCGCCAAGTTCAGTAAGTGTGATTTTTGGAAGGACAAGGTGGAATTCCTCGGACATGTAATGACCGCAGAAGGAGTCGCCGTTGATCCAAGTAAAGTAGAAGCTGTGTTACATTGGGAGCAGTCGAAGACTGTGACCCAGATCCGGAGTTTCCTTGGAATGGCAGGTTACTACCGCCGCTTCATTGAAGGCTTTTCAACAATTGCGAGACCTCTTACGCAATTGCTGAAAAAGGAAAAGAAGTTTACATGGACACCAGAGTGCGAGAAAGGATTCCAAGAACTGAAGACGAGATTGACGTTAGCACCAGTGTTGGTTCTGCCGGACGTCAATCAAAGCTTTGATATCTATTATGATGCATCGCGCCAAGGACTTGGATGTGTGTTGATGCAGAACGGAAAGGTTGTTGCCTATGCATCAAGGCAGTTGAGGCCGCATGAGGAGAATTACCCGACACATGACCTAGAGTTAGCTGCCGTAGTGCATGCCTTGAAGATATGGCATCACTATCTGATCGGGAACAGATGTGAAGTGTACACGGATCATAAGAGCCTTAAGTACATATTCACCCAGTCGGATCTGAATATGAGGCAAAGGAGGTGGTTAGAGTTGATCAAGGACTATAATGTTGGAATCCATTACCATCCTGGAAAGGCCAACGTAGTAGCCGATGCTCTGAGTCGGAAAAGCCATACTGTGAGTATGTTGCTAGCCACAAGTCAGGATGAGCTATGTGAGAATTTCCAGAGAATGAAGATTGAGGTGGTACCTAGCGGATTCTTGGCCGCATTGGAAGTGAAGCCTACCCTAGAGGATCAGATCCGAGAAGGACAGAAGGATGATGACAAGATCCGCAGGATTAAGTCCATCAAGGAGGAAGGCAAGGCAGAGGACTTCAAGCTAGATGAGCAGGGCACGTTATGGATGAGGGATCGCATTTGTGTGCCGAACAGGAAGGAGCTGAAGCAGTTGATTCTAGAAGAAGCCCATGACTCCAAGTACTCGATTCATCCTGGAAGTGCCAAGATGTATCAAGACTTGAAGGAGAGATTCTGGTGGCCGAGCATGAAGCGTGAAGTTGCCGAGCATGTTGCATTGTGCGACGTATGCCAGAGAGTCAAGGCAATGCATCGAGAGACAGCGAGGATTGTTGCACCACCGAAGATACTGAGTGGAAGTGGGAGGAAATCGAATGGATTTCATCACCGGTTTACCCAAGACTCAAGGGGTTATGACTCCATATGGGTTATAGTGGATCGCTTGACCAAAGTAGCCCATTTTATCCCGTAAAGACCACTTACTCGGGGATAAGTTAGCGAGTTGTATATGATCGGGATCGTCTGCTTGCACGGAGTGCCAAAGAAGATAAATGTCGGATAGAGGTACCCAGTTTACCTCGAGGTTCTGGAATAAGCTACATGAAGCCATGGGAACCCGTTTGAACTTTAGTACAGCCTATCATCCACAGACGGATGGGCAGACCGAAAGAGTCAATCAGATTCTGGAAGATATGCTAAGAGCGTGTGCATTGGCTTATGCTACCTCTTGGGATAAGAGTTTGCCGTATGCCGAGTTCAGTTACAATAATAGTTACCAGGCTAGTTTACAGATGTCACCTTTTGAGGCACTGTATGGTCGACCCTGTCGGACGCCATTAAACTGGAATGAGACCGGCGAGCGCCATGTCTTTGGGCCTGATATTCTTCAAGAAGCGGAAGAGCAGATTGCCATGATTAGGGAACGGTTGAAGATAGCCCAATCACGACAGAAGAGTTATGCTGACAATCGTCGCCGGGATTTGAGTTTTGAACCATAAGACTTTGTATACCTCAGAGTTACGCCTCTCAGGGGAGTTAAGAGGTTCCATGCCAAAGGGAAACTCGCACCCCGTTATGTTGGACCATTTAAGATTTTGAGCCGCAGAGGCGAAGTTGCTTACCAGCTGGAGTTACCGCAGTCATTAGCAGGAGTGCATGACGTGTTCCACGTGTCCCAGTTGAAGAAGTGTCTCTGAGTCCCTGAGGAACAGACACCGCTAGAGTCAATTGAGTTGCAAGAAGATTTGACTTACAAGGAGCACCCCGTGAAGATTCTAGATAATGGATCGAGAGACGAGGAACAAGTCAACCTGCTTCTGTAGAGTTAAATGGAGCAACCATGCAGAGAGCGAAGCAACTTGGGAGCGCGAAGAGGATTTGAAGAAAGAGTTTCCGAACCTATTCTTTAGTAAGCCTTGAATCTCGGGGACGAGATTACATTAAGGGGAGGTTTGTAACACCCCAAAATTTTGCTTTTCTTAAGTTCATGTGTGATTTGGCACTTTGGTGAATTTTTGGAATTTTCTGGGATTTATTTGGATTTATTTGGAATTTATTTGAATTTATTCCATTTTGAAATAATTAAAGAATTAAACTTTGCAAATAAAAATTTGTTGGAAATATTTTATTTGAGTCCAAAATGTCCCAAAATATTTTCCAGAATTTTTCTGGAATTTTTCTGAGTCTTTTGCTATTTTTAATGAATTAAATGAATTTCTGGGAATTATTTTAAATATTAAATCGCTGGAAAATCGAGTCGGGTCAAGTACTGTTCATCCGACCAGACCCGAGTCCGAGTTCGACTCGAGTCCGACCCGAGCCACGTGACTTGACCGAACCCCATTCGATCCCGACCGTTGGATCGAGATCCAACGGTCCAAATTGGACCGCACCGGTTCGACTTGAGTCCGGGTCGGATCCGATCGTGACCGTCGATCGTGCCACGTGGACGGTCGTGCGTCGTCGTCTCCGTCGAATCCGAGCCGGACTCCGCCGCCGCGTAGCCGCCGCGTCCGGTTAGGTTTCCGTTTTGTGCGCGCATGTCAAGGCCATTTAAGGCGTGGGTCATCGTCCGAGGTTCGCTTCAACCGTGCGCACCTTTTGCCCCACCTCCCGAAACCCTAGCCGCCGCCGTTCGTGCCCGATTGCTCGCCGGAGTTGGTTGGGTCTCCACGGTGGTTTCTGCCGTCTTCCGCGTGTCGAGCCGGTTCAGAGTCGTCGACCGAGCCCGTATCTGAAAACCCCTCGCCGAGACGCGCCCGAGCCGTGCACCCATCTCGCCGGAGGAGCACCGCAACGCCGCTTCGAAGGTCGCCTTCCCCAGCTCCGTTTGTCCCCGACCACCGCACCGCCATCAGCCCTCGCGAGCTCTGTGCGCCGTCCGATCTTGATCGTGCGGTTGAGGTGAGTTCACGTGTTTCCAAACCCGATTAGATCTGGACCGTTGGATCAAGATCCAACGGCCCACGATCACCACATGCCGTAGCAGCGTTAACGTAGGGTTAGATCTGGACCGTCCGATCTAGATCGAACGGCCCACGATCACCGTGTAGTTTTCAATGTGTAAACCCTGAATCTAATCGCGGCCGTTGATTTTCAAATCAACGGACACGATCGTGCCACGTAGCCTAGGCGCGCCGCACCGTGCGGGCGCACGTGGGCCGCTGACACGCGGGCCCGCATGTCAGCCGCACCAAGCCATGCGCCAGTCCACCGTGGACCCGTGCCGCCTGTGGACCCAGTCCATGGACCGGACACGTGGCAGCGCCCGGGAGGGGCCACGTGTCATCTTGGCGTCGCCATAGATGACGTCATCACGGACCGTTCGGTGGTAGCGTCGGCAAGTCCACGTGGACCAATCGGATACTGACACGTGTCCTCGCTGACGCAATAATTAATTTCCGAAAAGAAAATGATTTATTAATTCGAAATAATGATTTCAGATTTTCATTCAAACTTCAAACGCTTATAACTTTTGCGTTTCAACTCCGATTTGAGTGATTCAAATTTCTAAATTTGTATAAAATTGAGATCTACCTAATTATGAATTTTATTTAATTTTTGGACTAAAGTTTTTCTCTGTAATATTATTTAATTGATTATTTAAACTTTAAATAATTATAACTTTTGCATTTTAACTCCGATTTGAACGATTCCAGTTCCTAAAAATTCATAAAATTATGTTCTCTCTGTTTATGGATTTTATTTGAATGTTTGGACACTTTTTGCCTATTGTTTATTCGTGTATTGCTATTTGCACGCTTTACGAGTAGACGTTGAAGTGCTGGGAGGGATTCAAGGAGAAGTATTGACTCAGGATCCAACTCAAGACCAAGAGCAAGTACTTTTTGAAGGCAAGTTATGCTTTGACCATATTGATCCCATTTTGAAATCTATTTTGGTTCAAATTATTGCATGCTAGTTCAATTAGAAAATACTTTATTTAAATATGGGAAATTAGATAAATACCTAATTGCTGTATGACACCTTGATTACTTAAGTATGTGCCATGACCCCTTGTCACCCTAGTTGTGGATTATTAGTTGGACATTACTAGATTGCCAACATGGGTTTGTAGATCGTTGTAGTATATGGCTTAGACTCACGCGTGCTCATGACATGATTTTGGACACTCAAACGTTAATATTGACTTAATGACATATTGAACCTGTTTTGGAAAGGTATCATGTGATGTTGATGGCACGTGGTGCATGGTAATCAACTGGGGTTTGACAAATAGTTTTCGACCGGGGCATGTGGCAAGAATGATCAGGTGGGCCAGTTGTGGCATTGGGAATTATGTTTTGGTTCTTCGGGTAGTCTTGCCCTGGTCACCCTAAGGACTTCACCTTGCAAGCCTTTGAACTGAGTCAAACTTGCAACCACATGTCTGTAATGGGACGGACCTAGTTGATTAAGTTGCTAATAACGTACCTGTGGGATCTCAGGAGGTCAACTACACCCTTTGTGTATGTTGTACGGGGGAGCGTACCGGGGCTGAGGCCAGGTACCCATCTAACGGTTGGTTGGCCTAAACTTCGCCTTAGCTAAGGGAAGGGTTAGTGTGCAACGACCGGGAAGGACCACTTGTATTGTTAGAAGTTTCCGAAAGACTTTGTTACGGGAACTCGCCTTTGTGGTGTTTGACTGTATCTTGTGGGTAAAGTGCATAACCTCTGCAGAGTGCAAAAATCTATTCGAATAGCCGTGTCCGCGTTATTGGACATCGCTCGGGAATTACAGTCAAGGGTTAGACTTTCTCAAAAATAACTTGGACTTGAAAGGTTGGGTTTGATTAATAATGATGTTGATAGAAACGTGGATTAGGATGGGAAAAGATGTTTACTAAACTCCTTGAAAAGGTAATTATACTTTACTTGTTACTACTGCTTTCGAATCTACTTATGATACTTGTCAAATGCTGTTTACTGCAAAAATACCTTGAGCCACTCCTTTGTATTAAGTCATGCATGTAGTATATTAGCTGCATTCTGTGCATGACTTGCTGAGTACCAAGTACTCACCCTTGCCACAATACAACACCAGTTGAAGAGGAGACTACACCAGCTTTGGAGGAGGAGCTCCAAGAGGAACCGTCTACTTAGGAAGCGAGCCCAGTCAGTTGCCTGTGGTATACTAGATGGCGCCACGAAGTTACCTTATTTTTCGCTGCTATTATTTCTCTCTTAATAAGTTTCGCCCTGCGTGGCGTATATTTGTAACTTGACCATAAGGTCGAGTAACCAGTTTGACTATTTAATTAAAGTACTTTATTAGTATCGAGTGGTATGATTGTGATATTCATCGATGTTAAGACTGTGTGCACTAGCGCGTTCCTGGACTAGTGCTGAATACACAGAGGGTCCGGATTTGCAAATTCGGGTCCCGACATTGATTTAAACTAGGTTAATTCTTAAACGTCTTTTTATGATTAGATGATCTGGATATAAAGTGTTTAAATCAAGATCTTATGTATACAAATGTGGGAATTTTTTTAATAATACAATTTTTAATCAAAATTGCAAAACTAAACATCGGGGAATTGAAATTACAGAAATATACATCTCTCGCCGGTTGAACAGGCGACATAAGCCTATTGCCCAACTAACGGGCGACATGAGGCTGTTCGGGTCTCTGTCGCCCGTCGAATGGGCGACATAGTAAACATCGCCTGATGAACAGGCGACAGTATAAAAATCACCCGATGGATGGGTGACAGAGCGTGGCGCGGGTTTATGTCGCCTGTTGAACGGGCGACAAAAGCGCTAATACAAATCGCCGCACGCGGCCCTGGCGCATTCGAGCAGTTGAACGAGAATAAAAGAAACAAAGAAAGAAAGAGAGGAAGAGGGGAGAAGGAAAGAGAGGAAGATGGGAGTAAAAGAGAGGCGCATTCGAGCCAACACGAAATATTTGCAAGTAATTGCTTGTTGTTTAATTTTTGTAGCTGTAGATCTAGCAAATCTAGTTAGATGTAGGTAGATGTAGCAAATATAGTTAGATGTAGGTAGATCTAGCAAATCTAGTTAGATGTAGGTAGATCTAGCAAATCTAGTTAGATGTAGGTAGAAATTTTTCGTTGTTTAATTTTTTTAGTAGTAAATTATGATTGAGTAGAAATAATTTTAGATTTAGATCTAGGTTTGTGTGCGTTGATCTAGCGAATGTAATGTTTTACACTGATAGAAGTACGTCCATATATATATATTCATTTCTTAGGAATGTAGTTGGGTAGATATAGCGAATGTAGTTAGATATAGGTAGAGTAGAAATTAATTGTAGAGAATGTAGTTAGAGTAGTAATTATTTCGTTGTTTAATTTTTTAGCAGTAAATTATGATTGAGTAGAAATAATTTTAGATCTAGGTTTATGTACGTAGATCTAGCGAATGTAGATATTTTATACCGATACAAGTGCATCCATATATATATTCATTTCTTAGGAATGTAGTAAGGTAGATATAGCGATTGTAGTTAGATGTACGTAGATATGTATTGTTAGGAACGTAGTTATATTTTCTATGAATAGATCTATATTTTTGTAGCATATAGATGTAGTTATGTTAGGTGTCATAGTGTTTTTTACGGAAAGTAATTAATTCGTGGGTGAATGAATGGATTCGCAGAGCCGATGGTGCATAAGGCATTTGGGTGCAAACTTCTACAAGCAATTCAGGAACAAGGAACTCATGAACATATTCAAAAGACTATGTAAGCAGAACCAGGAGAGCAAGTTCCGAACTTTGTGAAAAAATATTGATGAGCTGACAAGAAAACACAAGGAGGAGCAGGCGAACAAGACTACTGGCAGCGAAACACACGATCAGGCGGAGCCTCTTTCCCCCCTGCCAACAGAAGATGAGGCGACTAATCGTCATCGAAAGCAAAGGGATAGGATCAAGCACGAACCGAAAGAAAAGTGAGCACTATTACATGACACACATGGTGCCAGGTACGGTGTGATGACCAGTAACTTTGCAGGAGTTTACCACTAGGTAATGAGAGGGATGAGGTGTCTCCCATTGGTGGGAATTGTTGAAGGAGTGCTGCGGGGCACAACCAAGTACTTTGTCGACAGACATCAAGTTGCTGAGATAGTGATGAGAGATGAGAAGTTCCTGTACTCTTCCATGATCAGTAAATACATGGATGAGAAGAGTCAGAAGGCGGTCAAGCATAGAGCTATAAAAGTTGGTGCACGAACACTGCACTTCGAGGTGATCTGTAAGGATAAAGGACGGCGTGGAACCAACCAGAAGGTTGTCATCCAGGAGTGCATAATAAAGGCTTATTGCAAATGCTCGTGTAACAAGCCCTACCTTTTGCATAGGCCGTGTTCTCATGTGATAGCCGCATGTGCTTTATTTGGAATGCAATCTGGTACATATCTATCTGAATATTTTAAGAAGGAAAGGGTGATGGCAACTTGGAGTGAGGAGCTTTATGGTTATGGTGTTGTGGGTTCTTTCACCACAACTCCTAGTGCTAATGAAAGGTTCTGGGTCCCTGATTTTGATGCAAGAAGATGTAAAGCAGGGCGTTGGAAAACAAGGCATATCAGAAATGACATGATGAGTCAGAAGCTGGAAAACGCGTGAAGAAATGTTCATTGTGTAAGCAAACAGGACATACGTTCAAGAATTGCCATGCACAAAACGAAGAAGATGAAGGTGGAGATGGCAATCCGACGGTGGGGGATGGATCGTCCTCTGCGAGGAGTGCTACACGACACCAACGTACCACATGAGAAGCAATTTAATCAATGTACTGTGTGTTGTGTGAACCCTATGTGTAAGCATGTTGCATGTAGCTGTGAGTGTTGTGCATTGACAAATTATTGTAACTGTTTCAATATATTTATGATGATTGAACAGTTTTATGTGTGTATTTGTTTGAACATATTGTTCTGATTCTTCTATAGTTTTTTGTACGCTTTTGTTTCTATATGCATTTTAATTATAACTCTTATTTATGTAATTTGCAGGTATGGCTGACTAGCTTGGAGATGACGAGTGGCCCTTCGAGTTGCTAGATCAGGTCATTGATGATCGTCACCGTGCCCACTTCACCACTGCTTTTCCAGAGGAGGGAGGCGATCCTGTGCAGCTTAGCGTCCTTCGACCGAGGACACCGCAGTACTCCTGGGCACTCGATCCTCGTTGGATCCCCAGGTAACATATTAGTTTTTAGATTTCTTAATATGTTTGTTGTAGTATCATTATTAGTGTTGTACTGATATTAATTACATGTTTCTTCTTTCGTAGGCTTCGAGCTTCAGGATTGCTGACATTCGCCCGGATGGTGGAGGATGTGGGTCACTGGTTCCCGTTCGACAGGTCCCTGATCACCGCTCTGGTGGATCTGTGGAGGCCGGAGACCCACACCTTCCATCTACCCGTCGGGGATATGGGGATCACTTTGCAGGATGTGTCGTACCGGCTCGGCCTCCCGATCGCCGGTGACACTGTGGTGGCCCAGGACGTCGACCCTACGTGGCACCAGCAGCTACTTCAGCGGTTCCAAGGTGTGCTACCACCTCCTGGGTACCATGCCTTCAGCAACACACACGGTCCGACACTGCGGTGGCTTCGACAGTTCGTGGTACGCAACTAGCCTTTAAAATAATAAGTACTCTTGAATTACAGCTTAAAATAACAAGTATCAAGTGATCTTCTATTTTACAGTCGGCGCAGATCGTCGAGCCTGCGGACGAGTACAAGGTCAGCCACCACCTGGAAGCGTACCTACTGTGGCTGTTTGGCTGGTGCTTGTTCATGAGCTCCCATGGGGATAGCATGGATAGGCACCTTGTCCAGTTCATGAGGGAGATCGCGAACGCACCCCTTGACATTGTGCCACAGTACTCCTGGGGGTCCGCTGTGCTCTGCCGCACGTACCGGACCCTCTGCGACGGTTGTTCCTGGATCAGCGGCGAGTCGACCTTTGGAGCATGCCCACTGCTGGTACAGCTGTGGGCATACGAGAGGTTCCAGATCGAGCGGCACGACATCGACCTATGGCCTCTTGAGCCTGCAGGCGACGACGACGTCGACGGTTCAACCATGGGCACCATCTGGTGCCACTGATGGGTAAGATATTGCAATTACGATTTTGGCACTTTTGCTTTAACATTTGTGAGTACTAACAGTAACGTTCTGTTGTCACTGCAGCCTAGGTGGGTACACAGGACGGTGCGGATGGGCTACCCACAGTTCGTCACTGTGTTCGACCACCTCATCAACGACCATGTACGCTGGACGCCGTACGCACAGGCAGAGGTCCAGCTTCGTGTGACGGGCGCCCTGTCGACCCTTTGCACACAAGACGCGGCATACTGGTGCACACGGCGGTTCCTCCTATTCGATGTCCCGGTCGAGGCCTACGCTGTCCATCGAGTGATGAGGCAGTTCGGCCTACGATAGGAGTTCCCAGTCTCGGTCGGCCGTCTGGTCCCACACGCCGCCCACACATAAGTTCCCTCAATCGATATTCCATAATTAATATCATGTATTGTCATCTAATAATTCTATATTTGTTTCTAATCCACAGCTAGACTAGGAAAGGGGTGCATAGGGCCACCCCCTGGCACGTACGGATGGCACCATGGGTCCAGGAGTGGGCAGGAGCCCTCGAGGATGTCCATGCTGATGATGCACCGTACGACCTGGAGACGTACCGGGCGTACCGAGAGTGGTACACTTCTCGTACCCGTGTACGTCTAGTATGCATTGACCCGGATCCTCCCAGGCAAGTCCCCAGGGCGAGAGACATGTATCCCGCCTATACGGACTCGGCTCTGCACACTGCAGTACGTTGTGTCCTGTATATGATTTCATGCACAATCATTTCTTAGCTATACTAACTAATTCGTGATGTCTTTTTCAGACTGATATGATAGCCCGGGTCTACGAGGACTCTTCGAGGTTGCTTTTGCGATTGACCGACAGCTTAGAGGTGACCAGAGAGGACGTAACCTCCTTGCTCGTCAGGTTTTAGGATGGCTCGGAACACGCCCTCGAGTTGGCTGGATGCCACCTGCCTCCTGGTGTGGGCCCTGCCGTGCCACTTGGGACAGGCAAGGGATCTACAGGTGGTGTAGCCTTTCATGCTGGAGGTGCCTCTTCTTCACACGGCGGTGCAGCCTTTCACGCTGGAGGTGCTGGGGGTGAGTACTGCAGTGCACTTTTCATGTTTTGTATTTACTTTTCATGTTTTGCACTCACTTTTTGAATGCTCTCAATAATTCTTCACTTTCTATAGGTACACAGACACAGTGGTTGCCGCCTGCAGCTGATGACTACGACGGGCAGGGTGATGACCAGGAGGACACCGTGTCGAGGTTCCTCATCGATCCACTCCGAGTTCAGCTTGGTAGCTCACAGTGGCAGGGGGCACCACCAGCGACGCAGCATGGGTCATCGCAGCGGCAGTGGGCACCACCACCGACGCAGCCTGGGTCATACAGTGGCAGGCACCACCACCACCAGCGCAGCCTGACCAGTCGGTGTACGCCACACCTCCAGTGAGACCATAAAGGGCCCACCACGCGCCGACGCAGCTGACATACTCTCGGAGTCAGATCCCGAAAAGGGGCCGGCACTAGTTTCTTTTGTTTTTCATTGTTCGTAGTTTCTTTTGTTTTTTATTGTTGGTACTTTCATTTGTTTTTTATTGTTGGTAGTTTCAATCATATGTAATCAGTTAAACCTTCATAATACGCACTTAGTTAAACCAATCGATGATTTTCATGCAACCAGCTCATGTTTCACTGACAAAGTACTAATTCTAAACCAGTTCATCGCAGACAGGATTTCAAAAAGAAACTTGCCACGAGGATGTAGCACGGCCAGCTTTCAGAGAGTAAAATGAGGGCTACCCGAAAGCCCCGAATTGTGCGAGCACGGCCTGCAGGCAGTGGATGACAACACACTGACTACTCATTTGTTAGCTGAAAAAGCTGATAAGACAACACACTGAAAAAGCAGATGTGACAAAAGCTAAAAAAGTAGGTATGACAACACGCTGAAAAGGCTAAAAAAAGCTCGAATTGACATCACACTGTCATCAGCTCTCTCAGGCCAATTGGAAAACATGCTGCCACCGAAAACTTGCTATAAATATGGACGCATGCCCAGCATATTCATTCCACACTGAAACATCGAGCATTTCATATCCTCTTCCTCCTCTTGCTCATATCATCTTCTTCCTAATCCCACTTCAGCGTTCTTCCCTTGTGTGAAGGCCATGTCTCAAACATCGAGCTCAACGAATCTGAGAGCCCTTGCGCTTGCCAATGCAAGGCGAGTCGATTGCCCTAATTGCCATGTGGAAGCTAATGTGTTATACTCCACCACTCCGACAAATTACGGTCGGGTGTTTTATAAATGCCCTAATTACTCTGTAAGTTAAAATGTAGTTCGATTTCTTCACATTTTGATTATTATTATTTTCTTCGCGTTGTTTGTTTCTTCTGAGATCTGCTTTCTTTCCATCGTCATGTAGTCTGCAGGATGCCAATATTTTCAGTGGGCAGACACCCTGAATACATCGATGGAGCGCCGTAGTAGCGCAACACCAGAGAGGATGCTGTCCGGCCTTGAGCAGAGGATGGACCCAACGCTCGAGCAGAGGATGAACCCAACGCTCGAGCAAAGGCTTAACATGCTGACCTTAAAGGTGGAGCGCATTTTAGATCATATCAAGTTGCTAGAGAAGGTGATGTATGTAGTTATCCTTGTAATAATTTTGTCTGCAATTGCGAACTAGTTCGTACTGTATGCGCCACGTATGTTAACTTCTTTTTCTATGTCATGCAATGCAATGGTTCCATTTCTGTCATCTATTTTCTCTCATTTTTTGTAACTATTATTTTACTTGTTCGTGGTACTCCTTTCAGTTTTAAGCTATTATAAAGAGTCTGGCCTACCTTTCAGTTTTAAGTCATAAGTTCTTCTAGCAATTTTGTCACTATTGTAATGCCCTTGTAATACAATCCATTGCTTATTTAATCATCTCAACTTTCATTGTATGTGCCCTACTGAGGTTGAGTTTGCTTACTAAGGTTACTGGCTACATCTACTTGCTTTTCACATTGATCGTAATGACTTAAAACACTTTATATAACATTTTCCTGCGCTAAACTATTCATAACATGAGTTGTTGTCGACTATAATACTTAGGGTTATTGCACCACTGCCATATATCAAATAGCAAATATGGTCCATTCTTCCTAAAAATTACATTTGGACATGATATTTTACTTGGTTCCAGAGACTTAGTTCCAGCTAGACCACAGAGGGTCCACCGCGTGCTGGCTTGATGGGTGACAAGTCAGGCAGCTTTTCACAAAGGGTGACAGGTGCTGCAGCTTTGATGATGAGTGACACATCGTGCAGCCTTTCATAGAGGGTGATAGGTGCTGTAGCATTGATGATGGGTGACACGTTGTGCAGCTTTTCATAAAGCATCACAGGTCATGCAGCTTTTCCAAAGGGTGACAGGCCATGCAGCTTTCATAAAGTGTGACAATCCATGCAGCTTTCATGATGGGTGACAGGCCATGCAACTTTCATAAAGAGACAAGTGTTGTAGTTATGTGGAGAAGCCCCTCACCAGCACTATAAAAACCGGCAGAGAGAGGGATAGACTTCCACTGCCAAACCAGTAATAAACTTTAGCCGACTTTACACAAATTTAGGGCACGATGTCGTTCTACCGTTGCCTCTTCAGCAACCGAAACTTAACCCACCCCCCGAATACCCGGATGCGAGTAGTGTTGACGCCCCAGTTTTGCCGGAGTTGCCCCGGTCGAAATGCGACTGCAACCTTCTGGCGAAGATGATGCAGTCTACGCACGAAGATACGGCCGGCCGTGCTCACTACTGTTGTGCCCGCGGCTACGCGGTAAACCAATTGGTGTCCATACAAATTAAGGTAACACTACCATTTCATGCATCGTTCTTTGTTTTTTTAGCACAAGGACCGGTGTTGCTTCTTCCAATGGATCGACGAGCTGGAACAACGTGACTACGAATTTATCTAAAACTGCCACGACGCCTACCCCACTTCGCCCAAGAAATTCACCAGGTGGGAGAGGCCGCCGGGATGTGTCCCCTATATAGATCGACCGGAGTTAAGAGTGGGTGGGCAAGGGACGAACCAATCAGTGAGTTTCATGCGACCTTCTCATGTATCACTCACAAATTAGTAATTCTAAACCAGTTCATCACATACAGGACTTCAAAAAGAAACTTGCAAAGTCAAGGGATAAACCTCCTCCTCAAGGGCCACCCGAAAGCCCCGAATTGTGCGAACACGGCCTGCAGGTAGTGGTTGATACATGCCACGAGGATCTAGCGGACCGAAGATTCTACTGGTGCCCTTTAGCCGAGGATGAATGGTACTGGTACTTCAACTTGGTGGACCCCGAGACGTACCACCCACATCTCAAACTTCCCGTCTTGGATAAATGGGGGGAGCAACTCTCGCCGTGGTGCTACTACCTCCCAAAAAAGCCACACCCCAAGTACGCCTACGGTATTATTCAACAACCACAGCGGGCATACTGCATTGACTGCAGGGCACGCTTCTGGTTATACAACGATAAGCCCAACACATACCTCTTGAACCATATAGCGGAATGCGAGCCGAAACAGAAGAGGTGTCTCGGCGAGTCTCTAGAAGTGCAAGAGGGTTCCTCCTCTCCAAGAGAAAAGGATAAGGGGAAGTAGCCGGCCGAGGTCCGCACTACGCAACAAATCCTTGACGGATTACAAAGACCATCCGGGAACTCGGGTGTTATTAATATAGGGAATGTGGGGAATCGGGAGGGAAGAGATCCATATAAAAAAGACAAAAAAATTATGTTTTATACCCCCGAGATGTTCGGCATAGGCTACCCATTCGGCCACAGCGGGGAGCATTACGCACCCCCATGGAGCTCTTTCATAAGAGAGATTGAGCGGTGTCTGAGAATAAATCGTGAAAGATTCACGGGTGATGTCATATGTAGAAAATGTGGCGCATCATTCCCACTCTACGAACATAGGCGGAACGATCACTTGTTCCACCATGACAATTAGTGTTATCGTCAGTTCTTCTAGCAATGTCATCACTGTTGTAAATGCCCTTGTAATATAATCTGTTGCTTATTTCATCATCTGAACTTTCGTTGTATCTGCCCTACTAAGGTTGAGTTTGCTTACTAAGGTTGTTGGCTGCATCTACACGCTTTTCACAATGATCGTAATGACTTAAACACTTCGGCTAAAGTTTTCCTGAGCTACTATTCATATCATGAGTTGTTGTCAACTAGGGTAATTGCACTAGTAGAATTTAGATGAAAAAAAGGTGTAAATAAAATATTTTTTCAGAATATGGTAGTCCATATATCAAAGAGCAAATCTTTTATATTATTGCAAAAAAGTACATTTAAACGTGATATTTTACGGGCTGTCGAAAAGGCTTAAGTGTTATTGTTTGTTGTCGACAATAATACTTAGGGTTATTGCGATAGTAGAATTTGTATGTAAAGAAAGGTGTAAATAAAATATTTTTTTTAGAATATGGTAGTTCATATATCAAATAGCAAATCTGTTGTGTTATTGCAAAAAATTACATTTAAACATGATATTTTACTGGCTGGCGAAAAGGCTTAAGCGTTATCGTTTGTTGTCGACAATAATAGTTAGGGTTATTGCACTAGTAGAATTTAGATACAAAGAAAGGTGTAAATAAAATAATTTTCTAGAATATGGTAGTCCATATATCAAAGAGCAAATCTGGTCCCTTCTTCCTAAAAATTACATTTAAACTTCATATTTTACGGCCAGCCAAAAATGCTTAACTGTTTCATGTAAGGCCGGCTTCTTATAGTTATTTGGTTTATTCAACTAAGTTCATTCATAAATATTTTTGAAAAAATGGGACATGTAATACCCTATGAATAAGTGATATTTATTTCACGATTTTTTGAGCCATGGTTTGTATAGTTTCTTCATAATACAAAATAGGGTCTTTAATTAAACCTGATTTAAACAATTTCAATTTGCATGGAATATAGTAGTTTTTATTACATAATCTGGATCCTTATAGCTTAATAAAAATTTAGAAATTTATTTCGTTCGATTTGGAGCTTAATAAAACTTACAAAATTGTCCCCAAGTCTTTGTTCCCCTTTCATCAGGCGATTCTCCTTCTGTCGCCGATTGATCGGGCGGCTCTATTTATGTCGCCCATTAATCGGGTGATTTACCTTCTGTCGCCCGTCTGTTCGATGACATCATCGCCTGTCGCCTGTTGGTTGGACAATATATGCCTGTCGCCGAACCAACAGGCGACAGACGTATATTTCTGTCATTTTTTCCCCGACGTTTATTTTTGCAATTTTAAATAAAAATTGTATTATTTAAAAAAATTCTACAAATGTGTACTTGCGATAGGAATTGTTATATAACATACATGCTTAGAGATGTAATAAAAATAAAGATTGAACTTAATTAGGGTTTAATTAATTTAAAGTCTTGATATTCAAATTCAACGATCAAGTTAAGACATGAAGGTAACTTCTCACTCTATACTAATCTGTGTGTATTAAACTAATATCTAATTAGAGATATTAATTAAGCTAACACAATTTTGAGCTTATTTGATTTAGTCGAGATAAGGGTCATTTGAATCTACTAAAGTCTATTTTAACTTTAGGTTTGATATTTTATGTCAGGTTCTTATTTACAAAATATTACTTTAATGGTAATATTCATATAAGGCCTTTATATGACTCCTGAGTCTGCAGATCATTTGGTTAATGTGAGACCCCGGATCGGCTATCCGAAATCTCCTGTGTATTTCCGTACTAGTAACAGATCAGTAGCTAGTACACACAGTCAACAGTGATACATCATTTCCGAACATGACGAAAATTGTAACATAAATATTAAAGTATGGGCCACATGGTCGCTTATTACAATACTCGGCCAAAAGACCAGAGACATGACAGCGGAAAATGAAAGCAAAAACAAGCGAACACCAAAACGCCACAGGCGACGACTAGAAACGCGACTAGCTATCCTGGCAGTCCTCCTCGAACTCCTCGGGGAAGAACTCACCATCTTCAGCTGCGTCTTGATAATTTTTTGATGATGACAAGTTGATGTAGCACGTGAGTACAAAAGTACTCAGCAAGTCGAGGAAAGTATGATTATGTGGGGCTTTCCAAAGGAAGCTTAACAGGGTTCTTTTGCACAAAGCCAAATTTTATTAAACCGTACTTAAGTAATAAGTTTCACAAAGCATCTTTTAACAATTCTTTTTAACAATGGAATTATTTAATATTGCAGTGAAGGTTTTATCCACCATCACTAATATAAAGGCTATAACCGCCAACTTTTAAAAGATCAAGGTTAATCATATGACTCCATCCGTCAAGTCTAAAACAGGTTCTTTCCACCTGGTTGGCTCTATCCGCCAAACAATCATCCGAGAGTTCTAACCACTCCCGAATCCCAAAACAAAACACCTTTTAGTTTTAAAACCAAAACCAAAATCTACCAATATGAAAGCATTCTTCGCTTTGCCTTTGACCGTAGGCACGGCTATTCGAATAGTTTTAACTCTGCAGAGGTGTACAACTTTACCCACAAGACATGATCATCTCTTGGTGCCAAGCTATTAACACACTTCCTTTGGTGTGCCGGCAGAGAGATCATGACAAGGCCGTTACAATGTATTCACCTAATCCGACCCACCCGCTGAGGTTTCACCGCTGTTAGGGTTCCATCCGCCCAGTACAGAAGCTCCCTCTTGCGCCGTGTGAGAAAAACGACATTGCCTCTATTCGGCACTCACATTCCACCATTTGGTGAGTCTAAATTAGGTTTCTACAAATTAGTTAGCCAGGTCGTACCATTATAGACATGTGGTAGTACGGTTATGCTCAGAATGGACAATCACAAGCGTCGGTCCTTAATTGACTCGGGGCGGTACTTGCACAAGACAACTAGTGCTCCATCCGCACCCACCCGACAATCCAATCCGCCCAAGTCCAAAGCATTTTTCTTTTTCTTTTGAATTTTAGAAAAACAGTACCAAAATCATATAATCAATTCCAAATCATATTTGAAATCATTAATTTTGAGTAATCCCACCCATGGGTTGTTTTCATCGATAACTGTCCTAAGCAATTCTACCGTACTATTATACAAAGGGTACCATATAAGCATTTACATGGCATAGCAATTGTCCTAGGGTTACAAATAACATGGATGTCGATGACAAAGGAGGAATTTACAATTTGGATTAACTATACACTTATATTTAACATACGATGATAAACATAGCATGCAAGTTATAAACTGTTTAAAACATGTTTATAAAAGTAGGATCAATATGCGTCAAGAAGACTTGCCTTCAGTCGCGGGAAGGTCGTCGAACGTGGAAAGTTCGATGGCGGGGTCGGCGGTCGCGTCGGGGTCCTCGGCTACGCGCAAAACGAGGCAATAAATAAATACAAGAAAATAAATAAAATAAAAAAAAATACAAAATTAGTACTGGCAGGTAGATCTTGATTTTAGATGAATTTAGAAATTTGAACAGAGTCAATCAGAGTTCGGACGGAGAAGTTATGAGCGTCCGAAGTTTGAATTTCGAAAAAATTGGAAAACCGAGAATATTCCGCGGAATATTCCATTTTTCATTTTCTGATTTTTGGCCTTTGTTTTGTCTCTATGGAAGGTGGGCCCACTTTGTCATAGAGTGGAAGGTTGTCTTCAACCTTGGGCCATGGCCATTGCCATGGAGGCAAGGATGGAGGGGGTGGCTCGCCAAGACGGGCGTGGCGGCTGGCTGGCCAGACGCTGCTGGAGCTGGGCGGCCGAGAGGGGCCGAGCGGCCAGGCGGGCACGGCGGTGGCGGACGGCGGCCGGGCGGCGAGCACGGGCCCGGGCGCACGCACAAGCACAGAGAATTCCAAAAAAAAAAACAGAGGCTTGAGCTTCTCCCAAAAAATCCGATTTTCTCTCATTTTGGCATGGATTTGGACCAAATAAAAGCATAGATCATCTAGATAACATCCTTAGGGACTCATAGGAGGAAGGAATTGGATTGATTCTCACCGGAGGCGACGAATTTGGCGACGAACGGAACTCCGGCCGAACCGACAAAAACGCGAAATTCATCTTCAAAACTTGAGGGATCCTAAAATTGATTGAATGGTTAGATTCTAGACTCCCTCACGGTCACAAAGAATCAAATAGCACCAAGAATGATCCACCGGAGAGAGATCTACGGCCAAGAACGCGAAGAACACCGAAAATATAACCCGGTGTCGGTTTTCTTGCTCTAGTGGATGAACGAGTGGGAGAGGCGAAAGGAGGATCACCCCCACCGGGACGGGGATTCTTATACGGAGAGAATGGAAGTGGAATCACGCGGAACGGAGTTGAAACGACCGAGTTATGAGCACTTGATTGCATTTCGGTTTTTCTTTAATGCGACGGTTTCCGGCAAGATTAACGGCTAATGAATGTGGGGAATGGCAAGAGGACGTCGATACGGATTCAACGGAACTGGCCATTCGTGATTTGGAGTTGATTTGAGGGAGATATGAGCATTTAAAGTAAGCCCTAGCCATTGGAAGCTTGTTGGAGTTCTTCCCTGTTCTTCATGGCTAGAGGTGGAAGACTACACTGTTCACGCCACGTGGCGGGCTTCGGTTGGCCGATAATTACGTAAATGAACCGCCCTAGAGAAAAATTAGGAAAAATAGTCTAAAAATTCCGGAAAAATTTCTAGAACCATTTTGGAATATTTGGGACCCAATAAAATTGGTTTCGCGGAATTTGGATGAAACTTGTGGAATTAAATATTCAGACGCGGATTGCGGGCATTAAACAAAAGCCGCGCGAGATAAAATAGGAGCGAAGGTCCAAAAATCCGGGGAATGGTTCCTAAAATCATTTTGGAATATTTGGGACATAATTGAAGTGGTTTTGAGATTTTTGGAGCATTTTTGGACTCGGGTGAAATTTCGAGTACCGGCGGGAACCTGAAAATTCGATTTTTCGACCGGAAGGGAATTGAATCCCGATTTTGGATAGGAATAGATGCCAGGTTAATATAAACACCAGGAAAACTCTAATTTTTGAATTTAATTTAATTAAATTAGATTTTTCTCCCGAAGGCGAAACTAAGGATGTTACAGTTAACGTAAGGTTCATTTAATCCTGGTTCTGTTATCAAGTTTCACTTTTTGTCTTTGAGTTGTGAATCAGGCAACCAATTAAGTTCCTAATTTGGCCCATTGCGTGATTAATTATTATCTTTAATTTGCGATGATTGCATGAGGTTTTATTTATACGAGCATATATGTCTGTTTTAGCACCAGGATTATTAGAGTTTTGATCAAAGTTCACTTAAGGTCTTCACATGTAAAGATTTAATTAATTAGGTCAAAGCCCATAACATTTTGAATTGGAATCTAATTGAAACGTTAAATTTACCGTTTGTTTTTGGACTAAGCAAAGAATATTGGGTACTAGTTACATGCCCGTGCGTTGCTACGAAAAACAAAATTGATAACGAAAAATAAAGATTAAAAAATAAAAAAAATATTTCACAAGATCAAACATCTATCTTTAACGCTTCGTTTCTTGCGAAACCTGGCTAATTAAAGCAACGCTTCGTTTTTTGCGTAGGACAATTAAGCAGGGCAATTAAGTAGGGCAATTAAGTAGGGCAATTAATGACGTAGGTAGAACTCACCACTGCCACCAACTGATGCTTTATAATAGTAGAGATAATGTCATATGGTCTCATTCTACTCTGTAGCTTTAAAAAATGGTGTAGCACAAGATTTCTAAAGTCCAGCTAATTAACAGTATGGTGTTCTCTAGAATCAGACTAACTAATATTAATGTGGGGCTATATGTCAGAGAAAGAGGTAGAATTTAGGAGGCTGCTTGCACTTGATAGTTGATACTTTTGATTGGGTGTCCACCTATCAGCAAAAGGCACCCGAACAGAAGAGAGGCCGATTAACCCCCATAGCAATTAAAGTAGGAAAGCCATTGTAACACCCCAAAATTTTGCTTTTCTTAAATTCATGTGTGATTTGGCACTTTGGTGAATTTTTGGAATTTTCTGGAATTTATTTGGATTTATTTGGAATTTATTTGAATTTATTCCACTTTGAAATAATTAAAGAATTTAATTTTGCAAATAAAATTTTGTTGGAAATATTTTATTTGAGTCCAAAATGTTCCAAAGTATTTTCCAGAATTTTTCTGGAATTTTTCTGAGTCTTTTGCTATTTTTAATGAATTAAATGAATTACTGGGAATTATTTTAATTATTAAATCGCTGGAAAATCAATCGGGTCGAGTACTGTTCATCCGACCGGACCCGAGTCCGAGTCCGACTCGAGTCCGACCCGTGCCACGTGACTCGACCGAACCAGCTCTAAACCTACTCGATCCCAACCGTTGGATCGAGATCCAACGGCCAGGATTGGGCCGCACCGATTCGACCGAGTCCGGCTCGGACCCGTGCGCGCCTGGCAATCGTGGCCGTTGATCGGACACGTGTACGGCCGCGGGTCGTCGTCTTCGCCCGAGTCCGGATCGGATCGCGCCGCCGCCGTCCTCCGCCGCATCCGTTAGGGTTACGGATTGAGCGCGGAAGCCGAGGCTATTTAAAGCCCGGGTCCTGCCCCAAGGACCACCGTGACCCCGCGCTACTTTTGCCCTAGCTCGCTAAACCTTAGCAGCCGCCGCTTGCCCGGGATTGCTCGCCGTAGTAGCTTAGGGTCTTGTGTTGGTTTTTCTCACCTTCCGCCGCCGTCCGCCGTCGCCCGAGAAGAAGGAGGCCAGATCCGGGATCCCCGAGCCAGGGCGATTCGAACGTGACCACGCACGTCGCCGGAGGAGCCCCGTAGCGCCGCGCCCTTGGTCGTCGTCCCCGTCTCCGGTGCACCAAGCCCCGCCGCGACGCCATCGTCACCCGCGAAGGTCCTCAGCCGTCCGATCAAGATCCGACGATCCACGGTGAGCCCACGTGCAACCCAAACTCCTTAAACTAGATCGGATCTGGACCGTTGGATCAAGATCCAACGGCCCACAATCGTCACGTGCTGGAAACTGCGTTAACCTAGGGTGGATCTAGACCGCTGGATCTAGATCCAACGGCCCTGATCATGCCACGTGGCCCTAGCCGCCGCACTGTACGCATGGGAGCACGTCACTGACGTGTGGGGCCGCCTGTCAGCGACCGTGAGCCGTGGGCCGAGCCCACGGTGGACCGAGCCGAGACCGTGCGCCGGGTCCGTGGACCCGAGGCCACGCGTCGTCACCCGATTGGTCCACGTGTCCATGCTGACGCAATAATTAATTTCCGAAAAAGAAAATGATTTATTAATTCGAAATAATGATTTCAGATTTTGTTTCAAACTTCAAACGCTTATAACTTTTGCGTTTCAACTCCGATTTGAGTGATTCAAATTTCTAAATTTGTATAAAATTGAGATCTACCTAAATATGAATTTTATTTAATTTTTGGACTAAAGTTTTTCTCTGCAAAATTATTTAATTGATTATTTAAACTTTAAATAATCATAACTTTTGCGTCTTAACTCCAAATTTGACGATTCTAGTTTCTAAAAACTCATAAAATTATGTTCTCTCTGTTTATGGATTTTATTTGGATGTTTGGACACTTTTTGCCTATTGTTTATTCGTGTATTTTCTATTTGCACGCTTTACGAGTAGACGTTGAAGTGCCGGAAGGATTCGAAGGAGAAGTATTGACTCAGGATCCAACTCAAGACCAAGAACAAGTACTTTTTGAAGGCAAGTTGTGCTTTGACCATGTTGATCCTATTTCGAAATCTATTTTGATTTAAACTATTGCATGCTAGTTCAATTAGAAAAATACTTTGTTTAAACATGGGGTTAGATAAATACCAATTTACCGTATGACACCTTGATTATTTAAGTATGTGCCATGACCCCTTGTCACCCTAGTTGTGGATTACTAGTTGGACATTATTAAATCGCCAACATGGGTTTAGACCGTTGTAGTACCTTTGCTTAGACTCACTACGTGCTCATGACATGATTTTGGACAATCAAATGTTAATATTGACTTAATGATATATTGAACCTGTTTTGGAAAGGTATCATGTGATGTTGATGGCACGTGGTGCATGGTAATCAAGCGGGGTTTGATAAACGATTTCGGCCAGGGCATGTGGCAAGAGTAATCAGTGGGCCGGTTGTGGCATTGGGAGTGTTGATTTGGTTCTTCGGGTAGTCTTGCCCTGGTCACCCTAAGGACTTAACCTTGCAAGCCTTTGAACTGGGTCTAACGTGCAACCACATGTCGTAATGGGACGGACCTAGTTGACTAAGTTGCTAATAATGTACCTGTGGGACCTCGGAGGTCAACTACACCCTTTGTGTAAGTTGTACGGGGAGGCGTCTGGCCGAGGCTAGGTACCCATCTAACGGTTGATTGGCCTAGACTTCGCCTTAGCGAAGGGAAGGGTTAGTGCTTAATAACCGGGAGGACCACTTGTATTGTTAGAAGTCTCCGAAAGACTTTGTTACTGAACTTCGCCTTTGTGGTGTTTGACTGTATCTTGTGGGTAAAGTGCATAACCTCTGCAGAGTTTAGAATCTATTCGAATAGCCGTGTCCGCGGTATTGGACATCGCTTCGGGAATTACTGATCAAGGGTTAGATTTTCTCAAAAATAACTTTGGTTTGAAAGGTTGGGCTGGATTAATAATGAAGTTGATGGAAATGTGGATTAGGATGGGAAAGATGTTTATTAAATTCCTTGAAAAGTTATCTATGCTATACTTGCTTCTCTTGCTTTCGAATCTACTTATGCTACTTGTCAAATGCTTTGTTTCGCAAATATACCTTGAGCTATTCCTTTGTACCAAGCCATGCATATAGTATATTAGCTTGCATTCTGTGCATGACTTGTTGAGTACCAAGTACTCACCCTTGCCACAATACAACACCAGTTGAAGAGGAGATCGCACAAGCTTTGGAGGAGGAGCTCCAAGAGGATCCGTCTACTTAGGGAAGCGAGCCCAGTCAGTTGCCTGTGGTATACTGGATGGCGCCACGAAGTTATTTGATTTTCCGCTGCTATTATTTTTCTCTGAATAAGTTTCGCCTTGCGAGGCATATATTTGTAACTTGACCATAAGGTCGAGTAACCGGTTTGACTATTTAAATAAAGTAGTTATTTAGTATTGAGTGGTATGATTGTGATATTTACCGATGTTAAGATCATGCGCACTAAGCGTGTTCCTGGACTAGTGCTGAATACACAGAGGGTCCGGATTTGCAAATTCGGGGTCCCGACAGAGGTGGTATCAGAGCCATACTGACCGTAGGCTCAACCCTAAGATAGAATGGTCGTAGTGAGGATAAAACCTATTTTCTAAAGCTAAAAAGTTGTCAAGATAAGAAATGACATCTCGACTTATCCCATTCTTTCTTTTCTTGTCTCTTGCTGAATTTTCCTTACCTTGTCACGATTTAAAGATTCCGAGTTCTTACGTAAAGCACTCTTGTGACAGATGGAGGAAGAGTTCAACTACGTTGATCTGGGAGTTGGTCACGCCGCGGAACTTTGGCATATGCTACAAACTCTCGGAGATTTTGGGAAGCCGCAATACCAAGTGGAAGTGATCAGACAAGCGGGATTGATCAAGGCTTGTGACGTGAAGATTGAGGTACCTGCTAGGAAAAAGGGCCCAGGCAATCGCCCGATACACCGTACCTTTGCCAGGAGATCTACAATGCAGATGGGTATCCAAGAGGTATCACGACGAGCAATGCGACGCGTTACCCGTATCTACGCCAGAGAGTTGGAGAGCACGGTGTTCCGTTATCATCCGCCAGCGATAACCTTCTTGACCCAAAGGCGATTCAGGATGAGGATGCCACGGTTACACAGCTTGGCACGATTTGTTGTCGCCAGGAGGATGTACTAGATAATACAAGCAAGGAGCTACGAAGGCCCGCAAGGAGATCACGGCAGAGAGAAGAACGAGATGGCGGGAAGCTCAAGAGTATGTGGCACACCTTCTGCGAAGGATTGACGAGTTGGAGATAACCTTATGCGGACCAGACCCGAGCCGATTTCGAGCTACACGAGCCAGATCCGGAGGAGTCGGATCTCGATGAGGACATCGCTTCTTCGACTACCACAGAGGACACAGCTTTGGACATGGCAATCGTTTCGCGCCTATGCCGCAAAGACCGTACTCCAGGCCGTGGAGGTTTTCGATGAGTGAGCATAGGTTCTATAGTGAGACTCCTTCGCCGAGTCGCGTCATAGAATAAAGAGTCACCCTTTAGGCGTTAGACTCCAGAGTTAGTTCGATTTGGATTTTCATTGTTTGCTGAGTGTGCAGTATGTGTTGCAAGGCCCTTAGGCATTGTAAGCAACCATACCAAGTTATTAATATCAATAATAAAGTTGGACCTTAAAGTTACACCTGTCGCCCGCATAAGTTCCATATTACTTGTCTATTCTTGTTTCCCTCTCATCTCTAAACCTAGAGCAAATCGACAGATGGTGAACACCCGTGGAAACTTTGGAGGCAATGGAAGCGGTTCTCGCCCAGAAAACCCCAATGAGGGAGCACCGGCCGCCACCGGATGTGCAGAATTTGAGCTTTTCTCGCTGCCCAGACTCGATTGATGCATGCTATGATGCAACAAATGCAACACGTCACCGCTCAGGCCATCGCTAATCAAGTTAATCAGGGACCACGCCGAATACAAGGATCGAGTTCATGAGAACTCACCCACCCACTTTCTCTGGGAATGCCAATCCATTGGAGGCCGATGATTGGTTAAGATCAATCGAGAGGAAGCTACACATAGCTCAATGCATAGGAAATGAGAAGGTACTCTCGCTTCTCATCACCGGAAGGAACAATGGCCGAATGGTGGGAGAACTTCGTGCCACGCAAGAGAACCCTCAAGATATCACTTGGGAAGAGTTCACAAATGCATTCCGACAGTATCACGTGCCTGAAGGAAGCATGGACCTTAAGAAGGAGGAGTTCAGAGCATCAAGCAAGGTAATCAGCCAGTGGCCGACTACCGAACAAGTTCACACAGCTAGCACGCTACACACCGAGGATGTAGCGACAGATAAATCCAGGCAGTCGTTTTATGAAGGGACTTAACTCAGGATTGCAAGTAGGATTGATCACCCACACCTTCCCAGATTTCCAAGAGTTGGTGAATAAGGCGCTTATTCTTGAGGACAAGCGCAAGGAACTGGATGAGAACAGAAGCGCAGGATGCAACAAAGAAGGATCACGCCAGAACGCAATACCGAGAGTTGCACCAAATCAATTCTTGATTCCAACCACAGAATGCAACAAGGACACCATCCCGGCACCAAGACCTGTCAATCGTAACTACTGGACCCAGCCCCGCTAGAAACACTACTCGAGCAACAAAGAAGGAACAAGGAGACGCCGCTACAATCGCAACGAGCCAGACACTTTGCCAACAGCTTGTCCAAAGAAGACAGCGAGAGTGACCCAGTTCGCTTCAATCTAGGAACCACCCAGCTAGGACGCCAGCACCAGGAGCCACACCCCTGCATCGTGGTAAGAGGCCGAGTCAACCATGTCACCGCAGATGCACCGCAGAATGCTACGGACGTCGTCTTGGGTAAGTTACTTGTTAACTCGATACACCTGCAGCTTTGTTTGACTCTGGAGCTTCGCATTCGTTTGTTTCGCAAGGCTTTGCTACTAGAAATGATTTGAGGATTGCAAGACTTAAGTGCATGCTTTTAGTTCAAACCCCTGGTTCCGAACTCCGAACGAAAGTAGGATGTTCCGGGGTGAGAATACTAATAGGTTGTCGGGACCCCGAATTTGCAAATCCGGACCCTCTGTGTATTCAGCACTAGTCCAGGAACGCGCTAGTGCACACAGTCTTAACATCGGTATATATCACAATCATACCATACGATACTATCAAAGTACTTTATTTAAATAATCAAAGGGTTACTCGACCTTATGGCCAAGTTACAAATATATGCCTTGCAAGGCGAAACTTATTAAAAGAGAAATAGCGAATGAAAATCAAATAAACTTAGTGGCGCCATCCAAAGTGTACCACAGCAGCGACGGGCTCGCATCCCTAAGTAGACGGGTCTTCTTGGAGTTCCTCCTCCAAAGTCAAGCGTAATCTCCTCTTCAAGCGATATTGTGTTGAGGCAAGGGTGAGTACTTGGTACTCGACAAGTCATGCACAGAATGCAAGCTAATATACTATATGCATGGCTTAGTACAAAGGAATAGCTCAGGTATATTTGCGATGCTTGACTTTTGACAAGTAATATAAGTAGATTCAAAGCAGTAGAAATAAGTAAAGCATAAATAACTTTTCAAGAAGTTTAAATAACATTTTTCCCCATCCTAAACCATATTTCCATCATCTTCTTTGTTAAACCAACCCAACTTTCCAAATCCAAGTTATTTTTGAGAAAATCTAACCCTTGACTGTAATTCCCGAGCATTGTCCAAAGACTGTGGACTCGGCTATTCAAATAGATTCTACACTCTGCAGAGGTTATGCACTTTACCCACAAGATACAATCCACTCACCACGTCGGTAGTGAATCGCCATACAAGAGTATGCGAATGAGCGATCATAACAAAGCCTTTGGAAGCCTCAAACAACACAGTGGTCCTCTCCAGTGCGTGCTCTACACCATCCCTTCCCTTAGCCAAGGCGAAGTATGGGACCAACACACCGTTAGATGGGTACCTGGCCACGACCACGATACGCTCCCCGCACAATCACACAAACGGTGTAATCGACACCTGAGGCTCCACAAGTGAGTCCTTAGCGACTTAGTCAACTAGGGCCGTCCCATTCCAGCCATGTGGTTGCAAGTATGACCCAGTTCAAAGGCTTGCAAGGTTAAGTCCTTAGAGTGACCAGGGCAAGACTACCCGAAAAACCAAATCAACACTCCCAATGCCACAACCGGCCCACCTGATTACTCTTGCCACATGCCCCGGTCGAAATCTGTTTATCAAACCCCAGTTGATTACCATGCACCACGTGCCATCAACATCACATGATACTTTTCCAAAACAGGTTCAATATATCATTAAGTCCATATTAGCATTTGATTATCCAAAATCATGTCATGAGCACGTAGGTGTCTAAGCGATACTACAACGATCTAAACCCATGTTGGCAATTTAATAATGTCCAACTAGTAAACCACAACTAGGGTGACAAGGGATCATGGCACATACTTAAGTAATCAAGGTGTCATATAGCAAATTGGTATTTATCTAACCCCCAGGTTTAAACAAAGTATTTTTCTAATTGAACTAGCATGCAATAGTTTAAATCAAAATAGATTTCAAAATGGGATCAACATGGTCAAAGCACAACTTGCCTTCAAAAAGCACTTGCTCTTGGTCTTGAGTTGGATCCTGAGTCAATACTTCTCCTTCGAATCCCTCCGGCACTTCAACGTCTACTCGTAAAGCGTGCAAATAGCAAATACACAAATAAACACTAGGCAAAAAGATCCCAAAACTCCAAATAAAATCCATAAACAGAGAGAACATAATTTTCTGGATTTTTAGAAACTGGAATCAATCAAATTTGGAGTTAAAAGCATAAAAGTTATGATTATTTAAAGTTTAAATAATCAATTAAATAATTTTACAGAGAAAAACTTTAGTCCAAAAATTAAATAAAATTCATATTTAGGTAGATCTCAATTTTATACAAATTTAGAAATTTGAATCGCTCAAATCGGAGTTGAAACGCAAAAGTTATAAGCGTTTGAAGTTTGAATCTAAATTTGAATCAATATTTCGAATTAATAAATCATTTTCTTTTTCGGAAATTAATTATTGCGTCAGCATGGACACGTGGCAGCCTCGATTGGCCTGCTGGCGTCGGCCGATCCATGGACTTGGTCCACGCTCGGCTTGGGTCTACAGTGGACTCGGTCCACGACTCACGTGTCGGCCCGACATGTGGGCCCTCTCGGGTGACGTCATCACGGCGTCGGCGAGGCTCACCACGGTCTTGGCAGTGGGACCCATTGTGACGTCATGGGTGGCGTCGGCGCTGGCGGGTCGACCAGCGACATGCGGCCCCTCGACACGCGCGGGCCGTAGCGTCGGCGTCTGCACGCAGCGTGGGCCGGCGTTGACGCGGCGGTCCATCTTCCCGACACGTGGCGCCAATCTCACCGTTGGTTTGAAAATCAACGGCGCGGATTAGATCCAGGGTTAACACGCGTTGAAACTACTGCGTTGCTCGTGGGCCGTTCGATCTAGATCGGACGGTCGAGATCTAATCCTATATTCGCCTTTGCTACAAAGACGTGGCAATTGTGAACCGTTGGATCTTGATCCAACGATCCGAATCTAATCGGGTTTGGGAACACGTGAGCTCACCTCAACCGTCCGATCTGGATCCGACGGTCCTCCGAGCTCGCGGACGGCGATGGCTTCACTGGCGCTGGCTTGACCGAGAGGCGGGACGACGGCAACGAGCCCGACGGCGTTTGGGGCGTGCTCGGCGAGATGAAGCCTCCTTCAGTGCGTCTCGTCGCGAGGACTCGGATCTGAGCTCCTTCGGCGGAAGACGGCAGACGGCAGCGAAACCGGCGCAAACGCGGCGGAGGGAAGAGACAACTCCGGCGGCGATTGCGGCTCAACGGTGGCGGCTCTGGCGAGATGGCTCGAGAGAACGGTGCGCAAGGATGAGGGCAACCTCGGGGGCGTCTCACGCTTTAAATAGCCTCGGCGTCCGTGCCTGAAGCGGAAACCTAGTTCGCTACGGCGGCGCGCGGCGGCGAAGTCCGCTCGGACTCGGCGAAGACGACGAAATCGTGGCCGTCCACGTGGCGCGATCAACGCCACGATCGCCGGGCGCGATCGGATCCGGCCGATTACGGCTCGAACCGTGCAGGCGGATCTCGGCCGTTGGATCTTGATCCAACGGTTGGGATTGATTAGGAGTTAGGAGTGGGTTCGGTCGAGTCAATCGCTCGGTCGGACTCGAGTCCGACTCGATCGGATGAACAGATACTTGACCCGAGTTGGATTTTCCAGCGATTTAATATTTAAAATAATTCCCGATAATTCATTTAAATCATTAAAAATAGCAAATGACTCAGAAAAAATCAAGAAAAAATCTGGAAAATACTTTGGATCATTTTGGACCCAAATAAAATATTTCCAACAAAATTTCATTTGCAAAATTAAATTCTTTAATTATTTCAAAATGGAATAAATTCAAATAAATTCCAAATAAATCCAAATAAATTCCAGAAAATTCCAAAAATTCACCAAAGTGCCAAATCACACATGAATTTAAGAAAAGCAAAATTTTGGGATGTTACAAACCTCCCCCCCTTAATAGAATCTCGTCCCCGAGATTCAGGGCTTACTAAAGGAATAGGTTTGGAAACTCTTTCTTCAAATCCTCTTCGCGCTCCCAAGTCGCTTCGCTTTCCTCATGGTTGCTCCACTGAACTCTACGGAAACGGGTTGACTTGTTTCTAGTTTCTCGATCCATTGTGTCTAGAATCCTCACAGGATGTTCCTTATAAGTCAAATCCTCTTGCAACTCAATTGACTCTAGCGGTGTCTGTTCCTCAGGAACTCGGAGACACTTCTTTAACTGGGACACATGGAATACATCATGTACTCCTGCCAACGACTGTGGCAACTCCAGCTGATAAGCAACTTCACCTCTGCGACTCAAAATCTTAAATGGTCCAACATAACGGGGTGCGAGTTTCCCTTTGGCATGGAACCTCTTAACTCCCCTGAGAGGCGTAACTCTGAGGTATACAAAGTCTTCTGGTTCAAAACTCAAATCTCGGCGACGATTGTCAGCATAACTCTTCTGCCGAGATTGGGCTATCTTCAACCTTTCCCTAATCATAGCAATGCTCTTGACCTCTTGAAGAATATCAGGCCCAAAGACACGGCGCTCGCCGGTCTCATTCCAATTCAATGGTGTCCGACAGGGTCGACCATACAGTGCCTCAAAAGGTGACATCTGTAAACTAGCCTGATAACTATTGTTGTAACTAAACTCGGCATACGGCAAACTCTTATCCCAAGAGGTAGCATAAGCTAATGCACAAGCTCTTAGCATATCCTCCAGAATCTGGTTGACTCTTTCGGTCTGCCCATCCGTCTGTGGATGATAAGCTGTACTGAAGTTCAAACGGGTCCCCATGGCTTCATGCAACTTATTCCAAAACCTTGAGGTAAATTGGGTACCTCTGTCCGATACAATCCTCTTTGGCACTCCGTGCAAACAAACAATCCTGATCATGTACAACTCTGCTAACTTATCTCCCGAGTAAGTGGTCTTCACGGGGATAAAATGGGCTACTTTAGTCAAGCGATCCACTATAACCCATATGGAGTCATAACCTCCTTGAGTCTTCGGCAAACCGGTAATGAAATCCATTCCGATTTCCTCCCACTTCCACTCAGGTATTTTCAATGGTAGCAATCCTGCTTGGTCTCTCGATGCATTGCCTTGACTCTCGGCATACGTCGCACAATGCAACATGCTCGGCAACTTCACGTTTCATACTCGGCCACCGAATCTCTCCTTGAGATCCTGATACATCTTGGCGCTTCGGGATGAATCGAATACTTAGAGTCATGGGCTTCTTCCAGAATCAGTTGCTTTAACTCCTTTTTTGTTAGGCACACAAATGCGATCCTTCATCCATAACGTGCCTTGCTCGTCTAGCTTGAAATCCTTTGCCTTGCCTTCCTCCATTTTGGACTTAATCCTACGGATCTTGTCATCATCCTTCTGTCCTTCTCGGATCTGGTCCTCTAAAGTAGGCTTTACTTCCAAGGCGGCCAAGAATCCGCTAGGTACAACATCAATCTTCATTTTCTGGAAATCCTCACATAACTCATCCTCGACTTGTGGCTAGCAACGTACTCACGGTATGGCTCTTCCGACTCGAGCATCGGCTACTCGTTGGCCTTCCCGGATGGTAATGGATTCCAACATTATAGTCCTTGATCAACTCTAGCCATCTCCTGTGCCTCATATTCAAGATCATTTGGGTGAATATGTACTTAAGGCTTTTATGATCCGTATATACCTCACATCTGTTTCCAATCGAGATAGTGACGCCATATCTTCAAAGCATGCACTACGGCTAACTCTAGGTCATGTGTCGGATAATTTTCCTCATGCGGCCTCAACTGCCTTGATGCATAAGCGACGACCTTTCCATTCTGCATCAGCACACATCCAAGTCCTTGGCGCGATGCGTCACAATAAATATCGAAGCTTTGAGCAACATCCGGTAGAACTAACACCGGTGCTGATGTCAATCGCTTCTTCAGCTCCTGAAATCCTTCCTCACATTCTGGCGTCCATGCAAACTTCTTTTCCTTCTTCAGCAATTGCGTAAGAGGTTTCGCAATTGTCGAGAAGCCTTCAATGAAACGGCGGTAGTATCCTGCCATTCCAAGGAAACTCCGAATCTGGGTCACAGTCTTCGGCTGTTCCCAATGTAACACAGCTTCTACTTTGCTTGGATCTACGGCGACTCCTTCTGCGGTCATCACGTGTCCAAGGAACTCCACTTTGTCCTTCCAAAAGTCACACTTGCTGAACTTGGCGAAAAGTTGCTGTTCCCTCAGCTTTTCCAAAACTCGCCTTAAGTGTTCGGCATGTTCATCCTCTGTCTTGGAGTAGATTAGGATATCGTCTATGAACACGACGACAAACTTGTCCAAATATTCCATGAACACCTTATTCATCATATTCATGAAATAAGCTGGCGCATTAAATCGGCCCAAAGGACATAATCAGAACTCGTAATGTCCATATCTTGACGAGAATGCGATCTTGAATATCTTCCGATCGGATCTTCAATCGATGGTATCCCGATCTCGTGATCAATCTTGGAGAAAACTCCGGCTCCTCTTAACTGATCAAACAAATCATCAATCCTGGGTAGCGGATACTTATTCTTCACGGTGACTTCATTGAGTGCACGGTAGTCAATGCACATCCTGAAACTCCCGTCCTTCTTCTTGACAAACAAAACCGGTGCTCCCACGGCGACGAACTCGGTCTGATAAATCCTTTCTCCATTAACTCTTCTAGCTGTTTCTTCATCTCTACCAACTCCTCGGTAGACATCCGATAGGGTCTCTTTGCTATCGGTCTTTGTGCAGTACAAGTTCTATCACAAACTCTATGTCCCTGTCGGCGGCATACCTGTAGATCCTCGGAAAAGCGTCTGGGTACTCATTCACTACCGGGACATCCTCTATGCTGATTGCCTTGGTACCTGTTAACCATCAATCTGTCCATCTCTAAGCTGCAGTGGCTTGAAATTCCACTTTCTTCCCACACGGGCTCTCAATCGAGATAGTCCTTCGTCCACAATCCAATACAGCCTTGTGCTTGGATAACCAATCCATTCCCAATATAACATCTAAGGTCCGGGTCTCCAAAATTATAAGGTTTGCTAGGAACTCTATTCCATCTATTAGTATTCTCACCCGGAACATCCTACTTCCGTTCGGAGTTCGAACCAGGGGTTTGAACTAAAAGCATGCACTTAAGTCTTGCAATTCTCAAGTCATTTCTAGTAGCAAAGCCTTGCGAAACAAACGAATCTAAGCTCGAGTCAAACAAAGCTGTGCAGTGCGAGTTAACAAGTAACTTACCCGATCTGACGTCCGTAGCATTCTGCGGTGCATCTGCGGTGACATGGTTGACTCGGCCTCTCACCACGGTGCAGGGTGTGGCTCCTGGTCTTTGGCGTCCTAGCTGGGGTGGTTCCTAGGTTGAAGCGAATCGGGTCGCTCTGCTGTCTTCTTCGGACAAGCTGTTGGCAAAGTGTCCTGGCTCGTTGCGATTGTATGACGTCTCACTGTTCCTTCTTGTTGCACAGGGTAGCGTTTCTAGCGAAGTGGGTGCAGTAGTTACGATTGGCAGGTCTTGGTGCCGGGATGGTGTCCTCGTTGCATTCGTGGTTGGAATCGAAGAATTGATTTGGTGCAACTCTCAGCGCCGCTATTGCGTTCCTCGACGTGATCCTTCTTTGTTGCATCCTGCGCTTACTGTTCTCATCCAGTTCCTTGCGCTTGTCCTCAAGAATAAGTGCCTTATTCACCAACTCTTGGAAATCTGGAAAGGTGTGGGTGATCAACCCTACTTGCAATCCTGAGTTAAGTCCCTTCATAAAGCGAGACTGTCTGGATTTATCTGTCGCTACATCCTCAGGTGCGTAGCGTGCTAGCTGTGTGAACTTGTTCGGTAGTCGGCCACCGGGTGATTACCTTGCTTGATGCTCTGAACTCCTCCTTCTTAAGGTCCATAATTCCTTCAGCACGTGATATCGTCGGAATGCACCGTGAACTCTTCCCAAGTGATATCTTGAGGGTTCTCTGCGTGGCACGAAGTTCTCCCACCATTCGGCCGTTCCTTCCAACCGATGAGAAGCGTAAAGTACCTTCTCATTCCCTATGCATTGAGCTATGTGTAGCTTCCTCTCAATTGATCTTAACCAATCGTCGGCCTCCAACGGATTGGCATTCCCAGAGAAAGTGGGTGGGTGAGTCCTCATGAACTCTGACAGCCTTGTATTCTGGCGTGGTCCCTGATTAACTTGATTAGCGTTGGCTCGAGCGATGGACGTGCTGCATTTGTTGCATCATAGCATGCATCAACTGGGTCTGAGCAGCAAGAAATGCTCCAAAATTCTGCACATCCAGTGGCGGTGCTGGTGCTCCATCATTGGGGTTTTCTGTTGGGCGAGATCCACTCCCATTGCTTCCAAAGTTCCCACGGGTGTTCACCATCTGTCGATTTGCTCTAGGTTTAGAGATGAGAGGGAAACGAGAATAGACAAGGGATATGGAACTTATGCGGGGCAAAAGGGGTAACTTTAAGGTCCATCTTTATTATTAATAACTTGGTATGGCTGCTTACAATGCCTAAGGGCCTTGCAACACATACTGCACACTCAGCAAACAAAGCAAATCCAAATCGAACTAACTCTAGAGTCTAACGCCTAAAGGGTGACTCTTTCTTCTATGACGCGACTCGGCGAAGGAGTCTCACTATGGAACCTATGCTCACTCATCGAGAAAACCTCCATCTGTCACAAGAGTGCTTTACGTAAGAACTCGGAATTTTTAAATTGTGACAAGGTAAGGGAAAATTTCAGCAAGAGACAAGAAAAGAGAGAAAGGGATAAGTCGAGATGTCATTTCTTGTCTTCACAAATTTTTAGATTTAGAAAATAGGTTTTATCCTCACTACGACCATTCTAGCTTAGGGTTGAGCCTACAGTCAAGTATGGCTCTGATACCACCTCTGTCGGGACCCCGAATTTGCAAATCCGGACCCTCTGTGTATTCAGCACTAGTCCAGGAACGCGCTAGTGCACACAGTCTTAACATCGGTATATATCACAATCATACCATACGATACTATCAAAGTACTTTATTTAAATAATCAAAGGGTTACTCGACCTTATGGCCAAGTTACAAATATATGCCTTGCAAGGCGAAACTTATTAAAAGAGAAATAGCGGCGGAAAATCAAATAAACTTAGTGGCGCCATCCAAAGTGTACCACAGGCAACTGGCCCGGGCTCGCATCCCTAAGTAGACGGGTCTTCTTGGAGTTCCTCCTCCAAAGTGGCGTAATCTCCTCTTCAACTGATATTGTGTTGAGGCAAGGGTGAGTACTTGGTACTCGACAAGTCATGCAGAATGCAAGCTAATATACTATATGCATGGCTTAGTACAAAGGAATAGCTCAGGGTATATTTGCGATGCTTGACTTTTGACAAGTAATATAAGTAGATTCGAAAGCAGTAGAAATAAGTAAAGCATAAATAACTTTTCAAGAAGTTTAAATAACATTTTTCCCCATCCTAAACCATATTTCCATCATCTTCTTTGTTAAACCAACCCAACTTTCCAAATCCAAGTTATTTTTGAGAAAATCTAACCCTTGACTGTAATTCCCGAGCATTGTCCAGTACCGTGGACTCGGCTATTCAAATAGATTCTACACTCTGCAGAGGTTATGCACTTTACCCACAAGATACAATCCACTCACCACGTCAGCCGTGAATCGCCATACAAGAGTATGCGAATGAGCGATCATAACAAAGCCTTTCGGAAGCCTCAAACAACACAGGTGGTCCTCTCCGGTACGTGCTCTACACCATCCCTTCCCTTAGCCAAGGCGAAGTATGGGACCAACACACCGTTAGATGGGTACCTGGCCACAGCCACGATACGCTCCCCCGTACAATCACACAAGCGGTGTAATCGACACCCTGAGGCTCCACAAGTGAGTCCTTAGCGACTTAGTCAACTAGGGCCGTCCCATTCCAGCCATGTGGTTGCAAGTATGACCCAGTTCAAAGGCTTGCAAGGTTAAGTCCTTAGAGTGACCAGGGCAAGACTACCCGAAAAACCAAATCAACACTCCCAATGCCACAACTGGCCCACCTGATTACTCTTGCCACATGCCCCAGTCGAAATCTGTTTATCAAACCCGATTGATTACCATGCACCACGTGCCATCAACATCACATGATACTTTTCCAAAACAGGTTCAATATATCATTAAGTCCATATTAGCATTTGATTATCCAAAATCATGTCATGAGCACGTAGCAGGTCTAAGCAGTATACTACAACGATCTAAACCCATGTTGGCAATTTAATAATGTCCAACTAGTAAACCACAACTAGGGTGACAAGGGATCATGGCACATACTTAAGTAATCAAGGTGTCATATAGCAAATTGGTATTTATCTAACCCCCAGGTTTAAACAAAGTATTTTTCTAATTGAACTAGCATGCAATAGTTTAAATCAAAATAGATTTCAAAATGGGATCAACATGGTCAAAGCACAACTTGCCTTCAAAAAGCACTTGCTCTTGGTCTTGAGTTGGATCCTGAGTCAATACTTCTCCTTCGAATCCCTCCGGCACTTCAACGTCTACTCGTAAAGCGTGCAAATAGAAAATACAAAAATAAACACTAGGCAAAAGGATCCCAAAACTCCAAATAAAATCCATAAACAGAGAGAAAATAATTTTCTGGATTTTTAGAAACTGGAATCGTCAAATTTGGAGTTAAAAGCATAAAAGTTATGATTATTTAAAGTTTAAATAATCAATTAAATAATTTTACAGAGAAAAACTTTAGTCCAAAAATTAAATAAAATTCATATTTAGGTAGATCTCAATTTTATACAAATTTAGAAATTTGAATCGCTCAAATCGGAGTTGAAACGCAAAAGTTATAAGCGTTTGAAGTTTGAATCTAAATTTGAATCAATATTTCGAATTAATAAATCATTTTCTTTTCGAAATTAATTATTGCGTCGGCATGGACACGTGGCAGCCTCGATTGGCCTGCTGGCGTCAGCCGGTCCATGGACTTGGTCCACGCTCGGCTTGGGTCTCACTGTGGACTCGGTCCACGACTCTACGTGTCGCCGACATGTGGGCCCTCTCGGGTGACGCGTCATCGGCGACGTCGGCGGGGCTCGGCCACGGTCTTGACAGTGGGACCCATTGTGACGTCATGGGTGACGTCGGCGCTGGCGGGTCAGCCAGCGACATGCGGCCCCTCGACACGCGGGCCCAGCGGCGTCGGCGTCACGACGCTGCGGCGTGGGCGGCGTTGACTGGCGGTCCATCTTCCCGACACGTGGCGCCAATCTCGGCCGTTGGTTTGAAAATCAACGGCGCGGATTAGATCCAGGGTTAACACGTTGAAACTACTCGTTGCTCGTGGGCGTTCGATCTAGATCGGACGGTCGAGATCTAATCCTATATTCGCACCGCTACAAAGACGTGGCAATTGTGAACCGTTGGATCTTGATCCAACGATCCGAATCTAATCGGGTTTGGGAACACGTGAGCTCACCTCAACCGTCCGATCTGGATCCGACGGTCCTCCGAGCTCGCGGACGGCGATGGCTTCCACTGGCGCTGGCTTGACCGGAGACGAGGGGCGGCAACGAGCCCGACGGCGTTTGGGGCGTGCTCGGCGAGATGAAGCCTCCTTCGGGTGCGTCTCGTCGCGAGGACTCGGATCTGAGCTCCTTCGGCGGAAGACGACGGACGACGGCGAAACCGGCGCAAACCGCAGCGGAGGAAGAGACAACTCCGGCGGCGATTGCGGCTCAACGGTGGCGGCTCTGGCGAGATGGCTCGAGAACGGGTGCGCAAGGATGAGGGCAACCTCGGGGCGTCTCACGCTTTAAATAGCCTCGGCGTCCGTGCCTAGACGGAAACCTAGTTCGCTACGGCGGCGGTAGCGGCGAAGTCCGGCTCGGACTCGGCGAAGACGACGAAATCGTGGCCGTCCACGTGGCGCGATCAGCGGCCACGATCGCCGCGCGCGATCGGATCCGGCCGATTCTGGCTCGAACCGTGCAGGCGGATCTCGGCCGTTGGATCTTGATCCAACGGTTGGGATTGATTAGGGTTAGGAGTGGGTTCGGTCGAGTCAATCGCTCGGTCGGACTCGAGTCCGACTTCGGTCGGATGAACAAGATGTGACCCGAGTTGGATTTTCCAGCGATTTAATATTTAAAATAATTCCCAGTAATTCATTTAATTCATTAAAAATAGCAAATGACTCAGAAAAATTCCAGAAAAATTCTGGAAAATACTTTGGATCATTTTGGACCCAAATAAAATATTTCCAACAAAATTTCATTTGCAAAATTAAATTCTTTAATTATTTCAAAATGGAATAAATTCAAATAAATTCCAAATAAATCCAAATAAATTCCAGAAAATTCCAAAAATTCACCAAAGTGCCAAATCACACATGAATTTAAGAAAAGCAAAATTTTGGGATGTTACATAGGTGGAATAGAGTTCCTAGCAAACCTTATAATTTTGGAGACCCAGACCTTAGACGTCATATTGGGAATGGATTGGTTATCCAAGCACAAGGCCGTATTGGATTGTGGACGAAGGACTATCTCAGTTGAGAGCCCGTGTGGAAAGAAAGTGGAATTTCAAGCCCACTGCGATTAGAGATGGACAGTTGATGGTTAACAGTACCAAGGCAATCGGCATAGATGATGTCTCAAGAGTGAATGAGTACCCGAGATGTTTTTCCCGAAGATCTACGGTATGCCGCGAGACGAGGACATAGAGTTTGTGATAGAGCTTGTACTGCACAAAGACCGATAGCAAAGAGACCCTATCGGATGTCCACCGAGGAGTTGGTAGAGATGAAGAAACAGCTAGAAGAGTTAATGGAGAAAGGATTTATCGAGGCCAAGGCTCGTCGTAGTGGGGAGCACCGGTTTTGTTTGTCAAGAAGAAGGACGGAAGTTTCGGGATGTGCATCGACTATCGTGCACTCAATGAAGTCACCGTGAAGAATAAGTATCCGCTACCCAGGATTGATGATTTGTTTGATCACCGAGAGGAACCGGAGTTTTCTCCAAGATTGATCTCGAGATCGGGATACCATCGCTTGAAGATCCGATCGTAAGATATTCAGAAAGGCGCATTCTCGTCAAGATATGGACATTACGAGTTCTGATTATGTCCTTTGGATCGATTTAATGCGCCACTATTTCATGAATATGATGAATAAGGTGTTCATGGAATATTTGGACAAGTTTGTCGTCGTGTTCATAGATGATATTCTAATCTACTCCAAAGCGGAGGATGAACATGCCGACACTTAAAGGCGAGTTTTGGAAAAGGCGAGGAACGACAACTTTTCGCCAAGTTCAGCAAGTGTGATTTTTGGAAGGACAAGGTGGAGTTTCTTGGACATGTAATGACCGCAAGGAGTCGCCGTAGATCCAAGCAAAGTAGAAGGCGTGTTACATTGGGAGCAACCAAAGATCGTGACCCAGATTCGGAGTTTCCTTGGAATGGCAGGATACTACGCCCGTTTCATCGAAGGCTTCTCGACAATTGCGAAACCTCTTACGCAATTCTTTGAAGAAGGAAAAGAAGTTTGCATGGGACGCTAATGTGAGAAAGGATTTCAGGAGCTGAAGAAGCGATTGACATCGGCCGGTGTTAGTTCTACCTGATGTCGCTCAAAGCTTCGATATTTATTGTGACGCATCGCGCCAAGGACTTGGATATGTGCCGTCTGCAGAATGGAAAGGTCGCCGCTTATGCATCAAGGCGATTGAGGCCGCATGAGGAAAATTATCCAACACATGACCTAGAGTTAGGCTGCGTAGTGCATGCCTTGAAGATATGGCGTCACTATCGATCGGGAACAGATGTGAAGTGTATACGGATCATAAGAGCCTTAAGTACATATTCACCAGTCGGATCTGAATATGAGGCGAGAGGAGATGGTTAGAATTGATCAAGGACTATAATGTTGGAATCCATTACCATCCCGGGAAGGCCAACGTAGTAGCCGATGCTTTGAGTCGGAAAAGCCATACTGTGAGTACGTTGCTAGCCACAAGTCAGGATGAGTTATGTGAGGATTTCCAGAAAATGCAGATTGAGGTGGTACCTAGCGGATTCTTGGCCACATTGGAAGTAAAGCCTACCCTAGAGGATCAGATCCGAGAAGGACAGAAGGATGATGACAAGATCCGCAGGATTAAGTTCATCAAGGAGGAAGGCAAGGCAGAGGACTTCAAGTTGGATGAGCAAGGCACGTTGTGGATGAAGGATCGGATTTGTGTGCCTAACAAGAAGGAGTTAAAGCAACTGATTTTGGAAGAAGCCCATGACTCCAAGTACTCAATTCATCCTGGAAGCGCCAAAATGTATCAGGATTTGAAGGAAAGATTCTGGTGGCCGAGTAAGAAACGTGAAGTTGCCGAGCATGTTGCATTGTGCGACGTATGCCAGAGAGTCAAGGCAATGCATCGAGACCCGGCGAGGATTGCTACAGCTGAAAATACCTGAGTGGAAGTGGGAGGAAATCGGAATGGATTTCATTACCGGTTTCTTAGAAGACTCAAGGAGGTTATGACTCCATATGGGTTATAGTGGATCGCTTGACTAAAGTAGCCCATTTTATCCCGTGAAGACCACTTACTCGGGAGATAAATTAGCGTAATTGTACATGATCGAGATTGTCTGTTTGCACGGAGTGCCAAAGAGGATTGTATCGGACGAGAGGTACCCAATTTACCTCAAGGTTCTGGAATAAGTTGCATGAAGCCATGGGAACCCGTTTGAACTTCAAGATACTGACTTATCATCCACAGACGGATGGACAGGCAGAGAGAGTCAACCAGATCTGGAGGATATGTTGAGAGCTTGTGCATTAGCTTATGCTACCTCTTGGGATAAGAGTTTGCCGTATGCCGAGTTCGATTACAACAATAGTTATCGTGCTAGTTCTGAGATGTCACCTTTTGAGGCCTTTGTATGGTCGACCATGTCGGACGCCATTGAATTGGAATGAGACCGTGAGCGCCGTGTCTTTGGGCCTGATATTCTTCAAGAGGTGAAGAAGCGGTCGCCATGATTAGGGAAAGGTTGAAGATAGCCCAATCACGACAAAAGAGTTATCTTGACAATCGTCGCGAGGATTTGAGTTTTGAACGTAAGACTTTGTTTACCTCGAGTTACGCCTCTCGGGGAGTTAAGAGGTTCCATGCCAAAGGGAAACTCGCACTCCGTTATGTTGGACCATTTAAGATTTTGAGCCGCAGAGGCGAAGTTGCTTATCACCGGAGTTGCCGCATCGTTAGCGAGTGCATGACGTATTCCATGTGTCCCGATTGAAGAAGTGTCTCTGAGTTCCTAAGGAACAGACACCGCTAGAGTTAATTGAGTTGCAAGAGGATTTGACTTATAAGGAGCATCCCGTGAGGATTCTGGACACAATGGATCGAGAAACTAGAAACAAGTCAACCCGTTTCTGTAGAGTTCGATTGGAGCAACCATGCAGAGCGAAGCGACTTGCGGCCTTGAAGAAGATTTGAGGAAAGAGTTTCCAAACCTATTACAGAGTGAGCCACGAATCTCGGGACGAGATTCTATTAAGGGGGGAGGTTTGTAACACCCCAAAATTTTGCTTTTCTTAAATTCATGTGTGATTTGGCACTTTGGTGAATTTTTGGAATTTTCTGGAATTTATTTGGATTTATTTGGAATTTATTTGAATTTATTCCATTTTGAAATAATTAAAGAATTTAATTTTGCAAATAAAATTTTGTTGGAAATATTTTATTTGAGTCCAAAATGTTCCAAAGTATTTTCCAGAATTTTTCTGGAATTTTTCTGAGTCTTTTGCTATTTTTAATGAATTAAATGAATTACTGGGAATTATTTTAATTATTAAATCGCTGGAAAATCAATCGGGTCGAGTACTGTTCATCCGACCGGACCCGAGTCCGAGTCCGACTCGAGTCCGACCCGTGCCACGTGACTCGACCGAACCAGCTCTAAACCTACTCGATCCCAACCGTTGGATCGAGATCCAACGGCCAGGATTGGGCCGCACCGATTCGACCGAGTCCGGCTCGGACCCGTGCGCGCCTGGCAATCGTGGACGTTGATCGGACACGTGTACGGCCGCGGGTCGTCGTTTTCGCCCGAGTCCGGATCGGATCGCGCCGCCGCCGTCCTCCGCCGCATCCGTTAAGGTTACAGATTGAGCGCGGAAGCCGAGGCTATTTAAAGCCCGGGTCCTGCCCCAAGGACCGCCGTGACCCCGCGCTACTTTTGCCCTAGCTCGCTAAACCTTAGCAGCCGCTGCTTGCCCGGGATTGCTCGCCGTAGTAGCTTAGGGTCTTGTGTTGGTTTTTCTCACCTTCCGCCGCCGTCCGCCGTCGCCCGAGAAGAAGGAGGCCATATCCGGGATCCCCGAGCCAGGGTGATTCGAACGTGACCACGCACGTCGCCGGAGGAGCCCCGTAGCGCCGCGCCCTTGGTCGTCGTCCCCGTCTCCGGTGCACCAAGCCCCGCCGCGACGCCATCGTCACCGCGAAGGTCCTCAGCCGTCCGATCAAGATCCGACAGTCACGGTGAGCCCACGTGCAACCCAAACTCCTTAAACTAGATCGGATCTGGACCGTTGGATCAAGATCCAACGGCCCACGATCGTCACGTGCTGGAAACTGCGTTAACCTAGGGTGGATCTAGACCGCTGGATCTAGATCCAACGGCCCTGATCATGCCACGTGGCCCTAGCCGCCGCACTGTACGCATGGGAGCACGTCACTGACGTGTGGGGCCGCCTGTCAGCGACCGTGAGCCGTGGGCCGAGCCCACGGTGGACCGAGCCGAGACCGTGCGCCGGGTCCGTGGACTCGAGGCCACGCGTCGTCACCCGATTGGTCCACGTGTCCATGCTGACGCAATAATTAATTTCCGAAAAAGAAAATAATTTATTAATTCGAAATAATGATTTCAGATTTTGTTTCAAACTTCAAACGCTTATAACTTTTGCGTTTCAACTCCGATTTGAGTGATTCAAATTTCTAAATTTGTATAAAATTGAGATCTACCTAAATATGAATTTTATTTAATTTTTGGACAAAAGTTTTTCTCTGCAAAATTATTTAATTGATTATTTAAACTTTAAATAATCATAACTTTTGCGTCTTAACTCCAAATTTGACGATTCTAGTTTCTAAAAACTCATAAAATTATGTTCTCTCTGTTTATGGATTTTATTTGGATGTTTGGACACTTTTTGCCTATTGTTTATTCGTGTATTTGCTATTTGCACGCTTTACGAGTAGACGTTGAAGTGCTTGGGAAGGATTCGAAGGAGAAGTATTGACTCAGATCCAACTCAAGACCAAGAACAAGTACTTTTTGAAGGCAAGTTGTGCTTTGACCATGTTGATCCTATTTGAAATCTATTTTGATTTAAACTATTGCATGCTAGTTCAATTAGAAAAATACTTTGTTTAAACATGGGGGTTAGATAAATACCAATTTCTTTGTATGACACCTTGATTATTTAAGTATGTGCCATGACCCCTTGTCACCCTAGTTGTGGATTACTAGTTGGACATTATTAAATCGCCAACATGGGTTTAGACCGTTTGTAGTACCTTTGCTTAGACACTTACGTGCTCATGACATGATTTTGGACAATCAAATGTTAATATTGACTTAATGATATATTGAACCTGTTTTGGAAAGGTATCATGTGATGTTGATGGCACGTGGTGCATGGTAATCAAGCGGGGTTTGATAAACGATTTTCGGCCAGGGGCATGTGGCAAGAGTAATCAAGTGGGCCAGTTGTGGCATTGGGAGTGTTGATTTGGTTCTTCGGGTAGTCTTGCCCTGGTCACCCTAAGGACTTAACCTTGCAAGCCTTTGAACTGGGTCTAACGTGCAACCACATGTCTGTAATGGGACGGACCTAGTTGACTAAGTTGCTAATAACGACTGTGGGACCTCAGGAGGTCAACTACACCCTTTGTGTAAGTTGTGCGGGGAGCGTCTGGGTGAGGCCAGTACCCATCTAACGGTTGATTGGCCTAGACTTCGCCTTAGCGAAGGGAAGGGTTAGTCTTGCAATAACCAGAGGACCACTTGTATTGTTAGAAGTCTCCGAAAGACTTTGTTACGGGAACTCGCCTTTGTGGTGTTTGACTGTATCTTGTGGGTAAAGTGCATAACCTCTGCAGAGTTTAGAATCTATTCGAATAGCCGTGTCCGCGGTATTGGACATCGCTCGGGAATTACAGTCAAGGGTTAGATTTTCTCAAAAATAACTTTGGTTTGAAAGGTTGGGCTGGATTAATAATGAAGTTGATGGAAATGTGGATTAGGATGGGAAAGATGTTTATTAAATTCCTTGAAAAGTTATCTATGCTATACTTGCTTCTACTGCTTTCGAATCTACTTATGCTACTTGTCAAATGCTGTTTACTGCAAATATACCTTGAGCTATTCCTTTGTACCAAGCCATGCATATAGTATATTAGCTTGCATTCTGTGCATGACTTGCTGAGTACCAAGTACTCACCCTTGCCACAATACAACACCAGTTGAAGAGGAGACTGCACAAGCTTTGGAGGAGGAGCTCCAAGAGGATCCGTCTACTTAGGGAAGCGAGCCCAGTCAGTTGCCTGTGGTATCCTGGATGGCGCCACGAAGTTATTTGATTTTCCGCTGCTATTATTTTTCTCTGAATAAGTTTCGCCTTGCGAGGCATATATTTGTAACTTGACCATAAGGTCGAGTAACCAGTTTGACTATTTAAATAAAGTACTTATTTAGTATCGAGTGGTATGATTGTAATATTTACCGATGTTAAGACTGTGTGCACTAGCGTGTTCCTGGACTAGTGCTGAATACACAGAGGGTCCGGATTTGCAAATTCGGGGTCCCGACAGCCATGCCTAGACCGAAGCATGAACCAAACTAAAATACGCCATATTAAAATAGGATAAGTCAAATTATTTCATATTAAAATGCGCTCAGTTAAAGTGCATCGATTTAAAATACTCCAAATTGAAATACGCGGTATACATGCATCAAATTTACAGAAGTCGGGAAAGGGTTGGACACTCTAAAATATAATATTTTAAAAATCTCAAAAATTGAAATAAATTCGACTGGAGGTCATTTTCAAAACTTGTGTGAGGATGCCTACTTTCACCAAAATTCAGGCAAGATTCTCTTAATCATATTTGTGAAATCGTTTTTAAATATTTTCATACATATGTGATATCATCAATGCATGGGGAAATATCTTCTAAAATAAAACCTCAAATCGGATGCTATTGAAAATTATGGACTGATGATGAATTGTTGAGGCGGTATTTGAATTGTGGATATGTTGAAATGGCTCATCCAACGGATGGAGCCGGTATCATGTATATGTATGAGGTGGGTAGAGGGCACCATGGAGTTGTGCATCGCCGGAGGGGCCCTCTACATCGGCTATGATATAAGGATAAACTACTACACTCAGACAATGAGCTGTATTTTTCGTATCAACCATAGTGTGTGGAAACAATCAGAAAAGGGTTGTCATATGATGGGGTTATGATCTCCATATTGGGTATGAATAGATAAAATAGAAGTGTTAAGCTAGGTGGGAGTCCCAGTGAAGGACACAAAATCAATGTGGTTGACCTGGTGCTACATTTAAACGCCATGAGATGAGTACTGTCGTGGTTAGTCGGAGTACAGTACTACTGTTGTTAGTCGGAGTACAACTGGCTTGTGGCCAGGGTTGGAGATCTAATACCTAAGTAGCAATAAACGTTCTGGGTTCTCAACTAAGGTTGGGTTCACTATAAGTAAAGTGGTACAAACATGTATAGGGTTAAACATCATGAATTCATGCTTGTCTCCTGGATTGGAGGCTATGGAATCTAAGTCTGCCTCATATACGAGTGCTAGTAGAAGTTTTGATAATTAAAATTTGCACCACAAACTTTTCTTAATAAAATCCTATTTTCAGAAGAAAAAAAAAAGGATTTGAGAAAGGTATGTATGAGATGGATGTGGGAGAAATTCACATAATGCATTTTGTTATTAATGATTTCTGAGTACTTTTATACTCACTCTTGCTAAATCCTCCTTTGCTTAGAGAATTGCTCCAGTGGTCATGCATCTGGTTGGGACATGGATCTAAATGTGTTCGACTACGAGGCATGGGGTGAGGTCACTCGTAGGATCAGATATACGAGGAGGTAGACTAATATGAGGGTTAAGTTGTTTGGTAGACCATACATCAGCTATTGTCGATCTTCAGGGTACTTAGTAGTTATTTATTATATTTTTGTTGTACTTGGATCCTATGTATAATTAATTGTACTGGACTTGTAGCCATGCGTGGTATTGGAATGTAATAAGTTTCTATTTTAGCCTCTAATTATTGTTCTGCTGTAACACTCCCAACATAGTGTATTAACTAATAAAACGTCGGGTGCACTTAATATTTTGGTTAGCTAATATACCGAGGTTTGTGTAATTATCTCAGCGTAATGGCGATGTTACTGTCGTTACTCTGGACTAATTATATGGGTCACCATAGCAAAAGGCATTTTTGCGCATAGCAAACAGCTAGCTGAAAAGTGGCTCGGGGCTAACATGCGGGCCCAAGCTATCATAGAGAGAAGAAAAGATTTGAAAATTTTGTTTTGACCAGAATTCTTGCCCAAATTTTTAGACATAGATAGAGGGCCCCAAAAATTATGAAAATGTTTTTGGATGTACCTAAGTAGAACTGAAGTTAATTAATTTTTTTCTAGAATTTTAACAATCTTATATTTTGCTCAGAGCTTCTTTTATCACCATTGTTTTTAATACAAAGTGCACCGTTTGTTTTTGCAAAAATAGCATCCCAACTCCAAAATTCATAAAACCTTTTCAGAGGTACTTTAGATTATTTAGAAACTAAATAAAATATTTCCATACTTAGCACAGTTTTGAATTAATTTTTAAAATTCAAAAACAGCAGGTACAAAGTGTAAAACGTATTTTCTTTAATGCATAAAATTCTAAAAATCCATGGTAAATGAAGTAGAATATTTTGGCAACTCAATAATTAATTTGTAGGAAATTTGGGATGTTACCGTTCTCATCAACTGTGGAAATTTGCCGGCACTGTGTTACACTGTTATACTGGCAGCGACGATGTGAACCTTTGGTTAGGGTGGTTTAGTCCAGTTAACCTCGGTTACAAGCTAGTTTTTAATTTAATATGAAGCAACCTTACCTTTCTGCTCCTCATGCAGCCTTGCACATGTACTCCTTTCTCAGAGGATATGTTTTTTTTTTTTAATAAACCAAGGCAGACCACCTGCTTGCTTACTATATCAAAAAATACTACAGACCATGCAAATAAATTATAAGAGCTGTTACTATGCATTTCTTTTTAAAAATTATACAAATATTAAAACATAAATAAAAGTAAATAGTGATTACTTATCCCTTTGTTTGTTCAAGATTTGTGCAACTCGTATCGAAGAAAGATGCACAGAAACACCTCTCATAGATTATTCCCAAACGAACTTACTAATTCCGCAAGTATCTTAGTTCTGAACACAGGAGTTCAAGAAGCCACAGAGATCAAATTTGAGAGGATAAAAATACTGTTAGTTTGTATTAACACTCTCCAACTTTGCAAGAGTACGTAGTTACCCTTGCCTTCGACCAGGAGCTCTTTTACGGTACACTAAATTGAATATGAACCATTCATTCTTTTCGATCCAATAAATCAGATTAACTAGAGTTTACTTATACTACAGCTGGTAGTAGAGTAGTAGAAACACCCATAACAAATCAACGGTTAGATGTGATTTCTACTACACATTTTATACTACAAGTATAATCCACCGTAAAATTTCTGTTGACTAGAGGCAAGAAAACAAAGAACCTTCATAGGGAAAGATCAATGTGTTGGCATGTCAAGCTGATCCCTCCACCAAAATGGCAAGGTGAAAGAGATGGAAAACAACAGAAGGGAATGAAGAGAAGGCACATGGTTGTGCCTTTGATCAGCTCAGTCATCCCAGGATAGAAGCATGACGACGCAGCGCCGAATGATGTAAATCCTAGCCTTCTGCTTCTTCCCCGGCTCCATGGATGCCAAACTGGGAGCAATGCGATGCAAAAGCTCATGTTCAGGGCTCTCATTTAGATGATGCTGATATGGGGAGATGCGGTGGTGCATATCTTCTTTATATAGAGGACAAGGATATGTATGAGGTGCGCGCAGTATCTCAAGAACACCACCACACCACCCACCCCACATGCAGTCAATACTTTTCTGAGTCCAAATGCATGCTCCTACAAAGGCAACCATGTATTGATTGTTTAATGGCTCCAAGGAAGGTTGTTCATGGTCCTCAAGCAGTCAAGGTTACCAGCAAAACCGCAATTTGGGTTGCTCAAGGCTACAGCTTAGCCCTTGCAAGTGCTAAAAGGGCACCGTCACACTGTAGCAAGTTAGAAAATCTGAAAACCAATGAAGGGACCGGATAGCAGGTGCGGAAGTAGATTATCTTACCCGGTGTCACAGGACACCGGGTCAAAAACAAATACAGGCAACCATGTATTTGTTTTTCCCCTTGCCCGAAGATTTCTCATGTGCATTGTTCATACTGGCTACAGCAACTCTAATCAGATCTCTAAGAATACATTAGAATTTCCTTACACTAGGCAGAGACAGGGTATATATATTTCTGGGGTGGAAAAGTACATGTTGAGGAAAAATCAGTCGGTTAAAATAATTCAGAGTTCGTCACCCATGTTCGTCATCTGGTACCAGTAAATGGTAAATATGAATTAAGCATGGGTGTGATGAACTCCACAGTAAAATTTTGGCCGGCCCTTGATTTGGCATATTCTTCTTGGATTGACACTAGGCGACATTGATGAACTGATCAAGGAGGGAGCTACATTAATTTCACCAATCATAAGATAATCCAAAATGGGCAACCTTTGAACTGGTTGAGGTGACAATCAAGGTCCCCCACACTTGCCTTGCAACTACTTGAATAGGCCATGACAAATACAGAAAGCTGATGAACTGAACAGTCAATTAACTAGGCACTAGGGCACTAGGCAACCAACCAAGCACTAAACCATCAAGCCACAACCAATGGTAAACGTGATCCAGAACACAATTTGTAGATCTTTAACATTCAGACGCAATGCTTCATTGTTAACCTTCATGCAGAACAAAAAAGAAGAATCAATTCATCACAGGTCTCAACTAAATTGAATATGAACCGTTCATTCTTTTCGATCTAATGGATCAGATTAACTAGAGTTTACTTATACTTCATGTAGTAGAGTAATAGAAACACCCTTAACAAATCAACGGTTAGATGTGATTTCTACTACGTATTATATACTACCAGTATAATACACCGTAAAATTTCTCAAGTGGGGAAGTTAAATATGTGCGCATACCTACAAATACAGGTAATAAATATGTTCATTTTCTGCCAATAAGTTCATCATGAGAGACACAATGTTATTCGTCACGTGCTCAATTAAATATATTATCTTCATCTCAATACCAAATGATTGGAAAAGGAATGAGAAAAGGCGAATAAAGATGCCCAGGAAATTATGGTTCGACTCATTGACCATGACCAAAATGTTTGTTAACATGAGACAGTGCTTGTGTGCTACATGACCAGCATTTAGACATCATGTCACATGCTCCTGACTAGCATACATACAGAAGATTCAGTATTAGGTCAACAAGTGTTGCATGCGCCGATTATTACCAGTCATTAGTTCATAACACACTGAATCCAGGCTAATGCTAAAATCCAGCCAACTTAGTCCAACCATACTTCAGATACTTTCAATTTAGCAGCAGCAAGGTCATATATAGCACATGTTGTAAGAAATATTTTCATGACACGCAAATACACAATTAACTAATTGTGTGTTTGGTTAGAGAGTGAGGTGGAATGGAATGATTCCATTCCAGATTTTAGGGATGGAATGGCTTCATCCTAGATTTCAGGGATGGAATGGTTCCATCCCAAATTCTTAGACAGTGTCCACTGTCACTCTCACATTCCAAGTGGGATGGCTGCGTTCCAGAAAATTTTTATAATCTAACCGTCCCGAATCTAGAGAGAATATTCTCTTTTCTGGAACCAAGTCATCCTCAGCTCTTTAACCAAACACTAGACTTGGTGGAATGGGATGGTTCCATTCCACTCCATCTTACTAACCAAACACACAATAAGAGGCTCGCAAACCAATGCATGGAGAACCCTACAAGTGGCAAGCAGCCGACAAGCCCTATATAACAAAGTGCCCTGTGTTTTGACTGGGAATTAGGCACAAGACATAGAAACGCAGTAAAGAACACAGCATCAAACGGCTACAATGTCCACAAGACAAGCACCACCAACCAAAGCGCGCGCGCACAAAAGTTTATTTCTAATCATCTGGAATAAGTACACTCAAAAGTACTTTTCAGTCAAAAGATATGCCAGCGCCACTGCTTCTATGCTTTTCCTCTCAATACAAGTTGTACAAATCTTAAAGCAAACGAATACAAGTTGTACAAATCTTAAAGCAAGCGAAGGAGTAAGCAATCACTATATACTCTTTATTTATACTTTAACATTCATGTAATTTAAAAAAAAAAAGCATAGAAACACCTCTCACCGGGTATTCACTCCATCCTTCCTAGCGGCTTCCCAACGAATCGAGGTGACATGAGGAAATCTCTAAGATACTTGAATATCAGTTCTCTATGAACTGTTTGTTACCAACTCTTTACCGTCACAATCTACCGACAAGAAGATAAATTACAGTGCTACTACCACATATTGTTAATTCTGCCAAGTCCAAGAAGATCTGGGCAATGCAAGAAGATCACAACTATTCTCCCGAGGAGATCAAACAGACAAATTGCAGTGGTGTGAGATATCCAGGTACAACCATGGAGAAGCAGAGTAGGAGGGAAAGGGAATAAATTAAGAACCAGCCGCAAGCAGCACTGCCAGATACCAAGAAACTTCATCGGAACCATACTGAACCACCGAATCTGCAGATTTCTACACGTATGCGAGTAACAGCAGGATGTGAGCCGTCCGTTATCTGAGATGTTCATATCCATCAATAAGATCAAGCTTTTTGTCGCCGACAAGAACAATGAGCTACATTCAGGTTCAGAGATTTGTCCCCCGAGATTAAATCAAGGAGAAAAGTAGTATTAGCACGGTTGCCTCCTCTCTATAAAACCTCATATCTCCTTCCAAGTTCTGCACCACAGCAAGCTCTAACCAGGACCATCAGATAGCAAAGCCTCCTGTTTTGATCACAGTTCTTCGGCTTCATCGAGCTCAATTGTAGCCATGAGGGCCGTGGGACAAGGCAAGCAGAGGGGAAGGATGACCAGAGCTCTGAAAGAGCACAGAACCCGGCTCTACATCATCCGTCGGTGCATATTCATGCTCATTTGCTGCCATGACTGAACTCCATCCTGCATTTTCCTCCATTGGATCCCTCAAGGATCCATTGGAGAGGTTACACTTAGCTAGGGCACTATCAGTTAGGAGCAGAAACTAGGAAGGAAATGTCATGCTCTAAGCCAGGTTGCGCTGAACCGAGGCAGGCTTGGCAGACTTGGATATTCTATGATTTGTTTCATTACGAGTTATTCTTTTTTTTTTAAATTTTTCTGCACCTTTTTCCCCCCTTCTGTTGTACCTTTGGCAGTGGAATATCGTTGGTCCACCTGTTTGTACATGTTATGTACAGCAAGTGGTCTACATGGAAATGATTCAAAGTTGATCAAACTCTTCTTGGGGTGAAATTTGAACTCTTATACTTGTTTATATCAAATATAATCATACATTTGTCTTTCTGGCTTTGATAATTATGTATTTTTCAGTAGTGGACAAAACAAAACTGCAGCCACCTAGAAACTTTTAAGCGCTTCTATGCTTTTCCTTCTAATACAAGTTGTGCAAATCTTGAAAAAGCGAAGGGGTAAGTAATCACCATCTACCCTTCATTCATGCTTTAATAGCTACGCAATTTTTAAAAGGAAGAGCATAGAAGCACCTCTCAAACTGTTAATATATGTTCATACATCAGCTCTTTTTGTATGCTGGTTCTACCAATATTTTCCTACGAACAACTGTGGGGGCACAAACACTACCACAAAAGGGGGAAATAAAAGAAAGTTACACAACTTTTGTACAACCAGCATAAAGCACTGGGCTACAGGATGTCAAAGAATGAGCAGGAAGTCCACAAAGAACTAATCAACTATACTTAGTGGTCAGAAAGATTTCCCCAAGGCAATTATTAGTGAAGTGACTGAACACAAACAGCTTGCCTAATGGAATCTGTACTGATCATAATGTCTTGAGCAGAAGGAATGGAGCCTACCAGCGGTGATTAATTGTCCTGATGTACCACTGCATGTAGGCAGCACAGCTCTATTTAAGGCCTAATTAGCCATCAAACCATATCATATTATCCTCCACAGATAGGACAAAACTGCTAATTAGCCGGTTGCAGTCAAACCTGCAGAGAGAAACAGTAGTCGCCAGAAACGCAGGGGCCTTGTTTTCGGGGAAGAGCTCCTCCCGCATTTCCTCAGGAATCGGAAGGATTAGGGCCCGTTCGTTTCAGCTTTTGAACAGTTTCTGCTTTTAAAAAAACGGATTATTTGTCGAACGGGAGGATTCTGGATAGGTTCTCTGAGAATCAGAAGCTATTTTCTGAAACCTGATTCTAACAGATTCTTACCAGCTCGGTCCGAAACCTAGAAGTCATAGTTAACTCGGTCTGATTCTCCCATAATCAGAAGCAGTTTCTCCCATAATTCAGAATCCATAATCCAAAAGCTTAAACGAACTGGACCTAGAAAACAACACAGGATGTAGAACCACAGCAATGCAGATATGACCAAACAGAAGCAAACAAGCGAGCAAGCAGACAAACGCACGAACGTACACACGCGCGCACGCACGCACGTACCAAGGCACACATGCGCGCGCACGCACGTACCAAGGCACTGAGGCACGTGCAGGACATCTTGTGAGTTGTGGCCAGGAGGGAGTCCATTTTAGACTGCCTTTTCTTCCCAGGTCAAAAAGTGAATTCAGGCTGTCGTATGATCAGCATTCTGCAGTAATAACGCTTAAGGGTAATAATTGTTGGGAAAGAAAGCACTAGTGTCCACTGTGCTTGATGCACTGAGCAATGCATAACTGGAAGTAGTAAAGAAATTGCAATGGCATGGTTCAGACGTTCAGTCAAAGATTTCAGCCACTCGTACAAACTCTGATTAAGCTTCCAGTTAAAAAGACGAATTTTTTTTTAAAATAATATCTTTTTTTATTCAAATTGCAAAAATATATCTCGATTCAAAAAATTTACAAAAATATACCTCTGTTGCCTATTGAAATGGCGACAGAGACAATTGGCGACAGAGACTGTTTTGTCACGGATTGAATTTGGTCGACGGATTATTTTATCGTAGATTCATTTAGTCGATAAGGTTGAGGTCTCTGTCGCCATTTGAATTGGCGACAGGCCCCTGTCGCCAATTCAAATGGCGACAAAGGTATATTTTTGTAAATTTTTTGAATGAAGGTATATTTTTGCAATTTGAATTAAAAAATATATTATTTTAAAAAAAAACTCTTAAAAAGACTTCTTATAGTAGTGTTTTTTAGTGTATCCATACCTTTGCTACAGTATTCTACCCAAAATAAACTGTTTTTTTCCCTCTATCAAATGCAGGGGAATCAGGTGACTGGGATTAACATATATGAGACAAAAGATAGGGAAAAAGTTTGTGTCCGCTTACTGTATTTTTTTCATAACGTAATAGGTTAGTTCTTTTTTCTATTTTTTTTAGCTTATGCAGTGTTAAAAGTATAAGTGAATTATTCAGTTTTTCTCACCAGCTTAAGTTTTAAATGAACTGACTGGTGCATGTAACTTAATACGATATCAGAGCCAACAGATTTTAACTCAAATGCAGGGGAATCAGGTGCCTGGGATTAGCCTCTGAGCCAAGGCGTTTGGCACTCGGAAAAAGTATGACCACACAAACTGATTCCAACTTCCCATCAAAAGGTGCAAAGTACGTACAAAGCATCTGATACGAATAACAAAAAGTATCATCATTCAATCTCAAATAATCTTTCGACTCGCAGCTTTCAGGAACTTGCTAATTATCATCAACAGTAGAACATCAACCTGAACCACAGTTAAGAAGCTAGTGATTTTCACATCATTCTTTCTCCAGGTTTACAAGAGGATGACAGCCTCAAACTGTGGAGTTGGGTATCTGACCATTGCCTGCGACAACAGGCAAGCAAATAAGAGTGTCTAGAAGCAGTACATGGCCAGCCTGTACAAAGCAACTACAGTACCTAAAATCTAAACCCTACAAAAATGGCAGTGCCAAAGAGGAAAAAACACCCAGAATGGAAGGCAAAAAAAAAAAAGAAAAAAAAAACAAGATCCATCACGGAGATCGATCAGTCGCTCCAGCGGAGCAACATGACAACGCAGCGTCGGAAGATGTAGAACCGAGCTCGCTTCTCCCTGAAAGCTCTGTTGAGCCTCCCCATCTGCCTCCCATGGCCTCCAAGCTTCATCGTCTGAAAAGAGGAGCTTGGTGCAAGGCAAAGAAGAGAAGGAAGGCAGCTAGACGGCTTGCTGGGAGTGATGGCTAGTGTGGTATGAGAGGGAAGGTGAGCCTGGTGCCCTTATATAGAGGCCCGCAAAGGATATGCCATATCAAAAGAACATCATACCCCCACATGCAAGCAGTTTGTTTATGCACTAGGGGGCACACTTCTGACCCTAAACTTATCCTGCTCATTATTCTATTTCCTTAGAGCTTAGGAGCTAGCAAAAACCTAAACTATGCAGGGCCATGACCATCTCAGAGAATTAAAGCGGTAAAACCAGACAAGACCAAGTGGTCATCCATCCATCCATGCAACAAAGACAGACGCAGGTTGTTTAATGACACCAAGAAAGGGGCTCCAAAAAATATCCTAGCAATGCTTAGTGGGAAACTTCCAGGAAGGTCGCCTTGATGCATAGAATAAAAACTGATTAAGCTTACAGCTAACAGATGTTAAGGCCTGGTAATTCTGCTATTACGAAATATTGCTACACAAATGGTGAAGCTGGGAGTAAAAACTCCGAACCTCTGTGTGTGAAATCATGTGCTGAAAAATTAGCTTAGTGATGAATTTGGTACTGTAAAGTGGCTATGCTCATGGCATGTGTGGTGCATGTGCATGTGTTGTTTTAGATGATTAATTGATATGCTTGTGATAGCATGGTAGTTGTTTTGCTTGATGCAATGCGCTCGTGTGAGTGATTGCATGGATTGATCTTGAGTCAAGTCGTGGACTTGTGCTCGGAATGTTGTTTTATGGATTGTTCATATGCGGGTGTTGCTCGAGGGCGAACGTGGTCGATGACGGGATCGGAACTAGGTTCACGGAGGAACTGAGGTACAGGACTAGGTTCAGGAAGGAATCGAGGTCCTAGTGGTCGAGAATGTCATGCAGGACGTTCGGGCTAGAGAACGGTGCACGTGAAGTCTAGTTAGTCACGTGAGTGCGGTAGGTGGGCCGTACGCGTGCGGTTGTAATCGTTTGGGGTAGCTTGCATGTATTGAGCCATGTTGGGCAAGGTGGATATGGATGCATGTATCTGTATACGAACTCATTAGGATTGCTCATTATAAATAGGGGGTGTCGGGACCCGAATTTGCAAATCCGGACCCTCTGTGTAATCAGCACTAGTCAAGGAACGCGCTAGTGCACACAGTCTCAACATTGGTAAATATCACAATCATACTCAACGAAATAATAAAGTACCTTTAATAGTTAACCAAACGGGTTGCTCGACCTTAGGGTCAAGTTACAATTATACGCCTCGCAGGGCGAAACTTATTAAAAGAAAAATAACTGCAGCGGAAAAATAAGATAACTTCGTGGCGCCATCCAGTATACCACAGGCAATGACTGGGCTCGCTCCCTAGTTAGACGGTTCCTCTGGGAGCTCCTCCTCCAAAGCTGGTGTAGACTCCTCTTCAACTGGTGTTGTATTGCGGCAAGGGTGAGTACTTGGTACTCAGCAAGTCATGCACAGAATTCAAGCTAATATACTACATGCATGGCTTAATACAAAGGAATAGCTCAAGGTATATTTGCAGTAAACAGCATTTAACAAGTATCATAAGTAGGTTCGAAAGCAGTAGAAACAAGTATAACATCAATAACTTTTCTAGGAGTTAAATAAACATCTTTCTCCACTCCTAATCCACATTTCCATCAACATCATTATTAACCAAACCCAACCTTTCAAGTCCAAGTCATTTTCAAGAAAGTCTAACCCTTGATTGTAATTCCCGAGCGATGTCCAATACCGCGGACACGGCTCTTCGAATAGATTCTACACTCTGCAGAGGTTATGCACTTTACCCACAAGATACAGTCAAACACCACAAAGGCGAAAAGTGTCCGTGAATAGTCTTCGTAAACTTCTAACAGCACAAGTGGTCCTCTCCGGTGTTGCACACTAACCCTTCCCTTAGCGCAGGCGAAGTTTAGGCCAATCCACCGTTAGATGGGTACCTGGCCGCAGCCCCGGTACGCTCCCCCGTACAACTACACAAAGGGTGTAGTTGACATCCTGAGGTCCCACAGGTACGTTATTAGCAACTTATTCAACTAGGTCCGTCCCATTACAGACATGTGGTTGCACGTTTGACTCAGTTCAAAGGCTTGCAAGGTTAAGTCCTTAGGGTGACCAGGACAAGACTACCCGAAGAACCAAAACAACGTTCCCGGTGCCACAACTGGCCCACCCGATCATTCTTGCCACATGCCCCGGTCGAAAGCTATTTATCAAACCCCAGTTGATTACCCTGCACCACGTGCCATCAACAACACAACACATGATACCTTTCCAAAACAGGTTCAATATATCATTAAGTCAATATTAACATTTGATTGTCCAAAATCATGTCAAGAGCACGTGTGAGTCTAAGCAATATACTACAACGATCTAAATTCCCATGTTGGCAATTTAGTAATGTCCAACTATTTAATCCTCAACTAGGGTGACAAGGGGGTCATGGCACATATTTAATTAACCAAGGGGTCATACAACAATTTGGCATTTATCTAATTTCCCATAATTAAATAAAGCATTTTCTAATTAAACTAGCATGCAATAGTTTAAACCAATTTAATTTGAAAATGGGATCAACATGGTCAAAGCACAACTTGCCTTCAAAGAGTACTTGGTCTTGGTCCTGAGCTGGCTCCTGGGTCAACACTTCACCTTCGAAGCCTTCGGGCACTTCAACGTCTACTCGTAAAACGTGCAAACAGCAATAAATAAATAAACAGTAAACAAAAAGTGTCCAAACATCCAAATAAGGTTCATAAACAGAGAGAGCATAATTTTATGAATTTTTAGAAACTGGAATCGTCAAATTCGGAGTTAAAATGCAAAAGTTATAACCGTTTAAAGTTTAAAGAAAACATTAATTAACTAAAAACAGAGAAATATTCATAAACAAAAATTAATTAAAATTCATATTTAAGTAGGTCTCATTTTTATGAAAATTTAGAAATTTGAATCACTCGAATCGGAGTTGAAACGCAAAAGTTATAAGCATTTGAAGTTTGAAACCAATTTTGAAATCAATAATTCGAATTAATAAATTATTTTCTTTTTCGGAAATTCATTTATTGCGTCAGCATGACACGTGGACCAATCGGGAGCCGCCACGTCGCCTCGGGTCCATGGACCCGGCGCACGGTTTGGCTCGGTCCACGGCTCATGTCTCGGACAAGTGGGCCCTGCCGGTGACATCAGCATGACGTCAGCACGCGGCTCAGCCGAGTGGGCTGACAGGCGGGCCCCAGCGTGACGTCATGGTGCGGTTTGGCTCGGTCGCTGACACGCGAGCCCCGCGTGATGTCACGGTCAGTCTCCTCGCCACGTGGCATGATCTCAGCCGTTGATTAGAAAATCAACGGCCCAGATTAGATCTGGCTTAACGCAGTAGAAAACTACTCGGCTGATCTGGACCGTTCGATCTTGATCGGACGGTCAAGATCCAATCTAATGAAAACAACGCGGCTAACCCTAGCCGTTCGATCAAGATCTAACGGCTGAGATTGGATCTAGTGCGGTGCGGTTCTAGCTACGTGGCACAACCTAAGCCGTTGGATCTAGATCCAACGGTTGGAAATAGATCTGGGGATTAGAATGTGCATCTCACCGGGGTGTGACGTGGACGTTTATGGGCCCTTGGATCTGGATCGGACGGCTGAGGGAGCTCGATCAATGGCGATGGCGCGCGACGGAGCTGGTTCACCGGAGACGAGGACGGCGACACGCTAGACGGCGTTTGGGCGCGATTCCGGCAAAGTGAAAGGTCCCCTCTGGCGCGGCTTGACCTTGCGGTTCCAGATCTGAGCTCAACGGCAGCGGAATCGGCGATTACCCGCGGCGGGGTGCAAGACTAACTACGGCGAGCTCGCGCGGGCAAACGGCGGAGGCTCAGGCGACGTGGGCTAGGGCTACGGGTGCGCATGGAAGTCGGCAACACGACAGCGGCGGCGGCGCATTAAATAGGGCCCTCGGCGTCCGTGAAACTCGCTAAAATCGAGGCCCACACAGTTGCGGCGGCGAAATCCGAATTGGATTCGGATTGGGTGACGTGGCTCAATGCGAGCCGTTGGATCAAGATCCAACGGTGCGAGGGTTTGGGCTCGGGTCCGGCTCGGGCGACCTGGCTGGCTCGGTCGGGCTCGGGTTCGGGCGACGTGGCTCAATCTCGGCCGTTCGATCTTGATCGGACGGTCGAGAGGGTTAGGGTTAGGCGACTGGGTTTGACCGGGTCAGCTGGCTCGGGTCGGACTCGAGTCTGACTCGGACTCGGGTCCGGTCGGATGAACAGTACAAACCAACTCGCATTTTTCCAGATATTAAATATTCAAAATAATTCTCAGCAATTCATTTAATTCATTAAAAATAGTAAAACACTCAGAAAAATTCTGGAAAATATTTTGGAACATTTTGGACTCAAATAAAATATTTCCAACAAATTTATTTGCAAAGTTAAATTCTTTAATTATTTCAAAAGGGAATAAATTCAAATAAATTCCAAAAATTCACCAAAGTGCCAAATCTTGATTAAATTCATGAAAAGCAAAATTTTGGGGTGTTACAAACCTCCCCCCTTAACAGAATCTCGTCCCCGAGATTCAGGGCTTACTAAAGAATAGGTTCGGAAACTCTTTCTTCAAATCCTCCTCGCGCTCCCAAGTTGCTTCACTCTCCGCATGGTTGCTCCATTGAACTCTGCAGAAACGGGTTGACTTGTTTCTCGTTTCTCGATCCATTGTGTCCAAAATCTTGACAGGGTGCTCCTTGTAAGTCAGGTCCTCCTGTAGCTCGATTGACTCTAGTGGTGTCTATTCCTCAGGTACTCGGAGACACTTCTTCAGCTGAGACACGTGGAACACATCATGTACTCCTGCTAGTGATTGCGGTAGCTCCAGCTGGTACGCAACTTCCCCTCTGCGACTGAGAACCTTGAATGGTCCAACATATCGCGGCGCGAGTTTTCCTTTGGCATGGAATCTCTTAACTCCTCTGAGAGGTGTAACTCTGAGATACACGAAATCTTCCGGTTCAAAACTCAGGTCTCGGCGACGGTTATCGGCGTAGCTCTTCTGTCTTGACTGTGCTATCTTCAGTCTTTCTCGGATCTGATCCTCCAGGGTAGGCTTTACTTCTAATGTGGCCAAGAATCCTTCCGGTACCACTTCAATCTGCATTCTCTGGAAATCCTCACATAGCTCATCCTGACTCGTGGCTATCAACATGTTCACAGTATGGCTTTTCCGACTCAGGGCATCGACCACCACGTTAGCCTTTCCGGGATGGTAATGGATTCCAACATTATAATCCTTGATCAACTCTAACCATCTCCTCTGCCTCATGTTCAGGTCTGATTGGGTGAAGATGTACTTAAGACTCTTATGGTCCGTGTATACCTCACATCTGTTTCCGATCAGATAATGACGCCATAACTTCAAAGCATGCACTACGACAGCTAGCTCTAGGTCATGCATTGGATAATTCTCCTCGTGTGGCCTCAACTGCCTTGATGCATAGGCAACGACCTTTCCGTTCTGCATCAGCGCACATCCAAGTCCTTGGCGCGATGCATCACAATAGATATCGAAGCTCTGATTAACATCCGGTAGGACCAACACCGGTGCTGATGTCAATTGCTTATTTAGTTCTTGAAAATCTTTCTCGCACTCCGGCGTCCATGCAAACTTCTTCTCCTTTTTCAACAATTGCGTAAGAGGTTTTGCAATTGTCGAAAAGCCTTCAATGAAATGGCGGTAGTAACCTGCCATTCCAAAGAAACTCCGGATCTGGGTCACGGTCTTCGGCTGCTCCCAGTGTAACACAGCTTCTACCTTGCTTGGGTCGACGGCGACTCCTTCGGCGGTCATTACATGTCCGAGGAACTCCACCTTGTCTTTCCAAAAGTCACACTTGCTGAACTTGGCGAAAAGTTGCTGTTCCCTTAGCTTTTCCAAAACTCGCCTCAAGTGCTCTGCATGTTCATCCTCTGTCTTGGAGTAGATTAAGATATCATCTATGAACACAACGACAAACTTGTCCAAATATTCCATGAACACCTTATTCATCATATTCATGAAATATGCTGGCACATTCGTCAGACCAAAGGACATAACAGTAAACTCGTAATGTCCATATCTTGACGAGAATGCGGTCTTCGGGATATCTTTCGATCGGATCTTCAACTGGTGGTATCCCGATCTCAGATCAATCTTGGAGAAAACTCCGGCTCCTCTCAGCTGATCAAACAAATCATCGATCCTGGGTAGCGGGTACTTATTCTTCACGGTGACTTCATTGAGTGCACGGTAGTCAATGCATATCCTGAAACTCCCGTCCTTCTTCTTGACGAACAAAACTGGCGCTCCCCACAGCGACGAACTCGGTCTGATAAATCCTTTCTCCATTAACTCTTCAAGCTGCTTCTTCATCTCTACCAATTCTTCGGTGGACATCCGGTAAGGCCTCTTTGCTATCGGCGCTGTACCAGGTACAAGCTCTATCACAAACTCTATGTCTCTGTCTGGCGGCATACCAGGTAGATCTTCAGGAAAAATATCTGGATACTCATTCACTACTGAGACATCTTCTATGCTGATTGCCTTGGCGCTGTTAACCATCAACTGTCCATCTCTAACAGCGGTGGCTTGGAATTCCACTTTCCTTCCACACGGGCTCTCAACTGATATAATCCTTCGTCCACAATCTAGCACAGCATTGTGCTTGGATAACCAATCCATTTCCAAAATAACATCTAAGGTTTGGGTTTCCAACATAATAAGGTTTGCTAGGAACTCTATCCCATCTATTAATATTCTTACCCCAGAACATCCTACTTTAGTTCGGAGTTCGGAACCAGGGGTTTGAACTAAAAGCATGCATTTAAGTCTTGCAATCTCCAAATCATTTTTAGCAGCAAAGCCTTGAGAAACAAACGAATGCGTAGCTCCAGAGTCAAACAAAACTGTTGCAGGTACTGAGTTGACAAGTAACTTACCCGATCACGGCGTCGTGGCATTCAAGTGCATCTGCGGTGGCGTGGTTGACTCAGCCTCTCACCACGGCCGATGCAGGGTCTTTGCTCCTGGCCCGTCTTTGTCCCGCGGTTTGCTCCTGGTGCTGGCGTCCTGGCTGGTGTGGATCCCAAGTTGAAGCGAACTGGGGTCACTCCTGCTATCTTCTTAGGGCAACTGTTGGCAAAGTGTCCTGGCTCGTTGCAGTTGTAGCAGCGTCTCACTGTCCCCTGTTGACTGCCTGAAGCGGCGTTTCTGCCTAGGGCTGGAGTCTGATAGTTCTGATTGATGGTTCTTGGTGCTGGTGACGGTGTCCTTGTAGCATTCTGTGGCTTGTTCAAGCGTTGATGCGCTCCCTGACGCGATCCCTGCTGTTGCATTCTGCGCTTCCTGTTGTCGTCCAGTTCCTTGCGCTTGTCCTCGAGAATAAGCGCCTTGTTCACCAATTCTTGGAAATCTGGAAAGGTGTGGGTGATCAGTCCCACCTGCAGTCCTGAGTTAAGTCCCTTCATAAAGCGAGACTGTCTGGCTTTATCTGTTGCTACGTCTTCAGGTGCGTAACGAGCAAGCTGCGTGAACTTATTCAGGTATTCGGCCACCAGCTGATTACCTTGCTTCAGTGCTCTGAACTCTTCCTTCTTGAGGTCCATAATTCCTTCAGGCACGTGATACTGACGAAATGCAGCTGTAAACTCCTCCCAAGTGATGTCCTGAGGGTTCTCCCGCTTGGCGCAGAAGTTCTCCCACCATTCTGCGGTGGTCCCTTCCAACTGATGAGAAGCGTAGAGTACCTTCTCATTTCCCATGCATTGAGCAATGTGTAGCTTCCTCTCAATTGACCTTAACCAATCATCGGCCTCCAACGGATTGGCATTCCTGGAGAAAGTGGGTGGATGAGTCCTCATGAACTCTGACAGTCTTGAATTCTGGTGTTGTCCCTGATTGACTTGATTAGCGGTGGCCTGAGCAGTGACGTGTTGCATCTGTTGCATCATAGCATGCATCAACTGAGTCTGAGCAGCAAGAAAAACTCCAAAATTCTACATGTCAACTGGCGGTGCTGGCTGGGGTGCAGGTGTTCCATCATTGGGGTTTCCAGCTAGGCGAGAACCACTGCCGTTGCCTCCAAGGTTTCCGCGGGTGTTCACCATCTGTCGATTGCTCCAAGGTTTCAGAGATAAGGGGGAACAAGAATAGACAAGTAGTAGGGAAACTTATGCGGGGGAAAAGTGTAACTCAAAATCCAATTTTATTATTAATAATAACTTGGTATGGTTGCTCACAATGCCTAAGGGCCTGCAACACATACTGCACACTCAGCAAACAATGAAAATTCAAATCGACTCTAAAGGGTGACTCTTTATTCTATAACGCGACTCGACGAAGGAGTCTCAACCTTAACACCTACGCTCACTCGTCGAGAAAACCTCCACTGCCTCCTCACGGCGGGTGCGACGGCATCGGCGCGAAACAATCGCCATGCCCCACAACTGCAGCTGTGGTTGACGACGCGACGTCCTCCTCTGGCTCTGGAGCTTCCAACTCCAACACTGGATCAGGGCCCTGTCCATACAGTGCGGTCTCCAGCTCTGCGATCCTTTCCGCAGCATAGGCGATGTACTCACGAGCATTCTCCAAGTGCTTCTTTTCCTCCTCAACCTGCTCGCGAGCCTTTTTCAACTCCTGAACTGTGTCATCGATCAGCTCCTCCTAAGCGGCGACGAACCTGGCCAAGTGAGTGACGGTAGCATCCTCATCTTCTATCGGCTTCCGTTGAGCTCTGTTGTCTCGGCGTGGGTGGTAACGGAACACTGTGCCATCTAGCTCCCTGGAGTAAGTGCGAGCGATCTGCTGCATTGCTCGACGCGACACCTTCTGGATTCCAATCTCAAAGGTAGACCTCCTGGCGGTGAAGTGGAAAGGGCGGCTGAACTTTGTCTTCTCTCGGGCATACACCGTGATCCTGACGTCCCATCCTATGACCACTCCTGCCTGCACAAGTGTAGTCCCTCGGTAGAGCGGTCTCTCAAAACCTCCAAGAAACTGAAGCATACGCCACAACTCAGCGGCATAGCCTCCCTCACGCTCGGCATAGTTGTTCTTCATCATCATCTGCCAAAAGACGCTCGCGTAAGAACGCAACATTTTAAAATCAATGTGGAAGACGAAAAGAACTCAGCAAGGGGTATGAACAAGAAAGAAAGGGGTAAGTCGAGAATTCATTCATTATCTTGACAAATTTTATCTTTAGAAAATAAGTTTTATCCTCACTATGACCAATCTAACTATGGGTGAGCCTACAGTCAGTATGGCTCTGATACCACCTCTGTCGGGACCCGAATTTGCAAATCCGGACCCTCTGTGTAATCAGCACTAGTCCAGGAACGCGCTAGTGCACACAGTCTCAACATTGGTAAATATCACAATCATACTCAACGAAATAATAAAGTACATTTAATAGTTAACCAAATGGGTTGCTCGACCTTAGGGTCAAGTTACAAATATACGCCTCGCAGGGCGAAACTTATTAAAAGAGAAATAACTGCAGCGGAAAAATAAGATAACTTCGTGGCGCCATCCAGTATACCACAGGCAACTGACTGGGCTCGCTCCCTAGTTAGACGGTTCCTCTGGGAGCTCCTCCTCCAAAGCTGGTGTAGACTCCTCTTCAACTGGGGATTAGAACGTGGATCTCACCGGGGTGTGACGTGGACGTTTCTGGGCCCTTGGATCTGGATCGGACGGCTGAGGGAGCTCGATCAACGGCGATGGCGCGCGGCGGAGCTGGTTCACCGGAGACGAGGACGGCGACACGCCAGACGGCGTTTGGGCCCGATTTCGGCGAAGTGAAAGGTCCCCTCTGGCGCGGCTTGACCTTGCTGTTCCGGATCTGAGCTCAACGGCGGCGGAGGACGGCGGACGGCGGCGGAATCGGCGATTAACCGCGGCGGGGTGCAAGACTAACTACGGCGAGCTCGCGCGGGCAAACGGCGGCGGCTCAGGCAACGTGGGCTAGGGCTACGGGTGCGCACGGAAGTCGGCAACACGACAGCGGAGGCGGCGCATTAAATAGGGCCCTCGGCGTCCGTGAATCTCGCGGAAACCGAGGCCCACACAGTTTCGGCGGCGGAATCCGAATTGGATTCGGATTGGTTGACGTGGCTCAACGCGAGCCGTTGGATCAAGATCCAACGGTGCGAGGGTTTGGGCTCGGGTCCGGCTCGGGCGACCTGGCTGGCTCGGTCGGGCTCGGGTTCGGGCGACGTGGCTCAATCTCGGCCGTTCGATCTTGATCGGACGGTCGAGAGGGTTAGGGTTAGGCGACTGGGTTTGACCGGGTCGGACTCGAGTCTGACTCGGACTCGGGTCCGGTCGGATGAACAGTACAAACCAACTCGCATTTTTCCAGCGATTAAATATTCAAAATAATTATCAGAAATTCATTTAATTCATTAAAAATAGCAAAACACTCAAAAAAATTCCAGAAAAATTCTAGAAAATATTTTGGAACATTTTGGACTCAAATAAAATATTTTCAACAAAATTTATTTGCAAAGTTAAATTCTTTAATTATTTCAAAAGGGAATAAATTCAAATAAATTCCAGAAAATTCCAAAAATTCACCAAAGTGCCAAATCTTGATTAAATTCATGAAAAGCAAAAATTTGGGGTGTTACAGGGGGTGTCCTCTGTTCATTATGGAGACAGAGCTAGGCATTATGGTTTGTACTCTTTTGTTTGGAGTACTGTAACCAGACTAGACAAATAGAAATAAAAATTATTTTTCATCAAAGTCGCGTGGTAAGAAAGCCAGATTTCTATTTTTTGTTTCCTCGCCCGGTTTTCGGTTTAATAGATTGATTCATTGTATATTTTTGATTCTTTGAGTTTCTTCTTGATTTGATCCATCCAAAACCTTCTTAGGGCATTGATTTAGGGTTCCTCAAAGTTTTTTTGGTTAATCTTTTGTAGATTTTGTTTAATCACGAAATTAGGATTTAATCAATTCTCGTCATTATTGATATAGTCAACTTACGAAGCTTATAACTTTTGATCCGTAGATCCGATTGAGTTGATTCTTCTTGGCTTAGTTTCTAAATTGAATTTAGTTTCCACAGTTTATATTTCACATCAATCCAATGGTTTGATTTTCTGTAATTCATGTTTTAGTGAACCTCTATCAATCTGTTTTTTGCTTGATCTGAATCTATCACAGCAAGCTTGCGGAGTTCATAACTTTTGATCCATAAGTCCGATCGAGTTGATTCTTTTTTTGTTAGATTCATATTGGAATCTAGTTTCTTTTGATCAAATTTCAAGTCAATCCGACGGCTGGATCTCCAAGAATTAGCGATTTACCGAACATATGTCAATCTATTTTTGTTTAATACGAAGCAATTATTTGATTCCGAATTGGGGTGAATTTTTAGTAGATCAAAAATTTGATTTTAGCTTCCGCGTAATCATTCACCCCCCCTATGATTGCTCTATTAGTATATATCGATCCTGCACTGTGACTTGTCTGATTTCAACTTCCATGAATTGGCATGGAGTTCTATGTAACTAATGAAAATTACCCTTAACAGATGTCAAGACCTGGTAGTATTGCAATTATGAAAATGCTCTACAAAAGGCAAACCATGGACTTCTAGGAGACTTGTCCTATTTTACTTTCCATGTATTGGGACCGAGTTATCTTCAATGCGATACTTTCACTAGTCACTACAATAATGTTTGACATGTAACTTTGATGACGGTGATTAAGTCAGCGGCTTAGGATAGTGATATAAAGGACTTAAGGTTGAAAAAATAAGATAACATCCTTGTAATTGTTTGATTGGAGAGTCCATGAAAGGAGTTTTATATCTACTTCAGATCATTTCACGTTGCTGCTCTCTTTCGAGGTTATTACATTATAAAATTGAGTCGAATCGTCATGCTACTGACTTACTGACTAGTCATGACTAGTCGTGAACTAGCCTATTGCTACATGTTGGCTGCTTCTACTCTTGTTGCCTTCTACTACTACTACGACTTGCTGCTGCTACTACCATAAGAGCAAAACAGAGCAACATAAACATTGTAAGTTGTTTATGAATAGCACTTGTATTTATCACGAGGCCAATAGGCCAATATATGTGTGTGTGTACAAGCGGGTACAAAAGAAAAGCCAATATAAGGCAATATCTATACAAGACAATATGTAATACTAATTATCTCTATATAAGGCAATTAGCAATCTCTATAAAAGGCAATATAAGATTCTACCAACCGAAGCTCTGAAGACACATACTGAAGAGTCACGACCTGACCTTGCACCTATGACCATATATAAAAAGTATCAACACCGATATGCTTTGTGAGCTCATACTTCACCGGGTCTCGAGTAATGCTAATAGCACCTGTACTGTTAGACAAAAAAGGAGTTAGTGTAGAAACAGAAACACCAAAATCCTCAAGTAACCACCTTAGCCAAGTAACCTCCGCTATCAAAAGAGTCATAGCTTGGAAGTCAGCCTCAGCACTCAAATGAGAAACTACTGTATGCTTCTTAGTCTTCCAAGTAATGAGAGAACCACCAAGAAAAATACATTAGACAGAAAAAGACCAACGGTCGGTGTGATCACTAGCCAGGTAGCATCAGAATATGTCTAGAGCTGTAAAAAGCTGAATCGTGGAAAGAAAAAGCGGCGAGAGATAGTTCTACAAAGATAGCACAAAATACGAAGAAGATGACTATAGTGGAGCTGAGTAGGGGCAGAAATGAACTAACTCAAGATATGTACTAAATATGAAATGTCAGGATGAGTGACACCAATGTAAACAAGAATCCCAAAAAGATGGCGATAGCGAGGAGGATCCTCAAGAGGTCCATCATCATTAGATCGAAGGTGAACATTGAGCTCCATAGGGGTCTCAACTGTGTGCGGATCAGTGACAGAAGCACGATCAAGAAGATCTTGAATATACTTCTCTTGGGACAGAAAGAAAGCGTCAGGTGTAGAAGAAGCCTCAATCCCAAGGAAGTAGCAAACAGGACCCATATCAAACATGAGAAATTGCTCATTAAGATATACCTTCACAAAGGCAATATATTGAGAATCATCTCCAGTACTGATCATATCATCAACATACAGAAGAAGAAGAGTTCGACCACGAGATGAAGTGTGAACAAAAAGAGCGGGGTTATGAGAACTAGCAGAAAAACCAGCTACAATGACCATAGGAGAAAAACACTCAAACCAGGCACGAGAAGCTTGTTTAAGCCCATAAAGAGAGCAGCGAAGTCAACAAACCATGCTCTCAGGAATAGAATACACTGGTGGTGACTGCATATAAACCTCCTCACGTAGCTCACTATTAAGAAAGGAATTCTTGACATCAAGATGAGAGATAGACCACTCACGAACAGAGATCATAGCAAGAACAGTGTGAAAAGTGGTCAAGTGAGCCACATGGGCAAAATTCTCATCATAATTACAAATATGATCCTGCCGAAAACCACGTGCTACAAGACCAGCCTTGTAGCGCGCAAGAGAACCATCAAAGCAAGTCTTAACCTTATAGACCCAATTGCATGTAATGGGACGAACAGGTGGAGCAAGGGGCGCAAGATCCCACATGCCAGTGCACTCTAGGGTGGCAATCTCCTCTGCCATCGTATGCTATCATTCCTAATGAATAACAGCATCATGGTAAAAAGTCAGCTTGACAAGAGCTGTGCTAGTAAAGCTAAGGCGCTCAGGAAGCCAAATAGACTAGCGATCGCGAAGATCATAGTGGGGCGAAGGCACTAAAGAAGGTGACTTAGCAGGAGAAAGATGACACATTAGGAGAAGACATTTGAGGTATCCTCAACTCACGGATGACGAGTGTAGTATAGAGGATAAGAAGGAACAATGTTAGGAGAAACCTCTGAAGGAGGCACTGGTGGTGAAGAAGACACCAGAGTAGGTGCTAGCAATGAAGGAGATACCATCTGTGGAAATGGAAAAGGTTGCAACTGGATTATCAGGTAGGAAAGAAAGCGGTTAGACAAGAGATGCTGGAGTGGAAAAAGAAGAAGAGCGAGGGTAGAAGGGACGAGACTCATCAAATTCAAATCATCATAAAGTCCAAAAATATTTTATTTAAGTTCAAAATAACCCAAGTGCCTCTCCAGAAATTTTAATGAAATTTGGAGATGAGTTGATGCATATGAAAATTCAAATACTAAATATTGTATTAAAACTAAGGCCATAAATGAATTTATGAGAAAAATGCATAATGGTTAAGCTTTTGTGAATTTCACAAGCATTATTACCATCTCAGGGTCACTCCCAAGAATTTCATAAAATTTGAAGCTAGTTTGATAGCTTTAAAAATTCTAGGAGCTCCTAGTTGCAAATTTAAAACTTGAATGAAATCTAGTTAAATCAGAAAATGGAAGGCGTCTCTGCCAAAATCCGTCTCCTCAATCCAAAAGCGTATGCTCACCAAAGTCGCTTTTCCCTTAAGACAATACCCTCTCTCCCCCCTTCTCCTTCTCTCCCTGACCACATTGGCCCACTCGTTAGCCACCTCCCCTGGCTGGGCACACGTGTTAGTCCCTCCTTTAGCCCAGTGCGCACCCCGTGATGCGCCACACCGCACCGTGTGTGCTCTGACATGCTAGCATGCATGCCATGCCATGCCGTCACCACATTACCGCTATCGCTCGGCTGTCGCTACCAAATCCCTCCAAGCCTCCTCCTACCAACCACACCGCATAAAGCTCTGGTACTTGCACCGCGCATTGCCCATCCACCACTCTCTGCTGCCCTACCTAACCGCCTATGTAGAGCTTCAATGAGCCATTACCTCACCCACCGGAATTTCCTGAATTCACGCCACGCCGCATCTTCTTCCTCTTAGCCGCGGAACCCTACACATGGGCTTAAGCCAATGTAAGACCCTCACTTTTATGCTACAGTGCAAACATAAAAGCAAGGCTCTAATGTGCATACTGTACCATTCCCATGATCAGTGGCTGGCACGCACAAAACACAATTTGGAATCACAACCATACAAAAGTTTCATATTTTATTACAGCGGAAGTATTGATACAATATGACCGAGAAGGTCGACTAAACATAGCCAAAAGAATCAGATGTCTTGTAGTTTGCCACATAATCCACAGGCAACTGACAAGGTAAAGCCTTAGAAAGAAATGTCGTCAATAATCCCGCAATCCTACGTCAAAGTAAGATTCATCGAGATACCTGCATCTTCACCTAAAATCAACAATGATAGCAAGGGTGAGTACATTTCGTACTCAGCAAGACTTGAGTTGTGTGTTTGGAATGCAGGCTGATCCTAGAATAAAGCTTCTACGGTTAACTTTTGCTTGGAGCCAAATTGAAATATAGATACTGAATAGTAGAGTGAAAGCGAAAATTTGTAAAAGTAAATAAATAAGTAAAGTAACAAGTATGTACTTAAAAGTAATGCGAAGAGATAGATAACTCACAGCCCTTCGCGAATAAAATGTAACAAAATACCCACAACCCTTCGTGAGTGATAAAGCGTCGGTCCATCATATGAAATATTATCGAAGATTAAAGTTTTGTCCACAGGCACAATACCTGAATTCAACCTTGCCAACGTAATGTCAAGTATTGAATCATCTGTAAGGGTAAGCTCACCAAAACATTTTATATAAACAGCTAACTAGTGTCAGTTCGCCAAGTCGTCCATGACCGTGGACACGGCTATTCGAATAGTTTTAGACTCTGCAGAGTTGTACAGCTTTACCCACAAGATATGTTCTCCCTTTGTGGCAGATCATTAGCACACTTCCTTTGGTGTGCCGCCAGAGAGTTCATAACGAAACTGTTCGTTACTTGGACCTTAACTTTGCACTAGCCCAATGACGTTACCCCTGACTATGATGGAAGCAAACAAACAGTGAAGCAATAGTATTCAGGAGCCCGCGGCTCAAATGGTACAACAACAGCCCCAAATTCATAGCCAGGCGTACACCGTTACAACGGCAGATGTCAACACCTCGGTGATGACACCTCCCTCGAGCAAACCAATATTCGGAATGCCCGTGCTACAACTGCCTACCAATGTGCAAAGCTAATCCCCAAATAATTTAATAAGTTAAGACTGTCCCAGTCCAGTACTCGTGGATGTACGGTATACTTGGATCATGCAACACTACGTTCGGTCCTTAAAGTGACATGGGCGATACTCCCCCTATCTACGTACACATTAAAACATGTACATCCGGCTATTGTCAATAATCACCCACGTCGAAATCATAGTTTTATTTCCAGAAAAAGAAAGTGTCAATAACCACATTATTCCAACAGGTTCAAGATTAATGTTCATCATGTCCAACAATTTTAGTTCATCACGAACAGTATAACCATCCGTTCGTGTTCCCAATCTAAAGCAGGGCTAAGCATATGCAAGTAATAATCGAGTATACCCACTTTGTGTGTCTATCAACAATCTAGGGTTTCATCTATCACTACTGATTAAGGAAAACCATCAATGAAGGTTGTATCTACCATTTCCCATAATATAGCAGTGTATGCAAAATATAGCATATGCATGCAAGTTTTAATTAGATTCTTCTTGTTAAAGAAAATTGGGATCTACATGAGTGCTTGCCTTGCTATCCATTGCTTTTAGCGACGAAGTTGAAGACGTGATCTTGAAGTCGTCGACGATGAAGTCCGAGACGTCGGATTCTACACGTCGCATAACGGAAAAGATAGCAAATAGCAAATGATGCTTTCAATAAGGGCAAAAGGAAATCAGATGGAAAATCAAATATAATCATTACACAAAACAAGCAGGTAAGTGAGTTACTTTTATGCTATAGTCTTTTATTATTGATTAACGGTTTTAGGGATCGCATGGCGCACCATACCTATTCTTTATGATTTATTTTATTTTACGAGTTCAGGAAGCTAAGATTGTAAGATTAAATATACTATAATTCATTTTCAGGGTGTGAAGTTGTTTGGACTAATATGAATTAATACATAAGACAGTAGGGGTGAGAGTAACTACAAATTGCAAGGTTAAACTTATGCATATGTAGGTATTACAAACCTTAGGGTTTAACTCTCATAGGATCATGTTTTAATAGGATTCAGATGCAAAACAAGTTATAATATAACATACTTATATAGATTAAGATTGTCATGCCTTGGTTGATCTCACATATATCGGAGTCTATTGTTAATGTTTTATTCATTAAATAGAAGTTTATGTTGATTAAAGGTTTAGAGGAATAATAGGCATAAGGTTTGACTTACATACGAGAATAATAGACTAATTTTGAGTGTAATCATCTTTGTAGTATGGAATAACCATGTTTTATAGATCGTATACGAAATAAGTCAATTAAGTATATTTATATATATATATATGTATCGTGAATCAAGGAATCATATCTGGGTCTATAACACATGAATAACATATAGGTATGCATTGGATATGAACGATACGTCGATTGACTAAGTTTCAATTACTTAGAATGATTTCAACCCTAAATACATTTTATTATTATTTATTAATTAATTTATTTTTCTCCTTCCCTTTTCTTATTTCTTTCTTTCTTCCCTTTTTCCTTATTTCATTTCTCTCTCTTATCTCTTCAGTTCGACTTCGACTGGTCTCCCCCCTTCTAGCGTCTTCCTTTCCCCTTTTCTTCCTGTTCCTTCGACTGTAACGATCCCCTGGCTCTCCTCGAGTTGACGATTGGCTCGGCGCCGCCGGCTCGCCTGGCCTGGTTCTCCTTTGCCTAGCTCCAGTCGGTCCTCACCCCACGCACTCCGAGCGGCTTTCGCCTTACGCCGCCGGTTCTACTTCGTTGCCGCCTCCATCAACACCTCCGGCCGGAGAGGACTTGGCTCGATCGCACTAGCGCAGGGCCGCGCCCTCGAGCCCGCCGGTTTGCCTTTGGGCTCGGCCATGGCCGTCACCTACACTATTTACCCTAATCTTGGGCTGATTCGGTTATTTTCCTCAATCTCTTCCTCTTACTTTACTTCCGGCTATTGAAATGGAAGGGGTTTAATTTTGCTTTAGTTGCGAATTACTGATTTGGATTGGTCCGGTTGGTTAAAATTTTGGGGGGGTGATGCTCTAATTCTTTTCCCCATTCATGATCCCTCACTAATGAGCATGATTGCCGATGCATAAGATGCTTGTGATTTTGAGAACGGGCTAAATGCATTTGTGCAGAATTATATTTTCCAGTCTATGAGGTGCCCGAAAGATTGGCTGAAGATTGATTACACTGATGTGCTGTAGTACGGTTGGCTTAGCATATGATGAACAGATTGATGCTGGGCTATGCTAGATGATCTCTGAATACTTAGATATAGCATGATAATAGTGGCTTCCTATTACTTTATTTTCATGGTAGATGATGAATTTGATACCATGATATGTGAATCTTTGTGGAAAGTTTAACAGTACTTGGCTTAGTGAGTGATTTGATGCTTGGCCAGGTTTTGCTGTTCTTAAATGTTTAATCATAACATGATGCTCATGGTTAACGTTTTGGGTCACATGATATGTGATATCTTGATGCCATGGTTTGCCTCTTAGCCGAAACTATATATTAATGGATCATAATCTGAGTATATGAATTGTGGGGTTGAACGACATGATCTATTAAGTACTTAAGGGAGGTTTTACAATACTTCACTCATAGACGGATTGGTTTAGAAAATAATGATTTGATGCTATGATGTCGCTCTGTAGTGATAATGTTATGAACTGGTTATAAATGACTGAGCATCAAGGTCTATGATGATTCATGCACTTTCAAATTTACGAGTGGGATGGCGTCATAGCGATGACCTTGGGTTGCAATACGCCGGGGGAGTACTTGCAATTCAAGGGGACATACGACGCAACCCTCGTAGTTTTGTTATGCATAAAAACTGAGGCCACTTCTCCTCTACTTTTCCTTTATCTTTCTCTTTGTCATTTTCTAATCTAACTTCATGTCCATGCTTATTGGATATGATAACATACTTCTAATGGAATCGAATATTGGGAACTTACTTTTGCAAAGGGAATGATCAGGCGTTTATATGGTTGAAGGCTTGATCTTCCATTCTTGCTCTGGAATTCAGTTCTCCTAGCTTTTGGTCAGTGCCTTGCGCAAACCTTCCGGAACTTATCTTTACGGATTGGTTCTACTTGCATGAATACGGTTTGCTTTGTTTCTTTTGGGGTTCCCGATCTTCCGCTCCTACCTTGTCGTTGATTGCTTGCGGTTCACTCTGTAATTGGCTCTGTTTAGGTTTATGCTCCTGCTTTGCTTTGGGAGACTTGCCCCTGGATGATTGAGGCTAAGGTTCACCGGGCTTACTTTGCATATAAACCTTGTCAACTGGAATGATTTTGCTTTGTAATTCTTTTGGACGAGTCTAGGTTGGTTTATATAGCCTGGCTATGGCGGTGTGAGCGAGGAGTTTGAAAGAGGGCCCGGTCCAATGGTCTTTCTTGGTGGGTTGTTTGTTCATTTAATAACCTTGTCGAGGGATGTGGTTTGGCCTTGACCATGTGCTTGGCGGCTAGCTTATTCGGGGAGTTCGGTTGAGAGATTTCATGCTTTGATGGTTTGAGTGGCGGTGGGATTGCTCTGGAGGTTTAATTTGTTTTACGGAGAGAGGCTGTCCTGCGAACGCAGTCTTGAGGCTTTATCTCATTTCACTGTGGTTCTTTCGTTTTACTATGGTAAAGAATTTTTACCTCGCGATATTTTCTGAATATTCGCGTCTACGGCTTAACAGGTTTGTTTATCGCCGAATGATGTAAAAACAAATCGCGAGAGGAGCCAGATTGGCCCCCGGACAATCTAGGGTACCTCACTGAGCGATCAAACTTAGCTGACGGCAATTCTTTCTCTTTTCTATTTACTGTTCTTAATTTAATGCATTCATTCTATTATTCTTATACATGTGCAGTTGAATGTGCAGGTTCACAGAATGCAGATCAAGACAGTACAAAGACCATAGCATAGGGTCTTGTAGTTTATTTCGTTATGATGTAATCGGACTTGTAATCTAATGATTGTATTGAGTCGTATTCCAGATAATTGTTGTAACTCTTATGAATTGTAAATGTGAACTATGGTGTAACAATCAACAGTGTTGTTGTTTAAACTCTGTAATGAATGATTTGGATCAGGAATGATAATGAATATTCTTGATCAGAAAATGGCAATTGACTTACTTTATCTTCTTACCATTTTCTTCTATAACTTTTTCCTTTTCTAATTTCAGGAATTCAATTATCTTTTAACAAAAACTTTTATATTTGCAGAAAGATATTAATAAATCAAATTTACCTTTAAATATTTTATTTTTACTGTTTAATTAATTCAGGGATGTTACAGCCAAGGACATCACCCCATCATCTATAATAGGTCTCTATGTCCATCCCTAGCCCTCCACACTGCCCCTGCTACTCTACGTTCAAAAGCCAAGCACCCTGCTACTCTACACATGGGAGAGGCAGAGAGCCAGAGAGACATCGAGAGAGGGGGGAGAGGCAGAGAGCCAGAGAGAGATCGAGAGAGGGGGAGAGGCAGAGAGAGATCGAGAGGGGGGGAGGCAGAGAGATATCGATAGAGGGGGGAGAGGCAGAGAGATCAAGAGAGGGGGGAGACAGAGAGACTGGGGCGGAGAGACCGGCGGCGGGAAGAGACAGGGGCGGAGAGGCAGAGAGAGATCGAGAGAGGGCGGAGACAGAGAGAGACTGACGGGGAGGGAGAGACGGAGCCGCGGCGGAGGGGCGGAGCAGGGGAGGGAGAGGCGGCAGAGGGGACGGACCTGTGCGGCGACGAGGACGGCGACGGCGATGCCTTGGCAATGATGAGCGGGGCTAGGGTTCTGCGCCTTCCGAATCCCAGGTCCCTCACTTCTCCCTCCATCAAAGTCGACTACTTTTATTGTCTTTGGGCCGTCCCTCAAGAAGTCGGTCGCCTAGCCACCCCTAGTCGCCGCCGCGTCCGCCGTCAGCCGCCGCGCCTAATCCCGCCCGGGCGCCTGCGACCGCCTAGGCGGTTCCCCCTCCTAACGGTCCACCGAGGACGAGGTCATGGCGGCCAGTGCCCGCGTAGCGCCTAGGCGCTGCCAAAAGCCGATTTTTTGAACAGTGTCCATATGCCTTTGCTATGTTCAGCAATTGTGCAAATTGTGTCCTGGTGTATTATGCAGGGGACACCATCGCCCATTCCCATTGATTAGAGTAGAACCTTTGGGAATGAACCGGTCATCTATCCTTGTAACACCCCGGCATTTAATATGCCCGAATGCTACCAAACATAGACTAAGCAACCTCTCAATACCACAATTACAAGTAAATTACAGCAAAGGAGCAAATGCTAATACCGAAAATTTCGGCAGCATCTCCTTTGTTTTTCCATGAATTGAAGCAACAGTAATATTAGCATGTCAAGATAGCATAATGAACGATAGCAATAACATGACCAATCGGAAATTCAACCTCCATACAACTAAAGATATAAGTCTATCCGTCATATGTCAAATATGGCCTAATCATTTACTCATGATAACCAACGAAGCATCAAAACCACAATTTAGTTCAGTGAATTAACCATCACAACTAAAGGAGAGAACATGTCATTGTTTATTTGTGTGATGCTAAGTGATGACGTGTGACTAGCTCCCTTTCCCACATGCCGGTTTCATGGTACCTAAGAAAAACACATAAACACAAGCGTGAGTTCATCACTCAGCAAGTATATTGCAATGGAACAAGAAAATACATTTCAATACCTTCATCACCACTTTTCACATACGACATCATACACATCTCATATTCATAGTGTAAGCATATCATTGACATCATCATATATCATCATCAATTAACATCCTCATATAATGCAATGCAATGCAATGCGATGCACATATCTCCTGGAAACTCATACCGGTATGGTTGAATACACACCTGTCGGTGTGCACCCTCTCCCCCCTTCCATCCCGAAGATGGAGGGTGCCTACTCCTCGCTTCCATACACCGCGGTGGATGGAATCACGATGTAGGACTTACTCATTGGCTCTCCGGATTAGTCATGACTTTCTCACCGACCTTCCCCAGACTAGTTATGACTTTCTTACCGCCCGGGCCATGTATCATGCCATGTATGCAAACATGCCAACATCATAAATAACTTGTACATTAACACATGGCATCATAACATAATAAGAATATTCATCATATCAATGGCAAACATTAATGCCTAGCATGTGAACATATCATATATTAAATTTCAATCTCAACCAATCTAGCAAACCACAACCCGCTAACCATTCCAATACACTTGCCTCAACCACGGGCGATGGATTGGCGAGACGTAGAGAGCACCCCCGGGGTCACAACACCTGCACATAGGCACCACACACTCAAAATCATGCCCACAAAACAATACACAAACACTCTTCTACCCCGATTTCGCAAACTACCCGCACAACCCAAAAACAGAGGTTCTGTCCCGTCGGGACAGCAGACTTGCAACGAGCATAACTCGGGTTCTACAACTCCGAATCGATTAAACGAGTACATCCTCGCGTAGCTTAGGAAATTTCCTAACTTTTTATAAGTACATGAAAAAGCTGATTCGGACTCTAAAGTTATTTAATCTACAAAATATCGTGATCTGTTCCAATCACATCACAGTTTTTAACACGTTCGGTAAAATGAGCATAACTTTCAAACGGCTGGGCGTAATTGGACGTTCTTTATACCCACTTAAAGGTATTGAAATTACCTACAACTTATTCAACAGGCGGCCGACCAAATTCCGACTCTAAAATGGCGAAAACCCAAACCCTAGGTCGACTACTCAATCTGCCCGAAACAGAGAACGTGGCAACTCTAGTTTTCTCCCAAATCTACCCATGGACAGCACCACCATTTGATCTAAAAACATGAAATCGACCTCTAGAACAGCACCTAGACCCAATCCATAGATCACCCATGCCATACCTTCGCCCGACGAACGAAAACCCAACGGATCTCCTCCCGGTTCGCGCGATCTCCTTCCTTGCTTCCAAATCCACCGGATCTCCTCGTCGCGGAGCGCTCCAATGGACGGATCTGTGGGGTGGTGAGGTGGAGAACTCCCCTAGGGGCAGCAAGGGAGGTGGAGAGGGGAGGAGAGGGGTGGTGGCACCATGGGGGAAGATGGAGAGGAAGGGGAAGGGTGGAGGCGCATGGGGGGCTAGGGGGTGGCGGCTAGGGTTGGGAGAGGGAGTGGGGGGCGCACCAAGGGGTGGGGGCCAGATTTGGCTGCCCAAAAGTCCCCCCTTGGGCCCAAACCCTTCCACCGGAGGCCCAACTCAACCCCCAAGGCCCAAAGTCCCCCGGAGAGGCCCAAACACCCGAAAACGGCCCAAAAACACGCTATAAACGGCATAACGTAAAGTTTTACTTGTAATTATGGTATTTAAAGGTTGCTTAGTCTATGTTTGGTAGCATTCGGGCATATTAAATGTCGGGGTGCTACAATCCTACTAGCTTTCTTCTTCCAAAATGTTTTATCCTTGGAGTATGCAGGTCGTTCAGAAAGGCCCACGATTTCTTTGAGAGATTTTTTTTACCTTTTTTCTTATTTTTACCTTTTCAGCCCTTAGGTGTGGAAATCTTCTTGGGTTTGTTACCTTTGATGATATTCAAACCTGGTTGAGGTAGTTTATGGTCCTTGTCGACCATACGATTCCATTCAACCGCCTCGTGTGCATGAGAATACCGATTTGCCATATCGAAGAGTTTTGATATGGTGGATGGCGGTTGAATGTTGAAGTCTTCTATGAAACGCTTGTAGCATACAGCTTGCTTGAATGCATGAATAACATAATCATCAGATATGTTGGAAATTGTGTTACGAACCTCTACAAACCTTTTAATAAACTGACATAATTTTTGTCAAAGATTTGCCAAACATGATGCAAGTCACCTCTTTACCTGACTTTGCATAACAACTTTTAAAATTGTTTAAAATGGCATGGCATAAATTTTTCCAACTGAAAATAGATTATTCTGGCTGATTAAATAACCAAATTCTTGCAGATCCTTTGATAATAGTAGGAAGGTAATTTACCATTACCTTCACATCGCCTCCAGCAGCTTGGATGGTAGTGGTATAAATTTGAAGAAATTCTGATGGATTTTGGGTTCCATTATAACTTTTCAGAGAACCTGGCTTGAATTTTTTAGACCAAGTGACATTTTTGAGCCATGAAGAAAAGGCTTTGCATCCTGTATACAATCTCAAATGTATCCGTACGTTAGGTACTTGTTCTATGTAATTAGGAGAACGAGGTCGTCACCGACCATGGTTAATGTTTTCATCTGGGCCAAGCCTGTTGAAAGCACTTCTCCTTCGTGGATTGCTCCTCTATTGGTGGTCGGTGTTTTGTTGACATCGACCTGACAAGGAATGATCCACGCAAGAATTAGTTAAAGACCTCATAGAAGGAGGTATGTTTTGTACTTCAGCAGCAGCTTCTTGCAGATCAGTAGCTAGAGATCTTATAAGCGGTACACTGCCTCCATTCATGGATTGATTTAAAATTGCATCAATTATAATGCAAATTTTGTCCATATGAGTTTCCTCTTGTGGACTATTAGGGATCATGTTTATGTCCCTTATCGCCAACCTTAACCTGCAGTGTGATTAGGAGGATATGTTAGGGATTACTCTCCGAGAGATCTGGCCTCCGTGAAGTTCCTGGTTGATTGTTGTGTAAAGGCATCTCGCCTCTTCCAACACCTTTTGTTTAGCTACTACGACACTAGCGTGTTGCTCCTGGGTGGCCTTTTATTGAGCTTCACGCTATGCACGTTCCGCTCGTTGTGACTCTATCTCCTCCATGACTGCACAAACGCGGAATCCAGAATTGACGAAAGGGGTGAGCACTCCCTCATCGGAGGACAATGACAGGGTATAATCGAGTTCAAAACTTTGGAGAAAATCTTCTGAAGATGAACTCTCATGGAAGTCATTGTCATTCTAGTGAGTCCAAATATCGTCGACTTCCATAGGGCATGTGCCCTGATTTTCCGCCTCTAAGATAGGAGCAGGTATGGAGTCACTCTATTTTCCTAATTTTTTTCTCAAGAAATGGTGCTCCTGGCGTGACCTCATCCGGTTTGGATGAAGTTTCCAATTCTAATAATTCCGCCTCAGTAACATACTCGGAGTAAAAGTCAGACTTATCTTCTTCTTCCTCCACGAAGTCATCGGCGGTAAGGTGAGCATAGTCAGCGAGATCGAATGAATTCTCTTCATCCATTGATGCCGTCAACAACACATTACCTTTTTTCAATCTTGAATTATGACGGAGGCCCTCCTTCTAGTGCCAACTGTCGATGTTCAGGACCCGGTGCTCCCTAAATCGAGCTTACAAATGTAATTTAGGTTGCCTTTGTCTATAAAACAAATTTTGAAAGAGGTAGAAAATGAGATTGCTTTTCTATTGAATTACAGGTATTTACATAGTACATGCTTGAGGGGAAAACTTAGAAACTAATGTTATCTCTATTCCTTCTCCTCCTGTATGCGCCTCCTTCTTTGAGTCCTTGCGAAAGCCTTCTATTTATGGCATACGAAGGGGTGACAGTTGTCATCTTCTAAGATACGTCTTTCCGCGAAAAGGTGTCTTCTAGTCAAAAGGTGTCTTTTGATAAAGAGACATCGCTTTATAGAGAGTAATTTTCAAATGGTTGTCTATACCTATCAAAGAAAACATTTCCCGCACACCAGTCTTATGCGGAGGTAACTTGTTTTCCAACCTGTAACAGGTCAGGTTGAAGGCTAACTAACCTCCAACCAGTATGCTGGTCGGGTTGGTCGAATGGATCGTCCCCGACCAGTATGGGTGTACCTGGTCGAGGTGGTTAGGATATTCTTTGTCCTCAACAAGTGTTATGCACACTGGTCGGGAGTGTTTTCATGTGACTGAATTTAACTCTGGTTGGAGTCGTAACCAGGTAATGGGCCTTGGGTTTTATCTTTATTTATGAGCCCTTTTATGAGATTTATAAACCTAAAAAATATAATAGGGTTTGTTAATCATCGTCAATGAGTAGCTTATATTTTGTGCTATTTATACTTGTTATTTACATACCTGTCAAACCGCTCTTTACAAATTCCGTTTACAATCTACTATTTGTTATTCATATCTAAATCTCGCTTTATGCAAAAGAACATGGTAGGATAGCCATCTATTTTGATGTAGCCAAGAATTTATTTATATTGTGATATACTAAAAGTCTTGCTGAGTATAAATATACTCACCCTTGCTTGTTGATATTCAGTGGACAAAGAAATCGAGATCCCTGATGACTCCTACTTTATCGCAGTTCACGGGGATTACAATGACGAGTTCTTCTAGGCTTAATCCTTGTCAATTGCCTGTGGATATTTTGGGTTGAGGCATACCACTGGACTTGATGCTCCTCACTAATTCCACTACATTTTGTTTGTCCTTTAAGGCCGCATTATAATAACTATTTACCGTTGACTATTATACCTATGATATATTATGTATGGATGTGATAACCATATTGTAAATGTATGTACTAGCCACTGATCATACGACTAGTACAATATACACATGAGACCCACTAGTATTCCACGCCAAAAGGGAGTGTCTCAACAAAAATGGACAAAGCACATGAAAGGTAAGAGATCTGGATAAATAGACCTATTCTCAAGTGTAACTACTAATAAAAAAATTCCAAAAGAAAATATTTAAGTCAAGGAACAATATATTTCTCTTAATATTTTAAGAAGAAAAGACCAGGTCCTTTAATTTTCAAAGAGTAAAAGTACGTTTAACTCATTTACATTGTTGTAAGAAATGCGGTATTAGCAATTTTCTCATTACTTTAATTCCAAAGTTAATGAATAACTAGAGACCATTTTTTCCATATGAAATAAAAGACACAGGAGCATGATATTAATAAATATCAAAACATTGAGACTACTAATGTATACTAAATATTCACACATGGCAAAAGACAATAAATGGTGGCATACAACTAGAAACATAGCTCAAGTTGTTAAATAAATTATATTGCTTTAGGGACAGGATTACTGACTAATTTGTGACAATCTTTCCATACAATCTTACCAATTTCAGACTACAAACTCACCAAAACTAATTTGCTTCAATGTCAATTTAACTAATCATTCTAACGGTTGACAAAGTTAATCACCAATAGAGAGTAGCTATATTGAACTGTACTAAGAACAAACGAATTAAATTGTACTAGACTAGTACTCCCTCCATCCTGAAAAAGAAGTCGTTTTAGAGCTGTCCTAAGTCAAAGTTTTAGAAATTTATCTACAAATAACTTTTAAACCATTTGGATTGAACACATAAAAGTTACATAAATAGATTTGTCATGAAAAGAGCTTTCAAATATTATAATTTCAATGCATTTTATAAATAAAATGCAATAATTTTTAATGGTCAAAGTTGTATTTTGGAGACCGTGTCGATGTCCAAAACGACTTCTTTTTCAGGATGGAGGGAGTAACTTAACTAGGCAAGAATCAACTTTAATATCTAAATAATAAACTGATTGATTGTCACAAATTGTCCACAAAACCCAATCTTCACAACGCATTAGCCACCACAATATGCGAGAACGTCCCCAAGAAAGAGAACTATCTAACCCCTTTGCATAATGTAAATAAAAATAACAGAAGATCGAATATATTCACAGAGAACCAACACAAGGTCAGTGAAAACAGTCAAGACTCATCAAAGACAATGTCCCAGAAAATAATTTCACTGCTGTATTGCGGCAGGTCACTCGTGAAGCTTTCGAAGATACAATGCCGCAGACCACCAAGCGACGTAATTCACTGAGGAGTCCCAAGATATAATCAAAGCTGCACAGAGCCATAGACCACACTTCGTGCCCGACGAAGAGACCTCTGTCGACAAAGAACAACAAAACCACAAAGGCTTCACCTCTCCATTAAAGGCAACCACACCACTAAGTGCCACAACACCTCACTGTCGAACCAAACCGAGAACATAAGAGCGCACCAACTCAAGAAACCATCAACCAACAACATAGAAGAGACCTTGTTGTCCTCAATGTACATTGGGGTCACTGCAATGGTAGTCGACTTCTTCCTCTGACCACCACAGGTACACATGCGGAGTGTGGCAGCCATGAGATGAAGGAGGAGGAATCGGAGCAGAAGGACACTCCAGTGATGTTAGGTAGCTGAGGATCTTGTTTGGATGCTGCCAGATTTGAGGAAGACGGTGGAGGATTTGGAGCTCAGGAAAGGGGAATGAATCATGTTGTTCTCTTCTATGTGTTTGAAGAGAACACAGACTTGGGATTTGTAGAGCAACAGAGGAGGCAGAGAGGGAGCAATGGTCGCCGCCACACACGCACGCAGATCAACGCCTCTAGTCGCGGTCACTACAGTCACTATCTCCCTTTCTTTCTCTTTATCTTGCGCCCCTAAGAGCTAGGGCACCGATCACGCCCCTAAGAGCTAGGGCACCGACCGATGCCTTTAGCTCCTCCGACAGGGCTGGCCCAGCCTAAATGGCCTTGTCGGCCCAGTTTGTCCAGTAAAATCTTTTCTTCTTCTTTTTCCCCCTTTTTCTTAGAAGTAGTATCTGTAATTGCACCATTCCAAAGGTACAAGAAGATAAAATAATTGGGTAAAACACTAAAATCTTCTTAACTCTACAAAACAACCGACAAAAAAGTAACACCAAAATCTTTAAAGCTGCTCAAAACTGACCAAAGATGCATAAATCCTACCAACCCTTCAGACAGATTATAAAGGTGAGTCTCCCTAGAGAGATCTCAAAAGTAGCTGAAAGAGGCAAAGCAAGCAGAATACACTTATATTTAGCTATCCAAGAACAGCAATGTCTGGTACAAATGAACTCTTGTGGAGCACCGCTATAGGAAATATCAAATAGTTCTGCACACTGCAACTTGCATGTTATTATAAGGCTTTTTATGAAAAGCAGGAGTTTAAACAAGTCCACCTCTTGTCCAATCCAAACTGCCTAAACTAAAAGCTGCCTTTGTGTGAACATGAATGCTCACATGGTCTGATGCACGGTACGGCCTACGGCTCCTAATTCAGCCATGTTATTCAGAATCCATTGTGAATTCCCAAGTCTCAAAATGGTAGACTCCAGGAGAGAGAACATGGTATATAAAGAATGCAAGCTTTGTCCCCTAAATTGCACTCAACTGATTCAACTTGATTTCATATTTGCATGTGAGGAGTGAACTCATCCTTGTGTCTCTATAAAAGCCCACCATCTCTCCACATGCTAACCAAATCTGTACAAACTCAATCAGCAAACCCTAACAGCATGCTCTGCTTTCTACTCTTCCGATCGAAATAAGTTGTAGTTAGCCTTGTAGATATGGGAGCAGAGAGCAGAAAGAAGATAAGAAGAGGAAAGATCATGAGAGCCCTGAAACATTGTCGAGCTCGGCTGTGCATCATCCGCTGGTGTCTGGTCAGGCTCCTGTGTTGGCATGACTAACTCCAAGTGTTCGACACATTTGTCATCTTGTCCAGGTGCTACGACTTACGACCGAGAGCTAATTAGGCATCTAGCTGCAGGCGGGTACATGCAAATTGAGAAATCAACCTCTTCTCCGGCTTGCCACTGAGGAAATTTTGGATTTTTTACCTTCTTTCTCCCTATTTAACTTAACAATTTGTATTGGATTGGATTACATCTGTTGTATGTACCTTCGGCGTTAAGAGGGATCCATTTTTCTTTTTTTACATCCCAATGAAAGGGTAGCCTCAATGAGATTAAAATTTCTGTAGATCATGCTGACTGTCCTTCTGCAATCATATGGTGTTCTATGGAATAAAAGAAAGTTTTTTTGGCTCTCCAGCAGGGTTCACCAAATCGATTTGGCGATTTTTGGATGAACAGTAATTTTCGATAATCGCAAAAATCAACCGAAAATCGTCAAAAATCGGATAAATTCAAAAACCAAATTTTTTTCAAAAAAAAATTCAAAATCGTTGATTTCCATGGAAAATCGACCGGTTTTCGTGGAAAATCGACGTTTTCTTGTGGGAAATCGATGATCTTGTTGAACTTTTTGTGCAATCGATTTTTAGTAGCGATTTTCGACGTTTTTTGACGTAAATTGACCGATTTTTGACACGTAAATTTTTTTGAATTATTTTTTGAATCGGATCGGTTTATCGACTAGTTTTTTATATCAGACCACGGCGATATGGGCGAAAATCGACTGAAAATCGTCAATTTTGTGAACCCTGCTCTTCAGTCGAGCAGTTCGAGGAAGCTGCATTCTTGCTTAATTATTGTCCCTTCCTATCTCCCTTCAGCATCCGTTTTCACAGCCCAACGAGATTAGCAAATATTTTACAGCAACAAACCTTACGTTCTCATTTTCATTTAGAAGACATAACCGCAGTGACAATTAAAAATTCCGTTGTAGATAAACCCTGGTTCCACGAACGGACAACAAGAACAACAAATATTAAATTTTTACAGTGGAAGCTACATGAAATATATCACACAAAGTACGCAAGTGTCCATGTTATCTGATGTTAAGTACGTTAGCAATAACATTCTCTTATCCGCATAACTGAACATCATGTCCACCTCACAAACATAGAAGAGTAAAGCAGCAAGTTGCTTATGGAATCTCTATCCTTGTTCAATTAAGAGCATGATGGATAAGATTAAGAATTAGCTTCCACACCCATCAGAGATATGATGGGCAGAGTGCCTACATAATCATCAAAAGCAATAAGCGTACCATTTTGTGAATGCCATGGAACAGTTTGGTTCATTTCTTGTTTTCAGTTTTTACTTTGATTTCTCTATGTTAAAGCGATGCACTCTGATTCACCTTGAGCCATTCGAATAACAGAGCATAGCTCATGTTCTATTGGCAAGGAATTGAACCACTTGGGATTTACTTATATTCAAACACACGTAAAATTGTTGATGGACAGTAGTATTTACCCAGTTGACTTATCCATTCAACAATGGGTTCTTTTGACTTGTTTTTCTTACTCAGCCAGTGCTTTTGTACGACAAGATCTAACGGCCACCAACAAGCATTATTATTTACTTCAATGCTGCTGTCAAGAGACAAAGGGATATAATAAAATGACAAGTGTTATTGTTTTGCCTGGTGGTGAGGTAGCAATCTATTGGAGATCTAATGAAGCCTAAAGTTCACTTAAAAATCCATGATATATGAACATGCAGTCAACAATTACCATCAATGAGTGCTAATGTGCTTGTATAGTTGTATTCGGCATCAACATAGAGACAAGCTCAGTTGTTGATATATTCAAATGAGAACATAAACAATATCATGCACAGCATCAGGAACTAAAGATCGCAATTGATGCCATTTCACAAACAAACAAATCTGAATGTTGGCGAACCGCAACCTACATCCATCAGAGATTTTCACAACTTGATTAGGTGTTGCATTGACAATTCGTAATGTTTAGCAAAATGACTCCAGCATCCTATTAAAGTAATTTAACGGAATAATCTACACATTCTCTATTTGAAAGTATATATTTGAGAACTAGGTAGTAGGTACACAAGAAGGCACTACTCCATTTCGTTGGCAGATGCGTGCACATTCTAGCTTTTGTGAACAATAGACAGACTTGCACTTGTCCTTTTTCTTTTTCTTTTTTGCAATCACACTATGAATCTTATAGCTCTTTCAGTTCAGGATGAACTTTTGGTCCAACCTATAGTCATGGGCGGATCTAGCATGCAATTAGTGGGGTCAAATGACTCTAATGACTTTGCCAAAATCACATGTAAATTTAATTGTATTCTATTAGCATATAAGCATATATAGGCTATAAGTTATTGTAATAACCCCAACGACCCCAATGGCCTATTTTTCTGAATATGCCCCTACCTATAGTACGAAATTGGTTCGTGAATGAAGTTGAGGAAATGAACGGTATGTTATGTGTGGCACGCCATGGCTTAGAATTACTGAAATTTTACGGTGGATTATACTTGTAGTATAAAATATGTAGCAGAAATCACATCTAACCGTTGATTTGTTAAAGGTGTTTCTATTACTCTACTACCAGGTGTAGTATAAGTAAACTCTAGTTAATCTGATCCATTGGATCGAAAAGAATGAACAGTTCATATATTCAATTTAGCGTACCGTAAAAGAGCTCAATCAAGTTATATTTATTAAATGGAATTATTATATATGAGTCCTTAAGAAGTAAATGGCTGTTGATGAGGAATTATGGATGATGTGAAAAGAGTGTAAGTACAAAAGAAGAACGCAGTAACAAAAGATAAAAGGCAATGATAAGTTGATTCAAGTACATCTTTGCATAGGATATAAGTATATAACATAGACAAACCATATTAGATGGATAGTCAGTTATTCTGGTCATCACAGAATGTTAAGAATCAACTAAGGTACAAAGTATTTGTTGAAATCGTGGATAGGAAATAGAGAAATTGGACTGGGATTTGAGGAATCAGAGTAGAATTTTGGGGAGGGTTTGAGAAAAAAGAGCAGAACCGAGGAGGAAGAAGGCCGTAGTATCAATCCTTCTCTTGGCCATGCTATGTCCTTTTATGCCATAACACTTGACCACAATGGGCCACTGCCCAGTGTTAGATGGTAAGATCGTTTGTAATCTTCTTTGTAATCTTCTTCCTGAGCAAGGAATAGGCTGTTATCTGTTGAGATCCTTTTGTATTTGGTAGGTTAGATTTCTTCCTTATAGCTATTAGCAATCTCAACTGATCATACCTATTCTGGTTCACCTTCTATGTATATCCACACGAGAGGATGTTTCTCATATATTTAACACGTAGCCGCCGGCTAGGAAACGCACGGCGTTTCACCCATCTAATTGCCTCTAAGTTTTCATGGTATCAGAGCCTAGATCCCATTTATCTTCTTCCATGGCTTCATCTTCAAACACTACCAGCCCACTCTACGTCAATGCCATCTCTGAGAAGCTCGGGAAGAACAATCATGCAGTATGGAAGGCGCAGGTGCTTGCTGCCCTTCGTGGCGCACGTCTGATCGGTCATGCAACTGGTGTTTCTCTTGCACCTGTTGCCGAGATCGACTGCAAGATCAACGACCTGCCGGCCAAGATGCCAAACCCAGCGTACGAAGATTGGTACGCCTCGGACCAGCAGGTTCTTGGGTTCCTTTTTGCTTCTCTATCAAGGGAAGTTCTCTCCCAGGTTGCGGCAAAGGAGACTGCAGCACAAGTATGGAGCGCGATTGAGGCAATGTTCTCATCGCAGACAAGAGCGCGGGTCGTGAACACGCGCCTTGCACTCAACACCACCCAGAAAGGGAACATGACGGTGGCCGAATACTTCGGGAAGATGAGGTCCCTCGGCGACGAGATGGCTGCCGCCGGGAGGCCCCTTGATGATGAAGAGCTCGTTGAGTATATTCTCACGGGCCTGGATTTTGATTTCAATCCTATCGTCTCTACACTAGTTGCAAGAACTGAGCCGGTGTCCATGAGTGATCTCTACTCTCAGTTGCTTGCCTTTGAGACACGCATGGGTCTCATCGGCGGTGGCGGCCAGTCATCTGTCAACATTGCTAGTCGTGGTGGACGTGGTGGTGGCCCAGGACGCAATGGCGCTGGGCGTGGCCGCTGGCAAGGACGTGGTCGCAACAACAATAGCGGCACCCCCAACAATAACAGATACGGGCGCAATAATTCCTCCAGGAATAATATCAACAATTCCTTTGAGGAGCGGCCAATCTGTCAAGTTTGCTCCAAGATCGGTCACACCGGACATAAATGTTGGCACAGGTATGATGAAAACTATGTTCTGATGTAAAACTGCACCGCCGCCACAAATTCACACAATATAGACACCAACCGGTACACCGACACGGAGCGATCGATCATATCACCGAGAATTGGAAAAGCTTGCAGTCCGTGACAAGTATCATGGCAACGATCTGATCCATGCAGCAAATGGTGCAGGTATGAATATTAGTCATGTTGGTCAGTCTACTATTCAAACCCCCAGTTGCAATCTTCATCTAAATGATGTTCTACATGTTCCCAAAGCTAAAAAGAATCTTGTTTCTGTTCATCGCCTTGCCTCTGATAATAATGTCTTTTTAGAATTTCATCCTAACTTCTTTTTGATAAAGGATCGGGTCACGAGGAGCACTCTTCTTAGAGGAACATGTTGGAAGGGTCTCTATCCCCTCCCTCCTACATCACCTACAAAGCATGCCTATGGAGTCAATAAACCGTCTGTCGACAGGTGGCACAGTCGCCTTGGCCATCCTGCCACGCCCATCGTTGAAAAAGTTATCAAGAACTTTAATCTTCCTTGTTTAGTAGAGTCAAATAAAAACTCTGTGTGTGATGCATGTCAACAAGCAAAAAGTCGTTAGTTGCCGTATCCTAAGTCCACCAGTGTATCCAGTTCTCCTCTTGAACTTGTGTTTTCTGATGTCTGAGGTCCTGCGCCTGATTCTGTTGGTCGATATAAATACTATGTGAGTTTTATCGATGATTCCAGCAAATTCACTTGGATATATCTCATAAAATTCAATTTTGAAGTTTTTCAAAAATTTCATGAATTTCAGACTCTTGTTGAACGGCTTTTTAATCGAAAAATTGTTGTCGTCCAAACCGATTGGGGAGGAGAATATGAAAAACTTCATTCTTTTTTCACTAAAGTTGGGGTTACACATCTTGTATCCTATCCTCATGCGCATCAACAGAATGGTGCAGCTGAGAGAAAACACAGACACATTGTTGAAGTGGGTTTGTCTCTTCTAGCACATGCTCATATGCCTCTCAAGTTTTGGGATGAGGCTTTTCTTGCCGCTGTTTTTCTAATAAATCGCACTCCAAGCAAGGTTATAAATTATTCCACACCTCTTGAGCGTATGTTTCATCAAACACCCGACTACTCGTCCCTGAGAATTTTTGGGTGCACATGTTGGCCTAATCTTCATCCTTATAATACTCGTAAACTTCAATTCCGTTCTAAGGAGTGTGTGTTCCTTGGTTATAGCAATATGCACAAAGGATTTAAGTGTCTAGATATCTCAACATGACGCATCTATATTTCCAGAGATGTCGTTTTTGATGAAAATATCTTTCCCTTCTCTAAACTGCATTCTAATGCAGGCGCTCAACTCCGTTCTGAAATTACGGTCCTTCATCCAACTTCGCTTAATCCTAATATGGGGAATGAATGGGTAGATGACTCAACAACTAATATTCATGGTACTGATGATCTTTCTGAGCATGTACAGGAAGGAACAAACTCTATCGGTGCAGGTCTTCCCATTGTAGAAACTGGAGATGATACTCCTAGTGACGCCGTCCAGAGATTGCTGTCGACACCTGCTGCTGCACTAACTGGACCAAATCAGGCGCCGAATGCGTGTATGGATCCCACGCTAGCATGTCAATCTCCGACGGCTACACGTGAAACCGACTTGCTGCAGGTGGCACAGGAGGTTGATCCAGCTGCGTCAGTTGATCCAACATCACAGCAACTTCAACCGGCGAGGCCACGAACTCGGCTTCAAGATGGTATTCACAAACCTAAGGTATACACTGATGGAACTATTCGCTATGGGTGTTTTATGTCATCAGGAGAACCACAAAACATTAGTGAAGCTTTGGGAAACATTAATTGGAAAAAGGCTATGGACATAGAATACAATGCTTTGATGGAAAATAAAACCTGGCACCTAGTCCCACCTAAAAAGGGGATAAACATCATAGATTGCAAATGGGTTTACAAGATTAAACGTAAAGCTGATGGTAGCCTAGACAGATATAAAGCTCGTTTAGTTGCAAAAGGATTCAAACAAAGATATGGGTTAGAATATGAGGACACTTTTAGCCCAGTTGTTAAACCAGTCACTATCAGAGTTATTTTATCTATTGCTATGTCAAGAGGTTGGAGTTTAAGACAGTTAGATGTTCAGAATGCTTTTCTTCATGGTTATTTAGAAGAGGAGATCTATATAAGACAACCACCAGGATATGAGAACAAAACCATGCCAAACCATGTCTGCAAATTAGACAAAGCTTTATATGGGTTGAAACAAGCACCACGTGCATGGTATGCACGACTGAGTACAAAATTACATGACCTTGGTTTTAGATCCTCAAAGGCAGACACTTCGCTATTTTATTTCAATGAAAATGGTGTTACTGTTTTTGTGTTGGTGTATGTTGATGACATCATTGTTGCAAGTTCAACTGAAGAAGCGACAACGGGGTTGTTGCACAGTCTTAAAAAGGATTTTTCCCTGAAGGATCTGGGGGAGTTACATTACTTCCTAGGAATTGAAGTGAGCAAGGTACGTGAAGGAATTATTTTGACACAAGAAAAGTATGCATCAGATTTGATAAAGAAAGCTAATATGTCTAGTTGCAAGCCAGTTAGCACTCCTCTGTCAACCAGTGAAAAATTGTCTGTTTCTGAAGGAGAACCTTTGGGTCCAAAAGATGCAACACAATATAGGAGCATTGTTGGAGCGCTTCAGTATGGGTGTGTTTGGTTGCCTGCATGGTGCCTGAATCGCATGAGTGGATGCAACTGTATCTATTAGACGCATGTTTGGTTTCCTGTTCATCCTGGCCAGGTGGATGCAATTGCACCCACTCATACAGGATGGAAAAAACACAGAAATTAGACTTCTCTCTAATGCAGGCCCATGAGATGCACAAACAAGCAACCAAACAACTTAACTTGCATCCACTCAGTCAGGCCAAGGCTAGCCTGGATGACTCATACGAAACAAGCTAGGATGGTGCAGGTAACCAAACACACCCTATCTGACTCTTACTAGACCAGATATTGTGTTTCCTGTTAATAAAGTGTGTCAGTTTTTACATGCTCCTACAGTAACACATTGGGCAGCTGTTAAGAGAATTCTCAGGTATCTAAAACAATCAACTAGAATTGGACTGAAGATCAGCAAATCCGATTCTTTGCTTGTGAGTGCCTTTTCGTGATGCAAAGCGAAATTTGGTTCTCTAGATGACAGGAGATCTACTAGTGGTTTTGCTGTTTTCCTAGGATCGAACCTAGTTTCCTGGAATGCGCGTAAGCAGGCAACAGTATCCAGATCGAGTACAGAAGCAGAATATAAAGCAATTGCTAATGCAACAGCAGAGGTAATTTGGATTCAAATTCTGCTTCAAGAAATTGGTATAAAGAGTCCTCCTATGGCCAAGCTATGGTGTGATAATCTTGGAGCAAAATACCTATCTGCTAATCCTGTATTTCATGCTCGCACCAAACACATAGAAGTTGATTATCATTTTGTTAGAGAACGGGTGTCAGAGAAATTGTTGGAGATTGGTTTTGTTCCTTCAAAGGATCAAGTAGCAGATGGCTTTACAAAGGCATTACCAGTTAGAGCATCTCCAGCAAGGGCCCCTAAAACAGGGTCCCTATTTTGGATTTAGGGGCTCCCCCTATTTTTTGAGACCCTGTTTTCAGAACACAAGTCCAAAGAATAAACCTCTAAATCTCAAATTTCTATTTTACTTTTTCTCCTATTTTGACATATCCGCTATGTATAATCTTCATTTGACACCACTAAAATTCAATCAAAAATATTTGTAATACATAAAACATAAGCATATTAACATTTACAATTTAAAAACATAATATTTCAAATTTAAATTTAAAATTTTCAAAACATGATAAAATTTTCGAAGCCTCTCATGTATTTCCCTATATTCAATAATAGGGGTTGTACTCGTGTCCCTGGGAATTGGGGCTGAGGAGGCAAATTTAGAGGCCTCCTAATTTTAGGGGCTTGAGTTGGGGCCCCCTGGGAATTGGGGCTGAGGAGGCAAATTTAGGGGCCCCCTAATTTTAGGGGCTTGAGTTGGGGCCCTGCTGGATCTGTTTTTTTACTACACTCCCTATTTTAAAGTTTAGGGGCTGGTTTAGGGGCTCTGCTGGAGATGCTCTTAGACAGTTAGAAGATTTCAAGCACAATCTCAACCTTGCACGGTTGTGATTGAGGGGGACTGTTAGATGGTAAGATCATTTGTAATCTTCTTCCTGAGCAAGGAATAGGCTGTTATCTGTTGAGATCCTTTTGTATTTGGTAGGTTAGATTTCTTCCTTATAGCTATTAGCAATCTCAACTGATCATACCTATTCTGGTTCACCTTCTATGTATATCCACACGAGAGGATGTTTCTCGTATATTTAACACGTAGCCGCCGGCTAGGAAACGCACGGCGTTTCACCCATCTAATTGCCTCTAAGTTTTCACCCAGCTCGAAGCCCAAACCGAGGCTGTACATGACAGAGTCCATGACACATAAATAACACCTCAAATGAAAATAACTTTTACTTATTTCCTGTGAGGGAATAAACTTGGGAGTGTATAAACATCTCCCGAATATTTTTGTTTTAAATAACATCTAAATTTTGGACCGTATGATTAAAAATTTAACCGTTAGATCAAATCATAGGATCGGCTGTAATCGATACTCCCGAATCTTAACGATGATCCAATGCTCTTAGATTTGGATGATTTCAGCAAATAAAAACATCCAGATAATGTTTATCAAATCCCAATAAACTTATCCACATGTCACTACAACTCCAAGAAGGCAAAGAAGAAAACCAATTATAAGACCTATTCATATCGTACAACAGAAGTAACTTCAATAGGCCAAATCATATCTACTACTGTCTATGTCTTTTCAGTGTATGTAGTTTGTATAACTGGAAGAAGAAAAAGAAGAAACAAACAAACACCTTACATTAGGAGATTATCCAGACCGGGAATATCAAACGGTAATTTTACAACTCCAAGGGCAATAAACAGGAGGAACAGCCACAGGGGAAAGATCTTCATGCATAGTATCAAGAAAGACTTTTGCCCTGATAAGAATAGTAGTAAAGAAAGCAGTTTCAGTCCAAACTTGATACCACAACTCAGAATGATGCAAAAAGAAAAACGTAAGATCACTTATAATCCTTTTTTTTTTTTGTGCGAGGAAGGTCACTTATAAGCTGTAACTCAAACTACATTAGAAAGGGTCCCACAGTATATTATTCAGTAAATACACAAAAGACATGCTTCCTAGTGGCATACAAATGCCTATATTGCAATGGATATTAATCTCTAGAAAGGGTTGATGAAGCATGCAGACATACTTCATCAATTAAAAGTAAAAGATTCATTAGTCACTAGTAACTCATAAGAAAATGGTATTGCAAATTTATAATTGCGGTGACAATACACTATAGCGGTCATGCCAATAAGAGGCGGAACTAGGGGCGGCCCCGGCATCCCCACAATTTTGAGAAACGCCAAAATTTTACCTCATCGATAAGCTAAATTTGTTGATTGAATTAGTTTCGATTAAGGTGATTTAGGATTTTTAAGACTTAGAACTAATTGTATTGTACTTTAGCAAATTTCAAATATATATGTTAAATTTATGATGGTACGAAATCATTGTACAAGATTATATAATTATACGTGTAAAGTACACCCAATAAAAAATTTTCTAGTTTGTATTGGTGTGGCTGAAACGGATTATCTAATGGCGATTGTTACCACAATGCCACGGACACCTCAACAAATGTTATATCAAATTAGCTTAAAATACACACTATCAAAAACAAAGGGAGAAGATAATCAACGGGATTAGATAGAGTTTCTGGGGCCATCACCTTCGCAAGCGCGCGCCTCGGTGGTGTCGACGACCCACTCGGCAACCTCGCGGAGCCGGCGCTCGGCGTCGCCCTCGGGCTTCCCGATCGGCGTGGATTCTATGAGCTCCATGAAAGCGGACTGCTTCTCCCTCCCGGAGGCGGGCGGGTCGTCGGCGAGGCCGATGGCGCGGCGCACCTCCGCGACGGACGGCTGGGCCGGAGGCGCCGTGAGCACCGGGTGCGGAGGCGACCCCGGGGCGCGTCGTCGGATGCGGCGCGCGGGCTCCCCCGCGGCGGCGGAGGTCACGACGGCGAGGCGAGGGGCGCGGACGACGGCGAGGTGGCAGGCCATGGCGGGGCGCTGGAGACTGGAGTGTGTGGGTTCGTGTGGAGCGGAGCCGCGCGAGTAGATAAAGCTAGTGGGGTGGGGGTATGACAGGTGGGCCCATGGGTTCGTTATCTCGGGCCTTTTTCCCCTATTGCCAAGTAGATGTAACTTATGGCTAAAGTCGTGAAGCAATAGAAGATAGTACGTACAAATGAACAAGATAATTGTGGTCTCAAAATGTTAGGATTAGATATGAAAAAATATGATATAATTTTTAACGTGGAAAAACCTCACGAAGGAGAAAAAAAAATACAGAAGACAATCCACTATTTTAGTTCAATTTACATTTACATGAGGGTGGTTATATATAGCCGATTGAGTCCGAGTTGTTAAAGATTTGGAGTACTATTTGAATAATGAGCAAACCGAGTTTATCTCTAACAAACTTTTCCTTGACTCAAAATCCATAATAATATTGTCTCCTAAAAACCCTGAATGGTAATTAAGCACCATGAATATCAACCAAGTCTAGACAATACTTGAACTTAGTATTTGAAAGTGCATTTGTGAGCGTGTCAACATGATTGTCATCAGTATATATCTTTCGCATAACAACTTGTCTTTGAACAATAATATCACAAATAAAGTAGTACCTGATATCAATGTGTTTGGCCTTGGCATGATACATATTATTCTTGGTCAAACAAATGCATTATGGCTATCACAATAAACAGTAATAGTTTCGTGTGAAATACTAAGTTCATGAACTAGACTTCGCAACCAAATAACTTCTTTAACACCTTCAGTAGCTGAAACATACTCTGCTTCAGTAGTAGAAAGAGTAGCAACAAGCTGTAAAGATGCTTTCCAACTGAACCACATAAAGAGAATATATATCTAGAAATTGATTTTCGTTTATCAAGATCGCCAGCAAAATTAAAATCAGCAAACCCAATAACATTATTTGTGTTTACTTTATTCTTATCAAACATCAAACCAAAATTAGAAGTTCCTTTGGAATAACAAAAAATCCACTTACCGGTATTCCAATGCTCTTTGCTAGGATTATGCATAAATCTGCTAAACATACTAACTGCATAAGCCAAATTTGGTTTAGTGCAAATCATAGCACACATGAGATTTTCAACTACGCTAGAGTAAGGGACACACGCCATATACTCTTTTTCTTCTTCATTAGTAAGACATTGACTTGAAGATAACTTAAAGTCTGAGGAAAAAGGTTAGAAACAAGTTTGCAATCACTGAGATTAAATCTATCAAAAATCTTCTCAATGTAGCTTTTTTGAGATAGAAATAATTTGCCAACTTTGCGGTCACGCTGAATTTCCATCCCAAGAATTTTCTTTGCTGGACTAAGATCTTTCGTCTCAAATTTATGACTAAGTTGAGCCTTCAATTGATTAATCAGGGACTTGTCATGAGAAGTAATAAGCATATCATCAACATAGAGCAGCGAATAAACAAAAGATCCATTTGGAAACCGTTTAAAGTAGACACAATTATCATAATTGCTGCGAAAATATTGTTGTGTAATCATGAAAGAATCAAACCTCTTATACCATTGCGTAGGAGCTTCCTTAAGACCATAGAGAGACTTTTTCAAATAACAAACTAAATGCTCTTTTCCAGAAGTAGCAAAACATTCATGTTGTATCGTAAAATTCTCCTCTTCTAAATCTCAATGTAAGAAGGTGGTTTTAACAAGAAGTTGCTCTAATTTCAAATCAAATAAAGCAACAAAAGCAAGCATAACCCAAATGGATGAGTGACGAACAACAGGAGAAAAAACTTCATTGAAGTCAATACCTTTCCTTTGGTCAAAACCTTTCACCACTAACCGAGCTTTCCATCTTGCGGACTCAACTACAAAAATATCATCCTTCTTCTTATATTTCCATTTACACTTTAAAGGTCTCTTAACTTTTGAAACCTTAACCAAATCCCATATACAGTTTTTATAAAGGTTCTTAATTTCTTCATTCATAGCTGTCAACCACTTGGAAGAGTTTTCACATGAGATAGCTTCTAGATAAGAAGAATGTCCAAAAGTATCATAAATATCTTATGCAGCAAGAAGAGTATAATAGGCCATATTATTAGTGTCACGATATCTAACAGGCAGTTGAGTATTCCTCCTTGGTCTATCTCGAGCTTTGTAATGATCATTAGTGCTGTGCAATGATGATGTATCAAAAATTGGTTGTGAAGTAGAACAAGTCAAAAAATCATTATATTGTCTTTCATTACAACAAGGTTACCATTTGAAATCTGTCGGGACCCGAATCTGCAAATCCAGACCCTCTGTGTATTCTGCACTAGTCCAGGATCACGCTAGCGCACACAGTAATAACAGGGATGAAGTACCACAATCATATACGGCGGAATTAATAATAAAGTACTTCAAACACAATATATAAATTGGTTGCACGACCTTACGGTCAACTTACAAGTAGTCTGCCACGTAGGGCTTACAATAACTCAAGTAGATAAACAACAGCGGAACGAGGAACGTCGGTGACTCCCATCAATATGCCACAAGCAACTGACAAGATTCAACTCCTAGATAATTGCCTCCTCGTGGAACTTCACCTCCTTCGAAGTTGTAGCCTTCTCCTCAACTGATGATTGTGTTGAAAGCAAGGGTGAGTACACACAGTACTCAGCAAGTCATGCACAGAAATGCAATTCTAGTACTACACGCATGGCTTCTTCCAAAGGAATGGCTTAAGTGGTCATTTTGCATCAAGCAACATTTTGCTTTTACCAAATAATCTTAATAGATTCAAAAGCAACGAAACATTATTATAATAGTAATAAATTCTCAATTTTTTTTCGAACAGTTTGGCACAAAGCCCTAAATCACTTTAGCAATTATCTCTGGCACACAGCCACCCTTCCCACAATTTATTTTTGAAGATCCAACCCTTGACTGTAATCCCCGAGCGTTGTCCAGTATCGTGGACTCGGCTATTCGAATAGTTTTAACACACTCTGCAGAGGTTGTACACTTTACCCACATGATACAGTCGCACACCACAAAGGCGATTGACCGTAACGAAGTTTTTCAGAAACTTCCATCTACACCTATGACCCTCTCCGGTATTGCCTTCACTACCACTCCCCTCACGAAGAGTCAAAGTGTAGGACCGACAAACACCGTTGGATGGGTACCAAGCCATAGCTCCGGTACGCTCCCCCCACACAGTTACCCCGATGTAACTGTCATCCTAAGGTATCAAACGTAATATTTCAGAATCCTACTAAACTAAGACCTTCCCACTCCAGCCATGTGGTTGTACGAGTAACTCAGTTCAAAGGCTTGCAAGGTGAAGTCCTTAACTGTCCAGGGCAAGACATCCTTCTCTCAAGTTTTGGCACAAAGCCCTCACATCACTCATCCCGTTGCCACGAAGGTTGTTGCCACGAAGGCCCACTTGGCACGAAGCCATCTTGCCACTTGCCCCAGTCTAAATCTTTTCCCATCCCAGTTTGATTATTGTGCAACATATGCCAACAATAATTTCAATTACAATGTAGAACCACACAGGTGTCTACACTTCATATCATCACGTGGCAATATTACAACATTTCCAAAACTCATTCCATATATCATTAATCAATATTCTTTTGTAATTTGAAATATCATTCCAAGTATAAGCAAGACTAAGCAACTATTCATGGTCTAGCCTCCCGTGTTGGCATAATAGTACATGCAACTAATTAAACCAAACTAAAGGTGACAAGGATTTCATGGCATACAAATATTAACATCAAGGTGGTATTAACAATTAGGTTGATTAGCTAATTGATTTAATCCATTTTAAATCAACATAGCATGCATAATTTAAATAAAAATACAATTCAAAATTTAGGAGCAACATGGTCAAAGCACAACTTGCCTTCGAAAAATAGCTGGTCTTAGTCTAAAGCTTGATCTTGGTCCTGATCTTCACTTCCGACAGCGTCACACAACTTGACGTCTACGTGTAGCAGATAAAGAACCAAATAAACACTCGGAACAACGTATAAACACACATTCGGGAAAAAAAATTACTACAAATCAAACTAGCGTATAATCTCATGCAAATATCTAGATAATTAGTTTAGCGTTTTCTAAGATTTATAAAATTTATTTTGGTATTTTTTGACATATAGTTTAGGAACTACAAAATTCGTAAGTTTGGACTTTCCGCGAATAATTTGATAGTGTAAATTTATTTATAAAATTTCAAAAAATTACTGTAGAAAGGTATTAATTTTTACTAATTAACAAAATTTGTTGCAAGCGATTTGGACTTAGAACAAATTTGTAGAGAAAAAGACAAAATTGGCAAATCTTGGAAACTAACACGTACAACTAAACTCTCATTTTCTTCCTATGCATGGCACTGTTCATTGCGTTGGCTATTCTTCACGCAAGCGTACTGGTTCGACTTGATGCACATGAATATATTTATATACACACATACACGTATACTTCCTAATGTATACAAGACTACGTACAACATATATATATGTGTGTGTGTGTTCGCGTGTACAGTCTAATATATACAGGTATATACGCATGCTTCCTAATATATATGCGAATCAACCTTATAAAATACGTATACATACATATGAAAAAGTATACTTGTGAATCGACCAAAGATATATTTTTCCTAATATACACATGATGTACATATATATATGTCGGGACCCGAATTTGCAAATCCGGACCCTTTGTGTATTCAGCACTAGTCCAGGATCACGCTAGTGCACACAGTCTCAACATTGGTAAATATCACAATCATACTCAACGAAATAGAAAGTACCTTAATTATAGTAACCAAACTGGTTGCTTAACCTTTAGGGTCAAGTTACAAAAGTACGCCTCGCAGGGCAAAAGTTTAATAAAGAGAAATAATAGCAGCGAAAAATAAGATAACTTCGTGGCGCCATCCAGTATACCACAGGCAACTGACTGGGCTCGCTCCCTAGATAGATGGTTCCTCTTGGAGCTCCTCCTCCAAAGCTGGTGTAGACTCCTCTTCAACTGATGTTGTATTGTGGCAAGGGTGAGTACTTGGTACTCAGCAAGTCATGCACAGAATGCAAGCTAATATTCTACATGCATGGCTTAATACAAGGAATAGCTTATGGTTCATTCGCAGTAACAGCATTTAACAAGTAACATAAGTAGATTCGAAAGCGATAGAAACAGTGTAATATCAATAACTTTTTCAGGAGTTGAATAAACATCTTTCCCACTCCTAATCCACATTTCCATCAACATTATCATTTAACCAAACCAAATCTCCCAAGTTCAAGTTATTTCCAAGAAAATCTAACCCTTGACTGTAATCCCCGAGCAATGTCCAATGCAGCGAACACGGCTATTCGAATAGATTTTACACTCTACAGAAGTTATGCACTTTACCCACAAGATACAACCAAACACCACAAAGGCGAGTGATCGTAACAAAGCCTTTCGGAAACGGCTAACTACACAAGTGAACCTTTCCGGTTTTTGCCATACACCATCCCTTCCCTGAACAAAGGCGAAGTATGGGACCGACATACCATTGGACGGGTACCATGCCATCGCATTGGTACGCTCCCCTTTCAAGCTACATAAAGGGTGTAGTTGACACCCAAGGTATCACATGCAAGTTATTAGTAACTTACTCAACTAGGTCCGTCCCATTACGGACATGTGGTTGCACGATTAACTCAGTTCAAAGGCTTGCAAGGTTAAGTCCTTATGTTGACCAGGGCAAGACTACCCGAAAAACCAAACCAACGCTTCCGATGCCACAACGGGCCCACCCGATCATTCTTGCCACATGCCCCGATCGAAATCTATTTATCAAACCCAGTTGATTACCATGCACCACGTGCCATCAACAATCACAACACATGATACCTTTCCAAAACAGGTTCAATATATCATTAAGTCAATATTAACATTTGATTGTCCAAAATCATGTCATGAGCACGTAGCCGGTCTAAGCAATATACTACAACGATCTAAATACCCATGTTGGTAATTTGATAATTTGATAATGTCCAACTATTTAATCCTCAACTAGGGTGACAAGGGGTTCATGGCATACAATTATCTATGTCATGGTGGCATACAGCAACTAGGCATTTAACTAATCTCCCAGATTCAATTAAAGCATTTTATAATTGAACTAGCATGCAATAATTTAAATCAAATTAATTTCAAAATGGGATCAACATGGTCAAAGCAAAACTTGCCTTCAAAGAATACTTGATCTTGGTCCTGAGGTGGCTCTTGGGTCAACACTTCACCTTCGAAGCCTTCGGGCACTTCAACGTCTACTCGTAACGCGTGCAAATAGCAATAAATGAATAAAACAGTAGACAAAAAGTTTCTAAACATCCAAATGAAGTCCATAAACAGAGAGAGCATAATTTTATGAATTTTTAGGAATTTGAATCGGCGAAATCGGAGTTAAAACGCAAAAGTTACAAGCGTTTAAAGTTTAAATAATCAATTAAATAATATTACAGAGAAAAACTTTGGTCCAAAAATTAAATAAAATACACCATTAGGTAGATCTCAATTTTATAAAAATTTAGAAATTTGAATCACTCAAATCGGAGTTAAATTGCAAAAGTTATAAGCGTTTGAAGTTTCAAAATTCAAATTAAACATTAATCCGAATTAATCCATTTATTTTTATACTGAAAAACCGATTAATGACGTCAGCATGACGTCAGCATGGATTTTGATTTTCCACCGAATTATTTTTCTATTGAAAAATCGATTTATTGCGTCAGCCGGTCCATGGACGTGGTCCACGGTTCGGTTTGGGTCCACCGTGGACCCGGTCCACGAGTACATGTCTCACTGACATGTGGCCCCATCGGATGACGTCAGCGGTGACGTCATCACGCTCGGCTGAGGGACGGCTGACAGCTGGGCCCCACCGTGACGTCAGCGGTGACGTCATGGTGCGGTTTGGCTGAGCCGCTGACACGCGGGTCCCACGCTGACGTCACGCTGCGTGGCGTCACGGCGATCGGCCGATCGGCGGTCAGACTACCACCCACGTGGCTAGATCTCGGCCGTTGATTTGAAAATCAACGGCCCATATCGGATCTGGTTTCACGCGTTAGGAAAACTACTCGGCTGATCTGGACCGTTCGATCTTGATCGGACAGTTGGTGGAGTTCGAGCGATGGCGATGGCGTGCGGCGGCGCTTGCAGACCGGAGACGAGGATGACGACCATGGCAACGGCGTTGCGGGGCCCCTCCGGCGAAGTGGATGGTACTCTCCGACGCGGCTTGTCCTTGCGGTTCCGGATCTGGACTCAACGGCGGCGGAATCGACGAATAACCGCGGCAGAAACCTAGCGCAACTACGGCGAGCTCTAGCGGGCGAACGGCGGCGGCTCAGGTGACGTGGGCTAGGGCTACGGGTGCGCACGGGAGTCGGCTACCCGGTGGCGGCGGTGCCTTAAATAGGGGCCTCGGCTTCCGTGTATTGCGCGAAGACCAAGGTCCACCCGGTTACGACGGCAGAATCCGAATTCAATTCGGATTCGGTGACGTGGCTCAACATGGATCGTCGGATCAAGATCCGACGGTTGCGGGGTTTGGGCTCGGGTCCGGCTCGGCGACTTGGCTGGCTCGGTCGGCCTCGGGCTCGGGCGACGTGGCGCGATCGTGGCCGTTGGATCACGATCCAACGGTCACGCGCGTTAGGGTTCGGTGACGCGGTTCGACCGAGACGGCTTGGCGCGGTCGGGTCCGGGTCGGACTCGAGTATGACTCGGACTCGGGTCCGATCGGATGAACAGTGAAACCCGGTCTGGGTTTTTCCAGCGATTAAATAATCAAATTAATTCCCAGATATTCATTTAATTCATTAAAAATAGGAAAACACTCAGAAAAATTTTAGAAAATATTTTGGAACATTTTGTACTCAAATAAAATATTTCCAACAAAATTTTATTTGAAAAATTAAATTCTTTAATTATTTGAAAAGGGAATAAATTCAAATAAATTCCAAATAAATCCCAGAAAAGTCCAAAAATTCACAAAAGTGCCAAATCTTATTTAAATACATGAAAAGCAAAAATTAGGGTGTTACAATATACATGCGCACCTTAATATATATATACACGTGCAGCCAATATATGTATGCATATACATACGCATACAAGTCCTAATATATATATATATATATATATATCCTACAGTCAATATGTATATCCTACAGTCCTACTATTTGTGTATGTGTATATATATATATATATATATATATATATATATATATATATATATATATATATACATACATACAGGATCAGTAGATCGATAAAGATAGAGCGCTTGCAAGAAAGATGAGGGAGTACCGGTCGGCGACGGCTACAGCGCAGACCGTCGGCTCAGGAGAAGGCGAGGTCGGGGAGTGCGCCGCCGGCGACGTAAACGGCGGAGGCGGCGGCGACCAACGGCGACGGCGACAACGATGGCGTCAACGGTGGTGGCGACGTCAATGGCGACGGCGTCAACGGTGGAACAAAAAATCAGCGGGAGAAATGGCTGGAAATGGATGAATCGGCTGGAAGGAAGTGTACAAGAAATGGATTGCTAGTTCAACGTATAGGAATTCATATGAAGAACGACTACATGCAGGAATGAAGGAATGTACATGAGTTCATATGGGGTAACGGCTGGAAATGAAGGGAAGAGTTCATGTGCGTTTAGACTCTTGCGGCTGGAATGATTAGAGGTATCGGCTTGTATGAAGGAAATGGCTGGAATGAAGGAGCAACGTTACTAGTCCATGCATGCAAGGAAACGGAAGGAGCAATACGTTACAAATAAATGGATACGGCTGGAAAATTGAAACGGCAGGAATCATGCGTGCTAGTAATGGAAACGGCTGGAGGAAATGTGACTAGTAACGCACATGCATACATACACACGAGCGGCTGGAAAATCAAACGCCAAGTACTCATGCATGTATGTATATATGCATATACGTTCTCAAAACTTGTTTAGGAAGGGAAAGAAAAATAGCAGAGGGGTTCTAAAAATCTGAAAAATTCCTCTAAAATACTAGGAACTATTTAGAACTTAACAAAGTTGTTTCGCGATTTTTCAACGTATAGATTTTTCGTAAAAAAATTTTAAACGAATCAGACACCTGTACAGATTTTTGTAAAATCAACAACTTAAGTTATATAACATGTTTTTCGAAAATATTTGAATAGAACATTCTCGTCTTCCAATTATCTTTATTTTAAACAAAATTTTAGATTTTATGCTCAGGCAAAATGCATGAACTTAATTTTACACAATTAATTAAATGAGGCTTAAGTTCAAATAAATTCCAAAATTTCCAATTAAATTCCAGAAAATTCTAATTAATTCAAAAGTGCCATAAATATATTTAAAGAAAATTTTTGGGATGTTACAAAACCTTAAGAACACCATTTTCACCGGTATACTTATATCCCAAAGATTCTATAGTGTCCAAGAAAATAAGATTTTTTTTCATTTTGGGAACATGGTGAACATTTGTAAGAGTCCTAACAATGTCATCATGTATTTTGATTTGAACAGAACCGATTCCAACAATTTCAAGTAGAGACTCATCAACAATTACAACTTCACCACTACCAACATAATCATAAGTAGGGAACCACTCTTTATATGGATAGATATGAAAAATGTGAGATGAATCTATCAATGTTCAAGACCCGGGGGTCCTTAGATCGAGTTTACGAATATAATTTTGGTTGTCTTTGTCTAAAAAAATTAAAGATTGGAAGAAGTAGAAAATGGGGATTGTATTTTATTGAGTTACAAGTGTTTACAGATTACAGACTTTGAGTGAAAAAACTAGAAAACTAATATTAATCTTAATCTTCCTTCTGATTCCTTCTTCTTAATCATCATATCTTGAATCCTTACGAAAGCCTCCTATTTATAGCAGACGAAGGGATGTCAGTTGTCATCTTCTGATAGGTGTCTTTCTGCAAAAAGGTATCTTCTGTCAAAAGGCATCTTCTCGTCAAAAAGGTGTCTTTTGATAAAGAGGCGTCTCTTCGTAGGGAGTAACTTCCAAATGGTTGTCTGTACCAGTCAGAGAAAGCATCATCCGCAAGATATTCAAGACCTGGGTCTTGAACATCGATGGTTAATCATTGTTAGAATCAATGATCCATGCAGTTTAATTCTTGAAATTAGAAGTAATGATTAGTGTCTCACCATCAGGTTCATTTTCAACAAGGCTAGCCTCATCAAGTTTTTCTGATTGAGTCTTATTGTTTATTTGTCTTTGTTTTTCAATTTGAAACACTGAGAAATATCATGACCAAGTTTCTTGCAATAATGGCAAAAATTGCTGGATTTATGGCCTCTTGATTTGGATCTAGACTTTGATTTAGGAAAATTGCCTTTATGTTGAGATCTACCTCTAACAATTAAACTTTCAGTCTTAACTTCAGAACGAGAATCAATATCAAATTTCTTCTTAGATAATAAATTTGATTTAACATTCTCAAAACTAATGGTATCATGATTACCATAAAGCATAATTTCCTAGAAGTGTTTAAAGGTAGTAGGTAAAGAGAAGACCAATAGAATAACCTTATCTTCATCCTCAATTTTTACGTCTAATTACTCGAGATCAATGATGAGCAAGTTGAATTCATGAAGATGAGATTGTATAGAAGTACCTTCTGCCATGCGAATTGTGTACGGACGTTCTTTGAGGCGTAGTTTGTTGGCGAGACTTTTCTTCATGTACAAACCTTCTAATGTCTGCAACAATTTTACGGCAGTAGTCTCATTAATAACTTCACACAGAACATCTATAATTAACTGAATTGTATGATAGAGAGTGCTTTCAGATCCAGTTTCTCCTATTGCTCACCTGTCATGGTCACCAGTTTAACTAGAAATGCTTCCTCACGCCCACCTGTGTGAGAATGGCTTCCATCTGAACCTACCATATAGAGAAACTAATATTACCATCAAACTTCTCAATGTCAAATTTAATAGATAACATGGTAGAGAAAAATTATAGATAAAAAATATGGTAGATTAGATTTGAGAAAAAACTTCATGGTATGCTTCGAGTGCGAGAAGCAATTTCGGCCGAAAACCCTAGTACGCTTCAGGTGCGCGTAGCAATTTCGACTGGAGAGCTAGAGCTAATCTAGAACCAGAGTCGAGATGAGTAAGCCGAGCCGAACGGAGCCAAAGCCGCAAGATAGAGCCAGAGGAGCTGAATCTGCACTTGAACTGACACCCGAATTAAATTCGATTGAGGCGGCAGTAGGTGGCATTACGGTCGTTGTCATGAGCATCGTCGTGGTGGAACTCCTAGCCCGGATTGGCTGGGCAGATACATGCAGCAACGGCAGGCGGCTGGAGGTTGAAGAAGGCTGGCAGCAGCAAAGTCAAGGACAAAGGTGAGGACTTCGATGCCAAAGTGTCTGGTATTTATCTCCTTGGAAACTGCGGTGAGCTTGCCGAGGCTATGCCCTACTAGGACGAGGCCGAGCCTTGAGGCCGCGAAGTAGAAGGCGAGCGGACGACGATGTCATTGGTGGCATCAGTGACTTTCAGCGGCCGAGGGAGGATGGATGGACTGGTCCAGATGGAGGCAATCGGCCCGAGGCGACCGAAGTGGTCTAGCCGGAGGTGGATGGGAATGGCGCATCGGGGACAGCGTCACTGAGGAGGCACTAATGCCCGATGGAGGCTGGCAACAACTATATATTGGAAATCCAGATACGCTTTGATACCACTTGTTAGGATTAGAGACGCAAAAATGGGACATAAATTTTAACATGGAAAAACCTCACGAAGGAGGAAAAAAACCACGAGTGATAATCCACTATTTTTGTTCAATTTACATGTACATGGAGGAGCTATATATAGTCGGTTGAGTTTGATTTGTTGATGATTTAAACTCTTATTTGGATATTGAACAAAGTACAAAGTAGCCATATATACTGGTCTATACCGGCTTCGATTCCAGTCAATACCAGTTATATAGTGTCGGGACCCGAATGTGCAAACCCGGACCCTCGGTGTATTCCACACTAGTCCAGGATCACGCTAGTGCACACCGTCTCAATATAGATGAATATCACAATCATACACAGCGGAATAATAAATAAAGTCTTTATTTAAAGTATAACCTGATGAGTTAACCTTATGGTCAACTTACAAAGATATGCCTCGTAGGCTAAATCTCAAATAAAAGAAAACTGCAGCGAAAAGATAAATAAAACTCGTGGTGTCCAATCAATGTGCCACAGGCAATTGACTAGGCTCGCTCCTTAGTTCGTGGGCTCCTCTTGGTACTCCTCCTCCGGAGCTAGAGTTGGTTCTTCCTCAGCAAATGTTTGTGTTGTTGCGAGGGGTGAGTACTTAAAGCACTCAGCAAGTTATGCACAGAATGCAAGCTATTACTACATGCATGGCTTAGTCCAAATGACAGGCTGAGTGGTTATTTTGCAATAAAGCGACATTCACAAATACAATAGTAGATTGTAAAGCAGTACAACAATAATAACGATAATAAATTTCACAATAAATTCTCAAGTAAAGCATTTGTCATCCTTAATCATTTTCAACATCATTTCCATATCACACTATCCACCATCCCAAAGTTCATTTTTATGAAAGTCTAACCCTTGACTGTAATCCCTAAGCATTGTCCAATATCGCGGACACGGCTATTCGAATAGTTTTGACACTTACAGAGGTTATACACTTTACCCACAAGATACAATCAAACACCACCAAGGAGAGTGACCGTAACAAGCCTTACAATGCTCCTTCTAGACCCAGTACTGCCCGCTAAGGTTTCAACACTGAAGGGTTACACCACCACAACAGGGCATCCCCCTTGCGCCATGTGAGTTTTCACCTGTACACCTGGAATCCACACCACCACGACAGTACCGAAATCTAGACATCTCAAATTAATCAGCTAGGTTTGTCCTATTCTAGACTTGTGGTTGTATGATAGACTTAGTTCAAATTCTTGCAATGTTAAGTCCTTAATGTGACAAAGGCAAGACTTTCATAAAAGTCCACAATATCCAAATCATTAAAAACCAAATGCGACCGCCCATGTGCCATACCTGGCCCACCAATAAACATCTCTTGCCACTTGCCTCAGTCTAAACCATTTTATCACCCAGTTGATTACCATGCACCATGTGACATCAACATAATCAATAACACATGTCACATCTTTTATAAACACGTTCCGTATCCCATTAGGTCAAGATTAACATTTAACATTCCAAAATAAGGTCACTGACACGTTGCAAGACTAAGCTTTCTACATATGGTCTATTAACCCATGTTGGCAAATACAATAAGATCCAACTATTATTTCACAACCTAGGGTGACAAATGATTCATGGCATACAATTATTATAGACAAGGTGGCATACATCAATTAGGTCGCATAGCTATTTCCAGAATTAATTGAAAGTATTTTAATTAAACTAGCATGCAATAATTTAAATCAACATAGTTTTAAAAGTGGGATCAATATGGTCAAAGCACAATTTGCCTTAGAAAATGTCTTGATTAGGTTCTAGACCTTTTTCTTGAGTCAACACCTCACCCTCGAAGCATTTGGGCAATTCAACGTCTACGCGAAACGGATAAATAAATAATAAATATACAAAATAGAGAGCAACTCAAGTCCTAAAATTAAATAAAATTCATATTCAAACATATTACAATTGTACAAAGTTTTAGGCTCTGGAATCACCTCAATCGGAGTTTAAACGCAAAAGTTATAGCAATTTGAAGTTTGAAAATACAAATAAAAGAAAAATCCTAATTAAACGAATTATTTTTCTACTAGAAATTCCTGATTATGACATCATCATGACGTCAGCAATGCTTTCTTTTTCGGCTGAATTATTTTCCTAAAGAAAAACTGATTAATGACGTCATGCTTGCGTCACCTGCTAACGTTAGCATCTCGGCCGGTCAACTGACATGTGGGCCCCATTGATGACATCAGCACTGACGTCATCACGCGCGCGCACCGCGGCTGACAAGTGGGTCCAGTCGGCTGATGTCAACGGCGATCGCGCCTCAGCCGCGACTCCTCGGTCTCCGCACCCACACATGGCATCACGTGGTTCATCCAACGCAGGCAGATCCAAACTGCAAATTCAAAAACTAACGGTCCGGATTGAATCTAACCAGCATCGATGAGTGGCTACGTGGCATAGTCTGGTCTCGATGCGTGGCGCTATTGCCGCCTTTGGATTTAGAACTAACGGCCCTTATTAAATCTAATTTTCACGATTAAAGTGCTACGTGGCTAGTCCCGGTGCACGACACCTGGCACGATTTGGACCATCCAGACCAGATCCAATGGTTGTAAATAGAACTGTACGCGATTCACTCTAAACCACAGGGTTAAATCTAACGGTCCAGATCCCATGTATCCCACGCAATAGCCGACACACGTGGCGATCGATTCATACACCTACGTGGCATCATCTAGACCATATAACTTCGATTTAACGGTTGAAAAAAACTAATCAGTAATAATCGATCTAATCTAGACCTTATGATCTAAATCCTACGGTTCAATCTTGATCCAATCTATGATACTGACATGCATCACGTGGACTCACCTCTGCGGTCAGATCCCGATCCAACGGCCAGCAAACTTTGTGAAGGTTCGACGACGTGCGATGGTGTGCTCCGGCCGGTGGTGGGGAAGACGGTCACTGTGACAGCGGTTGCGTGCTTCTTCCGGTGAAGTGAAAGATCCCTACAGGTGCGCCTTAACGCTACAAGTCCAGATCTGTGTCCAGCAATGGCGAACAATAGCGGACCACGGCGGAAATTTGCTAAATCCGAAGTAGTGCTAGAAGGACTACAGCGAGTAATCCACGGTGAACAACGGCGGCTCAGGCATGAGCTCCTAGGGCAACAGAATCAGCGCAATGCGGCGCACACAATGGTAGCCTTTATAGTGTGTGGGCGTCTGTGTCGTGCGCTAATACCGCGAACGGTTGGCGGCAGCTGCAGAGCCCGACGAGGTCTCGGCGATGGCGATGTGGTGCAATCCCTGCCCTCCACATGAGTCAAATCCGGCGGTTCATACTCGCGCGCAACGTGGAGCGATCTCACCCGTTGGATTTACATCCAACGGTCGTGACGTTAGGGTTAGGGCGTGGCACGGGTCTGGGATGGGCTTGGCCCAAGTCCAAGTGGGCTCAGCCCGGTAGGGTTTTGCGATTATTCTTTTATTTATTATTTAAAATAATCCTAGTAATTCAAATAAAGCAAAAATAATACCAAAAATGTTAGAAAAAATCTGAAAAATATTTTGAGATATTTTGGACTTAAATAAAATATTTCTAACAAAAATTTATATAAACTTTTCCAAAATTTAAATAATTCAATAAATGACTTAATTCAAATTAAATTCAAATAAATTCCAAAAAATTCCAAAAATTCAAATAACTCAATAAATCTAATAAAAGAAAAAATTGGGATGTTACATACAGGTGGAATTGATAATATTGTGTATTAAACTATATGTTATATTTTATAGTATTACAATGTATTTGGAGTAATACTATAAGTGAAATTTGGTGTACATATAATTAAACATATGTATACTTATAAATATATATTATAATATTAAATTTGAAATGGTACATCGATATAGGCTGATACCAAAATGTATGTTCTAAGAACCAAACAGCTACAGTTTCTTGTACAATATTGACGAGTGTGTTACTGTCTGTTCATTGCTAGACTGGTTATGTTGCTTTTAGGCTTGGTGAGCAAGCGTGGGATGGCCCCATGCATAGGTAGGGTATATGGGTTGATGTGTGTGGTGAGCAGTGGTTGCGCGTAGGGATGAAAACGATTGGTAAATGGATGTTCCGTTTATGTTTTCACATTTTTTTTACCGATAACAGAAACAAAATTAGAAACCCTAGAAATGGATACAAAAATAGATAGTGACGGAAACGAATGCGGAACGGAGCGGATACGGAAACGAAAGCGAAAAATTCCACAAGAACATAGTACAGTATCACAATATACATGACCACAAGAACAATGTAACTCATTTCACCTCCAATGTGGACACAAGAATAGTGTTATGTTCACTGGTATCACTAGAAAGTTTTTTCTCAAGTTTGTCAGTTAAAGGCTCGTTATTTCTCCCCTTGTTTGCACCAAAATCTGACGTACATGGTAAAATCGGTCCAATTCAAATATGAAGAGTTTATAGAAAGGCTAAACCGGAACACATAAGGAAACCGTCGCCAATAAGGAAATCGGATCAAGAGCCGATACGGATATGGTTGTCGTATCCTTGCAGGACTCGGATCGGCCAAGGCAATATAAAAAGGGACGGACCATGAGGCGAAGAGACAATCAACCAATCAATCAATACAACCCTATTTACAATTTTCCGTTTCTAGTTCGTAGCAATCCTTCCTCTGTAAGTCATCGAGATCAATAAAAGTTGCGCATCGCCGATTTGTTGCTCTCGTCGATTTGTTTTTCAGGTTCGATCTGGTTTGTTTATTGCGCATTGCCTTTCAAAGTCGATCTACCTTTACCCTCGGATTAACCGTAACTGGTTGATCTAGTTATCTCCTGATCGGCTATTAGCCGACCGATGTTAAGCCGATAATCACCCATTTATCGGCTCTGATTGATTCTACGACTTTTTACCTTGTCAATTTCAGGTCAAATTGACTGGCACGCTCCGCAAACCCGGCGTTTGTCTTGTATGTTCGAGGCTAGGAACCCTGCCTCACGTTTTTAGCGCGAACATATTTTGGCACGCCCGGTGGGACCCCAATCATGTCGTCGACTTGAAAATTCGTAGCTATTGCCGACATCAACACGGAGGCAATAATCGCGCTTACACTAGCCGATTTAACTCCTGAGCAGCAGAAGGAAATTGAAGATCGAAAAGCAGCAACGGAAGAGATGATGTTAAAGTGCTTCCAGAAGACACGGCGAGGAGTCACCCAAAAGGTTGCGCTCCCAACCATCAACTCTATCGGCGATTCTCCCGTTGACCTGGTGTGGGACCCCGGATCAGCTATCCAGAATCCCCTGTGTATTTCTGTACTAGTCCCAGATCAGTAGCTAGTACACACAGTCAAAAAGTGATGAATCAACAACCATATCACGAATACATATAAGTAAATAAGAATAATACCGAATAAAAGCAAAGACCTTATGGTCAAGGTTTACCATTATGGCCTGAACAGGCAGAACAACTTGAACAACTGCAGTGGAAGACGAAAACCCCGAATTTGCAAATCCGGACCCTCTGTGTATTCAACACTAGTCCAGGAACGCGCTAGTGCACACAGTCTTAACATCGGTAAATATCACAATCATACCATTCGATACTACCGAAGTACTTTATTTAAATAACCAACTGGTTACTCGACCTTATGGTCAAGTTACAATATACGCCTCACAGGGCGAAACTTATTAAGAGAGAAATAGTAGCAGCGGAAAATCAAAGAAGACAACATCGTGGCGCCATCCAAAGATACCACAGGCAATCGATCGGGCTCGCTTCCCTAAGTGAGACGGATCCTCTTGGAGTTCCTCCTCCAAAGCCGTGTAGTCTCCTCTTCAACTGGTGTTGTATTGAGGCAAGGGTGAGTACTTGGTACTCAAGCAAGTCATGCATGAGAATGCAAGCTAATATACTATATGCATGGCTTGGTACAAAGGAATAGCTCAAGGTATATTTGCGATGAAACAGCATTTGACAAGTAATATAAGTAGATTCGAAAGCAGTAGAAACAAGTAAAGCATAAATAACTTTTCAAGAAGTTTAACAACCATCTTCCCATCCTAAACCACATTTCCATCAACATCATTATTAATCCAACCCAACTTTTCAAACCAAGTTATTTTTGAGAAAATCTAACCCTTGACTGTAATTCCCGAGCGATGTCCAATACCGCGGACACGGCTATTCGAATAGATTCTATACTCTGCAGAGGTTATGCACTTTACCCACAAGATACAGTCAAACACCACAAAGGCGAGTTCCCGTAACAAAGTCTTTCTAAACCTCTAACAATACAAGTGGTCCTCCCGGTTATTGCACACTAACCCTTCCCTTAGCTAAGGCGAAGTCTAGGCCAATCAACCGTTAGATGGGTACTGGCCTCGGCCAGACGCTCCCGCACAACTTACACAAAGGGTGTAGTTGACCTCCCGAGGTCCCACAGTGCGTTATTAGCAACTTAGTCAACTAGGTCCGTCCCATTACAGACATGTGGTTGCACGTTAGACCCAGTTCAAAGGCTTGCAAGGTTAAGTCCTTAGGGTGACCAGGGCAAGACTACCCGAAGAACCAAATCAACATCCCCAATGCCACAATCGGCCCACTTGATTACTCTTGCCACATGCCCCGATCGAAATCGTTTATCAAACCCCGCTTGATTACCATGCACCACGTGCCATCAACATCACATGATACTTTTCCAAAACAGGTTCAATATATCATTAAGTCAATATTAACATTTGATTATCCAAAATCATGTCATGAGCACGTAGCGTGTCTAAGCAAAGATACTACAACGGTCTAAACCCATGTTGGCAATTTATTAATGTCAAACTAGTCATTCACCACTAGGGTGTCTGGGGTCATGGCACATACTTAAATAATCAAGGTGTCATACAGCAAATTGGTACTTATCTAATTCCCCATTTTTAAATAAAGTATTTTTCTATTTGAACTTAGCATGCAATAGGTTAAATCAAAATAGATTTCAAAATAGGATCAACATGGTCAAAGCACAACTTGCCTTCAAAAAGTACTTGTTCTTGGTCTTGAGTTGGATCCTGAGTTAATACTTCTCCTTCAAATCCTTCCGGCACTTCAACGTCTACTCGTAAAGCGTGCAAATAGCAAATACACAAATAAACAATAGGCAAAAAGTGTCCAAACATCCAAATAAAATCCATAAACAGAGAGAACATAATTTTATGAGTTTTTAGAAACTGGAATAGTCAAATTTGGAGTTAAGACGCAAAAGTTATGATTATTTAAAGTTCAAATAATCAATTAAATAATTTTACAGAGAAAATCTTTAGTCCAAAAATTAAATAAAATTCATATTTAGGTAGATCTCAATTTTATACATATTTAGAAATTTGAATCACTCAAATCGGAGTTGAAACGCAAAAGTTATAAGCGTTTGAAGTTTGAAACAAAATCTGAAATCATTATTTCGAATTAATAAATCATTTTCTTTTTCGGAAATTAATTATTGCGTCAGCAAGGACACGTGGCAGCACTGGATTGGTCTGGCGTCGCCACCGGTCCATGGACTCGGTCCACGCCGGCTCGGTCTCAGTGGACCGGTCCACGGCTCACGTGAGGCCCGACATGTGGGACCACTCGGGTAGCGTCATCGGCGTCGGCGAGGCTCGGCCACGGTCTTTGCAGTGGGTCCATCCGATGACGTCATGGGTGACGTCACGGTGCGGTCGCTGACACGTGGGCCCCGCGTGTCAGTGACCCACGCGCACGCCCGCGTGGCGCGGCGGTTCGGCTCCCTGGACACGTGGCACGATCGTAGCCGTTGGTTTGAAAACCGACGGCTAGGATTGGATTTGGGCCTCAAGTGCTTGGGCGCACGGGTTGATCTGGGCCGTTGGATCTTGATCTAACGGTCCAGATCCAATCTAGCCTGGTGCAGCTCCCGCTACGTGGCACGACCTAAGCCGTTGGATCTAGATCCAACGATTGAGATTAGATCTAGGATTTTCAACGGGGAACTCACCGAGGGTGACGTGGCGCGATCTGAGCCCTTGGATCTTGATCGGACGGTTGGTGGAGCTTCGGCCGGCGATGGCTTCACGGGCCGGTTGTGGCTGCCGGCGCCGAGGCAGCGACCACACGAATGGCGTTGGGGCGTGCTCGGCGAGGTGAAAGGTCTCTTCGTGCGCTGGCCGGGTTCCGGATCTGGGTCAATGGCGGCGGACGCGGACGGCGGCGGAATCAAGCAGAACCGCAGCGGAGGGGTGCTATGACTCCGGCGAGCGATTCCGGCGGATCTACGGGCTGAGGCTCGGTGAGATAGGGCAGAGAGTGCGCGGGGTCACGGCGGTCCTCGGGGTACCACCCGTGCCTTAAATGCCCTCGGCATGCAGCGCCGGACGAGCCCTAATCCTACACGGCGGCGACGGCGGAGGAGTCCGGCTTCCGGACTCGGCGGGACGACGACGGCGGCCGTCCACGTGGCACGATCAACGGCCACGATCGCGTGGACGCGATCGGATCCGGGCCGGATTCGACCGAAGCGATACGGGGAAATCCTGACCGTTGGATCTTGATCCAACGGTTGGGATCGATTAGGTTTTGGAGTTGGTTCGGTCGAGTCACATGGCTCGGGTCGGACTCGAACTCGAGTCTGACTCGGGCTCGGTCGGATGAACAAGACAAACCCACTCGCATTTTCCAATGATTTAATAATTAAAATATTTCCCGAAATTCATTTAATTCATTAAAAATAGCAAAATACTCAGGAAAATTCTAGAAAAATTCTGGAAAATATTTTGGAACATTTTGGACTCAAATAAAATATTTCCAACAAAATTTTATTTGCAAAATTAAATTCTTTAATTATTTCAAAATGGAATAAATTCAAATAAATTCCAAATAAATCCAAATAAATTCCAGAAAATTCCAAAAATTCACCAAAGTGCCAAATCACACATGAATTTAAGAAAAGCAAAATTTTGGGGTGTTACAAACCTCCCCTTAATAGAATCTCGTCCCCGAGATTCGTGGCTCACTACTGAGAATAGGTTTGGAAACTCTTTCTTCAAATCCTCTTGTGACTCCCAAGTCGCTTCGCTTTCTTCATGGTTGCTCCAATCGAACTCTACTGAAGCGGGTTGACTTATTTCTCGGTCTCTCGATCCCTTGTGTCCGTAATCCTCACGGGATGCTCCTTATAAGTCAAATCCTCTTGCAACTCAATTAACTCTAGCGGTGTCTGCTCCTCGGGAACTCGGAGACACTTCTTCAATCGGGACACATGGAATACATCATGTACTCCTTAACGATCGCGTGGCAACTCCAGCTGATAAGCAACTTCGCCTCTGCGGCTCAAAATCTTAAATGGTCCAACATAACGGGGTGCAAGTTTCCCTTTGGCATGGAACCTCTTAACTCCCCTGAGAGGCATAACTCTGAGGTATACAAAGTCTTCTGATTCAAAACTCAAGTCTCGGCGACGGTTGTCAGCATAACTCTTTTGTCGAGATTGGGCTATCTTCAACCTTTCCCTAATCATGGCGATCTGCTCTTCAGCCTCTTGAAGAATATCAGGCCCAAAGACACGGCACTCGCCGGCCTCATTCCAATTCAATGGCGTCCGACAGGGTCGACCATTCAGTGCCTCAAAAGGTGACATCTGTAAACTAGCCTGATAACTATTGTTGTAACTGAACTCGGCATACGGCAAACTCTTATCCCAAGAGGTAGCATAAGCCAATGCACAAGCTCTTAACATATCCTCCAGAATCTGGTTGACTCTTTCGGTCTGTCCATCTGTCTGTGGATGATAAGGCATCTTGAAGTTCAAACGGGTTCCCATGGCTTCATGCAACTTATTCCGTAACCTTGAGGTAAATTGGGTACCTCTGTCCGATACAATCCTTTTTGGCACTCCGTGCAAGCAGACAATCCGATCATGTACAATTCTGTTAATTTATCTCCCGAGTAAGTGGTCTTCACGGGATAAAATGGGCTACTTTAGTCAAGCGATCCACTATAACCCATATGGAGTCATAACCTCCTTGAGTCTTAGGCAAACGGTAATGAAATCCATTCCGATTTCCTCCCACTTCCACTCGAGTATTTTCATTGTAGCAATCCTGCTGGTCTCGATGCATTGCCTTGACTCTCCGCATACGTCGCACAATGCAACATGCTCGGCAACTTCACGTTTCGTGACTCGGCCACCGTAATCTTTCCTTCAAATCCTCGATACATTTTGGCGCTTCCAGGATGAATTGAGTACTTGGAGTCATGGGCTTCTTCCAAAATCAGTTGCTTTAACTCCTTCCTGTTAGGCACACAAATCCGATCCTTCATCCATAACGTGCCTTGCTCATCCAACTTGAAGTCCTCTGCCTTGCCTTCTTCCTTGATGGACTTAATCCTGCGGATCTTGTCATCATCCTTCTGTCCTTCTCGGATCTGATCCTCTAGGGTAGGCTTTACTTCTAATGCGGCCAAGAATCCGCTAGGTACAACCTCAATCTTCATTTTCTGAAAATTCTCACATAACTCATCCTGACTTGTGGCTAGCAACGCACTTACGGTATGGCTTTTCCGACTCAGAGCATCGGCTACTACGTTGGCCTTCCCGGGATGGTAATGGATTCCAACATTATAGTCCTTGATCAACTCTAACCATCTCCTTTGCCTCATATTCAGATCCGACTGGGTGAATATGTACTTAAGGCTCTTATGATCCGTATATACTTCACATCTGTTTCCAATCAGATAGTGACGCCATATCTTCAAAGCATGCACTACGGCAGCTAACTCTAGGTCATGTGTCGGATAATTTTCCTCATGCGGCCTCAACTGCCTTGATGCATAAGCGACGACCTTCCCATTCTGCATCAGCACACATCCAAGTCCTTGGCGCGATGCGTCACAATAAATATCGAAGCTTTGAGCAACATCCGGTAGAACTAACACCGGTGATGATGTCAATCGCTTCTTCACTCTGAAATCCTTTCTCACATTCTCAGCGTCCATGCAAACTTCTTTTCATTCTTCAAAGAATTGCGTAAGAGGTTTCGCAATTGTCGAGAAGCCTTCGATGAAACGGCGGTAGTATCCTGCCATTCCAAGGAAACTCCGAATGCGGGTCACGGTCTTCTACCGCTCCCAATGTAACACGCCTTCTACTTTGCTTGGATCTACTGGCGACTCCTTCATGCGGTCATTACATGTCCAAGAAACTCCACCTTGTCCTTCCAAAAATCACACTTGCTGAACTTGGCGAAAAGTTCTTTGTTCCTCGACTTTTCCAAAACTCGCCTTAAGTGTTCGGCATGTTCATCCTCCTGTCTTGGAGTAGATTAGGATATCATCTATGAACACGACGACAAACTTGTCCAAATATTCCATGAACACCTTATTCATCATATTCATGAAATAAGTGGCGCATTTGTCACCCAAAGGACATAATCAGTAAACTCGTAATGTCCATATCTTGGCGAGAATGCGATCTTGAATATCTTCCGATCGGATCTTCAAGCGATGGTATCCCGATCTCGTATCAATCTTGGAGAAAACTCCGGCTCCTCTCGGTGATCAAACAAATCATCAATCCTGGGTAGCGGATACTTATTCTTCACGGTGACTTCATTGAGTGCACGGTAGTCGATGCACATCCTGAAACTTCCGTCCTTTTTCTTGACAAACAAAACGGTGCTCCCCACGGCGACGAACTTGGTCTCGATAAATCCTTTCTCCATTAACTCTTCTAGCTGTTTCTTCATCTCAACCAACTCCTCGGTGGACATTCGATAGGGTCTCTTTGCTATCGGTCTTTGTGCAGTACAAGCTCTATCACAAACTCTATGTCCCTGTCTCGGCATACCTGTAGATCTTCAGGAAAAACATCTGGGTACTCATTCACTCTTGAGACATCCTCTATGCTGATTGCCTTGAATGCTGTTAATCATCAACTGTCCATCTCTAATCTGTAGTGGCTTGAAATTCCACTTTCTTCCCACACGGGCTCTCAATCGAGATAGTCCTTCGTCCACAATCCAATACGGCCTTGTGCTTGGATAACCAATCCATTCCCAATATAACGTCTAAGGTGCAGGTCTCCAAAATTATAAGGTTTGCTAGGAACTCTATTCCATCTATTAGTATTCTCACCGGAACATCCTACTTTCGTTCGGAGTTCGGAACCAGGGGTTTGAACTAAAAGCATGCATCTAAGTCTTGCAATCCTCAAATCATTTCTAGTAGCAAAGCCTTGCGAAACAAACGAATGCGAAGCTCCAGAGTCAAACAAAACTGTTGCAGGTACTGAGTTAACAAGTAACTTAACCAGTACGACGTCCGTAGCATTCTGCAGTGCATCTGCGGTGACATGGTTGACTCGGCCTCTCACCACGGTGCAGGGTGTGGCTCCTGGTCTTTGGCGTCCTAGCTGGGTGGTTCCTAGATTGAAGCGAATCGGGTCACTCCTGCTGTCTTCTTTGGACAAGCTGTTGGCAAAGTGTCTGGCTCGTTGCGATTGTAGCGACATCTCATGTTCCTTCTTGACTACTTGGGCGGCGTTTCTAGCGAAGTGGGTGCCGTAGTTACGATTGGCAGGTCTTGGTCTTTGAGGATGGTGTCCTTGTTGCATTACGTGGTTGGAATCGAAGAATTGATTTGGTGCAACTCTCGGTATTGCGTTCCCTGGCGTGATCCTTGCTGTTGCATCCTGCGCTTCCTGTTCTCATCCAGTTCCTTGCGCTTGTCCTCAAGAATAAGCGCCTTATTCACCAGCTCTTGGAAATCTGGAAAGGTGTGGGTGATCAACCCTACTTGCAATCCTGAGTTAAGTCCCTTCATAAAATGAGACTGTCTAGATTTATCTGTCGCTACATCCTCAGGTGTGTAGCGTGCTAGCTGTGTGAACTTGTTCAGGTAGTCGGCCACTGGCTGATTACCTTGCTTGATGCTCTGAACTCCTCCTTCTTAAGGTCCATGATTCCTTCGAGGCCACGTGATACTGTCGGAATGCAGGTGTGAACTCTTCCCAAGTGATATCTTGAGGGTTCTCTTGCGTGGCACGAAGTTCTCCCACCATTCGGCCAATTTGTTCCTTCCGGTGATGAGAAGCGTAGAGTACCTTCTCATTTCCTATGCATTGAGCTATGTGTAGCTTCCTCTCAATTGATCTTAACCAATCATCGGCCTCCAATGGATTGGCATTCCCAGAGAAAGTGGGTGGGTGAGTTCTCATGAACTCGATAGTCTTGTATTCTCGGCGTGGTCCCCGATTGACTTGATTAGCGGTGGAGCACGATGACGTGTTGCATTTGTTGCATCATGGCATGCATCAATCGAGTCTGAGCAGCAAGAAAAGCTCAAATTCTGCATATCCAAGTGGCGGTCTTTGGTGCTCCATCATTGGGGTTTTCTGGCGAGAACCACTCCCATTGCTTCCAAAGTTTCCGCGGTGTTCACCATCTCGTCGATTTGCTCTAAGTTTTAGAGATGAGAGGAAACAAGAATAGACAAGTAATATGGAACTTATGCGGGCGAAAGGTGTAACTTTAAGGTCCAACTTTATTATTAATAACTTGGTATGGTCGCTTACAATGCCTAAGGGCCTTGCAACACATAATGCACACTCAAAGAAACAATGAAAATCCAAATCGAACTAACTCGAGTCTAACGCCTAAAGGGTGACTCTTTATTCTATGACGCGACTCGGCGAAGGAGTCTCACTATAGAACCTATGCTCACTCATCGAGAAAACCTCCGCAATTTGGAGTGCAGTGTCTTTGCGGCATAGGCGCGAAAGCGATTGCCATGTCCAGCAAGTGTCCTCTGTGGTAGTCGAAGAAGCGGTGTCCTCATCGAGATCGACTCCTCTGGATCCGGCTCGTGTAGCTCAATCTTGGCTCTGGGTGCAGTCCGTACAAAGTCATCTCTAATTCGTCAATCCTTCGCATGAAGGTGTGCCACATACTCTTGAGCTTCCCGCCATCTGTTCTTCTCTGTCGTAATCTCCTTGCGGGCCTTCTGTAGCTCCTTGCTTGTATCATCTAGTACATCCTCTTGGGCGACAACAAATCGTGCCAACTGTGTAACCATGGCGTCCTCATCCTGAATCACCTTCGGGTCGAGAAGGTTATCGCTGCGCGGGTGATAACGGAACACCGTGCTCTCCAATTCTCTGGCGTAGATACGGGTAATGTGCCGCATTGCGCGTCGTGATACTTCTTGGATACCCATCTGCATTGTAGACCTCCTGGCGGTGCGATGTATCGAGGCGATTGCACTGGCCCTTCTTCCTAGCAGTACCTCAATCTTCACGTCACAAGCCTTGATCAATCCCGCTTGTCTGATCACTTCCACTTGGTATTGCGGCTTCTCAAAATCTCCGAGAGTTTGTAGCATATGCCAAAGTTCCGCGGCGTGACCAACTCCCAGATCAACGTAGTTGAACTCTTCCTCCATCTGTCACAAGAATGCTTTACGTAAGAACTCGGAATTTTTAAATTGTGACAAGGTAAGGGAAAATTTCAGCAAGAGACAAGAAAAGAGAGAAGGGGATAAGTCGAGATGTCATTTCTTGTCTTCACAAATTTTTAGCTTTAGAAAATAGGTTTTATCCTCACTACGACCATTCTAGCTTAGGGTTGAGCCTACAGTCAGTATGGCTCTGATACCACCTCTGTCGGGACCCCGAATTTGCAAATCCGGACCCTCTGTGTATTCAACACTAGTCCAGGAACGCGCTAGTGCACACAGTCTTAACATCGGTAAATATCACAATCATACCATTCGATACTACCGAAGTACTTTATTTAAATAACTAATCAAGTTACTCGACCTTATGGTCAAGTTACAATATACGCCTCACAGGGCGAAACTTATTAAGAGAGAAATAGTAGCAGCGGAAAATCAAAGAAGACAACATCGTGGCGCCATCCAGTATACCACAGGCAACTGACTGGGCTCGCTTCCCTAAGTAGACGGATCCTCTTGGAGTTCCTCCTCCAAAGCTGGTATAGTCTCCTCTTCAACTGGTGTTGTATTGAGGCAAGGGTGAGTACTTGGTACTCAGCAAGTCATGCACAGAATGCAAGCTAATATACTATATGCATGGCTTGGTACAAAGGAATAGCTCAAGGTATATTTGCGATGCTTGACATTTGACAAGTAATATAAGTAGATTCGAAAGCAGTAGAAACAAGTAAAGCATAAATAACTTTTCAAGAAGTTTAACAACCATCTTCCCATCCTAAACCACATTTCCATCAACATCATTATTAATCCAACCCAACTTTTCAAACCAAGTTATTTTTGAGAAAATCTAACCCTTGATCAGTAATTCCCGGCGATGTCCAATACCATGACACGGCTATTCGAATAGATTCTATACTCTGCAGAGGTTATGCACTTTACCCACAAGATACAAATCAAACACCACAAAGGCGAGTTCAGTAACAAAGTCTTTGGAAACCTCTAACAATACAAGTGGTCCTCCCTGTTATTGCACACTAACCCTTCCCTTAGCTAAGGCGAAGTCTAGGCCAATCAACCGTTAGATGGGTACTGGCCTCACCCCGATCGCTCCCCGCACAACTTACACAAAGGGTGTAGTTGACCTCCTGAGGTCCCACAGTGCGTTATTAGCAACTTAGTCAACTAGGTCCGTCCCATTCTGAGACATGTGGTTGCACGTTAGACCCAGTTCAAAGGCTTGCAAGGTTAAGTCCTTAGGGTGACCAGGGCAAGACTACCCGAAGAACCAAATCAACATCCCCAATGCCACAACCGGCCCACTTGATTACTCTTGCCACATGCCCGGTCGAAAACTATTTATCAAACCCCGCTTGATTACCATGCACCACGTGCCATCAACATCACATGATACTTTTCCAAAACAGGTTCAATATATCATTAAGTCAATATTAACATTTGATTATCCAAAATCATGTCATGAGCACGTAAGCGAGTCTAAGCGATACTACAACGGTCTAAACCCATGTTGGCAATTTAATAATGTCCAACTAGTAATCCACAACTAGGGTGACAAGGGTCATGGCACATACTTAAATAATCAAGGTGTCATACAAAGAAATTGGTACTTATCTAATTCCCCATTTTTAAATAAAGTATTTTTCTATTTGAACTTAGCATGCAATAGGTTAAATCAAAATAGATTTCAAAATAGGATCAACATGGTCAAAGCACAACTTGCCTTCAAAAAGTACTTGTTCTTGGTCTTGAGTTGGATCCTGAGTTAATACTTCTCCTTCGAATCCTTCCGGCACTTCAACGTCTACTCGTAAAGCGTGCAAATAGCAAATACACAAATAAACAATAGGCAAAAAGTGTCCAAACATCCAAATAAAATCCATAAACAGAGAGAACATAATTTTATGAGTTTTTAGAAACTGGAATCATCAAATTTGGAGTTAAGACGCAAAAGTTATGATTATTTAAAGTTCAAATAATCAATTAAATAATTTTACAGAGAAAATCTTTAGTCCAAAAATTAAATAAAATTCATATTTAGGTAGATCTCAATTTTATACAAATTTAGAAATTTGAATCACTCAAATCGGAGTTGAAACGCAAAAGTTATAAGCGTTTGAAGTTTGAAACAAAATCTGAAATCATTATTTCGAATTAATAAATCATTTTCTTTCGAAATTAATTATTGCGTCGGCAAGGACACGTGGCAGCACTGGATTGGTCTGGCGACGTCACCGGTCCATGGACTCGGTCCACGCTCGGCTCGGTCTCACCGTGGACCCGGTCCACGGCTCACGTGAGGCCCGACATGTGGGACCACTCGGGTAGCGTCATCGGCCCGGCGTCGGCCGAGGCTCGGCCAGTCTTGACAGTGGAGTCCATCCGATGGCGTCATGGGTGGCGTCCGCGGTCGCGATCGGCCGACACGCGGGCCCCGCGTGTTAGTGACTCCACGCCGCCCGCGTGGCGCGGCGGTTCGGCTCCCTGGACCGCATTGGCACGATCGTAGCGTTGGTTTGAAAACCGACGGCTAGGATTGGATTTGGGCCTCAAGTGCTTGGGCGCACGGGTTGATTCTGGCCGTTGGATCTTGATCTAACGGTCCGGATCCAATCTAACATGGTGCGATTCCGCCACGTGGCACGACCTAAGCCGTTGGATCTAGATCCAGCGGTTGAGATTAGATCTAGGATTTTCAACGGAACTCACCGAGGGTGACGTGGCGCGATCTGAGCCCTTGGATCTTGATCGGACGGTTGGTGGAGCTTCGGGTCGGCGATGGCTTCACGGCGAAGTTGTGGTCGCCGGCCGAGGACAGCGACCACACGAACGGCGTTGGGGCGTGCTCGGCGAGGTGAAAGGTCTCTTGGTGCGCCTGGCCGGGTTCGGATCTGGGGTCAATGGCGGCGACGGCGGACGGCGGCGGAATCAAGCGAACCGCAGCGAGGGGTGCTATGACTCGGCGAGCGATTCCGGCGGATCTACGGCCGAGGCTCGGTGAGATAGGGCGAGAGTGCAGCGGGGTCACGGCGGTCCTCGTGGTACCACCCGTGCCTTAAATGCCCTCGGCATGCAGCGCCTGGAGGCGGAGCCCTAATCCTACACGCGGCGACGGCGGAGGAGTCGGCCGGACTCGGCGGACGACGACGCACGCCGGCCGTCCACGTGGCACGATCAGCGGCCACGATCGGCGTGGGCGCGATCGGATCCGGCGGATTCGGCCAGAAGCGATGCGAAATCGACTGGCGTTGGATCTTGATCCAACGGTTGGGATCGATTAGGTTTTGGAGTTGGTTCGGTCGAGTCACATGGCTCGGGTCGGACTCGAACTCGAGTCTGACTCGGGCTCGGTCGGATGAACAGTACAAACCCACTCGCATTTTCCAGCGATTTAATAATTAAAATATTTCCCAGAAATTCATTTAATTCATTAAAAATAGCAAAATACTCAGGAAAATTCTAGAAAAATTCTGGAAAATATTTTGGAACATTTTGGACTCAAATAAAATATTTCCAACAAAATTTTATTTGCAAAATTAAATTCTTTAATTATTTCAAAATGGAATAAATTCAAATAAATTCCAAATAAATCCAAATAAATTCCAGAAAATTCCAAAAATTCACCAAAGTGCCAAATCACACATGAATTTAAGAAAAGCAAAATTTTGGGGTGTTACACCGTGTAGTGCACAAGACGCTGCGTCTTGGCGAGGGCGCTGGCGACGGCCGGGCGGCGGTGTAACACCCCGGCATTTATTATGCCTGAATGCTACCAAACATAAGCTAAACAACATCTAAATACCACAATTAAGCATAAATTCCAGCAAAGGCGCACATGCTAAAAACTGAGATTTCGGCAGCATCTCCTTTGTTTTAACATGAATTGAAGGAGCAACAACAGTATAGCAATATAAGGCAATATGAGAGACAGCTAAAACAGCAAAGTTTCTTTAACAATAATGTCGGGACCCGAATTTGCAAATCCGGACCCTCTGTGTATTCAGCACTAGTCCAGGAACGCGCTAGTGCACACAGTCTTAACATCGGTAAATATCACAATCATACCACTCGATACTTAATAAAGTACTTTAACTAAATAGTCAAACTGGTTGCTTGACCTTATGGTCAAGTTACAAATATACGCCTCGCAGGGCGAAACTTATTAAGAGAGAAATAGTAGCAGCGGAAAATAAGATAACTTCGTGGCGCCATCCAGTATACCACAGGCAACCGATCGGGCTCGCTCCTAAGTAGACGGTTCCTCTTGGAGCTCCTCCTCCAAAGCCGGTGTAGTCTCCTCTTCAACTGGTGTTGTATTGTGGCAAGGGTGAGTACTTGGTACTCAAGAAGTCATGCACGAATGCAAGCTAATATACTATATGCATGGCTTGATACAAAGGAATAGCTCAAGGTATATTTGCGATGCTTGACATTTGACAAGTAGCATAAGTAGATTCGAAAGCAGTAGAAGCAAGTAAAGCATAACTAACTTTTCAAGGAGTTTAATAAACATCTTTCCCATCCTAATCCACATTTCCATCAACATCATTATTAAACCAAACCCAACCTTTCAAGTCCAAGATATTTTCATGAAAGTCTAACCCTTGACTGTAATTCCCGTGCGATGTCCAATACCGTGGACACGGCTATTCGAATAGATTGTACACTCTGCAGAGGTTATGCACTTTACCCACAGGATACAGTCAAACACCACAAAGGCGAGTTCCCGTAACAAAGTCTTTCGGAAACTTCTAACCATACAGGTGGTCCTCCCCGGTTATTGCACACTAACCCTTCCCTTAGTTAAGGCGAAGTTTAGGCCAATCAACCGTTAGATGGGTACCTGGCCTCAGCCCCGGTACGCTCCCCCGTACAACTTACACAAAGGGTGTAGTTGACCTCCTGAGGTCCCACAGGTACGTTATTAGCAACTTAATCAACTAGGTCCGTCCCATTACAGACATGTGGTTGCAAGATTGACTCAGTTCAAAGGCTTGCAAGGTGAAGTCCTTAAGGTGACCAGGGCAAGACTACCCGAAGAACCAAAACAACATTCCCGATTGCCACAACCGCCCACTGATCATTCTTGCCACATGCCCCGGTCAAAAACTATTTATCAAACCCCAGTTGATTACCATGCACCACATGCCATCAACATCACATGATACCTTTCCAAACAGGTTCAATATATCATTAAGTCAATATTAACATTTGATTGTCCAAAATCATGCCATGAGCACGTAGCAGGTCTAAGCAGTATACTACAACGATCTATAAACCCATGTTGGCAATTTAGTAATGTCCAACTAGTAATCCACACTAGGGTGACAAAGGGGGCATGGCACATACTTAAGTAATCAAGGTGTCATACAGTAATTTGGCATTTATCTAATTTCCCATATTTAAATAAAGTATTTTCTAATTGAACTAGCATGCAATAATTTGAACCAAAATAGGTTTCAAAATGGGATCAACATGGTCAAAGCATAACTTTCCTTCAAAAAGTACTTGTTCTTGGTCTTGAGTTGGACCCTGAGTCAATACTTCTCCTTCGAATCCTTCCGGCACTTCAACGTCTACTCGTAACACGTGCAAATAGCAATACACGAATAAACAATAGGCAAAAAGTGTCCAAACATCCAAATAAAATGCATAAACAGAGAGAACATAATTTTATGAATTTTTAGAAACTGGAATCGTCAAATTTGGAGTTTAAATGCAAAAGTTATAACATTTCAAAGTTTAAATAATCAATTAAATAATATTATAGAGGAAAACTTTAGTCCAAAAATTAAATAAAATTCATAATTAGGTAGATCTCAATTTTATACAAATTTAGAAATTTGAATCACTCAAATCGGAGTTGAAACGCAAAAGTTATAAGCATTTGAAGTTTGAATCAAAATCTGAAATCATTATTTCGAATTAATAAATCATTTTCTTTTTCGGAAATTAATTATTGCGTCAGCGAGGACACGTGTCAGCCTCTGATTGGGCGGCTGACGTCAGCCGGTCCATGGGCTCAGCCCACGGCTTGGCTCGGTCCACGGTGAACTCGGTCCACGGTTCCATGTGTCGCTGACAGGTTGGTCCCCGTGGGTGACGTCATTCTTGGCGTCGTGAGGCTCACCACGGTCGGCAGTGGGACCCACTGGTGACGTCATTGCTGACGTCACGGCACGGCTGGGGTGGCCGCTGACGTGTGGGCCCGTGCTGACGTCATGGTGCGGTTCAGCTGCGTCACTGACATGCGGGCCCGGCGTTGGATCTTGATCGGACGGCTGAGAAGCTTCGAGGCCGTCGATGGCGGCGCGGCGGCTCGAGGTCACCGGAGTTGGGGATGGCGACACAGGTTACGGCGCTCCGAGGCTTCTCCGGCGAGGTGAGTTCTCCCTTCGGGTGCGTCTCGTCGCGGTGAGTCCAGATCTGGGGTCAACGGCGGCGGGGGACGGCGGACGGCGGCGAAACGAAGCAAAAACCGCGGCGGCTCCTTAGATCAACTACGGCGAGCTCTAGCGGGGTGACGGCGGCGGCTCCGGCAGCGTGGGTTAGGAGCTACGGTGCGCCGCAACGGGCTACCCGATGGCGGCGGCGGCGCATTAAATAGCGGCCTCGGCTTCCGTGAATCACGCGGAGACCGAGGTCGACACGGCTGCGGCGGCGGATTCCGACGGTGGCACGGAGAGGCGACGTGGCGCAACGTGAGCCGTTGGATCTCGATCCAACGGTCGCGTGAGTTGGACTCGGGCTCGGTGACGTGGCTCAATCGTGGCCGTTGGATCTGAATCCAACGGTCACGCGGTTAGGGCTCGGCCGAGTGGGTTCGGTCGAGTCACGTGGCTCGGGTCGGACTCGAGTCTGACTCGGACTCGGGTCCGGTCGGATGAACAGTACTCGACCCGACTTGATTTAATTAATCCAATTGAATTCTCATAAATTCAATTAAATCTTTAAAAATAGCAAAAGACTCAGAAAAATTCCAGAAAAATTCTGGAAAATATTTTGGAACATTTTGGACTCAAATAAAATATTTCCAACAAATTTTTATTTGCAAAGTTTAATTCTTTAATTATTTCAAAATGGAATAAATTCAAATAAATTCCAAATAAATCCAAATAAATCCCAGAAAATTCCAAAAATTCACCAAAGTGCCAAATCACACATGAAATTTAAGAAAGCAAAATTTTGGGGTGTTACACCTACTGGCACAATGGGCATCAGGGTATAAAGGCAAAAGCCAACAGGAATCGACCGAGTTGAGCGACGGGTCGGTTATGTGTGCTCAACTTGTCGACTGGAGAACAAAGATAAGAGATTACTTGCTAGATCCGAATAAGCCGACTGAGAGGAAAGTCCGGCGCAAAGCATTAAAATATGTAGTACTGGAGGGTACATTATACTTTCGAACCATGGAAGACTTACTGCTAAGGTGCCTTGGGACTGAGGAAGCCAAGATAGCAATGGGGGAAGTACATGAGGGGATTTGTGGGTAACACCAATCGGCTCACAAAATGAAATGGATGCTAAGACGGACAAGATACTTTTGGCCGACGATATTGGAAGATTGCTTCAAGTATTACAAAGGATGCCAGACATGCCAAATGTTTGGTAATATACAGTCAGTACCAGCATCGGCTTTACATCCGATCGTCAAACCGTAGTCGTTTAGGGGATGGGGTATAGACGCAATCGGCCAAATATTCCCGACATCCAGCAAGGGTCATAAGTTTATCCTTGTAGCAACAGATTATTTTTCAAAGTGGGTGGAGGTCGTACCGCTAAAAAAGGTCACAAGTACAGAAGTAATCAAGTTTGTCAATGAACATATCGTCCATAGATTTGGAATCCCGCAAACAATCACGACTGATCAGGGGACGGTATTCATGTCAAAAAAATTCCAAGACTATGCAAAAAGCTTGGGTATCAGATTGCTCAACTCTTCGCCCTATTACGCTCAGGCTAATGGGCAGGCCAAGTCATCAAACAAAACTTTGATAAAGCTGATAAAAAGAAAAATCGAGGAAAAACCAAGGAACTGGCATTCAACATTATCGAAAGCTTTATGGGCCTATCGGCTATCTTACCATGGATCGACTAAGCTGTCACCCTTTCAGCTAGTATATGGACAAGAAGCCATTTTGCCCATGGAAATCAACAACGACTCGGTCAGGGTATCTAAGCAAGATAATTTATCGACTGATGAATACAGACACTTGATGCTGGATAATTTAGATGACTTGGCAGAATTAAGGCTGACCACGCTGGATCGGCTTAAAAGGAACAAGGAAATGGTCTCCAGATCTTACAACAAGAAGGTGGTGCTGAAATCCTTCTATCAAGCCGATTTAGTGTGGAAAACTGTATTGCCTGTTGGTTCTAAAGATAGTCGATTTGGTAAGTGTTCTCCAACGTGGGAGGGCCCATATAAAATAAATAGGCTAACCGATGGTAACTCGTACATACTCGAAACCCTTGAAGGGTACGTGTTACCAAAAGCGATTAACGGAAAATACTTGAAGCCGTACTACCCTAGCATATGGATCGGGGCGTAGACACATCCAGTCAGATAACAAGAAAGCGAAAGCATTAAAACAATCGGCTACCTAAGCCGATAAGACTGATTACATGCCAACATCCAAAACAGCTAACCACAAGTTTCAACCATCGTCTAACCACGAGTGGCGACACAAAACATCATTTAACTTAAGAAATTATAGCCTTGATCCGGGCAAATGAGCTCCCAAGCCCGACAGTGCCGCTGCCGCTGCTGCCTTCCCGATGGTGGTCTGGACGTTGTCAACAAGTTTTTCGTCGGCTGCTGCATTGCCGGGGATGGGTGTCAACTTGGCCGACTGAAGCTTGACTTTTGCAAATACTTCGCCAATCTGTCGCTTCTGGTCCATCAGAGAAGAAGTTGATTCGGCAGTTTTTACCTGGCAGTCGGCAAGTTCTTTGGTAACCAAGGCCAACTGCTCTTCAAGATTTTTCTTGGCCGACATCAGCTCTTGAATTCGCCCCTTAAACAATTTTAGGGTTGCGGACCCTTGGTCGTATTCCTTCTTCTTGAGCTTGGCGCCAGCCACCATCCGATCCAAAAGGAGCTGGTCGGCTTGTTGTGCTTTCCTCCTGGCTATCCAAGACCGAGCCAACTCCACTTCTTCCCTCCGGTCGTCCAAATGGCAGACATCCAGTAAGGCCTCCATAGCCTCAGGGGGGAGGTCAGCTTGCACTGCGGCCATGGCAGTTCTCAAAGATTGAGTATTCGCCAAAAGCTGAGCTTCGGGTTGCATCACCTTGTGAAGTAGGCGGTTAAGCTGCTCCTGCATGCCTGGCGCAGAAGTTACAGCAGCCGACGTAGTGGCAGATGCATCAATAATCCTCCGGATGTCTGCCAGGTAGTCATCGGTGGCCACCACTTCTGGGTCATCCAGTTCATCCAAGGTGAAGCCCAAAAGATCGGCTGGATTTGTCGATAAACCCGGAGAAGCAGTGACGTCGATTATCGAAGGTTGCAAGTCAGGAAGCGTCGGAGACAGCAAGGGCGGAATGGCCGATGAAGTACCCTGGAGGTCGGCCAGAACCCCGGTTACTTGCACTGACGGCGATTGCTGAAATCAAAAGATGATGGTCAGCACCGCGTAAAGTACCTCATTTAAGGCGAAGGAATAGGACCATATTTACATCGGTAGCCGAATGCTCCGGGGAGTGGTCGGCTAAGCGTCTCGCAGGCCTGGGCGATCGCCTGGCGGACTTCTTTTTCCTCTCTGAATCACAAAGTAAGCATCGGCAAAAATAATAAAAGTAGAATACAGAAGCCGATGCAATGAGAGCAACTTACTAGCAGGGCGTTGTTGACGAACGAGATCCGACAGGGATGGGCTCCGAATACCTAGGGTACCCGATGAATAGCCCGTGGTCCCGGTCGTCTGGCCTGGCCATCTCTGTCGGCTACTGCCATCAGGAGCGTCTTGACCAGCCGATTGCTCACCAGTGTCCGTCACTGTCCTCCCCTGCAAAGGCCAGAGCTCGGTAAAACCGAACGCAAAACTAAACGAAAGTAGAAAATTCGAAGGAAGAATATAGGCACCAGTACCTTTACAGCTACTGAAGAGTTGGTATAACCGGAACTCTCGCTGGAATCAGAAGCTACTGTCGGCTCATGGAAATCGGGTAAAAACAAAAGGATTATAGCCGATGGAACTCTTTCTAGGATAAGTGCTTCTGCTATGGTAGACCACCACTGCGAGAAAGCAACCGACCGACGAGAATTGAGGAAAAAATGCGGCGTTGTGAGAACTTGGAGTTCATCGGCTACCTCAAGCACGATTTCCGCGGTAGTTTTGTTGGTAACCCGAGATCGGGGCTCAATGTGAGAGAGCAAAGGAAAACTAGTGATAGCCTGCCCGAAGCCCAACTGATGGGCATAAACTGAAGGATGATAGAATTCATAGGATGGTTGAAATGTACGATTCCAGGTATTCATACCGACGTGGATCACGCTAGGAGAAATAAAAAGTTTGTACAAGTTCAAGGTAGATTGAGGCATCAAGGAACTATCGTGTCGGGACCCCGAATTTGCAAATCCGGACCCTCTGTGTATTCAGCACTAGTCCAGGAACGCGCTAGTGCACACAGTCTTAACATCGGTAAATATCACAATCATACCAATCGATACTATTAAAGTACTTTATTTAAATAACCAAACTGGTTACTCGACCTTATGGCCAAGTTACAAAATGTATGCCTCGCAAGGCGAAACTTATTCAGAGAAAAAAATAATAGCAGCGGAAAATAAGATAACTTCGTGGCGCCATCCAGTATACCACAGGCAACTGACTGGGCTCGCATCCCTAAGTAGACGGATCTTCTTGGAGTTCCTCCTCCAAAGCTGGTGTAGTCTCCTCTTCAACTGGTATTGTGTTGAGGCAAGGGTGAGTACTTGGTACTCGACAAGTCATGCATGAATGCAAGCTAATATACTATATGCATGGCTTGGTACAAAGGAATAGCTCAAGGTATATTTGCGAAACGACATTCGAAGAGTAATATAAGTAGATTCAGCGGTAGAAATAAGTAAAGCGTAAATAACTTTTCAAGAAGTTTTAATAAACATTTTCCCCATCCTAAACCACATTACCATCATCTTTATTCTTAAACCGGACCAACCTTTCAAATCCAAGTTATTTTCGTAAAATCTAACCCTTGACTGTAATTCCGAGCATTGTCGATCACAGTGGACTCGGCTATTTAAATAGATTCTACACTCTGCAGAGGTTATGCACTTTACCCACAAGATACAGTCAAACACCACAAAGGCGAGTTCCCAGTAACAAAGCCTTTCTAAGCCTCAAACAACACAGTAGTCCTCTCCGTTCGTGCTCTACACCATCCCTTCCCTTAGCCAAGGCGAAGTATGGGACCAACACACCGTTAGATGGGTATCGGCCACGACCACGATCGCTCCCCGTACAATCACACAAACGGTGTAATTGACACCCTGAGGCTCCACAAGTGAGTCCTTAGCGACTTAGTCAACTAGGGCCGTCCCATTCCAGCCATGTGGTTGCAAGTATGACCCAGTTCAAAGGCTTGCAAGGTTAAGTCCTTAGAGTGACCAGGGCAAGACTACCCAAGAACCAAATCAACATTCCCAACGCCACAATCGCCCACCTGATTACTCTTGCCACATGCCCCGGTCGAAAACTGTTTATCAAACCCCAGTTGATTACCATGCACCACGTGCCATCAACATCACATGATACTTTTCCAAAACAGGTTCAATATATCATTAAGTCAATATTAACATTTAATTATCCAAAATCAGGTTATGAGCACGTAGCAGGTCTAAGCAGTATACTACAACGGTCTAAACCCATGTTGGCAATTTAATAATGTCCAACTAGTAAACCGCAACTAGGGTGACAAAGGGTCATGGCACATACTTAAGTAATCAAGGTGTCATATAGCAAATTGGTATTTATCTAACCCCCATGTTTAAACCAAGTATTTTTCTAATTGAACTAGCATGCAATAGTTTAAATCAAAATAGGTTTCAAAATGGGATCAACATGGTCAAAGCACAACTTGCCTTCAAAAAGTACTTGCTCTTGGTCTTGAGTTGGATCCTGAGTTAATACTTCTCCTTCGAATCCCTCCGGCACTTCAACGTCTACTCGTAAAGCGTGCAAATAGCAAATACACAAATAAACAATAGGCAAAAAGTGTCCAAACACCCAAATAAAATCCAAAAACAGAGAGAACATAATTTTGTGGATTTTTAGAAACTGGAATCGTCAAATTCGGAGTTAAAACGCAAAAGTTATGATTATTTAAAGTTTAAATAATCATTTAAATAATTTTGCAGAGGAAAACTTTAGTCCAAAAATTAAATAAAATTCATATTTAGGTAGATCTCAATTTTATACAAATTTAGAGATTTGAATCACTCAAATCGGAGTTGAAACGCAAAAGTTATAAGCGTTTGAAGTTTGAATCTAAATTTGAATCAATAATTCGAATTAATAAATCATTTTCTTTTTCGGAAATTAATTATTGCGTCAGCATGGACACGTGGCAGCCTCTGATTGGTCCACAGTGTTTTGTCGACGCCAAGACCGAACGGCTCCCACGATGACGTCAGCATGACGTCATCATGCCACGTGGCATCACCCGGGTGATGACACGTGTCCCGTACTGTGCTGTGGACTGGGCGCACGGCACGGCTTGGTCCACGGTGAATCCGGTCCACCGGACCGTGTCACTGACATGCGGACCCCACTTGTCAGCGGCTTGGGCTCATGCCGGGCGCGCGCGGCCGACGCTGCGGCCCCTCGAGACGCGCCCCGCTGCGTGTCGAGACACGCGCCACGCCGCGAGTGTACGCAGCTAGAGTACACGTGGCGCTATCCTGGCCGTTGGTTTGAAATCCGACGGCTCGGATTGGATCTAGGCTCATGTGTTGGAAGCGGGCGTGGCCGGCCGTGGGCCGTTGGATCTTAATCCAACGGTCGAATCCGATCTGGGTTCCGAGGTTTTGGTTACACGTGGCTCACCTAGATCGTTGGATTTCGATCGGACGGTTGGCGTGCTTCGGGTTGGCGATGGTGTTGCGGCGGCGCTGCTCGTCGGAGTCGGGAAGGCGACCTCCCACACGGCGTTGAGGGCGTCTCCGGTGAAGTGATCGCTACTCCCAGACGCGCCTCGTCCCTGCGGTCTCGGATCGGCCACCAACACGACGGAGAACGGTGGGATTCGCGGCGAACGACGCCAAAACCCTAAATTAACCCTAATCAACTCGGCGAGGAATCGTGAGCACGGAGGAGCTCCGAGTGGCGGCTAGGGCAAAAGGTGCGACGGTGACGGTGATCTCGACACGCACTCACGCCTTAAATACCGGCTCGGGCGTCGAGATGCGCCGCGGTTTCCATGGCGAGGCCAGATGCGGGCGGCGGAGTCCGGCTCGGACACGGCGAGGCGACGCGGCTCAATCCTAGCCGTCCACGCGGCACGACGGACGGCCACGATCGCACGGGCACGAACGGGTTCGACTCGGTCTCGGCTAGGGGCGACGTGGCGCAATCACAACCGTTGGATCTTGATCCAACGGTCGCGTGGCTAGGGTTCGGGACGAGCGGGTTCGGCTCGACCACGTGGCTCGGGTCGGACTCGAACTCGAGTCTGACTCGGGCTCGGTCGGATGAACAGTAACCGACTCGGTTTGATTTTCCAGCGATTTAATATTTAAAATAATTCCCAGTAATTCATTTAATTCATTAAAAATAGCAAATGACTCAGAAAAATTCCAGAAAAATTCTGGAAAATATTTTGGATCATTTTGGACTCAAATAAAATATTTCCAACAAAATTTTATTTGCAAAATTAAATTCTTTAATTATTTCAAAATGGAATAAATTCAAATAAATTCCAAATAAATCCAAATAAATTCCAGAAAATTCCAAAAATTCACCAAAGTGCCAAATCACACATGAATTTAAGAAAAGCAAAATTTTGGGGTGTTACATATCGTCATCTAGCCGGAGAAAAGAAGGCCATGGGAAGTCAGCTACGTCGGTATAACTGAAAAAATCTTGCTGATTAAAGGAAGACCTATCTAGATTCAAGAAGAAACTCAAGTATTTGTGAAAACCACCTGGGGTCATTTTCAGTTCGCCAGCAGAACACATGATGAATTTCTCTCCATAAGATCGACTGGCTCTGTATTGGGGTTGAGTGTTTTCAAGATAATCTTCTCTAGGAAAGGCCGAGCTTCCTAAGGGCTCAGAGAGAATGGATCGGCTGAACAGGCAATGAAGCCAGATTTGGATAAACCACAGAGGTCCCCCTACGTTGCCGACTACGAACTTGGCGAAACCTAAGAAAAGTCGGCTACGAATAATATGCATCATTTGGTAGACAGCCACTAGAAAAGTTTTATCAAGTGCAAGCCGATGGCCCTCCACTAGTCGTTCGGCTATTAATTGAAAAGTTTGGGTGGGACCAAGGGATGCCCCGCAGAATAAAAACCGATCCAACCACAAGTTAAGAAAAGCAACATGCTCCTCAGCCGACACTGGGCCGTTCACCTTGTTGTTATTCTGGATATACTTATGCCAGCCCTCCCCTTTGGTTCGATTAGCTTGTAGCTGGGCTTACCACTGAAAGCCAATATCTGGTCACCATCCGGCTTAAGGCAGTAGAGTTGGGCTATGTCAAGCAGAGTAGGGCCGATTGGACCAGTCGGGAAAAGGAAGGCATTAAAAGAATCCAACCAAAAGTAACAAGCCGCAGCTACCAACGGCTCATTAGCTTCCGGATCGGCTAAGCACAAGGGGAGGCATTCGGCTATTCCCATTCGTTCCCACTCTAGCCTTTTTTGAGCCGATACCCTGATATACCAAGATCGCCATCCTTTCAGGGGTGTAGGCCAAGCCCTAAAGCTTTTTCCCCATTCTTTGATGTTATATCCGGAAGCCGATAAAGGGATCCTTGGGATTTCTTGGTTTATTACCGCATTGGCTTCTACGGTTCCTACCGGCCCAAGGAAAAATTGATCGTTGCTATGAGCAATCGGGATGAATACCTGGGACGGATCCATCTCAGCCGATTGTGGAAGAAGAGTAGGACTTGAACAAACAAAAGCGAAGGAGACCGATCGCTTGTGATTCGAGAGCCCAGGAAAGTGAAAACGACAGGGGGGACCCGCGTATTTATACCGCAGTGAAAAGGTGAACAGGCGGAAACAGCATTTTGCATTAAAAGTGCACCAAGATTTTTACGGCGTCATTAATGGGGCAGGTATTGAGGAGATGTGCCCTAGAAGCCGACTAATAAGCCGATGGTAACAGCATGATTTTTGGAAGATAACAAGTTACCTTCCAAAAATGGGGGGCATATGTTTGCACCAAAATTTGACGTACATGGTAAAATCGGCCCAATTCAAATATGAAGAGTTTACGGAAAGGCTAAACCGGAACCCATAAGGAAACCGTCGCCTATAAGGAAATCGGATCAAGAGCCGATACGGATATGGTTGCCGTATCCTTGCAGGACTCGGATCGGCCAAGGCAGTATAAAAAGGGACAGACCATGAGGCGAAGAGACAATCAACCAATCAATCAACACAACCCTATTTATAATTTTCCGTTTCTAGTTCGTAGCAATCCTTCCTCTGTAAGTCATCGAGATCAATAAAAGTTGCGCATCGCCGATTTGTTGCTCTCGTCGACTTGTTTTTCAGGTTCGATCTGCTTTGTTTGTTGCGCATCGCCTTTCAAAGTCGATCTACCTTTACCCTCGGATTAACCATAACTGGTTGATCTAGTTATCTCCTGATCGGCTATTAGCCGACCGGTGTTAAGCCGATAATCACCCATTTATCGGCTCTGACTGATTCTACGACATTTTACCTTGTTAATTTCAGGTCAAATTGACTGGCACGCTCCGCAAACCCGGCGTTTGTCTTGTATGTTCGAGGCTAGGAACCCTGCCTCATGTTTTTAGCGCGAACACCCCTACATCAAATTGACATCCTCTTGCTCCACCAACCACAAAGGTGTAATGCCCTACAATTTGTGTATTATTGTTCGATGTTCATTTATGATTTTCTGAGCTTTATCCTGAATTTTTTGGAGTTTCTAAATACTATTTTGCTATTTTAGATCTATAAAATTAATTTATTCATGAAAAATAAAAATAACATTATGTTAAAAATAATTTTCCTAGGTTCAAAATGTTCCACAGTATTTTTATGAATTTTTTTTGAATTTTTAAACTCTATTTGATATTTTATATACAACCATTTGTATCTACCAAATTATTTTAATTCAAAAATAAATGTAAACTCTCTATTCTCCTTTTTGGGCCAATCCCATTTCCCTTTCTAGCCTGTTTTTGTTTTTAATTTTTGGTTTTATTTATACAGAATTTCCGTTTTCGTCGAAATTGGCTCTCCCATTTTTGTCAAAATTGGCTCTCCCGTTTTTGTCAAAATTAGCTCTCCCGTTTTCGTTTCCATTTCTGACAAAAAAATTTATGTTTTCATTTCTGTACCGGTATTTTCCATTTCTGTTTCTGAAAAAGGGCTTTCGTTTCTGTTTTTCTGAACGGTCGGAAACTTTACGTTCCGTTTTCAATCCTAGTTGCGCGGGGGTTGATCGGAGAGTGTCCGAGATTATAGTTGTCAATACTGTGTCACATTGATTGATATAGTTGGTATGTACTATGTTGGCATTTAATTCGGTATATAGTAGCCTTATGTATTGTATCAACCTCGGTATCGGTCAACACCGGTCATAACGACTCGATCCGATCAATACCGGCTATACATGCTTTAATACCATATAATACTAGTTATACTAGTGAAATTGATAATATTGTCTACTGAACCATATGTTATATTTGATAGTACTAATATATATTTGGAGTAATACTATAAGTGAAATTTGATGTACATATAATTAAATATGTGATATGAAGTAATATGCTATTTAAAGCAAATCCTAGAGTATACATTTTTTCTCTCAAGCTAAATAAGTGCTCAAAATCATTTCATTCAATATTATTTGTTGAGGTTGTCATCAATTACCAAAAAGGGGGAGATTGAAGCATCTAGGCCTCTAATTTTATTTAGTTTTAGTAATTAATGACAATCATGTTAAAGGACTAACGATTTCTCTTAAGTTTGTGAGAATAGGTTGATCCTCATCTCGGTATATGAAAAAGGAAAATATTGTAAACTAAAGGGGTCAAGAAAAGAAGATTTAGTGCTTGAAGTCAAGGTACAAGAGCAGTTAGGACCCTTTTATATTTTTACCGATCTTGGAGTTAGAAGAAAAGATCGATTTTCTAGAATAGATGCCATACTATTAAGAGGGACTAATGGCTAGTAGTTCGAATTGATCAAGTTTAAATTGGCTCAAAATCCTTTCTAAAATCACACTTGGTTGCGTTTGGTCTTAGGTTTAAAAGTTGTCTTGCATTCTTAGCTTTTCCAGCAGTACCGCAGTACAAAACGCGGTAGTACTAGGTTTCATACGGCAGTATGTATTTTCCAGAGAGGCACTTTTCTATGCTCAAACTTTTCTCTATGGGCCAAAAATACCGTAGTGCAAAATGCAGTGCTACCGCTTAGCGGTAGCACCGAGCATGTGGGTGTTTGTTTTGAAATAGAGTGTTAGTTTTGAAATAAAAGCACTCCTTTTTGCAATTTTTCTATAGTCGAAAATACCGTAGTACAAAGAGCGGTACTACCAGAGGTCGGTAGTATCGCTAAATTCAAGCGGTAGTTATTGTATAGCAAGGGGTGTTTTGGGGCAGTTTTGCTCTGTTTTGAACGTTGTACTACCTCAGTGGAAATAGCAGTACTACTGTGATCGGTAGTAACGCAAATAAAGTACCGGCAGTACTCATTTTACAGAGAGGACATGTTTTGAGCCTATCGCTTTTCAACAGTCGGTACCACCGCACATTTCACGTTGGCAGTACCAAATTTCCTGTAACGGCTATTAACTACCCCATTTAATGCTTTAACTTGACCGTTGGGCATGGGGCGGTACTACCGTGTTTTGTGCGCCGGTAGTACCTCAAATACTGTATTTTTTAGAGATTTCTCCCCAACGGTTGGATTTGTTGGTGGGGGCTATAAATACTCCACATCTACATTTATATAGCCTCCTGGACACTCACTGATGATATTTGAACTCTAGCAAATTCTCTTTCTTTTGTGCATTAAATTTCACTCCTTGAAAGAGTTAGAAGCATTCAAGTGTTATTTTCATTGATTGAGCCAATTAGACACTTGATTCAACCTTAAGCGAGCATCACCAATTCATTCTCTTGGAGGTTGCTGCCTTCTAGATGGCTTTAAGGTATAGAACCGGTGATCTTCCCAAAGGAGATTGTGAGAAAACCTGGTTATTTATGAAGGCAAGGAGCTCGCCTACCCGGAGTGAGGAAGTGCCGCCATGAGTGATCGACGGAAAGCTCATTTGCACAAGGAGCCGGTTTGAGTGGATCAAGCTTTCTCAATGTGGATCAGGGGAGATCGGCAAGTTTCCAAGACCACGGAATAAATTTCATGCTCTTCTATTGTGGTTTGCTTTCTCATTTTCAATTTGTGCAAATTACTTATCTAGATTTTTTAGCTCTTGATCATCTTACTAGAATTGTGTAATTTGGTTAGACTTAGCTTGTTGATGCACATTAGTGGAACCTAGAAAATTTAGGCTTTGTTTGTCAAAATTCTCCATTTTAGTATTACTTGATTAATTTATTGTAATTAGAGTCGAGAATTTTAAAACCTCCTATTCACCCCCTCTAGTCGGTTATCCTTGATCCTACAACCTCGGGAATAGATACGGAAACAGATGCGGAACGGAACGAAGCAGATTGAAACGAAAGCTGAAAATTCCAAGAGAACATTGTACATAATCACATATACATGACCACAAGAACAATATAACTCATTCCACCTCCAAAGTAGATACAAGTACAATGTTATGTTCACCAGTATCACTAGAATGTTTTTTCTCAAGTTTTTTAGCTGAAGGCTTATTATTTGTACTCCATATCAGAACATCATGTCCTCCTTCGTATCATTATCATCAAAATCCTCTTGCTCCACCAACTACAAATGTGTAACGCCCTAAAATTTTTATATTATTGTTTGATGTTCATTTATGATTTTTGAGATTTATCTTAAATTTTATGGAGTTTATAATCGCCGTTTTGCAATTTTTTAATTTATAAAATTAATGTATTCATGAAAAATAAAATCAAAATATGCTAAAAATATTTTACTATGTTCAAAATGTTTCAAAGTTTTTTTGAAAATTTTTCCAGAATTTGTGAACTCTATTTGATATTTTCTATAAAGTCATTTGTATTTCTGAAATTATTTCAATTTAAAAATAAATGTAAATTCTCCTTTCTTCTCTTTGGACTAAGCCCATTTCCTTATACGTTTTCCTTTTTCGTTTTTGTCGGAACTGGCTCTCCCATTTTGTTTGCATTTCTGATAAAAAATTTCTGTTTCTATTTTTGTACCGATATTTTCTATTTCCATTTTAAAAAAAAGCGTCCATTTCTATTTTTTCTAAAGTAATTGAAAACTTTCCATTCTATTTCCAACCCTAGTAAGAAAGCACAGCGGCATCTTTGATTAAAGTACTAAGGGCATGTACAATGGTATAGACGGTGGCTGTCTATAATATACATCCATGTCATTTACAGACAGTACTAAAGACAACTTATACAATAGACTGTCTATATAGCTGTCTGTAATGAACTCTCATATGATTAATAGACTGTCTGTACAATGGTATACACACTATAAAGCTGTCTATAAGGCTGTCTGTTAAATAGTAGACAGCATATTTCTCTCTCTTCCTTCTCTCTCCTCCACATCATCCAAAATCTGATGTGGCATACCCTTATAGACAGCTGACATGTACCATTATACATACCCAACGCTGGAGCATTGAAGTGGATGACGTTAACTGGGTTGATCTAAGCTGCAAGTCAATTTGAGTAAGATCGAGACTTTTATGATAATTAAGACGTACTAAATTATATATTAAACAAGTACTAAGCATAGTAAAAACTTAAAAGATAAAGATTAAGAGGTACAAACATTTATAGGTAGTTTAATAGTACCTCGTTGTATCTATCAAGAATAGTAAAAACTATAAAGAAATATTACTCCGATAAAAAAAGCTAACATTTTGGATATAGTGGTCAAATTTCTGAAACTTTGACTATTAAAAAATTTTAAATATTTAAATTTGATGTATGAAAATTATATATGTTGATTTCTCTCGAGAAGTACTTTCATAATATTATAATTTTATTTAGTTTTATAAATATATTGTAATAAAATTTAGTGATCAAAGTTATATTTAAAGACTATAGCGATATCTAAAATACTACCTTTTTTAAACTGAAGGGAGTAGCTGCGAAGGAATTGAAAGCTATTGCTGACCAAGGATTCAAATTTCGTTTTCAGACTCTATTCAGGACTGACCGAAATACAAAATTTCAGCGGGATTCGGAAATTTTGGACAAAATTCGGACGAAATTCAAAAACCAAATTTCAAATCCTGTTTTTAGTGTGCACCTGCATACGATTCAATTCTTTTTGTATCCGAAGAGAGCTTGCAATGCGCATTTACTAGGGTTGGAAACGAGCCGAGCCGAGCTCGGCTCGGCTTGACTCGGCTGGGCTCGGTCAAGTGGCGAGCCGTGCCAGGTTCGGCTCGGTGACGCGACGAGCTCAAAAGAGCGGCTCAGCTCGGTTCGGTCCTGGCTCGCGAGCCGGCTCGTTGTGTCAAGGCCCCAAGTTCAAAAAAATTCTGAGACATCCGGAGTATCCGAATTTAATGTCCGGAATGTCCGGATATAACCCGGAATGTCCGGATAAATCATCCGGAGTATCCGGATTGGGTTGACCAAACACCTCAACCCAGAGTATCCGGACTAATTGTCCGGAGTGTCCGGGTTGGCTACTGAAGACCCTAACCCGGAGTCTCCGGATTAAATGTCCGGAATGTCCGGACTGTGCGGGGGTTTTGTATAAAAGTCCCATTTCATGGCTTTCATTTATTCCTCCTCCTCTCCACTTGCTCCCCATCTCTCCCATGCATCTCCTCCACCCCGCCCTTGTCTCCGGTGAGCTCCCCACCGGGCGGTGAGTCTCCGTGGCTCCTCCCCGGCATCCTCAAGCTCCTCCCCAAGTTGGTGTTCTCATTCTTCTACCCGGCTACTCCTTCCTCTTCCTCCTCCTCGAAGGTAAGGTCCTTTCCGGGAGTTGATTCGTGGGTTTCTTGGGTTCTAGGGCCATCCATGGTGGGGTTAAGGTTTGGATTTAGATTTGGGAGTTAGGGATGAACTTTGGAGTTATAGGGTTTTCAGGTGTGGTGATTCTTGGGTTGGATTTGGGACTTGGGTTGGTGAATGTGGGTGCTAGGGTGGTAGATCGGGTAGCAATGATGCCATCCCGAGAGCTAAAATAGGTTTGGTTGGGGTTTACTCTGCTTGGCGCCCGTTTTCTCGAGGTTTGGGCTAGCTCGAAGCTTCTCCGACCGTGCAAGGTGTAGAAAAGTCGTAGATCGGGTCGTTGTGAAGCCGTAGAGAGTGGTAGGACTTCCATCCCTAGGTCTTGATGGACCAAATGCTCCTGGTCCGGAGTATCCGGACAAAAGGCCCGGAGTATTCGGATTATCCGGACTGTCCGGATAAATTATCCGGACTATCCGGACTGGCTGGTCTGTCTCTCGCGCGGGATTTCCGTCAGTTGAGCTATTACTTGGGGGTCTTACAATTGTACTTCATTCATATGCATTGCATGCGTCTTATTTGTGCATTGTACCTGTGAATCATGTGATGAAAAATTGGCTTGATCTTGTGCTGAAAAATTGGTTAGGATTAACCTTGCAAAATTGCTTACATGAAGGACCAAACATTCAAACATCCAAAAACAGAAACTTTGCATTTGCGCCGAACCAAATAACTAAAAATCGCGTTTTTCGCATGTATGACGGACCAAACTTTTTGGTCTGTCATAAACGTGATTTTGATGCTTTTACGCTTGTACAAGAAATCGCGTTTTTTCCATGTATGACGGACCAAATTTTCTGGTCTGTCATACATAGGCTTTTGGTGACTTCGTTTTTTCAATGTATGACAGACCAAAGATTTTGGTCTGTCATACACATGCTTTGGGCGATCTCATTTTTCCCATGTATGACATACCAAACTCTTTGGTCTGTCATACACATGTTGATAGCAAACTCATACTTCCCATGTATGACAGACCAAATGTTTTGGTCTGTCATACACATGCTTTTGGCGGTTTTGAGCAAAATTGAAATGGTTTGAATTTGAAATTATGAAATTTGTGATGATTTCATGATGCGTGTTTTGAAGTGGACTTTATGCAATGCTCATGTGAGTAGTTGCATGGATTGACCTTGAGTCAAGTCGTGGACTTGTGCTCGGATTTGTTTTGTGGTTTGTTCATGTGCAGGTATTGCTCGAAGACGAATGTGGTCGATGACGGACCTAACTAGGTTCATGGAGGAACCGAGGTTCGGGACTAGGTTCGGGAGGAACTGAGGTCTTGGTGGTCAAGGATGTCATGCGGGACGTTCGGGCTAAGGGAATGGTGCACATGAAGAATGGTTAGTCACGTGAGAATGGCAGGAGGTCATTCGGCGTGCAAAGTGTTAGTCACGTGAGTATGGCGGTGGCCATACGGCGTGCAAAGTGTTAGTCACGTGAGTATGGTAGGGTTGCCATACGTGTGCAAGAGTTGTACTCGGCCAGGTTGGGCCAAGTAGAGTTGTGTTGGATACGGATTCCTTCTAGGGAATAGGAATCGTATTCAGAACTCCTTGTGGGTTGGTGCTTTAAATAGGTGGGGGGTCTCCTGTTGAAAGGCACCAAGTAGAGCTGAGCGCATCAAGCCTTGAGCTTGGTTTTAGGGTTTGTACTCTTTTGATGAGAGTATTTTAGACAAGAAATAAAGATCAATTCTTCCAAGATTTTTGCGTGCTACAGTAACCACGTCGCTACAGTGTTTTCTGTTTTGGTTCTTGTTTGCATGCTTGTTCTAATTCTAGATTGGTTTTTGATCGTTGAGTTTCATCTTGATTTGATCCATCAAAAACCTTTCTAGGGTATTGATCTAGTGTTCCTCAAAGTTTTGTTGATAAATCTTTTGAAGATCTTGTTTAATCTTGAAGTTTTGATTAGATTGATTCTTGTCAAGTTCTGGATCAGCAAGCTTGCGAAGCTTATAACTTTTGATCTGCAAGTCCGATCGAGCTGATTCTTTTTGGGTTCGATTCGTATTGGAATCTAGTTTCTTGTGTCCAAATTTCAGATCAATCTAACAGTTGGATCTCTAGGAATTCGCGTTTTACCAAACCTCTGTCATTCTGTTTTTGTCGAAAACGATGCAATTATTTGGTTCTGTTTTGGGGTGAACTTTTAATAGATCAAGAATTTGGTTTTAGCTTCCGCACAATCATTCATCCCCCCTCTGATTGCTATATTCGATCCTACAAGTGGTATCAGAGCAAGGTTTCTCTAATCTATCTTAACCGGTGATTAGATCAATGGATCGTTATTCGACAAAACCATGTGTGTTCGATGGTGTTGATTTTCAGTTTTGGAAGGCCAAGATGGAGGCGTTCATCCAAGCACAGGGCTTCACAATTTGGGAGAAGGTCTACAAGCCATATGAAGTCCCTGCAAACGACAACGTCAACGATACCAATCGCACACATGTTGAAGCAAACAGTAAGGCGCGCAACTTGATCATCCAAGGCTTGGGACGCAGCGACTTTGATCGTGTGGTTCATCTTCGATCCGCATATGAGGTATGGAAATCTCTTTGTGATTACCATGAGGGTTCTAACACTCTCAAACAGGTTCGCCAAGAGATTTACAAAAAAGAATACATGCGTTTTGAGATGAAACCTAGTGAATCAGTAGATGACTTCTTTGCACGTTTCAATAAAATTCTTAGCAATCTACGTCTTTGTTGGAGTTAGCTACACTGATGCTGAAAATGCTCGACAATTGCTTAGTGCTTTGGACATGTCAGTGTGGGAGATGAAAGTAACATCTATACAAGAATCTACTACCATGAGCACACTCACATTAGATGTTCTTTACTCTAAGTTGAAAACTCATGAGTTGGATGTTCTTGCCAGGAAGGGTAACATTAAATCAATTGCTTTGATCTCTAACCCTAACATGTCAAATGCAAATTCTTCTTCTAGCTTTGCCTTGTCTTCCATGTCTTCTTTAACAGATGAGCAACTTGAAGATTTTCCTGAAGAAGATCTGGCACTACTCTCTTCTCGCTTTAACAAAGCTTTGCAGAATGTGAGAATGAGAAAGAGAGGTGGTCCTCCAAGATGCTATGAGTGTGGTGATCTCAACCATATTCGCACAAATTGTCCTAAGCTTGCAGGAAAAACATCAAAGGAGGAGAAGGACAACGACAGAAGGAATGAGAAGAAAAGGTTCTCGTCAAATGATAGGAAGAAGAAGAGCTTCATCAACCGCAAGGTGGTTCACCGAGTTCTTTCCGCTCTTGAACAAGTCAATTTGAGCGATGTGGACTCGGAGAGTAGCGAAGATGATGCAACTCCAAGCAAGCATGATTTGATAGGGTTATGTCTCATGGTAAGCAGCAAGGATAGCTTCACCGAGGACGACCACGACAGCGACTTCAATGAGGTAGATCCCTCTTATGATGAATTAGCTATTGCTGTTGCTCGTCTTGGAAAATTGCTTGACAAACGTGATAAGAAAATTAAGAAACATGATTTCATTATTGAATCATTGAATGCTGAAATTGCTAGACTTAAGACTTTGATTCCTAATGATGATACTTGCAAATCATGTGACTTAATTTACAATGAGCTCACCTTGCTTAGGAAAGAACATGCTCTTTTGTTGCATCTAAATGAGAAAAATGAGAAACATGTTGTACATGCTAGCTGTTCCACTGATAATTTGCATAGTTCAACTTCTTGTTCTAAATGCTCAACTCTTGAATTAAAATTGAAAGATGCAAATGCTAGGGTTTCTCAATTAACTGATAATTTGCTTTCACATGAAATTCTCTCATGCTCAACTTGTCGCAAGAAAAAAGGAAAAGTAGATGTTCCCTGCAATAATTGTTTAACTCTTGCTAAGAAAGTTGATTACTTGCAAAATTCTTTGGAACATTTCACTAATGGCAAGAAGAAGTTGAACATGATTTTGGATCAATCTAAGGTTAGCACAAACAAGAGAGGTTTAGGTTTTGATCCTTATGCCACATATGAAACTAAACCTCGTGACCGTTGTTCAGGCTCCGTGCAAAATTGAGTTATCTAATGAGCCTAAGAAAATTGCTTTTCAATCTGCTGGTTTTTTATCTTCTACTATGATGAATGCAAAATGTGTTTTTACTGTTAAAGCTAAACATCATGTCAAGTACACTTGCACTCATTGTGGTAGAGATGGACACTTAGTAGATTTTTGCTTTAGACTAGCCAAACAAAGAAAAGAAGGAAAGAACTGAGGCTAGGTCAAATTTCAGCAAAGCACATTTTTATGCGCCTAGAGTGATGAAAACACCTTCTGCTCCTACAAACATGGGAAAAGGCAAATCTGATTTTGTGCATAAAAATTATCGTGTTGTACCCTCTTGTTGTGCGTCGTGTGTCTCGATCTTTGGATTCCCAAAAATCTCATTCCTAACCCCAAGATCTTGAGGCCTCGACATGTTTTGCTATGTAGGCTTCTCGCAAGGAAGGAGAACATATGGCTAGTGGATTCCGGATGCTCACGCCACATGTCCGGTGATAAGAATTGGTTCTCCTCCTCACTCGTGCATCTCGTCTTTGAAAGTGTTACTTTTGGAGATGCTTCTTCCTCTTCTGTTGTGGCAAAAGGTACAATAAAGGTAAGTGACAAGTTTATGTTCAAAGATGTGGCTCTTGTTGAAAATTTGAAATATAACTTGCTTTCTGTCTCTCAAATGCTTGATGAAGATCTTGAGATAAGCTTTAAGAAAAATGAATGCAAAGTGCTAGATGCTTCAGGTGATCTTGTGTTCAAAATTTCTCGTTTGGAAGAGTCTTTAAAGCTGATTTTGATGCATCACCTTCTTTTAAGCATAGGTGTCTAATTGCCAATGTTTCTAAAGATTTATTCTTTTGGCATCGTAGACTTGGTCATGTTGGTTTTAATCATCTTACTCGTGTAAGTGGTTTTAGATCTTATACGTGGCTTGCCTAAGCTTAAGGGTGATAGCAATCTAGTATGTTCTTCTTGTAGACATGGTAAGATGATTGCAGGTTCACATCCACCTCTTACCATGGTGATGACAAACGCCTCCAGACAGCTTCTACATCTTGATACAGTTGGACCATCTCGAGTTCAATCCTTTGGAGGCAAACGGTATATGCTTGTGATTGTTGATGATTTTTCTAGATACTCTTGGGTGTATTTTATGGCATCTAAGGATGAGGCTTTTAGTCATTTTAGAAGTCTTGTTCTTAGGCTTTTTGTTGACCATCCAGAGCTCTCAAAGCTATTAGAAGTGATAATGGAACTGAATTCAAAAATGCTTCCTTTGATCTCTTTTGTGCTGAAAAAGGAATTGATCATCAATTTTCATCTCCTAGAGTGCCTCAACAAAATGGTGTAGTTGAAAGGAAAAATAGAACGTTAGTTGAAATGGCTAGAACTATGCTAGATGAGCATCACTCTCCTCGAAATTTTTGGGTGAAGCGATTTCAATCGCTTGTTATGTTTCAAACCGTGTGTTTCTGAGATCAAAATTGGGTAAGACTCCATATGAGCTTCGGTTTGGACATAGACCTTCTGTTTCTCACTTTCGAGTTTTTGGATGCAAATGTTTTGTCTTGAAATCTGGAAATCTTGATAAATTTGAAGCTAGATCAACTGATGGCATTTTTCTTGGATATCCTGCTCATACTCGTGGCTATCGTGTGCTTGTTTTAGAGACTAACAAAATTGTGGAAACTTGTGAAGTTACTTTTGATGAGGCTAGTCCAGGCACTAGTCCAAGTGATGCAGTGCAGCGCATACATTCGAGGGGAGAAAATCTTTGAAGATGATGATGATGTTGAAGATGAGGTCTTGACTCTTCCTAATGCACAACAAGATGTAGCACCTTTGGCACCTACTACTACATCACCTACATTAACCATCCTCAAGCTACAACATCATCTCAGTACATGCTGAAAATGAAGAAGGAGAAGGAGAAGTCTCAAAAGCCAATGCTCCCTTGCACATTCGTAAAATGCATCCATCTGAACAAATGATTGGAGAACTAAATGAGAGAGTCACTCGATCCAGGTTTATTCATTCTGACACTCATACTCATTCTGCTTTAGTTGCTTCTTTTGAACCCAAAGATATATCTCATGCATTATCTGACGAATCTTGGATCAATGCCATGCATGAAGAATTAGAGAATTTTGAACGAAATAAAGTTTGGAAACTTGTCTCACCACCTCCAGATTTTAATGTTATTGGAACTAGATGGGTTTTCAAAAATAAACAAAGTGAGGATGGTGTTGTTGTTAGAAACAAGGCTAGATTGGTTGTAACACCCCAAAATTTTGCTTTTCTTAAATTCATGTGTGATTTGGCACTTTGGTGAAATTTTGGAATTTTCTGGAATTTATTTGGATTTATTTGGAATTTATTTGAATTTATTCCATTTTGAAATAATTAAAGAATTTAATTTTGCAAATAAAATTTTGTTGGAAATATTTTATTTGAGTCCAAAATGTTCCAAAATATTTTCCAGAATTTTTCTGGAATTTTTCTGAGTATTTTGCTATTTTTAATGAATTAAATGAATTACTGGGAATTATTTTAAATATTAAATCGCTGGAAAATGCGAGTGGGTTTGTATCTTGTTCATCTGATCGAGCCCGAAGTCGGACTCGAGTTCGAGTCCGACCCGAACCGGACCCGAGCCGTGGTTGAGTCGAACCCACTCGGCCGAACCCAAACCCGTGCGACCGTTGGATCAAGATCCAACGGCCACGATTGAGCCACGTCACCGGACCCGAGCCCGACCGAGCCACCAGCTCGCCCGAGTCCGACCCGAACCCAAACTCACGCACCGTTGGATCTCGATCCAACGATCCGCGGCGCTGCCACGTAGCCCGGGCCCGAGTCCTCGCCGGACTCGCCAAGAACGGAGCAGTCTCGGTCTCCGGCGTTTACCGACGCCGAGGGCCCTATTTAATGCGCCGCCACCGTGCCGTGACGCCGACTTCCGCGGCGCACTGCAGAGCCCTAGACAACGTTACTGGCCCGAGCCGCCGTCTAGCCGCTCGCCACGGAGTTGCCGTAGCGTTCAGCCGTAGTTTTCGCCGATTGCCGCCATCTCCGCTGCCCTCCGCCGTTGAGGTCAGATCTGGAACCGGGAGGCCAAGCCGTCGGGAGGGACCTCTCACATCGCCGAGCACGCCCGGCGCCGCTGCCGTGGTCGCTGCCCCCAACTCCGGCAAGCTGGCCGCCAGGCCATCGACGGACTTCAAGATCTCTCACCGTCGGATCTCCATCCAAGGGCCCAGATTGCGCCACGTCATCTCACGGTGAGATTTCGTCCAAAATCCCAGATCCAATCTTGACCGTCCGATCTAGATCCAACGGTCCAGATCAACCGCGTTCACCCCAAACGCGTGAGTCCAGATTCAATCCGGGCCGTTGATTTTCAAATCAACGGCCGAGATCTAGCCACGCGTGTGCGGAGATCGACCGTCGCGTCGGGCCATCCCACGCTGGCGTGGCGCGTGTCTCGACATACACGGGCCCGCGTGTCGGCCGGGACAACCAAACCGCACCATGACGCCACGCCGGGCGCCATGGCGGGCTCGCATGTCGCTGGTCGCCCAAGCCGCCGACGTCCAAGAATGACGCCACCCATGGGACCCACTGCCGGGCCGTGGTCGAGCCCGCCGACGCCAAAGAATGACGCTACCCGAGTGGTCCCACATGTCGGGCCTCACGTGAGCCGCGGACCGGTCCACGGTGAGACCGGCCGGCGTGGACCGAGTCCATGGACCGGTGGCGTCAGCAGACCAATCCAGTGCTGCCACGTGTCCCTGCTGACGCAATAAATGATTTTCTGAAAAAGAAAATGATTTAATAAATCGGTTTAATAATTGATTTGAATTTCAAAACTTCAAACGCTTATAACTTTTGCGTTTCAACTCCGATTTGAGTGATTCAAATTTCTAAATTTGTATAAAATTGAGATCTACCTAAATATGAATTTTACTTAATTTTTGGACTAAAGTTTTTCTCTGCAAAATTATTTAATTGATTATTTAAACTTTAAATAATCATAACTTTTAAGCGCCTTAACTCCAAATTTGACGATTCTAGTTTCTAAAAACTCATAAAATTATGTTCTCTCTGTTTATGGATTTTATTTGGATGTTTGGACACTTTTTGCCTATTGTTTATTCGTGTATTTGCTATTTGCACGCTTTACGAGTAGACGTTGAAGTGCCGGAAGGATTCGAAGGAGAAGTATTGACTCAGGATCCAACTCAAGACCAAGAACAAGTACTTTTTGAAGGCAAGTTGTGCTTTGACCATGTTGATCCTATTTCGAAATCTATTTTGATTTAAACTATTGCATGCTAGTTCAATTAGAAAAATACTTTGTTTAAACATGGGGGTTAGATAAATACCAATTTCTTTGTATGACACCTTGATTATTTAAGTATGTGCCATGACCCTTGTCACCCTAGTTGTGGATTACTAGTTGGACATTATTAAATCGCCAACATGGGTTTAGACCGTTGTAGTACACTGCTTAGACCTGCTACGTGCTCATGACATGATTTTGGACAATCAAATGTTAATATTGACTTAATGATATATTGAACCTGTTTTGGAAAGGTATCTGTCGACGATCTGTTTCGCCGGCAATGAGATTTGTGATTCTAGGGGATTTGTGCGGGATCTGAGCTTGATGGTAACACAGGATGCGAGGGCAATCAGTTTTAGACAGGTTCGGGCTCTCTCGGAGGAGATAATACCCTAGTCCTGTGTTCTTGGATGTATTGTCTCTCTTTTTCTTGTTTTTCCCTCCTCCCCTTATATACTGGGGGGAGAATACATGATAGTTGGGCGCCACCGGGCCCTGAACATGGTGGCCTGAACGACATGTCCCTTGTCCTTATCCGCCTTCACGCTCTACGTCCTGGAGAGGTGGTTATGCTTTCTCAGGCCACGCCGCCGCCTTGTCGTTCCAGCCTTCCGCAGCTCTGGCAAAGGTCGATCAAGCATGCCTCGTCCCTGGCGGGTTGTTAGGCGGGGCACGAAGCTTCCTTGAAGGACCGGGAGTTGTCTTGGGAGCAAGTCGAAGGTCTCCTCTGGGCCGTCGTGGTCTTTGCTTGGCCTTGGGCTTTCCATTCCGCTGTCGAGGCCAGTAGGTGTAGGTCCCTCTTACGGGACCCTGTTTACTGTCATCCACAGCTGACCCCAAGTGCTTTAGGATCGACTTTCCGTCCCTTACCCTGTCATGAGGATTATGCGGGAGAGAGATCATAAAGAACTTGTAGTATGAAGCCACCGTGGTTGGTTAGCTCATGGCCGAGTGGTACCGCGCCCGTTCACGGTCTTGTGACAACCGGCTTGTCGCTCAGTGACCCTCATGGGGCATACCTTGTTCTTTTGGCTCAGGGTCGAGTGGTACCGCGCCGTTCTGGCCTTGACAGCCAGAAGCTTGTCGCTCGGTGACCCTCATGGGGCATACCTTATTCTTTTTGGCTCGTGGTCGAGTGGTACCGCGCCCGTTTACGGTCTTGTAACCAGCTTGTAGCTCGGTGACCCTCATGGGGCATACCTTGATCTTTTGGCTCGGGTCGAGTGGTACCGCGCCCGTTCTGATCTTGTGACAGCCAACCTGTAGCTCGGTGATCCTCATGGGGCATACCTTGGTCTTTTGGCTCGGGGGTAGGCGGTACCAGCGCTTGGATTCTGGCACAGCGGCAGCCGGCTTGTAGCTCTACCGACCCTCATGGGGCATACCTTGGTCTTTTGGCTCGGGGCGAGTGGTACCAGCGCCCGTTCTGATCTTGTGACAGCCGGCTGTAGCTCGGTGACCCTCATGGGGCGTACCTTGGTCTTTTGGCTCGTGGCGAGCGATACCAGCGCCCGTTCTGGCGCGCGGCAACCGGCTTGTCGCTCGGCTGACCCTCATGGGGCATACCTTGGTCATACAGAGTAATGCCTGTGCCCGCTTACGGCGCACTGCTTTAGACCCTCATGGGGCGCATTCTCAAGACCGTGTTGGTTGTAGATCCTCTCGCGACACCCAATCGCATTATGAGACAGCGACCAGCAATTGACCCCAAATTATGGGGCGTGCCGTCAGAGGATGTTCGGAAAGTGCCCAGCCCCAAGCTTCCGTGGCGGCCGGCGTTCAGGCCCATCGTGGGGCGCACTTTATCCCAAACTTTGGACCAGATTTGACACCTGGCCGCGTTTTGCGCGACGCAGCTATTGGCCCGTCATGGGGCGTGCCCTGGATCTGGCCCAGAATTGAACAGGAGGGCCCTCGTTTCTTCCCACCGTAGGTGGAAATTGGGGCCCATTTCTTATAAGTCGGAAGGACCCTCGTTGGAGCAACGGCCTCCTCGCACCTTCTCCACCACGGCTGCGAAACCTTCAAACCTTCCTTGGCGATTTAGGGTTTTACGATTTCGCGCCCTTGGCTTGCGGCGGTTCTTTCCTCCAGGTCTTCTTCTTCGCCATGTCGTCTTCCTCGTCATCGGAGGGTAGCACCGACCCTGCGACGGTAGGGTGGGAGACTTCCATCACGACGATGTCCCGCTTGGAGGGGATGGTTGCCGGCGTCCTCCCTCCGCCGAGTTGATCTCACTTCGCCCGCCGCAGTGACCCTTACCCCACACCTCTAGAGAATGAGATTGTGGTGTTTGAGTCCTTCTTCCGCGAGGACTTAGCATTCCTGGGAGCGCCTTCTTCCGGGGGCTCCTCCACTTCTACTAAATTGAGTTGATCAATTTGAACCCCAACTCGATTCTTCACATTGCCATCTTCGTCCAGCTCTGCGAGGCGTATCTTGGGATACGTCCTCATTTGGATTTGTTCCGCTCCTTCTTCCGTGAAGCCTCATCCGAACCGGCCGCTCCCAATGTCGTTGGGGCGGCAGGGCTCAGCTAGCGGGAGGGCTCAAGAAAGCAGTATTTTGTCGTTCCTCTCAAGACCTCCCTCAAAGGTTGGAGGCGGGAGTGGTTCTATTGTGCCAACGTTGATCCTTTCCTCGCCCCTTTGCCGGTGTGCTCCTAAAGCTTCCCGATGCTTTGGAGCGACACCCTGACGGAGGAGGTTTGGCGCAAGTCCCCGAAGCTTCGGCATTGATTGACGATCTGAAAAATCGAGGGTCGACGGGCCCGGATCGCTGATCGATTTGTGAAGCGCCGAGTGCAGCCCTTGAAGGAGAGAGTCCATTTGGGGTTCCAATACAACGGGCCTCTGGACCCCACGGGAGTCGGACGTGGACTGTCGATGGAGGCGGCGGCAAGACGGTAGTTGATTTCTTCGTGCCTGGCACAATAATCACCAACAGGGCTGCCCTCGTAAATTTTCGATGGCAAGGCCTCCCCCTCTGTGAGTGCACTATTCTTTCGAAAGGTCGTTCCATGATTTCTTTGGTGATGTGTGATTCAAACGAGGTGCGATCGTTCCTTTTTGAGGCGCGCGTCCTTCCTTCTCGACGCTCAGCTTGTCGGCCTCTCGGTGAGACACGCTCGAGGCGAAGCGGCGGTGACACCTCGATCGGCCGACGAGCTGCACCGGAGTCGGTGGAGGAGGTCGCCCGGTCTTTCGTCACCGGACCTTCGACCTCTGGTGCACCGGATCGCAAAGCGCGGGGCCACGACCTTCTCGTCTCAGTTGGCGGCCCAGTGCGGCGCCAACTTCCTCCGAGTGGTGCTTTGGGCCTCGGATGAAACACAGGATGAAATTCAAGAAATCCAAAAGGTATTCTTTTGGGTGATCCTTGACTTTTTATTCTTGCTGTCTTTGAGGTGTCTTCCCTTTTTGCCGATTCAGACCCTTCGTGGGCGTCCTCGTGGAGGGGTCTCCTGAAGGAGTCTCAGGCGAGGCTTCCCCAAGGGGAGCCCCACGCGTCGGCTAGGTCGCCCGCCGCCGCTAATCGCCGGGGCGTCGCCAGCACAAAGCGGTCCGACGATCGAACCATCCGGTGGTCCGTCCGCCGACGATCGACCGGCCGTCTCGGAGTGGAGGAAGTGCCTCGAAAGCCACCGCCGCTCGGTCCTCTGCCGAAGCCCCGAATCGGACCGTATGGTGGGAAGGGGTTCCACCGGAAGGGGATGGAAGAGGACGACGAGATGGAGAGAGCGGCTCGGACGGAGCTTTATGAGCTCACCGTCAAGTGTAGCACGCTCGTCGAGGTGAGCTTCTTGTCTTCAATCATCGCTGCTTGACTTCTCCCGAGATTCTCGCCTGTTACTTAGGACATGGGGAGCGCTCGGAGCAAAGGTCGCGGTTTTTCGGAAGGTGCTCCCAAAGCTCAAAGAGCGTAAGCGATGCAGGACAAGCTCAACGAGATCAGCGGACGAGATGGAAAGAAGTCCACGAGCTTCGAGGCGAGTGTATGACGATCCGGGAGGAAAAGACGAAGCTTGAGCATATGCTCGAAGGTGAGATTCTCCTGAATACGGTTCGGATGCTTTTGGATGGTGGTTGGAGAGGATGATGACACACTCGTGTTTGAGCGCGACTTCGGCCGATTCTTGGTGAGGCCCAGTTGGAGGCTTCAGAGAATTCTCGCCTCGAAGCTCGAGTCGACTGGAAAGGATGCAAGGAGCTGAAGGGTAAATTTATTTGACTTGGGTTGAACATACTTGGCGTCGGGTGTGCTCTTGATGGCTGTTTGACTTTGTGGCAGAGTGCAAGGAGAAGATGGCGGCCACGAACAGGGCGATCAATCGCTGTCGCTCGCAGCCAGTCCTGCACCTTCTGCGCATTGAACGAGCCACGCCGCCAGGGGACGATCTTTGTTCCACTTCTCTCGGGAGGAGCCGACAGATCGAGCTTACGCCAAAGAGTCCGTGAGCGATGAGCGCGAACCAGGCATTAGCGGTGGTCAAGTCTCATTATCCGAGAGTTGACCTCGAAGGCTTGAAAGAAGGCTTTGCCTGTGATGAAGACAAGGCCAACGCTCCTCGAAGAGGTGTCCGTGCATCGCAGCCCTGTTGGAAAATCTGGAATTCGACTTTGACGTGGGCCTTGATGCGAGTGCTCGCCCTCCTTGTTTGAAATCTTGTCTTCTTACTTGAGATAATTCGCTTGTATTGTCTTCCGAGTGGTCTTCAGACCAATATAGGCCCGTAGCCTTTTGGATCCTGTTGTGCCTTTCCTGATGGGCTTCACCGACCGGGTATGGCTTCCAAACGCCAGGGCCTTGGCCCGTGGCTTTCTTGCCCCGGACACGCTTTTCCGAGAGGTCAGCGTGCAGCTCTCGAGCGTCGGGACTTACGTTGTGGCCACCTGGTGAGTGGTTTAGCCCCGGACTTGCATCACTTGCTAGCTCTCGGCCCGGGCTTTGCGCTTAATTTGGTATAATTAAGCGAGGAAGCCGAATGAGCTTGAATCGCTACGACACGTGTCTGGTGAAATTCTCCTTGATTTTGTTCAATGCGCCGATCTTCTTCTGTATTTGCAATCGCCGCTTCGTTTTCGCGCTTCATTGATTGTGAGGTGGCGCGTTTTGATTGCCTTTGAGATGCTTCAATTTCGAGGTGGGGTGGCTTATAAATGGGGCGTCACCGCTTAATGAGCGATCGCCCGCTTCTTCTTGCCTTGTCCTTCGTCTTCCTCTTCCAGCTTCCTTCCATGTCTATTACGGGAGGTTCGTTGGTCCCTGGCGGCGTTGTTTCGCCATCGATTCTTCGGGATGTTGCACAACCGAGGAGGCGGAAGCATGGGAAGACCTTGACTTTTTCACCGAGGCGGAGGCGGAGGGACGGAGCGGCGAGGGCGCCGCCGTGGCCACCTTGTTGGAGGTCGCCCCAGTCTCCACGAGGTGGCGGAGATCATCCTCGAGATGGTTGGTCGCGATCGTCGCGACGACCTTGCCGTCGAGGCCTCGTCGCCTTGTACCCCCTTGTGGGTGGTTGACGAGGAGATTCTGGCGGCTTTGGGTCGCGTGGGTCGCGACTAACCTCAGCCGATCTCGCCTGTCTCCCCAAATGGCCAAGACTAAAGAAGACTAAAGACCAAGCGGCAGGAGTACCAACAAAGACTAAAGACCAAGAGTTTTTTTTTTTTTTTTTTTTTAGCGAGAAAAGAAAAAGAAAATTAGAATGTAAATTATTAACATTATGGAATGAAATGCGAAATTTTATCCGATTCAGGCCTATCACATTTAACCCGAACTTAGTGGTTCCTTTGATCAACTCATTCTAGTCGATTGCTCGATTACCCGACAGCAGAACGAGGGGGCTCGAGCTTTGACGGTTAGAAATTCGCGACCAGGCAAATCTTGGTTAAATTCAGCGCTGCAGTGCGATCCGAGTGGTTAGTGCTTTCTACCCGTTCAGCGCTGGCTGGTATAAACCGCCGAGGCTTTGTGCTCATCGCGGCTTGTTATTTCCGTGCATTCTATATCGGCACGACCAGAGTTAGGCGCTACAAAGATCGGGTAATAACCACTGGGCTAGCATTACACAACTTCGTAAAATAAGACGAACCACCATTTTATTTAATGTGTAAGAGTGGGATACATAACTCATGCGTAGAAGCGGCGAGCTGTTCGGCGTTCAAGTATTCGCGAACCTCGCCGCCTTCTCGCCTGAAAGTCGATAAGCACCGGCCGGGTTGTCTTACGGGCGATGTATGGACCTTCCCAAATTGGAGAGAGCTTGTGCTCGCTTTTAGTTCCTCCTCAGACCAGATCTCCTTCGAAAGGTTCTCGCTTCCGACGCTATGAGAGTGGTAGCGCCAAGTCCCCTGGAGGTACTTAGCCGATCGGAGGCGGCAACGTTCGAGCCTCCTCGAGTTGATCAAGCTCCACCATTCGGCTTCCTGACTCGGCCGTTGTAGTTCCAACCCTCGGGATTCGAATCCCGGCTCGATCGGCAGAACCGCCTCTGCGCCATAGACCAGGAAAAAGGGGTTTGGCGATCGCTCGGTGGGAGTGGTTCTGAGTCCCCAGTATCGACGGTAGCTCCTTCACCCATCTGGCGGCGTATGGTTTGAGGCGGTCGAAGATCCCGGCCTTGAGGCCTTGAAGGACTGCATCAGATTAGCTCGCTCGACCGCCCATTGCTTCGTGGGTGAGCCACCGAGGCGGCAGATCTTGATCCCGACGCCTTCGCACCATTCTTGGAATTCTTCACTCGAATCGGGTGCCGTTGTCCGTGATGATCCGGTTGGGCACTCCGAATCGACTACAATATCCTGGAAGAACTCCTTGGCCTTAATCGCAGTGATAGTTACGATCGCTTGGCTTCGATCCACTTGGTGAACTTGTCAATGGCCACGAAGAGGTAAGCGAAACCGCCTTGAGCCTTCTTGAGCGGCCCACTATGTCGAGCCCCAGATCGCAAAGGCCAAGAAATGGGTATAGTCTGTAGCTCATGTGCGGCAAGTGTGTCTGTCTTGAATAGAATTGGCGACCCTCGCAGTTCGAACTATCTCCTTGGCGTCTGCTACTGGCCGTTGGCGAAGAAACCCCGCTTGTGTAGGCTTTCCCAACCAAGGCGCTTGATGCCGCGTGATGGCCGCACATCCTCGAATGGATTTCTTGGAGCAGCTCTCTTCCCGCTTGTCCCGAAATGCACCGCTGAGGACACCCGAGGCACTTTTTCTAAGAGCTCGTCGCCCACCACCACGTAGGATTTGGCTTGCTCGGGAGATGCGCTCTGCAGAGTGGTTGCTTCGGAGTTTGTCCTTCAGAGATAATCAAGGTACGGGTAGTCCACCTGGATTGATGAAGCAGGACCGGTTCCTGTGACCCTCGCTTGGCTTTTGCCGCTTTGTAACGGTTGGCTCGTGAAGATCCTGTGCACGAAGATATCACTTGGGACATCCGCCTGAAAGTGGCTCCCATCTTAGCCAACTCGTCTCACGCCTCATTATTGCGGCGGAGGACATGAACCAGCTCCAGATCACAAACTTGCCTTCCAATTCTCGGACTTGTCGGGCGATGTCGCCATATTATGATCCACGCACAACCAAATTCTTCAGACTTGATTCACCACCAATCGGGAGTCGCCTCGAACCGCCAAATTGGTCGGATTCCGAGTGATGTGGCGATCTGAAGCCCATGGATGAGGGCCTCAGACTCGCGGCATTGTTTGAGGCCGGAAGTGAATCCGAAGGACATACTTCACTGTCACCCTTAGGCGAGATAAGGAGGATTCCCGCCTGCTCCTCCAAGCATGAGAGATCCGTCAAGTGCATGACCCAATATTCTCGGCTCTTCTTCGGTGCAGGAGTCCGGGATTCGGTCCACTCGGCCGTAAAGTCACCAAAGCACTGGACTTGACGGCAGGCGCGCTTGAACGAGATGTCGAAAGCTCCAAGCTCACCGCCCACTTTGAAATTCTTCCAAGAGCTTCCCGATTATGAGGACCTCTCCCACGGGAAAGAAGTGACTACCGAAATCGAATGTCCTTGAAATAATGCTTCACTTCCGTGACGAGATCAAAATGGCGTCTGCCAGCCTTCGATTTGAGGATATCTTGTCTTGGATTCGCCAAAGATTGGCCGACGAATAAATCAAGGCGTTGCACGCCGTGGCGGTGTCCAGATTCCTCCCGCTCCACAACTATCACGGCACTTACTACATGAGATGTTGCCGCTATGTAGAGCGAAGGGGTTCACCTGGCGCCGCGATACTAAGACTGGGAGTGGAGAGAAACACCTTGAGTTCTTCGAAGCCTCACAGTGCCTCTGGCCCAATCAAAGCGATCTTGCTTCTTAAGGAGCTTGAAGAAAGGCATTCCGGACCCCACCGTGAGATAAACTCGCCAAGCGCTACCATGCATCCGGTGAGCTTTTGGACCTCCTTTTGGTCGGGTAGGCGGGGCCATTTTCATAATGGCTCCAATTTTCTCCGGTTCGGCTCGATCCCACGACGGAGACGATGAACCCGAGTAGTTTCCTAAGACACTCAAAACGCACTTCTCGGGGTTTAGCCTCATCCTAACGCCCTTAGACTCTCGAACGCCTCGGCCAGGTCGGAGATAAGGCTATCTTGTGTCTGCTTTAACTACCACATCATCCACATAAGCTTCCACGCTATGCGCCCGAGCCGATGGTGAAACACTGGCCGCACGGGCGCGTTGGTACGCTGCACCTGCATTCTTGAGCCCGAACGGCATGGTGATATAGCAATATGCTCCGAATGGAGTGATAAACGAAGTCTTCTCGCAGTCTTCCTCTCGGCCGAATTTGATGATAGCCTGAATAGGCGTCCGTAAAGTCGAGTAGCCGAGATCCGGCAAAGAAGGAGTCTACCACCGATCAATACGAGGAGACCAAAGGGATCTTTCTGACAAGCCTTGTTGAGGTCGGTGTAATCAACACACATGCGCCAGCCTTTATTCTTCTTACGGGCGAGTGCGAGGGTTCGCCAACCGGGATGATACACTTCTTTGATGAAGCCTGCAGCCTAGCGCCTTTGTGATCTCCTCTCCGATGGCTTCTCGACGATCTTGAGCAAACCGTCGTAACCTTTGCTTGACGGGCCTGGCGGATTGGTTTACATTCGGTGCGTGCTCGATCACCTCCCTGGGGACCCGGGCATATCGAGACGGCTTCCAGGCAAAGACGTCTTGGTTTGCCCGCAGAAAGGTGACGAAGCGCTGCTTCCTATTCATCCTCGAGCCTTGTCCCGACGAGACGGCTCGCGCCGGATCGGACGGGTCGAGGAGAATCCTCTTGGTGCCCTCCTGGCCGATCCCGGAGTTCGCGGCTTGCGGGTAGGGACACCGCCTTCCGGCTTGTCGAAATCCGCCTCTTGACTAATCCTTTCCCGCCCCGCCGCCTCCAGAGACTCGGCCATTTCGCAACTCTCTCGTCGCGCAAGAGAAAGATCGCTTAACATCGCCACGTAGAGTGATAATACCACTCGGACCCGGCATCTTCAAAGATCGATACGCCAGAGTGGGGCACCGCCATGAACTTGGCCAGCGGGTCTCCCAAGATGGCGTGATACGCCGTCGCGAAGTCCGCCACCTCGGCTAAGGCTCATCCGGTAGTTGTCCCTTGCGCCGAACGTGGATCGTAGAGTGATTTGTCCGAGTGGTACCGCCGACGTTCGGTATCACTCCATGAAAAGGCGACGACCCGCTTGAGGTCGACCGCGGATTCCCATATCGCCGAGTGTCTTCACGAAGAGGACGTTGAGCCCACTCCCACCGCCAATCAACACCCTTTTGAGCTTGATGTCGCGGACAACCGGCGCCAGACCCGGCGGTATCTGCCGGGGAATGGGACGCGATCTGGGTGATCCGTGCGGTCGTAAGTTATTGCGACCTCGGACCACCGGACATATCGGGGGGTCTCCGGCTCTACTACATAGATGTCCCGAGCGGTGAGCTTTTGCTTCCGCTTGGACTCATATGCGGCTGAACCCCCGAATATGTAGTTAAGCTCGAGGTCGACTTCCTGATATTCTTCCTCAGCTTCATGGGGAGGCGGTTTGCCGGCGGCATGACCGCTCGGACCTTGTCCAGCCTGCCTCTTGCTCTCGCGGGCGAACCTCTTTAGGGTGAAACAATCCTTGGCGGCATGCCTCCCCTTTGGATGGAAAGGGCAGAGTGAGTTCATGACCTTATCATATCCATCCTCTTTGAGGGCGCGAGGATGAGTTGGCGCAGCCGATCGCCACTAGCTCTTCGCCCTTGCGCTTCTTTTCTTTCCGCCGAGGGGTTCAGATCGATCCTTCCCTTCATCACGTCGTTCGCCAGAGCCTCGGAGGTGAAGCGTAACGGTCCGCTAGGCGAACAGCTCCCGGACCGACGTGGGTGGCTTCCGGACATCTTCTTGATGAGGTCGGGTCGCCGACTTTTCTCGAAGGCAGCTATCACAACCGCATCTGTGACGTCCCGAACGGTGCTTTTCCTGTTCATGAAGCGCTTGACTAACTCCCTGAGGGATTCGCTCCTCCTTTGGTGTAGCTGATATAGGTCCCAAGGGGTGCACTGGCGCTCGTAAGTGCCTTGGAAATTTGAGATGAACTGCTCACACAGATCTCCCCAGAATCTATAGAGTTCGCCGAAGTCCGTGAGCCATGCTTGGGCTGAGGCGAGAGGGTAACCGGCAAATAGTTTGCCATTACTGATCCCCTGCTGCCCCGACCGCCAGAGCGTATACTTGTAGCCAAGCCTGCAGGTCTCTCTCACCGTCAAACCTAGTGATGCCTTTAGGATTAAATCCATCAGGCCAAACCACTCGGCGTAGGTGAGGAGTAAACGCACGGACTTCTTCGATGACTCGCGATACCCCGGGAGGTGATCGACGCGGAGGGATCGCACTTGGCGTATTCGCGGCCTCGCGGAAGGATGCCGGCGCTCATATTAAATCGGCTTGACGGGCGTTGTTCCTCCCTTTCTCGCCGCGGCGCTGGCGCCGAGGTGCGAACGGAGGTCGCGGTGATGCTATGTCGCAAGTCGTCTCGCGAGGTAGAACATGATGTATCCGACGGGCTTCCGACCTGGACCGGGCCGGCCGTCTGGTCCTCGCCGGACCACGTGGCGGCTCCTTCGCCGGTGGTCGGTTTGAGTATCTTTGGATAGCTGCCGCCGTCACCATGGCCTTTACTTGGGCCATGATCGGGCAATCGATCATCTGCCCCTGCATAGGGGTCGTGGTATCCAGGAGTGTCTTGGAGGCGACGATATTCTGGCATTGTACGAAAAACACTGGTCCCCCATCTTGGCTTGCGAATGTCTTCATTGACAGCCGCGCGATCGGAGTCTGCGCCCGTAGCGTCGAGCTCGATCACTCGGCCTCCTTCCAAATCGGCGGCGATCGAGGTGTCGGTTACCGCTGAATCTGCCCGCGAGCCTTCGATCACACAGACTCTACGGAAATTCCAGCAGCTCTCTAGGCTTTCTTCTGACTCGGCCGCTGAGGTGGGTGAGTCTGGAGAAGACAAACCTAGGCGCTCGGGGGTGCTGAGTGGCTTGGCGGTGAGAACTCCCACCCTTCGTGCCTCGGCGTCCTCGAGCCTGACTCCGCGGCTGGAACGGGTCTTCGGATCCCCGCTCGGTACTTCAGAGTACGAGATAGGGGGACCTTCCGATCGGCGCGGAAGTCGTGACGATGGATCGCCGGAAACCTCGCCGCGCTGTAGCGCGGTTCCCTTGGAGAGAGAGAGGCTTCCGAGGTCATTGGAGATGAAGGTCAGGCTTCCGAAACGGAAGACCTGGCCCGGGGCGAAGACTGTGGAGACTTCGCTCGTCGCAGCCATCAAGCTTGACGAAGATGTTGACACAAGCCCCTACCTGGCGCGCCAACTGTCGACGATCTGTTTCGCCGGCAATGAGATTTGTGATTCTAGGGGATTTGTGCGGGACACAGTTGATTCTAGGGGATTTGTGATTCTAGACGATCTGTTTCGACTACCACAGAGGACACAGTTGTTGGACATGGCAATCGTTTCGCGCCTATGCCGCAGCACCCGTACCCAGGCCGTGGAGGTTTTCTCGATGAGTGAGCATAGGTTCTATAGTGAGACTCCTTCGCCGAGTCGCGTCATAGAATAAAGAGTCACCCTTTAGGTGTTAGACTCCAGAGTTAGTTCGATTTGGATTTTCATTGTTTCTTTGAGTGTGCAAGATGTGTTGCAAGGCCCTTAGGCATTGTAAGCAACCATACCAAGTTATTAATATCAATAATAAAGTTGGACCTTAAAGTTACACCTTTCGCCCCGCATAAGTTCCATATTACTTGTCTATTCTTGTTTCCCTCTCATCTCTAAACCTAGAGCAAATCGACAGATGGTGAACACCCGTGGAAACTTTGGAGGCAATGGAAGCGGTTCGCCCGCCAGAAAACCCCAATGAGGGAGCACCGACCGCCACCGGATGTGCAGAATTTCGAGCTTTTCTTGCTGCCTGCACTCGATTGATGCATGCTATGATGCAACAAATGCAACACGTCACCGCTCAGGCCACCGCTAATCAAGTTAATCGGGGACCACGCCGTAATACAAGACTGCCGAGTTCATGAGAACTCACCCACCCACTTTCTCTGGGAATGCCAATCCATTGGAGGCCGATGATTGGTTAAGATCAATCGAGAGGAAGCTACACATAGCTCAATGCATAGGAAATGAGAAGGTACTCTACGCTTCTCATCGGTGGAAGAACATTGGCCGAATGGTGGGAGAACTTCGTGCCACGCAAGAGAACCCTCAAGATATCACTTGGGAAGAGTTCACACCAGCATTCGACAAGATATCACGTGCTGAAGGAATCATGGACCTTAAGAAGGAGGAGTTCAGAGCATCGAAGCAAGGTAATCGGCCAGTGGCGACTACGAACAAGTTCACACAGCCTAGCACGCTACGCTTTGAGGATGTAGCGACAGATAAATCCAGCAGTCTCGTTTTATGAAGGGACTTAACTCAGATTGCAAGTAGGATTGATCACCCACACCTTCCCAGATTTCCAAGAGTTGGTGAATAAGGCGCTTATTCTTGAGGACAAGCGCAAGGAACTGGATGAGAACAGAAGCGCAGGATGCAACAAAGAAGGATCACGCCAGTGGAACGCAATAAATACCGAGAGTTGCACCAAATCAATTTTTCAGATTCCAACCACAGAATGCAACAAGGACACCATCCTCAAAGACCAAGACTGTCAATCGTAACTACGCACCCCACCCGCTTAGAAACGCTTACTCGAGCAACAAGAAGGAACAGTGAGACGCTACAATCGCAACGAGCCGTGACACTTTGCCAACAGCTTGTCCAAAGAAGACAAAGCAGGAGTGACCCCGATTCGCTTCAATCTAGGAACCACCCCAGCTAGGACGCCGACAGGAGCCACACCCCGCATCGTGGTGAGAGGCCGAGTCAACCATGTCACCGCAGATGCACTGCACGAATGCTACTGACGTCGTCTTGGGTAAGTTACTTGTTAACTCGATACACTGCATTTTGTTTGACTCGAGCTTCGCATTCGCTTGTTTCGCAAGGCTTTGCTACTAGAAATGATTTGAGGATTGCAAGACTTAAGTGCATGCTTTTAGTTCAAACCCCTGGTTCCGAACTCCGAGCGAAGGTAGGATGTTCCGGTGAGAATACTAATAGGTGGAATAGAGTTCCTAGCAAACCTTATAATTTTGGAGACCCGGACCTTAGACGTCATATTGGGAATGGATTGGTTATCCAAGCACAAGGCCGTATTGGATTGTGGACGAAGGACTATCTCGATTGAGAGCCCGTGTGGAAAGAAAGTGGAATTTCAAGCCACTGGCAGCTAGAGATGGACAGCTGATGGTTAACAGTACCAAGGCAATCGGCATAGATGATGTCTCAAGAGTGAATGAGTACCCGGATGTTTTTCCCGAAGATCTACCTCGGTATGCCGCTGACAGGGACATAGAGTTTGTGATAGAGCTTGTACAGTACAAAGACCGATAGCAAAGAGACCCTATCGGATGTCCACCGAGGAGTTGGTAGAGATGAAGAAACAAATAGAAGAGTTAATGGAGAAAGGATTTATCAGGCCAGGCTCGTCGCCGTGGGGAGCACTAGTTTTGTTTGTCAAGAAGAAGAACGGAAGTTTCGGGATGTGCATCGACTACCGTGCACTCAATGAAGTCACCGTGAAGAATAAGTATCCGCTACCCAGATTGATGATTTGTTTGATCACCGAGAGAGGCCGGAGTTTTCTCCAAGATTGATCTGAGATCGGGATACCATCGATTGAAGATCCGATCGTAAGATATTCAAGATCGCATTCTCGTCAAGATATGGACATTACGAGTTTACGATTATGTCCTTTGGATCGAATTTAACGCGCTTATTTCATGAATATGATGAATAAGGTGTTCATGGAATATTTGGACAAGTTTGTCGTCGTGTTCATAGATGATATTCTAATCTACTCCAAAGCGGAGGATGAACATGCCGACACTTAAGGCGAGTTTTGGAAAAGCCGAGGGAACAAAGAACTTTTCGCCAAGTTCAGCAAGTGTGATTTTTGGAAGGACAAGGTGGAGTTTCTTGGACATGTAATGACCATGAAGGAGTCGCCGTAGATCCAAGCAAAGTAGGAGCTGTGTTACATTGGGAGCGACCAAAGATCGTGACCTTATTCGAGTTTCCTTGGAATGGCAGGATACTACCGCCGTTTCATCGAAGGCTTCGACAATTGCGAAACCTCTTACGCAATTCTTTGAAGAAGGAAAAGAAGTTTGCATGGGCGCTTGAGAATGTGAGAAAGGATTTCAGAGTGAAGAAGCGATTGACATCAAGACCGGTGTTAGTTCTACCGATGTCGCTCAAAGCTTCGATATTTATTGTGACGCATCGCGCCAAGGACTTGGATGTGTCTTTGTCTGAGAATGGAAAGGTCGCCGCTTATGCATCAAGGCGATTGAGGCCGCATGAGGAAAATTATCCGACACATGACCTAGAGTTAGGCTAGTAGTGCATGCCTTGAAGATATGGCGTCACTATCGATCGAGAGCAGATGTGAAGTGTATACGGATCATAAGAGCCTTAAGTACATATTCACCCGATCGGATCTGAATATGAGGCGAGAGGAGATGGTTAGAATTGATCAAGGACTATAATGTTGGAATCCATTACCATCCGGGAAGGCCAACGTAGTAGCCGATGCTCTGAGTCGGAAAAGCCATACCGTGAGTACGTTGCTAGCCACAAGTCGGGATGAGTTATGTGAGGATTTAAAATGAAGATTGAGGTGGTACCTAAGCGGATTCTTGGCCACATTGGAGTAAAGCCTACCCTTGAGGATCGATCGAGAAGGGCGAAGGATGATGACAAGATCCGCGAGGATTAAGTTCATCAAGGATGAAGGCAAGCGAGAGGACTTCAAGTTGGATGAGCAAGGCACGTTGTGGATGAAGGATCGCATTTGTGTGCCTAACAAGAAGGAGTTAAAGCAACTGATTACGGAAGAAGCCCATGACTCCAAGTACTCAATTCATCACTGGAAGCGCCAAGATGTATCGAGGATCTCAAGGAGAGATTCGTGGCCGAGTATGAAGCGTGAAGTTGCCGAGCATGTTGCATTGTGCGACGTATGCCGGAGAGTCAAGGCAATGCATCGAGACCAGCGAGGATTGCTACACCACTGAAAATACCTGAGTGGAAGTGGGAGGAAATCGGAATGGATTTCATTACCGGTTTCTTAGAAGACTCAAGGAGGTTATGACTCCATATGGGTTATAGTGGATCGCTTGACTAAAGTAGCCCATTTTATCCCGTGAAGACCACTTACTCTGAGATAAATTAAGCGTAATTGTACATGATCGAGGATTGTCTGTTTGCACGGAGTGCCAAAGAGGATTGTATCGGACGAAGGTACCCAATTTACCTCAAGGTTGGAATAAGTTGCATGAAGCCATGGGAACCCGTTTGAACTTCAAGATGTGACTTATCATCCATGCAGACGGATGGACAGGCCAGAAAGAGTCAACCAGGTCTGGAGGATATGTTGAGAGCTTGTGCATTAGCTTATGCTACCTCTTGGGATAAGAGTTTGCCGTATGCCGAGTTCGATTACAACAATAGTTATCAGGCTAGTTCTGAGATGTCACCTTTGAGGCCTTTGTATGGTCGACCATGTCGGACGCCATTGAATTGGAATGAGGCCGTGGCGCCGTGTCTTTGGGCCTGATATTCTTCAAGAGGTGAAGAAGCGGTCGCCATGATTAGGGAAAGGTTGAAGATAGCCCAATCACGACAAAAGAGTTATCGCGACAATCGTCGCGAGGATTTGAGTTTTGAACCGTAAGACTTTGTTTACCTCGAGTTACGCCTCTCGGGGAGTTAAGAGGTTCCATGCCAAAGGGAAACTCGCACCCGTTATGTTGGACCATTTAAGATTTTGAGCCGCAGAGGCGAAGTTGCTTATCACCGAGTTGCCGCGATCGTTAGCGAGGAGTGCATGACGTATTCCATGTGTCCCGATTGAAGAAGTGTCTCCGAGTTCCTGAGAGCAGACACCGCTAGAGTCAATTGAGTTGCAAGAGGATTTGACTTATAAGGAGCATCCCGTGAGGATTCTAGACACAATGGATCGAGAAACTAGAAACAAGTCAACCCGTTTCAGAGAGTTCGATGGAGCAACCATGAAGAAAGCGAAGCGACTTGGGAGCCGAAGAGGATTTGAAGAAAGAGTTTCCAAACCTATTCCTTTAGTAAGCCACGAATCTCGGGCGAGATTCTATTAAGGGGAGGTTTGTAACACCCCAAAATTTTGCTTTTCTTAAATTCATGTGTGATTTGGCACTTTGGTGAATTTTTGGAATTTTCTGGAATTTATTTGGATTTATTTGGAATTTATTTGAATTTATTCCATTTTGAAATAATTAAAGAATTTAATTTTGCAAATAAAATTTTGTTGGAAATATTTTATTTGAGTCCAAAATGTTCCAAAATATTTTCGTAATTTTTACGGAATTTTTCTCGAGTATTTTGCTATTTTTAATGAATTAAATGAATTACTGGGAATTATTTTAAATATTAAATCGCTGGAAAATGCGAGTGGGTTTGTACTGTTCATCCGACCGAGCCCGAGTCAGACTCGAGTTCGAGTCCGACCCGAACCGGACCCGAGCCGTGGTTGAGTCGAACCAGCTCGTAGAACCCAAACCGTCGGCCAGATTGGATCAAGATCCAACGGCCACGATTGAGCCACGTCACCGGACCCGAGCCCGACCGAGCCAGCCAGCTCGCCCGAGTCCGACCCGAACCCAAACTCACGCACCGTTGGATCTCGATCCAACGGCTGTGCGCGTGCCACGTAGCCCAGTCCGAGTCCTCGCCGGACTCCGCCGCAACGGAGCAGGTCTCGGTCTCCGTGCGTTTCACGGACGCCGAGGGGCCCTATTTAATGCGCCGCCACCGTCTTGCGTGGCGCCGACTTCCGTCTTGCACCGTAGCCCTGAACAACGTCGCTGGCGCCGCCGTCTAGCCGCAATCGCCGCCGGAGTTGCCGTAGCGTTCAGCCGTAGTTTTTCGCCGATTGCCGCCATCTCCGTCGTCCTCACCGCCGTTGAGGTCGAATCTGGAACCGGGAGGCCAAGCCGCGTCGGGAGGGACCTCTCACATCGCCGGAGCCCGCCCGACGCGCCGTTGCCGGGGTCGACGTCCCCCACTACGGCAAGCCAGCGACGCCGTGGGCCATCGACGGACTTCAAGATCTCTCAGTCGTCGGATCTCCATCCAAGGGCCCAGATTGCGCCACGTCATCTCACGGTGAGATTTCGTCCAAAATCCCGAGATCCAATCTTGGCCGTCCGATCTAGATCCAACGGTCGAGATCAACTGCGTTCACCCAACGCGTGAGTCCAGATCAATGCGGGCCGTTGATTTTCAAATCAGCGGTCGAGATCTAGCCACGCGTGTGAGATCGACCGCCGCGCGGCCAAGATGCCCACGTGGCGAGCGCGTGTCTCGACACGCGGCCCGCGGTCACGGACAACCAAACCGCACCATGACGCCACGCCGGGCGCCATGGCGCTCCGCATGTCGCTGGTCGCCCCAGCCAAGCGCCGACGCCAAAGAATGACGTCACCCATGGGACCCACTGTCGCCGTGGCCGAGCCCCCGCCGACGCCAAAGAATGACGTCACCCGAGTGGTCCCACATGTCGGGCCTCACGTGGAGCCGTGGGCCAGGTCCACAGTAGACCCGAAAGCCGAAGCGTGGGCCGAGTCCATGGACCGGTGGCGTCGCCAGACCAATCCAGTGCTGCCATGTGTCCTGCTGACGCAATAAATGATTTTCCGAAAAAGAAAATGATTTAATAAATCGGTTTAATAATTGATTTGAATTTCAAAACTTCAAACGCTTATAACTTTTGCGTTTCAACTCCGATTTGAGTGATTCAAATTTCTAAATTTGTATAAAATTGAGATCTACCTAAATATGAATTTTATTTAATTTTTGGACTAAAGTTTTTCTCTGTAAAATTATTTAATTGATTATTTAAACTTTAAATAATCATAACTTTTAACGTCTTAACTCCAAATTTGTGATTCTAGTTTCTAAAAAATCATAAAATTATGTTCTCTCTGTTTATGGATTTTATTTGGATGTTTGGACACTTTTTGCCTATTGTTTATTCGTGTATTTGCTATTTGCACGCTTTACGAGTAGACGTTGAAGTGTCGGAAGGATTCGAAGGAGAAGTATTGACTCGGGATCCAACTCAAGACCAAGAACAAGTACTTTTTGAAGGCAAGTTGTGCTTTGACCATGTTGATCCTATTTGAAATCTATTTTGATTTAAACTATTGCATGCTAGTTCAATTAGAAAAATACTTTGTTTAAACATGGGGTTAGATAAATACCAATTTCTTTGTATGACACCTTGATTATTTAAGTATGTGCCATGACCCCTTGTCACCCTAGTTGTGGATTACTAGTTGGACATTATTAAATCGCCAACATGGGTTTAGACCGCTGTAGTACCTTTGCTTAGACACACTCGTGCTCATGACATGATTTTGGACAATCAAATGTTAATATTGACTTAATGATATATTGAACCTGTTTTGGAAAGGTATCATGTGATGTTGATGGCACGTGGTGCATGGTAATCAAGCGGGGTTTGATAAAGCGATTTTCGGCCAGGGCATGTGGCAAGAGTAATGTCAGTGGGCGGTTGTGGCATTGGGAGTGTTGATTTGGTTCTTGGGTAGTCTTGCCCTGGTCACCCTAAGGACTTAACCTTGCAAGCCTTTGAACTGGGTCTAACGTGCAACCACATGTCTGTAATGGGACGGACCTAGTTGATTAAGTTGCTAATAACGCATTACTGTGGGACCTCGGGAGGTCAACTACACCCTTTGTGTAAGTTGTGCGGGGAGCGCGTCTGGGTGAGGCAGTACCCATCTAACGGTTGATTGGCCTAGACTTCGCCTTAGCGAAGGGAAGGGTTAGTCTTGCAATAACCGGAGGACCACTTGTATTGTTAGAAGTCTCAGAAAGACTTTGTTACTGAACTTCGCCTTTGTGGTGTTTGACTGTATCTTGTGGGTAAAGTGCATAACCTCTGCAGAGTTTAGAATCTATTCGAATAGCCGTGTCCGCGGTATTGGACATCGCTCGGGAATTACAATCAAGGGTTAGATTTTCTCAAAAATAACTTTGGTTTGAAAGGTTGAAATTTGGATTAATAATGAAGTTGATGGAAATGTGGATTAGGATGGGAAAGATGTTTATTAAATTCCTTGAAAAGTTATCTATGCTATACTTGCTTCTCTTTGCTTTCGAATCTACTTATGCTACTTGTCAAATGTCATTTCTTTGCAAATATACCTTGAGCTATTCCTTTGTACCAAGCCATGCATATAGTATATTAGCTTGCATTACATGCATGACTTGCTTTGAGTACCAAGTACTCACCCTTGCCACAATACAACACAGTTGAAGAGGAGGCGCACAAGCTTTGGAGGAGGAGCTCCAAGAGGATCCGTCTACTTAGGGAAGCGAGCCCGATCAGGTTACTGTGGTATCTTGGATGGCGCCACGAGTTATTTGATTTTTATTTGCTATTATTTTTCTCTGAATAAGTTTCGCCTTGCGAGGCATATATTTGTAACTTGACCATAAGGTCGAGTAACTTGATTTGACTATTTAAATAAAGTACTTATTTAGTATCGAGTGGTATGATTGTGATATTTACCGATGTTAAGGCTGTGTGCACTAGCGTGTTCTGGACTAGTGCTAGAATACACGAGGGTCCGGATTTGCAAATTCGGGGTCCCGACAGAGGTGGTATCAGAGCCATACTGACCGTAGGCTCAACCCTAAGATAGAATGGTCGTAGTGAGGATAAAACCTATTTTCTAAAGCTAAAAAGTTGTCAAGATAAGAAATGACATCTCGACTTATCCCATTCTTTCTTTTCTTGTCTCTTGCTGAATTTTCCTTACCTTGTCACGATTTAAAGATTCCGAGTTCTTACGTAAAGCACTCTTGTGACAGATGGAGGAAGAGTTCAACTACGTTGATCTGGGAGTTGGTCACGCCGCGGAACTTTGGCATATGCTACAAACTCTCGGAGATTTTGAGAAGCCGCAATACTAAGTGGAAGTGATCAGACAAGCGGGATTGATCAAGGCTTGTGACGTGAAGATCGAGGTACTACCGCTAGGAAAAAGGGCCAGGCAATCGCTCGATACAACGACCGCCAGAGATCTACAATGCGGATGGGTATCCAAGAGGTATCACGACGAGCAATGCGACGCGTTACCCGTATCACGCCAGAGAGTTGGAAACACGGTGTTCGTTATCATCCGTAGCGGCGATAACCTTCTTGACCCAAAGGCGATTCAGGATGAGGATGCCACGGTTACACGATTGGCACGATTTGTTGTCGCCAGGAGGATGTACTAGATAATACAAGCAAGGAGCTACGTAAGGCCCGCAAGGAGATCACGACAGAGAAGAACGGATGGCGGGAAGCTCAAGAGTATGTGGCACACCTTCTGCGAAGGATTGACGAGTTGGAGATGACCTTATGCGGACCGGACCGAGCGATTACTCGAGCTACACGAGCCGGATCCGGAGGAGTCGGATCTCGATGAGGACACCGCTTCTTCGACTACCACAGAGGACACCGCTTCTTCGACTACCACGAGAGGACACGATTCTTTGGACATGGCAATCGTTTCGCGCCTATGCCGCAAAGACCGCACTCCAAGCCGTGGAGGTTTTCTCGATGAGTGAGCATAGGTTCTATAGTGAGACTCCTTCGCCGAGTCGCGTCATAGAATAAAGAGTCACCCTTTAGGCGTTAGACTCCGAGTTAGTTCGATTTGGATTTTCATTGTTTCTTTGAGTGTGCGTTATGTGTTGCAAGGCCCTTAGGCATTGTAAGCAACCATACCAAGTTATTAATATCAATAATAAAGTTGGACCTTAAAGTTACACCTTTCGCCCCGCATAAGTTCCATATTACTTGTCTATTCTTGTTTCCCTCTCATCTCTAAACCTAGAGCAAATCGGCAGAGATGGTGAACACCGTGGAAACTTTGGAGGCAATGGAAGCGGTTCGCCCGAGAAAACCCCAATGAGGAGCACCAAAGACCGCCATCTGGATGTGCAGAATTTCGGAGCTTTTCGCTGCCCGGACTCGATTGATGCATGCTATGATGCAACAAATGCAACACGTCACCGCCAGGCCACTTTGCTAATCAAGTTAATCGGGGACCACGCGAATACAAGGCTGTCGAGTTCATGAGAACTCACCCACCCACTTTCTCTGGGAATGCCAATTCATTGGAGGCCGATGATTTGTTAAGATCAATCGAGAGGAAGCTACACATAGCTCAATGCATAGGAAATGAGAAGGTACTCTACGCTTCTCATCGGTTGGAAGGAACATTGGCCAGAATGGTGGGAGAACTTCGTGCCACGCAAGAGAACCCTCAAGATATCACTTGGGAAGAGTTCACGGTGCATTAAAGCGATATCACGTGCTGAAGGAATCATGGACCTTAAGAAGGAGGAGTTCGAGCATCAAGCAAGGTAATCGGCCCGATGGCGACTACGAACAAGTTCACCACAGCTAGCACGCTACGCACTGAGGATGTAGCGACAGATAAATCCAGGCAGTCTCGTTTTATGAAGGGACTTAACTCGGGATTGCAAGTAGGATTGATCACCCACACCTTCCCAGATTTCCAAGAGTTGGTGAATAAGGCGCTTATTCTTGAGGACAAGCGCAAGGAACTGGATGAGAACGAGAAGCGCATGATGCAACAAAGAAGGATCACGCCGAGGAACGCCATAGCGCTGAGAGTTGCACCAAATCAATTCTTGATTCCAACCACGAGAATGCAACAAGGACACCATCCCGGCACCAAGACACATCAATCGAACTACTGACCCCACTTCGCTAGAAACGCTTACTCGAGCGATCGGCAAGGAACAAGTGAGACTGCTGCTACAAGCGCAGAACGAGCCAGGACACTTTGCCAACAGCTGTCCAAAGAAGACAGCGAGAGTGACCCGATTCGCTTCAATCTAGGAACCACCCCAGCTAGGGCGCCCGGCCAGGAGCCACACCCGGATCGTGGTGAGAGGCCGAGTCAACCATGTCACCGCGGATGCACCTGCGAGAATGCTACGGACGTCGTCTTGGGTAAGTTACTTGTTAACTCGATACACCTGCTTGATTTTGTTTGACTCTAGAGCTTCGCTTCGTTTGTTTCGCAAGGCTTTGCTACTAGAAATGATTTGAGGATTGCAAGACTTAAGTGCATGCTTTTAGTTCAAACCCCTGGTTCCGAACTCCGAACGAAGGTAGGATGTTCCGGGGTGAGAATACTAATAGGTGGAATAGAGTTCCTAGCAAACCTTATAATTTTGGAGACCCAGACCTTAGACGTCATATTGGGAATGGATTGGTTATCCAAGCACAAGGCCGTATTGGATTGTGGACGAAGGACTATCTCAGTTGAGAGCCCGTGTGGAAACTAACAAAAGCTTTGTATGGTTTGAAACAAGCCCCTAGAGCATGGTATGATAGGCTAAAAACCTTTTTACTTGAAAAGGGCTTTTTAATGGGAAAGGTTGACAAAACTCTCTTTTTACTCAAGCAAGGCAATGATCAACTATTCGTTCAGATTTATGTTGATGATATTATCTTTGGTGGTTCATCTCATGTTTTAGTGTCTGAGTTTTCAGAAACAATGAGGAAGGAGTTTGAGATGAGTATGATGGGTGAGTTGACATACTTTTTGGGATTTCAAATCAAGCAAACGAAGGATGGTACTTTTGTGCATCAAAGCAAATATACAAGAGACTTGCTACATCGTTTTGGGATGGAAAACAGCAAGCCGATCATGACACCTATGGAGAGCACTTGCGCACTTGACCACGATGAAGATGGTGAGCCGGTTGATCAAAAGGAATATAGAAGCATGATAGGTTCACTTTTGTACCTCAACGCATCAAGGCCGGATATACAATTTCTTTGTGTGCTTGTGTGCTCGTTTTCAAGCTTCCCCACGTGCTTCACATCGACAAGGTGTCAAAAGGATTTTCAGGTATCTTCATGGAACTCAAGATTTTGGCATTTGGCTTTCTGCTTCCTCATGCATTAGTTTGAGATCTTTTACGATCTTGATTTTGGAGGATGTAGAATTGATAGGAAGAGCACTTACGGTTCATGTCACTTCTTGGGAAATTCTCTCATTGCATGGTCATCTAGAAAGCAATCTTCATTTGCACAATCAAGCTTTGAATCTGAATATGTGGCTGCTTGCTAGTTGTTGTTCTCAAATTCTTTGGATAGTAGCTACACTTAAAGATTATGGGGTTATTTTGGATAGTGTTCCTCTTACGTGTGATAACACTAGTGCAATTTGCATTGCTAAGAACCCTGTGCAACATTCAAGAACAAAACATATTGACATCAGATTTCACTTTCTTAGAGATCATGTTGAAAAAGGCAACATTGTGCTTCATCATGTGGATCTTGAACATCAATTGGCGGACATTTTCACAAAACCTTTGTCTTCTTCTCGTTTTGCTTTTATTCGGGAGAACTTGGAATTGTTTATCCAATGGGATTGTTTTGAGGAGTTTCTTTGCCAAGTTCTTTCACTTGATGAGCTCACTTTATCATATTTCTTTATATACTATATAATTGAGCTAATATATGATAATCTAAATTGTCTCACTTGAACTAAGAATGACATTGCGAAATTCACTGATCGATTGCCGATAGCTAAATACTCTGTGATATCTTACTCTTCTAGGCTTGATATTGAATCCTCTTGACAAATTTGGGCTATGAAGCAAGTGTGGTTTCAACTTTACTCTTTCATAAGACCATTTAATCATTTTTGCATGTTTATAATCAAAGAAAAGAAAAAGAAAAGGGAATAAAAAAGGGGTGTTAAAAGCAAAAGCTTCAAGTTGTATGCTTGAGCATGCTTTCCTTAAAAATAAGATGTATGCTTCAAGCATGCCATTCCCTCAAAGATAAGATGTATGCTTCAAGCATGCCACTCCTAGAAAATAAAAGAAGTATGCTTCAAGCATGCCACATGCGATTTATTGTTTAAAGATTAAATTGGTCTACTAGATTGGAGTTGAAACTACTTGCTCGCCCTAAGTTGTTAGTTGCTTCAATTTTTTAAAGCCTTGCTTTTACGCTAAGATCTTGCTTAGTACTTGGCTATAGTTGACTAAATTGAGGTTGAGATGCATGTCATTCCCTAACTTGTTAAAATCACTTCAAGATCATGTATTTTGCATACTATGTGATATATAAGGTTATATGATCGAATGAGCTCATCTTTTCCTATCTTGGCACTCCCTTGTTTCTCCTTGTGAAATCTTTGCTACAGGAAAAATTTTGAACAAATTCTCTCTTTTGTACTCTTGATGAATCCATTGTCAAAGGGGGAGATATTTTGGGAATATTTGAGAAGTTCAAAGAAAAAAGGAAAAAGTTTTTTTGGAAATTTGAGCTTTTTGGGAAAAGTTTGGAGAATTTTGGAATTCTGGACACATTGCACATTCACACACATTTTCATTCTCAGGGGAGATTTTGTTTTGCCTTTTTGTCAAGGGGAGGTTACGTGTTTTGGTGTTAATCCTTTGGATCTCAAAATCTTTTAAAAAAGAGAATGCCAATGTTCAAATCTAAAGTGGTGTTGCCAATGTTTTCATCAAGGGAGATTGTGAATCATGTGATGAAAAATTGGCTTGATCTTGTGCTGAAAAATTGGTTAGGATTAACCTTGCAAAATTGCTTGCATGAAGGACCAAACATTCAAACATCCAAAAGCAGAAACTTTGCATTTGCGCCAACCAAATAACTAAAAATCGCGTTTTTATGTATGACGGACCAAACTTTTTGGTACATCATAAACGTGATTTTGATGCTTTTACGCTTGTACAAGAAATCGCGTTTTTCCATGTATGACGGACCAAATTTTACAGTCTGTCATACATGAGCTTTGGTGACCGTTTTTCAATGTATGATGAGACCAAAGATTTTGGTACATCATACACATGCTTTGGGCGATCTCATTTTTCCCATGTATGACATACCAAACTCTTTGGTCTGTCATACACATGTTGATAGCAAACTCATACTTCCCATGTATGACAGACCAAATGTTTTGGTCTGTCATACACATGCTTTTGGCGGTTTTGAGCAAAATTGAAATGATTTGAATTTGAAATTATGAAATTTGTGATGATTTCATGATGCGTGTTTTGAAGTGGACTTTATGCAATGCTCATGTGAGTAGTTGCATGGATTGACCTTGAGTCAAGTCGTGGACTTGTGCTCGGATTTGTTTTGTGGTTTGTTCATGTGCGGTATTGCTCGAAGACGAATGTGGTCGATGACGGGACCGGAACTAGGTTCATGGAGGAACTGAGGTTCGGGACTAGGTTCAGGAGGAACTGAGGTCTTGGTGGTCAAGGATGTCATGCGGGACGTTCGGGCTAAGGGAATGGTGCACATGAAGAATGGTTAGTCACGTGAGAATGGCAGGAGGTCATTCGCGTGCAAAGTGTTAGTCACGTGAGTATGGCGGTGGCCATACGGCGTGCAAAGTGTTAGTCACGTGAGTATGGTAGGGTTGCCATACAGCGTGCAAGAGTTGTACTTTCGGCCAGGTTGGGCCAAGTAGAGTTGTGTTGGATACAGTTCCTTCTAGGGAATAGGAATCGTATTCAAAACTCCTTGTGGGTTGGTGCTTTAAATAGGTGGGGGTCTCCTGTTGAAAGGCACCAAGTAGAGCTGAGCGCATCAAGCCTTGAGCTTGGTTTTAGGGTTTGTACTCTTTTGATGAGAGTATTTTAGACAAGAAATAAAGATCAATTCTTCCAAGATTTTTGCGTGCTACAGTAACCACGTCACTACAGTGTTTTCTGTTTTGGTTCTTGTTTGCATGCTTGTTCTAATTCTAGATTGGTTTTTGATCGTTGAGTTTCATCTTGATTTGATCCATCAAAAACCTTTCTAGGGTATTGATCTAGTGTTCCTCAAAGTTTTGTTGATAAATCTTTTGAAGATCTTGTTTAATCTTGAAGTTTTGATTAGATTGATTCTCGTCAAGTTCTGGATCAGCAAGCTTGCGAAGCTTATAACTTTTGATCTGCAAGTCCGATCGAGCTGATTCTTTTTGGGTTCGATTCGTATTGGAATCTAGTTTCTCGTGTCCAAATTTCAAATCAATCTAACGGTTGGATCTCTGGGAATTCGCGTTTTACCAAACCTCTGTCATTCTGTTTTTGTCGAAAACGAGGCAATTATTTGGTTCTGTTTTGGGGTGAACTTTTAATAGATCAAGAATTTGGTTTTAGCTTCCACACAATCATTCATCCCCCCCTCTGATTGCTATATTCGATCCTACAGTACCTGTGTAGAGAGCGATCCCGCGGGACTTGACTCCGCGGTGACTGAGGGTGCTACCGGAGAGCCAGCTACCACCGACCCGCAAGCAGAAGAACAAGGCAAGCACCTATGCATCTTGAACCCTGTGTAACTGTATTTTTGCAAATCAATGGCTTAATTGTGAATTACATACTGCATTAGGAATTGAATTGTGGATAGGATTAGATCCTAATTGTTGCACATACCCTCCTTCATACTTGTCGAACACCTCCATTGAAGCTAGATTATGGGTATTAATTGTGTCATGCTTAGTATGCTTAGAAGTCGGGTTGGGCCAAGTGGTGGAAGGTTCCACCGCTTAAGATTATTTACTTCACAAGTATTGGGTTGCAATGGGTTACTTATGAGAAATTGAATGGTTGAAATTGGAGACCGGGCGGGAGAGTTGGACGTTTGGGTAAGGAGACCCAAATGTGGTAGTCCCGCCTGAGTCAGCTAAGGACCGATCCGATGTTTAACTGTGGCTGAGCACCATTAGGTTGATCGCATGCCCGATTATGGTACGGTAAGTCGCTCTTTCATCGCATGCCGTTCGATGGGCCATGCCCTCATGCGGTTGGACGTGGTTGAGGGCGAGGCCTAGGCCGGCTCTCGAGCGCCAAGCTGGGCTTGGGCCGCTCGAGGGGGTGCTAGGTTTTCGGGCCGCATGAAGATGCCTCAACGAATGGGTATGGATGGGAGGGGGTTGACATGAGGTTCCTTTGTGGCACATGTCGTGTGATCAATGCTTCCCTGCAGGGTTAATTAAGCGATTCGAATTGCCGCGCTCTCGGATATGAGCACGCTTGGTCAGCTGTTACTACACGTAGTAATAACTTGAACTGAAGTTCGCCGTTGGGCTTGAGCTCGAAACGAATGTGGAATAATTGTTGTGAATTGTTAAATGTTAACTTCATCTAGTGGTAGACGCTGTTACAACCGCTTTAAAATTGTGAATTGAGTAGCTCGAGTCACTAAACACCAAATGATAAGCAATTCAGCAACAGTTTACCTTGAGCCTATTCCTTGCTACATCCAGAATGCATATCCCTTTTGGAGTCGGTCATATATGGACCAAGGGTAAGACTTGCGAATGCCTTCTGTACTCAGGCTTCTGCTTTTGTGGTTTTGCAGGTGAGGACCCAGCGGGGTGTGAGTTTTGCCCCTACTGTCTGTCGGTGACCGGGCGGGGCACCAAGTAGAGGCTGTCGACGCGTGTGCGCCCGGAAGTGTTCAGGGCATGACACTTCCGGAGAAGTTTTACTTTTGTTGTATAGGATAGGGTTGGACCTTTTGGTTGTACAGCTACGCTTGTGTTTTGTAATGCCATTTCGTTCTCTTTCGTCTCGTCTTGTGGGTGCGTTTGTTTGGTCGTTCTTTGGGCTTCCGTGTGCCGTGTTGTGTGTTTTGTTGCTTCCGCGATTCTTGCGCCTCTGGTAGTGAAGTTTGGGGCTCGATGCCCCTTTGTGTGAATTGAGTTTTGATATGGCTTTGGGAACCGGTATGTGGGGATCCTGGGCGAGTTTCGGATCGCATACCGGGGGAATACCAGGATGGTTGTCGGATTGCTTGGATGTCCCTAGAGTTGTCTCAATTGGGCTTGGGTGTTAGCACCGAGATCACCTCCGGTGATTTGTTGCTAGGATCCAAATCCGATGGGAGCGACTGTTCATCCAACAATTTGAGGACGATCTGGGCGGCTCCTCTCACGTTGGCTCGCCGAGCCAGGCCATGGCAGCATATAGGAACAGTTGTTCTGCATAGCTCCATACTGTTTGGCTTACGTGTCATGTATTTTGTGAAGAGAACATACTGGTTTGACATATATAAGGTTTCCTTCACTGACTCAACTATCAAGAGAAATATGAAATACTTTGCATGCTTTGCCTATGTTAACATTTGTTTTGTTAATCCATGCAAGTTTGGAACATATATGCATCCACATGTCATAGTGATGCCCCTCATCATCTTTTTTCTGAAAATACAAGTCATTAATCATACTAAATTCCCTACATGGACTGGGCTACCGAGCAACTGTGTCATCTGTGGTAGTCGAAGAAGCAGTGTCCTCCTCAAGCTCCGGCTCCTCCGGTGCAGCTCGTCTTGGCTCAGTCTTGCTCGGCTCTGGTGCGTACAATGCCGTCTCTAACTCTCCAATCCTTTGCAGAAGGTAAGACACATACTCTTGAGCTTCCCGCCATCTGTTCTTCTCTGTCGTGATTTCTTTGCGGGCCTTCTGTAGCTCCTTGCTTGTATCATCGAGTACGTCCTCCTGGGCGACAATAAGTCGTGCCAACTGTGTAACCATGGCATTCTCATCCTGAATCGCCTTCTGGTCAAGAAGGTTATTCTTCTTGTGGATGATCTGGAACACCGTGCTCTCCAATTCTCTGGCGTAGATACGGGTAATGTGCCGCATTGCTCGTCGTGACGCCTCTTGGATACCCATCTGCATTGTAGACCTCCTGGCAGTGCAGTGTATCGGGCGATTGCCTTGGCCCTTCTTCCTAGCAGGTACCACAATCTTCACGTCACAAGCCTTGATCAATCCTGCTTGTCTGATCACGTCCACTTGGTATTGCGGCTTCTCAAAATCTCCGAGAGTCTGTAGCATACGCCAAAGTTCCGCGGTGTGACCAACCTCCAGATCTACGTAGTTGAACTCTCCCTCCATCTGTCACAAGAGTGCTCACGTAAGAACTCGAAATTTTTAAATCGTGACAAGGTAAGGAAAAATTCAGCAAGAGACAAGAAAAGAGAGAAGGGAATAAGTCGAGATGTCATTTCTTATCTTGACGAACTTTTAACCTTTAGAAAATAGGTTTTAACCTTTCTACGACCATTCTAGCTAGGGTTGAGCCTACGGTCAATATGGCTCTGATACCACCTCTGTCGGGACCCAAATTTGCAAATCCGGACCCTCTGTGTATTCAACACTAGTCCAGGAACGCGCTAGTGCACACAGTCTTAACATCGGTAGATATCACAATTATACCACTCGATACTAATAGAGTACTTTAATTAAATAGTCAAACTGGTTGCTCGACCTTATGGTCAAGTTACAAATATACGCCACGCAGGGCGAAACTTATTAAAAGAGAAATAATAGCAGCGGAAAATAAGATAACTTCGTGGCGCCATCCAGTATACCACAGGCAACTGATTGGGCTCGCTCCCTAAGTAGACGGTTCCTCTTGGAGCTCCTCCTCCAAAGCTGGTGTAGTCTCCTCTTCAACTGGTGTTGTATTGTGGCAAGGGAGAGTACTTGGTACTCAGCAAGTCATGCAGAAAATGCAGCTAATATACTACATGCATGGCTTAATACAAAGGAGTGGCTCAAGGTATATTTGAAGTAAGAGCATTTAACAAGTATCATAAGTAGATTCGAAAGCAGTAGTAACAAGTAAAGCATAAATAACTTTTCAAGGGGTTTAGTAAACATCTTTCCCATCCTAATCCACATTTCTATCAACATCATTATTAATCCAACCCAACCATTCAAGTCCAAGTTATTTTTGAGAAAGTCTAACCCTTGACTGTAATTCCCGAGCGATGTCCAATACCGCGGACACGGCTATTCGAATAGATTTTACACTCTGCAGAGGTTATGCACTTTACCCACAAGATACAGTCAAACAACACAAAGGCGAGTTCCCGTAACAAAGTCTTTCGGAAACTTCTAACGAGACAAGTGGTCCTCCCGGTTGTTGCACACTAACCCTTCCCTTAGCTAAGGCGAAGTTTAGGCCAACCAACCATTAGATGGGTACTGGCGCGACCCGATGCGCTCCCGTACAACTTACACAAAGTGTATAGTTGACCTCCTGAGGTCCCACAGGTACGTTATTAGCAACTTAATCAACTAGGTCCGTCCCATTACGGACATGTGGTTGCATGTTTGACCTAGTTCAAAGGCTTGCAAGGTGAAGTCCTTAGGGTGAACAGGGCAAGACTACCCGAAGAACCAAACCAACATTCCGGGTGCCACAACTGGCCCACCCGATCAATCTTGCCACATGCCCCGGTCGAAAACTATTTATCAAACCCCAGTTGATTACCATGCACCACGTGCTATCAACATCACATGATACCTTTCCAAAACAGGTTCAATATATCATTAAGTCAATATTAACATTTGATTGTCCAAAATCATGTCATGAGCACGTAGCAGGTCTAAGCAATATACTACAACGATCTAATTTCCCATGTTGGCATTTTAGTAATGTCCAACTAGTAAACCACAACTAGGGTGACGAGGGGTCATGGCACATATTTAATTAATCAAGGTGTCATACAGCAATCTGGTATTTATCTAATTTCCCATACTTAAATAAGGTATTTTCTAATTGAACTAGCATGCAATAAGTTAAATCAAAATAGGTTTCAAAATAGGGTCAATATGGTCAAAGCATAACTTGCTTTCAAAAAGTACTTGTTCTTGGTCCTGAGCTGACTCCTGGGTCAACACTTCTCCTTCGAATCCTTCCGGCACTTCAACGTCTACTCGTAAAGCGTGTAAATAGCAATACACGAATAAACAATAGGCAAAAAGTGTCGAAACATCCAAATAAAATCCATAAACGAAGAGAACATAATTTTTTGAATTTTTAGAAACTGGAATCGCTCAAATCGGAGTTAAAACACAAAAGTTATGATTATTTAGAGTTTAAATAATCAATTAAATAATATTACAGAGAAAAACTTTAGTCCAAAAATTAAATAAAATTCATATTTGAGTAGATCTGAATTTTATGAATTTTTAGAAATTTGAATCGTTCAAATCGGAGTTGAAACGCAAAAGTTATAAGTGTTTGAAGTTTGAAACAAAATCTGAAATCATTATTTCGAATTAATAAATCATTTTCTTTTTCGGAAATTAATTATTGCGTCAGCAGCGACATGTGGCGACCTCGATTGGGCGGTGGCGTCGGTACCGGCTCATGGGCTCGGCCACGGCAGCTTGGTCCACCGTGGACTCGGTCCACGGCTTACGTGTCGGCCCGGCGGGTGGGCCCCTCGGGTGACGTCATTCTTGGCGTAGCGGGGCTCGGCCACCAGTCGCGGTGGTGGGACCACCGGTGACGTCATTCTTGGCGTCACTACACTACCGGGTGGCGGCCCGGCGTGCCGGGCGCCATGGCGTCGGCGTGGCGTCATGGTGTAGTTTGGGCTGGCGTGACATGCGGGCCCCGCGTGTCAGAGACACGCGCTCACGCGCCGGCACGGTGCGGTGGCACACGTGGCTCGATCCGAGCCGTTCGATTTGGATCGGACGGCTCCAAACGCATATAATCGCCTACGGCTCCTACGTGGCTCAATCTCACCCTAGGATCAAGATCTAACTACCGCCAATGAATCCGAGTTGAAACAAGAATCGCCACGTGGCCTCACCTCGTGTGTCGGATGAAGATCGAGCGGTTGATAGAGCTCGCGAGGTCCGGCGATGGCGCCGGCGAGGCTAGGGTACCGGGATGAAGGCAGCGACTCCCGCGTGGCGTTCAGGGGCTCTGGCGAGGTGAGTGGTCCTAACCGTCGCGTCACAGTCCTGGGGTCTCGGATCTGGGCTTAGACGGCGGAGGGCGGTATCGGCGGCGAAATCGTCCAAACTCGCGGCGGTCCCTTGCGGACTCCGGCGAGCGATTGCGCGAGGATGGCCGCGGCTTGGGCACGGGTAGCTAGGGCAAAAGAAGCGCACGGGCAAGGGCTACGCGGTGGCGAGGTTGAGCTCTTAATGGGCTGTTTGGTTGCCTTCTCTCGCGAGTCTGGCCCGTTCCACTCAGCCAGGCTGATGGGATACAGGATGCACAGATGCAGAGATGGTGTTTGGCTGAGTGTTTAGGAGGTAGGTATTTTAAAATTTAAATATTTTGAAAATTATATAGCAAGTGTGATCTAGTTTTGTTCGAAAAAATATCAGGAACTCATTTTTGAAATCGGTTCGGTAATCGGAGATGCTAATCAAAAGATATAAACAAAAAAGAAAAAAAAAGAAACTTACATACCCACGTGGCACCACATGCATGGTTGAGAGTGGCCTCTTGCGCAGAACACGAAGCTGCATCCAGAGATACGCCCATTTTCTACGTATCTCCAGAGCCAGGCTGCATGGAGAATCTTGCATCCAGAGAGCCAGGCTCAAAACTAGATGCATGCAACCAAACACGAGAAAAAAGCAAGATTCTGCATCTGTAGATGCAAATCTCTGTACATGCAGGCAACCAAACAGCCCATAAATAGGGCCTCGACGTGCGCGAAAACCGGAGAACCCTAACGAGCTCGGAGGCCCACGGCGGCGCTATCCGAGTCCGACTCGGTGGAGACGACGCAATCGGAGCCATCCACGTGGCCCCGATCTACGGCCGAGATCGCCCGGCGCAACGGGTCCGAGCCGGATCCGGTTGGATCGGTGCGACCCATATCCGACCGTTGGATTTCGATCCAACGGTCCGGATCAGTCAGGGTTCGACCGGATCACGTGGCTTGGGTCGGACTCGAGTCCGACTCGGGTTCCGACTTGGTTGGATGAACAGTACTTGACCCGACTCGATTTTCCAGCGATTTAATATTTAAAATAATTTCCAGTAATTCATTTAATTCAAGAAAAATAGCAAAATACTCAGAAAAATTCCAGAAAAATTCTGGAAAATATTTTGGAACATTTTGGACTCAAATAAAATATTTCCAACAAATTTTTATTTGCAAAGTTTAATTCTTTAATTATTTCAAAATGGATTAAATTCAATAAATTCCAAATAAATCCAAATAAATTCCAGAAAATTCCAAAAATTCACCAAAGTGCCAAATCACACATGAATTTAAGAAAAGCAAAATTTTGGGGTGTTACAGATGTAATTATACTAGATAGATCCACGCGTGTTGCCGCGCCGTGCAAAATTTGATCCAATTTTTTGGGAAAATAACCAGTGTAAGGATCTAAACGCAATTTTATTTTTTCAGAGGGACTTTTGGCTAAGAGGACGACGTGGCCGGCTGGCTACTCCGTAAATCTTGCAGGCATAATAGATATATTTTATCGAAAAAAACGGAGAAAGGATCTTCTTTTGACGAGTTTAACATTATATACGTTCATCGGTGAATAATACATGTTTCAAAAATACTATAGATCGAGTTGCAAAAAAAAAGAGATACATCTCTACATATATTTTTTATTCCAGAAAATATTAGAAATTGAGATAAAAAAATAGAGACATAGAGTTGTACACATATTTCTTTTGACGAATTTGGTTAACACTCTATTATTACCCGATCAACTTTCTTTTGTCGAGTTTAACACTCTATGTGTTAACCGGGTAATAATACATATTCCAAAAATTATTAGAGATGTTAACCTTCTTTTGTCGAGTTTAGCACTTTATGCGTTCACCAAGTAATAATACATGTTTTGGATAATATTAGAAATCGAGTTGGGAAAAAAAATCTAGAGATTAGAGATCGATTTGAAAAAAAAAAGGTCTAGTGATAGAGCTACACACATATTTGTGTTGCCAAAAATATTTTTCCCAGGAAAAACAGAGAAATGATCATGTTCCAGAAATTATTAGAGATGACAACCTTCTTTTGTCGAGTTTAACACTATACGCGTTCACCGAGTAATAATACATATTTCGAAAAATATTAGAGATCGAGTTGGAAAAAAATCTAGAGATAAGAAATCGAGTTGGAAAAAAAGTCTAGAGATAGAGTTGTACACAAATTTCTTCTGACGAAAATATTTTTTCCGGGAAAAACGGAGAAAGGACTTGAACGTAAGAAATGAGGATCTGTTTGCTATCTTTTTGGACCTGATCGCTATGCTGGAAAATTAGAAAAGGATTTGTTCAAGATTTGCATTTAGCGGAGGTTTTTTTTCCATAAAGTAACGAACGGGGGACCTGACCGTAATTCAAAAAGATTTTTTTTGCCTTCACAAAAAATCGCGGAGAACCTTTTTTGTAATTTACAGGGATCTATCCATAATTTAGAATAAATAGAGGGACTTTTTGCAAAATGAAGGGGGGCTGACTTGGAGGCTTTGGTTCCTCCAATCATAGGCCTTATAAGGGTGTCATTAATATAACCGTATCCTGTACATATAAACTTCACAAATCTGGCGATAGCATAGAACAATTTACACCTACAGCGTATCATATCAACATCCATTCCCTAAAAAATAAGTATGTACTAGATGCTTAAGAGCATCTCCAATAGTGTAGTCAACTACTAGCTATAAGAAGTGTACATGTCATCTAGCTAATAGACAACCTCTCCAATGGACTAGCTATAGCATTGTCTACAAAATTAAATATGGGCCCATATGTAAGAGGTGATAAATGCATTGGAATCAGCTATAGCCTGACTATAAGTTAGTAGCCAGTCTATATCTCTCCCTTCCTTTTCTCTCATCCACCTAAGCAAAATGCTGAGTTGGCACCCTTATAGCTCGCTGAAGTGGCACCATTGGAGATGCCCTAATAGATACTCTCTCACATCATAAAGACATGTTGATTTGGACATTGTTTTTACAACACAACTTTGACCACTAATTTTTATTGTAATATATCTATAAAGCATAATAAAATCATAATATTATGAAATTACTTTTTGGGACAAACATACACATATAATTTTCATGTATTTAATTTAAATATTTAAAAAAATATTGATAGCAAAAGTTTTTAAAATTTAACTACATATATCTAACGACATTTATTTGTAGCCGGAGAAAGTAAACAAACACCGCACCTAGACCAACCCAATTGTAGGAGAGGAAAATACTAAACGAAAAACTATTGGTTGTAATAATAATAATAATAATAATAATAATAATAATAATAATAATAATAATCATCATCATCATCATCATCATCATCATCATCATCATCATCATCATCATCATCATCATCATCATCATCATCATCTGAGATTGGTGCTGGTCTATGTGGTAAAATATAGCAGTGGACTTGAGGAGGTGAGGTTCAAGGTTCGGTCGTAAGGAAATTTTCGTCAAAAATATTTGTCCTTTTGCTTATAGGAGAATTGATCAATTGCTCTATTTTAATTAATGTAATTGATCATTTATCTTTTATATCTTTTTAGAAAAATATACACATATAATATATGATTTTAAAGTTTGTATGTTAGTGAGATACCCTAACATAAATAATCAATGATAGATAAGTGAAAGTAAATCATCTGCCAGTTCTAAAATAAACTAGCCTGAATGTGCGGCGCACGCCGCACCATGTAAAATTTACTCTATTTTTTTCTAAAAAAACAATAGGAGGACCTAAACATATTTATTTTCGAAGCGATTTTAACACTCTATATGTTCACCGGTGAATAATACAATTTTCAAAAAATATTATAGATCGAGTTGCAAAAAAACTACAGAGATACAGTTGTATACATATATTTCTTATTCCGAAAAATATCAGAAATCGAGTTAAAAAAATAGAGAGATAGAGTTGCACACATATTTCTTTTGACGAATTTGGTTAACACTTTATTATTACCCGTTAACTTTCTTTTGTCGAGTTTAACATTATGCGTTAACCGGGTAATAATACATGTTCCGAAAAATATTAGAGATGCCAACCTTCTTTTGTCGAGTTTAACAATCCATGCGTTCACCGAGTAATAATATATATTTCGAAAAATATTAGAAATCGAGTTTGGAAAAAAGTCTAGAGATTAAAGATCGAGTTGAGAGAAAAAATCTAGAGATAGAGCCGTACACATATATCAGTTGATGAAAATATTTTTCCCGGGAAAAACGAAGAAAGAACCTAGACATATATTTCTTTTGACGAATTTGGTTAACACTTTATCATTACCCGGCTAACCTCCTTCTATCGAGTTTAATACTCTATGTGTTAACTGGGTGATAATGCATGTTCCGAAAAATATTAGAGATGCTAACCTTCTTTTATCGAGTTTAACACTCTATGCGTTCACCGAGTAATAATACATGTTTCGAAAAATATTAGAGATCGAGTTGGGAAAACGTACACATATTTCTATTGACGAAAATATTCTTTCGAAAAAAACGGAGAAAGGACCTGGACGTAAGGGCTGGGAACCTGTTTATTATATTTTTGAACTTAATCGCTATTATGAAAAAAAATAGAAAATGGCTCGTTCGAGATTCGTATTTAGCGGGGGGTTTTGCTGTAAAGTAACGAACCAAGGACCTAAATGTAATCTGAAAAAGTTTTTTTTATACTGACAAAAAATCACAAAGGATCTCTTTGTAATTTACAGGGACTTATCTGTAATTTAAATAATATAGAGGGTTTTTTTTTTTGCAAAATGGCATGGGGGTGAGGTGGATAGCTTGAGAGGGCTCCAATTCTTTCCCACATAATAGATTAGAAATTGAGTTACAAAAAATAGAGAGATAGAGTTGCACACATAATTCTTTTGACGAATTTAGTTAACACTTTATTATTACCCGTCAACCTTCTTTTCTCGAGTTTAACACTATGCGTTAACCGGGTAATAATACATGTTCCGAAAAATATTAGAAATGCCAACCTTCTTTTGTCGAGTTTAACAATCCATGCGTTCATCGAGTAATAATACATATTTCAAAAAATATTAGAAATCGAGTTTGGAAAAAAGTCTAAAGATTAAAGATCGAGTTGGGAGAAAAAAATCTAGAGATAGAGCCGTACACATATATCTGTTGATGAAAATAATTTTTTCGGGAAAAACGAAGAAAGAACCTAGACATATATTTCTTTTGACGAATTTGGTTAACACTTTATTATTACCCGGCTAACCTCCTTCTGTCGAGTTTAATACTCTATGTGTTAACAGGGTGATAATGCATGTTCCAAAAAATATTAGAGATGTCAACCTTCTTTTATCGAGTTTAACACTCTATGCGTTCACCGAGTAATAATACATGTTTCGAAAAATATTAGAAATCGAGTTGATAGAAATCGAGTTGGGAAAACATGCACATATTTCTATTGACGAAAATATGTTTTTCGGGGAAAACGGAGAAAGGACCTGGACGTAAGGGCCGGGGACCTATTTGTTATATTTTCGGACCTAATCGCTATTATGAAAAATTAGAAAAGGGTTCGTTCGAGATTCGTATTTAGCGGGGGACTTTGCTGTAAAATAACGAACCAGGAACCTAAACAGAATCTAATTTTTTTTTATACTCACAAAAAATCACAAAGGATCTATTTGTAATTTACAGGGACCTATCCGTAATTTAAATAATATATAGATGTTTTTTTTTTTTGCAAAATAACATGCAGATGACTTGAGGGGGCTCCAATTCTTTCCCGAATATATATGGGCGTTGCAAACCACGCCCCCACCCCCCATAAAAAACCCAAAAATCAAACCCGCTTCGTCCCTTGCTTTTCTTCTATCCTTCCGTGTCCGTGTCTTCTCTTTCTCCGCACAGAGAAACCAAGAATCACCGAATTGGGGAAGAAGAGAAGCCGAGGGGAGATTCGACTAGAGAGGACTTCGCGAGGGCGAGCGGTAGCTCGAGGGGATTCGCGGAGGCGGGTGGGTGGCCGGTGGGGGAATGGCGGCGGAGAGGCAGCTAGTGGTGGCCGTGGAGGGGACGGCGGCGCTGGGCCCGTACTGGTCCGCTATTGTGGCCGACTACGTCGAGAAGATCGTGCGGTACGCCGTGCTTCCTGGCCCCGTTTCCCGTTTCGTTGTTCAGTACGGTCGTGCTGATTAGTTATTTCGTGGCTAGGGTTTTGGTGTGCAAGGTAGGTAGGAGGAGTATTGTGGGGAGAACTTGCTGTGGGAGGATTCTACCTCTGTTTCTTGATCCTTGGTTAGGGTTTTTGTGTGCAAAGCAGAGTTGAAGTGTTTGGGAGGAGAACTAGGCGTGGGTGGAGAACTTAGCCTCTCCGATTGGTTTGTCGTGGGTGGGTGGGTTGTTTCTGGGAGTGATATTCATGTGGAAGGATCGAATTATTGTATGTTGGTGCGTCGATTTGAGCTTTCTTGATTGACCCGTGGAAAATCGGACCTTTTTTGGAGCTTGGAGTTGGATTGTTTGGGCCTTCTTGACTGGGTTTTCTTGATTATTAACTGTTGACTGGGTGAGAAGTACGTCGTTGACTGTGTTTAAGGTGATTGATGTTTAAAAGATTGGAGCTCGTGGTGCTTGAGGGTGGAATTTAGTATTTAGTTATCTGTGTGTCTTTGAGATGTAATTCTGTTTGAATCTTATTTGTTGAATATTGCTTGTGTCAATCTTGGTGGGAAATTTGGATCTTCAGCTGTTTTTTTTCTTCTCACATTCTTGCTCGGAAAATTAATGTGCATTAGCTTTCATTCCATGATAATTGATAAATTTGTAAGAGCAGAGCTGCATCATCTTGGTATGAAAATTAGTAAATTCTGGATGAACGGGTAGATATTAGGCCATTAGGCATTGATTGCTCTCTAGATATTCCTTAGTTTCCGTTGATTCCATAAGATGTATACTTTCAAAGTATCATTGGGCATGTCTGTAGATTATTGACAAAATATAGCGTAATGCATCTTCTTAGGTTAATGCTATTCGGTTGTTACTCCTTTCTTAGTTTCCCCCTTTACCCATTGAAAGGTGTGCCTCTGGTGTGTAGATCACTTGATCTCAATTTAAAAATTGCAGCTTTCAAGGTTGGGGTGGATTGGTTAACCTACCACATTGGCTCTCGTTTAGGTTGGTTTGACTTCGAGATTCAGACTGGGCACTCATTATAGTTGTCAGTCTAATTAGCTTTAGTTGAGGTTTTCATAGGGAAGGAAAAAAAGGTTCCCAGTGCTGGAGTTTGTTCTATTCCAATTCTCAGGAAAACATATTTTAACTTTTGGTATCTCATTGTGTCTCTGATGATTGTATGATTCATCTGTACAACCAGTTTACGGTTGTTGCTTAGTTGAATTCTGTTTTGTTATTGCTGTTGCTTAGATGAAGTTCAGATTTCCATTCGAGTGGTATAGGTGTTGAATGCGTTTGTCAGTGCTTAGTTGAAGTTCAGTTTTCCGTTAGAGTGGTATGGGTGTTGAATGCGTTTATCAGAAGTTACGAACCATTTTTTGTTGTTGTGGTCAATCATGTTGACCATATCGTTTCAAACTGTAACTTAAGGTAGGTGGGAGTTTCTCCTTGAGTATTTCATTGTTTCTAATGTAGGTAGGTCAGGTGGTTGTCAAACTTTAATTCGCTCTGGATTCTCACATGTGTAGTGACCTATCACAGCTTCAATTCTTTTGACTTATGCTGAATATCTTCTAACAAGATTTTGTTTAAATAATCTGAATTATCATGCTAGGAGTTTTGGTTAATTATTCTAGATACCTAGTCCAATGTCCCCAACTTTATTTCCACACAACTATATAATGTAATGTTGCATTTTTAGCATCACTAATTCATGATGAAATTTTAAATATGTGCAGGAGTTTTTGTGCAAATGAACTGGCAGGGCAGGTAACCCCCTCCTGATCATTCGTTTATGATCCGAGTCTTTAATTGATCCATGATTCCTTATATTGTGTCTAAGGGTAACTTATTCCTGATCTGTGCAGAAGGTTGCAGGGGCACCCCCTGAGCTTGCATTAGTTGTCTTTCATACCCATGGACCTTACAGTGGTACGCTTCAATATCCTCCATGCCCTTATAATTTAATGTACAATGTTACGATTCATCACCAGTTCACCATTAATTCATATTTAATTCTGTATCAAGGGCAATTTATGAAAATGAGCTCCTGTTGTAATGCAGCTTTTGGTGTTCAACGAAGTGGATGGACAAAAGATGTGGATGCTTTTCTTTCATGGTTATCAGGAATATCATTTAGTGGTGGAGGCTTCAGTGAAGCTGCTATTTCCGAAGGTCTTGCTGAAGCGCTGATGGTATTGAAGTGTTAACATTGTTTACTATTTCACCGCAAATAATTAATTTACTCTGGTGTGGATGTATCATCATTCATCCTTGTCCAAAAAGTTTGTTCTAAAATCTCAAATGTTGCAGATAATTATCTACTTGAATTAGGTATTTACGATGACAAAATGCCTCTTGTAGTACTGTGTAATTTTGCCACTTCATCTACTATTTTGTTGAATTGTGCTCATTTGTCATAGGACATTTCCTGCGAATTGGTAAATCCAGTTTTATAACAAAGATGTTTTAGTTTTCCAGTTGAAGCAAAATATCTGTTTCTTTCTCTCCTTGCTGCCAAAGTTATGGGTGCGTTTTGTGTAATATTCTTTATCCACACTTCTTTTTCCATAGTATAAACAATTAGCTGGACCTGAACATTATTTTGCACTTCTAGTTTTCTACCATGGTAATTAAATTATTCTCTGAAACTCAACTTTTTAGTATTACACATGATTGTTCTTTTTAGAATATTATATCATGATAGCGTTGTTCTTCACTTCTGTTGCTATGTTGATTGTTGACAACATATTTATTGTCATGTTTATTTTCCTTTATGCAACTAGATGCTCCAGGGCAGTTGTGCTAACACCCAGAATCATCAAAACCCTGAAGCACAAAAGCATTGCATACTTATTGCTGCAAGTAATCCTTACCCACTGCCTACGCCTGTCTATCATCCTCCTGTTCAAAGCAGTGATCACAAAGAGAACAATGAAGCAGCAAAAGAATCTTGCCTTGCTGACGTCGAAACTGTTGCGAAATCATTTGCTCAGGTGCTACATAAATACTTCTATCTTGCATATAATTGATTACTTCTTGTGTCTTAGTGAAGTGGTTAGCGATACTTTGTTGGATCTAATTTATTTTATCTATGTAGTGCTCTGTATCATTGTCGGTGGTGTCTCCTAAACAGCTTCCAACGCTTAAGGCAATATACAATGCGGTAATTTCATTTTTTTTTTTGTTGTGTCAATTTCTTACATAATTATTCCCTTTCTCTGGTAATTTAGTTGTTTAACTATTCCATTGATGGTATTATAGTTGCACCTTTATTTTGACCATAGTTGTCACGGCGGTCCGTCTAGGCGCGGCAAGCTCAGACTGCTTGAACGCCCTAGGCGTTCGCCTAGGCGATGATTAGACGATGAAAATAATAAATATTATCTCATATGACATGGAATTAAGTTGAATATAAAGCAAAAGATGTGTATCTTCAATGCCCATATGTTCTATGGTCAATATAAATCTATAATCAAGTGTATAACGTGCCCGCTGCCCCCTATGAAAACTTACAGGTCTTTCCATTTTCAATTATCTATTGAAGTGGTAGATAGCAATTAAGAATTATGTGGAATATTAAGCTTGAATTCAAGAAAGGGTTACCTGCCAAAATTCAAGAAAGGGTTACCTGGGTGGGCATCCTAGAAGCTACTGGAGCAATTTCATTTCCCGTTGCTGCAAGAATGTAAACACAATCATCATGAGAGATGCCATCCAGTTTTATTTGATGACAAATATTATTTTGAAATTTCAAGACAGAGTAATCCATACATTGAATAAATGAAACTTGCTCTGGCAGCCATGTATCCAAAGTAACAGATCTTACCTGCATCAGGAAGGAAATCTTTTGTTAGAACGATAAAAACATCAGGTTATCCTCTTTTGGTAACAGACAAAAAAAGGTTCTATCCATGACAGTATGACCTATGAAGATGTAGAAATGTGCAATCTTCAATGCTTACATCATAAAAATTAGGTGGAGTTGCAGAAATATACCTCATATGAAAGGAAATTAGACACGAGAAGCAAGCAAATAAGTAGTTCCAAATAGAAGGGCATAGATAGTTCCAAATAGAACAACAAATGATACAACTAGTTTCAAATAACACTACAAAGTATCAAAGTTCATATGTCATAACAAAAGTAAAAGCCCACATCACAAAGAGTGAAATAGTAACAATTTTACTCATCATCCAACTTCAAACTATGCCTCTCAATATTTTCTTCACCGCTCTCTTGAGAAAGAATTTGCGGTGCTTGACCGAAGTCACCTTCAACATTCTCACATCACACACAACATCATCTTCTTCGTCGGAGCCTAGATCATGGGGGGTAGATGTAGCAACTCCACGCCTAGCATAAACTTGAACTTCATCTCCATGAGCTCTCCTAGGAAGGTTGCAACCCTGAAGAGAGGATGATGCACTGACAGCTTCATCAACATGATCCCATAAAAGATCATCCTCACCGGCATGCACTTGCTCGGTGTCCTTATTGGTCCATTCATTCTCCCATTGAATTGTTTCTAGGGGTAGAAGTGAGAGGAAATAGATAGAATCAGCCACACCCCTTCTTGGGTGATTGGGCTCTTTATATATACATCCTCTAGGGATAAGTATGGAAGGTTACAACAGATTTGATAAAATCTAATCTATCTATATATAGCTAGAACAAATATAGAAGGCTATAATATTTAGCCATAGAACAAGATAACGGAAAACTCTAACACCCCCCCGCAGTCGAAGCGGGAGTTTGGTGAACTCCGAAACTGGAACGGAAATCCAGAAACAGCTTGGAGGGGAGGCCTTTGGTCATAATATCTGCAAATTGAAGAGCAGAAGGAACATGAAGTACTTTGACTTGTCCAAGGGAGACTTTTTCGCGCACAAAATGAATATCAATCTCAATGTGCTTGGTGCGCTTATGCTGGACAGGATTCGCTGACATATAAACTGTGCTAACATTGTCGCAATAGACAACGGTAGCCTTTTGAAGAGGAAGATGAAGCTCCTGCAGAAGATGCCGCATCCAGCAGCATTTAGCAACATGGGCGACAGCGCGGTATTCCGCTTCAGCGCTGGAGCGAGAGACGATTGCTTGTCGTTTAGAGGACCAAGAAATGAGGTTGTCTCCGAGGTAAACACAAAAGCCGGAGGTAGAACGCCGAGAATCGAGGCAGCCAGCCCAATCGGTGTCTGAGTATGCAATCAGATCGGATGAGGAGGATGCATTGAGATGAAAGCCAGCATCAATAGTACCCTTAATATACCTCAATACACACTTGGCCAGAGCAAGGTGGGATTCACGGGGATCATGCATATGCAGGCACGCTTGTTGAACAGCATATTGGATATCTGGGCGAGTCAGGGTGAGGTACTGAAGGGCACCTGTAATGCTCCGATATTCCGCTAGATCAGAAACTTTAGGTCCTTCAGTGGCTAAGAGCTTGGGCTGAGTGTCAACTGGTGTTATGGTTTGGTGACGGTCGCTCATACCGGCGCGACGAAGGAGGTCTGAAGCATACTGTCACTGAGATAATAATAACCCATCAGGTGATCGGGTTACAGATATGCCAAGAAAGTAATGAAGGTCCCCAAGATCTGTCATGGCAAATTCAGAATGAAGAGAGGCTGTCAATCGCTGGAGAAGAGTATCATCCGAGGCAGTGTTGATAATATCGTCCACATAGAGCAAAATGTATGCAAGTTGAGGACCAGAACGAAACACAAATAAGGATGTGTCAGAAGTTGCAGTATGAAGCCAAGACTGGTGATATAGGTGGAAAACCGGTGATACCAAGCACGTGGCGCCTGCTTGAGACCATAAAGTGACTTGATCAGCTTACACACATGCTGGGGGTGATTGGGATCAACAAAGCCGGAAGGTTGCTCACAATAAACGGTCTCATTGAGATTGCCATGGAGAAACGCATTCTTCACGTCGAGTTGCCGAATGGACCACCCTTTAGAAACGGCAATGCTGAGAATAAGTCAAATGGTGGCAGGCTTGATGACAGGGCTGAAGGTCTCTTCATAATCAATGCAGAATAGCCACGCACTACCCAACGGGCTTTGTGACGAGCAAGAGTCCCATCGGAGTGGTATTTATGGTGAAAGACCCATTTTCCGGAGACAATATTGGCACCTGGGGGACGAGGAACAAGGACCCATGTGCCGTTATCAACAAGGGCTTGAAACTCCACTTGCATAGCTTGCCGCCATTGAGGATCCTTCAAAGCAAGCATGTAGGACTTAGGCACCGGCGAAGCATCAGCAGTGGTGGCAGAGAAGCCATAACGTTGGACAGGGACCACGATCCCGTCCTTGGCGCACGTCCTCATGGAATGAGGACCGAGACCAGGGCGTGCTGCTGGAGCCTTAGGCTGGCTGACCTGGGTAGCCGGCGATGGAGGCTGTGCTGGAGAAGATATCGGTTGCACCGATGACACAGCAGGGCACCGAGAGTAGACCAATCGGACAGGTGGTCGAGCATATGACACGGCAGGGACAGCGGGAGCACTTGGGGAAGGTGCTGCTGCTGTGGTTGTGCGCCAAGGGAGATCATCAATGTCCTGCAAAAAAACAAAATCTTGTTCCGAAGGTCTCAGAGCAGATGTAGGGGTGGTATAAGGAAATGTCAATTCGTCAAAAACGACATGACGGGAGATGATGACGCGGCGGCTCTTTGGATCATAGCATCGGTAACCTTTGTGGTTAGCAGGGTAGCCAAGGAACACACAAGGGACAGAGCGGGGTTGAAGCTTATGTGTTGTGGTGGCAGAGATGTTTGGAAAATAGAGGCAGCCAAAAACACGGAGGTGATGATATGAAGGCTGCTTGTTGAACATGATTTGGAACAGTATGGCGTGCGCAAGAGCCTTGCTAGGTTGGCGGTTGAGTAAGTAGGTTGCTGTGGCGAGAGCTTCGGCCCAAAAACGAGGCGAGAGTTGGGCCTGAAGGAGTACGCACGACATCGTTGATGGTGCGAATTGCACATTCAGCAATGCCGTTTTGAGGTGAAGTGTAGGGACAGGAGCAGCGTAAAGCAACCCCATTGGCGTCAAGAAAAGCTATGGAGGCGGAGTTGACAAACTCTTTGCCATTATCTGTTTGTAGAGCGCGAATATGAATCCCAAATTGGGTACGAACAAAAGCAAAAAAATGACGTAATGTGGACAGGACATCAGATTTATTGTGAAGAGGGAATGTCCAATAAAAATGGGAGGAATCATCTACTATAACAAGGTAATACTGATATCCGGACATGCTTAATATTGGAGAGGTCCACAAATCACGATGGATTAAATCAAACGGATGACAGGACATGTTTGTTGAAGAACTAAAAGGCAGACGGACACTTTTGCCGAGCTGACAAGCATGACATAAAGAATGACATGGTTTTATTTTGGTAGAGCCAAGACGAGGAAGCATGTTGGTGATGTCACGACCAGGATGACCGAGACGGCGGTGCCACACCTCCGGGGAACTGACAAGGGAGGCGAATGCAGTGTTGCTGCTGGATGAAGTGGCAGGAAGACGTAGAGGTCGCCCTGACTATTGCAGCGATGGAGAATCACTTTCGTTCGTAGGTCCTTGACAGAGAAACCAAAAGGACCAAATTCAATAGAGCAAGTGTTATCGCGTGTAAACTGACGAACAGACAGCAGATTATTATGAATTAAAGATGGAACGTGAAGAACACGATGTAAATCAAAAGAGGAGCTGGATTGGGAAGGAAGTGTGCAGGAACAACACGAGTAACCGGGATACGAGAACCGTTCCCAACGGTGACGAGAATGACTGGAAGGTTGAGAGGAGTGATGTAGATTACCATCATCGGGCGTCATATGGGCAAATGCGCCTGAGTCCATTACCTAGCCACCATTGCTGAGTTGAAGGTTGTTGAGTGCCGAGATGAGGCTGGCACTGTGCCATGCTGGAGAAGCTGGTGTAGAGGGCTGGGACGAAAAAGGGGGTGCTGCCGTGGTGACGAACGCCCGAGGAGGGTGGGGGCCGAGGAGGCCAGGGCCGCCGCGGCTGAAGGAGGAGGGTGGCGCCCCTGGTCGGTACTAGGATTGAAGCAGATCCATGGTCCGGAGGGTGTAGGAGGACGATAGCCGCCGCTCGTGTGGTGGCCGTCGGAGCCACCCTTCTTCCACGTCTTCTTGGATTTGTTGGATGGGGAAGAGCCGTCGCTGCGGCTAGCACCGGCGCAGGACGTCCCAGAACAGGGGAGTTTGGCGGCGGTGGTGAAGAGAGCGCTGGTGGCTTCGGCTTTGGCTGCAGCGCCAAGGCGCATCTCTTCCTTGAGAAGAGAGGTCCGAGCCTCGACGAACGATGGAAGGGGCGACTTCATGGCGACGACCGTGGCGGCATGAGCCATGGTTTTGTTGAGGCCGTGCAACACATTGAGTACCATCATGCGATCGTCGACAAGAGCATCGGCGTTGCGAACAGCATCTGCAAGGCGCTTCTGCTCCTTGCAGTAGGCGGTGATGGTGAGGTCACCCTGTTGGAGGCCGTGGAACTCGTTGAGGAGAACGATTGCACGACCCTCTTTGTTGCCGCAAAAGAGGGTTTCAGCAGCGACCTAGAGCTCCCGAGCGGTTTGCTCCTTGTCGAGGATGATGTCAAGAACTTCGGCAGAGATGGACCCGTACATGACAGAAAGCACGGCGTAGTCATCGGACGCCCAATTAGCGTTGCCGGGAGAAGAGGCGATGGAGCCGTCGATGCGATGGAATCCGAATATAATTTTTCCTGAATTTTTGGTGCAAGAATCGCGGAGATATTGAAGTTTCTTTGGGCTCTCATGGAGGGGAGAGAGAGACGACGCTCTGTAGGTTGAAGATGAAGCTACAGTAGCCATTCTGACCGGTGGACCCTTAATTAGAGAATTTGAATAGTGTTATGAAGAAAAGCGCTCAAGGTAAAATAGCAAAAAGGCACTAAAAATCTTGGAAATATTCTCAAAAATACTATGGAATATTTGGAACCTAATAAAATTGGTTTCATAATTTTTTTGAGTTTTTAATTTTCTGCAGAAATTCTTTTAATAAAATGGAAAATTGCAAAAAGACTATAAAATCCAGAAAAAATCAGAGAAATTACATGAAAATTTCAAATAATAATTAAACAAAAAATATGCAAATTTTCATGGTGTTACATAAACTTCGTCATTATGCCAATATCCTCTAACATATGATCGATGCAGTGGGCAGCACATGGCGTCCAATATAATCTGGGAAACCTCTCCATAAGAATCCTTCCTGTCGCCTTGTAGTTAACCCCATTGTCTGTGACAACTTGTACAACTTTGTCCTCGCCGATCTCTTCATTTCTCCTCAACTCGACAGCAACATTGCATTATGCGACTCACTAGATGCATCCACTCTCCAAGAAGAAAGCCCCCTCTGGGCAATTGACAAGGAAATTAATTAAGTGACGATCCCTCTTGTCTGTCCATCCATCTGACATCAATGAGCAATCAAAATTCTTCCAAGACAACTCTTGCTTCTTCCTTTTTTCACCAATTTGTATTTTTGATTTATCAAGATATGGCACCCTCAACTCAGGGTAACTAGGAGGCTTATAGCCAAGTCCATACTGTGCAATGGCCTCAACCATCTCCTCATAGCTTCTTGAGTTTGCAACGTTAAATGGAATGTCATTATCATAGAAAAACTTGGCTACATACATGTTTGTCTTCTCTATCTTTGGTCTCCCGCTCAATACTCATTTGAGATGCCCCCTTCTGGTGTCTAAGGCCGCAAAAGCCTTTCTTTTATCAGCCGTCCCAGAGCTTGGAATTGATGCGGCTCCGGAACTTGCTATTGGAGAAGGACTTGGACGGGAGCCCCTAGACGAAGCTAACTCAACCTCAACTTCACCATTGCCACCAGTGCCATCATCATCTAAATTAATTTGCATCTTTCTTGCAGTCTTTCTCATCCACTCTTGCATCTCCCTCATGGTGGCAGTTGTTCTTTTATGACACTTTTGCACATCCCCATAGCCTCCTATGAGATGCTGCTTCAGCCTTTTGATCTCCGAGTGCAGTCGCTTGCCACAAAGGGAATATTCTGCCAGATCTTTGTCCTTAGTAGGCCAAAAGCCGTATTTCCATCCTAGATCCTTTGACTTAGCCTTCCTCTTAGAATCATTTCTTGGATCATATGCATCGGCAGCATCGGCCTCGGCAATGTTGACACTTGGTGCTTGATCCGCCATGTATCTGTAAGCAAGCCATCAAGCATCAGTAAGCAAAGCAGCAATACACCAAGCCAAAGCAGCAGCAGTACACCAAAGCATCAGTAGACAGCAACAATGATCAATAGGCAAGCATCAAGCATCAGTGCATCAAGCATGAAGCATCAGTGATCAAGCATCAAGCATCAGTAGCACAGCATGAAGGATCAGTGCATCAGTGGCTTAGTGCATCAATAGTTCAATACATCATCAGTGGCTCAGTGCATCATCAGCATGAAGCATCGGTGGCTCAGTGCATCAACACAGCACAACAGAGGTGTGTTGAGAAGAGGGATGAGGGATCAGCGGTGGGTCAGCCGCAGAGGTGGCATGAATCAGCAACAAAGGATCTGGGTCGGGAAGAGGGATCGAAAGGGGGAAGAGGGGTCGGGAAGAGGGGAGGTCGGATCTGGGTTGGGAAGAGGGGGGATCGGATCTCACTTGACGTCCAGAGCTAGCGGCGCCAGCGGTGGAGGCAAGTCGGCGACGGAGGTGGCAGCCGTCCGGCGGAGGCGTGGAGGTGACGGAGGTGGCGGCAGTCCTTTGCAGTCTCCAAGCGGTAAGGTTTGGAGTCACTTTGGTGCGAGGAGGCTCATACTCACTTAACCTCATCATCCCTCAAGCTCGGCATCCACCTCCTTGCTTCGTCGCGATGCCCAATCGCCCACCGAGATGCCCAGGTGATCAGTCGGCCGCCGAACTTCCTCCAGTCAAGGCGGCCGGCCCAGGCGTCCACCCCTTACCGACGGACGCCTAGGCGTCGCCTAGTAGACGCCTTGATAACTCTGATTTTGACCCATTCAAAAATTGTTTGGAGTACATTAAAGTGATCGTGCATAGTTGTGCAGGGCGCTCCATATTAGCTCGCCCAACTGCTTCGGCCATTCCACTATTTTCCAAAAAGCACTGATGTTCTTGTAATTGTGTATGGTCCTAACTTTCTCTTTTGTAGTCATAATTTGCGAAATGGAATAAAAAAATATAAATTTCAAGTGTTGTACCACAAAACCTTGGTTGTAGATTAGAAAAAAAAACACCCACCAGCTCCAAATGCATTAAATTAGTTAGCATGCTGGCTGAAATTTCGAGCTAATGGCTTTCCATGGTCTCCAAATTTTCCCAATTATCTATCGTAACAGGCATTATTAACTTGTATGATTTGAGCCTCACCTTACGCAAAATCTTGAACAGTTTGTTGCGATGAATGGGCACTGAATACTGATATTGCTCATGTTTTATTGCAGGGAAAGAGGAATCCTCGAGCTGCTGATCCATCAGTGGATCATGCAAAAAATTCACATTTCCTTGTTTTGCTGTCTGAGAATTTCATGGAGGCTCGAACCGCTCTAAGCCAAAGACATGGGAACTTGGTCTCAAATCAAGCCATTACAAAAATGGATGCAGCTGCAGTTACTGTGCCAGGACCAACTTCGAATATAAACTCTGCAGGTTGAACAAATGTTAATGTTAGGCTTAGTTTTGCTTTGGGAATTTTACCCTTCATTCCGTTCCCCCTCAAGACAAATGCTTGTGCTGTTGTTATGATATCTGCGCATGGGAGATATATAGGTAAAGCTTTGTAAAAGAGGTTGTAGGTGTTTGCTCCTAGTTTAGTGTGCGCTTGATTCAACAAATCCTAGGTGAAATTCGATTAAAAAAATAATGTTAGACAAGTAAAATTTACCTGGGACATTGCCCTTTGGGTTGGTATACCCAAAACATAGTTAAACACTTCTTGCTGTATATGTTGGGATGGCTAACTATTTAACAGCAGGCAAGGGTCTGGAAATACCCTCACGGGATCTTTTGCATGAAATGTACCAATGCTTTTAAAAGATTTAGCAGAAAAACATGTTTTTGAGCCATCCTATACTATGAATTTCAAAAGACAGGTCTATCTGAAGGTTTAACATGTGAAATATTTGAGCATCGAACTACATATGGCTGCGATGTAATTTGCTAGTTGTTTACTGAAATATTCTACCTTCTTGCTGAGTTGAAGTGCTTTGAGCCAGAGATGATGAAAAATAGATGGATATACTAAATGTAGAAGTTGAATGCTTATGTTTTCTAACAGCTTGTACCACTGGGTTCATATTTATTTCTCTATCCATCTAGATAAATGTTTTGTGACTTACAATTGTGAGTTACTGTAAACAATTGGTGTCTTAACTGTCATCATTGGTTTGGGTTGTTGTGACTTTGAGAAATGTTAGTTGGGTACTAGACTAAGTTAGCCATGTCTGAATTGCATCATTAGAAGTACCCATGCTAGATTTATGGTTCTTGTATTTTACATTGCTACATCATACATGTAATTCAGATTTGCATATCTGTTAAATTAAGCTGGATCAGTATTAAGCCTGCTAACTGACTTAAGAGTGAGTTTCTGGTAATGTTTATATGATAAGGTTATGGTAATTATGGACACCTAATATTGCAATGCGTTTTTGGCTTCTGCTCATATCTTTGTCGTTATTGTCCTATCTACTCATGATGACTAATAGTTACAATATTTCCAGCGAATGGACCAATGACAGGCCCTAGTGTTGTTGGAGGTATTCCCACGACAAATATTAAAGTGGTAGGCTACAAATAACATACTATTGTTGGATTATTTCCCTTTGTGTTTTTTCATTGTGACAAAACGTTAACGATTTACATTTTCAGGAGCCAACAAACATACCACTCATGGTTTCAGCACCTGCTTTCTCGCATTTAACACCTATTTCGAATGTTGCTTCACAAGCTGTATCAGCACTGCAAAGTTCCTCACCATCTATTATTTCACAAGAAACAAATATTGCAAATGACAATGTGCAAGAACATAAGCCTTTAGTAAACCCTATCCAACAACCTATCCGGCCTGGTGGTCCAGCAAATGTCAGCATCCTCAACACTCTGTCACAGCATCGGCAAATGATGAACTCAACTTCTTTAGCAGCTACCTCGATGGGACTATCTAACATGGGGGCAACACCTATACAAGTGCACATGTCGAACATGATATCAAGTGGCATGACATCAGCTCCCTCTGTCATCTCAGCTATGTCTGGAACGGGACAGCCAATTGGTACTCAACAAATGGTACAAAGCACAGCTCTTGGTTCTTTTGGATCAAACACTTCTACTGTATCTGGCAATTCAAATATTGCTGTATCATCCTCTTTGGCTAACATCCAAAGCAACATGAGTATGGGTCAATCAGTGCCTCCTGTGACACAAGGAGGTCTGATGGCCAGTTCACAATTGGGACAAAGTGGAATTGGTACGAACCAAAACATGATAAGTGGTCTTGGGGCTACAGCTATCTCTTCTGCACCTGCGATGATGCCAACACCAGGGATGGCCCAACAGGCAGGAGTAAATTCTCTTGGTGTGACCAACAATTCTGCTATGAATATGCCTATGGGGCAGCAGCCTAATGCCCAGCAGCAACAGCAATCTAAGTATGTCAAAATTTGGGAGGTAAAGATTTCAGCTTGTCTAGCATTGTAGTCATTGTCTGTAATCACTAACCTATTAGCTTTGCAGTAGGTTGCTTAATGCAATGTTCTAAATAGCGGTTAACTCACCTGTTACCATTCAAAGGAAAAGGATAATAAAGATTTTGATTACGTACTAATAAAGGAAATATTAGCACCTTTTTTTTTCTCAAAAACGCAGGAGCATTGCATTTCATTTCAAATAAGAAAGGATAACAGAGACAAACATAAACACGCACACACCCACACAACCACAAACACGTGCACACACCCACCCACCCCACTATCAGGAAACTACGCGTTTGGGATAGACAACCGGAGAAGGAGTTCTTGGAGCGCACGAGCTCCGGCAGAGCACCAAAGGTTACTCTCATTCTCAATTGTCTGCAGTAACCTAGAAACATTCGGACTAGCACCATTGAAAACGCAATCATTCCGGTGTTTCCATAACTCCCAAGCTACAAGAATGATCAAAGAACTCAGGCCCTTCCTTAAGTGTTTAGGAACGCCTTTGATGGCTTGACCCCACTAGCTTGAGAAATTGATCACTGAAGATTGTGGCGCCATCACAAGCATCCCCAATTTTTGCAAAATGAGAGTCCACACTTGCCGAGCAAAAACACAGGAGATCAACACATGCTGGATAGTTTCCTCCTCTTGATCACAAAAAGGGCAGACAACTGGATGGGGTAGTCCACGTATGGCAAGGCGGTCGGCTGTCCAACAACGATTTTGGACAGCTAACCATAAAAAGAATTTGCAACGCAGCGGTGCCCAGCTTTTCCAAATTCTCTTCCACGGCGCAAAACTGATTGAGCCGAGGAAATAAGCGTTGTAAGCTGATCTACTGGAATAAGAGCCAGATTTTGAGAGTTTCCACCTATGTAGATCGGGCACAACCTGTTGCAGGGCTATTTCGTCAACCAAACTCCAAATCTGTAAATAATCTACTATCACCTGAACAGTCAAGGCACCCCTAATATCAAACACCCACCTTCTATTGTTTAAGGCCTGCGCTACTGTGCAATGTTTCTTAATTCTTCTGGGAATTAGCGATGAAAGGTTGGGAGCCCATTCAGGAACTGTTCTGCCGTGTAACCACCGGTCAGTCCATAATTTGGTACTCTCCCCATTGCCAATCAAAGTCTCCACCGCTATATTGAACAAAGCATGTGCATTTTGAGGCACTTGAACAGGCAAACCAGCCCAAGGACGAGAGCCATCCATTTTCTGTAGCCATAACCACCGAATGCGAAGAGCCCAACCTAAAAACTCGAGGTTGTGAATGCCTAAACCTCCATAATGAAGTGGCCGGCAAACTCGATCCCAAGCAACCATGCAGCTGCCACCATTAGCATTTTCCTGACCTTTCCAAAGAAAACCCCTTCGTCTTTTATCAATAGCTTTGATTACCCATTTGGGTAGGTCCAATGCCATCGTAAGGTATATAGGGATAGCAGTTGATGTCTTTTGATTGCATACTAAATTAGTATATTTGACTTGTACTGAGCTAAATGTTTTGTAATCTTTGTACTTTGGACAACACTCCAATCACTAAGCATTTTGAACTCAAATTTTACAAAAGTTCAAATCCTTCCAATAAAGCTGAGTTAGAAATTATTTTTTATATTCAAAGTAGAAAGTGAATATGTATTTTGAATTTATTTTTTGTATTCAAAGTAGAAAGTGAATATGTATTGTTTTTATTTCCAATTGATTATGGAGGTTTACAGTGGATGCGGATTTTCCATCATGTGGGACGTGTGATGGCCCATGTACTGGTGTATTTCACAATCATATGGGACATAGTTTGGGACAAACTAAAAGAGAAGGTTCAAGACATATAGTTTGGTCCTACTTGACTTCTAATGTCCCAAATCCTAATATCATGTTTGTCCCTGCAAAGTATCCCATATCCATGTATTTTTTGTGGTGTTTGGGACCTTCCTTTTTCCTAATGTCCAAATCTGGATTGGAGTGGTTGCTCTAAGAGTATAATTGCTTTTCCTAGTGTACATGTCAGAATTTTAAATATCAAATCTTAAAGCGAGTTTTTTATATTTCAAATTGTAATATTCATTGAAGAGAACCAGCTAGTAGCATTCTTCCCCTAGGCGTCCGCGTAGCTCGCCTAGGCACTAGGCCCCTCCCTCCTGCCTAGGCAGGGGCGACGATGAGGTGCTAGGTGCTGGTTTGCTGCCCGCCTAGCACCTAGTGCCTAGGGGAACACTGGCTTGTAGTCATGCGAAATATACACCTACATAGCAATGTACTGTTATACATGTACGTGTGGGCATGGTGGCATCAATCCTTGAGAAATATTATTGAGTCATTTAAGATGTTCATTTTTTTTTTGCTAAGACTATCCTTGGTGATGGAAGGCCAGAATGTTGTTCCTCTTAACTCGAGGGGCATTTGGTGTATGCTATAAGAGCTCAAATACTAATAGTCTAATACATGTGTTTATCGAATCCATACATTTTATGATAGTTATTACTCCCTCTGTTCCTGAATAGATGACGTTTTAGGATTTTGCACTTCAACCAAGGCACATGTAGAAATGATCAAATTTCCCTCCTTCATAGGCTTACTTATTGCTCTTGGATGGTGTATGTCCACTCTATTCCACAGTAATAAATAACATTGGGGATAGTGAATGGTATGGGTATGCAAAGGTAAAAGCAGTTAAAAGTTGTCTTGTAATTGTAGAATGACATGTATTAGGAACAAAATTTGAAAGCTACAATGACATGTATTCACAAACAGAGGGAGTGCTTGCTTTAGCACCATGGTGGGTTGTAATTTATATCGGTACCGATTCATCTTGCTCATGTTGTCTGATTGTTTGCCATTGAGGTACAACAAATGATGTTCTTTTATTTATATTTCAGGGAACTTTATCTGGGCAGAGGCAAGGACAGCCTGTATTTATTTGTAAACTTGAAGTAAGTCTTTATTGGTATCATTGAACTCTCACACACTATGCGGTACAGTGAAAAATTTATCTCTCTGTTCGTCTGTAAGCAATCTGAAAGGAAAACTTTTTTCCCCATGGAAAAGCCATTTCCCAATCCACCTCATCCTAACATTTGTTCATGACAAATTTATTACTTCTTGTGAAGCAATGGTTCATGACAAAAATAGCTCTCTAGTGTTCACTATTGTTGACTCCATTGAAAACTCACTTCTTGCGAAGAAGTTGAGATTTGGAATTGAATCCACGAATTTGTATCTACAATTTATACAGTCACGATTGTTGAAGCCCAAAATTCAAGTCTCCCAAAGTATGGAACAGAAACATCAGTTTATTTTGTCAATGCTCATTGTTTTCACTGTTTCAGTGTTCACCTTCAAAGATGGAACCTATTTTTAGATGTGTGGTTGAAGTTTAGTTCAATTGTAATTACTTTTGTTCTCTAAATTTACTATTCTTTTAGCTTTTATACTATCACCATATTTATGTGAAACATATTAAAATTGTTGCACTTCTCACCTTAGCATTTCTTTCAGGGTTACAGGAGTGGAACAGCATCTAACACGTAAGTGTTGAAATAGTTCCTTGGTCCCTTTGGATCTTCACATGTGAAATTATAATGCTAGTATGTTTTGTGATGATTGAGATTAGCAAGTTTTGTAGGTTGTTGTTATTGTTGTCCTTGTCTTAAAAGGAACTATTTTAGTAGAAATATTGATTTGTTAGTGAATACCATGGATGCAACATCCAACCTGCTGGTGAAGTCATTCTCATCATACTATCATTCTGCCTGTAATACATTTGATGTGTGCTTCTGTGCTTTCCTAGAATATATCTGCACCTAACTTAAATCAGCTATAGGGGCTCCTAAGGTTAGTTGCAAACCAACTAGTCATACTCTGTCCTTATGTCCTATTAGTTTCCTTTTGGGGAATCATGGGAGCACCTGCAAAATACTGATAGCTCCTTGATACACAATTTTGTGTCTCGCGCAAGAACTTTTTGTACCTTTGCTTCTTGTTGACACTTATAGAGGCACGCGAAGTCAGTGGGTCATGTTGATGCTTGATGGAAATACATTATATTATGGGCAATGAAAAGAATGCCATCTTATTTATTCACACTGTTCGAATTTTCAGACATATATTCGTGGACACTGGACACTGAATTTGCTTCAGAATATAATCTTAACAAGCTAGTTAATGGAACCTCAAAACCAACCTTGCGACATTCTAATAGGATACTGCCTGAAAAAGAAATTTGCAGTTCTCTTGTACTTATTTTTTGGCCAACTTTGAAATCTGGTAACATGAACTCAATAATCTCCTAAATTTGTTACTAATTTTCTCCTTAAGATACCTTTTCTATTGTGCAAATTATACTTCGTTCTACTAGAAAAACTGAACCTGTACTTTCTACATTCAGACTTGCAGCAGACTGGCCAGAAACAATGCAGATTGTGCGCCTCATAGCTCAGGAGCATATGAACAATAAGTTTGTCTCAACTAGCCCATTCTTTACCTTGTTAAAAATGTTGCATTGTTATACTATCTAATAATGTGCTGTCTGTAGTATATTTCCTGCTCATCTTTTGTTTTTTGATCATTTCATTCTACAGACAGTATGTTGGCAAGGCAGACTTTCTAGTATTTCGGACATTAAATCAGCATGGGTTCCTCGGTCAACTACAAGAAAAGAAACTTGTCAGTGGCTCAGTGCATGTTTTAACATGTTGGAATGTTTATGTTCTAGCTTTGAACTGCATTACATCAAGCATCATTTCATACATTTCCTTCTTTTAATGTTTGAATGGTCCTCTGTTTCAGTGTGCCGTGATTCAGTTACCTTCACAAACTTTGCTGCTGTCTGTGTCTGACAAAGCTGGCCGCCTCATTGGAATGCTATTCCCGGGGGTATGTTGGTTGCAGCAAAATGAAAGATTGACATCTAGTTCGAGCTTAAACCATTCACCAGTTGTCTCCCGGTTTTCATCTGGATCAACACAATTTTCTGCTGTAGCTGAAGCGAACTTTTTTTCCCTCCAGGATATGGTGGTATTCAAACCACAAGTCTCTACTCAGCAGCCACCGATGCAGCAGCAGCAGCAGCAGCTACAACAACAGAAGCACCAACTACAGCAGCAACAGCAGCAAATACAACAGCAGCAACTACAACAACAGCAGATGCAGATGCAGCCACAGGGCCTCCCGCTTCAGCAGCAGCAACCGCAAGGCCACCCACTTCAGCAGCAGCAGATGCAGCAAATACAACAGCAGCAGCAGCAACAGCAGCAGATGCAGCAAATGCAACAGCAGCAGCAACAGCAGCAGCAGATGCAGCAAATGCAACAGCAGCAGCAGCCCCAACAGCTTCAGCAGCAGCAACAGATGATGGGAGCGGGGATGGGGCAACAATTCATGCAGGGGCATGGTCGGGCGGTGCAGATGATGCAAGGAAAGATTGCGCCGCAGGGGCCAGGCAGCATGCCTGGGGGAGGTTACCTATCTTGAAATGCCTTATCCGAACAGAACATCAGGTGAATAAGCACACACTCACCCCACGGGTTCATGCGTCGCTGGTGCCACCAGCGCGTCAATGAAGACGTTACTCGCGCAGCCCCTTGGAAATTATGTAAATTTCATACCTAGTGTGGGATACAAAGCTGGTAACTTTTGTCGGTAGTTCGGTATTGCCTGGACAGCAGCAGTTGTTTGGTGGTTTGACATGTTTATGTACAGGGCATTGTGTTACTAGGGACTTGCTTACTGCTTTTTTAGTTTGTGACTGATGTATTCATCTTCTATTAGATGGTTTGGGGGGAAGTGCAAATTTAGACGATTGATAATAATTTATAAATTGTATGGGTTTGCTAAACATTGGTTCATTGATTTTTTCCTTATATATGTCACATTCTCAGTGTTGGATCTAAACGTACGATTTGTGCTTCGACCGGAGGCAGTGGCAGCGGCCGCGATGTGTTGGATTTTAATTTTACCAGCGCCGGAGTTGGGTAGGCCAGCATCGGACAGCTTAGAACGTGGGTAGTACAAGTTTACTTTGCTAGTGATAGTATTCTAGCCATCCTCTCTCTCTCTCTCTCTCTATATATATATATATATATATATATATATATATATATAAATAAATAAATCCACGATCTAATTAGTTGTGGGGCGTCCAATGAAGCTGGTTTTTAAAAATATAAAATAAATAGGAGAAAAAGTTTAAAATATATAAAATTTGGTGGGTAGCGAGATTTCAATGAGATGAACAGAATGCACGGTTTGGATCAACAGTTTCGTCTTCGAATTTTACAAACACAACCTTATAGCACGGAGGATCTGTGCTATCAATAGTACACTGGCTATATATATATACGTATGACGTATGTCACAACGTAGGAAGTATCTCGCGCAACGAAAGATATGTACGTGTAGTATATAAGTATAAATATAAGTATAATAGATCATTTATGTGGTATTTACATTTTTTTAGAGGTGGTATGTACACTTTTTAGACATTATACGAAGGAAATACGCTAAAAGTACTTTGCAATTTTTCATGTGGATTTCATTGGAATGTCTTATAATTAGTATATGACTGTATTCAAAGTGATAAATGAGTATTTCAAGTTCGTTTAGGTGGTATTTCGGATATAAGAGTAATTACTCTCGGGAGTAGACAGTATTTTACACACACACACACACACACACACACACACACACGAAAATGCTTCCATACTACCAGGACTATGTACTCCTACTCCCTGTGCATTAATTCTTGTTGCGCAAGTGGAAGCACTTTTCATAAATGGAAGTTGTTAACCGGTTCCTCTTAATTAGGAAGTTATTATTAACCAAATAGAGGTAGGAAATACATACACCTGAGAGTATAAAACAGGTTATATATATATATATACACACATATATATATATATACATATATATATATACATATATATATATATAGTAGTGCTATTCTACACCTATGTGCAGAATACCTATTATGTGCGTCTAGTATGAAAAGTTGTATATAGTAAATCACGAAATAAGTAGTAAATGAGTATACCCTAATACTGATTATAAGATACTCCAAAGTGAGTTCCACAAAAAAATTCATCAAAGTACATCCTTTAATGAATTTAAGCGGTATACTGAGAGTGGGAGTACGCACTATATTCATAGAATCGGATTCGAATATGGATAATACTGAATACAAATATATATTGTCTCAGTCATGAATATAGAGCGAATACATATCGAGTCGAATGCGGAAGTCTCGTCACGGATATTTAGTTGGATATTGCGCAAAACATAACATATATCCGTCGCACAAAAAATGATCAATCAACCATACTTCCCAAAATGCAACACATTAGGAGTTTAACAAGAAAATTTTACTACAACAATTATATTCAAAAGTATGCTTTTAAGTTCCTTATGTTCAAAATTTATTTTTCTAAATTGTTTGGAATTATTTTGACTTCATTTTCTATTTTTCTTGGTTTATTTGGATCTCCTATATTTTCTAAAATAAAAGGCTAATGTTAATATTGGAAAAACTTCGTGGGTCGATTTCTCTCTCTGGCCCACTCTAGACAAGTGAGAGGCTGGTCATGTATTTATAGGGTCATGAGTTTGCCAATTTGGCTAATATCCAGATATTCGAGATATATTTATCGGATTCTATTCGATTAAATTCTCGGATAGCTTCGAATTCAACGGATACTTCTATTTCGAATCTGATTTCATATTGGGGAAAACTATCCAGTTTCGATTCTGAATCCAACAAAACAAGTCAGATATCGACTTCCTTTCCCAAATTTTCTTTGAATTGGTTCGGTCGGTCTGAAAATATTTAACCCGATTGCATCCCTAGTCATAGACGGGAGAGAAGTGGTAGTGAGCATAGAGGCTGACGGTGGTGTCTGGTTGTCAGCCCACTTGCAACTCTCATCACCGGCAACCACTGCGAGAGGCTACGGTGGTGGATCGTCGACGAGCCTCACCGGTAATAGCAAGTTGGAGGGCCAGTGGCATGTAGTTGGGGCCTTGGGGGTGGTGGATGGGTGGATTAGGATAGAGGGAAGAGGGATCCTCACAAAAAAGGAATATTACATGCTGTAAAGAATGTAATTTTTTAACATTAGATATATATATATTCATACTTCAAATAAGATACTTTCTAAAAAAAAACAGCTTCAATTAAAAATAGACATGCATCTCAATGCACATGCAACCACATATATCGATAAAAAGGCCGACTAATTTTGGAGCATGACAATGAGAGCATCATTGTGATTTTCCCGGTAAATCTGGTACATATCTAATCTAATCTAATCTATTAAAGCCGGAGAATTTTGGCAGCAACCAGCCCACTCACGTGGCACTGCTTTTTTTTTTTGAAAAGGTCCTCCATAAATTTTAAAATTATGCTTAGATCCTTTCATCGGTAATTTTGCAAAAAGAACCCCGTGATCTCGCAGATTCGCGAACGGATCTTCCAAGGTTGTTTTTGTAAAAGCTAAAATTATATCTAGGTCCTTCCACGGTAATTTTCAAAAAAAGACCGTAATTCTATATATTCATGAACGGGTCCTCCACATCTAATCTATTAAAGCCGAGAATTTTGGCACCACCCAGCCCACTCACGTGGCACTGCTTTTTTTTTAAAAGGTCCTCCGTCAATTCTAAAAGTATGCTTAGATCCTTTCACTGGTAATTTTGCAAAAAGAACCCCGTGATCTCGCAGATTCGCAAACGGATCTTCCAAGGTTGTTTTTGTAAAAACCAAAATTATATCTAGGTCCTTCCACGGTAATTTTCAAAAAAAGACCGTAGTTCTATGTATTCGTGATGAGGACATCACTACCATGGATACGGCCATGCCTACAAACCCAATTGAAACCAACAATGTAATACAAAGACCAATTACTCGAGCTCGCGCACGTCAATTCAATTGTCAGGTGAATGCATTCCTCGGGTTGCATACAAATAATTTAATGAATGGAATGCCATTTAATCCTTGTGATGATTTTATTGTCCTTAGGAACTAAGGAGAAGGACTCCCAAAAGTCAAGCATGAAGCCAATTTTTCCGGTGCACAACTTCAACTCGGAATCGGCCTCCAGGACAGCACCAACTTAAAATGACCATAACTTTTGATCCACAAGGGTGTTTGGGGTCTATGAGTACTGGTTTGAAAGGTTTTGTCGTCCTCTTTCCAACGGATCCGGCCTCATGTCCAAATTCCTTACGAGTCAACAGGAATCTGCAAAACAAGTTCGGTCATCTTTCTAAATCCGAGTCAAACTTGGAATAGGAGTTTTACTCGGCCATGGTTGTGCTTTGGACGCCCTTAGCACGGTTTTGGCCTCTTATTTCTCCTATATATAGCTAGGGAGTCCCCCAAAATAACTTGGATTTTAGTTATTTGATAGTTTAGCCTTTTTGAAAGGACCGGGATGTCGGCCTAGAGGGGGGGTGAATAGGCGATTACAAAATTATACCTAATTAAAATTAAACAAACAGAGATAATGCGGAAGCGAAGGGTATAATTAAGTTTTGCAACTTAAACAATTTAGCCCGAGACAATTAACTCGGAGACTCCGGATATTTAGTCCGGATACTCCGGGTTATCCGGATACTCCGGATCAATGTACCGGGTACTCCGGATGATCCGGATAGTTCGGATAAAATACCGGATACTCCGGGTTGAGTGTCTCGGCCAAGAATTCAAGATCTGAGCAATCTAGAAGCAATCCACTTGAACAAGAAGTAAGTAAATACTACCAAGAACCTATATCAAGTAGAGAACGGGAGCCAAGCACAAAAACAAGAAAGATCGGGGCTCCTAAATAAATCAACCCTATACAATCAACTCAATCACACATATAGGAATGAATTCAAGCAAGTAATGAAAGAGATGAAACCGAAATGAAGATGGAGACACGAAGATTTTATCCCGAAGTTCGGATCCTTGAGGGGATCCTACGTCTCCGTTGAGGCGGCTCGGTCACACTTGAGCCGGGGTCTCTTTCAACCCTCTTCCTCCCGGTGTTGCACAATGCACTCGCCGGTCTTCACTTCTTTGATTCCTTTCCTTGCGGAGGCGGAATCGGCCTTCACAAACTTCCGGTGGCCTTCCACACAAAGCTTGGAAGCTCACCGACAACTCCTAGCCGTCTAGGAGATCTCAACCTCCAAGAGCAACAAATACTCCCGAAGAACTCACTTAGAGTCCACCTCAAGTGCTCAACAACTCAAATCGATCCTCAATCCAAACACCTCTCTCCTCTACCCAACCCTTCACTCAAAAGGGGATCACTAAGATCTAAGGAGTAGGGAGGAGTATTGGGGGCTCAAGAACTCACTTAGAACACCTCTAAACCCAGCAAAAACATCCCCCCAACGGCTACCTTGAAGTGGGCAAGAAAGGGGCCTTAAATAGAGGAACCCCAAAAACTAGCCGTTTGGGACCGAACTGGGCAACCCGGAGACTCCGGAAAAAACCCCGGAGACTCTGGATCATCCGGATACTCCGGAATCATTCGGATACTCCGGATAACCCGGAGACTCCGGGTTACAACCCGGATACTCCGGATCTCCCAGGCAGCACACGGCAGTCCGACGAAAACGGGCATAACTTTTGATCCCGGACTCCGATTTCGGCAAATTCGGACTTTTCGGAAAGCTATGAACGATGGCTATCCAACTAACAAGGTCTCACTACCCAAATACCAAAGGATAAAATTTGATTGCACAAAGAATCCACAAGGTGACTTCAAAATCTCACTTTGATCAATCTTGGACTTGTCATGATTCTTTTGGATGAGTGTCCACATGTCATGAGCCTTCTTGAGGTGGCACACCTTCTTCCGCTCGTCTTCGCTCAATACGCCAAGAATGGCCTCTAGAGCTTGAGCGTTCTTTTCTTCACTTTGAGCATCCATTGTGCTATAGCCTTTATCTACAATGTTCCAAATGGAAGCATCAATAGATCTCAAAAACATTTTCATCTTATGCTTCCATGGGCCATAATTAGAACCATTAAAGTACGGTGCCCAACCGGAAGCAATATGCACATAAGAGGATGAAGATGGAGCATTCAAATTATTATTAATAGACATGCTAGCTCCAAGCTCACCCATCCCGTCTAGCGACATCCAAACTCTTAAAGCGGTTAAGCTTAAATATCAGAGACTTGGCTCTGATACCAATTGGAATACTTATCATGATAATCATTACACCATTTAAGGTTTAAGGCAATTAGCTTAATGGTGTACAAAGACCTTATTAAATATGGTCAGAAAGAAATACGTCCCTTCTGTCGGTTCTTGCCTGTTGTATGTTCGAATCAGTCATGGTCAAGTCGCACGGCATCGGATCCCTCGGACTCTGGAGCTACACTCCTTTCCTTCATCTCACCGTCGAAGTTGACTCACTTTTCCGAAACCTTGAACACCAATAGATAAGCACACGATTTCCAGGAACAAGTATCTTTCAACTTGACCCAAGTCAGTCTCACAAGGTCTAAGTGTAATATGCATGAGGTAAAAGGTTGACATGATACTACTACTCCAATGCATGCTAAAATACTGATTGAATTCAATGCACAAAGAAGGATTTGAAACACAGATTCAATTCTTGAAGTTCAAACAGAGGTAATGAATAAACCATAAACGAGCTCACTCTTGAACTTACAAGAAAAGGTTCCACTCTCTAAGAGATAAACTTCAAAGAGAAGAGAGAGGAAGCAAATTGTGGCTAGGACACAATCAATTTCAATAAAAGAACACTAGCCCCACAAAGCACTTTCAATCAGAGAAGACTTGAAAATTTGAAAGGCTTGCCAAGAACTTAGGTTGATTTGAGGACAAAGAATTTGAGTAAATGTGCTCCCAACTTATCTTAAAAGGATCATAGAGCTATGCTCATGCTCAACTCAAATTTCATCAAAAGGAAAGAATCAAATCAACCAAACAAGGTTCGGATACTCCGGATAAAATAACCAGAGAGTCCGGATTGGCAAACAGTACAAACTTTGCTGAACTGGTCAACCCGGACAGTTCGGACATATAGTCCGGATACTCCGGATAACTCGGATACTCCGGGTTGACCTATTCGGCCAAACACTGAGAATTTGCAAATTTTGGTCAAATGAAGTCCAATGACCATAGGATTTTGTGGAGATGATCCATGGACAATCAAGAGACCTTTTCAACAGGAATTTCTCAAATAAAGTCCTCCATACAAAAGATATTCCAATAAGAACAAATGGAGGTTTAGATTTGACACTAAGTCAAATTCACGTTATCAATCTTGCTTATAAGTTCGAATAAATTTGAGAACTCTCGGATAAGAACTCCATATGCAAGAGAAGATTTTCCAACAAATATTTTCAATAAATCAAATCGATCCTCGTTTTGGCAACTCATGCTAAAACTAGCTCCAAACAAATTTTAAATAAGGAGTTGAATTAAAAGCAAGCAAGAAATCAACCTTTGCAACAAATGCAAGTCAAAGTCATGCAAGCCAAAAGCATGAGCTTCACCCATTCGCAACATATGCCAAGAGGTTAGCTACATGCAAGGGACAAATAAGCTTTGAATGGAAATGAGCACTTATATGGCTTTAAACGAATTTGTGATAAGATTAAAAGCCATTGGCACAAACTTATCCATTCAAACAGCAAAAATCAACTTGATTCAATAGAATATCAATTCAGATTGAAAAAGAGATTTTGGTGAGCTTCAAACAGACAAAATCGTTTTTCTAACCGAGCCGATTAACTCGGATAGTCCGGATGTATGATCCGGATACTCCGATAACTTCGGATACTCGGACAAAATATCCGGATACTGGGTTATCTTGCTCGGCCAAAAGCAATGGAAATCTAGGAAATGCAAGAGATTGAAGTCAATTGCTAGGCAATTTTCAACAGTAAACACAATACGCTTTTAGAAGCAATTTCCCGTCATATTTCCACTTTTGAAGCACGAAACATAGGAAGTATTAGTCATTTCACCAAAAGTTCACTAAGACGAATCAAATCGAAAAGAAATGCCAATAGAGAAGAATTCAACTAGAAAACTCACAAATGGCATTTAGCAATAAGACTCGAGAGAAAACATGAAACCACTAAGAAATGCTCCAAATAAACAAGAGAAACAATAACCACAAATTTAGAGCAATTTCAAAAGAGAAGACATTCGAATTCACAAGGAATTGAATGTGGCAATAAAGTTTTTAGGTTTCACGAGATTTTCTAGTTTTGCCAAAAAAGAGATCAACAAGGGCAAACAAAATATTCAAATGTCTATATGAGTTACACAAACCCTTGTGAGTCAAATATTAACAAGAAACTTGACTCATTTGGCAAAACTCACTTAAGTGCTGGAAATGGACCTTTTTAGTCAAGATTACGTATTTCACTTCAAATCCATACATTGACTAAAATGGATCAAGTAGAAGAGCTACGTTAGCACTTAATTATTTTGGCACACTTAGGAAATGTGATATATATATATAAAATAGCACTAACTCTGAATGTGCCGTTTTAAACTTGCTCAAGATTGCAATAAGGGAATAATACTAAAAGCAAGAGCAAGTACTACTAACAAGCAATTAAATCGATTTTCATGATACTAATGCATCTAAACCTACACAAGGCTAGAAGCAATAATATAATCAATTTAAATACTTGTTACCGAGATGGCATTGGCTCATGATTGTCTTGATTATCTTAATGCTTGACACCACTTGTTGGAGATGATACCCTTTTTCTTCTTGTGGAGATCAAGCGTCCAATCCATCTCGTTTCACCTAAATTCTTTTAGGCGGTTTTTGGTACCCAATCTTTGTTGGGTCCAACAATATTAGTCACCATAGTTTTAGGAACCCAAATGGTCCTAATATTAGCATTATTTACATGACTAACTTTACTAGGAATAGATTTGCTTTTATAGTTCCTCCTAAGTAATATCTTTGGAATAAAGTGAGATGGCTTTGGAGGACAAGCATAATTAGCAAACCTATTTCTAGTTTGATCCATTCTAACCATATGATAATTGAAATTATGCATTTGCTTTGTGGATCTAGCAAATCTAGCAAATTGTTTGCTATTGTTATTTCTCCTAAGCAATTTGTTGGAATTGCTTTGAGTGGGCTTAGGAGTCCTAACAATTTTAGCAAATCCATTTCTAGATTTACTCTTCCTATGCAAATGATCATTATCATTTTGAGCGGGCATAGGGGACTTGACAAGCTTGGCAACTACATTGTCATTCTTGTCCTTCCTAAGCAAATGATTATTAGAGTGATGAGTAGGCTTAGGGATTATACCTTTGGGACAATCCTTACCGATGTGTCCCTTTTCTCGACAATTGAAGCAAGTAGGCTTTGAACGCCTCTTCCTCTTGTTTTGCTTCTTGTCGGCTTGCCTCAAAGTTGGAGTTGTGGTCTTGTTATCCACTTTATTGGGGCACACGGAGGCAAAGTGGCCCTTCTTGTTGCATCCGAAGCACACAATCGTCTTCATTCTTGCATTGTGCTTCTTCTTGCTCTTCTCCCTCTTGGAGATGTAGCCAAGTCCTCTTCTATCTTGAGGTGCCCGAGGCTCGCTCAAGATCTTGTCGAGGATGGCTTTGCTCTTGTAGCACTTCTCCAAGTCATTTTCTAGACTAATGACTTGCGCCTTGAGCCTTTTGTTTTCCTCTACAAGATTGTTAGTATAACAAGCACTAGAGGAACTAGAAGCAATTTTATTAGCATTGCAAGGCGAAAACTCGCTAGAGGTGGATGCACATTTATTAGATGAATCTCTAGAATTTGAAATAGAGCAAGTCAATTCATCTACTAAATTACATTGAGTAGCAACATCTACTCTAGCGTTTGGGCTGCAAGGTATATAAAGCAATTCATTGCAAGGAGAAGAATTTATAATTCTAGATGACATGCAAGAATTTAACTCTAAGCATGGCACATCATCAAGAATATTGCAAGTTAATCCAACATCCACCTTGCAACTAGAGGTGTCTTTGAGAAGCAAATTTTCATGATCTAATTTTAGAGCATCATATGATTTTTGAAGTAAAGCAAGTTTTTCAATCAAATCATATGATTTTCTAAATTGCTTCTCAAGGCAATCACGAAGAACGTTTATTGTAGAGATCAATTTAGCTTTGGAAGGTTCATCATTTACCTCATCATTACCTAGAGCCGTGAGGCAACGTGGCGAGGAGGAGGGTGACGATGACTCATCATCACTTGAGATTGATGTGGAGCGATCATCATTTGAAGTCCGTATTTGTAAATCATCACTTTGAGCACTTGAGACTTGTCTAAGTGATTTCAACGATTGCATCCCTCTTAATAGTACGGCAATCCTTAGACTCAAATTTAAACACAAAATCTAAGTCTTACACTAAGCTTTGCCGACTTCTTCCGGATGCACGGTGCATGATGACGCTTCCACAAAGATTGATGATGCCCTTCGTCTTGTCAACCTCAACGCGCTTCACCTCATGAGACTCTCGTCCTCTCGACCTTGACCTCAATCATCACCAAGACGATCCTCCATCAAGTCGAATCTGACTTAGTCCTCAGCTGTTGGTGACACCGCTGTCTTGTTGACTTTGACTCGCTTATCATCCTTCAAACCACTTGGTCATCATACACACAGCTTTGGGACCTAATTCTTATCAAAGCACTCAGCAAACACATTAGTACCACAAGCTCAAAAGATATGAATTAGAATTAAATGAATGAGTTGAAATACAACAAGTGTTTCATATAAATAGGCATGATATCAACGAAAACACTTGACATAAGAATTGTTCTCTACTAAGTGCAGCATGATGAATATGTGATTGATCTATATGCACTTAGAGAGATAATTGCCAATAAGATGAATCATTTAAATCAAGGCAAGGATCACATACTTTGCTTAAATGAAACACATGATAGAATATACATGAATTGTACATGTGCAAATAATATTTGGAATGAGAGTAAATGATGTGATCCAATTCTAGATTAAACTTCACTAGGAGAGGTGCATTAGAAGATATACAACTAAGACATGTATGCACCAAGTCAATATGAAGCAATGAAGTTTAACTCTAGTTAACACAAGCATATTAAAAACAAAACACATAATGAACTCAAATGAATATATATATATATGCACAAGCAATTATGACATGAATCAATGTGCACATATGAAATCAACAAGTTACTTAGAGTTCAATATGCATTTGCTAAAGAGGAATGCAATGACAAATATGGAAGGAATACCGAGATTGCATACCTCATTTTTGCTTAACCACCCCAATTGATTTTCCTCTAAAATAGATGAGACTAATATTCAACTAGGCAATAAACATGTTAGTCTCATAACAATATAAACATATTAGAGGTTTGTCATTTGTTAAGCACTAAGTTAAGAATTTGTACAATTACATTGATTGACATTACATGCGTTTGTCATTAATCGTTTATCATTAATCACCAAAACAACATAAGTGCCTAGATGCACTTTCACTTTTGCTACTATTTGAGTCTTTTAGACGTGCTCAACGGCCGCCTAACAAGCTCCTTGTATTGGAACCCCAACTTTTTCTATACTTCATCTATATTTGCAATTTTAGATTGCTTTTGTCTTGTTCTTGCTTGTTCTTCGATTGCTTGCAGGAATTGATCTTCGTGATCAGGTTGATCGTGCCCACGGCAAGGTCAATAACCATCTGGAGTTGGTTTAGCGATTGCTAAGGCGCATCGTCGTTGTACGTTGTAGTCGGATCGTCAAAGTCGTCTCCACCCAAATCGAAGGTTATCATCCTCATTGAAAGATCGGGACACCCAATGTTACATCAATTCGTCTCCACATGTGTTTGCAAAAAAAAAAAAAAAACATGTTAACGCAAATTCACCGTTGGCTCCTAGCCAGCTCATTTTTTTTAACAAAACCCTCAAGAAAACAGAAATTACGTTAATATCCTCCTACCATTTTTTTGCAAAAAGAATCACCGATCCAAATTTCGCGCTAAGCGACTAGCACGAGATCCTACCTAGTTGTTTAGACAATGTAACTGGTGCTCATCTTTATATTAAAAGAAGCCAGCGATGGTGATTCATATGCCTTTCCTACTTCACCTCCTCTTTCTAGCTCCTAAAAAATCGCTAACAAAAGCAGAAAAACAACGTACCAACAATTAAATTTTATCTCCCTAAATATTCTCTAACAGAAAAAAAATATACCAACAAATAAATTATATTCCCCTAAAATTTCTCTAACAAAAAACATAAAAAATAACGTAGCAATTTCGGGCGTGTGACGAAGCCAACGGTACAAAGGTGCGACGCGATCGAGTGCGGAGGCGAAGCCAAGGGTATGTGCCAGAGGTAATATGAATTTTTTTAATCCGCAGCAAATCACATACGTTCAACTCAGGTTTACAGAAAAGAGGAAAAGGAGTTTACATGCTTAAAAAACCACCCAGCTGGTTCAGGAGGGGGGAAGGCAAAGTGGAGTAGGAAGCAGGCGAACAAAAACCGCCTAACACCAGGAGGGAGAGAGCACAACCTGCGAAGGCCCAGCTGTTGGCACCGATTGCCATGAACCTGCCACAACCTTTGCCGGCACCGCCACCACTATGTTCCTTTTTAGGTCTGTTTGAATAAGAGATAATTTCTTAAGGTATATACAATAGTATAACAGTAACTGTCTATAATATATCATTATATCATCTATAGATAGCATTAAAAATAATTTATACAATGGATCGTTTATATAGTTGTTTATAATGGTCTCTCGTTCAATTAACAGATTGTCTATACAATAGTATACAGGATATAAAACCGTCTGTTAAATATTAGACAACAGCTTTCTCTTCTCTTTTCTCTTCCATCTCACCTAAAATCTTACGTAGCATAGTGTTACAGATAGCTGATATATACTATTGTACATGTCTTTAGGAGGTTTTGAATTTAGTTCAAATTTGTAGTTAAAATATATTTTGTAGCCAGGGGCAAAACCGGGACTGTTTAGCAGCAAGAGGTCCACGAGGACCATTGCACTGCAGACGCAAGTTCGTAAACAAGTAGTTCCGCGACTTGAATTAAGGATCAAAATTCAAATGAAATTTTGCAAAATCTCGGTAAAATTTCATATTTTGGATCTCCTCGGTTTCATACTCTCGGCAAAATTAAAAAAATTTGAAAGTGCTACAATACCCTAAAATTTCAGCGAAATCTTGGTAAATTTCATCGAAATTTCGGTTTTTTGACCGAAATTTGACTGGTTTGACTGGATTGAATTCTTCACATCGTTTTCCATGTGAGACAGCCAGTAGATCATCCTATTAGTCTATGCACAATAATTCTCGCAGTCAAAACTTAAAGACTTCGGTTGTCTTCATTGCAACTGCTAGATCGTTCACTTAGCCTATGCAATTTCAGGTTTTCCATATAAGATTATACTCAAACAAGGCAAACAAATAGCACATAGCACAATTACAATCTACATCCCTATTATGTTCATATGCTTTCCATAAATATTAATGCATTAATGAAAGTTATTATTTACCCTTTCGTTTGCTTTAAAATTTGTGCAACTTGTATTTAGAATGATGCGTAGAAGCGCTACTCAACTCTTCTCTAAAAACTGTGTAGTTTTGCAATTTTTCTATGATACGTTTCTCTTTTCGCATCATCGCATTAGACAGTGAATTCTCCATAGTTTCATACGTAATGGACCTTTATAGTGTCAGGACCACCACAAAATTTTTCAAAAGTTTCTAACGTGCTTTGCACCATTTTTTATATGGTTAAAATTTGCTGATCAGCCTTTTATCAGGATAGTAGCATTGTCAGAAATTTTAAAAATTTCTTAAGCTTGATCATTATTTGAAAATTTTATGAAAATATTAGTGATGCAACAAGACTTTGCAAAAAAATTTAAAATTTTCTAACTTGATTTGAACTATTTTTCATTCGGTTAAATTTATGGGTCAGCCTTTAGTAGCAATATCCGAATTTTTGAAAATTCCTTAAGAATGATCATCTAAAAATTTAATGGAATATTATGGATGTATTAGAACCATTCACAAAATTTTTCAAACGTTTATATCGTAATTTGCATCATTTTTCATTCAATTAAAATTCACCTGTTAGCCTTTTATTAGGACTGTAGCACTGTTATATTTTTTAAAAATTTCTTAGACTTGATTATCATCTGAAATTTTTATGAAATATTAATGATGTGTCTAGACCATTCAAAAAAAATTTAAATTTTTTTGATATCGTTTGAACTATTTTTTGTTCAATTGAAATTTACCAAAATTTCAGCAATTTCGAACGAAATTTCAGTTGTTTGGACAAAATTTTAAAAAATTACGGTCCAAAAAATTCCAGATTTAAATTTTATTTAAATTTCGTCTAAAATAACAAGATTTCACCAAAATTTCGTTATTCGGAGGATGACGAGATATGAACCAAAAACGAAATTTGAAACCTTGTTCTGGATAAGAAACAGCAAATAAATAAGTTGTCCACGGAACAGAATATAGCGGATAATGATTCATGTAAATTAATAGTCATCCGGGTCATTACAGTTTCAATACCAGCAATAAATAGAATTGAGAATAGTCCTGAATAAAACAATGACAGCCTAAGATTTGGGTGCAGTTTTGCCCTTTTCTTCCCAGAAGGAAAGCTGCTCCTAAGGCTCCAATGATTTCTCAGTCAAATTTGCTTTGGGTCCGAGCTTTCGTTTTGGTAGCCCTCAAGAATTGTGTTGCAGGTGTTCATGGCGCGGCCATCTAGTAGGCTGTGGTTCCAGAGTTTAATCATAAAGAAACGCCAGCACCTGCTCATCCAGCGAGAAAATTACAAACCAAATAAATAGCCATACAGGAAAGACGCGCAAAAGGTGCCTAGCTGCCTGCGTGCTGCAGACGGCCCCAAGCATGTTCACGAGGAGGTATTGATTAACAGATTTATAAATCAGCCACTCACCATAGCAGAGCAGGGTTTTGTACAAGTTGTTGTCCATGAAGCTGGGAGAATGCCTCGCAGGCCCAAGGTATATGGCCATCGGCTAGCACCCTGTAATTTACTTAAACTTTCAGTAAGAGAATTGATGTTCAATAGATACCATCAAACCAAAATCTTGTATCCTGCAATCTACTCTGCAGGATGCCTACATATATAGTTGAAACAAAGCAAATCGAGCATTGCTCTTAGTTCTCGTGCCACTTCTTAGCTCTTGCTATGGGACGAACACGATAAACATAAAAAAATGATCAATGGAGTTTTGTATTTTACAGAAATCCAAAACAACGAAGCAGATAAACATGAACAAATGCTCAATGCAAAAGAAACAGACTTCCAACAATCATCAAAATGAAAGGAATTGTGAAGCATAGCCCCTGCCATGCAAGATTAAGACATGCCTAATAGCCTTCTGTCTGGAAACATCTCCAACTTTAAGCATATTCTACAACATTTTTGAGAAATAATAAATGTAAAAAAAATTCCAAGGTTCTGATACTTCAAAGTTTGCAAACCCAACATTTGACCCTGGAGCTAAAATCACATATTGGGATTTCGAATTCAGGAATTAAAATTTTAAATATGAAATTCATTATTTGAAAATTTCAATATTAAGGATACGCCTGACCTTTGTTTCCTAACAAATGAATTCCACATATGCATAATAAGTTTCTCATCTTTTGTAACATCAACAAAATCATCAAGCATCTGCATTTAACATAGCAACAATGAAAACAGTTAAGAGATTGATTCCAGCTCAGGTGAAGGTAGCCTGCATATATTCTATGTTTCTGTAAGAGGAGAGAGCAAAAAGATTATTGTATCTTACCCTTCTATCTTCAAAGTCGGCGATATCGTCATCAACTTCATCTTCACTATCACGATCTGAGAAAACTTGTTCCAATGCCATTGGCTACAACAAAGTGTAACAATGCAGTCAAACTATATTTCAAATGCAGGCATAAAATATGTATAGTACTAAAAATCTAAGAAAACAAAACATAAGTAGGGATAGTAGAATTACTAAATGACAACCATATGCAGGAAAATTTAGCAAGAGAATTGGAACGAATTCTAGCAGAGTCCAATGACATTTAACAAACTACTCGTAACCATATCATAAAATTAAAGGCTGAAAGAGGCAAAAATTGGACTAAATTTGGACATGAAGATAAATATCAAGACAGCAACTTCTGAAAACATCTTCGCATATTGCCTGCATCCTCCAAAATTATACAAGGCTTGTCCATCAATTTGCTAATATAAAAGGCACTACTGAAAATGTGGTAATGAACATGGAACAGTATCTGGTATGCGACCTAATAGTTATAACCTAAGATACCTTGATACTTTGCTCAGCAGCCATTCCTCTACGCAATACATATACTATCAAGGTTATTAAAACGTAAAACGAGAACGAAATGACCCACTCCCTTTTTAACTTTTAAACGTTTAAACGGACGTTGAAACGTAGTTTGACACCATTGTAAAACGAATGTGAGAGAAAAGATATATCACATATGTACTTAATTGTTTTCATAATCAGCCTATTTTCCTGATCTATGTCCAAAACTCAACCCACTAGCCTGACTTCCCTCCTCCTAAACCTAACCCTAACTACCTATCGTTGCCCCTTCCCCTCATCCGGTTGATAGGCCTCTCCCTTCTCACGCCGCCGCCCTCTCCCTCATATCTCTCTCTCACGCCATAGCCCTGTCCCTCGTCTCTCTCTCTCTCTCTCTCACGCCACCAGCGACTCCCTCTCCTCTTCTCGGTGCCTCCTCTATGGCGCCGTCCCTCCCAGCCGCCGCCTCCCCTCCTTCCTCCTCTATGGATCCGACCTGGCGGCGGTTGGACGACGCTGTACGACGGCGAAAGCCTTGGCAGCGAGAAAGGCAGCGCAGCGCGGCGGCGACGATGCATCCGGCCGGCGCGCAGCGGCGACAACGCAGATCCGGATCTGGCGCTGGCGGCCAACGGCTCGGCGCGGTGCTAGGGTTAGTCTCCTTGGTTCCTCTCCACTTCCTCTCCTTCGGTCCCGATCCCTTTCCCCTCCTGAACCCTCACTAATATGGGATCATAACACGGTCTAGAACGGGTAGAACGTCCGAATCGGACGTTCTACGCGTTTTACCGTCAGTTGAACGACGTTTCACGACGTTCTACGCACGTCCGACAGAACGCCCGGACGTTCTAAGGCTCGGCTGCGTTCTGACGTTTAAACGACGCTTTAATAACCATGGATACTATGCGATACAATATCATCAAATATCGGTGAAATTCAGCTTCAAAAATAAATAAAATAATTCCGATATGTCGTGCTACGCTAGGCCCAACACCACTTCTTTTGAAGCCCAACAAAAGCCCAATCTAAAACTGCCCCTGCCAGGCCCAACAGCCAACATCACACATACTCCCAGGCAACCATAATCGATCCAGGCAAGCACATTTACACACCAAGCAGCTCCTCCCTCTCGGCCGCCACTGCCACCTGGTCACCTCTCCACCACAGTTGGTTGTAGTACTAGTGGTGGACAGAATGACAATGCTAGATTTCCTCTATGCAAACATGTTAAAAATCTTGAGAGAACTGGTGGTCATCAAGGAGGAAATACAATATCAGAATACCAATGTTGTGGTCAAGTTATACTCAGGATCTATATGATTCATTTGCATGGACTGAGGTACGAGGAATTGAAGTTTGAGGAGCTCAATTGCATCTTTAGACTGGCCACAGCAATGGCTACTGACTAGGAGGCGAAGAATACATAGTTTTCATCAAGGTAATCTCATTCTCAATCTCTCGTAGCCTGTCTACATTTTTCTTATTTTTTAATGTGTATATACTTGCTGTATCCAGAGTCTTGTTTTTAGGAAATTGCAAATCACAGTATCGCAGTATCCGTATTGCACATAAGTCAGCTTCAAGAACATTGCTTTCAAAATCCACAATTTCGCACCTTACCACAAGAAAGAAATCATGCTAGCAAGATTGCCACATAATCTGGTATTTATCAAACTAAACAGTACACCCTCTTCCAAATCATCATATATTAATTCAAGAGGATCTAACATTGAATGGAGTAGAGTATTACTCCCCCCAACCTCTGCAGGGCTTTACTAGTACTAGAAATCAGCATCTAAATGAAAAATATTACAAGTAAAGGTTCAATTATTATTTCTATACCAATATAAAAAGAATAAGTTCTTTGCTACGTCCACCCCACTTGGCCAATTCATGTCCCAAGTTGACTTATCGCCATCCGATCTACAGAATCTAATGGCTCAAGTTTCAAGTTGCTCCTGTCATCCTACCATCTTGGCCATCCATCCACCCCATCCAATGGTCCAGATTTAAAATTATACCTAACATCCCTTAATTGCCTTCATAATTACAATTACTCACCATAATCCCCCAACACATCAAAGAACCTCAAAACCTAGCTCACATTCCTTAATTGACATGATATCTTGATTGTTTGATTCTTGTATGAGATGCAGCAGATCAAAAAAATAAATTTAAATCTATCAGTAACTTATTTATGAAGTAAAACTACATATGGAACCTTTTTTCCTACTGCTGGGTGTAGATACTCCCGATGTCGTATCTCACAGCGTAGAATGTTTCTTACGCAATGGAGGTATATACATGGAGTATACAACTATATAATACCATCTAGGTTGTATCTTGTATGTATACTTTTTCAAAGGTAGTTTACACACATTTTTAGATATACTCCTTTATGCGCGAATATGAAGGTATTAGCAAAATTGGCTAAAACTATGGGCTCCCTAGAAATTTTTTCATGTGGTTCGCATTGGAGTGTCTTAGAATTAGTAGTTGAGTATGCCCAAGGTGAAAAACGAGGATATTGAGTCCATTTAGGTGGGAGTAACTACACCTGGTAGCACAATGGATTTTCCCTATTATATTTTAGTATGTGATGGCATTGCCTCAGGGGTGTCTAGGAAACATGGAACTATCACAAACATAAGATTGCATGCATCAAGTTCCAATAGGTATACGCAAGTACACAAGAAGGTAAAAAGTACAATACGATCAACAAAACACATAACCTATGGTTCTAATATAAATATGCACATACGCATAAAAGATGGATGAAAAATGGTGAAGAAATTTCACACCTGTGCCCTATGAGAATGTAAGAACTGACGTTTTTGTAGGAGTTGCCGGCTGCAAGATAATATAAACATAAAAAAACAATTTAGTTTATCTTCTACTAGAAATGTCTCAAGAAACAATGATGTGATGATAGATGCATAACATGATTGAGAATGTAGAAATAAGGACTACTTTCTGGGATCAGCTCGCTCAACAGATAGTTTCCTTGTCTTCCCAAACTGTAGTACTGTCCGTGGTGAAAGATTGCTGCCATGTAATGAGTTAGCAGGATCAACAGAAGCATGTGCTACAGAAATCCCTGAAAATTTTAGATATCATCAGGAATGAGATATGAACAGGTGAAAGAATTCAACATTTACTGCACACTACTTCATGCGTTGACATAATCTTGCTTTTAGGAAACTACTTATCATGTACCTAAAGTTCGGATATAATCAGTGAACTGTTGCAAGTAACTCTACCTAAGGTTTAATTGATTCAGGTGTATTATATTAAAAAATGGCATGCAAAACTTCCCATGCTACAGCCCTTAAACACATGCATACCCTCCATGGTAACAATATCATCACAGATATAATTCAGTGTGCATGCAACAAAATAGAACTGGATCATTTTGAATTTTGCAGTTTAAATTTTGGAAATGTAAATTCTCCCAAAATTTAACTAGTAACACGTCAAAAACTGGTTTCCGTCCACCAGCAGGAACCAGTTCAGTAACGGAATTTGAAACACTGCAAACTATCACAGAATAAACCAAATACTCATGCATAAGATAGGAGAGAGGAGACAGGCTTCAATCCACTTATATTAGACAGAAAAATCGCAAATATTACTGTGTACCATTTGAATGTAGCTTATGTGATAGTAAGAACCCATAAGACAATAATGTACCATTTTCCCTTTGCACATAATCGTCTTCAGACCCAGCCTGGGTATCTTCAGGTGAACCAGAATCCACAATATGTGGATGCACATGACTAATTTTCTCAGTTCGGATTTCAAACCTTCTACGCTTCTTAAACCTTGAGCTGATGGAATACAGTTAGAAAAATGAAACACAGAATGTAGCATTGTCAAAATTAATGGACAAAGAGCGTACCAGTAGGAAAATGTTTGATGTCTTGGATCAATTCCCTCAGCCACAAGCTGGAAACAACAGGGATTATTGGTTATCCAGGTATTTAAGAACAAATGTTTCAATATAAATAAATTTCACTATGGTAAGCATGTAAAACCTTATCTGCAGCAAAACTAAATGAAGTATCCTGCACATTATTCAAAGAATTTTGCAGGGAAATGTGGGCTTAATTTTCAATGTGAAGCAATTGGGTGCTCCCATGACTTTTGCATTTAAGAAAGTGAATGCCCTAGAATATTAATTAGGTAAATAATAGCATTAGTTAATCATTAGAAAGTTAATTGATTTAGTTTGTTTTTATAAAAGTTATTGCGATTAAAACGAATAGAGTTAGCATGGCATTGCCGTCAAACCTGCATGCGAGGTATCAGTCACCGAGATACAACACCCGTTGGGGTCAAGTCGGCACCTGTCGCTAGATCGGGTTCATCACTTGGCAATCGCAACTTACCTGTTCGGATTGCCGGTATCCGTAGCAAATAGAATCCAATTACCAAGTCTCCATTTAGTAACTCGGTAAAAAGAAAGAGAGGAGTAACTCAGTAACTTTGACCCAAAGCCACTTTCCAGCCAGCCATCAAAGCCAGCACAACCAAGGTTCATCCCCCTTGGAGCTCCGCGATCGAGGAAGGGACAAGAGGCCATGCCTCATTTGTAACCAAGGAGAGCCCAAGGCAAGCACACATTTTTTTTCTCCCCAGCCAAGCTGAAGCAAGGAATCACCATCCCTTTCTCCAGTCAAGACCGAGAACAACCGAAAGCCACCCAGAATCAAAACTAAAGGCAAGAACACCAGCACGGCCAAGAAGAGCAAGAAGCCGAAGGAGCCCCAAGCCAGAGCTCACCAGGCGCCAAAAGGTGAGGAGTGAGGAGCGAGGAGACCGGAGGAGCCCCGAACCGTATCTCAACCTCACCCAACCCAGCAAGCACTCCAACCTCAGCATCACCAATTCCCAATCGGCAAACAGGTGCACAACATTAGCGGCAGAAATACTAGTACGGTAGGGTTGCTTAGGATGGGTAGATCGAGTAGGATCTTGGCCTCATTAGGGTTGAGCTCTAGGGTTGCATAGCTTGTCGCTTTGCCGTCCCACTAGAACCCATTCACCATCGGCCTTCTTGCCAATTAAAACTTTAAAATCTTGCTAACCCACCCACTATCTCCATTAGAGTGCGGCAGTGAGACCAGTAGAGTAGAGGGAGGGATTAGAGAGTAGATCAGCCTGAGTAGAGGCCAGGGTAGGGTTTGGCCAGTAGAGTAGGGAGGAGAGGAGTAGCGGTCGGAGCAGAGCCAGCTGTGTAGGTCAGCATTAGCTGAGCCGAGAAGGAAGTGTACGGCTGAGAGAAGAGAGGGACAGAAGAAGGGAGAAGAGGGGGGGTACCGAGAGGCCGGAGGAGAGGAGGCGGCGGTGGCTGGGTAGGCGGGGATGGCGTCGACGGCCGGTGGCCGGCAGGGCGATGGGGAGCCGAACGGAATCGGCAAGAGGGGGGAAGAACCAAGGAGACCGAAGGGAAACAGGAAGGCTTCGGCCAGAAGAGAAGAAAAGAAGGGAAGGGGAAAAAGAGGAGGAGAAGAAAAAGAAGAGAAGAAAAGAAAAGAGAGAGAAAAGAAAAAGGAGGGGAAAAGTTAGATAATTTTTGCCCCCCGTGCAATTCGTGTAGGTTAAATTACCGTATATTGGTCGTAGGAAAAATTTTAATTGATTTCTAAAAGCTGCGATTAAATAGGTAGAAAATGTTTAAAACTGCAAAAAGTGTATTAATTAAAATTGATGTTTTGATTACTGCTAAAATATTGAAATTGGGATCAAATTAAGGTATTTTAGTTAAGGGGCAGCACCCCTTTATTTGCCTGTAGCTTTCCCGTAGAAAAATTGGACGCCACAAGAGTTTGTTGTAGAATTATTGCCGTAGTTTAATGCATTTTATTGTCAGGTCCCGAAAAGAATTTGACAAACCTCCCACCCAACATTTCGAGTGAGGACACACCTTTCAATTCTATGACGATGCAAAAATAAATAATAAATAATATCTTATATGACATGAAATTAATTAAATATACCCCATATAAAAGAAAATAATATCTCATATTACAAGAAATGTTTTACTTCTACTACTACTGTACTACTATTAAGTACTATACTACTAAGTACTAGTACAACTACCTATACTATACTACTACTACTACTTCTACAGTACTAAGCTCCCTAAGCTCCCCCGAGTAATACTGCTGCAATCCTACTAAGCTCCCCCAAGTTCCCCTCGAGCGCGACGGCCCCGCTCCCCGACACCTCGGCTCCGCCCCCCGACGCTGACGGCTCCGCTGAGCCCGACGCCGCCCTCGACACCGACGCCGATGCCTTTGTCCCGGTCGCGGATCTAGAGGCGCGGAAGCGGTCCGGCCGTGGAGGCGTGAGCAGCGGCGGAGGCGGTCCGGCGGTGGAGGAGCGAAGGCGGAGGCACGACAAAGGCTTCTTCTCCTCTTTGCTAGGGTATGTGTCTCTAGCTCTGCAATGCCCTCGCCCTCATTCGCTCGGCTCACAGGCCGGCGCCCGCCCAAATCCGGCCGCCGCGACGCCCCCATCGCCCTAATCCTCGCCTGGATGCCTGGGCGGGCGCCTAACTCTCCCCAAGCGAGGCGCCCGGCCCAGGCGTCCTCCGCCGGCCGATTGGACGACAAGGCGTCGCCTTGATAACTATGATAGTAATCGATAAAGTATCAAGTCGCCCAATATTTTATTAGCTACTATGCCGAGATTTGTGTAATTAACCCAGGGTGATGACAGTGTTATTGTTGTTACCCTGGGCCAATTATGTGGGTCACCATAGAAAGCAAGAAAAAAAAACTAGGAACAAAATTGAGAATATAAATAGCAGAACATTGGTGGACAAATGAAACTTAAAACACAAGCATACTGAGTTGAGTTCAGAAACCTCATCTATTACTTATTTATCAGCAACCGGCAAAGCAGCTTAAATTTGAAATTCCATATCACTGATTTACCTCGATTCTCCCAGCATCGGTCTTCAGACTAACATTAACAGCCTGGCACTCTTCGGATATCTGTGTGAACACAGAATAAATTAACATTCAAACTATGAAGAAGATCAAATCAGATTTTGCGATGGAGATTGCGGAGGTTTACCAACCCAAAACTCAAAGTGGAATAGGTCATGCGATGTGTTTAAGTGACATCCCAGACCCTAGTATCACCAAAATAACAATATTAGATATGTGACTTGAGAAAAGAGCAAAGGTGTGTAGAAAGAAAGTCTGAAGTTCCTCAATAAGAACAAGTAGACATCAATGGGGCAGTGTGACAAAACAAAGGGATATTGCAGGTGCCATGATCCTTGGGACCAGCCCTTAGCAGGAAACAGTGACATGAATAAAGACAAGACACACAAAACTTTGCCTCAAACTTCACCTTGAAGCTTCCACACGATACCAAGCAAAAGGGGCAAGAAAAATCTTCAGTCACTGGTAAGAAGGGATCAATGAATCAATATAAGAAACAGAGAAAGACAAAAAAAAAAAAAGAATCAAGAACCAAAAAGAAATTGTACCGACTAACAAATGTCACTCAGAGATGCAAAGTGAACAATAGGTACTAGCAAGGCATCTAACTCTGGATCTTTGCCATGACCAGCATTTTCAAAGCACCATAGATGACAAGCTCACTATGCCTAATCCATGTATAGGTAAATTCTCAGAGATGCAAAGTGAACAATAGGTACTAGCAAGGCATCTAACTCTGGATCTTTGCCATGACCAGCATTTTCAAAGCACCATAGATGACAAGCTCACTATGCCTAATCCATGTATAGGTAAATTCTAGGGATAATTGGATATATGCCACTGCAGGAATCGCTTATTCGAGATTTGCCATCGTTTCTTTGCTTCTTCGAACGATGCCATTATGAAACCGTGCTTATTCGAAATATACCACCGCTCGCGTCCGGTCACGACACGTGTCCCGTATTAATTGGATATATGCCACTGTAGGAACCGCTTATTCGAGATTTGCCATCGCGCACGGGACACGTGTCGTTACCGAACACGAGCGGTGGCATATTTCGAATAAGCACGGTTTCATAATGGCATCGTTCGAAGAAGCAAAGGAACGATGGCAAATCTCGAATAAGCGGTTCCTGTAGTGGCATATATCCGATTATCCCTAAATTTCTATGGGGATCCCCCCATGTACATATCTCTATGGGGATTCGAGCTTTAATTTTTCATTGCATTAAATATTTTGAATAAAAAAAAGAAAAGAAAATGTGCTCTTATATAGAGTATGACCTGACCATCTTGGCCCACCCAAATGAAATTATGATAAAAGCAGGAATGTGAGGAGAGGTGGATAACTAAATTAGCATGTACTTAAAAAGGACTTACTTTATTTTAGGATTCTACAATGAATCCTATATTTTGTAGCAATTCTACTAATACGAAACGAAAAGGAACCCTCAAATTATTTTTTGAAATTAAACTAAGCATGCTATTCAAAATCGAACTGAAATCAAAGCTCTCTGGGCTAACTAAAACTTCAAATCATGTCACCAAATGCAGTGCATATCACTACACTCTTCTATTAAAATGATCCAACTCCTATGCAAGTGTTTTTCTTTTGGTCTACAGAGCAGCATTTTATGAGTAGTATTTTTTACGAAAAAAAATACATGAAACACATTTCGATTTTCAGATTGTGGATACATACCTTGATTCAGAAATATGTATAAATTAGTCAATTAGAGATGGCAATTAGAAAAAGGAGAACTTTATAAGCCATTTTTCTTTATGTTCAACAAATCATGTCAGCGCATCAAAAGATTCAAAACAATTATAATTACCATTACCAAACATAAATGGCTGGCTTTATAATATTTTCCACTAGGTTAGTTAAGTGTCAATAGACACTAATATTTGAAAATGAATATCAAGGTAAGCTAATTTCGCTTGCAGTTCTTAGCATCTTGACACCATCAAACAGTAGTAGTTTAGTTCCAATAGCATGTTTTCCATAAAGTGTCTAAGCGAAATATCATTTACTAGTTCAGTTGCATCAGTACTAACATGTACAAACAATCTAACATTATCTAGTTAATTACGTTTAGCAAATTAGGTACAACTAAAAGGCGAAAATATGCAGCACCTGGAAAAAAAATGCCGATACATGATGCAAACTAGTGACAACTAAACAGGAAAGAAATGCACGCACACTCGCGTGTTTGTGTGAGAGAGAGAACCTTCGGTCTTTTGCATAGTATTGTTGTAGTACTTGTAGTTGAAAAGCACATTACCAGCTCTTAACCTGCAGAAAACAAAAAACTTGTCTGTGAACTTGGTTATATCAAAATACAAATTTATCTGATATATCAGAGTGTTGAAGCAAGGTGTCGTAGTAAGACCTGGCCTGGTCTCAGGCCAGGCGCTACAGCTAGGCTGACTTCAGCGCGACCGCAAAAGGATAGACCGAGCCCGCATAAGAGCCCAACCAAAAAGCATGAACCTGACTCGGTAGCCAAAACCACAGCTCTAATCATGAATAGAAATTTGATTATATTATTTTTGCAACTTCAACAAATACAGTATATAAGATTGTGCATCCCCCACCCACCCAAAGCAGACTTTCCATTGCTGCAGCGGCAAACTCGACTGCACAGATGGCACAAAAGCTGCACCAGCTGTGTGCATCCAAAGAACCAACAGAGAAATATGGCTGTGGTGCTATGGCAGTAACAAGCTTCTCCATCATCATCTTCTACTACTAAAAAAAGTATGCACATACAGTTTGCTTTAGGCTTATCAAGTTGTCGCCTAGGCATCCCAGTGCCGGAGTAAGCCCGCCTTGCCCGCTCACCTCGCCTAGCCGGAGCGAGTCCCAGACCAGCGGCACAGCGAGTCCCCCTCCTCGGGCAGCGGCAGCGGTACGGGCGACAACAACGACCTCGGCGGCACCACCTCCATGTTGCTCGGAGTACTCGAGATTGGTGTCCCTCTTTGCGGGGTATGAGGAGGACACGACGGCGTCCAACCTAAGCGCGGAGATCCCGATCTCGATGTCGTCGACGTGGCGCTGCCCCCGCTGCCTGGTCAGCCGCGGCCGGGGTCGCTCCCCCTGCCGAGGATGCTACCATCGCGGCGGGGGTTAGAGGCGTTGATGCAGGAGGTGGATGCGCGTGCAGGGGGCACGGGCGTGGAGACGGAGAAAGCGGAGGGGCGGGGGAAACGGCGCGCTTCAACCAACGCATCGGGAAGAGGAGGGACGGGGGCTTATGGGGAGCACGAAATCCTAGTGTTCATAGTGGTAATGGTGCCGTGGGTTACCGACGGGAGGGGATCGGTGGAGGAGACGACGATCCCAGCCATTTGGGCAAATATTTTTTTCTCCCCCTCGCTCCGCTTCTCGAGAGCAGGGGAGCTATTTGCTGGGGGGGGGGGGGGTTTCGGGCTCGACCACATGGCTTGTGGAAGAAGTCCAGCGAGTCAAATCTCCGATTCCACATCATGTACATGTACACAGCTTCCCTTCCGTTCCGTTCTTCTTTTCGGTTTTTTCTTCCCTCCTTCCTTTCTTCTACTTTGCTGTCACAGTTTCTTCCCTTTGGTTCAAGCTTCAATGGTCGCCTAACTAGCGCCTAGGCGTCAAGGCACCCCGAAGGTGACTCGCCTCGCCGGGGCGCCGTGATAACCATGGTTTGCTTGCATCCATCCCAAGGTTCTTATTTTCTTACAGTAAATTAGTAAGCAAACTCAAATCTAACTCCACTGATTCAGATGGGATTTGAGTATTTAACTACTGCCTACAACTACCGGTTTTGAGCACACTGACATACTGAGGTTGCTGCTAATGGCCTCCACTGCCTCCCATTCCAATCTCTGCTGCTTGGGGTGGCTTGAGAGGTGCGAGGGATTTCTGGACCATGGAGATCTATGTGGTCGTCGAGGGCCACGGGGGCATTTGATGTGATAGTGTGGACTAGAACCTGCCAGAGCAACAAGAAGAATGGCTGCAGCGAGAAAGGGGGAAGAGAACATTTTTTTATTATTCTGGTTCACTACTCAGTCACATCCTGGCATGTTTAATGATGGCAATGGCTGACATGGCCATGCAGGGGTTAAACACTCAAGTATCAGAAGTTGAGCGGATTATATATCCGGTTTTATAGGTGCGGGTGAGAACTGAAATGGACTTTTTGTCATAGGTGGGGGAAGGCCATGCCAGCATGGCAATGCTGGTACGGCAACTTAATGAAGTTATCAGTGAATCACAGATCATGGCAAGAGAACGTATCACAAGCTAGGAAAACATTTTGACAAGCTTCACAATATCACCTTTCATGAGAAAAAGCACTTGCATGTTGCAACCTACTCAACCTAGTCAAAATAGATACTTTCAAGCTAAACTTCCTAAGGACAGCATGTAATTATTTGCAACTCCTTTCCAATACATTTCAAGAGCAAATAAAGTACTGTGTGAGGGACGAAGAACATAAACACTAAGAAAACATTCCGTCGTAACGTCCTGTGATGATGGTAATAAATAGAGTATGTAACAATCATGAGGGAAGAAAACTTTGTAAACTACAGAAATTTAGCTATATAGTGTTACCTTATAAGATGTGGTAACGATGAAGGTGGAACATCACAATATGAGTATCTACTATAAGGAGACTCAGACATGTCTCTTGCACCAGCCTCTTGAGCAGATATGCTTACTTGTAGTTGATGTGAACCCTGCAACAACAAAGCTCAACAATGTCAGGAAAGTCATGGGATGCAAGGTTGTCACAGCGCTCTGGTTGGTCGCGGCGACCCCAAGGTGCTAGGACGTCTAGGCACGGCACACGCCTAGACGGTGATTAGACGATTAACATATATTAGCCAAATCTGCACATATAATAGAGAAAAAAAATGAAGAATAGACGAGAGATGGGCCACTACCCACTCAGCTCACAACCCCACTAGGGCCAAAAGACTATCTAAGTCATTCACTACCTCCTCCTGTGCCCTAATACCACCAGGACACCACCTCATTCTCTCCTTGCAGATGGGCGAGCCGGAATAACCAACATCGCAAGCAGCAGAGCAGAAACGCGAGCAGCAAAGCAGAGATCATTGAAGCAAAGGACTGCAATGGGCGACGAGCAGCAGAGCAAATCAGGGAAGAGGGAGGAGCAGATAAGAAAGGAGGGGAAGGGAAGAGTACTTGCGAGGTGATGGCAGAAGGCATGGAGGCGGCCACATGCTGTGGACAGCAGCAGCGGTGGAGGATGCGAGCTAGAGGGGGTCAACGACCGGCGGCAGCGGCTACGGTTCCCTAACAGGCCTGAGCCCTCTATCTTCTCTCTCTCAAGTCACCTAGAAGCCAGATTTGAGCCCGTCTCTCTCCTAGACTGTTGCCAGTCGAGGCGAGCAGCCATGTCGTCCGATGCGCCATGATGACTATGACAGGATGTAATTCGCAATTATCTGCAATCTAAGGCATTGCCATCCTACATCGACAATGCTCACATGACATATGGCATCAATGATTAGATTAAAAAACAGCAAGGACTTACCGTTGCATCAACCTTATGAGAGCAAAATGTCAAGCAACTGTCCTGCTCCAGAAATTTTGGCTGCATGCATGCAAAAAGAAAGACAAGTAGGTAAGCATGCAGCCTCTACAGAAAACAAAGAGGATACAGGAATATCAGAAACATTGGAAGGAAAGCAAGAAAATTGCAGACTCAATGAAACTTCCCTAAACTAAAAATTCCCAACCTTTACTGTTACTTTTGATAACTTATAAGTTGGTTCAAATCGCCACATGGTACTTCTAATTTTGGCAACTTGCCACCAGTACTTTTGGAACAGGATGTGCTAATTTACCACAAGCACTTCAACCTTCTAAATAAAATGAAAGTACGTATAGCAACCTGCACCAACTTAGAAGTACATGTGATAAATCATCAAGATTCAAAATTACAGTGGGTAACGTGATTTCTATTTTCTGAAACAAGTTTCAGATGCTGCAAAGGAAAACAAGTTTCAGATGTTACAAAGGATTGTGGTTCATCTATCCTATGGTTACATACTATGGAAAAGTTGTAGTACATACTTTAAGAACATTGAATCTTAATACTAGAGAAAAGTTCGATTTGACATACCTCTAAGAAGCTTGGGTTCATACAAACGGTAGAAGCCAACTCCACAGTATGTCCCAAACTTAAAGTCACATAATTCTCCAAAGAAGAACCAAGTAAATCAATTGGTATTTTACCCCAGAAACATTTCCCTTCAAGCTCTGTCAAAATGCATAACAAGGATTATAGTTAGTCCATCAATAAGACTACAAATCTACGGTTGGTTTCTGATATACAGTATCGGTCTTTATGCTTTATTTTTAAAGGCATATTTTTAAAACTATATTTGCTAAAAGTGTTGTCTATGACAATGAGGATCTCCTCAGCAGGAAGAAAGATTAATATAAATTTGTGACAGCAAAGAGGGCCTGTTAGTATGGCTGCCCCTGTCAAAGAAATAATAATCACACAATGTTCGAGGTTACTTCATTCATCTGAAGGCGGCAAACACAGCCAATTCTTGCTCAACTAACACAGTTATCCATGGACGAATGAAATGTTTATTATTTTCGGTTTTCGAGTACAACTGTCATAGATTGATCTCCCCACAACTCTGCACTAGTTCTAGCATCTGTTTGTGTCTTCCACAAAATGGCAACCAAAATCTTACTTTGGAGAGCAGAGCCTTCCACATGGTTCCCAGAGCAGGCATTTTCATCAACAGTTTGTCCAGCTTGCCCTTTCAAATATTTTTTCAAAAAAGGAATCAAATTTGATCACAGCGAAGAAATGTAAAACACAAATAATCACATAGGATGCGCACTATACCACAGCTAATAAGGATAATGCTAAGGCTGCAAGCTCGGGAGGTTGATAAATTCTTCACATCAGGAATCATGATTGTGGCTTCAGTGTGGCCTTTGTTTCCGAATTCATTAAAAGATGTCAGCAAACAAGCCCGACTGAACCGATATATTGGAGAATGCTGCAGAACATGATGCCATAAGTTAGAGAAGAGATCGGTAGACACAACCTTAAAATTGAAACTAAATAGGTAGACTTACCCCTTCAAGCGAAACATTACTAGTAGGTCTAGCTAATAGAGCATAAAGAGGAAAGATATTATGTTCTTGCAATTCAGTATTTGCACCTCCAGAAAGTGAAATGGTTATTTGAATCCTACATTCATAAGCAAAACACCAGTCAGTATTTGCATGATGCAACATTACAGCTCAAATGGCTCCAGCTCCAACTATACGGCTAAAAAAGAATATAACCATCCTACAAGCTTCGGAGCTCAAGCTCATTCAAAAGGCCCTTAATGTAGGTACTGATATAAGACATCAGTACAAAACATTATGTATACCATGTACATGATATAGAAATTTCCCCCAAAAAGACTTAAACTGTTATTTTAATATTTGAACTTTAGTAAGGTTCACCTTAGAAAGCAAATTGCCTTCAACAATTGTGATAATTGCTAAAGGAATAAAAAAATTGGGAAAAGATAAAACGAAGATGGAAATCTCAGGGCCAATTGCTCATATTTGAAATTCCAAGTTATAAGCTGTGACCAATTAAAATGTTGAAAACAGAAATTATAGTCATTAGTGAAAATAACTAATTTCAACTTAAAACCATAAATAGCATGTATATTTGTGTACAATATATAAAACATGTATATTGTTTATATTAAAACCAAAAAGCACTTATCTTTGTACAGGTTGTCAGAATTTAGATTTGTTTGTTAAAGTCTTACGAATCTACGGTCCTAGCTTCAATGGAATGATTCAATCCAAGGTAGACTTTTAATTTGGTAGAATCATGATCGAAATGTACCAATTATTCTACCAATTCTATTAATTGTTTATATATAATTACTTGCATATGTCCCTTTAGTTGCCAAGTTTCAGTTTTTATCCTTTGATATCATTAGTTCATTACTATTGTATAAACAATAACTGATCTTTCATTTACACTACATTTTTGTGAATAAAGTCTTTGATACTATAATTTAAAGCAGAGCATTGCGATTTGTACAGAAAATAAAGGCATTATACAAATCCGGTGGAATCTAATATTCTGACAGTCTTATGCTACTTTTTATGGAAATATTATGGTTATTTATTATACCTTTTATATGATCATGTATGTGTTAACTGTCATATAGCTAACCTGTGCATGGCAACAGGATAGGCAGTTATTAATCCAATTAGCTTTCAAATGACTTAGTATTTACTACTCCCTCCGTCCACTAATGAACTACGTATTTGAGTTGGGCATCAAGACCAAGGCCGCATCGAGCTAGCCGCGCAGCGTCACCACGTTTCGGTCGTTGTCCCCGCATCGCGCGCTCCCTGCTTAAAAAGAATGTGCTGCATGCAGAGATGGAGAGTTGCATGCATGCAGATGGCGCTCGACTGCTCGGGTCACGCGCGACCTCCATTTATTGCGGCCGCAAATCGAACAAACAAACTAGAGAAACGAGCGTCGAAGGCAAATACGTAGATCAATTCTGGAAAAGCCAGAAAAATTTATACGTAGATCATTAGTGGACGGAAGGAGTATTTAGTAAGCACTAAAATTAATGTTGAAAACTTGAAAAACATGGTAGGTTAAAAAGAAGCATTGGGTAGAATCAGGTAGGATATTAGATTCTACGATTTGATCCTGCTGGGCAGGTAGGGGGCAGTTCGACTCAAGATACCGCATCTTGACAATCTTATGCATGAGGTTCCAACATAGCTAAATTAGGTAAGGAATCTGCAAACTAGACAATAGTTAATGGTTTCCCGTTATATATCGTTTAAACGTCATTTAAATGAGAGAACGAGCCCCAGCCTCGGAACGTCCGAGCGTTCTGCCGATGCAGTCTAGAACGTCCGAGAAACGACGCGAAAACGTCTAGAACGTCTGTTTCGGACAAAACGGGCGTTCTAGGTCGTTTTCGGGTCTGAAATTAGTGAGGGGCCTGAGGGCGCGGGGTACTTGGAGACCCTTGGAAAAGGGGGTTAAAACCGAATCGGGACAAACCCTAGCCATCAGTGGAGGTCGGGAGAAGCAGTGGAGGCAGAGAGAGAGGGGCTAACCTTAACCCTAGCGCCGCGCCGCCCGCAAGTGCCGCGGGCCCGCCGTCGCCTGCGCCCGCAAGGTCGCCCGCCGCGTTGCCTGCAAGCATTGCGGGCACACCGTTGCCTGCAAGCGTCGCGTGCTAGCCGTCGCCTACGCCCACAAGGTCGCCCGCCGCGCCGCGCGCGCCGTCATCGCCCGCGCCCGCCGTCGTCGCCCGTAAGGTCGCCACTCTTGATCTCTTCGCTCCCTTTCTCTGTGACTGTCTCTCTTCAGTCTTCACACCTCTGCTCCCCCTCTCTCGGCTTCTCCCGATACACTACACACTGAGATAGAGGGTTTTGTTTTCTATTTTTTTGTGGGTCCCACTGAGATACACTACGCACTGAAGCAATTTGTGTTGACTTGGTACCCTTATGTGATATATCTTTGCTCTCATATTCATTTTACAATGGTGCCTAAAACTACGTTTCAACGTCCGTTTAAACGTTTAAAAGTTAAAAAGGGGGTGAGTCGTTTCGTTCTCGTTTTACGTTTTAATAACCTTGCTCCCCGCTTAAAAAGAATGCGCTGCATGCAGAGATGGAGAGTTGCATGCATGCAGATGGCGCTCAACTGCTCGGGTCACGCGCGACCTCCATTTACTGCGGCCGCAAACCGAACAGACAAACTAGAGAAACGAGCATCGAAGGCAAATACGTAGATCAATTCTGGAAAAACCAGAAAAAGTTATACGTAGATCATTAGTGGACGGAGGGAGTATTTAGTAAGCACTAAAATTTATGTTGAAAACTTGAAAAACATGGTAGGTTAAAAAGAAGCATTGGGTAGAATCACGTAGGATATTAGATTCTACGATTTGATCCTGCTATGCAGGTAGGGGGCAGTTCGACTCAAGATACCGCATCTTGACAATCTTATGCATGAGGTTCCAACATAGCTAAATTAGGTAAGGAATCTGCAAACTAGACAATAGTTAATGGTTTCCCGTTATATATTATGTCGGTCTCTGCTATGTCAGGAAAAGAAAAATACTTTTTGAAACGGAACAAACTTTTTTCTTTATCTATTCTGGTTATCCTCATGTGCTGGAGTCAAAGTGTACCTTTTTTTCCTTCTTGCATGTATCTTGTAAAGAAGGCATCTTTGAAGAAAAGCGGGCTGCAAAATTCAGTGGGCCATCATTGGTATCTCAAAGCACTTACACATAATGGTTATAAGTGAGTAAGCATGCACATGTAAACCATGTTAAAAGATGGGGCAATAATTTTAAGATGAAATTTACATTTTTAATGGCTCGTCGCTGAATAATATTGTACAGCTCAACTGGCTTGCAGTACAATGCAAAATTTTCTTCGGCGGCAAGCTGCTCATCTGGGGACAATCGAGCTCTTGACTGCTGATGGCACATCTGGTCTGTAGACCGGGGATAACCGAATCCACATCCAATATTCCTGCATATGAGCACCACTTGCATAAAAAAATAGAACCCATCCAGTCACTCTAAGAACAAGAAAATCATCCACCATATAGACATGCCTACATATCTGCAAAGCAGCTGAATAGATACAAAACAACTCGACAGGTTCGAGGATCCAAATGCAACCAAGGAAGATACAGTACCACATAGATTTCAAGTGAGCAGTCATTAACTCTCAAAATTTACCGTTTACTAGTATCCAGAAGCTACCAAGGTAGGTACCACACAGATTACCAGTGACCAGTCATGAACTATCGAATTTAGTCAATTACTAGCTTCCAGATGCAACCAAGGTTGGTACCATACAGACTTCCAGTACGGAGTCATTAACTCCCAAAATTAATCCAACACAAATGAAAACCCACCTAGGCATCAATCAGGCGCACATCACAATGCATCAAAATATTCTGACATTATTCGTAAAATTTTCTCCAGGGACATGTTATCGATCATGTACGGTGGTGTACCCATATATACTCGTCAATGATCATGGAACTTAGACAGCCCTGTGTACCATGCAATGCTGGATCCTTGTATCAAAGCAGCGGTGGCGCGAATGCAGATGCCAAAGGCGGAAGAGACAACACAAGCATAAATGCATAACATAACTACTCATAACAAAGTGGGTAGTGGCGGTCATACGCTGCGTCCCGGGAAGGTAGCGGTAGGCCAGGCATCCTCGCTGCGGACGAGAACCTCAGGTCCTGCGATTGGAAGTTCGTTCTTCTACCTGCGAGTTCTGTTACAGCAATTGGGAGTACTCTTTTCACCGCCAGCTCTCTTACATCTAGTAAGCCAGCGGCGGGGGTGCCAACTCTTACGGATCTCACCCCGATTATAGTGAGTGCTTATCCCTTGATCTTCCCTTGGATCTGAATCGTAGTTCAGACCTAACGTGGGGCATGGGGGTTCAGTTGAACCCCCAAAATTTTTGGAAAATAAACTGCTAGTAGTACTCCACCACGCAACAAACTGCATGGATTGGAGTATCCATCCCAGAAAGAAAGATTTGGATGGGGTTGCTCAGAGGAAAGAAACGATCCCCCACGAGTATGTTGGCGGGGGATCTCCGGCTGGACCTCACCGCGCCGGCCGCCGGAGAAGGGGGAGGGGGGAGATCTGGAGAACGGTTGAAACGAAGGAAGAGGAGAAGAAGAGCTCACCGCGCCGGCCACGGGAGAAGGGGGAGGGGGAGATCTGGAGAACGGTGGAAACGAAGGAAGGGGGGAAGAGCTCACCGCACCGGCCGCCGGAGAAGGGCGACGCGAACGGTGGGGGAAGAGGCGGAGGACGGTCTCGGTCGCACCTTTTGGGAGAGCGAAGCGATTGTCCGGGAGCGTATCGACTGGACGGGACGCAAGAGGGGAGACCGGGAGAGATCTCTTTTGCCTACCATGTGGACGGCTTTGATCATAAGGGGAAGAAATGAAGATGCTGGCCGCTCGTATCATCGTATGCAACGGATGGCGTGGATGAAGTAGAGGCAAATTTTGCATCCAGACCACAAAAAGAGAGGCGTGCTTCTACAATATTGAGACTTGGATATGATATATAAATCTAAGACAAAAAACACTGTAAAGATAAAAAAAAAAATTACGGAGATAATTGTACGGAACGATAGAAATGAAGAGAGGGGGACGAGAATGCCTCGGTCGCTCCTTTTGGGAGAGCAAGCGATGTCCAAAGCTTATCATCTGACTTTGGACTACTGCCGGGAAGAATAGAAGGGGAATGAACGAAGATGTTGGGTGTCATTGCCTACAAATCTAACTGCTCGTATGAAATGAACCGCATGGAAGGAGTAAATGCAAGATTTGCCTTTAGATAACAAAAAGGAGTAAAGGCAAAATTTGCCTTTAGACAACAAAAGAGAGAGTGCACTTTCACAATATCCAAACTTGGCGTGAGAGATTCGGGACTAGAAACGCTAAAAAGATAGAATATTTCTTCGTACAAAAATACTTCTCTACTAAAAAAACAAAGACAATGACTAGTCATCAATTGTTCAAAATCATTGAATTTATATCGAACTGTAGGGCCTCGAGAGGGAAGGCAATCTCATCCCTACCCCTCTAGTGCAGCAGGGGCCAAGCCATGTTCTCCCGCGCAAAGAGATCAACCCCCGCCCACCTCAACCAAGAAATTTTCGCTATGGGCCTTGCCCCACAAAGAAAATTAACATCACTTTTCTCTACCATTGGATCCGTCCTCTCAACCATTCGCCGCCTACCCAAGACCTAATGTGATAATCACAATTATTTCCCATCCCCTTAACACCTTTTATCATCCTCCTACGTACCCAAGAGCAGTGGCGGAGGCCTTGTCGGTCAAACCACAAATTGTGGTGCAAATCTGTTGGTAAGGAATTCAACTAGTTTTCTAATATTTTTTGTTGAATATTATTTAACAACACTAAACTTATAGATTAATATATTTTCTATCAAATAGAGTAATATATAACCCTACAGTTCTATCTATATACTTCTTTGCACAATAATTGTTAAAACTATGGAGATTGAATAATTCTCTTCATTACTTTATAGATATAAATAAGCATCATATAGTAAATTTAGCCATATAATTATGTTTCTAATATTGTTTTACTATATATTAGGGTCTAGCACATAAGTTTAGAGATACACATTAGAAGCACATGTAACAGCCCAAAACACCAAAATAAATACAAAGATGTACTATGAATTTCAGCCTCAATTTGAATCTTGCCAATTTATGGATTTTCTAGAAATTTTCTTTAAAAGAAATATGTTTTTATGGCCAAAATAAAGATGCTAAATTTAAACTTCAAATTCAAACAAACATAAAATCTAAAGAAAATTTAATTAAATCCTAATTGGCCCCTGAAACACATATGAAAAGTTTTAGGAAATTTTGAAATCATCTAATACACCTATAAAATAAAAAGTAGTAAATATTAACGAGGACGGTAGCACTGTCAGATTTTTATAAAATTCCACACGCTTGATCTTGCCCTCAAATTTTTACAGGATCTTAAGGATTACCTGAGGGCTATGCAAAAAAGTTTCAAAAATTTACGGCATAGTTTTCTAGCTCAATTGAATCATCACACTATCTACCAAAAATCGGATTTAAGATGTCCTTTTCTTTTCTTTTTATCTCCCCTCTGATGTGTGGGCCCTTTCCTTGACTGGCCACCTTCCAGTGCCCCTCCTCCCCCTTGAACTTCTGCCATGTGGGCCTGGCAACTCTTAGGCCCAATGGCCAGTGTGAAAGGTGTTGTAGGATCGAAAGACACGAATATAGCAATCAGAGGGGGGTGAATGATTGTGCGAAAGCTAAAATCAAATTCTTGATCTACTAAAAGTTCACCTCAAAATAGAACCAAATAATTGCCTCGTATTCGACAAAAATAGAATGACAGAGGTTCGGTAAAATGCGAATTCCTGGAGATCCAACCGTCGGAACGATATGAAATTTGGACACAAGAAACTAGATTCCAATACGAATCGAACCCAAAAAGAATCAGCTCAATCAGACTTACGGATCAAAAGTTATGAACCTCGCAAGCTTGCTGTGACAGAAGATGACGAGAATAGATCTAACTAAAATTGTAGCTCGCCGAAAGATTTGAAGAACTTGATCTTTATTTCTCCTTTCTTTTGTCTAAAGTACTCCAAACAAAAGAGTACAACCCTAAAGCTTGCTCAAAGCTTGATGCCCTTCAACAAGAGACAACCCCTCCTGTCTAAAGGAGCAAAACACAAGGAGTCATGAATTACAATTCATACTCCTAATCTTTACCCCTTTATAATTCACCAGTTAATTCTTTCCTACAGGCACACACTATTTTGCCCCCACAGAGGATACCTTTTTTTTGTTTACCCTAAAATGTGTACCCAGAAATCCCCCTTCCTCATAATCAAGCGCTAAGATGTTTTCTCACAACACTTCATCATATCTGATGGACCAAATCACCCGGTTCATCCCATCACGGGTGGGATTAGGGCCACACGGGTGAGTTAACTACCTCCTCTCCACGCCCCGCTGCCTCTCTCCCCATCGCCTCCCATCTTCGTCGCCCTAGCCGAGACCCATCGCCTCCCCGCACGCCCCCGAAGCCTCCCTCTTCGTCACCCTCCTCTCCACCGCATAATCGGTCGCCTCCCTCTTCGTCACCCCCCTCTCTACGCGAGAACCCTCAACCGTCTCTGGAGGGAGACGACGGCGACGAGCAGGAGGTGGAGAGGGCCATGGGGATGGACGGTGGCATCCCCGGGACCTCCGGCGAGTTCCTGTCTGCGCGTCTCTCTCTCGCGCCAAACATGCGGCGCCACCTCATGGAGTCACTCGACTCCCTCGCCTACGACGGTGAGGTGTCCTAGCCCTCTTCCTGGATCGTATTCTCGGGCTGGATTTGCTTAGGGTTTTAGTTTTTCACTAGGGTTTTACCGACTTCAATGGTTGGTGATTAGCATGAATTTACGGGGCTTGGTAGGGTTACAACGAGATCCCGGGGAGAGGACTCGGCTGGCCGACGACGGCCAAGAGGCCGGACTGGACCTCTCCAAGGGGATGTATGACGCCGGCGACCACATCAAGTTCGGCTTCCCCATGGCGTTCATGGCCACCATGCTGTCGTGGTCCGTCCTTGAGTACGGCGACGCCATGCGCACCGCCAAGCAAGGGACTCACCGACGCTGCGGCGATGGATCATGGATTACCTCGTCAATGCGCACCCCTCCGACAATGTCCTATACATCCAGGTGATCGATCTACCAATTAAAATGTTTTTCTTGGTTTAACAGCACTAGACACATTCTTACAAGCTATCATAATCATTTGTATAATATCAAGCTGCCTTATGAATATTGGTCGCTTGAAATCCCTTCATTTTGGATAGCTAGTGTATGATGCTAAATATTTGCTTTATTTGCAGAGGATTTTTGCCAAAAGACAGCGCCTCGGGAAGAAATTATCAAGTCATCGATGCAAGTGGAAGTTAGTAAGCGCTCTAGCTTTTGAAAGCAACTTTTACGAGTTCAGACAATTGCTTTTCTTAACATATTGTGGACTCAGTACCGTTGTTACAAAGAAATATAAAGTTACGCTATATAAGGAATTGGTGGTGAAAATCATTCGTTGTTTTTGAGGGTCCCACATATAACTAGATAACTATGCAAGAAAGGATCTTGAGTATTTATTTCATCGCAATTGCTTGCCCCTATTGGTTATGCAACTTGATAGCCCTCCAACAATGTTCTATACATTTCCAGAGCATTTTAATTGGTAGAACATTTCCAGATGCTTGGTTTGCGTAGCACTTGTACTTGACATGATCCGACATCTGGAGCTCTACGATAAATTATGCGCATACCAATCGAAAAACAATTTAGCGCTCAACACAAACCAAAGAAAATGCTAAACTCAGGCGTGCGTGCCATGAGATTTCTGCTAGGAATAAATGTAAAAAAATTTACAATATGCACACGCAGATGAGTATATCCTCTAAGCACACATCTAGAATTAAAGAGGTTGGGGATTATGACCTGTTTGGTTCGGAGCGACGTGCCTGAGAAAAAATGTTGCTTAGCAGCAGCCTGAAATTTAGATGATTTTTGTATGGCTAGACACACATAAGGTTTGTGTTATTTTGTTAGGGACCTATGCCCAAATGAAAAACAGAGAACACAAAATAATGCTTTGTTAACAAGAAAATGTAAAAGTTGAAATCGTGCTTTTATTCAGAAAAGGGACCAAATCTAGAAAAGGAAGTAACTGGTTAGCCCCCGAGCTGCTTGTTGTCCAAAGAGGGGGGGAAAAATATCACAGCTGAATACATGTCAATCTGACAATGTTGGTGACAATGTTGGAGACATTGCTGGAATGGGGTCAGATCTCTTTGGCTCCTACGCCGAGTCATCTTGTGCCGCTCTTGTCGTTGCCTCAATCTCTTCTTTTGGAATCAATTCCTTCTGCTGTGATCATTCTTTTCTTGCTGTGACTTGTTTTAGATTCCATTTTAGAGGCATGATGATAGTTGGTGCTTTTTACGGTTGCTATGTGGGGAAAAGCAGACAAAGCTGTGCACATGCAGGTTGAGAGGTTTCTTCTCTGAAGAAGAAGAGCTCTTCTTTTCTTTGCATGGAGAAGGCGGCCATGGGGGGCCATGTGATGATGCCACTGGAGAACCTGAGCTTGGAGCTCCCCAATGGGGGAATAGTACTTGGTCATGACAAGGAAATTTCAACTCTGCAAGGTTTAACCAACATTAATTTCTTGTGGATCCAATTCATGTGATTGTGCCTTTGCATAAAAAACATCATGGAATTATCTCAATCCATTGTTTTTGCAGAAGGGATTTCAACTCTGAGATCAAGGCAAAGACATCTTGACTGGAGAAGACGAGAGACACTCAACAAGCTAATAGACCTGAAAGGTAGCCTTTTATCCAAGATAGCAGTTGGTGTTCTGTAACGTCCCCTGTATAGGATTACTTCTTGAATGCCGAAGGAGCTGAGTTTGGCCAACATCCAGGAAGTATCAGGGTGTTCTGCCGGATCCGACCATTGGCTTCAACTAACAGCTTCAAGGCGAAATCACTGGTCACTGTCCAACAAGAGAAGATCGCAGTTCGATCAGTGGGTGTTAAGAAAGAGTTCATTGTTGACAGGGTGTTTGATCAGGAGTCAACGCAAGGTAGTTTGCTCTTGCTTTACTATCTTGTCAATGCTCTTCTTTTCTCGAGCTACCCATTGCTCTTCATTCTTCTGAAAGTGTAATTCATTTTGATCTTGTTCATGATGCAGAGGATGTTTTCCAGGAAGTAAAACCAGTCCTGAGATCTGCACTCAACGGGCACAATGTCTGTATTCTCGCTTATGGGCAGACTGGAACAGGAAAGACCTATACAATGGTTGGTTGGTGGCTTTTACTTATCATGTTTTGAGCTAAATTCATGAGTAGATCTGTACTCATTTTCGCCTTTCCTTGGAAACCGCTTGCAGGAAGGAACCAATGGTAAGCTCGGTATTGTGCCTCGAGCCATTCAAGAACTGTTTTCGCATGCTTCTCAAGATAGTTCTATTCAGGCAGCCTCTATTCAGGCCCACAGAATGCAATACAGCATGGTAAGACCACCGATTCATTCACCTGTAAATTATTAAGAGACATCCTCGATCCTCAAACCGGAAATGTACGTGCTTTCTTTGCATTTTTCCAGTAATCTGAGCATACTAGCGACTAAAAGTGGTGACGTCGAAGTTGAGGGGCTCACCGATGTTGCAGTAACAGACCTCAAGAAAGCCAACCAGTGGTATCAGAGAGGACGGCGAGCGCGATCAACGTCTTGGACAAACGTCAATGATGTCTCGAGCCGATCACACTGGTGGGTTGATGAGCTGTTGCAATTACAAAGTTTCAATTGATGCATCATGGTAACTCGAGCAGTACCCAATTATATGTGCCTTAGCTATATTTGTGTGTAGCTTGACAAGAATTACCATAAGGAGATGTGGAGGAGTCACTGAAGAAGTCAGCAAGCTATGGCTCATTGATCTTGGTGGCAGTGAGAGGTTGTTGAAGACTGGTGCATCTGGATTGACAATGGACGAGGGTAAGGCCATAAACCTCTCTCTATCAGCACTTGGAGATGTAATTGCTGCACTCAGGCGAAAGAGAAGCCATATTCCTTACAGGTAAACGGATTAAGTCTTCAGCTACCTTGTCAGATAAATTCTCAATTTGTAATTACATTAATGGTTAATCATAAGTACTTTTTGTTATTTTTTTCCAACTAATGCAGAAACAACCTGCTTACCCAAATTCTAAGTGATTCTCTCGGTATGGAGCATTTTTTTCAGATCAGTTTGACGCATCAAGAGTAAAAAAAATAGAGATAACATTATATATTTCTGTTGAATTGCTATAACAGGTGATGGCTCAAAAGTTCTAATGGTGGTGCACATCAGCCCTTCTGAGGATGATGTTGGTGAGACAGTCTGTTCTCTGAGCTTTGCAAAAAGAGCCAGGTCGATCGAATCCAGCAGAGACCTTTCAGAAGTAAGTATGGGATGGAGTGAGCTACTGTGACCACCTTGGAAAAATAATCCAGTTCGTAAGGATGCACCTTTCTTGATGCAGGATTTAAAAAAAAAAGTCAAGTGGCTTGCAGAGTCGTCTCTTGTGAGCATTTTTACTGAGCTTGATTTTATTACGTGGATGATTGGATGGCTGCAATAGGTGATTATACGGCTAAAATGGGGATGATATTTTGTCTCTGCTTCATGCTTTTGTGTGCCATGCTGTGATATTTTTTCCCTCTTTGGACAACAAGCAGCTGGGGGGCTAACCAGTTACTCCCTTTTCTGAATGAGGATGACTAGGAAACGGTATACCGTTGCAACGGTATAGCCATGAAACTTATGAAACTTATCAGGTTCAGTGCTGGTTTCATGAGTTTCAGTGTTTAGTTTCATCAGTTTCATGTTTTATCGCTTTTAGTGCTAAGTTTCATGAGTTTCAGTGCAAAAAAATCATAAGTTTCATGAGTTTCAGAGGTATACCGTTGCAACGGTATACCGTTTTTTAGTTTTTCTGTTTCTGAATACATGTCAATTCTCCGCCTAGCAGTCAGTACAAGCAAACAACACCAAAACCAAATTCCAGTAGTTCGTTTGATCTAGCGGCGCGAGCGCGATCCCTGGCATGGAGGAGGCGGTGAAATGCGGGCAACGTGGTGGCGAAGCTTTCTGATTACTACACTTGATCTTTCTTTTGTGCACATCTTACTACACTTGATTACCAAAACATATAACACCTTTTGCATATTTAAATTGTATTATCAAATATCGCCGTAGCGTTAGCACGGGCAATATACTAGTCCTAGAAGGAGTCCCACTCCTAATCCTAGAAGGAGTCCCACTCCTCAACTCCTCTTGGCCCAACCTGGCCTAGTACAACTCTTGCACGCGTATGGCAACCCTACCATACTCACGTGACTAACACTTTGCACGCGAATGATCTCCTGCCATTCTCACGTGACTAACTGTCGGGACCCCGAATTTGCAAATCCGGACCCTCTGTGTATTCAGCACTAGTCCAGGAACGCGCTAGTGCACACAGTCTTAACATCGGTATATATCACAATCATACCAAACGATACTATCAAGGTACTTTATTTAAATAATCAAAGGGTTACTCGACCTTATGGCCAAGTTACAAATATATGCCTTGCAAGGCAGAACTTATTAAAAGAGAAATAATAGCAATGAAAATCAAATAAACTTAGTGGCGCCATCCAAGATACCACAGCAATCGATCGGGCTCGCATCCCTAAGTAGACGGGTCCTCTTGGAGTTCCTCCTCCAAAGTCGCGTAATCTCCTCTTCAACCTGATATTGTGTTGGGGCAAGGGTGAGTACTTGGTACTCAAAGAAGTCATGCATGTAATGCAAGCTAATATACTATATGCATGGCTTGGTACAAAGGAATAGCTTAAGGTATATTTATGTAAACAAAGATTTGACAAGTAATATAAGTAGATTCAAAGCTGAAAAACAAGTAAAGCATAAATAACTTTTCAAAAGTTTAAATAACATTTTTCCCCATCCTAAACCATATTTCCATCATCTTCTTTGTTAAACCAACCCAACTTCTCAAATCTCCAAGTTATTTTCGTAAAATCTAACCCTTGATCAGTAATTCCGAGCATTGTCCAAGATCGTGGACTCGGCTATTCAAATAGATTCTACACTCTGCAGAGGTTATGCACTTTACCCACAAGATACAATCCACTCACCACGTCGGTATGAATCGCCATACAAGAGTATGCGAATGAGCGATCATAACAAAGCCTTTCTAAGCCTCAAACAACACAGTGGTCCTCTCCGACGTGCTCTACACCATCCCTTCCCTTAGCCAAGGCGAAGTATGGGACCAACACACCGTTAGATGGGTACCGCCACGCCACGATACGCTCCCGCATAATCACACAAACGGTGTAATCGACACCCTGAGGCTCCACAAGTGAGTCCTTAGCGACTTAGTCAACTAGGGCCGCCCCATTCCAGCCATGTGGTTGCAAGTATGACCCAGTTCAAAGGCTTGCAAGGTTAAGTCCTTAGAGTGACCAGGGCAAGACTACCCGAAACCAAATCAACACTCCCAATGCCACACCTGGCCCACCTGATTACTCTTGCCACATGCCCCTGGCCGAAATCATTTATCAAACCCCGCTTGATTACCATGCACCACGTGCCATCAACATCACATGATACTTTTCCAAAACAGGTTCAATATATCATTAAGTCAATATTAACATTTAATTATCCAAAATCATGTCATGAGCACGAAAGTGTGTCTAAGCGATACTACAACGATCTAAACCCATGTTGGCAATTTAATAATGTCCAACTAGTAAACCACAACTAGGGGTGACAAAGGGTCATGGCACATACTTAAGTAATCAAGGTGTCATATAGCAAATTGGTATTTATCTAACCCCTGTGTTTAAACAAAGTATTTTTCTAATTGAACTAGCATGCAATAGTTTAAATCAAAATAGATTTCAAATAGGATCAATATGGTCAAAGCACAACTTGCCTTCAAAAAGTACTTGCTCTTGGTCTTGAGTTGGATCCCGAGTCAACACTTCTCCTCGAATCCTTCCCAGACTTCAACGCCTACTCGTAAAAGCGTGCAAATAGCAAATACCCAATAAACAATAGGCAAAACATCCCAAAACTCCAAATAAAATCCATAAACAGAGAGAACGTAATTTTCTGGATTTTTAGAAACTGGAATCGCCAAATTTGGAGTTAAAATGCAAAAGTTATGATTATTTAAAGTTTAAATAATCAATTAAATAATATTACAGAGAAAAACTTTAGTCCAAAAATTAAATAAGATTTATATTTAGGTAGATCTCAAATTAATACAAATTTAGAAATTTGAATCGATCAAATCGGAGTTGAAACGCAAAAGTTATAAGCTATTGAAGTTTGAATCTAAATTTGAAATCATTATTCTAATTAATAAATCATTTTCTTTTTCGAAATTAATTATTGCGTCGGCATGGACACGTGGCAGCTCCCGATTGGCTCTTGACGTCGGCCGTCCATGGGCTCGGCCCACGCCGGCCGTCCACGGTGGACTCGGCCCACGGCCACGTGGATCGACATGTGGGACCACTCGGGTGACGTCATCGCTGACGTCAGCGGAGCTCAGCCCACGGCGCTGACAGGTGGGACCCACTGTGACGTCATGGGTGACGTCAACGCTTGGCTGGGTTAGCCACTGACATGCGGGCCCTCTGACACGCGGGCCGCGTGTCGGGCCAAGCTGCACGCACGCTGCGTGGGCCAGCGACCGCGTCGGTCCAACTTCCCGACACGTGGCGCAATCTCGTCCGTTGGTTTGAAAATCAACGGCGCGGATTAGATCCAGGGTTAACACGCTGAAACTACTCGATGCTCGTGGGCCGCTCGATCTAGATCGGACGGTCCGTATCTAATCCTATAATCGCATCAAGCTACAAAGACGCGTGGCGATTGTGAACCGCTGATCTTGATCCAACGGTCCGCATCTAATCGGGTTTCTAGGGTTTGGGAAACACGTGAACTCACCGCTGCCGTCCGATCTGGATCCAACGCGCACGGCTCGTGGCGGTGATGGCACGCGGCTACGGCTTGACCGAGACGGGACGACGACCTTGCCGTCGGCGTTCGCGCGCTCCGGCTGGCGAGGGTACTCGAACGCGCCTCGCCTTGGGAATCCGGATCTGGGCTTGATGACGGCGGAGGACGACGGACGGCAGCAATATCGGCGTTTAATCGCGGCGAACAGACTTCCAACTCCGGCGAGCAATAACGGCGAGACGGTGGGATCCTAGCGGCGCGAGCTAGGTTTTGAATCCGGCGTGGGATGGCGATCTCGGTATGCCCCGGGCATTTAATAGCCTCGGCGTCTGCAAAAACGGAGACCTAGCTCTCACGCGCGGGACACGCGGCGGAGTCCACCGGACTTCGGGCGGAGACGATGAAATCGTGGCCGCCCACGTGGCACAACTAACGGCCACGATCGCGCGGCGACGGTCCGTCCGGACCCGACATACGGCCGGTCTGGTTTGACGGATCTCACCGTTGGATCTTGATCCAACGGTTGGGATTGATTTGGGTTAGGAGTGGGTTCGGTCGAGTCAACTGGCTCGGGTCGGACACGAGTCCGACACGGTAGGAATAACAGTAATTGACACCAGTTGGATTTTACAGCGAATTAATAATTAAAATAATTCCCACTAATTAATTTAATTAAATAAAAATAGCAAATGACTCGTAAAATTCCAGAAAAATTCGAAAATATTTTGGATCATTTTGGACTCAAATAAAATATTTCCAACAAAAATTTATTTGCAAATTTAAATTATTTAATTATTTCAATATTTATTAAATTAAAATAAATTCCAAATAAATACAAATAAATTCAAGAAAATTCCAAAAATTCACCAAAGTGCCAAATCACACATGAATTTAAGAAAAGAAAAATTTACGGGTGTTACAAACCTCCTTAATAGAATCTCGTCCCGAGATTCAGGGCTTACTAAAGGAATAGGTTTGGAAATTCTTTCTTCAAATCCTCTTCGCTCCCAAGTCGCTTCACTTTCTTCATGGTTGCTCCAATCGAACTCTACAGAATCGGGTTGACTTGTTTCTAGTTTCTCGATCCATTGTGTCTAGAATCCTCACAGGGTGCTCCTTATAAGTCAAATCTTCTTGCAACTCAATTGACTCTAGCGGTCTGCTCTCGTGAACTCTGAGACACTTCTTTAATCGGGACACATGGAATACGTCATGCACTCCTGCCAACGATCGTGGCAACTCCACTGGTAGGCAACTTCACCTCTGCGACTCAAAATCTTAAATGGTCCAACATAACGGGTGCGAAGTTTCCCTTTGGCATGGAACCTCTTAACTCCCCACGAGGCGTAACTCGAGGTATACAAAGTCTTCTCGTTCAAAACTCAAATCTCGCGACGATTGTCAAGATAACTCTTCCATCGAGATTGGGCTATCTTCAACCTTTCCTAATCATGGCGATCCGCTTCTTCACCTCTTGAAGAATATCGTGCCCAAAGACACGGCGCCACGGCCTCATTCCAATTCAATGGTGTCCGACAGGTCGACCATACAAAGGCCTCAAAGGTGACATCGTAAACTAGCCTGATAACTATTGTTGTAACTAAACTCGGCATACGGCAAACTTTTATCCCAAGAGGTAGCATAAGCCAATGCACAAGCTCTTAACATATCCTCCGTAATCTGGTTGACTCTTCTGATCCGCCCATCCGTCTGTGGATGATAAGTCATCAAGTTCAAACGTCCCCATGGCTTCATGCAACTTATTCCGTAACCTTGAGGTAAATTGGGTACCTCGTCCGATACAATCCTCCTTGGCACTCCGTGCAAACAAACAATCCCGATCATGTACAACTCGCTAATTTATCTCCGAGTAAGTGGTCTTCACGAGGATAAAATGGGCTACTTTAGTCAAGCGATCCACTATAACCCATATGGAGTCATAACCTCCTTGAGTCTTTGGCAAACCGGTAATGAAATCCATTCCGATTTCCTCCCACTTCCACTCGGTATTTTTAGCTACCAGAGCAATCCTGCTGGTTTCGATGCATTGCCTTGACTCTCGGCATACGTCGCACAATGCAACATGGCTCGGCAACTTCACGCTTCATACTCGCCACCGCATCTCTCCTTCAGATCCTCGATACATCTTGGCGCTTCTGTGATGAATCGAGTACTTAGAGTCATGGGCTTCTTCCAAAATCAGCTTGCTTTAACTCCTTTTGTTAGGCACACAAATGCGATCCTTCATCCACAACGTGCCTTGTTCATCCAATTTGAAGTCCTCGCCTCGCCTTCCTCCTTGATGGACTTAATCCTGCGGATCCCGTCATCATCCTTCATCCTTCTCGGATCTCGATCCTCTAGGGTAGGCTTTACTTCCAATGCGCCAAGAATCCGCTAGGTACAACCTCAATCTTCATCTTTCAAAATCCTCACATAACTCATCCTCGACTTGTGGCTAGCAACGTACTCACGGTATGGCTTTTCCGACTCAGAGCATCGGCTACTCGCTGGCTTTCCGGATGGTAATGGATTCCAACATTATAGTCCTTGATCAACTCTAGCCATCTCCTTTGCCTCATATTCAGATCCGACTGGTGAATATGTACTTAAGGCTCTTATGATCCGTATACACCTCACATCTGCTTCCAATCGATAGTGACGCCATATCTTCAAAGCATGCACTACGCGGCTAACTCTAGGTCATGTGTCGGATAATTTTCCTCATGCGGCCTCAATCGCCTTGATGCATAAGCGACGACCTTTCCATTCTCGTGACAAAGACACATCCAAGTCCTTGGCGCGATGCGTCACAATAAATATCGAAGCTTTGAGCAACATCCTAGAACTAACACGGTCTTGATGTCAATCGCTTCTTCACCTCAAATCCTTCCTCACATTCTCAAGCGCCCATGCAAACTTCTTTTCCTTCTTCAAAGAATTGCGTAAGAGGTTTCGCAATTGTCGAAAAGCCTTCGATGAAACGGCGGTAATATCCGCCATTCCAAGGAAACTCCGAATGGGTCACGCCTTCTACGCTCCCAATGTAACACGCCTTCTACTTTGCTTGGATCTACTGGCGACTCATGCGGTCATTACATGTCCAAGAAACTCCACCTTGTCCTTCCAAAAATCACACTTGCCGAACTTGGCGAAAAGTTGCTGTTCCTCGCCTTTTCCAAAACTCGCCTTAAGTGTTCGGCATGTTCATCCTCTGCCTTGGAGTAGATTAGGATATCGTCTATGAACACGACGACAAACTTGTCCAAATATTCCATGAACACCTTATTCATCATATTCATGAAATAAGTGGCGCATTAAATCGGCCCAAAGGACATAATCAGAACTCGTAATGTCCATATCTTGACGAGAATGCGATCTTCTAATATCTTCCGATCGGATCTTCAATCGATGGTATCCCGATCTCAGATCAATCTTGGAGAAAACTCCGGCTCCTCTTAACTGATCAAACAAATCATCAATCCTGGTAGCGGATACTTATTTTTCACGGTGACTTCATTGAGTGCACGGTAGTCAATGCACATCCCGAAACTCCCGCCCTTCTTCTTGACAAACAAAACTGGTGCTCCCACGGCATTTAACTCTGGCCTGATAAATCCTTTCTCCATTAACTCCTCTAGTTGTTTCTTCATTTCTACCAACTCCTCGGTAGACATCCGATAGGGTCTCTTTGCTATCGGTCTTGTGCATACAAGTTCTATCACAAACTCTATGTCCCTGTCTGGCGGCATACTGTAGATCTTCGGGGAAAACATCGGGTACTCACTCACTACCGAACATCCTCTATGCCGATTGCCTTGGTACTGCTAACCATCAACTGTCCATCTCTAACTGCAAAGTGGCTTGAAATTCCACTTTCTTCCCACACTGCTCTCAATCGAGATAGTTCTTTGTCCACAATCCAATACAGCCTTGTGTTTGGATAACCAATCCATTCCCAATATAACATCTAAGGTCCTGGTCTCCAAAATTATAAGGTTTGCTAGGAACTCTATTCCATCTATTAGTATTCTCACCGGAACATCCTACTTCCGTCGGAGTTCGAACCAGGGTTTGAACTAACAAGATGCACTTAAGTCTTGCCATTCTCAAGTCATTTCTAGTAGCAAAGCCTTGCGAAACAAACGAATGCGAAGCTCCAGAGTCAAACAAAACTGCAGGTGCATCGAAAGTTAACAAGTAACTTACCCAAGACGACGTCCGTAGCATTCTGCAGTGCATCTGCGGTGACATGGTTGACTCGGCCTCTCACCACGGCCTGGGGTGTGGCTCCAGTCCGGGCGCCCTAGCTGGGTGGTTCCTAGATTGAAGCGAACTGGGTCGCTCTCGCTGTCTTCTTTGGACAATCATGGCAAAGTGTCCTGGCTCGTTGCGCTTGTAGCAGCTGCCTCACTGCCTTCTTTGCCGCTGGGGTAGCGTTTCTAGCGAAGTGGGTCCGTAGTTTTGATTGGCGTGTCTTGGTGCCGGGATGGTGTCCTTGTTGCATTCTCGTGGTTGGAATCAAGAATTGATTTGGTGCAACTCTCAGCGCCGGTATGCGTTTCCTCGACGTGATCCTTGCCGTTGCATCCTCGCGCTCTGTTCTCATCCAGCCTTTGCGCTTTGTCCTCAAGAATAAGCGCCTTATTCACCAACTCTTGGAAATCTGGAAAGGTGTGGGTGATCAATCCTACTTGCAATCCCGAGTTAAGTCCCTTCATGAAACGAGACTGCCTGGATTTATCTCGTCGCTACATCCTCAAAGCGTAGCGTGCTAGCTGTGTGAACTTGTTCAGTAGTCGCCACCGCCGATTACCTTGCTTCGCTCAACTCCTCCTTCTTAAGGTCCATAATTCCTTCAGCACGTGATATCGCCGGAATGCACCGTGAACTCCTCCCAAGTGATATCTTGAGGGTTCTCTCAAGGTGGCATGTAAGTTCTCCCACCATTCTGGCCAATGTTCCTTCCAACCGATGAGAAGCGTAAAGTACCTTCTCATTCCCTATGCATTGAGCTATGTGTAGCTTCCTCTCAATTGATCTTAACCAATCGTCGGCCTCCAACGGATTGGCATTCCCAGAGAAAGTGGGTGGGTGAGTCCTCATGAACTCGACACTTTGTATTCTCAAGCGTGGTCCCCGATTAACTTGATTAGCAAGTGGCCTGAGCAAAGGACGTCTTGCATTTGTTGCATCATAGCATGCATCAATCGGGTCTGAGCAAAGAAGAAATGCTCCAAAATTCTGCACATCCAAAGCTGGCGGCCGTGCTCCATCATTGGGGTTTTCATGGGCGAGATCCACTCCCATTGCTTCCAAAGTTCCCACGTGTTCACCATCCGCCGATTTGCTCTAGGTTTAGAGATGAGAGGGAAACAAGAATAGACAAGTAATATGGAACTTATGCGAGGCGAAAGGGGTAACTTTAAGGTCCAACTTTATTACTAATAACTTGGTATGGTCACTACAATGCCTAAGGGCCTTGCAACACATAATGCACACTCAAAGAACCAAAGCAAATCCAAATCGAACTAACTCTCGAGTCTAACGCCTAAAGGGTGACTCTTTATTCTATGACTCGACTCGGCCGAAGGAGTCTCACTATAGAACCTATGCTCACTCATCGAGAAAACCTCCACTACCTGGTACAGGTCTTTGTGGCATAGGCGCCAAACGACGCCATGTCCAAATGATCGTGTCCTTCGTGGTAGTCGAAGAAGCAAAGTCTTCATCGAGATCCGACTCTCTCCGGATCTCGCTCGTAGCTCGAGCATCGCTCTGGGTCCTCCGCACAAAGTCATTTCCAACTCGTCAATCCTTCGTGAGAAGGTGTGCCACATACTCCTCGAGCTTCCCGCCATCTGCTCTTCTCTCGCCGTGATTTCCTTGCGGGCCTTCAGAGCTCCTTGCTTGTATTATCTAGTACATCTTCCTGGCGACGACGAATCGTGCCAACCAGGTAACCGCGGGCATTCTCATCCTCAATCGCCTTCGTCAAGAAGGTTATCGCCGCGGATGATAACGGAACACCGTGCTTTCCAACTCTCTGGCGTGGATATCGTAATGTGCCGCATTGCTCGTCGTGAAACTTCTTGGATACCCATCTGCATTGTAGATCTTCTAGCGCAAAGGCAGTTGTATCGGGCGATTGCCTGGCCCCTCTTCCTCGACAGTACCTCAATCCTCACGCCACAAGCCTTGATCAATCCTCGCTTGTCCGATCACTTCCACTTGGTATTGGGGATTCTAAAAATCTACGAGATTTTGTAGCATGTTACAAAGTTCCGCTTCGTTACTAACTCCTAGATCTACTTAGTTTAACTCTTCCTCAATCTGTCAAAAGAGTGCTTTTCGTAAGAACTAGGAATTTTTCGATCGTGACGCAGGTAAGGGAAAATTTCAGCAAGAGGCAAGAAAAGAGAGAAGGGGATAAGTCGAGAGGTCATTTCTTGTCTTCACAAATTTTTAGCTTTAGAAAATAGGTTTTATCCTCACTACGACCATTCTAGCTTAGGGTTGAGCCTACAATCAAGTATGGCTCGATACCACCTCTGTCGGGACCCCGAATTTGCAAATCCGACCCTTCAGGTATTCAAGACTAGTCCAGAACGCGCTTAGTGCACAGCCTTAACATCGGTATATATCACAATCATACCAAACGATACTATCAAGGTACTTTATTTAAATAATCAAAGGGTTACTCGACCTTATGGCCAAGTTACAAATATATGCCTTGCAAGGCGTAACTTATTAAAAGAGAAATAATAGCAATGAAAATCAAATAAACTGTGGCGCCATCCAAAGATACCACAGTGCAACCGATCGGGCTCGCATCCCTAAGTAGACGGGTCCTCTTGGAGTTCCTCCTCCAAAGCCGGCGTAATCTCCTCTTCAACTGATATTGTGTTGGGGCAAGGGTGAGTACTTGGTACTCAAAGAAGTCATGCACCTAATGCAAGCTAATATACTATATGCATGGCTTGGTACAAAGGAATAGCTTAAGGTATATTTATGTAAACAAGATTTGACAAGTAATATAAGTAGATTCAAAGCAAGAAAACAAGTAAAGCATAAATAACTTTTCAAAAGTTTAAATAACATTTTTCCCCATCCTAAACCATATTTCCATCATCTTCTTTGTTAAACCAACCCAACTTCTCAAATCTCCAAGTTATTTTCGTAAAATCTAACCCTTGATCAGAATTCCCGAGCATTGTCCAAGATCAGTGGACTCGGCTATTCAAATAGATTCTACACTCGCAGAGGTTATGCACTTTACCCACAAGATACAATCCACTCACCACGTCACCGTGAATCGCCATACAAGAGTATGCGAATGAGCGATCATAACAAAGCCTTTCTAAGCCTCAAACAACACAGTGGTCCTCTCCCAGACGTGCTCTACACCATCCCTTCCTTAGCCAAGGCGAAGTATGGGACCAACACACCGTTAGATGGGTACTGCCACAGCCACGATACGCCCCTCGCATAATCACACAAACGGTGTAATCGACACCCTGAGGCTCCACAAGTGAGTCCTTAGCGACTTAGTCAACTAGGGCCGCCCCATTCCAGCCCATGTGGTTGCAAGTATGACCCAGTTCAAAGGCTTGCAAGGTTAAGTCCTTAGAGTGACCAGGGCAAGACTACCCAAAACCAAATCAACACTCCCAATGCCACACCGCCCACCTGACATTACTCTTGCCACATGCCCTGGCCGAAAATCGCTTATCAAACCCCGCTTGATTACCATGCACCACGTGCCATCAACATCACATGATACTTTTCCAAAACAGTTCAATATATCATTAAGTCAATATTAACATTTAATTATCCAAAATCATGTCATGAGCACGAAAGTGTGTCTAAGCAAAGATACTACAACGATCTAAACCCATGTTGGCAATTTAATAATGTCCAACTAGTAAACCACAACTAGGGTGACAAAGGGTCATGGCACATACTTAAGTAATCAAGGTGTCATATAGCAAATTGGTATTTATCTAACCCCGTGTTTAAACAAAGTATTTTTCTAATTGAACTAGCATGCAATAGTTTAAATCAAAATAGATTTCAAATAGGATCAATATGGTCAAAGCACAACTTGCCTTCAAAAAGTACTTGCTCTTGGTCTTGAGTTGGATCCTGAGTCAACACTTCTCCTCGAATCCTTCCCAAGACTTCAACGCCTACTCGTAAAGCGTGCAAATAGCAAATACCCAATAAACAATAGGCAAAACATCCCAAAACTCCAAATAAAATCCATAAACAGAGAGAACGTAATTTTCTGGATTTTTAGAAACTGGAATCACTCAAATTTGGAGTTAAAATGCAAAGTTATGATTATTTAAAGTTTAAATAATCAATTAAATAATAGTACAGAGAAAAACTTTAGTCCAAAAATTAAATAAAATGCATAGTTCGGTAGATCTCAATTTTATACACATTTAGAAATTTGACTCGCTCAAATCGGAGTTGAAACGCAAAAGTGCGCCGCGGTTGAAGTTTGAATCGCAATTTGAAATCCTGATTCGAATTAATAAATCATTTTCTTTTCTGAAATTAATTATTGCGCCAAAGATGGACACGTGGCAGCTCGATTGGCCTGGCTGACGCCACGGCCCATGGGCTCGGCCCACGCCGGCCGTCCACGGTGGACTCGGCCCACGCCACGTGGATCGACATGTGGGACCACTCGGGTGACGCTATCGCCGACGTCACGGGGCTCGGCCACTACCGATGTGGGACCCACTGCGTGACGCCATGGGTGACGCCGGCGCTTGGTCAAGTTAGCCATCGACATGCGGGCCCTCGACACGCTGCCTCGTGTCGGCGTCACGCCACACGCACGCTGCTGCGGATCTACCGACCGCTTGGCCCAACTTCCCGACACGTGGCGCAATCTCGCCCGCTGGTTTGAAAATCAACGGCGCGATTAGATCCGTGGTTAACACGTTGAAACTACTCGATGCTCGTGGCCGCTCGATCTAGATCGGACGGCCCGTATCTAATCCTATAATCGCATCAGCTACAAAGACGTGGCGATTGTGAACCGCTGATCTTGATCCAACGGCCCGCATCTAATCGGGTTTCTAGGGTTTGGGAAACACGTGAACTCACCGCTGCCGTCCGATCTCGATCCAACGGTGCACGGCTCGTGGACGGTGATGGCACGCGGCGCGCCGGGCTTGACCGGAGACGGACGACGACCTTGCCGTCGGCGTTTACGGCGCGCCCGGCCGGCGAGGGTACTCCGAACGCGCCTCGCCTTGGGGAATCCGGATCTGGCTTGATGACGGCGGAGGACGACGGACGGCAAGAATATCGGCGTTTAATCGCGCGAATGCATTTCCAACTCCGGCGAGCAATAACGGCGAGACGGTGGGATCCTAGCGGCGCGAGCTAGGGTTTCCGAACCGGCGTGATGGCGATCCTCGGTATGCCTCGGCATTTAATAGCCTCGCCTGTCGTAAAACGGAGACCTAGCTCTCCACGGCGGCGGACACGGGGCGAGTCCACTTCGGACTCGGCGGAGACGATGAAATCGTGGCCGCCCACGTGGCACAACCAACGGCCACGATCGCGGCGCGACGTCCGGTCCGGACACGGCCGTCTGGTCTGACGGATCTCGGCCGTTGGATCTTGATCCAACGGTTGGGATTGATTAGTGGTTAGAGTGGGTTCTTGGCCGAGTCAACTGCTCGGTCGACTCGAGTCCGACTTCGGTCGGATGAACAAGATTTGACCCGAGTTGGATTTTCCAATGAATTAATATTTAAAATAATTCCCAGAATTCATTTAATTCATTAAAATAGCAAATGACTCGTAAAATTCCAAAATTCGAAAATATTTTGGATCATTTTGGACTCAAATAAAATATTTCCAACAAAAATTTATTTGCAAATTTAAATTCTTTAATTATTTCAAAATGGAATAAATTCAAATAAATTCCAAATAAATCCAAATAAATTCCAGAAAATTCCAAAATTCACCAAAGTGCCAAATCACACATGAATTTAAGAAAAGCAAAATTTTGGGGTGTTACAAACCTCCCCTTAATAGAATCTCGTCCCCGAGATTCAGGGCTTACTAAAGGAATAGGTTTGGAAATTCTTTCTTCAAATCCTCTTCAAGGCCCCAAGTCGCTTCACTTTCTTCATGGTTGCTCCATCGAACTCTACAGAATCGGGTTGACTTGTTTCTAGTTTCTCGATCCATTGTGTCTAGAATCCTCACAGGTGCTCCTTATAAGTCAAATCTTCTTGCAACTCAATTGACTCTAGCGGTGTCTGCCTCAGAACTCTGAGACACTTCTTTAATCGGGACACATGGAATACGCCATGCACTCCTCGCCAACGATCGTGGCAACTCCACCGGTAGGCAACTTCACCTCTGCGACTCAAAATCTTAAATGGTCCAACATAACGGGTGCGAAGTTTCCCTTTGGCATGGAACCTCTTAACTCCCCGAGAGGCGAACTCGAGGTATACAAAGTCTTCTCGTTCAAAACTCAAATCTCGGCGACGATTGTCAAGATAACTCTTCGTCGAGATTGGGCTATCTTCAACCTTTCCCTAATCATGGCGATCCGCTTCTTCAAACCTCTTGAAGAATATCAGCCCAAAGACACGGCGCCACGGCCTCATTCCAATTCAATGGTGTCCGACAGGTCGACCATACAAAGGCCTCAAAAGGTGACATCTCAGAACTAGCCTCGATAACTATTGTTGTAACTAAACTCGGCATACGGCAAACTTTTATCCCAAGAGGTAGCATAAGCCAATGCACAAGCTCTTAACATATCCTCCGAATCTGGTTGACTCTTTCGGCCCGCCCATCCGTCTGTGGATGATAAGTCAGATCTTGAAGTTCAAACGGGTCCCCATGGCTTCATGCAACTTATTCCGTAACCTTGAGGTAAATTGGGTACCTCTCGTCCGATACAATCCTCCTTGGCACTCCGTGCAAACAAACAATCCCGATCATGTACAACTCGCTAATTTATCTCCCGAGTAAGTGGTCTTCACGGGGTTATAATGGGCTACTTTAGTCAAGCGATCCACTATAACCCATATGGAGTCATAACCTCCTTGAGTCTTTGGCAAACCGTAATGAAATCCATTCCGATTTCCTCCCACTTCCACTCGTATTTTTAGCTACCGTAGCAATCCCGCTGGTTTCGATGCATTGCCTTGACTCTCTGGCATACGCCGCACAATGCAACATGGTCGGCAACTTCACGTTTCATACTCGGCCACTGCATCTCTCCTTCAGATCCTGATACATCTTGGCGCTTCCAGATGAATCGAGTACTTAGAGTCATGGGCTTCTTCCAAAATCGCTTGCTTTAACTCCTTTTGTTAGGCACACAAATGCGATCCTTCATCCACAACGTGCCTTGTTCATCCAATTTGAAGTCCTCTCGCCTCGCCTTCCTCCTTGATGGACTTAATCCTGCGGATCCCGTCATCATCCTTCCTCGTCCTTCTCGGATCTCGATCCTCTAGGGTAGGCTTTACTTCCAATGCGCCAAGAATCCGCTTAGGTACAACCTCAATCTTCATCTTTCGAAAATCCTCACATAACTCATCCCGACTTGTGGCTAGCAACGTACTCACGGTATGGCTTTTCCGACTCAGAGCATCGGCTACTACGCTGGCTTTCCGGATGGTAATGGATTCCAACATTATAGTCCTTGATCAACTCTAGCCATCTCCTTTGCCTCATATTCAGATCCGATCGGGTGAATATGTACTTAAGGCTCTTATGATCCGTGATACACCTCACATCTGCTTCCAATCGATAGTGACGCCATATCTTCAAAGCATGCACTACGGCGCTAACTCTAGGTCATGTGTCGGATAATTTTCCTCATGCGGCCTCAATCGCTTTGATGCATAAGCGGCGACCTTTCCATTCTCGCAGACAAAGACACATCCAAGTCCTTGGCGCGATGCGTCACAATAAATATCGAAGCTTTGAGCAACATCCTAGAACTAACACCGGTCTTGATGTCAATCGCTTCTTCACCCCTGAAATCCTTCCTCACATTCAAGCGCCCATGCAAACTTCTTTTCCTTCTTCAGCAATTGCGTAAGAGGTTTCGCGAATTGTCGAAAAGCCTTCGATGAAACGGCGGTAATATCCTCGCCATTCCAAGGAAACTCAATCTGGGTCACGCCTTCTTGGTGCTCCCAATGTAACACGCCTTCTACTTTGCTTGGATCTACTGGCGACTCCTTCATGCGGTCATTACATGTCCAAGAAACTCCACCTTGTCCTTCCAAAAATCACACTTGCTGAACTTGGCGAAAAGTTGCTGCTCTCGCTTTTCCAAAACTCGCCTTAAGTGTTCGGCATGTTCATCCTCCTGCCTTGGAGTAGATTAGGATATCGTCTATGAACACGACGACAAACTTGTCCAAATATTCCATGAACACATTATTCATCATATACATGAAATAAGCTGGCGATTCGTCAAATTTCAAAGGACATAATCAGAAACTCGTAATGTCCATATCTTGACGAGAATGCAGTCTTCGGACTATCTTCTGATCGGATCTTCACTGATGGTATCCCGATCTCAGATCAATCTTGGAGAAAACTCCGGCTCCTCTTAACTGATCAAACAAATCATCAATCCTGGGTAGCGGATACTTATTTTTCACGGTGACTTCATTGAGTGCACGGTAGTCAATGCACATCCTGAAACTCCCGTCCTTCTTCTTGACAAACAAAACTGGTGCTCCCCACGGCGACGAACTTGGTCTGATAAATCCTTTCTCCATTAACTCCTCTAGTTGTTTCTTCATTTCTACCAACTCCTCGGTAGACATCCGATAGGGTCTCTTTGCTATCGGTCTTGTGCATACAAGTTCTATCACAAACTCTATGTCCCCTGTCTCGCGGCATACCGTAGATCTTCGGGAAAACATCGGGTACTCACTCACTACCTAACATCCTCTATGCTGATTGCCTTGGTACTGTTAACCATCAACTGGTCCATCTCTAATCGCAGTGGCTTGAAATTCCACTTTCTTCCCACACTGCTCTCAATCGAGATAGTTCTTTGTCCACAATCCAATACAGCCTTTTGTTTGGATAACCAATCCATTCCCAATATAACATCTAAGGTCTGGGTCTCCAAAATTATAAGGTTTGCTAGTAACTCTATTCCATCTATTAGTATTCTCACCGGAACATCCTACTTCCGCTCGGAGTTCTAACCGTGGGTTTGAACTAACAAAGATGCACTTAAGTCTTGCCATTCTCAAGTCATTTCTAGTAGCAAAGCCTTGCGAAACAAACGAATGCGAAGCTCCGTGAGTCAAACAAAATCAAGCGGTGTATCGAGTTAACAAGTAACTTACCCAAGACGACGTCCGTAGCATTCTGCAGTGCATCTGCGGTGACATGGTTGACTCGGCCTCTCACCACGGCCTGGGGTGTGGCTCCTGGTCTTTGGCGTCCTAGCTGGGTGGTTCCTAGATTGAAGCGAATCGGGTCGCTCTCGCTGTCTTCTTTGGACAATCGTTGGCAAAGTGTCCTGGCTCGTTGCGGTTGTAGCAGCGTCTCACTGTTCCTTCTTTGTTTGCCTGGGTAGCGTTTCTAGCGAAGTGGGGTTTGGTAGTTCTGATTGGCAGGTCTTGGTGCCGGATGGTGTCCTCGTTGCATTCTCGTGGTTGGGATCTCAAGAATTGATTTGGTGCAACTCTCGCGCTATGCGTTCCTCGACGTGATCCTTGCTTTGTTGCATCCTGCGCTTCTCGTTCTCATCCAGTTCCTTGCGCTTGTCCTCAAGAATAAGCGCCTTATTCACCAACTCTTGGAAATCTGGAAAGGTGTGGGTGATCAATCCTACTTGCAATCCCGAGTTAAGTCCCTTCATGAAAGCAGGCCCATGCCTGGATTTATCTGTCGCTACATCCTCAAAGTGCGTAGCGTGCTAGCTGTGTGAACTTGTTCAGTAGTCGGCCATCGGGCCGATTACCTTGCTTGATGCTCAACTCCTCCTTCTTAAGGTCCATAATTCCTTCAGCACGTGATCTTGTCGAATGCAGTGAACTCCTCCCAAGTGATATCTTGAGGGTTCTCTGCGTGGCACGTGGTTCTCCCACCATTCTGGCCAATTTGTTCCTTCCAACCGATGAGAAGCGTAAAGTACCTTCTCATTCCCTATGCATTGAGCTATGTGTAGCTTCCTCTCAATTGATCTTAACCAATCGTCGGCCTCCAACGGATTGGCATTCCCAGAGAAAGTGGGTGGGTGAGTCCTCATGAACTCGACACCTTGTATTCTCAAGCGTGGTCCCCGATTAACTTGATTAGCAAAGTGGCCTGGCGATGACGTGCTGCATTTGTTGCATCATAGCATGCATCAACTGGTCCGAGCAGCAAGAAATGCTCCAAAATTCTGCACATCCGATGGCGGTCTTTGGTGCTCCATCATTGGGGTTTTCTGTTGGCGAGATCCACTCCCATTGCTTCCAAAGTTCCCACGGGTGTTCACCATCTGGCCGATTTGCTCTAGGTTTAGAGATGAGAGGGAAACAAGAATAGACAAGTAATATGGAACTTATGCGAGGCGAAAGGGGTAACTTTAAGGTCCAACTTTATTACTAATAACTTGGTATGGTCATACAATGCCTAAGGGCCTTGCAACACATAATGCACACTCAAAGAACCAAAGCAAATCCAAATCGAACTAACTCGAGTCTAACGCCTAAATGGTGTCTCTTTATTCTATGACTCGACTCGGAGAAGGAGTCTCACTATAGAACCTATGCTCACTCATCGAGAAAACCTCCACTACTGGTACGGTGTCTTTGGCATAAGCGCCGAACGATCGCCATGTCCATGATCGTGTCCTCTCGTGGTAGTCGAAGAAGCGATGTCTTCATCGAGATCCGACTCCTCTGGATCCGCTCGTGTAGCTCGAGTAATCGCTCGGTCCGTCCGCATAAAGTCATTTCCAACTCGTCAATCCTTCGTAGAAGGTGTGCCACATACTCCTGAGCTTCCCGCCATCTGCTCTTCTCTGTCGTGATTTCCTTGCGGGCCTTCGTAGCTCCTTGCTTGTATTATCTAGTACATCTTCCTGGCGATTTACTTAATCGTGCTAACCGTGTAACCGCGTGGCATTCTCATCCTGAATCGCCTTCGGTCAAGAAGGTTATCGCTGCGCGGATGATAACGAACACCGTGCTTTCCAACTCTCTGGCGTGAATATCGTAATGTGCCGCATTGCTCGTCGTGAAACTTCTTGGATACCCATCTGCATTGTAGATCTTCTAGCAAAGGCGTTGTATCGAGCGATTGCCTGGGCCCCTCTTCCCGACAGTACCTCAATCCTCACGTCACAAGCCTTGATCAATCCTCGCTTGTCCGATCACTTCCACTTGGTATTGGGGCTTATCAAAATCTCCGAGAGTTTGTAGCATGTGCCAAAGTTCCGCGGGCGTGACCAACTCCTAGATCAACGTAGTTGAACTCTTCCTCCATCTGTCACAAGAGTGCTTTTCGTAAGAACTCGAATTTTTCGATCGTGACGAGGTAAGGGAAAATTTCAGCAAGAGGCAAGAAAAGAGAGAAGGGATAAGTCGAGAGGTCATTTCTTGTCTTCACAAATTTTTAGCTTTAGAAAATAGGTTTTATCCTCACTACGACCATTCTAGCTTAGGGTTGAGCTCTACAATAAGTATGGCTCGATACCACCTCTGTCGGGACCCCGAATTTGCAAATCCGACCCTCTCAGTATTCAGACTAGTCCAGAACGCGCTAGTGCACCACAGTCTTAACATCGGTATATATCACAATCATACCAAACGATACTATCAAGGTACTTTATTTAAATAATCAAAGGGTTACTCGACCTTATGGCCAAGTTACAAATATATGCCTTGCAAGGCGTAACTTATTAAAAGAGAAATAATAGCAAATGAAAATCAAATAAACTTCGTGGCGCCATCCAGATACCACAGTAACCGATCGGGCTCGCATCCCTAAGTAGACGGGTCCTCTTGGAGTTCCTCCTCCAAAGTGGCGTAATCTCCTCTTCAAGCGATATTGTGTTGGGGCAAGGGTGAGTACTTGGTACTCAAAGCAAGTCATGCAATGAGAATGCAAGCTAATATACTATATGCATGGCTTGGTACAAAGGAATAGCTTAAGGTATATTTATGTAAACATTTGACAAGTAATATAAGTAGATTCAAAGCAAGAAAACAAGTAAAGCATAAATAACTTTTCAAAAGTTTAAATAACATTTTTCCCCATCCTAAACCATATTTCCATCATCTTCTTTGTTAAACCAACCCAACTTCTCAAATCTCCAAGTTATTTTCGTAAAATCTAACCCTTGACTGTAATTCCCGAGCATTGTCCAAGCATCGTGGACTCGGCTATTCAAATAGATTCTACACTCTGCAGAGGTTATGCACTTTACCCACAAGATACAATCCACTCACCACGTCGGTAGTGAATCGCCATACAAGAGTATGCGAATGAGCGATCATAACAAAGCCTTTCTAAGCCTCAAACAACACAGTGGTCCTCTCCTAAGACGTGCTCTACACCATCCCTTCCCTTAGCCAAGGCGAAGTATGGGACCAACACACCGTTAGATGGGTACCTGCCACGACCACGATACGCTCCCCGCATAATCACACAAACGGTGTAATCGACACCCTGAGGCTCCACAAGTGAGTCCTTAGCGACTTAGTCAACTAGGGCCGCCCCATTCCACCATGTGGTTGCAAGTATGACCCAGTTCAAAGGCTTGCAAGGTTAAGTCCTTAGAGTGACCAGGCAAGACTACCCGAAAAACCAAATCAACACTCCCAATGCCACACTGCCCACTGACATTACTCTTGCCACATGCCCCTGGCCGAAATCAAGTTTATCAAACCCCGCTTGATTACCATGCACCACGTGCCATCAACATCACATGATACTTTTCCAAAACAGGTTCAATATATCATTAAGTCAATATTAACATTTAATTATCCAAAATCATGTCATGAGCACGTAGCGTGTCTAAGCAAAGATACTACAACGATCTAAACCCATGTTGGCAATTTAATAATGTCCAACTAGTAAACCACAACTAGGGTGACAAAGGGTCATGGCACATACTTAAGTAATCAAGGTGTCATATAGCAAATTGGTATTTATCTAACCCCTGTGTTTAAACAAAGTATTTTTCTAATTGAACTAGCATGCAATAGTTTAAATCAAAATAGATTTCAAATAGGATCAATATGGTCAAAGCACAACTTGCCTTCAAAAAGTACTTGCTCTTGGTCTTGAGTTGGATCCCGAGTCAACACTTCTCCCTCGAATCCTTCCTAAGCACTTCAACGCCTACTCGTAAAGCGTGCAAATAGCAAATACCCAATAAACAATAGGCAAAAACATCCCAAAACTCCAAATAAAATCCATAAACAGAGAGAACGTAATTTTCTGGATTTTTAGAAACTGGAATCACAAATTTGGAGTTAAAATGCAAAAGTTATGATTATTTAAAGTTTAAATAATCAATTAAATAATATTACAGAGAAAAACTTTAGTCCAAAAATTAAATAAAATTCATATTTAGGTAGATCTCAATTTTATACAAATTTAGAAATTTGAATCGCTCAAATCGGAGTTGAAACGCAAAAGTTATAAGCGTTTGAAGTTTGAATCTAAATTTGAAATCATTATTCGAATTAATAAATCATTTTCTTTTTCGGAAATTAATTATTGCGTCAGCATGGACACGTGGCAGCTCCCGATTGGCTCTTGGCGTCGGTACGTCCATGGGCTCGGTCCACGCCGGCCGGGTCCACGGTGGACTCGGTCCACGGCCACGTGGATCGACATGTGGGACCACTCGGGTGACGTCATCGGCCCGACGTCGGCGGGGCTCACCACTGCCACGAGCAGTGGGACTCCACTGCGGACGTCATGGGTGACGCGTCGGCGCTATGGGTTAGCCAGCGACATGCGGCCTTCGACACGCGGCCTCGCGTGTCGGTCATCACACGCACGCTGCTGCTGCGGATTCGCTGGCCGACCGCCGGTCCAACTTCCCGACACGTGGCGCAATCTCGTCCGTTGGTTTGAAAATCAACGGCGCGGATTAGATCCAGGGTTAACACGTTGAAACTACTCGATGCTCGTGGGGCCGCTCGATCTAGATCGGACGGCCCGGATCTAATCCTATAATCGCATCAAGCTACAAAGACGTGGCGATTGTGAACTGCTGGATCTTGATCCAACGGTCCGCATCTAATCGGGTTTCTAGGGTTTGGGAAACACGTGAACTCACCGCTGCCGTCCGATTCGATCCAACGGCACGGCTCGTGGACGGTGATGGCACGCGGCGGCGCTGGCTTGACCGGAGACGGACGACGACCTTGCCGCGGCTAAGCTTCGGGCGCGCTCCGCCGGCGAGGTACTCCCGAACGCGTCTCGTCTTGGGGAATCCGGATCTGGGCTTGATGACGGCGGAGGACGACGGACGGCAGCAATATCGGCGTTTAATGAAGGGACTTAACTCAGGATTGCAAGTAGGGTTGATCACCCACACCTTTCCGGATTTCCAAGAGTTGGTGAATAAGGCACTTATTCTTGAGGACAAGCGCAAGGAACTGGATGAGAACAGGAAGCGCAGGATGCAACAAAGAAGGATCACGCCAGTGAACGCAATACCGAGAGTTGCACCAAATCAATTCTTCGTATCCCAAACCACGTATCGCAACGAGGACACCATCCTCAAGACCAAGACCGCCAATCGTAACTACCAAACCCCACCCGCTAGAAACGCTACCCCTGTGCAAATAGAAGGAACAAAGGAGACGTCACATAATCGCAACGAGCCGTGACACTTTGCCAACAGCTTGTCCGAAGAAGACAGCAGAGCGACCCCGCCGCTTCAACCTAGGAACCACCCCGGCTAGGACGCCAAAGATCAGAGCCACACCCTGCATCGCGTGGTGAGAGGCCGAGTCAACCATGTCACCGCAGATGCACCGCAGAATGCTACTGACGTCGTCTTTGGGTAAGTTACTTGTTAACTCGATACACTGCTTGATTTTGTTTGACTCGAGCTTCAGATTCGCTTGTTTCGCAAGGCTTTGCTGCTAGAAATGACTTGAGAATTGCAAGACTTAAGTGCATGCTTTTAGTTCAAACCCTGGTTCCGAACTCCGAACTAAGTAGGATGTTCCGGGTGAGAATACTAATAGATGGAATAGAGTTCCTAGCAAACCTTATAATTTTGGAGACCTGCACCTTAGATGTTATATTGGGAATGGATTGGTTATCCAAGCACAAGGCCGTATTGGATTGTGGACGAAGGACTATCTCGATTGAGAGCCCGTGTGGGAAGAAAGTGGAATTTCAAGCCACTGCAGCTAGAGATGGACAATGATGGTTAACAGCATCAAGGCAATCAGCATAGAGGATGTCCCAAGAGTAAATGAGTACCCGATGTTTTTCCCGAAGATCTACCTCGGTATGCCGCCAGACAGGGGACATAGAGTTTGTGATAGAGCTTGTACTGCACAAAGACCGATAGCAAAGAGACCCTATCGGATGTCTACCGAGGAGTTGGTAGAAATGAAGAAACAAATAGAGGAGTTAATGGAGAAAGGATTTATCGCACCAAGTTCGTCGCCGTGGGGAGCACCGCTTTGTTTGTCAAGAAGAAGGACGGAGTTTCAGGATGTGCATCGACTACCGTGCACTCAATGAAGTCACCGTGAAGAATAAGTATCCGCTACCCAAGATTGATGATTTGTTTGATCGCTTGAGAGGAGCCGGAGTTTTCTCCAAGATTGATCTGAGATCGGGATACCATCGATTGAATATCCGATCGTAAGATATTCAAGATCGCATTCTCGTCAAGATATGGACATTACGAGTTTACGCTATGTCCTTTGGGCCGATTTAATGCGCCACCTTATTTCATGAATATGATGAATAAGGTGTTCATGGAATATTTGGACAAGTTTGTCGTCGTGTTCATAGACGATATCCTAATCTACTCCAAGACAGAGGATGAACATGCCGAACACTTAAGGCGAGTTTTGGAAAAGCCGAGGAACAAAGCAACTTTTCGCCAAGTTCAGCAAGTGTGACTTTTGGAAGGACAAAGTGGAGTTCCTTGGACATGTGATGACCGCAGAAGGAGTCGCCAGTAGATCCAAGCAAAGTAGAAGCTGTGTTACATTGGGAGTACCAAGATCGTGACCAGTTCGGAGTTTCCTTGGAATGGCGAGGATACTACCATTGTTTCATCGAAGGCTTTTCGACAATTGCAAAACCTCTTACGCAATTGCTTTGAAGAAGGAAAAGAAGTTTGCATGGACGCCGTAATGTGAGAAAGGATTTCAGAGTCAAGAAGCGATTGACATCAAGACCGGTGTTAGTTCTACCGGATGTTGCTCAAAGCTTCGATATTTATTGTGACGCATCGCGCCAAGGACTTGGATGTGTGCTGATGCAGAATGGAAAGGTCGTCGCTTATGCATCAAGGCAGTTGAGGCCGCATGAGGAAAATTATCCGACACATGACCTAGAGTTAGCTGCCGTAGTGCCTGCCTTGAAGATATGGCGTCACTATCTGATTGGAAACAGATGTGAAGTATATACGGATCATAAGAGCCTTAAGTACATATTCACCCAGTCGGATCTGAATATGAGGCAAAGGAGATGGCTAGAGTTAATCAAGGACTACAATGTTGGAATCCATTACCATCCCGGGAAGGCCAACGTAGTTGCCGATGCTCTGAGTCGGAAGAGCCATACCGCGAGTATGTTGCTAGCCATAAGTCGAGGATGAGTTATGTGAGGAGTTTCATAAAATGAAGATTGAGGTTGTACCTAGCGGATTCTTGGCCGCATTAGAAGTAAAACCGACCTGGAGGATCAGATTCGAGAAGGACGAAGGATGATGACAAGATCCGCGAGGATTAAGTCCATCAAGGAGGAAGGCAAGGCAGAGGACTTCAAGATGGATGAGCAAGGCACGTTGTGGATGAAGGATCGCATTTGTGTGCCTAACAAAAGGAGTTAAAGCAATCGATTCGAAGAAGCCCATGACTCCAAGTACTCGATTCATCCCGAAGCGCCAAGATGTATCAGATCTCAAGGAGAGATTCTCGTGGCCGAGTATGAAACGTGAAGTTGCCGAGCATGTTGCATTGTGCGACGTATGCCGAGAGTCAAGGCAATGCATCGGCGACCAGCGGGATTGCTACAACCGCTGAAAATACTCGAGTGGAAGTGGGAGGAAATCGGAATGGATTTCATTACCGGTTTGTCAAGACTCAAGGAGGTTATGACTCCATATGGGTTATAGTGGATCGCTTGACTAAAGTAGCCCATTTTATCCCCGTGAAGACCACTTACTCGGAGATAAATTAGCGTAATTATACATGATCGATTGTCTGTTTGCACGGAGTGCCAAAGAGGATTGTATCAGACAGAGGTACCCAATTTACCTCAAGATTCGGAATAAGTTGCATGAAGCCTGGGACCCGTTTGAATTTCAAGATGACTTATCATCCACAGACGGATGGACAGACCAGAAAGAGTCAACCAGATTCTGGAGGATATGCTAAGAGCTTGTGCATTGGCCTATGCTACCTCTTGGGATAAGAGTTTGCCGTATGCTGAGTTCGATTACAACAATAGTTATCGAGGTTAGTTTACTGAGATGTCACCTTTTGAGGCCTTTGTATCAGATGGTCGACCCTTGACGCCGCTTGAATTGGAATGAGACCGCGAGCGCCGTGTCTTTGGGCCTGATATTCTTCAAGAGGTCAAGAGCGGTCGCTATGATTAGGGAAAGGTTGAAGATAGCCCAATCTCGACAAAAGAGTTATCTTGACAATCGTCGGGATTTGAGTTTTGAACCGTAAGATTTTGTTTACCTCGAGTTACGCCTCGGGGGAGTTAAGAGGTTCCATGCCAAAGGGAAACTCGCACCCCGTTATGTTGGACCATTTAAGATTTTGAGCCGCAGAGGCGAAGTTGCTTATCAGCTGGAGTTGCCACAGTCGTTGGCAGGAATACATGATGTATTCCATGTGTCCCAGTTAAAGAAGTGTCTCCGAGTTCCTGAGGAACAGACACCGCTAGAGTCAATTGAGTTGCAAGAGGATTTGACCTATAAGGAGCATCCCGTGAGGATTCTAGACACAATGGACCGAGAAACTAGAAACAAGTCAACCCGTTTCCGTAGAGTTCAGTGGAGCAACCATGAGGAAAGCGAAGCGACTTAGGGCCTTGAAGAGGATTTGAAGAAAGAGTTTCCAAACCTATTCCTTTAGTGAGCCCTGAATCTCGGGGACGAGATTCTATTAAGGGGGGGAGGTTTGTAACATCCCAAAATTTTGCTTTTCTTAAATTCATGTGTGATTTGACACTTTGGTGAATTTTTGGAATTTTCTGGAATTTATTTGGGTTTATTTGGAATTTATTTGAATTTATTCCATTTTGAAATAATTAAAGAATTTAATTTTGCAAATAAAATTTTGTTGGAAATATTTTATTCGAGTCCAAAATGATCCAAAATATTTTCGAATTTTTCCGAATTTTTCTCGAGTCTTTTGCTATTTTTAATGAATTAAATGAATTATCAATTATTTTAAATATTAATTATTTGGAAAAGGACCGACCGGTCGGTTACTATTCCTCGGTCCGAGTCCGACTAACCCGACCGAGCCGATTGACTCGGCCGAACCCACTCCTAAACCTAATCAATCCCAACCGTTGGATCAAGATCCAACGGTGAGATCCGCCTGCACGGCTCGAGCCAGAATCGGCCGGATCCGATCGCGCCCGCGATCGTGGGCCGTTGATCGCGCCACGTGGGCGGCCACGATTTCGCTCGTCTTCGCCGAGTCCGAGCCGGACTTCGCCGCCGCGCCCGCCGTAGCGAACTAGGTTTCCGTCTAGGGCACGGACGCCGAGGCTATTTAAAGCGTGAGACGCCCCCGAGGTTGCCCTCATCCTTGCGCACTGCTTCCCGAGCCATCTCGCCGAGCCGCCACCGTTGAGCCGCAATCGCTCGCCGGAGTTGTCTCTTCCCTCCGCTGCGGTTTCTTGCCGGTTTCGCCGTCGTCCGTCGTCTTCCGCCGAAGGGGCCCAGATCCGAGTCCCCGCTGACGAGACGCACTGAAGGAGGCTTCATCTCGCCGAGCACGCCCCAACGCCGTCGGGCTCGTCGTCGTCCCGTCTCGGTCAAGCCGGCGCCGGTGAAGCCATCGCCGTCGCGAGCTCGGAGGACCGTCGGATCGGTCGGACGGTTGAGGTGAGCTCACGTGTTCCCAAACCCGATTAGATGCGGATCGTTGGATCAAGATCCAGCGGTTCACAATTGCCACGCGTCTTTGTAGCAAAGGCGAATATAGGATTAGATCTCGACCGTCCGATCTAGATCGAACGGCCCACGAGCAACGAGTAGTTTCAACGTGTTAATCCTGGATCTAATCCGCGCCGTTGATTTTCAAACCAACGGCTGAGATTGCGCCACGTGTCGGGAAGATGGACCGCCGCGGTCAACGCCGGCCCACGCTGGCAGACGCCGACGCCGCGAGGCCCGCGTGTCGAGGGCCCGCATGTCGATGGCTAACCCAGCCAAGCGCCGACGTCACCCATGACGTCACGATGGACCCCACTGCCAAGACCGTGGCCGAGCCCCGCCGACGTCGGGCCGATGACGTCACCCGAGAGGCCCACATGTCGGGCCGACACGTGAAGCCGTGGACCGAGTCCACCGTGGACTGAGCCGAGCATGGACCAAGTCCATGGATCGGCCGACGCCGCAGGCCAATCGCAGGCTGCCACGTGTCCATGCTGACGCAATAATTAATTTCCGAAAAAGAAAATGATTTATTAATTCGAAATATTGATTCAAATTTAGATTCAAACTTCAAACGCTTATAACTTTTGCGTTTCAACTCCGATTTGAGCGATTCAAATTTCTAAATTTGTATAAAATTGAGATCTACCTAAATATGAATTTTATTTAATTTTTTGGACTAAAGTTTTTCTCTGTAAAATTATTTAATTGATTATTTAAACTTTAAATAATCATAACTTTTGCGTTTTAACTCCGATTTGAACGATTCCAGTTTCTAAAAATCCAGAAAATTATGTTCTCTCTGTTTATGGATTTTATTTGGAGTTTTGGGATCTTTTTGCATAGTGTTCATTTGTGTATTTGCTATTTGCACGCTTTACGAGTAGACGTTGAAGTGCCGGAAGGATTCGAGGGAGAAGTGTTGACTCAGGATCCAACTCAAGACCAAGAGCAAGTACTTTTTGAAGGCAAGTTGTGCTTTGACCATGTTGATCCTATTTCGAAAATCTATTTTGATTTAAACTATTGCATGCTAGTTTAATTAGAAAGATACTTTGGTTTAAACACAGGGTTAGATAAATACCAATTTGCTATATGACACCTTGATTACTTAAGTATGTGCCATGATCCTTTGTCACCCTAGTTGTGGTTTACTAGTTGGACATTATTAAGTTGCCAACATGGGTTTAGATCGTTGTAGTATCGCTTAGACCTGCCACGTGCTCATGACATGATTTTGGATAATCAAATGCTAATATTGACTTAATGATATATTGAACCTGTTTTGGAAAAGTATCATGTGATGTTGATGGCACGTGGTGCATGGTAATCAAGCGGGGTTTGATAAACAGATTTCGATCGGGGCATGTGGCAAGAGTAATCAGTGGGCCATTGTGGCATTGGGAGTGATGATTTGGTTTTTCGGGTAGTCTTGCCCTGGTCACTCTAAGGACTTAACCTTGCAAGCCTTTGAACTGGTCATACTTGCAACCACATGGCTGGAATGGGACGGCCCTAGTTGACTAAGTCGCTAAGGACTCACTTGTGGAGCCTCAGGGTGTCGATTACACCTTTTGTGTGATTGTGCGGGGAGCGTATCGTGGTCGTGGCCAGGTACCCATCTAACGGTGTGTTGGTCCCATACTTCGCCTTGGCTAAGGGAAGGGATGGTGTAGAGCACGTCTTGGAGAGGACCACCTGTGTTGTTTGAGGCTTCCAGAAGGCTTTATTCTGAGGAACTCACCTTTGTGGTGTTTGACTGTATCTTGTGGGTAAAGTGCATAACCTCTGCAGAGTGTAGAATCTATTTGAATAGCCGAGTCCACTGTGATCGACAATGCTCGGGAATTACAGTCAAGGGTTAGATTTTCTGAAAATAACTTGGGTTTGAAAAGATGGGTTGGTTTAACAAGGAAGATGATGGAAATATGGTTTAGGATGGGAAAAATGGTTATTAAACTTCTTGAAAAGGGATTTATGCTTTACTTATTTCTCTTGCTTTGAATCTACTCATATTACTTGTCAAAAGTCACATCGCAAATATACCCTGAGCTATTCCTTTGTACTAAGCCATGCATATAGTATATTAGCTTGCATTCTGTGCATGACTTGCTGAGTACCAAGTACTCACCCTTGCCTCAACACAATACCAGTTGAAGAGGAGACTATGCCAGTTTCGGAGGAGGAGTTCCAAGAGGACCCGTCTACTTAGGGATGCGAGCCCAGTCAGTTGCCTGTGGTATACTGGATGGCGCCACGAAGTTTATTTGATTTTCCGCTGCTGCTATTTCTCTTTTAATAAGTTTCGCCTTGCAAGGCATATATTTGTAACTTGGCCATAAGGTCGAGTAACCCTTTGATTATTTAAATAAAGTACTTTGATAGTATCGTATGGTATGATTGTGATATATACCGATGTTAAGACTGTGTGCACTAGCGCGTTCCTGGACTAGTGCTGAATACACAGAGGGTCCGGATTTGCAAATTCGGGGTCCCGACATCATATAATATGCAAAATACATGATCTTAATGTTATGTTAACAAGTTAGGGAATGACATGCATCTCAACCTCAATTCAGTAAACTATAGCCAAGTACTAAGCAAGACCTTTAGTAGAAAAACAAAGACTCAAAATTGAAGCAACTAACAAATCAGGGCGAGCAAGTAGTTTCAACTCCAATCTAGTAGACCATTTTAATCTTTGAACAATAATCTGCATGTGGCATGCTTGAAGCATACTTCTTTTATTTTCTAGGAGTGGCATGCTTGAAGCATACATCTTATTTTGAGGGAATGGCATGCTTGAAGCATACATCTTATCTTTTTAGGGAAAGCATGCTTGAAGCATATAACTTGAAGCTTTTGTTTTTAACAACCCCCTTTTTTATATTGATTCCCTTTTCTTTTTCCTTTTTCTTTGATTGTAAACATGCAAAAGTGATTAAAGGTCTTATGAAAGAGTAAAGTTGAAAACACACTTGCTTCATAGCCCAAAATTGTCAAGAAGATTCAATATCAAGCCTAGAAGAGTAAGATATCACAAAGTATTTAGCTATAGGCAGTCAGACCAAGGAATTCCACAATGTCATTTTTAGTTCAAGTGGAACAATTTAGATTATCATATACGAGCTCAATTACATAATATATAAAGAAATATGATAAAGTAAGCTCATCAAGTGAAAGAACTTACAAGGAAACTCCCCCTCAAAACAAACCCATTGGATGAACAATCCCAAGTTCTCCCCGAATAAAAGCAAAACGAGAAAAAGACAAAGGTTTTGTGAAAATATCTGTCAATTGATGTTCAGTATCCACATGGTGAAGCACAAAATTCCCTTTTTCCACATGATCTCTGAGAAAGTGAAATCTGATGTCAATATGTTTTGTTCGAGAGTGTTGCACGGGGTTCTTAGCAATGCAAATTGCACTAGTGTTATCACACAAAAGAGGAACACTATCCAAATTAACCCCATAATCTTTAAGTATGGCTACTATCCATAGAATTTGAGAACAACTACTAGCAGCAGCTACATATTCAGATTCAATGATTGATTGTGCAAATGTAAGATTGTTTTCTAGATGACCATGCAATAAGAGAATTTCCCAAGAAGTGACAAGAACCAGATGTGCTTTTCCTATCAATTCTACATCCTCCAAAATCAGCATCAGAAAAAGCTCTCAAACTAATGCATGAGGAAGCAGAAAGCCAAATGCCAAAATCTTTAGTACCATGGAGATACCTGAAAATTCTTTTGACAGCTTGTCGATGTGAAGCACGTGGGGAAGCTTGAAAACGAGCACACAAGCACACATCAAACTCCGATTATCTCATCCTCAACAAAGATCATCATCATCTTCATGAACAAAGATACTCTCCCCCTGAACATATGCACCTGTACCTGCACCATTTGGACTAGTGCCTTTTGCGAAAACAGAGGTGGAAGAAGCATCTTCAAAAGATAACACTTTTAGCACGAGATGCACGAGTAAAGGAGAACCAAATCTTATCATTGAACATATGAAGTGAGCATCCGAAATTCACTAGCCACATGTTCTCCCTCCTCGCGTGAGAAGCCTACATAGAAGCAGAAAGTGTCGAGGTCTCAGATCAGTTAGAAATAAGATGTTTAGGAATCGATCTTGAGACACACGACGCACAACAGTAGGCACAACACGAGTATTCTTATGCACAAAAACAGATTTGCCTTTTCCCGTATTTTTAGCAACAAAAGGTGTTAGTTTCACCCTAGGCACATAATGAGAACTAGAGTGTGCCTTTCTGAAATTAGACCTAGCATTAAACCTTTCTCTCTTTTGTTGTTTAGCTAGTCTAAAGCAAAAGTCTACTAAATGTCTATCTCTACCACAATGAGTGCAAGTGTACTTAACATGATGTTTTGTTTTAATAGTAGAAGCACATTTTGCATTCATCATAGTAGAGGATATAAAACCAGCAGATTTAAAAACAGTTTTCTTAGGCTTATTGACAATTTCAAATTTTCCACTTTCAAGTGTTTTAAAAACAATAGGAGCATGTGATTTATGATGAGCATAAGAATCAAAACCTAAACCTTTGTTCTGAGTGCTGACTTTTGATTGATCCAAAATCATGTTTAGGTTTTTCTTGCCATTAGTGAAACGTTCCAAAGAATTTTGCAAGTAATCAACTTTCTTAGCAAGAGTTAAACAATTATTGCAGGGAACATTCACTTTTCCTTTTTGCTTGTGACAAGTTGAGCATGAAAGAACCTCATGTGTAAGCAAAGCATCTGTCATTTGAGAAACCCTAGCATTTGCATCATTGAACTTCAATTCTAGTGTAGACCATTTGGAACATGGAGTTGTATCATGCAAATCAATGGTAGAACAACTAGCATGTTTAACAAGTTTCTCATTTTTCTCATTTTCAGCATTGATTTGCTCTAACAAGGTAATATGTTCTTTCCTAAGCAAAGCAAGCTCATTGTAAATTAAGTCACATGATTTGCAAGCATCATCATTAGGAATCAAAGTCTTAAGTCTAGCAATTTCAACATTCAATGATTCAACAATGAAATCATGTTTCTTAATTTTCTTATCACGTTTGTCAAGCAATTTTCCAAGACGAGCAACAGCATTGGCTAATTCATCATAAGAAAGATCTACCTCATTGAAGTCGCTGTCATTGCTGTCCTCGGTGAAGCTATCCTTGCTGCTTGCCATGAGACACAACCCTGTCAAGTCATGTTTGCTTGGAGTTGCATCGTCCTCGCTGCTCTCTGAATCCATATCGCTCAAATTGACTTGTTCAAGAGCGGAAAGAACTCGGTGGACAACTTTGCTGTTGATGAAGCTCTTCTTCTTCCTATCACTTGAAGGGAACTTCTTCTTCTCTTTTCTTCTGTCGTTGTCCTTCTCCTCCCTTGATGCTTTACCTGCAAGTTTATGACAGTTTGGACGAATATGGTCGAGATCACCACACTCATAGCATCTTAGAGGATCACCACCACCTCTCTTTCTCTTTCTCACATTTTGCAAAGCTTTGTTAAAGCGAGAAGAGAGTAGTGACAAGTCTTCTTCTGGGAATTGCTCAATCTGTTCATTGGTTAGTGAAGACAAGAAAGATAGAGCAAAACTTGAAGCAGCACCATTATGAGATATGCTAGATTGAGATGTCAAAGCAATTGATTTATGATCATTCTTTCTAGCAAGAATATCTAATTCATGAGTTTTCAACTTGGAATAAAGAACATCTAATGTAAGTGTACTCATGACAGTAGATTCTCTAATGGATGTTACTTTCATCTCCCATATAGACATGTCTAATGCACCAAGCAATTGTCTAGCATTAGCAACATCATCAAAGCTAACTCCAACAACACGCAAATTGCTAAGAATTTATTAAAGTGTGCAAAGAAATCATCTAGTGACTCATCAGGCTTCATCTCAAATCGCATGTATTCTTTTTTGTAAAGATCTTGACGAACCTCTTTGATAGTGTTAGAACCCTCATGGTAATCACAAAGAGATTTCCATACCTCATATGCGGATTTGAGATGGATCACACGGTCAAAATCGCTGCGTCCCAAACCTTGGATGATCAAGTTGCGCGCCTTGCTGTTTGCTTCAACATGTGTGCGATTGGTGTCGTTGACGTTGTCGTTTGCAGGGACTTCATATGGCTTGTAGACCTTCTCCCAAATTGTGAAGCCTTGTGCTTGGATGAACGCCTCCATCTTGGCCTTCCAAAACTGAAAATCAACACCATCGAACACACATGGTTTTGTCGAATAACGATCCATTGATCTAATCACCGGTTAAGATAGATTAGAAAAACCTTGCTCTGATACCACTTGTAGGATCGAAAGACACGAATATAGCAATCAGAGGGGGGGGTGAATGATTGTGCGGAAGCTAAAATCAAATTCTTGATCTACTAAAAGTTCACCCCAAAATAGAACCAAATAATTGCCTCGTATTCGACAAAAACAGAATGATATAGGTTTGGTAAAACACGAATTCCTGGAGATCCAACCATCAGGACGATCTGAAATTTGGACACAAGAAACTAGATTCCAATACGAATCGAACCCAAAAAGAATCAGCTCGATCGGACTTACGGATCAAAAGTTATGAACATCGCAAGCTTGCTGTGACAGAAGATGACGAGAATAGATCTAACTAGAATTGTAGCTCACCGAAAGATTTGAAGAACTTGATCTTTATTTCTCCTTTCTTTTGTCTAAAGTACTCCAAACAAAAGAGTACAACCCTAAAGCTTGCTCAAAGCTTGATGCCCTTCAACAGGAGACAACCCCTCCTATTTAAAGGAGCAAAACACAAGGAGTCATGAATACAATTCCTACTCCTAATCTTAGAAGGAGTCCCACTCCTAATCCTAGAAGGAGTCCCACTTTGCACGCGACTAACACTTTGCACGCGAATGACCTCCTGCCATTCTCACGTGACTAACCATTCTTCATGTGCACCATTCTCTTAGCCCGAACGTCCTGCATGACATCCTTGACCACCAAGACCTCAGTTCCCCCTGAACCTAGTCCCGAACCTCAGTTCCTCCATGAACCTAGTTCTGGTCCCGTCATCGACCACATTCGCCCTCGAGCAATACCTGCACATGAACAAACCACAAAACGATTCCGAGCACAAGTCCGCGACTTGACTCAACATTAGTCCATGCAAATACTCACACGAGCATTGCATAAAGTCCGCTTGAAAACAAGCATCATGAAATTCTCACAAATTTCATAATCTCAAATTCAAACCAGAATTCAATTCCAAAATTGCTCAAAACCCTAATCGAGCAAAAAAACCATTCACGCCGGACCAAAAATCCGGTCCGGCGCAAACGTGAAAACAGCCGTCAAAAATCCACCTTGCTTGTGGAGGGGAGAGTCCGTCGTACACGCGAACTTACTGGTTTTGGAAGTTTCAGTTCGGCTCAAAAACGTTTGAAAACACGTTCACGGCGGACCAAAGAAAAGCGGTCCGGCGTACAAGGGAAACTTACTGTTTCTTGAAAGTTTGGTCCGGCACAAAAGAGAACTTCACTGTTTCCTTTCAAATTGTCGAACTCATGCACAAAACACATTTTCCAAGTTCAAATCTTAGCCAATTTTTCAGCACATGATTTCACAATTACCAAAGAAAAACGGTCCGGCGTACAAGGGAAACTTACTGTTTCTTGAAAGTTTGGTCCGGCACAAAATAGAACTTCACTGTTTCTTGTCAAATTGTCGAACTCATGCACAAAACACATTTTCCAAGTTCAAATCTTAGCCAATTTTTCAGCACATGATTTCACAGGTGTGATAACCCGGCTCCAATGGCGCACCATCTTCCATCCTCCACCGTCGATAGGGAGAGGATCGGGGCACTTTCCCAGATCGCACCCGAGAATTCCCTGCTCCTCCATCAAGGAACCCTCATGCCGCAGTGCGAACCTGGAGAGATCATCATCTTCGCATGGGGAGTGCTCGCGAGCCTGGTGCCGCCCTCTCCAAGTTCTTCATCGCCATTCTCCACTTTTACGAGATCAGCCATCTTCATCTCACCCCCAACTCTATCGTCACCCTCTCCATCTTCGCACACCTCTGTGAGATGTTTGTGGGGGCGATGCCCAATCTTCCCCCTTTTTCGCTACTTTTTCACTCTCTGTGGCCTTGCCGATGGCGGGGCCGTGGGGAGTTGCTACTTCCGCCTTCGCGATGGGCTGGTTCCTCGCTACATTCCCTTCCAGGCGAAGTCCAACTGGAAGACATGGCGGAGCGACTAGCTATACGCCCGCGATGATAGCGGGGTCGATGCCCTCGCGATGCCTTCCGAACCAGCGAGGGCTGGCGAAAATTGGGGCTCGCTCGTCGAGGAGACTGCAGAGCTCCAAGTAATGGCGACCCGCATTAACCAACTGTGGGGTGCCGGGCTGACCGGGGTGTTGGTAGCCCGGGACTACGTAACCCGGAGAATCAGCCCTCTCCGCCAACATGCTCGCCCGGCGTGGCAGTACACGGGTGACGATGACATAACTCGAACGTACCCAGGCCGTAAGTCTTTACTCTTCCCATTAGTTCACACCTTTTCATGTGGTCACCATTGATTTAACCATCTTGCTTGCTCCCTTCTTTTTGACAGGAGAGGGGAACCTAGATGGACCCACCATTTCTAGATGGGTGGCCAGACTCCTCCCGTCGGCGTCAGGCAGCCCAGACTTCCCGACGGGGTCCGGCCGCTCTACGACATAGACTCCGTAGAGCGGCTCGGGATCATTAGGCTCTTCCCCGCCATGGACCCCACCGGTCCCTTGGGGTTGTGTGAAATCATGTGCTGAAAAATTGGCTTAGAATTAAATTTGCAAATGTGTGTGCATGTGGTTCTTTTAGCGCCGGACTGAATTTCACAAAAACAGTAAGTTTCGTATTGGCGCCGGACCAAACCTGGAAAAACAGTAAGTTTCCCATCTGCGCCGGACCGTTTCTCGAGGCTACGCCGGACCAAACTTTTGGTACGCCGTGAATGAACTTTTGACGGCTGTTTTCGCATCTACGCCAGACCAAAGTTTTGGTCCGTCGTGAACGATGATTTGAAGTTTTTTTTATATGTACACCAGACTTATTTTTGTTTAGTCTGTCGTGAACATGTTTTCTGCCAGACCAAGTTTTACAAAAACAGTAAGCTTTTATGTTACGCCGGACCATGCACGCCGAACCAAATTCTTGGTCCGTCGTGAACGCATTTTTTAGCGTTGTTTTTGCATGTACGCTGGACCAAAGATTTGGTCCGTCGTGAACGTGTTTTTGAACATGTTTGCTTTGATTTGAACCGAGAATTTTGCGTGTACGCCGGACCAGGTTTTTGGTCCATCGTGAGTTTCGCCGGACCAAAGTTTGGTATGACGTGAATGCTTTTTCTAGGGTTTTGACTCCTTTGTGCGCCGAATCATTGTTTGGTACGTCGTGAATGGTTTTTTGCTCGAGATTGATTTTTGTGATTTTGAAAATTGTTTAGTGATTGATCTATGGTTATGAAATTTGTTTGCATTTCATAATGCATGTTTTGAACTTATGCAATGCTCGTGTGAGTATTTGCATGGACTAATGTTGAGTCAAGTCGCGGACTTGTGCTCGGAATCGTTTTATGGTTTGTTCATGTATAGGTGTTGCTCGAGGGCGAACATGGTCGATGACGGGACCGGAACTAGGTTCATGGAGGAACTGAGGTTTGGGACTAGGTTCAGGGAGGAACTGAGGTCTTGGTGGTCAAGGATGTCATGCGGGACGTTCGGGCTAAGAGAATGGTGCACATGAAGAATGGTTAGTCACGTGAGTATGGCATGGTGGCCATGTGCGTGCAAGAGTTGTTAGTCACGTGAGTATGGCTGGGTTGCCATACGCGTGCAAGAGCTGTATTTGGCCAGGTTGGGCCAAGTGGACTTGTGTTGAATACATACTCCTTCTAGGATTAGGAGTGGGACTCCTATGATTAGGAGTAGGAATTGTATTTAAAACTCTATGTGTTTGCTCTGTATAAATAGGGGGAGGCGCCTCCTGTTTATGCAATCAAGCATAGAGCAGAGCTTTAGGGTTTGTACTCTTTTGACGGGAGTACTTTAGACAAAAGAAATAAAGATCAATTCTTCCAGATCCTTGCGTGCTACAGTAACCACGTTGCTAAAGTGTTTCCTGTTTTGGTTCTTGTTTGCATGCTTGTTCTAATTCTAGATTAGTTTTTGTTCCTTGAGTTTCATCTTGAATTGATTCATCAAAAACCTTTCTAGGGTATTGATTTAGGGTTCCTCAAAGTTTAGTTGATTAATCTTTTGTCATTCTTGTTTAATCTTAAAGTTTTGGTTAGATTAATTCTCATCATCTTCTGTCACAGCAAGCTTGCGAGGTTCATACTTTTGATCTGTAAGCCCGATCGAGCTCATTCTTTTTGAGTTCGATTCGTATTGGAATCTAGTTTCTTGTGTACAAATTTCATATCAATCCGTCGGTTGGATCTTTGGTAATTTGTGTTTTATTGAATGTCTATCATTCTGTTTTTTGTCGAATCCGAGGCAATAATTTGGTTCTGTTTTGGTGTGAACTTTTAATAGATCAAAGATTTGGTTTTAGCTTCCGCACAATCATTCACCCCCTCTGATTGCTATATTCGTATACTTCGATCCTACAGGTTGCCAACTCGGGGTCCCTTGGTGATCAGGGATCAGCCCTCGACTGATGACTGAAGCACCAGCAAGCGGCTGGCCCCCTCGGACGCCCCGGGCACGGACCCCAAGAGGCCTCATGCCAGGGACAAGGAACCCACCACTATCTACCCCGCCGCAATCACAAGCGTGCCTGGAGCGGCGGGGATTATCCCCGGAGTGACGTCAACAGCCACCCTGGACCTGGCATCGGTCACACCGATGCCCACTCTCTTAGCGCCGACCCTACCAGCATCGACTCCACTGGCGCCCAGGATCACGGCCTCCGCCCACTAGGGCGGGCTTGCACTTCCAACGGCCTCCTTCACCTTCTGGTCTATGCCAAAGACAACCTCCCGGAGCGCCCCTGGCAAGCAAACGCCCGCGACGTCAACAGACGAGGTGGGGCCTTCCGCCCAAGGGCCGCCCGACGCCTCAGAAGTGACCACAACGGGCGTCGTCGCTGTCATCAATGCCGCCGCTCCCGCTCCGGTAGCCGCCCTCGTCTCGGCTTCCCCATTGGGTGCGCTGCTCGCCCAAATTAGCGAGGCGTACATATCCTCTGGCGCCCCCATCGCAATGGCCACCCAGCGTGAGGCACTGGTGGCACAACAGATGATAACGCTGCGCGAGGAGCTATCGTGGGAGTGGGAGAGGGGTGGCACTACTGGCCCAGGAAAGGGAGGCTGGGGCAGCCCTGCTCGCCCGGGCGCAGGCGGCCGAGGCGGGACAATAGCAGGCGCATGACGAGCTGCGTCGTACGCTGCATAACCTTGTCGTCATGCTCCATTCAGCCTTCCAGCATATGGCGAGGTGCTTGGGGTCGCTGGGGGTGGCCCTCCACGATCCGCTCGAGTACACAGCCCTGAAGTACGCTCACGGTGTTACTCGGGTCGCTGAGGCCCTCGGCGGTTTGCCGACTGCCTTGGTTGCTCACTCCGCCCGAGAGGAGCGGGAAGTTGCGGTCGCTACCGCGAAATTCGTGTTGGCTACTCTTGCTAGAAAGAATGATCATAAATTAATTGCTTTGACATCTCAATCTAGCATATCTCATAATGGTGCTGCTTCAAATTTTGCTCTATTTTTCTTGTGTTCACTAACCGATGAACAGATTGAGCGATTCCTAGAAGAAGACTTGTCACTACTCTCTTCTCGCTTTAACAAAGCTTTGAAGAATGTGAGAATGAGGAAGAGAGGTGGTGGTGGTCCTCCAAGATGCTATGAGTGTGGAGATCTCGACCATAGTCGTCCAAATTGTCCTAAACTTGCAGGTAAATCATCAAAGAAGGAGAAGGACAATGATAAAAGAAAAGAGAAGAAGAAGTTCTCATCAAATGATAAAAAGAAAAAGAGCTTCATCAACAGTAAAGTTGTCCACCGAGTTCTTTTCGCTCTTGAACAAGTCAATTTGAGCGATGTGGATTCGGAGAGCAGCGAGGACGATGCAACTCCAAGCAAGCATGAGTTGACGGGATTGTGTCTCATGGCAAGCAGCAAGGATAGCTTCACCGAGGACAGCAACGACAGCGACTTCAATGAGGTAGATCCTTCTTATGATAAATTAGCCAATGCCGTTGCCCGTCTTGGAAAATTGCTTGACAAACGTGATAGAAAAATTAAGAAACATGATATTTTTGTGGAGTCATTGAATGCTGAAATTGCTAGACTTCAATGAGGTAGATCCTTCCCACGGCCCTACAGTACGCTCACGGTGTTACTCGAGTCGCCGAGGCCCTCGGCGGTTTGCTGGCTGTCTTGGCCGCTCACTCCGCCCGAGAGGGGCGGGAAGTTGCGGTTTCTACCGCGACATTCGTGTTGGCGTGTTGCTCCAGCCGCGACACCTCCTTTGACCCCATGTTTGTCGTGGCTGGCATCGAGGGAGACGAGGCCCAGGCGTAGGCTTGCGTTGCGAGGCAGCGGAGCACGTGTCCGGGCTAATGGAGGTGGAGGACCCCGAGGTTGACGCCGTGCTGCTGGAGGAAGGCGCCGAAGATCTCGCCGGGCAGATTCAAGTCGCTGGTGACGAGTAGCTGCTTGGATAGTCGTCTTCGCTTTCATATTCTTTTCTTTCATTTGCTTTATTTCTCTGTGCACAGAAACCGTCTTTAGTTATTAGACGAAATTATCATCCTTCGGAATTTACCTGATGCCTGTTCGCTTGTATCGACTTGTGTCTGCTCGCTCCATTCCTCGGGTGACCAGCCCCCATGCTTGTCGTGAGGCGACCCTGTATGTTTACACCGAGTCAGCGCTTTGGTATTTCTTCGGGGGCACATATGGCCTATTGCAAGCATGAGTAAACATTACGAGGGGTATGCGAGAAATGGACTAAAAGAACACAAGTCCTTGCGAGGGGTTGCCATGGTTTCTTTTTGGGACTTAAGCCCTTGCGACTTCTTTCGAAACCAGCCCGCGGCATTGCGTGTCAAGGTAACCGGCTCCCAGGAGTGGTATTGGGCCTGCGGTGTTCGCGGTGATGACTTGAGGCGTGCTAGCCGCATTGAACTACCGTGCCGCACTCACCCCCCGATCGCCCGTCCCTACCCGACGTGAACACCGGGTGTTACCGCATATTAACAAGGGGCGACTCAACTGGCGGTACCAATGACACCCACGCCTCAATGCTACCCAACGGAGCACAGGCAGGACAAAAGAAGAGCAAAACAAAAGCTTTTAAGATAAACAATCCTCCCTAAATCGGCAGACCAAAGCGGCAGGCATGCACTTGGATCCTGCACAAAACCAGATCGCCCATTGCCAGTGTTCTCCGCTGGACCCGAGTGGCGTGGTACCGCCTGAGGGACTGCTGGTACCGAGCGGCACGCAAGGTCGCTCGGTCGCACACCTCCTCCAGAAGGTTGATTTCTTCCCGGCGGCGGTCTTCCTGGTCCTCTTCGCTGAACATCGAGACGCGGGGGGAGTCGAGCGACAGCTCGGATGGAAGGACTGCTTCTGCCCTGTAGATGAGGAAGAAGGGTGTTTCTCCAGTCGCCCGGCTTTGCGTGGTCCGAAGTGACCACAACACGGCTGGGAGTTCTTCCGTCCACCGTGCCCCCCGCTTATGGAGCCGATCGAACGCCCTGGTTTTCAGGCCTCTCAACACCAGCGCGTTGGCTCGTTCTGCCTGACCATTACTCCTTAGATGAGCTATAGAGGCAAAGCAAACCTTGGTGCCCATCTCTTCACAGAATTCCAAGAAAGCCACGGTGGTGAATTGGGTGCCGTTGTTTGTGATGATGCGATTGGCGACTCCAGAGCGGGTGAAAATTCCGTGCACAAATTTGACTGCAGCGAAATCCGTGATGGTGCACACTGCGTTGGCTTCAACCCATTTGGTAAACTTGTCGATGGCGATGAACAGGTGGGTGAAGCCCCCTGTGGCCCGCGGGAACGGGCCCAAGATATCCAGCCCCCAGACTGCAAACGGCCATGAGAGCATGATGGTTTGCAGCGCCTGGGCTGGTCGGTGGATCTGCTTGGCGTGGAACTGGCACGCCTCACATCTCCTCACCAGCTCGCAGGCATCCTAGAGGGTAGTAGGCCAATAAAATCCTTGGCGGAACGTTTTACCGACGAGCGTCCAGCCGGACATAGGCTCCCGCACATGCCTCCATGGATATCAGAGAGCAAATTGCTTCCCTCTTCCCGAGTGATGCACTTCAGTAGAACACCGCTTCTACTCTGGCGATATAGGTCCCCACATACTAGAGTATAGAACTTGGCCTTTCATGCGAGTTTCTCAGCTGAGGCATCATCGTCGAGGATCACTTGGTCTCGTAGGAAGGCATGGATCAGATCCATCCAGTGACCTTCCTGGCCAAGCGAGGCAATCACAGGGTGATCGGTCAAGTACTCCGCTTGGCCAGGCGTTTCCCACGGCACCGCATCAGCGGCATCGGCGTCCTCCCTCCCGAAGACGGGGGCTGAAGCTGGCGCGCTATCCTCCCCTCCAGATCCTGGGGGTTGGGACAACGGCACCGCCCTCCCCCCAAGCATCGGGGGCCAAGATGCCGACGTCCTCCCTCCTGGAGATGGGGGCTGAGGCTGACGCGTTGTCCCCCCTCCAGAACCGGGGGCTGAGACAGCGACGTCGCCCTCCCCCGAGCATCGGAGGCCGAGACGCCCACACCGTCGTTCCCTCCAGAACCGGGGGTTGTGAGGGATGGTCGCGATAGTCTTTCTTCAAAGACCCCGACCGGAATAGAAGATTTCGATGATGCGAGCTACGAGAGCCCGTCGGCCATATGGTTGTCGCGCCGAGGGATGTGGACATATCCTAGTCCCACGAAGTGGCGCTCCATTCTTCTAACCTCCGCTAGGTAGGTATTCATGGTGGGGTCAGAACATTGGAACTCTTTACGCGCCTGATTGATGACCACCAGAGAGTCGCCCTTGACTTGAAGGCATCGAACGCCTAAAGCCAAGGCGGCGCGCAGCCCTGCCAGCAGTCCTTCATATTCGGTGATGTTGTTGGTGGCCTTGAAGTCCAAGACGACCACGTACTAGAGGATGTTGCCGGTCAGGGAGACCAGGACAACTCCAGCCCCCGCGCCCTCGAGCTTGAAGGAGCCATCAAAGAATAAGGTCCAGGGGACAAGCGCAAGTATCCCCTCAGCTTTCAGATCGGCGGGAGTCCATTCGGCAACGAACTCCGTCAGCTTCTGACTTATGATGGCGGTGTGGGGTACAAACTTGAGGCAGAATTCCCCTAGCTCACCGACCACTTGGCGATACGACCTTCAGCTTCCCGGTTGTGTAGGATCTCTCGCAAAGGGTAGGCGGTGACCATCGAGATTTCCCGCCCTTGGAAGTATTGCCGCAGCTTCCTGGATGCCACTAGGACATCGTACAACATCTTCTGCTCTTGTGGATACCTGGTCTCCGCCTCGTGTAGCACCTTGCTGACGTAGTAGACCGGCTTCTGGACACCGTCCCTCTCCACCACCAGTATTGCGCTCACCACCGCAAGGGTGGCGGCGATGTATATGAGCAACGGCTCACCAGACCTGGGCGACCAGTACCGGCGGGGAGGAGAGGTACCGCTTCAAGTCTTCAAACTCCAGCTGGGCCTCTTCGGTCCACTCGAAGTGGTTGGTTTTCTTCAGCAGCTTGAACAGGGGGAGGCTTCTTTCTCCCAGCCGAGCGATGAATCGCCCGAGGGATGCCAGGCGACCAGCAAGGCATTGCACCTACTTGAGCTTGACCAGTGGCTTCATGTGTTCAATAGCTGCTATTTTATCAGGATTGGCCTCAATGCCCCGCCTGGACACGAGGAACCCCAATAGCTTCCCCGAGGGTATGCCGAACACGCATTTCTCGGGATTGAGCTTCAAGCAAGCCTTCTGGAGGTTGGCGAAGGTTTCCTCCAGGTCTTCGATCATCTCTTCACCCCTCTAAACCTTCACAACCAAGTCATCAACGTACACCTCGAGATTTCGCCCTATCTGTGGACGAAAAGAAATATGCATGGCACGTTGATAAGTGGAACCAACATTTTTTTAACCCGAAAGCCATTTTGATATAACAATAAACGACCATCGGGGTTACAAACGGTTTTCTCTTCGTCTTCTGCCGCCATGCTAATCTGGTGGTACTCGGAGTACGCGTCCAGAAAACACAGCAGCTCGCATCCTGCCGTCGAATCGACAATGAGGTCGACGCACGGCAAAGGGTAAGGATCCTTCAGGTAGGCCTTGTTGAGGTCGGTGAAGTCGACACACATCCGCCATTTCCTGTTGTCCTTCTTGACAAGCACAGGGTTGGCAAGCCACTCGGGGTGAGAGACTTCCCTGATGACCCCTGCGCGCAGCAGCTTCTCCACCTCCTGTTGAATGGCATCTTGCCGCTCAGGAGCTTGCCTTCGGACCTTTTGTCAGATCGGGCGCGCTCCTGAGAGCGTTGCCAATTGGTGCTCGATCACCTCCCTGGGACCCCATTCATATCGGACGGTTGCCAGGCAAACACGTCAGAGTTAGACCAGAGGAAGGTGACGAGCGCGTCTTCCTATTTGGCGCTGAGGCTGGCGCCAATAATGACGGTCATCTCGGGCTGCCCTCACTCAGGGAGACCACCTTAACCTCGCCGGGCGAGGCACGGGTCTTCTCCTGAGGGGCTCCTGGATAGGCGGCATCAGCCTGCTCTATACAGGTGGCATCAGCCAAGGCCAGTGCATGCTTTTGGCAGCGTAGGGCCTTCGACCTGTCCACCGGGATGACTATGGGGCCACCAGGCCCTGGTATCTTCACCACCATGTAAGCATAGTGGGTCGCCACCATGAACTTGGCCAACACCGATCGGCCAAGCAGGGGTTGTACAGGAGGTCAAAATCAGCGACTTCGAAATCCACCATCTCTGAACGGTAGTTGCTTTCCTCCTCGAAAGTGACAAGGAGGCGAACCTGGCCCAGGGGCACCGAGCCAGCCCCCGCGGTGATTCCATAGAAAGGCAAGGCTGGGCGCAACTCCTATCGTGATATCTGAAGCGCCCGGAATGCCTCGGAGGACAGGAGGTTGATGGAGCTTCCTCTGTCCACTAGCACCCACCCCAGTTTCACATTCCGGATCGTGGGTGAAACCACGATCAGGAGGTGACCCATGCTGGCGGTGCTCTCAGGGTGGTCAGCCGGACTGAAGGTGATCAGCTCCTCTGACTACTTCAGCATCTGACTCGCCCCTGAGCTTGGTACCGTGGCACACACCTCCCTCCTCAACCGTTCGTACGTCATGTTGGAGGGGTAGGTGGCCGAGCCACCATGAATGTATGCCACGGTTTGATCTGCCCGCTGGAAGGCCAGCGGGGCAGGGTCTTTGTCTTAGTCGTCGTCACGGGGGCGGTGCTCCTTTAGCTGCTCCTCCACCATCTTACTCACAACCTAACAGCTGTCCAGGTTGTGGATATTGATCCGGTGGATTGGGCAATAGGGCCGGCCCTCCTTCTCCTCGTGGCTGTCATCCCTCCGGTCACGTCCATCATCTTGCTGGTCCCGGCGGTCATGGCCTCGCGCCTTGGTATCCCTTCGCACGCGCTCAACGGCCAAGACCCGCCTGGTCTCATCCGCCTTGTGCCTCCTCACCTTTTGCTCATGGGCCCGGGGCCCCTCAAGGTTCCGGCCTCGTCTCCGCCGCGGCCACCCGCAGATCCAGACATCGGCCCCTGTGCTTCTGCCGCCTGCACACACTTGTGCGCCGGCGAGAAAAGATCGGAGGTAATGTTGATGGTGCGGGTGGCCATCTTCTCCCGCATCTTGTGGTCCCTAACACCTCTTCGAAAGGCGATGACCACCGACTGCTCGGAGATCCGGGGGATCGTGTTGCGACAGTGACTGAATCATCGGATGAAGTCACGCAACGATTACCCTCTCCCTTGCTCAAGTGCATGGAGATCGTCTTCCACACCCGGTTGTGCTACGAACCCTGAAATTTGGCGACGAAGATGTTGCACAACCCCTCCCATGAGTGCACCGACCCTCGCAGGAGATTCAACAATCAGGACCAGGCGCACCCCGTCAAGGCCGTCAGGAAATAGTTGGCCATGACCTTTTCGGACCCGCTAGTGGCCCGCACCATCGTAGTGTAGATTTGCAAGAATTCTTCTGGGTTGGTGGTGCCATCGTATTTCTCGATGGATGTCGAGCGGAACCTTTCTGGCCACGCCACTCGATGTAGCCGCTGGGAGAACGCCTAGCATCCGACGCTGTAGGGGGAGTCATACCGTCCACCTGAACCCCAACCTGGAGACCGTGCCGGGGAGTGCGGATCGTGACTCCCCAAAGGGCCGGAGGAGTGAACCTCCTCCCGGCCCCGAAGGTGAGATTCACGGGAGGAGCTATCGTTCCCAGGAGCTGTCCGCCTATCACGGCTTTGCCCCTAGGCGCGACGGCGCTGCAGGTGATCTCGAAGATCATCGCCGTGCCGCAAATGATGCTCCTCCAGATGAACTCTCGGGTCCTCATGGTCCCCCGGGGGAACCGGGACCTGTGTCGATAGGCCCTTTCCCTTGCTTTGACCCTCCTGACCAGAACACTTCCCACTCGGAAGGCTGGAAGCGCGGCTGTGGTCGGCACACGCTCTCGATCGAGGGGCACCAATGGTACCCGACCGAGCAGGTGCCTCCACACGGAGCTGGGCGGCATCTACAAGACCTACGATGTCCCGAAGCCACGACACCGCTAGGGTATCTCCCGCTAGTCCCACCGGAGGGTGGTCCAGGAGGAGACGGAAAGCATGCAGGTTCTGGGCCGGAGTGGCTGTCTCCAAGGCCAGCCGTCAGCGAACCGGAGGTCCCACCCCGCGCCGTGGGGGGGGGGGGTGAGACGATCCTCGGTCCGGTGGGAACGCTGAGACGTGCCCTGGGAGCTGCTAACCTCCGCCACTTCCTTCTGCTGCGAGTGAGAACCCGCCATCGTCGGATACGCTGTTCTTCGCAACGGAAGACCGAGAACCGTCAGAGAGATGTCTGGGTAAGCCCTACCTGGCGCGCCCCTATCGGCATTTTTGTCCGGCAGGATATCTCACGGACGGAGATATTGGTTCATAGGGGGTGCTTTTGCGGTCGGATACTCGACAGGCGCTCTCTCGAGGGACCCCGGTGGTCTACAGACCGACTCGCACGGAGACGAACACAACGATTTATCTAGGTTCGGGCCCCCAGTGTGGGTAACAACCCTACGTCCTGCTAGTTCGTCGTTTATCTGGATTGGAGTGTTTGGTGGTTACAACACTTCTTCTTCCCGAGAGATCTAGGTGCCCTGAGGGGGAAGCGATCGGGATCCCCCCTCCATGCACCCGAACCCCCTTATATACATGGGACAACTTCGGGCAGGCAAGAGGATTACATCATGCTGAATCATGGTTCATTTATTATGCCCGTCACTTCAGCCTTGTCTCCAAGCCTCATTCTTCGTGCCGCCGCGTGACCTTGCCCAATCCGCCCAGGTTAGGTAGGAGGCGTCAGTGAGACGGGGCGCTGACTTGCTGTTAGCGAGTCTCTTCACCTTTAATGCCTCTGACACGGTGTGTCAGAGGGAGGAGGCTTCGGGATGAAGCCTTCTTCTCCTTATCCTCCCGATTGCCCGGTGAGAGGGGCCTAGTCGCCCGCCTGCTCGCTAGGTCGCCACGCAGGTCGATGCACGGCGAGAAGGGCCTGGTCGCCCGCTTGCTCGCCAGGTCACCACGCGGACCGACGCTCGGCGAGATGGGCCTGGTCGCCCGCCTGCTCGCCAGGCCACCACGCTGGCCGATGCCCGACGAGAGGGGCTTGGTCGCCCGCCTGCTCGCCAGGCCGTCTTGCTTTTCCACGGCGGAGAGGGTACCCTGGCGTAAAGTACACCAACAGATATCAATTCTATGTTAGTTGGAGATGTCAATTTGAAGACAAATTTCCTTACCTAATACTAAGTATCAATTCTTCTATGATTTTCTATAGCAAAAAGTTTATGGACAACAGTGACATGCTATCAAGTTTTTCTGGTTTGTATAGACCTACTGCCTTGTTTTTAACCTATGACCAAGATGATTTTCTTGGCTAGTCCTTGTAGTGGATCGTCTTTCCTGTTGGTGAGTGCAATTAGTAGCATGCATGCAAGTGTAATTTCTTTCAAATCTAATCAGTTTGGTACTTTGATTGATTAATAGCACGTAAAATTGTTTTTTTGCTCTGATGTTTTCAGTTTGTTGGTTAATGTAACAATGTTTGCAGGGCACACTACACAAGCAGCATGCCACCATATGTGATATGTGTTTAGGCTCACTATGCTTTTCTAGGATGATTAGAGATTTATGTTCTGTAATAGCAAAAAGGGACCTATTTCTGCTGAAAATTGGTATTTTATATGAACTTATGTTGACAATTGGTATTTGATCTTTTATTTGCAGTTTTTCCTTCCATTTCTGTATTCCAGAACATATAAAGTGGTATAGAGGGTTTTTGACAAGCTGTTCACCGACTTCTCTGATTGTTTTAACTGGGTAGATTACCTTGATGCGCTATCGAGTGCCAATTCTAGGTTACAGCCAATACCGTCTGCATGGCTTGGCCATTAGGGCACAGATGTTGTTTTTGTTGCTAGCTATACTTCCTAAAGTGCAAAGGTGTATGCCAAAGAGTGGCACTTTTAATGTATGATCTGCACATATTTAACACCTTGAAAACTTCAAGAACACCAAACTGTTGTTTGATTGGAAAAATTCATATTCTTGTAAGTTGTTAAAATTGCTTCTGTGCAATTCATCATTCGTTCAGTTGCTTTAGTTCAGTGTATAGTACACATTTAGCGCAAGCTGGTGTCTTCATTTTCTGTTTATGATGGAATTGACTGGCCTCCCTTTTGACTACATGGAATTCAGATTATGGTAAAATGGGTGCTCATCAGTATCTAGTTATGCTGCCAGCGGTGCTTGAATTGGACCATGTTGTCTCATCGTATATACTTGTAAAATTAACTCATAGTTACTAGACCTACACAATAGATGGACAAAGTTGTTAAAAACCCTACTGCAATGTGCTCAATATTTACTATAAAATTTACAAATCAACCATACATACGCTAATTCAGCACACAAGGCATTTAATTAAGACATTTCAATAAAGAATGACAACTTAAACTAAAAGCCATCATCCATAAAAAGCTAAGTTGCCAAACATCATATTAGGAAAAGCTATAGCCACCAACTACAGTTGCTTTTCAGCCAAAAAAAATATATCAAAAAGCAGCTTTTTTAGAAAAGCTACATGTCCCAAACAGAACCAAAGTGTAGGGCTCTTGCTCTAGTAGGCGGAAAGCCATGCATTGCTGCGGAAATATCTACGAGCGCCGTATACCATTTGAGCTGCGAGTGAAAAAACTATATATATTATATCATGTTACGTTGATGCCAATCGTCTTTTTCGTATGTAAACTTGTCTAAGGGCTTTAATTTCAGTCTGGCCGGCTATTAATGTAACCAGAAAAATTTCAGCTCATTTGCGTGCTATTCGCTTCTAATAGATGCTTACGAGGAGCTTCATTTTCTTAATTAATAGGTCGTTAGGGAATTGTGGCTTCTCTAGTGTATTTTTTTTTTCTTCATGTTTTGTATTTCCCCTATATTTGTTTACGTATTTTGCAGTATCTGGTTGCCTTGTGTGGCAGAGGTACTTGCTTTTCCCAACTGCTAGGCGAAAATTTCTAGCAGCTCCAAGCTATTTGAGCAATGATTGTAAAAAATGTATCGCCATGTTGAATTTACATGAGAAGACAGAGCAAGTGTTAAAAATCTAGGTATTATTTTGATTTCAGATTTGAATATGAAACATAATTCCAAAATAATTAAACACAGCAAACTAGACAGAAGATACCACATATTTCTGAAAAGTAGATCTAGAACAGATGTGAATGAGTTGAACAGAGGGAAGAATTCTTACGACGGGCTTGATGACGGAAAGGAAGCAGCGCAGTAGTGACTGGCCGTAGAGGAAGTAGTCAACGTAGAGGAATCTCGAGCGGGCGCGCAGTTGCGCTGCCCAAAAACCTTATTGCCGCCCCCGTGCAGGTTTTCGCTGCGGCAACGGTTCGGAGATCCCGCTCTCCTTGCCTCGCGGTGCACGCCGAGAGGAAGGTCGGCGAAGAACGAACAGCACGAAGACGCAACACAGGTCACAGTGGATGAACGCGAGTGCCAGAGCAAAAAACTCCAATTCAGTCTGGACGTCTCCAGATTTTATAGCCTTGCATCAGTAACGGTCAATAAATTGACCGTTACAGCACCATTATACGCTAGTAACTGTTGTCATCAAATTACTGTTTCTATTAGAAACTGACGCCATTATCATGGCTGTTTCAATTCTCAGAAACCGAAATTTAAAAAGGGTTTAAACGTGCCAGGATTTAATCCATGGCATTAGAGATAAATGGGCCACTTGGGCCTTATTTCTAACAATCCCCCACCAATGCCGAAGCAGACAAAGACTCAAAAGTTTGATCACTGTGTTGAATTTTCGTTTAATATATCAGTGTTTCGGTGCAAGTCCCATACGGGTTGAACTTTCACCTAGAATAACGTGGTCTATCCTTCCATAGCTAATGAATGGACTCAGCCTTGAATTCACAGCTTTGTGTGGTTAGATTTTACCCGAAATCTTAACTGATACTAGGCTGCCAAAGAACTTCACCTCAACGGAGCGTTAAGTGGTCATGCTCCCTAATCTTCTCATGAGCTTTCTAGAGAATGCCCCTTTCTCGTGAACTGCGACCTCACAGTTAGGCTCAAGTAGGTGTATTCATTTCAGGTATCCTGTAGGCCGATACCTTTTCCTCTCATTAGGACACTAGAATACATTAAGATTTTAAATCAGCCTTCCATACAGATTAGAGTACTTAGAACATGGGTAGATTTAGTGTACTCTCTTGTTACAACCACAACTTGTTTTTCCCATTACCTAATTCACGGGATCTCCGATCAAAAGGATGGGTTACAATTGTGAAGTAACTCATATGGGCCTCATTCCCATGTCCTTCGACGCAATAGAAATCGCATTTCTTGTTAGCCCTTTTGTAAAAGGGTCTGCCAGATTTTTCTCAGTGCGTATATAATTGACAGCTATAACTCCGGAGCATTTTAATTTTCTGACAGATTTAAGCCTGCGTTTCACATGTCTGGAGGACTTCATATTATCCTTAGTACTCATAACCTTGATCAAAACTGTTTAGTTATCGCAATACATTAGGATCGCCGGGATTGGTTTCTCAACCAATGGCAAGTCCAACAGAAGCTCTCTTAGCCATTCAGCCTCAAAAGCGGCTGTGTCTAATGCTACAAGCTCAGCTTCCATGGTTGACCGCGTCAATATAGTCTGTTTACATGACCTCCATGAAACTGCAGCACCCGCTAGTGTAAACACATAACCACTTGTAGCTTTGATCTCATCTGCATCAGAGATCCAATTTGAATCACTATACCCTTCTAATACCGGAGGGTATCCAGTATAGTGAATTCCATAAGAGGTAGTACCTCTCAGATAGCGCAACACTCTCTCAAGAGCTTCCCAATGATCATCTCCCGGATTCGATGTAAACCGGCTTAATTTGCTCACAGCAAATGAGATGTCAGGTCTCGTTGCACCAGATAAATACATAAGTGACCCTATTATTTGTGAATATTTTAATTGATCTTTCCCTAATCCGTTATTTTTGCGAAGTTTTACACTTGCATCATAAGGAGTTGGAGCTACTTTGCAGTTCTCAAAACCAAAGCGGTTCAATAATTTTTCTGCATAATGGGACTGACTCAAAGTAATCCCATTCTCGGTTCTGATCAATTTAATATTTAGAATTACATCTGCCTCACCCATGTCTTTCATATCAAAACAACTAGATAAGAAAGACTTGACTTCGTCAATGATAGCAGTGTTGGTCCCAAATATAAGTATGTCATCAACATACAAACACAAGATTACTCCTTGACCCCCACCATAGCGATAATAAACACATTTATCCGCCTCATTCACAAAGAAACTAGCGAGATGTCAAAGTTTTATCAAACTTTTCGTGCCATTGTTTAGGTGCTTGCTTTAAGCCATACAAGGATTTTAATAATTTGCACACTTTATTTTCCTGTCCAGTAATCGCATAACCATCTGGTTGTTCCATATAGATTTCTTCCTCCAACTCTCCATTAAGGAAAGCTGTCTTTACATCCATTTGATGGATGTGTAGACCATAAGAAGCTGCTAATGCAATGAGCACTCTAATGGTAGTTAATCCGCAACAGGAGAATAAGTATCAAAATAATCCTCTCCTTCTTTCTGGGTATAACCCTTGGCTACAAGCCTTGCCTTATACTTATCAACAGTACCATCAGGCCTCATTTTCTTTTTAAAGATCCACTTACATCCAACTGGTTTACATCCAGTAGGAAGTTCAGTGATCTCCCATGTTCCATTACCCATGATGGAATCCGTCTCGCTGCGGATAGCCTCTTTCCAATACTCTGCATCAGGTGATGCATAAGCCTCTGAAAGAGTTTTTGGCACATCATCCACAAGATATACAATAAAGTCATCACCAAAGGTTTTCTCAACCCTTTGTCTTTTGCTCCTACGAGGAGCCTCATTTGTGACAATATTGTTATCCTCCTCAGGGATATTACAAGCTGGTTCAACAATATTTGGTAACTCAGAAATAGATGGAAGATCAGAAGTTTTAGAATTTTCATTAAAGACTGATGCTCTCATTGGATAAATATTCTCAAAGAAAGAAGCATCTCTTGATTCCATTATTGTGTTAGCAATAATCTCAGTGGAATCTGATTTTACTACTAAAAATCTATAGGTCAGATCATTATGTGCATATCCTTAAAAATGCAATCGATCGCTTTAGGTCCAAGCTTTCTCTTTTTTGCAATGGTATATTGACCTTAGCCAAACAGCCCCACGTTCATGAAAATTGATATTTGGTTTTCTCCCCTTCCATCCCTCATACGGAGTAATCTCACTTCTTTTAGTAATTACTCTGTTGAGGACAAAGGTTGCTGTTAAGATAGCTTCCCCCACCATGACTTAGGCATACCAGCACTCTCTAACATGGCATTCACCAAGTCTGTTAGTGTCCGATTTTTCCTCTCAGCCACCCCATTAGATTGAGGCGAGTATGGTGGTGTCACTTCATGGATTATACCATGCTCAGCACAATATTGGGAGAATTCCTGAGAGATATACTCTCCTCCACGGTCAGACCTTAACCTTTTAATTTTCTTTTCTAGTTGGTTCTCAACCTCGACCTTATAGATTTTGAAGTAGTTTAAAACTTCATCCTTTGTTTTCAGCAAATACACATAACAATAACGTGTTGCATCGTCTATAAAAGTTAGAAAATATCTTTTGCCTCCTTTTGTCAACAATCCATTCATCTCACACAAATCAGAATGGATGAAATCTAATGGTGCCAAATTCTTTTCTTCCTCTAACCCCTTAAATGGTTTCCGAGGTTGTTTTGCTTGCACGCAAGATTGGCACTTTGATTCTTTGACAATATCACATTTTGGAATTATTTCAAATCTGGACATTCGAGCAATGGTATCATAACCAATATGACATAAACGAGAATGCCAAACATTGGATTCACAATTATTAACTTGAGTAGCAACATTTAAATTTAAACAAGACTCAAGACACTTAAGCGGAACAGGCCTCCGCTTTCATAACCTTTTCCAATAAAGTTTCCAAACTTGGACATTACAACTTTATTAGACTCAAATACTAGCTTATAGCCATCTCGACATAATAGGGAACCGCTAACAAGATTCTTATTTATTGTTGGCACATGCTGCACGCTTCTCAAGCGGACGCCTTCCCTGAAGTGAGCTTGATTCTACCGTACCAACACCACGCACAAAAGCATGTGACCCGTTCCCCATTAGGACGGAGGAAGCCCTCGCCTGGTAAGAAGAAAATAGAGATATATCGTAACATATGTGAACATTTGCACCAGTATCAACCCACCAATCGGTGGATTGATATGCTGAAAAACAACAGGAGAATTACCATACCCTCCTGAAGTAGTTCCCTCACTTATGGTCACGTTGGCAATTTTCTTGCCTTGCTCATTTGGCTTTTTTGCGGAAAGCAGCAGTCTTTAGCCATGTGACCATCTTTTCCGCACACATAATGTAATGTTCTTCATATTTTTCTTCTCAAACTTCTCCTTGAAGCTAGTATTCTTGTTTGGTTTCAAGCCTTTGTTGTTGCTGCTGCCACCCTTCTTCTCAATCACATTTGCGTTGTTTGTTTCCTGAGAAGAAGTTTTTGGTGCATCTTTGGCTCTGACTTTTTCTTCCACGTCGAGGGCTGCAATGAGATCTTCAATTGAAATCTCTTCCTCTTGTGTTTTAGACCCGATGGCAAAATTCCTCCAAGATGAGGGAAGTTTAGCCACAATGCCCGCAGCCACGAATTTTGCAGGTAAAGCACATCCCAAATGTGCAATCTCGCCCACTAGTAGCTGAAAGTCATGCGCTTGAGCAACAATCGATTTAGACTCATCCATGGTAAAATCGAATAGTTGCTCGCATGTATACAACCAAATGACCTCACTTTTCCGTGCATATTTTTGTTCAAGAGCCAACCACAACTCAGTGGCAGATGTGTAATTCATATACACATCGTATAACTGATCTGCCAAGATGGTCAGAATGCAGCCCAATGCGGTGTTATTCGCATTCTCAAACTGCGCATTCTCCTCATCCGTAAGCGGGTATTGAGGGAAAATCACCCATCACATACCCAGAGACATGAGCCAAAACTTGGCTCTAGTCTGCCACCTACGGAAGTTCTGACCATTGAACCTCTCAGGTTTCATGGCATCACTTGCACCAGCCATTGCTGAATCACAATCACACAAATAATACCAATAAGGTTTCTGGATTGTTAAAAATCTAGGTATTATTTTGATTTCAGATTTGTATATGAAACATAATTCCAAAATAATCAAACACAGCAAACTAGACAGAAGATACCACATATTTCTAAAAAGTAGATCTAGAAAAGATGTGAATGAGTTGAACAGAGGAAAGAATTCTTACGACGGGCTTGATGACGGAAAGGAAGCAGCGCAGTAGTGACCGGCCGTAGAGGAAGTAGTCGACGCAGAGGAATCTCGAGCGGTCGCGCAGTTGCGCTGCCCAGAAACCTTATTGCCGCCCCCGTGCAGGTTTTCGCTGCGGCAACGGTTCGGAGATCCCGCTCTCCTTGCCTCGCGGTGCACGCCGAGAGGAAGGTCGGCGAAGAACGAACAGCACGAAGACGCAACACAGGTCACAGTGGATGAACGCGAGTGCCAGAGCAAAAAACTCCAATTCAGTCTGGACGTCTCCAGATTTTATAGCCTCGCATCAGTAACGGTCAATAAATTGACCGTTACAGCACCATTATACGCTAGTAACTGTTGTCATCAAATTACTGTTTCTATTAGAAACTGACGCCATTATCATGGCTGTTTCAATTCTCAGAAACCAAAATTTAAAAAGGGTTTAAACGTGCCAGGATTTAAACCACAACTCAGTCACAAGTCACGCGGGAAAAATACGCGAAAATACGCGGTAATTCGCGAAATACGCGCGCGCGTGCGTGTGACTTTAGCCATGCTCCTCACCCTCCATACAAGGCATGGTGGGAGCTCTCCCTTTTAAATTGGTATTCTCCTCTCTCAACTAGCAATATGGTACTATTCTTTGTAGCTTTGGCATTAGAGATAAATGGGCCACTTGGGCCTTATTTCTAACAGCAAGAGCCAAATCTTGTGACCATGGTCCGTACTTAATCAGATTAAATCGTGCTTTTTTTAATCACGATTTCCCAAGCTATCTTTGCTTTTGGGATCAATGTCCTTACCATTTCTCTTTAGTTAGAGAAGTGACTTCTAAGCTGTAAGGCGATATTCAGATTTTGTTTTTGGCAAAGGAGAGCTTTACTGCATAGCTAGGAAAATGTGATAATTCGAACTAAAAAGGAAAACAAAGAGGAGGAGGGTGTGGACCTGGCCGGCCGAGCTGGACTCAGTGCGGCCAGCTATTTAGGGTACAGGGGGGCAGGTAGCCGAAAACCCAAGCCATCGCAACCCACTCGATCACGCAGCCGTCGCCGCCTCCCTGCCGCACCGTGCTGTTGCCTGCGCCGAGTCCCTGCCCAGCCGCTGCCATCACTGCACCAGGCCACCCCCAGCCGCACCACCCACCCTGAGCCGCGCGGCGTTGTCCCCGACTGTGCCACTGTGCTGGTCGCCAGGATACCGCACTGCCAGGGCCGGTCCTGAGTTTTTAGCGGTCCGAAACGAAATTATAAATGGAGGTCCCCATAACATAAGCATCAAAATATTTTTATATTATCATGTACCAACTGAAAAGACAATGTTCAATGTATTATAGAAATTGTTACCAATAAATAAATGAAAGTACAAAAATGAGATTATTTACCTTAAATATTTTGTAGAGATCATCTTAGAAAATGTCTTCTAACATTTCTAGATGCAAAATCATCAATTATGGCCTCAACATTAATGTCATGCAATAATTTCTTCTCAATATATAAAGTTGCCAGACCATTTAACCTTTCTTGTGACAATGTGGACCTTAAATAGTTTTTCAATAATTTCAATTTTGAAAAGCTTCTTTCAATTGATACCATAGTTACCGGCATAGTAAATAAGATCCGATAAATAACAATTCCACAGTAACTGCACAGTTTTTCAGTTTTTAGATAGACACTGCGTGTTGTGTTCGGTCTCTGTCTCGGATGTGCTACAGTACGAGCAATGGAAAATAAAAGTCCAGTCTAGTTTTGTTTCGATTTTTGCTTTGATGTGAAGCAGCCCAACTCTTGTAATTGAGTCTATATATTGTAATGAAATCAGAAAAGACGTGAGCAGTTTCCACGTCGCAAAAACAAGTTTATTCTGTAGTTTTAGTTCGATTGTTGTTTTTTCTCTGAAAATAACGTTCAAGTCTGAAGCTTTTGCTAGTTAGTTTCAACCAAGAGTTGCACATGAACGTTTCAGCCGAAGCGTGTCTGGCCGGAGCGTTTTCAAACAAGCAATAGAAAACTTGTCGCCGGCATCTAGTTCTTAGACTGATTGCCAACAGCGATTGCTCTCGGCTCTCGTGTAGATACGTAGTCTTCACATTAGGATGGAGTCACGGATGGGCCCCGGTAATTTGGGGGCCCGGGGCGGCCGCCCCGCTCGCCCCACCCCAGGGCCGGCCCTGCGCACTGATGCTGTTGTCCCACTTCTAGTCACCGCTGTCGTTGAAGTGTGCCACCCTGTTGTGCTACAGAGCTGGCTGCACCACATCGGAGAGCGTATACACTGCGCCAACTAGAGTTCAAAATATCATTGAAAATTGGTTGAAAATCACGATTATCGATCTTATCGAGCCAGTATGATATTATATACCGGTCGGCAAACCAGTTAAATTCAAAAAAAATATCAAAAAATTCTGAAAAATTTATGCGACGCAAATATTGCGATTATCGAGCCATATCGAGTGATTGTCGAGGTATATCGAGCGATTATCGCTAAAAAATCGACTAACGAGGAAGTTCGTTTGATCGGCTGATTTTCGAGGTAAATATCATGATTATCGAGCCAAATATCGCGATTATTGAGCCATATCGAGCAATTATCGAGGAAATATCGCTATTATCGTTTTTTTTCCAAATTTTTGTTTGAAAAGTTTGAATTCGAAACTCTTCGATTTTTGTTGATTTTCGAGCGATTTTTGACGAAAATTGTTATCGGGCTGGGGGCGATTTCTGAACCAATTTCGATAAGATGAACCCTATGCAACCACATCCAGGGAGTGTCCAGGTGTTCTCTCCTTCATCGTTTTTTGTTCCTCATCAAACAAGGCACTCAAACTAAGATTCGTTCAGGAAATGTGAATGAGTCGAGAATGTGCACGGATCATGGAAGGTCGTCGATTTTGACTTTTCGTGAATCTTTAGGACGTAAGTATAAACACTAATTGTTGTTCCTCGTGTTTGTGCTATAGTGAGGCGATCTTGTGGTCATAATAGTTGAAGATGGGAAAGTTGGAGGGCACAGTGATGGTGTTTTGAGGTGACCAGGGTTCATTTAATAAGTGGTTCCTAGTTTTGGGGTCAGTTTTGGTGTATATATGGTCAATTTCATGGCCTGACCAGTTATGAAATGTAGATAATTGTCTAAAGTTTCATTAAAGCATAAGAACATTAAATTTAGTTGGCCAGTTAGAAAGTTATTGCTTGTAGAAGGTTGCTGTCTAGAAAACGGCCACTTCTGAGTGCAGTGGTGTTGATTTGCTTATTAGAGCTTGTAATGGCTAAATTAAATTGTGTATATGACTAGAGAAAGCTAGGTAATTTTTCATAGATTCTAGAGATTCTATGGTTTGCCATATTTGGAGTTGTATAAGAATAGATACAAAATTGTGAAGCCTTTTATCTAGTAAAATAACATAATGGTCTTCGGGGTTAGAAACAAGGGATTAAATGAATTAACTTGAAAATATGATCAACTAGGAAATTGTAGGTAATCTAGTATAATTTTCAGAAAATATATAGTTTGCTATGTTTGGACACTGAGCTAGGAGCTATGGTCCTCCAATTGTCAAGACAGAAAAGAGGATACTGTCCGGTGGGAGGGAGGGTTATGTCCATGGTCATGCGTAGGAGAAAAATTATTATGATTTATGTTATGTATTGTTATGGCGTGTGGTTGAGTTGGTATTACCAGTTGTAGGATGTGTGATTTCGAATTTGACTTCAACCACTAATAACTCGATTTTTTTTAAATAATGCTTTTTTAAAATGAATTGCGGTTTTAATACTCGGTAAAAAAAATTGCAAAATTAATACGTAATCGCCATACCTTACGACGATTGCCCCATTTTCGCCATACCATACGGCGAAAATACCCTAATTACCTAATTAAAGCCGGTTAACCGCCAACTATCTGGTTTAGGGTATTATCGCCATACCATATGGCGAAAAATATAATTTCGCCGAACCATACGGCGAAAATACCAATGTCGCCGAGCGGTACGGCGAAAATGTGTTATTGCCGAGCCATCTGGCGAAAATACCCAAATTATGCAGCAACTATACAAAACATGGCTCCAAAAATCATGAAATAACTATCAGTTATTCGTAGGGTGTTGGACATCCCATTTTTTCAAAAATATGTAGGAATCAATTGAGTTGAATGTAATTTCGTTGGTACGAATAACTATAAGAAATTTCTCATGCATTCATGCTTTATCCTTTTTGGTAGCCTGTAAAATGTCACGTTTAAATGTAATTTTTTGTAAGAATATTGCAGAATTGCTCTTCAATATATGGACTACCATATTCTGGAAAAATATTTTATTTACACCTTTTTTTGCTACAAAAATATACTGTCGCAATAACCCTAAGTATTATTGTCAACGATAACTTTTAAGCCTTTTCGGCAGCCTGTAAAATATCACGTTTAAATGTAATTTTTTGCAAGAGTACTGCAGATTTGCTCTTTGATATATGGAATACTATATTCTGGAAAAATATTTTATTTACACCTTTCTTTGCTACAAAAATATACTGTCGCAATAACCGTAAGTATTATTGTTAACGATAACTTTTAAGCCTTTTCGGCAACCCGTAAAATATCATGCTTAAATGTTATTTTTTGCAAGAATATTGCAGATTTGCTCTTTGATATATGGAATACCTATTCTGGAAAAATATTTGATTTACACCTTTCTTTGCTACAAAAATATACTGTTGCAATAACCCTAAGTACTATTGTCAACGATAACTTTTAAGCCTTTTCGAAAGCCCGTAAAATATCACGCTTAAATGTAATTTTTTGTAAGAATACTGCAGATTTGCTCTTTGATATATGGACTAACATATTCTAGAAAAATATTTTATTTACACCTTTCTTTGCTGCAAAAATATATTATCGCAATAACCCTAAGTATTATTGCCAACGATAACTTTCAAGCCTTTTCGGTAGCCCGTAAAATATCACGTTTAAATGTAATTTTTGCAAGAATACTGCAGATTTGCTCTTTGATATACGGACTACCATATTCTGGAAAAGTATTTTATTTACACCTTTCTTTGCTGTAAAAATATACTGTCGCAATAACCCTAAGTATTATTGTCAATGATAACTTTTAAGCCTTTTCGACATCCCGTAAAATATCACGCTTAAATGTAATTTTTTTCAAGAATACTGCAGATTTTCTCTTTGATATACGGACTACCATATTCTGGAAAAATATTTTATTTACACTTTTCTTTTCTACAAAAATATACTATCGCAATAACCCTAAGTATTATTGTCAACGATAACTTTTAATCTTTTTCGACAGCCCGTAAAATATCACGCTTAAATGTAATTTTTTGCAAGAATACTGTAGATTTGCTCTTTGATATACGGACTACCATATTCTGGAAAAATATTTTATTTACACCTTTCTTTGCTGCAAAAATATACTGTCGCAATAACCCTAAGTATTATTGTCAACGATAACTTTTAAGCCTTTTCGACAGCCCGTAAAATATCACGCTTAAATGTAATTTTTTGCAAGAATACTGCAGATTTGCTCTTTGATATACATACTACGATATTCTGGAAAAATATTTTACTTACACCTTTCTTTGCTGCAAAAATATACTGTCACAATAACCCTAAGTATTATTGTCAACGATAATTTTAAGCCTTTTCGGCAGCCCGTAAGATATCACGCTTAAATGTAATTTTTTGCCAGAATACCACAGATTTTCTCTTTGATATACGGACTACCATATTCTGGAAAAATATTTTATTTACACCTTTCTTTGCTACAAAAATATATTGTCGCAATAACCCTAGTTGACAACAACTCATGATATGAATAGTTTAGCTTAAGAAAACAGATGCTAAAGTGTTTAAATCATTACAAGCATTGTGAAAAGCATGTAGATGCAGCCAGTAACCTTAGTATGCAAACTCAACCTTAGTAGGGTAGATACAACGAAAGTTCAGATGATATTACAAGGGTATTATAACAGTGACGACATTGCTAGAAGAAGTACGGATAACACTGATTGTCATGGTTGAACAAGTGATCGTTCTGCCTATGTTCGTATAGTGGGAATGATGTGCCACATTTTCTACATATTACGTTACTTATGAATCTTTGGCGATTTGTTCTCGGACAACGCTCAATCTCTCCTATGAAAGCTCCATGGGGGGTGCGTAGTGCTCCCAACTGTCGTCGAATGGTCTTTATAATCCGTCAAGGATTTGTTGCGTAGTGCGGACCTCGGCCGACTGCTTCCCCTTATCCCTTTCTCTTCGAGAGGACGAACCCTCTTGCACTTCCGGAGACTTGCCGAGACGCCTCCTCTGTTTCGGCTTGCACTCCACTATATGGTGCAGGAGGTGTGTGTTGGGCTTATCGTTGTACAACCGGAAGTGTGCCCTGCAGTCAATGCAGTATGCCCGCTGTGGTCGTTGAATAATACCGTATGCGTACTCGGGGTCTGGCTTTTCTGGGAGGTAGTAGCACCACGACGAGGGTTGCTCCCCCCAGTTATCCCAGATGGGAAGTTTGAGATGTGGGTGGTACGTCTCTGGGTCCACCCAGTTGAAGTAGCAACACCATTCATCCTCGGGCAAAGGGCACCGGTAGAATCTTCGGTTCGCTAGATCCTCGTGGCAGGTATCAACCACTGCATGCAGGCCGTGTTCGCATAGTTCGGGGCTTTTGGGTGGCCCTTGCGGAGTAGGTTCCTCCCTTGACTTGAGCAATTTTGCAAGTTTCTTTTTGAAGTCCTGTATGCGATTAACTGGTTTAGAATGTCTACTTTATGACTGAAACATGAGCATGTCGCATGAAACTCACCGATTGGTTGGTCCCTTGCCCACTGGCCCTTAACTTCGGTCAATCTCGATAGGGGACATATCCCGGTGGCCTCTCCCACCGGGTGAAGTTCTCCGACAAAGTGGGGTAGGTGCCGTGGCAATTGTAGATAAATTTGTAGTCATGTCATTTCGGCCCGTCGATCCATTGGAAGAAGCAACACAGGTCCTCATGCTAAAAAAACAAAGAACGATGCATGAAATGGTAGTGTTACCCTAATTTGTAGGGACACCAATTGGTTTACCTCGTAGGTGCGGGCACAACAGTAGTGAGCGTGGGCGGCCGTATCTCCGTGCGTAGACTGCATCATCTTTGCCAGAAGGTTGCAGTCGCATTTCAGCCATGGCATCTTCGGCAGAACTGGGGCGTCAACGCTACTCGCTTCCGGGTATTTGGGGCGTGTTAACTTTCTCGTTGAAGCTAAGTTTCCTCGATGTGAATCTTTTTCGCATTATTTGATGATGTGTGTGTGGTGCATTGGTTCAAAAGAATTGTATGTCTTCTGCATCCTAGTCTAAGTTAAGAATATGAATGCTTATGGTATAATGTTGAGTATAACAAAGATTTATACTCTTGGGGCTTGGATATTTGAGTGAAAGAATGTGAAGGCGAGACCCTCTTGGGAAAAAGAACTGATAATGGTTTGGTAATGATCTTTGGTCCTAGCGTGAGCTAGGCGTTGGCCATTAGTGGTTTAAGGGTGGATTATGATGGAGGCTTGTGATGTCGATCCAAAATCGCTTGGGAATATCGTTGGTTGTAAAGGAAGTGATGGCAATTGGAAGTAAAATGTTCTGTCGTGAACATTTGTTTTAGCTAGGTCTGGGAGAGGATAGAAAAAAATAATATAATATGGTTTGTGATTTGAAAAGATAGGATTAATTGTAATTGATTCCTTGGGGTTCAGGTTTGGGACCCGAGATGATTAAACGGGTGGTATGAATGATTGGTTGAGATTTGGTTTAGAGGAATGCTAGAATGAAAAGCCTCGTATCATCCTTGTTGTCATGAATAAGATGAGTTGTGCTAAAAAGGTCAAGACATGAGATTAGGTTGAAGTTGAAAAGGGAATTGTACTTGAGTTGTAGAGGTTGGCACCCTGGTTCTTGTGAGTAGAATTATTGATTAAAAGGTATAGTATGCTGCTTGGCTAAAGGGAAGCTAGATCGGAGTTACCTTAGGGTATTTTTGCGTTAGTGGTATGATATGTTGACGCTGGATTGGCATATAAATTAATTGCGGAAGTTCTGGCGAGATTCCTTAATCAGGAAATTCTTTGGAACCTAGAATACTAGGGAGTTGTGTCCTTTGCAAATTTTAGTAGAAGTTGGAGTGAATGTTGAATCGTGAGAAGTTGCCCTTAATTGAGGTAAGTCACATTGTTTTGTTAATCGTTGGATTTGAGAATTGGTTTATCGTTTGCAGTCGTTTGAGTATTTGCGTGGGTGTTTTGAGTTTGCAAAGGAGTTTAAGTCTCTTGTGGACTTTATTTTTGTATTTAGTGTTCTTTGAATTCGGGGTCGAATTCCTTTAAGGGGGGAGAGTGTAATATTGCGAGTGGTTGTCCTGCGTGTGAGCTAAGGGAGTCTAGGAGTAGGTGTGGAGTGGAGTCTTTTATCCTTTTTCTTTCTTCTGCCTGCCCCACCTAATCTCTCTCTCCACTCCCACATCTCATCCGGCTTCCCCCAAAAGCCCGAGTGGCTGCTTCCTTCCCAGACCTGAGCGGTCGCTCTCCCATCCGGCCGGTGCGCAGCCGCTCCTAGTTTCCCCCTTGCCGATCGGAGTGCTGCCGCTCTTCCTGCTCCCGGCCCAAGCCAGCGCCACCATTTCCCGGCCTCCCTAGCCTGAGCGCTCCTCCTCCCGGCCGCGCCGCCTGCGTCTCCCCGAGCGGCGCTGCTCCCTCCCCGTGGCCGAGCCTCCTCCCAACCGCCCCTTGGAGCTCCTCTCATTCTGCGAGGTCGCCGCATCGCCCTGCTCCCCTCCCCTGCCGGGTGGCGCCTCTCCGTCCAAGCCCCAGCCGGCGAGCCCCTGACCGGCGCCCCTGGCCGGCAAGCCCCCGGCCGAGCTCTCCTCTGCGCCTCCTCCCGACCCGAGCCCCTGCCGGCAGGTTCATCCTCATTGTGGGTGAGTTGGGTAAGTGTTCGCCCTTTCTTTATTTAGTTCTGCAGATGTTTGCACCTCCTCTTTTATTTAGTAATTAGAGTTATATCTGGACCTAAAAAACATCAGTGTCTCGCAATATTATAAATGTGATCTTTTATAACCGAAGCAGGATGTAATTTACATGACTAGGCTATGGTCGAACCTGTTCAAACCTTGCAACTTTGTTAAGCACTACTGCATTCTTATGTTTTGCATTGTCATTCACTAATGAAAGGATATCTATTTAACTGTAGATGCTTCAACCAAGTGAACTAGAAGAAAATAAGCTCTAGCTTATCCTTTTGTTTATTGCTCCTTCGATTCTCCATATATCACTTATGTCTTTTCATAACTCGAAAATTTGTACTCTACCTTGCTATTACATTTGATTGCTTTAGAGAAGAATACTAATTCCTGATAAGCACAGACAGTTGTCATTTCAGATGTTTAGTGGTCAAGATATTGCATATGAGATCATGTTTTTAATGCACCTTATTATCTCCTTGATCACTGCACTATGCTTAAGTTGGTGTATTATCCTTATTCAATGTTGAGTAAAGCTACCCATGGTGATTTAGATACACAAGGGTTACGTGTTGCAATCGACCTATATTTTCTACAGGATATTCTTGTAATAATTAGAATGGGAGTTATTTATTTACTGATCATGCACTTTTGTATAAGATCATAGTGCTAAGATCATGTCGCTACAACTTTTTGTCTCCTTAACTACCGTAAGCTTTACTATAGAGTGTTTATATTTTATTTCGATATTGAGGTGTCATTCTCATGCTTGAAATGCTATATGTAGTTACCCTTTACTGCCTTGCATGGAAATGTGGCTTGGAAGTGAGTATTGATTGGTCTAGTAATGTCAAACCCTATTATGCCAGTAAATGTGAATTTCTGATCGGCATAACTAGTTTTATTTTCTCAGGCTGGTCAAGCTCTCAACCTTAATTTGGTTAGGACAAAAGTTTAGACTATTCGTTCCTCCACAAAATAATTTTCAGTGCTATTGCTGCATGAATGGTTGTAGTAATATTGTAGATTATACTCTTGTGATTAATTAGAATCTAAGTTCACTCAAGTTGGATAAAAGGATCAAAAGTTGTTATCGTTTTTGCGACTGCCGCCCATAGTTGCACTAGTTGACAAGTATTAGAGTTATTTCAGGGTTTAATCGTCAGTGTATTAATAAAGTTATGATTATTCGTTTGGTTAGTAAGTTGTATTTATTATGATTTCTGTGTTCAGGGGAAGTGGCCTCTTCTTCGCGCGCCACTCCACTCCCTACGGGTAAAGGCAAGTACTTTTGATGAGTGCTGCAAGATAGAGTATTGACTGTTTATTTCACAACTTAACCGCATTATAGAATGCTTACATTTTGTTACCATGGGTTACTCATGAATATGATTGGATTAATGAGAATTATAGGTTTAAGGATGTGAGGTTACAAATAATCATGTATTGGTGTGTGGTTATGTGAATGCAATTTATACTGTTATTCATGTCAATTGCGTGTATGCATTCATGATGGGAGAGGCGACCCATTTTGATGTGGCCTCTGTGCTCACACGTACTGGGCACAAAAGTCCTACCTCGTAGTCCCATACACATGGGTGTGTGGAAGCGAGTCAGTAAGAGTAGACACCGTCCACGGGATGCAGGGGAATGAGAGGGTACACACCGACGGGTGTGCACTCAGCCATACCGGTATAGGCCTTGAAATGTGCATATGAGCATTCAAGCATATTCGCATTTCATAGCGTTGCAATTAATGGTTACTGTGATGAGTGGTAATGTGTAGAGGTGGGGTACAGTCATGGACTCACCCAAAAGTGTTTCAAGGAGATATGTGACAAATTCTGGGTATTATGATTATGTCTGTTGTATTATATGGTACTACTAATGATGATCCTTGAGTTGAGGGTAATTTCCAAGATTAAGAATGGATCTAGTCGGGGACTCATCCAATGTTGTCTAATAAGGTATGTGAATTAAGGGAGCAATGTAATTGATGAGGTAACTCCCGGTGATTTTCTTGTTTTATATACTTGTTAATTTGGTATCAGAGGTATGAGCATGTTATTGATTTAAATGCGTTAATTGTTATTGTCATTGCTATTTGTTGTACTTGGCTGAGTCTTCGACTCACGTTTGTTTGTTATTGTGTGTAGGTGCCTTGAAGCCGACATGCATGGATGGGAGTAGTGGCACGAACACGTTTTGCATCACCACAGCTTCATATTAATTTATCGCTTCTGATCGTAATGAGTTCATGTCTTGTAATTAATTTGTGGTAGTTGTATGTGCTTAGTTGGATCATGATGGTTAGTTGATACCATGACCCCTGTTTGTGCTTGGTTGGTTATCTTGAGTTTATTTATGTTGTTGTTATATTAAATGCTGTCTTTTGTCTGCTGAGTGGATGTCCTAGTTTTAGGGGAGGTGTTACTAAAATTTCTAACAATTTCGGTAAGTTGCTAGTATGTTAGCTTGCTTTGCTAATTTATTCTAGTGTCTTGTGCTATTTGATGTTTGAAGGTGTAACATTTAGGGCACGTGTGGTGCCGGGGTGTTACAGCATGGCCTGTCACCCATCATGAAAGATGCTTGGACTGGCACGCTTTATGAAAGCTGCATGGACTATCATCCATCATGAAAGCTGCACGACGTGTGACGCTTTATGAAAAGCTGCTTGGTCTATCACCCCTTTGGAAAAGCTTCACGACCAGTGACTATTTATGAAAAGCTGCATGACCTGTGACGATTTATGAAAAGCTGCATGACATGTATTCATCAAGTGTGTATCCGGTGTTGTGTTGTCATGTCGTGTGAGAAAGTAAAAGCGATGATAGCACAATTAAAGGTGTGGGGTAATAAAACCACATAATATGAGAAAGTACACAAAATAGATAGTAAAACATAATATGAGAAATACCCAAAATGGACAATAACACAAAAATTATGTCACGGACAGCCTAATCCTTATCACCCCCTTGTGGTGGACCCTGACCCCTACCCCTAGTGCGACCTCTCCTTTGCCGACGTGCTGAAGGGGGTGCATCATCGAGAGGTCATGGGCGAAGCGCCCGCGATGGTCCCGCTTGGCCATAGCCTGAAGGGCTATACCGATGCACCGGGCGACGCATGCGGGGAGGCAATGGGTCCTTCATAGCTGGAGGAGGCTGTGTGTACTGCGTGGCTGGAGGAGGCTGCGTGTACTGCGTAGCTGGAGGAGGTTGCGTGAACTGAGCGCATGTGAATAACTGATCCACCCAGTAGTCAGCAACGCAGTGCCCTGACGGAGTGTTCGAAGTAGAGGCTTGTCCTAGGACACCTACAGTTGAGACAGTAACATTTAATTATAGTGAGGTGATTAGATTCGAAATGTGATCAATTGAATATTGCTCGGCTTACCGAGTGTGGGGACCATGGTAGGACCGCGTGGTGGTGCCTGCCAACTGGATCCTCCAGACATGTCTGGAGCCGAAGGCACGAGGGTGTGGAAGCTAGAGCTCGGGTGTAGTGGTGGTCGAGGAGGTGGTGTCGAGGAGCTGAGCCCGGGTGGCGGCCTGAACAAGGTTGTCGGGACCCCGAATTTGCAAATCCGGACCCTCTGTGTATTCAGCACTAGTCCAGGAACACGCTAGTGCACACAGTCTTAACATCGGTAAATATCACAATCATACCACTCGATACTAAATAAGTACTTTATTTAAATAGTCAAACTGGTTACTCGACCTTATGGTCAAGTTACAAATATATGCCTCGCAAGGCGAAACTTATTCAGAGAAAAATAATAGCAATAAAAATCAAATAACTCGTGGCGCCATCCAAAGATACCACAGCAACTGATCGGGCTCGCTTCCCTAAGTAGACGGATCCTCTTGGAGCTCCTCCTCCAAAGCTTGTGCATCTCCTCTTCAACCGGTGTTGTATTGTGGCAAGGGTGAGTACTTGGTACTCAAAGAAGTCATGCACAATGCAAGCTAATATACTATATGCATGGCTTGGTACAAAGGAATAGCTCAAGGTATATTTGCGATGAAACATTTGACAAGTAGCATAAGTAGATTCGAAAGCAGTAGAAGCAAGTATAGCATAGATAACTTTTCAAGGAATTTAATAAACATCTTTCCCATCCTAATCCACATTTCCATCAACTTCATTATTAATCCAGCCCAACCTTTCAAACCAAAGTTATTTTTGAGAAAATCTAACCCTTGACTGTAATTCCCGAGCGATGTCCAATACCGCGGACACGGCTATTCGAATATATTCTAAACTCTGCAGAGGTTATGCACTTTACCTACAAGATACAGTCAAACACCACAAAGGCGAGTTCCCGTAACAAAGTCTTTCGGAGACTTCTAACAATACAAGTGGTCCTCCCCGGTTATTGCGCACTAACCCTTCCCTTCGCTAAGGCGAAGTCTAGGCCAATCAACCGTTAGATGGGTACCTGGCCTCAGCCCCGGTACGCTCCCCCGTACAACTTACACAAAGGGTGTAGTTGACCTCCTGAGGTCCCACAGGTACGTTATTAGCAACTTAGTCAACTAGGTCCTGTAACACCCCAAAATTTTGCTTTTCTTAAATTCATGTGTGATTTGGCACTTTGGTGAATTTTTGGAATTTTCTGGAATTTATTTGGATTTATTTGGAATTTATTTGAATTTATTCCATTTTGAATTAATTAAAGAATTAAATTTTGCAAATAAAATTTTGTTGGAAATATTTTATTTGAGTCCAAAATGTTCCAAAGTATTTTCCAGAATTTTTCTGGAATTTTTCTGAGTCTTTTGCTATTTTTAATGAATTAAATAAATTACTGGGAATTATTTTAAATATTAAATCGCTGGAAATTCAACTTGGGTCGAGTACTGTTCATCCGACCGAGCCCGAGTCAGACTCGAGTTCGAGTCCGACCCGAGCCACGTGACTCAACCGAACCAACTCCAAAACCTAATCGATCCCAACCGTTGGATCAAGATCCAACGGTCAGGACTTCCCCGTACCGCTTCGGTCGAATCCGGCCCGGGTCCGATCGCGTCCACGCGATCGTGGCCGTTGATCGTGCCACGTGGACGGCCGTGCGTCATCGTCCCCGCCGAGTCCGAGCCGGACTCCTCCGCCGCGTCGCCGCCGTGTAGGATTAGGGCTCCGTCCCGTGCGCGCATGCCGAGGGTATTTAAGTACCGGGTGGTACCCCGAGGACCGCCGTGACCCCGCGCACTCTCTGCCCTATCTCACCGAGCCTCAGCCGCCGTAGATCCGCCGGAATCGCTCGCCGGAGTCATAGCACCCCTCCGCTGCGGTTCTGTTTGATTCCGCCGTCGTCCGCCGTCCCCTGCCGCCATTGACCCCAGATTCGGAACCCCCGAAGCCAGGCGCACCCGTGGGTACCTCTCACTCCGTCGGAAAAGCCCCGAAGCGCCGTCGGGCTCGTCGTCGTCTCCGTCTCCGGTTGCTGCAGCTCCGCCGCGTCGCCATCGACCTCGCGAGCTCTGTGCGCCGTCCGATCTTGATCGTGCGGTTGAGGTGAGTTCACGTGTTTCCAAACCCGATTAGATCTGGATCGTTGGATCAAGATCCAACGGCCCACGATCGCCACGTGCCGCAGTAGTGTTATTATAGGATAAGATCTGGACCGTCCGATCTAGATCGAACGGCCCACGATCATCGAGTAGTTTCAACGTGTTAACCCTGGATCTAATCGCGACCGTTGAATTTCAAATCAACGGCCGAGATTGCGCCACGCAGTCGGGAAGCCTGGACCGCCGCGGCCGGGCCGCCCACGCTGGCAGCGTAGACGCCGACACGCTGGGCCCGCGTGTCGAGGTCCCACTGTCGGCCGATCGCACCGCGTGACGTCACCCATGACGTCATCGGTGGGTCCCACTGCCGCCACCGTGGCCGAGCCCGCCGACGCCGCCGATGACGCTACCCGAGTGGTCCCACATGTCGGGCTCACGTGGCCGTGGATCGGTCCACCAGACCCGAGCCGAGCGTGGACCGAGTCCATGGACCACCGATGTCAGCCAACCAATCGAGGCTGCCACGTGTCTAGGCCGACGCAATAATTAATTTCCGAAAAAGAAAATGATTTATTAATTCGAAATAATGATTTGATTTTGTTTCAAACTTCAAACGCTTATAACTTTTATGCGTTTCAACTCCGATTTGAGTGATTCAAATTTCTAAATTTGTATAAAATTGAGATCTACCTAAATATGAATTTTATTTAATTTTTGGACTAAAGTTTTTCTCTGCAAAATTATTTAATTGATTATTTAAACTTTAAATAATCATAACTTTTAAGGCCTTAACTCCAAATTTGACGATTCTAGTTTCTAAAAACTCATAAAATTATGTTCTCTCTGTTTATGGATTTTATTTGGATGTTTGGACACTTTTTGCCTATTGTTTATTCGTGTATTTGCTATTTGCACGCTTTACGAGTAGACGTTGAAGTACCGGAAGGATTCGAAGGAGAAGTATTGACTCAGGATCCAACTCAAGACCAAGAACAAGTACTTTTGAAGGCAAGTTGTGCTTTGACCATGTTGATCCTATTTCAAATCTATTTTGATTTAAACTATTGCATGCTAGCTCAATTAGAAAAATACTTTGTTTAAACATGGGGTTAGATAAATACCAATTTGTCATATGACACCTTGATTATTTAAGTATGTGCCATGACCCCTTGTCACCCTAGTTGTGGATTACTAGTTGGACATTATTAAATTGCCAACATGGGTTTAGACCGTTGTAGTACATCGCTTAGACCTCGCTACGTGCTCATGACATGATTTTGGACAATCAAATGTTAATATGGACTTAATGGTATATTGAACCTGTTTTGGAAAGGTATCATGTGATGTTGATGGCACGTGGTGCATGGTAATCAAGCGGGGTTTGATAAACAGATTTCGGCCAGGGCATGTGGCAAGAGTAATCAGTGGGCCAGTTGTGGCATTGGGAGTGTTGATTTGGTTCTTCTGGGTAGTCTTGCCCTGGTCACCCTAAGGACTTAACCTTGCAAGCCTTTGAACTGGTCTAACGTGCAACCACATGTCTCAGAATGGGACGGACCTAGTTGACTAAGTTGCTAATAACGCACTGTGGGACCTCGGAGGTCAACTACACCCTTTGTGTAAGTTGTATGCGGGAGCGCATCTGGCCGAGGCCAGTACCCATCTAACGGTTGATTGGCCTAGACTTCGCCTTAGCGAAGGGAAGGGTTAGTGCGCAATAACCGGGAGGACCACTTGTATTGTTAGAAGTTTCCGAAAGACTTTGTTACTGAACTTCGCCTTTGTGGTGTTTGACTGTATCTTGTGGGTAAAGTGCATAACCTCTGCAGAGTTTAGAATCTATTCGAATAGCCGTGTCCGCGGTATTGGACATCGCTCGGGAATTACAGTCAAGGGTTAGATTTTCTCAAAAATAACTTGGTTTGAAAGGTTGGGCTGGATTAATAATGAAGTTGATGGAAATGTGGATTAGGATTGAAAGTGCATCTAGGCCCCTAAATTGGTTTTGGATGATTAATGACAAACGATTATACAGGACTAATGTCTTCAATGAGTTTGTGAACAGGTAAAAGAGTAAATGTGAGATTCTCTACATGCGAAGGAAACCCTCAAACGAATTCAAGCGAGTAAAACGGCTTCGTAATTTAATTTTTCTTTGCTTTGTGTCGTAGGAATGCCGTACTATTAAGAGGGATGCATCGTAGATGATCTAGAGTAGTCTCTATGCTCAGATGAATGTTACTTCAAATCTTTTTGAGATTCTAAGTCATCGTGCATGCACCGGAATGTGTTTTTATCTAAGTTCAAGTCGGACATTCCGATATTACATCGGAAGTTCCGATGTAACCGGACATTCCGATGTGCATGTTTGCTTCAGTCCGATGCGTAGAAGATGTATCGGAAGTTCCGATATTTACGATCGGAAGTTCCGATACGTTGTAAAGCTTTCTAGGTGCTCTGTAAAGATCGGAAGTTCCGATATTTAACATCGGAAGTTCCGATGTGTTCTAACCTGAAAAAGGGAGCTCTCTGGATTGATCGGACATTCCGATATATTGATCGGACTTTCCGATGATTAAGTCGGAAGTTCCGATGTTGATATCGGATAGTCCGATGTGGACTTAGAAGCATTTTGTCAAGGGCATTTCCGGGAACATCGGAAGTTCCGATGTTGATATCGGAAGTTCCGATGCATCTTGTGTAACGACTAAAGTGCGCTCGAGTTCGATTATTTGTACATATCGGATATTCCGATGTTGATATCGGAAGTTCCGATATGCAATGAGTGGGAGTATAACGGCTAGTTTTTGCAAGAAACTATAAATACCCCACCCTCTCTCATTTGAGGGTTACACACTCTATTTGGCGTAACTCTAGTGCACATTGAGCCCTCTCTAGTCTACTTTTGAGCCCTCCTCTTTGATCTTAGAGATCATTCAAGGAGTGAGGACTAGAAGTGAGATTTGGAGCTAGAGTGAAAAGGAAGTGTCTTCCATCTTGAGCATTAGAGTGTTCCTCCAAGATTGATCATCGTGCATTTGTTACTCTTGGAGGTTGAAGGACTCCTAGACGGCTAGGCGCTGCTCACGAGCTCCCAAGGATTGTGGGTTGCCGTGAAAAGTTTGTGAAGGCCGGCTCCGCCTCCGAAAGGAAAGGAACCAAATAGTGGAACCAAGCCTCAAGTGTGACCGAGGTTTGGGAGGAAAGGGTTGGAAAAGACCCGGCTCTTTGGAGCTTCCTCAACGGAGACGTAGGATTCCCTCAAGAATCCGAACTCCGGGATCAAATCCGCGTCTTTGTCTTCTTTACTTAAGCTTGTCTCTTTATTCAGTCGTTTTATTGTTCTTAGATTGTTCTCAAGTTTATTACTTTCAGTTATTAATCGTCCGTGTAAAAAGTCGATCGGACATTCCGATCTGAAATCGGAAGTTCCGATTATATCGGAAGTTCCGATCCAATATCGGAAGTTCCGATACTCTTTCCGCTGCGACAAATTTAGTTTAAATTTTAAATTGCCTATTCACCCCCCCCTCTAGGCAACTTTCTCATCTTTTCAATTGGTATCAGAGCCAAACCTTCTCGAAGGCCTAACCGCTTGAAGGAACGTGATGGCCAACACCGGATTGAAGGTTGTCGTGTCGGGGGAAGAAGATAGTCCAAAGGCCGGACATGGAACTCCTGCGAAGACCAAGGAAGGTGACACTTCAACGTCATCGCAGGGAGCTCAAATTCCTTTTAATTACGAAAAATTAAATACTTCTTCTTCGCATTCCTATATTATCGCCCTCCGGCGTGCACCATTTTTCGATGGCACGCACTATTCCGCTTGGAGGCACAAGATGAAAATGCATTTGATGTCTCTCCATCCTAGTGTTTGGAAGATTGTGTGTACAGGTCTAGACATGCCTAAGACGACATGGAGCTTACACCGCAACAAGAACAGAACATCCACCTAAATGCTCAAGCCGCAAGTGTTTTGCTTGGAGCCTTGAGTCCCGAAGAATTCAACAAGGTTGATGGTCTAGAAGAAGCAAAAGAGATATGGGACACACTCCAAGTAGCTCATGAAGGAACATCAAGTGTAAGGGAATCAAGAATTGAGTTACTTGAAGGAAAATTGGGGAGATTTGTCATGAATGATGATGAGACGCCTCAACAAATGTATGATCGCTTGATGATCCTCGTGAACAAGATTAGAGGGCTTGGAAGCAAGGATATGACGGAGCATGTCGTGGGTGAAGAGGATGCTAAGAGCCTTTGCTCCAAGGAATTCGACTCTCATAACTCTTATACGAGCGAAAGACTTCAAGAGGCTCACTCCAAATGATGTGCTTGGAAGGATTCTTTCACATGAGCTCATGGAAGAAGAAGCAAAAGAAGTGAAGAACCTTGCCAAGCAAAGCTCGAGCTCAAGACCGAAGCAAATTGCTTTGAAGGCAAGTAAGAAGGAAGAATCAACATCAAGTGATGATGAGGAAGATGAGAGCGAAGACTAAGAAGACTTGGCTCTATTTGTAAGAAAATTCAAAAGTTCCTCAAATATGACGGGTCAAGCAAATACAAGAAGAACTTCAATGACAAGTCAAGGAGAAGAAGAAACGAGAAGAGGGCTTGCTATGAGTGCGGTGAGGTTGGACACTTCATCGCCGATCGTCCAAAGAAGAAGAACAACCCAAATGAGACCAAGAAGAATGAGTCGCTCAAGAAGAACAAGATGTACAAGAAGAAGTACTGGGCGAGCTCACATTGGAGAAGAATGGGATTCAAACGACTCGACTCCGACCGACATCGATGATGAAGGAGTCGCCACCTCGCCATAGAAGCCACTCCATCGACAAAGTCGCTTATTCGGGAATTGAGCGACAACGACTGACTATGACGCCTATTTGTCTTATGGCCAAAGGGCGCAAGGTAATGGCTAAAACCAAACCCCTAGTAGTGATAGTGAATTAGAGAGTGATGATGATGATGATGCTCTATTTTGTGATTTGAGCAAATCGGCTATTGCTAAGATTCATAAGCTATTGAAAAGAATAGATAGTCAAGAGGAAACTCTTGAGAAGCAAGAAGAGTTGCTAATTTGTGAAAAGAAGAAAACTCTTGCTCTCGAGAAGGTCCTCACTAAAGAAAAGGAGACTATTGAATTGTTAACCAAAAAGCTTGATTTGGCTAATAATTCAATTGAAATGCTTAAGGGTTCAAATGAGTCACTTCAAGAGAATGTAATAAGTCTGGAAAACAATCTCCAAGCTCTTGAAGTGCAAATTGAATCTCTTAATGATATTAGTTCTCCAATTGATGATTTACAAGTAACATCTATTCCTTCCACTAGCAATGGTTGCTCTCGTTGCTACAATGTTGATATTAATGCTTGCACTACTAACTCCCAATTCATGCAAGTATTAAAAAGCGAAAACGAGAGACTAAGTGCCTTGGTAAGGTACGGTTGCATGAAAACCTATCAATCCAAGGATGCCTTATATAAGACCATAAATGGTCGGGGAAACAAAAATAAAGAAGGGCTTGGATATGATAAGAATGAATGCAAAAGAAATGACCGTGTGGTGGTAAGAGGTAAAGAATGCATCCAGTTTGTCAAAGGAAATGACAAACAACCATTGACCACCACACATGTCATCAAGACCGGCAAGAATCTAAGAAGCATCCTCAACATCATGCATCTTATTCTATTCACTTTGCTTCTTATATGTTGAAGAAAAATCACCGTGGTAAAGTGATTGCTCATTTTGTCGGTGCCCACAACTCTAATGAAAAGAGCAAGAAGAAGGTGTGGGTACCAAAAGTTTTGATCTCTAACATGCAAGGACCCAAAAGGATTTGGGTACCTAAAAGCAAAGTCTAATGTGATCTTGTAGGAGTATACCTCCGTGGATCAAGTTGGGTGCTTGATAGTGGTTGCACAAACCACATGACCTGAGAAAAGAGAATGTTTTCATCTTTTGATGAAAAGGATCACAATATGAAAATATTGTGTTCGGTGACAATGGTAAGGGTGAGGTAATGGGATTAGGTAAAATTGCTATTTCTAATGATCATTCCATTTCAAATGTTCTTCTAGTTAAATCCTTAAATTACAATTTGCTATCCGTGTCGCAACTTTGCGTAGATGGGATACAACTGTCTATTTACTAATGCGGTGTGACCGTCTTTAGAAGAGACGATTCCTCAATTGCTTTTAAAGGATATTTGAAGGGTAAGCTCTATTTGGTTGATTTCAACTCAAATAGCGCTAAACTTCAAACATGCTTAATGGCAAAGTCTAGCATGGGGTGGTTGTGGCATCGCCGGCCAGCCCATGTTGGCATGAGGAATCTCGACAAGCTTCTAAAAGGTGATCATATCATTGGACTAACGAATGTTGAGTTTGAGAAAAATAGGATTTGTAGCGCTGTCAAGCGGGAAAGCAAGTTGGAGCGCGTCATCCCGCGAAGAATATCATGACAACGACAAAACCATTGGAGCTTTTACACATGGACCTCTTTCGACCCGCTGCTTATATAAGCATCGGAGGTAACAAGTATGGTTTAGTTATTGTTGATGATTTCTCTCGCTTCACGTGGGTATTCTTTTGCAAGAGAAAAGTGAGACGCAAGGGATAATCAAGAAGTTTAAGTAGAAGAGCCCAAAATGAATTCGAGTTGAAGATCAAGAAGATTCGAAGCGATAATGGAAGCGAATTCAAGAATACTCAAGTCGAAGAATTCCTTGATGAAGAAGGGATCAAGCATGAGTTCTCCGCTCCATACTCCCCTCAACAAAATGGAGTAGTAGAAAGGAAGAACCTGACTTTAATCGAGATGGCAAGGACAATGCTTGATGAATACAAGGTTTCCGATCAATTTTGGGCGAAGCCGTCAACACCGCTTGTCATGCCATCAACCGATTATATCTCCACAAAATATTGAAGAAAACGGCATACTGAACTCCTCACCGGTAACAAACCAAACATCTCATATTTCAGAGTTTTTGGTAGTAAATGCTTTATCCTAAACAAGAAGCCTAAGAACTCCAAATTCGCTCCTAAGATCGATGAAGGTTTCTTGCTAGGATATGGATCAAATGCCTACGCTTATCGTGGTTTTCAACAAAACTTCCGCTGTGTTGAAATAGCGAGAGACGTGACATTTGATGAATCTAACGGCTCTCAAGTAGAGCAAGTTGATTTAAATGTGCTAGAAAATGAGGAAGAACCAAGCATTGCAATCAAGAAGATGGCAATAGGTGAAGTGAGACCGCAAGAAAAGGTGGATCAAGACAATTCATCTACACAAGTGGAGCCTCCCACTTCAACTCAAAGTCAAGGCATACCTCAAGGGAGTACAAGCAAACTCGTGGAGGATGCTCAAGATGAAGACCTTGAACCAATCCAACAAGTCTCTCAAATGCCACATCCGAGGGTGCATCAAAGTATCCAAAGAGACCACCCGTCGATAACATTCTCGGTGACATTCAAAAGGGAGTAACTACACGCTCTAGAGTAGCTAACTTTTGTGAATTTTACTCCTTTGTGTCTACTTTGGAACCTTTGAAGGTTGAAGATGCACTAAGAGATCCGGATTGGATAATGGCTATGCATGAAGAGCTTAACAACTTTGTTAGAAACAAAGTATGGTCACTAGTGGAAAGGCCTAGTCAAAACGTGATTGGAACCAAATGGGTCTTCCGCAACAAACAAGACGAGAACGGAGTTGTCACAAGAAATAAAGCTCGGTTGGTAGCTCAAGGATTCACTCAAATTGAAGGTTTGGATTTTGGTGAGACTTATGCTCCTGCTAGACTAGAATCAATTCAGTATATTGGTTGCATTTGCTACTCACCATGATTTCAAGCTTTATCAAATGGATGTCAAGAGTGCTTTCCTAAATGGTCCAATCGCCGAATTAGTCTATGTTGAGCAACCGCCGGGAATGGAGGACCACAAGAACCCCACTCATGTATACAAACTCCATAAGGCGCTCTACGGGCTTAAGCAAGCACCTAGAGCATGGTATGAATGTCTTAAGGATTTTCTTATTAAAAGGGTTTCAAATTGGTAAAGTCGATCCTACTCTCTTCACAAAATATGTTGATAATGACTTATTTGTGTGCCAAATATATGTCGATGACATTATATTTGGTTCTACTAATAAAAGCTTTTGTGAAGAATTTAGTAGGTTGATGACGAAGAGATTTGAGATGTCAATGATGGGTGAATTGAAATTCTTTCTTGGATTTCAAATCAAACAACTCAAGGAAGGGACGCTTCCTATGTCAAACAAAGTACATCAAAGATATGCTCAAGAAATTTGACATGGAGAATGCCAAGCCAATTCATACACCAATGACAACTAACGGTCATCTTGGTCTAAATGAAGAAGGTAACCCTGTGGATCAAAAGGTATATCGATCCATGATAGGTTCATTGCTTTACCTTTGTGCATCTAGGCCTGATATTATGCTTAGTGTTTGTATGTGTGCAAGATTTCAAGCCGCTCCGAGAGAGTGCCACCTAGTAGCCGTGAAAAGAATTCTTAGATATTTAGTTCACACACCTAGTTTAGGGCTTTGGTATCCTAAAGGATCAAAATTCGATTTGATTGGTTATTCGGATGTCGATTATGCGGGTTGCAAAGTGGATAGAAAAAGCACTTCGGGGACTTGTCAATTTCTAGGTAGATCACTAGTGTCTTGGTCCTCAAAGAAACAAAATTCAGTTGCTTTATCTACCGCGGAAGCCGAATACATTGCCGCAGGAAGTTGTTGTGCACAATTGTTATGGATGAGGCAAACCTTGAAGGATTTTGGTTTTTGTATGAAAAAGGTACCACTCTTATGTGACAATGAGAGTGCGATCAAAATAGCCAACAATCCCGTTCAACACTCTCGGACCAAGCACATAGATATCCGACACCACTTCCTTAGAGATCACTCTCTGAAGGGAGACATAGATATTACCTATGTGAGAACCGAAAAACAATTGGCCGATATCTTTACCAAACCTCTAGATGAGAAGCGCTTTTGCGAGCTTAGAAGTGAGCTAAACATCCTAGACTATCGGAATGTGTCTTGAAAGATTGCACTCATTGATTACTGCTAACTAGCTCAATTTCAAAATAAAATGATTGAAAAAGTTATTGAGTGAATTTCAAAAGCTTTTAGTTGGATCTTAATCTCGGATCAATTCACTTGTAATCATAGTTTTGATTGCTTGGATGCTTACTGATGACAAGTGGAATGATCCTCCCTAAGTTCATATGACTCAGAGTTTTCACTTCACTCAAAATCCTTGTATCCTTCTCGATTCATTGGAAAATTCAGCACATCGAACATCCGATCCAATCATCGGACTATCCGATGTCTGGCGATTGTTCCACATCGAACTTCCGATATTTTATCTAACATCCGATGTGGGCTCCGCACTTAAGTGCCCGTACCCTTTCTTTTTCTCTTGTCCTTTTCCTCGTGTCTCTTTAGCCTCTCCTTCCCCTTTTCATCTTTGTGCCGTTATCGGAGTTTCCGACCTCTCGAAACTTCCGATCTTTGCTTGGGAAGGATTGCATCTTGAAGAGGACCCTCATCTCCGCGAGATTTCTCCGTGTTCTTCGCGAGGTAAACCCTAGGGCTCAATCCTTTCCTTTTGGATCTAGGGCGTCTTTTCGAGAAATCGTTTCGGTGAACTTGTTCATCTATTCCTTTGGTTCAATTCACAAATATCATTCCTTTCTATCGGTTGGTTTTTGAGAAAACGTTGTGTTGATCTAGATCCGTAGACATCGGACATTCCGATCGAAAATATCGGAACTTCCGACCACATGTCGGAACTTCCGATGTGAAATCGGAACTTCCGATGTCAACAGAATGAAAATCAATCCAATGCTGTTTCTCTCATTAGCTTAATCGATTCCGCTCTTGTCCTTAGAACAATGGATCCCAGTCAAGGTGGCTCACTTCACCGCACTCCAGCAGTGGTGGGCTCCAAAAGGCCAAGGCAGACTCCAACAGAACAAGAACCAAAAGGGTCATGCGGGTAGAGGAAGAGGTAGAGGCAAGTGGAGGACCAGGCATCCAGATTCGTGACCCTCCATCCGACCCTCCCGCTCAGGCAGTGAATGTACCTCGAGGAGCGCCATTGCCTTCTAGGAAGGGCAAAGCCGTGGCAGAGCTTCTCAACCTCAACCAGCCTGCACTCCAAGAATTCCAAGGCTCGTGCAAGCAGAGAGGAATCCTCGTCTCAAGAGGAAACCCATGAGCTATAAAGGAAAAGCCGCCAAAGTGCGCTGGCTTGAGAGCAGAACCCAGGCGTAAGCACGCTCTCGATCGACTATCGCTTCGACCTTCTTTCAGCAGGATTTCTATGAATCTATCATTCGACAAGGAAGAATCCAGTCATTCTAATGCAAAGGTTGATCGGGATTACATGGCCGCAAATGATGATGCCACTTTCACAGAGGTCATTGCAGCTTGTGAAAGAACTGGGACTAAAAGAATAATGAGTTTTCAAAGATGATTGGAATATTGAGATCATCGCTCGCTTCTACTCCACTTTGTATATCTCAGGACAGTAGTCTCCACCTTGCATTGGATGACAAGGAGTTTGGTATGAGATCTCCTATGTCAATTTTGCTCATTGTCTTGGATTCACCGGCCGATCGCCGTGACAAAGATCGATTCACAATGAAGCCTCGCTCGGTGCCTCCAACCTGAATTTTTGTATGATGAGGATGCAGACTTTGAGGAAGGAAGCACAAAAGGCATGAAGTCGTTCTTTGCCTGTCTCAACAAAGCTTTTCAGAAGACGCTGCTCCCAAGGAAGGTGACGCCTCTCACATTCTGGCCTTATACAAGGAACCCGCCGAGTAGAATGCGAGTTGGACAGCGTCCTTTTGATGTGTTTGATTTCATATGGAATGAGATCCGCTTGACACCAGAGCCGAAGAGAAGCTGTGGGTATGCTCCATTCATCATGCATATGATTGAGCACATTACTCACCAAAGATTTTGAGTATGATACCAAGCACACAGGAGTGCAGATCGTATGATCAAGGCCCCACCACCGCTAGGCGTGCTTCGACTAGAGGTGCTGCTACCTCCTCCTCCACAGCTCCTCCTGCTGCAGCCTCTAGTGGATCATCCTCTCCAATCCTCCGCGCCTTAAAGTCCATCTTTGTCCTGTGCAAGGGCAATGCAAAGAGCGCACAAGAAGAACACCAAAAGACTAAAAGACATTCAGAGGCATCCGAACTGGAGTGTTCAGAGGATGAGGAGAGCGATGAGGAGGTTGAAGATCCTTTTGCTCCAGCGCCTGCAGCCTCAGATGAGTCCGAGGACGATGAGGAGTCCGGCTCTGATGATGCTTCCGAGGAGTCGGACTAGTCTTTTCTCTCTCTCTCTCCTTGTTCTCCTTTCTGGTGCTTGATGCCAAAGGGGGAGAAGAGAAAGAAAGCTTTTATCAGTTTTATCATCCTTCGATTAGTTTATCTTCCTTCGATTAGTTCCATTTCCAAACTTTGTTATCATATGAACTTGGGACTTGTTACGCTTGATAGTATGCCCTACTTATGCTCCGTTGGATAATTGTCTCTATGAATTAATATTAATGGTTATTCAATATTTAGCTTCCATAAGTGCTTATTTCATTATATACTCAGTTTTTGGGGGAGCTCCTGCAAAATTTGCTTTTAAAATTGTGCTTTTGCGATGTTTTCCTATCCTTTGCACATCTTTAGGGGGAGCTCAACCAATACGAAATTCTATTAATATCCTTTTATCTGTAAGCTTTAATCGGGTTGTCATCAATCACCAAAAAGGGGGAGATTGAAAGTGCATCTAGGCCCCTAAATTGGTTTTGGATGATTAATGACAAACGATTATACAGGACTAATGTCTTCAATGAGTTTGTGAACAGGTAAAAGAGTAAATGTGAGATTCTCTACATGCGAAGGAAACCCTCAAACGAATTCAAGCGAGTAAAACGGCTTCGTCATTTAATTTTTCTTTGCTTTGTGTCGTAGGAATGCCGTACTATTAAGAGGGATGCATCGTAGATGATCTAGAGTAGTCTCTATGCTCAGATGAATGTTACTTCAAATCTTTTTGAGATTCTAAGTCATCGTGCATGCACCGGAATGTGTTTTTATCTAAGTTCAAGTCGGACATTCGATATTACATCGAAGTTCCGATGTAACCTGACATTCCGATGTGCATGTTTGCTTCAAATCCGATCGTAGAAGATGTATCGGAAGTTCCGATATTTACGATCGGAAGTTCCGATACGTTGTAAAGCTTTCTAGGGTGCTCTCTGTAAAGATCGGAAGTTCCGATATTTAACATCGGAAGTTCCGATGTGTTCTAACCTGAAAAAGGGAGCTCTCTGGATTGATCGGACATTCCGATATATTGATCGGACTTTCCGATGATTAAGTCGGAAGTTCCGATGTTGATATCGGATAGTCCGATGTGGACTTAGAAGCATTTTGTCAAGGGCATTTCTGGGAACATCGGAAGTTCCGATGTTGATATCGGAAGTTCCGATGCATCTTGTGTAACAGCTAAAGTGCGCTCGAGTTCTGATTATTTGTACATATCGGATATTCCGATGTTGATATCGGAAGTTCCGATATGCAGCTGAGTGGGAGTATAACGGCTAGTTTTTGCAAGAAACTATAAATACCCCACCCCTCTCTCATTTGAGGGTTACACACTCTATTTGGCAGAACTCTAGTGCACATTGAGCCCTCTCTAGTCTACTTTTGAGCCCTCCTCTTTGATCTTAGAGATCATTCAAGGAGTGAGGACTAGAAGTGAGATTTGGAGCTAGAGTGAAAAGGAAGTGTCTTCCATCTTGAGCATTAGAGTGTTCCTCCAAGATTGATCATCGTGCATTTGTTACTCTTGGAGGTTGAAGGACTCCTAGACGGCTAGGCGTCGTTCACGAGCTCCCAAGGATTGTGGGTTGCCGTGAAAAGTTTGTGAAGGCCGGCTCCGCCTCCGAAAGGAAAGGAACCAAATAGTGGAACCAAGCCTCAAGTGTGACCGAGGTTTGGGAGGAAAGGGTTGGAAAAGACCCGGCTCTTTGGAGCTTCCTCAACGGAGACGTAGGATTCCCTCAAGAATCCGAACTCCGGGATCAAATCCGCGTCTTTGTCTTCTTTACTTAAGCTTGTCTCTTTATTCAGTCGTTTTATTGTTCTTAGATTGTTCTCAAGTTTATTACTTTCAGTTATTAATCGTCCGTGTAAAAAGTCGATCGGACATTCCGATCTGAAATCGGAAGTTCCGATTATATCGGAAGTTCCGATCCAATATCGGAAGTTCCGATACTCTTTCCGCTGCGACAAATTTAGTTTAAATTTTAAATTGCCTATTCACCCCCCCCTCTAGGCAACTTTCTCATCTTTTCAAGGATGGGAAAGATGTTTATTAAATTCCTTGAAAAGTTATTTATACTTTACTTGTTTCTACTGCTTTCGAATCTACTTATATTACTTTTCAAATGCTGTTTACTGCAAATATACCTTGAGCTATTCCTTTGTACCAAGCCATGCATATAGTATATTAGCTTGCATTCTGTGCATGACTTGCTGAGTACCAAGTACTCACCCTTGCCACAATATAACACCAGTTGAAGAGGAGACTGCACAAGCTTTGGAGGAGGAGCTCCAAGAGGATCCGTCTACTTAGGGAAGCGAGCCCAGTCAGTTGCCTGTGGTATACTGGATGGCGCCACGATGTTACCTTATTTGATTTTCCGCTGCTACTATTTCTCTTTTAATAAGTTTCGCCTTGCGAGGCATATATTTGTAACCTTATCATAAGGTCGAGTAACCAGTTTGACTATTTAAATAAAGTACTTATTTAGTATCGAGTGGTATGATTGTGATATTTACCGATGTTAAGACTGTGTGCACTAGCGCGTTCCTGGACTAGTGCTGAATACACAGAGGGTCCGGATTTGCAAATTCGGGGTCCCGACAGAGGTGGTATCAGAGCCATACTTGACCGTAGGCTCAACCCTAAGATAGAATGGTCGTAGTGAGGATAAAACCTATTTTCTAAAGCTAAAAAGTCGTCAAGATAAGAAATGACATCTCGACTTATCCCCTTCTCTCTTTTCTTGTCTCTTGCTGAAATTTTTTTTTCCTTACCTTGTCACAATTTAAAAATTCCGAGTTCTTACGTAAAGCACTCTCGTGACAGATGGAGGAAGAGTTCAACTACGTTGATCTGGGAGTTGGTCACGCCGCGGAACTTTGGCATATGCTACAAACTCTCGGAGATTTTGAGAAGCCGCAATACCAAGTGGAAGTGATCAGACAAGCGGGATTGATCAAGGCTTGTGACGTGAAGATCGAGGTACCTGCTAGGAAAAAGGGCCCAGGCAATCGCCCGATACACTGCACTGCCAGGAGATCTACAATGCAGATGGGTATCCAAGAAGTATCACGACGAGCAATGCGGCACATTACCCGTATCTACGCCAGAGAGTTGGAGAGCACGGTGTTCCGTTATCATCCGCGCAGCGATAACCTTCTTGACCCGAAGGCGATTCAGGATGAGGATGCCACGGTTACACAGTTGGCACGATTTGTTGTCGCCCAGGAGGATGTACTGGATAATACAAGCAAGGAGCTACAGAAGGCCCGCAAGGAGATCACGACAGAGAAGAACAGATGGCGGGAAGCTCAAGAGTACGTGTCCCACCTTCTGCAAAGGATTGGAGAGTTAGAGACGGCATTGTACGGACCAGAACCAGAGCCAGTACTCGAGCTACACGAGCCAGATCCGGAGGAGTCAGATCTCGATGAGGACACTGCTTCTTCGACTACCACATAGGACACAGTTGCTGGACATGGCAATCGTTTCGCGCCTATGCCGCAAAGACCCGCATCCAGGCCGTGGAGGTTTTCTCGATGAGTGAGCGTAGGTTCTATAGTGAGACTCCTTCGCCGAGTCGCGTCATAGAATAAAGAGTCACCCTTTAGGCGTTAGACTCCAGAGTTAGTTCGATTTGGATTTTCATTGTTTGCTGAGTGTGCAGTATGTGTTGCAAGGCCCTTAGGCATTGTAAGCAACCATACCAAGTTATTAATATCAATAATAAAGTTGGACATTAAGGGTTACACCTTTCGCCCCGCATAAGTTCCATATTACTTGCCTATTCTTGTTTCCCTCTCATCTCTAAACCTAGAGCAAATCGACAGATGGTGAACACCCGTGGAAACTTTGGAGGCAATGGAAGCGGTTCTCGCCCAGCAGAAAACCCCAATGATGGAGCACCAGCACCGCCATTGGATGTGCAGAATTTCGGAGCTTTTCTCGCTGCCTGCACTCGCTTGATGCATGCTATGATGCAACAAATGCAACACGTCACCGCTCAGGCCACTGCTAATCAAGTTAATCAGGGACCACGCCAGAGTACAAGACTGTCAGAGTTCATGAGAACTCACCCACCCACTTTCTCTGGGAATGCCAATCCATTGGAGGCCGATGATTGGTTAAGATCAATCGAGAGGAAGCTACACATAGCTCAATGCATAGGAAATGAGAAGGTACTCTACGCTTCTCATCACCAAGGAACAAATTACGAATGGTGGGAGAACTTCGTACACGCAAGAGAACCCTCAAGATATCACTTGGGAAGAGTTCACAGCTGCATTCCGACAGTATCACGTGCCTGAAGGAATCATGGACCTTAAGAAGGAGGAGTTCAGAGCACTGAAGCAAGATTTCCAAGAGTTGGTGAATAAGGCGCTTATTCTTGAGGACAAGCGCAAGGAACTGGATGAGAACAGGAAGCGCAGGATGCAACAGCAAGGATCACGCCAGGAACGCATAAATACCGAGAGTTGCACCAAATCAATTCTTCGATTCCAACCACGTAATGCAACAAGGACACCATCCCGCACCAAGACCTGTCAATCGAACTACTGCACTCTCGCCCCGCTTAGAAACGCTTACTCGAGCAACAAGAAGGAACAAGTGAGACGCCGCTACAATCGCAACGAGCCAGACACTTTGCCAACAGCTTGTCCAAAGAAGACAGCAGGAGTGACCCCGCCGCTTCAATCTAGGAACCACCCCAGCTAGGACGCCAAAGATCAGGAGCCACACCCTGCATCGTGGTGAGAGGCCGAGTCAACCATGTCACCGCAGATGCACCGCAGAATGCTACTGACGTCAGTCGGGTAAGTTACTTGTTAACTCAAGACCTGCAACAGCTTTGTTTGACTCACGGAGCTTCGCATTCGTTTGTTTCGCAAAGCTTTGCTACTAGAACTGATTTGAGGATTGCAAGTCTTAAGTGCATGCTTTTAGTTCAAAACACTGGTTCCGAACTCCGAACGAATGTAGGATGTTCCGTGGTGAGAATACTAATAGGTGGAATAGAGTTCCTAGCAAACCTTATAATTTTGGAGACCTGCACCTTAGACGTCATATTGGGAATGGATTGGTTATCCAAGCACAAGGCCGTATTGGATTGTGGACGAAGGACTATCTCGATTGAGAGCCCTTGTGGAAAGAAAGTGGAATTTCAAGCCACTGCAGCCTAGAGATGGACAGTTGATGGTGAACAGTACCAAGGCAATCGGCATAGATGATGTCTCAAGAGTGAATGAGTACCCAGATGTTTTTCCCGAAGATCTACGGTATGCCGCCAGACAGGGACATAGAGTTTGTGATAGAGCTTGTACTGCACAAAGACCGATAGCAAAGAGACCCTATCGGATGTCCACCGAGGAGTTGGTAGAGATGAAGAAACAAATAGAAGAGTTAATGGAGAAAGGATTTATCGCACCGAGCTCGCCGTGGGGAGCACCAGTTTTGTTTGTCAAGAAGAAGGACGGAAGTTTTAGGATGTGCATCGACTACCGTGCACTCAATGAAGTCACCGTGAAGAATAAGTATCCGCTACCCAGGATTGATGATTTGTTTGATCACCGAGAGGAGCCGGAGTTTTCTCCAAGATTGATCTCGAGATCGGGATACCATCGATTGAAGATCCGATCGTAAGATATTCAAGACTGCATTCTCGTCAAGATATGGACATTACGAGTTTACGCTATGTCCTTTGGACTCGATTTAATGCGCCAAATTTATTTCATGAATATGATGAATAAGGTGTTCATGGAATATTTGGACAAGTTTGTCGTCGTGTTCATAGATGATATTCTAATCTACTCCAAAACGGAAGATGAACATGCCGAACACTTAAGGCGAGTTTTGGAAAAGTCGAGGAACAAAGAACTTTTCGCCAAGTTCAAGTAAGTGTGATTTTTGGAAGGACAAGGTGGAGTTTCTTGGACATGTAATGACCGCAGAAGGAGTCGCCAGTAGATCCAAGCAAAGTAGAAGTCGTGTTACATTGGGAGCACCAAAGATCGTGACCCAGTTCGGAGTTTCCTTGGAATGGCAGGATACTACCGCCGTTTCATCGAAGGCTTCTCGACAATTGCGAAACCTCTTACGCAATTGTCAAGAAGGAAAAGAAGTTTGCATGGACGCTTGAGAATGTGAGAAAGGATTTCAGAGTCAAGAAGCGATTGACATCAAGACCGGTGTTAGTTCTACCGGATGTTGCTCAAAGCTTTGATATTTATTGTGACGCATCGCGCCAAGGACTTGGATGTGTCTTTGATGCGAGAATGGAAAGGTCGTTGCTTATGCATCAAGGCGCTTGAGGCCGCATGAGGAAAATTATCCGACACATGACCTAGAGTTAGGCTGTAGTGCATGCTTTGAAGATATGGCGTCACTATCTCGATCGGGAACAGATGTGAAGTGTATACGGATCATAAGAGCCTTAAGTACATATTCACCCAATGGATCTGAATATGAGGCAGAGGAGATGGTTAGAATTGATCAAGGACTATAATGTTGGAATCCATTACCATCCCTGAAGGCCAACGTAGTAGCCGATGCTCGAGTCGGAAAAGCCATACCGTGAGTACGTTGCTAGCCACAAGTCGGGATGAGTTATGTGAGGATTTTCCAAAATGAAGATTGAGGTGGTACCTAGCGGATTCTTGGCCACATTAGAAGTAAAGCCTACCCTAGAGGATTAGATCCGAGAAGGATGTAGGATGATGACAAGATCCGCAGGATTAAGTTCATCAAGGAGGAAGGCAAGGCAGAGGACTTCAAGTTGGATGAGCAAGGCACGTTGTGGATGAAGGATCGCATTTGTGTGCCTAACAAGAAGGAGTTAAAGCAACTGATTCTCGAAGAAGCCCATGACTCCAAGTACTCAATTCATCCCGAAGCGCCAAGATGTATCAGGATCTCAAGGAGAGATTCGGTGGCCGAGTATGAAACATGAAGTTGCCGAGCATGTTGCATTGTGCGACGTATGCCGGAGAGTCAAGGCAATGCATCGAGACCAGCAGGATTGCTACACCACTGAAAATACCGAGTGGAAGTGGGAGGAAATCGGAATGGATTTCATTACCGGTTTGCCGAAGACTCAAGGAGGTTATGGCTCCATATGGGTTAGAGTGGATCGCTTGACTAAAGTAGCCCATTTTATCCCCGTGAAGACCACTTACTCGGGAGATAAATTAGCAGAATTGTACATGATCGAGATTGTCTGCTTGCACGGAGTGCCAAAGAGGATTGTATCAGACAGAGGTACCCGCTTACCTCAAGGTTCTCGAATAAGTTGCATGAAGCCATGGGAACCCGTTTGAACTTCAAGATGCCTTATCATCCACAGACGGATGGACAGACCGAAAGAGTCAACCAGATTCTGGAGGATATGTTAAGAGCTTGTGCATTGGCTTATGCTACCTCTTGGGATAAGAGTTTGCCGTATGCCGAGTTCAGTTACAACAATAGTTATCAGGCTAGTTTACAGATGTCACCTTTCGAGGCACTGTATGGTCGACCATGTCGGACGCCATTGAATTGGAATGAGACCGGCGAGCGCCGTGTCTTTGGGCCTGATATTCTTCAAGAGGCTAGAGAGCAGATCGCCGTGATTAGGGAAAGGTTGAAGATAGCCCAATCACGACAAAAGAGTTATGCTGACAATCGTCGCAGGGATTTGAGTTTTGAACCCGAAGACTTTGTTTACCTCAGAGTTACGCCTCTCAGGGGAGTTAAGAGGTTTCATGCCAAAGGGAAACTCGCACCCCGTTATGTTGGACCATTTAAGATTTTGAGCCGCAGAGGCGAAGTTGCTTATCAGCTGGAGTTGCCGCAGTCGTTAGCAGGAGTGCATGACGTATTCCATGTGTCCCAGTTGAAGAAGTGTCTCCGAGTTCTGAGGAATGACACCGCTAGAGTCAATTGAGTTGCAAGAGGATTTGACTTATAAGGAGCATCCCGTGAGGATTCTAGACACAATGGATCGAGAAACTAGAAACAAGTCAACCCGTTTCAGAGTTCAAAGGAGCAACCATGAAGAAAGCGAATCGACTTCGTAGAGCGAAGAGGATATGAAGAAAGAATTACCAAACATATTCTCAGAGTGAGCCCTGAATCTCGGGGACGAGATTCTATTAAGGGGGGAGGTTTGTAACACCCCAAAATTTTGCTTTTCTTAAATTCATGTGTGATTTGGCACTTTGGTGAATTTTTGGAATTTTCTGGAATTTATTTGGATTTATTTGGAATTTATTTGAATTTATTCCATTTTGAATTAATTAAAGAATTAAATTTTGCAAATAAAATTTTGTTGGAAATATTTTATTTGAGTCCAAAATGTTCCAAAGTATTTTCCAGAATTTTTCTGGAATTTTTCTGAGTCTTTTGCTATTTTTAATGAATTAAATAAATTACTGGGAATTATTTTAAATATTAAATCGCTGGAAATTCAACTTGGGTCGAGTACTGTTCATCCGACCGAGCCCGAGTCAGACTCGAGTTCGAGTCCGACCCGAGCCACGTGACTCAACCGAACCAACTCCAAAACCTAATCGATCCCAACCGTTGGATCAAGATCCAACGGCCGTGACTTCCCGCATCGCTTGGCCGAATCCGGCCGGTCCGATCGCGTCACGCGATCGTGGCCGCTGATCGTGCCACGTGGGACGGCCGTGCGTCATCGTCCCGCCGAGTCCGGCCGGACTCCTCCGCCGTCGCCGCCGTAGGATTAGGGTTCCGCCCCAGGCGCGCATGCCGAGGGTATTTAAGTATGGTGGTACCGAGGACCGCCGTGACCCCGCGCACTCTCTGCCCTATCTCACCGAGCCTCAGCCGCCGTAGATCCGCCGGAATCGCTCGCCGGAGTCATAGCACCCCTCCGCTGCGGTTCTGTTTGATTCCGCCGTCGTCCGCCGTCCCCTGCCGCCATTGACCCCAGATTCGGAACCCCCGAAGCCAGGCGCACCCGTGGGTACCTCTCACTCCGTCGGAAAAGCCCCGAAGCGCCGTCGGGCTCGTCGTCGTCTCCGTCTCCGGTTGCTGCAGCTCCGCCGCGTCGCCATCGACCTCGCGAGCTCTGTGCACCGTCCGATCTTGATCGTGCGGTTGAGGTGAGTTCACGTGTTTCCAAACCCGATTAGATCTGGATCGTTGGATCAAGATCCAACGGCCCACGATCGCCACGTGCCGCAGTAGTGTTATTATAGGATTAGATCTGGACCGTCCGATCTAGATCGAACGGCCCACGATCATCGAGTAGTTTCAACGTGTTAACCCTGGATCTAATCGCGACCGTTGAATTTCAAATCAACGGCCGAGATTGCGCCACGTGTCGGGAAGCCTGACCGTCGCGGCCGCCGCCCACGCGTGCAGGCAGGACGCCGACACGCCGGGCCCGCGCGTGTCGAGGTCCCACCTGTCGGCCGATCGCGACCGTGACGTCACCCATGACGTCATCGGTGGGTCCCACTGCCGACTGCGGCCGAGCCTCGCCGACGCCGGGCCGATGACGCTACCCGAGTGGTCCCACATGTCGGGCTCACGTGAGCCGTGGGATCGGGTCCACGGTGAGACCCGAGCCGAGCGTGGACCGAGTCCATGGACCGGTGACGTCCACCAACCAATCGAGGCTGCCACGTGTCTAGGCCGACGCAATAATTAATTTCCGAAAAGAAAATGATTTATTAATTCGAAATAATGATTTTGATTTTGTTTCAAACTTCAAACGCTTATAACTTTTGCGTTTCAACTCCGATTTGAGTGATTCAAATTTCTAAATTTGTATAAAATTGAGATCTACCTAAATATGAATTTTATTTAATTTTTGGACTAAAGTTTTTCTCTGCAAAATTATTTAATTGATTATTTAAACTTTAAATAATCATAACTTTTATGCCTTAACTCCAAATTTGATTTATTCCAGTTTCTAAAAACTCATAAAATTATGTTCTCTCTGTTTATGGATTTTATTTGGATGTTTGGACACTTTTTGCCTATTGTTTATTCGTGTATTTGCTATTTGCACGCTTTACGAGTAGACGTTGAAGTACCGGAAGGATTCGAAGGAGAAGTATTGACTCAGGATCCAACTCAAGACCAAGAACAAGTACTTTTTGAAGGCAAGTTGTGCTTTGACCATGTTGATCCTATTTCGAAATCTATTTTGATTTAAACTATTGCATGCTAGCTCAATTAGAAAAATACTTTGTTTAAACATGGGGGTTAGATAAATACCAATTTGCTGTATGACACCTTGATTATTTAAGTATGTGCCATGACCCCTTGTCACCCTAGTTGTGGATTACTAGTTGGACATTATTAAATTGCCAACATGGGTTTAGACCGTTGTAGTACACTGCTTAGACCTGCTACGTGCTCATGACATGATTTTGGACAATCAAATGTTAATATGGACTTAATGGTATATTGAACCTGTTTTGGAAAGGTATCATGTGATGTTGATGGCACGTGGTGCATGGTAATCAACTGGGGTTTGATAAACAGCTTCGGCCAGGGGCATGTGGCAAGAGTAATCAGGTGGGCCAGTTGTGGCATTGGGAGTGTTGATTTGGTTCTTCGGGTAGTCTTGCCCTGGTCACCCTAAGGACTTAACCTTGCAAGCCTTTGAACTGGGTCTAACGTGCAACCACATGTCCAGTAATGGGACGGACCTAGTTGACTAAGTTGCTAATAACGCACTGTGGGACCTCGGGAGGTCAACTACACCCTTTGTGTAAGTTGTATGCGGGGGAGCGTCTGGGCTGAAGCCAGTACCCATCTAACGGTTGATTGGCCTAGACTTCGCCTTAGCGAAGGAAGGGTTAGTCGCAATAACCTGGAGGACCACTTGTATTGTTAGAAGTTTCCGAAAGACTTTGTTACGGGAACTCGCCTTTGTGGTGTTTGACTGTATCTTGTGGGTAAAGTGCATAACCTCTGCAGAGTTTAGAATCTATTCGAATAGCCGTGTCCGCGGTATTGGACATCGCTCGGGAATTACAGTCAAGGGTTAGATTTTCTCAAAAATAACTTGGTTTGAAAGGTTGGGCTGGATTAATAATGAAGTTGATGGAAATGTGGATTAGGATGGGAAAGATGTTTATTAAATTGCTTGAAAAGTTATTTATACTTTACTTGTTTCTACTGCTTTCGAATCTACTTATATTACTTTTCAAATGTCATTTCTTGCAAATATACCTTGAGCTATTCCTTTGTACCAAGCCATGCATATAGTATATTAGCTTGCATTCTGTGCATGACTTGCTGAGTACCAAGTACTCACCCTTGCCACAATATAACACCAGTTGAAGAGGAGACTGCACAAGATTTGGAGGAGGAGCTCCAAGAGGATCCGTCTACTTAGGGAAGCGAGCCCAGTCAGTTGCCTGTGGTATACTGGATGGCGCCACGATGTTACCTTATTTGATTTTCCGCTGCTACTATTTCTCTTTTAATAAGTTTCGCCTTGCGAGGCATATATTTGTAACATGATCATAAGGTCGAGTAACCAGTTTGACTATTTAAATAAAGTACTTATTTAGTATCGAGTGGTATGATTGTGATATTTACCGATGTTAAGACTGTGTGCACTAGCGCGTTCCTGGACTAGTGCTGAATACACAGAGGGTCCGGATTTGCAAATTCGGGGTCCCGACAGGTCCGTCCCATTACAGACATGTGGTTGCACGTTAGACCTAGTTCAAAGGCTTGCAAGGTTAAGTCCTTAGGGTGACCAGGGCAAGACTACCCGAAGAACCAAATCAACACTCCCAATGCCACAACTGGCCCACCTGATTACTCTTGCCACATGCCTCGGTCGAAAACTGTTTATCAAACCCCAGTTGATTACCATGCACCACGTGCCATCAACATCACATGATACCTTTCCAAAACAGGTTCAATATATCATTAAGTCAATATTAACATTTGATTGTCCAAAATCATGTCATGAGCACGAAAGCGTGTCTAAGCAAAGGTACTACAACGGTCTAAACCCATGTTGGCGATTTAATATTGTCCAACTAGTAATCCACAACTAGGGTGACAAGGGATCATGGCACATACTTAAATAATCAAGGTGTCATACAGCAAATTGGTATTTATCTAACCCCCATGTTTAAACAAAGTATTTTTCTAATTGAACTAGCATGCAATAGTTTAAATCAAAATAGATTTCAAATAGGATCAACATGGTCAAAGCACAACTTGCCTTCAAAAAGTACTTGTTCTTGGTCTTGAGTTGGATCCTGAGTCAATACTTCTCCTTCGAATCCTTCCGGCACTTCAACGTCTACTCGTAAAGCGTGCAAATAGCAAATACACGAATAAATAATAGTCAAATAGTGTCCAAACATCCAAATAAAATACATAAACAGAGAGAACATAATTTTATGAGTTTTTAGAAACTAGAATCGTCAAATTTGGAGTTAAGACGCCTTAAAAGTTATGATTATTTAAAGTTTAAATAATCAATTAAATAATTTTGCAGGGAAAAACTTTAGTCCAAAATTAAATAAAACTCATATTTAGGTAGATCTCAATTTTATACAAATTTAGAAATTTGAATCACTCAAATCGGAGTTGAAACGCAAAAGTTATAAGCGTTTGAAGTTTTGAAATTCAAATCAATTATTAAACCGATTTATTAAATCATTTTCTTTTCGAAAATCATTTATTGCGCCAATAGGACACGTGGCAAGATCGATTGGTCTGGCCGACGCCAGCCACCCATGGACTCGGTCCACGCCGGCTCGGGTCTCAGTGGACCCGGCCCACGGCTCCACGTGAGGCGACATGTGGGACCACTCGGGTAGCGTCATTCTTGGCGTCGGCGAGGCTCGACCACGCCAGCGGCAGTGGGTCCCATGGGTGGCGTCATTCTTGGCGTCGGCGCTTGGCTGGGCGACTCGACATCGCGGGCCCGCCATGGCGCCGGCGTGGCGTCATGGTGCGGTTTGGTTGTCCGTGACACGCGGGCCCCGCGTGTCGAGAACAGCGCTCAGCGCGTGGAGCTGTTGGCCGCGGCGGTCGATCTCCCGCACTGCGTGGCTAGATCTCGGCCGCTGATTTGAAAATCAACGGCCCGTATTGATCTGGACTCACGCGTTTGGGGTGAACGCGGTTGATCTGGACCGTTGGATCTAGATCGGACGGTCAAGATTGGATCTGGGATTTTGGACGAAATCTCACCGTGAGATGACGTGGCGCAATCTGGGCCCTTGGATGGAGATCCGACGGCTGAGAGATCTTGAAGTCCGTCGATGGCCCACGGCGGCGCTGGCTTGCCGGAGTTGGGGACGACGACCACGGCAACGGCGCTTCGGGCATGCTCCGGCGATGTGAGAGGTCCCTCCCGACGCGACTTGGCCTCCCGGTTCCAGATCTGACCTCAACGGTGGCGGAGGACGACGGAGATGGCGGCAATCGGCGAAAAACTACGGCGGAACGCTACGGCAACTCCGGCGAGCGATTGCGGCTAGACGGCGGCTCAGCGACGTTGTCTAGGGCTACGGTGCGCCGGAAGTCGGCGTCCGCACGGCACGGGTGGCGGCGCATTAAATAGGGCCCCTCGGCGTCAGTGAAACGCCGACGGAGACCGAGACTGCTCCAGGCGGCGAGTCCCGGCGAGGACTCGGGCGGGCTCGTGGCACGCGCCGCGGCCGTTGGATCGAGATCCAACGGTGCGTGAGTTTGGGTTCAGGTCGGACTCAGGCGAGCCGGCCGCTCGGTCGGGCTCGGGTTCGGTGGCGTGGCTCAATCGTGGCCGTTGGATCTTGATCCAACGGCCGACGCGTTTGGGTTCTAAGTGGGTTCGACTCAACCACGGCTCGGGTCGGTTCGGTCGGACTCGAACTCGAGTCCGACTCGGGCTCGATCGGATGATGAACAAGATAAACCCACTCGCATTTTCCAAGCGATTTAATATTTAAAATAATTCCCGATAATTCATTTAATTCATTAAAAATAGCAAAATACTCGAAAAATTCCGTAAAAATTCTGAAAATATTTTGGAACATTTTGGACTCAAATAAAATATTTCCAACAAAATTTTATTTGCAAAATTAAATTCTTTAATTATTTCAAAATGGAATAAATTCAAATAAATTCCAAATAAATCCAAATAAATTCCAGAAAATTCCAAAAATTCACCAAAGTGCCAAATCACACATGAATTTAAGAAAAGCAAAATTTTGGGGTGTTACAAACCTCCCCCCCTTAATAGAATCTCGTCCCGAGATTCGTGGCTTACTAAAGGAATAGGTTTGGAAACTCTTTCTTCAAATCCTCTTCCCTCCCAAGTCGCTTCGCTTTCTTCATGGTTGCTCCAATCGAACTCTACGAAACGGGTTGACTTGTTTCTAGTTTCTCGATCCATTGTGTCTAGAATCCTCACGGGATGCTCCTTATAAGTCAAATCCTCTTGCAACTCAATTGACTCTAGCGGTGTCTGCTCTCAGAAACTCGGAGACACTTCTTCAACTGGGACACATGGAATACGTCATGCACTCCTGCTAACGACTGCGGCAACTCCAGCTGATAAGCAACTTCGCCTCTGCGGCTCAAAATCTTAAATGGTCCAACATAACGGGGTGCGAGTTTCCCTTTGGCATGGAACCTCTTAACTCCCCGAGAGGCGTAACTCGAGGTAAACAAAGTCTTCGGTTCAAAACTCAAATCCTCGCGACGATTGTCGGCATAACTCTTTTGTCGTGATTGGGCTATCTTCAACCTTTCCCTAATCATGGCGATCCGCTTCTTCACCTCTTGAAGAATATCGTGCCCAAAGACACGGCGCCACGGTCTCATTCCAATTCAATGGCGTCCGACATGGTCGACCATACAAAGGCCTCAAAAGGTGACATCTCAGAACTAGCCTGATAACTATTGTTGTAATCGAACTCGGCATACGGCAAACTCTTATCCCAAGAGGTAGCATAAGCTAATGCACAAGCTCTCAACATATCCTCCGAATCTGGTTGACTCTTTCGGCCTGTCCATCCGTCTGTGGATGATAAGGTATCTTGAAGTTCAAACGGGTTCCCATGGCTTCATGCAACTTATTCCGTAACCTTGAGGTAAATTGGGTACCTCGTCCGATACAATCCGCTTATGGCACTCCGTGCAAACAGACAATCCCGATCATGTACAATTACGCTAATTTATCTCCCGAGTAAGTGGTCTTCACGGGATAAAATGGGCTACTTTAGTCAAGCGATCCACTATAACCCATATGGAGTCATAACCTCCTTGAGTCTTCGGCAAACCGGTAATGAAATCCATTCCGATTTCCTCCCACTTCCACTCGTGTATTTTTATTGGTGTAGCAATCCTGCTGGTCTCTCGATGCATTGCCTTGACTCTCTGGCATACGTCGCACAATGCAACATGCTCGGCAACTTCACATTTCATACTCGGCCACCGTAATCTCTCCTTCAGATCCTGATACATCTTGGCGCTTCCAGTGATGAATTGAGTACTTGGAGTCATGGGCTTCTTCCGAATCGCTTGCTTTAACTCCTTCTTGTTAGGCACACAAATGCGATCCTTCATCCACAACGTGCCTTGCTCATCCAACTTGAAGTCCTCTGCCTTGCCTTCCTCCTTGATGAACTTAATCCTGCGGATCTTGTCATCATCCTTCTGTCCTTCTCGGATCTGATCCTCTAGGGTAGGCTTTACTTCCAATGTGGCCAAGAATCCGCTAGGTACCACCTCAATCTTCATTTTCTGGAAATCCTCACATAACTCATCCTGACTTGTGGCTAGCAACGTACTCACGGTATGGCTTTTCCGACTTAGAGCATCGGCTACTACGTTGGCCTTCCCGGGATGGTAATGGATTCCAACATTATAGTCCTTGATCAATTCTAACCATCTCCTCTGCCTCTTGGATATGTACTTAAGGCTCTTATGATCCGTATACACTTCACATCTGTTCCCGATCAGATAGTGACGCCATATCTTCAAGGCATGCACTACGGCAGCTAACTCTAGGTCATGTGTCGGATAATTTTCCTCATGCGGCCTCAACTGCCTTGATGCATAAGCGACGACCTTTCCATTCTCATCGGCACACAACCAAGACCTTGGCGCGATGCTACACAATAAATAACGAAGATTTGAGCAACATCCGGTATAACTAACCCCGGTGCTGACTTCAATCGCTTCTTCAGCTCTGAAATCCTTTCTCACATTCTCAAGCGTCCATGGAAACTTCTTTTCCTTCTTCGGCAATTGCGTAAGAGGTTTCGCAATTGTCGAAGCCTTCGATGAAACGGCGGTAGTATCCCGCCATTCCAAGGAAACTCCGAATGCAGGTCACGCCTTTGGTCGCTCCCAATGTAACACGACTTCTACTTTGCTTGGATCTACGATGACTCCTTCATGCGGTCATTACATGTCCAAGAAACTCCACCTTGTCCTTCCAAAAATCACACTTGCTGAACTTGGCGAAAAGTTGTCGCTCCTCACTTTTCCAAAACTCGCCTTAAGTGTCCTGCATGTGCATCCTCCGCTTTGGAGTAGATTAGAATATCATCTATGAACACGACGACAAGCTTGTCCAAATATTCCATGAACACCTTATTCATCATATTCATGAAATAAGTCGCGCATTCGTCACCCAAAGGACATAATCAGAAACTCGTAATGTCCATATCTTGACGAGAATGCGATCTTGAATATCTTCGATCGGATCTTCAATCGATGGTATCGATCTCGTATCAATCTTGGAGAAACTCCGGTTCCTCTCACCGATCAAACAAATCATCAATCCTGGGTAGCGGATACTTATTCTTCACGGTGACTTCATTGAGTGCACGGTAGTCGATGCACATCCTGAAACTTCCGTCCTTCTTCTTGACAAACAAAACTAGTGCTCCCCACGGCGACGAACTTGGCCTGATAAATCCTTTCTCCATTAACTCTTCTAGCTGTTTCTTCATCTCTACCAACTCCTCGGTGGACATCCGATAGGGTCTCTTTGCTATCGGTCTTTGTGCAGTACAAGCTCTATCACAAACTCTATGTCCCTGTCTGGCGGCATACCGTAGATCTTCGGGAAAAACATCTGGGTACTCATTCACTAATGAGACATCATCTATGCCGATTGCCTTGGTATCAAGTAACCATCAATCGTCCATCTCTAATCGCAGTGGCTTGAAATTCCACTTTCCTTCCACACGGGCTCTCAACTGAGATAGTCCTTCGCCCACAATCCAATACGGCCTTGTGCTTGGATAACCAATCCCTTCCCAATATGACGTCTAAGGTCTGGGTCTCCAAAATTATAAGGTTTGCTAGGACCTCTATTCCAGCTATTAGTATTCTCACCCCGGAACATCCTACCTTCGCTCGGAGTTCTAACCGTGGGTTTGAACTAAAAGCATGCACTTAAGTCTTGCAATCCTCAAATCATTTCTAGTAGCAAAGCCTTGCGAAACAAACGAATGCGAAGCTCGAGTCAAACAAAATCAAGCAGGTGTATCGAGTTAACAAGTAACTTACCCAAAGACGACGTCCGTAGCATTCTCGCAGCGCATCTGCGGTGACATGGTTGACTCGGCCTCTCACCACGGCCTGGGTGTGGCTCCTGATCTTTGGCGCCCTAGCTGGGTGGTTCCTAGATTGAAGCGAATCGGGTCACTCTCGCTGTCTTCTTTGGACAATCATGGCAAAGTGTCCTGGCTCGTTGGATTGTAGCAGCGTCTCACTTTGTTCCTTCTTGTGCACGGAGTAAGCGTTTCTAGCGGGGGTCCGTAGTTCTGATTGACAGGTCTTGGTCTTTGAGGATGGTGTCCTTGTTGCATTCTCGTGGTTGGAATCGAAGAATTGATTTGGTGCAACTCTCAGCGCCATTGCGTTCCTGGCGTGATCCTTGCCGTTGCATCATGCGCTTCTGTTCTCATCCAGTTCCTTGCGCTTGTCCTCAAGAATAAGCGCCTTATTCACCAACTCTTGGAAATCTGGGAAGGTGTGGGTGATCAATCCTACTTGCAATCCCGAGTTAAGTCCCTTCATAAAACGAGACTGCCTGGATTTATCCGTCGCTACATCCTCAAAGCGTAGCGTGCTAGCTGTGTGAACTTGTTCAGTAGTCGGCCACTGGCTGATTACCTTGCTTCAGTGCTCTGAACTCCTCCTTCTTAAGGTCCATGATTCCTTCAGCACGTGATAATGTCGGAATGCAAATGTGAACTCTTCCCAAGTGATATCTTGAGGGTTCTCTTGCATGGCACAGGTTCTCCCACCATTCGGCGGTGTTCCTTCCAGGTGATGAGAAGCGTAGAGTACCTTCTCATTTCCTATGCATTGAGCTATGTGTAGCTTCCTCTCGATTGATCTTAACCAATCATCGGCCTCCAATGGATTGGCATTCCCAGAGAAAGTGGGTGGGTGAGTTCTCATGAACTCTCGGCAGTCTTGTATTCGGGCGTGGTCCCCGATTAACTTGATTAGCAAAGTGGCCTGAGCGGTGACGTGTTGCATTTGTTGCATCATAGCATGCATCAACCGAGTGCAGGCATGAAAAGCTCCAAATTCTGCACATCCAGATGGCGGTGCTGGTGCTCCCTCATTGGGGTTTTCATTGGCGAACCGCTTCCATTGCCTCCAAAGTTTCCACGGGTGTTCACCATCCGTCGATTTGCTCTAGGTTTAGAGATGAGAGGGAAACAAGAATAGACAAGTAAAATGGAACTTATGCGAGGCGACAGGTGTAACTTTAAGGTCCAACTTTATTATTGATATTAATAACTTGGTATGGTTGCTTACAATGCCTAAGGGCCTTGCAACACATAATGCACACTCAAAGAAACAATGAAAATCCAAATCGAACTAACTCTGGAGTCTAACGCCTAAAGGGTGACTCTTTATTTTATGACGCGACTCTGCGAAGGAGTCTCACTATAGAACCGATGCTCACTCATCGAGAAAACCTCCACGGCCTGGCAGTGCGGTGCTGCGGCATAGGCGCGAAACGATTGCCATGTCCAAAGAATCGCGTGTCCTCTGTGGTAGTCGAAGAAGCGGTGTCCTCATCGAGATCCGACTCCTCCGGATCTCGGCTCGTGTAGCTCGAGTAATCGCTCTGGTCCGTCCGCATAAAGTCATCTCCAACTCGTCAATCCTTCGCAGAAGGTGTGCCACATACTCTTGAGCTTCCCGCCATCTGTTCTTCTCTCGCCGTGATCTCCTTGCGGGCCTTCAGCAGCTCCTTGCTTGTATTATCTAGTACATCCTCCTGGCGACAACAAATCGTGCCAATCGTAACCGTGGCATCCTCATCCTGAATCGCCTTCGGTCAAGAAGGTTATCGCTGCGCGGATGATAACGGAACACCGTGCTCTCCAACTCTCTGGCGTAGATACGGGTAACGTGTCGCATTGCTCGTCGTGATACCTCTTGGATACCCATCTCGCATTGTAGATCTCCGGCAAAGGTGGTATCGGGCGATTGCCTGGCCCTTTTTCCTAGCAGTACCTCAATCTTCACGCCACAAGCCTTGATCAATCCTGCTTGTCTGATCACTTCCACTTGGTATTGCGGCTTCTCAAAATCTCCGAGAGTCTGAAGCATATGCCAAAGTTCCGCGGCTTGACCAACTCCCAGATCAACGTAGTTGAACCCTTCCTCCATCTGTCACAAGAGTGCTTTACGAAGAACTCGGAATCTTTAAATCGTGACAAGGTAAGGAAAATTCAGCAAGAGACAAGAAAAGAAAGAATGGGATAAGTCGAGATGTCATTTCTTATCTTGACAACTTTTAGCTTTAGAAAATAGGTTTTATCCTCACTACGACCATTCTATCTTAGGGTTGAGCCTCACGGTCAAGATGGCTCGATACCACCTCTGCCGGGACCCCGAATTTGCAAATCCGACCCTCTGTGTATTCAGCACTAGTCCAGAACACGCTAGTGCACACAGTCTTAACATCGGTAAATATCACAATCATACCACTCGATACTAAATAAGTACTTTATTTAAATAGTCAACCGGTTACTCGACCTTATGGTCAAGTTACAAATATATGCTCGCAAGGCTTAAACTTATTCAGAGAAAAATAATAGCAATGAAAATCAAATAACTTCGTGGCGCCATCCAGTATACCACAGGCAACTGACTGGGCTCGCTTCCCTAAGTAGACGGATCCTCTTGGAGCTCCTCCTCCAAAGCTTGTGCAGTCTCCTCTTCAACTGGTGTTGTATTGTGGCAAGGGTGAGTACTTGGGTACTCAGCAAGTCATGCACGTAATGCAAGCTAATATACTATATGCATGGCTTGGTACAAAGGAATAGCTCAAGGTATATTTGCAAAGAAACAGCATTTGACAAGTAGCATAAGTAGATTCGAAAGCAGTAGAAGCAAGTATAGCATAGATAACTTTTCAAGGAATTTAATAAACATCTTTCCCATCCTAATCCACATTTCCATCAACTTCATTATTAATCCAGCCCAACCTTTCAAACCAAAGTTATTTTTGAGAAAATCTAACCCTCGATTGTAATTCCGAGCGATGTCCAATACCGCGGACACGGCTATTCGAATAGATTCTAAACTCTGCAGAGGTTATGCACTTTACCCACAAGATACAATCAAACACCACAAAGGCGAAGTTCCCGTACCAAAGTCTTTCTGAGACTTCTAACAATACAAGTGGTCCTCCCGGTTATTGCGCAAGACTAAACCTTCCCTTCGCTAAGGCGAAGTCTAGGCCAATCAACTGTTAGATGGGTACTGGCCTCACCCAGACGCCTCCCGCACAACTTACACAAAGGGTGTAGTTGACCTCCGAGGTCCCACAGTGCGTTATTAGCAACTTAGTCAACTAGGTCCGTCCCATTACGTACATGTGGTTGCACGTTAGACCCAGTTCAAAGGCTTGCAAGGTTAAGTCCTTAGGGTGACCAGGGCAAGACTACCCGAAGAACCAAATCAACACTCCCAATGCCACAACTGGCCCACCTGATTACTCTTGCCACATGCCCTGGCCGAAATCGTTTATCAAACCCCGCTTGATTACCATGCACCACGTGCCATCAACATCACATGATACCTTTCCAAAACAGGTTCAATATAACATTAAGTCAATATTAACATTTGATTGTCCAAAATCATGTCATGAGCACGAAAGGTGTCTAAGCAAAGGTACTACAACGGTCTAAACCCATGTTGGCGATTTAATAATGTCCAACTAGTAATCCACAACTAGGGTGACAAGGGATCATGGCACATACTTAAATAATCAAGGTGTCATACAGCAAATTGGTATTTATCTAACCCCCATGTTTAAACAAAGTATTTTTCTAATTGAACTAGCATGCAATAGTTTAAATCAAAATAGATTTCGAAATAGGATCAACATGGTCAAAGCACAACTTGCCTTCAAAAAGTACTTGTTCTTGGTCTTGAGTTGGATCCTGAGTCAATACTTCTCCTTCGAATCCTTCCGGCACTTCAACGTCTACTCGTAAAGCGTGCAAATAGCAAATACACGAATAGGCAAAAAGTGTCCAAACATCCAAATAAAATCCATAAACAGAGAGAACATAATTTTATGAGTTTTTAGAAACTAGAATCGTCAAATTTGGAGTTAAGACGCAAAAGTTATGATTATTTAAAGTTTAAATAATCAATTAAATAATTTTGCAGGGAAAAACTTTAGTCCAAAAATTAAATAAAATTCATATTTAGGTAGATCTCAATTTTATACAAATTTAGAAATTTGAATCACTCAAATCGGAGTTGAAACGCAAAAGTTATAAGCGTTTGAAGTTTTGAAATTCAAATCAATTATTAAACCGATTTATTAAATCATTTTCTTTTTCGGAAAATCATTTATTGCGTCAGCAGGGACACGTGGCAGCCTCTGATTGGTTGGCTGACGTCAGCCGGTCCATGGACTCGGTCCACGCTCGGCTCGGGTCTACCGTGGACCCGGTCCACGACTCTACGTGAGACTGACATGTGGGACCACTCGGATGACGTCATTCTTGGCGTCGGCGGGCTCACCACAGCGGCCCGGCAGTGGGTCCCATGGGTGACGTCATTGCTGACGTCAGCGCTTGGCTGGGACAGCTACTGACATGCGGGCCCGCCATGACGCCAGCGTGACGTCATGGTGCGGTTTGGTTGTCCTGCTGACACGTGGGCCCCGCGTGTCAGAGACACGCGCTCACGCGCGCGTGGACTGCGCTGACCGCGACGGTCAGTCTCCCGCACACGTGGCTAGATCTCGACCGTTGATTTGAAAATCAACGGCCCGTATTGATCTGGACTCACGCGTTTGGGGTGAACGCGGTTGATCTGGACCGTTGGATCTAGATCGGACGGTCAAGATTGGATCTCGATTTTGGCCGAAATCTCACCGTGAGATGACGTGGCGCAATCTGGGCCCTTGGATGGAGATCCAACGGTTGAGAGATCTTGAAGTCCGTCGATGGCCCACGGCGGCGCTGGCTTGCCGGAGTTGGGGACGACGACCACGGCAACGGCGCCGCGTGCTCGGCGATGTGAGAGGTCCCTCCCGACGCGCTTGGCCTCCCGGATCCAGATCTGACCTCAACGGGCGGAGGACGACGGAGATGGCGGCAATCGGCGAAAAACTACGGCGAACGCTACGGCAACTCCGGCGATTGCGGCTAGACGGCCGGCGCTCGAGCGGCGTTGTTCAGGGCTACGGTGCGCACGGAAGTCGGCGTCACAAAGACGGGTGGCGGCGCATTAAATAGGGCCTCGGCGTCAGTGAAACGCACGGAGACCGAGACTCGCCCACAGGCGGCGAGTCCGGCGAGGACTCCTGATCGGGCTACGTGGCACGCAGACAGACACCGTTGGATCGAGATCCAACGGTGCGTGAGTTTGGGTTCGGTCGGACTCGGCGAGCCGGGCCGGCCTTGGCCGGGCTCGGTCCGGTGACGTGGCTCAATCGTGGCCGTTGGATCTTGATCCAACTGGCCGACGGTTTGGGTTCTACGAGTGGGTTCGACTCAACCACGGCTCGGGTCCGGTTGGTCGGACTCGAACTCGAGTCCGACTCGGGCTCGATCGGATGAACAAGATACAAACCCACTCGCATTTTCCAAATGATTTAATATTTAAAATAATTCCCGAGAATTCATTTAATTCATTAAAAATAGCAAAATACTCAAAAATTCCGTAAAAATTCGAAAATATTTTGGAACATTTTGGACTCAAATAAAATATTTCCAACAAAATTTTATTTGCAAAATTAAATTCTTTAATTATTTCAAAATGGAATAAATTCAAATAAATTCCAAATAAATCCAAATAAATTCCAGAAAATTCCAAAAATTCACCAAAGTGCCAAATCACACATGAATTTAAGAAAAGCAAAATTTTGGGGTGTTACAAAGGTGCCAGCCAAAACAGTCGTGGCTGGGTCGTGGCAAGAAGCACCAAGCTCCACGATCTGTCGAGACTGCGCCTCCACATGCCTCATGGCATCCCCCACCTCCTCCAGTGTGAAAGTGGCCCCCGGCTGTAGCTTAGCAAGAAAGTCAGTGGCATGCTGGTGCAAGTCCCTAGCCTCGTCCACCTATCACGTACAAACAAACGATAAGCATAACAATATAGGGTAACGAATAGATGATGCAATTTATTAAATAAGACTTACCATCACGTGTAGTGCCACTCCTACCTGGCTCGAGTACAAGGCTGTGACGCTAGGAGCATACATCTGGCACGGTTGCTCCTCCACAAGTAGGAGACGAGTACGGGTCCGGGGCACGTACCAGGACAAGTACTCCTGGTAGGAGGAGTCATAGGTCGCATCCTCCTCAACAACGTTTTCTAGCGCCCCATCCCACAGGGCAAGCCACGACGCCATCCTCTGAAGCAAGGTCGCCATGGTCTTTTGGGGTCCCTAGGTGGAGTACCTGCATAAAAATCCACATTATTACAAATATAACATAAGCACTTAGCATACTTGTAGTGGCGAGTAACTCACGAGTGCACTTTCCGCACGCTGCTCCTCAAAGGAACAGGGACCACCGGTGGCGAGTCCGAATCGCTCGAGGACTCGGTCGGCGCGCGTAGTCCTCCACGAAGACATCGAAGACGAGCTTCCTCCTCGTCAGCCAGTAAGCATGGTCCCTATAGCACAGCACCGAGACACCCCTCGCGGTTCTCTCCGCTACATGCTGGTCGCTGTAAGGGTCCTAGATGACTTGCTTCGCCCTCAGGTGGTCAAAGGCCTCCATGAAGGAGAGGTACGCCAAACGTACCTGGAGACCTGCCCACTGTGGCTTCAATAGAGGAGAAATAACTGTAAGCACATGTGATTGAAATTACAATTGCATTAATGAGTAAAAACATGTACCCATCGCCTGGTCCAAAGTGAGCCCATCGTCGGTCGGTCCAGCACATCACCGCCATACATGTCGGCGGTGTAGTGTCGTGGGTCGACCCACAGAGAAGCGCTCAAATGACCACAGCTCAAGAAGAAGAGGCATCCCAGTAAGATTGGGGTTCTTGTCTTTCTTCACGCACGCGTCGCAAAGGGCATGGTACGTGGCAGCAATAATCATCGAACCCCAGGATACCTGCAGTATGTCATCAGGCTCCGCATCGGCAATAGCCCGTGCATGGGCTATCCAATGCGCGTCCACGCTGTCGCCGAGAGTCGACGTGAACATCACCCAGCCAAACAACCAAAGCAGATAGGCCTCAAGGTGCCTAGCAACCTGGTAGTCAGTGGGCTGAGCTGCCATCCGCTGCACCTGTGACAATTGAAAGAGTGTTATATCACGTTAATGTTATGCAAAACTGGAATAACATAGTAACATGTATAACCACTAACCTCAAACTGCGCCAACCACCTCCTCGATGGCCCGTGCCTCTTGCCCATCGGTATCTGTGGATCGACATCCGCCACCCCGGCAAACTGCGCCTCCAAGTCCGCCACCCACCCAACAGGAGTAATCGAGGGTCCGATCGGTGTCCCGGCGATCGGCAAGCCTGTGAGCATGGCGACGTCCTACAATGTCACCGTCACCTCCCCGAAGGGAAGGTGAAAAGTGTGCATCTCCGTCCTCCAACGGTCGACCAAACACGCTATCAGCGAGCTGTCGAACGGAAAACGCCGCGACTGTTGTGGACTGTCATCACCCTCGGCCTGGTCATCAGGCTCACCTGCGCCGGCAGCTGAACCCTCCACCATGCGGACTAGCGGAAGCAACCCGGCACGTGCCAGCCTAACGAGAAAGAAAAGAGTTGCATCAGTTGAATGTTATGAACACTAATTGTACGAACAATGTAACATGTAACATCGACTGCAACTAACCTGGTGTGGAAGAGAGGGTCAACACACCATGCCTTCTTAGGCACACGAATCCACAGTAAGGGCACCTTCTCATTGCCCTGTGTGGTGTGGATGTGCGCACGGTGCCGCGCATCCAACATAGGGTCCAGAAGTGAGTAAACCTGCTCCATCCATGCATGTAAACAAGTGGAAACATTTATTGCACATATAAATTAGAAAACATAAATAATACTACACAACATATGAGAACCACAACATATATAAATTAAAAGACATAAGGGTTGAACATAAATAATAGTACACAACATATGAGAAACACAACATATATAAATCAGAAGCCATGAGCGTCAATATTACATAACATCCAATTAATGTGACAACATGCATATAATTACATAATTCGATACATATTGATGATACACACACCCAAACCCATGACATAGCCACCACCATGTTCAGAACCTATAGGCTACGTGCATTGGTTTGCCTTGTGGCCATACTCACCGCACTCAGAACACCTCCTAAGAGGGTCACCCACTTCAGATTCATCCATGTCGTTGCGAATGCGCCTGGTCTGTGGACGACCAGACTGCCCTTCCGCACACCTCCGCAAGGTTGGATCCGGCAAACAGATGCGCTCATCTCTGTTAATCGCAGTGAAATCACCGTGTGCACGAAAACCACGGAACTCACCGGACCAGGTATGGACAACATGATCCTTCAAGTAGAAAGGGGACATGTATTGCGACGTGTTCATCCCAATTTGCCCACAAGCAGCTATCACGTGTGAACAACAAATATGGAGAAGTCTTGGCATATTGCAGGTGCATTCACCCATCCAGTTGCCCCTTGGCCTAGATTAACCTCATGCGTAATAACCGTTGTGTCGGTTCCCAATCCCCTTTTGCACCGAAGAGTCACCTCGAAGCGGTACTTAGTGATTCCGATGCTACGCACCATATGCTGCTGAGCTTTCATGGTTCGTTCCTCCATGTAAGTCATCATCCGCGAACAATACGGCGTTTGCAATGTCGAGGCATGAAGTATCGCCTCCGCATGCCTTTTCTGGAAGTAGGCAATGATGCTGTGCAACATGCCTTCAAGGATGGACACAAGCGGTAGCGGACGGAGGCCTCTGATGACCCAATTGTAAACCTCGTCTATATTCGTTGTCATGACACCAAACCTGTTCAACACATAACAGTTTAGAACAACAACCCCATTTGTTCAGCGGTAATAAATATCTTAATGTACTATACTAACCTATCGCCTCTAGTGTCATGGAGCAATGCCCACTTCTCTAGAGGCTCCACCTCTATCCAGTGCGAGAAACACTTTATGTTCCTTGACGTTCGTCTCCTCATATTAGGAGGATCAAGCTCCCCAAGGGGTGTTAGCCTTTTGGGTGGGCATTCGTTCGGCGTAGGTGGTTGCTTCTTCATCTCTTCGATATGTGCACTTGTGTGCTTATGCAACTCGGCCAATAGCGCGTTGAACTTACGTGCCGGATTCTGCTTGCATAACCTCTTAAATAGGTTTATCAGTTTCTTGCTCTTAAACTGCTTGAAGAAATTGGCTCCCAAATGTCTCATGCACCACCTGTTCTACAAGTCAGGCCATGAAAATGGTTCATCTGGGTCCTCCTGTAGAGTCTTAATTGCCGAAAGGATACCTTTGTGACGATCATGAATGATGCACATGTTGGGCCGATCACCAACTACCCCGACCTTCAGATGTCCGAAAAACCACAGCCAACTATCCCGGTTCTCACCCTCAACAAATGCAAAGGCCAATGGAAGTATGTGGTTGTTCTCATCAACTGCAATGGCTGTTAGAATCTGCCCTTTGTATTTTTCAATAAAAAATGTACCATCGACACAAAGCAATGGATGACAGTACCTGAATGATGCAATGCAAGGGCCCAATCAAAAAAGCACAATGAAATGTACAGATCCTATTTCCATCTACTTCACTTTCTTTGAAAGCGGTGTATGTTCTAGGATTGGTTTGCTTCAATACTTTAAGCACACGAGGTAGGTTGCAATACGAAGCCTCGTATGTGCCAAACCTCTTCTCTAATGCTTTCTGCTTCGCACGCCAGGCCATCGAGTAGCTTATCTGATACTTAAATGTTCGTAAGATTGCTTTCTGAATATACGAACACTCAATATCCCGCTTCTCAATGATTTCATTGAACATCACGCTAGCTATTAGAGCCGCATTCAAGTTACGTTGTTTGACAAGAACATTTTCTAGACTGCATGTGTGCTCCTTCACTCTTGATGCAATCCAATACGTCTCACACTTCGGCTTGTATGCATGAACTCGAAATTCACAACCATCGATTACGCACTTCACTGTGTACTTATCTGGGCTAGACAGGACAACCCAAAACTCTCTCTACAACGATAGTGCCCACAGCCTCACTGCCAACTTCAATTCCGAATTGTTCGGGAACATTTGATTCAGCCGAATGGCACTAGTACCATACTCACAATGCGAATCATGGCCCCACAAAGCTTCCATACCAGCTTTGTTCTTCCTGTTCCATTCATCAGGGATGGGTACCTTCGCTGAGCCAGTACTACCATTCATTTCATCATCTTCCTCTTCTTCGTCATCTTCGCCGATGGTATCATCAGGCTCCAACATTTTAGCTTCCTCTTCAGTCACCATATGGTCCACCCAATCCAAATGATCCACAAGTTGATCAATATCCTCCCCCTTTATCAGCCCAACCTTCTGCGCTTGTTGCATCCATGTGATCATTCCCCGCTGCTGCCTCAACCAAAGACCACCGGGCCGGGTTGTTCACCAGAGTCGATGTGTCGCTTCTCGCTCACACCAGTAGTACCCACCTCTTCCCTAGGGCAAGCTTGCACCAGCATCACACACTCAAGGCGAGATCCCTTGCACCACCTTAACCATTTCTGCCACAACTATGTTCGATCTACTTTCTTCAACTCCCACACAGCCAGATCACCCTTGCTACGCGTGAATACGATTTGGATGGTAACAGAATAAACACTTGGATTCAGGGAAAAATATTGGGTCAACCAAAGTTTTATATCACGAATGCTAACAGTATCGGGGGACAAGTGCTCGGCTATGGTGACCGCAAAGCTGCTTAAATCCACTCCATTCTACCCAATTTTTACTTCACCATCGCCATAATATACCCTAAATTTCACTGGTTTCGACATCACTACGATGACATAGACAAAATACATTTTTCCTTCACTACTAACATGTAAAATCAGTACCGTAAATTGAACAACGCTAATTAACTATCCCGCTATCAATACTCTAATATTATAATATTATAGCGCACATGTAACATCGCTATTTGCAACTAATATGCAGTGTTCAAAAAATCGGCCGATTAGCTTGTGACCGGAGCCATAAAGATTCGATTTTTGTGTTTTCGGTGAAAAAACATAGCAGACCGATTAATCGGGTCTAATCGGGCCTAATCTTTATTTTTTAGTATTCTAGTAATTACATCAATATATTGCCCTTGCTGACCAACCGATTAGTTTAGTTAATCCTCCGACTAGATGATTAATCTCTAATCCTAGGCCGACCGATCAGCTACCGATTAATGATTTCTTGAACATCGCTAATATGTAAAATCATTACTGTAAATTGAACAACGTTATAATATCCAAAATAATATCATTACTCTAAATTAAATAACTAAAATTGCTACTCTAAATTAAAGAACTAGAATCACTACTCCAAATTACAGAACTATAATCGCTACTCTATCGCTAATTTAAATTATACAACTAAATCGCTACTCTATTGCTACTCTAAATTGAAAAGGTGAAATTAGGCAAAGTTGCGATGTTACCTCCTCCTCCTTCTTCTCCTCCCTTCCTCTCCCTCTCCTTCCTCTCCCTCTCCTTCTCTCTCCCCCTCTCTCCTTCCCTCTTCCCTTCCTCCGGCCGGCGGCACTCCCTTCCTCTTTTTTTCTTCGGCGACGCTTGGTGCTCTCTGCAAGATCGATTGATCTGGCTTCGGCCACTTTTTACCGAGCTATTTTTGCCACACCGAGTGGCGACAACCTATTTTCACCGTACGGTTTGGCAAAAATAGGGTGTTCGCCACACGGTGTGGTGAAAATACCATTGATTCCCGTGTAGTAGATTAACTGCGAATTTCGGCTATTTTCGCCATACGGTTTGGCAAAAATAGGTTATTCGTCGTACAGTATGGCGAAGATGTATTAATTTTGCAAAAAAAAATTCTGAGTATTAAAACTGCAATTCTTTTTAAAAAAAGTATTATTTTAAAAAATTCCTAATAACTCCATCTCACGTGGTTAAAAGGCAGGTGCATGGTAGAACGGTATACAATTGATTATTTTGTGGTTTACTAACTATGGATGATTTATCATTTTAATTTATGAATACTTTCATATTGTTTTAATATTGATGATTAATCCATGAAATTTGAATGGTATAACATGATATCGATGGATATTACCTTGAAAGATAAAGGTGGTATCATATGCATCATGAGATAGAGATAGATGGTCTGGGTGGCATATATAGTCTACTTTGTGTGGACAATCCGATGAAGTGGGAAGAGGGAAGACCTATTGAGGTAAGCACTTCACAGGAGTGAAGATGAGGTCCTCGTGTGAAAGATAACAGGCTGGAGGTCCCCGCATGAAAGAGCACGGGCTTGAGTGAACACCGACAGGTATTGCACTCCACTATACCGGCATATGCTGAAGAGAGCATTTGCATTTGTATTTCAATAAATAAAGTTGAACTTTACATCAAGTAATATGGATAATGACATAAATGAGCTAATGATGATGGAATTGTTAATGTTAACTATTTTATTATGTACTTGCTGAGTTGTAGACTCATCCTTGCTTATTTAATATTTTTAGGTGAAAATTGAAGAAGACATGCATGAGATAGGAGTATCACCATTACTTCACGTGTAACATCATCTACCACAATTATCTAGTGAGCATACTTGGAATAATAAAGTGTCTAGTTGGTTTAGTTGTTAAACTTTTTTTCCTAATAATAGTCATGTGAACTTAGTTGAATTTATGTATTAATTGAGAAGTTCAATTGTTTATGTATTGTATATAAATATTCATTCTTTTTCATCGTTAATAGGTAAAGATTGCTCCCTAAAGCATGTGATATAGGCGTTCTCATGTGCGTGGACCCGATCGTTCTCAAGTGCGAGGATTTGGGCCTTCCCAAATGTGTGGTCTTGAGCGTTCTTCTTGGGCGTGTAGTTCCAAGTTTATTATTGTTAATGTTCTTGTTGATATTGTTATGCAAAGTCTTGTTAATCTTGTTTAATATCAATGATAATTATTTAGAGAAGCTTGTTGAAATTATTGATGAAACAATGGTAAAAATGATGAAAAAGTAGGATGAGTTAACATCTTACGCATTTAGGGTGCTGTGGTGTTACATAAAATCTTTACAACCATTCTCAGCAAGGTGGGTAATGCAAAGAGGAACTTGCCCAACCAAAAAACCAAGCTAATTGAGCTAACTCATGTGCCTGTAGGTTATGCTCTCTATTACCTAGATAATTTGCATATCTATAACAGGTGTTAATAAATAGGTCAAGTCATATGTAATGCGCGCTGTATGAAATTTGGTCTGAGGTTCTTGTTACAAAAAGCGTAATATAGGTTTTCTCGGTGGTGTTTTTTTTAAAAAAAATTGGCTAGTTAGGAGCTATCGACAAAATTGCGTAACCATAGGGTCATTTGTGCAAAAAAAACTGCTGGAGGACTTGTTCGTGTATTTATGAAAGTAGAAAACATAATTTCAGTTTTCTCGGTGGTGTTTTTTTTTAAAATTTGGCTGGCTGAGCCGTCGGCGGCGATCTATCCGCGATTGCAAAAAACCAATGAAGGACCTTTTCGCAAATATATGGAACTACAGGGTTTTTTTGTGCAAAATAACTGTGGAAGAACCTAAACGTAATTTTAGATTTTATGGAGAGCCTTTTCACAAAAATCCTTAACACGTGGGCAGTCTGGTTGCTCTCCAATTTCACACGTTTTAAAGAAAAGTATATTAGTAAGTTACAAACTTAAAAAACAATTAGAAAGTTAGAATGAGAACACCTTTTCAACTGAGCAAACAAAAAAATCTGTACCTTTTCTTTTTAATAATGTGTGCCTTCAATCCATTTCCGCAGTGGCTGTCTTCAGCTGAGGCCATCTATTATCTATTTTATTATTTTGAGTCCAGTAAAAAAGAGAAAAGAATAGGCATAAAGGAATCCACTCATCAAATCCATTCATTGCGCATCCACACATGTATTTAAAAAGGTTGTCAGCATTATGGCTAACTTTCTGCTCAACACTTGTAACACCTCAATTTTTGCATTCCATGTATTTAAATGGTATTTTGCACTTTTGAGAATTTTTGGAATTTTCTGGGATTTATTTGGATTTAATTTGAATTTATTCCCTCTAGAGATAATTAAATAATTAAAAGTTTTAAATAAAGTTTGTTGGAAATATTTTATTTAAGTCCAAAATGTCCCAAAGTATTTTCCAGAATTTTTCTGAGCATTTGCTATTTTTCTCGATTTAAATGAATTTCTAGAATTATTTTAAATATTAAAACGCTGAAAAACCCTAATGGGTTTCACTGTTTATTCGACCCGAGTCAGACTCGACTCTGACTCAAGCCCAACCGAGCCACGTTCGAACCAGACTCGAGCCGGACCTAAACCCTAATCCCGCGACCGTTGGATCTTGATCCAACGGCCGATAGAGCGGCCACGTCACCTAGTCCGAGCCGCCGGCGGATTCCACCACCGCGTGCGAGTGGGCCTCGTTTTCTGCGGATTTCACGGACGCCGAGGGGGCTATTTAATGCGCCGCCACCCGTGTCGTAACCCCCGTTTCCGTGCGCATCCGTTGCCCTAAGTCATCGAGCTCCAGCCACCGTAGCCTCGCCGCAATCGCTCGCCGAAGTTGTGCTAGGGTTCCGTTGCCGCCGTCCTCCACTGTGTTGGTGCCCAGATCCGAGACCATCGCTACGAGACGCATCTGGGGGGTATCATTCACTTCGCCGGAACCCGCCCCAAACGCCGCTGCCGTGGTCGTCGTCCCCAGCTCCGGCGACCTGCTTCGTCGCGCCGCCATCATCACCCACGAGCTTCGACCACCATCCGATCAAGATCAAACGCCCCAGGTTAGCCCACGTGGTTTCCCCTGTAGTGAACTAAATTAGATCATAACCGTTAGATCTAGATTGAACGGTGTGGATCAAATAGCATGTTGATAGTTCGTAAATAGCACGCCTTAGCAGACTCATTTTGGACCGTTGGATCTAGATCCAACGCATCAGATTAAGCCACGTAGCCTTACCCATAACAAACTAGATCTAATCTTGGCCGTCGCATTTAGATTGGATGGCTACGATTTAGCGTAAGTTCGGACCGCTTCGATTTAGCGTTTAGTTCAGACCGCTCCGATCTCGATTAGATCTGGACCATCGGATTTTGAATCAACGGTTTAGATGGAATAGCACGCCCGTGCGTGAGTGACGTCAGAAGTGACGTCATGATGACATCATCGGTGGGTCCACTCGTCAGCGACACATTATTTTTTCCGAAAAATATATTTTTATTTTTATCATTTCATTGCTGACGTCATAATACGGATTTTTCATTAGAAAGATAATTCGGCTGAAATTCAATTTTGGGCTGGCGCAAGCATGACATCATATTTCAGAATTTCCTGTAGAACAATAATTCATTTAATTCATTTAATTCGGTTTATTCTTTTTAAATCATTTTCAAACTTCAAATTGCTATAACTTTTGCATTTTAACTCCGATTTGAGTGATTCCAATTTCTAAAATTTTGTAAAATCAAGCTCTATTTGATTCTGAATTTTATTTGATTTTTGGACTTGAGTTACTCTTTGTTTTATTTATTTATTGCTATTTTTATCCGTTACAAGTAGACGTTGAAGTACCCGAAGGCTTCGAAGGTGAAGTTTTGATCCAGGAGCCAACTCAAGACCAGGAACCAGTACTCTTTGAAGGCAAGTTTTGCTTTGATCATATTGTTCCCACTTTCGAAAGTTATTTTGCTTCAGTTTATTGCATGCTAATTTAAGTAGAAAATGCTTTAATTATTTATGGGAATTAGTTATATGCCAATTTTGCTGTATGCCACCTTGTCATAAATAATTGTATGCCATGAACCCTTTTGTCACCTTAGTTATGTATTATGTAGTTGTACATTATTAGATTGCCAACATGGGTAATTAGACCACTGTAGTATAATGCTTAGCCCTGCCACGTAGATGACATGATTTTGGACAATCAACTATTAACGCTAACTTAATGAGATATGGAACATGTTTTGGAAAGTGTCATGTGTTATTGATGATGATGTTGATGACACGTGGTGCATGGTAAAGAACTGGGGTGGTAAAATGATTTGGACTGGGGCAAGTGGCAAGATTGATCTGGTGGGCCAGGATTGGTACGAGGAGAGATGTTTTGGTTCTTCGGGTAGTCTTGCCTTGGTCACCCTAAGGACTTAACCTTGTAAGCCTTTTAACTGAGTCAAGCATGCAACTACAAGTCTGAAATGGGACGGACCTAGTGGAGTAGGTTGCTAATAACTTGCATGTGATACCTCGGGGTGTCAACTATACCTTTTGTGTAGTTGTAGGGGGAGCGTACCAGGTGCTGCGGCATGGTACCCATCTAACGGTATGTTGGTCCCATACTTCGCCTCTGCTAAGTGTCGGGACCCGAATTTGCAAATCCAGACCCTCTGTGCATTCAGCACTAGTCCAGGATCACGCTAGTGCACACAGTCTCAACATTGGTAAATATCACAATCATACTCAACGAAATAATAAAGTATTTTATTTAGTTAGCCAAACTGGTTGCTCAACCTTAAGGTCAAGTTACAAATATATGCCACGCAGGGCGAAAACTTATTAAAAGAGAAATAACAGCAGCGGAAAATAAGATAACTTCGTGGCGCCATCCAGTATACCATAGACAACTAACTGGGCTCGCTCCCTAGTTAGACGGTTCCTCTTGGAGCTCCTCCTCCAAAGCTGGTGTAGATTCTTCTTCAATTGATGTTGTATTGTGGCAAGAGTGAGTACTTGATACTCAGCAAGTCATGCACAGAATGCAAGCTAATATTCTACATGCATGGCTTAATACAAAGGAATAGCTCATGGTTCATTTGCAGTAACAACATTTAACAAGTAACATAAGTAGATTCGAAAGCAATAGAAACAATATATTATCAATAACTTTTCCAGGAGTTAAATAAACATCTTTCCCATTCCTAATCCACATTTCCATCAACGTCATTCTTTAAACCAAACCATACTACCCAAGTCCAATTTGTTTTCAGGAAAATCTAACCCTTGACTGTAATCCCCGAGTAATGTCCAATGCCGCGGACGCGGCTATTCGAATAGATTTTACACTCTGCAGAGGTTATGCACTTTACCCACAAGTTACAACCAAACACCACGAAGGTGAGTGATTGTAACAAAGCCTTTCGGCAACTGCTAACTACACAAGTGAACCTTTCCGGTTTTTGCCATACACCATCCCTTCCCTTAACAGAGGCGAAGTATGAGACCAACATACCGTTGGACGGGTACCATGTCGTAGCCTTGGTACGCTCCCCATTCAAACTACACAAGAGGTGTAGTTGACACCCGAGGTATCACATGCAAGTTATTAGTAACTTACTCAACTAGGTCTGTCCCATTACGGACATGTGGTTGCACGATTGAGTCAGTTCAAAGGCTTGCAAGGTTAAGTCCTTAGGGTGACCAGGGCAAGACTACCCGAAGAACCAAATCAACGTCCTCGGTGTCACACTGGCCCACCATAACATTCTTGCCACTTGCCCCGGTCCAAATCTATTTATCAAACCCCCAATTGATTACCATGCACCACGTGCTATCAACATCAACATCAACAATACATGACACTTCTCAAAAACACGTTCCATATCTCATTAAGTCAATGTTATCATGTAATTGTCAAAAACATGTCACGTGGCAAGGCTAAGCATACTACATCGGTCTAATTACCCATGTTGGCAATTTAATAATGTCCAACTAATAATCCACAACTAGGGTGACAAGGGGTCATGGCACATAAATAATAATCAAGGTGTCATAGTGCAAAGTTGGCATTTAACTAATTTCCCAAAATTAATTAAAGTATTTTCTAATTAAACTAGCATGCAATAACTTAAATCAACTTAATTTCAAAATGGGATCAACATGGTCAAAGCACAACTTGCCTTCGAAGAGTACTTGCTCTTGGTCTTGAGCTGGCTCCTGGGTCAACACTTCACCTTCGAAGCCTTCTGGCACTTCAACGTCTACTCGTAACACGTGCCAATAGCAATCAATAAATAACATAGTATACAAAAGTGTTCAAAAGTTCAAATAAAATTCATAAAAAGAGAGAGCACATTTTTATAATTTTTTAGAAACTGGAATCGTCCGAATCGGAGTTAAAATGCAAAAGTTATAATTGTTTAAAGTTTAATGAAACCATTAATTAAATATAAACAGAGAAATATTAATAATCAAAAATTAATTAAAATTCATATTTGAGTAGTTCTCAATTTTATAAAAATTTAGAAATTCGAATCACTCAAATCGGAGTTGAAACGCAAAAGTTATAAGCGTTTGAAGTTTGAAACTATATTTAAATTCCATAACCGAATTAATTAAATAATTTCTTTTTCGGAAAAAGATTTATTGCGTCAGCATGACACGTGGACCAATCAGAGGCCACCATGTCACCTCGGGTCCATGGACTCGGTGCACGGTTCGGCTCGGTCCACCGTGGACCTGGTCCACGGCACGTGTGCCTCTGACAGGTGGACCCCACGGGTGACGTCAGCGCATGGCTCGGTCGAGGGCTCTGACACGCGGGTCCCATCGTGACGTCACGCTGACGTCACGGATGGCGTCACTGAGCCGCTGGGACGGTCGCTGACACGCTGGAAACCACACCGACGCCACGCTGCGTGGCGCCAGCGGCGACCGGCGGCGACCATCGACCGCGACGGTCAAGCTTCCGGCCACGTGGCTCGATCCGGACCGTTGATTTGAAAATCAATGGTCCAGATTAGACATGGGCCGCGCACGTTGCGGGCAATGTGGCTGATCTAGGCCGTCCGATTTGGATCGGACGGTCCAGATCCGATCGGGTTTCATCGCGTCGGGGGAGGGTGACACGGCATGTCCTGGTGGCCGACACATGGCACGCTGAGCGCCGTTCGATCTTGATCGAATGGTTGAGATCGTATCTATTGCTATGACGCGGTTCAATCCTAACTGTACGATCTAGATCTAACGGCTGACATTGGATCTAGCACGGTGCAGTCTGAGACTACGTGGCTTAATCTAAACCGTTGGATCTAGATCCAACGGCGGGGATTAGATCTGGAAAATGCAACATGCGGATTACCTCTCGGTGATGTGGCCAAATCTGGGGCGTTGGATGGCGATCGGACGGTGGAGGAGCTCGTGGTCGGCGATGGCTTCACGGCGGGGCTACGGCTGCCGGCGCTGAGGACGATGACACTCCGCACGGTGCTACAGGGCTCCTCCAGCGAGGTGAGTGGTCTCCACAGGCGCGGCTCAACGCGAGGGACTCAGATCTGACCTCCCACACGGTGCACGACGACGGACGACGGCGGACACCGAAGCAAAACCCTAGGCAACTACGGCGAGCAGTAGTGGGAAGACGGCGGCGGCTAGGGATAAGGCAACCGGGGCAAACGACACACGAGGGAAAGGCGCACCTCGGGCACGCGTCTGGGTCTTAAATGCCGGCCCCAACATCGAAATCGACGCAGAAATCGCGGCGGAGTCCGGCTCGGACACGGCCGGGCGACATGGAGCAATCCACGCCGTCCACGTGGCACGGCCAACGGCCGGGATCGCACGGGCGTGTCCGGGTCTGGCTCGGCCACACGTGGGCGACGTGGCGCAATCGTGGCCGTTGGATTGAGATTCGACGGTCACGCGCGTCAGGGTTTCACCGGCGCAGGTCGGACTCGAGTCGGACTCGAACTCGAGTCTGACTCGGGCTCGGTCGGTGGAACAGTACAAACCGATTAAATTTTCCAGCGATTTCAATATTCAAAATAATCTCCAGTAATTCATTTAATTCATGAAAAATAGCAAAATACTCAGAAAAATTCTAGAAAATATTTTAGGGCATTTGGGATTCAAATAAAATATTTCCAACAAAATTTTATTTGTAAAATTAAATTCTTTATTTATTTCAATAGGGAATAAATTCAAATAAATTCCAAATAAATCAAAATAAATCCCAGAAAATTCCAAAAATTCACAAAAGTGCCAAATTTTATTTAAATTCATGAAAAGCAAAAATTGGGGTGTTACACTGAGGGAAGGAATGGTATATAGCAACCGAAGAGGTTTACTTGTAAAGTTAGAGGTTTCTGAAATACTTTGTTATGGGCACTCGCCTTTGTGGTGTTTGACTATATCTTGTGGGTAAAGTGCATAACCTCTGCAGAGTGTAAAATCTATTCGAATAGCCAAGTCCGCGGTATTGGACACTGCTCAGGGATTACAGTCAAGGGTTAGACTTTCATGAAAATAACTTGGCTTTGGTAAATGGTTGGGTTGGGACTGAGAATTGGACTTAGGTTGTGAAATGTTTTACTTGTGATATGATTGTGGAAGTTATTACCTTACTATTCTTTTACTGCTTTGCAATCTATTACTGTATTCATGAATGTTGTTTCACTGCAAATGAACCATGAGCCTGTCCTTTGTACTAAGCCATGCATGTAGAATATTAGCTTTGCATTCAGTGCATGACTTGCTGAGTACCAAGTACTCACCCCTTGCAACAATACAACACCAGTTGAAGAAGAAGCGATGCCAGCCTTGGAGGAAGAACTTCAGGAGGAGCCGTCTACCTAGGGAGCGAGCCCAGTCAGTTGCCTGTGGTATACTGGAAGGTGCCACACGTTTCTTTATTTTTCCGCTGCAGTTATTCCTTTTAATAAGTTTCCTCCCTGCGAGGCGTACTTTTGTAACTTGACCGTAAGGTCGAGCAACTAGTTTGGTTAATTAAATAAAGTACTTTATTAATTTGCTGAGTATGATTGTGATATGTACCGATGTTGAGACTGTGTGCACTAGCGTGATCCTGGACTTGTGCTAAATACACAGAGGGTTCGGATTTGCACATCCGGGTCCCAACAATAATGGTTGCCCAATGAGGTCTCAATAACAATTTCATCATTATTCCACAAACTACCATTTTCTTATTTCTTTTTGTTTGAATAATGCTTGGAATTTGGTACAGTGGCATCTAAAGTTAGAGAAGGATAACATTTTGTACAACCTTCATCATTATCTAGATTTTCCCAGAAAACTATAACTTGGTGGGCTAGGTTTCAAATCTCAGAGGGATGAAATCAAAAATTTCAATCTAAATTTAAAACAAAATTTAAATCAAGAATTATTTTGGACTAGGATTTTCAAGATTTTGGTAGAAATCATCAAAATTTCGATGAAATTTACCAAAATTGGTAATTTTCATCCTCCTGTGAAAGGTCGCCCAAGGGCACAAATGATTTGGAAAAAAATATAAGTGCATGTGGGCTATCTTAGCTCAGTTGGTAGAGTGTCTCGGCCTTGAGCTTGTGGTCCTGAGTTTGAGTCCGACGCAGGGCGAAAATTTTTATGCAGTGACGGGCTTGCGGCTCGATCAGGTTGCGTTGCGTGCTCGTGCGGGGCAGCAGCGGGCGGTCACTAGCCAATCTGACACCTGTAAGATCAAGGATGTTAACTAGGGGGTGAATATGCGGTTTTAAAAGTTTACTCTTAAAACACTTTTGGGCCAAAACCAAGATTACATGCAGAAATATAAATCAAATTAGTTTGTCCAATTAAAGCCTAAATCATTTAGTCTCAACTAAGTACATCAACAACCTAAATCTACTCCTAGATTGACAAGTAAGCAATTCAATTCTAGGAATGTAAATTGCAAGAATGTATATATGCAATAGAAAGCAAACCACAATTGACACACAATCTTTTTACTGTGGTGTTCAGAGACTTGCTAGTCTCCCTTAATCCACGTTGAGGTAAGGCCAAACAAATTGGATCAGCTCATGAAATAAGCCAAGTACCTCAATTTCACTAGCGGTAGCTCTTTCCCCCTCCGAGTAGGCGAGCTCCAACCTTCACAACTTACCGGGCCTTATCATAAGCTTCTTTGAGAAGGCTACCGAGCGACGATGCCTCCACGTCGTCTAGGTATCGGTAAAAACCAATAGTCACCGGAGGAATAGGGACCATGACAGGAGGCCCCCTGTGCGGTTGCTGGCGGCTGGGGCTAGAGGTGTGGGGCCAGGAGCCACGCTGGGTGTAGCAACGCCTGATCCAGGCGACCGTGCGTCGAGGGAGGGTGCCAAGCCGGCACTGCTGGCAACAACCCGGGGCGAGACGCCAGCGGGGGCAGCAGGGCCGGTTTGGGCGGGCGACGAAGGACTTGGGCTGGATCCACTGGGAACAGCCCATGACAGGGGGCTAGTGGGAGCAATAGGTCCAAGAGGAGAGCTGGGTCCGACGTCGCTGACAGCAACCCAAGGCAAGGGGCCATCGGGGGTAGCGGAGCTGGGCCAAGCGGAGTCGGGCGGCCGCTGGGCCGTGGGTGAAGATGGCCCAGGGTGGCTGACACCTGCAGAAGAACGCGGCCCAATAGGCAGCGTGGGAAACTCCATTTCCAACAAAAAATCCAGGTTAGTATCAACAACTGGCGTGGACGCCAATTGGACAAAGGGGATGGAATTCTCATCGAATGTGACATGTCGGGAGATGATGACCCGGTTGGAGCTCATGTCAAGGCACTGATAACCCTTGTGCTCAGAGGAGTAGCCAAGAAAGGTACACAGCGTGGAACGCGGTGAGAGTTTGTTGGCAATGGTGGCAGAAAGGTTTGGGTAGCAGCGACAACCGAACACACGAAGGTGAGTGTATGAGGGTGGAGATCCATAAAGGGCTTGGTGAGGGGTGGAGAACTGAAGTGTTTTGGTGGGGTGTCTATTGATGAGATAGGTGGCGGTGTGGAGAGCCTCAACCCAGTACTGGGGAGGCATGCCAGTCTCAGTAAGGAGGGTGCAGACGACATTATTGATGGTCCGAATGGAATTCTCAGCCTTGCCATTTTGCTGAGATGTGTAGGGACACGACATGCAGAGGGAAACACCATGGGTGAGAAAGAACGAACGAGCCGAGAGGTTGTCGAACTGACGTAAGTTGTCGCATTGGATCATTTTAATGGTGGTGCCAAATTGTGTGTGGACATGCGCTAAAAAGTGGAAGAGGGTGGCAAAGGTATCCAACTTTAAGCGTAGAGGAAAAATCCAGAAAAAATGAGAGCAATCATCAAGAATAACTAAATAATACTTATAACCAGATACACTAGCAACAATGGAGGTCCACATATCACAATGTATTAAATCAAAATTCTGAGTAGCACGAGAGCTAGACTGCGTAAAGGGTAAACGAATGTGGCGACCCAACTGGCAGACATGACATAGAGTGTCAGTGGGGCCATGATGAAAGGAAATAGCTGTGGAGCAAGCTAAATGATGAAGGGAATCAGCACCAAGGTGACCAAGACGATGGTGCTAGAGGGTGGCGCTCGTGGTGAGCATGGCGTGTGGAGCAATCAACGATGGCAGCAGTGGATAGAGATTGCCCGAACTATTGCACCTGGCTATCACGCTCCTGGTGCAAAGCTCCTTCACAGAAAGGCCTATGGGTCAAACTCAACGGAACACTTATTATCAATCGTAAAACAACGAACAGAAATTAGATTTTTGATAATTTGTGGAGTGACTATCACGTGGCGAAGTGTGAGAGGACTGTGTGCAGTGGGAATGTGAGTGGAGCCAACTAAAGTGATAGGAATCAAGGAACCGTTGCCAACGACAATGCTAGAGGGAGAGGAACACGAGTGATGGGAGATGGAAAGGTTACCAGCATCAGACGTGAGATGATTACTGACACCTGAGTCCATGTACTAGGTGGTGGAGGGCGGTGGAGTCAGCTGCATCTTGCTGAACGCGCTGGCGAGTGCAGCCTGATCCCATCCACCGGGGCTGCCCATGGCAGGGGCGGGATGCTGCTGTGGCACGCCGGGGAAGCCCATGGGGTAGTCGTGCGGTCCCTGCATGGGACTCGACAGGATGGCACCGTATGGAGCTCCGTAGGAGGTCACAACACTGCCAGTAGGGGAGCCGCTGTACCCAGCACCGAGAGTAGTGAGGGCACTGGGCGCGGGCAGGTCCTGCTGGAAGGACTAGCGAGGCACACGACCACTAGGTCCCTGGTGCGGCGTGCTGGTGGGGCAGACCTACACGGTTCCCGTCCAGGGATTGAAGGAGGGAGGCCAGCAACCTTGTGGCGCCCGGTTGTCGCCACCATTTCGATTGTTGCGGCATCAACGATTGTTGGTGCAGTTGCCGCCCACCATGGCCTGACTGCCGCCGCCGCCAGTGGCTGTGCTGCGACTGGTGCCCTGTGAGTTGGGCGCACCAGCTGCAGGACCGGGGGCGCCACTGGTGGAGGCAGCCAGCATGCCACCAGCGGGCGGGCGAGCGCTTGTGGAGAGGAGAGCCGTGGAGGGCCCCTTCGCCTTATCGTTGAAGGTGAGCACCTCAAGAAGGAGATCGTTGTGGACTTGGTCGAATGACGGGAATGTCATTTGGCGCTTGGTGAAGGATGCCAAGTTCCCGAACCGTTCATTAACGCCGCGGAGAGTGGCCAGAACGAGAGTCCGATCAGGGACGTGTTCGCCGAGGCTGCCAAGCTGATCTGCCATGGATTTAAGGCAACGACAGTAATCAAAGATGGATAGATCACCTTGGGCGAATGTGCGACACTCCGTGTCAAGCAACAGGGCCCGTGTTTCCTTGTTGCCAAGAAACATGTCCTCGAGAGCAAGCCATACGGCCTGGCTGGTGGGCTGATGATCGGGGTCGCTAGAGGTCATGACAATCTCAAGGAGATTGGCGGAGATGGTGCCAAAAATCCAGGAGATCACGACGCAATCCATGTGGCCAGGGCGTGATGTCGGGGTGGACGTCATTGGAGAGTACGTGGTCGGTGAGGGCGTACTTCCCGAGGGTGATGAGGTGGAGACCACGCCACTTGGGGTAGGAGGTGGAAGCAACGTCAAGGACCATGGGAACAAGGGCCTTGATGTTCGTGAGGGTGACCGCCTGGGCGTGAAGGCTGGTGACAAGGATGGCGTCGGCTTCAGCGTCGCAGCGAGCGCACTCAGTAGCCTCGTACTTAGCATCAAGACAACGACACTTGGTGGCGACCTCGGCCTCGGCGCGGCGCTGGGCTTCATCAGTGATACGCTAATCTTCCAGGGCGCGTTGGGCGGCGGCAGCACGCAGGTCCGCAACCTCCTTGCAGAGTTGCTCGAGCTCGAAGGTAGCACCGGTCATGAGGGCGATGACGCTTGGCGGCGTTGGTAGATGGGAAGGGCGGAAGCGTTGGGTCTAGAACAGGCGTTTTGTGTTTTTTCGGGTCATGGGGACTGGTCTGACTGGAAATTGCTTGGTGGTCAGACCACAACAGTCAGACCAGCATGGAACATATGCGGTTAGACCAACCTTTAGTGGTTTGTTCGGTCCCTCAATAGTGGTTAGACCAGTCTTGATTCTGTAGGTTGAGTGCTGTTATGGGAATAGGTCTAGGGTTGTGTTAATGTTCCATATAAGTTGCATAATGCATTTTATGGACTGACTTGGATCAAGTTGGAAGCAACCTGTGCCTGAAAATATGCTTGGGATATTGTTGTGTAGGTGGCTTGGAGTCAACTATGATCGATGGTGAGAAGGATTGAAGCTTTGTTACGAGAATCATTGTCCAGTATGGTCACAGAAGCTGGATAAGATGGATGGACTCAACCAAGACGTAAGATGGACAAGGACCATAGAAGGCACAAGTGGTCAAGGTCGAGCGGGTCATGTGGCACATCAAGCAACTTGGGCCCATTTGCACGCGAACAAGGTTCGATGGTTCAAATGCGTGTGAGGTTAGCGGGAAGTTGTTGTGGCCACATGGAATTAAGATGATGAAGTATGGGTGATGCTTCGAGGTGAAGGCATTGGGAAACGTCGATTGTGGGGCAAAGTGGTCCTTGTCCAAAAACCAAAAAAGCAAGTAGTTTGCAAAATTACCGCATAGGCATTTTGTGAAATTATGGGCGAGGCCTAAGTGGATCAGGTGAAGGAGACTTCATGCAAAACAAGACGATTGATTCGGGCTATTGGAGCTAAGGTTGAAAACACTGCTTTGAGAAGCATACATGTGTGTAAGAAGCCCGTTATATGTAGGGTTTTCAGGTTTACACATGAGTTAGTGGATAGAATCCACTTTGTATCCATATTTTAGGGTTTCATGTGAGCATCAACTATATAGCACGGCATTTGAAAGGATGAGGTTAAGATTTGCGCCAGAGCCTCCAATAGAGAAATTAGGATAAGTGAGTGTTCCCTTGGGGTTTTGTTCTCTAAGAGGACAGGCTATAATCATATATCTTCAAGTAGTAATAGAAGATCAAACTTATTCTCTCATAGTTTATTTGCTTTTTTGTGTGGTTTATTTGCTTCCTTGTGGTGATATATATTGGTATCTTCTTATTATAAGTTAAGTTGAAATGTGATTTGGTTTCCTAAGGGATGTATGATTTCATCTTGCATCATCTTTAGAAGCTAAATCTCACAAACTTTAATAGATTGCATTTTCTCCTTTTTGCCTGGTTCTTGACCTCTCTTCTGGATAAATACTGTTAGAACTTTAACAACGATCCTTGAGATGTTGGTTGGAATGAGTTCTTGACATCTAAAGGAAGCTAGGTTTCAAATTTGATTGAGTTTGACTTGGTAAACTAAAAGTTGTATGATTTCTTAGTTTTGAAATCGTGCTAATTCAAGTCAAGGGTGTGGTCAGATTACAATTTCCTTGCCAGTTAGACCAGCCACCGATTAGACCGCACGTTGGTTGGTCGTCAGACCGGACAGGCAGGGAAGTTGCTGTTCTCGCTGGTTTTTGGTTGTTCGTGTTCGCTTTCATGGATTGCAACGTCAATTTTGACCTTTTTAGCTCTCTATAACTATTGAACTAATAAGATTGTTGAATACCAAGAGGGAAAAGGTGTCAAGAGTCATTCATTCCCCTCGATCAGACTACCAATCTCTATCCTACATTACCAATTCTAAAAAAAACTATGGATCTAAATTAAAATAGATTATCCGTAGGTGACTTAATATATATCGAAGGATAGTTAAGTAAAGTATAGATTAAATTAAGCCACCCCAATGCCAAACTAGTTTTTTTTAAAGCAGCTAAAGCTGAGAATAATTAGAAGGAGAAAATATGGTTTATAAGGTTTTTAAAGAACCAGTTACAAGGTGCAAGAGAATGCACCCAACAAGCAAGGGGAGTGGGAAAAACAAGGTAAGGAAACATGACTTAGAAAAAGGGTAGGATCCTTATAAAAGGTGATGTAGGAGCTTTCTAAGGTTAGACGCTCCCGCTAGAGTCTAGTTTATTGCCTCATCTTTGATTGCTTGAAGAATCTGTTCGTTGGTAGCCCAGCCTCTTTGGAAAATTCTGTTGTTACGCTCTTTCCACCATTCCTAGCATGTTAGGATGATCAAGGTTTTAACGCCTTTCCAAAAGCTCCTTTGGCCATTAATGCGTTGTAGATTCCACTGCTCAAGGTGAGTTGATGGCTCCCATCGGTCCGGTCACAGCGATGGTAGGCGCACCCATCGCGCAATATATAGCCATAGTCGTCGAACCTCAAGGCAATCAACAAATAGGTGGAAAACCATTTCTAGGTTCTGGCATCACATTTGACAAAAATATAGGTTGGGTCATCCCCTGAGCTGTAAATGCTGTGCCTTCCATAGCTGGTTTTACTGTGCTAGCCAGTGGAAGATCTTACAGCGTGATGGTGCTCATGTTGACCAAATTGTATTGGTGAAGTATTTTTGGATGGTACCACTGAACTGCAAGTGGTATGCTAACCTAGCTGAGTAGACGCCACTAGAGGTTCGCGTCCAAACAAAGGAGTCATCCATTCCCAGGCGTAGAGGTACTGATTGAATCTTGGACCATAAGTCGACGTATTCATGTAGCAATTGGGTCGTCAAATGATGACGGATGTCTTGTATCCAGTTGTTGTTTGTAGGGAATTTGCCACAAACCTTGTCTTTCTCCTGAAGTGTTTGTATAGGCGTGGTGTGATCTGAGAGGGCGCTACACCTTGCAACCATTTAGAGGTGCAGAAGGTTGTTCTTTGACCATTTTTGATGGTGATTTTTGTGGCCGCTGAGAAGAGTTGTTGGTCAGTGTAGTCACATGGCGTTGGTAATCCAAACCAAGGTCTTCTTGAATCCGTGTGCGTAATCTAGAATCAGCATAGCCGAAGGGCTCATGCGAACCTATCCAGTTCCAGCACTCCCTGGTCGCCCATGTTGAGCGGCTGACAACAAGTTGCCCATTGCACCTTACAGTTTCCACCGTACAACACACTGTTTCCAGTCCAAAAGAATTTTCTCCTTAATTTGTCAATATCCGTAATGAATTTCTTAGGCGCCTTAAGTGCGACGAATAGATAGATCGGAATCGACGAGAGGATGGATTTAACCAAGGTGAGGCGGCCCCCCAAGGTGAGATGTTCTGTTTGCCAGGCTGCAAGCCTTCGCGCGACTTTATCAAGGATGGGTTGCAGGTGGACACGCCGTAGTTGCCCTAGCATGAGGGGCATCCCCAGATATTCAAAGGGAATTGTGAGATGATACCAGTGAATGGTTGAATGATTTTTTCCAGGTTTAGGTCCTGACACTAGATTGCCGCTATGGAACTTTTTTGCAGGTTTACCCGCAAGCCCAAGGCATGCCCGAAGCGCTACAGGATGGCAATTACAACTTGTAATTCTTCCTTGACCGGATTTAGGAAGATGACAACATCATTTGCATAAGGTGAAAGCCTGAGCGAAGGTGCCATTCCTTTCAAGGGTGATAGGACTTCGTCTTCCGTGGCTTTTTTGAGATGTAGTGAAGTGGATCTATGGCTAGAATGAACAGGTACGAGGATAGTGGGTCGCCCTAGCGTAGCCCATACAGGTGCCTAATTTGCCACCCCAGCACCCTGTTGAGGAGTACAGATGAGGAGATCATGGCAAAAGAAGTAGAAATCCACTCGCTCCACCTTGGCCTGAAATCACGTGCCTATAGGAGGCCTAGGAGGTATTCCCAAGATACAGAGTCGAAGGCTTTCTCAATATCTAGTTTTAGCATTAAAATGAGGGGGGTGCGTTCGATGATAAGTCCTTGCTCGATTAAGAACCCACAAGAAATTTTCTTGGATACTTCTCCCTTTGATGAAAGCACTCTAGGAGTTTGACATGAGTGAGTCAATGTGTGTGGATAGTATGTGTGCGAAAACTTTGGACAGGATCTTTGCAACAGAATGGATTAGACTAATCGGTCGGTAGTCTGCGGCCTGGCCTGAACCCTCTTTTTTTTTGAATTAAGGGGATGAAGGACATGTTAAGTGTGGCAAAGTCCCTTCTGTGGCAATTTTGGAAGCAGTGGAACACAACCATGATGTCATTCATGATGATATCCCAGCATTGGTTGTAGAAAACTCTAGTGAAACCATCCGGTCACGGGGCCTTCTCTACCGAGGAGTGGAAGATTGCGTGTAGAACCTCATCCTCTGTGAAGTCCGCATCTAGGTGTCGTAGGTCATGGGCTCGGAGGTTTAGGCATTGCTAGTTGATGTCTTGAGAATGCAAATTTTTCACACCCAACATCGATGAGAAGTGTCGGAAGAGTATGCGTTCTTTGTCTTTATAGTCCTGGTCTGTCTGTAGGGACTGGATGAAATTTTTTCGGCTGCGTCCATTGGCCTTGGCAATATTAAGGTTGTTGCAAGTGTCTAGCTCAAGGAGAGCTCGATCGCATAGCTAGCTTGCTCCAAGCCTATGAATGCGTGATGCGGCCATAGCCAGGAAGCTTCAAGCTTCTTCATGCGCGTCACTGTACCAGCGATGCGCGATGACAAGCCTAACCATAACCAACCCCAGAGAGCGAGAGAAACGACTGCGTGGTTGGCTGCGTTGTCGTCCATCGCCATGTGTGGTTTCTTTTCAGGGAGGAGATATCGATCAGAAGTTTTAGTCCCACCTCAAAGAGAGGGGATGAGTTTGTTAGCCTTGTTTCCCTGATGGCTATGTCTCATCAGATGGATGGTAATAACCAGGGTTCACAATTTCGCGGTAAACCGCTCGGTTTTTGCGAAAACTGAGCGTACCGAGCCGGCTCGGTAATTGAAACCGAGCGGTTTACCGCCCAAATTCAAATCCAAAATTAAAAATTTCAAAAAATTTGAGAAAATTTGTGAAAAAATTCCTAAAATTAGTATTAATTCGTATATTACCAATGGTGAAAAAACTTTTAAAAAAAATGATGTTTGGAGATGTTTTAGAGGTATTACAAATAATGAAAATAGAAAAATCAAAAAGAAAAAGAAAAAGGTGGCATGTGGGCTGCTTGGAGATGTTTTAGAGGTATTACAAATAATGAAAATAGAAAAATCAAAATAAAAAGAAAAAGATCATGCAACAATATTATACTAGTATATATAGCATACATACTATCCGTAGCCCCGCAGGTAATGTTTCATTTGCATATTTCATTTCATTGTAACTTTATATTATACTAATATAGCATCCATACAGGTCCAACATGGTCTATGCCTACTTCACAACTTCAATTAAAAAGTATTATAACGTAAATGGTGTTGACAATTGAATGGTAATGAAATTGCTACGTGGTTATGTAAATATGTGTCTTTGCACCTGTGTGATTGCAATATTGCAATGAAAGATTATTTATTGATATATTATTTTGAAATTTCTAATTTACAATTTCTAAATGTCTAAATTATAGCGGTTTTTCCTCTCATTTTTCGCGGTTTTTACCTAAATCGATCGGTTTTTCACTCAAACCGAGCGGTTTCTGTTTTCTCGGTTTACCTAAAAAACCGAGCGGTTTTTCGCACAAACCGAGCGGTTTTTCATCAAAAACCGTGGTTTTCTCGCAAAAAATTATGTGAGTTTGACCCGAATTCAAAATGATTTGAAATTGCAAACCATTCGGTTTTTCGCGGTTTTCGCACGGTTTTTCGCGAAAATCGGTACCGCTGGGCTAGCGAAATTAGGGTTCGAAATGGCTTTGTGAACCCTAGTAATAACAAAACACACACCACACACTGATGATATGCTTGATGCTAAAAGTGTAATTTTTTTTGGGACTTAATTGTTGGCTTTTAACCAAGATCAACACACATGTGTGACGGCAAAAGATCAACAATAAGCACGAAAAACTCTCGAACACATATTTTGGTGGAGCAGCACACCTATTACCTTTTCTTGCTCTCTTATTTGCTTGCTTCTTGCTTTTTTACTTACAAAACTCATAATTACTTCTGAATTTATATATAAACTATAACCCTAAAAAACAGAATAGAATTCTACTTCCTTATCCAAATCGAACTCTTCATCCTAATCAGATCAGACACAAGATTAACTCTAACATTCACCCCCTTATAACATCTAATTTACAGTCGGTCTCAACTAAGACTTACCCAACTTTTACTCGACACAGGTTGGTGAACACATTTTCTCATCCTATACTTAACTCAAGATAGTGAACATATCCTCTCAACATCTTGGCCTCATTTTCGATGGACATGACTCAGGACGGCGAATACATCTCCTCAAATGTTAATTCCAGACACATCTCCCACGAATTCAACTTAGGACGGTGAACACACACTTCTCTTCAACATCCTAAACTCGGCTTACTTACTTGATTGAAGACAACGAACACACATCCTCAACATCTTGAACCATGATATCTTGTTGACACAACAAACACAAGAACCGTAGCTTTGGTCGCTTTTTTAATGAGACATACAGTTGACCGTCAATACCATCTTATCAGACGGTTATCAACGACTCTCATCAATAATAGGTACCAAAAAGACATTTTCTTCTCTCTTTTCTCTCTTTCTCCACCCTTTCTTTTCTCTCTCTCATCTATCTCTTCTTTTTGCTTTGCTGTCACTTTTTGCTGGGAAAAATTGGTATTGTAGACAACATGTATCCCGTATTTACAAATGTACACAACAAGTTTGGCTATTTACAGAAATCTCCACTTTACCCGAAAATAGGAATTTCGTTTAGTCTTTCCCGAAATTACTATTTTTGTTTTCAGAGTATTTGAAAATCTGATTTTCGGGTATAGTGTACACAAAATTGCATTTTTCGGGTACAGGCATAACCGAAATTCCCAATTTCGGGTATGAGGTGCCACCTCATACCCGAAAATGCTGAATTCGGGTATGACCTCCCCCCCATTTTTTTATTCCTTTGGCTGAACGACATGCATGCGCATATATGCCTAGGATTCGTTTTTGCTTTGGCCAGGGGATTCGTTTTTGCTTTTTCGCTTTGAAGGAGACGGTGCGAGTTCACGGGAGAAGGAAGCACATGGCATGTTGGTTCACGGGAGAAGGAAAGCATCTGCATGCGTTTGAGAAAAGAAGAGAAAGCAAGAGGATTAGACGGCGATTTGACAGATGCCAATTACTTTGTCTCCCCGTGATTAAGGAGGAAGAGCTGCTCGCGGGTCTATAAGAAGAGGAAGCAGTTGAGAAGAAACGCAGCGCGCGGTAGAGGTTGGGAGAACCGAAACTCATTTCCTTTGTTCGTTGTTTTGGTTCATAGAGTGAGTAACGTTTTTTTTGTAGAGATTGTTGAACATAGAAGCTCGGGAGCCAACTGGCGCGAACACACGACATCGGTGTATTGACTGTACTACATAAACGGTATGTATTTTCTTTAGATGAATTTAGGATGGCAGTAGTTTAACAGATATGGTGTAGTACAAAAATATAGCAAATTTATTAATATTTAGGATGTGGATGAGAGCTGTGGCTAAACTTGTTATGTTAGTGTTTATTATTTTCGTTTGTGAAGTTTAGTACTGTCGTTTACAGTGTAGTGGAGTGTTAAGTTTGTGTTAATTGTTAGGACGGTATTAGAAAAAATTAGTGCCATGGTATTAGAAAATAGTACTAGCCTGATATTAGCAACATTTGAAAGAACGGTAGTACCAAAACATAGTACCACGGTATTCGAAAAATTAGTAACAAAATTATTAAATTAGTAGCACACTATGAGCACATGGTACCAAAACATAGTACTACGCCATTAGCAGCACGGTGTTGGAAAGAAATTAGTAACAAATTTAGTAGCACGGTGTTGGTACGAATAATTAGCAACAAAATTTTTGTGGAAGTGAAATTTTAGTCACTTATTTCATTCGTGTTTTTATTTTGCAGGTATTCTTCGGGTATATTTAATGGTACATTGCTTGAGCTCCATTGATCTTTGGTAGCATCGAGAAGGTTAGTTACTAATCTTTGTGAGCAATAGTATATTATGGACAATGTAGTGTTAGGTTAGAGTTAAGAATTCAGATTTGTGCAATTTATTAATGTTGCAGGCAGTGCAGCGTAGTTTTAAGTTAGGGTTAGTTATTATGACAGTAGTAGAAAACATTACTGCCATGATTAGCAAAATTAGTACGATGGTGTTAGCACTAATTAGCAACATTAGTATGATGGTGTTTGCAATAATGAGTAGGACGGGATTAGCAATAATTAGTAATACTGTGTATGTTTTTGCACTACATGTGGCGAGAAGATAGTCCGCTGCAAAAATAACTTGTGGGAAGAAACGTCTTCTTGTGCTGCGTTTGTACTACCATAAAAGGTATGTTTTCTTAAGGGCAGTAGCATGAAATATAATTTATGTGGTAAATTTGTGCTATTTACCATTGCTGTGGACACTGTAGTGTAGTGTTAGTTTAGGGTTAAATGTTCGGACGGTAATAGAAAACATTAGTACCATGCTATTAGGAAATATTAGGGCAATGTTAGCTAAAATGAGCACCGTGATAATATCAAAATTTGGTGGTACCATAGTAGCATTAATCAGTACATCGATATTAGCAAAGTGGTAGCTAAAATATAATGAGTATATGACAGTAGTAGAAAACCTTACTACCATGATTAGCAAAATTAGTACGATGGTGTTAGCAATAATTAGCAAAATTAGTATGATGGTGTTTGCAATAATGAGTAGGACGGGATTAGCAATAATTAGTAATACTGTGTATGTTTTTGTACTACATGTGGCGAGAAGATAGTCCGTTGCAAAAATAACTTGTGGGAAGAAACGTCTTGTGCTGCGTTTGTACTACCATAAAAGGTAATTTTTCTTAAGGGCAGTAGCATGAAATATATTTTATGTGGTAAATTTGTGCTATTTACCATTGCTGTGGACACTATAGTGTAGTGTAGTGTTAGTTTAGGGTTAAATGTTCGGACAGGAATAGGAAACATTAGTACCATGCTATTAGGAAATATTAGGGCAATGTTAGCTAAAATGAGCACCGTGATAATATGAAAATTTGGTGGCACCATAGTAGCATTAATCAGTACATCGATATTAGCAAAGTGGTAGCTAAAATATAATGAGTGGCACGGTATCAGGAAAATAAAGTGAAACCATAATAGCAATAATCAGTACGTCGAAAATTTTAGAAATGAGATGGAAAATTTTAGGTAGGAATAGGGTCTTGTTCTTCCATATTTTAGTATGAGATGTTATAATGATATTTAATTAAGTGTTGTTGAACAATTATGATATGTTGTTGGTATGGTAATGTTGCATAAAATGTTTGTTCTTTTACGTGTATTAGCATGAAATATAAGATTAGTACATTTTCCCTGCACTCACTCCTATGAAATGTTAAAACAGCGGTGGGAACAAGGTCAAAAGAGCTATGAAATGTAGCGTATATTTTTTCAGATTTTTAGTATAACTTTCCAACTGAGTTAGCCTGGTTCTGTAAAAATTAGAAGTGAATTTAGCGTATATTTTTTTTAATAAAATTCTGACAACAACACAAGGTCCAATTTCATATTTCCGGTTTTCGATTTATCAGAGGGGTAAAAAGGTCTTAATAATTATTGAAAATTTTTTAGAGAGGTTATCAGGACAATGGTAAGTTCCAATAAAATTTTGAAGTCAGAAGGATAAGTATTTTTCTTATAGAAATTATTTTAGTACAAATCTCAGATTTTTCGAAAACGTTTCTTTTAATCTCTAAGGGTATTAAAACACTTTTTTTCTGAAATTTTTACCAAAGGTAGACAGTGTTAGGTAGAGTAATTAGTAAAATTTTTAGCTCTGGACAAGGTAGCAAACTTTGGAATAAATTCTGACATTGCTGTCTTTTCACATGTTTTAAAGAAATTTACTTTGTAAATTTGTAAATTACTTTTCGCTGAAGTATAAGCTTTTCACAGCTCATAATACGAGATCAGGTGCATTAACACGAAATATGAAATATGACTTCCATGAAAAGTTCGAATGATATTTCGTGAAATGTTATCGGAGAAATATTTTGTGTTTAGTAACTTTCAATATTATGTGTGTGCGACAGACGGACATGCCTTTCAAAATTTATTTCGGCGAACGTCCCGCAGTGTTGCATGGGAGATTCGTGAGCATTGACAACTTCCTGCATGTAGATAGCAGTGTAGCCACCCCGAATGAACTGTGGGAGCTGAAATCACATGTCCTCGCTCTGTTTGGTGCGAACCCTGAGACGCACAGAGTTCGTCTAGAAGGGGTTCGCCCACGATTGGTCCCCAACACCTCGACGGTTGTGCACACGCTCTTTCCGTTACGGAGCGAAAGCGCGTGGGCTTTGTATGTCCACAAAGCGGGTGGAGAGAATTTCGAGGTAGGAGTGTACGTGGAGATATTGCCACGGCACGATGCCGGAGCGGTGGCATCTACTTCCGAAGCAGTAGAACATGGGATATCGCGCACACCACCCGAACCAGACATTGTGGAGGAGGGGACATTAGGGGGAGTGGAAGAAGAAGCCGAGGCGGGGGAGGTTGATGGGGAATGCATGGATAATGAAGACGGCGGAAGTGGGGATGAAGAAGCGGCGGGGAATGATGACCCAAGACCGGCTGTCAAGATTTCCAGGGCATGGGTCTGCTGAATTGTACCATGGCGGATTACAGTAAGATATCCGCGTCGCAGTACGCCCAGAACCATGTCCAAACTGGACAAGTGTTCGCTAACAAGTTGGAGGCCATTCACTTTCTTAGCAACTATGCCGTCGTGACAAGACGGGAGCACACTCTTCACCGTTCGGACAGGACGCAGTATGAGGTTAGGTGCAAGAAGTATCCGGATTGTCCCTTCTTTGTGCGAGCTCACAGCCCAAGCACGTAGACCACTTTGAGATACGTGCGTACATGCCTCGTGACGTGCACGAGAGGAGTCCATAAGGAACATGAGCGGACTTGTGGACGCGAGGTTCATAGCCCAACTCCTGGCGACCGTCGTTGGAAGCGACATAGAGATGACTTCGTAAAATTATGGAGGAGGTGCGAGTAGAAATGGGATGGTCATCACGTATCATACGGCCTGGAGAGCGGCGAAGGCATTGAAGATGCTTGTTCGGGGTTTTGAGGAGTCTTTCAACTATGCCCCTAGGTTGCTACGGAAGATAGCCATGACGAACCCGGGCACACAGTTCGCAGTGGCTGATGAGCCCGTCATGCTGGAAGACGGGTCCTTCAGCCCGATGGACCGGTACCTCTTCAGGGTATTCTGGTCATTCGGGCAATGCATCGAAGCTTTCGAGCACCGCAGGCGATGCTATGCGTGGACGGGACATTCCTGAGTGGGAAGTTCCACGACGCCGCTAATCGCTTCTCGCTGCAGATGCAAATAACCAGATCCTCCCGGTGGCGTTCGCTCTCGTGGAGAGCGAGAACAATGATAGTTGGTTGTGGTTTCTGACTCTACTGAAGGGCCGGGTCGTCGGTCCCCGGGAGCGCGTGTGCGTTGTCTCAGACCGGAACAAAGGCCTTCTCCACGCGTTGGATGTCTTGCACGACAGCACTACCTCCGCGACGAGCTGGCCCGATGTCGAGAGAAGATGGTGCATGCGCCACCTTGGCGCGAACCTGTACACAAGGTACAAGAACAAGGCGTTGGTGAAGAGATTCAAAGCTATGTGCTTGTAGAACCAACAACACAAGTTCAACGCGATATGGACGCAGCTGAACAAGACCACACAGAAGATGATGGAGGACGACCAATCCCAGCAATAGCAACTCCTTTCGCAAATGGTGGGAGGCCAGACCGTGTATTCTAGAACTCGGCCCAGCTTCAGCCAGTGGATCGCGGGGAAGCCAGCGGAGCGGTGGGCGCTACTCCACGACACGAACGGAGCGAGGTATAGACGAACCATAGATTAGCGCAGATCATCTCACCTCCTTGTTTTAACTTCCATAGAAGCTAACGTCCACCATGACAGGTACAACGTCATGACAACGAACATAGCGGAGGCGTTCAACAACATACTGAAGGGTGTGCGCGCCCTCCCGTTGTGTTCAATCATTGAGCTCACGTTCTACCGGGCCGCTGATTACTTCCGAGATCGCGGAAATGTGGCCGAGGCGTGCGTCACCACGTACGCACCCAGAGTGGAGAAGATGCTCGCGGAGAGGCGGAGGAAGGCACACTTCCACCGCACAAGGATTTATGACCTGGGGATGAATAAATTTGAGGTCATGTGCAAGCGCAAACATGCATCCGGGTATCTCGCGGGGGACACCGTGCAGCAATGTCAGCTAGGGGCCGAGGAAGTCTCATGCACGTGCAACAAGCCAAAGCTTCAGCACATTCCCTGCTCCCATGTGTTGGCGGCATGTCGCGATATGGGTGGAAACGATGCATCACAGTACATCTCGCCTTACTACACCGCGCATACTTTGAAGAACACGTGGCGTCCGAAGATGAGTTCGTTCTCAATTGGAGAGAACTACAAGCTCATGGAAGGCCCAACCTGGAAACCATATCCCGCGAGTAGGCGCACACAGCAAGGTAGGCCAAGGGCCAGATTGCAAGGTGACATGGACGCGGCTGATGCGGTGGACGGTTTGCGAAAGTGTAAAATATGCAGACAACCCGGACACGACCGTAGGAGGTGCCCCAATGCACCCAATACGTAGTCGTCTCCCCTTGATTGTGCAATTTGGAGCTATCGAAATGTATTTGTAATTGGGAGCTATCGAAACGTACTCGTCTCCCCTGCTATGTTACGTTGCTTTTGAACTTGTATTTGTAATTTGGAGCTATCGAAATGTATCTGTATTTGTCGGGAATGCACGTATGATGCTTCAAGCTTGTGTAAATGTACTTTGATGTCATGTATCATTTGTTTCAACAGTGCGTGATGGCGGACAATGCACTTCCAGAGCTTCTCCGTGAGTCAGTAGATGCCCCACATCGTGCGAGGGCCATTTCTGCTGGAGCTATGGTAAGATGCATTACTATATTACCCGCAATTAATTTGTTCGGATATAACTAACCAACTTGTTATTAATCTTTCAGTTGCCCCCTCTCTTCTGTCGGTCGTTGCACAAGTTGAAGAAGTTGGACTATCGATTCCACTATCGACTAGGTCGTGCGGGTCTACTACCATTTGCACTTCTCATGGATGGGGCTCAGCTCGGAGGAGGGCAGACCACACCCATGCCTGGCATCGATCGTGCGCTTCTTACTGGTCTCGTGGACCGATGGCGGCCGGAGACACACACATTTCACCTACCGTTTGGTGAGATGTCCATTACGTTGAGGGATGTGGCCATGCTAACCGGCCTCCCCATCAGGGGACACACCCCTTGGTTCTTCGTCGCCCCAGCAGGCAGCACTGGCAGCACTATATAACGGGAAGGTATTACAATCACTAGTTGTTTTATGTTCGTAATGTGCATGCTATTAAGAAATCTCTTAATCCGGAGTTCACGTAGGTTTGGTGTCCCGTACGAACAGAAGGAAAATGGGGTGTCCATGACCTGGCTGCGTACATTGTAGGAGTACAACCCCTGCCCACCTGATGCCGACGAAGATACAGTGCTGCGCCACTACGAGGTCTACCTGTACTACTTGCTGGGTGGTGTGATGTTCACGTCCACCGCAGGAGACCTGATCTTCCCGCACATTGTGTCGATTGCTCGTCAGTTGGCCGGTGAGGTTGATGACATCCCGGCCTACAGCTGGGGATCTGCGGTCCTAGCGGACACGTATCGTGGATTGTGCGATGCATGCCATCGCCTGACTTACAGGGGCACTATTACTGGATGCCTGCAACTCCTTAAGATGTGGAGTTGGGAGTACCTGCCGATCTCTCGGCCAGAGATCCGTATTCAATATTACCCTATTGCCGTCTACGATGCCATGCCAGATACCAATCGGCCTACAATGGGGTACCGTTGGATGCACGCACGACTTCGATGGTCGCCGAACGGTGACCATTGGAGCTACACGCGTGTTGTCGCCGATCTAGACCTGCTGACCGTAGCACATGTGAACTGGGATCCTTGGTCTCCGCAAAGAGCCGCAGAGATTGCGACGAACGCCCAAATATCCAGCTGGTGCACGGCGGACTACCCCCTGTGGATGACCACATGCTTCCTGCTCTACATGAACGCCTTACAGGTGTACTCGCCTGAACGGATCCAGAGGCAGTTCGGTTTCCGCCAGATAGTCCCCGTTCCACCACCGCGGGACGCCGGGAGATCTCACGGGTATGCATTTAGTTATTTTCAATATGTGCCCTATCTATGCAAATTTGACAATGTAACGTCGGTGCATTTGTAGGAGAAGCGCGAAGGGCAGTGCGGCCGCAGTGGACTGGAGCAACGTCCATGCCACCCACATTACGCGGTGGAATGATAGTGCATTCCAGGAGGTTGTCTTACTGTCGGGACCCCGAATTTGCAAATCCGGACCCTCTGTGTATTCAGCACTAGTCCAGGAACGCGCTAGTGCACACAGTCTTAACATCGGTATATATCACAATCATACCAAACGATACTATCAAAGTACTTTATTTAAATAATCAAAGGGTTACTCGACCTTATGGCCAAGTTACAAATATATGCCTTGCAAGGCAGAACTTATTAAAAGAGAAATAATAGCAGCGGAAAATCAAATAAACTTCGTGGCGCCATCCAGTATACCACAGTAATCGATCGGCTCGCATCCCCTAAGTAGTCGGGTCCTCTTGGAGTTCCTCCTCCAAAGTGGCGTAATCTCCTCTTCACCTGGTATTGGGTTGAGGCCAGGGGGAGTACTTGGTACTCGCAAGTCATGCACGTAATGCAAGCTAATATACTATATGCATGGCTTAGTACAAAGGAATAGCTCAAGGTATATTTGCAGATGCTTGACTTTTGACAAGTAATATAAGTAGATTCGAAAGCAAAGAGAAATAAGTAAAGCATAAATAACTTTTCAGGAAATTTAATAAACATTTTTCCCCATCCTAAACCACATTTCCATCATCTTCATTATTAAACCAACCCAACTTTTCAAATCCAAGTTATTTTCGTAAAATCTAACCCTTGACTGTAATTCCCGAGCATTGTCCAAAGACCGTGGACTCGGCTATTCAAATAGATTCTACACTCTGCAGAGGTTATGCACTTTACCCACAAGATACAATCCACTCACCACGTCGGTAGTGAATCGCCATACAAGAGTATGCGAAAGAGCGATCATAACAAAGCCTTTCTTAAGCCTCAAACAACACAGGTGGTCCTCTCCGGTACGTGCTCTACACCATCCCTTCCCTTAGCCAAGGCGAAGTATGGGACCAACACACCGTTAGATGGGTACCTGGCCACAGCCACGATACGCTCTCCCGTACAATCACACAAACGGTGTAACTGACACCCTGAGGCTCCACAAGTGAGTCCTTAGCGACTTAGTCAACTAGGGCCGTCCCATTCCAGCCATGTGGTTGCAAGTATGACCCAGTTCAAAGGCTTGCAAGGTTAAGTCCTTAGAGTGACCAGGGCAAGACTACCCGAAAAACCAAATCAACACTCCCAATGCCACACTGGCCCACCTGATTACTCTTGCCACATGCCCTGGCCGAAATCGCTTATCAAACCCCGCTTGATTACCATGCACCACGTGCCATCAACATCACATGATACTTTTCCAAAACAGGTTCGGTATATCATTAAGTCAATATTAACATTTGATTGTCCAAAATCATGTCATGAGCACGAAAGTGTGCTCTAAGCAAAGATACTACAACGATCTAAACCCATGTTGGCAATTTAATAATGTCCAACTAGTAAACCACAACTAGGGTGACAAAAGGTCATGGCACATACTTAAGTAATCAAGGTGTCATATAGCAAATTGGTATTTATCTAACCCCCAGGTTTAAACAAAGTATCTTTCTAATTGAACTAGCATGCAATAGTTTAAATCAAAATAGATTTCAAAATGGGATCAACATGGTCAAAGCACAACTTGCCTTCAAAAAGCACTTGCTCTTGGTCTTGAGTTGGATCCTGAGTCAATACTTCTCCTTGAATCCCTCCCAGGCACTTCAACGTCTACTCGTAAGCGTGCAAATAGCAAATACACAAATAAACACTATGCAAAAGATCCCAAAACTCCAAATAAAATCCATAAACAGAGAGAACATAATTTTCTGGATTTTTAGAAACTGGAATCACAAATTTGGAGTTAAAAGCATAAAAGTTATGATTATTTAAAGTTTAAATAATCAATTAAATAATATTACAGAGAAAAACTTTAGTCCAAAATTTAAATAAAATTCATATTTAGGTAGATCTTAATTTTATACAAATTTAGAAATTTGAATCGCTCAAATCGGAGTTGAAACGCAAAAGTTATAAGCGTTTGAAGTTTGAATCTAAATTTGAAATCATTATTCGAATTAATAAATCATTTTCTTTTTCGGAAATTAATTATTACGTCAGCATGGACACGTGGCAGCTCCTGATTGGCCTGCTGACGTCAGCCGGTCCATGGGCTCGGTCCATGCTCAGCTCGGGTCCACGGTGGACTCGGTCCACGGCTCACGTGACTGACATGTGGGACCCACCCGTCAGTGCGGGGTCTCACGCTAACACGGCTGACGTGTGGACCCTCTGACATGCGGGGCCCGCGTGTCAGCGTCACACGCACGCTGCGTGGGCCGCTGACCGCGTCGGTCCAACTTCCCGACACGTGGCGCAATCTCGTCCGTTGGTTTGAAAATCAACGGCGCGGATTGGATCCAGGGTTTAATACGTTGAAACTACTCGATGCTCGTGGGCCGTTCGATCTAGATCGGACGGTCCAGATCTAATCCTATAATCGCACTGCTACAGCACGTGGCGATTGTGAACCGTTGGATCTTGATCCAACGGTCCAGATCTAATCGGGTTTCTAGGGTTTGGGAAACACGTGAACTCACCGTTGCCGTCCGATCTGGATCCAACGGCACGGCTCGTGGACGGCGATGGCACGCGGCGCTGGCTTGACCGGAGACGGGGACGACGACCTTGCCGTCGGCGTTTCTGGCGCGCTCCGGCGAAGTGAGGGGTACTCCCGAACGCGTCTCGTCTTGGGGAATCCGGATCTGGGCTTGATGACGGAGGACGACGGCCAGGCGGCAATATCGGCGTTTAATCGCGGCGGAACAGACTTCCAACTCCGGCGAGCAATAACGGCGAGACGGTGGGGATCCTAGCGGCGCGAGCTAGGGTTTCGGAACCGGCGTGGGATGGCGATCCTCGGGGTATGCCCCGGGCATTAAATAGCCTCGGCGTCCGTGCAGAAAACGGAGACCTAGATATCCAAGGCGGCGGCCACGGCGGCGCACTCCAGCACGGACTAGGGCGGAGACGAAGAAATCGTGGCCGTCCACGTGGAACAACCAACGGCCACGATCGCGCGGCGCGGCCGGTCGGTCGGACCGGCTTCGGAGTGCAGGTCGGACGGATCTCACCGTTGGATCTTGATCCAACGGTTGGGATTGATTAGGGTTAGGAGTGGGTTCGGTCGAGTCAACTGGCTCGGGTCGGACTCGAGTCCGACTCGGTCGGATGAACAGTACTTGACCCGAGTTGGATTTTCCAGCGAATTAATATTTAAAATAATTCCCAGTAATTCATTTAATTCATTAAAAATAGCAAATGACTCAGAAAAATTCCAGAAAATTCTGGAAAATATTTTGGATCATTTTGGACTCAAATAAAATATTTCCAACAAAAATTTATTTGCAAATTTAAATTCTTTAATTATTTCAAAATGGAATAAATTCAAATAAATTCCAAATAAATCCAAATAAATTCCAGAAAATTCCAAAAATTCACCAAAGTGCCAAATCACACATGAATTTAAGAAAAGCAAAATTTTGGGGTGTTACACTTACCCTCTGTGCCATACGACCCCCAGGAATATGACAACTACCTCACATGGTACCGTCTCACAAGACTCACGCCACATTGCTCAAAGAACGAGGTCGATTTAACGAGCAATGGCCTATCCTGAGGACCGATCTCGACAAGTCCACATTTTGGTACTAAATATTGTGCAATAATGTCCTCAGTAAATTTATTAATCCTCTGATTCTAATACCCCAGTAATGCCATGCAGACGCAGGAGGCATCCGAGCTGTATACCGAAGCGGATCGACTTGCGGGGCAAACTGAAGGCACCTCTGGCTCCTCATCAGCACCAAATCACATGAGAAGGTACCTCGCATCCAGGGGGCACGAATCATGTCTGCTATCCGTGGCCTTGGAGGATGGTCACGGACACACGGCCGCAGCTACAGCTCATCTCCCATGGAACCTGCCGCTAGCTCACAAATGAGGCGATCTGCACCATCCGTCCGGCCATCAGCCGAGGAGCCGATGTCGCTCGACGTGCATCCATTTCCCATGCACCGAGCCATTCATCGCGACGTCATGCCGCCCCACCTGCTGAAGTACCGGCTGACGAAAGACCGGGTCCTTCACATCATGAGGACATGCCCGGTCCTTCCAGTCGTGACCCTCCCACAGGTATGCCCCATGTATCACAGGCCTTTGGGGCAGAGGTCACTTCCACACCACAATGGAGCGGGCCCGAAGTTTTTGACGAGGACTTCTTCAATGCGCCTACCTTCACTGGCCTATTAGGCATGCAGCTACAGGGGCCTCCGCACCAGGCGGGGACCTCACAAACATCGACATACGTACGCCATACAGCTCCCTTAGGGCCTGTTGATCCACGTGACTGGTTCAACGCGATCTCCGCGAGCGGAGGAGGATACTCCATCGCAACGGGCCCCCCTCCCCAAGACGAGGATTTGGATGTACCAGCAGGCACGGGGAGGTTGGGTCCGTCACAAGCCGCGAGACAAAGGGAGATACATCGACCAGTGGTGTTTAGCCCTGAGGATTTGATCAGAAGGCAGGCTCAACGACGGAGAGGGAGACAGTGACACTTGAAGCTTATCGGTTAGTTCGCAATCGAGAAGAGGATCCGAGAAGGTGTGGAGGACGAGCGATTTTCAGATTTGGTGTTCGTCGCGTGTTTTTCGTGGATTCTCAAGGAAGGACTCTAGGTAAATTTCCAAATTTTTTCCCCTGTTCTACTTAGGGTTGGGAGTGTTTTACATCTGGTGGTGTTTGGTTTGGATGGATTTTGATGGGGTAGAAGGGTAGTTGTTCACGTGGTGCTGTTTCTGAAAGGGGAGATTGTGCAGTGCGGATTGTTTCGCGTTTTACATGACATAGATGATTTTTCCTGCAAAAACCTATAACTAAAAAGTTGTAGATAACGTCGCGACCTAGCTTCTGTAATTTGTTCAGAATTTTTGGGCTGTCGGTCTGAGAGTTATTGCTGTTGGAAGATGACGAACAGAATCTGGAAACAGATTTCGTCCACTGTGTTGGACGGTTGTTTAGGCATATTTAACAGCGGAATTGAAATTTTTGACCTTCATGAAAGTTGTAGATCTCGTCAATATCTAACTACTGTAATTTGTTTGTATTTTTATGAACAGTACAAAAAAAGATACGAAATTGGGAAGAGAGGGTGCTGCTGTTCGATCCGGACAGATCGGGGTTTTTTGGCGTTTAAATGGGAACGGGGAGTAGGAAGCGTGTGTTTGAATTGTGTGATCAATTGTGATGTCGCTATGTACTGAAATAATGTTTGTTCAGGTGGTGCCACTGCTGGGCGCAACTAGGTTCATCGTCCACGTCGGTAAAGGCAAGTGGAAGTAGATGTATTGTTAAGCTATGCATCGTTGTTTGCTTCGCCTTCATTATAATCTCCAATTACAGCAATCATACATGGTTTAATTGCTTGCTTATAGGATTGCTATATTCTGACTACCATTGTGATATTGTGGTTTGGCTATGAATCATGAGTATGGTGAAGAATGATGTTGTTTACCTGATGAATTGTCTAATTTCTTCATCTCAATGTTATTTGCTTTCTATCCATGCTATAAGATGAGAGGCAAACATGTGAACTCAGTGTAGGAGATTTTGAATGAATTCATGCATGAAGCATTAACTGCATTATCATGCATTGGAAGTTTTGTCGATGCCAGCGTGCGCGACCGTACCGGTACAACACCGTGTGTTCCTGAGAAGGGGCACTGTGAGGAGGATCATGGCATAAGCATGTGCACAATCATATGCATTTTACTGAAGTTGTGTGAACTCTATGATGTGGTATTGTACATGAGGAATGTGGTATGCTAGATTTATGGTGGATGTGTTATTTGTATTAGTTGTTCCGCTTGCTGAGATTACCCAATCTCACTAGTTGCTGTTTTGATGTTTCCAGGTAGCGCACGTGAGTCGTCAGCATGAAAGGTGGGCTAGCAACACAATAAATCTTCTGGTGTCATCACGACTCACATGAACTAGTGCATTAAATAATTCATTAGTTGGCTGAAATTTTATTACACATAGACCCATTGTTGTCCCCTTTAAACTTATTCTCGTTTATGGTTGTCCCATTAGAGATGTGTTATGTTTATGGTTGATACCTGGTTGAATTAGACTTGTTGTCTCTAGTTTTGATGTCGTGATATTATTCCTATTTGAATTGCTTATCATGGACCTTGGTTTTATGAATTGCTTCCGTATTGTCCTGTTTTAGGGGGAATGCTGTTGAATTTTTATTGTACAACAGTTTAGATTTATGGGGTGTTACACTAATGTTTCACTCTAGTGTTTCACTCTAATGTTTTAATATATGCCAGTTTGTGCTCCGTTTGTTTGTCTATTCTTTGTAGGAACCTTGAAGTCGACATGAATGGATGGGAGTGGTGGCACGGTCACGTTTTGCATTAGCACAGTTTCATACTAACTAATTGCTTGTAATGTTATTGAGTTTATATCTTGTAATTATTCTGTGGTACTTGCATGTAATAAGTTGGGCCATGATGGTTAGTTCGTACCATGACCCATGTTTGTGATTGGTTGGTTTTCTTAAGTTTCAATCTTATTGTCGTATTAAATGTTGTCTTTTGTCTGTGGAGTGGATGTCCTAGCTTCAGGGGAGCTGCTGACGAAATTTCTAGTAAAAGTTAGCGTTGGCCATAGCACTTAGGGTTATTGTGGTAGTATATTTGTGTAGCAAAGAAAGGTAGTCCATATATCGGACGGAGCGGACTTGCTCATCGATATAAGGACTACGATATCCATAACAAATATGTCATGGACACCTCTCCTTGCATGTAATAGGAGCTCTTGCAATACCCCTAATTATCATAGTGACGGCCGAACCGTGACGACGATGGGTTTTCGGACGCCCGTGAAAAGTAATGTTCGAACCTATTTGATGGGTCGGACGGAGCGGACTTGCTCATCGATATATGGACTACCGTATCCAAAACAAATATCTCATGGACACCTCTCCTTGCATGCAATACGAACTCGTGCAATACCCCTAAATATCATAGTCGCGGCCGAACCATGACGACGAAGGGTTTTCGGCCGGCCGTAAACAGTAATGTTCGAAGCTATTTTTTGGGTCGGATGGAGTGGACCTCCTCATCGATATACAAATCACCATATCCAGAAGAAATATCTCATGGACACCTTTCCTTGCATGTAATACGAACTCGCGCAATACCCATATTTATCATAGTCGCGCACAAACCCTAACGATGAAGGCTTTTCGGCGGCCCGTAAAAAAGCATGTTCGAAGTTAATTTTTGGGGTGAATGTAGTAGATTTGCTATTTGGTATACGGATTACCATATTCTGTAAAAAATATCTCAGTTACAACTCTGTTTGCATATAAATTCTCAACCCCGAATTACCCTAAGTATTATAGCCGCGCACAAACCCTAACGATGAAGGCTTCTGGGCGTCTCGTAAAAAAGCATGTTCGAAGTTATTTTTTGGGGCGAATGTAGTAGATTTTCTATTTGGTATACGGACTACCATGTTCTGTAAAAATATCTCACTTACAACTCTATTTGCATATAAATTCTCGACCCCAAATTACCCTAAGTATTATAGTCGTGCGCGAACCCTAACGATGAAGGCTTTTGGGCGGCCCGTAAAAAAGCATTTTCGAAGTTATTTTTTGGGGCGAATGTAGCAGATTTGCTATTTGGTATACGGACTACCATATTCTTAAAAAATATATCAGTTACGACTCTCGTTACATCTAATATGTACTCGCGCAATACCCCTCATTATCATAGCCGCGACCAAACCATGACGATGAAGGTTTTTCGGCGGCCCGTACAAAATCATACGCCTCGTGGCAGGAGGCTGAAAAAGAAGATATGACAGATGGCTGGAAAAGATGATATGACTAAAGGCTGGAAAAGGTGATATGACACAAGGCTCTTAACCAGAGGGGACGTTCAACGTGTTGTCATGTCAACTCTAACAACTTTTGTCATATGAACTTTTCCAACCTTATGTCATATCGTGCTACGCGGAGTGCTTTGTCCCTCCATGGTGTGCAGAGTGCTCTCCAATCAGTCGCTTTTATAGAGCGTGACAGCTCGTGCAGCTTTTCGTAATCGTGACTGAGACATAAACCTGAAAAAGCGTAGCCATAGGTGGCGGGACGAGTCTGCCGAGGGGGGGGCACACGTGGCGGGAGGGAGTTTGCCGAGGGGGGCCGGCTGCATTATTGCCGTTCGCAGATGCATGCATTTCTCTCGCTATAAATTGAGAACGCGAGGGGTTCCACAACCCAAAGAGAACACGTTGAGCATTCATATCCTCACTGATTCGTCCAGCATTTTATATTGTCTTCCTCGTCTTGCTCGAAACGTCTTCAACATCTTACGCTTCAGCCAAAGCCATGTCTCACGTGTCAAGATCAGTGGTTCCCAATGCAGTGCGGGTAACTTGCCCTAACTGCCATGTGGAAGCTGAAGTCCTCTACTCCACCACTGCACGAAACAACGTACGGGCATTTTATAGATGCCCTAATTTCTCTGTATGTCTAAATTTTATTCGATTCTATCATGTTTTGATGATTATTCTCCTGCTCGAGTTTCATATAACCATGCGCACACTGTCGTGTAGTCTACCGGATGCCAATATTATCAGTGGGATGACCACCTACATACGTCAACCGAGCATCCGACTACTCCAGTAACAGACAGGACGCCCACAAGGGTACAGGAGAGGATGCCCCTCGGGCAAGAATTTAACAGGCTATCGTTACGGGAATTACCGCAAGCAGCCGCCGTACAGCCTGAACAAGAAGATAACCCTGCAGCTTACGACCGCTTCCTTCAGCACGCCATAGAAGATAACCACGAAGCTGTAGACCCTAATTGTGTGATCCCGTGTGACTATCATGAGGATGCTGACGGCCAACGTGACCGTTGGCAGTTTCTCGAAGATGAGGGTGTTGACATTGATAGTGATGATTCGGGAAAGTTCTAACGCTGTTATGAGTTGGGTGTTGTATTGTAATGAAGTTCGTACTATAATGAAGCTTTATGTTTTGTTGACCAAGTTATTTCGTGTATGGACTACCTCGGGTGCTATCCCGAGCACGCTGAGATAGGTGATATGACAACACGCTGAAAACACTGATATGACAATGTAGAAAAAGCTAACATGACTTGTCTTCACATGGGCTTGAATGCCTGCCTGCTCGCCAGTCTGCCACGTGGGCCGGTCACCCCGCCGCGAGTGGGGCCTGAACGCCCGCCTGCTCGCCTGGCTGCCATGTGTGCTGATCGCCCGAGTGAAGGGCCTATATATACCCCACTCCATGGCCAGCGGTCTCAAGGTCTTATTGGCTCCTGCGGACGTTGCTTTTTGCCCTTTCAACTCATCCATCTGAAACCCTTGCTCTTGCTCCAATGGCGCAATCCTTCCCATCTTCCTCTATCGACAGGGCTAGGGCGGCTACGCTCTCCAGGATAGCGACCGAGGGATCCCTCCAACTCCGCCATGGAACCCTCGCACCGTGGTGCGAACCCCGGGAGATTGTCATCTTCGCCTGGGGATTGCTGGCGGGCCTGGTGCCGCCCTTCTCCGAATTCTTCTTCACCGTCCTCCACTTCTACGAAATTAGCCACCTTCACCTCACTCCCAACTCTGTCCTCACCCTCGCTATGTTCGCACACCTATGCGAGATGTTCGTAGGGGTAACGCCCAATCTTCCACTCTTCCGGTACTTCTACACCCTCCGCAGTGTCGCCGATGGTGGGGCCGTGGGGAGTTGCCATTTTCGCCTCCGCGACGGGTCGGCTGCCCGCTACATTTCGTTCCACACGAAATCAAGCTGGAAGGGGTGGCGGAACGACTGGATGTATGCCGGCGACGACAGCGGAATCGATGCTCTAGCAGTGCCCAACGCCCCGACGAATGCCTGTGAGAGTTGGGGATCGCTTGTCGAGGAGACAACAATCATCCTGGCGATGGCGGCCCGCGTCAACCGGCTACGAGATGCTGGCCTAACCGGTGCGATGGTAGTTCGAGACTTCGTTGGACGGAGGCTCAGCCCCCTTCGTCGACGTGCCCACCCAGCATGGCAGTACTCTGGTGATGACGACTTGACCCGCACGCACCCGGGCCGTGAGTTTGCCAGACTCCTTATGAATACGTATCTTCTTTTGTGGTCGCCATAACCGACAATCTTCTCTTCCTTTTTCCGGCAGGTGAAGGGAACTTGGACGGTCCTGCCATCTCCAAATGGCTGACCGGACTGCTCCCGCCAATACTGGGCGGTCTGGATTTCCCCACCGGGGTACAGCCTCTGTGCCATATACAGTTCGCAGAGCGCCTCCGGATCATCAAGATGTTTCCTGCAATGGACTCCACCGGCCCTGCGGTGCTGCAGGCCCGCTGTCCCTTGATAACCATGGAATCTGGCTCTGCAGACGACCGGAGTGGCCGTAAGCAATCCGTCCCTCTGGACGCCTCGGGTGCTGCCCTGAAAAGGCCTCGCACCCAGGACTGCACTCCCGCCGCCGACTACTCCGCCGTGCCTCGAAGCGTGTCATTAGCGGCGGGATCTTCGTATGCAGTGATGACATCCGCTGCCCGGGATTCGACGCCGCCTCCACCGGCATTCGCTATGCTCACGCCAACTCCTCCGGTGCCGACCAGATCAGCACTAAGGCTCGCTGCCACCGTACGCCAGGGCGTGCTTGCTCTCCCAACGGCTGCATTCAGCTTTCTGTCGCTTCCCAGTGCGGCCGCCCAAGTTGCTCCACCCGGCGCCTCCGAAACCGCCCAAGTGGACATCGTTGGCGCCAGCACTTCCACCCAGCCGGCTTCTGTTGGCCCCAACGCTTCAACCTCCCGCCTGGGCACGTTGATCGCCGAACTAGGCGAGGTACACGCAGCTTCGGGAGCCCTCCTCACGGCGGCCATCCATCAAGAAGCGCAGCTGGCCGAACATATCATGGAGTTGCGTGAGGAGAAGGAGAAAGCGGAGGCACTGCTAGCCCAGGAGAGGGTGACTGGGGCGGCCCTACTTAAGCAAGCACAGGAGGCGAAGGCGGCGAAGGAGGAGGCAGTGGGAGAGCTGCATCGCACGCTGCACAACCTCACCGTCATGCTCGGACCAGCTTACCAGCGCATGGCGAGATGCCTAGGGCCGCTAGGGGTGGCCCTTCGCGAGCCGATCGAGCCATCGGCCCTGCAGTACGCCCATAGCATTACTCGGGTCGCCGAGGCACTCGGCGGCTTGTCAGCCGCCTTGGCCGCTCGCTCCGCCCGAGAAGGGCAGGAAGTGGCGGTAGCCACTGCGACGTTCGTGCTAGCTTGCTGCGCTAGCCGTGACGCCTCATTCGATCCGATGGTAGTCACCGCCGGTATTGAGGGAGACGAGGCCCAGGTGCACGCGCGTGTGCGCCTGGCAGCGGCGCACGTGGCCGGGCTGATGGAGGTTCAAAACCCGGACATCGCCACCACGCTGCCGGAGGACGAGGCCGAGGACACCGCAAGGCAGATCCAAATCATCGACGACCGGTGAAGGCCGGGCCCGTAAAAAAGCATGTTCAAAGTTATTTTTCGGGCCGGATGTAGCAGATTTGCTATTTGGTGTATGGACTACCATATTCTGTAGAAATATCTCAGTTACAACTCTCTTCGCATATAAATTCTCAACGCCCAATAACCCTAAGTATTATAGTCGCGCACAAACCCTAACGATGAAGGATTTTTGGCGGCCCGTAATAAAGCATGTTCGAAGTTCTTTTTCGGGCCGGATGTAGCAGATTTGCTATTTGGTATACGAACTACCATATTCTGTAAAAATACCTCAGAAGGTGCTCCGGCCCAACGGATGGCGGCAACGACAACAGATGACACGGGGGGCACGGTATGCACGGAGTCTGCCGAGGGGGGCCGACACATGTGGCTGGAGTATGCCGGGGGGCCGGTACAGGTGGCGGGAGGGAATCTCCCGGGGGGTCCCGGCACATGTGGCGGGAGTCTGCCGAGGGGGGCCGGCACATGTGGTGGGAGTTTGCCGGGTGGCCGATACAGGTGGCGGGAGGGAGTCTGCCGAGGGGGGGGGACCCGGCATAGGTGGCGGGAGGGAGTCTGCCGAGGGGGGGCCGGTACAGGTGGCGGGAGGGAGTCTGCCGAGGGGGGCCGGCACATGTGGTGGGAGTATGCCGGGTGGCCGGTACAGGTGGCGGGAGGGAGTCTGCCAAGGGGGGGACCCGGCACTGGTGGCGGGAGTCTGCCAAGGGGGTCGATTCCCTCGCAGCGCAAGCTGCATTATTGCCGTCCTATCGAGTCTAATCGAACCGCCGAAAGCAAAAGCCAAGTCTCGCATGGATGTTCGCGGATGCATGCATTTGTCTGGCTATTAATTAAGAACACGAGGAGTTCAACAACCCTAAGCGGAAACGTTGAGCATGCAGGTCTCTCAGGTGACTTGGACAACACGTTGAAAAAGCTGCAAAATCTCGAATTGACATCACATTTCCAGCAGCTCTCTCAGCCCACTTCGACACCATGCTACCACCGCAAACTTGCTATAAATACGGAGACATGGCCATCATATTCATTCCACACTGAAACGTTCAGCATTTCATATCCTCTTCCTCCTCTAGCTGATATCCTCTTCTTCGTAATTACACTTCTGTTTTCTTCAATTGTGTGAAGGCCATGTCTCAAACGTCGAGCTCAGCGAATCGGAGAGCCCTTGCACTCGCCAATGCAAGGCGGGTCGATTGCCCTAATTGCCATGTGGAAGCTAACGTATTGTACTCCACCACGTCAACAAATTACGGTCGGGTGTTTTATAAATGCCCTAATTACTCTGTAAGTGGGGATGTTGTTCTATTTCTTTAGGTTTTGATGATTGTTCTCTTCTTCGAGTAGTCTATTTCTGCTCAGTTATGCTTTCTTTACATGGTCTGAAAATATGTTCACATCGTCATGTAGTCTGCAGGATGTCAATATTTTCAGTGGGCAGACACCCTGAATACATCGATGGAGCGTCGTAGTACCGCAGCACCAGAGAGGATGCTTCCCGGCCTAGAGCAGAGGATGGACCCAACACTCGAGCAGATGATGAACCCAACGCTTGAGCAAAGGCTTAACATGCTGACCTTAAAGGTGGAGCGCATTTTAGATCATATCAAGTGGCTAGAGAAGATGATGTATGTGGTTATCCTTGTGATAATTTTGTCTGCAGTTGCGAACTAGTTCATGCTGTATGCCCTAAGTATGTTACCTTCTTTAATCTATGTCATGCAATGCAATCGTTCCATTTGTGTTATCTATTTCTCTCATTTTTTTAGCCAAATCTTCTAGTATATTCTATATCTATCATATTCTATATGCGTCACATATGTTAACTATTATTTTTTGAAGAATGGACCAGATTTGCTCTAAGAAATACGGACTACCATAATGTACAAAAATAATTCAGTTACACCTTTCTCTACAAGTAAATTGTAGTAGCGCAATAACCCTAAGTATCATAGCCGAGAATCACCTTTTTGCAAAACGAGGGTGGGAGCGGGAAAAACAAGAGGGTGAATCACAAGTAAGATGTCACTGCGAAAAATAAGTTGGACCACACTCTTTATCACGACTTAAAACTAAAAGGAGTACAACGAACAAGGAAAATAATAGTTACAACTAGATGTCGTGTTCATATACACCTTTCTCCCATGCCTCTTAATATATGGACCATCATGTTCTGCCAAAATATTTCATATGCACCTTTCTTTCCATGTAAATTATAAATCCGGAATAACCCTGAGTATCACAAGCTGCACGACCTGTCACCCGCAAACAAAGCTGCACGACCAGTCACCCTCAATCAAAGCGTCACATATGTTAACTATTATTTTTTTGAAGAATGGACCAGATTTGCTCTATGATATACGGACTACCATATTGTACAAAAATATTTCTTTTACACCTTTCTTTACAAGTAAATTGTAGTAGCGCAATAACCCTAAGTATCATAGCCGAGAACCACCTTTTTGCAAAACGAGGGTGGGAGCAAGGAAAACGAGAGGGTGAATCATAAGTAAGATGTCACTACGAAAAATAAGTTAGACCACACTCTTTATCACGACTTAAAACTTAAAGGAGTACAACGAACAATGAAAATAATAGTTACAACTAGACATCTACTCAGTGCATCGAGGCAACTTCCCCTTCTCCCATGCCTCTTAATATACGGACCATCATGTTCTGCAAAAATATTTCCTATACACCTTTCTTTCCATGTAAATTATAATTGTGGAATAACCCTAAGTATCACAAGCTGCACGACCTGTTACCCGCAAACAAAGCTGCACGACCTATCACCCTCAATCAAAGCTGCACGACCTGTCACCTGCAATGAAAGCTGTATAAAGCATTCTGGCTGACTATGGGAGGGATTCCCTGTCTAAATCTGTGGCCATAGCCAGCCTCATGTCCCATCACATGCAAAGTTGCAGAGGAATTCGATGCTAGCGGATTTCAACTTCTCTTAAGTCCGCCACTCTCTCGTATGGCTGGCTATTTAATCCCCAGTGGTCGCCTACTAATAATCACACCAACCAGGCAAGCAAGCTTCGGGCCAATCGGAGGGAAGACGAAACACGGAGCACAAGTCCGCCACCACCAACCGGCCGATGGAGTACCCCTCGCCCCAAGGCACGCCTTCTTGAAGACATCCCGAAGGCATGCAGTCCCCATGTGCCTATGCGGGGATCCTTGCCGGTTCCAAAAGTCTTTAGACAACTCGTACACCTACGGTATGAGGTATTGGAGCTGCCGCAACTACGACTCCGAGCCAACGCTGGAGACGCGGATGCGACGGAAAAGCCCGGTAAGTTTGTACTCGCATTTGATGTTACATCAAACCGTGCAAACTTTAATACTGTAATACCATCTGCTGTCACCAATCGCAGCCTCCATTGTGCGAGTTCATCAAATTCTACGATGCGGAGCAGACTCCTGAGATGGAGAGGATGCGGAATTGGGAATACTCGCATCGTAGAGCTATGGTAGAGCAGAAGTAGCGTGAGCAGGACGAGGAGGAGAAGCGCATAAAACATCACGAAGAAATGTGTGCAAAGAGGGAGGCCGAAGGCGCGCTTGCGGTAGAGCGGGAGGCCGAGCGTGACAGGAAGCGTGAGAGGGCGGCTAGGGCCAGGGCGGCAGGCACCGATGGGTTGCACAAGGGGAAATATCCCCGGTGCACTCAGTAGTGTACCAGAAGGGCCTTTGTTGTTTCATTTACCTAAGGCATGTTCAACTTTAAGCCATTATTGCCGCCCATCTGTAACCCCGATGTTTGTTTCCCGTAATCTCTCAACTATCATATGGAGCGATATGTAACGGTTATTTGCATTTCAATCAGCTCCGGTTATATGCATTTCAATCATGCGATATGGTGCGGTTATTTGCATTTGAATCAGCAAACGATTTCTAAATTTTACAGAGAGAAATATAACTAAATCGGTCATTTCCATTTGAACCAGCTCCGGTTGAAAAATTAGAAAAAAAAACAACAAAAATTGAAAAAACAAATCCTTAACCAATGTTTTGGGGTTTTGGGTATGTCACACAGGTATAGGGTAACCCGAAATTCCAGGTTTCGAACATCAAAATTTTCCAAAGTTTGGTTTCTTGAGAAGCGATTTTTCAGATAATTCACCACTGTTTTTTTTTACAACGTGAAACTATTATATCATTTTTTTGAAACCAAAAAGATACAAAAAATACTAATCGAAAATTGTTATATCATATTGTAAATATCCAAAACCGGCAAACTCAGTGCCCTCAAATACGATTTTTTCCTTTAATTTGAGCTGACCAAATATGTTGTGTAGATTTGTAAATACGGAGCACATGTGGCACCCCCATACCCGAAAATGGTGATTTCGGCTGTCCCTTTTTTATATATTTTTTTCCTTTTTGCCTGCTTGCTTCGTCTGCAAACGACATGCATGCATGCTTGCTTTTTTCCTTTTGGTCAGCTCGGGTCTTGTAGCACAGAAAAACAGGAGCTCATAACCGAAATCACCATTTGGGCACGTTGTTTTCGGGCAAAAGACCAAGCAAGCAGCGAAAAAAAAAAAAATAAATAAAAGCCATAGCCGAATTTGGATTTTCAAATGCACCGAAATCGAATTTGGTAATTTCGGGAAAGGGTAAACGAATTTACAAATTTCGGGTATAGTTGAGATTTCTGTTAATAGTTAAATATGTTGTGTACATTCGTAAATACGGGTCACAAGTTGTATACAATACCAATTTTTCCGACTGCAGGCAATGAACTCCACCGTCTCCTTCAAAGCGAAAAAGCAAAAAAAAAGAGCCACCTCATTGCCGAAATCCCCATTTTCGGGTATGAGGTGCCACCTCATACCCGAAATCCCCATTTTCGGCTATACCCTATACCCGAAAATGCCATTTTCGTTTACAGTATACCCGAAATTCCTGTTTTCAAATACAGCAAAACCGAATTTCCTATTTTCGGGAATGGGTACACGAAATTTCTAATTTCGGGTATAGTTGAGATTTCTGTAAATATTCAAATATGTTGTGTACAATTGTAAATACGGGACACATATTGTCTAGAATACCAAATTTTCCCTTTTTGCTGTTGTTGCTACAGCCTCGATCCGCATGGAGTGACTTCTGCTGCTATCGCCAGGAGGGAAACGTCATACTGCTGCACTTAGCTTTCCCTGCGCTCCTGGCAACACGTCACACTCCTGAACTAACCGTGGCTCCTCGAGCACAACGCGCACGCAGTTCTCAGCCGCACGTACTGCTTCGTGCCGTACTGTCTCCAGCAAAACGACGTCACTCGGTAATCATAGCCTGTCCCGACATATAGCAGCGATGATTTATTCCAGAGTAACCTTAACATTAAGATTAAAACCTCGTTTTGATCTTAATTATTGATTTTTAAATAAGATCAATGCACGTGTGATGACAAAAAAAAAATCAAACACAACCACAAAAAACTCACTGGCACAAATATTTTGGTGGTGTAGCATAATTAGTACTTTTTCTAACTCTCTCATTTTCTTATTTACAAAACTCAAGACTACCTCTGAATTTATATCTAAACTATAACTTTAATTAAAAATGAAATAAGATTCTATTTTCTTTTTTTAATTAGACTCCTCGTTCTAGTCAAATCATACACTAGATTAACTCTAATCTCTACTATTCTAAAGCAGCACTTGGTGGCAGTGGTCCGTTTTTCCCACATCATTAATTGCCGTTTAATTGCTCTACTTAATTGCTGCTTAATTGCCCTGCTTAATTGCCCTACGCAAGAAACGAAACGTTGCTTTAATTAGCTAGATTTTGCAAGAAACGAAGCGTTAAAGATAGATGTTTGATCTTATGAAATAATTTTTTTTAATATTTATTTTTCGTTATCAATTTTATTTTTCGTAGCAACGCAGGGGCATGTAACTAGTATTAATTAGCTATGGGCTCTTGAACGAACCATGCAATTAATGGATGGCTGGTAAAGTGGGACTCTAGGGCTGAAAGCTAACACGCCATATCCCAAATGGGCACTTGCTAAAGCTAGAGAGGCTATGCACGCATGCACCGGCGTGGTGCTGGGCATCTCTATAAGTGATCATTCTCACTTGCATTCACTGAGAGAATTCAGACTAGGGAGATGGAAAAGACAAGGAAGGCCACCTCCCCTAAGGTTAGGAAATAAGCAACATCCATTGAGCTCCATGTATCATATTTTGGCTTTTGTGTTGTTTGAAATGACCCAAAATTTCAAAAGAATTTGAAATTTATTTTTTCCAATTTTATTTGAATTTTCTTTGGATTTTTGGTTTGATTTTCGTTTTGATTTTCGTTTTCATTTTTGGGCCAATTCTTCGCGTCATGGGCCTTTCGGCCTGCTTCTCCCTTGGCCCGGCTTATGGCTTACAAGCCCACCTCGCGGCGACTGTGCTCATCGCCCCGCCTCCGCTCGCCAGACGCTGACCGGACCAAGGCTGAAAGCGCCGGCGCGTCTCGCCATCACCGAAGCGCCAAGACAAGACGCCGCAGACGCCGCCAGCTACTGATCGCCGTCGCCCTCTCTCCTCCCGCCCCGCCACTACATAAACCCCACCCTGCCCCGCACTTCTTCCTTGCCCCGCTCCCACGCTCAAGCTGGCGAGCCCCTCCTCCTTCCCCTCCGAGCGCCGCGCTGCCGTCGTTGCCCCGTCCCGCCGCCACCAGCGCTCGTCTCCGCCGTCGCCCCCATAAAACCCTAACCCTAACCTGCTCCTGCGCGCCATCTTAGGATCCCAGCCGTTGGCGTCCCCTGCGACCCGGCCCCACTGTCAGCCTCGCGCGTCTCGACCCCACCTGCCAGCCGACCGCGCGCCACGTGGTCGCCCGCTCACACAGAGGTCGCGCGCTTCGTGGGTCGCGTTGGACCGTTCGGCCGTTTCACTGTGCGGCCCAGCACTAATTTACATTTTCTTTTCTTTTTTTTTTCTGGATTTATTTGAAGTCCGAAAAACTCTGTTTAATTCTGAAAAAATCCCAGAAAATCTAGAAAATTTCCAGAAGCTCCAAAAATCCCAAAAATACACCATCTTAACCGTTTCGCGCTACTGAGTCCAAAAACGGCTTCCGCTCTGCCATCTGAAGCTCCCAAAATTCCTAAAATGCCCATTTGCCCTCCGATTCTCTTCCGGCCCGTTTTCGATTTCATTTTTGGTTTTCATTTTCGTTTCCGTTTGTTGTTTTTCGTTTATTTATCGTCGTTGTTCTTCGTGCTAGATTCGGTCGTTAAACAGTTCGAGGAGTAGAAGTAGTACCCGGAGCAGGAGTCGGACCGGACGGAAGCCAAAGTACGACTACGTCGACTACGCCCTAGACGGCCCCGTAGCCCAGCAAGGCAAGCCGCACGTCATTGTTTATATTGATCCTATATACCCCTGATATTGTATTATTTAATTTCTACTTCTTTATTTTAATGTATGTTGAAATATTGAAAGTCGCTATATTGGAATGACATGATGCTATTTAATGCCGAAATTACTCTTAAAACCCCCTTGACAATTGTTGAACCTTGTTAATACCTTTGATAACTCTAGCTAATGATTATACAACTGTAGTTAGATTTTAATACTGTAGTTCACTTAAAGTTTTTAAAAGAGAAAGAATTGTGGCGAGCCGCTGGCTCGGAGTTTTATGAAAGTGCTACAGTTAGGGGGACAATATTAGGCTAACCACAAGGTGGATGCTAGTCCGATCCCTAGCTGATGATTAAAGTCATGGTATGTTTGGTGGCTGGTACATGAGTGTACCAGATGGGTTTGTGGACGGTTGTATGGCTTTGGTCTTTGGCAACATAAGGTTAAAACCCCCTTGAGCAAAGTAAATAACTTAAGTCCCCGCGCAACCATAGGTCGGACGGATTAGTGGACCCGCCCCCGACATAGCTCAGTACATTGATCATTCCCTGGAATGGAACTTATTTATTGGTGGTACCATTCTCTGAGGAGAATGGGGACCAGCCTTCTTGGCAGGGAAGTGTCTTGAAGGGGTGGAACGAGAATGGACCATAGTGTCATTCGCCGATTCTCACAACGGTAGGTACTTGCTTAGAACAGTGGGTTCTAAGTAGAGTGTTTAGACCTATCGAGTAGGAACTGATTCCAGGGATGTTCAACAAAAGGCTGTGATAATCTCAGCCCGGCTGTATGAATTTAAGTTGCATGTAAGTTAGCGCTTGGCTTAACGGTCGCAGATATCTTGTGGGTAAAGCTGAGCACCTCTGCAGAGTCTTTAATTAAAATGGTAATCGATTACGCTGTGCTTTTAGTTAATGAAGCTAAGTTTGATTTGGGGTGACACCCGTAACCAAGCTCAAGTAATTTTGGAGAATTTTGTGAATATGGCTAAGTGGTGTTGAACTTGTGGAACCCCCCAGTCACTATTATTTTATGGTTTGTGTTTCAAATGCAAAATGATGTTGCAAATAAAACTGCATCCACAATACTTAAAACCTGTGCCATCCATTTTTCAATCCCTTGCATATAGTATTCAGTATTTTTCCGTGCGACTTGTTGACTACTGTCGTACACACCCTTGCAAAACCACCCGTTTCAGAGCTTCAAGATGCTGGAGAATATCAAGAACTCGTAGATGGTGATTTGGTTTGGTTTTGAGGTCTTAGTCTTTTGTTCAGGCCTGCCTGTGCGGTGTTTTGGCTGTAATCTAGTGGGCCCCGCTACACCCTTTTTGTAAAAACTCGGCTGTTAGGCCTTATATTCAATAAAAATGTTTGGATCCATCTTTTGTCTGGCAATGTACACTTGGTTTTCCAACAGCTAATCACTACTACAGAATAGGACATCACTATCGCTTCATCTGTGTCGGTTTCTAACTTTTGAGGCAAAACCGATTGTGATATGTCACAATATTTTGTGATATTGTCATCACAAATTGTTGTGTAGAAGAACCGATTGTGATGAAACACCTCATCATAGTCGGATCTAACTAGAATCGACTATGATGAGTCAGCACACTCATCACTGTTGGTTTATTTACTCAACCGACATAGAAAATACGATAATATCTGTGTCGGTTGTACATAAAAACCGACTGTGATTACAGGAGTAGGATTACTGTGGGGGCTCCGGTCTTTGTAACAGAGATTCGGGTACTCACTGTTGCGTCGGACTGGAATTAACGCAACCCGTTAGTAAACCGAACCCCAAATACAAACCGTACCCGGATTGAGGCCAATCAATCGGCACTACACACTCGGCACGTGGTCATATGCCAAATGATTGATTCCAACCCGAGCTTCCCCAAGATATGTGCCTAGTGCTAATTCCCTGGATCAGTAGCCTAGCACCCACATATTTCCACAATAAGTTGCATCAAAACACTTGCATTAACAAAATGGATTTAAACTTCAAACGCTTATAACTTTTGCATTTTAACTCCGATTTGAGTGATTCAAATTTCTAAATTTGTATAAAATTGAGATCTACCTAATGATGAATTTTATTTAATTTTTGTACTAAATTTTTTCCCTGTAATATTATTTAATTGATTATTTAAAAAGTTTAAATGCTTGTAACTTTTGCATTTAAACTCCGAATTTGACGATTCCAGTTCTAAAAATTTATAAAATTATGCTCTCTCTGTTTGTGAACTTTATTTGGATGTTTGGACACTTTTTGTCTACTGTTCATTTTTTATTGCTATTTGCACACTTTACGAGTAGACGTTGAAGTGCCCGAAGGCTTCGAGGGAGAAGTGTTGACCTAGGAGCCAGCTCAGGACCAAGAACAAGTACTTTTTGAAGGCAAGTTGTGCTTTGACCATGTTGATCCCAATTTCAAATTAACTCGATTTAAAACTATTGCATGCTAGTTTAATTAGAAAATACTTTATTTAATTATGGGAAATTAGATAAATGCCAGATTGTTGTATGACCCCTTGGTTAATTAAATATGTGCCATGACCCCCTTGTCACCCTAGTTGAGGATTAAATAGTTGGACATCACTAAATTGCCAACGTGGGAATTTAGATCGTTGTAGTTTATTGCTTAGACCTGCTACGTGCTCATGACATGATTTTGGACAATCAAATGTTAATATTGCCTTAATGATATATTGAACCTGTTTTGGAAAGGTATCATGTGTTGTGTTGTTGATGGCACATGGTGCATGGTAATCAACTGGGGTTTGATAAATAGTTCTCGACCGGGGCATGTGGCAAGAATGATCGGGTGGGCCAGTTGTGGCACCGGGAATGTTGTGTTGGTTCTTCGGGTAGTCTTGCCCTGGTCACCCTAAGGACTCAACCTTGCAAGCCTTTGAACTGAGTCAAGCGTGCAACTACATGTCTGTAATAGGATAGACCTAGTTGATTAAGCTGCTAATAACGTACCTGTGGGACCTCAGGATGTCAACTACACCCTTGAGTAGTTGTACGGGGGAGCGTACCGGGGCTGCGGCCAGGTACCCATCTAACGGTGGATTGGCCTAAACTTCGCCTTCGCTAAGGGAAGGGTTAGTGTGCAATCACCGGGGAGGACCACTTGTACTGTTAGAAGTTTCCGAAAGACTCTATTACGGACACTCGCCTTTGTGGTGTTTGACTGTATCTTGTGGGTAAAGTGCATAACCTCTGCAGAGTGTAAAATCTATTTGAATAGCCGTGTCTGCGGTATTGGACATCGCTCGGGAATTACAGTTAAGGGTTAGACTTTCTTGAAAATAACTTGGTCTTGAAAGGTTGGGTTTGGTTTAATAATGATGTTGATGGAAATGTGGATTAGAATCAGGAAAGATGTTTATTTAACTCCTGGAAAAGTTATTGATGCTATACTTGTTTCTACTGCTTTCGAATCTACTTATGATACTTGTTAAATGCTCTTTACTGCAAATATACCTTGAGCCACTCCTTTGTATTAAGCCATGCTTGTAGTATATTAGCTGCATTCTGTGCATGACTTGCTGAGTACCAAGTACTCACCCTTGCCGCAATACAACATCAGTTGAAGAAGAGTCTACACCAGCTTTGGAGGAGGAGCTCCCAGAGGAACCGTCTAACTAGGGAGCGAGCCCAGTCAGTTGCCTGTGGTATACTGGATGGCGCCACGAAGTTATCTTATTTTTTTCCGCTGCAGATATTTCTATTTTAATAAGTTTCGCCCTGCGAGGCGTATATTTGTAACTTAACCATAAGGTCAAGCAACTAGTTTGGTTAACTAATTAATGTACCCTATTATTCGTTGAGTATGATTGTGATATTTGCCAATGTTGAGACTGTGTGCACTAGCGCGTTCCTAGACTAGTGCTGAATACACAGAGGGTCTGGATTTGCAAATTCGGGTCCCGATAACCAGTCACTCACTCCTGTACTATGTTCAGGTCACCCATACTAACACATGTGGTTGTACGATTTGACTCAGTTAACAACATCAAGTTCGGTCCTTAGGGTTTCAAAGACGAGACCTCCACCTGTCCGTCCAGCATAAAACCACCCCGGTAGTACCACCCTCAAGCCCAGCAGTACCGGCCACGGGGCCCGGTAGTGCCGGCGGTCGACGACCCAAAAGGGCGCTCTCTGGAAAAAAGGTACCGGCGATAAACACGCGGTAGTACCGGCTACCCGGCAGTACCGGCCAGGGAGGGCGGTAGTGCCGGATTCCCAGAGACCAAAGGAGGAGCTCACTGGAAATTAGCTGCCGGCGTTGTGGTTACGGTAGTGCCGCTCGGGCGGTAGTACCGGCTCCATAACATCGGTAGTGCCGGCCTCACGTAGAAATTAGGATTTCGCAAAATGGGATTTTGCGCAAACGGATTCGAAACTTCGCGACGATCGCATGGTTAGGTTCCTAGTGATGCCAGGGACCCATCCATGCAGGTCTCACCAAGTTTAGAGTTCGTTTAACCTAATTTCCACTTTTTCGAACTCGATAACCCTAATTACCGTGAGGATTCGACTTTCGATCCAAATCAAGTTCAAACTTGATTCTTTCCACGAGGGTCGACTTCTAACGACATCAGATATATTCTAGAGTCATATCCTCAGCTTTTGGAGCTAGGGTTCAAGGACAACTCCAAAACTCGAGAATTTGACTCGGCTAGCGAACAAATCCGATAAACTCCGAATCAGGGTTTTCGACTCGATCTTTTTCCAGAACTAGAACCATTAGGGCACTAAGAACCAATACGAGTCACACTCGGAATTTTTGGAGTTTCGGAACTCGAAGATTCTCCAAAAAGCTCGATAGTGCACTTTTCGCAAATCGAATCGAAATGTAGGATTTGCGTCTAACGTTAATTCTTTTTGCACGTAAGGGTTCCACAGGGTCTAACTCGCACTCATAAACTGTTCGCAGGACGATCGAACCAATCGAACTCAAAACCCTCAATTGGAACTAAATTCGATTCCAAATCCGGATTGAGTTCAAACTCAAATCTTTTCGCAGGAATCGAACTCAGACAACGTCAGATATACTCGAAGGTCAATTTCTCGACTTTCTGGAGTTAGGGTTCAAAGGAACTCCAAAAATTCGGGAAAACAACTTTTGGGCGAATAAATCCAACAGAGAGCCGATTAGGGTTTTCAGATCGAATCGTCCGCACTAATTAATTCTACTGAGTCCAACCTAGGTCTAGAAACAAAGAAACACGTTGAAGCACTTCTAGGGTTAGGGTTTCAAGACTAAACCAAAAGAGAAACTAATAGAGAAGAGAGGGGGACTTAGGGTTTAGCTCAAAACCTCGGGGATCGAACTGGAACTCGATTCCTCCGGTCTTGAGGCTGCTCTAGGGCTTGAGGAAGATCCTCCACGTCTTGCGGCTTGTCCTCTTGTTGCTCCTTGAGCTCCACATGCACCAGAGAGGAAGAGGGAGAGAGAGAACCCAAGAGAGAGAGGGAAATGGAGAGGGAGAGGGAGGGAGAGAGCTCCTGAGGCGGAGAGAACGAGTGAGGGAGTGAGGAGAGTGAGGGGTGAGCCGGCTGTGGCTTTAGAGGAGAGGAAGGATGAGAAGAGAGCTGAGGTGGCCGGGCAACGGGCAGCGACGGCCGCTCCAACTCCTGCCCACACGACTCAGCCGGCAGTACCGCTCCTGCCGAGCGGTAGTGCCGCCCGACCGGCAGTACCGGCCCTGACCGGTGGTACTGCCGCTCCTGCAGCAAAACTCCGAGTTTCTTCGTAAACTTCTCTCCAATCTTCGGGTTTAACCTCGGGAAACTTAAGGGAATAATTTTGGGACCTCAAAGAAAGGTTTTAGGACTTAGGCTCCTACGGATTTCGGAAGATTTCAACCGGCTTCGAACTCAAACTTTCGAAACAAAATCAGTCGAAACTACTCGAACGACGAAACACCGACGCAACCAAAACCAACTAAGGGCCAAATTAAGATCCAATAGCACTCAACACACAAACAAGCACACAAATAGCTTAATTAAGCTTAGTTAATCCTAATTAATCTTAATTACAAATTCCAGGATGTTACAGTTCCACCCCCTTATAAAAATCTCGTCCTCGAGATTTGCCAGATTCAGCAAAGGAGGAAGGAAGTTCACCCCGAGAAATCTTCACGCTCCCAGGTGGTTTCGTCCTGGGCGTGGCTGCTCCATTGGACTTTGGTCAACTTGACGATGTGACTGCGGATATAGCGCACCTCATCATCAAGGACACAAAACAATACGTTCGCAAAAGATAGATCCGACTAAGATCCATCATGTCCAACAGAGTTAGGGCAATGGGATTCTGAAGATACTTCTTCAGCAATGGCACACAGAATACACCGGGTACCTTCGAAGACCAAGGGGGTATCTCCGAAAAGGGGAAAAAATCGGTATGATTTCGACGCATTTCGATGCCATCATCCCACAAACTCACAATCTCCAGATGCCACACCAGTTGAGACCTCCAAGAAGGCAAAAACGTCAACTTCGATGTTCAAATCACGACGACGATTGCCGAAAAAGTGATCAATTGATTGACCACCAGACCGATTCAGAGATTAGCACAATTGATGTTCTCCTGATCCTTGAACGCTAGTTCAAACCAAGGATTACATCGAACCCTAGGCATCTATTCAAATCATTCGCTACGGAAATTAACTTCCCTGATGAACGATAAGAATTCCTCCTAGGCAAAGGTGCTAAATTCCAAAACGGCTCTAAGCAATAAGGACAAAGAGATGTCAATCTGATTGCTTAGTCTGCGGTCCTCAACTTCTGTTTGCACAGAACTCGAGAACTGGAACGATTCAGAAGCTCTAGATTCAACCAAAGCCACTGCGAAAGCTGAACGTACGGGAACATACCAGGTACTACACCAGACACATAGTTTGTATCTTCAGCTGTCACAAAGCTAGGCCGACAACGATTAAGACTCTGGGCTGAAGTAAGACTTGAGCAACCACTTCGACATCCTTAGCGTCCACTGACGAAACTTTGCGGACGATCTGGGGCACTCTGATCTTAAACACGGGTTATCGCAGGTCATAGGTTCGAACAGTCTTTCACAAGATGATCTTTCTCACGACAAGCGTAACCAATTAGTTTAGCCATCCGATCTTGTCTCCCACGAGATCATCTTTTCGCGGTTAGAGGACTAACCCGCAGATAGGAAAGGTCAAGAAACATTCCCTCGGGATCTTAAACGTGGAGAAACAACTGACCGAGCGTTAGTGGCTGGTTTCGCACACGACTAGGAAAGATCGGCACTCACTAACTTCTACGCCAACCACCTTCGCTTACGGCTTTCCTGGACTGCCTTTGCGTTGTCTTCAACACGAATCGCCTTTTCGACCAACATTCGCATGCTGGGGATAACAGAAGTTGCGAGTGAAAACTTGATCTCCTCATTGAGATTTCCCCGAAAGAGAAAGGCTTTCCGGGTTTCATTCGGAACCTCGATTGCGACATAGCGGACCAGGTGATTGAACTTGTGGAGATAGTCCATAACTGACATGGACTCTTGCTTGAGACTAAAACTCTCGCTCTTTAATCTCCAACAAGCTAGAAGGGATGCGTGCTGCGCAAAAAAAACTCCACTGAAGTCTTTCCAAGTAACGACTTGGCTAGGTGGACAAATAGTTTTAAGGTTATTCCACCATGCAGCAGCAACACCTTAAGGACAGAATGCAGCAAATCGCACTTTCTCAACGTCTGTGCACTTCACGAAATCAAGTTTGAACTTAATGTTGCGAAGCCAATCATCAGCATCCAAAGGATCGGCTACTGATGAAAAACTCGGCGGACGAGTTCGCTGGAACTCCAACAGACGAGATCTTGGATGCATAGCTGCCAAACTATCTGAAATTGCAGCCTTGGAAGTTTCTGCACTTGGCACCAGCCTTCCTAGCAGAAAGTCCGCGTAGTCCGGACTTGTGCTACGGACAGAGAAGACTGCGATTCTTCCTTCAGCGCTTCTTTCCAAAATAGCGATTCACTGGAACCACACAATGGTGCGCTAAAATATTGAGCTTCAAAGTTTGCGACTCTCGAGTGCGGCAAAGCAAAACACACTGGATTCGACACTTCAACAGCTCGATCGTGGCGTCCTTGAACAGGGCCACACGCCAACGATGCACTCTTGGCATCTCGTTGCGCACAGGTGCTAAACCATCATGCACAACAAAATGACCAAGCTCGAAGGCAAAGCAGAATCAAATCTACACAAGGGACTTGCATTCAAAACAAAAGCAATATGAGAATGCAATTACAAGGATAGATTTGCCATTGTGATTGATTTTAAAGATGACAACTTAGTACAGCCTGGCGTACTACAACAGGTTAAATTTACAACCGTCATCCACAACCACCGCACAATCCCATTAGGTTCTTTACAAGGCAAAAGTACAAAGGCAACTGGCTCAAATTTACAACAAAATGAGCACTAAAACTACTTTCCCTCATAATGAACATTGGGGTTGAACTGGCTTTTTAGATTTCGGATCGAGCGACAGACGGACAGTCTCTAGCAATGTGCCCCTTCTGGCGGCAGGCATAGCAAGTGACTGAAGCAGCTCAGTCCCGGGCTCCAGAAGTTCTTCTTTTGCGACTACGCGATTGAGCCACTTGAGGAGAAGGACGCGGAGGAGCAGGCGGCGAAGCTGAATCAACTGGCATCATCAACAAGTACTCCTGGTTCTCGAAGATGATGTTCCACCCGCGATTCACACTCGAGGATGCACTGGGATAAGTCGTCGCAAAGCGAGACCCACTACTTTCCACCGGCGTCCGAGTGCGACGAGCAACTCGACGGTAATTACCATACGGCTGCGGGAGTTCCTCTGCTGGCTCAAGGGCATCATGCTCCCCGTACACGATTTCTGTCGTGAAGAAGCCGTGATTGAGGAGTGGCGCCATATGACTCTCAAGCACAAAGTTACGGTGATGAGAAGATAATAGCTCATCCCGGAGACGTCGAAAATATTGGTCAAGGGGCCCCACTAGCCTGACCTGCCAAGCAGACGTAGGATCCATTGACGCATCCAACATCACATATGTGCTCTTCGAGCTGTCCGACTCAAGAGAGGGACAATTGGGAAACAACTGAGCCATTTCTGGAAGATCATGATGGAGACGAAAGATGGCAACGTAGGCTCCGTCAAGCACTGCAGCTAGCGGACTGGAAGCCAATCCGACATAACGACGAGTCGGCTCCCCACCATGGCGACCATGGATAGACACTTCCGCTGTAAATAGCGAAGAAGCTGGGCTGGTTCTGGCGCGAGAGATCAGATACTCCGGTCGCTCCGAAAAACCAGCAAGCTGTATCATCTCCAAGAGGGCTGCTTGAACAGAACCCTCCAAAATCGCGCTAGTGAAATAGCACGGCTCCCAACGACCTGACATCTAAGAATGAAGAAACGACACAGTTAGCAAGACCTTATGTGGATAGGATTCAACCAACCCTCAGATGAACAACTAACACCCACCAAACACGCCTAACACACCAACTCCTATCTCCTTACCTTAACTTCTACTCAATACGTATCTAGCATTTGAAAGTTGATGAGCCTTCCAAAATTTATCTCGCAAGGAGATCGTTCAGAGGAGATAAGAAACAAGACCTTTAAACCAATCCTTAACCCTTCAGGTTTTAACTTTTCTTTTGTCAAAATGCCTCAGGTTTCAAAAGTTACTCCCAAAATTTTGAATGACGAAAGGAATAGAATAACTCATTTTCCAGACCTCCTTTTTTTTCAGAGAAATCGCTGTTTGAAGTTTAAGGTAAGTCCAAATCATTTTGAAGAATAAATAAGATAAGGAACTACAGACAAATAAGATCAGCAATCTACATTTTCGCAATTAAGAGTTTTATAGCAACCATACTTTTTCGGAGAAAAGCATGTCCTTAGTCTTATCGACCCATCTATCTAAGCCTTCCCTACAGTTGACAACTCGAGCCTGCTCTGATACCACCTCTTGTGGGGGCTCCAGTCTTTGTAACAAAGATTCGGGTACTCACTGTTGTGTCGGACTGGAATTAACGCAACCCGTTAGTAAACCGAACCCCAATTACAAACCGTACCCGGATTGAGGCCAATCAATCGGCACGACACACTCGGCACGTGGTCATATTCCAAATGATTGATTCCAACCCGAGCTTCCCCGAGATATGTGCCTAGTGCTAGTTCCGTGGATCAGTAGCCTAGCACCCACATATTTCCACAATAAGTTGCATCAAAACACTTACATTAACAAAATGGTTACAGTAGTACAGGTTTGATTACATCGAGATAGTAATACATGAAAGAAATTCTGCCAAATGGCTATAAGAGCTAAAGAGAGACTTAGAGTACATCAATGGCAGCAGGGTGCCTTCCCAAACCCAAAGGCAATAGATGAGTTGCGACCGAGAGAAAACCTAAACTACAGCTGCAAAACCCGACGGACTCTGAATCGAAGCGATCCTCGCCTAGCTCGCCTTCTTCTCACTTGACTCCGTCTTCTGAGCTTGGTAATCAGTTTTAAAGCAAACGGTGAGTACACGTATGTACTCGCAAGACTTTAGTGTTTGCAAGTATAATAAGTATGCAGGTTAATCAATGAAAAAGGCTGCTAATCCAGTTCAGAGTTGCATAAAGCTAAATTTATTTGCAATAGAATAATAGATTTCAGAAGATGCTTAATTTACAAAAGCAATTGATAAAGAATGTAATTCAATACATAATTGTATAATTCATTCAGTATCCACATTCAATTTCCTCCAATATATCCAACACCACCATCACATGGCATCAAGAATCACCACCAGCACAATTGAACATCCAGCACCACCATCATATGGCATCAAAAATCACCACCAGCACAATTGAATTACCAATCCAATCAGTCTCTGAGTCCAACGACTCAACATTTTTCATGTAACAACCCAACATTTAAAAGATCTACCGGTTCCAAAATATTTTCCAAAACAAAACCAAAATACTATACTTGACAATAATTATCCAAGCTGCTCGTGACCGTGAGCACGGCTAATCGATTAGATTTATTCTTTGCAGAGATTGTACACTTTACCCACATGACACACTCTAGCAATCATGTCAACCATGCCACGCGATACGAAACGTACCCGTTTTGCTAGACTGTGATGGAACTGTTCCACTTGCGAGTTTCTAGTCTTGCGTCAACCCCGGTGTAGTGCACCCCTTGCTATGGCGGGTGATCAGCCCCACACACAAAACAATTACAACTTTCGCGATGGTTTACGATTACCGTCCATCGCCTCACAACCCATAGCAAGGCCTTCACCGTTGTAACGGTACTGTATTGGGACGGTATACTCCAACACCTATGCGAGGTGAGGGAGACCCTTAGACAGCACCAGCACGTCGGTGACTGTCCAACTACTTCGACCTACCACGGCGCAAGACCAGTCACTCACTCCTGTACTGTGTTCAGGTCATCCCATACTAACACATGTGGTTGTACGATTTGACTCAGTTAACAACATCAAGTTCGGTCCTTAGGGTTTCACAGACGAGACCTCCACCCGTCCGTCCAGCATAAAACCACCTTTCACCTTTTTCCTTTTTCTCTTTTTACCAACATAGCTTTTTCCACCAAACCCACAATTTCAAAATCCTAATTAAGTTTCCAAAAGAATTTGATTGACTGGGTCCACCGATAAACAATCAATTGTACTAACGCTGGGCTAAGCGTATGCATTTATTAGACATATAACCCAATTGACACTTAATACGGTGTCTACCATTATCCTAGGGATTTACAAGGATCACAACGTAACTGATAATCGAGGAAAACCATTCAATCCAGGTTTAACTACCAATGCCCACAATTTATCGTTTGTACCAATTCTCAAGCATGCATAATAGTTTTGGCAATTCAAAATAAATTTACAATTATGGGATCAATATGGTCAAAGGAGGTGCTTGCCAGTTTGCTTTGTATTGATTACACTTCCGGGAAAGAGATCGAGATCCGTGTAGGCGCCCACCACCGCGTCAACATCTACGCGAACGAGCGACAACAAAACGATCAAACTCAGAACAAACAGGGCGAACAAGAATCAAATAAGACAATTAAGAAGCAAGGACAACAACTAAACCAATCGGAGAAACAACGGAGAAAAGGGACTAAAGGAGACCTAATTCGGCCAGTGAAGTCGGTAGTACCGGCGGTACAACCCCGGTAGTGCCGCCCTCAAGCCCGGCAGTACCGGCCACGGGGCCCGGTAGTGCCGGCGGTCGACGACCCAAAAGGGCGCTCTCTGGAAAAAAGGTACCGGCGATAAACACGCGGTAGTACCAGCTACCCGGCGATCGCCAGGCCGGAGAGGCGGTAGTGCCGGATTCCCAGAGACCAAAGGAGGAGCTCACTGGAAATTAGCTGTCGGCGTTGTGGTTACAGTAGTGCCGCTCGGGCGGTAGTACCGGCCCCATAACGTCGGTAGTGCCGGCCTTAGGAAGAAATTAGCATTTCGCAAAATGGGATTTTGCGCAAACAGATTCAAAACTTCACGACGATCGCATGGTTAGGTTCCTAGTGATGCCAGGGACCCATCCATGCAGGTCTCACTAAGTTTCGAGTTCGTTTAACCTAATTTCCACTTTTTCGAACTCGATAACCCTAATTACCGTTAGGATTTGACTTTCGATCCAAATCAAGTTCAAACTTGATTCTTTCCGCGAGGGTCGACTTCTAACGACATCAAATATATTCTAGAGTCATATCCTCAGCTTTTGGAGCTAGGGTTCAAGGAAAACTCCAAAACTTGAGAATTTGACTCGGCTAGCGAACAAATCCGATAAACTCCGAATCAGGGTTTTCGACTCGATCTTTTTCCAGAACTAGAACCATTAGGGCACTAAGAACTAATACGAGTCACTCTCGGAATTTTTGGAGTTTCAGAACTCGAAGATTCTCCAAAAAGCTTGATAGTGCACTTTTCGCAAATCGAATCAAAATGTAGGATTTGCGTCTAACGTATTAATTCTTTTTGCACGTAAGGATTCCACAGGGTCTAACTCGCACTCAAAAACTGTTCGCACGACGATCGAACCAATTGAACTCAAAACCCTCAATTGGAACTAAATTCGATCCCAAATCCGGATTAAGTTCAAACTCAAATCTTTTCGCAGGAATCGAACTCAGACAACGTCAGATATACTCGAAGGTCAATTTCTTGACTTTCCGGAGTTAGGGTTCAAAGGAACTCCAAAAATTCGGGAAAACAACTTTTGGGCGAATAAATCCAACAGCGAGCCGATTAGGGTTTTCAGATCGAATCGTCCGCACTAACTAATTCTACTGAGTCCAACCTAGGTCTAGCAACAAAGAAACATGTCGAAGTGCTTCTAGGGTTAGGGTTTCAAGACTAAACCAAAAGAGAAACTAATAGAGAAGAGAGGGGAACTTAGGGTTTAGCCCAAAATCTCGGGGATCGAACTGAAACTCGATTCCTCCGGTCTTGAGGCTGCTCTAGGGCTTGAGGAAGATCCTCCACGTCTCGCGGCTTGTCCTCTTGCTGCTCCTTGAGCTCCACATGCACCAGAGAGGAAGAGGGAGAGAGAGAACCCAAGAGAGAGAGGGAAATGGAGAGGGAGAGGGAGGGAGAGAGCTCCTAATGGGGAGAGATCGAGTGAGGGAGTGGGGAGAGTGAGGGGTGAGCCGGCTGGGGCTTTAGAGGAGAGGAAGGATGAGAAGAGAGCTGAGGTGGCCGGGCAACGGGCAGCGACGGCCGTTCCAACTCCTGCCCGCACGACTCGGCCGGCAGTACCGCTCCTGCCGAGCGGTAGTGTCGCCCGACCGGCAGTACTGGCCCTGACCGGCGGTACTGCCACTCCTGCAACAAAACTCCGAGTTTCTTCGTAAACTTCTCTCCAATCTTCGGGTTTAACCTTGGGAAACTTAAGGGAAGAATTTTGGGACCTCAAAGAAAGGTTTTAGGACTTAGGCTCCTACGGATTTCGGAAGATTTCGACCGGCTTCGAACTCAAAGTTTCGAAACAAAATCAGTCGAAACTACTCGAACGACGAAACACCGACGCAACCAAAACCAACTAAGGGCCAAATTAAGATCCAATAGCACTCAACACACAAACAAGCACACAAATAGCTTAATTAAGCTTAGTTAATCCTAATTAATCTTAATTACAAATTCCAGGATGTTACAATTACAATCGGTTTTTATCTAAAACCGACACAGATAATATGGTGTTGTCTATGTCGGATATAGAAAGGAACCGACAGTGATGTGTATGCTCCCTCATCATAGTTGGTTCTGTATTGTAACCGTCAGTGATGCAAATTCAAAAAGAAGCACGCTTTTGATGGAAGGCTTCTTCGTATATATATCACTTTAATTCGTGCATGGCTTTTGATGCAAATTCAAGATCATAACATAAACATGCCATATATACACAAATGGTTAATAACATTAATTGTTTATAATTATATAAACATATAACAGTACACATTATAATTAATATTACACAATATGATGTGTACATGCACGCACGCTATCTATCACTACCACTCGCGGCACCCGCCCGAGGGTAAGGAGTCTCTGGGGTCGCCGGAGTCATCGTTGCTAGAGCCGACGCCACATGGCTCATCCTCCGATGATGAACTAGAAGAGGCGCCGGTCCCCCAAGGGGTGACGGTGACCCACTCGTCGTCCTCCTCCTTGTCCTCCTCCTCATCCTCCTCGTCCTCATCCTCCTCCTCCTCCTCCTCCTCCTCTCTCGGGCGGTTCCTGGTGGCGGTGGAGGTGCCCGGCCGGGGTGAGGTGCTGGGAGAGACGGGAGACAACGGCACCGGGGGTTGAGACGGCGTTGCCGGCAGTGGTGATGGTGCTGAAGAATGCAAGTAAGGTGACTCGACAGAGGAGTCAGAGCTTACTGGAGAAGGAGGTGCTGCCATGCTGCGCTCAAAGACAGAAGACAGGAGCTATGGAAGACTACGTGATGATCAGAAAGAGCTAGCGGGTTACAGCAGTAGTACTGCTAGTACATTATTTATACTTGTATATATAGGCTGCTTGATCGATCAGGGAACACGAAGAGTCGACGCGCGTTCTGATGGTGTGAACGCAATGTTTGATCGGTTTAATTGGCGAGGAAGACAAAGGGATGAATATCAGTGTCGGTTCTTATCCCGAACCGATTATGATGACATAAGTTATCTGTGTTAGTTCTTATCTCAGAACTGACTATGATAATATATTATCTGTATCGGTTCTATAAAGGAATCAACAGTGATGAGGATCCATATTATCATAGTTGGTTCTATATAGAACCGACTGTGACAACCATTTAATGACAAATGGTTCTTGTATACAACCGATTGTGATGAGGCTCGCTAGGGTTTATATATGTACCGTCAGGATGAACTTAACTCTCCTCGAGTTGGTGTTCTGGAGCCAAAAAATACCGCCATCGCCTCAAAAATTGCATACTCTGGTTTAAACTTATATTTGGGTGAGAAAATATGAAATTCTTGAGGATGTGTGTGAAGAGGGTGTTTTAAGTCCCTACTTTGAGGAGATTTCTCTATTTTCCTGCCTTATTTGTGGTTTTCTTTAAAAGGTGGGCATTCCTTCAAATCCCTTCAAATTTGCATTAATAAATTTGATTTTGATTTGGTAAATGTGTTATCTGTAATTAGTGATATGGTTAAATCAATATGGTTGAGAAATTAAATCGTGGAGGAGATCAGTGGGTTGAGGGTAAAGTTAATTGGAACCCTAGCTAGCTTGATCAGGAGCAAGATTTCCCCTCATTTGTGGTTTTCTTCAAAAAGTGAGCATTCCTACAAATCCCTTCAATATTGCGCTAGGAATTAAATTAATTTTTGATTTGGTGAATCTGCTACATGTCATTATTGTTTCTATAATTAATATGATAAATGTTAGAGTTTAGGTTGCATAACATATGCGTCTCCTGTTCGAGATTGTTTGTTTATAAATTTGCTGAATTGGCATATTTATAAATAAGTAGTCTCGAATTGTCCATGTTTTTTAGACAGTTCGAGGATATGTGGTTTGGACAAGTTCCTGAGCTGTTGTACAACTCTAGAGAAGGTTTCAGTACCGTCCTCCCTGGTGTTCTCCGGATATACACCCTCTTGACCTGTTGTCGAGATGTGTATTTGGAGAACAGCAGGGAGATGTTGCCGAAATTTTCTCTGGAGTTGTACAATGGCTTAGGAACTTGCCCGAATCACATATCCTCGAATGGGATTAGGACATAACCTAATTAGACATATCCTAAGTCGCTAGCTCATCGGTTTTCTTAATTTTTTTGTTTGCGGTTTAATTGTAGATGGGCCATGAATGGATGTATCAACAAAGTCGTGTGAGTGCTGAATTTCAGATGGGGGTTAAGGAGTTCATAAGAATTGCAGAAGACATGGTTAAGAGGGGTGTAAAGTTCATATATTGTCCTTGCATTGATTGCACCAATCTCAGGAGATTCAACAACTCAGCTCAAATTGAAGACCACTTGATTCGGCGTGGCTTCGTGAGGAATTATACGTGTTGGATCCATCATCGGGAGACAAGTAGTACCCCATCGATATGCAACAAAGACATGCTTGAGGAGGACAATTTAGATCAAATGTTTGAGGAAACCGATCACGAGTTGGAGCGTGATATGTTTGAGGCGGACAATTTAGATCAAATGTTGCAGGATGTGAAGGGAAATTACACGGAAAGAGAGTTTAAACAATTTAAAAGCTTGATGGAAGACGATGCCAAACCCTTGTTTTCAGGTTGAAAATTGGAACACACCAAGTTGGGTTCGGTCCTTGCATTGTTTGAACTGAAGGCAAAACACCGTTGGACAGATGAAGTTTCAATGCACTTTTAGTTCTTCTATCGGATATGCTTCCAAAGGGGAACGAGTTGCCAACAAGAACGTATGAAGAAAAGAAGATACTATGTCCCAAGGGAATGGAAATAGAAAGGATACATGCATGTTCAAATGATTGCATATTATACCGTAACGCGCATAAGGGACTGCATGTTTGTCCAGTTTGTGGTGTACCCCGGTACAAGCAAAAGGTGGAGCGTAATGACAAGAAGCATAGGAGCCGAACCAACGATGATGAAGATGTGAACAAAGGGGCACCGGCCAAGGTATTGTGGTATTTTCCCATCATTCCCCGTTTGGAGCGGTTGTTTGCAAATCCCAAAGAGGCAAAATTGATGCGTTGGCATTATGAATCTCGAAAGGAAGATGGCAAGCTGAGACACCCTGCTGATTCGGCTAAATGGAGAAACATTGATTGGAAATATGAGGAGTTTGGTGCCGAATTGAGGAACATAAGATTTGGATTGAGTACGGATGGAATGAATCTGTTTGGTAATATAAGCAGTCATCACAACACTTGGCCAATCCTGTTGTGTCTCTACAATCTACCTCCATGGTTGTGCATGAAGCGGAAGTATATCATGATGTCGTTGTTAATCTCGGGACCCAAACAGCCGGGAAATGTTATTGATGTGTACCTAGAACCACTGATTGAGGATTTAGTAATATTGTGGAATGAGGGGGTCACGGTGTGGGATGCTTACAAAAGAGAGAACTTAACCATGCGGGCTATGATTTTTTGCACCATAAATGATTTCCCAGCCCTTGGTAATTTGGCAGGCTACAGCACGAAAGGAGCCAAAGCATATTCAATTTATGAAGAGGACACTGAAAGCTTTTGGCTACCGAATTTCAAGAAAACTATTTACATGGGTCACCGTAGGTTTCTACCTCGAAGTCATCGATATCGTAAGATGGATGACAAATTTGACGGGAAGAGGGAAGTCCATGCGGCCCCGCAGCCTATGAGTGGAAGGTAAGTATATTCACGCGTGGATGATATCGATGTTCAGTTTGGAAAGAGTCGTAAATCTGTTCGTCCCAGGACCATTTGGAAGAAGAGATCGATATTTTGGGACTTACCATACTGGAAGGAGATAGATGTCCGTCATTGTATTGATGTCATGCATGTTGAGAAAAATGTTTGTGATAATTTGGTTGGCATCCTGCTCAACATAGCTGGGAAGACCAAAGATGGTGTGAATGCTCACCGTGATATGGCCTACATGGGCATAAAGCCTAAGCTTGCGGTGATAGAGGAGGATGGAAAAGGTCCGTACATCCCCGCTGCATGCTACACCTTGTCTAAAAAGGAGAAAGAAGAGCTCTGCAAGTGTCTGCAAGGTATTGAAGTTTCATCGGGATACTCCGCAAACATTAGGAAGCTTGTGTCCATGGATGATTTGATGTTGCTTAGTATGAAGTCCCACGACTGTCATGTCTTGATGACCCAAATGCTCCCTATTGCAATCAGAAATATTTTACCAGAGGATGTTAGGTTGGCAATCATAAAGCTATGCTATTTCTTTAATGCGATTTCTAGCAAGCTTATTGATCCCGATGTACTGGACAACTTACAGAGTGAGGTGGTGCAGACTCTCTGTCAGCTTGAGATGCATTCCCCCCTCATTCTTCGACATCATGGTCCACCTTGTTGTTCACCTTGTTAGAGAAATTAAGATATGTGGACCCGCGTTCCTACGTTACATGTGTCCGTTCGAGAGGTACATGTGTATAATAAAGTCATACGTGAGGAATCGATCGAAGCCTGAGGGTAGTATTGTTGAGGGTTATGGAACTAAAGAGGTTATGTCGGGACCCCGAATTTGCAAATCCGGACCCTCTGTGTATTCAGCACTAGTCCAGGAACGCGCTAGTGCACACAGTCTTAACATCGGTAAATATCACAATCATACCACTCGATACTAATAGAGTACTTTATTTAAATAGTCAAACTGGTTACTTGACCTTATGGTCAAGTCACAAATGCAATGATTACAGGCTAAACTTATTAAGAGAGAAATAGTAGCAAATGAAAATCAAATAACCGTGGCGCCATCCAGTATACCACAGGCAACTGACTGGGCTCGCTCCCTAAGTAGACGGTTCCTCTTGGAGTTCCTCCTCCAAAGCTGGTGTAGTCTCCTCTTCAACTGGTGTTGTATTATGGCAAGGGTGAGTACTTGGTACTCAGCAAGTCATGCACAGAATGCAAGCTAATATACTATATGCAGGGCTTGGTACAAAGGAATAGCTCAAGGTATATTTGCGATGCTTGACATTTGACAAGTAGCATAAGTAGATTCGAAAGCAGTAGAAGCAAGTAAAGCATAGATAACTTTTCAAGGAATTTAATAAACATCTTTTCCCATCCTAATCCACATTTCCATCAACATCCTTATTAATCCAACCCAACCTTTTAAATCCAAGTTATTTTTGAGAAAATCTAACCCTTGACTGTAATTCCCGAGCGATGTCCAATACCGCGGACACGGCTATTCGAATAGATTCTACACTCTGCAGAGGTTATGCACTTTACCCACAAGATACAGTCAAACACCACAAAGGCGAGTTCCCGTAACAAAGTCTTTCGAAAACCTCTAACAATACAAGTGGTCCTCCCCGGTTATTGCGCACTAACCCTTCCCTTAGCTAAGGCGAAGTCTAGGCCAGTCAACCGTTAGATGGGTACCTGGCCTCAGCCCCAGACGCTCCCCGCACAACTTACAAAAGGGTGTAGTTGACCTCCGAGGTCCCACAGTAATGCGTTATTAGCAACTTAGTCAACTAGTTCCGTCCCATTACAGACATGTGGTTGCACGTTAGACCCAGTTCAAAGGCTTGCAAGGTGAAGTCCTTAGGGTGACCAGGGCAAGACTACCCGAAGAACCAAATCAACATCCCCAATGCCACAACCGCCCACTGATTATTCTTGCCACATGCCCCGGTCGAAAACTATTTATCAAACCCCAGTTGATTACCATGCACCACGTGCCATCAACATCACATGATACCTTTCCAAAACAGGTTCAATATATCATTAAGTCAACATTAGCATTTGATTGTCCAAAATCATGTCATGAGCACGAAAGCGTGTCTAAGCAGTATACTACAACGGTCTAAAACCCATGTTGGCAATTTAATAATGTCCAACTAGTAATCCACAACTAGGGTGACAAGGGTCATGGCACATACTTAAATAATCAAGGTGTCATACAGCAAATTGGTACTTATCTAATTCCCCATATTTAAATAAAGTATTTTTCTATTGGAACTTAGCATGCAATAGGTTAAATCAAAATAAGTTTCAAAATAGGATCAACATGGTCAAAGCACAACTTGCCTTCAAAAAGTACTTGCTCTTGGTCTTGAGTTGGATCCTGAGTCAATACTTCTCCTTCGAATCCTTCCAAGCACTTCAACGCTCTACTCGTAAAAGCGTGCAAATAGCAAATACACAAATAAATAATAGGCAAAAGTGTCCAAACATCCAAATAAAATCCATAAACAGAGAGAACATAATTTTATGAATTTTTAGAAACTGGAATCGTCAAATTTGGAGTTAAAACGCAAAAGTTATGATTATTTAAAGTTTAAATAATCAATTAAATAATTTTACAGAGAAAAAAATTTAGTCCAAAAATTAATTAAAATTCATATTTAGGTAGGTCTCAATTTTATACAAATTTAGAAATTTGAATCACTCAAATCGGAGTTGAAACGCAAAAGTTATAAGCGTTTGAAGTTTGAATCAAAATCTGAAATCATTATTTCGAATTAATAAATCATTTTCTTTTTCGGAAATTAATTATTGCGTCGGCAAGGACATGTGGCAGCTTCGATTGGCTCGGCGTCGCCACCGTCCATGGACGTGGTCCACGCCGGCTCGGGTCTACTGTGGACTCGGTCCACGAATCCACGTGTCGCTGACATGTGGGTCCGCCTCGGGTGACGTCACGCTGGCGACGTCGGCGGGCTCGGCCGCACGGTCGGCGAGTGGGACTCCACTGTGGCGTCATTCTTGCGTCGGCGCTCGGCTGAGACGGCCGTGACATCTTGAGCCCGCCATGGCGTCGGCGTGACGTCATGGTGCGGATTTGGCCGGGCCGCTGACATGCGGGCCCCGCGTGTCAGCGTCTGCCTGCCACGCGTGAGGCTGCGCGACCGCGACGGCAGTCGGCCTCCCCGGACGCGTGGCGCAATCTCGGCCGTTGATTTGAAATTCAACGGCCCAGATTAGATCTGAGTCTCACGCGTTTGGGTTAACGCGTTTGATCTGGACCGTTGGATCTAGATCCGACGGTCGAGATTGGATCTGGGAATCGCACGTGGTTCTCACCGGGGGATGACGTGGCGCAATCTGGGCCCTTGGATGAAGATCCGACGGCTGGTGGAGCTCGAACGACGGCGATGGCTTGCGGCGGCGCTGGCTCACCGGCGCGGGGGACGACGACCTAGCCGACGGCGTTTCGGGCGCGCTCCGGCAGAGTGAGAGGTAGCTCCGGGTGCGCCTCGACGCGAGGATTCTGGATCTGGGCACAACGGCGGCGGAGGACGACGGAGATGGCCGCAATCGGCAAAGAACCACAGCGGAGGGAAGAGGCAACTCCGGCGAGCGATTGCGGCTCAACGGCGGCGGCTCCGGCGACGTTGTCTAGGGCTACGGGTGCGCAATGAAGCGGCGATCCCGACACGGGTGGCGGCGCAATAAATAGGGCCCTCGGCGTCCGTGAAACGCGCGGAATCCGAGGTCCTCTCCGTTGCGGCGGCGGAGTCCGGCGGCGACACGGTAGGGTGACGTGGCACGCGCACAGCCGTTGGATCGAGATCCAACGGTGCGCGAGTTTGGGTCCGGGTCGGACTCGGGCGAACTGGCTGGCTCGGTCGGGCTCGGGCTCGGTGACGTGGCTCAATCGTGGCCGTTGGATCTGAATCCAACGGTCACGCGGTTAGGGCTCGGCCGAGTGGGTTCGGTCGAGTCACGTGGCTCGGGTCGGACTCGAACTCGAGTCTGACTCGGGCTCGGTCGGATGAACAGTACAAACCCACTCGCATTTTCCAGCGATTTAATAATTAAAATAATTCCCAGTAATTCATTTAATTCATAAAAAAATAGCAAATGACTCAGAAAAATTCCAGAAAAATTCTGGAAAATATTTTAGGGTATTTGGGATTCAAATAAAATATTTCCAACAAAATTTTATTTGCAAAATTAAATTCTTTAATTATTTCAAAGTGGAATAAATTCAAATAAATTCCAAATAAATTCCAGAAAATTCCAAAAATTCACCAAAGTGCCAAATCACACGTGAATTTAAGAAAAGCAAAATTTTGGGGTGTTACAGGTTATTGAGCTATGCATTGACTATCTTGGTAAAAGACAACCAATTGGTGTTCCTGTATCTCATCATGAGGGCAGACTTGGTGGCAAAGGAACCATTGGGTCCAATCTAACGAATCCACATTATGATATGTACCGTAAAGCGCATTTTACAATCTTGCAACACAACGCAGAAGTTCATCCATACATCCGATAGCACACATTGGAACTACAGGAAGAGAATCCACATATGGATGAGCTTTCTATTACACGAGCACACAATGAGCTATTCCTCACATGGTTCAAAGAAAAGGCGAAGGTCTCCGGTAGTGCGGCTGTCAATTGGTTGGCTAGCGGACCAAGATATAATATACAGACATGGCAGAGGTACGATATTAATAGCTACACATTTTACATTGAAAGTTAAGATGCAAAGAGTACAGTTCAGAACAGTGGTCTGAGCATAGATGCTTTGGCTGATAATCACTCGAAAAGAGGAAACTCTACCGCAATGAACTCCTACTACAGGATGATCGAAGAAATATGGTAGCTTGATTACAGAATATACCAAATTCCATTGTTCCGATGTAAGTGGGTGAGACTTCCACAAGGAGTGAATGTTGGCAAGAGAGGTTTTACTCTTATGGATATCAATAGACTCGCCTACAAAGATGAACCATTCATCCTTGCTAACCAAGCAACTCACATCCTCTACGTGCGTGATCCGGCCAATCCGAGGTTGCACCTAGTCCTTCATGGCAAGAGGCGGATCGTTGAAATTGAAAATGTCTTAGATGAAGAAGAGTACAACCAATTCGATGAGATACCTCTGTTTGCAGATGGGGCATGTCTTAGAGGTGACAACGACTCACATGGAAAAAATTACATACGTGTAGATCATCAAGAAGGGTTGTATTGTAAATAAAGTTGTAAGATTGCCATGTGATATTCTATCATATTTAAAAGGCCCTTATGTGTGAAAATATTTGTAAAAGTTGTACAATATATAATCATCACAACCATTCATCAAATGGCCCACTACGATAGATCCTGCACCTCATCACAGTGGTGAAAACCTCATCACAGTCGGTTCTAACATTAAACCAACACTGGTAACTTTCATATCACAATCGGTTCTTTTATAAAACCGACACAGATACCATAAATATCACAATCGGTTCTTGTATAAAACCGACGCTGATACTATAACTATCACAATCAGTTCTTTTATAAAACTGACACTGATGCGTTTATATCACCATCAGTTTTTACTGAAAACCGACACTGATATTGTCAATCCTGTATATATATTGCCCTTCGCACCCAGCTATCTCATTTTTAGTGTTCATCATATTTAGGGTTTGCGCCCTTTCCTCTCCTCCCCGAGCATCGGTGCCCCCGAGCTCCCCCGTCGGTCTCCCCTCGCCCCCGAGTCCCCGTGCCCCCGAGCTCCCCTGTCGGCCCCGAGATCCCCCCCGGCCCCTGCGGCCCCGAGCTCCCCTCGAGCTTCCCCGAGCTCCCCCCGCCGGCCCCCCCACACCCCCGAGTTTCCCCGTTGGCCTCCCCTCCCTCGAGCTCCCCCTGCGCCTCCCCTGCCCCAAATCAGAAGGTATGGTTGGAACTTGAGATATTCTACAAAACTTGAGATATTCTAGTGTCTAGCTAGCTCTCTAATGCATGGTTGGAGCAATCTTCACATTTGGACCATACGTATTTCAGTAGTGCTGCTATAATCCACTTACAATTTTGTTCATGCTGCAAATAATTCATAGATTGTACATTATAGTAATGTGCAAAAAAATATTCTAATTGCTGAACTAATTTTTTGCTGCCTTTACAATTGATCTCATCTATTTGATTGTCAATTTTGCTATATATTGTAATTAGCTTTAGTGGACATGATTATACATTAATTTTCTGTAGTACTATATACTTGCTCTTATTATCGCGTTTAGGTTACGTAACCTATGCGTCTCCCGTTCGAGAGTGCCTGTTTATAAATATGCTAAAATGGCATATTTATAAGCAAGCAGTCTCAAATTGTCCACATTTTTTGGACAGTTCGAGGATATGTGGTTCAGGCAAGTTCCTTAGCTGTTGTACAACTCTAGAGAAAGTTTCGACAGCATCTCCCTGGTGTTCTCCGGATACACACCCTCTTAACTTGTTGTCGAGACGTATATTTGGAGAACAATAGGGAGATGCTACCAAAATTTTCTCTGGAGTTGTACAATGGCTTAGGAACTTGCTCGAATCACATGTCCTCGAATGGGATTAGGACCTAACCTAATTAGAGATTAGGAGTCATCGTTCGTACGTACTGATATTTCGCTCATGTGAAATATAACTATGTCAGATATATGAATTGCTTTCTATTATGAAGTTTAGGTTTCACATATATATATATTCAAAATGTCTCAAAGAGAGAGCACTGGCTCAACGCCAGAGAGAGAAGAAGCTGTTGCTGAGCCGCTACCGAGTAAGGTCAGAAAGTGTCGAGGACCGAATAAAAGGGCCACAGCGAGAACTCCCCAAGTTCTCCACTTTAATTCCACGGGGGTTTGCACGGGTCCTGGCAAGTGTAAGGGGCGCTACTCCTCTTTTCTCAGCCAATTGGTGAGGGAGAGAGTCCCGATCACAATTAAGGACTAGAGGAAGGATGTCAGCAATGAGCAGAAGAACTGTCTGTGGGAAGAAGTTAAGGGGAAATAGATTATATAAGAGGAAGATGAAATCAATGCGAGATGGTACGCCTTGTAGAGAATGGGTGTGTCTTTGAGGCAATTCAAGGTTCTCATGCATGCTGAGTACGTGTTGAAAGGCGTACTCCCTTCCAGAGGTATCCATTTGCCACTCCCGAGGTTTGGGCGGAGGTCACAATGGTGAGGAGTACACCCGAGGTAGAGGACTTGAGAGAGAAGAATATCACTATACAAAGGCAGAACACCCACGCGCACCACCTTGGTTTTGGTGGCTATGTAGGTAAAAAGGCAGAGTGGGCGCGACTAGCTAAGGAGTGTGTGAATTCCAGGACGGCGATGCCTTACTCCCACATATCTGAGGAGCGGGCACGCGACTGGGTACTAGCGAGGACGAAGAAATCCTCCGACGGTCTGCTTCTGGTTCCAAACCCTTCAACCGCGCAAATTGTCTCCACCATGGTAAGACATCTAACTTGCTACATTGCAGTTGACCCTTCCTGTTGTATTTTAGCACTAATTTATATTCGCTTCTCGCAGGAGGAGGTAAGCCAGCAGAAAGAGCATGGGGCATTTCAAAGCCAAGGATCGAGAGACATCCTGTTTGCGGCGATCGGAAAGCCCAACCATAAGGGCCGAGTGCTTACCGCAGGTGCAAGGCATACAAAGAAGTCCTTCTCAAGCGAGGGCAGTTCCAGTGGCATATCAAGATCATGGGCAGCACATGAGGCGCGTCTGAGGGTCGAGATGGAGTAGATGATGGAGACGATGAGGGCCGAGATGATGGCGATGTTCACCAGACTCAAAGTAATATGACCTCACCAACTGTAGATCCACCTGTAGTACACCCTAGCAGCTGCGGTTCCAGGAATGAGCAGTTCGGTCCCTTGCTGAAGGTAATAAGTGTTTCTAACTAAAAGGTACGGGAGCAAGGTAAACAATGATTCCGATCAAGTTGCGTATTTCTTACAGGTGCCTGCCAAGTGCCACCTAGTCATGATTGAAGACGGATTTACCGTTGAGGTTGCGTGCGGGATTGCATTTCCATGCAAAAAGGATGACATGGTGCATGGTAGCCCTTTGGGGAAGGGCTACATGAGGGTGCAGGTGAACTCTATCCATGATGAATACCTATCTCATGTGCTGCAGTTTCCCCCCAAAGAAGATATCAACACTCTTGGGAAAGCACGGATGTCGTTCATCAAGTGGCCCACATCGGGTGTCATTCTGCTAAAGGTATAAATCCCCACGCCTTACCCATCATTACAATACTGCAACACAACACGTTACATATGCATGCGCTTTGCAGGTAAAACCGACAGCTCCTGCAGCTTCTCCTTCTCCTGCTGCTGCAAAAGCACCACTTGCTCCTGCAGCTTCTGCACCTGCTCCTGTAGGTTCTCGTGCGCCTGCTGCACCTACTCCTACAGCTTCTGCACCTGCTCCTGCAGCTTTTTCTCCTGCTCCTGCAACATTTCCTGCACCTGCTCCTGTAGCTTCTCCAGCTATTCCTCCTCCTGCAGCTGAACCTAAACATGCTCCTAGACAGAGTGCAGAGCTTGTGCGCAAAAGGAGTACTAGCACAGTAGCGACAAATCCACAGGAGAGCTCGGAGAATACTTTTGTTAAGAAGGCCAAGTTGTCAGAGGCCACAGGGAACCCTTCAATACAATCAAAGCCTCTTGTCACGACTTCGGAGACTCCATTTGGCAAGAAAGATAAGTCAGTTGATGCCCCAGCTCCCCTATACAATTTTAAGGAATTCAGGTATGGACTGCCCCTTACCCCTGCCTATACATTGAATTCTATGGGCAAAGCTTGTCGCTTGCTGCAATGATGGTACATCGACAAGGCAAATGCGGCTGAGCGTCAAGTCGATTTCACTGTTCGGTATCGATCGGGACATTTCCACCACACAGAGGATGGGACATTCCCTATGAGTTTCGAGTATCTGTTCCGGTTGTACAACTTGAAAGCCATTAATATTTCTACTGTACAAACCTGGTCGCTGTGAGCATCACACCATATACATAAGCCTATAACTCTTATAGGATTTTATATTATGTTTGTTAACAATTGACATGAGTTACAGGATTATGAGGCAACGAGCCGCGACTGATCGACATATAGTTGTGTTCGTGGACCCCAAGCTGGTTTCTTCAACCTTGGCTAAGTTTGAATCGGAGTTCGTTGCCAACTGCATCAAGCACGTATTTACTGCTGAATCGAAAAAGGAATTCATTGTCTTCCTGTACCACGAGCCGTAAGTAGTACTATGATGACTATGCCCTTCAATTACTAGTACGCACATAAACCGTATATAAGCTTATTTCCTTGCACTGAATACCATTTGAAAAGCAACCATTGGGTTCTGCTCATTGTGGCTCTGAAGAAAAACACAGTCTACACTTTTAACTCCCTCCTGAAGAAACAAATGCCCTACGAGATCAAGCCTGTATTGCAGAAGTAAGTACATTCCTTTAAAGTAACACTTTCTGTAATTAACTACATTTTTTTTCCTCAATGACATCTCTCTAATGTATGTAGGGCTTTCTCGTTGTACATTGCTAAAGCAGGGCAATTTGACAAGAAAAAATATGACAAGCTGCATTGGAAGCACTGCCAAGTACAAATCCCTAGGATAGGATTTTTTGCTGACATCTATAACTCATTTCCTAATATGATTTTCTTTCTTCACAGTGTCATCAACAGGGGAGCAACGACTTTTATGGCTTCTACATCATGCATCACGTGAAGGTCCTGCTCGACTGCTCAGACATTTTCGCTAATATCAAAATCCCCAAGGACACCCTAGAGCTTAAAGAACTCAACAAAATACGAGAGCACATATGCCTATGATACTGGACAGAGGTTATAGCTCTAGACAGTAGGTATAAAGACGAGAAAGCCTCCTACTAGTCCATACAAATATTGTAATTTTATATTAGGTCAATACATACAGTTAAATGTTGTAAACAATATTATATTATGTCAATGTGACATGTGTTCTGTCAATGGTGCTGTGAATGTGATCTGCAATCTGAGTTCTTGTGAATGTTTTGTGATATTGTCGTGTACTGTGATTTTTGTATTGCGATTATGTGAAACTGGTGCTATTTTCATAATATCTACAGTGATAAAAACCTCATCACAGTCGGTTATAACATAGAATCGACTTTGATAACGTCTTCATCATTGTCGGTTCTAAACTATACCCGACACTGATCATAAGATTATCATAGTCGGTTCTAGTTGAAAAACAACGCTGATAACATCACTACTAGTATCAGTTCATAACTAGGACCGACACTGATAAATAGAACCGACTGCGATAATCTTATGATTAGTGTCGGGTATAGTTTAGAATCGACAGTGATGAGGAAGTTATTGCTATCGGGTGGGAACCGACTGTGATAGAGACTGCTCATCACTGTCGTTGGACTTTGTGTCACCACTAAAACCGACAGTGATGACGAAAAAGAACCGACAGTGATATATATTCCTGTAGTAGTGAATTTTCCTGGGTAGCTATTGTGATGTTTAGATGTGCCTCTGAAAAGACGGTCCATCACATTGTTTTAGCATAAGGTCACATTTTAGAACATCCCTCAAAAAGCAAGGTCTTGCATAAGTTGTTCAAAGAAGACTTCGATTGAAGCGAATGTGAGCGAAGAGAGTTACAAGTATGCATGCGTTGCTTGGTCGGAGCCGGATCAAATGCAGTATTTGTGGGGGACTACAACTTAAGTAATCTTCACAGGCATGGACCGCCCGATCGATCAAACGAATGATCTAGATCGTCCAAATCCATCTGCTACAGTGTTTTACTGTGGTACCATTTTGCTATAGTACTTTAGATTGATATGAACTATCTCTTTTCGATCCAATGATTCACACGCAATTACTTAAGTTGCAGTGCCTTAAGAATTGCATAGAAACCAGGTCCTGCTTGGTCATAGCTCGTAGTTATGTTCTCTTTGGTGTCATTTTGTACGTCACTATGCCAGTTACTTTTGAGTTCGTTAAAGGCTTATGTCCAGACAAGCCCTAAGCGATTTTGTGTTAGCTTAGGTATCATTTTCATTACCTTTTTTATAGTTGCTCGAGTGGTCTAGGCAAAACTCAGCTATTATAAAGATACATACCTGTATACATATATATACACACACATGTGTACTATTCTGTATCTACGTGTAGAATAACCTATTGTACGTAAATCCAAGCCAATTAACGCAATCTGACCGACCCATGCATCCCACTAATCAGCTCAATGGATTGCCCCATTTGACTAAGCCCATTACGTGATTAAACCAACTAGTAAATGTGTTTTTTTATTTATACTAGAATCATTTTTTTTTTGTTTTAGCTAAAACTTTTTATTGGCAACACCAATTGATGAACAATTTTCATTAGTAGCTTACTGACGATGAGAGGAATAAAATGATACAAGTCTCACCAATAAACGTCACATGAATCAGATTTTACTATCAAATGAACACAAATTTACTATTCATATATATAGATTTTACCACTACATAGGCCGCTGAACCCGTTAGCATAATAGTAAAATCTATATATACAGATAGTAAATTAGAGTATATTTGAGTAAATTTATCACATGACTAAAATTCACCACGTTGACGTTCAATAGTAAAATTTAAAAACATAAACAATAATTTATAGTATATTTTGACTGCAAAATCTAAATTAATACACATATCTCTCTCTGAGTCATCACGCCAGACGGCTAGCTGCTGGTCTGGTCTTCATCGTAACCCCAAAGCTGCTCCTACTATTAGTACCAGTTAATCTCGTGGGATCAGAGACATGGTTTATACTTGACATTCCCAGAGAATGTGTTTTATACGAATCTCTACAAAGCTAAAACCAGCGTTTATCACTCTATATATTTTTAAAGTAGATCAATCTTGTTTTCTTGATACTAATCATGAATTGATCTATGGTTGTTTTGCATACTACTCGTACGAGAGATCGATTTCATCAAACAAAGATGGAATTGCTTGCATGGATGAACGCACGACATTTCTGCCAAGGCTGATCGTGATCATCTGTCTGTGCCAATCTATACGGCGTCGACATCATCCTATTACAAGCGATCACACTGTGATGAGCCGTATGTAAGTGATCGCGCATGAACAGTAAACGTAATCCTACAGATTGTTTTCGCTAATTATAGATTATTGTTTGATCTAATCTACTATTGTGAAAAAAATAATTATTGTTCACTAAAAAAAGGGACAATTCTTTGGCCTAAAGGCAAAAGCCTTCGGTTTTCGTGACGTCCACTGCCGGCAGCCACCGCTCGCGGCCTGACGCCATCGTCGTCGGCCTCGCACCGCCCGTGGCCCCGACGGCCGCACCCGCGCCGCCCACGGCCACTCGCTAGCCACACCGCCCGTGGCCCCGATGGCCGCCGGCCTCGGCCTCCGCGCACCGTGCCGACACCTAGGCTTTCCCTCCCGGCCGGCGCTTCGGCTCTGGTGGCATGTCCCGTTGCCGTGCTTAGCCATCGCACTTGCTCAGTCTACTACTGTAACACCCCGGCACCTCACTGTAATAGAACTTAATGTTGTTTCCAAGTGTATCATTGCTTAGTTTTGTTTCTAGTATTAGTTGCCCCCGTTCGGATATTTGGAGGACCAATCAGTTGATCTGCAGGATTTTTAAATAGGATCTTGTGGGAGAGGAATTACTCACTTATTCACCAAATTCTCCCACCTAACCTCCCCCTCACCTAACCACCCCCCATCCTTTTCCCCATTCGGATGGCAGCCACCCAAGTAAGCCTCCTCCCACTCATTTCCATTCGGTTCTTGTCCTCCTCCTCCTTCTTGGCGTGAGCAGCAGCAGCAGGGAGCTCCCCCATGGCTTCCTCTTCCTTCCAAGCTTGGTGAAGAAGCCCTTGCAGCCCCCATGGCTGGTGGAGCCTCCTTCCTTCCCCAACCGGCCAGCAGCTTCATCTCCTCTTCCTCTCTTGTTCCTTCCATGGTAAGTGCTTGCTCCCCCATGGATGGTTGTTTGTGAGCTCAGATTTGGAGGTCCTAGGCTGGGTGGTAGGGTTCTAGGGCCCCTATAGGGATGGCAAAAATACCCGTGGGTCCGGGTACCCGTGGGTACCCGACCCGATGGGTCCGGGTCCGGGTCCAAATTTGGACCCACGGGTATGTTATTTCGGGTCCGGGTTCGGGTCCGGGTCCGGGTCCGGGTCTCATTTTGGACCCGTGGGTACCCAGACCCGGACCCGACAAGAAAATATCCATTGTATAAAATAGAATTGTAGATAACAAATATCATCTATTGTTGCTTATTGTTGCTTTGTTATTATATGCATGTAGTCTATTTCTTAATCCGAGTAATAAATGAAAATATTTGCCTTAAAATTTAATCAAATCCTATAAACTTTAGCTACTCGAACAAATAAAAATAGAATTATATTTTCGGGTCCGGGTACCCGCCGGGTCCGGGTCCGGGTCCAAACTTCGGATCTCGGGTCCGGGTCCACGGAGGTTGGACCCGGAGGTACCCGGACCCGTTGCCATCCCTAGGCCCCTAGGGTGGAAATTTGTGGAGGGAAACTAGCAGATTTGGAGGGAAACCTAGAATCCATTTTCGAGCAGATTTCTGGTCTGTGTTGCAGCTCGATTTTGGGGTTCTTAGGTTGGTCAAATGCTCGGTCGTCTGTAGAGTTTGTTGTAGATATTCCTCTTAGCTTTAATTGAAGCACAAGAAATCGAAAATCCATAAAGCCAATTAAAAGTTATGCTACTTTTAGTGCCTGCTGTGCAGATTTCGTTATTTGTGGAGCTGTAATGTTCAACTGAATGGTAGAACAATTTAATGGCCGAATCAGACTTTTTGTTTGCCTAGAGAAATGTAGAAAATTTCCTGTAGTTTCATAAAATGTACTTGTTTTATTGATTTGGAGTTAGGAATCAAAAGTTATGTCCATTTGAATCTGATGTACAGAATGCTGATTTTTCTGAAGGTTCAGACTTTGGTCTGAAGTTCAGAGTTCAGTTTGAGGACCTTAAATTCATGTATTGAACAAATGGCTGTGGGGTAACTCTAGGTTAGCATCTTGTGCTCATTTAAAGTCCAAGAACTTGAATTTTGGTTGAACCATTAGAAAGTTATGCAAGTTTCACCTATTTGCTGTCCAAATTGCAACTATTAGTAGATTCAATTTTGAGTTGTGATTTAGAGTAAGTTGGAGGCCGATTTGGAATTTCCTTTTGCCTAGAGATAGGTAGAAAATTTTATGTAGATCATGAAAATGTCTTCGTTTGCTCCTTTTGATGTTGTATAGCAATAGTTATGCAATGGCTAATTAGGCTACCCAAACAGCTTTCTTTGAATTTCAGATTTGGGGGCTGTTTTTGGTTTAGGGCGTATTTGTGCATTATGAAGTTGAACTTGTATAGTTTTTGAGTGGTGTTTGCGATTGTGGTTCGCTTTTCAGGTGGAGTAGCTTCGGGAGTGGTTTCTTCTCCCCGCCACTCCACTCCGCTCGGTAGAAGGCAAGTGCATCATATCGTTTAAATGCTAAATGATTGTGGCATGCTCTGTTTTGTAATGTTTACTATGTTGATAATTAGGACTTAATTATGATGATGCAAATGCTAAGTTCCTGGGTATATGAGTATGTCATATGTGTGTGATTCGATTAGTTGAATATGACTGTCAAGTATTGAATATGAGTGGTGTTGGTGACCATGTGTTTAAATTTGGCTATGAGAAATGCTAGAAATGAATGTAGTTTGCAATTTAATTGTGTTAATTGCATTTGTGCATTCATAATGGAAGAGGCGACCCATTCTGATGCGGGCCTCTGTGTTCACACGTAGTGAACACGAAAGTCCTACCTCGTAGTCCTATTCATCGAGGTGAATGGGAGCGAGACAGTAAGAGTAGGCACCTTCCACAGGATGGAAGGGACGTGAGGGTGCACGCCGACGGGTGTGCACTCGGCAGTACCGGTACGTGCATCGAAAAGAGCATTCATATCGTATTGCATCATAATGATGACTTTGAGTTGCTTCGCTAATGTTTAATTATGCTAATGGAAATGTGAGGTGTTGGGATCGAGTCGTGGACTCCTCCCAAGAGTTGAATAAGGTATGTGTGTGAAGTAAGAAACGAGGTAAAAGAGGTAAAAGGTATTGATATCATTGATTTCATGTATTTGTTGATTTGGATAAGAATTATGCTCATATTGTTGATTTAATTGTGTAACATGGCTTCATGATGAACTTTGCTGAGTCTTCGACTCACGCTTGTGGTTTTAATGTTTTAGGTACTCCGAGGTCGACTCACTGGCTGGGACTTAGTTCACCTTCACTCACTTCAGGACCACGACTTTAAATTCATGGCTCGGAAGAATGTCACTTGGTGATAATTAGAGTTGGATTTTTGGAATAGTATGCTTATGGTTAAACTATTCTTGTATGGTTATGTATGTGCTTGTGTACTTAGTGTTCTCATGTTGCATAGTAATTGCCTTTGATACGTGTCATTGAAATTGATTATGTTACATGTCTTGATGGTTGATTGATTCCATGACATGTTGATATTATTGCTATTATTGATGTTTGTGATCTCTTTGCCTGCTGAGTGGATGTCCATTTAGCAGGAGAGGTCATGCCAAAATTTTTATGGAAAAATTTAGATAGGTTTTGGTAGCACTTCGGGCACGTGAGGTGTCGGGGTGTTACAGTTGGTATCAGAGCGGGCTTTAGGTCCGTGGAATGTTAATGTAGCAAATTACTCTAGAGTAAACTAAAATGTTGACTTGGAAAAGTAGAAACATGGCATAGGTGTTTACTTGTTAAAATTTGACCTTAGGGCAATAACCTTAAAATCTGAAATAGAGTGGATAATTAATTTAAAATTTGACACATAGGAAAGGGTATGGGTATCCTTGCGTTGCGCTTAAATTTTGTATCTAAGCTTTGATGTTGAATGTTAAAGTTAAAGATGCTTATTGCTTTGATTATGCATCATGTCTATTGCTATTATTTTTGTAAGAGCTAATTGAGTAATTATGTTTAAGTGAGTTGTGGTGCTGAAGGGTTTCGGTCACCCTCTGTTGTGGTGTAACCATGGTTGAGGCTGTGGTGGTGGTGGTTGTGGCTGGGTAAAGCCACAACCTGAAGTTTGGAGTCTCTCATAGGTCAGAGTCGTCACCTTTTTGCGACAAAGTTTAGAGAGTGGATAGAAGTTGTGGTTTCTTTTGGCTTCATTGGTTGGAGTCAAATAGCAAGGCTTAGTGATGAATCCTTTGAATTTTCCCTTACCGTTCTTGCAATCGGTTTGGTTGGTTTCTTTGGTTTTTGTTGGTTGGAAACCAAGGGAGAAGTGTTTGGTAATGAGTATTCGCTAATCATTCTTTCGGCGCTTTTTGGCTTTGCCTTTTTTGGTTGAGGACAAAGAAGAAGAGTTTATTGTTGCGCCTCTTTTGGTAGCCATTCAGCTTTGACGTTCGGTTTTGTTGATTTCTTTATGGAGAAAGCTTTCGAGTTATTCTTGTGTTGTCATTCTCCGAGTTTAATAGAGGTTATTGAAGTCACGATGTCAAACGTAAGTTGTGTGGTTTCTGGTGTTAAGGCTTTACCTGAAAAGGATTTGATTGATCGTTTGGTTTTTTCCCTTGCATCCATCTTCCTTCGTGGAAGTTGTAGATCTTAAGGCTTGCTGAGAAGTTATTGCGTGTCAAAGTTGGGAATTCGAGAGTCGAGTTCTCTTGTGATTTATAATTGGGTTTCTATGGAAAGAATGTTGATTCTTGGTGTTCATTCATGTGTAAATGCTGTGATTTCCTTATGGGTTGGGTATCTGACCCATGAGGACGTTTAAGACGTTACGAGTATGATGAGTAGTTAGAGCTTCCTGTTGATGTGGGTTACTGACTCTGTTAAAGTGGATTTGTTGGTTGTTTAAAGATAACCTAATTTATTATGTGGTAGATATGATTTATCGATATGGTAAATGATATAAAGTGAAAGTGATTAGGGTTATGCAAGGTATAGTGAGTCTTGGAATTAATCTGAAGTTTGAGAATTATAGTATTGCTTCCTGTTGAGAAGGTCTAGAATCGTTTGAGTGACAAATTACTATAGCAAGGTTATGGTGTAAAGCACCTGAGTAGGATGATGTTAAGACATGAGGGTTGTTGGTTGATGTTGCTTATGGGTCAATTAAATTGTGAATCGATAAAATAACTTAATTGATGTGTAATCAAAGAAAGTGGTATATATGTAATGACTATATGAAAGGTTGAGATTGTCCCTGACAATTGTCTTTATGGATGTCCGGGATCCGTATTTATGAAAGATGTCTGGTGGAGATCGTATTAAATGGTTTGAATTATTTATTGGTTGAAGGAACTGGGGATATTGAATATATGACCTAAGGATTGTATGAAAGGTAATGGTTGATTATGTCGAAATGAGTATTGAAAAGATATGTTTTGTAATTGGAATAGATAATTGTATGGACGATGGTTCGTCATGGTTAGTAGACTAAAAGAAGATGTTGATATACGTCTTATGTTAATTTAACTAAATGAGTTAACTGGTAGGTTAATTGTGCTGAAGATGTGAGAGCATGGTTCTCCTTGTTGATTGTCATGAGATAGACATGGTTTAGAGTTTTATGATAATATGACCGATGGTGGTTATGTGAATAGTAGAAAGTAATCGAACAAAGATTGGATGTTATAACTTGTGTTCAATAGTGTTGAACTTCTCGGGATTTGATGATTAGGAAATCCTTAATGGCTGAGAGTATTGGAATACTAGATATGGTGGGATTTGAGTTGAACCTTCTTTTAAAGGTTTACGGATTCAATTGAGTGTATGATTCTCTGGGAGTGCTTGCCTTTTTTTTAGGTGTCCTAATTAGTGGGCAATAGAACTACCCTGACTAAGTTCCATTTTATGTCAAGTTGTGGACTTGGCTTGATGATTGGAAATGAAGATGAAAGAGTAGTTTTGGAAGTAATCGGTTCATAGAGTCCAGAACATTGTACTTCATTGAATCATGCCAATCTTTGGTTTTGGCTAAGTTGTTTAATTTATGTTATGAATATGGGGGTTTAAACTCAAAGGTATATGAGTGGATCACGCTTTTAGCGTGCAAATTGGAGTATCTCTGAAATCAGTATTTAAAGGAAACGAATGAATATAATGGGCTGTGTTGGAAGCTCTTGAGTGAAAATACTTGTAACTCTTTTTTTATTAGAGTTGGATTTAATTGCAAAGCATGTATGTCGTTTGCGAGTGTTTCAAAAGTTGGAACTTATGATTGCTTCATAAGTGCTCTGTGGTTGTTTAAGAGCTGTTTTGGTTTGGTAAAAGCTTGATGTTTGCTTTTGTGAAAATGAGTTGCCTCATTAAAGTTTCATGCGGTATTTCTCTTCTAATGGAGTTTTCCACGAGGTGAAGTTTTGTGCCTCGGTGTTAATGTGTTGGATATGGATCGAGTGGTTAAAGGGAATCGAGATTTCCTTTGCAGGCTACCATGCAAAGAAAGAGTGAGCAACTTCTGGTTTTGTGTCTATGCATTGTAAGAGAATTGAGTTTCTCTTTCTCTTTGAGAGATTTTGTGGCAGTTGTGAGAATCAGTTTCCTCTTTTCCAAAATGTTGATTTTGGTTAAAATGAGATGTTTGGCTTTGGTGAAAGCAAGTTGAGTTGTTTTGGTTATTGAGAGTTTCTACCAAAGAGTTGTGTGGAGTCTCTGTTTTGTTGGAGTGCTCCCCGATGCGAATGGTATCGCATTGATTTGAGATTTGAGTTTTCTTTTGCGACTTGACTTAGGAAAAGAAGAAGGGTGATCTTTGGATGTTGTCGAATTCTTTCTAAAGTGATTTGTAGTGCTTTGGGTTTCAGTTGATGATTGTGGTTCATCCGGCTAAAGAGAATTGCTATTTGTTGGCATTCTAGTTTGAGATAAGAATAGGAATGCTTATGAAATTGTTAAGTATAATAGAGGAGTGTACTCATGAGCTTGGTTGTTTGAGTGAAAGGATGTGAGGGATAGACCCTCTTAGGAAAGGGACCGAGTGTGATGTGGTAAGGATTTGGAGGTCCTAGCTCAGGCTAGGTGTAGAACTTGGGTTGTGGTTTAAAAAGGGTGGATTATGATGGAGGCGTGTGATGTAAGTTCAAAATCTGTTGCGAATATTGTTGGATGTAAAAAAAGGGGGGGTGATGGCAATTTGAAATAAAATGTCCTATCGTGAACATTGTCTTAGTTTGTTGTCCCTGGGTATGAGATGTGCTTGGGAGAGGATAGAAAATTGTATATTGTGGACAACCGATTGGAAAAGGAATTTATGCCTCAGTGGGTTAATTCTTTCGGTAGCATTGATTGGTTATGGTCCTTTTGTGAAAAGGTTAATCAATTAGAAACGATGGGATTATGTGTATATGATTTTTTGGGGTTCAAGTTCGGAACCCAAAATGATTAAACGGGTGGTATGAATGATTGGTTGAGATTGGTTTAGAGGTATGATAGAATGAAAAGCCTCGTATCATTCTTGTTGGCATGAATACGATGAATTATGTTAGAAAGGTCAAGATGGGGTATTAGATTGAAGTTAAAGAGGGAATCTAAAGTTGAGTTGAGAGTTTGGAACTATGTTTTCCAAGAATGAGGTCTCATCTGGTATTACTAAAAGAAGTTTTCTGAGTTGCATCAGGTTATCTTGCGTTAGTGGCATGATGTGTTTGTTGTGGGAATTTGGCATATCAATTAATTTGATTAAGTCCTTAGTGAGTGAAAAAAAATGAAGAGTTGCAGTTGAAAAAAAAAGAGAAAAAAATTGCTTGTGAGGAATCCTGGTTCAAGAAAGTCCTTGGAATATGGATGGCTAGGGAGTTTTGTCCCTTGAAAATTTTAGTAGAGATTGAAGTGAATGTGGAATCGTGAAAAGTTGCATTTAGTTGAGCTAAGTCAAGCCACTTTTGTCGATAGTTGCATTTGGAGAGTTGGGTTGTCATTTGCTTCTGTTTGAAATCTTTACGTGGATGGTTCGAGTTGCGAAGAGTTTTAAGTCCCTTTTGGACTTTGTGTTTCGAGTTGGCGTTCTTCGAATTCGGGGTCGAATTCCTTTTAGTGGGGGAGAATGTAATAGAACTTAATGTTGTTTCCAAGTGTATCATTGCTTAGTTTTGTTTCTAGTATTAGTTGCCCCCGTTCGGATATTTGGAGGACCAATCAGTTGATCTGTAGGATTTTTAAATAGGATCTTGTGGGAGAGGAATTACTCACTTATTCACCAAATTCTCCCACCTAACCTCCCCCTCACCTAACCACCCCCCATCCTTTTCCCCATTCGGATGGCAGCCACCCAAGTAAGCCTCCTCCCACTCATTTCCATTCGGTTCTTGTCCTCCTCCTCCTTCTTGGTGTGAGCAGCAGCAGCAGGGAGCTCCCCCATGGCTTCCTCTTCCTTCCAAGCTTGGTGAAGAAGCCCTTGCAGCCCCCATGGCTGGTGGAGCCTCCTTCCTTCCCCAACCGGCCAGCAGCTTCATCTCCTCTTCCTCTCTTGTTCCTTCCATGGTAAGTGCTTGCTCCCCCATGGATGGTTGTTTGTGAGCTCAGATTTGGAGGTCCTAGGCTGGGTGGTAGGGTTCTAGGGCCCCTAGGGTGGAAATTTGTGGAGGGAAATTAGCAGATTTGGAGGGAAACCTAGAATCCATTTTCGAGCAGATTTCTGGTCTGTGTTGCAGCTCGATTTTGGGGTTCTTAGGTTGGTCAAATGCTCGGTCGTCTGTAGAGTTTGTTGTAGATATTCCTCTTAGCTTTAATTGAAGCACAAGAAATCGAAAATCCATAAAGCCAATTAAAAGTTATGCTACTTTTAGTGCCTGCTGTGCAGATTTCGTTATTTGTGGAGCTGTAATGTTCAACTGAATGGTAGAACAATTTAATGGCCGAATCAGACTTTTTGTTTGCCTAGAGAAATGTAGAAAATTTCCTGTAGTTTCAGAAAATGTACTTGTTTTATTGATTTGGAGTTAGGAATCAAAAGTTATGTCCATTTGAATCTGATGTACAGAATGCTGATTTTTCTGAAGGTTCAGACTTTGGTCTGAAGTTCAGAGTTCAGTTTGAGGACCTTAAATTCATGTATTGAACAAATGGCTGTGGGGTAACTCTAGGTTAGCCTCTTGTGACCATTTAAAGTCCAAGAACTTGAATTTTGGTTGAACCATTAGAAAGTTATGCAAGTTTCACCTATTTGCCGTCCAAATTGCAACTATTAGTAGATTCAATTTTGAGTTGTGATTTAGAGTAAGTTGGAGGCCGATTTGGAATTTCCTTTTGCCTGGAGATAGGTAGAAAATTTTATGTAGATCATGAAAATGTCTTCGTTTGCTCCTTTTGATGTTGTATAGCAATAGTTATGCAATGGCTAATTAGGCTACCCAAACAGCTTTCTCTGAATTTCAGATTTGGGGGCTGTTTTTGGTTTAGGGCGTATTTGCGCATTATGAAGTTGAACTTGTATAGTTTTTGAGTGGTGTTTGTGATTGTGGTTCGCTTTTCAGGTGGAGTAGCTTCAGGAGTGGTTTCTTCTCCCCGCCACTCCACTCCGCTCGGTAGAAGGCAAGTGCATCATGTCGTTTAAATGCTAAATGATTGTGGCATGCTCTGTTTTGTAATGTTTACTATGTTGATAATTAGGACTTAATTATGATGATGCAAATGCTAAGTTCCTGGGTATATGAGTATGTCATATGTGTGTGATTCGATTAGTTGAATATGACTGTCAAGTATTGAATATGAGTGGTGTTGGTGACCATGTGTTTAAATTTGGCTATGAGAAATGCTAGAAATGAATGTAGTTTGCAATTTAATTGTGTTAATTGCATTTGTGCATTCATAATGGAAGAGGCGACCCATTCTGATGCGGGCCTCTGTGTTCACACGTAGTGAACACGAAAGTCCTACCTCGTAGTCCTATTCATCGAGGTGAATGGGAGCGAGACAGTAAGAGTAGGCACCTTCCACGGGATGGAAGGGACGTGAGGGTGCACGCCGACGGGTGTGCACTCGGCAGTACCGGTACGTGCATCGAAAAGAGCATTCATATCGCATTGCATCATAATGATGACTTTGAGTTGCTTCGCTAATGTTTAATTATGCTAATGGAAATGTGAGGTGTTGGGATCGAGTCGTGGACTCCTCCCAAGAGTTGAATAAGGTATGTGTGTGAAGTAAGAAACGAGGTAAAAGAGGTAAAAGGTATTGATATCATTGATTTCATGTATTTGTTGATTTGGATAAGAATTATGCTCATATTGTTGATTTAATTGTGTAACATGGCTTCATGATGAACTTTGCTGAGTCTTCGACTCAAGCTTGTGGTTTTAATGTTTTAGGTACTCCGAGGTCGACTCACGGGGCTGGGACTTAGTTCACCTTCACTCACTTCAGGACACAGCTTTAAATTCATGGCTCGGAAGAATGTCACTTGGTGATAATTAGAGTTGGATCTTTGGAATAGTATGCTTATGGTTAAACTATTCTTGTATGGTTATGTATGTGCTTGTGTACTTAGTGTTCTCATGTTGCATAGTAATTGCCTTTGATACGTGTCATTGAAATTGATTATGTTACATGTCTTGATGGTTGATTGATTCCATGACATGTTGATATTATTGCTATTATTGATGTTTGTGATCTCTTTGCCTGCTGAGTGGATGTCCATTTAGCAGGAGAGGTCATGCCAAAATTTTTATGGAAAAATTTAGATAGGTTTTGGTAGCACTTCGGGCACGTGAGGTGTCGGGGTGTTACACTCACGTGCCCGAAGTGCTACCAAAACCTATCTAATTTTCACTAAATTTTTTTTTCGTAAGACCTCCCATACTAAGTGGACATCCACTCAGCAGGCAAAAGAGATCACAATTATCAATATAGCAATGATAATTTCAACATGTCATGGAATCAATCAACCATCATGACATGTAGGCAATTAACAACTACCAAAAATCCATTCATTAACAACTCAACTTAAATACCACATGATTACACAAATAGATTAACTAGCTACAAATTTACTAATTGATTCCAAAAGTCTGAAACATGTCGTGAGACACAGTGGAGGTGCAGCTACGCCCCAAACCCAGCAAGTCGCTCTTCCGAGTACCTAAAAATATTAACAAACAAGCGTGAGTTCGAAAACTCAGCAAAGTGCATCAAATCAATATGAATAACAAGTTAGCAATTCCAACCCATCATTAAGAATGTAACTCTTACAAGATTCAATCAATACATAAACAATTGTACCGCTACCACTTACCTCATTGCCCTTTTCATACACATACCTCATTGAATCTTTTTGGGTGAGTCCACGACTCGATCCCAACTCTTCACTACTCCATTTAACACACAAAACTCAATTGTTAGCGATGCAATGCACATGTATGCTCTTTTTAGATGCACGTACCGGTACTGCCGAGTGCACACCCGTCGGTGTGCACCCTCACGTCCCTTCCATCCCGTGGAAGGTGCCTACTCTTATTGTCTCACTCCCATTCACCTCGATGAGTGGGACTACGAGGTAGAACTTTCGTGTTCACTACGTGTGAACACAGAGGCCCGCATAAGAATGGGTCGCCTCTTATTTTATGAATGCACGAATGCAATTAACACAATTGAATTGCATAAACAAACATTTCTATCCTTCCACATGGACATAAGTGAATACACACATGGCAATCCATTCTCATATTCATCAATATAATCATCAAATCAACCAAAACACTAACAAATACTTAACCTTCATATGCCTCTAATCGATTCACACACACAAGGGACAAATGAATAAATTTATGAACTTAACATTTGCATCAACATAAATATCAACATGATGAAAATCACAAAGCAAAGCATGCTTCATTCCTTTTTAGCATTTAATCGAAATGACACACTTGCCTTCTACCAAGAGGAATGGAGTGGCGGGAAGAAGAGGTCACTCCCGAAGCTACTCCATCTGGAAACATAATCACATACTCAATTCCACAAGATCTAGAGTCAACAAACAACAACAAACCACATAGATACTCCCTAAGTCAAACTTGCCCCAAAATCTGAAATTTCATCCAAAACTGGTTTGAGTAGCCCACTTTGCCAAAGCAAAACTATTGCTAAACAACTCCAAATTGAGCAACCAAAGACATTTTAAGCATCTACTCAGAAAGTTCTAGCTATCTCTAGGCAAAATTAAATCCAAATTCTGCCTCTATATTGCTCAAAATCACAACTCAAAATTGAATCTAGTAATAGTTGCAATTTGGACAGCAAAGAGGTAAAACTTGCATAACTTTCTAATGGTTCAACCAAAATTCAAGTTCTTGGATTCTCAATGAGCACAAGAGGATGTACAACAGTTACCCCATAGCTAATCATTCAATACTTCAATTTAAAGTCCTGAAATGGCACTCTGAAATTCAGATCAAAGTCTGAACATTCAGAGAATCACCAAACTGGACAGCATGTACTAAAAATTGCATAACTTCTAAATGGTATGGCCAAAGTGGGTGTTCTTGAGCTCTATAGAATGTTGAGAGCACTAGCTACAACTTCTCTGGCAACCAATTAAATAGGAGATGGCTCCAACATTCTCTAATCAACCTCTGAACATTCATCCCAAAATCTGAACATCCAGAAAAACAAGTTTCTGGGCAGCAAGTTCAAAACAACATAACTTTTGATTCTTGAACTGAAATCTAACAAAAAAGTACATTTTATCAAACTAGAGAAAATATACTACACTTCTCTAGGCAAATGAAAAAGCTCAATCGGACTACAAGAAGCTCAAAACAGCAGTTGAACAATTCTGCTCGCAGCAAAACCTAATCAGGACAGTCGACAGTATTTTGCTCATAACTTTTAAACAGCTGAACGGATTTTCAAATTCTTGTACTCCAATTAAAGATAATTCGATTATCTACAACTTTCGCAACATACGGAACCCCAGAAAATGCTTCTAACTAGCTCGAATCGTAGCTCAAAGAACAGCACAGAAACTGCACGAAAACTGGATTCCCTCCAAAAGAACTAGCTTTCCCTCCACAAATTTCAACTCTAGAACCCTAGAACCTCTACAATCCAACCTAGGAACCTCAGGTCTGAGCTCACAAGAAACCATCCATGGGGGACAAGCCACTTACCAAGAGGAACCAAGAGATGAAGGGCTGCTTGGAGGGTGCCAGGTGGAGGAGAAGGAGTGGAGCTGGATGCCGGCCAATGGAGTGGTGCAGGAGCTTCTTCACCGAGCTTGGAGGGATGAGGAAGCCATGGGAGCTCTCCTTGCTGCTATTGGAGGCGTGGAAAGCAAGATGGGGAGGAGAAACCGAATGGGGAAGGAGCTGGTTGGTTGGGGAAATTTCAGCCACATGGAAAAAGAGAGGAAGTGAGAGAGAGGGAAGTGGGGGGGGGTTAAGTGGATAAGGGATTAGGTAAAAAGGTGGGTGAGTACTCTAATTCTCTTTCACACCAGATGAATTTGATAGCCTGCAGATCATTCGACTGGCCCCTCCAAAACTCAGATAAGGAATGCAACATTTGTGACAAGCAAATTAAGTGATGTTACAACTACGTCATGCCCTGTAGGCGTTTTACTGGTGGCCGCCTTCGCGCCCGGCCAACGTGTCGTCTCGGTTCCCGCGATTCGGCCCGCCGGTCGCTCACGCGCATGCCTTGCGACCCCATCGATCGCTCTTGCGCCTTGCGGCCTCGTGGGCCGTTCTTAGTGCCGCGTCCGACTGGTGCTCCCATTCTTCGGCCTCACCGACCGCCCTCCGCGCCGTGGTCCCGCCGGACTCTTCCCACATGACTGAACATAGTGGCAGCTAGGGTTTTCAACCCGAGCTGCTGGGTTTCTTTATGGCAGCGCTTTGGGCCCACTGAAGGCCAATAGGCTTTGCGGCCCAACTGAGTAATTTTTGAAAAAAAACTGGAAAATTTCTATTCCCCCTCTATTTTACTGTTATTTTAGATATTAGTAAATAAATCGTAAAAACTGATAATAAATCCTGGAAATAAGGTTTCTAGGTTTTTGGACTTCCGTAAAATTGGCAAAATTGGTTTTTAGCACACATTGGAAGTACTATACCCTAAGTTTATTTTTTTTTGCATTATTACATGTTTAATATGTGCTGAAATTTAATTTTCCATCATAAAGTAATTCTAAGAATTGTTTAATCATTAATAAAAATTTGCAAAAGAATGTTACAAAATTCGGGAAACTTATGGATGGCACATTTAGGATATTTTTTGGCTTTGGATTTATTTTTCTTACCAAATATTCCTTGTTTTATGCATGTTGGAATTTATTTTTCTAGTGTTAAGTAATTCTGAAATTACTTGATAATCAACAGAAAATCATGAAAATGCTACAAAATTCTAGATAGAATATTAGGAGCCTCATGTCTCTGAATTTATTGTTCTAGCATAATTTCATGTTAAAATTTGTTTTTCTAGTATTTATTAATTTTAAAATGCTTAAATAATTAGCAGAAAACTATGAAAACTGCTAGGAAAATTGTGGAAATTTTATATAATTATCTACTAAAGAGATATAGACCAAGCTTTATTGATTGAAGTGTGAGCATGTAATACAATGATTTTATAAGTAGTAAAATTCATGTTGCATAAATAGAAATAGAATATGTCGGACATCGCATAGAGGGAATCTGTTGTGCTTGCCTTGAATGGCAACAATTACATTACCCGGGCAACGAATATTAAGCTTAATCTGACAGCTCAACTTTTAGAGCTGCTTATGTCTAGCTTGAAGCTGGTACCCCTAATTTTCCCTAAGCCGCCATGTGTATGGCCTTGCACTTTTTGAGAATCTATTTTCATACGAACCTAAAGGTCGTATATTTTCATGAAAGAGGACTAGCTAGTATTTTTGGATTCCCGAATGGAAAATATGTAACTAGCAAAGATCCATCCTGTTGCTAGGAGCATAACACGAATAGACCCTCCCACGCTCTCAGGAATTTAAAGGCTGTGGCACAAGCTTGTCATTGAACTAATATTATGTAACCAGAAAGTTACTAATGCTAAAATGATCAACAAGATATTATGCACCTTCCACCCCAACATGAGGATGTTGCTATAATAATATCATTATGTTAAGTACTAGAAGTACTCCAAGCTTATATGCATTTTGCTAGAAGCAGAAAAACATGATGAACTCCTATTGAAGAACCATCATGCACTTCCTAATGGAAGTCATGTAATGCTCGAAACACATGCAAATCCTCAGTGAGCTAGCAAGAACCGATGCCTACAAAAAAGGACAAAGGAATAAAGGGGATAAGTGGAAGAGTGGCAGATTATATAGGGAAAGAGGCAATCCATAGTGGAAAAGTAAAGGTAAAGGTTCAGGGGCTTCTAGAAGCAACAGTTAGCTAATATGGCTGCAAACCCTAAATAACCCTATTTCAGATATGGATGTACTGGCCATTGGATGTCCATCTATCGCATCCCGAAGTATATAGTAGACCTTTACATGAAATCCACTAGAAAATCAATAAGACCTGGGGAAATAATCTTGAGCCACACTTCACCGTTCAATCTGTTGTTGACACGGACGCTGAGAAGTGTGTTGATATGGTTCTTAAAATTATTGAGTTCGAGAAGTCCCAGAAGGATGTATAACACTCATATAGAGACCTAGATTAGTCTTGTAAGTATTCCTTCACTTTGCTAATCGATGTCACATATTCCTTATAAGTCTCCTTAACAGTTTAGCCTTAGTTCCTGAATGAACATTTGGTCTACGCTCCTGTTGAGCGATTATCATTTAAAATTGAATAAATGCATATTTCTTAGATATTTGATTAATTGTGCTGTGTTTGTTCTATATTCTATAATTTGTTCTTGATGCAACAATTGTTTGATTATTAAGTCATACTTTTAATGTAGAACACAGTATAATCCAATGAAGGAGGAAGAAATATGTCTAAAAGACAGGTATACCACACTAAGTGATTTGAAAATATTATGACTGTCGCCAGAAGCGATGCTCTTGTAGTTGGCACTAGAAGAATGCCATGTTATACCTGGAGTCTAGTTGTACTCACTTAAGTTTTAAAGACATTGGACTGAATGGTTTCCATATGCAAACAGAGAAAGAGGATGGTACAGAATACCTACTCATGACTAAGATTACTGGGTGTGGAATAAACATGTGGTTAGAAAACTCCCTCCGGGTTATACTATGCACATATAAAACCTAAAATTTATGCTGCAATGAAAACCCAGAAATATTTAAGATCTAGCAGATCGACTAGGTTACCCTGAGTTGAATATTATGGAAAAATAATTAGTAATTATGCTGTCCATAGCATAAAGACTTTCCTAAACCTAAAGATTTCTTATGCCTTGTTTGTGCTATAGGAAAGCTTATAGTTAGAACTTCTTTTAAAAAATCTAGGGAAGAATCATTAAATTTCCTGGAGAAAAATTCAAAGTGATATTTGTGGTCCTGTTCAGCCCCTATCGGGCCCTTTCAGATATTTTATGGTACTGATAAGATGCTTCTACTAATTGGTCCCATGTTTGTCTCTTATATACTAGGAACCATGCCTTTGCAAACTTAATTGCCCAAATAATGAAGTTAAGAGTTTCCTTTCCAGAAGAAAGGATCAAGTCTATTCTAATGGACAATGCCAACGAGTTGTCCTCAAAGGCACTTAATGATCATTGTATGGCTTTGAAAATTAATATAGAGCATTTCGTACCTCACCGGAAGTTGGGGATCTATGTAGGTTATGAATCTCGATCAATTATTTAATACCTAAGAGCCTATGATAGGGGATCTATACACAGCTCGGCATGCTAATTATACTAATAACTTTTTTTGGCATTAGGGGGAGATAAATACCATATTAAATAATGCCTAGTCCTTAGATCCAGCACTAAAGATACAGAACTTGAAGTTCAGAGGGAAATAAATCTGTAAAAAATTACCTAATAATCTGCAAAATGCTTTCACTAATCATAAGGGAGTGGAAAGATATCATATACCTGCAATATATGCACCTAAAAGTGGAATGTAACACCCCGACACCTAGTATGCCGCGAATGTCACCACAACCAATACTAGCAACACCCAAACCACATATTTTACATTAAATTACAACAACTACGCTAAATGCTTAACCGAAATTTCGGCAGCATATCCTTTGTTTTTCCATGGTTTTAAGCATCAACAATATGAATATATCAAGATAGCATAATGAAAGACAACAATAACATGATAATCAGGGATTTCAGCAACAATCCATCTAAGAATATAAATCTATCCGTCACTGTTGGGACCCGAATTTGCAAATCCGGACCCTCTGTGTATTCAGCACTAGTCCAAGAACGCGCTAGTGCACACAGTATCAACATTGGTAAATATCACAATCATACTCAACGAAACAATAAGGTACCTTAAATAGTTAACCAAACGGGTTGCTCGACCTTATGGTCAAGTTACAAATATATGCCACGCAGGGCGAAAACTCAATAAGAGAGAAATAACTGCAGCGGGAAATAAGATAACTTCGTGGCACCATCCAGTATACCATAGGCAACTGACTGGGCTCACTCCCTAATTAGACGGTTCCTCTTGGAGCTCCTCCTCCAAAGCTGGTGTAGACTCTTCTTCAACTGGTGTTGTATTGTGGCAAGGGTGAGTACTTGGTACTTAGCAAGTCATGCACAGAATGCAAGCTAATATACTACATGCATGGCTTAGTACAAAGGAGTAGCTCAGGGTGTAATTGCAGTGAAACAACATTTGACAAGTCGCATAAGTAGATTCGAAAGCAGTAGAAACAGCTATAAGATCAATAACTTTTCTAGCAAATAAATAAACATCTTTCCCAATTCTAATCCACATTTCCATCAACATCATTATTAAACCAACCAGACCCTCCAAGTCCAAGTTATTTTCAAGAGAATCTAACCCTTGACTGTAATTCCCGAGCGATGTCCAATACCGCGGACACGGCTATTCGAATAGATTTTACACTCTGCAGAGGTTATGCACTTTACCCACAAGATACAGCCAAACACCACAAAGGCGAGTGTCTGTAACAAAGTCTTTCGGAAACTTCTAACAGCACAAGTGGTCCTCCCCGGTGATTGCACACTAACCCTTCCCTTAGCGAAGGCGAAGTTTAGGCCAATCCACCGTTAGATGGGTACCTGGCCGCAGCCCCGGTACGCTCCCCCGTACAACTACGCAAAAGGTGTAGTTGACATCCTGAGGTCCCACAGGTACGTTATTAGCAACTTAATCAACTAGGTCCGTCCCATTACAGACATGTGGTTGCACGTTTGACTCAGTTCAAAGGCTTGCAAGGTTAAGTCCTTAGGGTGACCAGGGCAAGACTACCCGAAGAACCAAATCAACGTTCCTTGCCACACAACAGCCCACCCGATCATTCTTGCCACATGCCCCGGTCGAAAACTATTTATCAAACCCCCAGTTGATTACCATGCACCACGTGCCATCAACATCACAACACATGATACCTTTCCAAAACAGGTTCAATATATCATTAAGTCAACATTAACATTTGATTGTCCAAAATCATGTCATGAGCACGTAGCAGGTCTAAGCAATATACTACAACGATCTAAATTTCCATGTTGGCAATTTAATAATGTCCAACTATTTAAACCTCAACTAGGGTGACAAGGGGTCATGGCTCATATTTAATTAACCAAGGTGTCATACAGCAATTTGGCATTTATCTAATTTCCCGTAATTAAATAAAGCATTTTCTAATTAAACTAGCATGCAATAATTTAAACCAAAATAATTTGAAAATGGGATCAACATGGTCAAAGCACAACTTGCCTTCAAAGAGTACTTGTTCTTGGTCCTGAGCTAGCTCCTGGGTCAACACTTCACCTTCGAAGCCTTCGGGCACTTCAACGTCTACTCGTAAAGCGTGCAAATAGCAATAAATAAATAAACAGTAGACAAAAAGTGTCCAAACATCCAAATAAGGTTCACAAACAGAGAGAGCATAGTTTTATAAATTTTTAGAAACTGGAATCGTCAAATTCGGAGTTAAAATGCAAAAGTTATAATCGTTTAAAGTTTAAAGAAAGCATTAATTAAATAAAAACAGAGAAATATTCATAATCAAAAATTAATTAAAATTCATATTTGAGTAGGTCTCATTTTTATGAAAATTTAGAAATTTGAATCACTCAAATCGGAGTTGAAACGCAAAAGTTATAAGCGTTTGAAGTTTGAATCCATTTTTGAAATCAATAAACCGAATTAATAAATCATTTTCTTTTTCGGAAATCAATTTATTGCGTCAGCATGACACGTGGACCAATCAGAGGCCGCCACGTCGCCTCGGGTCCATGGACCCGGCGCACGGTTTGGCTTGGTCCACCGTGGACCCGGTCCACGGCACACGTGTCCCACTAACAGCGGGCCTCGGATGACGCCGGCGATGGCGTCATCACGCACTACCGAGGACAATGACACGAGGTTCACCGTGACGTCAGCGGTGACGTCATGGTGCGGTTGGTTGGGCCACTGACACGCGGGCCCCACGCTAACGTCACACGTGGCGTCGCCGGATCGGCGACGACACCGCGACCGCGCGGCGGCCGATTTCCGCCCACGTGGCTAGATCTCGGCCGTTGATTTGAAAATCAACGGCCCAGATCAGATCTGGTTTAACGCGTTAAGGAAACTACTTGGCTGACCAGGACCGTTCGATCTTGATCGGACAGTCAAGATCAACCCTAGCGTTACAACGTGGCTAACCCTAGCCGTTCGATCTAGATCTAACGGCTGAGATTGGATCTAGTACGGTGCGGTTAAGGCTATGTGCCACAATCTAAACCGTTGGATCTAGATCCAACGGTTGGAAATAGATCTAGAGGTTAGCACATGGATCTCACCAGGGGGTGATGTGGACGATTCTGGGCCCTTGGATCTGGATCGGACGGCTGAGGGAGTTCGTGGTCCGGCGATGGCTTGCGGCGGAGTTGGTTCGCCGGAGACGGGGACGGCGACACGCCCGACAGCGTTTGGGCGTGATTCCGGCGAAGTGAAAGGTCTCCTCCGACGCGGCTGGTCCTTGCGGTTCCGGATCTGGGCTCAACGGCGGTGGAATCGACGAAAAACCGCGGCGGAGCGCTAGACCAACTACGGCGAGCTCTAGCGGGCAAACGGCGGCGGTTCAGGCGACGTGAGCTAGGGCTACGGGTGCATGCGGAAGTAGGCTACCCGATGGTGGTGGCAGCGCTTTAAATAGGGCCCTCGGCGTCCGTGAAAATCGCGGAAACCGAGGCCCACACGGCTGCGGCGGCGGAATCCGAGTTGGATTCGGATTGGGGTGACGTGGCTCAACGTGAGCCGTTGGATCAAGATCCAACGGTGCGGGGGTTTGGGCTCGGGTCCAGCTCGGGCGACTAGGCTGGCTCGGTCGGGCTCGGGTTCGGTGACGGGCGCGATCGTGGCCGTTGGATCTCGATCCAATGGTCACGCGCATTAGGGTTTGACGACTGGGTTCGACCGGAACGGCTGGCTCGGGTCGGACTCGAGTCTGACTCGGACTCGGGTCCGGTCGGATGAACAGTAAACCAACTCGATTTTTAGTGATTAAATAATCCAATTAATTCCCAGAAATTCATTTAATTCATTAAAAATTAGCAAAACACTCAGAAAAAATCCAGAAAAATACTAGAAAATATTTTGGAACATTTTGGACTCAAATAAAATATTTCCAACAAAATTTTATTTGCAAAGTTAAATTCTTTAACTATTTCAAAAGGGAATAAATTCCAAATAAATCCAAATAAATTCTAGAAAATTCCAAAAATTCACCAAAGTGCCAAATCACACTTGAATTTAAGAAAAGCAAAATTTTGGGGTGTTACAGTCACATGACAATATGGACTAATCATTTACTCATGACGACCAACAAGGCATAAAAACCACAATTTAGTTCAATGAGGTAACCATCACAACTAAAGGAAGGTTTGACATTGATTAAATGAGTGATGGTAAGTGATGATGTGTGACTAGCTCCCTTTCCCACATGTCGGATCCAAGATACCTAAAAAACAAACATAAACAACAAGCGTGAGTTCATCACTCAGCAAAGTGTATTGCAATGGTACAGAAACAATAACAGTTCACATACATACTTTACGCCATTCACACATCATGAGAATCAACTCATAAACTTCTTCACTTATGCTCTCATATAACATCGTTATAAACTTATTCATATGCATCTCATAGAACATCATAATCATCTCATATAACAACTTCACTCATGCAATGCAATGCACATGTCTCTTTGCTTAGCACATACCGGTATTGCTGAGTGCACACTGACGGGATGGAGGGTGCCTACTCTTACTGACTCGCTCCCATACACAATCGTGGATGGGACTACGAGGTAGGTCTTTCTCAGAGGTGCACCGGATTAATCATAACTTTCTCACCGACCTTACCGGATTAGTTATGACTTCCTCACCATCCTGGCCTATCCTCATGCCATGAATGCACACATGCCATAAACATGAATAAACTTGCATATGCACTCAATTCAACAATTGCATAGCCATTTAACATCTATAATCATCATAACACAAGCAAGTATCAAACATAGCAAATTAGCCCTTCACATGAATTTGCATAAATATTCAGATTAACCATTGCATAGCCATTTAACAACTATAATCATCATAACACAAGCAAGTATCAAAAATAGCAAAGCATTATAGCGAACCAAACCACAACCACCACAACACACTTGCCTTCAACCACGCGATACGGAGTGGTGAGATGATGAGGGCACTCCCGGGTCACACCACCTGCACATAGGTACAATACACTCAAAACATGCCCACAAATCAATACAAGAACTATCATCTACATCGACTTCGCAACCCACTCCCAAAACCCGAAAACAGATAATCTGTCCCATTGGGACAACAGCTTCCAACTAGCATAACTTGAGTTCTAAAGCTCTAAATCAAGTAAACGAGTACATTTTCTGGAAGCTTAGGAAATTTCCCAACTTTTTCTAAGTATTTTAGAAGACAGATTCGGCCTCTAAAGTTGTCTAATCTACAATTGAACACAATCTGTCCCAATCTCGTCACAAATTTGACAGCATTCGGTAAAACAGCCATAACTTTTAAACGGCTGAACGGAATTTTGCGTTCTTGGTGTCCAGTGAAATATAATTAAATTATCTACAACCTCCGTAACAGACGTCTGATCAGGAAACGCATCTAAAATTGCCAAAACGAAAGCCCTAGGTTGGGGTGCAAATCTGCCCGAGGACAGAACGTGGGACAGCATTGCAATCTCCCTAATCTCATCTAGGAACAGCACCTAAACATGAACTTTAAGCATGGATTAGCCCTCCTAACCAGCATAACAACCCCACAAAATAACCTACCAACACTTACCTCCCTCGAAGAACCACTCGAACGACGAAAACCTTCTCCTCCCGGCCCTGATCTCCCTCCACGCACCGAATCCGCCGGTTCCTCGCAGTTACGGAGCTTCCCAACGGAGAGGTCAACGGAAAACAAAGGTGTGGCAGCAAGGAGGTGAAGAACCCCTGCTAGGGCTTGCTAGGGGGTGGAGAGGTGGAGGCGCAAGGGGGTGGGGAGGTGGAGGCGCATGGGGGGGCAAGGGCGGCTAGGGTTTTGGGGAGGGGATGGATTGGGGGGTGCAAGTGGGGGCTGGGGCACAAGGGGCAGCAGGGTGCTGCCCAAATTCCCCCCTCCCCCCCCCCACATGGGCCAATTGATCCCCCACCTTCGGCCCAAAAAGGTCCCTCCAAGGCCCAAGCTTCCCCGGAAAGGCCCAAACGCCCGAAAACGGTCTGAAAGCACAAAATAAAGTTGTACCGTAATGACATATTCCATAATGTCACATTCTAGGGTGTCACATTGACATTCGCGGCATACTAGGTGTCGGGATGTTACAGTTGGTATCAGAGCGGGCTTCAGGTCTGTGGTGTATGAACTTAATGAAATACCATAGGGTTAACTAAAATTTTGATGTGGGATAACCTAGAAGCATGGCTTAGGTTATACTTAAAATTTTATCGTAGGATAGCAACATTAAAACATGTGTAAGTGGAATAACTAATTTAAAATTTGACACACATGTATGCACAGTAGGAAAGGGTATGGGTATCGTTGCTTACGCTTAAATATTGTATTTAAGCCTTGTTGTTGAATGCTACATTTGATAACGTATGCTACTATGTTTATGAGATAATTGATTGAATTGTTCTTGTTATCGTGATAAAGTGGGGTTGTGGTGCCGAAGGGTTTCGGTCACCTTTTTGTTCATAGTAGGGTTGAGGTTTGACGGTGTGGCCGGTTAAAGCCACCACCGAAGATGTAACACCCCGGCATCTAGTATGCCCGAATGCTTCCAAACATAGACTAAACAACATCTAAATACCACAAATTAAAGTAAATTACAGCAAAGGAGTAAATGCTAAAACCGAAAATTTCGGCAACATCTCCTTTGTTTTTCCGTGAATTGAAGCAACAACAATATGATCACAGGATATAGCATAATGAATGACATCTAAATCATCAATAACGAGGGTTCTAGCAACAGTATAAGTCTAGAATAACGAATTCAACCATCTCATGAGCCAAACGAAGTAAATGAAGAAACCAAGCACACAATTTAACCAAGCACCAAGTTTCATGGCACTACTCTTATTATCATGACCCAAACGATTAAATTGCCTATAGGTGTGGAGCTATGTGAAGATGTGTAGCTAATGCCCCCTTTCCATATGCCGATTTCAAGGTACCTAAAAACAACATAAACACAAGCATGAGTTCAACACTCAGCAAGCATATCGCAATAGGTCATAAAGAATAAATCAAGGCCAACAACAATACATACCATACTTTAACATCATAATCAAATCATAATTTCATCCACAACATCATATCCATGACAAAGCACATTGCTCACAACTCATTTTCATCATCATGTATGGAATGCAATGCGATGCATATGTCTCCTGGAAGCATATACCGGTATTGCTGAGTGCACACCCGTCGGCGTGCACTCTCTTGCCCCTTCCATCCCGTAGATGGAGGGTGCCTACGCATCGCTTCCACTCACCACGTGGGTGGAATCACGAGGTAGGTCTTACAACCATGGCGCTCTGGATTAGTCATAACTTTCTCACCGACCTTACCGGACTAGTTATAATGTTCTCACCGACCGGGCCAGCTTTCATGCCATGTATGCAACATATGCCATAAACATAAACAACTTGCATCAAACTGAACTAAACATGTCATAGCATCATAATAGTCCATTTTCATCATAACATTGGTAAACACTAATCATGGCAAGATATCACAACATGTAACCAATTTGCATCAAGTCACAATTAGCAACATACATTACATTACCCATTACAATACACTTGCCTTAACCCCGGGCAACGGATTGGCGAGAGGTTGAGGGCACTCCCGGGGTCACACCACCTGCACAAACATACCACACACTCAAAAGGTGCCCCCAAAATGTAACACCCCAATTTTTGCTTTTTATGAATTTAAATAAGATTTGGCACTTTTGTGAATTTTTGGAATTTATTTGAATTTATTCCCTTTTGAAATAATTAAAGAATTTAATTTTGCAAATAAAATTTTGTTGGAAATATTTTATTTGAGTCCAAAAAGTTCTAAAATATTTTCTAGAATTTTTCTGGAATTTTTCTGAGTGTTTTGCTATTTTTAATGAATTAAATGAATTTCTGGGAATTAATTTGATTATTTAATCGCTAGAAAAACCCAAATCGGTTTCACTGTTCATCCGACCGGACCCAAGTCCGAGTCAAACTCGAGTCCGACCCGGACCCGACCGCGCCAGCCGTCTCGGTCGAACCAAGTCCCCGAACCCTAACGCGCGTGACCGTCGGATCGTAATCCAACGGCCACGATCGCGCCACGTCACCCGAGCCCGACTCCGACCGAGCCAGCCACGTCGCCGAGCCAGACCCGAGCCCAAACCCCGCAACTGTCGGATCTTGATCCGACGATCCACATTTAGCAACGTCACCGAATCCGAATTGGATTCGGATTCCGCCGTCAGAATCAGTGGACCTCGGTCTCGCGCAAGAATACGTGGCCGAGGCCCCTATTTAAGGCGCCGCCGCCGCCACCGGGTAGCCTACTCCTGTGCGCACCCGTAGCCCTAGCCCACGTCTCCTGAGCCGCCGCCGTTCGCCTGCTAGAGCTCGCCGTAGTTGCGCTAGGTCTTCGCCGCGGTTATTCGTTGATTCCACCGCCGTCCTCCGCCGCCGTTGAGCCCAGATCCGGAACCGCAAGGTCAAGCCGCGTCGAAGAGTACCATCCACTCTGCCGGAGGGGCCCCGCAATGCCGTTGCCGTGGTCGTCGTCCTCGTCTCCGGTGAGCCAGCTCCGCCGCGCGCCATCGCCGCCTCGCGAACTCCGTCAACCGTCCAATCAAGATATATCCAAGAGCCCAGATTCGTCCACATCATCCCCGATGAGATCTCACGTTGTAATTCCTAGATCTGTTTTCAACCGTTGGATCTAGATCCAATGGTTTAGATCGTGCCACGTAGCCGTAACTGCACCATGCTAGGATTGATCTCAGCCGTTAGATCTAGATCGTGCGGCTAACGTTAACCCACGTTATAGCGTTAGATTAGATCTTGACCGTCCGATCGATATCGAACGGTCCGGGTCAGCCGAGTAGTTTCCTATTTGCGATAAGCCAGATCCAATCTGGGCCGTTGATTTTCAAATCAATGGCCGAGATCTAGCCACGTGGCTAGGAGGCTGACCGTCGCGTTCAGCGCGGTCACGCCGGTAGCCGCTGACGTCAGCCGTGACGTCATGTGGGGCCTGCATGTCAGCGACCGAGCCAAAGCGCACCATGACGTCATGCTGACATCACGTGGGGCCCAGCTGTTAGCCGTCCCTCAGCCGAGCGTGATGACGTCACCGCTGACATCATCCGATGGGGCCCACATGTCAGTGAGACATGTTCTCGTGGACCGGGTCCACGATGGACCCAAACCGAACCGTGGACCGGGTCCACGATGGACCTAAACCGAACCGTGGACCATGTCCATGGACCGGTTGACGCAATAAATCGATTTTTCAATAGAAAAATAATTCGGTGGAAAATCAAAATCCACGCTGACGTCATGCTGACGTCATTATTCAGTTTTTCAGTATAAAAATAAATGAATTAATTCGGATTATTGATTTATTTCAATTTTGAAACTTCAAACGCTTATAACTTTTGCAATTTAACTCCGATTTGAGTGATTCAAATTTCTAAATTTGTATAAAATTGAGATCTACCCAATGTTGAATTTTATTTAATTTTTAGACCAAATTTTTTCTCTGTAATATTATTTAATTGATTATTTAAACTTTAAACGCTTGTAACTTTTGCGTTCTAACTCCGATTTCGCCGATTTAAATTCCTAAAAATCCATAAAATTATGCTCTCTTTGTTTATGGACTTCTTTTGGATGTTTGGACACTTTTTGTCTACTATTTTATTCATTTATTGCTATTTGCACGCGTTACGAGTAGACGTTGAAGTGCCCGAAGGCTTCGAAGGTGAAGTGTTGACCCAGGAGCTAGCTCAGGACCAAGAACAAGTACTCTTTGAAGGCAAGTTGTGCTTTGACCATGTTGATCCCATTTTCAAATTATTTTGGTTTAAATTATTGCATGCTAGTTTAATTAGAAAATGCTTTATTTAATTACGGGAAATTAGATAAATGCCAAATTGCTGTATGACACCTTGGTTAATTAAATATGAGCCATGACCCCTTGTCACCCTAGTTGAGGCTTAAATAGTTGGACATTATTAAATTGCCAACATGGAAATTTAGATCGTTGTAGTATATTGCTTAGACCTGCTACGTGCTCATGACATGATTTTGGACAATCAAATGTTAATGTTGACTTAATGATATATTGAACCTGTTTTGGAAAGGTATCATGTGTTGTGATGTTGATGGCACGTGGTGCCTGGTAATCAACTGGGGGTTTGATAAATAGTTTTCGACCGGGGCATGTGGCAAGAATGATCGGGTGGGCCTGTTGTGGCACCGGGAACGTTGATTTGGTTCTTCGGGTAGTCTTGCCCTGGTCACCCTAAGGACTTAACCTTGCAAGCCTTTGAACTGAGTCAAACGTGCAACCACATGTCTATAATGGGACGGACCTAGTTGATTAAGTTGCTAATAACGTACCTGTGGGACCTCAGGACCAAGATCAAGTATTCGGTGAAGGCAAGTTGTGCTTTGACCATATTGATCCCATTTTGAAATTAATTTGATTTAAATTATTGCATGCTAGTTCAATTATAAAATGCTTTAATTAATTTTGGGAGATTAGTTAATTACCTAGTTGCTGTATGCCACCTTGACATAGACAATTGAATGCCATGAACCCCTTGTCACCCTAGTTGAGGATTAAATAGTTGGACATTATTAAATTGCCAACATGGGAATTTAGATCGTTGTAGTATATTGCTTAGACCTGCTACGTGCTTATGACATGATTTTGGACAAACAAATGTTAATATTGACTTAATGATATATTGAACCTGTTTTGGAAAGGTATCATGTGTTGTGATGTTGATGGCACGTGGTGCATGGTAATCAACTGGGGGTTTGATAAATAGTTTTCGACCGGGGCATGTGGCAAGAATAATCGGGTGGGCCAGTTGTGGCATCGGGAGCGTTGGTTTGGTTCTTCGGGTAGTCTTGCCCTGGTCACCCTAAGGACTTAACCTTGCAAGCTTTTGAACAGAGTTAATCGTGCAACCACATGTCCGTAATGGGACGGACCTAGTTGAGTAAGTTACTAATAACTTGCATGTGATACCTCGGGTGTCAACTACACCCTTTGTGTAGCTTGAAAGGGGAGCGTACCAGTGCGATGGCATGGTACCCGTCCAACGGTATGTCGGTCCCATACTTCGCCTTTGTCAAGGGAAGGGATGGTGTATGGCAAAAACCGGAAAGGTTCACTTGCGTAGTTAGCCGTTTCCGAAAGGCTTTGTTACGATCACTCGCCCTTGTGGTGTTTGGCTGTATCTTGTGGGTAAAGTGCATAACCTCTACAGAGTGTAAAATCTATTCGAATTGCCGTGTTCGCGGTATTGGACATTGCTCGGGGATTACAGTCAAGGGTTAGATTTTCTTGAAAATAACTTGAACTTGAGAGGTTTGGTTTGGTTAAATGATGATGTTGATGGAAATGTGGATTAGGAATGGGACAGATGTTTATTTAACTCCTGGAAAAGTTATTGATATTACCTTTGTTTCTATCGCTTTGAATCTACTTATGTTATTTGTTAAATCTTTATTCTTGCAAATGAACCATGAGCTATTCCTTTGTATTAAGCCATGCATGTAGCATATTAGTTGCATTATATGCATGACTTGCTGAGTACCAAGTACTCACCCTTGCCACAATACAACACCAGTTGAAGAAGAGTCTACACCAGCTTTGGAAGAGGAGCTCCAAGAGGAACCGTCTAACTAGGGAGCGAGCCCGATCGATTACTGTGGTATCTTTGGATGGCGCCACGAAGTTATCTTATTTTCCGCTGCTATTATTTCTCTTTTATTAAGTTTTCGCCCTGCTTGGCGTATATTTGTAACTTGACCTTAAGGTCGAGCAACCAGCTTGGCTAACTATTTGAAGTACCTTATTATTTCGTGGAGTATGATTGTGATATTTACCAATGTTGAGACTGTGTGCACTAGCGTGATCCTGGACTAGTGCTAAATACACAGAGGGTCCAGATTTGCAAATTCGGGTCTTGACACAAAACAGTACGCAAAAGCTCGTCTACCCCGACTTCACAAACTACTCCCAAAACCTAAAAACAGAGAATCTGTTCCTCCTGGACAGCAGACTTCAAACTATCATATCTTGAGTTCTAGGACTCCGAATCGATTAAACGAGTACATCATCGTGAAGCTTAGGAAATTTCCAAGCTTTTTATAAGCATTGGGAAAAGATGATTCGGCTCTAAAATTGTTTAATCTACAAAACACTACGTTCTGTCCCAATTACGTCACAGTTTTGAACACGCTCGGTAAAACGACCATAACTTTCAAACGGCTGAGCGGAATTAGATATTCTTTATGTCCAATTAAAGGTATTGAAGTTACCTACAACTTTTTCAATAGGCGTTGTCGGGACCCCGAATTTGCAAATCCGGACCCTCTGTGTATTCAGCACTAGTCCAGGAACGCGCTAGTGCACACAGTCTTAACATCGGTAAATATCACAATCATACCACTCGATACTAAATAAGTACTTTATTTAAATAGTCAAACTGGTTACTCGACCTTATGATCAAGTTACAAATATATGCCTCGCAAGGCGAAACTTATTAAAAGAGAAATAGTAGCAGCGGAAAATCAAATAACTTCGTGGCGCCATCCAGTATACCACGTGCAACCGATCGGCTCGCTTCCTAAGTAGACGGATCCTCTTGGAGCTCCTCCTCCAAAGCTTGTGCGATCTCCTCTTCAACCGGTGTTATATTGTGGCAAGGGTGAGTACTTGGTACTCGGCAAGTCATGCATGAGAATGCAAGCTAATATACTATATGCATGGCTTGGTACAAAGGAATAGCTCAAGGTATATTTGCGATGCTTGACATTTGAAAAGTAATATAAGTAGATTCAAAGCAAAGAGAAACAAGTAAAGTATAAATAACTTTTCAAGGAATTTAATAAACATCTTTCCCATCCTAATCCACATTTCCATCAACTTCATTATTAATCCAGCCCAACCTTTCAAACCAAGTTATTTTTGAGAAAATCTAACCCTTGATCAGTAATTCAGGCGATGTCCAATACCGCGGACACGGCTATTCGAATAGATTCTAAACTCTGCAGAGGTTATGCACTTTACCCACAAGATACAATCAAACACCACAAAGGCGAGTTCCGTAACAAAGTCTTTCTGGAAACTTCTAACAATACAAGTGATCCTCCCTGCTATTGCGCACTAACCCTTCCCTTCGCTAAGGCGAAGTCTAGGCCAATCAACCGTTAGATGGGTACCTGGCCTCAGCCCCGGTACGCTCCCCCGTACAACTTACACAAAGAGTGTAGTTGACCTCCTGAGGTCCCACAGGTACGTTATTAGCAACTTAGTCAACTAGGTCCGTCCCATTACAGACATGTGGTTGCACGTTAGACCCAGTTCAAAGGCTTGCAAGGTTAAGTCCTTAGGGTGACCAGGGCAAGACTACCCGAAGAACCAAATCAACACTCCCAATGCCACAACTGGCCCACCTGATTACTCTTGCCACATGCCCCGGTCGAAATCTGTTTATCAAACCCCAGTTGATTACCATGCACCACGTGCCATCAACATCACATGATACCTTTCCAAAACAGGTTCAATATACCATTAAGTCCATATTAACATTTGATTGTCCAAAATCATGTCATGAGCACGTAGCAGGTCTAAGCAGTGTACTACAACGGTCTAAACCCATGTTGGCAATTTAATAATGTCCAACTAGTAATCCACAACTAGGGTGACAAGGGGTCATGGCACATACTTAAATAATCAAGGTGTCATACAGCAAATTGGTATTAATCTAACCCCCATGTTTAAACAAAGTATTTTTCTAATTGAGCTAGCATGCAATAGTTTAAATCAAAATAGATTTCGAAATAGGATCAACATGGTCAAAGCACAACTTGCCTTCAAAAAGTACTTGTTCTTGGTCTTGAGTTGGATCCTGAGTCAATACTTCTCCTTCGAATCCTTCCGGCACTTCAACGTCTACTCGTAAAGCGTGCAAATAGCAAATACACGAATAAACAATAGGCACAAAGTGTCCAAACATCCAAATAAAATCCATAAACAGAGAGAACATAATTTTATGAGTTTTTAGAAACTGGAATCGTCAAATTTGGAGTTAAGACGCAAAAGTTATGATTATTTAAAGTTTAAATAATCAATTAAATAATTTTGCAGAGAAAAACTTTAGTCCAAAAATTAAATAAAATGCATATTTAGGTAGATCTCAATTTTATACAAATTTAGAAATTTGAATCACTCAAATCGGAGTTGAAACGCAAAAGTTATAAGCGTTTGAAGTTTGAAACAAAATCTGAATTCATTATTTCGAATTAATAAATCATTTTCTTTTTCGGAAATTAATTATTGCGTCAGCCTAGACACGTGGCAGCCTCTGATTGGTTGGCTGGCGTCGGCGGTCCATGGACTCGGTCCACGCCGGCTCGGGTCTACCGTGGACCCGGCCCACGGCTCACGTGAGATCGACATGTGGGACCACTCGGGTAGCGTCATCGGCCGACGTCGGCGAGGCTCGGCCACGGTGGCGGCAGTGGGACCCACCGATGGCGTCATGGGTGGCGTCCGCGGTGCGATCGGCCGACAGTGGGACCTCGACATGCGGGCCCGGCGTGTCGGCGTCCTGCCTGCGCGGCGTGGGCGGCCCGGCGCGGCGGTCGGGCTTCCCGACACGTGGCGCAATCTCGGCGTTGATTTGAAATTCAGCGGTCGCGATTAGATCCAGGGTTAACACGTTGAAACTACTCGATGATCGTGGGCGTTCGATCTAGATCGGACGGTCGCATCTAATCCTATAATAACACTCTGCGGCGCGTGGCGATCGTGGGCGTTGGATCTTGATCCAACGATCCGAGATCTAATCGGGTTTGGAAACACGTGAACTCACCTCAACCGCCACGATCAAGATCGGACGGCGCCTGAGCTTCGCGAGGTCGATGGCGGCAGCGGCGAGCTGCGGCAGCGGAGACGGAGACGGCGACGAGCCCGACGCCGGGGCTTTTCCGACGGAGTGAGAGGTACCGCAGTGCGCTGGCTTCGGGGTTCCGAATCTGGGGTCAATGGCGGCGAGGGGCGGGCGGCAGCGGAATCAAAGCGAAACCGCGGCGGAGGTGCTATGACTCGGCGGCGATTCCGGCGGATCTACTGGCGGTGAGGCTCGGTGAGATAGGGCAGAAAGTGCGCTGGGTCACGGCGGTCCTCGGGTACCACCCGTGCCAAATACCCTCGGCATGCGCGCCTGGGGCGGAGCCCTAATCCTACACTAGCGGCAGCGGCGGAGGAGTCGGCTTCGGACTCGGCGAGGCGATGACGCCGCGGCCGTCCACGTGGCACGATCAGCGGCCACGATCGCGTGGACGATCGGACCGGGCGGATTCGGCCGGCGATGCGAAGTCCTGACCGTTGGATCTTGATCCAACGGTTGGGATCGATTAGGTTTTGGAGTTGGTTCGGTTGAGTCACGTGGCTCGGGTCGGACTCGAACTCGAAGTCGACTCGGGCTCGATCGGATGAACGATGCTCGACCCAAGTTGAATTTCCAGCGATTTAATATTTAAAATAATTCCCGATAATTTATTTAATTCATTAAAAATAGCAAAAGACTCGAAAAATTCGGAAAAATTCTGGAAAATACTTTGGAACATTTTGGACTCAAATAAAATATTTCCAACAAAATTTTATTTGCAAAATTTAATTCTTTAATTAATTCAAAATGGAATAAATTCAAATAAATTCCAAATAAATTCCAGAAAATTCCAAAAATTCACCAAAGTGCCAAATCACACATGAATTTAAGAAAAGCAAAATTTTGGGGTGTTACAAACCTCCCCCCTTAATAGAATCTCGTCCCCGATATTCAGGGCTCACTACAGAATAGGTTTGGAAACTCTTTCTTCAAATCCTCTTCGCGCTCCCAAGTCGCTTCGCTTTCTTCATGGTTGCTCCACTGAACTCTACAGAAACGGGTTGACTTGTTTCTAGTTTCTCGATCCATTGTGTCTAGAATCCTCACGGGATGCTCCTTATAAGTCAAATCCTCTTGCAACTCAATTGACTCTAGCGGTGTCTGTTCCTCAGGAACTCGGAGACACTTCTTCAACTGGGACACATGGAATACGTCATGCACTCCTGCTAACGACTGCGGCAACTCCAGCTGATAAGCAACTTCGCCTCTGCGGCTCAAAATCTTAAATGGTCCAACATAACGGGGTGCGAGTTTCCCTTTGGCATGGAACCTCTTAACTCCCCTGAGAGGCGTAACTCTGAGGTAAACAAAGTCTTCGGGTTCAAAACTCAAATCCCTGCGATGATTGTCAGCATAACTCTTTTGTCGTGATTGGGCTATCTTCAACCTTTCCCTAATCACGGCGATCTGCTCTCCAGCCTCTTGAAGAATATCAGGCCCAAAGACACGGCGCTCGCCGGTCTCATTCCAATTCAATGGCGTCCGACATGGTCGACCATACAGTGCCTCGAAAGGTGACATCTGTAAACTAGCCTGATAACTATTGTTGTAACTGAACTCGGCATACGGCAAACTCTTATCCCAAGAGGTAGCATAAGCCAATGCACAAACTCTTAACATATCCTCCAGAATCTGGTTGACTCTTTCGGTCTGTCCATCCGTCTGTGGATGATAAGCTGTACTGAAGTCCAAACGGGTTCCCATGGCTTCATGCAACTTATTCCAGAACCTTGAGGTAAATTGGGTACCTCTGTCCGATACAATCCTCTTTGGCACTCCGTGCAAACAGACAATCCTGATCATGTACAATTCTGCTAATTTATCTCCCGAGTAAGTGGTATTCACGTGGATAAAATGGTCTAATTTAGTCAATCGATCCACTATAACCCATATGGAGTCATAACCTCCTTGAGTCTTCGGCAAACCGGTATTGAAATCCATTCCGATTTCCTCCCACTTCCACTCAGGTATTTTCAGCGGCTGTAGCAATCCTGCTGGTCTCTGATGCATTGCCTTGACTCTCTGGCATACGTCGCACAATGCAACATGCTCGGCAACTTCACATTTCATACTCGGCCACCAGAATCTCTCCTTCAGATCCTGATACATCTTGGCGCTTCCAGGATGAATTGAGTACTTGGAGTCATGGGCTTCTTCCAGAATCAGTTGCTTTAACTCCTTCTTGTTAGGCACACAAATGCGATCCTTCATCCACAACGTGCCTTGCTCATCCAACTTGAAGTCCTCTGCCTTGCCTTCCTCCTTGATGAACTTAATCCTGCGGATCTTGTCATCATCCTTCTATCCTTCTCGGATCTGATCCTCTAGGGTAGGCTTTACTTCTAATGTGGCCAAGAATCCGCTAGGTACCACCTCAATCTTCATTTTCTGGAAATCCTCACATAACTCATCCTGACTTGTGGCTAGCAACGTACTCACGGTATGGCTTTTCCGACTCAGAGCATCGGCTACTACGTTGGCCTTCCCGGGATGGTAATGGATTCCAACATTATAGTCCTTGATCAATTCTAACCATCTCCTCTGCCTCATATTCAGATCCGACTGGGTGAATATGTACTTAAGGCTCTTATGATCCGTATACACTTCACATCTGTTCCCGATCAGATAGTGACGCCATATCTTCAAAGCATGCACTACAGCAGCTAACTCTAGGTCATGTGTCGGATAATTTTCCTCATGCGGCCTCAACTGCCTTGATGCATAAGCAACGACCTTTCCATTCTCGTGACAAAGACACATCCAAGTCCTTGGCGCGATGCGTCACAATAAATATCAAAGCTTTGAGCAACATCCGGTAGAACTAACACCGGTGCTGATGTCAATCGCTTCTTTAGCTCCTGAAATCCTTTCTCACATTCTGGCGTCCATGCAAACTTCTTTTCCTTCTTCAGCAATTGCGTAAGAGGTTTCGCAATTGTCGAGAAGCCTTCGATGAAACGGCGGTAGTATCCTGCCATTCCAAGGAAACTCGAACTGGTCACGATCTTTGGTCGCTCCCAATGTAACACAGCTTCTACTTTGCTTGGATCTACGGCGACTCCTTCTGCGGTCATTATATGTCCAAGAAACTCCACCTTGTCCTTCCAAAAATCACACTTACTGAACTTGGCGAAAAGTTGCTGTTCCCTCAGCTTTTCCAAAACTCGCCTTAAGTGTTCGGCATGTTCATCCTCCGTTTTGGAGTAGATTAGAATATCATCTATGAACACGACGACAAACTTGTCCAAATATTCCATGAACACCTTATTCATCATATTCATGAAATAAATTTGGCGCATTAAATCGATCCAAAGGACATAACTGTAAACTCGTAATGTCCATATCTTGACGAGAATGCAGTCTTCGGAATATCTTCTGATCGGATCTTCAACTGATGGTATCCCGATCTCAGATCAATCTTGGAGAAAACTCCGGCTCCTCTCAGCTGATCAAACAAATCATCAATCCTGGGTAGCGGATACTTATTCTTCACGGTGACTTCATTGAGTGCACGGTAGTCGATGCACATCCTGAAACTTCCGTCCTTCTTCTTGACAAACAAAACTGGTGCTCCCCACGGCGACGAGCTCGGTCTGATAAATCCTTTCTCCATTAACTCTTCTAGCTGTTTCTTCATCTCTACCAACTCCTCGGTGGACATCCGATAGGGTCTCTTTGCTATCGGTGTTGTACCAGGTACAAGCTCTATCACAAACTCTATGTCCCTGTCTGGCGGCATACCAGGTAGATCTTCGGGAAAAACATCTGGGTACTCATTCACTACTGAGACATCATCTATGCTGATTGCCTTGGTACTGTTCACCATCAACTGTCCATCTCTAGCTGCAGTGGCTTGAAATTCCACTTTCTTTCCACAAGGGCTCTCAACTGAGATAGTCCGTCGTCCACAATCCAATACGGCCTTGTGCTTGGATAACCAATCCATTCCCAATATGACGTCTAAGGTCTGGATCTCCAAAATTATAAGGTTTGCTAGGAACTCTATTCCACCTATTAGTATTCTCACCCCGGAACATCCTACTTTCGTTCGGAGTTCGGAACCAGGGGTTTGAACCAGTACGACGTCCGTAGCATTCTGCAGTGCATCTGCGGTGACATGGTTGACTCGGCCTCTCACCACGGTCTGGGGTGTGGCTCCTGTCTTTGGCGTCCTAGCTGGGGTGGTTCCTAGATTGAAGCGAAACGGGTCACTCCTGCTGTCTTCTTTGGACAACTATTGGCAAAGTGTCCTGGCTCGTTGCATTGTAGCGCCGTCTCACTGTTCCTTCTTGTTGCACAGAGTAAGCGTTTCTAGCGGGGCTGGGTCCGTAGTTCGATTGACAGGTCTTGGTGCTGAGGATGGTGTCCTTGTTGCATTCTCGTGGTTGGAATCAAGAATTGATTTGGTGCAACTCTCGGTATTGCGTTCCTGGCGTGATCCTTCTTTGTTGCATCCTGCGCTTCTGTTCTCATCCAGTTCCTTGCGCTTGTCCTCAAGAATAAGCGCCTTATTCACCAACTCTTGGAAATCTGGAAAGGTGTGGGTGATCAATCCTACTTGCAATCCTGAGTTAAGTCCCTTCATAAAGCGAGACTGTCTGGATTTATCTGTCGCTACATCCTCAGTGCGTAGCGTGCTAGCCGTGTGTGAACTTGTTCAGTAGTCGGCCACCGGCTGATTACCTTGCTTGATGCTCAACTCCTCCTTCTTAAGGTCCATGATTCCTTCAGGCACGTGATCTTTGTCGAATGCGGTGTGAACTCTTCCCAAGTGATATTTTGAGGGTTCTCTTGCGTGTACGAAGTTCTCCCACCATTCGTGTTTGTTCCTTCCACCGGTGAGAAGCGTAGAGTACCTTCTCATTTCCTATGCATTGAGCTATGTGTAGCTTCCTCTCGATTGATCTTAACCAATCATTGGCCTCCAATGGATTGGCATTCCCAGAGAAAGTGGGTGGGTGAGTTCTCATGAACTCTGACAGTCTTGTATTCTGGCGTGGTCCCTGATTAACTTGATTAGCAGTGGCCTGAGCGGTGACGTGTTGCATTTGTTGCATCATAGCATGCATCAACTGAGTCTGGGCAGCGAGAAAAGCTCCGAAATTCTGCACATCCAATGGCGGTGCTGGTGCTCCATCATTGGGGTTTTCTGCTGGGCGAGAACCGCTTCCATTGCCTCCAAAGTTTCCACGGGTGTTCACCATCTGTCGATTTGCTCTAGGTTTAGAGATGAGAGGGAAACAAGAATAGGCAAGTAATATGGAACTTATGCGGGGCGAAAGGTGTAACCCTTAAGGTCCAACTTTATTATTGATATTAATAACTTGGTATGGTTGCTTACAATGCCTAAGGGCCTTGCAACACATACTGCACACTCAGCAAACAATGAAAATCCAAATCGAACTAACTCTGGAGTCTAACGCCTAAAGGGTGACTCTTTATTCTATGACGCGACTCGGCGAAGGAGTCTCACTATAGAACCTACGCTCACTCATCGAAAACCTCCACGGCACAGTGCGGGTCTTTGCGGCATAGGCGCGAAACGATTGCCATGTCCAGCAACTGTGTCCTCTGTGGTAGTCGAAGAAGCAGTGTCCTCATCGAGATCTGACTCCTCCGGATCTGGCTCGTGTAGCTCGAGTACTGGCTCTGGTTCTGGTCCATACAATGCCGTCTCTAACTCTCCAATCCTTTGCAGAAGGTGGGACACGTACTCTTGAGCTTCCCGCCATCTGTTCTTCTCTGTCGTGATCTCCTTGCGGGCCTTCTGTAGCTCCTTGCTTGTATTATCCAGTACATCCTCCTGGGCGACAACAAATCGTGCCAACTGTGTAACCGTGGCATCCTCATCCTGAATCGCCGGGTCAAGAAGGTTATCGCTGCGGATGATAACGAACACCGTGCTCTCCAACTCTCTGGCGTAGATACGGGTAATGTGCCGCATTGCTCGTCGTGATACTTCTTGGATACCCATCTGCATTGTAGATCTCCTGGCGGTCTGATGTATCGGGCGATTGCCTGGGCCCTTTTTCCTAGCAGGTACCTCGATCTTCACGTCACAAGCCTTGATCAATCCCGCTTGTCTGATCACTTCCACTTGGTATTGCGGCTTCTCAAAATCTCCGAGAGTTTGTAGCATATGCCAAAGTTCATGGCGTGACCAACTCCCAGATCAACGTAGTTGAACTCTTCCTCCATCTGTCACGAGAGTGCTTTACGTAAGAACTCGGAATTTTTAAATTGTGACAAGGTAAGGAAAAAAAATTTCAGCAAGAGACAAGAAAAGAGAGAAGGGGATAAGTCGAGATGTCATTTCTTATCTTGACGACTTTTTAGCTTTAGAAAATAGGTTTTATCCTCACTACGACCATTCTATCTTAGGGTTGAGCCTACGGTCAAGTATGGCTCTGATACCACCTCTGTCGGGACCCCGAATTTGCAAATCCGGACCCTCTGTGTATTCAGCACTAGTCCAGGAACGCGCTAGTGCACACAGTCTTAACATCGGTAAATATCACAATCATACCACTCGATACTAAATAAGTACTTTATTTAAATAGTCAAACTGGTTACTCGACCTTATGATCAAGTTACAAATATATGACTCGCAAGGCGAAACTTATTAAAAGAGAAATAGTAGCAGCGGAAAATCAAATAAGGTAACATCGTGGCGCCATCCAGTATACCACAGGCAGCGATCGGGCTCGCTTCCCTAAGTAGACGGATCCTCTTGGAGCTCCTCCTCCAAAGCTTGTGCAGTCTCCTCTTCAACTGGTGTTATATTGTGGCAAGGGTGAGTACTTGGTACTCAGCAAGTCATGCACAGAATGCAAGCTAATATACTATATGCATGGCTTGGTACAAAGGAATAGCTCAAGGTATATTTGCAGTAAACAACATTTGAAAAGTAATATAAGTAGATTCGAAAGCAGTAGAAACAAGTAAAGTATAAATAACTTTTCAAGGAATTTAATAAACATCTTTCCCATCCTAATCCACATTTCCATCAACTTCATTATTAATCCAGCCCAACCTTTCAAACCAAGTTATTTTTGAGAAAATCTAACCCTAGACTGTAATTCCCGAGTGATGTCCAATACCGCGGACATGGCTATTCGAATAGATTCTAAACTCTGCAGAGGTTATGCACTTTACCCACAAGATACAGTCAAACACCACAAAGGCGAGTTCCCGTAACAAAGTCTTTCGGAAACTTCTAACAATACAAGTGGTCCTCCCCGGTTATTGCGCACTAACCCTTCCCTTCGCTAAGGCGAAGTCTAGGCCAATCAACCGTTAGATGGGTACCTGGCCTCGGCCCGATGCGCTCCCGCACAACTTACACAAAGAGTGTAGTTGACCTCCTGAGGTCCCACAGTGCGTTATTAGCAACTTAGTCAACTAGGTCCGTCCCATTACTGGACATGTGGTTGCACGTTAGACCCAGTTCAAAGGCTTGCAAGGTTAAGTCCTTAGGGTGACCAGGCAAGACTACCCGAAGAACCAAATCAACACTCCCAATGCCACAACCGCCCACCTGATTACTCTTGCCACATGCCCCGGCCGAAATCGTTTATCAAACCCGCTTGATTACCATGCACCACGTGCCATCAACATCACATGATACCTTTCCAAAACAGGTTCAATATACCATTAAGTCCATATTAACATTTGATTGTCCAAAATCATGTCATGAGCACGTAGCGAGTCTAAGCGATTATCTTTAGCGGTCTAAACCCATGTTGGCAATTTAATAATGTCCAACTAGTAATCCACAACTAGGGTGACAAGGGGTCATGGCACATACTTAAATAATCAAGGTGTCATACAAAGAAATTGGCATTTATCTAACCCCATGTTTAAACAAAGTATTTTTCTAATTGAGCTAGCATGCAATAGTTTAAATCAAAATAGATTTCGAAATAGGATCAACATGGTCAAAGCACAACTTGCCTTCAAAAAGTACTTGTTCTTGGTCTTGAGTTGGATCCTGAGTCAATACTTCTCCTTCGAATCCTTCCCAGACTTCAACGTCTACTCGTAAAAGCGTGCAAATAGCAAATACATGAATAAACAATAGGCAAAAAGTGTCCAAACATCCAAATAAAATCCATAAACAGAGAGAACATAATTTTATGAGTTTTTAGAAACTGGAATCACAAATTTGGAGTTAAGACGCAAAAGTTATGATTATTTAAAGTTTAAATAATCAATTAAATAATTTTGCAGAGAAAAACTTTAGTCCAAAAATTAAATAAAATTCATATTTAGGTAGATCTCAATTTTATACAAATTTAGAAATTTGAATCACTCAAATCGGAGTTGAAACGCAAAAGTTATAAGCGTTTGAAGTTTGAAACAAAATCTGAAATCATTATTTCGAATTAATAAATCATTTTCTTTTTCGGAAATTAATTATTGCGTCAGCCTAGACACGTGGCAGCCTCTGATTGGTTGGCTGACGTCAGCCGGTCCATGGACTCGGTCCACGCTCGGCTCGGGTCTACCGTGGACCCGGTCCACGGCTCACGTGAGACTGACATGTGGGACCACTCGGGTGACGTCATCGCTGACGTCAGCGGGGCTCAGCCCACGGTGCTGACAGGTGGGACCCACCGATGACGTCATGGGTGACGTCACGGTGCGGTCGCTGACAGGTGGGACCTCTGACACGCGGGCCCCGCGTGTCAGCGTCTGCTGCCAGCGACGCGTGGGCCGGCGACCGCGACGGTCAGGCTTCCCGACACGTGGCGCAATCTCGGCCGTTGATTTGAAATTCAACGGCCGCGATTAGATCCAGGGTTAACACGTTGAAACTACTCGATGATCGTGGGCCGTTCGATCTAGATCGGACGGTCCAGATCTAATCCTACAATAACACTCTTTGCGACGCGTGGCGATCGTGGGCCGTTGGATCTTGATCCAACGATCCAGATCTAATCGGGTTTGGAAACACGTGAACTCACCTCAACCGCACGATCAAGATCGGACGGCGCACAGAGCTCGCGAGGTCGATGGCGACGCGGCGGAGCTGCAGCAACCGGAGACGGAGACGGCAGCGAGCCGGCAGCGCCAGGGCTTTTCCGACGGAGTGAGAGGTACCGCAGTGCGCCTGGCCGGGTTCGAATCTGGGTCAATGGCGGCGAGGGGCCGGGCGACGGCGGAATCAAACAGAACCGCAGCGGAGGGGTGCTATGACTCCGGCGAGCGATTCCGGCGGATCTACGGCGGCTGAGGCTCAGTGAGATAGGGCAGAGAGTGCGCGGGGTCACGGCGGTCCTCGGGGTACAACCCGGTACTTAAATACCCTCGGCATGCGCGCACGGGACGGAGCCCTAATCCTACACGGCGGCGACGCGGCGGAGGAGTCCGGCTCGGACTCGGCGGGGACGATGACGCACGGCCGTCCACGTGGCACGATCAACGGCCACGATCGCGTGGACGCGATCGGACCCGGGCCGGATTCGACCGAAGCGGTACGGGGAAGTCCTGACCGTTGGATCTTGATCCAACGGTTGGGATCGATTAGGTTTTGGAGTTGGTTCGGTTGAGTCACGTGGCTCGGGTCGGACTCGAACTCGAGTCTGACTCGGGCTCGGTCGGATGAACAGTACTCGACCCAAGTTGAATTTCCAGCGATTTAATATTTAAAATAATTCCCAGTAATTTATTTAATTCATTAAAAATAGCAAAAGACTCAGAAAAATTCCAGAAAAATTCTGGAAAATACTTTGGAACATTTTGGACTCAAATAAAATATTTCCAACAAAATTTTATTTGCAAAATTTAATTCTTTAATTAATTCAAAATGGAATAAATTCAAATAAATTCCAAATAAATTCCAGAAAATTCCAAAAATTCACCAAAGTGCCAAATCACACATGAATTTAAGAAAAGCAAAATTTTGGGGTGTTACAGGCGTTCGACCAAATTCCAATTCTAAAATCGCGAAAACTCAAACCCTAGGTTGACTGCACAATTTACCGGAAACAGAGAATTAAGAAACATCTAGATTTCCTCCAATCTACCCAATCACAGCACCACCCCTTGATCTAAAAGCATCAAATAAACCTCTAGAACAGTACCTAGAGCATCCCCAAGGATCACCCATGCCATACCTCAGCCCTAAGAGCGACGAACGCCGAGCTCCTTCCTCCCGGGCTCCCCGATCGCCTTCCTCGCGCCGGAACCGCCGGATCTCCTCGTCGCGGAGCTTTCCGAGGGGAAGATCAGCGGGATGGCGAGGTGGAGAGCTCCCCTAGGGCAGCAAGGAGGGTGGATAGGGGAGGGGAGGGGGTGGCTAGGGGGAGGCGCAAGGGGGGTGGAGAGGTGGCGGCTAGGGGGAGGCGCAAGGGGGGTGGAGAGGTGGCGGCTAGGGTGGAGAGGTGGGGGTGGAGGCGCATGGGGAGGGTGGGGCGCATGGGGCAGCAGCCTTGCTGCCCTAATCCCCCTCCCACTTGGGCCAAAGGCCTCCCACCTCTGGCCCATGAGAATTCCCCAAGCCCACGAGGCTTCCCCAAGCCCAAAACTTCCCCCGGACTGCCCAATTTCCGTCCCGGAAGGCCCAAAACACGAATGAACCTCATACCGCAAAGTTTTAATCTCCAATTTCATATTTTATAATGTCACGACAATCCGTAGTGTGACAGAAGAACTATTAACCCCCTGTGGGGAAAGAGTGCTTACCTTTTCTTGGTTTTAGTTGATTGAAATCAAAAGAAAAGTATTTGGTATTGGATTTTCACAGATTGTTCAGTAGGCAGTTTGTGGTTTTGTCTTCCTTGGTTGAAGACGAAGAAGAAGAGTTTTGTGTTGCGCGTCTTTTGGTCGCAATTTTTGCTTTGACACCCGGTTTTGTTGGTTATTGTGGACTGTCTTGGGGAGGAAACTTATGTGGTTGTTGTTCTCGCTATCTAAGAAAAGTGTTGGAGTTTCTCCTTACGCAGACCTTAAGTTGGGTGGAGCTAAGTTTGAATCTTTATCGGAAAAGATTTAGTTGAACATTTGGTTTTCCCTGATGCATCCTTCTTCCTTCTTGGAAGTATAGATCTTGAGATTTCTTGAAGAGTTTTGGGCTATCAAAGTTGGAAATTTGAGAGTTGAGCTCTCCTGCATTTCTGTTGGAGTTTTGTTTTTCTTCCTTGCCTGGAAAGGAGAAATTGTTTATCGGTGTTCGTTCTTGTTCCTGAGCTATGGTTATCTTTAAAGTTGAATTGCATCCTGTTGGTCAAGAGTAGGTGACCTATGAAGCTGTTTAGAAAAGTTTATGTCCGTGCTATGTAGTAGGTAACAATGTGGTTTATGGAATGACGTATTGCTAAGTTAATTTGTGAGTTGAATCAATTCAATGTGATTGTTATCTTTTGCTTGAGAATAAATAGACTACTAGTGTTGTAGATTACTCTATAGCGAGAATGATTAAATGTGTTAATGTACAGGCTTAGAGTCTGTGGCTTTGCTTTAAAAGTGCTTATGACCCTCGACAATGTTTAAAGTTTTAAACCCTGAAGCATGGTTACAACATTAAGATGATGTAAACTACTGATATTGTTAAAAGAAACTTTGCTGGTTGTTTAAAGATGTTCTAATTTACTCCCTCCGGTTTGGTAATACCTGTCGTTTTGGACATAGTGATGGTCAAACTTCCGAAACTTTGACTAACAATATATTTTTAAATATTTAAATTGGATACATAAAAATTATATGTGTAGACTTGTCTCGAGAAGTACTTTCATAATATTATAATTTTATTGGGTTTTATAAATATATTATAATAAAAATTAGCGGTCAAAGTTATGTTTTGAAGACCGTGTCGATGTCCAAAATGACAGATATTACCAGACTGGAGGGAGTAATATGTTAATAGAGAAATTTAATTCGGTTGGCTAGTGACTTTAACTTGGAAGTTGATTAGAGTTGCTATTTATGTTGTTGCAAACCAGTAGTATATTTGGAAGTATGCAGTTGTGTTCATATAATGCTAGTATCGATGTCAATTGGGAAGACATAGGTTTTGTGGTTGTTTTAAGAGCTTTGTGATGGTTCAACTTATTCAATTTATTTTAAATAGTTGGAGTATGTTGTGTAGTGGCAATTCCGTTATAACCTATGTATAGGGTAGCTAAAAGTAATGTTGTTGTTTGATGATTATGCCCGTTTATTGTTATTGATAACTTAGTAGTGGGGGTAATTGTTTAGATTACTTGCTGAAAACAAATGTTAAATGGAGGAAATTGTAACATGTTGTGATGGAGTGAACCTTGGATAATTAACGTGATGTAGAATTTTATCCTTAATGAATGTATATCTTAGAATCATATTTACGAACTTTGTCTTATGGATATGATATTTACTTGTTGAAGTCATTGTTAATTGAATAAGTTTCGATTGTCGAAAAGTTGACGTATGGATGGTATAAAATTGATAGGTTGATCATGCTAAAGTATTTGTTGAAGTATTATGCTTTAAATTTAGAATATGATGTTATATGATGTGTTTGTCTGTGGAGATCAGGATGAGGTAGTTTTGGTTGGATGTCTTTTTGATAAGCATCATAAACTTTATTTATAAGTGTTGCGAAAGGTAACTAGAGAAAGAATTTGTTATGTAGTTTTGGTTGAATTATGATGGGGCTCCTCAAGGAGTAAATAGTGATTATTGAAGTCATTAATGGAAAGCATAGCGGAACACTAGAGGTGGTTGTATCTATGTTGAGCTTGTGTTAAAAACCTTTGGACTGGTTTGGTTGTTTGCTATTTGGGTTGAATGCTTTCGGTCAAGGTGTTCCTTATGTTGTGTTTCAGAGTTTCCCTGAAACCCGTAGTGATTGGTGCCAATCTTTGGTTTTGGCTAATTTGTTTAGTTTGTGCTATGAGTATGGATTTACACCCAAAAGTCTTTGAGTGGATCGCACTCCTTCGCGTTCGCACTGAATTATCTTTGGAAAAATTTTTAAAGGAAGCAGAAGGATATAGTGGGTTGTGTTGGAGATTCTTGAGATATAATTTGTAACTCTATTTGGCTAGAGTTGGAGTTATTTGGAAAATATGTGTGGTGTTTGCAAGTGCTTCAAAAGGTGGATTTTATGAATGTTTCATAAGTGATTTTGTTAGTGAAGTGTTCCCTTTTTGGAAATGAGTTTCCCTTTCTCTTTGAGAAAATTTGTGGCAGTTGTGTGTGCAGATGTTTAACTTGAGAATTGATGTTCTCTTCCAAAATGTTGATTTTGGTTAAAACACGATGCTTTACAAATTTAGCTTTCAATTGTTGGTGGGTTATGATATGACGTGGTGTTTTCCTGTTAATGGTGCTCTCGTCATAGTTTATATGAATTATCGCAATCATCAATGTTATTTGTGTTTCAATCATGTGATACCGAGGAAGAAGTCTTTTGGTGAATGACTATTCGGAATTGTTGTTACATGATGAATAAATGGTGAAAAAGGAAACATGACATCGTTTATGTATAACTAATCATAAAAGAGTCGATGAGCCAGGTCGGTGAGAAAGTCATATATGGATATATGACTAATTCGGAGTGCTCTTGAAAAGTTTGCATTCATGTTATGAATCGAGATGTCCATTTCTTTCTAGTATGAAAAGAAATAATGAATAAATTTTGGTATTTTGGCTGTGGTGTAAGAGATGTGAGTTTTGTTTGCATTTTGGCTTAGGAAAATAAAATGAGTGCTCTTTGGATGTTGCCGAATTCTTTCTAAAGTGGTTTTTAGCGCTTTGGGTTCGAGTTGTTGTATGTGGATCAATGGGGTTCATGGTTTATGATTGAGTATGAGAAATATGTATACACTTGGGCTCGATTACTAGGTGTTAATATGTGAGGGCGAGACCCTCTTAAGAAAGGAGCCAATTGTGGTTTGGTAAGGTTTTACGGTCCTAGCTAAGGGCTAGGTGCTGGACATTAGTGGTATAAGGATGGATTATGACGGAGGTTGATAATGTCTGGGTTCAATTTTTTTTAAGGGTATCGATGGGTGGTAGTGAAGATGACAGTAATTCGGTGACAATTGTCCAGTCGTTAGCAATTGTCTTAGCTAGTGGTCTATGGGTATGAGGTTTACCTGGGAGAGGATGGAATGAAATGTTAGCGTGATTGTGTATCGGAAAGGCAAATGTGCCTTAATGGGTTATTTCTTTCGTTGGCATTTCTGAGGAATGTAGAGAGGTTGTTAAACGAAATGTGACTCGCTTTGATCGTTTCATGTTGAGTTTAATGAATTGAGGTAGTCAGCTTGGTTGTGATAGTAGTGTGAAGTGGTTGTCGTGAGGATTTGGGCGTATTAGTTTGATGGAGCCCTTTAGTGGGTGAAACCACGGATTCCGTTTGGGGAATTGGAAGGAAAAGTGGAACCGTGAGAGGTTGCACTTAGTTGAGCTAAGTAACTCTCTCTCGCTAAGTGTTGATTTTGGGAGTTTGTTTGTTGTTGATTCGGTTTGAGTTTTTGTGTGGGTGTCTTGTGTTACAAAGAAGTTTTCAGTCCCTTGAGGACTTTGTCTTGTTCTTGGCATTCTTCGGATTTGAGGTCGAATCCTGTTTAGGGGGAGAGAATGTGACCCCCCAGAATGCGACATTATGGAATACGGCATTACGGTACGACTTTATTTTGTGATTTGGGCCTTTCCGTGGAAGCTTGGGCCTTGGAGGGACCATTTTGGGCTGAAGGTGGGGGCTTAATTGGCCCATGTGGGGGGAATATGGGCAGCACCCTGCTGCCCCTTGCGCCCCAGCTCCAGCTTGCACCCCCCAATCCATCCCCTCCCAAAAACCCTAGCCGCCCTTGCCCCCTCATGCGCCTCCACCTCCCCACCCCCTTGCGCCTCCACCTCTCCACCCCCTAGCTGGCCCTAGCAGGGGTTCTTCACCTCCTTGCTGCCACACCTTTGTTTTCCGTTGATTTCTCTATTGGGAAACTCCGCAACTGCGAGGAACCGGCGGATTCGACGCGTGGAGGGAGGTCGGGGACGGGAGGAGAAGGTTTTCGTCGTTCGAGTGGTTCTTCGAGGGAGGTAAGTGTTGGTAGGTTATTTTGTGGGGTTGTGATGCTTGTTAGGAGGGGAAATCCATGCTTAAATTTCATGTTTAGGTGCAGTTCCTAGATGAGATTAGGGAGATTGAAATGCTGTCCCACGTTCTGTCCACGGGCAGATTTGTACCCAGACCTAGGGCCTGCATTTTGGAAATTTTAGAAGCGTTTCCTGATCAGCCGGATGTCACGGAAGTTGTAGATAATTTAATTATCTTTCCGTGGACACCAAGAACGCAAAATTCCGTTCAGCCATTTAAAAGTTATGGCTGTTTTACCGAACGCTATTAAATCTGTGACGAGATTGGGATGGATCGTGTTCAATTGTAGATTAGACAACTTTAGAGGCCGAATCAGTCTTCGTAAATACTTAGAAAAAGTTGGAAAATTTCCTATGCGTCGAGAAAATGTACTCGTTTACTTGATTTGGAGTTTTAGAACTCAATTTATGCTAGTTGGAAGCCACTGTCTTGATGGGACAGATTCTCTGTTTTGGGTTTTGGGAGTGGGTTGCGAAGTCGATGTAGATGATAGTTCTTGTATTGCTTTGTGGGCATGTTTTGAGTGTATTGTACCTATGTGCAGGTGGTGTGACCCGGGAGTGCCCTCATCATCTCACCACTCCGTCTCGCGTGGTTGAAGGCAAGTGTGTTGTGGTGGTTGTGGTTTAGTTGGCTATAATACTTTGCTATGTTTGATACTTGCTTGTGTTATGATGATTATAGTTGTTAAATGGCTATGCAATGGTTAATCTGAGTATTTATGCAAATTCATGTGAAGGGCTAAGTTGCTATGTTTGATACTTGCTTGTGTTATGATGATTATAGATGTTAAATGGCTATGCAATTGTTGAATTGAGTGCATATGCAAGTTTATTCATGTTTATGGCATGTGTGCATTCATGGCATGAGGACAGGCCCAGACGGTGAGGAAGTCATAACTAATCTGGTAAGGTCGGTGAGAAAGTTATGACTAATCCGGAGCGCCTTTGAGAAAGACCTACCTCGTAGTCCCATCAACAGTTGTGTATGGGAGCGAGTCAGTAAGAGTAAGCACCCTCCATCTACGGGATGGAAGGGGAAAGAGGGTGCACACCGATGGGTGTGCACTCGGCAATACCGATATGTGCTAAGCAAAGAGACATGTGCATTGCATTGCATGAGTGAAGTTGTTACATGAGTTGATTATGATGTTCTATGAGATGCATATGAATATGTTTATGACGATGTTATATGAGAGCATAAGTGAAGAAGTTTATGAGTTGATTCTCATGATGTGTGAATGGCGTAAAGTATGTATGTGAACTGTTATTGTTTCTGTACCACTGCAATACACTTTGCTGAGTGATGAACTCACGCTTGTTGTTTATGTTTGTTTTTTTAGGTATCTTGGATCCGACATGTGGGAAAGGGAGCTAATCACACGTCATCACTTACCATCACCCATTTAATCAATGTCAAACCTTCCTTTAGTTGTGATGGTTACCTCATTGAACTAAATTGTGGTTTTTATGCCTCGTTGGTCGTCATGAGTAAATGATTAGTCCATATTGTTATGTGATGTATAAATTTATATTCTTAGCTGGATTGTTGCTGAAATCCCTGATTATCTTATTATTGTTGTCGTTCGTTATGCTATCTTGATATATTTGTAACACCCCGGCATCTAATATGCCCTGAATGTCACCAAACAAAATAGAAGAAGCATATAAATACCATAATTAAAGATAAATTACAGCAAAGGAGTAAATGCTAAACCAGAAAAATTTCAGCAGCATCTCCTTTGTTTTTCCATGTTTTGAAGCATCAGCAATAACATGACAAGATATAGCATAATATGAGACATCCAAAACAGCAATAACATTTGATATAGCAACATCTCAAGTCTAAACTAAGGAATCCAACCACTCCACAAATTATAACGAAGTAAAGAACGAAAAAGGCACACAATTAAACCAAACTTCAAGTTTCATCGCACTATTCTTATTATCATAACTCCAAATGATAAACTGTCTAAATGTGTGGAGCTACGTGTAGCTATGTAGCTAAACCCCTTTCCCGCATACCGATCTCATGGTACCTAAAAAAACAACATAAAACACAAGCGTGAGTTCATCACTCAGTAAAGTGTATTGCAATGGTACAAGAAAACACATTTCAATACCTTCATCACTACATTTCATATTCAACATCATAAACATTTCATATACACCTTGTATGCATCTCATTATCCTATTCATATAACATCATCATATAATGCAATGCAATGGAATGCACATGTCTCCTTGAAGCACATACCGGTATTGCCGAGTGCACACCCGTCGGTGTGCACCCTCTTTCCCCTTCCATCCCGTAGATGGAGGGTGCCTACTCCTCGCTTCCATGCACATCTGTGGATGGAATCACGAGGTATGTCTTACTCAATGGCACTCCGGATTAGTCATAACTTTCTCACCGACCTCACCGGACTAGTTATGACTTTCTCACCGTCATGGCCAGTCCTCATGCCATGTATGCAAATATGCCATAAACATAAATAACTTGCATATAAACACAAACTAACCATTGCATGGCCTTATAACAAACCATTTTCATCATGTCGTAGACAAACATCAATCATGGCAAGTTTGCATATCATGTAATCACATTACACCTATGCAATACTAGCAAACATACAACACAACCCATTCCAATACACTACCTTCAACCGCGGGCGACGGGTTGGCAAGAGGATGAGGGCACTCCCGGGGTCACACCACCTGTACAAAGGTTCAACACACTCAACCACATGCACACAAGACCACACAAGAGCACTTAGTTAAACCGACTTCGCGATCTACTCCCAATACCCAAAAACAGAGATTCTGTACAACGGGACAGCAGCCTTCGGAAGGCCATAACTCGGGCTTAACAACTCTAAATCAGACAAATGAGTACATTTTCTCAAATCTTAGGAAATTTCCTAGCTTTTTTTAAGTATTGGGAAAAACTGATTCAGCCTCTAAGATTGCCTAATCTACAGATCAACCCGATCTGTCCCAATGACGTCACAGTTTTGAACACGTTCGGTATAATAGCCATAACATTCAAACGGCTGATCAGAATTACGCATTCTTGGTGTCCACTGAAAAGTATTGAAATTATATACAACTTTATCAACATAAGGCCGACCAGTAAACGCATCTAAAAATGCGAAAACTTGAACCCTAGCTCGAACGTCCAATCTGCCCGAAACAGAACGCCATACAATCCCTAGTTTTCATCCATTCTATCCAATTGCAGCACCACCTTTCGATCTAAAAGTACCAAAACCTCCTCTAGATCAGCACCTAGTCCATCCCCAAAGATTACCCATAGCCATACCTTCGCCCGACGAACAACGAACGTCGAATCTCCTCCTCCCGGTTCTCCCGATCTCCTTCCTCCCTCCGAATCCGCCGGATCTCCTTGTGATACTACAGAATGGCGTAACATTATAAAATGTGAAATTGGAGATTAAAACTATACGGTATGCGGTTTAATCGCGTTTTCGGGCCGTTTTCGGTAGTTTGGGCCTTTTCGGGGCGAATTGGGCCTTAGGGGGGACCCCATATGGGCCAAAAGTGGAGTTTTCTGGCCCATGTGGGGGGAGGAGGGCAGCATAGCCCTGCCATGCGCCCCCCTTGCCCCTTTGTGCGCCCCTTGCTACCCTAGCCACCGCCCCTCCCTCTCCTCCTCCTCCTCCTCCTCCACGAGCCCAAGCCGCACCTCCCCTTGCACCTCACCTCCCTCCCTCAGCTCTCCACCTCCCTAGTCATCCTAGGGGAGCTCCTCACCCCTCCATCCCGCTGTCCTCTCCATTGGGAAGATCCGCGATGAGGAGATCCGGCGGATTCGGAGCGAGGAAGGAGATCGGGAGAACCGGGAGGAGATTCTTCGGCGTTCGTCGGGTCGTTGTTCGTTGGGCAAAGATATGGCCATGGGGAGATCCTTTGGGGATGGACTAGGTGCTGTGCTAGAGGGTAGTTTGGTGTTTTTAGATCAAAAAGTGGTGCTGCATTTAGATGAAATTGATGAAAACTAGAGTTTTCATAGTGTTCTGCTTTGGGCAGATTGGGCATGCGACCTAGGGTTTGAGTTTTCGCAATTTTAGTGTCGGATTTTGGTCGTCCTCCTGTTGAGAAAGTTGTAGATAACTTCAATACCTTTAATTGGACACCAAGAACGTCCAATTCCGCCCAACCGTTTAAAAGTTATGATCATTTTACCAAACGTATTCAAATCTATGACATAATATGGACAGAACGTAATGTTTTGTAGATTAAAAAATTTTAGAGGCCGAATCAGCTTTTCCCAATACTTAGAGAAAGCTAGGAAATTCCTAAGCTTCGCGATGATGTACTCGTTTACTTAATTTGGAGACATAGAACTCAAGTTATGCTAGTTTGAAGCCTGTTGTCCCGGGGGACAGATTCTCTGTTTTTCGGCTTTGGGAGTAATTTGCGAAGTCGGGGTAGATGAGCGATTGTGTACTGTTTTGTGGGCAGGGTTTGAGTGTGTGGTATCTATGTGCAGGTGGTGTGAGCCCGGGAGTGCCCTCATCCTCTCGCCAATCCGTCGCCCGCGGTTAAGGCAAGTGTATTGGAATGGGTAGCGTATTGTATGTTGCTAGTCTTGATTAGATGCAAATTGTTTTCATGATATGCTATCTTGCCAAGATTAGTGTTTGCCCATGATATGATCAAAATGGTATGCTATGATGCTATGCAATGATTAATTGTTTATGTTTATGGCATATGTTGCATACATGGCATGAAAACTGGCCCGGTCGGTGAGAACATCATAACTAGTCCGGTAAGGTCGGTAGAAAGTTATGACTAATCCGGAGCGCCATTAAGTAAGTCCTACCTCGTGATTCCATCCACGGTTGTGAATGGAAGCGAGGAGTAGGCACCCCCCATCTACGGGATGGGAGGGGAAAGAGGGTGCACGCCGATGGGTGTGCACTCGGCAATACTGGTATGTGCTTCAAGGAGACATGTGCATTACATTGCATACATGATGATGATAATAAATTGTGTATAATGAGATTGGGACATGGTTATGATGTTGTATATGAAATTATGACTTGATCATGATGTTATGTATGGTATGTAGCGATGTTAACATTGAACTATTCTTTATGTTCCATTGCAATATACTAGCTGAGTGATGAACTCACGCTTGTGTTTTATGTGTTTTTAGGTACCATGAAACCGGCATGCGGGAAAGGGCATTTGCTACACTTCTACACGTAGCTTCACACTTATAGACAGTTTAATCATTTGGAGTCATGATAATAAGAATAGTGCCATGAAACTTGGTGTTTGACTTGCCTTTGAGCTTAAGTTCTTCATTTGATTCGTTATAATTTGTGGAATGGTTGAATTCTTTATTTTAGACATAAGTGATGCTATATCAATTGTTATTGCTGTTTTAGATGTCTCTTATCATGCTATGTCTTGCCTTAGTATTACTGTTGCTTCAATTCATGGAAAAACAAAGGAGATGCTGCCGAAATTTTTGGTTTTAGCATTTGCTCATTTGCTGTAATTTATCTTTATTTGTGGTATTTAGATATTGCTTAGTCTATGTTTGGTAACATTCAGGCATACTAGATGCCAGGGTGTTACAGTTGGTATCAGAGCGGGCTATAGGTCCTTGGAACATGTATTTTTAGTGTCATACCATAGGATTCAACTAAAATGTAATGTGGAATAACTTAGAAACATTGCTTAGGTTATAACTAAAATTTTGCTATAAGATAGCAAAATTAAAAATTGCAAAAGTGGAATAACCAGTTTAAAATCTGACACACTTGGTTGCACAGTAGGATGGGGATTTGGTTCATCATTGCATCGCGTTTGATTATTTGATGAAGATTATGTTTATGATGATGATTGATCTTTGCTCTTGTTTATGTGATGATGTGCTTATGATTATGTGATTGGATGGTTGTCTGACTGTAGCAGCCATGCCAAGGGGTAGAGGCCGTGGTCGCCAAGGCCGTGGAGGCCAGGGACGAGGTTCTCGCCGCCACTGCGGACTTGGTTCAGGCTCTGCAGAGGGAGGTTCAGGAGCTGTGCCAGCAGTTGCAAGCAGCCCCTGCAGTTGTGCCTCCCGTTGCAGCGGCCCTAGTTGTTGCCCCCGCTGTGCCGGAGCCGAGGATGAGTCTCCGGGAGTGGATGTCCCTCCGTCTAGACACTTTTGACGGAGCGGGCACGCCGGTCCAATCCGCAGATTGGCTGCGGTACATGGAGAGGCAGTTTGAGGTTCTGGAGTTGACCTCGGTCCAGAGAGCTCGCTTTGTGGCCTTTCAGCTGAAGGGCCAAGCGGATATCTGGTAGGAGGGGGTTCTTGCTGCTAGAGGCCCCGCTCTTGGACCGGTCACCTGGGAGGACTTTGTGTCTCGCTTCCGAGCCAAGTTCTACCCAGAGTCTTTCCTTGAGAGGATGGAGTATATTCCGACGACTTTTTCCCAAAGAAAGAGGTCGGTGGCAGAGTATGAGGCGGAATTCAACAATGTGGTGCGCTTCATGCCGGCTGTGGCAGCCGATGATAGGGAGAAGGCGAGGAGGTTCCGTAGGGGCCTCAACCAGGAGTTCAGAGTTGTCATGGGTGCGATTGTCCCTCGTGACTTCTGCTCCATGGTGGAGCAGGCGAAGGGCATGGAGTTCGAGTTAGAGCTCTCCAGGGATAAGCAAAACCCTGGAGGTTCAGGGATTCCAGCGGACCCATGCGGGGGCCAGAAGAGGACTTTTGGTGGAGGAGGTGGGTCTTCTCAGTGACCCACCTTCAAGAAGTTCAAGGGGGGATAGGGCTCCTCCTTAGGGGCTAAGATGAAGCCGCCCCAATCGTCTTCCTCGTGAGCGGCTGTTCGTCCCGTGCCCGGGCAGGGCATGATTTGTTTCAAGTGTGGTGGTGAACACCGTGCTGTGGAGTGCGAAGTGTGGTGGTGAACACCGTGCTGTGGAGTGCGTTTGGTCCGGGAGTTGCAATCACTGTGGCAAACCCGGCCACATGGGACGAGTCTGCCGGATGAATCCTGGTAGCATCATCAAGTGGGAGATGGTGCTTTCTCCTCCCGCTCTAGCGGCGTCTTCCAGAGGGTCGGTGCAGATGATGGCGGCCCCTATTTTCCAGCTGCCCTCTGTTGGGCACCACCGGCAGCCTACTGGTACCCACAGCCATCGGCTCCTCCTCAGTTACCTCCACCACCCCCAGCCTTGTTGGGACATCAGCCGTGTGTCGGGGCTCCTACTGCCCCGGTGCCACCAGGAGTGTACGCCTTGCTAACCGCCGAGTCAGCCGGACATCCAGAGGTGGTTTCAGGTACTCTGCTTGTGGATTCAATTGATGCCTTTGTTTTGTTTGATTCCGGAGCGTCCTATTCTTTTGTGTCGTCTGACTTTGCTAGTAGAGCTAAGTTGGGAGTTCAGCGGATTTCTGAGTCTGTGATAGTCAGTTCTCTTGGGGGTCTGATTGCTAGTTCTTAGGTTTCCCGGGTTGCACCATTGCCATTGATGATGAGGTTTTCTTTGCCAATCTTATGGTGATTCAGTTGGCTCCTTTTAATGTCATCTTGGGCATGGACTGGTTGCATCAGTACCATGCCAAGATTTGTTGTTTCTGGAAGACCATTACCTTCTAGGCCCCGTCAGGGGTGGAGTTGACCTTTCAGGGTGGTATACCTTCCAGTTCCATCTTTGCTTTGGCTAGTCTGTTTTCTGGTCGCCGTTTGAGGCAGTTGGGTTTTCTCATGGCTATTTCAGAAAAGCCATCTTCTTCAGTTTCCATTGGGGAAATTCCTATGGTGAAGGACTTCGTTGATGTGTTCCCTGATGAGTTGCCTGGTTTACTGAGAGGAGCCGCCCAGATCGTCCCCGAGTTGTTGGATGAACAGTCGTTCCCGTCGGATTTGGATCCTAGCAGCAGACCACCGGAGGTGATCTCGATGCTAACAACCAAGCCCAAACGAGACAACTCTACATACATCCAAACGACTCGACAACAACCCCGGTATTCCCCCGGTATGTGATCCGAAACTCGCCCAGGATCCCCACATACCGGTTCCCAATGCTATATCAAACATCAATTCGCACAAAGGGGCATCGAGCCCCCAAGATCACTACCAGAGACGCAAGAAAAACGCGGAAGCAACAAACACACCACACGGCACAAAGAGGCCCAACAAAGACAACCAACAAAGACGACCAACGAAAAGCAGACGAGTCCATTACAGAAATACAAGCAGCAACTGTTCACAAAAGCAAGACCACCCACTCTATACAAACAAAAGTAAAACACCTCCGGAAGTGTCATGCCCTGAACACTTCCGGGCGTACAACGTCGACAGCCTCTACTCGGTGCCCCGCCCGGTCACCGATAGGCAGTAGGGGCAAAACTCGCAACCCGCTGGATCCTCACCTGCAAAACCACAAAGCAGAAGCCTGAGTACAAAAGGTACTCGCAAGTCTTACCCGTGGTCCATATATGACCGACTCCAAAGGACATGCAATTGGATGTAGCAAGGAATAAGCTAGAGGTAACATTTGCGGAAATGCTTAGGTTTATTATTTAGTCACTCAACTACTCAATTCACAAGTTAAGCAATGAATAAAGGTTGCCTACTTCTAAAAACGAAGTGCAATCATTAATTCACAACAATTAATCTCATCACCAATTTATTTGGGCTCAAGCTCGACGGCGAACCTCGGTTCAAGTTCTTACTACGTGACTGTGCGATGAAAGAGCTTGCTCATATCCGAGAGCGTGGCAATTCGAATCGCTTAATTAACCCTGCAGGGAAGCATTGATCGCACGACACTTACCACAAGGGCCTAGTGCCAACCCCCTCCCAATCATACCCAATCGCTGAAGCGTCCTCCGTGGCCCGAAAACCTAGCACCCTCGAGCAGCCCCAAGCCCGGCTTGGCGCTCGAGAGTCGGCCTAAGCCTCGCCCTCAACCACGTCCAAACACAGGAAGTTACGGTCCATCGATTCCGTATGAGAGAAAGAGTGGCTTACCGTACCATAATCGGGCATGCGACCAACCGGGGTGTGCTCAATCAAAGGGCAACCATCGAATCGGTCCTTAATCGACTCAGACGGGAACTACCACATCGGGTCTCCTTACCCAATGTCCCAACCTTCCCGCCCGGTCTCCAATTTAACCTTTCCTTACATAACCGTACCCATTTCATTTCATCACAAGTAAAGTAATTGATCTCAAGCGGTGGACCATCCACCACTTGGCCCAACCCGACCTCTAAGCAATTCTAAGCGGTGACTCATTTAATACCCATAATAGTTCCAACGAAAGTATTCACAAATCCAAGGGACGAATGTGCAGCAAATAGGATCTAACCCTAACCCAATTCAATTCCTAATGCAGACTTAATTCACCAATTAAGCAGTTTATTTACAAAAATACCATAAATACGGGTTCAAGACGCATAGGTGCTTGCCTTGATCTTCTGCTTGTGGGTCGGCAGTAACTGGCTCTCTGGTCGCACCCTCGGTCACCGCGGCGTCAAGTCCCGCGGGATCGCTCTCTACACGAATACAATGCATAATAAGATGCATGCCATGCAAATGAAATGAACACAAAAGGAAAAAATCCCGACGAAACAACGTGACCGGACAGGTTAACGAAACCGGACAGAATAGCCTAACCCGGACAGTCCGGTTATTTGATCCGGACAGTCCGGATAACCCGGATACTTCGGACCTTGTGTCCGGATACTTCGGCCTAGGGCGGATACTCCGGGCTTTTAGTCCGGACACTCCGGGCCTGGCGAGTTTTACCCAATGACTCGACGGATCGAGGTGCCGCCAAGTCCTATGACACCGCTAGAACCTGAACTACGAATTTTCTACACGTGGCAAGGCCAAAGAAGCTTATAGCTAACCCAACTCCACGAGGAACGACACTAGCCCATGAAACCACTAGCCAACTCCAAACGACCCTTGGATCGGCATTACCACTACCCGATCTACCTCTCTAGTACCCACATTTATCAATCCAAGCCCCAACCAACCCTAGAATCACTACACCCAAAACCCTAGAGCTCAAGATTCAACTTCAAACCCCCAAATCCAAACCCAAACCCTAAACCCCCATGGATGGCCTTATGACCCAAGAATCCAACGAATCAACCCCCAAGAGAAAGGCCTACCTCCAAGGATGATGGAGGAGACACAATGCCGGGTGGAGGAAGGAGAAGTCGGCGTGAGGAGGAGTTCCCGGGGATGGAGGAGTCGCCGGGGAGGAGCCACGGAGGGTCACCTACGGGCGGAAGCTCACCGGAGTGAAGCCAGGGTGGAGGGGAGTAGCACCAAGGAGTGGGGAAACAACATGGAGGAGAAAGAATGGAGGGGAGCCACGAAATGGAACTTTTATACAAAACCCCCCACTCATACCGGACACTCCGGACGCTAACCCGGAGACTCCGGGTTGGGTTCTTCGGTAGCACTAACCCGGACACTCCGGACAATTGGTCCGGACACTCCGGGTTGAGGCGCTCGGTCAGGCTAATCCGGACACTCCGGACAATATGTCCGGACATTCCGGGTTGGATCCGGACACTCCGGATGCTGATCCGGATACTCCGGATGTCCCAGAACTTTTGGAACTTGGGGCCTTGACAAATCCTCCCCCCCTCAAGGGAATCTCGCCCCGAGATTCAGAACAACGCATACACGGGTTAGGACCCTAACGGACATGCTCTAAATCTTGGAAATTGTACGCTCGCACTTACATGGCACTGAAGAATTCCGGGTACTCGGTCTTTAAACGATCTTCAGGCTCCCAAGTGGCCTCATCCTCAGTATGATTACTCCACTGAATTTTATAAAACTTGAGAGTTCTCCGTCGAGTCTTGCGTTCCGCTTCTTCCAAAACCCAAATTGGATGCTCTGGATAGGACAGATCCGGTTCAGGCTGAACCTCAAGTTCATCCACTGCAATCTGCTCGAAGGGAGTACGAACACCCTTCTTCAGCTGGGAGACGTGAAACACGTCGTGAACCATTCCGAGCGAAGCAGGAAGCTCTAGCTGATATGCTACTTGGCCACGCTTTCCAAGGATCTTGAACGGCCCTACGTAGCGAGGTGCCAGCTTTCCTTTAACTCCGAATTGACGGGTGCCACGGAGAGGAGAAACCTTCAGGTAGACGAAGTCGCCAGTGTCGAAGGAGAGGGGTCTCCTACGGCGATCAGCGTAACTCTTCTGTCGCGACCGCGTAATCCTCAGATTTTCCTGGATAGTCCTGACCTTGTCTTCCGCCTCCATAACCAACTCAGGCCCAATCAAGGAGCGTTCCCCACTTTCTGACCAGTTCAGCGGCGCTCGACAACTGCGACCATAAAGTGCCTCAAACGGGGACATCTGGATAATGGTTTGGTAGCTGTTGTTGTACGCGAACTCGGCGTACGGGAGACACTCTTCCCACTTTTTCCCGTAGGACAAGATACAAGCCCTCAACATGTCTTCAAGGATCTGATTGACCCTCTCGGTCTGACCGTCAGTCTGAGGGTGGTATGCTGAACTGTAGAGCAGCTTCGTGCCCAAGGCCTCATGCAGGCTTCTGCACTGAGAAGTGAACTGAGAGCCTCTGTCTGAAACTATCCGCTTGGGCACTCCATGCAGACTTACGATCCGGGAGATATACAAGTCCGCATACTTCTTGACTCGATACTTGGTGCAAACGGCCAAGAAGTGCGCAGACTTCGTCAGTCGATAGATGATTACCCAAATCGAGTCATGGCCTGAGGAAGTGGTCGGCAGACCGGTAATGAAGTCCATGGTAACATCCTCCCACTTCCAAACTGGAATAGGAAGAGGCTTAAGGGTACCGGCTGGCTTGAGGTGTTCGGCCTTCACTCGCTTGCAGACGTCGCACTCCGACACATAGCGAGCGACTTCGCGCTTCATGCGAGTCCACCAAAACTGCCGCCTCAGGTCTTGATACATCTTGTTGCTGCCCGGGTGAATGGTAAGCAAGGAGTTATGCGCCTCATCGAGAACCCTTCGCTTCAACTCCTGGTCATCCGGGACAACTATGCGGTTGCCGAACCACAAGGTTCCCTGATCATCCAGGCGAAACTCAGCAGCTTGCCCCAAATTCAATTTATTCCGGATTTGAGCAACTTCTTCATCCTTTGTCTCAGGCCTCTCGAATCTGATCGAGCAATGTAGATCTCAACTCGAGATTAGCTATGAATCCTCGCCGCCCATCTCCAAACCGAGTCTCTCGAATTCGGCACAGAGAGACACTGGACCGGAGAGTAAAGCGCTTGCATTGAGCTTTGCGACTAACGCGCCGCCTACCACATTCGCCTTCCCGGTGGTAGTGTACCTCAGATCAGTAGTCTTTGATCAGCTCAAGCCATCTCCGCCGCCTCATATTCAGATCTCGCCTGAGTGAAGATGTACTTGAGACTTTTATGATCGTATAAATATTGCACTTGTTCCCCAGGAGATAGTGGCGCCAGATCTTCAAGGCATGCACCACTGCTGCAAGCTCCAAATCGTGGGTGGGGTAGTGCTCCTCATGATGCTTCAACTGTCGAGATGCGTAGGCAACGACTCAGCCTTCTTGCATAAGCACACAGCCAAGCCCAATGCCTGACGCATCGCAATACACATCAAAAGGCCTGTGGATATCTGGCTGGGTGAGGACAGGAGCCGTAGTCAGACGTTGCTTCAAGAAACCAAAGGCGCTCGCAGCTTCACGACCATCTGAACTCAACTCCCCTCTTGAGCAGTTTAGTCATCGGCTTCGCAATCTTGGAGAAGTCCTGGATGAAACGGCGATAATACCACTACCCAAGAAAATCGCGGATGTCCGTGATGCCTTGGGCTGCTCCCATTTGAGTACATCATGTACCTTGCTCGAGTCAATCGCCACGCCTCGCTCGTAAAGGACGTGTCCCAAGAATGACACTTCCTTCAAATTAACTCGCACTTGCCGAACTCGCATACAGCGATGCTCCTCGAGTCGCCCGAGGACAATGCGAAGATGTCCGCATGCTCTTCTTCGTTGGCTGAATATATCAGGATGTCATCAATGAAGATGACGACAAAAGAATCCAGCTCTTCCATAAATATGGAGTTCATCAGGTACATAAAGTACGCCGGCGCGTTCGTGAGGCCGAACGACATCACGGTATACTCGTAGAGCCCGTGATCCGTGGAGAAAGCGATCTTCTGGATGTCCTCGGCTCGGATCTTAATCGATGGTAGCCGAGCCTCGGATCAATCTTGGAAAATACTCGTGCACCGCCACCGATCAAACAGGATATCAATCCGAGGTAGAGGGTACTTGTTCTTGATAGTGACAGCATTCAAGGGACGGTAATCCACACAGAGGCACAGAGAACCGTCCTTCTTGGTCACAAAGAGAGCCGAGCAACCCCAAGGGGAGGAGCTCGGGCGAATGAAACCCTTGTCCATCAACCCTTTCAGCTGAATCTTCAGCTCAGCCAATTCATTGGGTGGCATTCGGTACGGTCGCTTGGACACCGGAGCAGTTCCTGGCTGAAGCTCAACGACGAACTCAATGTCCCGATCAGGTGGCATTCCCGGTAATTCACGGGAACACATCGGAAACTCAGACACCACGGGAATCGAGTCTAGCTCTTCAACTTCGTCCCATTTAGTGAACACAAGGTGGCCTTGTTCTCATTAAGAAGTAGAGTGAGTCGGCCGCCTTCTGATTTCTGAGTGACAGGTACGACTACAATGAATCTAAAATAGCCTCGTCAGTGTCACCCAACTCATCCCGTGATGACATCTATCCCCTCAAGGTCTAGAAGCAGCAAGTCGACAAAGGAACGGAATCCCTCGAATCTGAACTATCGCTTTCTTAACCATCTCGCTTAACCGTGATCTTCGACTCCGGTGCCTCGATCGTAAAAGAGGTGACACTGCATTAACCCTCATCTCGATGCCGCCGCAAACCCCGTGCGAATAAAAGAATGGGAGGCCCTCGAATCAAATAACACCCTAGCCTCATGCCCTCAACAAGGAACGCATCAGCCAGCACGGCGGAGCCTCGTGAACCGCCTCGGCGTCGACGAAGGTGACGCCGCTCGCCGACGTAGGCAACGGCGGTGGTGCCGCCGCTACTGGCCGTGGAGCGCCAGATCGCTGCCCGACGTGGGAATGGATACCCCAGATGAAGTGGCCCACGCGTCCGCAATTGTAGCACGGACCGACCGGACCCGCTGCCGCTCGTCACGGTGGCGGTAGTGGTGGCCGTGGGTCGGTAGCGGCAACCGACGGTCGGGCTGTCGCGATCGATCGAGACGGCGCTGAGCAGACGGCCTCGGCGGCCGATACGAGACCGCCGAGCCTGCCGCGAGCCGCCGCTACGAATACGGCGTCGTCCACTTCCTCTTCTTCTCCTCCTGATGGGCCCGCATCTTGAGCTCAACAGTGATCGCGCGGCTCACCAGGTCGTTGTAGTCGGCGAAGTCGCAGACGGACAGCTTGTCCTGCATCTTCGCTGTTAACCCACTCACGAACCGACCACTCGCTTCTTCCGTCGGTGTCAACCTCTTCTCGGGGCGATCGCGCCAGTAGTTGAATTCTTGCGAGTAGTCAACCACCGACTTGCCGAGCCGTCGGAGGGTGAGAAATCGCCGCTTCTTCATGTCCATGAGGCCCTTTGGGATGTGGTACGCCCAAACGCCTCACGGAATCGAGCCCAAGTAAATCGGTGCCCGGCAGTCGCATCACCCGCAAATTGGCCCACCAAGCACCGGCAGGCTCGAGCCGCCGCGCCGTGAAGTGAGCCTTCCGAGCTCCCCACGATCGATAAGAGCAAACCGCTCTATCGTGCGTAGCCGATCGTCGGCCTCCAACGGATCGGTGGCCCGTGAGAAGACCGTGGTCGCGTGTGCAGGAAGTCGAGATAGCCGGTGGGCCGACCTCGCCCATCACCGCGCCATCGTGGCCGACCCGATCCTGGACCAGCATCTCTAGGATCCGATTTGTCGCCTCCTGGTGCTGCTCGGTCCGCTGCAGAATGTCCAACACGTTGGGAGGAGGCGGCGGATCAGCACCCTCTGGCCACTGTCGCTCCGCACCTCCATCACCCCCAGAAGTGGAAGCTCCGTGGGTCCGCATTCTGTCATCGAACAGAGTCAGGCGGCAAAGGTTAGGACCGCCACGGGGAAAACAAGCCCTAAACGCAGAAAAACCCCGAACTAACTCCCACATTAGATCGCGACTTCGTCATCGGGTCCCACAAGTCCGCCACACCCAGAACACAACTTTGATGCTAGGCAGCATGACACATGCGCGGTATGAGATGAGATGACATGCACGACTTCCAACACAATTCACTCTCACCTCTACAACCTAGGGCGGGGACGGTATTACTCCCTACCTAATGCAGTATGACAATCCTAAACAATTTCTTAATCTGGTCGTCAAGTTGGGGTCCGTCTTTGTGCGCCTTGCTCTGATACCATCCCTGAGAGGAGCCGCCCAGATCGTCCCCGAGTTGTTGGATGAATAGTCATTCCCGTAGGATTTGGATCCTAGCAGCAGACCACCGGAGGTGATCTCGATGCTAACAACCAAGCCCAAACGAGACAACTCTACATACATCCAAACGACTCGACAACAACCCCGGTATTCCCCCGGTATGTGATCCGAAACTCGCCCAGGATCCCCACATACCGGTTCCCAATGCTATATCAAACATCAATTCGCACAAAGGGGCATCGAGCCCCCAAGATCACTACCAGAGACGCAAGAAAAATGCGGAAGCAACAAACACACCACACGGCACAAAGTGGCCCAACAAAGACAACCAACAAAGACGACCAACGAAAAGCAGACGAGTCCATTACAGAAATACAAGCATCAACTGTTCACAAAAGCAAGACCACCCACTCTATACAAACAAAAGTAAAACACCTCCGGAAGTGTCATGCCCTGAACACTTCCGGGCGTACAACGTCGACAGCCTCTACTCGGTGCCCCGCCCGGTCACCGATAGGCAGTAGGGGCAAAACTCGCAACCCGCTGGATCCTCACCTGCAAAACCACAAAGCAGAAGCCTGAGTACAAAAGGTACTCGCAAGTCTTACCCGTGGTCCATATATGACCGACTCCAAAGGACATGCAATTGGATGTAGCAAGGAATAAGCTAGAGGTAACATTTGCGGAAATGCTTAGGTTTATTATTTAGTCACTCAACTACTCAATTCACAAGTTAAGCGTAATGTACACCTACTTCTAAAAACGAAGTGCAATCATTAATTCACAACAATTAATCTCATCCCCAATTTATTTGGGCTCAAGCTCGACGGCGAACCTCGGTTCAAGTTCTTACTACGTGATCGTATGCGATGAAAGAGCTTGCTCATATCCGAGAGCGGCAATTCGAATCGCTTAATTAACCCTGCAGGAAGCATTGATCGCACGACACTTACCACAAGGGCCTAGTGCCAACCCTCCCAATCATACCCAATCGAAGCGCCCTTCAGGTGGCCCGAAAACCTAGCACCCTCGAGCAGCCCTAAGCCCGCTTGGCGCCGAGAGTCGGCCTAAGCCTCGCCTCAACCACGCCCAACCACGTGAAGTTACGGTCCATCGATTCCGTATGAGAGAAAGAGTGGCTTACCGTACCATAATCGGGCATGCGACCAACCGGGTGTGCTCAATCAAAGGGCAACCATCGAATCGGTCCTTAATCGACTCAGACGGGAACTACCACATCGGGTCTCCTTACCCAATGTCCCAACCTTCCCGCCCGGTCTCCAATTTAACCTTTCCTTACATAACCGTACCCATTTCATTTCATCACAAGTAAAGTAATTGATCTCAAGCGGTGGACCATCCACCACTTGGCCCAACCCGACCTCTAAGCAATTCTAAGCGGTGACTCATTTAATACTCATAATAGTTCCAACGGAAGTATTCACAAATCCAAGGGACGAATGTGCAGCAAATAGGATCTAACCCTAACCCAATTCAATTCCTAATGCAGACTTAATTCACCAATTAAGCAGTTTATTCACAAAAATACCATAAATACGGGTTCAAGATGCATAGGTGCTTGCCTTGATCTTCTACTTGTGGGTCGGCAAGAATCGCTCTCCTGGCCGCACCCTCGGTCACCGCGGCGTCAAGTCCCGCGGGATCGCTCTCTACACGAATACAATGCATAATAAGATGCATGCCATGCAAATGAAATGAACACAAAAGGAAAAAATCCCGACGAAACAACGCGACCGGACAGGTTAACGAAACCGGACAGAATAGCCTAACCCGGACAGTCCGGTTATTTGATCCGGACAGTCCGGATAACCCGGATACTCCGGCCTAGGGCGGATACTCCGGGCTTTTAGTCCGGACACTCCGGGCCTGGCGAGTTTTACCCAATGACTCGACGGATCGAGGTGCCGCCAAGTCCTATGACACCGCTAGAACCCGATCTACGACTTTTCTACACGCGGCAAGGCCAAAGAAGCTTATAGCTAACCCAACTCCATGAGGAACGACACTAGCCCATGAAACCACTAGCCAACTCCAAACGACCCTTGGATCGGCATTACCACTACCCGATCTACCTTTCTAGTACCCACATTCATCAATCCAAGCCCCAACCAACCCTAGAATCACTACACCCAAAACCCTAGAGCTCAAGATTCAACTCCAAACCCCCAAATCCGAACCCAAACCCTAAACCCCCATGGATGGCCTTATGACCCAAGAATCCCACGAATCAACCCCCAAGAGAAAGGCCTACCTCCAAGGATGATGGAGGAGACACAATGCCGGGTGGAGGAAGGAGAAGTCGGCGTGAGGAGGAGTTCCCGGGGATGGAGGAGTCACCGGGGAGGAGCCACGGAGGGTCACCGGCCGGCGGGAAGCTCACTGGAGTGAAGCCAGGGTGGAGGGGAGTAGCACCAAGGAGTGGGGAAACAACATGGAGGAGAAAGAATGGAGGGGAGCCACGAAATGGAACTTTTATACAAAACCCCCCGCTCATACCGGACACTCCGGACGCTAACTCGGAGACTCCGGGTTGGGTTCTTCGGTAGCACTAACCCGGACACTCCAGACAATTGGTCCGGACACTCTGGGTTGAGGCGCTCGGTCAGGCTAATCCGGACACTCCGGACAATATGTCCGGACATTCCGGGTTGGATCCGGACACTCCGGATGCTGATCCGGATACTCCGGATGTCCCAGAACTTTTGGAACTTGGGGCCTTGACATTTACCTCCTGTGAGGAATGTGGAGTTTCGTATTGATCTTGTTCCTGGCACTTGACCTATTTCTATCTCTCCATACCACTTGGCTCGTCCTTTTCAAGACGAGTTGAAAAAGCAATTGGAGGATCTGTTGGCCAAGGGCTTTATTCGGCGCAGTGTGTCGCCATGGGGAGCACCCATCCTCTTTGTTTCGAAGAAGGATGGTAGTTGGCGTATGTGCATTGACTATCGTGCTCTCAATCAAGTGACTGTCAAGAATAAATATCCATTACCTCGCATTGAGGATCTGTTTGACCAACTAAAGGGAGCAAAGGTGTTCTCCAAGATTGATCTTCAGTCTGGTTACAATCAGATTTGTGTGAGGGAACAGGACATTGAGAAGACTGCTTTCTCCACTAGGTATGGGCATTATGAATTCAAAGTTATGTCTTTTGGACTAACTAATGCTCCTGCTGTCTTTATGGAGGCGATGAACAGTATGCTACACAAGTACCTTGATGAGTTTGTGGTAGTGTTCATCGATGACATTCTAGTTTACTCTAAATCAAAAGAAGAACATGAGCAGCATTTGAGGCTTGTGCTGAGTACTTTGAGGGAGAATTAGTTCTTTGCTAAGTTGAAGAAGTGCGAGTTCTGGATTTCAGAAGTAGGTTTTCTTGGCCACATCATCAATCCAGAGGGCATATCTGTAGATCCTAGCAAAGTATCAGCAATTTTGGACTGGAAAAGGCCTTCCAATGTTAAAGAGGTGCGTAGTTTCCTTGGGTTGGCTGGCTACTATCGGCGTTTTGTGCAGGATTTCTCTATCATTGCTAAGTCGCTTTCGAAGTTGACCCAGAAAGGGATGAAATTTCAGTGGTCTGCAGAATGTGAGGACATGTTCTGCACTTTGAAGGAGAAGTTGGTGGCTACTCCTGTTCTTACCCTTCCCGAGCCTAGGAGGCGCTTCACAGTCTATTCTGATGCTTCACGTTTGGGACTTGGTTGTGTGCTCATGCAAGATGGCAAGGTGATTGCTTATGCATCGCGGCAGTTGAAAAAGCATGACCAGAACTATCCCACGCATGATCTTGAGCTAGCCGCTGTGGTGTTTGCATTGAAGATATGGAGGCATTACTTGTATGGTGAGTCTTGTGATATCTTCACTGATGACAAGAGCCTCAAGTACATCTTTACTCAGAAAGATTTGAATTTGAGGCAGAGGAGGTGGCTAGAATTGATAAAGGATTATGACCTCACCATCCAGTACCATCCAGGAAAGGCAAATGTGGTGGCTGAAGCCCTCAGTCGCAAGATAATGCCCCCTATCATGGTTTGTCTTGTTGCTGATTTTGAGCGATTGGGAGTCTCGTATTGCTTTGCGGGGACCGTGCAAGCTGAATCTCAATTAATTCTTGAGCCAGCGATCCCCGAGCGTGTGCGGGAAGCACAACATCATGATCGGTTGCTCCAGCAGGTGAGGAAATGCCTTGAGGAAGGTAAAACTGGAGACTTTTCCATTGATGATGTGGGAGCTCTGAGGATTCAGGGTCGCCTTTGTGTACCTCAGAAATCCCAAGTCAAAGATGATATTCTGAAAGAGGCTCATCGCACCCCGTACACGGTTCATCCTTGAGAGACCAAGATGTACAGGGACTTGAAAAAGAATTTCTGGTGGAAAAGGATGAGAGTTGATATTGCCAAGTATGTGGCATCTCGTGGGATTTGTCAGAAAATTAAGGCTGAACACAAGCGCCCCGCTGGTCTATTGCAACTATTGGAGATTCCTGTGTGGCCTTGGGATGACATTTCTATGGATTTTGTGGTTGGCCGACCTCGTACTCCATGAGGGAAGGATGCGGTTTGGGTTGTGGTGGACCGTCTTAGCAAATCCGCGCACTTCATTCCTATCCGCACTACCAATTTAGTAAGCGAGTTGGCTCCCTTCTATGTGCGGGAGATTGTGAGACTGCATGGTGTTCCCAAGACAATTGTCTCTGACCGGGATGCGAAATTTGTCTCAAAATTTTGGGAGAGCTTGCAGAGTGCTTTGGGTACACAGCTTCGCCTTAGTACCGCTTTTCACCTCGCATCGATGGGCGCCTGAAAGCGTACCATCCAGACTTTGGAGGACATGCTCAGGGCCTGTGTGATGGCTTGGAAAGGTAGCTGGGAAGATCATTTGCCTTTGGCAGAGTTTGCTTACAATAACAGCTATCATTCCAACATCCGGGCTGCTCCTTATGAGGTGTTGTATGGTCGGAAGTGCAGATTGCCGCTTTGTTGGGATGCAGTGGGAGAGAGAGCGGTCCTTGGACCGGATTGGGTTCAGTAGACTGTTGATCGAGTGGCAGAGGTACGGCAGAACCTTCTTGCAGCTCAGAGTAGACAGAAAAGCTACGCTGACATGAGAAGGCGAGATCTCGAGTTTGCGGTGGGTGATAGTGTGCTCCTGCGAGTATCTCCCACCAAGGGTGTGGTGCGGTTTGGCACTAAAGGGAAGCTCAGTCCGAGGTATGTTGGGCCATTTCCTATCTCAGCTCGAGTTGGAAAGTTGGCCTATCGCTTGGAACTACCGGAGTCAATGCAGAGAGTCCATAATGTGTTACATGTTTCGATGTTGAGGAAGTTTTTGCATGACCCGGAGTTGGTGGTTCTGTTGGAACCACTAGTGCTTGAGCAAGACCTCACCTTCGAGTGCCGTCTTGTGAAAATTTTGGGGAATTCGGAGCGAGCGTAGAAGAACAGGATGCTCAAGTTTGTCAAAGTCCTGTGGTCGCATCAATCTGAGAGGGAAGCGACTTGGGAGCTGGAGTCTCGCATGCGCGAGAAGTACCCCAAGCTTTTCACCTCAGGTATGAGATGTGAAACCTAGATATCTTTTGTTTTGCTGGGTTGCGTAGTCGTCTGTCTTGGATTCGAGGTCGAATCCTGTTGAAGGGGGGGAGAATGTGACACTACGAAATGGCGTAACATTATAAAATGTGAAATTGGAGATTAAAACTATACGGTATGCGGTTTAATCACGTTTTCGGGCCGTTTTCGGGAGTTTGGGCCTTTCCGGGGCGAATTGGGCCTTAGGGGGGACCCCACATGGGCCAAAAGTGGAGTTTTCCGGCCCATGGGGGGGAGGGCAGCATAGCCCTTCCATGCGCCCCCCTTGCACCTTTGTGTGCCCCTTCCTGCCCTAGTCGCCGCCCCACCCTCTCCTCCTCCTCCTCCTCCACGCGCCCAAGCCGCACCTCCCCTTGCGCCTCACCTCCCTCCCTCACCTCTCCACCTCCCTAGCCATCCTAGGGGAGCTCCTCACCCCTCCATCCCACTATCCTCTCCATTGGGAAGATCCGCGATGAGGATATCCGGCGGATTCGGAGCGAGGAAGGAGATCGGGAGAACCGGGAGGAGATTCTTCGGCGTTCGTCGGGTCGTTGTTCGTCGGGCAAAGGTATGGCCATGGGGAGATCCTTTGGGGATGGACTAAGTGTTGTGCTAGAGGGTTTCTTGGTGTTTTTAGATCGAAAAGTGGTGCTACATTTAGATGAAATTGATGAAAACTAGAGTTTGCATAGTGTTCTGCTTCGGGCAGATTGGGCACGCGACCTACGGTTTGCGTTTCCGCAATTTTAGGTTCGAATTTTGGTCATCTGCCTGTTGATAAAGTTGTAGATAACTTCAATACCTTTAATTGAACACCAAGAACGTGTAATTCTGCCCAGCCGTTTGAAAGTTATGATCGTTTTACCGAACGTGTTCAAATCTGCGACATAATTGGGACAGAACATAATGTTTTGTATATTAAACAATTTTAGAGGCCGAATGAGCTTTTCCTAATACTTATAGAAAGATAGGAAATTTCCTAAGCTTTGCGATGATGTACTCTTTTACTTAATTTGGAGACTTAGAACTCAAGTTATGCTAGTTTGAAGCCTGCTGTCCCGGGGGACAGATTCTCTGTTTTCGGCTTTGGGAGTAGTTTGCGAAGTCGGGGTAGATGAGCGATTGTGTACTGTTTTGTGGGCACGGTTTGAGTGTGTGGTATCTATGTGTAGGTGGTGTCACCCCGGGAGTGCCCTCATCCTCTCGCCAATCCGTCGCCCGCGGTTAAGGCAAGTGTATTGGAATGGGTAGCGTGTTGTATGTTGCTAGTCTTGATTAGATGCAAATTGTTTTCATGATGTGCTATCTTGCCAAGATTAGTGTTTGCCCATGATATGATTAATTGTTTATGTTTATGGCATATGTTGCATACATGGCATGAAAACTGGCCCGGTCGGTGAGAACGTCATAACTAGTCCGGTAAGGTCGGTGAGAAAGTTATGACTAATCCGGAGAGCCATTAAGTAAGTCCAACCTCGTGATTCCATCCAAAGTTGTGAATGGAAGTGAGGAGTAGGCACCCTCCATCTACAGGATGGGAGGGGAAAGAGGGTGCACGCCGACGGGTGTGCAATCGGCAATACCGGTATGTGCTTCAAGGAGACATATGCATTGCATTGCATTGCATACATGATGATGATAATAAATTGTGTACAATGAGATTGGGACATGGTTATGATGTTGTATATGAAATTATGACTTGATCATGATGTTAAGTATGGTATGTAGCGATGTTAACATTGAACTATTCTTTATGTTCCATTGCAATATACTTGCTGAGTGATGAACTCACGCTTGTGTTTTATGTGTTTTTAGGTACCATGAAACCGGCATGCGGGAAAGGGCATTAGCTACACTTCTACACGTAGCTTCACACTTATAGACAGTTTAATCATTTGGAGTCATGATAATAAGAATAGTGCCATGAAACTTGGTGTTTGACTTGGCTTTGAGCTTAAGTTCTTCGTTTGATTCGTTATAATTTGTGGAATGGTTGAATTCCTTATTTTAGACATAAGTGATGCTATATCAATTGTTATTGCTGTTTTAGATGTTTCTTATCATGCTATGTCTTGCCTTAGTATTACTGTTGCTTCAATTCATGGAAAAACAAAGGAGATGCTGCCGAAATTTTTGGTTTTAGCATTTGCTCATTTGCTGTAATTTATCTTTATTTGTGGTATTTAGATATTGCTTAGTCTATGTTTGGTAACATTCAGGCATACTAGATGCCGGGGTGTTACACATCTCGTCGCGGAGCTTCCCAATGGAGAGGACCGCAGGATGGAGGGGTGAGGGTCTCCCCTAAGCCAGCTAGGGAGGTGGAGAGGAGAGGGAGGGAGAGGAGGCGCAAGGGGAAGGGCGGCTAGGGGGGAGTTGTGGAGGAGAGGGGGCGGCGGCTTGGGAGGGGTGGAGAGGAGGGAGGGGCGGCTAGAGGGAGAGGTGGGGCGCCCTAGGGCTGGCGCCCAAGCCAGGTTGGCTGCCCTCCTCCACTTCCACTTGGGCTAGATCCTCTCCAACTTCGGCCCAACCAATCCCCCCAAGGCCCGAACTAAGTTTCCCAAGGCCCGAACCCCCGGAAACGGCCCAAAACGCGATAAAACACCATACCGTAAGGTTTTATTCGCTAATAACACAATTTATAATGTCACGCCATTCCGTAGTGTCACAATATTCATATTATTGATGCTTGAAACCATGGAAAAACAAAGGATATGCTGCCGAAATTTCGGTTAAGCATTTAGCGTAGTTGCTGTAATTTAATGTAAAATATGTGGTTTGGGTGTTGCTAGTATTGGTTGTGGTGACATTCGCAGCATACTAGGTGTCGGGGTGTTACATGGAAATATCCTAGAAGGATATTGAACCCACTCTTTACCGTTATAATAATATGAGGGGGAGGCTTCCGGTGCACGAGACTCAATTCCACGGAGATGTTCGCAGAAATAGAGAACCGAACAAATGAGAATACTACCCATGACAGTGGAAGAAGCTCAACCTAAAGTTGAGAAAATCCCTGAAGTGATCCATCCTAAGGATGATAACCCCAGTGTATATTTGTGCGCACAATCCATTGCTGGAAAGTCGGAACACCCAGACTCCATTGTTTTGGGAAATCACGAAGAGATGGAAGAAATTAATAAAGAGATATCTCTGAAGTGATGTAGGAGAATTGTATAAAATAAAGACTACAATTGTTGACATATTTCGCCTGTAAAATTACTAAAAGAGTTGGATCCAGAACCAAAGTCTGTGGCAGAGTGCCAAAAGCGCTCAGATAGGGTCAAATGAAAAGAAGCAATTGAGGTAGCGCTCGTTTAACAAGAGGAAAATTTTGGTCTAGTTGACCGAACACCTTCTAAAAGTGTTTCCTGTAGGATCAAATAAATTTTTTATCTGGAAGAGAAATGAAAATATCCAGGTGATGAGATATAAAGCGAGGCTTGTAGCACAAGGATTCACGCAGAGACCCAGCATCGATTATGATGAAACTTGTTCTCTTGTAATCAATGGAATAATGTTCCAAAATTTAATATTAATGGTAAAAAGCTTAAACTTATTAATGCAGTTGATGGATGTGGTGACCACATATTTATATGAGTCACTAGAGACGGATATTTATTTGAATCCCTGAAGGAGTTACAATTTTGAATCCTAAAATCGCAACATGTATTGCATCAAACTGAAGAGATCGTTGTACGGATTAAACTGTAACACCCCAGCACCTCACGTGTCCGAAGTGCTACCAAAAACTATCTAAATTTTTTCAAAAATTTTTTTGCAAGATCTCCCCTGCTAAATGGACATCCACTCAGCAGGCAAAGAGATGACAAAAACAAATTAATAACAACAACAAGGAAACCACTAACCATCATGACCCGCTAAGCACATACAAAGGGTCATGGTCTTCTAACAACTATAAATCCTCAACCTCAAAGAGATCACAATAAGCATAATAGCAACCATATCACATGTCATGGAATCAATCAACCATCATGACATGTGAGCATAAACAACTACACTAAACAATCAAGAGACAACTATGATGCATCATAAAGGAACTATCGGCATAAACCATACATAACCATGCAAGAATAGTTTAACCATAAGCATACTACTTCAAGAATCCAACACAAATTATCATCAAGATACATTCTTTCAAGCTATAATTTAAATGTGTGTCCTGAAGTGAGTGAGGGTGATCTAAGTCCCAACCCGGCGAGTCGTCCTCAGGGTACCTAAAAACATTAAACAAACAGGCGTGAGTCCAAGACTCAGCAAAGTGCATCACAAAACTCAATTAACACAATTAAATCAACAGTCGGAGCATATTTCTTATCTAAATGCACAAATTCATAAAACAATAATCTCAACAACATTACCTCTTTTCACTTCATTACTTGATTCCTAGATATACTGTCGGGACCCCGAATTTGCAAATCCGGACCCTCTGTGTATTCAGCACTAGTCCAGGAACACGCTAGTGCACACAGTCTTAACATCGGTAAATATCACAATCATACCACTCGATACTAATAAAGTACTTTATTTAAGTAACCAAGCTGGTCGCTCGACCTTATGGTCAAGTTACAAATGCACGCCTCGCAGGGCGAAACTTATTAAAAGAGAAATAGTAGCAGCGGAAAATCAAATAACTTCGTGGCGCCATCCAAAGATACCACAGTGCAACCGACCGGGCTCGCTTCCTAAGTAGACGGTTCCTCTTGGAGTTCCTCCTCCAAAGCTGGTGTAGTCTCCTCTTCAACTGGTGTTGTATTGTGGCAAGGGTGAGTACTTGGTACTCAGCAAGTCATGCACAGAATGCAGGCTAATATACTACATGCATGGCTTAATACAAAGGAATAGCTCAAGGTATATTTGCAAAGAAACAGATTTGACAAGTAGTATAAGTAGATTCAAAGCGTGAGAAACAAGTAAAGCGTAGATAACTTTTCAAGAAGTTTAGTAAACATCTTTCCCATCCTAATCCACATTTCCAACATCATTATTCATCCAGCCCAACCTTTCAAGTCCAAGTTATTTTTGAGAAAATCTAACCCTTGACTGTAATTCCCGAGCGATGTCCAATACCGCGGACACGGCTATTCGAATAGATTCTACACTCTGCAGAGGTTATGCACTTTACCCACAAGATACAGTCAAACACCACAAAGGCGAGTTCCCGTAACAAAGTCTTTCGGAAACTTCTAACAATACAAGTGGTCCTCCCGGTTATCACAAGACTAACCCTTCCCTTCGCTAAGGCGAAGTCTAGGCCAATCAACCGTTAGATGGGTACTGGCCTCACCCCAGACGCTCCCCGTACAACTTACACAAAGGGTGTAGTTGACCTCCTGAGGTCCCACAGGTACGTTATTAGCAACTTAGTCAACTAGGTCCGTCCCATTACAGACATGTGGTTGCACGTTAGACCCAGTTCAAAGGCTTGCAAGGTTAAGTCCTTAGGGTGACCAGGGCAAGACTACCCGAAGAACCAAATCAACATCCCCAATGCCACAACTGGCCCACCTGATTACTCTTGCCACATGCCCCGGTCGAAAACTATTTATCAAACCCCAGTTGATTACCATGCACCACGTGCCATCAACATCACATGATACCTTTTCAAAACAGGTTCAATATATCATTAAGTCAACATTAGCATTTGATTGTCCAAAATCCTGTCATGAGCACGTAGCAGGTCTAAGCAGTATACTACAACGGTCTAAAACCCATGTTGGCAATCTAATAATGTCCAACTAGTAATCCACAACTAGCGTGACAAGGGGTCATGGCACATACTTAGATAATCAAGGTGTCATACAGCAAATTGGTATTTATCTAATCCCCCATATTTAAATAAAGTATTTTTCTATTGGAACTTAGCATGCAATAGGTTAAATCAAAATAAGTTTCAAAATAGGATCAACATGGTCAAAGCACAACTTGCCTTCAAAAAGTACTTGTTCTTGGTCTTGAGTTGGATCCTGAGTCAATACTTCTCATTCGAATCCTTCCGGCACTTCAACGTCTACTCATAAAGCGTGCAAATAGCAAATACACGAATAAACAATAGGCAAAAAGTGTCCAAACATCCAAATAAAATCCATAAACAGAGAGAACATAATTTTATGAGTTTTTAGAAACTGGAATCGTCAAATTTGGAGTTAAAATGCAAAAGTTATGATTATTTAAAGTTTAAATAATCAATTAAATAATTTTACAGAGAAAAACTTTAGTCCAAAAATTAAATAAAATTCATATTTAGGTAGATCTCAATTTTATACAAATTTAGAAATTTGAATCACTCAAATCGGAGTTGAAACGCAAAAGTTATAAGCGTTTGAAGTTTGAATCAAAATCTGAAATCATTATTTCGAATTAATAAATCATTTTCTTTTTCGGAAAATCATTTATTGCGTCAGCAGGGACACGTGGACCAATCGGGTGACGACGCGTGGCCTCGGGTCCACGGACCCGGCGCACGGTCTCGGCTCGGTCCACCGTGGGCTCGGCCCACGGCTCACGGTCGCTGACAGGTGGGCCCTCTGACACGCGGGCCCCGCGTGTCAGCGTCACACGCAAGCGCGCGTGGACGGCGCTGACCGCGACGGTCAGCCTTCCCGGACACGTGGCTCAATCTCGGCCGTTGATTTGGAAATCAACGGCCCAGATTAGATCTGGCTATCGCGCTTGGAAAACAACTCCATTGATCTGGACCGTTCAATCTTGATCGGACGGTCAAGATCCAATCTACCGCTATGAACGTGGTTCAATCTAAGCCGTTGGATCTAGATCTAACGGTTGAGATTAGACCTGGAGATCAACACGTGATTCTTTACCGTGGGTGACATGGACGAATCTGGACCGTGCGATGAAGATCCGACGGTGGAGAAGCTTCGCGGGTCTGCGATGTCCACGGCGGAGCTCCGGCGGCCGGCGTTGATAACGAAGACCACACCGACGGCATTTCGGGCACGCTCCGGCGAAGTGGGTGGTCTCTTCGGATGCGTCTCGAAGCGGGGATTCCGGATCTGGGCTCCTTCTCGGCGGAAGACGACGGACGGCGGCGGAAAACGGCACAAACCGCGGCGAAACAGGATTCTAACTCCGGCGAGCTCGTACGGGCAAACGGCGACAGCTCAGGCGAGATGGCTCGGGGACATGGGTGCGCCGCGGAGGAGGGCAACCTCGGGCGTGACCGGGCTTTAAATAGCCTCGGCTCGTGCGAGGACGAAACCCTAATTCTCCACTACGGCGGGCGCGGCGACGAGTCCGGCTCGGACTCGGCGGAGACGACGACGGCCGACCGCCCACGTGGCGCGATCAACGGCCACGATCGCACGGGCGCGACCGGGTCCGGTCCGGTCTCGGCTCGAACCGATGCGATCCAATCCGAACCGTTGGATCTCGATCCGACGGTCGGGATCAACATGGGTTAGGGTTGGGTTCGACCGACTCGGCTGGCTCGGGTCGGACTCGAGTCTGACTCGGGTGCGGCTCAGTCGGATGAACAGTGCAAACCCATTCGCATTTTCCAGCGATTTAATAATTAAAATAATTCCCAGAAATTCATTTAATTCATTAAAAATAGCAAAATACTCAGAAAAATTCCAGAAAAATTCTGGAAAATATTTTGGAACATTTTGGACTCAAATAAAATATTTCCAACAAAATTTTATTTGCAAAATTAAATTCTTTAATTATTTCAAAATGTAATAAATTCAAATAAATTCCAAATAAATCCAAATAAATTCCAGAAAATTCCAAAAATTCACCAAAGTGCCAAATCACACATGAATTTAAGAAAAGCAAAATTTTGGGGTGTTACATATACCTCTTTGAATCTCTTTGGATGAGTCCACAACTCGATCCCAACACTACACATTTTCATTTAACTCAATGCCATTGTTAGTATGCGATGCGATATGCATACTTATGTATGCTCATTTCGATGCACGTACCGGTACTGCCGAGTGCACACCTGTCGGTGTGCACCCTCATGTCCCTTCCATCCCGTGGAAGGTGCCTACTCTTACTGTCTCGCTCCTATTCACCTCGATGAATGGGACTATGATGTAGGACTTTCGTGTTCACTATGTGTGAACACAGAGGCCCGCATCAGAATGTGTTGCCTCTTCCATTATGAATGCATAAATGCAATTAACACAAATAAATTGCAAACTTCATTCATTTCTAACATTTCACATAGCCCAAATTTAAATACATGATCATTAACCATACTCACATCCAATACTTAACATTCAATAATCATCTAATCGATTCACTCGCGTGTGACATACCAATATAACTATGAACTTAGCATTAGCATCATCAAAATTATCAACATGATCAAAAATCAAAAAGCAAAGCATGCCACATTCCTTTTAGCATTTACACGACATGATGCACTTGCCTTTTAACCTCGTAAAGCAATGTGGCGCGAGATTGAAGCCACCTCCGAAGCCACACCTCCTGAAATAAACACTGCGAATTCGATTTCATACAATCTATAGCCAACAACAAACAACAAACAACTCCTTTCACTTATTACAACAACTTTTGCCCCAAAGCAGCCCACATTCTGAATTTCATACAAACTAACTTGGATAGCCTACTTCGCCACTGCATAACTATTGCTATACAACTTCAAATTGAGCAAAAAAAAAGACATTTTAAACATCTACTCAGAATGTACTATCTAACTCTAGGCAATTTTAAATCCCAATTCGGCCTCCAACTTACTCTAAATCATAGCACAAAATTGAATCTACTAATGGTCGCAATTCGAACAGCATAAGGTAAAACTTGCATAACTTTTTAGTCGTTCAACCAAAATTCAAGTTCTTGGACTCTAAACGAGCACAAGAGGATGGGCTACAATTACCCCATAGCCATTTTCTCAAAATCAGAATTTAAAGTCCTCAAATTGAACTCTGAACTTCAGACCAACTCTGAATATTTCAGCAAGAACCCAGTTCTGGACAACAACTTGGTTCTAGCATAACTTTTGATTCCTAACTCGAAATCAAGAAAAAAATACATTTTCTTAAACTACAGGAAATTTCCCACATTTCTCTAGGCAAATGGAAAAGCTGAATCGGTCTGCAAGAGGCTCAAAATAGCAGTTGAACATTACAGCTTGCAGAACAACCTACTCGGGACAGTAAGCACTAAAAGTGGCATAACTTTTTATTTGATTAATGGATTTTCGAGTTCTTATTCTAAAATTAAAGGGGAAAGGAAGATCTACAACATATTCTACAGCTGAAGAACCATTTGACGAACCTAGGTACCCCAAAACCGAGCTACAAAATAGACCAAAAATCTGCTCGAAAATAGATTCTAGGGTTTTCCCTCCAAAATTAGTTTCTGTCCAAAATATCTAAACTAGGAACCCTAGAAACACATCTAGGTAGTGCAGGGACTCCATGGCTGAGCTCACAAGAAAACAAATCCAAGGTTTGGCTCACTCACCACAGGGGAAGGAGCAAGGGGAGCTGATGCTGCTGGCTGGGGAAGGATGGAGGCGCCGGCTAGGAGAGGAGTTGGGGAGGGGGCGCCGGCCACCACAAGCTGGAGGAGGAGACCTTCTTGCTGCTGCTCTTGGAGGGGGAGAAGCCAAGTAGGACGCACGGTTGGAGCAAGAAAAGAAAGTGGGAGGAGTTTCCAAAGGCTGCATTTGGGTGGGAGTGAAAAATGAGGGAGTGTGTGAGAGAGAAAAGTGATGGGGAGTGGGGGATTAGGTGAGCGAGTGAACTAGCTCTCACTCTCCCCCACCAGATGAGTTGACAACCTGCCAAACACTAGACTGGCCCTCCACAAACCCAGATAAGAGATGCTAACTCTGGGAATAAAATTAAGCGATGTTACATAAACAATCGGGAATAATGTGGTTCAACCGACTTAGAGAGTTCCTCCTGAAGAAGGAATATTGTACCTGTAGAAATATTATCTCTGTGTGTTCATAAAGAAATCCCAAAATGAATTATGTATTATCTTAGTATATGTTGATGATCTGAATGTCATCGGAACTACAAAGGAAATAAAGAAAGCAAGTGCTTACCTTACTACTGAGTTTTGAGATGAAAGAACCAAATGTTGCTTAGGCCTACAGCTAGATCATTTCTTAGAAAGAATGTTTGTACACCAATCGATCTATACCAAGAAGGTATTAGAAAGATTTAATATGGATAAATATCATCCTTTAAAGACCCTCGTCGTTGTGAGATCCCTTGAAGTAGATAAAAGACCCTTTGTAAACTAAGGATGGAAAATTAGAAAGTATTAGGACCTGAAGTCCCATACTTATGTATCTTGCAAATTACACAAGTCCTGATATTGCATTCGTAGTAAATTTGCTAGTATGAAACATTGTAGTCCTAGCCAGAAGATATTGGGTTAGTGTCAAGACTTTACTCATATACCTCCAAGCTACTCAAGACATCAGGATATTGAGTTTAACTAGTTTACTAACTAATTCAAACAAGTTTGAACTAAAATTCGAAATAGACTTCTTCTTTTTTATGATAGTTTGATTGCAGGTATGTGCTAAGTATATATATGAATCAGCAAAGAATGTAATCTAAATTCATTCAAATCTTTGAATTCGAGTATATTTTTTTCAAATATATGTGTTTCATTTAAATTGTTATAGATGGGTATATACCTTAGAACTGAAAGTTCCAAAAAATATACCCAAATTTGACTTGAATTCATGCATTTAAAATCATGGTGCCTGGCCACCATGGTGCCCCATTACGGTGTCATATATATATATATATATATATATATATATATATATATATATATATGAATGAATGAAAATGGTTCCATACCTTTGAGAGTACGTACTCCCACTCTCAGTATACCGCTTAAATGATATTGCTATACCTTCTTATCCTTTTGAGTACACTCTAATACTCCAAAACGAGTTCCATGAAAAATTTCATCAAAGTCCACCCTTTATAGTGTAATTTGTTTTTATACTCCTTTTACATATGAAAAAGGGTATATAGCAAAAAAAATAAAGGGCTTCGATAAACCTTTTTTCAACAATATCGTATTGTAGTATCTTAGAATTATTATTAGAGTATACTGAAAGTGATAAAACAATATAACAAATTCGTTTAAGTGGTGTACTGGAGGTGAGAGTACGTACTCCTAGGTGTACCAAAAGGCTATATATATATGCAATTTATCTAGTGTAAACCCACCTTAAGGTGTTACTTATGCAAACCTCAATGTGAATCATCCGATCTAAACTCAACTCATGAGATGAAAGTGGAATACCAACCACTTAAAATGTTTTTGTAACATGGTTGGAAAGTTTTGGGGGTTTTCTGCAAAAACGTCTTAAGTGGTGGGAGCACATCCCACCTCCATCTCATGCATTGAGTCCAGATTGGATGGTTCACGTTGAAGGTTGCAAGTTAAGATGGGTTTACACTATATATATACATATATATATATATATATGTATATATATGAAACCCGTTTTGTACTCCCAAATGTATGTACTCCCTACCTCTATTTGGTTAATAACAACTTCCTAATTAAGCGGAACCGATTAACACAACTTCCATTTATGGAATGTGCTTCCACTTGCGTAACACATGTTAATGCACAGGGAGTAGGGAGTACATACGACTAGTAGTATGAAAGCACTTTCCTATATATATATATATGTAGGAAGTATATGGTGAATGCACGCATAGGTGAAATGATGAAAGTTGGCAAACAGGAGCGTTGGATCGCCCTTGAATAGTCCAGATCTAGGTGAATCCCACATCCTACACTTAAGGTGTGTAATTTTGTAATTTGTATAGGGGGTTACGTGTAAAACATGTTTAAGTGGAGGAGGTAGAATTCCATCTAGATCTGGACCATTCAAGTTCAATCCAGTGCCCCAAATTACCCACTTTCATGATTCCATCATATATCTATTTTCACCGTATACTTCCTCATATATATATATATAGCTCTAGCATGATAGTTTAATACATATACATATATACGGATACTAAAATCTATACTATCGTGCTAGAGGATTCATCGGCCCATGGAGTCTGTGAAATAGTAAAATTATACAATATATTCAGTAATTTGGCAGTAAAATCTTATTCATGTAGCATTTAGTGGTGAGACTATATCATTATGTTGCTCTTGTCGTCAGTAAGCTACTGGTGCAAACCGTTCGTGAATCGAAGCTACCAATAAAAAGTTATAGCTAGATCAAAGAAAAAAATATTTATGCACTAACAAGGAAATGCGTTTACTAATTGGTTGGCCACGTAACTAATAGGCTTAGTCAACTGAGACAATTCTGTTGTGCTAATTAGTGGGACACGCAGCTCAGTCGGATTACATAACTGGTGACGCACAAAATAACCTATTCTACACGCAGCTATAGTATGTATGTTTATGCATACATGTACATGTGTATGTACACACACATATATGTACTTACATACACACACACACATATATATGTACATATTTATATGTATGTATATATATATACGAAAATAAAAGCATACTATCATGAGTACGTACTCCCTACTCCCTGTATATTAACTGATGTTACACAAGTGGAAGTTGTTAACTGATTCCTCCTGATTAGGAAGTTGTTATTAACCAAATATAGGTAGAGAGTACATACACCTGGGAGTACAAAATAGGCTTTATATATATATATATATATATATATATGAAAATGCTACTGTACTCCTGAGAATACGTACTCCCATTCAATCCAAACAGTATGCATATTCCCTTCTTTCAAGTGTTTAGTTGTCCATGCAGCCAGAAAGAAAAAAATGATTTAATTAAATCTTTCGGTTGAAATATACATACATACATATATATAAGTTCCAAATCCATCAGTCTTGTTCGTGACATGATGCAAAAAAACCATTCGCGCTGTTGTGGTGACGTGGATCACACTGTTGAGGAACCTTGCTACCAATAGTAGTCTAGAGTTTCCCAGACATATGCAATGTATGAATAGAGAGAGATACACAATATGTGGAGGAATAGATTGATCTATTATTTATTTCTGATGCGTGTACAATGAGGGGACCCCTCCTCCTTTTATAGCTACTTCTAGGGTTTGGGCAAAGGGACCATACTGGGCCTTCGTGAGCCAGGTGGTTTCCCAACACTCCCCCTTGGGCCTTTCGCCACGAGATGTACATGCCTCATCAAAACTCCAGAAAAACCTAGTGGAAAAAATACTTGGGGAAAGAGTGCATAGCATACGCTTGTTGCGTTGCATGAATTGCCTCATTAAAACTTTACGTAAGAAAACTTATGTGAAAAACTTACTAAAGAAAAAGAGTACAATTCACCTAAATTTCAAAGTTAATCTTTGAGATCCACATTGGGTACTTAAACTTCATGTTCAAGATTTACTTAGGAGTATGCGAAGATTCTCCCCCCTAAGATCTACACTTATCTAAGTCTCATCATCCCAATTCATCAGATGCACATTTCAAAAGTAGATGCTGGGAGTGACTTAGTGAATAAATTGGCAAGATTCTTACACGACTTAGTGTGCAGTATCTTTATCTTGTTCATCTTATGCATTTCATAAGCATAGAAGAACTTGGGGTTATATGCTTCATGAGGTTGCTTTTCACATAGCCCGTTTGCATTTGAGCAACACAAGCTGCATTGTCTTCATAAATAATAGTGGAAGTTTGTTCAATGTTCAAACGACATGACTTCAGGATATGGTGAACCATTCTTCGAAGCCATGCACATTCCCAGGAGGCATCATATAGGGTAATGATTTTCGAGTGGTTTGTCGACGTCGAGACAAGAGTCTGCTTACACGACTTCTAAGAAATTGTTCTTCCACCATAAAGGAAAACATACCTAGTTTGGGATTTGCCTGTATGTGGGTATGATAAGTACCCAGTATCAGCATAGCCAACCAAATTCAATTCATGATTTCTTTTATAAAACAAACCATGATATTTGCTTCATTGGAGGTAACGAAAGATGTCATTGATCCCTTTCCAATGCCTTTTGGTGGGTTCTGCAATGTACCGGGCTAGCAAATTCACAGTGAATGCAATATTCGGCCTGGTACTATTTGTGAGGTACATGAGCACTCCAACTGCACTCAGATATAGGAATTCCGCTCCCGGGACTTCCCCCTCTTCTCTAGGCCTGTATGGGTCTAGATTTGCTTGCAATGACCTTCGAACCATTAGGGTCTTTGCAGGATATGGCTTTCCAAAGCAAAATCTCTTTAACACTTTCTGCGTGTAGGACGATTGGTGTACCAAGATTCCTCCTTGGACATGCTCAAGCTGCAAGCCTAAACAAAACTTGGTTTTACCCAAGTCTTTCATCTCAAACTCAAACTTCAAGTATGAGCAAGCTTCTTCTATTTCTTCATCTGTCTCGGTGATGTTCAAATCATATACATAGATGGAGATTATACAAAATCCATTTGGGGATCGTTGTATAAAAACACATAGACAATCTTCGCTGTTTGTGTAACCTTTCTTGCAGAGAAAGTTGCTTAATTGATTGTACCATATTCTTCCTGATTGCTTTAGCCCATACAGTGATTTCTCTAGTTTCACACTGTATAGGTTTCTGTTTGCTCTATCTTGGTTCAAGATAGGGATACCTTCTTGTACTTTCATGTATTTTCATGTATATATCCGAATCCAAGTTTCCATACAGATACGCTGTGACAACATCCATCAGTTTCATTTTCTACTTCCAGTTGACTGCCATTGAGGTTAGATACCTAAAGGTAATTCCTCCCATGACCAGGGAATGGGTTTCTTTATAATCAACTCTTAGACGTTGAGTGAAACCTTGTGCAACAAGCCTTGCCTTGTACCATACAATTTTATTATTTTTATCCCTCTTTCGAAAAAAGATCCATTTGTGACCTACGGGGTTTATATGGGGAGGCATGTGGCACACAGGCCCAAACACCTCTCTTTTATCCCGAGAGATTAATTCTACGGTGATTGCCTTCTTCTATTCTTCCCAATCTAGCCTTTTCTTGCATTTTGCCAGAGACGTAGGCTCGAGATCATGGTCAATGATTGTGGCAATCTTCTTTGCAAAATATTTATCAACATTGGTTGTTGCTCTATTTAGAGATTCTCTCGTTATTACAAAGTTTATGGCCATTTCATCGTGGAGTGCTTCCTCATGCACTTCTGCTCTCTCTTCTCTGCTATTTCTCATCACAGGAGCAAGTTCCTTTAGTTTTTCATCACCTATGTGTGCGCGCATATTATTTCCGACGGCTTCCTGCAATGGAAGGTTCAGATCTGGAATTTCCTTTTGCATAGGTTTCTTTCCAGTGTTAGATCTCAACTGGCTCCCCTTCTTGTTTTGGGGGCATTTTCATGATTGGCTGTGGTAAGTCCTCTTGCCCTTTTTTTTTCTATACGTCTTCGGGTACTTTAAGTTTGAGAAGCCAGATTTCCTGTTCTTTTTTTTAGGCCTCTAAATAGGACGAGGGATACCTTATGCTTTCTTTGGTATTTCAATCCTCTCTGGTGCATTTCAAGCAGGTACATGTGACTTAACCACTCCCTTCAGATCACAAAAATGACCAGACAGTTTATTTGCTAGGTTCTGCGAATGAATTATCTTCTGGATTTCTTGATTTGCTTCATTATTGCGAGGGTCATGAGCGAGGATCCCAGTGGAATGCCATATGATTTCCCAGCATTTTTCATCCGAAGGTTGATTTCCTCCCCATAATGACGGGAAATATCCTCGTCAAAGATGCAATTAGCAAATCGAGCTGTATGCATGTCTCCAATCGTGGGTTCCAAATACCTGATTATGGATGCACTCTCATAACCAACCTATATCCCAGACTTGCGAAGAGGGCCCATTACAGTCCGTTGTGGTGGTGGTATAGGTACATATACCATGCATCCAAATTTTCTAAGATGAGAACTTTTCGGGATGACCTCCTGCACTAGCTGCATAGGTGAATGGATGTTATAGGCCGATGGTCTAAAATTGATGAGTTCTGCTGCATGCAAGACTATGTGTCCCCAACAAGTGTTGGGCAAGTTACAACACAGCAAGAGCGGCCTAGCTATAAATTTAATTCTTTTTATCAGTGCTTCGGCTAATCCATTTTGTGTATGGACGTGCGCTACAAAGTGCTCAACTGCAATTCCAGTTGCTGTGCAATAATCATCAAATGCCTTGGAAGTAAATTCGTCAGCATTGTCCATTCGAATGGACTTCACACAATGATCAGGAAAGGTGTTCATAATTCTAATGATCTGCGAGATCAGCTTTGCAAAAGTATGGTTTCTTGTTGATAGCAGACATACACACGATCATTGCCAGGAAGCATCAATGAGTACCATGAAGTACCGAAATGGCCCTGATAAGGGCTGAATTGGGCCGCAAATATCCCCCTGGACGCGTTCCAGGAATGCAGGAATTTCATTTTACACTTTTATACTAGAGGGTCTAGTTATTAATTTCCAAGCGGTGCATGCAGGGCACACAAAATCTTCATTATTCAGGAAATGTTTAACATTAATGCCATGACCATGTGAGTTGTTCACTATATTTCTCATCATTTCAAAACCAAGGTGGCCTAATCTACAATATCATAGAGAAAATAACTGAGAGCTTCTAAAAACAGTCTTTAGAGAAGTATACACTACGGGTGCATTGATTCTCGTGTAGTACAACCCAGATTCATATGAGGGACATTTTTCTAATACCATTTTTCCACATTTCGCGTGCTTCACAATGCACAAAATTCTTTGCCATTTTCTTCATTTGTTTCTACGTGAAACTCATTGGTGCGGATGTCCTTAAAACTCAAGAGAGTTCGTGTTGATTCAGGGTACAAGAGGGCTTCTTCGATTATCATAGTAGTACCCATTGGTAACATAATCGTAGCTATTCCAGAGACTATTATATATGAACCCCTGCCTGCGATTGTAGTAATCCCACCAGCGTTCTTCGGGATCGACTGGAAGTATTTAGGCTCTCATAAGATGGTATTTATTGTGCCATTATCAACAATGCATATCTCCTCCATTTGGGCGCTACACAATTTCTAAAGAAATAGAATTCCAATCTGGCAGTGGCAAAATAATTCAAATATTGCTTGTAAAAATAGAATACTTGAATAAAGAATAAACTGCATATGCATTCATGAGAAATAAGTTTTATGCTCTTCTAGAGCTTACAATCCATTATTCAAAGTTCACTCACAACCATAATCTAAAAAAATGCTGATAATTCGATTCATGCATTAAACTGAATCAGTAAAGTCATTTACTTCTACCTCTATGTGTTAAGGCCCCAATTTCAAAAAATCTGGGAAATCCGGAATGTCCGGATATAACCCGGAGTATCCGGATAAATCATCCGGAGTATCCGAACTGGGTCTACCGAAAGCTCTAACCCGGAATGTCTGGATTAAATGTACGGAGTGTCCGGATTGGGTTGACCGAACAACCAACCCGGAGTATCCGGACTAATTGTCCGGAGACTCCAGACTTAGCGGGGGGTTGAGTATAAAGGACCCATTTTTCTTGGTTTCTCTACCATTTCTTCTCCTCCCCATTTGCTCTCCACTCCTTGGTGCGTCTCTCCTCCACCCCAAGATCATCACCAGCGACTCCCCACCGGCCGGCATCCTCCCGTGCTCATCCCCGGTGACTTCCTCACCCCGGCATCCTCAAGATCCTCTCCAAGCCGGCGTCCTCCTTCCTCTACCCGACTTCCCCTCCTTCTCCACCCTCCTTGAAGGTGAGACCTCTTCTTGGAGTTGATTCATGGGTTCTTGGGTTCTTGGGCGTCCATGGAAGTAGATTTGCGGCTTGGTCTTGTAGTTTGAGGTTGGGGATAAGCTTTGGAGTGTTAGGGTTTTTGGTGGGTGGTTGGATTTTGGGGTGGTGTGAGCAATGCTTGGGTTTAGGGTGAGATATCGGAGTTAGATGATGCCGTTCTAAGCATTGGATTAGGTTTTGTTTGGGGTTTTTAGAGGTGGGCGTCGTTTCGTCGTGTTTGGGCTAGCTTGGAGCTTCTCTGGCCTTGCCGAGTGTAGGAAAGTCATAGATCGGGCCCTCGCGCAGTAGCAAAGCTTGGGAGCATGCCAATCTTGCGAGCCGTTTTTCCATGTCCTGGATCATCCGGAGTGTCCGGATAAATTGTCCGGAATGTCCGGCTTATCCGGACTGTCCGGATATAAAACCCGGACTGTCCGGGTTGGCTGGTCTGTGACTCGCGCAGTTTCGTCGGCTACGCTGTTTTTTGGCGGGGTTTTCATTTGTGTTTCATTTCATTTGCATCGCATGCATCTTATTCATGCATTGTACTCGTGTAGAGAACGAGACCGCGGTGACTGACGTGGCCGTGGTCGAGGGGATTGCCGAAGAGCAGGGTGTTGTCGGTACACAAGCAGAAGCATCAGGCAAGCACCTAAGCATATTCAACCCTACCTGTAATTCTATTTTTGTGAATGAACTGCTTATTGGGTGTTTAAGTATGCATTAGGAGTCGAATTGGGGAATTGAAAGTAGAACCTAATTGCTGAACTTATCTTCCTTGGAACTTGTTAAACATCTCCTTTGGAGCTAGTTTATGGGTAATTACATGTGTCCATGCTTAGTTTGGCTTAGGTGTCGGGTATGGGCCAAGTGGTGGATGGTTCCATCGCTTGTGAGTTTTTACTTCACAATCATTTGGTTACAATGGTTATGGTTGTGAGGAGAAATGGAAATTGACATGAGACCGGGCGAGAGGTTGGTTCGCTTTGTGACACTACGGAATGCTGAGACTTTATAAAATGTGAAATTAGAGATTGTGGCATTACAAAATGTGAATGTTGAGGTCAAAAACATTATAAAATGTGGAATTAAGGTTAAAACCCTACGGTATGAGGTTTATTTGCGTTTCCGGGCCGTTTCCGGGGATTTGGGGCTTTCCGGGGGAGTTTGGGCCTAGGGGAAAGGGTCGTGGGCCTTGGTGGGGGAGAGTTTGAGTCCTTTTAGGAGTAGGAGACCAGTTTGGGCTGGTAAATAGAGCCCTCCTGCCCTTGCCCTGCGTCCCCACCCCCTTTGGTGCGCCCCCTCCCTCCCCCTCCGTGCCCTAGCAACCACCCCCACCTCCCCCTCTCCCTTGCATGCGCCCCCACCTCCCCCTTGGTCCCCATTGCGCCACCACCCCTCTCCTCACCTCTCCACCTCCCTTGCTGCCCCTAGGGGAGTTCTCCACCTCACCACCCCAAAGATCCGTCCATTGGAGCGCTCCGCGACGAGGAGATCCGGTGGATTTGGAGCGAGGAAGGAGATCGCGCGAACCGGGAGGAGATCCATTGGGTTTTCATGCGTCGGGCGAAGGTATGGCCATGGGAATCCTTGGGGTTGGTCTAGGTACTGTTCTAAGGGTCATTATCATGCTTTTAGATCAATTGGTGGTGCTGGAATTGAGTAGATTAGATTAGATCTAGAAGTTGCCACGTTCTCTGTTTCGGGCAGCACGAGCAGTCGACCTAGGGTTTGGGTTTTCGTCAATTTAGAGTCCGAATTTGGTCGTACGGCTGTTGAAGAAGTTGTAGGTAATTTCAATACCTTTCAGTGGGTATAAAGAACGTCCAATTCCGCCCAGCCGTTTGAAAGTTATGATCGTTTTACCGAACGTATTAAAAACTGTGACGTAATTGGAACAGATCACGGTATTCTGTAGATTAAACCACCTTAGAGTCCGAATCAGTTTTTCTGTATACTTATAAAAAGTTAGGAAATTTCCTAAGATACGTGAGGATGTACTCGTTTAATCGATTCGGAGTCTTAGAACCCGAGTTATGCCTTTTGGAAGGCTGCTGTCCCGACAGGACAAAACCTCTATTTTTGGGTTTTGCGAGTAGTTTGCGATGTCGGGGTAGAAGAGGGTTTGTGTACAATTTTGTGGACATGATTGTGAGTGTGTGGTCCCTATGTGCAGGTGGTGTGACCCCGGGAGTGCCTTCTACTTCTCGCCAATCCGTCGCCCGTGGTTCAGGCAAGTGTATTGGAATGGGTAGCGGGTTATTGTTTGCTACATCGGTTGTGATTGAGATCTAATACATGATATGTTCACATGCTATGCTTTAATGATTGCCAATGATATGATGGATATGCTTACTATGTTATGATGCCATGTGATAATATACAAGTGATTTATGATGTTGGCATGATTGCATACATGACATGATACATGGCCCGGGCGGTGAGAAAGTCATAACTAGTCCGGGGAAGGTCGGTGAGAAAGTTATGACTATTCCGGAGAGCTAATGAGTAAGTCCTACATCGTGATTCCATCCACCGCAGTGTGGGGAAGCGAGGAGTAGGCACCCTCCATCTTCGGGATGGAAGGGGGGAGAGAGTGCACACCGACGGGTGCGTACTCAACCATACCAGTATGAGTTTCCAGGAGATATGTGCATCGCATTGCATTTCATTGCATTGCATTAAATGAGGATGTTATATGATGATGATGATATATGATGATGTCAATGATATGCTTACGTTATGAATATGAGATATGTATGATGTTGTATGTGAAAGGTGTTGATGAAGGTGATAGAATGTATTTTCTTGTTCCATTGCAATATACTTGCTGAGTGATGAACTCACGCTTGTGTTTATGTTGTTTTTTCTTAGGTACTATGAAACCGGCATGCGGGAAAGGGAGCTAGTCACATGTCATCACTTAGCATCACACATATAAACAATGACATGTTCCTTCCTTTAAATTGTGATGGTTAATTTGTGTGCTTGGTTCCTCATTTACTTCGTTTGGCTCATGAGATGGTTGGAATCTTTATTCTAGTATTTTACGGCTGCTGGAACCTTTATTATTGATGATTTAGATGTCATTCTTTTTACTATACCCTATGATCTTATTGTTGTTGCTTCAATTCATGGCAAAACAAAGGAGTTGCTGCCGAAATTTCCGGTATTAGCATTTACTCCTTTGCTGTAATTTATCTTAATTCATGGTATTTAGATGTTGTTTAGCTTATGTTTGGTAGCATTCAGGCATATTAAATGCCGGAGTGTTACAGTTGGTATCAGAGCGGGCTGTAGGTCCTTGGAATGTGTATTTTTAGTGTCATGCTATAGGGTACAACTAAAATGTGATGTGGAATAACTTAGAAACATGGCTTAGGTCTTAACTAAAATTTTGTCATAGGATAGCAACATTAAAACTTGCAAAAGTGGTATAACTAATCTAAAATTTGACACACAATGGATGCACAGTAGGAAAGGGTATGGGTATCGTTTCTTTACGCTTAAATGTTGTATTTAAGCTCTGATGTCGAATGCTTCATTTTATAATGAGATAAATGATTGAATTGTCCTTGTGGTTGTGTTAAAGTGGGGTTGTGGTGCCGAAGGGTTTCGGTCGCCTCTTTTTGGTTCATAGTAAGGGTGTGGTTTGACGGTGTGGCCGGTTAGCGCCATCACCGAAGAACTATTAACCCCTGTGTGAGAAGAGTGCTTATCCTTTCTGTCGTAAATCGGGTAGTTGACTGGAGTCAAATAGAAGAGTTTGGTGGTGGATTCCTTCGTATGCTCTTTACTGTTCTAATGGTCGGTTTCGGTTGGTTTTCTTGGTTTTAGTTGATTGAAATCAAAAGAACAGTGTTTGGAATTGGTTTTTCACGCAGTGTCCCTTGGGTGAAGACAAAGAAGAAGAGTTTTGTGTTGCGCGTCTTTTGGTCGCCTTTTCACCGGTTTTGTTGGTTGCCTTGCAAAGAAAAGTATAGTTTTGGTTCTTGTGTGTCTTACTCTGAGTTTAAAAGAAGATATTGAAGCATGTGCGAAAAGTTAAGTTGTATCGATTTATGTTTTGTGCCTATGTCCGCAAAGGTTTGTTTGATCGCTTGGTTCCCTCCTGTGGGAGTCTTTGAGATTTAAAAGGTTTTGGAGAATTCCATTGCATGACCAAGTTTGGGTTTGTCTCATTGCAATTTTGAGAGTCAAGTTTCCTTATGAATTTGGGATGAGTTTTAAAAGAAAATGCTGTAAATAAAGTAAGTATTCGTTTGACTGAAATTACTTGTCAAAAGTGAAAACTGTTGTTTAGCATGTTATGTAGTATGTAACAATGTGGTTTATGGAAATAATGTACACCTTAGTTAATTTGCGAGTTGAATCAATTAAATATAATTGTTACCTTTAGCTTAAGATTAAATGAACCTCTAGTGATGTAGAGTACCCCATAGTGGGAATGATTAAATGTGCTAATGTACATGCTTAGAATCTGTTGCTTTGCTTTAAAAGGTGCTTATGACCCCCGATTATGTTTAAAGTTTTAAACCCTGATGCATAGTTAAACATTAAGATGATGTAGACTGCTGTTATTGTTAAAGAAACTTTGCTGGTTGTTTAAAGATGTTCTAATCTAATGGATTAATAGAGAAATTTAATCGTGTTGACTAGTGACTTTAATTTGGAAGTTGATTAGAGTTGCTATTTACATTGTTGCAAACTACTAGTATATTTGGAAGTATGCAATTGTGTCTCTACAATGTTAGTATTGATATCAATTGAGAAGACATAAGACTTATTGTTAATTATGTTGTTAAGAACATTGTGCTGATCTAACTTATTAAATCTAATTTAATAGTTGGAGTATGTTGTGTAGTGACAATTTTGTTGCAACCAATGTGTAAGGTAGCTAAAAGCAATGTTGTTGATTGATGATTATGCAAGGAATTGATATTGATGCTTTGGTAGTGTTGTTAATTGTTGGAAACCATTGATCCAATAGAAGAAAAGTGTAAAACTGTGGTATTATGTCGAGTACATGTTGTGATGGGATGAACAATGGATAATAATCATGATGCAAGATTTTAATCTTAATGAATGCATATCTTAGAATCCTATTTACGAATTTTATCTTGTAGAGATATTACTTATTTGTTGAAGTCATTTTATTGATTGAACAAGTTTCAATTGTCAAGATTTTGACGTATGGATAGTATAAAATTGATAGGTTGACCTTGCTCAAGTAACTGTTGAAGTACTATGTTTGAAATATAGAATACGTTGTTATATGATTTGGTGATCCGTGGGGATCATGTCATTGTAGTCTTGGTTGGTTGCCTTGTGATAAGCATCTTAAACCTTGATTAAAGGTGTTGGGAATGGTAACTAGAGAAAGAAATTGTTATGTAAATTTTGTTAAATCCGGTTGGACTCTCTTGATGAGTAAATAGTGATTATTGAATGCTTAAATGGTAAGTGTAGTGGAATACACGTTATGGTGGGATTCATGCTGAGCTTGTGTATAAAGCCTTTTGGTCTGGTTTGGTTGTTTGCTATCTTGGTTCAATGTTTCTGGTCGAGGTGTTCTTCATGTTGTGTTTCCGAGTTTCCCTAAAACTTGTAGAGATTGGTGCCCATTTTTGGTTTTGGCTAATTTGATCAGTTTATGCTATGTGTATGGTTTTACACCCAAAAGATTTTGAGTGGATTGCGCTCCTTCGCGTTCACCCTGAATTATCTTTGGAATAAACTTTAACGAAAGCAGATGGACATAGTGGGTTGTGTTGGAAACCCTTGAGATTTAATTTGTAACTCTTTTTAAATGGAGTTGGATTTATTTGCATAATGTGTGTGATGTTTGCGAGTGCTTCAAAAAGGTGGATTTTATGAATGTTTTATAAAGTGATTTTGTTAGTGAGGTGTTCCCTTTTGGAGATGAGTTTCCCTCTCCTTGAGAAAATTTGTCACGGTTGTAGGAGCAGATGCTCGACTTGAAATTTTGATGTTCTTTTCCAAAATGTTGAATTTGGATGAAATGCAATGTTTTGTGTAGGATCGAAGTATACGAATATAGCAATCAGAGGGGGGGTGAATGATTGTGTGGAAGCTAAAACCAAATTCTTGATCTATTAAAAGTTCACCCCAAAACAGAACCAAATAATTGCCTCGTTTTCGACAAAAACAGAATGATAGAGGTACGGTAAAACAAGAATTCCCAAAGATCCAACCGTTAGATTGATCTGAAATTTGGACACGAGAAACTAGATTCCAATACGAATCGAACCCAAAAAGAATCAGCTCGATCGGACTTACGGATCAAAAGTTATGAACCTCGTAAGCTTGCTGTGACAAAAGATGACGAGAATTAATCTAACCAAAACTTCAAGATTAAACAAGAACGACAAAAGTTTAATCAACTAAACTTAGAAAAACCCTAAATCAATTCTCTAGAAAGGTTTTGATGGATCAAATCAAGATGAACCTCAAAGAACAAAAACCAATCTAGAACCAGAACAAGCATGCAACCAAAAACCAAAATAGAGACACTGTAGCAACGCGGTTACTGTAGCACGCAAGGATCTGGAAGAATTGATCTTTATTTCGTTTGTCTAAAGTACTCTCATCAAAAGAGTACAAACCCTAAAAACTGAGCTCAAGCTCTCAATGCGCTCAGCTCTGCTTGATTGCCCTTCAACAGGAGACACCCCTCCTATTTAAAGGAGCAAAACACAAGGAGTTCTGAATACAATTCCTAATCAAGAAGGAGTATGTATACAACTCCTCTTGGCCCAACCTGGCCGAGTACAACTCTTGCACGCGTATGGCAACCCTACCATACTCACGTGACTAACACTTTGCACGCGTATGGCCACCTGCCATACTCACGTGACTAACACTTTGCACGCGAATGACCTCCTGCCATTCTCACGTGACTAACCATTCTTCATGTGCACCATTCTCTTAGCCCGAACGTCCCGCATGACATCCTTGACCACCAAGACCTCAGTTCCTCCCTGAACCTAGTCCCGAACCTCAGCTCCTCCATGAACCTAGTTCCGATCCCGTCATCGACCACGTTCGTCTTCGAGCAATACCTGCACATGAACAAACCACAAAACAATTCCGAGCACAAGTCCACGACTTGACTCTCATCAATCCATGCAAATACTCACACGAGCATAGCATAAAGTCCACTTCAAGCATCATGAAATTCTCCCAAATTTCATAATCTCAAAAACAAATCAAACACAATTCCAATTTTGCTCAAAACCCTAATCGAGCAAAAACGCATTCACGACGGACCAAAAAATATGGTCCGGCGTACACATGAAAAAGTCACTCAAAAAAAACATTCACGACGGACCAAAAAATTTGGTCCGGCGTACATGTAAAACTTACTGTTTTTAAGAACTTGGTCCCGAGCAAAAAACCTTCAGAAGCACATTTACGACATACCAAAAATTTGGTCTGTCGTTCATGGAAAAAACGAGGTCGCCAAAAACATGTGTATGACAGACCAAAAAATTTGGTTTGTCATACATGGGAAAAACGAGGTCGCCAAAAGCATGTGTATGACAGACCAAAAAATTTGGTTTGTCATACATGGGAAAAACAAGGTCGCCAAAAGCATGTGTATGATGCACCAAAAATTTGGTTTGTCATACATGGGAAAAAAAACGTCGCCAAAACCAAGTGTATGATATACCAAAAAATTTGGTTTGTCATACATGGGAAAAACAAGGTCGCCAAAACCATGTGTATGACAGACCAAAAAATTTGGTTTGTCATACATGGGAAAAACGCGATTTCTTGAACAAGTGTAAAAGCATCAAAATCACGTTTATGACAGACCAAAAAGTTTGGTCCGTCATACATGCGAAACTCACTGTTTTTGGATGTTTGGTCTGGCGCAAATGCAAAGTCTCTGTTTTTGGATGTTTGAATGTTTGGTCCTTCATGCAAGCAATTTTGCAAGATTAATCCTAACCAATTTTTCAGCACAAAATCAAGCCAATTTTTCATCACATGATTCACATTTTGCAAGTTCAGTTTTCAATTGATGTGGGATGTGATGCGACGTGGTGTTTTGCTGTCAACTATGCTACCGTCATAGTCTATATGAATTTCCGCAACCTTCGATGTTAATTGTGTTTCCATTATGTGATACCGAGGAAGAAGTCTTTTGGTGAATGACTATTCGGTATTGTTGTTACATGATGAATGAATGGTGAAAAGGAAGCATGACATCGTTTATAGATGTTTAATGATAAAAGAGTCGATGAGCCAGGACGGTGAGAAAGTCATATATGGATATATGACTAATCCAGAGTGCTCTTGAAAAAGTTTGCATTCATGTCATGAATCGAGATGTCCATTTCTTTTAGTATGAAAAGAAACAATGAAGAATTTCTGGTTTGTTGGTTGTGGTGTAGGAGATTTGTGCTTCCTTTGCGATTTGGCTTGGATGTTGCCGAATTCTTTCCAAAGTGGTTGTTAACGCTTTGGGTTTGAGCTGTCGTATGTGGTCCACTTGGGTTCAAAAGAATTGTACTTCTTTTGCTCTATAGATGGGAGCAAGGATATAAATGTTCTTGGTTTATGGTTGAGTATGCGAAATGTGTGTACACTTGGGCTTGATAACTAAGTGTTATTATGTGAGGGCGAGACCCTCTTAAGGAAAGAGTCGATTGTGGTTTGGTAAGGTTTTACGGTCGTAGCTTGGGGCTAGGTGCTGGACATTAGTGGTATAAGGATGAATTATGATGGAGGCTAATAATGTATGGGTTGAACTTTTATTAAGAGTGTCGATGGGTGGTAGTGAAGTTGTCGGTAATCCAGTGACAATTGTCCTGTCGTGAGCAATTGTCTTAGCGGGTGGTCTAGGGGTATGAGATTTGCCTAGGAGAGGATGGAATGAAATGTTAGCATGATTGAGTATCGGAAGGGCAAATGTGCCTTAATGAGATATTTCTTTCGATGGCAATTCTCAGGAATGTAGAGAAGTCGTTAAACGAATTGTGACTCGCTTTGATTGTGTCATGTTGAGTTTAATGAAATGTGGTAGTCAGGTTGGTTGTGATAGAAGTGTGAAGTGTTTGTCATGAGGATTCGAGCGTTTTGGGTTGATGGAGCCCTTTGTGGTTGAAACGCAGATTCTGTTTGGGAATTGAAGTGAAGGTCGAACTGTGAGAGGTTGCCCTTAGTTGAGCTAGATCAATACTTTTTCGCTAAGTGTTGGTTTTGGGAACTCGCTTGTCGTTTGTTCCGGTTTGAGTCGTTGTGCGAATGTTTTGTGCTGCAGAGAAGTCTTTTGTCCCTTGGGGACTTTGTTGTTGATTTTGGCGTCTTTCGGATTCGAGGTCGAATCCTGTTTAAGGGGGGGAGAATGTGACACTACGGAATGCCGAGACTTTATAAAATGTGAAATTAGAGATTGTGGCATTACAAAATGTGAATGTTGAGGTCAAAAACATTATAAAATGTGGAATTAAGGTTAAAACCCAACGGTATGAGGTTTATTTGCATTTTTGGGCCGTTTCCGGGGATTTGGGGCTTTCCGGGGGAGTTTGGGCCTAGGGGAAAGGGTCGTGGGCCTTGGTTCCATTGGAGCGCTCCGCGACGAGGAGATCCGGTGGATTTGGAGCGAGGAAGGAGATCGCGCGAACCGGGAGATCCATTGGGTTTTCATGCGTCGGGCGAAGGTATGGTCATGGGAATCCTCCACCTCACCACCCCGAAGATCCGTCCATGGGAGCGCTCCGCGACGAGGAGATCCGGTGGATTTGGAGCGAGGAAGGAGATCGCGCGAACCGGGAGGAGATCCTTTGGGTTTTCATGCGTCGGGCGAAGGTATGGCCATGGGAATCCTTAGGGTTGGTCTAGGTACTGTTCTAAGGGTCATTATCATGCTTTTAGATCAATTGGTGGTGCTGGAATTGAGTAGATTAGATTAGATCTAGAAGTTGCCACGTTCTCTGTTTCGGGCAGCACGAGCAGTCGACCTAGGGTTTGGGTTTTCGTCAATTTAGAGTCGGAATTTGGTCTTACGGTTGTTGAAGAAGTTGTAGGTAATTTCAATACCTTTCAGTGGGTATAAAGAACATCCAATTCCACCAAGCCGTTTGAAAGTTATGATCGTTTTACCGAACGTATTAAAAACTGTGACGTAATTGGAACAGATCACGGTATTCTGTAGATTAAACCACCTTAGTGTCCGAATCAGTTTTTCTGTATACTTAGAAAATGTTAGGAAATTTCCTAAGCTACACGATGATGTACTCGTTTAATCGATTCGGAGTCTTAGAACCCGAGTTATACCTTTTGGAGGCTGTTGTCCCGACGGGACAGAACCTCTGTTTTTGGGTTTTGCGAGTAGTTTGCGATGTCGGGGTAGAAGAGGGTTTGTGTACTATTTTGTGGACATGATTGTGAGTGTGTGGTCCCTATGTGCAGGTGGTGTGACCCCGGGAGTGCCTTCTACTTCTCGCCAATCCGTCGCCCGTGGTTGAGGCAAGTGTATTGGAATGGGTAGCGGGTTATTGCTTGCTAGATCGGTTGTGATTGAGATCTAATACATGATATGTTCACATGCTATGCTTTAATGATTGCCAATGATATGATGGATATGCTTACTATGTTATGATGCCATGTGATAATGTACAAGTGATTTATGATGTTGGCATGATTGCATACATGACATGATACATGGCCCGGGCGGTGAGAAAGTCATAACTAGTCCGGGGAAGGTCGGTGAGAAAGTTATGACTATTCCGGAGAGCCAATGAGTAAGTCCTACATCGTGATTCCATCCATCGCGGTGTGGGGAAGCGAGGAGTAGGCACCCTCCATCTTCGGGATGGAAGGGGGGAGAGGGTGCACACCGACGGGTGCGTACTCAACCATACTGGTATGAGTTTCCAGGAGATATGTGCATCGCATTGCATTTCATTGCATTGCATTAAATGAGGATGTTATATGATGATGATATATGATGATGTCAATGATATGCTTACGCTATGAATATGAGATGTGTATGATGTTGTATGTGAAAGGTGTTGATGAAGGTGATAGAATGTATTTTCTTGTTCCATTGCAATATACTTGCTGAGTGATGAACTCACGCTTGTGTTTATGTTGTTTTTTCTTAGGTACCTTGAAACCGGCATGCGGGAAAGGGAGCTAGTCACACGTCATCACTTAGCATCACACATATAAACAATGACATGTTCCTTCCTTTAAATTGTGATGGTTAATATGTGTGCTTGGTTTCCTCATTTACTTCGTTTGGCTCATGAGATGGTTGGAATCTTTATACTAGTATTTTACGGCTGCTAGAACCTTTATTATTGATGATTTAGATGTCATTCTTTTTACTATACCCTGTGATCTTATTGTTGTTGCTTCAATTCATGGAAAAACAAAGGAGATGCTGCCGAAATTTCCGGTATTAGCATTTACTCCTTTGCTGTAATTTATCTTAATTCATGGTATTTAGATGTTGTTTAGCTTATGTTTGGTAGCATTCAGGCATATTAAATGCCGGGGTGTTACACACTTGGGTGTGGAGACTCAAGTGTGGTAGTCTCGCCTGTGTCGGTTGAGGACCGATCAATTGTTTGCCCTTTGATCGAGAACACTTTGTTGATCGCATGCCGGAAATGGGCCGGTAAGCTATTCTTTCATCGCATGCTATTCGATGGGCCATGCCCTCATGCGGTTGGACGTGGTTGAGGGCGAGGCTTAGGTCGACCCTCGAGGTTCAAGCCAGGCTTGGGCCGCTCGAGGGGGTGCTAGGTGCTCGGACCGCATGAAGATGCCCCAACGGATTGGTATGGATGGGATGAGGGTTGACATGAGGTTCTTTGTGGCACATGTCGTGCGATTGATGATCCCCTGCAGGGTGAATAAGCAATTTGAATTGCCGCGCTCTCGGATGTGAGCACACTTGATCTTAGCACACTTCAACGTAGTAAGAACTTGAACTTAATGATGGTTGGTTGTGATGGTGATACTTGTTTATGTTGACACTTACTTTACCTTAATTGCAAAGGTTCAGATTTCATTTCAGTAATAGGGGCTGTCTATAAATGCTAAGAAATTGGTGAATTGGGTAGTGGAATGTAATTAAACAACAAAGTTAAGATTTTCCGCACTTGTACCTTAAGCTTGATTCCTTGCTACATCCAAATGCATATTTCTTTCGAGTCGGTCTTATATGGACCACGGGTAAGTCTTGCGAGTACCTTCTGTACTCATGCTTTTGCTTCGTGGTTTTCAGGTGAGGATCCGGACGGTTGTGAGTTCTGTCCGTACTGCCTCTCGGTGACCGGGCGGGGCACCGAATAGAGGCTCCCTACGCCGTCGTACACTCCCGGGAGTGTTCAGAGGCAGAATACTTCTGGAGATATTTTACTTTTGGTTCTAGTTTAATAGATGGGGGTTCTTTTGTTGTGTAGTTAGTTTCAAAACTATGTCATTTCTGTCCTTGGATACTTGGTTTCTTTTGCAGCGAACACATGGTGTATGTTGTTGCTCTCCTCGTATTTGTGATGCTTTTCTATCTTCTTTGGCCCTTGTGCTTCGTTGTTGCTGGTTGTGGTTGTTGGGTTTTATCTTTGTGCCATGGTGGTCTTGTTGTGTTGGTTAGTCTTGCTTCCGCACGCGTGTCTGGTTGTGGGGTTCCTAGTTCGTTGCCCCCTTTATGCAAATTGAGCTGATATGGCATTGGATACAGGTATGCGGGGATCCTGGGCGAGCTTTGGGTCGCATACCGGGGGAATATCGGGATTGTTGTCGAGTTATTCGAAGGAGCTCACCGTCGTCTCAGTTGGGCTTGGGTACTAACACTGCGAGCGCCCTCGGCGATCCGCTGTTAGCCTCCAAATCCGATGGGTACAACCGAGTCTTCAAATAACCTGAGGACGGTCTGGGCAGCTCCCCCACAGCACTGGTATCAGAGCAAGGTGCATGAAGACGAACCCGAAGCTTGACGACCACTTAGGGAATTGATCAGGAATGTCATAATGCATTACGTAGAAGTTGGTACTTATATCCCGCCCCATGTATATAAATAGTGAGTGTGGGTTACGTTGGAATCGTGCATTTCATGTCATATCATGCATGTGCCATGCCGTCTTGCATCATGAGTTGTGTTTTGGGTATGTCGGACTTGTGGGACTCCATTGCAGAGTGCCACAGTCTGAGCTGAGTCAGTTCGAGGTTTGCTAAGTTTAAGGCCTATCCCTTCCACGTGGAGTCTGACTCTTGTCGTTTGACCTTGGTGAACGACGGAATGAGGACTCGCGGAACTACGGGAGGTGATGATGGTGTTGGACGATCGCAGCTTGGCCATGGTGATCCGCCTCCTCCTCCCAATCTGTTGGATGTCTTGATGCGATCAGAGCAGAACCAGCAGACTACCAACAGAATTTTGGAGATGTTGGTCCAGAATCAGGCCGCTCCAGGTGGCCGTGGTGAAGGGCGAGGCCGACCGAATGGCTACTTGGATTTTCTGCACATCCAGCCACCGACCTTCTCCCGGGCCAGTGATCCGTTGGAGGCTAATGACTGGCTGCGTATGATAGAGCAGAAGTTTGCTCTCATCCACTGTGAGGTCCTTCAGAAGGCTCCCTTCGCGGCGCAGCAGCTTCAGGGCCCTGCTGGGGCATGGTGGGCCAACTTCCTAGTCATGCAGCCTGCCGGTCACCAGGTGACATGGGCTGAGTTTTGTGAGGCCTTTCAGGCATATCATATCCCGAAGGGGCTCATGGATATCAAGAGGCGGAGTTCCTCTCCCTCAAGCAGTTGGGTAAGTCCGTGATGGACTACTCGCGGGAGTTCAATTATCTAGCCCAATATGCGCAGGAGGAAGTTGATACCGATCAGAAGAAGCAGAATCGGTTCATGAATGGGCTGACCGCCAAGATGCAAGATAAGCTCTCTGTTTGTGACTTCCCCGACTTCAATGTTTTGGTGAGTCGGGCGATTACTGTGGAGCACAAGATGAGAAGCCACCAAGAGGAGAAGAAGCGGAAGAGGGCGGTACAGTACTCAGCGGGTGGCAGTTCACAGCTGGCCCGAATTGCTCTTCCTCCACCTAGAGCACCTGCCCATGCGCTTTCCCTACCGGCTAGAGTGGCTTGTCCTCCTACTGCTGCTCCCCGGCCTCCACCGCCAACGCCGGGAGTGGAAGTGGGGGCGAGTTTAGGACCGGACCTATGCTATAACTGTGGGCGTGCTGGGCATTTCATCCGCGACTGTCCCTTTCCAAGGAGGGCAACAATTCCAACGCCCCAAGACCTCATGGCGTGACTGCACCACCTCCACTTCTTGGACCTACCCGTGGCCGCGTCAACTACGTGGATGCTGAGGCTATCCCCGAGGGCGCCACCGTGCTGACTGGTACGTTGTGCATTGAGGGACATGTTGCTAGGGTTTTATTCGACTCCGGGGCTTCTCAGTCCTTCATCCGCAAGGACTTTGCTATGCATCATCGATTGAGGATGAGTTGCAGCCACACCACATTCCTAATTGAAGCATTGAGTTCTAAGATTGTTGCGAATAAAGTAGTCCAAGAAGCAACTATGTTAATCCAAGGGGTTCCATTCCTTATCAACCTGCTGCTCCTTGACCTTCGTGGGATGGACATCATCTTGGGCATGAATTGGCTCACAAGGCAGCAGGCCATTCTAGATTGCTCTCGTCACTCCATCTCGCTCAAGGGACCGAAGGGCGATTGGCTGACTCTGCTTCTCGAGGATGGCGAGGCCACCCTTTGTTCCCTGAATGGCGCCGAAGTTGGAGAATTAGAGTCCATTCCAGTGGTTTCGGAGTACCCGGATGTGTTCCCAGCGGAACTGCCAGGGATGCCGCCCGATCGGGATATTGAATTCGTGGTGGAGCTTCAGCCCGGGACTGCCCCAGTTTCCAAGCGACCTTATAGGATGCCACCCAATGAATTGGCCGAACTAAAGACCCAGCTGAAGGAACTGATGGACAAGGGATTCATTCGCCCGAGCTCCTCACCCTGGGGCTGCTCAGCTCTCTTCGTGACCAAGAAGGATGGCTCCCTTCGACTCTGTGTTGATTATCGACCGCTGAACACAGTCACTGTCAAGAACAAGTACCCTCTGCCACGGATCGATATCCTGTTTGATCAGCTTGCTGGTGCACGAATGTTCTCCAAGATTGACTTCAGGCTTGGGTACCATCAAATCAAGATTCGAGCGGAAGATGTCCCAAAGACGGCCTTCTCCACCCGATATGGCTTATATGAGTACACTGTCATGTCGTTCGGTCTGATGAATGCACCGGCGTACTTCATGTACCTCATGAACTCCATCTTAATGGAGGGGCTCGACTCTTTTGTGGTCATCTTCATTGATGACATTCTCATCTATTCAGCCAATGAAGAAGAGCATGCGAAGCATCTTCGCATCGTTCTCGGGCGATGTCGGGACCCCGAATTTGCAAATCCGGACCCTCTGTGTATTCAACACTAGTCCAGGAACGCGCTAGTGCACACAGTCTTAACATCGGTAAATATCACAATCATACCATTCGATACTAATAAAGTACTTTTATTTAATTAAGCAAACTGGTTACTTGACCTTATGGCCAAGTCACAAATGTACGCCTCGCAGGGCGATACTTATTAAGAGAGAAATAGTAGCAGCGGAAAATCAAATAAGGTAACATCGTGGCGCCATCCAGTATACCACAGGCAACTGACTGGGCTCGCTCCCTACGTAGACGGATCCTCTTGGAGCTCCTCCTCCAAAGCTGGTGTATTCTCCTCCTCAACTGGTGTTGTAGGGTGGCAAGGGTGAGTACTTGGTACTCAGCAAGTCATGCACAGAATGCAGGCTAATATACTATATGCATGGCTTGGTACAAAGGAATAACTCAAGGTATATTTGCAGTAAATAGCATTGGACAAGTAATATAAGTAGATTCGAAAGCAGTAGAAATAAGTAAAGCATAAATAACTTTTCAAGAAGTTTGGTAAACATCTTTCCCATCCTAAACCACATTTCCATCAACTTCATTATTAATCCAGCCCAACCTTTCAAACCAAAGTTATTTTTGAGAAAATCTAACCCTTGACTGTAATTCCCGAGCGATGTCCAATACCGCGGACACGGCTATTCGAATAGATTCTACACTCTGCAGAGGTTATGCACTTTACCCACAAGATACAACAAACACCACAAAGGCGAAGTTCCCGTAATAAAGCCTTTCTGAGACTTCTAACAATACAAGTGGTCCTCCCGGTTATTGCGCACTAACCCTTCCCTTCGCTAAGGTGAAGTCTAGGCCAATCAACCGTTAGATGGGTACTGGCCTCACCCCAGACGCCCCCCGCACAACTTACACAAAGGGTGTAGTTGACCTCCTGAGGTCCCACAGTGCGTTATTAGCAACTTAGTCAACTAGGTCCGTCCCATTACGGACATGTGGTTGCACGTTAGACCAGTTCAAAGTCTTGCAAGGTTAAGTCCTTAGGGTGACCAGGCAAGACTACCCGAAGAACCAAATCAACACTCCCAATGCCACAACCGCCCACCTGATTACTCTTGCCACATGCCCTGGCCGAAATCGTTTATCAAACCCCAGCTTGATTACCATGCACCACGTGCCATCAACATCACATGATACCTTTCCAAAACAGGTTCAATATATCATTAAGTCAATATTAACATTTGATTATCCAAAATCATGTCATGAGCACGAAAGTGTGTCTAAGCGATACTACAACGGTCTAAACCCATGTTGGCAATTTAATAATGTCCAACTAGTAATCCACAACTAGGGTGACAAGGGGTCATGGCACATACTTAAATAATCAAGGTGTCATACAGCAAATTGGTACTTATCTAATCCCCCATGTTTAAATAAAGTACTTTCTATTTGAACTTAGCATGCAATAGGTTAAATCAAAATAGATTTCAAAATAGGATCAACATGGTCAAAGCACAACTTGCCTTCAAAAAGTACTTGTTCTTGGTCTTCTTGGTCTTGGGTTGGATCCTGAGTCAATACTTCTCCTTCGAATCCTTCCGGCACTTCAACGTCTACTCGTAAAGCGTGCAAATAGCAAATACACAAATAAATAATAGGCAAAAAGTGTCCAAACATCCAAATAAAATCCATAAACAGAGAGAACATAATTTTATGAATTTTTAGAAACTGGAATCGTCAAATTTGGAGTTAAAACGCAAAAGTTATGATTATTTAAAGTTTAAATAATCAATTAAATAATTTTACAGAGAAAAACTTTAGTCCAAAAATTAAATAAAATTCATATTTAGGTAGGTCTCAATTTTATACAAATTTAGAAATTTGAATCACTCAAATCGGAGTTGAAACGCAAAAGTTATAAGCGTTTGAAGTTTGAATCAAAATCTGAAATCATTATTTCGAATTAATAAATCATTTTCTTTTTCGGAAATTAATTATTGCGTCAGCCTGGACACGTGTCATCCTGTGATTGGTCCACAGTGACCTGCTGACGCCAAGATCGAACGGCCTCCATGATGACGCCAAGATGACGCCATCATGCCACGTGGCACCACTCTTTGCCGCCACGTGTCCGGCCCATGGATCGGGTCCACGGCGGCACGGCCCACGGTGGATCAAGGCGCACGGCTTGGTGCAGCTGACATGGGGGCCCGCATGACAGCGGCCCACGTGCGCTTGCACGCTGCGGCGCGCCTAGGCTACGTGGCAAGATCGTGTCTGTTGATTTGGAAATCAACGCCGCGATTAGATCCAGGTGTTAACACGTTGAAAACTACTCGATGATCGTGGGCCGCTCAATCTAGATCGGACGGTCCAGATCTAACCCTACGATAACACCGCTACGGCCTGAGGTGATCGTGGGCCGCTGATCTTGATCCAACGGTCCGGATCCAATCGGTTTGGAAGCACGTGACTCACCGCTACCGCTCGATCGGACCGGACGGCCCGTAAGCTTCAGATCGGTGATGGCGGCGGGGCTCGGGCTACCGGAGACGAGGACGGCGACCTTCCGTGCGGCATTTTCGAGGGTCTCCGGCGAGGTGGATGGTGCGGTCCGATGCGCCTTGCTCGTGCGGTTCCAGATCTAGGCTTCAACACGGCGGAGACGGCTTGACGGCGGTGGCGTGCGCACGAACCCGAAGCGAAGCCCTAACCCTACTACGGCGAGTAATTCCTCGGCCAAGATGGCGGCTCGGGCGGTGTGGCTTGGGGAAAAAGGGGCGGCGTCGAACGACGATTCTCGGGGACGGGTCCACGCCTTAAATACTGCCTCGATGTGCGCGCAAATTGGAACCCTAACCGTGTCCCGCTTGGTCACGGCGGAGCTCTCCGGCTGGGATTCGGAACGGAGACGATGGCTGGGGACCGTCCACGTGTCGCGATGAGCGGCTACGATTGCTCACGCGCGAACGGATCCGACCGGACTCGGGCTCGAGCCGGTGCGGTCCAATCCGGACCGTTGGATCCCGATCCAACGGCCGGATCGATGGTTAGAGTGGGTTTGGTCGAGTCGATCGCTCGGTCGGACTCGAGTCCGACTTCGGTTCCGACTTCGGTCGGATGAACAAGATTTCGACCGAGTTGAATTTCCAGCGATTTAATATTTAAAATAATTCCCAGTAATTCATTTAATTCATTAAAAATAGCAAAAGACTCAGAAAAATTCCAGAAAAATTCTGGAAAATATTTTAGGGTATTTGGGACTCAAATAAAATATTTCCAACAAAATTTTATTTGCAAAGTTTAATTCTTTAATTATTTCAAAATGGAATAAATTCAAATAAATTCCAAATAAATCCAAATAAATTCCAGAAAATTCCAAAAATTCACCAAAGTGCCAAATCACACATGAATTTAAGAAAAGCAAAATTTTGGGGTGTTACAGGCGACTCCGGGAACATCGCCTTTATGCCAAATTCAGTAAGTGTGAGTTTTGGCTGAAGGAGGTATCTTTCTTGGGACACGTCCTCTCTAAGCAAGGCGTCGCTGTTGATCCTAGTAAAGTGCAAGATGTTCTCAAGTGGGAACAGCCCAAAACTGTCACGGAGATCCGTAGTTTCCTTGGACTTGCTGGCTATTATCGCCGTTTCATTCAAGACTTCTCCAAGGTTGCCAAACCCATGACCGAGCTACTGAAGAAAGGTGCTAAGTTCAAATGGTCAGTGGGCTGTGAGCAAGCATTCCAGACTCTGAAGCTGTGCCTGACTACAGCTCCTGTCCTTACCCAACCTGATATCCACAAGCTGTTCGATGTGTATTGCGATGCATCAGGTGTCGGCCTTGGCTGCGTACTTATGCAAGAAAGCCGGGTTGTCGCCTATGCATCTCGGCAATTGAAACGCCATGAAGAGCACTACCCGACTCATGACTTGGAGCTGGCAGCAGTGGTCCACGCCTTAAAAATCTAGCGCCATTATCTCCTTGGGAACAAGTGCAATATCTACACCGATCACAAAAGTCTCAAGTACATCTTCACTCAAGCGGATTTGAACATGAGGCAAAGAAGGTGGCTTGAACTGATCAAAGACTACAATTTGGAAGTCCACTACCATCAGGTAAAAGCCAATGTGGTGGCGGATGCATTGAGTCGCAAGGCCCGATGCAATTGCCTCACTCTCCAACCTCGGAGTGCCACTCTCTGTGAGGAATTTCAGAAGCTTAGCCTGGAGATGGTTGAAGAAGGTTCCTTAGCTAATCTGGAGTTGAGTTCTATGCTGTTGGATCAGATTAGGGAAGCTCAAAAGGGGGACAGTGATGTTGCCCAAATATGCAGCAAACTGAGTTCCGGCCAAGCCACTGACTTCCATCTTGATGACTGTGGAACTTTATGGTTCGATGAGCGCTTGGTCGTCCCCGAGAACCAAGAATTGCGAAGAAAGGTTCTTGATGAAGCCCACAACTCCTTGCTCGCAATCCATCCGGGCAGTAACAAGATGTATCAAGACTTGAAGCAAAGGTTTTGGTGGACTCGCATGAAGCACGAGATTGCTCTCTATGTGGCTGAATGCAATGTCTGCAAAAGGGTGAAGGCGGAGCATCTTAAGCCAACCGGTACTCTTCAGCCGCTTCCCATTCCCAGCTGGAAGTGGGAAGATATTGGTATGGATTTCATCACCGGGCTACCAACGACTTCTTCGGGTCACGACTCGATATGGGTTATAGTCGATCGGTTGATGAAATCTACCCATTTCTTAGCCGTTCGTACCACCTATCGGGCCATGAGTTATGCGGAGTTATACATCTCCCGAATTGTATGCCTTCATGGGGTGCCCAAGCGAATAGTTTCAAATCGAGGCTCTTAGTTTGTCTCTCGGTTCTGGAGAAGTTTACATGAGGCATTGGGCACTAAGCTACTTCATAGCTCGGCATATCATCCGCAAACTGACGGCCAGACCGAAAGGGTCAATCAAGTCCTTGAGGATATGTTGAGGGCTTGTGTCCTATCTTATGGGAAGAAATGGGACGAATGCCTCCCATATGCCGAGTTTGCTTACAACAACAGCTACCAAACCAGCATCAAAATGTCTCCCTTCGAAGCACTCTATGGTCGAAGCTGTCGGACGCCCCTGAACTGGTCTGAGAGCGGGGAACGACCATTCTTTGGACCTGATGTGCTTAAAGCTGCGGAAGAGAAGGTGAAGACCATTCAAGAGAATCTAAGCGTAGCACAATCACGCCAGAAGAGCTATGCTGATCGCCGTAGGAGACCTCTCTCCTTCGACGTGGGTGATTATGTCTATCTGAAGGTGTCTCCTCTCCGGGGCACCTGTCATTTCGGAGTTAAGGGGAAATTGGCACCTCGCTACATAGGATCTTTTCAAATCCTTGCGAGGCGCGGTCAAGTGGCGTATCAGCTGGAGCTTCCTCCTTCTCTAGCGATGGTCCACAATGTCTTCCATGTATCCCAATTGAAGAAATGCCTCCGTACTCCCTTCGAGTCACTGGAGGTGGATGAACTCGAAGTTCAGCCTGAACCTGATCTGTCCTACCAAGAGCATCCTATTCGGGTTTTGGATGAAGCTGAACACAAAACCCATCGGAGAACTCTCAAATTCTACAAAGTTCAGTGGAGTAATCACACTGAAAATGAAGCCACTTGGGAACCTGAAGATCGTTTGAGGACCGAGTATCCCGAGTTTTTCCATGCCATGTAAGTACCAGTGTACAGTTCTTCGCCATTCAAGGCATATCGATTAGTACGCGACCGTGCTGTCCATCTACGTTCTATTCTGCCTATGCATTTGTTATGAATCTCAGGGCGAGATTCCTTTAAGGGGGGAGGGTTTGTCAAGGCCCCAATTTCAAAAATTCTGGGAAATCCGGAGTATCTGGATTAAACATCCAAAATGTCCGGATATAACATGGAGTATCCGGATGAATCATCCGGAGTATCCGAACTGGGTCTACCAAAAGCTCTAACCCAGAATGTCCGGATTAAATGTCTGGAGTGTCCGGATTGGGTTGAACGAACACCCCAACCCGAAGTATCCGAACTAATTGTCCGTAGAGTCCGGACTTAGCGGGGGGTTGAGTATAAAGGACCCGTTTTTCTTGGTTTCTCCACCATTTCTTCTCCTCCCCATTTGCTCTCCACTCCTTGGTGCGTCTCTCCTCCACCCCAAGCTCATCACCGGCGACTCCCCCCGGCCGGCGTCCTCCCGTGCTCCTCCCCGATGACTTCCTCACCCCGGCGTCCTCAAGATCCTCTCCAAGCCGACGTCCTCCTTCCTCTACCTGGCTTCCCCTCCTTCTCCACCCTCCTTGAAGGTGAGACCTCTTCTTGGAGTTGATTCATGGGTTCTTCGGTTCTAGGGCGTCCATGGAAGTAGATTTGGGGCTTGGTCTTGTAGTTTGAGGTTGGGGGTAAGCTTTGGAGTGTTAGGGTTTTTGGTGGGTGGTTGGATTTTGGGGTGGTGTGAGCAATGCTTGGATTTAGGGTGAGAGATCGGGGTTAGATGATGTCGTTCTAAGCATTGGATTAGGTTTTGTTTGGAGTTTTTAGAGGTGGGCGTCGTTTTGTCGTGTTTGGGCTAGCTCAGAGCTTGCTTTACCGAGTGTAGGAAAGTCATAGATCGGGCCCTCGCGAAGTAGTAAAGATTGGGAGCATGCCAATCTTGCGAGCCATTTTTCCATGTCCTGGATCATCCGGATTGTCCGGATAAATTGTCCAGAATGTCCGGCTTATCCGGATGCAGATATAAAACCCGACTGTCGGGTTGGTGATCTGTGACTTCGCTTGATTTAAATCGGCTCTGTTGTTTTTCGGTGGGGTTTTCATTTGTGTTTCATTTCATTTGCATCGCATGCATCTTATTCATGCATTGTACTCGTGTAGAGAATGAGACCGCGGTGACTGACATGGCCGTGGTCGAGGGGATTGCCGAAGAGCAGGGTGTTGTCGGTACATAAGCAGAAGCATCGGGCAAGCACCTAAGCATATTCAACCCTACTTGTAATTCTATTTTTGTGAATGAACTGCTTATTGGGTGTTTAAGTATGCATTAGGAGTCGAATTGGGGAACTGAAAGTAGAACCTAATTGATGCACTTATCTTCCTTGGAACTTGTTAAACATCTCCTTTGGAGCTAGTTTATGGGTAATTACATGTGTCCATGCTTAGTTTGGCTTAGGTGTCGGGTATGGGCCAAGTGGTGGATGGTTCCACCGCTTGTGAGTTTTTACTTCATAATCATTTGGTTACAATGGTTATAGTTGTGAGGAGAAATGGAAATTGACATGAGACCGGGCAAGAGGTTGGTTCACTTGGGTGTGGAGACTCAAGTGTGGTAGTCTCGCTTGTGTCGGTTGAGGACCGATCCGTTGTTTGCCCTTTGATCGAGCACACTTTGTTGATCGCATGCCGAAAATGGGCCGGTAAGCTATTCTTTCATCGCATGCTATTCGATGGGCCATACCCTCATGCGGTTGGATGTGGTTGAGGGCGAGGCTTAGGCCGATGTTCAAGGGTGCTAGGTGCTCGGACCGCATGAAGATGCCCCAACGAATTGGTATGGATGGGAGGAGGGTTGACATGAGGTTCTTTGTGGCACATGTCGTGCGATTGATGATCCCCTGCAGGGTGAATAAGCGATTCGAATTGCCGCACTCTCGGATATGAGCACGCTTGATCTTAGCACACTTCAACGTAGTAAGAACTTGAACTTAATCTTGGTTGGTTGTGGTGGTGATACTTGTTTATGTTGACACTTACTTTACCTTAATTGCAAAGGTTCAGATTTCATTTTAGTAATAGGGGCTGTCTATAAATGCTAAGAAATTGGTGAACTGGGTAGTGGAATGTAATTAAACAACAAAGTTAAGATTTTCCGCACTTGTACCTTAAGCTTGAATCCTTGCTACATCCAAATGCATATTTCTTTCGAGTCGGTCATATATGGACCATGGGTAAGTCTTGCGAGTACCTTCTGTACTCATGCTTTTGCTTCGTGGTTTTTAGGTGAGGATCCAGACGGATGTGAGTTTTGTCCGTACTGCCTCTCGGTGACCGGGCGGGGCACCGAGTAGAGGCTCCCTACGCCGTCGTACACGCCCGGGAGTGTTCAGAGGCAGAATACTTCTTGAGATGTTTTACTTTTGGGTCTAGTTTAATAGATGGGGGTTCTTTTGTTGTGTAGTTAGTTTCAAAACTATGTCATTTCTGTCCTTGGATACTTGGTTTCTTTTGCAGCGAACAATTGGTGTATGTTGTTGCTCTCCTCGTATTTGTGATGCTTTTATATGTTCTTTGGCCCTTGTGCTTCGTTGTTGCTGGTTGTGGTCGTGGGGTTTTGTCTTTGTGCTGTGGTGTTCTTGTTGTGTTGGTTAGTCTTGCTTCCGCACACGTGTCTGGTTGTGGGGTTTTGAGTTCGTTGCCCCCTTTATGAAAATTGAGCTGATATGGCATTGGAAACCGGTATGTGGGGATCCTGGGCGAGCTTCGGGTCGCATACCGGGGGAATACCGGGATTGTTGTCGATTTATTCGAAGGAGCTCACCGTCGTCTCAGTTGAGCTTGGGTGCTAACACTACGAGCGCCCTCGGCGATCCGCTGTTAGCCTCCAAATCCGATGGGTACGACCGAGTCTTCAAATAACCCAAGGATGGTCTGGGCGGCTCCTCTCATCTATGTCATCAACAAAGGTTTTCTCTTGATTTGCCATGAGCATGGCTCTACATCGATGTCTAGGCGAGACTAAGAGGACGATGCAAGTGGGGTGTCTCATCCATGGCATCATTATCGTCTATCTTGGCGAAATGTGCCTCTGCTGGTGCATTGTCTTTTGCATTCTTCTTGGCCTGATATGCATTATGTTGAGATACGCGGTATGCTACGCTGATACAAATTACAATTTTTCTACCGCATAACTAGAAAGCTACTCGCAAGAAGGGGATCATAGATCAGATTACCACTAGACACGCAGTTGCGAAAGCCTTCACGCGTTGATGCAGTGGATCGTCCTCTCCATGCCGCAATCGCCGCGTCGATGAAGTGGATCATCCTTCACTCCACAGTCGTCGCGTCGGTGAAGTGGATCATACTTCCCTTGCCGCAACTCTCGCATCGAAGAAGTGGTTCGTCCTCTCCACACCGCGATCGTCGTGTCGATGAAGCAATTCGTCCTCTCTAAGCTGCAGTCACAGCAGCGTCACCACAATAGTCCACACGTCCGGGGATGGAACGCCGTTCATCGGCGTGCAAGCACCGTGTCGCTCGGCAAGGGCAACGAGAGGTGGAGGCTAGGGTTTTGGACAAAAATTTGTGATGCACGCCCACCCTTCTCATCTCCTTATATAGCCATGCGACGAAACCCTAAGCTAGGGCCCATCAGTGCGTTAAGCCCACAAGGTCAATTAATTATGGATCGAATATGAATTAATGCGTCCCAACCCGTTAAGTGTGTGATCCTGACCCTGTAGGTTCATGTACATTTGGACATAGATTTGAAAAACTCTTTTCCAATCCAATAGTCAGTAGCGGCTCCTTGCAGGGCACGCCAACTCCCAAACGATATGATCAAATCGTACTGAACCTTTCAAAAGTACTAATGTAATAATCCTATTGCCAAGCTATATGAAGATTGAACTCAAGGCAAGAAGCATGCCATCCTTTGACAATTCAATCCATCTCTCGTATCCGTGATATGTTAATAAGTTGTGATTAACTCCTCAATCACGGCATGGCCATGCACTTCCTTAATCATATCACACGAGTGGCCTAGACCTATATCTCCATTACACTAGAGTGGTAAATTCCATCTTGACTGCTCACTTCCCTCTGCATGTTTCATAGTAAACATGAAATCAACCTTTATAACTATCCAGTTAGGAAATAGTGTTTGGTAACCCCAAGGTAAACTATTACTCATGTAGGGAATGTGACAATCTCAGGTCTAAGGATCATACATCTACTATGTATGAGATACACTGATGACACATAAGAATGTAACATTCTCGCAGTGTCCCATTGTGAGTCTATCTAACCCATGTTCTTCAACATGCATTCACAATGTATTGATGATATCTTCATATCCCATGATCTATGAAACATGATCATCTATCAGTATGTCGGGACCCGAATTTGCAAATCCGGACCCTCTGTGTATTCAGCACTAGTCCAGGATCACGCTAGTGCACACAGTCTCAACATTGGTAAATATCACAATCATACCACTCATTAATAATAAAGTACTTTAATTAGATAATCAAACTGGTTGCTTGACCTAAAGGTCAAGTTTACAAATATACGCCTCGCAGGGCGAAACTTATTAAAAGAGAAATAATAGCAGCGGAAAAAGTAAGATAACATCGTGGCGCCATCCAGTATACCACAGGCAACTGACTGGGCTCGCTCCCTAGTTAGACGGTTCCTCTTGGAGCTCCTCCTCCAAAGCTGGTGTAGACTCTTCCTCAACTGGTGTTGTATTGTGGCAAGGGTGAGTACTTGGTACTCAAAGAAGTCATGCAATGTAATGCAGCTAATATACTACATGCATGGCTTAATACAAAGGAGTGGCTCAAGGTATATTTGCGAAACAAAGCATTTAACAAGTATCATAAGTAGTTTCAAAGCAAGAAAACAAGTATAACATTAATAACTTTTCCAGGAGTTAAATAAACATCTTCCCCATTCCTAGTCCACATTTCCATCAACATCATCTATTAACCAAACCAAACCTTCCAAGTCCAAGTTGTTTTCACGAAAGTCTAACCCTTGACTGTAATCCCCGAGCAGTGTTCAATACCGCAGACACGGCTATTCGAATAGATTTTTCACTCTGCAGAGGTTATGCACTTTACCCACAAGATACAGCCAAACACCACAAAGGCGAGTGATCGTAACAAAGCCTTTCGGAAACGGCTAACTACGCAAGTGAACCTTTCCGGTTTTTGCCCTACACCATCCCTTCCCTTAACAAAGGCGAAGTATGGGACCGACATACCGTTGGACGGGTACCATGCCATCACATCGGTACGCTCCCCCTTCAAGCTACACAAAGGGTGTAGTTGACTCCCGAGGTATCACATGCAAGTTATTAGTAACTTACTCAACTAGGACCGTCCCATTCTGGTCAAGTGGTTGCACGATTAACTCAGTTCAAAGGCTTGCAAGGTTAAGTCCTTATGTTGACCAGGGCAAGACTACCCAAAGAACCAAACCATCACTCCCGATGCCACAACTGGCCCACCCGATCATTCTTGCCACATGCCCTGGTCCAAATCTAATTATCAAACCCCCAGTTGATTACCATACACCACGTGCCATCAACATCACAACACATGATACCTTTTCCAAAATAGGTTCAATATATCATTAAGTCAGTATTACCATTTGTTTGTCCAAAAACCATGTCATGAGCACGTAGCAGGTCTAAGCAATATACTACAACGATCTAAATTCCCATGTTGGCAATTTATTAATGTCCAACTATTTAATCCTCAACTAGGGTGACAAAGGGTTCATGGCATTCAATTATCTATGTCAAGGTGGCATACGGCAATTAGGTAATTAACTAATCTCCCAAAATTAATTAAAGCATTTTATAGATGAACTAGCATGCAATAATTTAAATCAAATTAATTTCAAAATGGGATCAACATGGTCAAAGCACAACTTGCCTTCAAAAAGCACTTGATCGTCGTCCTGAGCTGGCTCCTGGGTCAACACTTCAACTTCGAAGCCTTCGGGCACTTCGACGTCTACTCGTAACGCGTGCAAATAGCAATAAATGAATAAAACAGTAGACAAAAAGTGTCCAAACATCCAAATGAAGTCCAGAAACAGAGAGAGCATAATTTTTTGAATTTTTAGGAATTTGAATCGGCGAAATCGGAGTTAAAACGCAAAAGTTACAAGCGTTTAAAGTTTAAATAATCAATTAAATAATATTCCAGAGAAAAACTTTGGTCCAAAAATTAAATAAAATTTACCATTGGGTAGATCTCAATTTTATACAAATTTAGAAATTTGAATCACTCAAATCGGAGTTAAATTGCATAAGTTATAAGCGTTTGAAGTGTGAAATCATATTTGAATTCATTAAACCGAATTAAATAAATTATTTATTTTTCGGAAAAAGATTTATTGCGTCAGCAGTGACACGTGTCAGCACCTGATTGGTCCACGTCAGCCATGCTGACGTCAGCACCGGCCGAACCTCACGATGACGTCAGCATGACATCATCGTGCCATGTGGCGCCTCGAGCGCCACGCTTGCGCCGGCGCAAGATGGACCCCGTCCACGCGGCGCGTTCCACCGATGCCGTACATCGACAGCGGGCCCGCTGCCGGCCGCTTGGGCTCACACCTGAAGCGCACTGACATACATGGGCCTCCTCGACATGCGGGCCCCGCGTGTCAGAGACACATCCCACGCGCGGGCGCTGACCGCGCTGACCACGACGGTCGGCCTCCCGGCCACGTGGCGCGATCTCGGCCGTTGATTTGAAAATCAACAGCCCAGATTCGATCTGGTTTCATGTGTTTGGGGTGAATGCGGTTAATCCGGACCATTGGATCTCGATCGGACGGTCGAGATCCAATCAAACGCGTACAAACGGCTAACGCTAACCGTACGATCTAGATCTAATGGCTGAGATTGGATCTGGGGTTCGCACGTGAATCTTACCCGCGGATGACGTGGCGAAATCTGGGCCCTTGGATGGAGATCCGATGGCTGAGGGAGCTCGGGGTCCGGCGATGGCGCGGCGGCGCTGCGATGGCCGAAGCCGAGGACGATGACCACGCTAACGGCGCTGCGGGGCTTCTCCGACGAGGTGAGTGGTACTCACGGACGCGTCTCGACCTCTCGGTTCCGGATCTGGGCTCAACGGCGGCGGGGGACGGCGAACGGCGGCGGAAATCGACGAAAACCGCGGCGGAACCCTACATCAACTACGGCGAGCTCTCGCGGGCAAACGGCGGCGGCTTGGGCGACGTTGTCTAGGGCTACGGGTGCGCACGGGAGAGGTGGTCCCGACACGGTTGGCGGCGCTTTAAATAGCCCCTCGATGTCCGTGAAACACGCGGAAAACAAGGTCCCATGCACGGGCGGCGGCGGAGTCCGGCGGCGACACAGAGAGGGCAATGTGGCTCAACGTGAGCCGTTGGATCTCGATCCAACGGTCACGTGGTTAGGGTTCGGCCGAGCGAGTTCGGCTCGATCACGTGGCTCGGGTCGGACTCGAATTCGAGTCTGACTCGGACTCGGTCGGATGAACAGTAAAACATGGTTTTGATTTTCCAGCGATTAAATATTAAAATAATTTCCAGAAATTCATTTAATTCAAGAAAAATAGCAAAATACTTAGAAAAATTCCAGAAAAATTATGGAAAATATTTTGAAACATTTTGGACCCAAATAAAATATTTCCCATAAAACTTCATTTGAAATTTTTATTTCTTTAATTATTTCAATATAGAATAAATTCAAATAAATTCTAAATAAATTCCAAAAAATTCCAAAAATTCACCAGAGTGTAAAATAACATCTAATTTCATGAAAAGTAAAAATTGGGGTGTTACACAGTACATGTGCTATCTATTCATCGTTGTCCTCTACGACGATATCCGATCAGAGATATTTATAGAATTATATCAACAAGTAAAGAGTTTCATAAGCAAGTCCCATACTTGATGATCAATATAATGATATACATTCATTGGACCAATAATTATATTATTATTCATAAACATAGTCATGCTATAATCATCTATATGACTGTCTTAAGGGCATAACACTAACACATCGATGACATCCTTAGGTTCCCGACATATCTTTGACCAATGTCCCTAAGTACCACACCTAAAGCACGTCTGGTTCTGCTGTCCATATGGCTTAGTGGGTGGCTTCTCCTTGCCATTCTGCTTCTCGTGGGCATTGGACTTTCCCTTGATCGGATTATTCTCTTTTCCACCCTTCTTGCCCCTCTTCCTCTGAGTGGGCTTCTTCACCTTGTAGCTATTGGCATTGACTTCTATACCAATGCCTCTTCTAGGTGGTTGTGAGACAGTTTTTGCAAAGAACATCATCTTGTGACTCCGCAACTTGCATAACATCAATCAGTTCGCAATACTCCTTGTATGCATTCTGACGATAGCTGCGAGCACTCTAGATAGCACTGGGGTGAAAGGTGGAAAGAGTTTTCTCAATCTTCTCTTTGTCAGTGATCTTCTTGCCATATAGAGAGAGATTGGTACAAATTCTGTGAAAGACAGAATTGTACTCGGCCACTATTCTGTAGTCCGCAAACCTCAGGCAAACCCAATCTTGCTGTGCTTGGGACAAGATGGTGTACTTGAGTTTTTTGAACTGCTTCTAGAGTGCAGTCTATAGCTCAAGTGCACTCCCCTTAGCCATATATTCATTATTTAAAGTGGCTGAGAGGTGATGCCTAAGGAAGTGCAAAGCTTGATCGTTTTGTTCGGCAGTAGGTTGCTCGTCCTTCGAGGACCCTAAGCCGATAGCAGCTCGGAGCATCTTGCTCCCAAGCATGATCTTCACATCGGATGCCCATGTGAGATAGTTCTGACCATGCAAAGTCAGTTCTTCAAATTCACGGTTGACAATGCCAGACATCTGCATATTCACAAGATTCCTCCATTAGATTACTGCGTGCAATCTATTTAGAGAGTGGTTGCTAGATTCATAAAAATACATAATTAAGTTCTCATGATTTTCTAGTAAACTAAACAAAGCAATAACTGCAAGATTCGTAAATATTCATAAAAGCGGTAATAGAAGGCTAACGGAAAATAAAACCAGAGCCAAAATATGAATCAATGCGCCAACATGATTTTCTGGAATTTTCTAGAAATTTTCATAATTTTTCTATCAATTTTTTGAATTACTATTGCATTTTTTTTGGGCAAAGTGGTAATTTCCCCTCCCACCTTTCCTTTTCAGTTTTAATCGGATTAATTCTGGACTTCGAGTTCGATCGAGGCCGATCGGCCTCTTTGGCGCTAACGGAGACCGGGGTGCGTGTCCGGCGGGGAGCAGGTGTTGCCGGCGGACGCGCGGCTTCGGGCGCACAGCCTCGCGCAGGGAGAGGAACCGTCGGGGCGGGGAGTGAGGCGTCGGCCGAGCGACGCGTGGTGGGGCGTGGCTTCAAGTTGGCACGACCGATGCTGGTTCAGGCCTAAGGCGGCCGGGCCGAGGGTCGAGATGCAACGGCGACCCATGGGGCTGCGCGCGCGGAGACCGAGGAGCCCGACTATAGCAGGCGCAGGTGTGACCATGCGCGGCTTTGAAAGTGCATCTAGGCCCCTCATTTTGTTTTGGTGATTAATGATGACACAATTAAAGAGATCTAACGTTTCAAACAAGAGTAATGCAGATCTTGAGATCATATCAAGCTCGGAATGGGATTGGACGCTCCTACGTACTTTAAAATTCAAGAAGACGGCATCAAGACGAAGACTTGTAATTTCTATTTTGATTTGAGTCTTAAGGATAGCCGTACTATTAAGAGGATACTACGGAAAATCGTTTTTAGGATGTGCATGTGCTCAAGGTCAAAACTTGCATACAAACTAGCACTCAAATACTTGCATTTTCCAAAAACATGAATTCCAACCGAGCCATCTAACTCGGAGAGTCCGGAAATTTAGTCCGGAGTATCTGGACTCAGTCCGGAGTATCCGAACATTTTGTCCGGAGTCTCCGGGTTAACTCCTTCGGCCAAAATTTGAATTCCAGAGAGTCCGGAGAGTTCGGACAATCCGGAGTATCCGGGTTAATTGTCCGGAGTCTCCGGACAGTTCAAAAAGGGGTCAAACGGCTAGTTTTCAAAAAGGGTATTTAAAGCCACCTCTCCCCTCCAACGGCTAGATCGAATCTCTATTGAGCTCATTCATTGCAGCATTCAAGCCATCTCTAACACTCTAAAAGCATTCAATAGAGCCCTCTCTTCCTCCCACCTTTAGATTTGGTTGTTGATCTCTTTTGGTGAGGAGAGGAAGAACAAAAGTGCTAGGTGCATTCATTTCAAGTTCTTGAGCACTAGTTCATCCTCCAAGCGATCTTTCGTGGTATTATTACTCTTGGAGGTTGAAGGTCTCCTAGACGGCTAGGAGTCACCAGGAGCACCCGACGCGTGTGGTGTGCCCTGGTCGTTTGTGAAGGCGAGTCTCGCCTCCGAAAGGAAAGAGACAAGAAGTGAAGCCGGCGAGTGCATTTGTGCAACACCGGGAGGAAAGCGGGTTGAAAGAGACCCCGGCTCAAGTGCGACCGAGCCACCTCAACGGAGACGTAGGATTCCCTTCAAGAATCCGAACTTCGGTGAAAAATCGCGTCTCTCTCTTTCTCTTTTACTTCCTAGCTTAGCTTGTGTGGATTTGTCTTTGTAAAGCTTGGATCTAGCTCATTGCTTAGCTTTAATTCAAATCCATATTAGCTTTTGATCTAGGTTGCTCTTGCTATCTTTTTTTGTAGTTTCTTGTGCTAGATAGAGTAACTCTAGTTGCGTTCCCGAGCCAGCTAACCCAGAGTATCCGGATAAAATACCGGACACTCCGGACAAGCCGAAGTATCCGGATAAAATACCCGGAGACTCCGGATTGACCAGCTCGGCCAGATTTTATTCCGCTGCGATTTTTTATTACGCCTATTCACCCCCCCCCTCTAGGCGACATCTTCAGTCCTTTCAATTGGTATCAGAGCCAAATCTCCTTTATTTTGGCTTAACCGCTTGGAGAATTAAAGATGTCTGAAATAGAGAAGGTTACCGAGACCCATGGCCAAGAGAAAGCCACGGGTTCCGGTATAGGGGTTGCAATTCCTTTAGATTATTCCTCTTTTGGAGTCTCAAACTCCTCATCTTATGTCTCCGTCTCGTCTGGCCGAGCGCCTCATTTCGATGGCACTCGCTATGCGGCATGGAAACACAAGATGAAGATGCATTTGAGATCACTTCATCCTTGTATTTGGAAGATTGTTGAAACAGGTTTCAAGCCCGCCAATCCCAACAATCTCACCTCCGAAGAAGACAAAGCTAAACACTTCAACAACTTGGCCGTCAATGCCTTGTTCAATGCTTTGAGCGACTCCGAGTTCAACCGGGTCGATGGCCTCGACAATGCAAAGGCAATTTGGGAAAGACTAATTGTAACACATGAGGGAGTGTCAAGTGTTCGTGAATCAAAGATAGAGCTCATCATTGGAGAACTAAGCCGATTCACGCTAGAAGAAGGAGAATCTTCCACTAAGATGTTTGATCGCTTGATGGTGCTAGTAAATCAAGCTAAAGAACTTGGAAGCACCGAACTCACCGACAAAGCCATTGTCAAGATCATCCTCCGAGTGATCACCCCCACCAACCACAATCTTGTTCAACTCATTCGCGACCGGCCAAACTTCAATACACTCACTCCTCATGACGTGATTGGCCGGTTGATGATGGATGAGATGATGGTCAAAGAAGCGGAGGTGGTGGAGGAGCTCAAGTCCGGTAAGAAGAAGGGCATTGCTTTGAAGGCCGTCAAAGTAGCTCAAGAAGTGGAGGAAAGCTCAAGTGATGAAGAAGAATCAAATGGGCCGCTTACAAATGAAGACATGGCCTTACTAGTAAGAAGATTCAACAAGTTCCTCAAGAAGAAATGATACAAGCCGGGTAGTCACTCCAAAAGCTACGGCAACAAGTCAAGAGGAAGACACTCAACTAGAAAGTGCTATGAGTGTGGAGAACCCGGCCATTTCATTGCCGAGTGTCCTCACAAAGAGAAGAAGGAGGATAAGCCGTACAAGAAGGACAAGTTCCGAAAAAGGACAAGGACAAGAGCAAGAAGTACAAGGGCAAGGGTCACGCATACATTGGCAAGGAGTGGAACTCCGACTCCTACTCCGAGTCCGAGTCCGAGTCCAACTCCGACAATGAAGGAGGACTTGCCACCGTCGCCATTGCTACTCCACCGACAAAGTCGAAGAGCCTCTTCGACAACTTGAGCGACGGAGATGAAGATGCTCCAATGTGCCTTATGGCAAAGGGGCACAAGGTATCATCTAAGAGTCCTATTCATTCCATTGTTGATTATAGCTTAGATGATTGTGATGATGCTAGTGATGATGAGGAAGTAGCATTTAAGTCTATGAATGATTTTGATGTTAAGAAATTAGACTTGCTACTTAAGGATAGTGAAAGATTGGAGGAGGTTGTTGAGCAAAAGGAAGCTATTCTCGAAGCTCAAGAAGATCTCCTTATTTTTGAAAAGGAGAAGAACCTTGAGCTAGAAAAGAGCTTAGCCTTTGAAAAGAAAAAGAATGAGTACTTGGTCAAAAGCTCAAACTTGACCAAGAATGAAGTAATTAGTCTTGAGATCACCAATGCTTCACTCTTAGAGCAACTTGCTCAAGCAAAGGATGCTTGCAAGGCTCTTGAAGTGAAGCTTGTTGATCTGTCGAATAAAGCTTCTACCTCAATCAACAACTCCAATATTTCATTTCCTTCAACAAGCAACGGTTGCGCTAGATGCTATAATGTTGATGTTGCTACTTGTGCTACTAACCGTGAGACTTTGAAAGTCTTGGCTCATGAAAATGAGAAGCTTAAGGTGATGCTTGAAGATGGACTTCAAAAGTCCTACAAGGCAAGCAAGGGTTTAGAGGAGTATCTCGGTAAGCGCCAAGGTAATCCTAAGAGGCAAGGGCTTGGGTATGTTCCGCCAAAGGGCAAAAAGAGCAACATTCTTGTTGCTCCTTTAAGCGAGCCTATTCACTTTGTAAAAGGCGAAGGAACATCCAAGCACAAAGCTCACTCCGAGTTCTTTGCTTCTTATGTGCTTAAAAAGACTAACCTTGGTCGTGTAGTTGCTTATCATATTGGGCGTAAGCCGAGAAATACTCCTTTTGTTCGTTCTATTTGGGTCCCAAAATCGCTTGTTACTAACGTGCGCGGACCTAACCAAGTTTGGGTACCAAAGAGCAAAAACTAAATGTCTTTTTGTAGGCCTATATGTCTGGTGGAACAAGTTGGATCTTGGATAGCGGATGCACGTATCACATGACCAGAGAAAAGGCAATGTTTGCGCATTTGGATGTGAATGGATCAAATAGCGAAAGTGTAACACCCCAAAATTTTGCATTTCTTAAATTCATGTGTGATTTGGCACTTTGGTGAATTTTTGGAATTTTCTGGAATTTATTTGGATTTATTTGGATTGTATTTGAATTTATTCCATTTTGAAATAATTAAAGAATTTAATTTTGCAAATAAAATTTTGTTGGAAATATTTTATTTGAGTCCCAAATACCCTAAAATATTTTCCAGAATTTTTCTGGAATTTTTCTGAGTCATTTGCTATTTTTAATGAATTAAATGAATTTTAAAATTATTTTAAATATTAAATCTGGAAAATCGAACCAGCCTACATCGCTCATCCGATCAGAGTGAGTCGACTCGAGTTCGAGTCCGACTGAAAGCCACGTGACTCGATCGAACCCACTCGCCGAAAGCCTTAACCGCGTGACCGTTGGATTCGGATCCAACGGCCACGATTGAGCCACGTCACCGACCCCGCGCACGAACGAGCTAGCCAGCTCGCCTGAGTCCGACCCGGAACCAAACTCGAGCACCGGGGGATCTCGATCCAACGGCCGTCTGTGCCACGCCACCCTACCGTCGCCGCGGACTCGCCGCCGCAGCGAGAGGACCTCGGATTCCGCTGCGTTTCACGGACGCCGAGGCCCTATTTATTGCGCCGCCACCGTGTCGGGATCGCCGCTTCATTGCGCACCCTTAGACCTAGATAACGTCGCCTGAGCCGCCGCCGTTGAGCCGCAATCGCTCGCCTGAGTTGCCTCTTCCCTCCGACGTTGTTATTTGCCGATTGCTGCCATCTCCGTCGTCCTCCGCCGCCAGTTGTGCCCGAATCCGACTCCTCGCGTCGGCGCACCGAGCTACCTCTCACTCACGGAAGCGCCAAACGCCGTCGGCTAGGTCGCCGTCCCTCGCCGGTGAGCCGGCCGCGCAAGCCATCGCTGCTCGTTCGAGCTCCACGGTAGTCGGATCTTCATCCAACGGTCCAGATCACGCCACGTCACCCCGGTGAGTTTCCACGTTGAAAATCCTAGATCCAATCTCAGCCGTTAGATCTAGATCCAACGGTCCGAAATCAATGCGTTAATCAAAACGCGTCAACACTAGATCCAATCCGCGCCGTTGATTTTCAAACCAACGGCCGAGATTGCGCCACGTGTCGGGAAGTTGGACCGACGCGGCCGGGCCAGACGCTGGACGCCGACACTGGGCCCGCATGTCGGGCCGTGTCCCCAGCCTGCGCCGACGCCAAGCAATGACGCCACCCATGGGACCCACCTGCCAAGATCGTGGTCGAGCCCCGCCGACGCCAAGAAGGACGCTATCCGAGGCGGACCCACATGTCAGCGACACGTGGATCCGTGGACCGAGTCCACGGTAGACCCGAGCCGAGCGTGGACCAAGTCTATGGACCGGCTGACGTCAGCCAACCAATCAGCGGTTGCCACGTGTCCAGGCTGACGCAATAATTAATTTCCGAAAAAGAAAATGATTTATTAATTCGAAATAATGATTTCAGATTTTGTTTCAAACTTCAAACGCTTATAACTTTTGCGTTTCAACTCCGATTTGAGTGATTCAAATTTCTAAATTTGTATAAAATTGAGACCTACCTAAATATGAATTTTATTTAATTTTTGGACTAAAGTTTTTCTCTGTAAAATTATTTAATTGATTATTTAAACTTTAAATAATCATAACTTTTGTGTTTTAACTCCAAATTTGACGATTCCAGTTTCTAAAAATTCATAAAATTATGTTCTCTCTGTTTATGGATTTTATTTGGATGATTGGATACTTTTTGCCTATTGTTTATTTGTGTATTTGCTATTTGCACGCTTTACGAGTAGACGTTGAAGTGCCGGAAGGATTCGAAGGAGAAGTATTGACTCAGGATCCAACTCAAGACCAAGAGCAAGTACTTTTTGAAGGCAAGTTGTGCTTTGACCATGTTGATCCTATTTTGAAATCTATTTTGACTTAACCTATTGCATGCTAGTTCAATTAGAAAATACTTTATTTAAATATGGGGGATTAGATAAACACCAATTTGCTGTATGACACCTTGATTATTTAAATATGTGCCATGACCCTTGTCACCCTAGTTGTGGTTTACTAGTTGGACATTATTAAATTGCCAACATGGGTTTAGATCGTTGTAGTATACTGCTTAGACCTGCTACGTGCTCATGACATGATTTTGGACAATCAAATGTTAATATTGACTTAATGATATATTGAACCTGTTTTGGAAAGGTATCATGTGATGTTGATGGCACGTGGTGCATGGTAATCAACTGGGGTTTGATAAATAGTTTTCGACCGGGGCATGTGGCAAGAGTAATCAGGTGGGCCAGTTGTGGCATTGGGGATGTTGATTTGGTTCTTCGAGTAGTCTTGCCCTGGTCACCCTAAGGACTTAACCTTGCAAGCCTTTGAACTGGGTCTAACGTGCAACCACATGTCTCAGAATGGGACGGACCTAGTTGACTAAGTTGCTAATAACGTACCTGTGGGACCTCAGGAGGTCAACTACACCCTTTGTGTAAGTTGTACGGGGGAGCGTACCGGGGCTGAGGCCAGGTACCCATCTAACGGTTGATTGGCCTAGACTTCGCCTTAGCTAAGGGAAGGGTTAGTGTGCAATAACCGGGAGGACCACTTGTATTGTTAGAAGTTTTCGAAAGACTTTGAAACTGGAACTCGCCTTTGTGGTCTTTGACAGAATCATGTGGGTAAAGTGCAAAACCTCTGCAGAGTGTAGAATCTATTCGAATAGCCGTGTCCGCGGTATTGGACATCGCTCGGGAATTACAGTCAAGGGTTAGATTTTCTCAAAAATAACTTTGGTTGGAAAGGTTGGGTTGAATTAGTAATGATGTTGATGGAAATGTGGTTTAGGATGGGAAGATGGTTGTTAAACTTCTTGAAAAGTTATTTATGCTATACTTGTTTCTACTGCTTTCGAATCTACTTATGTTACTTGTCAAATGTCAAGCTTATCGCAAATATACCTTAAGCCATTCCTTTGTACCAAGCCATGCATATAGTATATTAGCCTCGCATTCTGCATGACTTGCCGAGTACCAAGTACTCACCCTTGCCACAATATAACACCAGTTGAAGAGGAGACTACACCGGCTTTGGAGGAGGAGCTCCAAGAGGATCCGTCTACTTAGGAGCGAGCCCACCGCTGCCTGTGGTATCTTGGATGGCGCCACGGTTATTTGATTTTCCGCCGCTACTATTTCTCTCTTAATAAGTTTCGCCTGCGAGGCGCATTTGTGACTTGACCATAAGGTCAAGTAACCAGCTTGACTATTTAAATAAAGTACTCTATTAGTATCGAGTGGTATGATTGTGATATTTACCGATGTTAAGACTGTGTGCACTAGCTGCGTCCTCGACTAGTGCCGAATACACAGAGGGTCCGGATTTGCAAATTCGGGGTCCCGACAGAGGTGGTATCAGAGCCATACTGACCGTAGGCTCAACCCTAAGCTAGAATGGTCGTAGTGAGGATAAAACCTATTTTCTAAAGCTAAAAATTTGTCAAGATAAGAAATGACATCTCGACTTACCCCCTTCTCTCTTTCCTTGTCTCTTGCTGAATATTCCCTTACCTTGTCACGATTTAAAATTTCGAGTTCTTACGTGAGCACTCTTGTGACAGATGGAGGAAGAGTTCAACTACGTTGATCTGGAGGTTGGTCACGCCGTGCAACTTTGGCATATGCTTCAGACTCTCGGAGATTTTGAGAAGCCGCAATACCAAGTGGAAGTGATCAGACAAGCAGGATTGATCAAGGCTTGTGACGTGTAGATTGAGGTACCTGCTAGGAAGAAGGGCCCAGGCAATCGCCCGATACACTGCACTGCCAGGAGGTCTACAATGCAGATGGGTATCCAAGAAGTATCACGACGAGCAATGCGGCACATTACCCGTATCTACGCCAGAGAGTTGGAGAGCACGGTGTTCCGTTATCATCCGCGCAGCGATAACCTTCTTGACCCGAAGGTGATTCAGGATGAGGATGCCATGGTTACACAGTTGGCACGATTTGTTGTCGCCCAGGAGGATGTACTCGATAATACAAGCAAGGAGCTACAGAAGGCCCGCAAGGAGATCACGACAGAGAAGAACAGATGGCGGGAAGCTCAAGAGTACGTGTCCCACCTTCTGCAAAGGATTGGAGAGTTAGAGACGGCATTGTACGGACCAGAACCAGAGCCAGTACTCGAGCTACACGAGCCAGATCCGGAGGAGTCAGATCTCGATGAGGACACTGCTTCTTCGACTACCACAGATGACACAGTTGCTGGACATGGCAATCGTTTCGCGCCTATGCCGCAGCATCCGTACCCAGGCCGTGGAGGTTTTCTCGATGAGTGAGCGTAGATTCTATAGTGAGACTCCTTCGCCGAGTCGCGTCATAGAATAAAGAGTCACCCTTTAGGCGTTAGACTCCAGTGTTAGTTCGATTTGGATTTTCATTGTTTGCTGAGTGTGCAGTATGTGTTGCAAGGCCCTTAGGCATTGTAAGCAACCATACCAAGTTATTAATATCAATAATAAAGTTGGACCTTAAAGTACACCTTTCGCCCCGCATAAGTTCCATATTACTTGTCTATTCTTGTTTCCCTCTCATCTCTAAAACCTAGAGCGAATCGACAGATGGTGAATACCATGAAACCTTGGAAGCAATGGAAGTGGTTCTCGCCAAATAGAAACCCCAATGATGGAGCACCAAAGACCACCAGCTGATATGCAGAATTTTGGAGCATTTCTTGCTGCTCAGACTCGCTTGATGCATGCTATGATGCAGCAAATGCAACACGCCACCGCCAGGCCACAGCTAATCAAGTCAATCAGTGACAACGCCGTAATACAATACTATCGTAGTTCATGAGGACTCACCCACCCACTTTCTCCGGAATGCCAATCCATTGGAGGCCGATGATTGGTTAAGGTCAATTGAGAAGAAGCTACACATAGCTCGGTGCATAGGAAATGAGAAGGTACTTTACGCTTCTCATCGCTTGGAAGGAACAAACACGAATGGTGGAGAATTTCGTGCCACGCAAGAGAACCCTCAAGACATCACTTGGGAAGAGTTCACAAATGCGTTCGTCAAGATCACGTGCCTGAAGGAATCATGGACCTTAAGAAGGAGGAGTTCAGAGCATCAAGCAAGGTAATCACCTGTGGCCGACTACCCGAACAAGTTCACACAATAGCACGCTACGCACTGAGGATGTAGCGACAGATAAAGCCGCATACCTCGCTTTTATGAAGGGACTTAACTCGTGGTTGCAAGTAGGATTGATCACCCACACCTTCCCGGATTTCCAAGAGTTGGTGAATAAGGCGCTTATTCTTGAGGACAAGCGCAAGGAACCGGATGAGAACAGATGCGCAGGATGCAACAAAGAAGGATCACGCCAGGAACGCAACAAATGGCCTGAGAGTTGCACCAAATTAATTTTTCAGATTCCAGCCACGAGAATGCTACAAGGACACCGTCACCAGCACCAAGACCCGCCAATCGTAACTACTGCACCCACCCGCAAGAAACACTGCCCAGCGGTCAAGAAGGAACAAAGTGAGACGCTGCTACAATCGCAACGAGCCAGACACTTTGCCAACAGCTATCCAAGAAGACAAAGCAGGAGTGACCCCGCCCGCTTCAATCTAGGAACCACCCAGCTAGGACGCCAAAGACCAGGAGCCACACCCCAAATCTGTGGTTAGAGGCCGAGTCAACCATGTCACCGCAGATGCACCGCAATACTACGGACGTCGTATTAGGTAAGTTACTTGTTAACTCAGCACCTGCACAGCTTTGTTTGACTCGAGCTTCAGATTCGCTTGTTTCGCAAGGCTTTGCTGCTAGTCATGATTTGGGGATTGCAAGACTTAAGTGCATGCTTTTAGTTCAAACTCCTGGATCCGAACTCCGAACGAAAGTAGGATGTTCCGGTGAGAATATTAATAGATGGAATAGAGTTCCTAGCGAACCTTATAATTTTGGAGACCTGCACCTTAGACGTTATTTTGGGAATGGACTGGTTATCCAAGCACAAGGCCGTATTGATTGTGGACTAAGGACTATCTCGATTGAGAGCCCGTGTGGAAAGAAGGTGGAATTTCAAGCTCCGCCATAGAGAAGGACAGCTTGATGGTTAACAGCATTCAAGGCAATCAAGATAGAGGATGTCTCAAGAGTGAATGAGTACCCAGATGTTTTTCCGAAGATCTACCCGTATGCCGCCAGACAGGGACATAGAGTTTGTGATAGAGCTTGTACTGCACAAAGACCGATAGCAAAGAGACCCTATCGGATGTCCACCGAGGAGTTGGTAGAGATGAAGAAACAGCTAGAGGAGTTAATGGAGAAAGGATTTATCAGACCGAGTTCGTCGCCGTGGGAGCACCGCTTTGTTTGTCAAGAAAAAGGACGGAGTTTCAGGATGTGCATTGACTACCGTGCACTCAATGAAGTCACCGTGGAAGAATAAGTATCCGCTACCCAGGATTGATGATTTGTTCGATCACCGAGAGGAGCCGAGTTTTCTCCAAAATTGATCTTAGATCGATACCATCGCTTGAAGATCCGATCGTAAGATATTCAAGACTGCATTCTCGCCAAGATATGGACATTACGAGTTTACGCTTATGTCCTTTGGATCGATTTAATGCGCCAAAGATATTTCATGAATATGATGAATAAGGTGTTCATGGAATATTTGGACAAGTTTGTCGTCGTGTTCATAGATGACATCCTAATCTACTCCAAAACGGAGGATGAACATGCCGAACACTTAAGGCGAGTTTTGGAAAAGGCGAGGAACAATGACTTTTCGCCAAGTTCAGCAAGTGTGATTTTTGGAAGGATAAGGTAGAATTCCTCGGACATGTAATGACCGCAGAAGGAGTCGCCGTAGATCCAAGCAAAGTAGAAGCGGTGTTACATTGGGAGCAGCCGAAGACGGTGACCCAGATCCGGAGTTTCCTTGGAATGGCAGGGTACTACCGCCGTTTCATTGAAGGCTTTTCGACAATTGCGAAACCTCTTACGCAATTGCTGAAAAAGGAGAAGAAGTTTGCATGGACGTCAGAATGTGAGAAAGGATTTCAGGAGCTGAAAAAGCGATTGACATCAGCACCGGTGTTAGTTCTACCGGATGTTGCTCAAAGCTTTGATATTTATTGTGACGCATCGCGCCAAGGACTTGGATGTGTGCTGATGCAGAATGGAAAGGCCGTCGCTTATGCATCAAGGCAGTTGAGGCCGCATGAGGAGAATTATCCGACACATGACCTAGAGTTAGCTGCCGTAGTGCATGCCTTGAAGATATGGCGTCACTATCTGATTGGAAACAGATGTGAAGTATACACGGATCATAAGAGCCTTAAGTACATATTCACCCAATCGGATCTGAATATGAGGCAAAGGAGATGGTTAGAGTTGATCAAGGACTACGATGTTGGAATCCATTACCATCCCGGGAAGGCCAACGTAGTTGCCGATGCCTTGAGTCAGAAAAGCCATACCGTGAGTATGTTGCTAGCCACAGGTCAGGATGAGTTATGTGAGGATTTTCAGAGAATGAAGATTGAGGTGGTACCTAGCGGATTCTTGGCCGCATTAGAAGTAAAGCCTACCCTAGAGGACCAGATCCGAGAAGGATGTATGATGATGACAAGATCCGCAGGATTAAGTCCATCAAGGAGGAAGGCAAAGCAGAGGACTTCAGGTTGGATGAGCAAGGCACGTTATGGATGAAGGATCGCATTTGTGTGCCCAACAAGAAGGAATTAAAGCAACTAATTTTGGAGGAAGCCCATGACTCCAAGTATTCAATTCACCCAGGAAGTGCCAAGATGTATCAGGATCTGAAGGAGAGATTCTGGTGGCCGAGCATGAAGCGTGAAGTAGCCGAGCATGTTGCATTGTGCGACGTATGCCAGAGAGTCAAAGCAATGCATCAGAGACCAGCAGGATTACTACAGCCGCTGAAAATACCTGAGTGGAAGTGGGAGGAAATCGGAATGGATTTCATTACCGGTTTACCTAAGACTCAAGGAGGTTATGACTCCATATGGGTTATAGTGGATCGTTTGACCAAAGTAGCCCATTTTATCCCCGTGAAGACCACCTACTCGGGAGATAAGTTAGCAGAGTTGTACATGATCAGGATCGTCTGTTTGCACGATGTGCCAAAGAGGATTGTATCGGACAGAGGTACCCAATTTACCTCAAGGTTTTGGAATAAGTTGCATGAAGCCATGGGAACCCGTTTGAACTTCAGTACAGCTTATCATCCACAGACGGATGGACAGACCGAAAGAGTCAACCAGATTCTGGAGGATATGTTAAGAGCTTGTGCATTGGCTTATGCTACCTCTTGGGATAAGAGTTTGCCGTATGCCGAGTTTAGTTACAATAATAGTTACCAAGCTAGTTTACAGATGTCACCTTTGAGGCATCAGATGGTCGACTCGCTCGGATGCCATTGAATTGGAATGAGACCGCGAGCGCCGTGTCTTCGGCCTGATATTCTTCAAGAGGCCGAGGAGCGATTGCCGTGATTAGGGAAAGGTTGAAGATAGCCCAATCACGACAGAAGAGTTATGCTGACAACCGTCGCCGAGACTTGAGTTTTGAACCAGAAGACTTTGTATATCTCAGAGTTACGCCTCTCAGGGGAGTTAAGAGGTTCCATGCCAAAGGGAAACTCGCACCCCGTTATGTTGGACCATTTAAGATTTTGAGTCGCAGAGGCGGTTGCTTATCACCGGAGTTGCCACAAGTAGCGTTAGCGAGTACATGACGTATTCCATGTGTCCCGCTTGAAGAAGTGTCTCCGAGTACTGAGGAACAGACTCGCTAGAGTCAATTGAGTTGCAAGAGGATTTGACTTATAAGGAACATCCCGTGAGGATTCTAGACACAATGGATCGAGAGACCAGAAATAAGTCAACCCGCTTTCAGAGAGTTCAAGGAGCAATCATGAAGAAAGCGGCGACATGGGGAGCGAAAAGGATTTGAGGAAAGAGTTCCCAAACCTATTCCTTTAGAAAGCCCTGAATCTCGGGGACGAGATTCTATTAAGGGGGGGAGGTTTGTAACACCCCAAAATTTTGCATTTCTTAAATTCATGTGTGATTTGGCACTTTGGTGAATTTTTGGAATTTTCTGGAATTTATTTGGATTTATTTGGAATGTATTTGAATTTATTCCATTTTGAAATAATTAAAGAATTTAATTTTGCAAATAAAATTTTGTTGGAAATATTTTATTTGAGTCCCAAATACCCTAAAATATTTTCCAGAATTTTTCTGGAATTTTTCTGAGTCATTTGCTATTTTTAATGAATTAAATGAATTTCTGGAAATTATTTTAAATATTAAATCATTGAAAATCGAACCGAAGCTCTACATCGCTCATCCGATCGAGCCCGAGTCGACTCGAAGTTCGAGTCCGACCGAGCCACGTGACTCGACCGAACCCACTGGCCGAAAGCCCTAACCGCGCGGACTGCTGGATTCAGATCCAATGGCCACGATTGAGCCACGCCACCGAGCCCGAGCCCGACCGAGCCACCTACCGCCCGAGTCCGACCGACCCAAACTCGCGACCGCTGATCTCGATCCAACGGCCGTGCGCTGCGTTACGCCACCCTACCGTGTCGCCACGGACTCGCCATCAAGAACGGAGAGGACCTCGGATTCGCGCTGCTTACCTGACGCCGAGGGCCCTATTTATTGCGCCGCCACCCGTGTCGGGATCGCCGCTTCATTGCGCACTCAGAGCCTAGACAACGCCGCCGGAGCCGCCGTTGAGCCGCAATCGCCACCGGAGTTGCCTCTTCCTCCGCCGTGGTTCTTTGCCGATTGCGCCATCTCCGCTGCCCTCCGCCAAGCAGTTTAGATCCGACTCCTCGCCGAGGCGCACTCGAGCTACCTCTCACTCCGCCGAGCGCTCAAACGCCGCTTGCCTAGGTCGTTGCCCCTCGCTGCGCCGGTGAGCCACGCCGCAAGCCATCGCCGTCGTTCGAGCTCCACCAGCCGTCGGATCTTCATCCAACGGTCCAGATCACGCCACGTCACCCCGGTGAGTTTCCACGTTGAAAATCCTAGATCCAATCTCAGCCGTTAGATCTAGATCCAACGGTCCGAAATCAATGCGTTAATCAAAACGCGTCAACACTAGATCCAATCCGCGCCGTTGATTTTCAAACCAACGGCCGAGATTGCGCCACGTGTCGGGAAGTTGGACCGACGCGGCCGGGCCAGACGCTGCTGACGCCGACACGCCGGGCTCGCGATGTCACGGCCGTCTCAGCCAAGCGCCGACGCCAAGAATGACGCCACCCATGGGACCCACCTGCCGACTCGGTCGAGCCTCACCGACGCCGCCAAGAAGGACGTCATCCGAGGCGGACCCACATGTCAGCGACACGTGGATCCGTGGACCGAGTCCACGGTAGACCCGAGCCGAGCGTGGACCAAGTCTATGGACCGGCTGACGTCAGCCAACCAATCAGCGGTTGCCACGTGTCCAGGCTGACGCAATAATTAATTTTCGAAAAAGAAAATGATTTATTAATTCGAAATAATGATTTCAGATTTTGTTTCAAACTTCAAACGCTTATAACTTTTGCGTTTCAACTCCGATTTGAGTGATTCAAATTTCTAAATTTGTATAAAATTGAGACCTAGCCAAATATGAATTTTATTTAATTTTTGGACTAAAGTTTTTCTCTGTAAAATTATTTAATTGATTATTTAAACTTTAAATAATCATAACTTTTGCGTTTTAACTCCAAATTTGACGATTCCAGTTTCTAAAAATTCATAAAATTATGTTCTCTCTGTTTATGGATTTTATTTGGATGATTGGATACTTTTTGCCTATTGTTTATTTGTGTATTTGCTATTTGCACGCTTTACGAGTAGACGTTGAAGTGCCGGAAGGATTCGAAGGAGAAGTATTGACTCAAGACCCAACTCAAGACCAAGAGCAAGTACTTTTTGAAGCCAAGTTGTGCTTTGACCATGTTGACCCTATTTTGAAGTCTATTTTGATTTAACCTATTGCATGCTAGTTCAATTAGAAAATACTTTATTTAAATATGGGGGATTAGATAAACACCAATTTGCTGTATGACACCTTGATTATTTAAATATGTGCCATGACCCTTGTCACCCTAGTTGTGGTTTACTAGTTGGACATTATTAAATTGCCAACATGGGTTTAGATCGTTGTAGTATACTGCTTAGACCTGCTACGTGCTCATGACATGATTTTGGACAATCAAATGTTAATATTGACTTAATGATATATTGAACCTATTTTGGAAAGGTATCATGTGATGTTGATGGCACGTGGTGCATGGTAATCAACTGGGGTTTGATAAATAGTTTTCGACCGGGGCATGTGGCAAGAGTAATCAGGTGGGCCAGTTGTGGCATTGGGGATGTTGACTTGGTTCTTCGGGTAGTCTTGCCCTGGTCACCCTAAGGACTTAACCTTGCAAGCCTTTGAACTGGGTCTAACGTGCAACCACATGTCTGTAATGGGACGGACCTAGTTGACTAAGTTGCTAATAACGCACTGTGGGACCTCGTGAGGTCAACTACACCCTTTGTGTAAGTTGTACGGGGAGCGTCATCGGCCGAGGCCAGTACCCATCTAACGGTTGATTGGCCTAGACTTCGCCTTAGCTAAGGGAAGGGTTAGTGTGCAATAACCGGGAGGACCACTTGTATTGTTAGAAGTTTCCGAAAGACTTTGTTACTGAACTCGCCTTTGTGGTGTTTGACTGTATCTTGTGGGTAAAGTGCATAACCTCTGCAGAGTGTAGAATCTATTCGAATAGCCGTGTCCGCGGTATTGGACATCGCTCGGGAATTACAAATCAAGGGTTAGATTTTCTCAAAAATAACTTTGGTTGGAAAGGTTGGGTTGAATTAGTAATGATGTTGATGGAAATGTGGTTTAGGATGGGAAGATGGTTGTTAAACTTCTTGAAAAGTTATTTATGCTATACTTGTTTCTACTGCTTTCGAATCTACTTATGTTACTTGTCAAATGTCAAGCATCGCAAATATACCTTAAGCCATTCCTTTGTACCAAGCCATGCATATAGTATATTAGCCTCGCATTCTCGTGCATGACTTGTCGAGTACCAAGTACTCACCCTTGCCACAATATAACACCAGTTGAAGAGGAGACTACACGGCTTTGGAGGAGGAGCTCCAAGAGGATCCGCTCTACTTAGGAGCGAGCCCACTGGTTGCCTGTGGTATACTGGATGGCGCCACGAAGTTATTTGATTTTCCGATGCTACTATTTCTCTCTTAATAAGTTTCGCCCTGCGAGGCGTACATTTGTGACTTGACCATAAGGTCAAGTAACCAGTTTGACTATTTAAATAAAGTACTCTATTAGTATCGAGTGGTATGATTGTGATATTTACCGATGTTAAGACTGTGTGCACTAGCGCGTTCCTGGACTAGTGCTGAATACACAGAGGGTCCGGATTTGCAAATTCGGGGTCCCGACAGAAAGTATTGTCTTTGGAGACAATGGAAAAGGAGAAGTAATTGGTTTGGGTAAAATCTCTATCTCAAATGATTTCCATTTAAGTAATGTTTTACTTGTCGAATCATTAAGCTACAATTTATTGTCCGTTGCACAATTGTGTGAAGCGGGCTACAATTGTTTGTTTAATGAAAAGGGTGTGGAAGTCATTAAGAGGCTTGATGGTTCAATAGCCTTTAAAGGGCGTTTAAAGGGTAAGCTCTACCTCGTAGACTTCAATACGGATAGACTTAATCTTGAAACATGTTTAATGGCTAAATCTAGCATGGGTTGGCTATGGCATCGCCGGTTAGCCCATGTCAGTATGAGGAACCTTCACAAACTCATTAAAGGCAACCACATCCTTGGACTAACCAATGTTGTCTTTGAGAAAGATAGGGTTTGTAGCGCTTGTCAAGCGGGCAAGCAAGTTGGTGTCTCTCACCCCGCCAAGAATGTGATGACGACCTCAAGACCGTTGGAAATGCTTCATATGGATCTTTTCGGTCCGGTCGCCTACATAAGCATCGGGGGAAGTAAGTATGGTCTAGTAATTGTAGATGATTATTCTCGTTTCACTTGGGTATTTTTCTTGCATGACAAGGGAGAAGTCCAAGTGACATTAAAGAAGTTCATGAGAAGAGCTCAAAACGAGTTTGAAGTGAAGATCAAGAGAATTCGGAGCGACAATGGTACCGAGTTCAAGAACATTGGTGTGGAGGATTTTCTCGATGAAGAAGGAATCAAGCATGAATTCTCGGCTCCCTATTCTCCTCAGCAAAATGGGGTGGCCGAGAGGAAGAATCGAACCCTCATCGAGATGGCGCGAACGATGCTTGACGAGTACAAGGTTTCCGATAGCTTTTGGGCGGAAGCCATCAATACCGCATGCCACAGCACCAACCGCCTCTACCTCCACAAGATCTTAAAGAAAACGGCGTACGAGTTGCTCACCGGCAAGAAACCCAACGTTTCCTACTTTCGAGTCTTCGGGAGCAAATGCTATATCCTTAACAAAAGAGCTAAGTCTTCTAAATTTGCTCCTAAAGTAGATGAAGGTTTCTTACTTGGTTATGGGACTAATGCTTATGCGTACCGAGTCTTCAACAATACCTCCGGTGTGGTTGAAATCTCGCGTGACGTAACTTTTGATGAGACTAACGGTTCTCAAGTAGAACAAGTTGATCGTGCCGTGATTGACAGGGAAGAACCACCGTGTGAAGCTATCAAGAAGTTAGCGATTGGGGAGGTAAGACCTCAAAATCTGGAAACTCACCCGACCACCCCAACCCGGAGTCTCCGGACTGAAACCCAGAGTGTCCGGACTGGTCCGGAGTCTCCGGGTTCAATACCGGAGTCTCCGGATGGGAATGGATCAGGTGATGTTCCCTCCTCGTCCAAGCAAGCTCAAGATGGTTCGAACGCATCCCAAGATGAAGAACCCATCCAAGCTCCAAATTCAACTGTTCCTCACCCAAGAGTTCATCAAAGTATTCAACGAGATCATCCGGTCGACAATATACTCGGAAACATTCACAAGGGAGTATCTACTAGATCTCGAGTTGCAAATTTTTGTGAATTTTACTCGTTTGTGTCTTCTCTTGAGCCTCTTAAGGTAGAAGAAGCACTTGATGATCCAGATTGGGTGATGGCCATGCAAGAGGAGCTCAACAACTTCAAGAGAAATCAAGTTTGGGAGCTTGTCGAAAGACCAAATCAAACGGAACAAGCAAGATGAGAATGGAATCGTGACAAGGAACAAAGCTCAATTGGTTGCTCAAGGGTACACTCAAATCGAAGGTTTGGATTTTGATGAAACATATGCTCCAGTAGCTAGGCTTGAATCTATTAGAATATTACTTGCCTTTGCTACTCACCATGATTTCAAGCTATATCAAATAGATGTGAAGAGCGCCTTCTTAAATGGACCACTCTCCGAGATGGTCTACGTCGAGCAACCACCCGGCTTTGAAGATCCAAAACACCCGGACCACGTCTACTACCTACACAAAGCCCTTTATGGACTTGAGCAAGCTCCAAGGGCTTGGTTCGAGTGTTTACGAGATTTTTTTCTCGGACAAGGTTTTGTAGTCGGAAAGGCCGACCGTACTCTCTTTACTAAACATATTGATAATGATTTATTTGTGTGCCAAATATATGTCGATGACATCATATTTGGATCTACTAATGAACATTTATGTAAAGAGTTTAGCAAGATAATGACTAAAATATTCGAGATGTCCATGATGGGAGAGTTGAAGTTCTTTCTTGGATTTCAAGTCAAACTGTGAATCATGTGATGAAAAATTGGCTTGATCTTGTGCTGAAAAATTGGTTAGGATTAATCTTGCAAAATTGCTTGCATGAAGGACCAAACATTCAAACATCCAAAAACAGAGACTTTGCATTTGCGCCAGACCAAACATCCAAAAACAGTGAGTTTCGCATGTATGACGGACCAAACTTTTTGGTCTGTCATAAACGTGATTATGATGCTTTTACGCTTGTTCAAGAAATCGCGTTTTTCCCATGTATGATAAACCAAATTTTTTGGTCTATCATACACATGCTTTTGGCAACCTTGTTTTTCCCATGTATGACAAACCGAATTTTTTGGTCTGTCATACACATGCTTTTGGCGACCTCGTTTTTCCCATGTATGACAAACCAAATTTTTTGGTCTGTCAAACACATGCTTTTGGCGACCTCGTTTTTCCCATGTATGACAAACCAAATTTTTTGGTCTGTCATACACATGCTTTTGGCGACCTCGTTTTTCCCATGTATGACAAACCAAATTTTTTGGTCTGTCATACATATGTTTTTGGCAACCTCGTTTTTTCCATGAACGACAGACCAAATTTTTGGTATGTCGTAAATGTGCTTCTGAAGGTTTTTTGCTCGGGACCAAGTTCTTAAAAACAGTAAGTTTTACATGTACTCCGGACCAAATTTTTGGGTCCGTCGTGAATGGTTTTTTGAGTGACTTTTCATGTGTACGCCGGACCATATTTTTTGGTCCGTCGTGAATGCGTTTTTGCTCGATTAGGGTTTTGAGCAAAATTGGAATTGTGTTTGATTTGTTTTTGAGATTATGAAATTTGTGAGAATTTCATGATGCTTGAAGTGGACTTTATGCAATGCTCGTGTGAGTATTTGCATGGATTGATGAGAGTCAAGTCGTGGACTTGTGCTCGGAATTGTTTTGTGGTTTGTTCATGTGCAGGTATTGCTCGAAGACGAACGTGGTCGATGACGGGATCGGAACCAGGTTCATGGAGGAGCTGAGGTTCGGGACTAGGTTCAGGGAGGAACTGAGGTCTTGGTGGTCAAGGATGTCATGCGGGACGTTCGGGCTAAGAGAATGGTGCACATGAAGAATGGTTAGTCACGTGAGAATGGCAGGAGGTCATTCGCGTGCAAAGTGTTAGTCACGTGAGTATGGCAGGTGGCCATACGCGTGCAAAGTGTTAGTCACGTGAGTATGGTAGGGTTGCCATACGCGTGCAAGAGTTTTACTCGGCCAGGTTGGGCCAAGAGGATTTGTATACATACTCCTTCTTGATTAGGAATTGTATTCAGAACTCCTTGTGTTTTGCTCCTTTAAATAGGAGGGGTGTCTCCTGTTGAAGGGCAATCAAGCAGAGCTGAGCGCATTGAGAGCTTGAGCTCAGCTTTTAGGGTTTGTACTCTTTTGATGAGAGTACTTTAGACAAAAGAAATAAAGATCAATTCTTCCAGATCCTTGCATGCTACAGTAACCGCGTTGCTACAGTGTCTCTGTTTTGGTTTTTGGTTGCATGCTTGTTCTGGTTCTAGATTGGTTTTTGTTCTTTGAGGTTCATCTTGATTTGATCCATCAAAACCTTTCTAGAGAATTGATTTAGGGTTTCTCTAAGTTTAGTTGATTAAACTTTTGTAGTTCTTGTTTAATCTTGAAGTTTTGGTTAGATTAATTCTCGTCATCTTCTGTCACAGCAAGATTACGAGGTTCATAACTTTTGATCCGTAAGTCCGATCGAGCTGATTCTTTTTGGGTTCGATTCGTATTGGAATCTAGTTTCTTGTGTCCAAATTTCAGATCAATCTAACGGTTGGATCTCCGGGAATTCTCGTTTTACCGAACCTTTGTCATTCTGTTTTTGTCGAATACGAGGCAATTATTTGGTTCTATTTTGGGGTGAACTTTTAGTAGATCAAGAATTTGGTTTTAGCTTCCGCACAATCATTCACCCCCCCTCTGATTGCTATATTCGTATACTTCGATCCTACACAAACAACTCAAGGAAGGAACCTTCATTTGCCAAACCAAGTACATCAAGGACATGCTCAAGAAGTTCGGAATGGAGGACACCAAGCCTATAAAGATGCCTATGCAGGCCAACGGGCATCTAGACCTCGACAAAGAAGGTAAACCGGTCATCCAAAAGGTATATCGTTCGATGATCGGTTCTCTTCTTTATCTTTGTGCATCTAGGCCCGATATCATGCTTAGCGTTTGTATGTGTGCACGTTTTCAAACCGCTCCAAAAGAGTGCCACATGGTGGCTGTTAAGAGAATCTTAAGATATTTAGTGCACACTCCTCATTTTGGACTTTGGTATCCGAAAGGATCTTCCTTTGAATTAGTTGGCTATTCCGATGCGGATTATGCCGGCTGTAAAGTGGATAGGAAGAGTACCTCGGGGACTTGCCAATTCTTGGGTAGGTCTCTAGTCTCGTGGTCTTCCAAGAAACAAAATTCCGTAGCCCTATCCACTGTCGAAGCCGAATACATAGCTGCCGGGAGTTGTTGTGCCCAATTACTTTGGATGAGACAAACTTTGAGTGATTATGGCCTATCCTACAAGAGTGTTCCACTACTGTGTGACAATGAGAGTGCCATAAAAATTGCCAACAATCCTGTCCAACACTCCCGTACAAAGCACATAGATATTCGCCATCATTTCCTAAGAGATCATGCAACCAAAGGCGAAATTGATATCCAACATGTGAGCACAAATGATCAATTAGCCGATATATTTACCAAGCCCCTTGACGAGAAAAGGTTCTGTGAATTGAGAAGTGGTCTAAATATTTTAGATTCTCGTAACGTGGCTTGATAAGTGCTCACATATTGTTTGTTGAATGAAAAATTGAATTTCAAAATTTTATTCATCTTTTTCTTTGAATTTATCCTGTGTTTTTCGCTCTTGATCCTCTGATCTTGTCATTGCTATGTGACCATGGCTTGTTTGCTTCATTGTTCGCTGGTCATATATCAAGCTGACATCATAGGGTCTCTTTCTCCCTCTCGCTCCGCCAAATTCCTTGAATTTTCGTGCGAAATCTTTCATTCCTAACCGAGCTGGGTAACCCAGAGTATCCGGTATTTAATCCGGAGTCTCCGGTTCACCCGGAGTATCCGGACAAATTGTCCGGACTCTCCGGGTTGGGCCGGAGTATCCGGACTAAATATCCGGAGTCTCTAGGTTGGGGCAGACGGTTTAAGTCCTCCCTAATCCCGCGCAGTTTCTTTTCATTCCTATTCCCACCGTGCGCCTCTTCCTCTCCCGTGCTCCTCTCAAGGCTAGGGCGACTTCTCCTTCCCTCATCTCCATCTCCAAGGGTTCTTGGACTCCTCCTCTCCCTAGGTTTGGAGATCTTGGTAAGATTCGTGGTGCCCTAACTCATTTCTTTCCGGGATTGAATCCAACCTTGCGGTTCTTAGGGCCTCTCCACGTGATTCATCTCTAGGGTGTGGCTTGACTCGTCGTTGCCCTCAAGATCGGAGATTCTTGGTCCCCTCTCACCTACGTTCTTCGTTTTTCAAATCTTTTGAGGTAACTTCCAATCCGTGCCCTATTCCCGCGAAATAACTTGCTAGATTGTGCCCTAATCTTCCTTTGTACATCCTAGAGGCAATCTAGATTTATTTCGAGTTGTTGCGGTAATTGGATTCCCCAATTTTGGCCCGCCCGTGCGCGTTTTCTGGCATATCCGGAGTATCCGGACTTTTGGTGCGGAGTATCCGGACAATTTGTCTAGAGTCTCCGGATGCAATCCGGAGTATCCGGACATTTTGTCCGGACTCTCCGGGTTGGGTGCCTCGGCCAAAATTTGTTTCTAGCTGAATTTCAAGTCGCCTCGCGGCTAATCCTTTTCTCTCGCTTTGTCTGGTCAGATGGATCCTTCTCAGAGGACTTCGGGTGGTGGTGATCCTCCTCGGGACTCTCCTTCACCGGACACCCACTCCAGCTCCCCGTCTGCTGCTCCGGCGCCCAAGAGGCAGAGACGCGCTGTGGCGAAGCAGCCCGCCTCTAGGGGAAGGGGTTTGTCGGTGTTTCGTGCACCGGCAATACGAATTTTTGGGTAGTGGGGGTCGCGCGCTCCCTCTCCCCGAATGGTTGACTCAAGAAGCCAGAAGTTTATACTGGTTCGGGCTGAACGTCCCTACTCCAATTCGCTTGGTGGGGGTGTATTGATTTTGAGGGATGAATAGGGGATTACAAGTGAGGCAAGGGCTCGGTCGACCGATCCCCTTGTGCTCGGCTGCTTGCTGTTTAGAAGCGGTTTGTCCTCCCCCTCCCTCGGCCCCTGCCTCTCCTTATATAGACGGAGGTAGCAGGTTACACGGGAGTTTGGAGAAAAAAAGGGAGGGGGTACTGCACGTCTTGGAGTCTGGTCTCGGTCTTGTCCGACCGACCTCTGCCCGCCCCACGCAGGGTTGGTGGTCCTACGGTGAGCGGTCTTCTGCTGGGCTGTCAGGGCGACGTACTGCCCTGTACTCCTGTCATCTTCGGTGGTTTTAATGGTGATTGACTTTAGCTTGGCCTCGGGAGGGGGCGCCTCCCTCTGCGGCGTGTCAGGCGACGGGACAAGGGCTTGACTTCTTCGGCGATCCTTCTGACAGTCTTCGGGAAGGAACCACCTACCCCGGTACAGATGCTGGGGACGTTGAGCACACAAGCCAGCTGCCTAACACCGACGTGGGCCCCGCCGGCTCGTGTGCTGGCGGAGCTTGGCCGACCGCATACCCCGACCTAAGAGGTCGGAGTCTGCCGACCTCTAAGGTCGGCGCCAAACAAGGGGTGGCCCACTCCTCGCGGCTCGCATACCTTTCGCCAGTGCTGGGCCTTCGTAGTGGTAGGTCAGCCCGCTCGCGGTCTCGGGCTGATGAGGGTACCCATGGTACGGGTACTCGTCAGTAGCCCCCAAGCCCCCGTTCGGGTTGGAGAGCCGGTCGGGGGTTTGACGACGTCGTCGCAGTGCTGGGTCGGTCGACCCAGATCCGATCGGGGTATCTTGCTAGGAACTGCTTCGATCGGGGAGGCGGGGTGCGCGCGAGCGCACCCGATGGGTGTGCCCCCGAGCCCCTGAGCGGGTCGGGGAGCCGGTCGGGGGTTTGGCCCAGTGGAAGTAGCCGCCAACCCGGAGGTTGGTGACGCTTGGTCGGTGTGGACGCTTGGCAGCCACCCTAGCCAAAGAGCCCGGGTGCGCGCGAGCGCACCCGGTGGGTGTAGCCCCCGAGCCCCCGAGCGGGTCGGAGAGCCGGTTGGGGGTTTGGCCCGGTGGAAGTAGCCGCCGACCCGGAGGTCGGTGACGCTAGGTCGGCGTGGCCGCTTGGCAGCCACGCTAGCTAAAGAGCCCGGGTGCGCGCGAGCGCACCCGGTGGGTGTAGCCCCCGAGCGGGTCGGAGAGCCGGTTGGGGGTTTAGCCCGGCGGAAGTAGCCGCCGACCCAGAGGTCGGTGACGCTTGGTCGGCGTGGCTGTTTGGCAGCCACGCTAGCCAAAGAGCCCAGGTGCGCGCGAGCGCACCCGGTGGGTGTAGCCCCCGAGCCCCCGAGCGGGTTGGAGAGCCGGTTGGGGGTTTAGCCCGCTCGGACCCTGGTCAACCACAGCCGTGGGACCTGGAGTCGGGTGAGCAAATGCGCGTTTACCTGCGTCGGTTCGAACGCCGTGCTCGTGTGAGCTACCAACGGGCAATCCGAGTGGAACCTTGGCGGTCTCCCTCGAGGGGGACCGTTTCCAAGCGGACGTAGCTCCCGGCATGGGTGTCCAACCCACTGTGGGGCGTTCCATGAGAACCTTTCCTTACTCGATCCCGTATCGGGCTTACCGGGTCGGCCGCCGACCCGGAGCGCGGCTGGCCGCCACTCATCGATGAGTTCCACGGGAGAGTGTGAGGTATGGTCTCGGATGCGGGTCAGGGTGATTGGGTCGTCCTTCGACCCAACTAGAGGCCCTCTGGGAGCTCACCCTGGTCCGCCCCTCGCTCTTTTTTACGTGCAAGGGCGGCCTTCGTTCCAGTCGATTGGGCTCGGCCTTCGTAACCCTCAGCACGGTGCCGGGCCTCGGGTGCAAATCCGACGGCGGTTTGCCTCCCGAGGCCGGGCGAGTCTGCAGCGCTGCGCGGTGTGCGGCGCGAGGCGGCTGTCCTGTCAGAGCAGTTAATGCCCGGTGGGAATTAAATGGGTTGCAGCGCGTTACCGGAGTAGTGGTCGAGGTGGCAGGCGGACGGTCGGCGATCGCGTTGGTTCGCACGAGGAGGCGCCGGTTGGGCGCGAAGAGGCGTCTGTTCCCGCCCAGTGCCTATAAAAAGAGGGCGAGGGAAGTGCGAGGAGGGAGACAACTGCTGTCTGTGCTTTCTGCCGAAGAAAAAAGAAGGAGGCCGAGACCGAGAGAGAAAAAACTCCCTACTTCCTCGCGCTTCACCTCGACTCCTCGCCTGTTTTGGAGATGTCATGGGTTCCCCACTCGTTCGCGGCCGGCCGCTTCATCGGCCTGGAGAGGAAGGGATTCCTCCCTCCGCGAGATGAGTCTGGGTGGCGGGTGCCGTCGGCGGGGACCACAACCCCCGCGCTGGGCGACGGGGAGATCGTCACGCTCGCCTCCTTTTACGAGCGCGGCTTCGGCCTCCCCCTCCACCCGTTCGTCCGCGGGCTGCTGCACTTCTACAGAGGGGAAGTGCACCATTTGAACCCGAATGGAGTCCTCCACATCGCGATCTTCATCACGCTGTGCGAGGCCTTCTTGGGGATCGAACCCCACTGGGGGCTCTGGCGGCACTTCTTCACGCGGTCGCCGTCGGACGTGGCCGGCCACTTCGGCAGCCTGGCCATCCAACTGCGTGCCGGCCGCAAGCCGTACTATATCGACGTGAAGCTACCGTCGTCGAACCGGGGGTGGCACAGCGAGTGGTTGTATGTCCAGAACCCCAGCAACAGCGCCCCGACCGTCACCGGCAGGCTGCCAGAGTCGGGTCCCCACTGGATTTGGGGTCCCAACTCGAAGGACAAGAAGAAGGTGGAGGTGATCCTTGAGCGGGGTCGCAGGTCTGAGGGCGCGGGGCGTGACGGGCGAGGTGGTGGTCCGCACGTTCATGGAGAGGCGCGTCCAACCCTTCAGGGATCGATTGCGCCCCATGTTCGAGTACACCGGAGTGTCCGACCCTATGAGGTCGTCTTCGGTGGAGCTCCCTGGGTCGGAGGTCTTCGCGCGCGTGACTGTGGTCGTCGGCATGGATGATACCGAGGCGGTGGGCGAGGTGCCCGCGCCGTTTTCGGCGCAGAACCTGGTACGTCGGGTGGTTCCTTCTTTCTGGCTCTTTCTTCCCTTGCTCCCCCGCCCACTTACCCATGTGTACTTTCGCAGGGGCTCGGCGGTATGGTCTCCCGGGCCTTGCTCCCAGGAGAAAAGGAGGCGAGAGCCACGGCGCGCCTCATCGTGGACCAGCACGACGCCACCCTCCAAGCGCGGAGGGCGGAGAAGGAGGCCGCGAAGGCGCGAAAGAGGAAGGAGCGCGCGGACTGGGCCGCGTGAGGTGAAGAGGTCTCCGACGAGACCCTGAGCGACGGCGACGAGGAGTCGGCGTCGAGCGAGGGGAGCCCGAGCGCCGGGGGCGACTTGGGCGGCTCCGACGCGGGTTCCGACCACGGGGTCGGTGCTCGCGATTCTGAGGACGACGCCGCGAGCACGGGGTTCGTTTTGAGGAGACGGAGATCCCGCACGCCCCCTCGTAGGGGCCCGGCGAAAAGGCCGCGTCAGGCGCTACTCACCTGCTCTTCACGGTAAGTGCCTTGTGCGTCCCCTGACCGGCCCTTTGCCTGGGTTTCTTTTGTGCGGTTCCTGACTGGCCGTCGTGTTCAGGGGGCACTTCAACGTAGGGAGGGCGCTGAGCCCCACCTCGGGAGCGAGGAGTCTCACACTTCCGCCCCCGCCGGCGGGGTCCGTGGCGACGATCGTCGGGAGCGAGGGTCCCGCGGGTGCGCTTCCCACGGCGGAGCCTGCTGGAGAAGTGATGCCGCTGGCGGGGGGAGCGCCGGGGCCGTCGCCGGCCGCAACACTGGCAGGAGAGGTCCTACTAGGTCCGCCCCCCCCGGCGACGCCGGCCGGGGAAGTTGGTGAAGTCCTGCCGCCCCAGCCGGCGGGGCGACCGCCTGCTGGGGCGGTTCGAGCGTCGCAGGAGGACCCGCAACCGGCCGCTGTGGACGCTCCGGTAGGGCGGGACTCCGGGGCAGTGCGGCCGCCAATTGCCGTGCTGACCTGGCCCGGCAGTGACCCGTCCGGAGAGCCAGCATTCGTCTTGGACGATGAGGCGGAACGCAGAGACTGGAACACTCTAGAGCAGAGCGAGAGGGAAGTGGAGAAGGAGATGGGGAGGATCCGCACCAACCTTCTCCACGCTGTTGACGCTTCCTCCAGGGCGATGAGGTCCATCGTTCAGGAGTCCCGCCCGGTCGGATCGGTAAGGCTGAAGTGGGTTCGTCCTTCGTAGATTTTTGAACGAAAATGAGACTGACCGGGCAGGCAATTTATTTGCAGCGTCTGATGTCCCGGGCGGTGGACAAGTCAAGCTTCCTCCGGCGTTTGCACAGCCGGGGGAGTGCCGTGGAGGAAGAGCTGCGCGACGCCCAAAGGGCGCTCGCTGCCGAGCAAGGGAAGGTCGCCACGGCCGGTCAGCGGCTGGGGGAAGTCACTAAAGCCTTGCGAGAGGCTCAGCGACTTGCAGAGTCATTGACCGACGAGGGGGAGAGGGCCAGGTCGGCCCTGGCGGAGGCCGAAAGGGCTAAAACTTCTGCGGTCCACGCAGAGGAGTCCGCTCGGGCGGAGGCCGCCCTCTTCCGAGAGGAACGCGAGTTGGCCCGGAGGGAGGCCGACCAGCTGCGTGGCGAGCGAGACCTTGCTCGGGGGGAGCTTGCGTCGACGAGGGAGCTCGCCGACCGCGCCGCGTCCGACCGGGAAGCGCGTGCCAAGACTGAGGAGGAGCTTCGCGTCAAGGAGGCCTCCGTGTCCTGTGAGTAGTCGAACCTCTCGGTAGTTGTTGTAGCGGGCGTCTTCTGACGCTGTTTTGTCCTTGCAGAGCTGCGGAAGGACCTTAGCGATATGCTGGAGTCACGAAGGGCGGCGGTGGAGCAGCGGGACGCGGCAGTCGAGTCGCGAGACTCGGCCCTTTTGGACAAGCGGGTGGCGGAGAGGGATGCGGCCGACACGACGGTCGAGCTGACGACCCTCTGGGTGGCCAGCCAGGCTATCTGCGACCGGCTGCTTGGTCTTACTCCGGGCCCAAGCGCCATCTCTGCCATACTGGGGAGGGTCCCGGAGCATGTCGAGGCGTCGATGCGGGAGGCGGCGGTGCTCGGCGCTTCCTCGGCCCTGGTTAACACCGTCTCTTACTATGACGGTGTCGACCTTGAGGTGGTCGGGAGCGGCGTCGCCACGGACCGGAGCAATGAAGAAGTCGACGCGTTCATGGCCCAAGTTGACCCGTGTGCCCAGGAGATCGCCAACCGGATCTCGCCGCGGGACATCCTCCACCAGGGGGAAGGAGATGATTAGCTTTCTTCGTTTTTTATTTTTGCAGTATATGTAATGAACATAATTATCGCAAACGAATTTGACATGTCGGGTTGCTTTGAGTTTTGGCTTGTCTATCTCGTGTTTCTTTTGTGTGATGGACAATCTCGCGACTGTGGCCACAGGACCCGCGGGGGTGCCCTGAGAGCGTAGGTGTTGTGCCAACTACATCTGAAGAGAACACGGGATGAGACAAGCGACTTAGAGCGCCTGCTTCGCAGAGGAGAGGCGCTTTGGAATGGCATCGAATTGCCTGGTTGGGACTGCCTCCTCCGCGAAGTGCCCATTTGGTCGGTTGGATTGCTGGCTTAAGTCGGAGCGTTCCGACCGACACTAGTTTCTCTCGCTCGAAGGACTCCTTTCTCCCGCAAAGTGCCACTTTGAAGCTGTAGCCACGGAAGCGTAGGTCGCAGCATTTGGGTCGAGGAAATCGCCGCGAGGAAGATAGCTTGGTCGGTCGATTTGTGACCTAGGTCAGCGACTCGTATGCTTTTAGTAGTGCCCTGGGTCAGACTGCCATGACCGACCTCGGTTTCTCCTGCTCGGGCAACTCCCTTTCTCCGCGAAGTTCTACTTTGAAGCCGTAGCCACGGAGGCGTAGGCCGCAGCATTCGGGTTGAGGAAATCACCGCGAGGAAGATTGTTCGGTCGGTCGGGGGGTTGACCTGGGTTAAAGTAGATCGTTCGAACGGTCAGGCTGCTGACCCAAATCGAAAAGTCTCGATCGGCCTTGGCCTCTTGCTCGGGTAGCCCCCCTCTCCCGCAAAATGCTACTTCGAAGCCGTAGCCGCAGGGGCGCGGGCCGTAGCGCTTGGGTCGAGGAGGTCACTATGAGGAAGATAGCTTGGTCAGTCGGGTTATTGACCTAGGTCACCGACCCCTGGGGTCGTAAGCAGCCCCTGAGTGGTGCGCGGGGACTGGAGGTGCAGTCGCCGCGCACCGCTTGAGCCTGGGGTAGGCGCGCGAAGATACGAAAGAAGAGGAGCTTTCGGGATAAGGCTAGATTAACTCGCCTGGAGGGCAGCGCCGAGGTTGGAACCGGTGTCGAACGTCTCGTTTTCTGCTCCGCGCCATCATTCGTCGCGCGCTTCGCCTTCTGCGCCAGGGGCTAGAAAAGGAGGTGTGCCAGCGTTCTCATGGGCTTCATCAGGACTCTCACTAGCCAAGCTTCCTTCGCGCGCCATGGCGGATCGTTACACTCAGCTCTGCGGGGAGGTAGGTGATGAGCGAGCCTGGCTGCAGGTGGTGGCGGAGGTTGAGGCCGAAGCCGTGGCCGGGGATGCGCGGCGAGTTGGCGTCCTTGTCGCAGGCATTCCTCGCCTGTGGGAGGTGAGGGCTCCACTGGTCCAGGCGCTGACTGAGTGACGTCATGCGTCGTTTGGCTGGCTGGGCGCGCACCAGGAGGAGTACCGTGCACTTGCCGAGTGATGGGACCTCGGTGGGTGGCTCTTTGCCGGTGGGGCTGATGCTCCTCTTGTAAATGAATAAAGCAACTGTGCTTTTGTTTCTCTCTCTGTTTTCTTCGTTCTTCTTGTTCTTCAAGAGTTTTTTTTACCCTTGCGCTTCTTCGACAACCATAGCCTTTTAGGGACCGCAACGGGTCAGGCGTAGGTTCGAGGTGGCACTAGCGCGATCCCGCTCGAGGGAATGGGTTGCTTCGACCAACTGCTGGTTAGTTGCCTTCGGATTCGTAGACTGTGATGATCCGCAGAGCACTACTTCGGGACCTTCGTGCCCGGGGCGGAGGTCATAGCGCTCGGGGTCAACAAAACGAGTGAGACGTAAAAAGAGGGAGCGACCACGCGGTCGGGCGTCCGACCGTCGTGGTTTCTTTGTTTAAGTATTTTTTTGAGTGGTACAAGGAGGAGAGGTTGGCTAAGGATAGAACTTTCTTAGCTTCTCTATGTTCCAAGCGTTCGTAATGAGGTTTCCTTCGGCGTCTTTGAGACGAAAAGTGCCAGGTCGGAGGACTTCCGCGACGGTAAAAGGGCCCTCCCAAGGCGGGGAGAGCTTGTGCCTGTCCTTTGCGGACTGGACTTGGCGTAGCACCAAGTCGCCGACTTTGAACGACCGGCCGCGAATCAGTCGACTGTGGTACCAGCGTAACGTCTGCTGATACTTGGCCGACCGCAAGACTGCAACGTCTCGTGCTTCGTCGAGTTGGTCGAGGTCGTCCTGCTGTGCTTCCGCCCCCCGCGCGCCGTCGTAGTTTCGCACTCTGGGCGCGCCGTACTCGAGGTCAGTCGGGAGGACGGCCTCCGCCCCGAACACCAAGAAGAAAGGTGTGAACCCGGTCGATCGTGTTGGCGTGGTTCGCAGGCTCCAAAGAACGGGGGGCAGCTCGGCGGCCCACCGTCCCGCGAACTTCTTCTGTCGACTGAAGACTCGTGGTTTCAGTCCTTGGAGGATCATGCCGTTGGCCCGTTCGTCCTGACCGTTGGCGCGGGGGTGCGCAACCGCCGCCCAGTCGACTCGGATGTTGAAGTTGTCACAAAATTCGAGGAACTCCTTCCCCGTGAACTGCGTTCCGTTATCGGTGATGATGGAGTTCGGGACTCCGAAGCGGTAGACGATGTCGCGGAAGAAGCTAGCTGCCTGTGCGGAAGTGATGGTCGCCAGCGGCTTGGGTTCAATCCATTTCGAGAACTTGTCTACGGTGACGAGCGGATGAGTAAAGCCCCCGGGCGCCTTTCTGAAGGGCCCGACCAGATCGAGCCCCCAAACCGCGAATTGACACCCTTCGCACGCGCGGACGATCTGCGTGGCGTCCGCCACAGCGGTCGGCCAGTAGAAGCCTTGCCGGAAGGCTTTCCCCACCAGGGACCGTGGCGCGGCATGGTGCCCGCAGATACCGCTGTGGATGTCAAGCAGAAGATGCTTCCCTTGGTCAGCCGGGATGCACTTCTGGAGGATTCCCGATGGGCTCCTCTTGTAGAGGGTATTGTCGACTAAGACAAAAGACTTGGCCCGCCGAGCGAGGCACCGAGCCTTGGTGGTATCGGCGGGGAGTGACCCATCTGTCAACCGGTCGATGAAGGGTTGCCTCCAGTCGGACTCGACGTTCAGGACACCAAGATTCGACCCAAGCGGGTGTGGGTCCGTTCGAAGATCGGCCGGAGCATCCGCTTTTAGTGGGTCGGCTGGGCCCTCAGCGCTCGGATCCAACCGGGCGGACGGTTTATGGAGGTCGGAGACGAAGATTCCGGGGGGAACCGGCCCCTTGATGGACGCAAGGTTGGCGAGGGAGTCGGCTTCACCATTGTAGCGTCAGTAACTGTGATGAAGCTCGAACCCTTTGAACCTTTCCTCGAGCTTGCGGACCTCCAAGCAATAGGCGGCCATCCGAGCGTCGCGAGGCTCGGTGTCTTTCATCACTTGGTCGACGACCAACTTGGAGTCACCGTGGACGTAAAGCCGTCGAGCGCCGAGGTCGGCGGCGATCCAAAGACCGTTGATGAGGGCTTCGTATTCGGCGACATTGTTGGTGGCGTCGAAAAGCAACCGGATAGCGTACCGGAGCTTGTTGCCGAGTGGGGAGACGATGACGACCCCCGCGCCGGCTCCGTTCTTGGTGTAGGACCCATCGAAGTACATCGTCCAGTACTCGGGGTCCTCGACTACCGGTGGGACCTGCGCTTCAGTCCACTCGGCGACGAAGTCAACCAAGACCTGTGACTTAATCACCGTTCGAGGGACGTACGATATGTCAAGGCCGTTGAGCTTGAGGGCCCACTTGGCGATCCTTCCGGTGGCATCACAGTTGTGGACGATCTCTCCGAGAGGTGAGGAGGTCACCACAGAGACGGGATACCGGTCGAAATAGTGGACCAGCTTCCTCTTGGTAATGAGCACCGAATACAATAGCTTCTGTACCTGGGGGTACCGAATCTTTGTTTCGGAGAGCACTTCGCTGAAGAAGTAGACCGGCCTCTGTATTTTGAAGACGCGGCCTTCTTCTACTCGCTCTACGACGAGCGCCGCGCTGACGACCTGGGTCGTGGCGGCAATGTAGAGGAGCAGCGGCTCTTGTGGTTCTTGGGTGACCAACACCGGAGGTGAAGTCAGGAACGCCTTCAGTCGACTGAGGGCTTCTTGAGCTTCTTGGGTCCAGCTGAAGTGATCGGACTTCTTCATCAGCTTGTAGAGCGGCATCCCGCGCTCGCCGAGGCGGGACACAAAGCGGCTCAGAGCCGCAAGACACCCCATCAGCCTCTGGACCCCCTTCAGATCATTGATCGGCCCCATCCTCATGATGGCGGAGATTTTGTCGCGGTTGGCTTCGATGCCGCGCTCGGAGACGATGAAGCCGAGCAGCTTCCCTTTCGGAACCCTAAAGACGCACTTCTCGGGGTTAAGCTTTATGCGAAACCGTTGAATGTTCACAAAAGTCTCCTCCAGGTCGGTGACGAGGTCCTCAGCCTTCCTGGTTTTGACAATGACGTCATCGACGTAGGCCTCGATGTTACGGCCAATTTGGTCTGAAAAACATGCTTGCATAAATCGCTGGTATGTTGCGCCTGCGTTTTTCAGACCAAAGGGCATCGTGACGTAACAGTACGAGCCGTACGGAGTGATGAAGGAGGTCGCGAGCTGGTCAGACTCCTTCATGGCGATCTGGTGGTAGCCTGAGTAGGCATCCAGAAAAGAGAGGGACTCACACCCGGCGGTGGAATCCACGACTTGGTCGATACGAGGCAACGGGAACGGATCTTTCGGATAGGCCTTGTTGAGGCTCGTATAGTCAACACACATTCTCCATTGCCCCGACTTTTTCTTTACAAGAATGGGGTTGGCGAGCCACTCGGGGTGGCGCACCTCCCTTACAAAGCCAGCGGCCAAAAGTTTGGCGATCTCCTCCCCAATGACCCGGCGCTTCTCTTCGTCAAAGCGGCGCAGGCGTTGAGCGACCGGTCTGGAACCCGGTCAGATATTGAGAGAGTGCTCGACGGCTTCCTTGGGAACTCCCGGCATGTCCGAGGGTCTCCAGGCAAACACGTCTCGGTTCGCTCGGAGGAAGTCGACGAGCGCGCTTTCCTATTTGGTAGTGAGGGCGGTCCCGATTCGCACCGTCTTTACGGGGTCTTCGAGATCGACTGCGACCTCCTTTGTGTCCTCCGCGGATTTGAAGGAACTCAGCCCCGACTTGCTGGAGTCGGGGGCGGGTTCGGGGGCCCTCTCCTGGAGCCGGGCGAGCTCGGCGGAAGCGACGACCGTCGAGGCAAGCTCACAACTGCTCCGTTCGCAGTTGTAAGCGAGCTGGAAAGATGCGGCCACAGTGATGACGCCCTGTGGCCCTGGCATCTTCAGCTTGAGGTAGGTATAATTGGGGACCGCCATGAACTTCGCGTACCATGGTCTCCCCAAGATGGCATGGTAGGAGCCGGGAAAATCCACGACCTCGAAGATGAGGCTCTTGGTGTGGAAGTTGTCCGGGCTCCCGAAGGTAACGGGCAGGTCGGCCTGCTGGCCCGGAACGACACCGTGGAAAGGCACCTTGCTCAGCCGAAGGGCGGTACGAGGGACTCCCAAGGCATCCAGGGTCTCGACATACATGATGTTGAGACCGCTGCCGCCGTCCATGAGCACCTTGGTCAGGTGCTTCGTCCCCACGATGGGGTCGACGACGAGCGGGTAGCGTCCTGGGTGCGGGATGTGGTCGGGGTGGTCGGTCCGATCGAAGGCAATCGGGCACTCCGACCACCTCAGGTAGCTGGGTACGGCGAGAGTCGCCATGTGGACCTCACGGTGGGCGAGCTTCAACCGACGCTTTCGGCGTAGCACTCCGCCCCTCTGAAGATCATGAGGCAACCGTCGAGCTGGGGGAACTCGTCGGTCGCCTCATCACCCTATGCCCCGGCGTCCGGCGCCAGGTCGCGCTTCTTCCCCTTGCCCCGCGACGTCGTGGGGTTCCCGGAGAGAAAACGCTTCAGGACTTCGCAGTCCCGGTATTTGTGCTTGATGGGGTAGTCGTGGTTCGGGCACGGACTATCCATCAACCTCTCAAATCGGTCGGGCGTCTGCCGAGCTTGCTGCTTGGCAGGACGGTCGGCAGCGGCGACCATATGGCTTTCGCGGCCTTGCTTCCCCTTCCGTTTCTTCTTGTTGGAGCGGTCGGAAGAGGTGCCAGCCTCAGATCCGGACGTCTTGTGGGCCACCTTCCTCTCGAAGATGGCCCCCACGGCCTCCTCGCCGGAGGCGTGGTTGGTGGCAATGTCGAGAAGCTCCTTGGTGGTCCGGGGCTTCGCGCAGCCCAACTTGTGGACCAGAGCCTCGCAAGTGGTGCCGTAGATGAACGCCCCGACGACGTCGGCGTCACGGATGTCGGGGAGCTCGTTGCACTACTGGGAGAAGCGGCGGATGTAGTCCCGAAGGGTCTCCCCCGGCTGCTGCTTGCAGCTCTTCAGGTCACAGGAGTTGCCAGGGCGTTTGTACATGCCCTGGAAGTTTCCGATGAACAGATTCGTCAGGTCGGCCCAGCTGCCGATGGTGTTTGCGGGCAAGTACTCGAGCCAGGCTCGAGCGGAGTCCGCAAGATAAATGGGGAGATACTGGATGACGAAGGAGTCGTCAGTCGCTCCCCCAGCCCGGCAGGCGAGCCGGTAGTCTTCTAGCCACACACTGGGGTTTGTCGCCCCTGTGTACTTGGCTATGTTGGTCGGAGCCCGGAACCTGGCCGGGAAGTTGGCATTGCAGACGGCGCGGGTGAACGCGCGCGGCCCGGGGCCGTCGAGGCCTGTGTCAGGGTGGTCGCGTCGCCCGCTATCCGCAACTTGAGACGATGCCGCTGCGTTGGTGACTCTCCTCCGCGCCTCAAGGGTGGCGCAAAGGTCACGGTTGTCCCCCAGTCGGTGGCGCACCGGGGTGCGCGATGCCTGGGGGAGCTCCTGGAGTGGGGCCATCTTGGCTAAGCTCCGACGACCCCACGAGCGGGAGTGGCCGAGATGACCCGATGTCGCACCCGAGTGTCGGGAGCCAGAACCCTAGGCGTGCTGCACGGCAGCATGCTCAACCAGCCCCCGGAGGTTCTGGTAGGTAGCCCTGGCTTCCGGGTCCATCGGCTCGGGTAATCCACGGAGCAACATAGCTGCCGCGGCGATGTTCTGGTTGGCGTGGGGGAAGAACGGAAGATCGCTCGTCCCCTCAGCCAGCTTTGGTACACGGCCTTGTGGCCGCGCGCGCCAGAGGCAACCGGCGGCTGGGGCTGACGTTGCTCTAGGTCGGCCTGGAGTTTGTCGAGCTCGGCCTTTCGGGCCTCCAGCTCTTCGCGTTGCTGCTGGAAGTCGGCGAGGCGACGCTAATGGTGCGCGTCGTCTTCCCGTCGGGACTCTTCCTACCGCTCCTCACCGCGCGGGAGGAGGGTCCCGAGGGTTGCGGGGGTGGAGGATGGCTCCGCCGCACCCGCCATGTTGCATTCTCGAGAGTACATCCTGCGCGGGGGGTGCTCCCTGTCGGAGCTGGAGCTGTGGCTGGAGGAGTCCCCCAGTAGGTCATGGAGAGAAGTAGGCGCATAGCCAGTCATGGCCACGAGCCGAGAGCTCGCGGAGGGCGAGGTTGTCGTCCGTCGTAGATCGCACGTAGCGTTGCCGGGGGCGACGCTGGTGCGTGACGGGCCCGTCTGTGAGGCCCACACCGGGACCTCGAGGCGGAGGCTGCCGAGAACATCAGCGACCGCGTCCAAGCTTGTGGAGGACGCCCGGTTTTGGAGGGCGGCGGGGACGAGAACGAGCTCCCCTGCCGCGGTGACGATGAAGTCAAGGGCGCGAGAGAAAGAAGCCATCGAGGAGGAAGATGGGAATCCGAAGTCGGAGATGATGACGCGCAAAATACCCCTACCTGGCGCGCCAACTGTCGGTGTTTCGTGCACCGGCAATACGAATTTTTGGGTAGTGGGGGTCGCGCGCTCCCTCTCCCCGAATGGTTGACTCAAGAAGCCAGAAGTTTATACTGGTTCGGGCTGAACGTCCCTACTCCAGTTCGCTTGGTGGGGGTGTATTGATTTTGAGGGACGAACAGGGGATTACAAGTGAGGCAAGGGCTCGGCCGACCGATCCCCTTGTGCTCGGCTGCTTGCTGTTTAGAAGCGGTTCGTCCTCCCCCTCCCTCGGCCCCTGCCTCTCCTTATATAGACGGAGGTAGCAGGTTACACGGGAGTTTGGAGAAAAAAGGGAGGGGGTACTGCACGTCTTGGAGTCTGGTCTCGGTATTGTCCGACCGACCTCTGCCCGCCCCACGCAGGGTTGGTGGTCCTACGGTGAGCGGTCTTCTGCTGGGCTATCAGGGCGACGTACTGCCCTGTACTCCTGTCAGCTTCGGTGGTTTTAATGGTGATTGACTTTAGCTTGGCCTCGGGAGGGGGCGCCTCCCTCTGCGGCGTGTCAGGCGATGGGACAAGGGCTTGACTTCTTCGGCGATCCTTCGGCGGTCTTTCTGAAGGAACCACCTACCCGCAGACGGACGACGTTGACCGCCTGAGCCACCGCTCGACACCGGACGTGGGCCTCGCCGCTGCTCGTGTCTTTGGCGGAGCTTGGCCGACCGCATACCCCGACCTAAGAGGTTGGAGTCTGCCGACCGTCTGAGGTTGGCTCCGAACAGGGGGCGGCCCACTCCTCGCGGCCTGCATACCTTTTGCCAGTGATGGGCCTTCGTGGTGGTAGGTCAGCCCGCTCGCGGTCCCGGGCTGATGAGGGTACCCATGGTACGGGTACTCGTCAGGGTTCGCTGAGGATTGGTCCTCCGACTGGTCCGCAGCCTCAGGCTCAGCCGGCTCCGCAGCCTCAAGCTCAGCCTCACGCTCAGCCCCAGCCTGATCCAGATGTGCATCCTGCTGATACGCATGCTACTCTGAGGGATCAGAAGAGGAGAGACTTCCGTGCTTCAGGTCATTTCATTGGTCCCTTGGCCAAAGCCAGGCCCGTGTGGACCTATCCTATGTCAGTCAACCCGATGAGAGTGATTGACTACAAGACGGCTCTGGCAAGGGCAAGGCTATAGTTGAGCACAGAAACAAAGATCCACTTGCTTTCCATCAAGATGAGTACGTGGACCGACGTTTCTGGAACAGATTCCAGTCTAATTACTATGAGACGGTCCTCTACCCGCTTGAGCACCCAGTGGTCCGGATGAAGACCATTGACTGGGAGTACATGGCAGCTGCTGATAATCCAGTGTTTACTCAGATTCTTGAGATTTGTGAGCTGCATCAGATCAAGAACATCATGTCCTTCAAGTTTGATTGGAACAACGAAGTGATCATGCAATTCTATGCCACCCTGTACTTTGACAAGAATGTGGATGCTATTTGGTGGATGACTGACAGAATCTGGTACACTGCCAACCAGAAGAGATTTGCTAGAGTCCTCAACCTTCGATACAATGACAGCCCGAAGCTTCATGCGAAGAAGGTTATGACTCCTGAGCAGATCGAGTCACTGTATGACACCTCCAAGAGCTTCACTGTGGGGATCATCAAGGGTCTGAAGGATGTGCCTGCCGTGCTCAACAGGATGCTCAGGGTCACTCTTTGGCCCAAGGAGGGAGATGCTTCTGCCGTTAGTTCCTATGGAAGGAACCTGCTGTACCACCTTGTCGAGCGCACTCACACCTTTGACATTGTCGACTTCTTGTGGGAGACAATGAGGCAGAATGCACAGAGCAATATGGCCAGTTGTAGCTACGCTCCTTTTGTGATGGCTTTGATCATTCATGTCAGTGGTCTGAAGTTTGTCAGGGATCAGGAGCATCTTTCTTACAAGGTCCGACCTCCGACTGCTCCTGCTGCTCCAGCAGCCCCTGGTCCTGCTCCTCCTAGGACTCGCCGGGGTCGCCCTTCGAGTTCTGCGTCTTCTCACTGTGCCTCTTGCCGTTCCTTCTGAGCAGACCGAGATTCCGGGCAGCACTCTTCAGAAGATGTTGAAGCACGTCTTCTGCCTTTGCCGCGACATCTCCACCAAGCAGAAGGTGATGAGCCGGCAGATCAAGAAGAATGATCAGGGCATTCGCAGCATCCGTCGCCACCTTGGTGAGGCAGTCTCTCCCAGTGACTCCTCCGGGTCTTCTGAGGAGAGTAGTGATGCCACCTCTGCAAATCAGCTCTTCGGCATCACCTCCTCTGCACCGCCTGCTCCTGGAGACGACCCTGGTAGCGAGGGCTCGCAGTACTCCGTGTCTGACGACGAAGGCGACGACAAGTGACTTCCCGTGTCCCCCTCCTTTTGGTGTCTTGATGCCAAAGGGGGAGTGATATCTTTAGTGTCGTCGTTTAGTTATCTCGTTTTAGGTGGTGGACTTTCGTTTTCGTTATCTTGTCGTTTGTGATCTTGTTATTCGTTGCTTCGTTGCTTGATGTGTCATCGTGAACTCTGTTACCTTCTTTATCCATGTTATTGTGTTTATCTTATGCATGGTTTACATTCAGTTATTTGTGATGAATTTTCTCGGATGCAATGTGCTAGGGGGAGCTCTTGGTTATTTCTCGTTAAATATGTGCATTTGATTCCACTCAATACTCCTAATGCACACATTTAGGGGGAGCTCCACCTTTTATTTCGATATGCTAAGTCAATTTCATATTATATTCCATTGCTTTTTATTGTGTTGTCATCAATTCACCAAAAAGGGAGAGATTGAAAGTGCATCTAGGCCCCTCATTTTGTTTTGGTGATTAATGATGACACAATTAAAGAGATCTAACGTTTCAAACAATAATAATGCAGATCTTGAGATCATATCAAGCTCGGAATGGGATTGGACGCTCCTACGTACTTTAAAATTCAAGAAAACGGTATCAAGACGAAGACTTGTAATTTCTATTTTGATTTGAGTCTTAAGGATAGCCGTACTATTAAGAGGATACTACGGAAAATCGTTTTTAGGATGTGCATGTGCTCAAGGTCAAAACTTGCATACAAACTAGCACTCAAATACTAGCATTTTCCAAAAACAGGAATTCCAACCGAGCCATCTAACTCGGAGAGTCTGGACATTTAGTCCGGAGTATCCGGACTCAGTCCGGAGTCTCCGGGTTAACTCCTTCGGCCAAAATTCGAATTCCAGAGAGTCCGGAGTGTCCGAACATTTTGTCCGGAGAGTCCGGACAATCCGAAGTATCCGGGTTAATTGTCCGGAGTCTCCGGACAGTTCAAAAAGGGGTCAAACGGCTAGTTTTCAAAAAGGGTATTTAAAGCCACCTCTCCCCTCCAATGGCTAGAATCTCTATTGAGCTCATTCATTGCAGCATTCAAGCCATCTCTAACACTCTAAAAGCATTCAATAGAGCCCTCTCTTCCTCCCACCTTTAGACTTGGTTGTTGATCTCTTGTGGTGAGGAGAGGAAGAAGAATAGTGCTAGGTGCATTCATTTCAAGTTCTTGAGCACTAGTTCATCCTCTAAGCGATCTTTCGTGATATTATTACTCTTGGAGGTTGAAGGTCTCCTAGACGGCTAGGAGTCACCGGGAGCACCCAACGCGTGTGGTGTGCCCCGGTCGTTTGTGAAGGCGAGTCTCGCCTCTGAAAGGAAAGAGACAAGAAGTGAAGCCGGCGAGTGCATTTGTGCAACACCGGGAGGAAAGCGGGTTGAAAGAGACCCCGGCTCAAATGCGACCGAGCCACCTCAACGGAGACGTAGGATTCCCTTCAAGAATCCGAACTTCGGTGAAAAATCGCGTCTCTCTCTTTCTCTTTTACTTCCTAGCTTAGCTTGTGTGGATTTGTCTTTGTAAAGCTTGGATCTAGCTCATTGCTTAGCTTTAATTCAAATCCATACTAGCTTTTGATCTAGGTTGCTCTTGCTATCTTTTTTTGTAGTTTCTTGTGCTAGATAGAGTAACTCTAGTTGCGTTCCCGAGCCAGCTAACCCGGAGTATTCGGATAAAATACCGGACAAGCCGGAGTATCCGGATAAAATACCCGGAGACTCCGGATTGACCAGCTCAGCCAGATTTTATTCCGCTGCGATTTTTTATTACGCCTATTCACCCTCCCTATAGGCGACATCTTCGGTCCTTTCAAGCTTCGGGCCAGCGGCGATGGTGCGCGGAGGCCGAGGTGCCCAACGAGGCGCGGCTTCGAGCCGGCGGTGGCCGACGAGCCGAGCGCCTCTCCTTCATCTTTCGACGGCTGCGAGCCAAGTGCGGAGAAGCCGAGGTGCTACAGCCACCACGCGCGTGCTTTGAGACGCCGGCCATGCATGCGGCTTTATGCCGTCACGGTGGCGGTCGCTTCGGGTTGAGCGAGGGCCGACCGACGTCGGCACTTCGGGCATGTGTTCCTGGCCGGAGCATCGGCGCTTCGATCGTGCGCTTCGGGCACTGCTTCGAGCCGAGCAGGGCCAGGCAGCGGTGCTTCGGGCGCCAGGCGGGCGAGGCCAGGCTCCGGCGATGGGAGGCCGACCGAGACCACGGGCAGCGGTAGCAAGCCGGGCAACGGCTGGTGCGCTCAGGTTGAGGCCGGAGGCTAGCGCGTCGCATGGACGGATGTCGACCGGCCGGTGGCTGCGGAAGCTTGTACTGTGGCTTCGTGCCATGGTGCTTCGTGCCAGGTAGGAGGAGGTTGAGGCGCCGACCGGTGGCTTCGTGCCAAGATTAGATGCATTCATATAATTCAAAGATAGTAGATCAAATATGATTCCCACCTTCTCAATCTGTTTCTATTCGTTAGAGCTCCATGCTGATAACGTGTTGAGGAACCTTGCTACCAATAGTAGTCTAGGGTTCTCCAGACAGATGCACTGTATAATCAGAGAGAGAGAGAGATAATATGTGGAGGAATAAATTGATCTATTATTTCTTTCTTATGTGTGTACAATGGGGGGAACCCCTCCTTTTATAGCTACTTCTCAGATTTTAGTAAAAGGACCTTCGTGGGCCAAGTGGTTTCCCAACACACACATGCATACATACTGGTTAATTGGGACAAGTAAATACAGCAGGTCTATCTATTGCTCAACTTTGCCAACCGTGCATGTAAAATCTTCAGTTTTGCCGGTGACATTATCTGCAGGCACTGTAAAAAAGGCAAAATGCTGTTTTCCTTGAAAATAATCTTGTAAACAAATAGAGGGTAAAATTGGTCGTACTAGGATCCAACGGTAGTGCAGTCATTAACTTCACCAACCATATATTCGTCAATTTTTTGCCATAATTCATCGAAAACATGCCATTCAATGGTCGAGAGGATTAGTATGAGCAACACGAATATGGTTCTAGGGCAAAAACTAAGGGCCTGTTTGGAAAGGTAAGAATTTCACTAGAATTTTGTCGAGAAAATATGACCCATAAAAACTCCTATCAAATCCACATGCTCTAGACATGGCTGGATGTGTTTGGAAGATAAACAAAAGAGAGGTGACCTGTACGTACGGAAGTTTGCTAAAAATTAGTGCTACCAAATTGGCTGTCTATAAATTTGATAAGTTTTCAAAAGACAATAAGGTCACTCAACCTATATGTGTCTCATCACATTTTTGAAATAAGCATACGCAGGAGGAACTGTATATCTTTGTTTCCAAGGAGAATGGGGTTTAACTCATAACCTCAATAATCATAACCAGTACTCTACCGATAGACTACATGAGTACCCCAGCAGCATCTGATACCTTAGAGCATCTCCAGCAGAGCCCCTAAACCAGCCTCTAAACTTTAAAATAGGGAGTATAGTAAAAAAACAAATCCAGCAGAGCCCCAACTCAAGCCCCTAAAATTAGGAGGCCTCTAAATTTGCTTCCTCAGCCCCAATTCTCAGGAAGCTCCAACTCAAGCCCCTAAAATTAGGAGGCCCCTAAATTTGCCTCCTCAGCCCCAATTCCCAGAGACACGAGTACAACCCCTGTTATTGAAGATAGGGAAATACATGAGGGGCTTCGAGATGATCTTATTGAGCATTTGTGGGCAATTCACAGCGCTTCGTAGTTTGATTCATTGTTCGGAGTTTCTATTTATCTATTTATCATGTTTTGAAAATTTTAAATTTAAATTTGAAATATCATGTTTTTAAATTGTAAATGTTAATATGCTTATGTTTTATGTATTAAAAATATTTTTGATTGAATTTTAGTGGTATCAAATGAAGATTATACATAGAGGATATGTTAAAATAGGAGAAAAAGTAAAATAAAGGATGAGATTTAGGGGCTGTTGCTGGACTTGTGCTCTGAAAACAGGGCCCTAAAAAATAGATGGAGTCCCTAAATCCAAAATAGAGGCCCTGTTTTAGAGACCCTTGCTGGAGATGCTCTTATAGATGAGATGACCCCAACTTGCAAATGAACCAAGAAGTATAGATTAGAGGATTTTTGGGACAAGAACAAACCCGGTCGGCCAATTGCCTACATTGATACTCTTTTAAAGGAAAAGAGTACTGTATTTGGCGCCTACATGTTTCAAGAACGCCTTCACCTCCTGATATGTAAGAGCATCTCCAAGAGAGAGCCCTAAAAATGAGCCTTAAATTTTAATTTAGAACCTCAATTAATTAGATTTAGGGTTCCAACGAAATATTCACTCCAGCAATTAGGCCTTAAAATTCAACGAAGATAGGGCTCAATCACTGCTAAATATAGCTACTCTCCTAGAGGCCCTAAAACAATTTGCTAAATTTTAACAATTTAGGGTCTTTGCTGGAGTTAACATTTTCCCCAAAAGCCCTATAATTCAAATTAGGGCTATATTTAAGGTCCCTCTTGGAGATGCTCTAAACAAGTAGTTGTCTATGTCGTTTGGATGCGGCCAGGGTTTACAATTTCGAACGAATTTCAGCGAATTTCGCTCTTTTCGCTCTCCAGGGAAAATAAATTTTGTTCGGTTTTTCGCTCAAATTCAAATTCAAAAAAAATGAAGAATTTGATTTTTTTGAATTTGACAAAATTTATCCAAAATTTTCGTATAATTAATATTAGTAGCCTTACGACATCTGATGTGAATATTTTTTGAAAAAAAATAAGTTAGGGACGTTTTTGAGCCATTCAAAATGTAGATAAGTAGAAAAAACAAAAAAAAGGAAAAGAAATTAGAAGTATTTTTAGTAGTAATATTTGTTAAATTATGTCAAGTAGCAATACTTACTTCAACATATTTTAGTAACAATATTTATTCAATTATATTTAATATCAATATTTATTCAAGTATATCAAGTAGCAATATTTGTTCAATTATATTTAGTAGCAATATTTTTTGAAATATAGCAAAGGTTATGCCAAAAAATTTTCATATTTACGAAAGATTATGCCAGAATTTTTTTGTGTATTTCCATTTTTTATATATTTTTAACATGTTTTCTATTTCTCTATAATTAGTATTAATAACCTAATGACCTCTGATGTGAATATTATTTGAAAAAACGAAGTTTGGAAACGTTTTTGAGCCAATATTTGTTGAAATATATTTAGTGCCAATATTTGTTGATTTATATTTGGTGCTAATATTTGTTGAATTATATTTAGTAGGAATATTTGTTGAAGTATATTTAGTAGCAATATTTTCTTGTAAAATTCATCAGCATGAGCCAAGAAGGGCACTATTCATAAAATCATGACTTGTATGAGAAAGTATATCTGAGTTTTTCTTAAAACTACATGTAAACTGCTAAGAAATCATTAAACTAAATCAAAATCCCCGGCTTAACTTATCAACATCAATATAGAATATATAGAATTTTGGACTACACCTTCAATTATATTTAGTAGCAATATTTGTTGAAGTAATTCTTCAAATATCATTTTTTGCTTTTAATGGCTTTTTACAAATTTTAAAACACTTTTTCCCTAATTTTGTTTACAGTTTCCCCGATTTTTTTAACTACCAATGATTTTTCGAGCTTGTCGAGCGAATTTCCAGCCTTTATAAGCGGTTTTCATTTGACTTTCGCTCAGAGGTTTGACTAGATTTCAAATTCATTTGAATTTTGAGCCGAGCGGTTTTGAGCGAGTTTCAAATGATTTTTCATGAATTTCGATACCGCCGAGACGTCAAAAATTTGAGTTTGGAAGAAAAGTGGAACCCTAGATGTGGCTGCATGCATGCACTAGCGCTGCATTGTTCCAACTTCCAACACTGGAAGGTATTGTTCAGCTTTGAAGCTCTTTTCTGTTTGCACTTTCATCTTTCGATCCACCAATTATTTAAGAGCTCTTTTAGAAACACAAAATTCGGTATAGAACGTTCATTCTTTTTTATCCCAATTGATCAGAATAGCTAGTATTTATTTATACTCTCTTATGGTAGAGTAATAAAAATACCATTAACAAATTAATAGATAGATTTGATTTCTAATACCCAGTATATATGTAACATCCTCAGTTTCGCTTTATGGGAAAAATCTAGTTTAAATTATTTAAATTCAAAATTTGGAGTTTCCTGGGTGTTTATGTTAACCTGGCATCCTTTCCCATCCAAAATCGGGATTCAATTCCCTTCTGTTCGAAAAATCGAATTTCTCGGTCCCCGCCGGTAACCGAAATTTCACCTGAGTCCAAAAATGATCCAAAAATCTCAAAATCACTTCAATTAGGTCCCAAATATTCCAAAATGATTTTTGGAATGTTTCCCAAGATTTTTGGAAGCTCTTTGGTATTTTATCTCACCCGGCTTTCGTTTAATGCCCGTTATTCGCTCCAGAATATTCAAATCCATAAATTTCATCCAAATTCCACGAAACCAATTTTATTGGGTTCCAAATATTCCAAAATGGTTCTAGAAATTTTTTCGGAATTTTTAGACCATTTTTGCTAATTTTTCTCTAGGGCGTCACTTTCGCGTAATCATCGGCCAATGGGAGCTTGCCACGTGGCGCTACAGTGTCATCTTCCACCTTGGGCTGGCCTTGCACGATTGCTTTCCCAGGCAACAATGGAGGAGGCTCTCCATACTCCCCTCCATGCATTCAAATCCCTCTAACTTCTTCAATAATGCTCCAAATCAATCACGGCCGGATCCGTTGGAAGCACAACGATGATGCCTTTCCGTTCCCCACCTTCGTTAGCCCTCAATCCCGCCGGAAACCGTCGCATTAAGCAAAAACCAAAATTGCTTTAATTACTCATAACTCGGCCGTTTCTTCTCCAAACGGCGTGCTTCCACCTCTCATTGCTGCGTATTAGGACCCCCTTCCCGGTGGTAGCACTCACTCCTTGCCTCTCCAACTCGTTCATCCGCTAGATCAAGAAAACCGGTGCCGGGTCACCATTTTTGTGTTCTTCGATTTCATCCTCGTTGCTCCCTCTCCGGTGGGTCAATCCTCACTCCGGTGTTTCCTTGTGATCGTGTGGGAGTCTAGTTTCTAATTCATCCATCAATTTTAGGTTCCATCAAGAATTGAAGACGAATTTCACGTTTTTATCACTTCGGCCGGAGCTCCGTTTTTCGCCAAATTTGTCGTCTCCGGTGAGAATTGATTCAATTCCTTGATTCTATAAGTTCTTTAGGATGTCCTCTAGATGATCCATCTTTTTGTTTGGCCAAGTTTCATGAAAAATTAGTGCAAAAATTCGTTTTTTTTTTTTTTTTTGGTGGGGGAACTAGTGTTCTTCTGGTTTTTTTTTTTTTTGGTTGGGAGCTCCATCAGGCGATCCGGCCCGCCACGCCGCGCCTACGCCGCCCGTGAGCTGCCTGCCTTGCCTGCGCATGCCGCCCGCCGTCGCCCGCCACGCCCCCCCCTCCAAGCTTTCCTTTGGCTCCCATGGCTTGAGCCTAAGCTTGAAGAAGAGCACCTCTATGACAAGGGGGTCCCACAAGCCATAGAGACAAGCCCATCCCAAATTTCAAAAAAAATGAAAAAGGAATATACCCTCGTTTTCGGTTTTTCAGGGTTTTCGAACTTCGGAAGCTCGTATCTTTTCCGTCCGAACTCCGATTGACTCCGTTCAAATTTCTAAATTCATCTAAAATCAATACCTACCTGCCAGTACTACTTTGGTATTTTTTGGATTTTATTTATTTTCTTGTATTTATTTATTGTCTCATTTTGCGCGTAGCCGAGGAGCCAACCGAATATGCCGACCCCGCCGCCGGACTTCAAGCGTTCGACGACCTCGCCGCGACCGAAGGCAAGTCTCCTTGACGCATGTTGACCCAATGTTTATAAATGTGTTCACAAAGTTTTAGAAACTTGCATGCTATGTTTATAATCGTATGTCAAATATAAGCGAATAGTTAATCCAAATTGTGAATGCCTCCTTTGTTATTGACATCCATGTTACTTGTAACCCCTAGGACATTTGCTATGCCATGTTTACCTTATATGGCGACCTTTGTTGAATAGTACGGTAGATTTGCTTAGGACCCGTATTGATAAAAGTGACCCATGGGTGGGATTATTCAAAAATGAGAATTTAAAGTGTGATTTGGAAATGATTATAAAGATTTTGGTACTGTTTTTCTAAAATAAAAAGGAAAGGAAAAACGGTTTGGACTTGGGCGGAATGGAATGTCGGGTGGGTGCGGATTGAGCACTAGTTGCATTGTGCAAGTGCCGCCCCAAGTCAATTAAGGACCGACGCTTATGATTGTCCATTCTAAGCATAACCGTACTACCACATGTCTATAATGGTACGACCTGGCTAAATAATTTGTAGAAACCTAACTTAGACTCACCAAAATGGTGGAATGTGAGTGCCGGATAGAGGCAAGACTGTTTTTCTCACACGGCGCAAGAGGGGGCTTCTGTACTGGGTGGATTGAACCCTAACAGCGGTGAAACCTCAGCGGGTGGGTCGGGTTAGGCGTATACATTGTAAAGGCCTTGTCATGATTTCTCTGCCAGCACACCAAAGGAAGTGTGTTAATAGCTTGGCATCAAGAAAATATCATGTCTTGTGGGTAAAGTTGTACACCTCTGCAGAGTTAAAACTATTCGAATAGCTGTGCCTACAGTCAAGGGCAAAGCAAAGAATGCTTTCATATTGGTAGACTTTGGTTTTGGTTTTAAAACTAAACGGTGTTGGTTTTGGGGTTCGGAAGTGGTTAGAACTCTCGGATGTTTAATGGCGGATTGAGCCAACAAGGTGGAAAGAACTTGTTTTATACCTTGATGGAAAGAGTCATATGTGATTAAACTTAATCTTTTAAGTGTGGCGGTTAGAGCCTTATACTAGTGATGGTGGATAGAACCTTCACTGAAATATTAAAAATAATTCAATTGTTAAAAAGAATTGCTAAAACATGCTTTATAAAACTTATTAGCAAGTATGGTTTAATGAAATTTGGCTTCGTGCAAACGAACCCTATTAAGCTTCCTTTGGAAAGCCCCACATATGCATACTTCCCCCGACTTGCTGAGTACTTTTTGTACTCACATGCTACACGTCTTGTCATCATTAGAGAACTACCAGGACGCAGCCGAAGACGGTGAGTTCTACACCAAAGAATTCGAGGAGGATTGCCAAGATAACTAGTCGCACTTCTTGTCGTCGCCTGTGGTGTTTTTGGTGTTCGCTTGTTGTCGCTTTTGCTTCCGCTGTCGTGTCTCCGGTCTCATGACCGAGTATTGTAATAAATGGCCATGTGGCCCATACTTTATTATTTATATTACATTTTCGTTATGTTCGGCAATGACGTATCACTGTTGACTGTGTGTACTAGCTACTGATCTGGGACTAGTACGAAAATACACATGAGATTTCAGATAGCTGATCCGGGGTCTCACAATATACTACTAGATTATGTTTGTTCAGGTTTAGGCCTTTTGGTTTTTAGCTTAAAACCAACTTTTTGGGTTAAGTATATTAAAAGCAATATGCTTTTACATATAGTAGAGATGAGTAATTTTACCCTAACTTTATTAGTATTGGTCTAGAACCAACACTCAATGAGACAAAAAAAACCTCCCCAGTTACTTCCAGCTTTTAGTATATAGAGGCTTACATCTTTTAAAAAACCCAATTAAAAAACCACCACTTTGTTTCGGCTTTAGCTTTTAAGCTAGAGAAAAAAACTCAAACAAACAGTACCCTAATACAATGTATTGTAAAATTTCTTTTATTTAGCAAAAGTGGCACCATATGCAATACAAATTGCTATCTACAGTACAGTTCTAGCATTAGGGGCCTATCTAGAATCACTATGTACAGTGGATTTTCCCTATTGGAGGCCCTTTTGATTCTTGCACATTCGGCCACAGCTGAATGCCATAGCCATACCCTATGTGGCTACGGCCTAATGCACTTCGCTTCACAGAAAAAAAATGCAAAAAAAGGAGAGAACATGATAACCTTACCCACCTGTCAGCCACAATTTACAGAGAAGGAAATGGGGAGTACAGTTTCTTTCGGAAAATATGAATAAACGTGGTCACGAACCAAACAGGCCTCGAGGCCCTCGGTCTCGCTTGCTGACCACATGAATCTCCAAACGGGGAGACAGTGGCGGCCATGCCTCTTAATGTTGCGTCAGTGCATGTCACATGAAGAAGTAAACCATCCTACATATCATTAGCAGGGAATGTTTCAGTGGCTGAGAAAACGACAAGCCGCTTTTTACAACAATTAATGACATCTTAACTGTTCTGAAGTACACTTTCACAGCATAACACAGGTGCTATTACACTCCCCAACGATTTTAAAGCATCCTCTAAAGTACACTTCCACAGCATAACAAAACTCGCCAACGATTTCACTGGCACCACAAGATGCACGCCAAATAACACAACCGGAATTATGATCAGTTCAGCAATAAGAAAAAGCAGAACTCTGGTTTAGATGCCAGACCAGAGAGAGAGAGAGAGAGAGAGAGAGAGAGAGAGAGAGAGAGAGAGAGAAGGAATATCTAATTTGAGGGTGGATGGATGCAGCTATCAATTCCCCATGATTTGTTTGTTCTGTCGAGATGATAATATATTGAATAAACTGTCCCAATACAGAGGACATAAGGATCCTGCACAGAAAGAAAGAACTTCCGTCGGTCAAAACTGCAAAGTAAGGTGTAATTGCAAGTACACACGTACTTGATACTTCCTGGCTCACAAATTTGGACAGCGGCACAGGTGTTCGAAACACAATTTCAACCACTAATTTCTATTTTAATATATTCATAAAACCCAATAAACTGCAAAATGTGACAAATCCCCATGAAATGGGAATAGCCCTTATAATGATATCTTATGCAGAATTATAATATAAAAGTACTTTTTAAGACAAATCAATACATGACTTTAATGTATCCAATTTAAATATTTAAAAATATATTGATAGTCAAAGTTTCAAAAGTTTGATTACAACTATATCCAAGACAACATGTAATTGTGACTAGAGGCAGTAATTGTTTAGGCATAGTCAATACACAGGATTTTTGGAAGTTAAAACAAATGGATAATAAGAAAACCTTTTCCGTTCTTAAAAGAAAAGGAAAACATGAAAAAAGTTTCGTTTTTGTGACTTTTTTTTTGCCACGCCGGATGGTGTAGGCTATGTAGCACCGACACACTGGTTTGGTGCCGTATTGGAGTCTAACACGGATACAACACAAATACGCCACTTGGCACGTATCAGTCATGTATTCGACAATTAGATAGTCAAAATAAATAATTTTAATGTTCGACACTTCATCGACACGTATCGGACACATGCTGGCACAACCCAACCCATCTTAGCCACTTAAAGGGTAACCCTAGCAACCCGAGAGGATCAAAACACCATCAAGGCTCCATTGTGGAACTATGTTGGCATTCTAGATAAGAGTGGTCCATCTAGAGGAAATGTGAAATGGAGATGCAAATATGTTGGCATTAGTAGCTACTTTTGAGTCAAAACACACTTGCTGAAAATTACTAATGATAATTGAAGATATATCCTAAGATGACAGTACCTATTCTTGCTCAGCTTAAAAGTGAAGTAGCAAAGACTGAGGTACACATTCCTAGTACATGTGTCCGTGCATCATAGGGCGTAGGTGCTTAGAGCATGTACAATGCAAGCACATCTTTCATGTGTACTTAGAGAGGCAACCCACATCGACAAGAATTTACATAAAAGCACCTCATTTATGTGGATGCTCATGTGCTTTTTAACCAGAGCTAGACTCAGCGGTATGGACATATTCCTACTGTACGTGTGCAACATGCACAAAATAACTGAAACAAAATGAACTGGATGAACAAATATCTTGTAAAAATTTTTAAATAAGAGGAGTTGCATAAAATAAGGGTCTGAATACGAAAATAGCTATCCCAGTTAAGTAGTTAGTCATCATTTTACCTTGAATGATCAGTCATTCATCTGGATCTTCTGGACCCTGAACATAGAGAAGGTCAAGTTAGCAGCAGGACTTTGCTGGAAGCAATTGGGAAAAAAAAATAGTTTTCTCGTCCATGGTTCAGTTATTCCAATCAGTTACAACCATGAAACTTCAGTATATGGCAAGGTAAAGTAACATCCAACGAACCTACGTGCCAACTCAGAAACTGAGCTGTATGGTACACCCCATAGAATAACACAAAATCACAAAAGTCGAAAGTTAAAGACACTGCCTCACACACCCCACAGAATAACACAGGAGCACATAAGTCAAAAGCTAAAACCTTGTTCATGGGCCTGCAACTTTCTTCAGAAAGAAAAGGAGTATGCCTATATTAGAGCTATTCCAAGAAAATAACTGGAAGATCATTCAATTGGTATCACATTTCCAGGTTTCAGTGAATCTCAACGAAACTGATTCGTTCAGTTGTTAAGGGCACCTGTCTTAATTGATTTTAGAATTTGTATCTACAGTTAGGGTTAAAAAAACAGCCAATTACTTCTTAGAACAAGTCAAGTTGGCCAGAAACAGCCATAGACCAAATATTTTATACAAGGGTTGGTATCCCATGCAAAGGAGATTTACCATGCAATAAGGTGTAAAGTGATCCTCAGCCAATTGATCAAAAACAGAAGTTACATCTACAACTAGCACACCAACCCAACCACATGGACCATGGGGAGAACAATCCCGCCCTCAGCCCTTCTCCCTGTTTCTTTCGCTTCCATTGAGCTTTCCATTAAAATCCATTGCCCTTCTGCCCTTTGATCGGGTTTTCGCTCCATCATTACAACAACATGGTTCTAATTAAGTTTCTCGAGGCCATGTCATGAAGTCATGAAGATGTTAGAAATCAGAAAGAAATCAAATTCAATTTCACGAAGAGATCAAATGCAGAAAATTTTGAAAGGCCATAGTAATATACCAACAAAAGGGGGACAGGGGTTAAGGAAAATAGCATGAATAGGAGGAAGTTCCTTCAGGTTCTAAATCGCCATTGTTGCCGCTATTAATCATACAATGTGCGCTGCAAACAGCACTTAATTATGCTGGCCCTGGATGAGAAGCTAGGTGATGCAAAATAAAAGTAGAAGTTACTATCCACAAAGTAGATGCACTTTAGAGGAGCCCGATTGACAGAGCTCGGGACAGCAAAAGCTTTTTAATCTAGATCCTCTATTTTCCATTGGAAAATTAAGGATTACTTTACACCCCATTGTGCAGGAAATGTACTTTGCACTAGATACCATCCCTTTGTATAATTGCAATTGTTCTTCATTTACAAATTGGCAAAAGTTATTACTCCTTCCTGTGATCATGTCTATTTTACTTGATGTTTTAGTTTATTGCACAGAGACCAATTAAAGGATTAATTCCTTGTTTTGTGACATGTCTGCCCCTATTTCATTGCATGCATCTCTAGTAAATACAACCAAAAGGCAAACTTATGTGTGTTAAGGATATAAATAGTCTTATATAGACTCTCCATATATAGGTTTTCGTTATATAAGTTTTTCTTGTTTAGGTATTACCTTACATAGGCTTTCCTTTTGTACCCTTATATACTCTATATTCTAACCATTAGCCCCATATTGAATAAAACAAGTGCTATTCATAATATGGTATCAGAGACTAGGTTCAAACCCTAGCCTCAATCCTTTTCCACTACTGCCACACCCAGGAAAAGCAATCTGCTCTCCCTGGCGGGCACCTGGAGACGATGAGGGCATGGTCCTGTCGTGCTACGTCGATGAGTCGTCGTCGCCTACCTTGTTGCTGGTCATCTTCTCGAAGTGTCGGCCTTGGATCGTGCTCGGGGAACACGGATCTAACTGCTTCGTCCATGCCCTAGCCAATGGCTTCTTCCACTAGAAGCACGACAGAAACAATTGTGGTTCCGTGCTTCATCTCGTTGGCCCTGTTCTTTAGGCAGTCTTTGTCTGCAGATGCGCTTAGCCGTGCGGATTTGGATGGAGTCCGGGTCAACAAGCCCTGTGGGATCCGATGCTGAGATCGTGAGGGCATGCCGCACCTGGTACTCCTCAAGCTCTTCCGCTCGTCTCTTCAGCTGCTCGTGGTCGTCGTTTCATCCTCTAGATCCGATCGGATTCGCAGAGCTCCTCACCGGCCACGCCCACGCCTCGGCGTCCTCCGCACCGGCCTGCAACCCCAGCGTACCCTTCTGATCACGTCACCTTCGTCGCCTCGACCCGCATCGCCTTGACACCTCGCCCGTGCGCCCGAAGGATCGCCTCGGCTGCCTCTGGCAGGCGACTGCCTTTAGCCGCCAGCCGCCTCACTAGGTCTCACCGGCCACCGCCCGATGTGGCTGCCTCCGCCGGTGACGCCCCGGCCTCTGGCCACCCCACGCCGACTTGGCTTTCGCCTTTGAACCGATGTCACACGAGACAACCATTAAAGCTCTAGACTTCAAATAGATCCGAAAGGGCTTTTAATTCTAGTTTGGCTTCCGGCTCCAGCTCCAAAACAGTTTCGGCTTCATATTCTGCTCTGGCTCTAGAGCAGCTATTGCTTTTCGTTCGGCTCTTTGGCTCCAGCTTCTCCGGCTTCATGTCTCAGCTTTTCAACTCAGCTACTCGGCTCGGCTTGGTTCCTTTGCTCTAGCTTTCCCTTTTAGTGCTTTTGGGCTGCCTTTCCTGGCTACTGCTTTCTTAGTGCTGCGCCTATTATTTCTTTTAGTATTTTCTTTAGTCTTCCGTTGCGTCCATACAAGTCTTTAGCATATTGATTCTTTCGTCAGCTCGGCTCTTTTTACTCGACTCGACTCTTTCGTCGGCTTTTGTTTGTCGACTTGGCTCCACCGTGGACTCTTCTTCGTCGACTTAGCCCCATCGTCGGCTCTTCTTCGTTGACTCGGCTCCACCGCCGGCTCTTCTTTTTCGACTCGGATCTTCGTCGGCTTTTCTTCGTCAGCTCGATTTTTCAAGAGTTAGATACTACGATGACTACAAGACCAGGACTTTGCATTTTTCCTATTTTAGTGTCAATCCTTTCAAATGCAATGCTTTTGCATACGCCTTGCATTTGTGGGGAGTGTTAAGGATATACATAGTCTTATATAAACTCTCCATATATAGGTTTTCCTTATATAAGTTTTTCTTGTTTAGGTATTGCTTTACATAGGCTTTCCTTTTGCACCCTCATGTACTCTATATATTCTGGCTATTGGCCTTATATTGAATATAACAAGTGCTATTCATAATAATGTGGACTCATCGCATCCAAGTCCTAGTGCTACCATAAACATTGCATTCCCAGCAACCCAGGCCACTTCTTTAACTACCACCAGGCCATTTTTTTTCTCAGGCGGTGAGAAACACGGGTTGGAAACTGCACCAGAAGCCATGCGGTGGCAAGCCACACCACTGTTGCACATAATGCGGCTACACCATCGATAACAGGTCAACCACAGAAAGGAGATAACGGCTGCAAGTCCAGGCCGTATTTGGTCGCACAAGGACTTCACTTTGACATCCTCATCTCATTTCATCTTGTCACCTTGCTCAATCTCTTCTAGTTTGACATTCAAATCAAGCAACTCCCTTTTTTTATATTATTTGTGCAAAAGCCTGATGCAGGTGGAGTATACATGTAGTTCAAAAGCATAATGCAGGTGTGGAGTAAAATGGGTGGGAAATCTATAAGTTAGTTGTATTAAGTGGCAGCATCCGCGAAGAAACTACCAAGAAAACAAAAAATGGCTTCTATTTGCAAACCAAAACAAACTCTCTATCATCTAATTCGGACAGGAGGTAGTAACAATTTCAATCAAATGTAACTAATCATTTTTAACTAAACACACTAGTTAAGAATTTCAAGATATACAAATATTTATAATTGGGCAGATTTTGACAAGATAAAAAAGAAACAAGCTTCTGCCAATACCTGGTCAACACTGGCATAGCTTGGACCTGAAATTAGATGGGCTGAATGATACATGAATTTGGCAATCCAGGCGTGGCCATTTCGAAGTCTGACCAATAAAATGGCGTAAACACTACTACTGTCTACTAATCCAATTGATTTGCACAAATATTGGGCGGCCAAGGCCCACCTTGGCCCCAATGAAGCTCAGTCCCTGCTGGTCAACTTCCATGCAAGTTGTAGCTTGTAAACAGTCTTAAAAAATTTGGATCTCAAACATCAACTCCATATTTGGAGTACTTAGTCCTAAGCTAGGAACCCTAATCCTGCTAGAATGAATATGAATCTTAAACAAAGATTACGTCCAGACTAGTCATGATCCAAATCCTCCTACAGTCCAATTAGGGATATTAGGAGCAACCCCATTAGTAAGATGAAAAGTTGGATCACAAGTGATGCAGCTGACAAGGAGCAAGCAAGCCATCCAAAAATGTTTGATAACAATGCTATATGCAGTAAAACAAGAATAGATAATGTTCACTATTGACCATCAATGTAGCTCTAGGATGCAAAGGGGCTATTTCTAAATAAGACGAAATAGTCTTACAAGTTATTTCGACATAAAAAACAAAAATACTAACCATGTGTTAGTGACATTGATAGCAAATGCAGAAGAGGCCGGCAAGATCATGGAACTTTAAAGGCTACAGTTAGCTAGAAAGATCCAAAATATATTTGGGGTGGCCAACAAAGCAAGGTATGACAGAACCCAGGTGCTAGTAACTTGTTCGGTGGCTAAGAATGTCATACCGGTAAGAAGTCCCAATCTTCCTCCCTCAAATCAAATTCTTCAGTAACATCTACATCAAACATCAACTGAACCAATACAAAGAATATCTAAAATTACTCAACACAAACATATCATCTAAAGATTGAAAAATGAAAAGTCATATGTTGACAAACTCACAGTATGCAGTTTAGTGTACTCATTAAAGCCATATATAACTGCTGCAACATACCTGAAACGAAGAATATTGAGACAGAATGAGTTAAAATGGAGCACAAACTGACCACAACAAATAAAACAAAATCTAACTTCTCAATCAGATGAATGTTAAGACGCCTTAAAATAGCCTACAAATATACTCAAAATCACTGATTAACCATAACAACACCACTGGAAGGTGAAAGGCTACCCAAGCTGTTATCAAAATTAGTTCACTTTTATACTTTAAAATTGAGTACACTAATCATGTATGGAGCAGCGTTGAATTGGACAGCTTCTCTAATGTTCATAAATAATAATATAATAGCTAAGTGAAAAAATCACCAAACTGCAAGAAACTTTCATATGTTCCCAGGGTCAAAATGAATTTATGGCGAATTGGCCATGAAGGCATACATTTTGTCTCGTCGAAGCCACAAACGAATAAACTGCCCAATACAATTATCTGAAGTTGTTTTTCTTTTCTTCTTCACGATATGCTGATCCTGTGAGCTTCCTGAGTTGCCATTATGAAGAACAATTGAATTAACTGACTTTGTGGTGCCAAGCATTTTTCTGCAGTTTGACGATCCACAATGACAATCTTGATCTGCTCCAAACTGGACAAACCTGCAGATAATGCAAAGAGATTAAAGACAGCAAAACGGTTCCATATGCACAATGCAATAAATTAAGATGGGTGAAACAATTTGTTCATAATCTTTACTAATATATAAATATGTGTTGGTGGTGGTCGACCATCCTCCCTCTTAAGAAAAGCAACGCGCTGACATATGGGCCACAACATGCTCCCCCCACCTCTCACGAATAAAAAAGAAACCATCCACATCACTCTTTCCACCCACACCCACTCCAGGCCAACGCATGGACACTTGACTCGTGAAAAAAACTTTAAAGTAGAATCAACCGGGAGACTGGAATGAACATACTTATAGTCATAGGTCAGCTCCTCCCCATCCTTTATGTCACGAAGAGCAAAAATGCCAACTCTGGTCTCTCCATCAACGGTCCTGAAACACCATGATGATAGTACCATATACCAGGGTCATTAACAGAGATTTCAGAACTCTACAAAATAAACAGAGATTTTGGACGTAGGACATATATAGAATAACCAGTAGTATATAACTAACCATTTCTGCATCTCTGTGTTCGGGTCACAACTATGATTTATAAACCGGGACATGTTTCCCTTGTTTGTTGCATCAATGACCATATTGCTATTGACCTCACAAAGATAGAAGTTAGTGTCACGCTGCCTCTTCATTTTCCAAAGTCTTTCCTCACATGTTCTGTCGTCAATAACTATAAAATTTATGCAAGACATATGGATATTAGTTTGTCTGTTCAGTGTCTAACATGAGAAAACATCATAACATAAAAATAACAATATTTATGTGCATTTTATTTGCATGCCCACACTAGATTTGAACAAAGCCATACCTTCTCCTACATATTCTATAACAAATTCTCCTTTCTTTATTTCGTCCTCAGCTACCAATCCAAAGCCACATTTCTCAGTCTAGAAAAAAAAAAAAGTAGTCTTTTAGGAGAGTGGGGTTGGTAAAATAAAGGTTTATGAGACAATTAAATTTATACAGCATTCAGAGTTTCACATGTAGATACAGGATGGCAACCATCAAATCATAAAGTTTAATTATGTCATAAGAAATCAAGCATCAGAATCAATTTGCTTAGATTGTTTTCACACATATTTTCCTCCGAACACATTTAAGTCTCCCAACTGCAAAGTATTCAATGATTGAAGTACTATCTCGCTCATATAGATACAACTTGACAAGATAAAGGAAGTTTCATACAGAAAAGGATTTGCTATGGCTTAAGTTGCAGGTTCAGTTCTGGACAAAATATGACTACACAAGTGTTGATGGATATTATACAAATAAATAGTTAATCTCTAGGAAACATGCAGACATAAGAGCCAAAATGTACAAAAGATAGAAGGATATGGAAATAAGGCTTCTAAAATTTCTCTAAATTGCTTACAAAAATAACATATGTAAAAATTAACTCGCAATTTCTAATTTCAGAAATAGTTCATGATATTAATGACACAACATTGTAGGGCAAAACAGTACCATAAAATGTTGTAACATAAACGGCTAGGGCACTGCTGCAGACTATAGAAAAAAATATACCAAGAAGGTAAAATCACAAGAGTATATACAACTAAGAAAATGACACCACTTTAGTAGAAAACAGGTCCCTTGGGCCACCGCTGTACAACGAAAATATAACAGAAATTGTTTGCACACAGATTCAACAAATTGACCGAAATGTATAGGAGGCGGTCAAACATGGCAGATCAAGCTCTCTTCTGTTTGTATCCTCAAACTCAAAGGCTAACACTTCAACACAAATCAAATCGAATAGTGACTTAGTACTTGGCTAGCTGCATAGATGTGACAGATTCTACAAAACATAGAGCAATCATCACTCACTGGAATCAAGATCAAGTATTGAGAAGAATTGGAGGTTGGAGGAGGCCATGGGAAATTGTTGGAGGTGCCACTGGAGAGAGCAGTCGGGAGGAGAGGATAGCAGCGGCCAGCAGGCACTGGGTGGGGTGCAGAGCACACGCTGGGGTTGCTACGGGCTGCCATCACTCCGGCGGGAGTCGCTTGGGACGGGCAGGTTGGAGGAATGAAGAAATACACAAGATCTTGATGCCAAGGAGATAGAGGCGGCTTGGAATTGGGAGCCGGGATTATTAGGGTTTTCTGATTGTGATGCACACACGTCCTAGCCGCCAGATGGGGAACGGAGACAGGGACAATAAATATCCCATTCCTTATTGAGGTAGAAATAGCCCATCCCAGTTCCCTTTGGCCCATTTTGGGTGGGCCCAGGCTTCCAGTCAATTCCAGCCAACCAAAATGAAGCCTAATAGAGGAATTGCCTACCGGGAAACAGGAACTGGAGTCCCATTGGCATCCCTATCATTGTAAGTCTTCACAAACCTTTGTGTTTACACAAGAGCGCATCATAAGATAGCAGGGCAGAGCAGGGTAACAGAAGCCTGACTTGCAGAAATGGGTTTGATTCAAGTTGTAATTTCAAGATAATGATGGTTCAGAAAGAAAATTATAGAAATGTTTGTTCCAGGGAAACAGAGTACTCTCTATTTTTGGCAGGAAAGCTTTATCAGGAATCAGGATATTACTATCCATTCAAGATGAATCATACCAACGCTGACTTCAAAGTTACAGATGATTTTTTACTTCAACTAACTCTGTTTTTCTGTTTCGTTTTATGCTGCTACCATTTCCTTTATCAGCTTCTCTAATCTTATCCAGATCCAGTAGCCCGTAGTCCCCATAGCATCATATAACACCTCTGCTAGTACTGTGCACATTGAAAAATGAATATTTTCTAAACAAGGTCCGAAAAGTAAATATAGATTATACTTCTATACCACGTATAGTCGTATACCATATTGCATATACAACCATCTACAGCAATGGCAGTGTTCCTCCCCACTTTTTCCATTAAATGGTCATTACTTGCCAACTTAATAATAATGGAAACTTGAATCACTCGTACCGTAATCAATTTGGTTTTCTTCAGAGGCCTGTGCTGGAATGATTTGTTGGCACATTTATTGTCACATTTACAATTTGATGAACAACAGGAGAACAGCATCCTGCACCAAGAAAATACGGTATTTCAGAATGTCTCAACAATGAAAAAATTTACTGGTATATTAATCAAATAACTACCAATAATTTGTATGGTCTCTCCATTTTGGTAACACTGAAAGGTTCAACAAGACAAACGCAGCATCAAGCAGTAGTATGGTTAAAATATGTGCTGCAATTTTGTGGGCACACATAGGTGTGCACACGTACACACGCGCGCGCGCGCACAGACACAGAGAGAGAGAGAGAGAGCGCTCACCCGCACTGGCAATCTTTGTCACAAGCAACTGATGATCCGGAAGAAGGGGTACACGAACAAAAAATTCCATCATCTTCAACGCGTCTCTTAGTAAGATAAACATCTTAATAGAATTAAGGACAGCAATAAGATGAAAAAAATTCCTATTATAAGTGCAATTTAGAAGTTCACGTCATTGCATTGTAAATGAGTAATTGCGTTAGAACTGGTAGTCCCTACTCACTGAAAAAATGAAGGAGTAAAGCCATTTTGAAATGCACTCCTGTGTCAAACACATTTTTGCAAAATGTAATCACTCACTTTCCCGTACTGCTTTCAACTTGACAGAGAGATAAATCAAGGTTTCTCAAAAAGTTACAGAATTGTTTCTGAGGTACCACTAATCTAGATTGCCAAGTGGAAGACATAGAAAATTAAACACTTTACATGATTCATAACATGTCAAAGTATTAATCTTTGACCAGAAGTATTACAAAGTTTAATCAGGCAAAGGTGCACATTGTTTCTGCTCAGAGAAGGGCACTAATTTTAAAGCAATGATAGGTGTGGATACTCCGCTTAATTGGTATGTAGTAACCTAACTTCCATTCTTTCAACGCAGATGGAAGATCAAACTCCACAGGAGCTTTCATCGACTTGATCAATTCCTCAAACACATCCTCAACTTTCTGCACCAGAAAAAAAGGAGATGAATAAGCATAAAAGATACTATTAACCAAGCAAAATAAGCAAGCAAACAAGCATCTAGAACAAAGAAAAAGGTAGTAACATGATCAGGTTCCTGCAAATGGTTACACCATTCTTGTGACAGAATGCATTTCCGTGAGGCACCTTCCCATAGGCAAGCACATTTTACTCTTTCCAAAAGTAACAACTATGGGCCACTGTCATTGACAGTAAGTAGATCATCTAACAGTCCTGATCAACACTAGCAAACATTTCGGCTCTCCGACACAACCATTACATTACACCACTTTAATTCTAACCAAATTTTAGCAAACCACCTCACACAGTCCTAGTGTTCGCCCGCCCCACCTGAGGGTTTCAGGACCCAAATCTACCGTATGGCTTCACAGCAGAACCCACTTGCAATGTCAACTTGTACCGACTCATCCGAGCGCAATTCCGGCCATCCAAGCCTACTACAGCACTACTATGAACCAACCGGAAGCACCCAACCCCAGTACGCCCAATCCATACTCCATGCAGGGGCTTCCCCTGACCGCTTCCCTCGAACCGATCAAGCTGGTAAGGAAGCACCAGCCCGACGTTGCCAAATCCAGTTGTGGCATCGCGAAGCGTGATTGCGAGCAAAGGAGTGGTCTCCAACGAGAGCATTCGCGAAGGATTTCACGAAACTTGCCGGAATTGTCAGGGTTTTTAGGGTTTTGCAGGTTTAGTTGCGGGATTAAAACCAATCTAGCGCGCGCGCGCGTAGAGAGAGACAGAGAGGTGTCGAGGAGGGGATACCTTGATTTTGGCCGGAGGCGGCATGGCGGGGGATCGCCGGCGACGAGCGGCGGAAAGAAGTCGTTGAAGGGGGAAATGGAAGAGTAGCAGATGCAAGAGGAAGAGAAGGAAGCGAAGCGGGAGACGGCGGCGGAGCAAGCCGACGGCAGACTAGGGTTCGCGGCGGAGTTGATTCAGGCGAGCTCCTCTGCCTGCGCCTATTTTTGGGGGAGGCGAGGCGAGCGTGAGCGCAGCTGCTTGCGGGCAGGGGATCCTTCTTAACAAAAAGGAAGAACGCCGTTAAGCGGTGGGAGATCCTCCACTCGGATCTGGACCGTCCGGATGAGGTTGAGCGGCTTGGATTCGAAATTTCCAGATTTGCAATGGGTTATAGCCGTTTTCACCGGATACGTTCCCGAGCACAAGAATCTTCGGAATTCCTATCTCGAGGGTGCCCTCACTGAATCACTAAGTTTTTTTTTCTAACACGTCGCCGACACGTGGGACCGGAAGGGGGTGCGCAGCCGACAAGACGTTACACTGGGTTTTTAAAAGGTAAATATTGAACTCCCCTATTGGTCTAATTTGAACCAAGAAGCTATCGACTACGCACTCTTCGAATCACAAAACTAGGGTAATTAAACCCCTGAACTAATATAAATTTGTAGACATGTCACACAAGGCAGCATAAATAAACTATAAAACATTGTTAAAAGGTGCCGACAAACCAAGAGCTCATGATAGTCACCTGTACCATGAATAATAGCAAACAAAAAAAGAAAATGAATCGACAAACCGAGAGCTCGTGAAAACACTAGGATCCCATAATTCACAAATTGGGATCACAAGCTTCCACCGATTAAACATAATCCACTGTAAGTGCTCAATTCATCGCCGAAACCCAAGGACAACTGGGAGACAAATTAAGGATTAACGAATGTTGCTTCCCTTGATCAAAGATTTAAACTCCAAACAGAAGCTTCTCCAAGGCATCAAACAGTAACAGATCAAGAACCAAGCTGCTCATAAATCCCCCCAGTAATCCGGTGGAGGCTTCAAGAGCAAGATTCCGAACCAGGCAGAAGACGGTCGCCACTTCTTGCGATTCGCGCGTCAGTTTTTGCAGGCGACCGGTGCCGGGATACAAGGAAGGGTCAGGTCGCAATGATTGGCAGCGACGACGGGGCCAGCAGTGGTTTCGTTGGGGGTGGAGAGAGGAGGAAGGAAGATAGACAAGATGATGTATTACAGAGTAATCTGTGGATCCAGGGTTTGAATTATCGTCGATAATCGTTCGATTATCGCGATAACTGAGGTTATCGAATATCGATATGGCACGAAATTAATTACCGAACGGTAAACCGAAAAAATTAAAAAAATTAAAAATTTGAAAAAATTTATACGATGCAAATATCGCGATTAACGCGACATATTGAGCGATTATCGCCAAATATCAAGCGAAAATCGCTCGAAAATCATTGTTCATTCGAAAATCACGAAAACAGTTTTTGTGAATCCTGCGTGGATCCCACTATTTTTTAATTTTTTTTGCTGATTTTGTGCTTATTGTGTGATATATGTAAGAAAATTTTGCTCAGGGATGACACGTCAGTCATCTTGGCGGTGTAGCGTGTGAGATTTATTTGCTCCAGTTTTGGTAGCTGGATGGTTTCGTAGTTTAGCCATAAACTTACACTAGTCTGTCATGGCCAGTGATTCGACCACCCTGATCAAATTAAACTAGTCAGGATAGGCAGTTACCTTCGTACTAGAATAACGTACAGTCAATTTCCTTGACAAGTACAAATAACTACTTGGAAGAGACAGCTCTTGGTGAAAAGACACTTTTTCAACCAGAAGATTCCTTTTGAAGCATAACTGCAACCTCTTCATTCTGTATGAATAGGGAGGCCATTTATACCATTCAAGACATCCGGAGAGACTGGGATAGATCTTGATATCTCTGAATAATCTCTCAAAACAATTCTATAATAGTTGTACTCTATCATGCCATTTGGCTAATAAAAGCAGTCCCTTGTCCCATCTTTCGCACTTTTGTGATCTTAGAGGCTTGCAACCATTTTGATTCATAAGCTTGATCTAGAGATCCCGTATCTTAAACATTGACAACTGCACTGGAAGGACGGCCTCTAGTGATCAAGATTGCGAAGGTGATGTCCTGTTGTCACAAGCAATGGATGAAGAAAATTAATTCGACCTTGCCGACTACGTCAATCTCGATGCTAACCCACACGACGCACTTTCAAACTCGGAAGCTAGGAGTGATACCATATTTTTAACTTTGATCAGAGGTTTACTGTTTTGCCCATAGCATCACTTGGCTTATTATGGAGGCTCCAATCTTAGATTAGCGATGTGGATTCTTACTATTGCGTCGGACTGGATATTAACACAACCTGTGGGCCCCCGGATCGGCTATCCGGGGTCCTCTGTGTATTTCTGTACTAGTCCCAGATCAGTAGCTAGTACACATAGTCAAAAGTGATGAATCAACAACCATATCACGAATACAAATAACTAAATAAGAATAATACCAAATAAAAGCAAAAACCTTATGGTCAAGGTTTACCATTACGGCCTGAACAGGCGGTACAACTTGAACAACTGCAGCGGAAGACGAAAACGCCAAAGCGACCCATCCAAATGCCCACAGGCAAACGAGTGGGGAGCGCGCCCTAGTCGTTGGAATTCCTTGACAGCTTCTTTCACTTCTGAAAGATGATTAGAATGTAGCACGTGAGTACATAAAGTACTCAGCAAGTCTGGGAAATTATGCACAATGTAGGCTATCCAAGGATGGCTTAATATGGTTCTTTTGCATAAAGCCAAGTTTCATCAAATCATACTTGTTAATAATTTTCACAAAGCATATTTGAGCAATTCTTTTTAATAATTGAAGTATGTAATATTGTAGTACCACCACTCACTAATATACAGGCTCTATCCGCCACAGCTTCAACAAAATCAGGGTTCAATCCAATCACATGGCTCTGTCCGCCATGGTTCACAAAATCAGGTTCCTTCCACCTACCTGGCTTTAGCCGCCAGAAGCACACCCGAGAGTTCTAACCGCTCCCGGATCCCAAAACGAAACATTGTTTAGTTTGAAACCAAAAACCAAAGTCTACCAGTATGAAAGCATTCTTCGCTTTGCCTTTGACCGTAGGCACGGCTATTCGAATAGTTTTAACTCTGCAGAGGTGTACAACTTTACCCACAAGACACGATTATCTCCTAATGCCAAGCTATTAGCACACTTCCTATGGTGTGCCGGCAGAGAGATCGTGACAAGGCCGTTACAATGTATCTACCTAGCTAGACCCACCCGCTGAGGTTTCACCGCTGTTAGGGTTCTCTCCACCAAGTACAGAAGCCCCCTCTTGCGCCGTGTGAGAAAAACAATAACAACAACAACAATGCCTCCTTCCGGCTCTCACACAACAACCGAGTGGTGAGTCTAAACTAGGCTTCTACAAATTAGTGGGCCAGGTCATACCATTATAGACATGTGGTAGTACGATTATGCTTAAAATGGCAATCATAAGCGTCGGTCCTTATATGACTTGGGGCGGTACTTGCACAATAGGACCAAGGCTTGATCCGCTCCCACCCGACATTCCATGCCGCCCAAGTCAAAATCATTTTCCCTTTTATTTTTATTTTGCAAACCAACGGCAATACCTTTTTGCCTAATAATTTCCAATACAAGTTTTCAAGGGATAATTGAAATTCCCACCCATAGGTGAATATTGACCGACAGCAAGGCTAAGCATTTCTACCGTACTATTCTATTCCACCAGTAGTTTATTTTATAAAAATATAAAGCTCAGAGTTTGATGACAATCCTCATAATCAATTCTGTAATTTCCAATAATCATTAAATTGCCCTAGTGGTACAATCATATGAACAATCCGATTCACTATCGTATCCATCAAGTATTGAGTATATCCTGGTAATATCCTAACTCTCAAAATCATATTAAACCACAATCATATTTGTATAGGAAATATTTCCCTTGAACTCTAACTTGAAATATTGATTTATCCACCAATCATACGGCGATCAATCTTATCATCCACTAAGAATATTTCACAAGGTCATCTACTAATCCACCGAGAATACTTCACAATATCACACCTCTAAACATTTAGAATACAATCCACCGATATTACTTCACAATATTATCTCTAATAATCTAGAATACAATCCACCAATAATACTTCATAACACCATATATTTAATTATTCATACTATCACCTCTAAATCATCTACTTTAATCCACCACGAATAATTCATAATCTTACCCCAAGCATCTTTCAAGAAAGATTCTATAAATCCAAGACTTCATTAATTCATCGACTACAGCATTTCCATAACCAATGATACCACGTTTACTAAATAAATCACCCATAATTCAGATTATTCATGATTCCACATAATGGGTTATCGCGAGACCATATTCCCCAAAGTCATCCACTACACCACCGAGTATGATCTTCAATACTATCCATTTACTCCACCGAGTACATTTAATCATATAGCTGTCTAAATCATCGAGTATCATTCTCGATACCACTTGTTGTAACCCTTCACATTGTCATCTCTAAATCTCATAGTATGAGGGTCAATCCACCGAAATATGATTTCCCACTTATTCTATTTGATCCCCAAGTATGACCCTCAATATTATTTATTTAACTTTACCGACCATTATTCTTCATATCATACATCTTCCAACACTTCCCAGTTCATACTAATCATACTGCGATTCGCTACCACACTCCAACTCAGCAATATTTAAACTACCACCATTCCCAGGTTACTTTCAGACTGACGATTACCACATCATCACTAATAATCACCTAACTCCAATTTGCATTCCATACTATTTGATCCATTTAAAATGTCTGTCAAATAGTCTTTCCCCTTAACTAAAGAACAGTTTTTCCAGAAACATTTATATTGGTGGAGTACTTATACTAGGGCGACAAAGGGTCAGGGATAACAATGTCAAGGAGGTAGGAACAACAGGTATAACTAATAAGCTAACGTTAACATCATCCATTTAATATAAATAGCAATGCAATTTGTAAAACAGTGGAAAACATTTATAAACAATGGGATCAACATGCTTCAAGGAGACTTGCCTCGGTCACAGCGAGAAGGTTGAACTCTCTGAAGTCCGGCGGCGGGGTCAGCGGACTCGGCGGAAGCGTCGACTACGCGCAAAACGAGGCAATAAATAAATAAAAGAAAATAAATAAAATCCAAAAATTACAAAATTAGTACTGGCAGGTAGATCTTGATTTTAGATGAATTTAGGAATTTGAATGGAGTCAATCGGAGTTCGGATGAGAAAGTTATGAACTTCCGAAGTTTGAATTTTGAATAAATTGGAAAACCGAGAATTTTCCCGGAATATTCCCTCTCGGGTTGACTGGTCAAACGTGGACTTTGACTTGACTTTGACTGGGAATGGCTAGTGTCTATGGCAAGTGGGGTCACCCTGTCATTGGGGAAGAGGCTTCTTCTCCAAGCCTTGGTTCATGCCATGGTGAAGGAAGCCATGGATGGGAGAGAGGAGCTTGGGGGTGTGAGGGGGCTCGCCCGGCGAGGCGGCGGCGGGTCGCCGACGACCGGCGGTCTTGTGCGCGGGACGGTGGCGATGGCGGGCGCACGGCGAGGCGGCAGCGGCGGCAGCGGCCATGGCCGGCCGGCCGTGAGCAGCCCAAGCATGCCCAATCACAGTGCACCCCCAAAGAAATAGAGAGCTAAAACAAAAAAAACACAAGAAGCTACTATCTCCAAAAATCTAATTGCTTTCTCATTTTTGCATGGAATTGATCCAAACAAAAGCCTAGAATCAATAGATAACATCCTTAGGGACATCTAGGAGGAAGGGATTGAACCAAAACTCACCGGAATCGGAGAAATCGACGAAGAACGGAGGTTCGGCCGAATGCACAAAAGCTCCAAATTCATCGCCCACGGTTGAGAAATCCTAAAATTGGAAGATAAATTAGAATCTAGACTCCCATACGAACACAAGGAAACGAACGGGAGGAAGAATGATTCACCGGAGAAGGAGCTATGAGCAAGAACACGAAGAACACCGAAAAAATGCGACACACCGTCGGTTTTCTCGATCTCACGGCCAAATGGATGGAGTAGAGGGAAAGAGAAGCCTATGCCCGGAAGGAGGATTCTTATACGGAGATTTGAGAGGTAGAATCGCATCGTTTGGAGTTGAAACGGCAAAGTTATGAGCAATTAAAGCCATTTCGGTTTTTTGTAAACTGCGCGTATTCCGGCGAGGTGGAAGCGGAAAGGACATCGGGGATGGAAAGGTATCGTCGTCGCGGTTCCAACGGATCCGGCCTTGCATGATTTGGATCATTATTGCAAGAGTTATGAGCATTTGAATCCTTATGGCCATGAATGAGAGAGAGAGCTGCTTCTCTGTAAACGAACACATCGATCGCACGGGAAGATGAACAGTGCTACGAGCTACAGTAGCACGATGCTACAGTACCCCCATGCTACAGTACCCGCCACGTGGCAAGCTCCGGTTGGTTCTCTTTTACGCGAATGAACCGCCCTAGAGAAAAATAAGGAAAAATGGCCTAAAAATTCTGGAAAAATTCCTAGAGCCATTTTAGAATATTTGGGACCCAATAAAATTGGTTCCGCTGAATTTGGATGATTTTTGTGGAATTGAATATTCGGGCGCGGATCGCAGGCATTAAACAAACGTCGTGCGAGATAAAATAGGAACAGAGGTCCAAAAATCCGGGAAATGATTCTTAAAATCATTTCGGAATATTTGGAAAATTTTAGAAGTGGTTTGGGAATTTTTGGAGCATTTTTGGACTCGAGTGAAATTTCGGGTACCGGTAGGAACTGGAAAAATCGATTTTTCGACCGGAGGGGAATTAAATCCCGATTTTGGAGGGAAATGAATGCCAGGTTAATATAAACACCAAAGAAACTCCAAATTTTGAATTTACTTTATTTAAATTAGGTTTTTCTCCACAAAGCGAAAACTAGGGTGTTGCACATCCTAGTTTGCCGAATGGTAAACCTTGACCATAAGGTCGTTGCTTTTATTTGCTGTTATTCTTATTTAGTTATATGTATTCGTGATATGGTTGTTGATTTATCACTCTTTGACTGTGTGTACTAGCTACTGATCTGGAACTAGTACAGAAATACACAGAGGACTCCGGATAGCCGATCCGGGGGCCTACACCGAAAGAAATCCGACCACTTATCTCAATCTCCGGAAGCAAGCAAGAATAATTTATTCTAAATACAATCAAGCAATTGATAAAGATACAATAAAGTAAATGCTTGAAAGTAAAAGAGACAAAAAGACACACTGATCTTTTTCCCGTGGTCTCGGAGACTTGCCGGTCTCCCCTAATCCACATTAAGGCAAGCCCAACTCTTTGGACCGGCTCCATACTTGACCACCCACATCGAATCCACTAGTGGTAGTTTTTCACTACTTCGGGTAGACTAAACTCCAACCTTCACAAACTTCGGCGGACTTCTCATAACCTCTGTTGAGAGCTCCGCACACAACGCTCCTACGCCTTCTAAAGATAGCAATCTCCAATAGTAATAAGGCGGGTCTCCCACTTGAGCTTCATCTAGCGTAACACATGTGCTCCGATGACCTCCTAAGTGCAACACATGCACTAGGATCCTTCTCAAGTGCAACACATGCACAATGAGACTATCAATCACTTCTTAATTGCAATACATACAATTAGGGCTCACTCCTAACTCAAAAACTAAATGGTAAGGAGTTAACACATGCACACAACACTCACAAACCTTCCCGGTTTTTGTGCTTATTGTGTGCTATATATAAGAACATTTTGCTTAGGGATGACACGCCAGTCATCTTCGTGGTGTAGGGTGTGAGATTTATTTGCTCCAGTTTTGATAGTTGAATGGTACATATTGGATGGTTTCATAGTTCAGGCATAAGCTTGGATGAAAGAGTTTAATTAGGTGGGTAATATATAGTTTCTCCTATTTTTATTTCTTATGTAAACTACTGAAGTAGTGTGTTTGACTCGTTGGGGGCAAAAATAAAGCGGTTTTGTTTTCTACCTGCAAGGGGAAAAAAATAGGGTTGTTTCGTTGAGAAATTTTTTAAATAATCATTTTTTATACGTAAAATACAAAAATATACCTTGATTTTTTTTCAAAAATAGCCATCAGTCACGCCACGTGGTAGCAACTGGGATCAATCGCGTCACGTGGTAGCGACAGACGTGCCAATCGCGCTAGTGTGACGCGACTGATCCTGGCTGGCGCGATTAGAATCAATCGCAGTATCGGTCAGCGACGGAATTTTTTTAAAAAAATAAAGTCCCTCCAGTCGCAGGGGATGGACCGATTGCTCAAAAAAAATTTCCAACTTAATTTGGTCTTTTAATTTAATAATTTATATATTTTGCTAGGAAGCTTCAAATCCAACGAAATAAATTTTTAAATTTATATTAAGCTATAAAGATTCAAATTATACAATAAAAACTACTATATTCTATGTAGATATAAATTGTTTGAATTAAGTTTACTAGAAGACCCTTTTATGAATTATGAAGAAACTATACTAACCATGGCTCCAAAAATTATGAAATAAATATCACTTATTCTGGGGTCTTAGATATCCCATTTTTGCAACAAAAAAAAATAGTTAAGAACGAACTCAGTTGAAAAATTTTGGATCAAATGAACATGAAATTTGGTAAAAATAAGTTTTGTTATGTTCCTGGGGTTATAAGGATCCCAAATATACAAAAATATATAAGTGCAGCCATGGTATGCATTATTTTTTATCTCGTCAAAGTTTTAATAATAGAATAGCTCGAATAGACGTAACTTTCACACACAAAAAACTCAAAGTTTGAAGGAACCAAATCCTAGGACATTTAAAAGTGGTACTCTTAGAGGTACCTCCTACCAGTGCCTAAAGAATGATTCAATAATCCTTTAAGGTTCAGCCGAAAGCTTAGAAAGAAAACTGAGTCGTTATCGCGTAAATTTCAGAAAAGCTTTAGCCTATTCAGCAGCTCGTAAAATATCATGTTTAAATGTAATTTTTAGGAAGAAGGGACCAAATTTTCTCTCTGATATATAGACGACCATATTCTGAAAAAATATTTAATTTACACCTTGCTTTGCATCTAAATTCTAGTAGTGCTTTACACCTTGCTTTGCATCTAAACTTTTTTCAATTGAGTTCATTCATAACTGTTTTTCCAAAAATGATACATCTAAGATCCCAAGAATAGGTGATATTTATTTCATAATTTTTGGAGTCACGGTTAGCATAGTTTCTTCATAATTCATAAAAGGGTCTTCAACTAAACTTGATTCAAACAATTTATATCTACATAGAACATAATAGTTTTTATTGTATAATCTGAATCCTTATAGCTTAATACAAATTTAGAAATTTATTTCATTGCATTAGGAGGTTTCTAGCAAAAGATATAAAATATTGAATTAGAAAATCGAATTAAATGGAAAAAAAAAGATCAATCGCTCCATGCATTAACAATTGGAGGAGGAAAAAAAAGGGAAGTCTCGGTCGTTGCATCCATTGGCGATTGGAGCAAAAAAAAAAACAGCAGAGCTCAATCGCTCCACATCGGCGCGACTAGAGCCAGTTGCTCCACGCCACCTCCCTGCGACAGATTGCCACGTGGGCTTTGTCGTGCCACCGTGGCATGACTAATGGTCACTCTTGCAAAAAAAAACAAGATATATTTTTGTATTTCACGTATAAAAAAGATTATTTTAAAAAAATTCTTTTGTTGGTCACCCTTTGGGAGGAAACTTTTGGAAAACTCGAGACCTCAGGGTAGTCCTCATAAGGAGGCATGCTAGCGAGTGAAGGAGCATGGGTAAGATTAAAATTTTCTACCGTATAATCAAAAAATCACCATAAGTTATAGATTATAAAATTACCACTATATACGTTGATTATGAAATTACCACTAGATACGTAGACTCGTAGTAAAAGTAGAGTCGATGTAGCATGCTAGTGCGGTTATAGTCGTACTAGCCTATTGTCTCCTCCGACAGTTCCTCCTGATCGTCACAGGTTGCAGATCGCTCTAGCATTGAAGCCTCATAGCAGCGCTTCCAATATATCCACACATACGAGGTAGGAACACCATGCGCTGGACTGCAAGCGTTGGCTGCACAGTTTTGGGCATAGGAGGTGTGGTGGCTAGGGTTTCGGAGAATTTCAAATTCATATGGTGTCTGTCTCCCTAAAGCCACCACCCTCTCCCTTTAGCTAGAAGCTCCATAATATGTCTCTACATTAGAGGCCCGTTAGGAACTCGAAACCCATCAGAATTCGGATCATCATCCGAAATAAGTTCCAACCTTTTAAGCGTGCAACCCTATAGGTTCGTGTATATATGTATATGGCCTGAGTACTTTTACTCGACAATTAATCGGTAGCGGTCCCTAGCAAGACTTGCCGACCCCCGAGTATATATAAAGATCACATTGGATGAACCTTAGCAATGCGTAGTTATATGCATTTCTCCTTGCCTCATAATATTGCTCTCTAACACGTGTCCATATTATTGGTTTGATATCTTCATATCCATGACCTGCGGAACATGGTCATCAACCAATACATATGCTAGTCTATTTATGTGTGTCTTTATATGTTTAGGACAAGGATCACTTTAAAATAATCATTCCAAAGTCGTTGTGAAATCATGTCCTGAAAAATTGGCTTAGAATTAAATTTGCAAAATGTGTTGTTTCAGATAATTATTTGATATGCTTGTGATAACATGGTAGTTGTTTTGTTTGATGCAATGCGCTCGTGTGAGTGGTTGCATGGATTAATTTTGAGTCATGTCGTGGACTTGTGCTCGGAATATTGTTTTGTGGATTGTTCATGTGTAGGTGTTGCTCGAGGGCAAACGTGGTCGATGACGGGATCAGAACTAGGTTCATGGAGAAACTGGGGTTCGGGACTAGGTTCAGGGAGGAATCGAGGTCCTAGTGGTCGAGGATGTCATGCGGGACGTTCGGGCTAGAGAATGGTGCACGTGAAGTCTAGTTAGTCACGTGAGTGCGACAGGTGGTCCGTACGCGTGCAGTTGTAATCGTTTGAGGTAGCTTGCATGTATTGGGCCATGTTGGGCCAAGTGGACATGCATGCGAATTCCTCCAGGTTTTACTTCTTATAAATAGGAGGGGTTGTCTCCTGTTTATGTGTGTGTCAAGGCATTAGGGTTTGTACTCTTTTGTGGAAGTGCTGTAACCAGACAAAGAAGAAATAGAAAATCAGAATTTCCTCAGCTAGCCGAATTATTGTTCATGCGTGATTTGCTACGGTACTGATTTTCTGATTTTGGTTGCCCAGTTTTCGGTTTAGTAGATTGATTCATTGTCTATCTTGATTCTTTGAGTTTTTTCTTGATTTGATTAATCCAAAACTTTCCTAGGGCATTAATTTAGTGTTCCTCAATTTTTTGTTGGTTAATCTTTTGTAGATTTTGTTTAATCACGAAATTAGGGTTTAATCAATTCTCGTCATTATTGATATAGTCAACTTGCGAATATTATAACTTTTGATCCGTAGATTCGATTGAGTTGATTATTGTTGGGTTTGTTTCAAAATTTCATATAGTTTATATAGTTTAAATTTAACATCAATCCGACGGTTGTATTTTCGGTAATTTATGTTTTAGTGAACCTTTGTCAATCTATTTTTTGCTCGATCCGAATCTGTCATAGAAAGCTTGCGGAGTTCATAACATTTGATCCGTAAGTACGATTGAGTTGGTTCTTTTTTTGTTAGATGGGTATTGGAATGTAGTTTTTTGTGTTCAAATTTTAGATCAATCCGACGGCTGGATCTCCAGGAATTAGCGATTTACCGAACGTATGTCAATCTGTTTTTGTTGAATACGAAGCAATTATTTCATTCTGAATTAGGATGAATTTTTAGTATATCAAAATTTTGATTTTAACTTCCGCACAATCATTCACCCCCTCTGATTGCTATAATAGTAAATATCGATCCTACAGTCTTATATAGAGTTTCACAAATAAGTCACATACTCACTAATAAATAATAATGATATTATTTAAGGAATAAGATAATAAATCATAAATATATAAAAAATATATAATCATCTGTATGATTATTTTAGGGTATTTCTCCAACAGTGAGATCACCAACCAAATAGCAAATAGCCACTTAGCTTGTTTACTTAGGCATACTACTATCATTAAGATCGGGAGGTTATCTGGCTCAAGACCGCCCCACGTCACCCCCTGGCATTTTTGCGCAAAACTCCCTCCATTTCCTCAAATCGCGAATAGGTCCTTACAAATTACCAAAAGGTCCTTCGTGATTTTTTGTGAGGAGAAGATTAACTTTTTCGGATCGCGTTTAGGTCCCTGGCTTGCTACTTTACGGAAAGACCCTCCCGTTAAATGTAAATCGTGAGCGAGCCATTTTCTACTTTTTCGGGATAACGGTGAGGTCCAAAACAATAACAAACAGGTCCCCAATTTTTACATTTAGGTCCTTTCTCTGTTTTGGCCAAAAAAAATATTTTCGTCATCAGAAAGATGTGTACCTTTTCTCCAGCTCGGGCTCTAAGGTTTCTCGAGCCTCCAAAAAATTTGAAAATACGTCTAAGTCTATTTTTTCTCTGGAAAAAAACGTAAAATCATTTTTCGTTCACGCGCGCAACGTGCGCCACGCTTACTGGCATAGGCCCTTTCTCCGTTTTCCTCAAAAAAAAACATTTTCGTCAACAGAAAGATGTGTACTTTTCCCCGGCTCGATCTCTAATGTTTCTCGAGCCTCCAAAAATTTTGAAAATACGTCTAAGTCTATTTTTTCTTTGAGAAAAAAAACACAAAATTATTTTTCGTTCACGCACACGGCGTGCGTTGCGCTTACGGTTCTAGTGTTTACTTGTGCGTGACAAAAAGGTCAACCATCTGTGACACGCGGACAAAACAAAAACATGGAAATATGCCCTTTAACAAATTGGAAAACAAATTCAAGGCCATAAATGCTTTGTCACAAGGATGGCATCATGCCTGATAAAAACCACGCAGCTAGCATTCTTAGAGCATCTCCAATAGTTGCCTATAATTTGACTCCCAATAACCCTAGATTGGGAGCTTTCTAAAGTTTTTGGGCTTTAAAAAAGGCCATTCTCCAACAGTTCCCATTTTTTCCCCTAAAAATATTTTGACTTGGTCTCGATAAATTTTTTTTTAAATAATACTTTTTTTTAAATCAAATTGCGTTTTTAATATACGGAATAAAAAATTTGCAAAAATAATATGCTGTCGCCAAACGGTATGGCGAACACCCTATTTTCGCCGTAACGTGTGGTGAATACCCTATTTTCGCCACACGGTTCGGCGAAAATAGGCTAATTGCGCTATTAATTGTTCAGAACCATGGGTTAGGGTATTTTCGCCCTACGTTGTGGCGAAAATAGGGTATTCGCCACACCGTTCGGCGAAAATAGGTAGTCGCCATGCTATACGGCGAAAATATATAGATCGCCAAGCCGTATGGCGAAAATAGGTAGTCGCCAAGCCGTATGGCGAAAATATACAAAATATGGAATAAAATAATTATACCATATGCATATAGTGTTGGATGTTCCATTTATGCAAAAATATGTAGGTATCGTACCATATTATGGAAAAATATTTCATCTACGCCTTTGTTCACTACAAAAATATACCGCCACAATAACTGTCGGGACCCCGAATTTGCAAATCCGGACCCTCTGTGTATTCAGCACTAGTCCAGGAACACGCTAGTGCACACAGTCTTAACATCGGTAAATATCACAATCATACCACTCGATACTAATAAAGTACTTTATTTAAGTAACCAAACTGGTCGCTCGACCTTATGGTCAAGTTACAAATGCACGCCTCGCAGGGCGAAACTTATTAAAAGAGAAATAGTAGCAGCGGAAAATAAAATAACCCCGGCGCCATCCGATACCACAGGCAGCGGCTCGCTTCCTAAGTAGACGGTTCCTCTTGGAGTTCCTCCTCCAAAGCTGGTGTAGTCTCCTCTTCAACTGGTGTTGTATTGTGGCAAGGGTGAGTACTTGGTACTCAGCAAGTCATGCACAGAATGCAGGCTAATATACTACATGCATGGCTTAATACAAAGGAATAGCTCAAGGTATATTTGCGATGCTTGACATTTGACAAGTAGTATAAGTAGATTCGAAAGCAGTAGAAACAAGTAAAGCGTAGATAACTTTTCAAGAAGTTTAGTAAACATCTTTCCCATCCTAATCCACATTTCCAACATCATTATTAATCCAACCCAACTTTTCAAACCAAGTTATTTTTGAGAAAATCTAACCCTTGACTGTAATTCCCGAGCGATGTCCAATACCGCGGACACGGCTATTCGAATATATTCTACACTCTGCAGAGGTTATGCACTTTACCCACAAGATACAGTCAAACACCACAAAGGCGAGTTCCCGTAACAAAGTCTTTCGGAAACCTCTAACAATACAAGTGGTCCTCCCCGGTTATTGCGCACTAACCCTTCCCTTAGCTAAGGCGAAGTCTAGGCCAATCAACCGTTAGATGGGTACTGGCCTCGGCCGATGCGCTCCCGCACAACTTACACAAAGGGTGTAGTTGACCTCCGAGGTCCCACAGTACGTTATTAGCAACTTAGTCAACTAGGTCCGTCCCATTACAGACATGTGGTTGCACGTTAGACCCAGTTCAAAGGCTTGCAAGGTTAAGTCCTTAGGGTGACCAGGGCAAGACTACCCGAAGAACCAAATCAACATCCCCAATGCCACAACTGGCCCACCTGATTACTCTTGCCAAATGCCCCGGTCGAAAACTATTTATCAAACCCCAGTTGATTACCATGCACCACGTGCCATCAACATCACATGATACCTTTCCAAAACAGGTTCCATATATCATTAGGTCAACATTAGCATTTGATTGTCCAAAATCATGTCATGAGCACGAAAGTGTGTCTAAGCAGTATACTACAACGGTCTAAAACCCATGTTGGCAATCTAATAATGTCCAACTAGTAATCCACAACTAGGGTGACAAGGGGTCATGGCACATACTTAAATAATCAAGGTGTCATACGGCAAATTGGTACTTATCTAATCCCCCATATTTAACTAAAGTATTTTTCTATTGGAACTTAGCATGCAATAGGTTAAATCAAAATAAGTTTCAAAATAGGATCAACATGGTCAAAGCACAACTTGCCTTCAAAAAGTACTTGTTCTTGGTATTGAGTTGGATCCTGAGTTAATACTTCTCCTTCAAATCCTTCCGGCACTTCAACGTCTACTCGTAAAGCGTGCAAATAGCAAATACACGAATAAACAATAGGCAAAAAGTGTCCAAACATCCAAATAAAATCCATAAACAGAGAGAACATAATTTTATGAATTTTTAGAAACTGGAATCGTCAAATTTGGAGTTAAAATGCAAAAGTTATGATTATTTAAAGTTTAAATAATCAATTAAATAATTTTATAGAGAAAAACTTTAGTCCAAAAATTAAATAAAATTCATATTTAGGTAGATCTCAATTTTATACAAATTTAGAAATTTGAATCACTCAAATCGGAGTTGAAGCATAAAAGTTATAAGCGTTTGAAGTTTGAATCAAAATCGAAATCATTATTTCGAATTAATAAATCATTTTCTTTTCGAAAATCATTTATTGCGTCAGCGAGGACACGTGGACCATTGGGGTGACGCCGCGTGGCCGGGGGTCCACGGACCGGCGCCGCGATCTCGGCTCGGTCCGCAGTGGGCTCGGCCCACGGCTCACGATCGGTGCCAGCGGAGCCCTTTGACAGCGGGCCCGCGTGTCGGCGTCTACGCCTTGGCGTGGGCCGGCGGCCGCGACGGTCAGCCTTCCCGGACACGTGGCTCAATCTCGGCCGTTGATTTGGAAATCAACGGCCCGGTAGATCTCGCTAACGCGCTTGGAAAACAACTCCATTGATACGGACCGTTCGATCTTGATCGGACGGTCAAGATCCAATCTACCGCTATGAACGTGGTTCAATCTAAGCCGTTGGATCTAGATCTAACGGTTGAGATTAGACACGGAGATCAACACGTGATTCTTTACCGTGGGTGGCGTGGACGAATCTGGGCCGTGCAATGAAGATCCGACGGTGGAGAAGCTTCGCGTCTGCGATGTCCACGGCGAGCTCGGCGGCGGCGTTGAGAACGAAGACCACACCGACGGCGTTTGCACGCTCCGTGAAGTGGGTGGTCTCTTCGGTGCGTCTCGATGCGGGATTCGGATCTGGGCTCCTTCTCGGCGGAAAGACGGACGGCGGCGGCGGAAAAGCGCAAACGCGGCGAACAGATTCTAACACCCGGCGAGCTAAATGCGGGCAAACGGCGATGGCTCGGCGAGATGGCTCGGGGACACGGGTGCGCGCGCGGAGGAGGGCAACCTCGGGCGTGACTCGGGCTTTAAATAGCCTCGGCGTTCGTGCGAGACGGAAACCTAATTCTCCACGGCGGCGCGGCGGCGAGTCCGGCTTCGGACTTCGGGCGGAGACGACGACGGCCGACCGCCCACGTGGCGCGATCAATAGCCCACGATCGCCGCGAGCGCGGCAAGTCGGTCCGGTCTCGGCTCGAACCGTCACGATCCAATCGGACCGTTGGATCTCGATCCGATGGTCGGGATCAACTTGGAGTTAGGGTTGGGTTCGACCGACTCGGTGGCTCGGTCGGACTCGAGTCTGACTCGGGTGCGGCTCGGTCGGATGAACAGTGCAAACCCATTCGCATTTTCCAGCGATTTAATAATTAAAATAATTCCCAGAAATTCATTTAATTCATTAAAAATAGCAAAATACTCAGAAAAATTCCAGAAAAATTCTGGAAAATATTTTGGAACATTTTGGACTCAAATAAAATATTTCCAACAAAATTTTAGTTGCAAAATTAAATTCGTTAATTATCTCAAAATGGAATAAATTCAAATAAATTCCAAATAAATCCAAATAAATTCCAGAAAATTCCAAAAATTCACCAAAGTGCCAAATCACACATGAATTTAAGAAAAGCAAAATTTTGGGGTGTTACAAACCTCCCCCTCTTAATAGAATCTCGTCCTCGAGATTCAGGGCTTACTACAGAATAGGTTTGGAAACTCTTTCTTCAGATCCTCTTCGCGCTCCCAAGTCGCTTCGCTCTCTGCATGGTTGCTCCACTGAATTCTACAGAAACGGGTTGACTTGTTTCTAGTCTCTCGATCCATGGTGTCTAAAATCTTCACGGGATGCTCCTTGTAAGTCAAATCTTCTTGCAACTCGATTGACTCTAGCGGCGTCTGTTCCTCAGGTACTCGGAGACACTTCTTCAACTGGGACACGTGGAATACGTCATGTACTCCTGCTAACGACTGAGGCAACTCCAGCTGATAAGCAACTTCGCCTCTGCGACTCAAAATCTTAAATGGTCCAACATAACGGGGTGCGAGTTTCCCTTTGGCATGGAACCTCTTAACTCCCCTGAGAGGCGTAACTCTGAGGTATCTGAAAGTCTTACGGTTCAAAACTCAAATCCGGCGACGGTTGTCGGCATAACTCTTACATGCGTGATTGGGCTATTTTCAACCTTTCCTAATCATGGCAATCTGCTCTTCACCTCTTGAAGAATATCGGGCCGAAGACACGGCGCTCACCGGTCTCATTCCAATTCAATGGCGTCCGACAGGTCGACCATACTGATGCCTCAAAAGGTGACATCTCAGAACTAGCCTGATAACTATTGTTGTAACTGAACTCGGCATACGGCAAACTCTTATCCCAAGAGGTAGCATAAGCCAATGCACATGCTCTTAACATATCCTCCAGAATCTGGTTGACTCTTTCGGTCTGTCCATCCGTCTATGGATGATAGGTCAGATCTTGAAGTTTAAACGGGTTCCCATGGCTTCGTGCAACTTATTCCAGAACCTTGAGGTAAATTGGGTACCTCTGTCCGATACAATCCTCTTTGGCACTCCGTGCAAACAGATAATCCTGATCATGTACAACTCTGCTAACTTATCTCCCGAGTAGGTGGTCTTTACGGGGATAAAATGGGCTACTTTGGTCAAACGATCCACTATAACCCATATGGAGTCATAACCTCCTTGAGTCTTAGGCAAACCGGTAATGAAATCCATTCCGATTTCCTCCCACTTCCACTCAGGTATTTTCAGCGGCTGTAGTAATCCTGCTGGTCTCTGATGCATTGCCTTGACTTTCTGGCATACATCGCACAATGCAACATGCTCGGCAACTTCACGCTTCATGCTTGGCCACCAGAATCTTTCCTTCAGATCCTGATACATCTTGGCGCTTCCAGGATGAATTGAATACTTGGAGTCATGGGCTTCTTCCAGAATCAGTTGCTTTAACTCCCTCCTGTTAGGCACACAAATCCGATCCTTCATCCATAACGTGCCTTGCTCATCCAACTTGAAGTCCTCTGCCTTGCCTTCTTCCTTGATGGACTTAATCCTGCGGATCTTGTCATCATCCTTCTGTCCTTCCCGGATCTGATCCTCTAGGGTAGGCTTTACTTCTAATGCGGCCAAGAATCCACTAGGTACCACCTCAATCTTCATTCTCTGGAAATCCTCACATAGCTCATCCTGACTTGTGGCTAGCAACATGCTCACGGTATGGCTTTTCCGGCTCAAGGCATCGGCAACCACGTTGGCCTTCCCGGGATGGTAATGGATTCCAACATTGTAGTCCTTGATCAACTCTAACCATCTCCTCTGCCTCATATTCAGATCCGACTGGGTGAATATGTATTTAAGGCTCTTATGATCCGTACCACATCTGTTCCCGATCAGATAGTGACGCCATATCTTCAAGGCATGCACTACGGCAGCTAACTCTAGGTCATGCGTCGGATAATTCTCCTCATGCGGCCTCAACTGCCTTGATGCATAAGCGACGACCTTTCCGTTCTGCATCAGCACACATCCAAGTCCTTGGCGCGATGCGTCACAATAAATATCAAAGCTTTGATTAGCATCCGGTAGAACTAACACGGTCTTGATGTCAATCGCTTCTTCACTCTGAAAACCTTTCTCACATTCGACGTCCATGCAAACTTCTTTTCCTTCTTCAAAGAATTGCGTAAGAGGTTTCGCAATTGTCGAAAAGCCTTCAATGAAAGCAGCGATAGTATCCTGCCATTCCAAGGAAACTCCAAATCTGGGTCTCGATCTTGGTGCTCCCAATGTAACACGCCTTCTACCTTGCTTGGATCTACTGGCGACTCATTCTGCGGTCATTACATGTCCGAGGAATTCTACCTTGTCCTTCCAAAAATCACACTTGCTGAACTTGGCGAAGAGTTCTTTGTTCCTCAGCTTTTCCAAAACTCGCCTTAAGTGTTCGGCATGTTCCTCCTCTGTCTTGGAGTAGATTAGGATATCATCTATGAACACGACAACAAACTTGTTCAAATATTCCATGAACACCTTATTCATCATATTCATGAAATATCTTTGGCGCATTAAATCGATCCAAAAGACATAACTGTAAACTCGTAATGTCCATATCTTGACGAGAATGCTGTCTTTAGAATATCCTCTGATCGGATCTTCAACTGATGGTATCCCGATCTCAGATCAATCTTGGAGAAAACTCCGGCTCCTCTCAGCTGATCAAACAAATCATCAATCCTGGGTAGCGGATACTTATTCTTCACGGTGACTTCATTGAGTGCACGGTAGTCGATGCACATCCTAAAACTCCCGTCCTTTTTCTTGACAAACAAAACTGGTGCTCCCCATGGCGACGAACTCGGTCTGATAAATCCTTTCTCCATTAACTCCTCTAGCTGTTTCTTCATCTCTACCAACTCCTCGGTGGACATCCGATAGGGTCTCTTTGCTATTGGTCTTTGTGCAGGTACAAGCTCTATCACAAACTCTATGTCCTGTCGCGGCATACCGGAGTAGATCTTCAGGAAAAACATCTGGGTACTCATTCACTACTGAGACATCCTCTATGCTGATTGCCTTGGTACTGTTAACCATCAACTGTCCATCTCTAACGGCAGTGGCTTGAAATTCCACTTTCTTTCCACACGGGCTCTCAACTGAGATAGTCCTTCGTCCACAATCCAATACGGCCTTGTGCTTGGATAGCCAGTCCATTCCCAAAATAACGTCTAAGGTCTGGGTCTCCAAAATTATAAGGTTCGCTAGGAACTCTATTCCATCTATTAGTATTCTCACCCCGGAACATCCTACTTTCGTTCGGAGTTCGGATCCAGGGGTTTGAACTAAAAGCATGCATCTAAGTCTTGCAATCCCCAAATCATTTTTAGCGGCAAAGCCTTGCGAAACAAACGAATGCGAAGCTCCAGAGTCAAACAAAACTGTTGCAGGTACTGAGTTAACAAGTAACTTACCCGATCTTACGTCAGTAGCATTCTCGCAGTGCATCTGCGGTGACATGGTTGACTCGGCCTCTCACCACGGTGCAGGGTGTGACTCACAGTCTTTGGCATCCTAGCCGGGTGGTTCCTAGATTGAAGCGAATCGGGGTCACTCCTGCTGTCTTCTTTGGACAATCATTGGCAAAGTGTCGGCTCGTTGCGGTTGTAGCAGCGTCTCATCGTTCCTTCTTGATCGCTGGAGCGGCGTTTCTAAGCGGTGAAGTGCAGTAGTTCGATTGATGTGTCTTGGTGCCGTGACGGTGTCCTTGTAGCATTCTATGGCTGGAATCTGAAAAATTGATTTGGTGCAACTCTCGACGCCGCCGCGTTCCTGGCGTGATCCTCTTTGTTGCATTCTGCGCTTCCTGTTCTCATTCAGTTCCTTGCGCTTGTCCTCAAGAATAAGCGCTTTATTCACCAACTCTTGGAAATCTGGAAAGGTGTGGGTGATCAATCCTACTTGCAATCCTGAGCTAAGTCCCTTCATAAAACGAGACTGTCTGGCTTTATCTGTCGCTACATCCTCAGGTGCATAGCGAGCAAGCTGTGTGAACTTGTTCAGGTAGTCGGCCACTGGCTGATTACCTTGCTTCAGTGCTCTGAACTCCTCCTTCTTAAGGTCCATGATTCCTTCAGGCACGTGATAATCGACTTTAACGCACTGTGAACTCTTCCCAAGGGATGTCTTGAGGGTTCTCTTGCGTGGCACGAAATTCTCCCACCATTCGGCAATGTTCCTTCCAACTGATGAGAAGCGTAGAGTACCTTCTCATTTCCTATGCATTGAGCTATGTGTAGCTTCCTCTCAATTGACCTTAACCAATCATCGGCCTCCAATGGATTGGCATTCCCAGAGAAAGTGGGTGGGTGAGTCCTCATGAACTCGGCGAGTCTTGTATTCAAGCGTTGTCCCGATTGACTTGATTAGTCGTGGCACAGGTAGTGACGTTTTGCATTTGTTGCATCATAGCATGCATCAATCGAGTCGAGCGACAAGAAAAGCTCCAAAATTCTGCATATCCAAGTGGCGGTCGGTGCTCCATCATTGGGGTTTTCTGTGGGTGAGACCCACTCCCATTGCTTCCAAAGTTTCATGGTGTTCACCATCTGTCGATTTGCTCTAAGTTTTAGAGATGAGAGGGAAACAAGAATAGACAAGTAATATGGAACTTATGCGGGCGAAGGGTGTAACTTTAAGGTCCAACTTTATTATTGATATTAATAACTTGGTATGGTCGCTTACAATGCCGAAGGGCCATGCAACACATACTTCACACTCAGCAAACAATGAAAATACAAATCGGACTAACACAGGAGTCTAACGCCTAAAGGGTGACTCTTTATTCTATGACGCGACTCGGCGAGGAGTCTCACTATAGAACCTACGCTCACTCATCGAAAACCTCCACGGCCTGAGTACGGATCTTTGCGGCATAGGCGCGAAACGATTGCCATGTCCAAAGAATCGTGTCATCTGTGGTAGTCGAAGAAGCGATGTCCTCATCGAGATCGACTCCTCCGGATCTGGCTCGTGTAGCTCGAGTACTGGCTCTGGTTCTGGTCCGTACAAAGTCATCTCCAACTCGTCGATCCTTCGCAGAAGGTGTGACACATACTCTTGAGCTTCCCGCCATCTGTTCTTCTCTGTCGTGATCTCCTTGCGGGCCTTCTGTAGCTCCTTGCTTGTATCATCGATTACATGCTGCTGGTCGACAAGAAATCGTGCAATCTGTGTAACCATGGCATCCTCATCCTGAATCGCCTTCGGGTCAAGAAGGTTATTGCTGCGGGGGTGATAACGGAACACCGTGCTCTCCAACTCTCTGGCGTAGATACGGGTAATGTGCCGCATTGCTCGTCGTGATACTTCTTGGATACCCATCTGCATTGTAGATCTCCTGGCAGTGTAGTGTATCGGGCGATTGCATGGGCCCTTCTTCCTAGCAGGTACCTCAATCTTCACGTCACAAGCCTTGATCAATCCTGCTTGTCTGATCACTTCCACTTGGTATTGGGGCTTCTCAAAATCCCCGAGAGTTTGTAGCATATGCCAAAGTTCTGCAGCGTGGCCAACTCCCAGATCAACGTAGTTGAACTCTTCCTCCATCTGTCACAAGAGTGCTCACGTAAGAACTCGAAATTTTAAATCGTGACAAGGTAAGGGAATATTCAGCAAGAGACAAGGAAAGAGAGAAGGGGGTAAGTCGAGATGTCATTTCTTATCTTGACAAATTTTTAGCTTTAGAAAATAGGTTTTATCCTCACTATGACCATTCTAGCTTAAGGTTGAGCCTACGGTCAAGTATGGCTCTGATACCACCTCTGTCGGGACCCCGAATTTGCAAATCCGGACCCTCTGTGTATTCAGCACTAGTCCAGGAACACGCTAGTGCACACAGTCTTAACATCGGTAAATATCACAATCATACCACTCGATACTAATAAAGTACTTTATTTAAGTAACCAAACTGGTCGCTCGACCTTATGGTCAAGTTACAAATGCACGCCTCGCAGGGCGAAACTTATTAAAAGAGAAATAGTAGCAGCGGAAAATCAAATAACTTCGTGGCGCCATCCAGTATACCACAGGCAACTGACTGGGCTCGCTTCCCTAAGTAGACGGTTCCTCTTGGAGTTCCTCCTCCAAAGCTGGTGTAGTCTCCTCTTCAACTGGTGTTGTATTGTGGCAAGGGTGAGTACTTGGTACTCAGCAAGTCATGCACAGAATGCAGGCTAATATACTACATGCATGGCTTAATACAAAGGAATAGCTCAAGGTATATTTGCAGTAAACAGCATTTGACAAGTAGTATAAGTAGATTCGAAAGCAGTAGAAACAAGTAAAGCGTAGATAACTTTTCAAGAAGTTTAGTAAACATCTTTCCCATCCTAATCCACATTTCCAACATCATTATTAATCCAACCCAACTTTTCAAACCAAGTTATTTTTGAGAAAATCTAACCCTTGACTGTAATTCCCGAGCGATGTCCAATACCGCGGATACGGCTATTCGAATAGATTCTACACTCTGCAGAGGTTATGCACTTTACCCACAAGATACAGTCAAACACCACAAAGGCGAGTTCCCGTAACAAAGTCTTTCGGAAACCTCTAACAATACAAGTGGTCCTCCCCGGTTATTGCGCACTAACCCTTCCCTTAGCTAAGGCGAAGTCTAGGCCAATCAACCGTTAGATGGGTACCTGGCCTCACCCCCAGACGCCTCCCCGCATAACTTACACAAAGGGTGTAGTTGACCTCCCGAGGTCCCACAGTGCGTTATTAGCAACTTAGTCAACTAGGTCCGTCCCATTACGTACATGTGGTTGCACGTTAGACCCAGTTCAAAGGCTTGCAAGGTTAAGTCCTTAGGGTGACCAGGCAAGACTACCCAAGAACCAAATCAACATCCCCAATGCCACAACCGCCCACCTGATTACTCTTGCCAAATGCCCCGGTCGAAAACTATTTATCAAACCCCAGTTGATTACCATGCACCACGTGCCATCAACATCACATGATACCTTTCCAAAACAGGTTCCATATATCATTAGGTCAACATTAGCATTTGATTGTCCAAAATCATGTCATGAGCACGAAAGTGTCTAAGCAAAGATACTACAACGGTCTAAAACCCATGTTGGCAATCTAATAATGTCCAACTAGTAATCCACAACTAGGGTGACAAGGGGTCATGGCACATACTTAAATAATCAAGGTGTCATACGGCAAATTGGTACTTATCTAATCCCCCATATTAAACTAAAGTATTTTTCTATTGGAACTTAGCATGCAATAGGTTAAATCAAAATAAGTTTCAAAATAGGATCAACATGGTCAAAGCACAACTTGCCTTCAAAAAGTACTTGTTCTTGGTCTTGAGTTGGATCCTGAGTTAATACTTCTCCTTCAAATCCTTCCGGCACTTCAACGTCTACTCGTAAAGCGTGCAAATAGCAAATACACGAATAAACAATAGGTAAAAAGTGTCCAAACATCCAAATAAAATCCATAAACAGAGAGAACATAATTTTATGAATTTTTAGAAACTGGAATCGTCAAATTTGGAGTTAAAATGCAAAAGTTATGATTATTTAAAGTTTAAATAATCAATTAAATAATTTTACAGAGAAAAAATTTACTCCAAAAATTAAATAAAATTCATATTTAGGTAGATCTCAATTTTATACAAATTTAGAAATTTGAATCACTCAAATCGGAGTTGAAACGCAAAAGTTATAAGCGTTTGAAGTTTGAATCAAAATCTGAAATCATTATTTCGAATTAATAAATCATTTTCTTTTTCGGAAAATCATTTATTGCGTCAGCAGGGACACGTGGACCAATCGGGTGACGACGCGTGGCCTCGGGTCCACGGACCGGCGCCGCGGTCTCGGCTCGGTCCGCAGTGGGCTCGGCCACGGCTCACGGCCGACAGCGGGCCCCTTTGACACGCGCGGGCCCCGCGTGTCAGCGTCTGCTGCCAGCGCGTGGGCTGACCGCGACGGTCAGCCTTCCGGACACGTGGCTCAATCTCGGCCGTTGATTTGGAAATCAACGGCCCCAGATTAGATCTCGCTAACGCGGCAGAAAACAACTCCATTGATACGGACCGTTCGATCTTGATCGGACGGTCAAGATCCACCTACCGCTATGAACGTGGTTCAATCTAAGCCGTTGGATCTAGATCTAACGGTTGAGATTAGACACGGAGATCAACACGTGATTCTTTACCGTGGGTGACGTGGGACGAATGCCGACCGTGCGATGAAGATCCGACGGTGAGAAGCTTCGCGTCTGCGATGTCCACTGCGGAGCTCGGCCGGCGGCGTTGAGAACGAAGACCACACCGACGGCGTTTCGGGCACGCTCCGGCGAAGTGGGTGGTCTCTTCGGGTGCGTCTCGAAGCGGGGATTCCGGATCTGGGCTCCTTCTCGGCGGAAGACAACGGACGGCGGCGGAAAACGGCGCAAACCGCGGCGAAACAGGATTCTAACTCCGGCGAGCTCGTACGGGCAAACGGCGACGGCTCAGGCGGGATGGCTCGGGGACAGTGCGCGCACGGAGGAGGGCAACCTCGGGCGTGACCGGGCTTTAAATAGCCTCGGCGTTCGTGCGAGGCGGAAACCTAATTCTCCATGGCGGCGGCGCGGCGGCGAGTCCGGCCGGACTCGGGCGGAGACACGACGGCGATCGACCGTCCACGTGGCGCGATCAACGGCCACGATCGCCGCGGGCGCGACCGGGTCGGTCGGTCTCGGCTCGAACCGATGCGATCCAATCCGGGCCGTTGGATCTCGATCCGACGGTCGGGATCAACAGGTTAGGGTTGGGTTCGACCGACTCGGTGGCTCGGTCGGACTTGAGTCTGACTTCAGTGCGGCTCGATCGGATGAACAGTGCAAACCCATTCGCATTTTCCAGCGATTTAATAATTAAAATAATTCCCAGAAATTCATTTAATTCATTAAAAATAGCAAAATACTCAGAAAAATTCCAGAAAAATTCTGGAAAATATTTTGGAACATTTTGGACTCAAATAAAATATTTCCAACAAAATTTTATTTGTAAAATTAAATTCTTTAATTATTTCAAAATGGAATAAATTCAAATAAATTCCAAATAAATCCAAATAAATTCCAGAAAATTCCAAAAATTCACCAAAGTGCCAAATCACACATGAATTTAAGAAAAGCAAAATTTTGGGGTGTTACAATAACCCTAAGTACTATTGTCAACCATAACTTTTAAGCCTTTTCGGCAACCTGTCAAATGTCACGTTCGAATGTATTTTTCAGCACGAATACCGCAGATTTGCTCTTTGATATATGGAGTACCATATTATGGGAAAATTTTTCATCTACGCCTTTGTTCACTAAAAAAATATACCGCCACAATAACCCTAAGTACTATTGTCAACAATAACTTTTAAGCCTTTTCGGCAGCCTGTCAAATGTCACGTTCGAATGTATTTTTCGGCATGAATACCGCAGATTTGCTCTTTGATATATGGAGTACCATATTATGGGAAAATATTTCATCTACGCCTTTGTTCACTAAAAAAATATACCGCCACAATAACCCTAAGTACTATTGTCAACAATAACTTTTAAGCCTTTTTCTTTGTCAAATGTCTCGTTCGAATGTATTTTTCGGCACGAATACCGCAGATTTGCCCTTTGATATATGGAGTACCATATTATGGGAAAATATTTCATCTACGCCTTTGTTCACTACAAAAATATACCGCCACAATAACCCTAAGTACTATTGTCAACAATAACTTTTAAGCCTTTTCGACAGCCTGTCAAATGGCTCGTTCGAATGTATTTTTCTAAGACGAATACCACAGATTTGCTCTTTGATATATGGAGTACCATATTATGGGAAAATTTTTCATCTACGCCTTTGTTCACTACAAAAATATACCGCCACAATAACCCTAAGTACTATTGTCAACAATAACTTTTAAGCCTTTTAAACTGTCAAATGGCTCGTTCGAATGTATTTTTCGGCACGAATACCGCAGATTTGCTTTTTGATATATGGAGTACCATATTATGGGAAAATTTTTCATCTACGCCTTTGTTCACTACAAAAATATACCGCCACAATAACCCTAAGTACTATTGTCAACAATAACTTTTAAGCCTTTTCGGCAGCCTGTCAAATGGCTCGTTCGAATGTATTTTTCGGCACGAATACCGCAGATTTGCTCTTTGATATATGGAGTACCATATTATGGGAAAATTTTTCATCTACGCCTTTGTTTACGCTGATAGAATTAAATGGTAAGACATAATATGAGAAAGGACAATAACAAAAGCATGTAGATGCAGCCAACAATCTTAGTACGCAAACTCAACCTTAGTACGGCAGATACAACGAATATTAAACAGTGACGGCATTGCTAGGAGAAGTGCCAATAACACTGATTGTAATGGTGGAACAAGTGATCGTTCCGCCTATGTTCGTAGAGTGGGAATGATGCCATACATTTTCTACATATTACATCACCTGTCAATGTTGTGCGATTTGTTCTCGGACACCGCTCAATCTCTCTTATGAAAGAGCTCCATGGCCGTGCGCAGTGCTCCCAGCTGTCGCCGAATGGGTAGCCTATGCCATACGTCTCTGGGGTGTAAGAAGTAACTTGTTTGTGTGCATTCAGGAGTCCTGCCCTCCCATATGGGCATGCCTTCCCGATTTCCGCGCCCCTATGTTTATACCACCGGGTTGCCGGATGGCCTTTGTAATGCGTCAAGGATTTGTTGCGTCGCGGACCTCGGCCATTGCTTCCCCTTATCCCGTACCATTCGAGAGGACGAACCCTCTTGCCCTTCCGGAGACTTGCCGAGACATCTCCTCTGTTTTGGCTCGCACTCCACGATATGGTCCAGGAGGTGTGTGTTGGGCTTCTTGTTGTACAACCGAAAACGTGCCCTGCAGCCAATGCAGTATGCCCGCTGTGGTGGTTGGAGAATACCGTTTGCGTACTCGGGGTCCGGCTTTTCTGGGAGGTAGTAGCACCACGGCGAGGGTTGCTCTCCCCAGTTATCAAATACGGGAAGTTTGAGATGTGGGTGGTACGTCTCCGGGTCCACCCAGTTGAAGTACCAGCACCATGCATCCTCGGACAAAGGGCACCGGTAGAATCTTCTGTCCGCTAGATCCTCGTCGCCGGTATCAACCACTGCCTGGAGGCCGTGGTCGCACAGTTCCTGGCTTTGCGTTGGCCCCTGAGGAGGATTTTCTTGCCTTGACTTGAGCCATTTTGCAAACTTCTTTTTGAAGTCCTGTATGCGATGAATTGATTTAGAATGGGTACATTGTAGCTGAAACATGAGGCACGTGAAACTGACCGATTGGTTCATCCCTTGCCCACCGGCCCTTAACTCCGGTCGATGTAGGTAGGGGACATATCCCGGCGGCCTCTCCCACCGTGTGAAGTTCTCTGGCGAAGTGGGGTAGGCGTCGTGGCAGTTGTAGAGAAATTCGTAGTCACGTCGTTCCGGCCCGTCGATCCATTGGAAAAAGCAACAACGGTCCTCGTCCTAAAAAAACAAATAACGATGTATGAAATGGTACTGTTACCGTAATTAGGGTATGGACAACATTTGGTTTACCCCGAAGCCGCGGGCACAATAGTAGTGAGCGCGGGAGGCCGTATCTCCGTCGTGAAGCTGCGTAACCTTCGCCACCAGGTTGCGATCACATTTCGCGCGTGGCAACTCCGGCAGAATCAAGCGTCAACGCTACTCTCATCGTGGTATTGGGGGTTAGCCTTCGCTGTCAAGAGGCGACGGTAGAGAACGACATCGTGGCCCCTCTGTGTGTGTGGGAAAAACAGACTAAAGTTTATGGAAGTTCTCTGTGTGATGCACATATCCCTCCTCGGTGGGTTTATAAAGAGTGGCGAAGGGGCAACCAAAGGAGAGTCTCGCGGACTTGAGTATTTCAAATCCGCGAGCATCGGATGCCTTTGCAGCTCATGATGACATGAGCGTGGCTATGCCCACGCCTTTAAACAGGAATCTCCGCCATAGCCGGCTTTTGGCGATTATGCAATGAAAGAACAAAGGCTGGAAAAGTTGATATGACAAAAGCTGAAAAAGCAATAATGACACGCGGTTGATATGACTAAAGATGACAGAAATATATAATAGACCACGTATATGAGAAAGTACACAAAATAGAAGGTAAAGCATAATAGGACAAAGTACCCAAAAATAACGCACATCCTAAGCCTGATCACCCCCCGGTGGTGGACCACGACCACAGCCACGACCCCTAGCTCTCCTTCGGCCGACGCTACCGGCAAGGGGTGCATCGTCGAGAGGTCGTGGGCGAAGCACCCGCGACGGTCCCGCCTGGCCGTAGTCCGAAGGGGTGTACCGAACCGACGGGACACGCAGACGGGGAGGCAACGGGTCTGGAGTAGGCTGCGTGATCTGCGTGGCTGGAGGAGGCGGCGTGTGCTGCGTGGCTGGAGGAGGCTGCGTGAACGGAGCCCCTGCGAAGAACTGATCGGTCCAGTACTCAGGGACGCCGTGCCCTGACTCGGTGTCCGAAGTAGAGGCATGTCCTAGGAGGCCTACGATCTGAGACATTAACATTTAATTATAGTGAGAAGATTAGATTCAAACGGGATCAATCAATGTTTATCGGCTTACGGGTGTGGGGACCATGGTAGGCCCGCGTGGTGGCGTCGCCAGCTGGATCCTCGGTAGTGCTCGAGCCGAGGCACCTGGGTGTGGAAGGCCGGACCCTGGCCGTAGTGGTGGTCGAGAAGGTGGTGTCCGGTGAGCCGAGCCCGGTGGCGGCCTAGACGAGGTGCCACCAAAGCATCGGCTGGGGCACGCAAACAAGCACCAAGCTCCACGATCCGTCGGGAGTGCAGCTCCACATGCCCCATGGCCTCTGATAGCTACTGCGCTGTGAAAGTGGTCCCCTGTTGCAGCCTAGACAGAAAGTCAGTGGCATGCTGTTGCAAGCCCCTCGCCTCGTCCACCTATCACGTACAAACAAACATTAAATATAACGACATAGCATTGAAATTACAATTGCATTAATGAGTAAAAATACAACGAGACTTACCATCTGGTGCAGTGCCAGTCCTGCGTGGCTCGAGTACAAGTCTGCGATGCTAGCAGCAAACACCTGGGCCGGCTGCTCCTCGCGTAGGAGACGAGTACGGGTCCGGGGCACGTACCAGGACAAGTACTCCTGGTAGGAGGAGGGGTCGTAGGGCGCGACCTCCTCGACAACGTCCTCCAGCGCCCCCTCCCACAGCGCAAGCCACGGCGCCATCCTCTGCAGCAAGGTCACCATGGCCTTCTTGGGTCCCTGGGTGGAGTACCTGCACAAAAGACCTCATTACTACAAATATGTCGTAAGCACTTAGCATTCCTGTAGTGGCGAGTAACTCACGTGTGCACTTTCGCTGGCACGCGTTCCCCCAAAGGAACAGGGACCACCTGGCTAGTCCGAATCGCTCGAGGACTCGGTGCGGCGCGTAGTCCTCTTAAGACGTCGAAGACGAAGCTTCCTCCTCGTCTTCTAGTAAGGCCGGTCCTCGCCGCAGAGCATGGACAGCCCCGCAGCTCTCTCTCCTACACACTCGTCGTAGGGGTCCTGCATTTACATTCCCGTCCCTCGTGGTCGAAGGCCTCCGTGAAGGCGAGGTACGCCGCGACGCATTTCCTGACACCGCCCACCGTGGCTGCAATAGAGTAGAAATAATCGTAGCGGATGGCATTGAAATTACAAATCCATTAATGAGTAAGAACATGTACCGTCGCCGCTGGTCGGGCGAGCCCATCGTCGGTCGGTCCGGCGCATCACCGCCGTACATGTCGGCGGTGTAGTGCCGAGGGTCGACAAGGGGTCGACCCACGAGAAGCGCCGAATGACCAAAGCTGAATAAGAAGCGGCATCCCGGCCGATTGGAGTTCTCGCTTTCTTCACGCACGCGTCGCAAAGGGCGCGATGCGTGGAAGCAAGAATCGCCGAACCCCAGGATACCGCAGACATCGTCCAGGCTCGAGTCCGCAATAGCCCGTCGTAGGCTATCCAACGCGCGTCCCACGGTGTCGCCGTGACTCGACGTGAACATCACCCACCAACAACCAAAGCGAGATAGGCCTCGAGGTGCCTAGCAACCTGGTAGTCCGTGGGCTCGCCGCCATCACCGCACTGCAACAATTGAAATAGTGTGATATCACGTTAATGCTATGCAAAGCTGGAGTAACATAGTAATATGTACAATCACTAACCTCGAATCGTGCCAACCACCTCCTCGATGGCCCGTGCTTCCCGCCACTAGATTCGTGGGTCGACCTCCGCGACTCCGGCGGCGCAGCGATAAGTCCGCGTCCCACCCAAAGAGGAGCCACCGAGGGGCCGATCGCTGCCGGCGATCAGCAATCCAGATGAGCATGGTGACGCCCCGCAAAGATCACCGTCATCTCCTCGACAGGTGAAAAGTGTGCGTCTCCGGCCTCCAGCGGTCGACCAAACACGCTAACAGCGAGTGGTCGTACGGGAAACGCCGCGACCGCTGCGGGTCGTCACCCTGTGCCTGGGGGTCGTGCTCGACGGGGTCGGCAGCTGAACCCTCCACCATGCGGACTAGCGGAAGCAGCCCGGCACGTGCAAGCCTAACGAGGAACCACAGAGTTGAATGAATTGAATGTAATGAACACTAATTGTACGAACAATGGAACATGTACAAGTACTGCAACTAACCTGGTGTGGAAGCGAGCGTCAACGCACCATGCCTTGTTAGGCACACGAATCCGCAGTAAGGGCAACTTGTCATTCCCCTCTGTCGTGTGGACGTGCGCACGGTGCCGCGCATCCAAGACAGGGTCCAGGAGTGAGTCGACCTGCTCCATCCCTGCACATAGAAATGTTTCAACATAAATCATACTACACAACTTACGGCAAGCACGACATATGTGAATAAAAGTACACAACGTATAATAATAAAAGACATGAGGGTTGAACATAAATAAAGGTACACAACATGTGACAAACACAACATATCTGAATAAAAGACACAACATATATGAATAAAAGACAACCAATCACGTCAATATTACAATATATATATGTATAAAAGACATAAGGGGTGAACATAAATAAAAGTACACAACATGTGAGAGACACAACATATATGAATAAAAGACACCCAATCGCGTCAATATTACAATAAAAGACATCCAACGTGCATATAATAACATATTTCGATACATAGCCACCACCACTTTCATAACCTACACCCTACGTGCCTTTGGTTTGCCTTGTGGCCATACTCGCCAGACTCGTAACACCTCCTAAGAGGGCCATCCACTTCAGATTCATCCATGTCGCTATGCGAATGCGCCTAGTCTGTGGACGACCAGACTGCCCTTCCGCACACCTCCGCAAGGTTGGATCCGGCAAACAGATGCCCTCATCTCTGTTAATCGCAGTGAAATCACCGTGTGCACGAAAACCACGAAACTCACCCGACCAGATATGGACAACATGATCCTTCAAGTAGAAAGGGGACATGTATTGCGACGTGTTCATCCCAATTTGCCCACAAGCAGCCATCACGTGTGAGCAAGGAATATGGAGAAGTCTTGGCTTATTGCAGCTGCATTCACACCATCCAGATGCCCCTTGGCCTAGATTAACCTCGTGCGTAATAACCGCTGTGTCCGTTCCCAATCCCCTTTTGCACCGAAGAGTCACCTCGGCGGTATTCATGACCCGTAGCTACGCACCATATGTCTGAGCTTTCATGGTTCGTTCCTCCATGTAGGTCATCATCCGCGAACAATACGGCGTTTGCAATGTGGAGGCATGAAGTACCGCTCCGCATGCCTTTTTGGTAGTAGCTAATGATGCCGTGCAACATGCCTTCAAAGATGGCCAAGCGGAAGCGGACGGAGGCCTCGGATGACCCAATTGTAAACCTCGGCTATGTTCGTTGTCATCACGCCAAACCTGCTCAACGCAAAAGCAGTTTAGAACAACAAAGCCAAATTGTTTAGCGTTGTTTTGATATTTTAATGTACCATACTAACCTGGCGCCTCAGGTGTCATGGAGCAATGCCCACTTCACTAGAGGCTCAGCCTCTATCCAAAGGCGAAACACTTAATGTTCCTTGACGTTCGTCTCCTCATATTAGGAGGATCGAGCTCCCAAGGGGTGTTAGCCTTTTGGGTGGACATTCGCTCGGCGTAGGTGGTTGCTTCTTCATCTCTTCGATATGCGCATCGGTGTGCTTATCCAACTTCGGCAAATAGCGCGTTGAACTTACGTGCTCGATTCTCGCTTGCATAACCTCTTAAATGATTCATCGGTTTCTTGCTTTTGAACCGCCTCAAGAAATTGGCACCCAAATGTCTCATGCACCACCTGCTCGCAGTGTCGTGCCACGAAAATGGTTCATCTCGGTCCTCCTCAGAGTCTTGATTGCCGAGAGGATACCTTTGTGACGATCATGAATGATGCACATGTCGGGCCGATCACCAACTACCCCCACCTTCGGATGTCCGAAAAACCACACCACTATCCCGATTCTCACCCTTAACAAAAGCAAAGGCCAATGGAAGTATGTGGTTGTTCGCATCAATTGCAATGGTTGTTAGAATCTGCCCCTTGTATTTTCCAGTCAAAAATGTGCCATCAACACAAAGCAATGGACGACAGTACCTGAATGACGCAATGCAAGGCCCCAATGAAAAGAAAGCACGACGAAATGTACAGATCCTATTTGCAGACCGCTTCGCTTTTGAAAGCGGTGTATGTGCCAGGATTGGTTTGCTTCAAGATTTCAAGCACACGAGGTAGGTTGCAATACGATGCCTCGTATGTGCCAAACCTCTTCTCTAATGCTTTCGCCAGACGCCAGGCCATGGAGTAGCTTATCTGATACTTAAATGTTCGTAACATTGCTTTCTGAATATACGAACACTCGATATCCCGCTTCTCAATGATTTCATTAAACATCACGCTAGCTATTACAGCCGCATTCAAGTTACGGTGTTTGACAAGAACATTTTCTAGTCTGCATGTGTGCTCCTCCACTCTTGATGCAATCCAATATGTCTCACACTTCGGCTTGTATGCATGTACTTTAAATTCACAACCATCGATTACGCACTTCACTGTGTACTTATCTGGGCTAGACAGGACAACCCGAAACTCTCTTTGCAGCGATAGTGCCCACAAGCTCACTGCCAACTTCAATTCAGAATTGTTCGAGAACATTTGATTCAACCGAATGGCACCAGTACCATACTCACAATGCGAGTCATGGCCCCACAAAGCTTCCATACCCGCTTTGTTCTGCTTGTTCCATTCATCGGGGATGGGTACTTCCGCTGAGCGAGTCCTACCATGCATTTCATCATCTTCCTCCCGGTCATCATCTTCGCCGATGGTATCGACTGGGTCCAACATTTCGGCTTCCTCTTCTGTCGCCATGCGGTCCACCCAATCCAATTGATCCACAAGTTGATCGATATCCTCCCCTTCATCAGCCCGACCTTCTGCGCTTGCTGCATCCATGTGATCATCCCTCACGCCGCTGCCTCAACCGACACCACCGGCTGAACTTGTTCACCAGAGCCGATGTGTCGCTTCGCTCGCCACACCAAAGAGTACTCACCTCTTCCCTAGGGCAAGCTTGCACCAAAGATCACATAATCGAGGCTAGATCCCTTGCACCATCTTAACCATTTCTGCCACAACTGTGTTCGATCTACTGTCTTCAACTCTCACACAGCCGGGTCACCCTTGCTATGCGTGTATACGATTTGGATGCTAACAGAATAAACACTTGGATCTAGGGAAAAAAATTGGGTCAACCAAAGTTTTATATCACGAATGCTAACAGTATCGGGGGACAAGTGCTCGGCCATGGTGACCGCAAAGCAGCTTAAATCCACTCCATTCTGCCCATTTTTTACTTCACCATCGCCATAATATACCCTGAATTTCACTGGTTCCGACATCACTGCGACGACATAGACAAAATAAATTTATGCATCCCTACTAAAATGTAAAATCTGTACCGTAAATTGAACAACGATAATTACCTATCGGGATATCGATACTACAATATTATAATAATATAGCGCACGTATAACATGGCTATTTGCTACTAATATGCAATGTTCAGAAAAATCGGCCGATTAGCTAGTGATCGAAGCCCTAAATATTCCATTTTTTTTCCTTACGGTCAAAAAACTAGGCATAACGATTAATCGGAATTAATCAGGTCTAACTAATATCACTACTCTACATTAAACAACTAGAATCGCTAATCTAAATTTGCGCTACTCTAGATCGCTACTCTAAATTGCGCTACTCTAGATTGCTACTCTAAATTACGCTACTCTAGATCGCTAATCTAAATTGCGCTACTCTAGATCGCTACTCTAAATTTCGCTACTCTAGATCGCTAATCTAAATTACATTACTCTAAATCACTTTCTACATTGAAAAATATGAAATTAAACAAAGTTGCGATGTTACCTCCTCTTTTTTCTTCTTCTTCTTCTCCTCCTCCTCCTCCTTCTTCTTCTCCTTCTTCTTCTTCTTCTTCTTCTCCTCTCCTCCTCCTCCTTCCTCTCCCTCTCCCTCTCCTTCCTCTCCTTCTTCTCCCTCTCCTTCCTCTCCCTCTCCCTCTCCTTCTCCCTCTCTATCTTCTCTACCGGCGGTGGCGGGCGAGCGAGCGCTCTGTTTTTTTTTTGGGCGAGCGAGCGAGTAGAGATCGATCTCGGGGGTCTTTTTTTACAGAGCCAATTTCGCCAAACGGTTCGGCGACAACCTATTTTCGCCAAATGGTATGGCGAAAATAGGGTATTCGCCACACGGTTCGGCGAAAATAGTATCTTCGCCATACCATTTCGCGAAAATAGCCTTGATACCCGTGTAGCAGCTTAATTGCGGCGGTTAGGGTATTGTCGCCGAACCGTGTGGCGAAAATAGGGTATTCGCCACACGGTACGGCGAAAATAGGGTATTCGCCATACCGTTTGGCGACGGCATATTATTTTTGCAAATTTTTTATTCCGTATATTAAAAACGCAATTTAGTTTTAAAAAAGTATTATTTTAAAAAAAATTTCTGGTCTCGATGGTCTTGGTTTTGCCGACTTTCCCGTCGCGCCATTGCATTTTGTTCTGTTCGGCCGCAAAAATGAACGGCAGGAAGAGCTCGCGTACACGTTCTCCTTTACATATACGCAAGTACTTGGCCGCCGCACTCCCGGCGGAAGAAGAAATTGCAAGAAAAATTTATCGCCTCGACAACTTGAACACCCGATCTTCTTGGACAAAGCACGCACAAAAAACAACCGAGCTAGATGCTCAAGTGCATCACTTAACACTAGGTATAAACAAGACATAGTTCATCACTTGAAATTGGAATTAAACAAAAATATAAGACATACTTCAACACTCAAATCTGGAAATAATTTGGAGTCTCCATCACATGCTCTACGCGGGAGATGGAAAAAATAGTGATTGGGAAAGCACACGAGCGTCCAATATCTGGCCACTTCGGCCGGAGTTTTTGGGCGTGCAGAGAGATTGGGATTTCGATAGGGTAACTGTTGGAGCGGTAAATTTTTCATTTATTCCTAAAAAATGATTTTGAGAATAAGTTTTGAGAACTATTGGAGATTCTCTTAGTACTGCATCCTATTCTAGCAATCTGGTCATCTAATTAAATACTCCCTCCGATTTCATATTTGCTATCGTTTTAGACATAATCTCACATACCAAAGAGTGATTAATGGAGTGCTAATTTCCTAATGTGACCATATTAAATAGTTTGGAAATAGTGTGATCCCAATTCTCAAAGCAAAGATACCCAATCATTATGTGTGCATGCAGAGCTCAAGCGTCATCAATCAATTCGTATGCTTTGGAAATCTGATGTCATTAAATACAAAATGATTCAACGATAGAAATTTTCAACTAAACTAAAGAACACTCCAGCAACATAAAATATGAAACCGAAAGGAGTACCATCAATAATGGTAAACAACTACGAAATGAGTCTCAGCCTTTGCTCGTTACCTTTTGCTTGTGCACTCATCTAAATGTCAGGATCATGACTTGAAGACTGCCAACACATGATGATAACTCTCACCGTCCTCGGTACAACACGTTTGACTTTCGGGGCACTATATGTACGCCTTAGAAGATCTGGAAACACCCCGTATCTATATACGTCGACAGAAATGGTGTCGGAGAAAATAATCCCCGACATTTAGCTCTACCACGGCATATAAAAACACCGTTCTATATATAACTAGGTATGCGCACTATAATTCATCGTACGGAATTTGCTCCGAGGGTTTTTTCTACAAAAAAAATGATATGAGGATATCAACGTAATTTCGGTTTTCTTCTGTTTTTTTTAAATATGCTCGCTAGGAGTCATCGCGAATTTGCGGGACCACAGGGTCCTTCTTGCAAAAAACGTTGGAGGACCTGTCGGCGAATTTGCGGAACCACGGATTCTTTTTGCAAAAAATCGGTGAAAGGACCTATCCGCCATTTTTGATATTCTAGAGGACCTCCTCACAAATCTAGTGAGGTGGCATACCTGACTGCTCTCTAATTCCTTCTGCTTTAATAGATAAGTTATTTGCGGGACCACAGGGTCCTTCTTGCAAAAAACGTTGGAGGACTTGTCGGCGAATTTGCGGGACCACGGATTCTTTTTGCAAAAAATCGGTGAAAGGACCTATCCGCCATTTTGGATTTTCTAGAGGACCTCCTCACAAATCTAGTGAGGTGGCATACCTGACTGCTCACTAATTCCTTCTGCTTTAATAGATAAGTTATTTTCCGTGATGGATAAAAACGCCCTTGATTTCTTGTTACCATGGCGTCTACAAACGCCTTGTATCTCAGCCTACCATGACATACACAAACGCCCTCGATTTGGAGTTACTACGGCATTTATAGATGACCTTGTAGCCAAGGTTTCAAATTTCGTTTTCAGACTATATCTTGAAGGGGACCAAAATCCAAACTTTTGATGAGATTTTAAAATTTTGGATAAAATTCACACGAAATTCAAAAAACAAAATTGAAAATTGAAATTTTTTGAACGATGATTTCAGATATTTTGGATAAAAACTTGAAATTTTGTTCGAAATTGCCGAAATCTTGGCAAATTTCAACTGAATGAAAATGGTTCAAATGACGTTAAAATTTTTTGTGGATGGTTCTGACGCATCACTATTGTTCTCATAAATTTTTTAAATGATGATTAGGCTTAAGGAAATCTTAAAAATTTTGGCAGTGATACTGTCCTGATAGCTAAGTACGTAGTCTTATAGTCTTATGAGGCTACAAAAAATTCCATACCCCTCCCCAAGGTTCAAAATTTTGTTTTGGTAGAAATCTCGGACCCCCTCTCGAAATCCGAAATCTCGGCGAGATCTCATAAATTCAAACAAAATATAGATAAAATCTAAAAACCAAATTTCAAATCTGATTTTTTTCAACCGGGAAATCCGAGATTTTAGCTGAAATTTTTGAGATTTTGGTCAATTTGTTTTGACCAAAAAAATGGTCAAAAACACGTGGAAATTTTTTGTAGATGGTCTTGACCCTAAATGCAATCAAATCCGGCTAAGAAAAATGAAAACTCGGTAAAAAAACATCGAGATTTCGACCGAAATCACCGAGATCTCGCTGAGATTTGTATGGATCCTGTAGCATTTTGAATTTTTTTACTCGACCGAGATTTCCGAAATCTCGCCGAGATTTGAATCAAATCCGGCTAAGAAAAATGAAAATCCGGTAAAAAAAACATCGAGATTTCGACCGAAATTACCGAGATCTCGCTGAGATTTGTATAGATCCTGTAGCATTTTGAATTTTTTTACTCGATCGAAATTTTCGAAATCTCGCCGAGATTTGAATCCATGCCTCTCCTTACCATGAAGGTGATGCTACCCAGTTGGCTTAAGGTTTTGGAAACCTCCAAGAGGTTGTTGGAGAGAGGAAACATTTTTTTTAGATTTTGGACAATGGTTAAAAAATACTTGCGTTGATTAGGAACCCAGGACCCCTCAAATGCTACCGAGCGCTCCAACTACTCAAGTTACACATCCGTGGCATCACATTATGTTCGCACAATATTATGAGCATACCAATACTATATAAAAATAAATATGGGGCAAATTTCAACAAAATGAAAATAGTTCAAACCATACTAAATGTTTTTGAAAATTTTTATGTATGGTTCTGACGCATCATTAATATTTTCATAAAATTTTCATATTATGATCAAGCGTGAGAAATTTTTGAAAATACTGATGGAGCTATTATCCTGTCCCGATAGCAAGTAAGATTTTCAAATCCATTATTTATCTTGATTACTTAATGATTTTCTTGATTCCATAGTCCCTAATTTCTCCTAGATTCACCAATTCTGAAATTTCTGTTAATTCGTATTGACAATATGTGTGTGTGCGGGCGCGCTTATGCAGTCGATTTTTAACTTGAGCAAACGAGTACAGATCTTCTGAACTTTGGATTGTAAGTAAAAGGAATGCAAAGCTATGAGGTTGCAGAAGAAGGGTGGACAAAGTAAAGAACATCCTTGTGTTTGTACTAAGATTAGGATACCGCTTTGCATGTATATATGCTTTTCACTTCTGCATATTGGCATTCTTTACAAGGTGGCAATACCCCTTTTGCATGTATATATGCTTTTGACTACTGCATAACCATTCCAATAGACACGTACTGCAACTTGATCAAGAGAAAAGGCTTATAAAAATCAAAGGACTTCTCTAATCATTGAACTCCGGATAGCATGGAAGATGACACAACCCCACCTTAAAGTGAGAAAAGAAAAAAAATTGCCGGTTTGAGGATTCAAGCCTGAGACCTAAGCTTGACTTCAAGTCCTCCATCCGCTATACCAAAATACCAACTGACTTCTTATGGGTTTATTATAAACATCTTGCATGTATTCCTTACAAGAAAACATCACAATTCTTCAAAAAAAATTGAAGCGAAATGCAGTCCTAAGATAAAGAAATTCCTTAAAAGAAAACATCACAATTCAAATAATTAACTCCGATTTGGACGATTCAAATTTCTAAAAATTTATAAAAATGTACTCTCTCTGTTTATGAATTTTATTTGAATTTTTGGACACTTTTTGTCCACTGTTTAATTATTTATTGCTATTTGCACGCGTTACGAGTAGACGTTGAAGCGTTCGAAGGCTACGAAGGTGAAGTTTTGACCCTAGAGCCAACTCAGGACCAAGAGCAAGTACTTTTTGAAGGCAAGTTATGCGTTGACCATATTGCTCCCACTTTGGAAACTATTTTGATTTAAATTATTGCATGCTAATTTAATTAGAAGATGCTTTGATTAATTCTGAAAAATTAGTTAAATGCCAATTTGCTGTATTCCACCTTGACATAAATAATTGTATGCCATGACCCCTTGTAACCCTAGTATGGTTTAAGTAGTTGGACATTATTAAATTGCCAACATTGGGTATTTAGACCGTTGTAGTTATTGCTTAGACCCGCTACGAGCACATGACATGATTTTGGACAATCAAATGTTAATATTAACTTAATGAGATATTGAACCTGTTTTGGAGAAGTATCATGTGTTGTGATGATGATGATGGCACATGGTGCATGGTAATCAACTGGATTTGATAAATAGATTTAGACCGGGGCAAATGGCAAGAATGATATGGTGGGCCAAGAGTGGCACTGGGGATGTCGTTTTGGTTCATCGGGTAGTCTTGCCATGGTCATCTTAAGAACTTAACCTTGCAAGCCTTTGATTTGAGTTAAACGTGCAACCACATGTCTGTAATGGGACAGACCTAGTTGAGTAAGTTACTAATAACTTGCCTGTGGTACCTCGGGGTGTCAACTACACCTTTTGTGTAGATTTGAAGGGGGAGCGTACCAGGACCATGGCATGCTACCCGTCCAACGGTATGTCAGTCCCATACTTCGCCTCCGCTGAGGGAAGGGATGGTGTATGGCAAAAACCGGAGAGGTTCACTTGTAAAGTTTGCGGTTTCCGAAAGGCTTTGTTACGATCACTCACCTTTGTGGTGTTTGATTGTATCTTGTGGGTAAAGTGCATAACCTCTGCAAAGTATACAACCTATTCGAATAGCCGAGTCCACGGTACTAGACACTGCTCGGGGATTACAGTCAAGTGTTAGACTTTCATGAAAACAACTTGGACGTGAAAAGTTTGGTTGGGTTTGGTGATGAATTTGATGGAAATGTGGACTAGGAAAGGGAAAGTGTTTACTTAACTTCTGGAAAAGTTATTGATATTATCTTTACTTTTTCTGCTTTCGAATCTACTTACGCTACTTGTTATTTGCTGTTTTACTCAAATGAACCATGGAACATTCCTTGTACTAAGCCATGCATGTAGAGTATTAGTTTGCATTCTGTGCATGACTTGCTGAGTACCAAGTACTCACCCCTTGCAACAATACAACACCAGTTGAAGGAGAAACGACGCCAGCTTTGGAGGAAGAACTTCAGGAGAAACCGTCTATCTAGGGAGCGAGCCCAGTCAGTTGCTTGTGGTATACTGGACGGCACCACGTTGATACTTTTATTCCGCTGCAATTTATTTCCTTTAATAAGTTTTCGCCCTGTGTGGCGTACTCTTGTAGCTTGACCATAAGGTCGAGCAACCAGGTTGGTTATTTTAATTAAAGTACTTTACTACTATCGATGTGTATGATTGTGATATTTACCGATGTTGAGACTGTGTACACTAGCGTGATCCTGGACTAGTGCTGAATACACAGAGGGCCCGGATTTGCAAATTCGGGTCCCGACAGAGGTGGTATCAGAGCCAGGCTGACTGTAGGACTACCCCTTAGTTAGAATGGTCCTAGTGAGGATAAAACCTATTTTCTAAAGTTTAAACTTGACAAGATGATGAATGAACTCTCGACTTATCCCCTTCTCTCTTTTCATACCCCTTGCTGAATTTCTCTTGTTCTCACTTGGTTTCAAAGTTGCTGCGTTCTCACGTGAGTGTCTTTGGCAGATGAAGATGCTCAACAACTACGCCGAGCGAGAGGGAGGCTACGCCGCTGAGTTATGGCGTATGCTACAGGTGCTTGGAGGTTTCAAGAGTCCACTTTACCAAGAGACTACCATAGTGCAGGCTGGATTGGTCAAGGCATGGGACGTCAAGATCACAGTGTATGCTCGAGAGAAGACGAAGTTCAATCGTCCATCTCACTTCACGGCCAGGAGGTCTACATTTGAGATGGGAATCCAGGAGGTATCGCACCGATCTATGAGGCACATCGCTCGCACGTACTCTAGAGAGCTAGAGGGCACAGTGTTTCATCACCACCCACGCCGAGACAACAGGATTGAACGTGAGCCGATAGAAGATGAAGATGTCACCGTCACACACTTGGTGAGTTTCGTCGTCGCACAGGAGTATGCACTCGATGATACGGTGCAGGAGCTGCAGAAGGCCCGTGAGGAGGTCAAGAAAGAGAAGAAAAGTCTGCAGGAGGTTCGAGAGTATATGTCCCATCTTCTGCGAAGGATTGATGAGCTGAAAATGGCATTGTATGGACAGGGGCCAGAGCCAGTACTGGAGCTGCACGAGCCAGATCCCGAGGAACCGCAGCCAGAGCCACATCCCGCACCAGAGTCCGAGGAGGATGCCGCTTCTTCGACTACAGTTGTTGTGGGGCATGGCGATTGCTTTTCGCCTATGCCGCCGCACCCCCCACGTGGAGGCAGTGGAGGTTGGGTCGAGGAGTGAGCGTTCAGGATTAGAAGTTGAGACTCCTTCGTCGAGTCGCATTATAGAATAAAGAGTCACCCTTAGAGGCATTAGACTCTAGTGTGTTAGTTGATTTGGATTTTCATTGCTTGCTAAGTGTGCAGTATATATTGCAAGGTCCTTAGGCATTGTAAGCAACCATACCAAGTTATTACTGAATAAATAATAAAGTTGGATTTTGAGTTACACCTTTCGCCCTGCATAAGTTTCTCTACTACTTGCCTATTCTTTTTTCCCTCTCGTCTCTAAATTTGGAGCAATCGACAGATCGTGAACACTCGCGGAAATCTTGGAGGCAACGGAAGTGGTTCTCGCACAGCTGGGAACCCAAATGATGGTGCACGTGCACCCCAACCAGCACCGCCAGTTGACATGCAAAACTTTGGAGCCTTCCTTGCTGCACAGACCCAGTTGATGCATGCGATGATGCAACAGATGCAACAAGTCTCTGTTTTGCTTATTTTAGAGACTTTCTTAGAGTGTTGTGTCTCATTTGGTTCGTGTCGTATTGATTGCGACGAACTATGGTAGATAGGTTGAGACCGGATCGTACAGTTTCGCGACCGGGTTGAAGAGAGAAGTGGGAGTTGAGATTTCAGATTGATACCAGATTCACCTAAAATGGGTGTCTTTGGTTTATAAAGGGGATTGTTCGTGTTAGTGCCCAATGAAAGTTTTGTTGGCTTATCTCTCGAAGGGGATTGTTGGTTTATAAAGGGGATTGATACCAGATTCACCTGAGTTGTTGCCTTGGGTGCGAGGTGATTGCTAGAAGAGTAAAGTTCTGCGGGTTTTCAATTGCGAGCTATCGTTAGAGCCGTTGGTCTTCGAACCTAAGCATCTTGTCATCGTGTCTTGTTCGGTGTAGTTCCAGTGGTTTTATTTAGAGAGAGAAGCAACCTGGGAGTTGAAGTCTCACGGGTGCGAGCAATACCCAGAGTTATTCTTTTCAGGTTTGAAATGTGAAAACTTGGTTTCTTTCTGTTGATTGTTTGTGTAGTGGCGTGTCTTGGATTCGAGGTCGAATCCTGTTAAGGGGGAGAGAATGTAACACTATAAAATGTGACAATATAGTTTGTGATATTACGGTACGAGGTTATATCGTGTTTTTGGGCCGTTTCTGGGTGTTTGGGCCTTTCCGGGGGAGTTTGGGCTTTGGGGGAAATAGTTTGGGCCGATGGTGGGGGTTCCTAGCCCATGTGGGGGAGGTGGTGGGCAGCAAACCCTACCCCTCATGCGCCCAAGCCCCCCATGTGCCCCCCACTTCTTCCCTCCCCTAGCCACCGGCCTCCCCTCCCCCCTAGTCGCACCCCTTTCCCCCATGCGCCACCCCCTCCCTCGCCTCCCCACCTCTAGCCGGCCCTAGCACCACCTCTCATAGCCCTCCATCTCGCTATCCGGGAGCTCTCCATCCACGGGAAATCGGCGATTCCGGTGATCCCGGCGTTTCTGGCGAGCGGAGGGAAGATTGGATCGCGAGGAGGAGGCGTTCGTCGATCGGGTGGTTCGCCAAGAAGAGGTATGCTATGGGGAATTTGTTTGCAGAGTTCAGGTTTTGGTTAGATGGGGGAGACCATGCTTAAAATTGTTGTTTAGGTGTTGTTGTTAGATGGGATAAGTTGGATTCTAGATCTGCCTCGTGAGTGGCTCTCGGCCAGGTTTGACAGTCGGCGTTTGGACGTGTTTAATTTACGAAAGTTGTAGGTAATTCAATTACCTTTAATTGGACACCAAAAATGTTAAATTCCGTTTAGCCGTTTAAAAGTTATGGCTGTTTTACCGAGCGCTGTCAAATCTATGATGCAATTGGTACAGTCTGTGATCAATTGTAGATTAGAGGATTTTAGAAGCTGAATCAGTTTTGACGAATACTTAGAAAAAGATGGGAATTTCCTAAGGTTCAAGAAAATGTACTCGTTTACCTGATTTGGAGTTGTAGAACTCAAGATATGCTTGTTGGAAGCCTGCTGTCCCGTTGGACAGATTCTCTGTTTTTTATTTTTAGAAGTGGGTTGCGAAGTTGATGCCGTTGATTGTTCTCGTGTTGTTTTGCGGGCATGTTTTTGAGTGGATTGTATATAATTTCAAGTGGTGTGACCCCAGGAGTGGCGTTGACTTCTCGCCACACTGTTTTGGGAGGTTAAGGCAAGTGTATTGCAATGCATGATGTGTGAGAATGAATGAATGTGCATTGGTTTGTTTCTTCCGCTTGGTAGAAATCCTTCTGTTGGGTTACTACCTCTCTTATGCATGAGCTGATTCATTATATATGAATGTGAAGTTATGGATGTGAGCATTGTTGATGATCATGTGTTTAATTATGGTTATGCAAGTTGTTGAAAATGAGTATTTATGCAAGTTGTTCATGATTATGGCATATATGCATTCATGGCATGAGGGCAGGCCAGGTCGGTGAGAAAGTCATAACTAATCCGGTAAGGTCGGTGAGAAAGTTATGACTAATTCGGAGTGCCTTTGAGAAAGACCTACCTCGTAGTTCCATCCACAGTTGTGAATGGGAGCGAGTCAGTAAGAGTAGGCACCCTCCATGGGATGGAAGGGGAAGAGGGTGCACACTGACGGGTGTGCACTCGGCAATATCGGTATATGCTAATGAAAGGAGCATGGCATGAGCATTGCATGTTGCATTACATGGAGGTAAATGTGAATGTCTAAATGAGATCATGATCAAAGGAATAGTATGGATTGTTCCTCGCATGGTTTAAATCATGAAGTTTATTTCCTCATATGTTATTGTCATTTTCTTATCTTGTTGCAATACACTTTGCTGAGTGTTGAACTCACGCTTGTTGTTTGATGTTTTTTTAGGTACCTTGAATTCGGCATGTGAGAAAGTGAGCTAGATGCACATCTTCACTTAGCAGCACTCAATTAAATAATTTCAAACCCTTCCCTTAGTTGTGATGGTCACCATATTGAATTAGACTATGGTTTAATTGTCTCGTTGGTTTTTAGGAGTAAATGTTTATTCCTTATTGGTTTATTTGATGGTTAAGTTATGTAATGGTCTTGAATTGTTGCTGAAGTCCTTAGTTGCCATATTAGAATTGTCTTCAATTATGCTATATTGCTACGCTTCTATTATTGATGCTGAAAACCATAGAGAAACAAAGTGCAAGTTACTGGTGTAGTTGCTGTAATTTAATGTTAAATATGTGATTTGGTTGTGGCTAGTATCGTTTGTGGTGACATTCGCGGCATACTAGGTGCCGGGGTGTTACAGACTCCTAATCTCTAATTAGTTTAGGTCCTAATCCCATTCGAGGATATGTGGTTCGGGCAAGTTCCTAAGCTATTGTACAACTCTAGAGAAAATTTCGGTAGCATCTCTCCGCTGTTCTCCAAATACATATCTCAACAACAGGTCAAGAGGGTGCGTATCCGGAGAACACTAGGGAGATGGTATCGAAACTTTCTATAGAGTTGTACACTAGCTCAGTAACTTGCTCAAACCACATATCCTCGAACTATCCAAAAAACGTGGACAATTCGAGATTACTTATTTATAAATATGCCATTTCAATATATTTATAAACAAACACCCTCGAACGGGAGACACATAAGTTATGCAACCTAAACTCTAGCATTGATCATATTAGTTATAGCAACAATAATGACATTTAACACATTCACCAAATCAAAATCGAATTTAATTCTTAGTGCAAAATTAAAGAGATTTGAAGGAATGTTCACATTTTGAAGAAAACCACAAATGAGGGGAAATCTTCTCAAGCTAGGGGTTCAACTTTGCCCTCTTAACGCCCAACCTTCAACCATAGCACTAATGAAATGTAACATATTCACCAAATCAAAATCGAATTTCATAATGCAAAATTGAAAGGAATTGAAGGAATGCTCACCTTTGAAGAAAACCACAAAATGAGGGAAAATATAGGAGAAATCTCCTCCAGCTAGGGCTTCAATATACCTTCTTAACACACATCCTCAAGGAATTCGTATTTTCTCACTCAAGTCTAAGTTTCAACCAGAGTATGTTATGTTTTTTTTTTTTTTTGGGGGGGGGGCATTTTTTTCCTTAGAACACCAACAGAGGACAGTTCATCCCAAGGGTATATAAACCCTTGCGAGGAACATCACAATCGATTTTAATCTATAGAACCGATTGTGATGAGGGCGCCTCTTATCACAATCTGTTTTTTTTATAGAATCGATTGTGCTGAGGGGGTATCATCACAATCAGTTCTAATTTAGAACTGATTGTGACGAGTGTTGTCATCACAATCGGTTTTAGATCAAAACCGATTGTGATGATCCCGTTTCAAAAAATTACAGATTACATACACATATCACAATCAGTTTTTTACTCAAAAGTTGGGAACTGACAAAGATGAAGTGATAGTGATGTACCATTTTGTAGTAGTGGGGTTTCGGGAATTACAACGTTGATCTTTTCTAGGGCTTAATACTTATCGATAGCCTATGGATATTTTGGGTTGAGGCATACCATTGGATATTTTATTTCACTGTCTTTTCATTGCATTTTATTCTGCTAATGGCCCCTTTTGTTGTAAGAACCATATACCTTTTGTATAAATATGATCCATACTTTTATATTGATGATCATTTGGGTATTCCATGCTTGGAAGGAGGTTTTCAACAGAAAAGTCTTCTAAAATGAAATGCAAATATTTGAAAAGTTGAATTACGTACTATTCAATTAAAAATTAAAAATTTAACATGGCTTAAAATTTTAGTAATGAATAATATTACTAGTCAAGTCCTCAAAATGCATCTTTGACCACTAATTTCTAGTTTAACATATTTATAAAACCCATTAAAATTATAATATTATGAAAGCTTCTTTTTGAGATAAATCGATCTATAGTTCTATCTAGATATTGAAAAAAATATCGATAGCTAAATTTTAGAAAGTTTGTCTGCATGACAGCAAACGTACCCAAAATAACTTTATTTTGTGAATGAAGGGCGTAATTGTTTTAAATATGTAGCCAGATCGATGCACACCTTGATGACTAGTTTTTCTAAAGGGTTGAGCAATTTGTACCCAAACAATAAGGTAGACACTTACACTGATAACACAGATGAAAATAACACTCGTACGTAATGCCAAAACAAATTAAGCGCGTCGCATGCCACGAGGCATTCCACCACCTTTCTGTTCGCTCACCAGCACGTACTAGACACTTACACCAACTTGCATGTGCATGCGTAACTTTCGAAAAACCTAGTAGTATTCCTGGTGTGCATGCGGATAGTATTCCATGTACAGCACGGGAGGCGGCGGTATTGCTTCTGGTGGCGGAGGCGTCAACGTCCTGGATGGCATGCGGGCAGGCATTTTCTCCGCGTGCGGTGGCGCCATGGGTGGCGCCGTCTGCTCAAAACCATTGGATGGCACCAACGAGCTAGGAAGAGGCGCCGGCGGTGGCTTCGAAGGTGGAGGCACTGGCACCTGTTGCTGTTGAGGCGGGGCTGTTATGACCTCCGGCGGAGGCTGGCATGGTTCCTGATTGGGCGCGTTATCATTAGGTGGTGGGTCAGCAGTATCTTTGGCGCTCCCACAGCAGTACAAGATGTTGCAGGAGACATTGTCGCAGGAGAAGCTAAAGGATGGGCATGATGACATGCTTAATCTTGCAAAGCTGCTACTTATACTAAATATGAGCTGTAGTGTAGTACTGAACTCGATCTCTAGCTAACTACAGGTCTTGGCTGCAGTACCAGCAGGCTTACATCTGGGTTTATATAGGAAACTAAAGTAACTACGTATAATCTTCCTCAAAATCTAGCCAATTGAATGTTAAGGGTTAATTTGTGCGTGGTTTGGTTGGTATAATGGTATTTAATTACGTACATTGACTTGACCGGAATATAATTGGTCGGTCACTTTGATCAAGGATCTGATTCGATCTCGATATCACTCTTGCATTAATGCTCTCCTCGCCAGTTCATGCAATGGTTATCCAAATTAGTTAGGGCTCCACACTATCAGTCAAGCATCAACCGTACGTTTCCTGAAGGCGCTAGTAGTGTAGCTGCAGTTAACTAGCGAGAAAGGGGACCGATAAGTTAACAATTTTTCAAAAATGATGTTTTTTTTTTCTCATTTGTGGCTTAATTATGAATAGTTAAGAAACTTGGCACAAGCCTTTTTCTAAAAAGAATGTACTTGATCCAGTGGAAGTTTGTGTACCAACTCTGTTACATGTCTGCAGGCAACACCAGCGCATCGGATTCCGCTTGTACACTTAATGATCCGTTTTTTCAAAAAAAATCCCATTTCACACTTGTTGTGTGTTTGTTTTCTAACAATGATTTGAGGATAGAAGAATGCAACTGTATGAAATAGTTCCCTGTGATTTGATAATGGAACATGAAACGATGTGTTCTTAACCAGTTATGCATGAACCGAGATTGATAGTTACATCAATCCCAATTCAACGTTCTACTGGTGCGGGGGTCACATCAGTACCGGTTTAACATACCAACCAGTATTGATGGTCTAACATCAGTACCGATTGATTACACCACCCGGTACTAAGCAACCCTCGACCCAGCAGGCTGCTTAGTATCGGTTGGTGTAACCAACCGGTACTGATGATCCTACATTAGCACCGGTTGGTGTATTAAACCGGCACTAACACAGTCGACTCTTCGTTTCTCGATCCCACGGTGGAAATCGGTCAAAAATGCAAGAAAATCGGTGAAAATCGAGTGAAAATCGTTCAAAAAAATCGGTCAAAATTGGATTTTTTTTCTTCAAAATTTTGGATTTCAAAACCATTGTTCGTCACTACGTCTTCAGGTGTGTAGCGTGTCAGCTGGGTGAACTTGTTCAGATAGTTAGCCATTGGCTGGCTGCCTTGCTTTAGAGCTCGGAACTCTTCCTTCTTGAGATCCATGATCCCTTCTGGTACATGATACTGACGAAATGCTGTGGTGAACTCCTCCCAGGTAATGTCCTGTGGGTTCTCATGTGCAGCACAGAAGTTCTCCCACCATTCAGCTGCAATTCCTTCCAGCTAATGAGAGGCATAGAGTACCCTGTTATTTCCAATGCACTGGGTAATGTGCAGCTTTCTCTCAATGGACCTCAGCCAATCATCTGCTTCTAGTGGGTTTGCATTCCCAGAAAACGTGGGCGGATGAGTCCTCATAAATTCTAACAGTCTTGAATTCTGACGCTGCCCCTGATTAGCTTGGTTGGTAGCAGCCTGGGCAGTGACCTGCTGCATTTGCTGCATCATCGCATGCATCAGCTGAGTCTGTACAGCAAGGAAAGCTCCAAAGTTCTGCATGTCAACTGGGGGTGCTGGATGGGGTGCAGGCGCTCCATCATTGGGGTTTCCTGTTGGGCAAGAACCACTTCTGTTGCCTCCAAGGTTTCTGCGAGTGTTCACCATCTGTTGATTACTTCAAGGCTTATAGACGAGAGGGAAACAAGAATAGACACGTAGTAAAGAAACTTAGGCGAGGGTGAAAGGTGTAACTCGAAATCCAACTTTATTAATTTTTAATAACTTGGTATGGTGGGGGTGATAAAATGCTTTAAACTGGGGTAAGTGGCAAGATTGATCTGGTGGGCCATGATTGGTACCGGGAAAGTCATTTTGGTTTTTGGGTAATCTTGCCTTGGTCAACCTAAGGACTTAACCTTGCAAGCCTTTGAACTGGGTCATTCATACAACCACAAGTCTGGAATGGGACAGCCCTAGCTGATTAATTTGTTGATTCTAAACTTTAGTACTATTATGGTGGTGTGAGGCCCGGGTAGTGGTAACCAGTCCTCGCACGGGATGGCTCATATGGCGTAAGAGGGGGGTCCTGGATGTGGTAACCAGTCCCACCAGTATTGAAACCTCAGCGAGTAGTACTGGGTTTAGATAGGCATTGGAAAGGCTTTGTTACGGACACTCGCCTTTGTGGTGTTTGACTGTATCTTGTCGGTAAAGTGTATAACCTCTGCAGAGTGTAAAATCTATTCGAATAGCCGTGTCCGCGGCATTGAACATTACTCAAGGATTACAGTCAAGGGTTAGACTTTCATGAAAATAACTTGATTTGTGGAAAATACTTGGGTTGGAATTGGTGAACTTGACTTAGGTTGAGGAATACTTTACTTGTGAAATATTGTGAAAGTTATTATTCTTATTATTGTTTTACTGCTTTGGCAATCTATTATTGTAATTGTCAATGCTGCTTTACTGTAAATGAACCATACCCTATCCTTTGTAATAAGCCATGCATGTAGAATATTAGAACTGCATTCTGTGCATGACTTGCTGAGTGCTCAAAGTACTCACCCTTGCAATAATACAACATCAGTTGAAGAAGAAGCGACACCAGCCTTGGAGGAGGAACTCAGGAGAAGCCGTCTACCTATGGAGTAGCCTAGTCAGTTGCTTGTGGCAAATTGGGGCGCCACGAGTCTATTTTTATTCCGCTGCAATTGTCTACTTTAATAAGTCTTCGCCCTGCGAGGCATACTTTTGTAACTTGACCGTAAGGTCGAACAACCAGTTTGACTATTTAATTAAAATACTTTATTATTGCACTGATTATGATTGTGATATGTACCGATGTTGAGACTGTGTGCACTAGCGTGATCCTGGACTAGTGCTGGATACACAGAGGGTCCGGATTTGCACATTCGGGTTCCGACAGCTAATTTAATCAAAATGCTTTTAAATAATTATGGGAATAGTTACACGACCTACTTGTTGTATGCCACCTTGTCTATAATAATTGTATGCCATGAATCATTTGTCACCTTAGATTATGGAATATTAGTTGGACTTAATAAATTGCCAACATGGGTTAAATAGATCGTATGTAGTATGCTTAGCCCTGCAACACAATAACACCGTTTTGGATCATTAAATGTTAAATTTGACTTAATGCGATATGGAACATGTTTATGAAAGATGTGACATTTGTTATTAATGATATTGATGGCACGTGGTGCATGGTAATCAACAGGGTGATAAAATGATTTAGACTGAGGCAAGTGGCAAGATTGTTTCTAGTGGGCCAGAAGTGGCACATGAGAGGTCTTATTTCATTTTGCTGAGTTAGACATTGTAAATTCTCGGGTAGTCTTGCCTTGGTCAATTAAGGACTTAACCTGGCAAGAATTTGAACTGAGTCCATCATACAACCATAAGTATGGAATGTGACAGACCTGGCCGAGTAAACTGTGATGTCTAGATTTCGGTGCTGCCATGGTGGCGTGAGCCCTGGGTTTATGGGTGGACTGAAAGGTGCAAGAGGGGGGCCCTGAGTGTGGTAACCAGTCCCTTCAGTGTTGAAACCTTAGCGGGCAGTACCAGGTCTAGAAGTAGCTTTGGAAAGGCTTTGTTACGGTCACTCGCCTTTGTGGTGTTTGATTGTATCTTGTGGGTAAAGTGTATAACCTCTGCAGAGTGTACAACCTATTCGAATAGCCGAGTGACATTGCTCGGTGATTACAGTCAAGGGTCAGACTTTCATGAAAATGAACTTGGTTTACGGATACTTGGTATTGGAAATGATGAACTTGTGTAGGTTGATAAATGCTTTACTTGGAAAATTGTTTATGAAGTTATTATTGTTATTATTGTTTTACCGTTTTCCAATCTATTACTGTTATTTATGGATGTTACTTATTGCAAAAGAACCTCTTATCCTGTTGTTGGAATAAGCCATGCATGTAGCTATTAGACTGCATTTCTGTGCATGACTTGCTGAGTGCTTTAAGTACTCACCCTTGCCGCAATACAAACATCAGTTGAGGAAGAAACAACGCCAGCTTTGGAGGAGGAGTTCCAGGAGGAGCCGATGAACTAGGGGCGAGCCCAGTTAGTTGCATGTGGCATATTGGTTGGCGCCACACATTTCTTTATTTTCCACTGCAAGTTTATTTCAGTAAGACTTAAGCCCTGCAAGGCGTAATTTTGTAACTTGACCATAAGGTCGAGCAACTGGTTATATCTTCCTTTGAATAAAGTACTTTACTATTTCGTTGAGTATGATTGTGGTATTTACCGATGTTGAGACTGTGTGCGCTAGCGTGATCCTGGACTAGTGCTGAATACGCAGAGGGTCCGGATTTGCACATTCGGGTCCCGACAGAGGTGGTATCAGAGCCATACTGACTGTAGGACCTACCCTTAGTTAGAATGGCCTTAGTGAGGACAAAACTATTTTCTAAAAATAAAATTTGCCCAGATAAAGAATGCGATTTATTCCATCTCTCTTGTTCATACCCCTTGCTGAATTTTTTTTCCGTTCTCACTTGGTTTTAAAATGTTGCGTTCTTTCGAGAGTGTCTCTTGGCAGATGAAGATGATTCATACTTATGGATAACGTGAGGGAGGCCACGCTGTAGAGTTGTAGAGGATGCTTTAGGTATTGGGAGGCTTCGAGAGGCCGATCTACAAAGCCCAGACTTGGATGGCAGGTGGGAAGGTTCGGGGTATGGTGACCAAGATTACCATATATGCCCGGGAGAAGACGAAGGCCAGTCACCTATTCAACTACATTGTGAGGAGATCCACGTTTGAGGCAGGCATCTAGGAGACATCGCGCATTGCGATGAGGAGGATTGCACGAGATCATACCAAGGAGCTGAAGTAGTTCGTGTTCCGCTTCCATCCCTGGAAGGGGGGTGATATGAGTGCACCCATCGACTCGGAGAGTGATGCCACCATCATACACCTTGCATGGTTCGCCGCTGCATAGGATGCGATGATGGAGCCAAGGAGCTGGATGACACATACATCGCCTTGGAGACAGTGGAGCAGAGGTTTCTGGAGTACATCGCCCTGACCAAGCAGAGGATCGGGGAGCTCAAGGAGGCTCTCTACGACCGTGGTCAGGAGGAAGCACAGACTAGAGAGGAGGACCTAGTGGAGGTACAACCAGAGCCAGAGCCTAAGCTAGAGCAACATCCAGCGCCAGAGTTGGAGGAGGACGTTGCTTCGTCGACTACAGCTGCCGTTGGGCATGGAGATCGCTTCGCGCTGATGCCGCCGCATCCGCCCAGGTGTACACCAGTATGTTCCCATCCAGGGTGGATCGATGAGTGAGCATTCTAGGTCTAGTAGTTGAGACTCCAGTGTCGAGTTGCGTCTTAGAGTAATAAGAGTCGCCCCTCTAGGCGTTAGACTCCAGTGTGTTAGTTTAATTTGGATCTTTTTGATTGCCGAGTGCGTAGTATGCGTTGCAAAGCCCTTAGGCATTGTGAGCAACCATACCAAGTTATTATTGAATAAATAATAAAGTTGGATTTTGAGTTACACCTTCTACCCTCGCATAAGTTTCTATATTACTTGTCTAATCTTGTTTCCCTCTAATCTCTAAACCTTGGAGTACTCAACAGATGGTGAACACTCGTGGCAACAATGGAGGAAGTGGAAGTGGTTCTCGACCCACAGGAAACCCCAATGATGGAATACCTACGCCCCAGCCAGCACCCCCGGTTGACATGCATAACTTTGGAGCTTTCCTTGCCGCTCAGACGCAACTGATGCATGCTATGATGCAACAGATGCAGCAGATTACTGCTCAAGCTGCTGCGAACCAGAACAACCAGGTCAATCAAGGACAGTGTCCGAATTCAAGACTATCTGAGTTCATGAGGACCCATCCGCCCACATTTTCCGGGGATGCAAACCTATTGGAGGTAGATGACTGGCTGAGATCGATAGAGAGAAAGCTGCACATCACCCAGTGCATTGGGAATGAGAGAGTATTCTATTCATCTCATCAGCTGAAAGGTATTGCAGCTGAATGGTGGGAGAATTTCTGCGCCTCGCATGAAAACCCACAGGAAATCACTTGGGAGGAGTTCACAACTGCTTTCCGCCAGTACCATGTGCCCGAAGGAATTATGGACCTGAAGAAGGAAGAGTTTCTAGCTCTGAAGCAAGGCAGCCAGTCAGTAGATGATTATCTCAACAAGTTCACCCAGTTGGCTAACTAAGCACCTGAAGATGTAGCTACAAACAAGGCCAGATAGTCTCTCTTTATGAAGGGGCTGGACTCAGGGCTGCAGGTGGGACTGATTACTCACACCTTCCCTGATGTTCAGGAGCTGGTCAACAAAGCACTGATTCTAGAAGATAAGCGCAAGGAGTTGGACGACAATAGGAAGCGTCGGATGGCACAACAGGGAGCTCGCCTAGGAGCACAAAGCCTGAGAGTTGCACCCAATCACTTGTAACATTCGGGATTCTGTAGTTAAGCTTAATTAGGCTAATTATCGGTGGATTAGTGCTCTGTAAAATTTTCGAATTTCATTTTGGAGTTATTTGCCTTTGAGCTCTGTTTTGTTGTTTCGTCTGAACGTTTCCCCGAACAGAACTCTTGAATCCGTTTTTGGGTGTTTTCGCAAATCATGCGAGTTAGAACTTGAACCTAAGTTTTTTAAACCTCCTTTAGGATCCTCCGAACATATTTTATGGGTCCTCTAGATGTTGAACTAGAGCCGTTGCGAAAACCATCGATTCCAGAGCTTTCAGCCGTTGGGCGGCGATCTGCAGCCTTTGCGCAGATCGCTGCCCGGCCAGCAAGATCTTGCCGCTTCAGCAGATCGCCGTAGCGACAGCTTTTGTTCTGTACTCGTGTTTATCACTTTGCCTCGATTTGTGTGCATGTCCTAACCCTTAAGACGACTGGGAGGTGCTCCTCCTCTCCTCCTCTCCCTCATTTCTCCTCCTTCCTCTCTTCTTCTTCCTCTCCTCTCCCTCCTATCTCTCTATTGGAGCTCCCTCATCATTCTCGCCATTTCTAGCCGGGTGGAGCTCAAAGAGGCCGAGTGGAAGCAGTAGCAAGGGTGGATGTCGGGACTCGAATTTGCAAATCCGGACCCTCTGTGTATTCAGCACTAGTCCAGGAACACGCTAGTGCACACAGTCTCAACATTGGTAAATATCACAATCATACTCAACGAAATAATAAGAAACTTTAATTAGTTAACCAAGCTGGTTGCTCGACCTTAAGGTCAAGTTACAAATATACGCCACGCAGGGCGAAACTTATTAAAAGAGAAATAACAGCAGCGGAAAATAAGATAACTTCGTGGCACCATCCAGTATACCACAGGCAACTGACTGGGCTCGCTCCCTAGTTAGACGGTTCCTCTTGGAGTTCCTCCTCCAAAGTTGGTGTAGACTCTTCTTCAACTGATGTTGTATTGAGGCAAGGGTGAGTACTTGGTACTCAGCAAGTCATGCACAGAATGCAAACTAATATACTACATGCATGGCTTAGTACAAAGGAGTAGCTCATGGTATAATTGTAGTAAAACATCATTTGACAAGTAACTAGATTCAAAAGCCGTAAAAATGAGTATAAGATCAATAACTTTTCCAAGAGTTAAATAAACATCTTTCCCATTCCTAATCCACATTTCCATCAACGTCATTATTAAACCAAACCAAACCTTTCAAGTACAAGTTATTTTCAAGAAAGTCTAACCCTTGACTGTAATTCCCGAGCAATGTCCAATGCCGCGGACACGGCTATTCGAATAGATTTTACACTCTGCAGAGGTTATGCACTTTACCCACAAGATACAGCCAAACACCACAAAGGCGAGTGTCCGTAATAAAGTCTTTCGGTAACTTCTAACAGCACAAGTGGGTCAGCTGACGTCAGCATACGGTTCGGCCGAGCGGTTTATTGAAAAATCGATTGAAAAATCGATTTATTGTGTCAGCTGACGTCAGCGTACGGTTCGGCCGAGCGGCCAGCGTGACGTCACGGCTGACGTCATGGAGCCGTTGGCTGCGCCACTAACACGCGGGTCCCACGCTGACGTCACGTGTGACGTCAGCGGCGACCGCGCTGACCGCGTCGGTCACGCTTCCGACCACGTGGCTCGATCCGGACCATTGATTTGAAAATCAACGGTCCAGATTAGATCTGGCTTTACACGTTATGGAATAACGCGGTTGATCTGGACCGTTCGATCTCGATCGGACGATCGAGATCCAATCTAATCGCTACAACACGGATTATCCTAGCCGTACGATCTAGATCTAACGGCTGAGATTACTCCTAGTACGGTGCGGTTGCGGGTTATGTGGCTCCATCTAAGCCGTTGGATTTAGATCCAACGGTTGGGATTAGATCTGGAAATCGCATCGTGTTCTTACCGCGGGTGACGTGGACGATTCTGGACCCTCGGATCTTGATCGGATGGTGGAGCGAGCTCAGAGACGGCGATGGCTTCACGGTGGAGCTGCGGCTGCCGGCGCCGAGGACGACGACCACTTGATCGGCGTTTGGGGTGTGCTCCGGCGAGGTGAGTGGTACTCCGGACGCGCCTCAACGCGAGGAGTCTAGATTTGGGCTCAGTGACGACGGAGGACGGCGGATAACGTCGGCGCGAAGCAAAAACCGTGGCGGAGGTGAGATCTAACTACGGTGAGCAATCGTGGCTACGTGGCGGCGGCTAGGGCTCGGAGAGCTAGGGCAACACGTGCGCACGGGAAAGGGCAACCTCGGGTGATGACCCACGCATTAAATAGCCTCGGCTTCCGCGCCCAATCCGAAACCCTAACGAACGCGGCGGAGAACGCGGCGGCGCAGTCCGTATCGGACTCGGCGAAGACGACGCAATCTCGGCCGTACACATGGCAAGATCAACGGCCGTGATTGCACGGGAGCGCACGGGTTCGACCCGTACTCCACACGGGCGACGTGGCACGATCTCGGCTGTTGGATCTCGATCCAACGGTCGAGGGGCTAGGGTTAGGTTCCGGCTCGGTCCGGCTTAACCGTGGCTCGGGTCGGACTCGGACTCGAGTCTGACTCGGGCTCGGTCTCTTGAACAGTAAAACCCGTTCGGCATTTTCCAGCGATTAAATATTCAAAATAATTTTCAGAAATTCATTTAATTCAAGAAAAATAGCAAAATACTCAGAAAAATTCCAGAAAAATTCTAGAAAATATTTTAGAACATTTTGGACTCAAATAAAATATTTCCAACAAAATTTTATTTGTAAAATTAAATTCTTTAATTATTTCAAAAGGGAATAAATTCAAATAAATTCCAGAAAATCCCAAAATTTCTCAAAAATGCCAAATTTCATTTAAACTCATGAAAAGCAAAATTTGGGGTGTTACAAACCTCCCCCCTTAACAGAATCTCATCGCTGAGATTCAGGGCTTACTAAAGAATTGGTTTGGAAACTCTTTCTTCAAATCCTCCTCGCGCTTCCAAGTTGCTTCACTCTCTGCATGGTTGCTCCATTGAACCCTACAGAAACGGGTTGACTTGTTTCTCGTTTCTCGATCCATTATGTCCAGAATTTTGACGGGGTGTTCCTTGTAAGTTAGATCCTCTTGCAGCTCTATCGACTCTAATGGTGTCTCCTCATCTGGTACTCGAAGACACTTCTTCAGTTGTGACACATGGAACACATCATGTACGCCAGCTAGTGATTGCGGTAATTCCAGCTGGTACACAACTCCCCCTCTGCGACTGAGAACCTTGATTGGTCCAACATATCGCGGCGCGAGTTTTCCTTTGGCATGGAATCTCTTAACTCCCTTGAGTGGCGTAACTCTGAGATACACGAAATCTTCTGGTTCAAAACTCAGGTCTCAGCGACGGTTATCGGCATAGCTTTTCTGTCTTGACTGTGCTACCTTCAGTCTTTCCCGGATCATGGCTATCTGCTCTTCAGCTTCTTGAAGAATGTCCGGCCCAAAAACACGGCGTTCTCCTGTCTCATTCCAGTTCAACGGCGTTCGATAGGGTCGACCGTATAGTGCCTCAAATGGTGACATTTGCAAACTTGCTTGATAGCTATTGTTGTAGCTGAATTCAGCATACGGTAGACTTTTATCCCAAGAGGTTGCATAAGCTAATGCACACGCTCTTAACATATCCTCTAGTATCTGATTAACTCTTTAAGTCTGTCCGTCCATCTGCGGATGATAGGCGGTGCTGAAGTTCAAATGGGTCCCCATGGCTTCATGCAGCTTATTCCAGAATCTCGAGGTAAACTGGGTACCTCTGTCCGATACAATCTTCTTCGGCACTCCGTGCAGACAGACGATCCTGTTCATGTATAACTCGGCTAACTTATCTCCTGAATAGGTGGTCTTCACGGGGATAAAGTGAGCGACCTTAGTCAAGCGATCCACTATGACCCATATGGAGTCATATCCTCCTTGAGTCTTGGGTAAACCGGTAATGAAGTCCATTCCGATTTCCTCCCATTTCTACTCAGGTATCTTCAACGGCTGTAGCAATCCTGCTGGTCTCTGATGCATTGCCTTGACTCTCTGACATATGTCGCACAATGCGACATGCTCGGCAACCTCACGTTTCATGCTTGGCCACCAGAATCTTTCCTTCAAATCCTGGTACATCTTGGCACTTCTCGGATGAATTGAATACTTGGAGTCATGGGCTTCTCCTAGGATCAGCTGCTTCAGTTCCTTCTTGTTCGGCACACAAATTCGATCCTCCATCCACAACATGCCTTGCTCATCCAGCTTGAATTCTTTTGCCTTGCCTTCATCCATCTTGGACTTAATCCTGTGGATCTTGTCATCATCCCTCTGTCCTTCTCGGATCTGATCCTCCAGGGTAGGCTTCACTTCTAATGTGGCCAAGAATCCTTCTGGGACCACTTCAATCTGCATTCTCTGGAAATCCTTGCATATCTCTTCCTGACTCGTGGCTATCAACATGTTTACGGTATGGCTTTTCCGACTCAGAGCATCGGCCACCACGTTGGCCTTTCCGGGATGGTAATGGATTCCAACATTATAATCCTTGATCAGTTCTAGCCATCTCCTTTGCCTCATGTTCAGGTCTGATTGGGTGAAAATATACTTAAGGCTCTTATGGTCCGTATACACTTCACATCTGTTCCCGATCAAATAGTGACGCCACAACTTCAAAGCATGCACTACGGCAGCTAACTCTAGGTCATGCGTCGGATAATTCTCCTCGTGTGGTCTCAACTGCCTTGATGCATAAGCGATGACCTTTCCGTTCTGCATCAGCACACACCCAAGTCCTTGGCGCGATGCATCACAATAAATGTCAAAGCTTTGATTAACATCCGGTAGAACTAACACCGGTGCTGATGTCAATCGCCTCTTCACCTCTTGAAAACCTTTCTCGCACTCTGGCGTCCATGCAAACTTCTTCTCCTTTTTCAACAATTGCGTGAGAGGTCTCGCAATGGTCGAAAAGCCTTCAATGAAGCGGCGGTAGTAACCTGCCATTCCAAGAAAACTCCGGATCTGGGTTACAGTCTTCGGCTGCTCCCAATGTAGCACAGCTTCTACCTTACTTGGATCAATGGTGACTCCCTCTGCGGTCATCGCATGTCCGAGGAACTCCACCTGGTCCATCCAAAAGTCACACTTGCTGAACTTAGCGAAGAGTTGCTGTTCCCTCAGCTTTTCCAAAACTCGCCTCAAGTGCTCTGCATGTTCATTCTTTGTCTTGGAGTAGACTAAGATGTCATCTATGAACACAACAACAAACTTGTCCAAATATTCCATGAACACCTTGTTCATCATATTCATGAAATAAGGTGGCGTATTCGTCAGACCAAAGGACATAACAGTAAACTCGTAATGTCCGTATCTGGACGAAAACGCGGTCTTCGAAATATCCTCTGATCGGATCTTCAACTGGTGGTATCCCGATCTCAGATCAATCTTGGAGAAGACTCCTGCTCCTCTCAGCTGGTCAAACAGATCATCGATCCTGGGTAGCGGGTACTTATTCTTCACGGTGACTTCATTGAGTGCACGGTAGTCAATGCACATCCTGAAGCTCCCGTCCTTCTTCTTGATGAACAGAACTAGTGCTCCCCATGGTGACGAACTTGGTCTGATGAATCCTTTCTCCATCAGCTCTTCAAGCTGCTTCTTCATCTCTACCAATTCTTCAGTGGACATCCGACAGGGTCTCTTTGCTATCGGCGCTGTACCAGGTACAAGGTCTATCACAAACTCTATGTCTCTGTCTGGCGGCATACCAGGTAAATCTTCAGGAAAAACATCTGGATACTCATTCACCACTGAGACATCCTCTATGCGGATTGCCTTTGCACTGTTAACCATCAACTATCCATCTCTAACAGCGGTGGCTTGAAATTCCACTTTCCTTCCACACGGGCCTTCAACTGAGATAATCTTTCGTCCACAATCCAGCACAGCCTTGTGCTTGGATAACCAATCCATTCCCAAAATAACATCTAAGGTCTGGGTTTCCAGTATAATAAGGTTCGCTAGGAATTCTACCCCATCTATTAATATTCTCACCCCAGAACATCCTACTTTAGTTCGGAGTTCGGAACCAGGGGTTTGAACTAAAAGCATGCATTTAAGTCTTGCAATCTCCAAATCATTTTTAGCAGCAAAGCCTTGAGAAACAAACGAATGCGAAGCTCCAGAGTCAAACAAAACTATTGCAGGTACTGAGTTGACAAGTAACTTACCCAGTACGACATCCGTGGCATTCTGGAGTGCCTTTGCGGTGACATGGTTGACTCGGCCTCTCACTGCGGTTTGGGGCGTGGCTCCTGGCTGTGCTGTCCCGCGGTTTGCTCCGGGTGCAGGCGTCCTGGCTGGTGTGGATCCCAGATTGAAGCGGACCGGGGTCACTCCTGCTGTCTTCTTGGGGCAACTGTTGGAGAAGTGCCCTGGCTCGTTGCATGTGTAGCAGCGTCTCATTGTTCCTTGTTGACTGTCTGAAGCGGCGTTTCTGGCTGGAGCTGGGGTCTGATAACTCTGGTTGACGGGTCTTGATGCTGGTGACGGTGTCCTTGTTGCATTCTGCGGCTGGAATATGAAAAACTGATTTGGCGCAACCCTCAAGCGTTGCTGCGCTCCCTGACGTGATCCCTGCTGTTGCATCCTTCGCTTCCGGTTCTCATCCAGTTTCTTGCGCTTATCTTCAAGAATGAGCGCCTTGTTCACAAGTTCCTGGAAATCTGGAAAGGTGTGGGTGATCAGTCCCACCTGCAGTCTTGAGTTAAGTCCCTTCATAAAGCGAGACTGTCTGGCCTTATCTGTCGCTACGTCTTCAGGTGCGTAACGTGCAAGCTGTGTGAACTTATTCAGGTATTCGGCCACCAGCTGATTACCTTGCTTCAGTGCTCTGAACTCTTCCTTCTTGAGGTCCATAATTCCCTCAGGCACGTGATACTAACGAAATGCGGCTGTAAACTCCTCCCAAGTGATGTCCTGAGGGTTCTCCCGCGTGGCGCAGAAGTTCTCCCACCATTCTGCGGTGGTCCCTTCCAACTGATGAGAAGCGTAGAGTACCTTCTCATTTCCCATGCATTGGGCAATGTGTAGCTTCCTTTCAATCGATCTTAACCAGTCATCGGCCTCCAACGGATTGGCATTCCCAGAAAAGGTGGGTGGATAAGTCCTCATGAACTGTAACAGTCTTGAATTCTAGCGTTGTCCCTGATTGACTTGATTATTCTGATTAGCAGTGGCGTGGGCAGTAATCTGTTGCATCTGCTGCATCATTGCATGCATCAACTGGGTCTGTGCAGTAAGAAATGCTCGAAAGTTCTGCATGTCAACTGGCGGTGCTGGCTAGGGTGCAGGTGCTCCATTATTGGGGTTCCCAGCTGGGCGAGAACCACTTCCATTGCCTCCAAGGTTTCCGCCGGTGTTCACCATCTGTCGATTACTCCAAGGTTTCAGAGATGAGAGGGAATAAGAATAGACAAGGGTAGGGAAACTTATGCGGGGGAAAGTGTAACTCAAAAATCCAACTTTATTATTTAATAATAATAACTTGGTATGGTTGCTCACAATGCCTAAGGGCCTTGCAACACATACTGCACACTCAGCAAGCAATGAAAATCCAAATCGACTCTTACTGGAGTCTAACGCCTAAAGGGGTGACTCTTATTCTATAACGTGACCCGACGAAGGAGTCTCAACTTCAAGACCTATGCTCACTCGTCGAGAAAACCTCCACTGCCTCCTCGTGGCGGGTGCGGCGGCATAGGCGCGAAACAATCGCCATGACCTGCAACTGCAGCTGTGGTTGATGACGCGGTGTCCTCCTCTGGCTCTGGATCTGGCTGTTGCTGTAGCTGTGGCGCGAGTGCAGGTGGCGCCTCTTCTGGGTCCTCCTCTGGCTCTGGGGCATCCAACTCCAACACTGGATCGGGGCCCTGTCCATACAGTGCGGTCTCCAGCTCTGCGATCCTTTCCGCAGCATAGGCGACGTACTCACGGGCATTCTCTAAATACTTTTTCTCCTCCTCAACCTGCTTGTGAGCCTTCTTAAACTCCTGAACTGTGTCATCGATAAGCTCCTCCTGGGCGGCGACGAATCTGGCTAAGTGTGTGACGGTAACATCATCATCTTCTATCGGCTTCCGCTGAGCTCTGCTGTCTCGGCATGGGTGGTGACGGAATACTGTGCCTTCCAGCTCTCTGGAGTAGGTGCGAGCGATCTGCTGCATTACTCGACGCGACACCTCCTGGATTCCCATCTCAAAGGTAGACCTCCTGGCGGTGAAGTGGAAAGGGCGGCTGAACTTCGTCTTCTCTCGGGCATACACCGTGATCCTGACATCCCATCCTATGACCAGTCCGGCCTGCACGAGTGTGGTCCCTCGGTAGAGCGGTCTCTCGAAACCTCCAAGAAACTGAAGCATACGCCACAACTCGGCAGCGTAGCCTCCCTCACGCTCGGCGTAGTTGTTCTTCATCATCATCTGTCAGAAGATACTCGCGTAAGAACGCAACATTTTAAAATCAAAGTAGAAGACAAAAGAACTCAGCAAGGGGTATGAACAAGAAAGAAAGGGGTAAGTCGAGAATTCATTCATTATCTTGACAAATTTTATCTTTAGAAGATAGGTTTTATCCTTACTACGACCAATCTAACTATGGGTGAGCCTACAGTCAACCTGGCTCTGATACCACCTCTATCGGGACCCGAATTTGCAAATCCGGACACTTTGTGTATTCAGCACTAGTCCAGGAACACGCTAGTGCACACAGTCTCAACATTGGTAAATATCACAATCATACTCAACGAAATAATAAGGTACTTTAATTAGTTAACCAAGCTGGTTGCTCGACCTTAAGGTCAAGCTACAAATATACGCCACGCAGGGCGAAACTTACTAAAAGAGAAATAACAGCAGTGGAAAATAAGATAACTTCGTGGCACCATCCAGTATACCATAGGCAACTGACTGGGCTCGCTCCCTAGTTAGACGGTTTCTCTTGGAGTTCCTCCTCCAAAGCTGGTGTAGAATCTTCTTCAACTGATGTTGTATTGAGGCAAGGGTGAGTACTTGGTACTCAGCAAGTCATGCACAGAATGCAAACTAATATACTACATGCATGGCTTAATACAAAGGAGTAGCTCATGGTATAATTGCAAGAAACAAAGATTTGACAAGTAACATAAGTAGATTCGAAAGCAGTAAAAACGAGTATAAGATCAATAACTTTTCCAAGAGTTAAATAAACATCTTTCCCATTCCTAATCCACATTTCCATCAACGTCATTATTAAACCAAACCAAACCTTTCAAGTACAAGTTATTTTCAAGAAAGTCTAACCCTTGACTGTAATTCCCGAGCAATGTCCAATGTCGCGGACACGGCTATTCGAATAGATTTTACACTCTACAGAGGTTATGCACTTTACCCACAAGATACAGCCAAACACCACAAAGGCGAGTGTCCGTAACAAAGTCTTTCGGTAACTTCTAACAGCACAAGTGGGCCTCCCCGGTTATTGCACACTAACCCTTCCCTTAGCGAAGGCGAAGTTTAGGCCAATCAACCGTTAGATGGGTACCTGGCCGCAGCCCCGGTATGCTCCCCCGTACAACTACACAAAAGGTATAGTCGACACCCCGAGGTCCCACAGGTACGTTATTAGCAACTTAATCAACTAGGTCCATCCCATTACAGACATGTGGTTGCACGCTTGACTCAGTTCAAAGGCTTGCAAGGTTAAGTCCTTAGGGTGACCAGGGCAAGACTACCCGAAGAACCAAATCAACGTTCCTGGTGCCACACCAAGCCCACCCGATCATTCTTGCCACATGCCCCGATCGAAATCTATTTATCAAACCCCCAGTTGTTTACCACGCACCACGTGCCATCAATATCACTATCTCATTAAGTCAATGTTATCATGTAATTGTCAAAACATGTTACGTGGCAAGGCTAAGCATACTACATCGGTCTAATTACCCATGTTGGCAATTTAATAAAGCCCAACTAATAATCCACAACTAGGGTGACAAGGGGTCATGGCACATAAATAATAATCAAGGTGTCATAGTGCAAAGTTGGCGTTTAACTAATTCCCCAAAACTTAATTAAAGCATTTGCTAATTAAGCTAGCATGAAATAAATTAAATCAAAATAATTTCAAAATGGGATCAACATGGTCAAAGCACAACTTGCCTTCAAAGAGTACTTATTCTTGGTCTTGAGCTGGCTCCTGGATCGACACTTCACCTTCGAAGCCCTCGGGCACTTCAACGTCTACTCGTAAAGCGTGCAAATAGCAATAGATAAATAAACAGTAGACAAAAAGTGTCCAAACATCAAAATGAAGTTCACAAACAGAGAGAGCATAATTTTATGAAATTTTAGGAGTTTGAATCGGCAAAATCGGAGTTGAAACGCAAAAGTTACAAGCGTTTAAAGTTTAAATAATCAATTAAATAATATTACAGAGTAAAACTTTGGTCCAAAAATTAAATAAAATTCACCATTAGGTAGATCTCAATTTTATAAAAATTTAGAAATTTGAATCACTCAAATCGGAGTTAAAATGCAAAAGTTATAAGCGTTTGAAGTTTCAAAATTCAAATTAAACATTAAACCGAATTAATCCATTTATTTTTATATTGAAAAATCGATTAATGATGTCAGCATGACGTCAGCGTGGATTTTGATTTTCCACCGAATTATTTTTCTATTGAAAAATCGATTTATTGCGTCAGTTGACGTCAGCGTACGGTTCGGCCGAGCGGCTGACACGCGGGCCCCCACTGTGACGTCAGCGTGACGTCACGGCTGACGTCATGGAGTCGTTGGCTGCGCCACTGACACGCGGGTCCCACGCTGACGTCACGTGTGACATCAGCGGCGACCGCGCTGACCGCGTCGGTCACCCTTCCTGCCACGTGGCTCGATCCGGACCGTTGATTTGAAAATCAACGGTCCAGATTAGATCTGGCTTTACACGTTATGGAATAACGCGGTTGATCTGGACCGTTCGATCTCGATCGGACGGTCGAGATCCAATCTAATCGCTACAACGCGGCTTATCCTAGCCGTACGATCTAGATCTAAAGGCTGAGATTACTCCTAGTACGGTGCGGTTACGGGTTACGTGGCTCCATCTAAGCCGTTGGATTTAGATCCAACGGTTGGAATTAGATATGGAAACCGCATCATGTTCTTATCGCGGGTGACGTGGATGATTCTGGACCCTCGGATCTTGATCGGACGGTGGAGCGAGCTCAGAGACGGCGATGGCTTCACGGCGGAGCTGCGGCTGCCGGAGCTGAGGACGATGACCACTTGATCGGCGTTTGGGGCGTGCTCTGGCGAGGTGAGTGGTACTCCTGGACGCGCCTCAACTAGGGATGGAACTGGTACGGATATTTTCCGACCGACCGACCGACCGAATTGATTTGGATGATGATTTGGATAGTTTCACAGATATCCAGTTGATTTCTCGGATAAGGATATGGATACAGATAATTTACATGGATACGGATACGAATATGGAACACTAATTATCCGATGGATACGGAATATCCGAGTTTTTGTTCGGATAATATCCGAATATGACATACGGATATTATCCGAATAACACGTTTCAGAATAACACATTAATAGATGCTAATTTGGAGATATTTGGGTAAAGGTGGTACAGAAATTGGCAAGTGGCGTTTCAGGAGGGCTACTTAGAATTCAGCAGCATATGCCAGCTGCAAATCATTTGGTTCAATTATTGCAATGGGGTACATTGTTACTCACAGAGTCACATGTATGACAAGTTAGGGATAAAAAGGCAAAAAAAGACATACAAATATATTTCTTTTGGAATTTTGAATTTAAATTTGGATCGATATTGGGAAAAAACTAAAATTGGATTTTAAAATATCCGACTAATATTATTCGTATCCATGTTGATTCCGATCCGTATTCGATCTGTATTCGTAACCGATATTATCCTGTATAATTCGTATTCGATTCTGTATTCGACACTATTCGTATTCGATTCTGTATTCGATAAAAAATACGGATACGGATATGAATAGGACGATATTCGACCGTATCCGATCCGATCACATCCCTAGCCTCAACGCGAGGAGTCCGGATCTGGGCTCAGTGACGACGGAGGACGGCGGATAACGACGGGGCGAAGCAAAAACCGTGGCGGAGGTGAGATCTAACTACGGCGAGCAATCGTGGATACGTGGTGGTGGCTAGGGCTCAGAGAGCTAGGGAAACACGTGCGTACGGGAAAGGGCAACCTCGGGTGATGACCCACGCATTAAATAGCCTCGGCTTTCGCGCCCAATCCGAAACCCTAACGAACGCGGCGGAGAACGCGGCGGCGCAGTCCGTATCGGACTCGACGGAGACGACGCAATCTCGACCGCACACATGGCAAGATCAACGGCCGTGATTGCACGGGAGCGCACGGGTTCGACCCGTACTCCACACGGGCGGCGTGGCACGATCTCGCCTGTTGGATCTCGATCCAACGGTCGAGGGGTTAGGGTTAGGTTCCGGCTCGGTCCAGCTTAACCGTGGCTCGGGTCGAACTCGGACTTGAGTCTGACTCGGGCTCGGTAGCTTGAACAGTAAAACCTGTTCGGCATTTTCCAGCGATTAAATATTCAATATAATTTTCAGAAATTCATTTAATTCAAGAAAAATAGCAAAATACTCAGAAAAATTCCAGAAAAATTCTAGAAAATATTTTAGAACATTTTGGGCTCAAATAAAATATTTCCAACAAAATTTTATTTGTAAAATTAAATTCTTTAATTATTTCAAAAGGGAACAAATTCAAATAAATTCCAAATAAATTCCAGAAAATCCCAAAATTTCTCAAAAATGCCAAATTTCACTTAAACTCATGAAAAGCAAAAATTGGGGTATTACAGTGGAGAAGCGTCTCTAAGCAGGCAAGGAGCTTCACAGGAGGTAGGATTTTGATTTGGGCTTAAACCTTAGGTGAAGATGCAAACCCTAGCTCATCCATGACGTTCTTCTCTTCTCTCCTTGTTAGTTGAACCCTAGAAACCCTAGTTATTGTCGTGTAACGTTGTTTTTTTTTTTAGTAGCTAAACCTAGGTCAAGGTTAGAAGAATCTTTTCGCGTGCTCGAGTGGTTTCAGAAACCCTGATCTACGTTTTGATGGACTCATTCGCCGCAAATGTCATTTCTCTCCCCTTGAAACCCTGACTCCGGGGAGTCGGGAAAATGACTCGCGAATAGGTTCTCCAGCCCTCGAAGGTCGATTTTCGCGGAAGAATCGAGTTTGAACTCGATTCGGGACGAGAATCGTGTTCGGGAGTAAACCCGGGTTTTTGAGTCTTAGAGTCTCGATCATCGTGCTTTGCTGGTCGTAGTCGATATCCCGATCGTATTGAGTCTTAGTGCACTATTGGACCTAATGCACATGTTGCAAGTCCGCTACCTCAGTAGATTTGCAAAAGTTGCACTTTGGGTTTTCAGAGTGATAACGTGCTTCGAAACCCCAAAGCTCTCAAGTCTTACGTTTACGAGTCCCTAGTGTAGTAGAGAACCCGTGGCCGCGAAGAAACCTGTGTTTCGACACCATTTTAGTCGAAATCCGTTTTCGCGTTAAAATCGGGAGTAAAAAGGTCAAAAAGCGAGATTTCGATCAAATGAGCTCGAAACTTGACGAAACTTGCGTGAATAGGTCCCATGGGTTCCCTGGAACCTATCCATGCATGTACGTCGAAGTTCCGAATTCAATCGCGCGAAATCTCACTTTTTGGAAAAGTTTGCTCGAGAAGACCGGCACCACCGCAGGCTTAGAGCGGTACTGCCGGGAAGGGCCGGTACTACCGGGGTTTATTCACCGGTAGTTATTTTCCAGAGAGACAACCACTTCGGTTCCCGGCCAGCGGCATTACCGGGCTTGCTGGACGGTACTGCTGGCCCCAGAGCGGCACTATCGCCCAACAATAGCCGGTACTGCCGGCCCCAGAGCGGCACTACCATCCAACCAATACCGGTACTGCCGGCCTCTGGGAAAAATTCTGGAATTTCCTTTTTCGATTAGGTTCTCGCTTTCTGTTTTCAATTCTTATTGGCATTTGATCGCTTTTTAGCCTCTTTTGGTCGATGATTTTGGTTTTGTTGCTTTTCGTATAGACATAGACGCGTCAAACGTCGCCGATGATCCCGACTACGTCCCGGAGACTGAATTCTTTGAAGAGCAAACAGGCAAGCACCTCCTTTGAACATCTTGAACCCCATAATTGCAAACATAAATTCAGATTGCCAAAACTATTATGCATGCCGGTATGTTAAATAAAGTGTTAGTTTGTGGGAATTGGTAGTTATACCAAAAATTGGAAGATCACCATAATCTCTTTCTATTAACGATCCTTGACAGACTTAAGCCTATGTTAGACTTGTTCATAAATGTCAAGAGGATAATATTGATGTATAACTGCACATGCTTAGTTGAGCAGTAGAATTGGTTGCAGGAGATCATGATACTCTCAATTATAAACTCCTGGAACTAATTTGGTGGATAAATGGATTTGGTTCGAATTCGGTTGGCGATGGCATTTTCGTTGGAAAAAGGGAATGGTTGCGTGAGTAAAATAGAAAACTAGGAGAGTTTAGACCCGGGCGAGATGATTGCTGGTTCGGAGATGGTTTTGGTTGGTCAATTAGTGGTTCTAGTTGGTGGACTGGATTTGGTTGTCAAGCCGGTGGCTTGTTTGGAATGTATTGGTTTCGGGTTAGTCCCTTGCTATGGGAAGGTTGAGGGCTAGTGTGTGCTCAGTGGGGGCCGCTAGTGCCGATCCTCTATGGCTGTAGTAAGTGGATTTGGAAGATCTCGCATGAGTCACCCTATGGACTGAACTTGGTGCTATTGCTAAGCCTAATACGTGCAACCACTTGTGCCAGTATGGGATGACCTTAGCCTACTACGGGGAAAAGGGATCAGATCTTGCATTACTGGAGGGCAAAGAGGTTTGGATGCACCTGTGGTGTCGGTGCATTCTAGGGACTTTCGCGTCGAGGCGTCGAGGGAAAGTTTACCCAATACAATGGTAGTGCCTACTACAGGGAGGTCGTGGGCTAGTGGGAGCCCGTAGGGACCACTAGCGGCCTCTGTGGCTATAGTTAGGGATGCACATTACCGGGCCAGTGCAAGATTTGAACTTTGATCTCTAGAAAGGTTCCGTCACTGTCTAGCAAAACGGACACTTCTAGTATCGCGTGACATGGTTGACATGATTGCTAGAACATGTCATGTGGGTACAGTGTACAGTCTCTACACAGATAACTAAACTAATCGATTAGCCGTGCTCACGGTCAAGAGCAGCTTGGGAAGAACTATCAAGTATAGGATTTGGGAGTGGGCGATTTGAAAAATGGTTGGGATTGGTTTGGTTCTGTGTGGTGTAAGTCTGGTTATTTGGAAATGGTTGGGGTATGATGTATGGTTTTGGTTGTGGATTAGGGAGTATGGTAATGGATGGATTGAGGTGGGAAAAGGTTTGGTCGGGTGTTGGTTTTGATTTAAAGGTTGAATATTGATAATAGCTTGAAATGTTTTCAGAAATCTCTTTTATAAATGCCGATGTTGAACCTATTATCATGTTACAACTAAAACTTGCCTTGTGCTTAAAAAGATTTAGTGTAGAAACCTGATTATCCATGTCATAACTCGCATTTCTATATATACAATTTGCATACACTAAAGTCTTGCGAGTACATACGTGTACTCACCGTTTGCTCAACAGATTTTGGTCAGAAGAAGAAGAACCAGGTAAGGATGAGGATGCGCCCGACGAGTCACAGTACGTTGAAGACACTAACGATACTGCTGTGGGTTAGCTGGGTTCCTTCCAGCCAGTTGCCTGCGGGTGGAAGGCACACTGCGTGTTCTGCTTTTGAAGTTTCGCTGGATTGTAGTGGTTCTTTTGAACTTATTCTGGCTGCTAAGCCGTACTTGTAAATATGGAATGGTGTAATAACTTTACCTTTCAAGTGTTATATATTTGCTTTTGGTATGGATATGAAACATCTTGTATGACAACGTGTGGGTACTAGGCTACTAATCCAGGGAACCAGTACAATTCACACGGTTGCGGGAAGCTCGAATTGGGATCAATCGGTTGGCATATACACTTGCCCTGAGTATTGCTGACCAATTGGCCTCAATCCGGGTACGGTTTGTAACTAGTAATCGGACCACTGACGGGTTGCGTTAATTCGATCGACGCAATGCTGAGTGCCCGGTTATCAAGCATAAAGACCGAGCCCCTCGACAGACGTGGTATTAGAGCCATGCAAAAGCTGAAAGGATATTTTAGATAGTTAGTCGTTGGGACTAAGGGGTGAGTTTTTATTCCTGAAAAGTTATCTCAATCGTATATTCTTATTTGTGAAATGGTAGAATGCTATTCTTTTCCCTTCAATAGCATCTTTTCTGATTTTGAATCTTCAAAATGAATTTTATCTCAGCCAATCTTCAGCTCTTGATTTCTGGAGCAGGTGTGAAGCTAGAGATTGGTATCTATTTTATTTCCTTTCTCGCTCAAATTTTATAGATAGAATTTGGGGAGTCTTACCTATTTCAACAGCTAGTTATACATTGTATAAGGATAGGACTGAGGCTTTAGGTTGTGACTCCTGTAGTTGATTTGCGTGGTAGTTGCATTATTTCCTATCTCTTTGGTCCTTATCCATTAAGGCCTTGTTAATTGGTTCCTTTTCTTGTTTTTAGATGTCGGGACGTTGGGAACCCCATTTTTACACGTGTGCTATCCTAGAGGGTTCTGTTCAGGCGACCCTTTGGGAGATGATGCGCCGTGTTGGGTTCACTGAGCCCCCGGAGTATATGATCTCAAGCGCCGGACTTAGCCCAGCATCCTCTCTCTTTGTGGGAGAGGTCACCATTCGTGGTCGCCACGCAGGAGAGCAGACGCGCCTTTATCATGCTACTGCTCCGAGTCCTCTTGCAGCATTGCTTGATGGGGGCGTACATGGCCATTCTCTGACTCCGCTTTGACCTACCTGAGATGTCACAGATGTTTCCTAGTTGTCCCTCTCGTGAGTCGGACGGCCAGGTAAACCTCTATCCACAGGTGAACCCCCTGATGGATCTTGTGGAGTCTTGGTAGGTTGGGTATGTGCGAGTTATTGACAGGTATCTGCTTCACCTCCGGGACGAGCTTTTGGTCGCTCGCCGTCGCATTTCTGAGCTGGAGAGCCATATGGCACCGTATCTGCTTCCACCTCAGCTTTCCGAGGTACACGACGTATTCCATGTGTCACAGCTGAAGAAATGTCTTCGCATTCAAACAGAACTTACCCCACTGGAAACGATCGATCTTCAGCCTGATCTATCGTATCGTGAACATCCGATCCAAGTACTTGAAGAAGCTGAGCGTCTCACTCGTAATCAAGTCATTAAAATGCTCAAAGTCCAGTGGATTAACCACACCCAGGACGAAGCCACCTGGGAGCGTGAAGATCGTCTCATAACCGAGTTCCATTTCTTCTTCGCCGTGTCTAGCTAATCTCGGGGACGAGATTTTTTCTAAGGGGGGTAGGATTGTAACATCCGGGATTCTGTAGTTAAGCTTAATTAGGGTAATTATCGGTGGATTAGTGCTCTGTAAAATTTTCAAATTTCATTTTGGAGTTATTTGCCTTTGAGCTCTGTTTTGTTGTTTCGTTTGAACGTTTTCCCGAACGGAACTCTTGAATCCGTTTTTGGGTGTTTACGCAAATCATGCGAGTTAGAACTTGAACCTAAGTTTTTTAAACCTCCTTTAGGTTCCTCCGAACATATTCTAAGGGCCCTCTAGATGTTGAACTAGAGCCGTTGTGGAAACCCTCGATTCCAAAGCTTTGGTAGTTGGGCGGCGATCTGCGGCTTTGCCGCGGTACTCTAGGCCGGCGGTAAGTCTGGCCGCTTAGGCGATCTTGCTAACAGTGACAGGTTTTGTCTTGTACTCGTGTTTATCACTTTGCCTCGGTTTGTGTGCATGTCCTAACCCTTAAGACGCTTGGGAGGTGCTCCTCCTCTCCTCCTCTCCCTCATTTCTCCTCCTTCCTCTCTCTCTATTGGAGCTCCCTCATCATTCTCACCATTTCTAGCCGGGTGGAGCTCAAAGAGGCCGAGTGGAAGCAGTAGCAAGGGTGGAGAAGCGTCTCTAAGCAGACAAGGAGCTTCACAGGAGGTAGGATTTTGATTTGGGCTTAAACCTTAGGTGAAGATGCAAACCCTAGCTCATCCATGACGTTCTTCTCTTCTCTCCTTGTTAGTTGAACCCTAGAAACCCTAGTTCTTATCGTGTAACGTTATTTGTTTTTTTTGAGTAGCTAAACCTAGGTCAAGGTTAGAAGAATCTTTTCGCGTGATCGAGTTGTTTCGGAAACCCTGATCTACGTTTTGATGGACTCATTCGCTGCAAATGTCATTTCTCGAGTTTCTGGAATATTTCCCCTTGAAAACCTGTCTCCGAGGAGTCGGGAAAATGACTCGCGAATATGTTCTCCAGCCCTCGAAGGTCGATTTTCGCGAAAGAATCGAGTTTGAACTCGATTCGGGACGAGAATCAGGTTCGGGAGTAAACCCGGGTTTTCGAGTCTTAAAGTCTCGATCATCGTGCTTCGCTGGTCCTAGTCGATATCCTGATCATATTGAGTCTTAGTGCATTATTGGACCTAATGCACGTGTTGCAAGTCTGCTACCTCAGTAGATTTGCAAAAGTTGCACTTTGGGCTTTCGGAGTGATAACGTGCTCCGAAACCCCAAAGCTCTCAAGTCTTGCGTGTACAAGTCCCTAGTGTAGTAGAGAACCCGTGGCTGCGAAGAAACCTGTGTTTTGACACCATTTGAGTCGAAATCCGTTTTCGCATTAAAATCGGGAGTAAAAAGGTCAAAAAGCGAGATTTCGATCAAATGAGCTCGAAACTTGATGAAACTTGCGTGAATAGGTCCCATGGGTTCCCTGGAACCTATCCATGCATGTACGTCGAAGTTCCGAATTCAATCGCGCGAAATCTCACTTTTTGGAAAAGTTTGCTCGAGAAGACCGGCACTACCGCAGGCTTGGAGTGGTACTGCCGGGAAGGGCCGGTACTACTGGGGTTTATTCACCGGTAGTTATTTTCCAGAGAGACAACCACTTCAGTTCCTGGCCAGCGGCATTACCGGGCTTGCTGGACGGTACTGTTGGCCCCAGAGCGGCACTACCGCCCAACAATAGCCGGTACTGCCGGCCCCAGAGCGACACTACTGTCCAACCAATACTGGTACTGCCGGACTCTGAGAAAAATTCTGGAATTTCCTTTTTCGATTAGGTTCTCGCTTTGGGGTTATGCACTATACCCACAAGATACAACCAAACACCACAAAGGCGAGTGATCGTAACAAAGCCTTTCGGAAACGGCTAACTACGCAAGTGAACCTTTCCGGTTTTTGCCCTACACCATCCCTTCCCTTAACAAAGGCGAAGTACGGGACCGACATGCCGTTGGATGGGTACCATGCCATCGCATCGGTACGCTCCCCCTTCAAGCTACACAAAGGGTGTAGTTGACTCCCGAGGTATCACATGCAAGTTATTAGTAACTTACTCAACTAGGACCGTCCCATTCCGGTCATGTGGTTGCACGATTAACTCAGTTCAAAGGCTTGCAAGGTTAAGTTCTTAGGTTGACCAGGGCAAGGCTACCCGAAGAACCAAACCATCACTCCCGATGCCACAACTGGCCCACCCGATCATTTCTTGCCACATGCCCCGGTCCAAATCTATTTATCAAAAACCCCAGTTGATTACCATGCACCACGTGCCATCAACATCACAACACATGATACCTTTTCCAAAACAGGTTCAATATATCATTAAGTCAATATTAACATTTGTTTTGTCCAAAATCATGTCATAAGCACGTAGCAGGTCTAAGCAATATACTACATCGATCTAAATTCCCATGTTGGCAATTTATTAATGTCCAACTATTTAATCCTCAACTAGGGTGACAAAGGGTTCATGGCATTCAATTATCTATGTCAAGGTGGCATACAACAATTAGGTAATTAACTAATCTCCCAAAATTAATTAAAGCATTTTATAGTTGAACTAGCATGCAATAATTTGAATCAAATTAATTTCAAAATGGGATCAACATGGTCAAAGCACAACTTGCCTTCAAATAGCACTTGATCTTGGTCCTGAGCTGGCTCCTGAGTCAACACTTCACCTTCGAAGCCCTCGGGCACTTCAACGTCTACTCGTAACGCGTGCAAATAGCAATAAATGAATAAAACAATAGACAAAAAGTGTCCAAACATCCAAATGAAGTCCATAAACAGAGAGAGCATAATTTTATGAATTTTTATGAATTTGAATCGGCGAAATCGGAGTTAAAACGCAAAAGTTACAAGCGTTTAAAGTTTAAATAATCAATTAAATAATATTATAGAGAAAAAATTTGGTCCAAAAATTAAATAAAATTTACCATTGGGTAGATCTCAATTTTATACAAATTTAGAAATTTGAATCACTCAAATCGGAGTTAAATTGCAAAAGTTATAAGCGTTTGAAGTTTGAAATCATATTTGAATTCATTAAATCGAATTAAATAAATTATTTCTTTTTCGGAAAATGATTTATTGCGTCAGCAGTGACACGTGTCAGCACCGGATTGGTCCACGTGGACTTGCTGATGTCAGCGTCGGCCGAACCCACCGACGACGTCAGCATGACGTCATCGGCCACGTGGCACCACACGGGTGCTGCCACGTGTCCCGGTCTACGGACGCGATCTACGCGCACTGCTCGGTCCACTGTGGCCCTGGTCCACTGTCGGGACCCCGAATTTGCAAATCCGGACCCTCTGTGTATTCAGCACTAGTCCAGGAACGCGCTAGTGCACACAGTCTTAACATCGGTATATATCACAATCATACCAAACGATACTATCAAAGTACTTTATTTAAATAATCAAAGGGTTACTCGACCTTATGGCCAAGTTACAAATATATGCCTTGCAAGGCGAAACTTATTAAAAGAGAAATAACAGCAGCGGAAAATCAAATAAACTTCGTGGCGCCATCCAGTATACCACAGGCAACTGATGGGGCTCGCATCCCTATTTATACGGATCCTCGGGTAACTCCTCCTCCGAACCGGGCGTAGTCTCCTCTTCAAGCGGTATTGTGTTGAGGCAAGGGTGAGTACTTGGTACTCGCAAGTCATGCCTGAGAATGCAAGCTAATATACTATATGCATGGCTTGGTACAAAGGAATAGCTCGGGGTATATTTGCGATGTGACTTTTGACAAGTAATAAAAGTAGATTCGGCAAGAGAAATAAGTAAAGCATAAATAACTTTTCAAGAAGTTTAACAAACATTTTTCCCATCCTACACCATATTTCCATCACCTTCCTTGTTAAACCAACCCATCTTTTCAAAACCAAGTTATTTTCGTAAAGTCTACCCCTTGATCAGTAATTCCCGAGCATTGTCCAAGATCAGTGGACTCGGCTATTCAAATAGATTCTACACTCTGCAGAGGTTATGCACTTTACCCATAAGATACAGTCAAACACCACAAAGGCGAGTTCAGTAACAAAGCCTTTGGAAGCCTCAAACAACACAGGTGGTCCTCTCAGGTTCGTGCTCTACACCATCCCTTCCCTTAGCCAAGGCGAAGTATGGGACCAACACACCGTTAGATGGGTACTGGCCACAGCCACGATACGCTCCCCGTACAATCACACAAGCGGTGTAATCGACACCCTGAGGCTCCACAAGTGAGTCCTTAGCGACTTAGTCAACTAGGGCCGTCCCATTCCGACCATGTGGTTGCAAGTATGACCCAGTTCAAAGGCTTGCAAGGTTAAGTCCTTAGAGTGACCAGGCAAGACTACCCGAAAAACCAAATCAACACTCCCAATGCCACAATCGCCCACCTGATTACTCTTGCCACATGCCCTGGCCGAAAATCGCTTATCAAACCCCGCTTGATTACCATGCACCACGTGTCGTCAACATCACATGATACTTTTCCATAACAGGTTCAATATATCATTAAGTCCATATTATCATTTGATTGTCCAAAATCATGTCATGAGCACGTAGCGTGTCTAAGCGACATACTACAACGGTCTAAACCCATGTTGGCAATTTAATAATGTCCAACTAGTAAACCACAACTAGGGTGACGAGGATCATGGCACATACTTAGATAATCAAGGTGTCATACAAAGAAATTGGTGTTTATCTAACCCCCATGTTTAAACAAAATATCTTTCTAATTGAACTAGCATGCAATAGTTTAAATCAAAATAGATTTCGAAATAGGATCAACATGGTCAAAGCACAACTTGCCTTCAAAAAGTACTTGCTCTTGGTCTTGAGTTGGATCCTGAGTCAACACTTCTCCCTCGAATCCTTCCGGCACTTCAACGTCTACTCGTAAAGCGTGCAAATAGCAAATACCCAATAAACAATAGACAAAAACATCCCAAAACTCCAAATAAAATCCATAAACAGAGAGAACGTAATTTTCTGGATTTTTAGAAACTGGAATAAATCAAATTTGGAGTTAAAATGCAAAAGTTATGATTATTTAAAGTTTAAATAATCAATTAAATAATATTACAGAGAAAAACTTTAGTCCAAAAATTAAATAAAATTCATATTTAGGTAGATCTCAATTTTATACAAATTTAGAAATTTGAATCGCTCAAATCGGAGTTGAAGCATAAAAGTTATAAGCGTTTGAAGTTTGAATCTAAATTTTGAATCAATATTTCGAATTAATAAATCATTTTCTTTTTCGAAATTAATTATTGCGTCGGCATGGACACGTGGCAGCCTCGATTGGCTGGTGGCGTCAGCCGGTCCATGGACTTGGTCCACGCTTGGCTCGGGTCTACGGTGGACTCGGTCCACGGCTCCACGTGAGACTGACATGTGGGTCCACTCGGGTGACGTCATTCTTGGCGTCGGCGAGGCTCGGCCACGGTCGACATGTGGGACCCACTGCGGACGTCATGGGTGACGTCGGCGCTCGGCTGGGACGGCCCGACATCTTGAGCCCTCGACACGCGGGCCGCGTGTCGGCGTCCTGCCAGCGTCGTGGGCCAGCCGACCGCGTCGGTCCAACTTCCCGACACGTGGCGCAATCACGGCCGTTGGTTTGAAAATCAACGGCGCGGATTAGATCCAGTGTTGACGCGTTTGGGTTAACGCATTGATTTCGGACCGTTGGATCTAGATCCGATGGTCGAGATTAGATCTGGAAATCGTAACGCAATCTCACCGTGCGATGACGTGGCGTGATCTCGGCGTTGGATCTTGATCGGAAGGCCGAGAGCTCGCGATCCGCGATGGCTTGCGGCGGAGCCGGGCCGCCGAGCCGGGACGGCGACACGGCCAACGGCGTTCGGGCGCGCCCGGCGGCGAGAGATCCTCGTGCGTCTCGTCGCGGTGAGTCCGGATCTGGGGTCAACGGCGGCAGGGGACGGCGGACGGCGGCGGAACGAAGCAAAGACCGTGGCGGAGCGGCGCGCAACTACGGCGAGCTCGCACGGCTAAACGGCGGCGGCTTTGCCTCGGTGAAGTAGAGAAGGGAGGGCGCGGGATCACGGCGGTCCTCGGGGTACGCCCCGGGCTTTAAATAGCCTCGGCGTCCGTGCAGAAAACGGAGACCTAGTTTTCCACGGCGGACACGGCGGCGGAGTCCGGCTCGGACTCGGGCGGAGACGACGACGGAGAGCCGTCCACGTGGCACGATCAACGGCCACGATCGCACGGCGCGATCGGATCCGGGCCGGATACGGCTCGGGTCGGGGTCGGCGGATCTCAGCCGTTGGATCTTGATCCAACGGTTGGGATTGATTAGGGTTAGGAGTGGGTTCGGTCGAGTCACGTGGCTCGGGTCGGACTCGAGTCCAACTCGGGTTCCGACTCGGTCGGATGAACAAGATTTGACCCGAGTTTGATTTTCCAAATGATTTAATATTTAAAATAATTCCTAGTAATTTATTTAATTCATTAAAAATAGCAAATGACTCGTAAAAATCGAGAAAATTACGGAAAATACTTTGGATCATTTTGGACTCAAATAAAATATTTCCAACAAAATTTTATTTGCAAAATTAAATTCTTTAATTATTTCAAAATGGAATAAATTCAAATAAATTCCAATTAAATCCAAATAAATTCCAGAAAATTCCAAAAATTCACCAAAGTGCCAAATCACACATGAATTTAGGACAAGTAAAATTTTGGGGTGTTACATCCACCGGACCGGTGTCACTAACAGGCGGGCCCGCCCTGTCAGTGACCCAAGTCTCAGCTCACGCGGACGCGCCGGTTCGGCTCACGTACACGTGGCTAGATCTCGGCCGTTGATTTGAAAATCAACGGCCCAGATTGGATCTGTCTTAACGCAATAGAAAACTACTCGGCTGACCCGGACCGTTCGATCTTGATCGGACGGTCAAGATTTAATCTAACGCTATAACGTGGGTTAACGCTAGCCGTACGATCTAGATCTAACGGCTGAGACCTAAACTAGTACGGTGCGGTCAGGGGCCATGTGGCATGATCGAGAGCCGTTGGATCTAGATCCGACGGCTGAGATTAGATCTAAAACCGTAACACGTGGGCTTACCTGCGGTGACGTGGATGAATCCTGGCCGCTGGATCTTGATCGGACGGTTGGGCGAGCTCGGAGGCGGCGATGGCTTCACGGCGGGGCTGCAGCTGCCGGCGCTGAGGACGGCGACCACTCGAACGGCGCGTGGGGCGTGCTCCAGCGAGGTGAGTGGTACCCCCGGACGCGCCTCAACGCCAGGAGTACGGCGGACGGCGGCGGGGCGAGGCAAGAACCGTGGCGGAGAGAGAGGCGACTACGGCGAGCAATCGCGGTGGCTATGCGGCGGCTAGGGCTGCGAGAGGTGGGGCTAACGGCGTGGATGGCAAAGGCGATCCTCGGGCATGCATCCGGGCATTAAATACCGGCCCGAACGTCGAGATCCCTGCGGAAATCGTGGGCGGCCAGATGAAGCGCGGAGTCCGTCCCGGACACGGTGAGGTGACGTGGGCGCACGCGAGCCGTCTACGTGGCGCGATCGACGGCCCGGATCGCACGGGCGCGACCGGGACCGCACGGGAAACGGGCTCGGTGACGTGGCGCGCGCACAGCCGTTGGATCGTGGTCCAACGGTCGCGATCCGAGGGTTCGGCTGGAGTCTGGCTCTGACGCGGCGCGGGTTGGGTTCGGGTCTCGGTCGCATGAACAGTAAAACCAACTCGGTTTCCAGCGATTAAATAATCAATTAATTCGTAGGAAATTCAAATAAATCCAGAAAAATAGCAAAATACTCAGAAAAATCTCAGAAAAATTATGGAAAATACTTTAGGCCATTTGGGACTCAAATAAAATATTTCCAACAACATTTTATTTGCAACTTTGGATTCTTTAATTATTTCAAAAGGGAATAAATTCAAATTAAGTCCAAATAAATCCAAATAAATTCCAGAAATTCCAAAAATTCACCAGAGTATAAAATAACATCTAATTTCATGAAAAGCAAAAATTGGGCTGTTACAGCAGTAGAATTGGTTGCAGGAGATCGTGATACTCTCAATTATAAACTCCTGGAACTAATTTGGTGGATAAATGGATTTGGTTCGAATTCGGTTGGCGACGGGGTTTTCGTTGGAAAAAGGGAATGGTTGCGTGAGTAAAATAGAAAACTTGGAGGGTTTAGACCCGGGCGAGATGATTGGTGGTTCGGAAATGGTTTTGGTTGGTCAATTAGTGGTTCCAGTTGGTGGACTGGATTTGGTTTCGGATTGGTTGTCAAGCCGGTGGCTTGTTTGGAATGTATTGGTTTCGGGTTAGTCCCTTGCTATGGGGAGGTTGAGGGCTAGTGTGTGCTCAGTGGGGGCCGCTAGTGCCGATCCTCTATGGTTGTAGTAAGTGGATTTGGAAGATCTCGCCTGAGTCACCCTAAGGACTGAACTTGGTGCTATTGTTAAGCCTAATGCGTGCAACCACACGTGCCAGTATGGGATGGCCTTAGCCTAGTACGGGGAAAATGGATCCGATCTTGCATTACTGGAGGGCAAAGAGGTTTGGATGCACCTGTGGTGTCGGTGCATTCTAGGGACTTTCTCGTCGAGGCATCGAGGGAAAGTTTACCCAATACAACGGTAGTGCCTACTACAGGGAGGTCGTGGGCTAGTGGGAGCCCGTAGGGACCACTAGCGGCCTCTGTGGCTATAGTTAGGGATGCACATTACCGGGCCGGTGCAAGATTTGAACTCTGATCTCTTGAAAGGTTCCGTCACTGAAGGATCGTTATTTTTGATCCAGTTGATTTTGATGATGAGTATTTGAAAAAGATTTGAAACCAGTTTGATATTTCGACAAGATTTATTTTTTGGTTTCTTTATTTGAAAAGATCTGAAATCAGTTTGATTATTTGAAAAGCTTTTTGATTTTTGCAAAGGTTTTTGTTCGTGTTTTGAAATCGTGTTCTTAGAATATTTAATGCAATGCACTCCTGTGAGTGGTTGCATGGTTTAATGTGAGTCAAGTCGCGGACTTGTGCTCGGAATCGTTTTGTGGTTTGTTCATGTGCGGTATTGCTCGAGGGCGAATGTGGTCGATGACGGACCGAACTAGGTTCATGGAGGAACCGAGGTTCGGGATTAGGTTCAGGGGGAACTGAGGTCTTGGTGGTCAAGGATGTCATGCGGGACGTTCGGGCTAAGAGAATGGTGCACATGAAGAATGGTTAGTCACGTGAGAATGGCATGAGGTCATTCGCGTGTAAAGTGTTAGTCACGTGAGTATGGTAGGGTTGCCATACGCGTGCAAGAGTTGTACTCGGCCAGGTTGGGCCAAGTGGAGTTGTGTTGAATACATGCTCTTTCTAGGATTAGGAGTGGGAATCCTTTTAGGATTAGGAATCCTTCTAGGATTAGGACTCCTTCTAGGATTAGGTGTGTTTGCCTTCTTTAAATAGAGGGGTTGCCTCCTGTTGAAGGCAATCAAGCTTTGAGCAAGCTTTAGGGTTGTACTCTTTTGTTTGGAGTATTTTAGACAAAAGAAAGGAGAAATAAAGATCAAGTTCATCAAATCTTTCGGCGAGCTACAATTCTAGTTAGATTTATTCTCGCCATCTTCTGGAACAGTAAGCTTGCAAAGGTCATAACTTTTGATCCGTAAGTCCGATTGATCTTATTCTTTTTGGGTTTGATTCGTATTGGAATCTAGTTTATTGTGTCCAAATTTCAGATCGATCAGACGGTTGGATCTCCGGGAATTCGCGTTTTACCAAACCTCTATCATTCTGTTTTTTTCGAAAACGAGGCAATTATTTGGTTCTATTTTGGGGTAAACTTTTAATAGATCAAGAATTTGGTTTTAGCTTCCGTACAATCATTCACCCCCCCTCTGATTGCTATATTCGGTCCTACAAGTGGTATCAGAGCCAGGTTCTACTAATCCATCTTAACAGGTGATTAGTAAACGGTAAGTTATGGCAAGAGAGATATACTCGAACAAGCCGCCAATCTTCAATGGCACAGACTTTCCCCACTGGCGGATTCGGATGACTGCATACCTTCAAGCTCAAGGTAACGCTATTTGGCGCAAGGTAAAGATTCCATACGAGCTTCCTTCAAATGATGATATTGATAAAATCGAGTTTGAAAAAGATGTTGAAAACAATAATAGAGCTAGAAACATATTGCTTCAAGGACTTGCTAGAAAAGAATTCGATAGAGTCTATCATTTACTCACTGCTCATGAAATTTGGAAATCTCTTCAAGATTATCATGAGGGCACTGACTCTGTAAAAGAAGCTAGGCAAGATCAATTTAAAAAGGAATACACTAGATTTGAAATGAACTTTGGAGAATCTCTAGATAATTGTTTTGCTCGCTTTAATGTAATCTTAAACAATCTTAGAGCTGTAGATGTAAAGTACATCGACTCTGAAAATGCTAGACATTTCCTATCATCTCTTGATCTTAAAATCGGCAAATGAAAGTGGCGCTTTTAGGAAGCTCACAAGATGAGTGAAGTGACTTTGGATAAACTATATTCTAGTCTCAAGACTTTTGAGATAGACATTGTTTCAAGAACATCCAATGATAACTCTATGGCTCTTAATGCTAATTCCTCTTCATATGATAATGCTACTAGTTCTTCATCATCATATTCCATTATCGCTTTGAGTGCTCTTAGTGATGAACAGCTAGATCAAATACCGGAAGATACACTTGCTCTTCTTTCCAAGCGTGTCAATGCACTTACATGAGATCAAGGGAAAGAAAAGGAGCCTCCATCCACTGCTACAACTGCGGCAAGGCAGGGCACATCCGTGCTAACTGCTTCAAGAACAAAGATAGAGACGAGAAGGAGCAAAGCAACTCCTCCAAGTCCTTCCGGCCAAGAGAGAGCAAGGATAAAAATATGCAACTGACGAAGAAGATGCTCAACAAAGTCTTCGAGGCAATTGGTCGCTAGGCGACATTGATGACTCAAGCGAAGATGAGAAGGAAGCGAAGCAAACGGCTGAAAGAGAAGGATTTCACCTGATCAGTGCTTCATGGCAAAAGGGAACACTAGTGATTCTAGTGACAACGACACCTCCAAATGACGGTGATGAGGTAATGCCTTTGTATGATGAGCTTTGTGAAGTTTTAGTCATATTGAGAAAATCTTTAAGAAAATCTTCACTCAAAAATAAAAGCTTAGAAAAAGATCTATCCATGCTAAAATCTGAAAACTTTGATCTTAGAAATTCAAATTCTGAAAATATTTGTGATACTTGCTTAGATCTCAAATTTGAAATTAAGTCACTAAAAGAGGAACATGTGATTAAACTAGAACAAGTTTATGCCGAACAATTGAAAAATGAAAAACTTGTGAAAAATATTGGTTGCTCTCTTGATAGTTTACATGATCAAATTGCTTGCTCTAAATGTTCTATTCTTGAGTTGAAATTAAAAGATGCAAATTGTAGAGTTACCCAATTAACAAATGACATGTTCACTCATGAAATTAACTCGTGTTCAAATTGCCGTAAAGTAAAGCTAAAATTGACACTCCTTGTGATAATTGTTTAACTCTTGCTAAGAAAGTTGATTTCTTGCAAAATTCTTTGGAACGTTTCACTGATGGCAAGAAAAACCTAAACATGATTTTGGATCAATCAAAAGTCAGCACTCGAACAAAGGTTTAGGTTTTGATTCTTATGCTCATCATAAATCACATGCTCCCACTGTTGTCAAAACACTTGGAAGTGGAAAATTTGAAATTGTCAATGAGCCTAAGAAAAATGTCTTTAAATCTGGTGGTCTTTTATCTTCTACTATGATGAATGCAAAATGTGCTTCTCTTGTTAAAGCAAAACATCATGTTAAGTACACTTGCACTCATTGTGGTAGAGATGGACATCTAGTAGAGTTTTGCTTTAGACTAGCTAAACAACAAAAGAGAGAAAGGTTTAATGCTAGGTCTAATTTCAGACAGTGCACGTTTCATTTCTCATTATGTGCCTAGGGTGATGCAAATACCTCTTGTTGCTAAGAACACGAGAAAAGACAAATCTTCTTTTATGCATAAGAATGCTCGTGTTGTGCCAATCTGTTGTGCGTCGTGTGTCTCAAGATCTTGGATTCCTAAACATCTTATTTCTAACCCCATCTGAGACATCGACACTTTCTACTTCTATGTAGGCTTCTCACGCGAGGAAGGAGAACATATGGCTAGTGGATTCCGGATGCTCACGCCACATGTCCGATGATAAGAATTGGTTCTCCTCCTTCACTTGTGCATCTCGTGCTAAAAGTGTTATTTTTCAAGATGCTTCCTCCACCTCTGTTTTCGCAAAAGGCACTAGTCCAAATAGTGCAGGTATAGGTGCATATGTTCAGGGGGAGAGTATCTTTGTTGATGAAGATGATGATGATGCTGTTGAGGATGAGATAATTGGAGTTTGCTGTGTGCTTGTGTGCTCGTTTTCAAGCTTCCCCGCGTGCTTCACATCGACAAGCTATCAAGAGGATTTTAAGGTATCTCCGTGGTACTTAAGATTTTGGCATTTAGCTTTCTGCTTCCTCATGCATTAGTCTAAGAGCTTTCTCTGATGCTGAATTTGGAGGATGTAGAATTGATAGAAAACGTACATCTGGTTCATGCCACTTCTTGAGTAATTCTCTTTCTTGGACACATTGACATCAGATTTCATTTTCTTAGAGATCATGTTGAAAAAGGAGCTATTGAACTGAAATTTGTTGATTCGGGTGCTCAACTTGCTGATATTTTCACTAAACCGCTTGATTCTTCTCGTTTTGCTTTCTTACGCGATGAACTTGGGATCATTCATCCCCATGGGTTAATTTGAGGGGGAGTCTTGAGTTTATCTCTTTTTGGGTTACTTGACTTTGGTTCCTAGAAGTGATTTTTTATAAGTGGTATTTTGACTTTACACCTCAAGTAAAAACCCCTGTTTACATTGCATCATGTAGTACAAAGCTTTGGTGATTATTCTTGTGTATATAGCCAAGTTAATGCTCAATGCTTTACTTATCACTAAAAGGCTAAAATAATTCAATTTGAGATGCTTTTCGAGAATATTTTGGCTCTTGCTCATTATGGTATTGCATTTGTGAAATAGGCTTAAAAGTTTCTTGTCATCTGTTGAAAGGCTAGAGCTGATTAGAAACTATGTGTGAGTTTTTTTGTTGGACTTCAAATGATCATTATGAGTCTCAAGCAAAATCAGTGTTTTAATGTTAAAAGCAAGTTGAAAAAGATGCAAGCAAAAGCTACTTGGCTAAACACAAGTTTAGTACAATGTGCAGCTTCCTTGCCAGGGATTTAAATACAAAAGATGCAAGAAAAGGCTACTTGTCTAAACAAAAGTTCAGAACAATGTGAAGCCACTTGCCAATTTAAACTGAGAAAGATACAAGAAAGAACTACCTACTCATACACAAGTATGGGCTAGTGTGCAGTTACTTGTCATCCCTGTTGATCACAAAGCAAAATTGTCAAACTTGCTAAAAGAGAAAAAGGAAATTCAAATAGTTGAAAAAGGCTTGAGACAAATATTAGTGAATTTGAAAGTCTCTCTATGCTCATGATAGATTTCTTTTTCGCTTTGGTAAAATCTGTTTATGACATTTTACTTGTTTGCTCTAATTTGCTTATGCAATAACTATTCTATGTGTTAGAGCCTCCATATTCTCACAATTTGCTTTCTCATTGGATAATTTGATACAAAATGAGAAAATTCTCCTAAAAACTCTTCAAATGCTTTACTTTGATTATATACCTTGAATATACTTCAAAGCTTGAGCACTGCATTCATTAAGGGGGAGTTTTGAGATCTTGATGACTATTTTGTCAAAAAGGGGGAGAACAAGTCAAGGAGGTTTTTGAATTGGGATTATTTGGTCTTTTGGTTCTTGCTCAATCTCTTGTCAAATCTTATATTGTGTTTTGTCAAATTACTCATCAAGGGGGAGATTGAAGGATCGTTATTTTTGATCCAGTTGATTTTGATGATGAGTATTTGAAAAAGATTTGAAACCAGTTTGATATTTCGACAAGATTTATTTTTTGGTTTCTTTATTTGAAAAGATCTGAAATCAGTTTGATTATTTGAAAAGCTTTTTGATTTTTGCAAAGGTTTTTGTTCGTGTTTTGAAATCGTGTTCTTAGAATATTTAATGCAATGCACTCCTGTGAGTGGTTGCATGGTTTAATGTGAGTCAAGTCGCGGACTTGTGCTCGGAATCGCTTTGTGGTTTGTTCATGTGCGTGTATTGCTCGAGGGCGAATGTGGTCGATGACGGATCGAACTAGGTTCATGGAGGAACCGAGGTTCGGGATTAGGTTCGAGGGGAACCGAGGTCTTGGTGGTCAAGGATGTCATGCGGGACGTTCGGGCTAAGAGAATGGTGCACATGAAGAATGGTTAGTCACGTGAGAATGGCATGAGGTCATTCGCGTGCAAAGTGTTAGTCACGTGAGTATGGTAGGGTTGCCATACGCGCGTGCAAGAGTTGTACTCGGCCAGGTTGGGCCAAGTGGAGTTGTGTTGAATACATGCTCTTTCTAGGATTAGGAGTGGGAATCCTTTTAGGATTAGGAATCCTTCTAGGATTAGGACTCCTTCTAGGATTAGGTGTGTTTGCCTTCTTTAAATAGAGGGGTTGCCTCCTGTCGAAGGCAATCAAGCTTTGAGCAAGCTTTAGGGTTGTACTCTTTTGTTTGGAGTATTTTAGACAAAAGAAAGGAGAAATAAAGATCAAGTTCATCAAATCTTTCGGCGAGCTACAATTCTAGTTAGATTTATTCTCGCCATCTTCTGGAACAGTAAGCTTGCAAAGGTCATAATTTTTGATCCGTAAGTCCGATTGATCTTATTCTTTTTGGGTTTGATTCGTATTGGAATCTAGTTTATTGTGTCCAAATTTCAGATCGATCAGACGGTTGGATCTCCGGGAATTCGCGTTTTACCAAACCTCTATCATTCTGTTTTTTTCGAAAACGAGGCAATTATTTGGTTCTATTTTGGGGTAAACTTTTAATAGATCAAGAATTTGGTTTTAGCTTCCGCACAATCATTCACCCCCCCTCTGATTGCTATATTCGGTCCTACAGTCACTGTCTAGCAAAACGGATATTCTAATATCGCATGACATGGTTGACATGATTGCTAGAACGTGTCCTGTGGGTACAGTGTACAGTCTCTACAGAGATAACTAAACTAATCGATTAGCCGTGCTCACGGTCAAGAGCAGCTTGGGAAGAACTATCAAGTATAGGATTTGGGAGTGGGCGATTTGAAAAATGGTTGGGATTGGTTTGGTTCTGTGTGGTGTAAGTCTGGTTATTTGGCAATGGTTGTGTATGATGTATGGTTTTGGTTGTGGATTCGGGAGTATGGTAATGCATGGATTGAGGTGGGAAAAGGTTTGGTCGGGTGTTGGTTTTGATTGAAAGGTTGAATATTGATACTTGCTTGAAATGTTTTCAGAAATCTCTTTTATAAATGCCGATGTTGAACCTATTATCATGTTACAACTAAAACTTGCCTTGTGCTAAAAAAGATTTAGTGTAGAAACCTGATTATCCATGTCATAACTCGCATTTCTATATATACAATTTGCATACACTAAAGTTTTGCGAGTACACACGTGTACTCACCGTTTGCTCATCGGATTTTGGTCAGAAGAAGAAGAACCAGGTAAGGATGAGGATGCGCCCGACGAGTCACAGTACGTTGAAGACACTAACGATACCGCTGTGGGTTAGCTGGGTTCCTTCCAGACAGTTGCCTACGGGTGGAAGGCACACTTCATGTTCTGCTTTTAAAGTTTCGCTGGATTGTAGTAGTTCTTTTGAACTTATTCTGGCTGCTAAGCCATACTTGTAAATATGGAATGGTGTAATAACTTTACCTTTCAAGTGTTATATATTTGCTTTTGGTATGGATATGAAACGTCTTGTATGACAACGTGTGGGTACTGGGCTACTGATCCAGGGAACCAGTACAATGCACACGGTTGCGGGAAGCTCGAATTGGGATAAATCGGTTGGCATATACACTTGCTCTGAGTATTGCTGACCAATTGGCCTCAATCCGGGTACGGTTTGTAACTAGTAATCGGACCACTGACGGGTTGCGTTAATTCCAGTCCAACGCAACAGTGAGCGCCCGGGTTACTGTTACAAAGACCGGAGCCCCCTCGACATCACTTCTTCAGATTCCAGCCTTAGAACGCCGCCAAGACACCGTCACCAACACCAAGGCCTGCCGGTCAGAGTTATCAGACAGCAGCATAGGCCAGAATTGCGCCAGCAGGAAGCCAGCCAGTGATAGTGAGACGTTGCTAAAGCTGCAACGAGCCAGGGCACTTCGCCAATAATTGCCCTAAGAAAGGAGGAGGTGTGACGCCTGTCCGTTTCTACCTTGGAATGACGCCTGCAAGAACACCCACACCAAGAGGGAACCGTGGAGCTGCTCAAGCTGGAGCCACACCCCAAGCTACGGTGAGAGGCGGATCAACCACTTGACCGCCGATACAGCTCAGAACACATCGGACGTCGTACTGGGTATGTTACTAGTTAACTCAGTACCTACAACAGTTTTGTTTGACTCGGGAGCTTCACATTCATTTATATCTCGAAATTTTGCTGTTGAAAATGGGTTAAGAATGGTGAACCTTAGACATGTGTTGCTAGTCCAATCCCCTGGATCAGAACTCCGATCTAATGTAGGATGTTCTATGGTAAAGATACTAATAAATAGGGTAGAGTTCCTAGCGAACCTTATTATATTGGATACCCAGACCCTAGATGTTATACTGGGAATGGATTGGTTGGCCAGGCACAAGGTTGTGCTAGACAGTGGACGAAGAGTCGTATCAGTCAAAAGCCCAGATGGTAGGAAAGTTGAGTTCAAGTAACCACCGTTCGTGGTGGACAGCTGATGGTCAACAGCGTGAAGATAGTCAGGATTGAAGATGTACCAGTGGTCAATGAGTACCTAGATGTTTTCCCTAAAGATTTACCCGGTATGCTGCCAGACAGGGATATTGAGTTCGTGATTGAGCTAGTACCCGGTACAACCCCAATAGCTAAGAGACCTTATCGGATGTCTACCGATGAGTTGGTGGAGATGAAGAAGCAGATCAAGGAGCTGTTGGAGAAAGGATTTATCAGACCCAGTTCGTCATCGTGGGGAGCGCCAGTCCTGTTCGTCAAGAAGAAGGATGGAAGTTTTTGGATGTGTATTGATTATCGTGCACTCAATGATGTCATGATAAAGATTAAGTATGCGCTACCCAGGATCGATGATTTGTTTGATTAGTTAAGAGGAGATGGAGTTTTCTCCAAGATTGACCTACGATTAGGGTATCACCAACTGAAGATCCGATCGGAAGATGTACTGAAGACCGCATTTTCATCGAGATATGGACATTATGAGTTTACAGTTATGTCCTTTGGTCTGATGAATGCACCTGCATATTTCATGAACCTGATGAATAAAGTTTTCATGGAATACCTGGATAAGTTTGTCATCGTGTTTATAGATGACATCCTTGTCTACTCTAAGATGAGAGAAGAACACGCCGAACATCTGAGGCTAGTTCTTGAGAAGTTGCGGGAGCAACAACTATTTGCTAAGTTTAGGAAATATGACTTTTGGAAGAGTAAAGTGGAGTTTCTTGGACATGTGATGATTGCCGAGGGAATTGCAGTAGACCCGAGGAAAGTGGAAGCAGTATTGCATTGGGAGCAGCTGAAGTCGGTTACCCAGATTCGCAGTTTTCTTGGAATGGCGGTATATTACCGCCGATTCATCGAAGGATTCTCAACGATTGCTAGACCTCTTACGCAAATGTTGAAAAAGGAGAAGAAGGTTGCATGGACACCAGAGTGCGAGAAGAGCTTTCAAGAGTTGAAGAACCGACTGATGACAGCACCAGTGTTGGTATTGCTGGATGTGTACCAAAGTTTTGATATCTATTATGATGCATCGCTCCAAGGACTTGGTTGTATGCTTATGCAGAACAGAAAGGTAGTTTCTTATGCATCAAGCCAATTAAGGCCGCATGAGGAGAATTACCCGACGCATGACTTGGAGTTAGCTGCCGTAGCGCATGCTTTGAAGTTGTTGCGTCATTACCTCATTGGGAATAGATGTGAAGTATATACGGACCATAAGAGTCTTAAATATATCTTCACCCAATCAGACCTGAATATGAGGCAAAGGAGATAGTTGAATTAATCATGGACTATAATGTCGGAATCCATTACCATCCCGGCAAGGCTAATGTAGTGGCCGATGCCTTGAGTCGGAAGAGCCACACCGTGAATATGATGATAGAAGGAAGTTAGGTTGAGTTGTGCAAGGAATTTTAGAAAATGAAGCTAGAAGCAGTACCCGAAGGATTTTTGGTCGCTTTAGAGGTGAAGCTTACCCTGGAAGATCAGATTCGAGAAGGACAGAAGGACGACGACAAGATAAATAGGATTAAGTCCAAGATGGATGAAGGGAAGGCTAAGGACTTCAAGCTGGATGAGCAGGGTACGTTGTGGATTAAAGATCGCATCTGTGTGCCGAACAAGAAGGAGCTGAAGTAGTTGATTCTGGAGGAAGCTCATGATTCCAAGTACTCAATCCATCCGAGAAGCGCCAAGATTTATCAAGACCTGAAGGAGAGATTTTGGTGGCCGTGCATGAAGCGTGAAGTTGCCGAGCATGTTGCCCTATGTGACATATGCCAAAGAGTCAAATCAATGCATCAGAGACCAGCTAGATTGTTGCAACCACTGAAGATACCTGAGTGGAAGTGGGAGGAAATGGGTGTGGACTTCATTACCGGTTTGCTGAGGACTCAGAGTGGATATGATTCTATATGGGTCATAGTGGATCGCTTGACCAAGGTTGCAAATTTTATACCCGTGAAGACCACTTATTCTGGAGACCGTTTAACGGAGTTATATATGTCAATGATTGTTTGTTTACATGGAGTGCCAAAGAAGATAGTGTCGGACAGAGGTACCCAATTTATCTCGAGATTCTGGAATAAGTTGCATGAAGCCATGGGGACACGTCTGAATTTCAGTACATCTTATCATCCACAGACTGATGGTCAGACAGAAAGAGTCAATCAGATTTTGGAAGACATGTTAAGAGCTTATGCTCTAGCTTATGCTACTTCTTGGGACAAGTGTTTGCAGTATGCCGAGTTCAGCTACAACAATAGATATAAAGCCAGCTTACAGATGTCGCCGTTTGAAGCGTTGTATGGAAGACCATGTCTTTGGACTGGACATTCTTCAAGAAGACGAAGATCAGATTGCCATGATCAGGGAAAGATTGAAGATAGCTCAATCAAGACAGAAGAGTTATGCTGATAACCATCGCCGAGAACTGAGTTTTGAACTAGAAGATTTCATAAACCTCAGAGTTACGCCGCTCAAGGGAGTCAAAAGATTTCATGCCAAAGGGAAACTCGCACCATGTTATGTTGGTCTGTTCAAGATCTTAAGCCGTATGTGAGGACCCCCTCTTCCTATACCGTACTGTACGCCGTCTACTGTAGCGTATAGCACCGTATAGCAACAGGAAGCCTCGACACCGAAGATCTGAACCTAAAAATTCGATCGACGGGATCGAACCCTTAGCTTCGGACCGGTGCTCAGACGCATCGATCATCGATCCCTGGATCGAGAGCCCAAGATCGCGTACTCCACAACCCGAGTATCAATGCACGAAAGATAAACTAAGGTAATTACATAATCGGGTGTAAATCTTACACGAGTACATTACGTAAACCAAAAGAAGTAAAGCGGCAATGAAACAAAGAGAGACAACCAGACAACCGGCCCGACCACCCCACAAAGTTACCGACCGAGGAAGGGACTACGAAGCCGCAACACTCGCATGAAAGGGGCTCGCCATCATCCGACATCATCATTACCTTCCTCTGTGGAAAAAGGGTTAGCGACAACGGTGAGTACACGTATGTACTCGCAAGACTTTAGTGTATGGAAATATAAATAAATGCAGGCTGATTCAACAGATAAAGCTTCTACATCAAGTTAATTGCGTAAAGCTGGATTTAAAATAGTTCATCGAAAAGTAATACATAATTTGAAAGACAGCAGTTTGAATAAAACATATTTACAGTGTATGTAACAACTGAGCTCCACAGCTGCCACCATCCATGGTCGCAACTGGGATACGAATCGACATCCATACATATTCATAATCCCATCGAGAATCATATACACATATCCACAATTCCATCAAGTACCATTCCACCACATACTTTATACCGACTCCGAAATAGATTTTCATTTTCAAAACCAAACCAAATCTCTATACTTGATATGATTAGAGAAGATTGCTCATAACCGTGAGCACGGCTAATCGATTAGAATTATTTGATACTCTGCAGAGTTTGCGCACTTTACCCAAACACAACTCAGACTTGCATCCCTGTCATCCAGGGTACACGCGATACACGAGGTATCCGATATACAAGAATGATCTATTCTTTCCCATCGTTGAGGTTATAGCCACACCCCAAAGACCGGTGACGACAAATCCACTACTATGGCGATAAGAGGCCAACCACCACTCAGGCGCCACGGAATACTCATCGTGACGACGGCGAATTGTTGGCCGCGCATTACCCCATAGCAAGGCGTACACCGTTGTATCAACAAACATGAACTGGAGCGATTCCCTGCCGCAAAAGTACAAGCGCACACACGAAGGCGCATACGGCGGGTCGTGAGGACACACACACCGCGCTTGGATCGCTCAACACAGGAAAAGGTCCACTCTTCGGCCTACCAACAGGCATGGCTATCCCTCACACTTCAAGTACTAGAATAGGCTGCCCCATCCCAGCATTGCGCGGTTGCACGGTGTTCAATTCAAAAACCGTCACAAGTTCGGTCCTTATATTTTTGCCTAGTGACTCAAGCGGGAACTCCACTTAACTCGCCAACCAATCGCCACCATGTTTAACTAGCACATATTATACCTCCCGCCAAGTCTAATTACCAACTAGACACTTCACATTTTTACCAATATACCTTTACGATTCACATTTCCAAAACTTTTCCAAAACCAATTACATTTATCATAATTTTGAGCATTTGGTAAGGACTGACTTTGCTCACCTCTATTGCAGTGTCTAAGCGTATGCAATTACTAAATCGTTTATACCCAAGTGACATTTTATTAAATTGTCTAACCCTACTAAGGTTATCAATGATCTCAGGGAATTAAATTGAGGGAAACCACCAGATCAGGGTATATCTACCATTCCCACAAACTAGCAATTTACTGAATATAAACAATGCATATAGTTTGAGAAATCAAAGTAGACATCGTGAAATATAGGTTTCAAGATGGTCAAAGGAGGTGCTTGCCTTGTTGTTGCACTTCGGTGATGTCCGGGATGATGCTCGGGTTGTTCGAGGCGAAGCCCGACTCGCTAGCCTCTAATCGGTCAAAGCAACAAAAACGACAGAAAGAAATACAACTTAGCAAAAGAAAGTTTTAAATGCACCATGAAGTGCATGCAATACACAAGAATGAAGTACAACCAAGAAACCCTGAAGAAACAACGCACTCGGACAACACAACACGACCGGACAGAACAGCCTAACCCGGATAGTCCGGGTTTTGCATCCGGACAGTCCGGATAGGCCGGACACTCCGGACCGTTTCGTCCGGATACTCCGGTCCTAGGGCATTTGGTCCAACTCGACGAGGAGACGGAGACCTTACCACTTCCTACAACTTCACCGCGACCCGATCTACGACTTTCGTACACCTAGCGAACCGGAAGGAGTTCCGAACTAGCCGATTCTACGAGAAAACGCCGCTAACCCGCCAAACCTCTAACTCACACTAACAACTCCTTAAATCGACATTACTACTACCCGATCTACCACTCTAGCATACTACATTCACTAATCCAAATCCCATTTTCAACCCTAGAACCACTACACCCAAAACCCTAGAATCCAAGTTCAACCCTAGCCTCCCAAATCCAAACCTAAGTCCTAATCCCACCATGAACGACTCTAGAACCCAAGAATCCCGCGAATCAAACCCTAAGAGAAAAGCTTACCTCCAAGGAAGATGGAGGAGGAGCAACGCCGGGTGGAGGATGGGGAATGACGGCTTGGGGAGGAGCACACCGAGATGGAGGAGTCACCGGGGAGGGTCACCGGCCGGTGGCTCGCCGGAGATGAGCTCGGGGTGGTGGAGAGAGCACCAAGGAAGTGGGGAAACCAAAGTAGAAGAAGAAAGAATGGAAGGGAGCCACGAAATGGGACTTTTATACAAAACCCCACGCCAATACCGGACTCTCCGGACTCAACCCGGAGACTCCGGGTTGGGGTCTTCGGTAACACTAACCCGGACACTCCGGACATTGGTCCGGACACTCCGGGTTGGAGCGCTCGGCCAGCCCAATCCGGATACTCCGGACTTTGTCCGGACATTCCGGGTTGGATCCGGATACTCCGAGTGTGGATCCGGATACTCCGGACATCCCAGAACTTTTGAACTTGGGCCTTGACGGCTAAAGCTTCCAGGGTTGATTACTAATTGTCCCAAAGTATTTCGGAAGTTAATAGGGTCACAGGCACTTGCCCAACCTAATTCGAATTTACTTATGAGCGAAATTATTTAAGTTGAAGGGTTCTTTCTGATCCCAAGCAAGTATGTTCACTCAAGATACGGAAATACACAAGCACAGTGTATTATTGAACAGCGTTTGAGTACAAATGTACAGTGGCTTGGGTATAGAAATACTCGGGATATTACAGTCTACCCCCCTTACAAAAATCTCATCCTCGAGATTGCTAATCCTCTCGAAGAAAGTCGGGGTATTCTGCCTGAATATGGTCTTCACGCTCCCACGTGGCTTCATCTTCTGAATGGTTGCTCCACTGGACCTTGAGCATCTTGATAACCTCGATCGCGAGTGTGACGCTCAGCTGTCTCGAGAATACGGACTGGATACTCTCGATACGAAAGATCAGGCTGCAAATCAAGATGGTCCAATTGGGTAACTTCTGATGGAACCCGAAGACTCTTCCTCAATTGGGACACGTGGAACACATCGTGAATGTCCGAAAGATGTGGCGGTAGCTCAAGCCGATAAGCCACAACACCAACCTTCTCAAGAACCCGGAACGGACCGATGTAGCGCGGGGCTAACTTCCCGCGGACTTGGAATCTGCGAGTACCGCGGAGTGGTGAGACCTTGAGGTAGACAAAGTCACCAACCTCAAAGCTCAACTCGCGGCGACGGCGATCAGCATAGCTCTTCTGACGAGACTGAGCTTCTCTCAGCCGGTCTCGAATCAAGCTAACTTGCCTTTCAGCCTCTTCAATCATGGCTGGCCCGAAGAATTGCCTCTCACCAACCTCGGACCAAAACAGTGGCGTTCTGCACTTCCTGCCATAAAGAGCCTCGAAAGGCGACATCCAAGACCGACTTGATGACTGTTGTTGTAGGAGAACTCAGAAATGGCAAGCATTTCTCCCACGACTTGTCACAGCACAAAGACACAAGCCCTTAGCATGTCTTCAAGGATTTGGTTTGCCCTTTCCGTCTGTCCGTCGGTTTGGGGATGGTAAGCGATCAAGGATAGCTTAGTGCCAAGAATGGACTGCAAACTCTCCCAAAAATCTGGAGGTGAATCATGAACCACGGTCGAGAGACTATGACTTTTGGAACTCCATGGAGCCGAACAATATTATGCAAATAGAGTTCCGCTAGCTTGGCTCGAGCAGGTGGTATGAATCGATGAAATGAGCTACCTTGGTCGACGGTCAATGATCACCCAAATAGAGTCGTGACCGGTGGAGGACCTTGGTAGACCGGTAATGAAATCCATCCCAATCTCTTCCCACTTCCACTCGAGGGATCCGCAATGGCTGAAGTAATCCGGTGGCCTTTGATGCTCGGCCTTGACACGCCGGGCACACATCACAATGTGCCACATGAGCCGCGATCTCCTTCTTCATACAGCCACCGTAATTGTCTGCGAAGATCTTGATACATCTTGGTGCTGCCAGATGAACAGAGAGAGGGGTATCATGGGCTTCGACAGATCAACTCCTTGATTACTATATCATCTCGGGACATACATCTGCTGCCCATGCATGATTAGCCCATTGGACCCTTCAGAGAAGCCTGGGATGCGCCATCTTGATCAAGCGGCGTCTAATCTCAATCACGGATCATCTTGTAGTTGAGCTGCTCGAATCCGAGACTCTAGAGTGGGTTGTACGGCTAAAGCGTAAACGTAACCATACTCAACCACTTCTAGATTGAGCTTGAAACTCTTCAACCAGTGAGGCGGCCAATGACACCCAAGGCATTCATCAGTGCAGCTTGCGACTGAGGGCATCTGCAACCACATTCGCCTTGCCAGGATGGTAATGAATACCCAAATCATAGTCTTTGATCAGCTCTAGCCATCGACGCTGTCTCAAGTTCAGATCTGGCTGCGAAAAGAAGTACTTTAAGCTTTTGTGGTCGGTGTAGATCTCACATCTGTTTCCTATGAGATAATGTCGCCACAACTTGAGAGCATGAACAACAGCTGCAAGCTCCAAATCATGCGTCGGGTAATTGGCTTCATGAGGCTTTAGCTGTCGAGAAGCATAAGCAACCACTTTGCCCTCCTGCATCAACACACAACCAAGTCCAAGACGGGATGCATCACAATAGACATCGAAGTTCTTGTGAATGTCAGGAAGGACCAACATCTGTGCGATGGTGAGTCTATTCTTCACTCCTGAAAATCGGACTCACAACCAGGTGACCACTCATATTTCTTCTCCTTCTTGAGTAGCGCCGACAATGGTTTAGCAATTTTGGAGAAATTCTCGATAAACCGGCGATAGTATCCGGCAAGACCGAGAAAACTCCGAATCTCCGGACATTGCGGGCTGCTCCCAATCGAGTACGTCTTGTATCTTGCGTGGATCAATCGCTACCCCACCTTCCGACAGACATGCCCCGAAACTCTACTTGCTTGAGCCGTAACTTCGCACTTCATCGAACTTGGCATACAACTGATGCTCGCGAAGCTTGCTAAGCACCATATGTAAGTGAAGTGCGTGCTCGTCATCATCCTTAGAGTATATGAGGATGTCGTCAATGAACACGACCACAAATCTATCAAGGAACTCCATGAAGACTTTGTTCATCAGATTCATGAAGGTGGCTGGTGCGTTAGTGAGACCAAATGAAACAACTGTGTGTACTCGCATGCATCGTAGCGAGTGGTGAATGCGGTCTTCACGATATCCTCCGGACGGATCTTGAGCTGAAAATAGCCGGATCTCAAGTCTATTTTGGAGAAGACTCGAGCTCCGCCTAATTGGTCAAACAAATCGTCGATCCGAGGGAGAGGATACTTGTTCTTGACAGTGACCTCATTCAACGACCGGTAATCAACGCACATGCGAAGAGTGCCGTCTTTCTTCTTCACAAACAGAACTGGGCTGCCCCAGGGAGAAGAACTGGGACGAATGAACCCCTTCTCTAACTGCTCCTTGAGCTGAGTCTTCAACTCAATCAGCTCATCAGCAGGCATCCTGTACGGACGCTTAGAAATGGGAGAAGTGCCAGGCAAGAGATCGATGATGAACTCCAAGTCACGATCAGGTGGCAGACCTGGCAACTCATCAGGGAACACATCGGGGTACTCACATATCACCGGCACCTGACTGGTCCCCGTAACGGAAAGAGCACTGAGCAAAGGCTGCTGCACTGCTGGAACGGAAGAAAAGGTAACAGCAATGCCATCAGGGTTGACTAATGAAATGGATCTCCCGGCACAATCAATATGCCCCTGATGCTTGGACAGCCAATCCATACCCAAAATCACGTCAAGACCTGACGTCTCAATGTTAATGAGATCACCCCAGAATTCTACCCCATTGATCTCAATTCTAACCCCTGGACTCACGAGCTCGGCAGTCAAAACAGCACTCCAGCGAACGGATCAACAAGTACTTCTCGAGGTACAAAGAACATACCTCATCTTTGAGCAACAAACCGTGAAGAAATAAAGGAATGCGACGCTCAGTAGTCAAATAATACTAAGGCGGGTACGGAATGAACAGATAACGCACCCAACACCACATCTGAGCCGCCGCTGCCTCCTCTGCGGTGGCTACATTCAGTGCCATGGCCCGAGTCGGCCGCGACGGAACCGGGCGCCCTGACGCTTCACTTCCACGCCCACCAGATCGACTCGGGACGGGTGGTGCACCCGAGCCGTCTCACGCCGCTGCTTGCTCGGACAAGCACCGCGGCGGCCCTTCCGCCGCAGGAGAAGCAAGTAATATGGCCAAATGGGTTCTGGGACCCCAACTGCTGTACTGGGCGGCTAGGTGACTGCACCGAACTCTGGGCAGGGCGAGGAGGTAAGCCACAGGACCTCTGAATCGGGCGCCAAGGCCGGAAGCCGATCGAGTGAAGGTGCGGGTCCTGGAAGGTCCGCCGCTGACTGGCCGCTGAGCTGCCCACTTGCGCTTGCGGCTTTCCATGAGCGCCTTGGTGACATCCTCAATGCTAATGGCCTTGCTCACCAAGACCTGCAGACTAGGAATGTCATGGCCGGCGAGCTGGAGACGGATCTCCTCAGTGAGGTGCTCCTTGAACAATGTCACTCTCCTAGCCTCAGTAGTCACCTCGTCAGCAACATAGCGTGACAATTGGTTGAAGCGGTGGAGGTAGTCCATCACTGTCATAGACCCCTGGCGGAGGTCGTAGAACTCTCGCTTCTTGATCTCGATCAAGCCCGCTGGAACATGGAAGGAGCGAAAGGCAGTCTTGAACTCTGCCCATGTGGTGACCTGATCTGCAGGGCGAACAGCCTTGAAGCTGCTCCACCACGAAGGCTCTTGGTCCCTGGAGGTAGTAGGCGGTGTCTTGAACCTTCTCCGCATCGGTGCAACCGACTAACTCCAACTTCCTCCATGTCGCTAAGCCAATCCTCTGCCTCCATCGGATCAGTAGTCGAAGAAAAGCTCGGCGGTCGAGTTCGGCTGGAACTCAGACAAGCAAGGCTAACTTTCTTCTTTGGCTGTGGCTGCCCACTGGGCAGCTGGACCATCACTCCATGAGCCGAGTCTGCCGCAACATGAGTGCAGCCATGTCGGGAGCAGGAGGAGGTGGAGGGAGCTCCTCACTCTGGGCATGTAGCTGAGACTGAACCCCAGCTGACCCACCAGTAGGGACTGCGATCGTTGGGCCCCGCTCCCCATCAAGATCGCCACGCTCCCAAGATCATCACCGGAAGCGCACGAACTGCTATTCTCCTTCGGGAGGCATCTGAAATGCACAGTTGAGTCAACTAACTCAGGCAAATCAAGTGCGTAATGATTGATCCCAAAGGATGCACTCATAAACAAAAACACACTACAAGCATTCATTCAAAGAAGCATAAGAACCAATTCAAAAACCAACTCAGGGAAACGACAAATAATCCCTAATTACAACCACAAACATCTATCCTTAACCCATTCTTAGCTAAAACCGCATTCCTCTTAATCCTTTTGAACAAGATAGAAGAAGGAAACAAATTTTGAAATTTGGATTAAGATCAGATTCATTTTGAAGAGTAGATAAGCGAAAAGCTATAGAATGGACAAGAATAGCATTCTACACTTTGAAAATAGAGTTTTGTACTTCAAAATAAATTTTGAGAAGAAAAATCTGTCCCTAAGTCTAACGTCCAGGCTAACTAAGTCCTCCTGCAGTCAATGGCTCGATACGGCCTGTGAGGACCCCTCTTCCTATACCGCATCAGACGCCGCTTCATCAGAGCGTATAGCACCGTATAGCAACAGGAAGCCTCGACATCAAGATCTGAACCTAAAAATTCGATCGGACGGATCGAACCCTTAGCTTTCGGACCGGTGCTCAGACGCATCTGATCTTGGATCCCCTGGATCGAGAGCTCCGATATCGCGTACCCACAACCCGAGTATCAATGCACGAAAAGATAAACTAAGGTAATTACATAACTGGGTGTAAATCTTACACGAGTACATTACAGAAACCAAAAGAAGTAAAGCGACAGCGGAAACAAAAGAGAGACAACCAGCACAGCTGGCCTGACCACCCCACAGGCTACTGACTGGAGGAAGGGACTACGAAGCCGCAACACTCGCAGAAAAGGGGCTCGCCATCATCCGGGACATCATCATTACCTTCCTCTGTGGAAAAAGGGTTAGCAGCAACGGTGAGTACACGTATGTACTCGCAAGACTTTAGTGTATGGAAATATAAATAAATGCAGGCTGATTCAACAGGATAAAGCTTCTACACTGGGTTAATTGCAGAAAGCTGGATTTAAAATAGTTCATCGAAAAGTAATACATAATTTGAAAGACAGCAGTTTGAATAAAACATATTTACAGTGTATGTAACAACTGAGCTCCACAGCTGCCACCATCCATGGTCGCGGCTGGGATACGAATCGACATCCATACATATTCATAATCCCATCGAGAATCATATACACATATCCACAATTCCATCAAGTACCATTCCACCACATACTTTATACCGACTCCGAAATAGATTTTCATTTTCAAAACCAAACCAAATCTCTATACTTGATATGATTAGAGAAGATTGCTCATAACCGTGAGCACGGCTAATCGATTAGAATTATTTGATACTCTGCAGAGTTTGCGCACTTTACCCAAACACAACTCAGACTTGCATCCTCGCTATCCAGGGTACACGCGATACACGAGGTATCCGATATACAAGAATGATCTATTCTTTCCCATCATTGAGGTTATAGCCACACCCCGGACCGGTGACGACAAATCCACTACTATGGCGATAAGAGGCCAACCACCACTCAGGCGGCCACGGAATACTCATCGTGACGACGGCGAATTGTTGGCCGCGGCATTACCCCATAGCAAGGCGTACACCGTTGTATCAACAAACATGAACTGGAGCGATTCCTCGCCGCAAAAGTACAAGCGCACACACGAAGGCGCATACGGCGGGTCGTGAGGACACACACACCGCGCTTGATCAAGCCAACACAGGAAAAGGTCCACTCTTCGCCTACCAACAGGCATGGCTATCCCCTCACACTTCAAGTACTAGAATAGGCTGCCCCATCCCAGCATTCTTGCGCGGTTGCACGGTGTTCAATTCAAAACCGTCACAAGTTCGGTCCTTATATTTTTGCCTAGTGACTCAAGCGGGGAACTCCACTTAACTCGCCAACCAATCGCCACCATGTTTAACTAGCACATATTATACCTCCCGCCAAGTCTAATTACCAACTAGACACTTCACATTTTTACCAATATACCTTTACGATTCACATTTCCAAAACTTTTCCAAAACCAATTACATTTATCATAATTTTGAGCATTTGGTAAGGACTGACTTTGCTCACCTCTATTGCAGTGTCTAAGCGTATGCAATTACTAAATCGTTTATACCCAAGTGACATTTTATTAAATTGTCTAACCCTACTAAGGTTATCAATGATCTCGTGGAATTAAATTGAGGGAAACCACCGGATCAGGGTATATCTACCATTCCCACAAACTAGCAATTTCTTGAATATAAACAATGCATATAGTTTGAGAAATCAAAGTAGACATCGTGAAATATAGGTTTCAAGATGGTCAAAGGAGGTGCTTGCCTTGTTGTTGCACTTCGGTGATGTCCGGATGATGCTCGGGTTGTTCGAGGCGGCCCGACTCGCTAGCCTCTAATCGGTCAAAGCAACAAAAGCGACGAAAGAAATACAACTTAGCAAAAGAAAGTTTTAAATGCACCATGAAGTGCATGCAATACACAAGAATGAAGTACAACCAAGAAACCCTGAAGAAACAACGCACTCGGACAACACAACACGACCGGACAGAACAGCCTAACCGGATAGTCCGGTTTTGCATCCGGACGATCCGGATAGGCGGACACTCCGGACCGTTTCGTCCGGATACTCCGGTCCTAGGGCATTTGGTCCAACTCGACGAGGAGACGGAGACCTTACCACTTCCTACAACTTCACCGCGACCCGATCTACGACTTTCGTACACCTAGCGAACCGGAAGGAGTTCCGAACTAGCCGATTCTACGAGAAAACGCCGCTAACCCGCCAAACCTCTAACTCACACTAACAACTCCTTAAATCGACATTACTACTACCCGATCTACCACTCTAGCATACTACATTCACTAATCCAAATCCCATTTTCAACCCTAGAACCACTACACCCAAAACCCTAGAATCCAAGTTCAACCCTAGCCTCCCAAATCCAAACCTAAGTCCTAATCCCACCATGAACGACTCTAGAACCCAAGAATCCCGCGAATCAAACCCTAAGAGAAAAGCTTACCTCCAAGGAAGATGGAGGAGGAGCAACGCCGGGTGGAGGATGGGGAATGACGGCTTGGGGAGGAGCACACCGAGATGGAGGAGTCACTGGGAGGGTCACCGGCCGGTGGCTCATGGAGAGGAGCTCGGGGTGGTGGAGAGAGCACCAAGGAAGTGGGGAAACCAAAGTAGAAGAAGAAAGACTGGAAGGGAGCCACGAAATGGGACTTTTATACAAAACCCCACGCCAATACCGGACTCTCCGGACTCAACCCGAGACTCGGGTTGGGGTCTTGATAACACTAACCCGGACACTCCGGACATTGGTCCGACACTCCGGTTGGAGCGCTTCGGCCAGCCCAATCCGGATACTCCGGACTTTGTCCGGACATTCCGGTTGGATCCGATACTCGAGTGTGGATCCGGATACTCGGACATCCTGAACTTTTGAACTTGGGCCTTGACGGCTAAAGCTTCCAGGGTTGATTACTAATTGTCCCAAAGTATTTCGGAAGTTAATAGGGTCACAGGCACTTGCCCAACCTAATTCGAATTTACTTATGAGCGAAATTATTTAAGTTGAAGGGTTCTTTCTGATCCCAAGCAAGTATGTTCACTCAAGATACGGAAATACACAAGCACAGTGTATTATTGAACAGCGTTTGAGTACAAATGTACAGTGGCTTGGGTATAGAAATACTCGGGATATTACACCGTAGAGGTGAAGTCGCCTATTAGCTGGAATTGCCGCAGTCGCTAGCGGGAGTGCACGACATATTCCATGTGTCACAACTGAAGAAATATCTGCGAGTGCCAGATGAACATACACCATTGGAGTCGATCGAGTTGCAGAAAGATTTGACTTACAAAGAGCATCCTGTGAAGATTTTAGACACAATGGATCGAGAGACGAGAAACAAGTCAACCCGTTTCTGAAGAGTCTAGTGGAGCAACCATTCAGAAAGTGAAGCGACTTGGGAGCGCGAAGAAGACTTGAAGAAGGAGTTCCCAAACCTATTCCTTAGTTAACCCTGAATATCGGGGTCGAGATTCCGTTAAGGGAGAGGTTTGTAACACCCTAATTTTTGCTTTTCTTGTATTCAATTTGAGTTATTTGAATTTTTGGAATTTTCTAGAATTTATTTGGATTTAATTGAATTAATTCCTTTCTTGAGTTATTTAAATATTTAAAAGTTTCAAATAAAGTTTTGTTGGAAATATTTTATTTGAGTCCCAAATGCCCTAAATATTTTTTAGAATTTTTCTGGAATTTTTAATGCCCTAAATGAATTAATCTATTTTCTAGAATTATTTTAATTCAAAAACAGGAGGACATCCCTAGCTACAGTGCTGGGCCCCGCCCAAGACTGTGCACTCCACCAGCCCAGTGGAGCATAACCCTAATTCTCGCACCGTCCTATCCCGATCGGACGGCCGCTGCTCGGCCGCGTGCACGCAATCGCATGACCGCCCGATCGTGGTCACATGGACGCACGCGATTGAGCCACGTCGCCTCGCCGTGCCCTCGTCGGTCTGTGCCGCCACACAACGGCCGGGTGCGAAATCCGGCCCGTACACGCACGTCGAGGCCAGTATTTAAAGCACGAACCGTGTCCCGAGGATCGCCTTTGCCGTGCGCACGTTGTGTCCTAGGTTTCCTCGCTTGAGTCACCGCTAGTCACCGTGGATTGCTCGCCGAAGTTCCTTGAAGCGCCACCGTCTTCTTCCCGAGTTTCCGCTATCAGTAGGCCGTTCCAGATGCACGCAAGCCCAGATCCGGATTCCTCATGACGAGACACACCGAAGGGGAGGACTCACTTCGCTGGAGGACGCCCAAAGCGCCGTTGCGGTTGTCATCTTCCCCGACTCCGGCCAGGACCAACCGCTGCGCCATCACTAACGTTCGCGAGCTTCACCGACCATTCGATCTCCATCTAACGCTCGAGGTAAGGCCACGTAGCCGTACTGCTTCACCGTAAGATTGAACTAATCTAGGCCGTTAGATCTTTGGATGTGCGGTTGAGATTAGATCACCAGTTTTAGACTTAGGATAGATCTGGGCTGTAGGTTTGAGAGTAGACGATCCAGATTAAGCCACGTAGGTCTTTGCTGTCACGTTCTAGATCCGATCCTGACCGTTAGATCTAAGTCGTGCCGCTTAGAATGATTTGCATATTAGCACCAGGGATACATCATCACCGTTCATTTTGGAACCCATGGTCCATATGCACCCATGTGTCAAGGACCAAGTCATGCCACGTCACCCCGTTTTGGTGCAAATCCGAGTAGATCTGCGTCGTTGATTTTTGAATTGACAATATAGATCGTACCGTGTCTTGGCCATTAGATGCGTGCCACGTGTGGGCACAGAACTCGAGGCATCCCAGCCGCGTCGCCGACGTCAGCGTGACGTCAGGGGTGGTGTCACCTGAGCGAACCCACCTGTCAGCCTTTGCCGAGCCGCGTGAGCCGAGTCCACCGTGGACCGTGCCGGACCATAGACCCAGTCCATGCGCCCGAGCCGACGTGGCCACTCCAGAGGACAACACGTGTCCAGTGATGTCATGCTGACGGAATAAATCAATTTTCCAGTAGAAGAATAATTCATTTAATTCTGTTTTCTTTTTATTTATATTTTCAAACTTCAAATGGCTATAACATTTGGGTTTTAACTCCGATTGAGGTGATTATAATTTCTAAAAATTTGTAAAATCAGGATCTATTTGTTTATGAATTTTATTTAATTTTTGGACATGAGTCTATCTCTGTTTTTATTTATTTGTTATTTATTTATTCGATTCACGTAGATGTTGAATTGCTCGAAGGCTTCAAAGGAGATGTTTTGACCCAGGAACAAGTTCAAGACCAAGAACAGGACCTTTTCCAAGGCAAGTTGTGCTTTGACCATATTGATCCCACTCTTTGAAGCTATGTTGACTTAAATTATTGCATGCTAATTTAATCAAAATGCTTTTAAATAATTCTGGGAATAGTTACACGACCTACTTGTTGTATGCCACCTTGTCTATAATAATTGTATGCCATGAATCATTTATTACCCTAGATTATAGAATATTAGTTGGACATTAATAAATTGCCAACATGGGTTAAATAGATCGTATATAGTATGCTTAGCCCTGCAACGTGTCAATAACACCGTTTTAGATCATTAAATGTTAAATTTGACTTAATGAGATATGTAACATGTTTATGGAAGATGTGACATGTGTTATTTATGATATTGATGGCACGTGGTGCATGGTAATCAACAGGGTGATAAAATGATTTAGACTGAGGCAAGTGGCAAGATTGTTTCTAGTGGGCTAGAAGTGACACATGGGAGGCCTATTTGGTTTTGCTGAGTTGGACATTGTAAATTCTTGGGTAGTCTTGCCTTGGTCAATTAAGGACTTAACCTTGCGAGAATTTGAACTGAGTCCATCATACAACCACAAGTCTGGAATGGGACAAACCTGGCCGAGTAAACTGTGATCTCTAGATTTCTGTGCTGTCATGGTGGCGTGAGCCCCGGGTTTACGGGTGGACTCAGAGGTGCAAGAGGGGGGCCCTGAGTGTGGTAACCAGTCCCTTCATTGTTGAAACCTTAGCGGGCAGTACTGGGTCTAGAAGTAGCTTTGGAAAGGCTTTTTTACGGTCACTTGCCTTTGTGGTGTTTGATTGTATCTTGTGGGTAAAGTGTATAACCTCTACAGAGTGTACAACCTATTCGAATAGCCAAGTCCACGGTATTGTACATTACTCGGTGATTACAGTCAAGGGTTAGACTTATATGAAAATGAACGTGGTTTACGGATACTTGATATTGGAAATTATGAACTTGTGCAGGTTGATAAATGCTTTACTTGGAAAATTGTTTACGAATTTATTATTGTTATTACTGTTTTACCGCTTTCAAATCTATTACTGTTATTTATGGATGTTGCTTATTGCAAAAGAACCTCTTAGCCTGTTGTTGGAATAAGCCATGCATGTAGCTTTTAGACTGCATTTCTGTGCATGACTTGTTGAGTGCTTTAAGTACTCACCCTTGCTGCAATACAAACATCAGTTGAGGAAGAAACAACGTCAGCTTTGGAGGAGGAGTTCTAGGAGGAGCCAACGAACTAGGGGCAAGCCCAGTCAGTTGCCTATGGCATATTGGTTAGCGTCACATGTTTCTTTATTTTCCGCTGGAAGTTTATTTGAGTAAGACTTAAGCCCTGCGAGGCGTACTTTTGTAAGTTGACCATAAGGTCGAGCAACCGGTTATATCTTACTTTGAATAAAGTAGTTTAATATTTCATTGAGTATGATTGTGGTATTTACCGATGTTGAGACTGTGTGCACTAGCGTGATCTTGGACTAGTGCTGAATATGCAGAGGGTCCGGATTTGCACATTTTGTCTCGACAATAGTTACCCTGATCCGTGTTGGTTTGCTTCAAAACCGGCTAGGATCAAACCATTGCTAGGCCCCAGATCGATCCCTTAAACGATCTCCTCGGGGAACATGTCTATCTTGCCAATTGCGGGATCAAATTGGCTTGTACGCTCACGAACCAAAACTGAACCCGGTGTTCTCGTGTGTTGGTGGCGATCAACCCTTCATCAAGTTTTTTGCGCCCAACACCTTTGGCACGCCCAGTGGGACCCGAAGAAGCCAAGAAGACGTTAACAGGAAAGTCTACAGCGGCCGCTGACATCAACTCCGACGCAATAATCGCGTCGACTATGGTCGATTTGACACCAGAGCAGCGCAAGGTGATTGAGGACCAGAAAGCAGTGTTCGAGCAGATGATGCTAAGCTGCTATCAGAAAATGCGACATGGCATCACGCAGAAGACGGCGTTGCCAAAAATCAATCCCTTCGGCTAGACACCTCCAACAATGCCAATGAAACCACGGTAAGCCGATATCTACCTAAGAAAGCAGAATTATCGGACATGATTAATCAATCTATAAATTACGCGTTGCCGAATCAATCATCAGCCCAAGTCACTATGCTTAGTCCGTTGGTGTCGAATAGCGTGAAAGAGGTAGCACAATAGCTTGTCACGACAAGATCTCTTTTCGAGCCGCTATAGCCTCTTCGCATGTATCCGGTCTTTTCGATCGGACAAAGTACTCAAGGCATAAAACCGGTGGTTGAGAGCAAACCACCGGCTACAATCATGATGCCTGCACCATCACAGCCGACCATAATCTTGCCCTGAGACCCCGGGACGAGTGAGGTTAGGCAGTATCATGCTTACACAGACGATGCTAAAATAGGTTGTTTGTCCAGCCTTCCCCTGGGTACGCAACACCAGAACTTCTTTGGTTCAGCGCCACAGCCGACTAAAAATAGCCTGTACACTAAGCCACCCCTAGTGCAGGATTCTCACCGAGTAGTCACATACTCGGAGCCTTTTTTACCACTACAGGAACTCGTGAAGCATCAGGTCATCGATGATGAATCACTACAAGGCCACCTGTAGCCCAGGCTGGTGAACCAGCCCGAGTTTGCACTCAGGGAACATCGCCATGAACCACCTGAGTTTGCACTCGGGGGGCATCGCCATGAACCGCCCGAGTTTGCACTCGAGAGGCATCGGCAAGGACCTGGCCGATAGGTGCCTCGGGTACCCGTCGCGCCTCTTAGGGGAGCTGAGTGGACTGACGCCATCACAACCGTCCTACGAGACTAGTTCGGCATCCAGCCAAGAGGATGAACTCTCAGTTATGGGAAACCATACCCCAACTACATCGACAGGATGCCATATCCCAATGTGTTAAGGCCCCAAAATTCCAGATTTTCTGGGACATCCGGAGTGTCCGGATCAACATCCGGAATGTCCAGACTCAACCCGGAATGTCCGGATATATTGTCCGGAGTATCCGGATTGCCCTGACCGAGCACCCCAACCCGGAGTGTCCGGACTGAATGTCCGGAGTGTCCGGGTTGACTGTACCGAAGACCCCAACCCGGAGTCTCCGGGTTGAACGTCCGGAGAGTCCGGATCGTGTGGGGGTTTTGTATAAAAGTCTGATTTTTGTGGTCCCCTCTCCATTCATTTCTTCCTACTTGCTCCCTCCTTCCGTGCTCCCCACCTTGGGCTCCTCCACGGCGAGCTCCCCACCGGCCGGTGACCTCCTGTGGCTCCTCCTTGATGGCTTCCCCATCCTGGTGACCTCTGTAGGATCGAAGTATACGAATATAGCAATCAGAGGGGGGGTGAATGATTATGCGGAAGCTAAAACAAAATTTTCGATCTACTGGAAGAACACCCCAACTCGGATTCAAAAGATTGCCTCGTAATCAACAAAAACAGATTGACAGATGCTTGGTAAAAAGAGAATTACCGGAGATCCAACTGTCGAAATGATCTGAAATTTGGACACAACAAACTAGATTCCAATACGAATCAAACCCAAAAAGAATCAGCTCGATCGGACTTATGGATCAAAAGTTATGAGCTTCGCAAGCTTGCTGATCCAGAACTTGACGAGAATTGATCTAACGTAAACTTGAAATTTTTAACAGAACCGACAAAAGTTTTTGAGGAACTCTAAATCAATATCCTAGAAAGGTTTTTGATGGATCAAATCAAGATGACACTCAAGGATCAAAAACAAATCTAGATATAAAGCAAGCATGCAAACAAGAACCAAGACAGAAAAACACTGTAGCAACGTGGTTACTGTAGCACGCAAAAATCTTGGAAGAATTGATCTTTATTTATTTTGTCTAAAGTACTCTCATCAAAAGAGTACAAACCCTAAAACTTGCTCAAGGCTTGATGCCCTTCAACAGGAGACAACCCCTCCTATTTAAAGGACCAACCCACAAGGAGTTCTGAATACAATTCCTATTCCCTAGAAGGAATCTGTATCCAACACAACTCTACTTGGCCCAACTCAGCCGAGTACAACTCTTGCACGCGTATGGCAACCCTACCATACTCACGTGACTAACACTTTGCACGCGTATGGCCACCTGCCATACTCACGTGACTAACACTTTGCACGCGAATGACCTCCTGCCATTCTCACGTGACTAACCATTCTTCATGTGCACCATTCTCTTAGCCCGAACGTTCCGCATGACATCCTTGACCACCAAGACCTCAGTTCCTCCCTGAACCTAGTCCCGAACCTCAGCTCCTCCATGAACCTAGTTCCGGTCCCGTCATCGACCATGTTCGTCTTCGAGCAATACCTGCACATGAACAAACCACAAAACAAATTCGAGCACAAGTCCGCGACTTGACTCAACATTAGTTCATGCAAATACTCACACGAGCATTGCATAAAGTCCACATTAGCTCAAAACCATTAACCGTGCACAAAAACATCCAGCACAGACCAAAAACCAGTCCAGCGCACATATTCTAGAAACTTACGTTCATGACGGACCAAAGTTTTGGTCCGTCACACACATGCCTTCGAACCCGGCAAAGAAATCAGTTCATGCCGAAAAGCACGTTTATGACGGACCAAAAGTTTGGTCCGTCGTACATGCACTACGCTTGGTTGCATGAGACTTAGGTTCAGCGCCAAAAGCATGTGTATGACAGACCAAAAAATTTGGTCCGTCATACATGGGAAAAACGCGATTTCTTGTACAAGCGTAAAAGCATCAAAATCACGTTTTTGACAGACCAAAAAGTTTGGTCCGTCATACATGCGAAACTCACTATTTTTGGATGTTGGGTCTGGCGCAAAAGCAAAGTCTCTATTTTTGGATGTTTGAATGTTTGGTCCTTCATGCAAGCAATTTTGCAAGATTAATCCTAATCAATTTTTTCAGCACAAGATCAAGCCAATTTTTCATCACATGATTCACAATCTCCCCCTTGATGAAAACATTGGCAACACCACTTTAGATTTGAACATTGGCATTCTCTTTTACAAAAGATTTTGAGATCCTAAGGATTAACACCAAAACACAGAACCTCCCCCTTTGACAAAAAGGCAAAACAAAATCTCCCCCTGAGAATGAAAATGTGTGTGAATGTGCAATGTGTCCAAGAATTCCAAAATCCTCCAAACTTCTCCCAAAAAGCTCAAATTTCCAAAAAAAAAAAAAAATTCCCTTTTTTCTTTGAACTTCTCAAATATTCCCAAAATTTCTCCCCCTTTGACAATGGATTCATCAAGAGTACAAAAGAGAATTTGATCAAAATTTTTCCTGCAGCAATGATTTCACAATGAGAAACAAGGAAGTGCCAAGATAGGAAAAGATGAGCTCATTCGATCATATAACCTTATATATCACATAATATGCAAAATACATGATCTTGATGTGATTTTAACAAGTTAGAGAATGACATGCATCTCAACCTCAATTCAGTCAACTATAGCCAAGTACTAAGCAAAACCTTTAGTAGAAAAAAAAGCTCAAAGTTGAAGCAAATAACAAATCAGGTTGAGCAAGTAGTTTCAACTCCAATCTAGTGGACCAATTTAATCTTGAAACAGTGAACTGCATGTGGCATGCTTGAAGCATACTTCTTTTATTTCCTTGGAGTGGCATGCTTGAAGCATACATCTTGTCTTTTGAGGGAATGGCATGCTTGAAGCATACATCTTATCTTTTTTTAGGGAAAGCATGCCTGAAGCATACAACTTGAAGCTTTTGCTTCTAACAACCCTTTTTTATTGATTCCTTTTTTCTTTTCTTTTTCTTTGATTGTAAACATGCAAAAAATGATTAAAAGGTCTTATGAAAGAGTAAAGCTGAAAATACACTTGCTCCATAGCCCAAATTTGTCAAGAAGATTCAATAACAAGCCTAGAAGAGTAAGATATCACAGAGTATTTAGCTATAGGCAATCAGTCCAGGGAATTTCGCAATGTCATTTTTAGTTCAAGTGAGACAATTAGATTATCATATATTAGCTCAATTACATAACATATAAAGAAATATGATAAAGTGAGCTCATCAAGTGAAAGAACTTGGCAAGGAAACTCCCCCTCAAAACAAACCCATTGGATGAACAATACCAAGTTCTCCCCGAATAAAAGCAAAACGAGAAGAAGACAAAGGTTTTGTGAAAATGTCTGCCAATTGATGTTCAGTATCCACATGATGAAGCACAATGTTGCCTTTTTCAACATGATCTCTAAGAAAGTGAAATCTGATGTCAATGTGTTTTGTTCTAGAGTGTTGAACGGGGTTCTTAGCAATGCAAATTGCACTAGTGTTATCACACAAAAGAGGAACACTATCCAAATTAACCCCATAATCTTTAAGTGTAGCTACTATCCAAAGAATTTGAGAACAACAACTAGCAGCAGCCACATATTCAGATTCAGCAGTTGATTGTTTAACATAAGATTGTTTTCTAGATGACCATGCAATAAGAGAATTGCCCAAGAAATGACATGTACCAGATGTACTTTTTCTATCAATTTTACATCCTCCAAAATCAGCATCAGAAAAGGCTCTTAAACTAATGCATGAGGAAGCAGAAAGCCAAATGCCAAAATCTTGAGTTCCATGAAGATACCTGAAAATTCGCTTGACAGCTTGTCGATGTGAAGCACGTGGGGAAGCTTGAAAACGAGCACACAAGCACACAACAAATTGTATATCCGGCCTTGATGCAGTGAGGTACAAAAGTGAACCTATCATGCTTCTATATTCCTTTTGATCAACCGGCTCACCATCTTCATCCGGATCAAGTGTGCAATTGCTTTCCATAGGTGTCATGATTGGTTTGCTGTTTTCCATCCCAAAATGATGTAGCAAGTCTCTTGTGTATTTGCTTTGATGCACAAAAGTACCATCCTTCGTTTGCTTGATTTGAAATCCCAAAAAGTATGTCAACTCACCCATCATACTCATCTCAAACTCCTTCCTCGTTGTTTCTGAAAACTCAGACACTAAAACATGAGAGGAACCACCAAAGATAATATTATCAACATAAATCTGAACGAATAGTTGATCATTGCCTTGCTTGAGTAAAAAGAGAGTTTTGTCAACCTTTCCCATTGAAAACCCCCTTTCAAGTAAAAATGTTTTTAGCCTATCATACCATGCTCTAGGGGCTTGTTTCAAACCATACAAAGCTTTTGATAATTTGAACACATGATTTGGAAACTTTGGATTTTCAAAACCAGGTGATTGCTTGACATAAACCTCCTCATTTATGTAGCCATTAAGAAAAGCACTTTTCACATCCATTTGATACAATTTGAAACCTTTGGATGCAGCAAAAGCTAAAAGGATTCTAATGGCTTCAATTCTAGCAACAGGAGCAAAGGTTTCATCAAAATCTAAGCCTTCAATTTGAGTGTAACCTTGAGCAACCAATCTAGCCTTGTTTCTAACAACAACACCATCCTCACTTTGTTTATTTTTGAAAACCCATCTAGTTCCAATAACATTAAAATCTGGAGGTGGTGAGACAAGTTTCCAAACTTTATTTCGTTCAAAATTCTCTAATTCTTCATGCATGGCAATGATCCAAGATTCGTCAGATAATGCATGAGATATATCTTTAGGTTCAAAAGAAGCAACTAAAGCAGAATGGGTATGAGTGTCAGAATGAATAAACCTGGATCGAGTGACTCTCTCATTTAGGTCTCCAATCATCTGTTCAGATGGATGCATTTTCTGAATGTGCAAGGGAGCATTGGCTTTTGAGACTTCTCCTTCTCCTTCTTCATTTTCAGCATGTACAGATGATGTTGTAGCTTGAGGATGGTTAGCTGTAGGTGATGTAGTAGTAGGTGCCAAAGGTGCTACAGCTTGTTGTGCATTAGAAAGAGTCAAGACCTCATCTTCAACATCATCATTATCTTCAAAGATTTTCTCCCCCTGAACATATGCGCCTGTACCTGCATCACTTGGACTAGTGCCTGGACTAGCCTCATCAAAAGTAACTTCACAAGTTTCCACAATTTTGTTAGTCTCCAAAACAAGCACACGATAGCCACGAGTATGAGCAGGATATCCAAGAAAAATGCCATCAGTTGATCTAGCTTCAAATTTATCAAGATTTCCAGATTTCAAGACAAAACATTTGCATCCAAAATCTCGAAAGTGAGAAACAGAAGGTCTATGTCCAAAATGAAGCTCATATGGAGTCTTACCCAATTTTGATCTCAAAAACACACGGTTTGAAACATAACAAGCAGTTGAAATAGCTTCAGCCCAAAAATTTCTAGGAGAGTGATGTTCATCTAACATGGTTCTAGCCATCTCAACCAACGTTCTGTTTTTCCTTTCGACTACACCGTTTTGTTGAGGCACTCTAGGTGATGAAAATTGATGATCAATTCCTTTTTCAGCACAAAAGAGATCAAAAGAAGAATTTTTAAACTCAGTTCCATTATCACTTCTAATCGCTCTAAGAGCTCCTGGATGATCAACAGAAAGCCTAAGAACAAGACTTCTAAAATAACTAAAAGCCTCATCCTTAGATGCCATAAAGTATACCCAAGAGTATCTAGAAAAATCATCAACAATCACAAGCACATACCACTTGCCTCCAAAAGATTGAACTTGAGATGGTCCAATAGTGTCAAGATGTAGTAGCTGTCCTGGAGCGTTTGTCATCACCATGGTAAGAGGTGGATGTGAACCTGCAATCATCTTACCATGTCTACAAGAAGAACATACTAGATTGCTATCACCCTTAAGCTTAGGCAAGCCACGTATGAGATCTAAACCACTTACACGAGTAAGATGATCAAAACCAACATGACCAAGTCTATGATGCCAAAAGAATAAATCTTTAGAAACATTGGCAATTAGACACCTATGCTTAGAAGAAGGTGATGCATCAAAATCAGCTTTAAATACTCTTCCAAAACGAGAAATCGTAGATCGGGCCCTCCCGTTCGTCGTGGGTTGAGCTAGCTTGGAACTTCTCCCGGCTTGCAAGGTGTAGAGAAGTCGTAGATCGGGCCCTCATGGTGCCGTAGGGCTTGGTGGCGCTTCGATCCCTCGTGTTAGTTGGGCAAGATGCGCCAGGACCGGAGTGTCCGGACCCCAGGTCGGAGTATCCGGTCACGCATGGCCGGAATGTACGGGTTAACTGGATTGTCCGGATGAAGTACCCGGACTGTCCGGGTTCCCCTGGTCTGTTTGGGTGGGGGTTTCGCGTTCTTGTTGCATTGTATTTGTTTCTTTCGCATGGCATGCATCTCATTATGCATTGTATCCGTGTAGAGAACGATCCTCGCGCGATCGACGTGGGCCGTGGTTGAGGGAAGTGCCGAGGGGCAAGTCATTTGTCGGTCCATAGCGTAAGAACAAGTCAAGCACCTATGCATCTTGAACCTTATGTGTAATCTATTTTCGTGAATTAACTGCTTATTGGATGTTAGGTGTTGCATTAGGAATTGCAGTGTGGGATAGGCTAGATCCTACTTGCTGCATGTACCCTTTTCTTTGTTACTTGAAGACACCTCCCTTGGAGCTAGATTATGGGTATAAATTGTGTCGTGCTTAGTATGCTTAGGAGTCGGGTTCGGGCCAAGTAGTGGATGGTTCCACTGCTTGTGGTTTACACCTTAAAGTCTCTGGAACTGTTGGTTTATGGTTATGTTGTGGAAAAAGGTATAATTGGAGACCGGGCAGAAGAATTGGGGCATTTGGGTAAGGAGACCCAAATGTGGTAGTCCCGCCCGAGTCAACTAAGGACCGATCCGATGTGGCACCATGGCTGGGCACCAACTGGTTGGTCACATGCCTGATTATGGTAGGGTAAGCCCTGTTTGATCTCATGCTTACTCGAAGGACTACGACCTCATGCGGTTGGGCGTGATGTTGAGGGTGAGGCTTAGGCCGGCTCTCGAGTGGCCAAGCCGGGCTTGGGCTACTCGAGAGGGTGCTAGGTTTTCGGACCCATGAGGGTACTTCGGCGAGTAAGTATGGATGGAAGGGGGTTGACATGAGTTTCCTTCGTGGCACATGTCGTGTGATCAATGCTTCCCTGCAGGGTTAATTAAGCGATTCGAATTGCCGCGCTCTCGGATATGAGCACGCTTGGTCACTGCTGTTACACGTAGTAATAACTTGAATTGAAGTTCGCCGTTGGGCTTGAGCTCGAAATGAATGTGGTTAATTGATGTGGTTTGTTAATTGTTAACTTCACCTAGTGGTAGGTGCAGTAACAACCGCACTAAAATTGAGAATTGAGTAGTTTAAGTGACTAAACAATCAAATGTTAAGCCTTTCGCAACTGTTCTACTCTCAGCTTATTCCTTGCTACATCCAAATGCATAATCTTTGGAGTCGATCATATATGGACCACGGGTAAGACTTGCGAGTACCTTTTGTACTCAGGCTTCTGCTTTCGTGGTTTTGCAGGTGAGGATCCAGCGGGGTGTGAGTTTTGCCCCTACTACCTATCGGTGACCGGGCGGGGCACCGAGTAGAGGCTATCGACACTCATGCGCCCGGGAGTGTTCAGGGCATGACACTTCCGGGGTGTTTTACTTTTGTTGTATAGGGTAGTTGATAATACTTTTGTTGTGTAATTACACTTTTATTTCTGCAATGGATTTGTCTACCTTTTCGTGTGGTCGTTGTTGTTGGTTGTTTTTGTTGGGCCTCTTTGTGCCGTGTGCTGTGTGTTCGTTTGCTTCCGCGTTTTTGCGTCTCTGGTAGTGAGTTTGGGCTCGATGCCCCTTTGTGCGAATTGATGTTGATATGGCATTGGGAACCGGTGTGTGGGGATCCTGGGCGAGTTTCGGATCGCATACCGGGGGAATACCGGGATGGTTGTCAGATTGTTTGGATGCTCTTGGAGTTGTCTCGATTGGGCTTGGGTATTAGCACCGAAATCACCTCCGGTGATTTGTTGCTATGATCCAAATCCGATGGGAGCAACCGTTCATCCAACAACTCGAGGACGATCTGGGCGGCTCCTCTCAGGGCTGGTATCAGAGCAAGGCGCACAAAGACGGACCCCAACTTGATGACCAGTTAGGAATTGGTTAGGACTGTCATAATGCATTAGGTAGGAAGTAATGTTTATCCCCGCCCTAGGTTATAGGGGTGAATGTGAGTTGCGTTGGAATCGTACATGTCGTATCATCTCATGCATGTGCATGTCATCACGCATCATGAATTGTGTTGTTTTAGCGTGTTGGACTCGTTGAACTCCAACGTGGAGTGCTACAGTCTGACTTGGGAGTGGTTCACGGGTTTAGCGAATCTAAGGCTTATCCTTCCCGTGGTGTCTAACTCTTGTCATCTGGATTTCGTTGATAACAGAATGAGGACCCGCGGTGGCTTGGGAGGTGATGATGACGGCGCTGGGCAATCGCAGCCTGGCCGTGGTGATCCGCCTCCTCCTCCCAATGTGCTGGATATCATGCTGCGGTCAGAAAGGAACCAGGAGACCACCAACCGGATTCTGGAGATGCTGGTCCAGAATCAGCCGCCCGTGGTGGCATGCGGTGGCGAGCCCGCCCAAATGGCTATTTGGACTTCCTCCATACTCAGTCGCCAGTGTTCTCCCGGGCCAGTGATCCCTTGGAGGCAGACGACTGGCTACGCACGATGGAGCAGAAGTTCACTCTTATCCAGTGCGGGGATCTTTAGAAGGCTCCCTACGCAGCGCAGCAGCTGCAAGGCCCTGCTGGAGAATGGTGGGCCAATTTCCTGGTGATGCAGCCAGTGGGGCATCAGGTTACTTGGGCAGAGTTCCGGGAGGCTTTCCGGGCCTATCATATTCCCAAGGGCCTAATGGACATCAAGAAGCAGCAGTTCCTTGCGCTTCGACAGCTGAGCAAGACTGTGGTGGACTATTCGCGAGAGTTCAACTACCTGGCTCAGTATGCGCCGGAGGAGGTTGATACCGAGGAGAAGAAGCAGAACCGCTTCATGAGTGGATTGACGGCGAAGATGCAAGACCGACTCTCTGTGTGTGATTTCCCCGACTTCAATGCCTTGGTGAGTCGGGCGATCACGGTGGAGCACAAGATGAAGAGTCATCAAGATGAGAAGAAGCGGAAGAGGGCAGTGCAATATCCAGTGGGTGGCAGTTCACAGCGGGCCCGAGTTGCCTTTCCACCACCGAAGGCCCCCGTCCCTACGCCTTCCCTACCAGCTGGAGTGGCTCGTCCTCCTGTTGCTGCCCCTCGTCCTCCCCAGCCACAGTCGGGAGTGCGAGTGGTGACAGGCTCTGGACCGGGCCCATGCTACAACTGCGGGCGGGCTGGACACTTCATCAGAGATTGTCCCTTCCCAAGAAGGGGCGGTATTGCAGCTGCTCCTCGACCTTCGGGCACCTCAGCACTACCTCCACCTCCGGTGCAGCACCTGGGTCACGTCCGTTACGTCGACACCGAGGCGATCCCTGAGGGTGGCACGGTTCTGGCAGGTATGTTGTTTATCAATGGATACGCCGCTAGGGTTCTATTTGACTCAGGGGCATCGCACTCTTTCATTAGCAAAGACTTTGCCTTGCAACACCGGATGAGTGTGAGTAGCAGTGGTACCTCTTTTCTCATTAAGGCAGTCGGATCAGAGATGGTAACCAACCAAGCTATTCTGAAGGCGTTAGTGTTGATTCAGGGGATTCCTTTCCTTGCCAACCTGCTGCTCCTTGAGTTGCGTGGACTAGATGTCATTTTGGGTATGAACTGGCTCACGCCGCGGCAGGCCATCATCGATTGTTCTCGCCGCTCAGCTCACTCAGGGGACTGAAGGGCAGCCGGTTGACCTTACTCTTCGACGAGGACAGGGCCACACTTTGCTCCTTGAATGGCGCCGAAGTCAAGACACTAGATATTATCCCTGTGGTGTCAGAGTACCCCGATGTGTTCCCAGCGGAACTGCCAGGGTTGCCACCTGATCGGGACATTGAGTTTGTAGTGGAGCTGCAGCCTGGGACCGCTCCAGTCTCCAAGCGTGTTGGGACCCCGAATTTGCAAATCCGGACCCTCTGTGTATTCAGCACTAGTCCAGGAACACGCTGTGCACACAGTCTTAACATCGGTAAATATCACAATCATACCACTCGATACTAATAAAGTACTTTATTTAAGTAACCAAACTGGTCGCTCGACCTTATGGTCAAGTTACAAATGCACGATTGCAGGCTTAAACTTATTAAAAGAGAAATAGTAGCAATGAAAATCAAATAACCGTGGCGCCATCCAAGATACCACAGCAACTGATCGCTCGCTTCCCTAAGTAGACGGATCCTCTTGGAGCTCCTCCTCCAAAGCTGGTGTAGTCTCCTCTTCAACTGGTGTTGTATTGTGGCAAGGGTGAGTACTTGGTACTCAGCAAGTCATGCACAGAATGCAGGCTAATATACTACATGCATGGCTTAATAAAAAGGAATTGCTCAATTTATATTTGCAGTAATGATCATTTGACAATTAGTATAAGTAGATTCTAAAGCAGTAGAAACAAGTAAATCGTAGATTACTTTTCAAGAAGTTTAGTAAACATCTTTCCCATCCTAATCCACATTTCCAACATCATTATTAATCCAGCCCAACCTTTCAAGTCCAAGTTATTTTTGAGAAAATCTAACCCTTGATCAGTAATTCCCGGCGATGTCCAATACCGCGGACACGGCTATTCGAATAGATTCTACACTCTGCAGAGGTTATGCACTTTACCCACAAGATACAATCAAACACCACAAAGGCGAAGTTCCCGTAACAAAGTCTTTCGAAACCTCTAACAATACAAGTGGTCCTCCCCGGTTATTAAGACTAACCCTTCCCTTCGCTAAGGCGAAGTCTAGGCCAATCAACCGTTAGATGGGTACCTGGCCTCACCCCGACGCTCCCCGCACAACTTACACAAAGGGTGTAGTTGACCTCCCGAGGTCCCACAGTGCGTTATTAGCAACTTAGTCAACTAGGTCCGTCCCATTACAGACATGTGGTTGCACGTTAGACCTAGTTCAAAGGCTTGCAAGGTTAAGTCCTTAGGGTGACCAGGCAAGACTACCCGAAGAACCAAATCAACATCCCCAATGCCACAACTGCCCACTGATTACTCTTGCCAAATGCCCCGGTCGAAAACTATTTATCAAACCCCAGTTGATTACCATGCACCACGTGCCATCAACATCACATGATACCTTTCCAAAACAGGTTCCATATATCATTAGGTCAACATTAGCATTTGATTGTCCAAAATCATGTCATGAGCACGTAGCAGGTCTAAGCAGTATACTACAACGGTCTAAAACCCATGTTGGCAATCTAATAATGTCCAACTAGTAATCCACAACTAGGGTGACAAGGGGTCATGGCACATACTTAAATAATCAAGGTGTCATACGGCAAATTGGTACTTATCTAATCCCCCATATTTAACTAAAGTATTTTTCTATTGGAACTTAGCATGCAATAGGTTAAATCAAAATAAGTTTCAAAATAGGATCAACATGGTCAAAGCACAACTTGCCTTCAAAAAGTACTTGTTCTTGGTCTTGAGTTGGATCTTGAGTTAATACTTCTCCTTCAAATCCTTCCGGCACTTCAACGTCTACTCGTAAAGCGTGCAAATAGCAAATACACGAATAAACAATAGGAAAAAAAGTGTCCAAACATCCAAATAAAATCCATAAACAGAGAGAACATAATTTTATGAATTTTTAGAAACTGGAATCGTCAAATTTGGAGTTAAAATGCAAAAGTTATGATTATTTAAAGTTTAAATAATCAATTAAATAATTTTACAGAGAAAAACTTTAGTCCAAAAATTAAATAAAATTCATATTTAGGTAGATCTCAATTTTATATAAATTTAGAAATTTGAATCACTCAAATCGGAGTTGAAACGCAAAAGTTATAAGCGTTTGAAGTTTGAATCAAAATCTGAAATCATTATTTCGAATTAATAAATCATTTTCTTTTTCGGAAAATCATTTATTGCGTCAGCAGGGACACGTGGACCAATCGGGTGACGACGCGTGGCCTCGGGTCCACGGACGGCGCCGCGATCTCGGCTCGGTCCGCGTGGGCTCGCCCACGGCTCACGGCCGTTGGCAGTGCGGGCCCTCGACACGCGGGCCCGCGTGTCGGCGTCTACGCCTGCCAGCGTGGGCGGCGCTGACCGCGACGGTCAGCCTTCCCGGACAGGTGGCGCAATCTCGGCCGTTGATTTGGAAATCAACGGCCCAGATAGATCTCGCTAACGCGCTTGGAAAACAACTCCATTGATCTCGACCGCTCGATCTTGATCGGACGGTCAAGATCCACCTACCGCTATGAACGTGGTTCAATCTAAGCCGTTGGATCTAGATCTAACGGTTGAGATTAGACACGAGATCAACACGTGATTCTTTACCGTGGGTGACGTGGGCGAATGCGGGCCGTGCGATGAAGATCCGACGCGGAGAAGCTTCGCGGGTCTGCGATGTCCACGGCGGAGCTCCGGCGGCCGGCGTTGAGAACGAAGACCACACCGACGGCGTTTCGGGCACGCTCCGGCGAAGTGGGTGGTCTCTTCGGGTGCGTCTCGAAGCGGGGATTCCGGATCTGGGCTCCTTCTCGGCGGAAGACGACGGACGGCGGCGGAAAACGGCGCAAACCGCGGCGAAACAGGATTCTAACTCCGGCGAGCTCGTACGGGCAAACGGCGACGGCTCAGGCGAGATGGCTCGGGGACACGGGTGCGCACGGAGGAGGGCAACCTCGGGGCGTGACCCGGGCTTTAAATAGCCTCGGCGTTCGTGCGAGGCGAAACCAAATTCTCCACGGCGGCGCGCGGCGTGAGTCCGGCCGGACGGGCGGAGACGACGACGGTCGACCGTCCACGTGGCGCGATCAACGGCCACGATCGCACGGGCGCGACCGGGTCCGGTCTGGTCTCGGCTCGAACCGATGCGATCCAATCCGGACCGTTGGATCTCGATCCGACGGTCGGGATCAACTTGGGTTAGGGTTGGGTTCGACCGACTCGGTGGCTCGGTCGGACTCGAGTCCGACTTCGGGTGCGGCTCGATCGGATGAAACAGTGCAAACCCATTCGCATTTTCCAGCGATTTAATAATTAAAATAATTCCCAGAAATTCATTTAATTCATTAAAAATAGCAAAATACTCAGAAAAATTCCAGAAAAATTCTGGAAAATATTTTGGAACATTTTGGACTCAAATAAAATATTTCCAACAAAATTTTATTTGCAAAATTAAATTCTTTAATTATTTCAAAATGGAATAAATTCAAATAAATTCCAAATAAATCCAAATAAATTCCAGAAAATTCCAAAAATTCACCAAAGTGCCAAATCACACATGAATTTAAGAAAAGCAAAATTTTGGGGTGTTACAAACCTCCCCCCCTTAATAGAATCTCGTCCCCGAGATTCAGGGCTTACTACGGAATAGGTTTGGAAACTCTTTCTTCAGATCCTCTTCGCGCTCCCAAGTCGCTTCGCTCTCTGCATGGTTGCTCCACTGAATTCTACAGAAACGGGTTGACTTGTTTCTAGTCTCTCGATCCATGGTGTCTAAAATCTTCACGGGATGCTCCTTGTAAGTCAAATCTTCTTGCAACTCGATTGACTCTAGCGGCGTCTGTTCCTCAGGTACTCGGAGACACTTCTTCAACTGGGACACATGGAATACGTCATGTACTCCTGCTAACGACTGTGGCAACTCCAGCTGATAAGCAACTTCGCCTCTGCGGCTCAAAATCTTAAATGGTCCAACATAACGGGGTGCGAGTTTCCCTTTGGCATGGAACCTCTTAACTCCCCTGAGGCGTAACTCGAGGTATCTGAAGTCTTACGGTTCAAAACTCAAATCCCGGCGACGGTTGTCGACATAACTCTTCTCGTGATTGGGCTATTTTCAACCTTTCCTAATCATGGCAATCTGCTCTTCACCTCTTGAAGAATATCAGGCCGAAGACACACGGCCGCGGTCTCATTCCAATTCAATGGCGTCCGACAGGTCGACCATACAAAGGCCTCAAAGGTGACATCTCAGAACTAGCACGATAACTATTGTTGTAATCGAACTCGGCATACGGCAAACTCTTATCCCAAGAGGTAGCATAAGCCAATGCACATGCTCTTAACATATCCTCCAGAATCTGGTTGACTCTTTCGGTCTGTCCATCCGTGCATGGATGATAGGTCATCTTGAGAAGTTTAAACGGGTTCCCATGGCTTCGTGCAACTTATTCCAGAACCTTGAGGTAAATTGGGTACCTCTGTCCGATACAATCCTCTTTGGCACTCCGTGCAAACAGACAATCCTGATCATGTACAACTCTGCTAACTTATCTCCCGAGTAGGTGGTCTTTACGGGGATAAAATGGGCTACTTTGGTCAAACCATCCACTATAACCCATATGGAGTCATAACCTCCTTGAGTCTTAGGCAAACCGGTAATGAAATCCATTCCGATTTCCTCCCACTTCCACTCAGGTATTTTCAGCGGCTGTAGTAATCCTGCTGGTCTCTGATGCATTGCCTTGACTTTCTGGCATACATCGCACAATGCAACATGCTCGGCAACTTCACGCTTCATGCTTGGCCACCAGAATCTTTCCTTCAGATCCTGATACATCTTGGCGCTTCCAGGATGAATTGAATACTTGGAGTCATGGGCTTCTTCCAGAATCAGTTGCTTTAACTCCCTCCTGTTAGGCACACAAATCCGATCCTTCATCCATAACGTGCCTTGCTCATCCAACTTGAAGTCCTCTGCCTTGCCTTCTTCCTTGATGGACTTAATCCTGCGGATCTTGTCATCATCCTTCTGTCCTTCCCGGATCTGATCCTCTAGGGTAGGCTTTACTTCTAATGCGGCCAAGAATCCACTAGGTACCACCTCAATCTTCATTCTCTGGAAATCCTCACATAGCTCATCCTGACTTGTGGCTAGCAACATGCTCACGGTATGGCTTTTCCGACTCAAGGCATCGGCAACCACGTTGGCCTTCCCGGGATGGTAATGGATTCCAACATTGTAGTCCTTGATCAACTCTAACCATCTCCTCTGCCTCATATTCAGATCCGACTGGGTGAATATGTACTTAAGGCTCTTATGATCCGTATACACTTCACATCTGTTTCCAATCAGATAGTGACGCCATATCTTCAAGGCATGCACTACGGCAGCTAACTCTAGGTCATGCGTCGGATAATTTTCCTCATGCGGCCTCAACTGCCTTGATGCATAAGCGACGACCTTTCCGTTCTGCATCAGCACACATCCAAGTCCTTGGCGCGATGCGTCACAATAAATATCAAAGCTTTGATTAACATCCGGTAGAACTAACACCGGTGCTGATGTCAATCGCTTCTTCAGCTCCTGAAATCCTTTCTCACATTCTGGCGTCCATGCAAACTTCTTTTCCTTCTTCAGCAATTGCGTAAGAGGTTTCGCAATTGTCGAAAAGCCTTCAATGAAACGGCGATAGTATCCTGCCATTCCAAGGAAACTCCGAATCTGGGTCACAGTCTTCGGCTGCTCCCAATGTAACACAGCTTCTACCTTGCTTGGATCTACGGCGACTCCTTCTGCGGTCATTACATGTCCGAGGAATTCTACCTTGTCCTTTCAAAAATCACACTTGCTGAACTTGGCGAAGAGTTGCTGTTCCCTCAGCTTTTCCAAAACTCGCCTTAAGTGTTCGGCATGTTCCTCCTCTATCTTGGAGTAGATTAGGATATCATCTATGAACACGACAACAAACTTGTCCAAATATTCCATGAACACCTTATTCATCATATTCATGAAATATCTTTGGCGCATTAAATCGATCCAAAAGACATAACTGTAAACTCGTAATGTCCATATCTTGACGAGAATGCTGTCTTTGGAATATCCTCTGATCGGATCTTCAACTGATGGTATCCCGATCTCAGATCAATCTTGGAGAAAACTCCGACTCCTCTCAGCTGATCAAACAAATCATCAATCCTGGGTAGCGGATACTTATTCTTCACGGTGACTTCATTGAGTGCACGGTAGTCAATTCACATCCTGAAACTCCCGTCCTTTTTCTTGACAAACAAAACTGGTGCTCCCCATGGCGACGAACTCGATCTGATAAATCCTTTCTCCATTAACTCCTCTAGCTGTTTCTTCATCTCTACCAACTCCTCGGTGGACATCCGATAGGGTCTCTTTGCTATTGGTGCTGTACCAGGTACAAGCTCTATCGCAAACTCTATGTCCCTGTCTGGCGGCATACCAGGTAGATCTTCAGGAAAAACATCTGGGTACTCATTCACTACTGAGACATCCTCTATGCTGATTGCCTTGGTACTGTTAACCATCAACTGTCCATCTCTAACGGCAGTGGCTTGAAATTCCACTTTCCTTCCACACGGGCTCTCAACTGAGATAGTCCTTCGTCCACAATCCAATACGGCCTTGTGCTTGGATAACCAGTCCATTCCCAAAATAACGTCTAAGGTCTGGGTCTCCAAAATTATAAGGTTCGCTAGGAACTCTATTCCATCTATTAGTATTCTCACCCCGGAACATCCTACTTTCGTTCGGAGTTCGGATCCAGGGGTTTGAACTAAAAGCATGCATCTAAGTCTTGCAATCCCCAAATCATTTTTAGCGGCAAAGCCTTGCGAAACAAACGAATGCGAAGCTCCAGAGTCAAACAAAATCAAGCTGTGCGAGTGTGAGTTAACAAGTAACTTACCCGGATCGACGTCAGTAGCATTCTCGCAGTGCATCTGCGGTGACATGGTTGACTCGGCCTCTCACCACGGTGCAGGGTGTGACTCACAGTGATGGCGTCCTAGCTGGGTGGTTCCTAGATTGAAGCGGCGGGGTCACTCCTGCTTTGTCTTCTTTGGACAACTATTGGCAAAGTGTCGGCTCGTTGCGATTGTAGCGGCGTCTCATCGTTTCTTGCCGATCGCTCGAGCAGCGTTTCTAGCGGGGCTGGGTGCAGTAGTTCTGATTAATGTGTCTTGGTGCCGTGACGGTGTCCTTGTGACATTCTATGGCTGGAATCGGAAGAATTGATTTGGTGCAACTCTCAGCGCTGTTGCGTTCCTGGCGTGATCCCTGTTTGTTGCATCCTGCGCTTCTGTTCTCATCCAGTTCCTTGCGCTTGTCCTCAAGAATAAGCGCCTTATTCACCAACTCTTGGAAATCTGGAAAGGTGTGGGTGATCAATCCTACTTGCAACCCTGAGTTAAGTCCCTTCATAAAAGCGAGGTATGCGGCTTTATCTGTCGCTACATCCTCGGTGCGTGGCGTGCTAGCTGTGTGAACTTGTTCGGTAGTCGGCCACCGGCTGATTACCTTGCTTGATGCTCTGAACTCCTCCTTCTTAAGGTCCATGATTCCTTCAGGCACGTGATACCTTTTAACGCATGTGAACTCTTCCCAAGTGATGTCTTGAGGGTTCTCTTGCGTGGCACAGAAATTCTCCCACCATTCGGCAATGTTCCTTCCAACTGATGAGAAGCGTAGAGTACCTTCTCATTTCCTATGCATTGAGCTATGTGTAGCTTCCTCTCAATTGACCTTAACCAATCATCGGCCTCCAATGGATTGGCATTCCCAGAGAAAGTGGGTGGGTGAGTCCTCATGAACTCTAACAGTCTTGTATTCTGGCGTTGTCCCTGATTGACTTGATTAGCTGTGGCCTGGGTAGTGACGTTTTGCATTTGTTGCATCATAGCATGCATCAACTGAGTCTGAGCAGCAAGAAAAGCTCCAAAATTCTGCATATCTAGTGGCGGTCTTTGGTGCTCCATCATTGGGGTTTTCACTGGCGAGAACCACTCCCATTGCTTCCAAAGTTTCCGCGGGTGTTCACCATCTGTCGATTTGCTCTAAGTTTTAGAGATAAGAGGGAAACAAGAATAGACAAGTAATATGGAACTTATGCGGGGCGAAGGGTGTAACTTTAACGTCCAACTTTATTATTGATATTAATAACTTGGTATGGCTGCTTACAATGCCTAAGGGCCTTGCAACACATACTGCACACTCAGCAAACAATGAAAATCCAAATCGAACTAACACTGGAGTCTAACGCCTAAAGGGTGACTCTTTATTCTATGACGCGACTCGGCGAGGGAGTCTCACTATAGAACCTACGCTCACTCATCGAGAAAACCTCCACGGCCTGGGTACGGATCTTTGCGGCATAGGCGCGAAAGCGATTGCCATGTCCAAAGAATCGTGTCATCTGTGGTAGTCGAAGAAGCGATGTCCTCATCGAGATCGACTCCTCGGATCTCGCTCGTGTAGCTCGAGTCTTGGCTGCTCGTTACGGTCCGTACAAAGTCATCTCCAACTCGTCAATCCTTCGCAGAAGGTGTGACACATACTCTTGAGCTTCCCGCCATCTGTTCTTCTCTGTCGTGATCTCCTTGCGGGCCTTCTGTAGCTCCTTGCTTGTATCATCGAGTACATCCTCCTGGGCGACAACAAATCGTGCCAACTGTGTAACCATGGCATCCTCATCCTGAATCGCCTTCGGGTCAAGAAGGTTATTGCTGCGGGGGTGATAACGGAACACCGTGCTCTCCAACTCTCTGGCGTAGATACGGGTAATGTGCCGCATTGCTCGTCGTGATACTTCTTGGATACCCATCTGCATTGTAGATCTCCTGGCAGTGCAGTGTATCGGGCGATTGCCTGGGCCCTTCTTCCTAGCAGGTACCTCAATCTTCACGTCACAAGCCTTGATCAATCCCGCTTGTCTGATCACCTCCACTTGGTATTGCGGCTTCTCAAAATCTCCGAGAGTTTGAAGCATATGCCAAAGTTCTGCGGCGTGACCAACTCCCAGATCAACGTAGTTGAACTCTTCCTCCATCTGTCACAAGAGTGCTCACGTAAGAACTCGGAATTTTTAAATCGTGATAAGGTAAGGAAAAATTCAGCAAGAGACAAGAAAAGAGAGAAGGGGATAAGTCGAGATGTCATTTCTTATCTTGACAAATTTTTAGCTTTAGAAAATAGGTTTTATCCTCACTACGACCATTCTAGCTAAGGGTTGAGCCTACGGTCAAGTATGGCTCTGATACCACCTCTGTCGGGACCCCGAATTTGCAAATCCGGACCCTCTGTGTATTCAGCACTAGTCCAGGAACACGCTAGTGCACACAGTCTTAACATCGGTAAATATCACAATCATACCACTCGATACTAATAAAGTACTTTATTTAAGTAACCAAACTGGTCGCTCGACCTTATGGTCAAGTTACAAATGCACGCCTCGCAGGGCGAAACTTATTAAAAGAGAAATAGTAGCAGCGAAAAATCAAATAACTTCGTGGCGCCATCCAGTATACCACAGGCAACTGACTGGGCTCGCTTCCCTAAGTAGACGGTTCCTCTTGGAGTTCCTCCTCCAAAGCTGGTGTAGTCTCCTCTTCAACTGGTGTTGTATTGTGGCAAGGGTGAGTACTTGGTACTCAGCAAGTCATGCACAGAATGCAGGCTAATATACTACATGCATGGCTTAATACAAATGAATAGCTCAAGGTATATTTGCAGTAAACAGCATTTGACAAGTAGTATAAGTAGATTCGAAAGCAGTAGAAACAAGTAAAGCGTAGATAACTTTTCAAGAAGTTTAGTAAACATCTTTCCCATCCTAATCCACATTTCCAACGTCATTATTAATCCAGCCCAACCTTTCAAGTCCAAGTTATTTTTGAGAAAATCTAACCCTTGACTGTAATTCCCGAGCGATGTCCAATACCGCGAACACGGCTATTCGAATAGATTCTACACTCTGCAGAGGTTATGCACTTTACCCACAAGATACAGTCAAACACCACAAAGGCGAGTTCCCAGTAACAAAGTCTTTCTAAACCTCTAACAATACAAGTGGTCCTCCCGGTTATTAAGCACTAACCCTTCCCTTCGCTAAGGCGAAGTCTAGGCCAATCAACTGTTAGATGGGTACTGGCCTCACTTCCAGTACACTCCCCGCACAACTTACACAAAGGGTGTAGTTGACCTCCCGAGGTCCCACAGTGCGTTATTAGCAACTTAGTCAACTAGGTCCGTCCCATTACAGACATGTGGTTGCACGTTAGACCCAGTTCAAAGGCTTGCAAGGTTAAGTCCTTAGGGTGACCAGGGCAAGACTACCCGATGAACCAAATCAACATCCCCAATGCCACAACTGGCCCACCTGATTACTCTTGCCACATGCCCCGGTCGAAAACTATTTATCAAACCCCAGTTGATTACCATGCACCACGTGCCATCAACATCACATGATACCTTTTCAAAACAGGTTCAATATATCATTAAGTCAACATTAGCATTTGATTGTCCAAAATCCTGTCATGAGCACGAAAGTGTGTCTAAGCAAAGATACTACAACGGTCTAAAACCCATGTTGGCAATCTAATAATGTCCAACTAGTAATCCACAACTAGGGTGACAAGGGGTCATGGCACATACTTAGATAATCAAGGTGTCATACAGCAAATTGGTATTTATCTAATCCCCCATATTTAAATAAAGTATTTTTCTATTGGAACTTAGCATGCAATAGGTTAAATCAAAATAAGTTTCAAAATAGGATCAACATGGTCAAAGCACAACTTGCCTTCAAAAAGTACTTGTTCTTGGTCTTGAGTTGGATCCTGAGTTAATACTTCTCCTTCGAATGCTTCCGGCACTTCAACGTCTACTCGTAAAGCGTGCAAATAGCAAATACACGAATAAACAATAGGCAAAAAGTGTCCAAACATCCAAATAAAATCCATAAACAAAGAGAACTTAATTTTATGAGTTTTTAGAAACAGGAATCGTCAAATTTGGAGTTAAAATGCAAAAGTTATGATTATTTAAAGTTTAAATAATCAATTAAATAATTTTACAGAGAAAAATTTTAGTCCAAAAATTAAATAAAATTCATATTTAGGTAGACCTCAATTTTATACAAATTTAGAAATTTGAATCACTCAAATCGGAGTTGAAACGCAAAAGTTATAAGCGTTTGAAGTTTGAATCAAAATCTGAAATCATTATTTCAAATTAATAAATCATTTTCTTTTTCGGAAAATCATTTATTGCGTCAGCAGGGACACGTGGACCAATCGGGTGACGGCCAGCGTGGCCTCGGGTCCACGGACGGCGCCGCGATCTCGGCTCGGTCCGCAGTGGGCTCGGCCCACGGCTCCGCGATGCGTTGGCGACGGGCCCTCGACACGCGGGCCCGGCGTGTCGGCACCTGCCAGCGTGGGCGTGGGCCCGACCGCGACGGTCAGCCTTCCCGGACCGCGTGGTTCAATCTCGGCCGCTGATTTGGAAATCAACGGCCTAGATTAGATCTCGCTAACACGCTTGGAAAACAACTCCATTGATACGGACCGTTCGATCTTGATCGGACGGTCAAGATCCAATCTACCGCTATGAGCGTGGTTCAATCTAAGCCGTTGGATCTAGATCTAACGGTTGAGATTAGACCTGGAGATCAACACGTGATTCTTTACCGTGGGTGGCGTGGGCCGAATCCGACCGTGCGATGAAGATCCGACGCGGAGAAGCTTCGGCGTCTGCGATGTCCACGGCGGAGCTCCGGCGGCGTTGAGAACAAAGACCACACCGACGGCGTTTGCACGCGCTCGGCGAAGTGGGTGGTCTCTTCGGTGCGTCTCGGCGGGATTCTGAATCTGGGCTCCTTCGGCGGAAGACGACGGACGGCGGAAAACGGCGCAAACCGCGGCGAAACAGATTCTAACTCCGCGAGCTCAGACGGCAAACGGCGACGGCCAGCTCGGCGAGATGGCTCGGGACACGAGTGCGCACGGAGGAGGGCAACCTCGGGCGTGACCGGGCTTTAAATAGCCTCGGCGTTCGTGCGAGACGGAAACCTAATTCTCCACTACGGCGGGCGCGGCGGAGTCCGGCCGGACTCGGCGGAGACGACGACGGCCGACCGCCCACGTGGCACGATCAACGGCCACGATCGCGCGGCGCGACCGGTCCGTCCGGTCTCGGCTCGAACCGATGCGATCCAATCCGACCGTTGGATCTCGATCCGACGGTCGGGATCAACTTGGGTTAGGGTTGGGTTCGACCGACTCGGTGGCTCGGTCGGACTCGAGTCCGACTCGGGTGCGGCTCGATCGGATGAACAAGCAGCAAACCCATTCGCATTTTCCAGCGATTTAATAATTAAAATAATTCCCAGAAATTCATTTAATTCATTAAAAATAGCAAAATACTCAGAAAAATTCCAGAAAAATTCTGGAAAATATTTTGGAACATTTTGGACTCAAATAAAATATTTCCAACAAAATTTTATTTGCACAATTAAATTCTTTAATTATTTCAAAATGGAATAAATTCAAATAAATTCCAAATAAATCCAAATAAATTCCAGAAAATTCCAAAAATTCACCAAAGTGCCAAATCACACATGAATTTAAGAAAAGCAAAATTTTGGGGTGTTACAAAGCGGCCGTATCGAATGCCTCCCAACGAATTGACTGAACTGAAGACTCAATTGAAGGAGTTGATGGACAAGGGCTTCATTCGCCCGAGCTCCTCACCTTGGGGTTGCTCGGCTCTCTTCGTGACCAAGAAGGACGGTTCTCTGCGCCTCTGCGTGGATTACTGCCCCTTGAATCTTTGTCCTTTGTCAAGAACAAGTACCTCTCGCCTCTGATTGATCTCCTATTCGATCGACTTCGGGTGCACGGGTATTCTCCAAGATTGATCTAAGGCTCGGGTACCATCAGTTAAAATCCGGCCGAGGATATCCGAAGATCGCTTTCTCCACCCGGTATGGGTTGTATGAGTACACCGTTATGTCGTTCGGCTTGACAAACGCGCCGGCGTATTTCATGTACCTCATGAACTCCATCTTCATGGAAGAGCTGGATTCCTTTGTCGTCATCTTCATCGATGACATCTTCGTCTATTCAGCCAACGAGGAAGATCATGCCAAGCACCTTCATGTCGTTCTCGGAAGACTCCGGGAACACCGCTTGTATGCGAAGTTCAGCAAGTGCGAGTTCTGGCTGAACGAGGTGTCTTTCTTGGGACATGTCCTTTCTGAGCGGGGTGTAGCTGTTGACCCAAGCAAGGTGCAAGATGTGCTCAAGTGGGAACAGCCCAAGTCTGTCACCGAGATTCGCAGTTTCCTTGGGCTGGCTGGCTATTACCGTCGTTTCATTCAGGATTTCTCCAAGATAGCCAAACCCATGACAGAATTATTGAAGAAGGGCACGGAGTTCAAGTGGTCAGTGGGCTGCGAGTGGGCATTTCAGACTTTGAAGCAGCGCCTCACTACCGCTCCAGTCCTTACCCAGCCCGACATTAACAATCCATTTGATGTGTATTGCGATGCATCTGGCATCGGACTTGGCTGCATGCTTATGCAGGATAGCCGAGTTGTCGCTTACGCGTCTCGGCAGCTGAAACGTCATGAAGAGCACTACCCCACCCACGATCTGGAGCTAGCTGCAGTGGTCCATGCTTTAAAGATTTGGCGCCACTATCTTCTGGGAAACAAGTGCAATATCTATACTGATCACAAAAGCCTCAAGTACATCTTCACGCAGGCAGACCTGAATATGAGGCAAAGAAGGTGGCTTGAATTGATTAAGGACTACAATTTGGAAGTCCATTACCACCCTGGGAAGGCTAATGTGGTGGCTGATGCATTGAGCCGCAAGATACAATGCCATTGCCTCACTCTTCCACCACGGAGTGCTACCCTTTGTGCTGAGTTCCAGAAGCTCAACTTGGAAATGGTGGAAGAAGGTTTCCTGACTAATGTGGAGTTGAAGTCCACATTGCTTGATCGGATTCGGGAAGCACAAGTCGGAGATGCGGGTGTCACCAACATTTGCAACAACTTGGGTTCTGGTCAGGCCCCTGGGTTTCGCCTGGATGAGCAAGGAACCTTGTGGTTCGGCCAGCGCATAGTTGTCCCGGATACCCAAGAGTTGAAACGGGCAATCCTTGATGAAGCCCATAACTCGTTGCTCACAATCCATCCGGGCAGCAACAAAATGTACCAAGACCTGAAGCGACAATTCTGGTGGACTCGCATGAAGCGCGAGATTGCTCATTATGTGGCCGAGTGCGATGTCTGCAAGCGGGTGAAGGCTGAACACTTTAAGCCAGCTGGTACTCTTCAGCCACATTCCGAGTTGGAAGTGGGAAGACATCAGCATGGACTTCATCGCTGGCCTGCCACTGACTTCTTCGAGTCATGACTCGATATGGGTGATTGTCGACCGGTTAACAAAGTCTGCACATTTCCTAGCCGTTCGCACCACCTATCGAGCCACGAGATATGCAGAGTTGTACATATCTCGAATTGTGTGTCTTCATGGAGTGCCAAAGCGGATAGTTTCAGATCGGGGCTCACAGTTTGTCTCCCAGTTCTGGAAGAGTCTGCATGGAGCACTGGGCACGAAACTACTCTACAGCTCAGCATACCACCCTCAAACTGATGGCCAGACTGAGAGGGTCAACCAGATCCTCGAAGATATGCTGAGGGCGTGTGTGCTGTCTTATGGGAAGAAGTGGGAAGAATGTCTCCTGTACGCCGAGTTTGCATACAACAATAGCTACCAGACCAGTATTCAAATGTCCCCTTTTGAGGCACTTTATGGTCGTAGCTGTAGAGCACCTCTCAACTGGTCTGAGAGTGGAGAGCGTTCATTTCTTGGGCCTGAACTGGTCATGGAGGCAGAAGAAAAAGTGAGGACCATTCGGGAAAGCCTGAGGGTAGCACAGTCGCGACAGAAGAGCTATGCCGATCGCCGTAGGAGACCCCTCTCCTTCGATATTGGCGACTTCGTCTATCTGAAGGTATCTCCTCTTCGAGGCACTCGTCGGTTTGGAATCAAAGGGAAATCGCGCCTGCGTTACATAGGGCCATTCCGAGTCCTTGAGAAGCGGGGTCAGGTTGCATATCAGCTGGAGCTACCTCCCTCACTCGAGATGGTTCACAATGTCTTCCATGTCTCACAATTAAAGAAGTGTCTCCGTACTCCTTTTGAGTCACTAGAAGTGGATGACCTTGGAGTTGCGCCTGAACCAGATCTATCCTATCCAGAGCATCCAATTCGGGTTTTGGAAGAAGCGGAACGCAAGACTCGACGGAGAACTCTCAAGTTCTATAAAATTCAGTGGAGTAATCATACTGAGGATGAGGCTACTTGGGAGCCCGAAGAGCGTCTAAAGACCGAGTACCCGGAATTCTTCGATGCCCTGTAAGTGCAGGCGTACAATTCCTAAGGTTTAGGACGTGTCTGTCGGGGTTCTAATCCGTGTGTACGTTTGTCCTGAATCTCGGGGCGAGATTCCCTTAAGGGGGGAGGGTTTGTCAAGGCCCCAAAATTCCAGATTTTCTGGGACACCCGGAGTGTCCGGATCAACATCCAGAATGTCCGGACTCAACCCGGAATGTCCGGATATATTGTCCGGAGTATCCGGATTGCCTTGACCGAGCACCCCAACCCGGAGTGTCCGGACTGAATGTCCGGAGTGTCCGGGTTGATCAGATGCAAGACCCCAACCCGGAGTCTCCGGGTTGAACGTCCGGAGAGTCCGGATCGTGTGGGGGTTTTATATAAAAGTCTGATTTTTGTGGTCCCCTCTCCATTCATTTCTTCCTACTTGCTCCCTCCTTCCGTGCTCCCCACCTTGGGCTCCTCCACGGCGAGCTCCCCACCGGCCGGTGACCTCCCATGGCTCCTCCTTGATGGCTTCCCCATCCCGGTGACCTCAAGCTCTCCTTCAAGCCGGCGTCTTCCTTCCCCTACCTGGCTTCCTCTCCTTCTCGTTCCTCCTCCTTGAAGGTAAGCTCCCTTCTTGGACTCCCTATCTAGTGCCCTTGAGTTCTAGGGTTCCCTTGGGGTTGGATTTGAGGTTGGGTTGCAAGTTTGAGGTTTGGGTTGAACGTTGGGGATGTTAGGGTTTTGGTGGGTGGTTGGTTTGGGGGTTGTTTTGGGCAATGTTAGATGTTAGGGTGGTAGATCGGGGGTAGATAATGTCATCCCTAGAGTTGGGTTGAGTTTTGGTTGGAGATGTAAAGAGTGAGATCCGTTCGTCGTGGGTTGAGCTAGCTTGGAACTTCTCCCGGCTTGCAAGGTGTAGAGAAGTCGTAGATCGGGCCCTCATGGTGCCGTAGGGCTTGGTAGCGCTTCGATCCCTCATGTTAGTTGGGCAAGATGCGCCAGGACCGGAGTGTCCGGACCCTAGGTCGGAGTATCCGCCTTAGGCCGGAGTATCCGGTCACGCATGGCCGGAATGTCCGGGTTAACCAGATTGTCCGGATGAAGTACCCGGACTGTCCGGGTTCCCCTGGTCTGTTCGGGTGGGGGTTTCGCGTTCTTGTTGCATTGTATTTGTTTCTTTCGCATGGCATGCATCTCATTATGCATTGTATCCATGTAGAGAACGATCCTGCGGCGACTGACGTGGCCGTGGTTGAGGGAAGTGCCGAGGGGCAAGTCGCTGTCGGTCCGCAAGCAGAAGAACAAGTCAAGCACCTATGCATCTTGAACCTTATGTGTAATCTATTTTCGTGAATTAACTGCTTATTGGATGTTAGGTGTTGCATTAGGAATTGAAGTGTGGGATAGGCTAGATCCTACTTGCTGCATGTACCCTTTTCTTTGTTACTTGAAGACACCTCCCTTGGAGCTAGATTATGGGTATAAATTGTGTCGTGCTTAGTATGCTTAGGAGTCGGGTTCGGGCCAAGTAGTGGATGGTTCCACTGCTTGTGGTTTACACCTTAAAGTCTCTGGAACTGTTGGTTTATGGTTATGTTGTGGAAAAAGGTATAATTGGAGACCGGGCGGAAGAATTGGGGCATTTGGGTAAGGAGACCCAAATGTGGTAGTCCCGCCCGAGTCAACTAAGGACCGATCCGATGTGGCACCATGGCTGGGCACCAACTGGTTGGTCACATGCCTGATTATGGTAGGGTAAGCCCTGTTTGATCTCATGCTTACTCGAAGGACTACGACCTCATGCGGTTGGGCGTGATGTTGAGGGCGAGGCTTAGGCCGGCTCTCGAGTGGCCAAGCCGGGCTTGGGCTACTCGAGAGGGTGCTAGGTTTTCGGACCCATGAGGGTACTTCGGCGAGTAAGTATGGATGGAAGGGGGTTGACATGAGTTTCCTTCGTGGCACATGTCGTGTGATCAATGCTTCCCTGCAGGGTTAATTAAGCGATTCGAATTGCCGCGCTCTCGGATATGAGCACGCTTGGTCACTGCTGTTACACGTAGTAATAACTTGAATTGAAGTTCGCCGTTGGGCTTGAGCTCGAAATGAATGTGGTTAATTGATGTGGTTTGTTAATTGTTAACTTCACCTAGTGGTAGGTGCAGTAACAACCGCACTAAAATTGAGAATTGAGTAGTTTAAGTGACTAAACAATCAAATGTTAAGCCTTTCGCAACTGTTCTACTTTCAGCTTATTCCTTGCTACATCCAAATGCATAATCTTTGGAGTCGGTCATATATGGACCACGGGTAAGACTTGCGAGTACCTTTTGTACTCAGGCTTCTGCTTTCGTGGTTTTGCAGGTGAGGATCCAGCGGGGTGTGAGTTTTGCCCCTACTGCCTATCGGTGACCGGGCGGGGCACCGAGTAGAGGCTGTCGACACTCATGCGCCCAGGAGTGTTCAGGGCATGACACTTCCGGGGTGTTTTACTTTTGTTGTATAGGGTAGTTGATAATACTTTTGTTGTGTAATTACACTTTTATTTCTGCAATGGATTTGTCTACCTTTTCGTGTGGTCTTTGTTGTTGGTTGTTTTTGTTGGGCCTCTTTGTGCCGTGTGGTGTGTGTTCGTTTGCTTCCGCGTTTTTGCGTCTCTGGTAGTGAGTTTGGGCTCGATGCCCCTTTGTGCAAATTGATGTTGATATGGCATTGGGAACCGGTGTGTGGGGATCCTGGGCAAGTTTCAGATCGCATACCGGGGGAATACCGGGATGGTTGTCGGATTGTTTGGATGCTCTTGGAGTTGTCTCGATTGGGCTTGGGTATTAGCACCGAAATCACCTCCGGTGATTTGTTGCTAGGATCCAAATCCGATGGGAGCAACCGTTCATCCAACAACTCGAGGACGATCTGGGCGGCTCCTCTCACAATGGATACCGGGTTCCCGATTTTGCAATCTTCTCGGGAGATGATGCAACTACCACCATGGAGCACATCGGACGTTTCATAGTGCAATGCGGGGAGGCCGCACACTCTGACAGACTCCTGTTAAAATTGTTTCCATTGTCCTTGCCTGGAGCTGCCTTCACGTGGTTCACTATGCTACCCCCAAATTCGATCAACGCTTGGACCGATTTGGAAAGCCGATTCCATGAGTATTTCTTTTGTGGGAGTTTGGAATTACGAATCTCCGTTTGGAATTACGAATCTCCGATCTAAGCTTCGTGCGACAGAAATTCGGGGAATCGATGGTAGAATACATCAAGAGGTTTCAGGAAGTGCGAAATCGGTGCTTTAGCTGTGACACTACGGAATGGCGGTTTGAGTCATTTTCGATGTCGGCATTAAGGTACGCCTTTGGTATCATGTTTTTTGGCCTTTTCCGTGAGTTTGGGCCTTACCGGGGGAGAATTTGGGCCTCCGGGGGGAGTTTGGGCCTAGCGGGAGCTAATGATTCCTTAGCCGGATGAAGTGGGCCATTGGTGGGGGAGTCTTTGGGCCCATGGGGGGGAATTTCCTGCAAAAAGGCCCCCATGCGCCAGCCCCTCCTCTATGTGCGCCCCCCTTGTCCCACCAAACCCTAGCCGCCCTCTCTCTTGCCCTTGCGCCTCCACCCATCCTCCCTCCCCTAGCCACCATCCTCCCCTCTCCCAACCTAGCAAAGCCAAATCCCCTCCATTAGATTGGTTCCTTCGCTGTCTGGGATCGTTTCTACCACAAGGAACGACGCAATCCAGCGAGGATCGGCTTCGTTTTGTCTCCGCGGGGGTGAGGTACGGTATGGTGTTTTTAGATCCTTTTTTTGGGTGGTTTTGTGAGGGCTTAGGAACCCTTGTTCATGGCTGATTCGTTGGGAAGAAGAGGCTAGGGCAGATTCCAATCTCGAGGCGAAAACTGAAGTTCGGCCCCGTTCTGGCAGCAGGCTTGCACGGCATTTTTCAGCAGGTTAGAGTCATTTTCCGTCTTGCCACCTATTGTGAAAGTTGTAGATAATTTAATTACCTTTCAGTGGGTACCAAGAACGTGAATTGACGATCAGCCGTTTAAAAGTTATGGCTGTTTTACCGAACATTATCAAAACTGTGACGTGATTGGGATAGATCGTGTTGATATGTAGATTAATCAATTTTTGAGGCCGAATCAGCTTTTCCCAATACATAGAAAAAGCTAGGAAATTTCCTAAGCTTCGAGAAAATGTACTAGTTTGTCTGATTTGGAGTTGTTAAACCCAAGTTATGGCCTTCCGAAGGCTGCTGTCCCGTTGGACAGAACCCCTGTTTTTGGGTATTGGGAGTAGATTGCGAAGTCGGTTTAATTAAGTGTTCTTGTGTGGTCTTGTGTGCATATGGTTGAGTGTATTGAACCCTTGTGTAGGTGGTGTGACCTCGGGAGTGCCCTTATCATCTCGCCAATCGGTCGGCCGCGGTTAAGGCAAGTGTATTGGAATGGGTAGTGTGTTGTATGTTGCTTGTCTTGACTAGATGCAAATTGTTTTCATGATATGCTATCTTGCCATGACTAGTGTTTGCCCATGATATGATGAAAATGGTATGTTATGATGCTATGCAATGATTAATTGTTTATGTTTATGGCATATGTTGCATACATAGCATGAAAACTGGCCCGGTCGGTGAGAACATCATAACTAGTCCGGTAAGGTCGGTGAGAAAGTTATGACTAATCCGGAGCGCCATTGAGTAAGACCTACTCGTGATTCCATCCACGTGGTGAGTGGAAGCGAGGTGTAGGCACCCTCCATCTACGGGATGGAAGGGGAAAGAGGGTGCACGCCGACGGGTGTGCACTCTGCAATACCGGTATGTGCTTCAAAGAGTCATGTGCATCGCATTGCATTGCATGGATGACGTTGTTTTATGGGATGCTTATGATGTTCTATGAGATGCATATGAAGATGATTATGACAATGTTATATGAGAGCATGAATTAAGAAGTTTATGAGTTGATTCTCATGATGTGTGAATGGCATAAAGTATGTATATGAATTGTTATTATTTTTGTACCATTACAATACACTTCGCTGAGTGATGAACTCACGCTTGTGTTTTTATGATATTTTTAGGTACCATGAAACCAGCACGCGGGAAAGGGAGCTAGTCACACGTCATCACTTAGCATCACACATTTAAACAATGACATGTTCCTTCCTTTAATTGTGATGGTTAATTCATTGAACTAAATTGTGGTTTTGATGATTCGTTGGTCGTCATGAGTAAATGATTAGTCCATATTTGACATGTGACGGATAGGCTTATATCCTTAGTTGTATGGTGGCTGAAATTCCTGATTGTCATGTTATTGCTATCATTCATTATGCCATCTTGATATGTTAATATTGTTGTTGCTTCAATTCATGGAAAAACAAAGAAGATGCTGCCAAAATTTTCGGTTTTAGCATTTGCACCTTTGCTGCAATTTATCATTATTTGTGGTTTTTAGATGTTGTTTAGTCTATGATTGGTAACATTCAGGCATACTAGATGCCGGGGTGTTACATTAGCGTCACCCTGCCTGATAACCAATTAGCCGATTTGGCCTTTCAGGGATTGGTCCCTCCGTTACAAGAGAAATTCGGTGGTCAAGAGTTCATCGACCTTAGTCACCTTCTCATTACAGTATTGGCTCAAGAAGGCCGACTCTACGAAAATAAAGGGTTTAAAGATAAATTTAAAAGTAATATGGAAAAGGAAAAACCCAAGGTTAACCTCGTAGAATACAAATCGGAAGGGTCAACCGATGAGGAAGAAATGGACATCAACGTAGCCGAGTGGGTTAAAGGCAACAAAAAGCCTTTAGTATGCTCCTGGATCAAACCGACTAAATCCAAGTCAGAAGTCAAGTATTCGTTTGACGTTACCAAGTGCGACCGCATCTGTCAGCGTATGAGCTAACAGACCCCTTCCGAAAAAGGGGTATGAGAAGTCCGAAAGAGGGGCTTTTGTGGCGAATTGCTCGAGACACAGGGGAAAGAGAATGAACGAAGCTCACAAGAGGTAGACACCTGGTTTATCCAGGTTCGGGCCCTCCTCATGAGTAATAGCCCTAGTCCTGCTTGCGTTGTTTTTGATTGTGTTCTTGGTGGAAATCACTCGAACGATGGATCTCAGACTCAAAATCCTTCTCCTCAGAGGAGAATGATCCAGTCCCTAAGACTCGAGTCTGTCTCCAAAGGTGGACTAGCTGAGAAGAGGAAGAAGAACCAGCCGAACCCCCTTTCCCATGCACCCCAGCTACCTTTTATATCCGGGTTGGCTGGGGCGCACGGGCTTACAAAAGCGTAGTACATTGAATACACTTGACATGCTGTATTTAATGCGCCTGTCACTGTTCTGGCAGCACACTTAATGCCCTGGCACAGCCGTCCTCTCCCCCGCTTTGGGCCCCGCACCTGCCGGCGTTGCCCGCTCTGTCGGAGTGGGAAATTGCGCCATGACATCATCTGTAATAATGGCGCGCAATGGAAAAACACGCCGCCGTGCTGCGACCTTTATTACTCCCATTTATTGCGCATGATACGCAATAAATGTCTTTGACCTCCTGTGCGGCCGCGCGAGTTGCTAGGTGGCCTCGGGAACTGAGTGCCATACATCCGCCAGGCGACCACCTTGCCGTCGCCACGGGCGTGGCTCGTCGCCTCTTGACTGGCCGGGCGATCACCACGGTACGCTTGCGGCGTGGCCTAGTCGCCACCTAACCGCTGGGCGATCACACAGCTGACCGCCAGCTGCATGGCCTGGTAGCCACCTGACCATTGGGCGATCACACAGCTGACCACCAGCGACGTGGCCTGGTCGCCAACTTACCGCTGGGCGATCACATGGCTGACCGCCAGTAGCGTGGCCTGGTTGCCACCTTACCGCTGGGCGATCACACGGCTGACTGCCAGCGGCATGGCCTGGTCGCCACGTGCCTGCTGGCGGCTCCTACTGAAGTGTAGTGGGCACCCTGGTGTAGAATACACCGACAGTAGCCCCTGGACCCACCCTGGAGCGCCCTTTTTACCTTTCTTGAAACGAAAGCGGCTCAGTCTCTCGGGGGTCCATTATAAATGCCCACGTAACGCTGCGGCTTTTAAGTGCCACCACCGTTTCTGGGCATGGAGGTGGAATGTGCAGCCGCCCCTGCCTCGTAACCGGCGCGGGCTTGGGGAGCGTTCCTGCGCCTCTTCTGATTCTTTTGGGTTTCCCGCCAGCGAACCGCCGCGCCTCCTCAGGTCTCCCGCCATTCGAACCGCCACGCCCCCTCGGGTCCCCCGCCGAAGCACTCCTTCATGCATATATACGGGTGGCTCGGGGGGAGGCGGTTCATTCTTTCCTTAGTATTTGCCTCTTACAAACTGCTCCTTCGCTCTTGCCTCTTACGAACTGCTCCTTCGCTCACATGGCGCCTCCAGCACCTCTGCTTCCTCCATCGACCGTCGAGGAGGTCAACGCCGAGAGGTTCGCCGTGTACGTTGCCAGTGGCACCGTCCGTACTCGTGCCGGGACCGCCGCGCTCGGCTATCGTCCGGGAGAAGTAATCTTCTTCGGATTGGGGATGCTGGCGGGCCTCCTTCCACCGATCTCCGACTTCTACCTCGCCGTCCTCAACTTCTACTCCATCCACAACATTCACCTTCCTCCCAACTCCATCGTTCTCCTTGCCGTCTTTGCCCACTTCTGCGAGATGTTCGTGGGAGTGGCTGCCAACCTTCCTCTCTTCCGCTTCTTCTACTCCTTGCGCGCGGCCAAGGACCTTTCCACCACGGCGGGCTCCTGCCACCTCCGCCTTCGGGACGGCGCGGGTTCCCTCTACATTCCGCTGGATCTTCGTTCCAACTGGAGGGCTTGGCGCAACGAGTGGCTCTACGCCGAGGACGACAACGGCGTAGAGGTCTTGGAGTTGCCAACTGGGCCAGCGGTCAGCACCCCTACCTGGGGAGCTCACGTCGACGAGACGCCTGAGCTCCAGGTGATGCTGGCCCGCGTGGACCAGCTGCGAACAGCGGGCTTGACGGGGGCCATGGTTCTCCGGGATTACGTCTCCTGGAGAATCAGTCCCCTGCGTCGCCGTGCCCGCCTTGCCTGGTAGTATATGGGCCCCGACGACATGACCGGGACATCTCCCGGAGGTAAGTCACTTGTTTTGTTTTTTTTTGTTTTTGTTTTTTTTACAACTACCGCTGAACTAACGGTGGCTTCACTCCTCTTTCTCTTTCCTTTCAGTTGCAGGGGATTTGTCCCTTGCAAAGATTGAGGCGTGGATGGGGCAGTTGGGCGTCCTTGGCCCCATCCCGCCTTTTCCAGCAGGCGCGCTCCCGCTCTGCCAGGTGGAGCCCCGGGAGCGCATGACGATCACCCGCGCCATGCCCACCATGGACGCCATGGGGCTGGTGAACACGCCCCGCCACGTGGCATTGACGATCCGGGGCCCTCCTCTGGCTGGCGACCCGAGGAGGGGCAAGCGCCCTGCTGATGACGACACCTCCGGTGCCAGCCCCAGGAGGGTCCGCGTCGCGCTAGGGGGCGCAGCGACCACGACCGGAGTGGGAAGCTCTACGGCGGCCACCGCTTCAACCTCGGCTGGCGCCGCCCTGACAATAACTCCACCGGCTTCGGCCCTGCCTCTGCCACTGACGGCGCCGATCGACCCTCCGCCACCGCCGGCGCAGGTCGACCCGCTTCGCCGCCGCCGCCGCTGCAGTCCTCCCTCCGCCGCCGCGCCGGCGCAGGTGATCCACTCTTACCGCCGCCCGCCAAGATAGGGTGATCCGCCTCGACGCCGCGCCACGGCGCAGGTGATCTGCCCCGCCGCCGGCACGGTCCTTCCTCCGCCGCCATCGGCAGCAGTCGCTCACCGATCTTGGCGCCGCGAGAATAACGCTCACCCCAGCCATGCCTCATTTCAGGAGGCCTTCTGCCGGGTACGCAAATAGACATGCAGCAAACTGTTAAGTTCCTTTAATTTGAGAGGCTTACCACTTTTTCAACTTCGTATGCCTACTTGAGGGTTTCCACCGGGGCGACCAGTGGCATCAGAGCTGCCAGCGGCAGTTGCTCGCCGCGAACGAGCACCAGGACGACCCAGGCGACCATCAGGTGGCCACCGCAGGGGCGACTGTCCTACCGCCCGGAGGCGGGATGGGCTTGCCGCCCACTCCAAAGGTCCCCAGCGCCCCGATCCCCTCGGCTGACGGGGACGCTCTGCTGGCCGCCCTCAGCGAACTGCACTCCAACGTGAGCGGCCGCCTCGCGACGAGTAGGGAGAGGCTGAGGGAGGCCATAGCGGAGAACAACTGCCTTAGCGGGGAGGTGCAGGACTGGCACGGCCGAGCGGAGAGGTCAGAGCGATACCTGCAGCAGGAGAGGGAGCGAGGAGCCCTCCGCGTCGAGGCGATCACTCGAGAGCGCGACGAGGAGAAGGGCGAGCGGCTCCGCGCGTAAGCCGAGGCCACCTCCATGCTGCGCCCTGCTTTTGACCGGATGGTAGCCAGCTTGGCGCCATTGGGGTTGGAGCAGCCGGCCCCGGTCGAGCAGATGGCCCGGCACTATGCCTTCTGCATGAGCTGAATCGCCGACTTCCTCACCTTCCTGCCCGGCGCCTTAGCCACCCGGTCCAGCCAAGAAGGGCGGGCAGTCGCGGCGGCCACGGTGTCGTACGTGCTCGCTTGCTGCGCCAACCGGGATGCCAACTTCAACCCCCTGGTCACCATCCAGGGAGTGGAAGGAGACTGGGCCCGCGCCGAGGCACAGGTCAGCAGCGCCGCCGAGCGGGTCACCGATCAACTCGAGATGGTCAACCCGGCGCTGGAAGCAATGGCCGAGGACGTGGCACTCGAGCTGGACGTTGCCCCGGTGGAGGACCAGGAGGCCGCAGCAGCCGCGACAGACGAAGAGTGAAGACCTTTCTTTTGTTGTTTCGTCGTCCCTTGTAAAGGACTTCTGCAATTTATTTTCTTATTCATGAATGTGTATATTTCCCTTCCCACGTCTCATGTTTGGGTGCCTGCTCGCACCTCCACTATGCTAGTTCTGAGCGAGCAAAAAGACAACTGCGCGCGTTAAGCGTTAGTTGGAGTGCAGGGCCCGGATCCCTCGTGCCGGAATATCGCTATCTCAGGACCTTAGGACCCTGTGAAATTAATTACTCTCGTGGTCTCTTGGGGCCGAACACTTGGTGAGGTGTGGTAGGGTAGTAGGCTTTCGGTAGTGGTGTTTGAGTCGCCGGTTCTCACGGGGACACCCTGAGCGTCATGACCATATTGAAAACCGTGCCAAACCCGCCATCCGATCACCCATCCCTGCACGCCACGCTCACCCAGCGGGCCAATCTTTTACCGTTGAGAATTCAGAGAGCCTTAACGTACTGAGGGCAATTATGCGGACACGGCCCATCGGGGCGCAAACCAGAAAAAGAGAACAAAGGTGACAACTACTTTGAATAGAAACTGGACACTGGGTTAAACAGAGGCTTCCCCCGACCAGCTTTGGAGAGGAAAGCTCAACTCGGCTGGTCGAGGCGCGCAGCTCTGCACTTACAGCTTTCTCAAGGGTAGAACTTGCGTAGAAGCTCTATATTTTGGGAGTTCGCCAACTCCTCCCCATCCTAGTGGCCAACCTGACCGCCCTAGGGTGAGAGACTGAGACCACCTTAAAGGGGCCCTCCCACTGGGGAGACAGTTTGTGCAACCCGGCATGCGTCTGAACTCTGCGCAAGACCAGGTCGCCAACTGCCAGTGTTCTCTCGCTGACCCGGGCGGCGTGGTACCGCCTGAGGCTCTGCTGGTACCGGGCAGCGCGCAAGGCCGCGCGATCCCGCACTTCTTCCAGGAGGTTGACGTCCTCTCGACGCAGATCTTCCTGGGCTTCCTCAGTGAACGTCGCCACACACGGTGACCCTAAGGCCAGCTCTGAGGGTAGGACAGCTTCCGCACCGTAGACTATGAAAAAGGGAGTTTCCCCGGTGGCCCGGCTGGGCATGGTATGAAGCGACCACAGCACCGCCAGGAGCTCTTCGGTCCACCAGGCTCCACGCTTGTGGAGTCGATCAAACGCCCTAGTCTTGAGGCCCTTCAGCACCAGCGCATTGGCCCGCTCAACTTGGCCATTACTCCTTGGCTGGGCCACCGAGGCAAAACAAACCTTGGTGCCCATTTCTTCACAAACACCCAGGAAGGCCGCGCTGGTGAATTGCGTGCCATTGTCGGTGATGATGCGATTGGCGACCCCAAAGCGGGCGAAGATGCCTTGCATGAACTTGATCGCAGCGGCGGCGGTAATCGCCCTTACCGCTTCGGCTTCCACCCATTTGGTAAACTTGTCGATGGCAACAAAAAGATGGGTGTAGCCCCTTGTGGCCCGCGGGAACGGGCCCAGGATGTCCAGCCCCCAGACCGCGAAGGGCCATGAGAGCGGGATGGTTTGCAGAGCCTGGGCCAGTCGGTGGATTTGCTTGGTGTGGAACTGGCACGCTTCGCACTTCCTCACCAGCTCGTAGGCATCCTGGAGGGCGGTTGGCCAATAGAACCCTTGGCGGAAAGCTTTCCCCACCATCGTTCGACTTGACATATGGCTCCCGCACACGCCTCCGTGGATATCAGAGAGCAGACTGCTCCCCTCTTCCCGAGTGATGCACTTCAGAAGAATTCCGTTTCTACCCCGGCGGTAAAGGTCCCCGCCCACCAGGGTATAGCACTTGGCCTTTCACGCTATCTTCTCTGCTGACGCATCATCATCGGGGCACACTTGATCCCGCAGGTAGGCTAGGATCGGATCCATCCATGTGCCTTCCCGGTCAAGTGCGGTGACCACAGGGTGATCGTCCGGGTACTCCGCCTGGCCGGGCGTTTCCGCCGGTGCTACCCTCCCTCCTGGGATAAGGGCTGGAGCAGCGTCACCATCGTCCCCACCAGAAATAGGGGCTGCGATGGACGGTCGCGGAAGCCTTTCTTCAAAGACCCCGACCGGGATAGGGGATCTCATCGAGGCGAGCTACGCGAGCTCGTCCTCCAGGTAGTTGTCTCGCCGGGGGATATGAGTATACCCCAGCCCGTCGAAATGTCGCTCCATCCTTCTGACCTCCGCCAAGTACTCCGTCATGACGGGATCAAAGTAGGAGAACTCCTTTCTCGCTTGATTGATGACCAGCAGCGAGTCGCCCTTGACTTGTAGATGCCGAACTCCGATGGCCGCGGCGGCGCGAAGTCCTGCTAGCAAGCCTTCGTACTCGGCAACATTGTTGGTGGCCTTGAAGTCTAGGACGACCACGTACTTGAGGAGGTCCCCGGTTGGGGAAACCAAGAGGACCCCAACCCCCGCGCCCTCGAGCCTGAAGGAACCGTAGAAGTAGAGTGTCCCAGGGGAGGGTGCGGGGGTTTCCTCAATCTCGGACTCGACAGGAGTCCACTCAACAACGAACTCTGCCAGCCTTTGACTCTTGATCACCGTGCGGGGGGCGAACTTGAGACCGAACTCCCCTAGCTCCACATACCTCTTGGCAATGCGGCCTTCAGCTTCGCGGTTGTGAAGAATCTCGCGCAAGGGATAGGCGGACACCATCGTGATCTCCCTTCCTTGGAAATAATGCCGCAACTTCTGGGACGCCACCAGCACGGCATATACCATTTTCTGGGCCTACGGGTACCTCATTTATGCATCATGTAGCACCTTGCTGACGTAGTAAACTGTCCGCTGGACCCCTTCATGCTCCGCCGCCAGTGCCACGCTCACAACTGCCAGACTGGCCGCCATGTATAACAGCAGCGGCTCGCCCAGCTCGGGGGCGACCAGCACCGGAGGGGAGGAGAGGTATTGCTTCAATTCTTCAAGTGCTTGCTGCGCTTCTGCAGTCCACTCAAAGGAGTTGGTCTTCTTCAGCAGCTTGAAGAAGGGGAGGCTCTTTTCCCCCTGCCGGGCTATGAACTGGCCGAGAGAGGCCAGGCGACCAGCTAAGCACTGAACTTGCTTGAGTCTTGTGGGTGGTTGCATGCGCTCGATGGCCGCGATCTTTTCCGGGTTGACCTCGATTCCACGGTTGGAAACGAGGAACCCAAGCAGCTTTCCCGACGACACACCGAACACACACTTCTCAGGATTCAGCTTCAAACAATACTGCTGGAGGTGAGAGAAAGTCTCTTCTAAATCTTCGACAAGCCCAGCAGTCTTTTTGGTCTTTACTACCAAATCATCAACATATACTTCAAGATTTCTCCCAATCTGCGATCAAAATATAGTGTGCATAGCGCGCTGGTAGGTTGAACCATCGTTCTTCAACCCAAAAGGCATTCGGATATAGCAGTACATGCCTATAGGGGTCACAAAAGCAGTCTTCTCTTCATCTTCCCGCGCTATGCTGATCTGGTGGTAGCCGGAGTAGGCGTCTAGAAAGGACAAGACCTCGCACCCCGCTGTGGAATCGACGACGATGTCTATCCACGGCAGGGGGTACAGGTCCTTGGGGCAGGCTTTGTTGAGGTCAGTGAAGTCGATGCACATCCGCCATGTCCCGTTTGATTTTTTGACGAGTACAGGGTTGGCCAGCCACTCGGGATAGGTGGCCTCCCGTACAATCCTCGCTTGCAACAGTTTCTCTACCTCATCCCGAATGGCATCCTGCCGCTCTGGTGCCTGCTTCCGGACCTTTTGCCGGACTGGGTGCACTCCAGGGAACGTTGCCAATCGGTGCTCGATCACCTCCCTAGGGACCCCGATCATCTCAGATGGTTCCCAAGCGAACACATCTAAGTTAGACCGGAGGAAGGTGATGAGCGCATCTTCCTATTTGGTGCTGAGGCTGGCACCGATCTTCACGACCTTCCCAGAACCGTCCTCGCCCACGGGGACCGCGTTCAACTCACCCGAGGAGCCAGGTGAGGCGCGGGCCTTGACCGGGGGGAGCTCTGGGCGGTCGTCCTCGCCTCGGGCCGAGTAGGTGGTGCCGGCCAGGTCCTGCACCTGCTTACTGAGGCGCAGGGCTTCCAGCCGAACCACCTTCACAGTAATTGGGCCCTCAGGCCCAGGGATCTTCATCATCATGTAGGCATAATGCGTGGCCACCATAAACTTGACCAGAGCTGGTCGGCTGTCGGGACCCCGAATTTGCAAATCCGGACCCTCTGTGTATTCAGCACTAGTCCAGGAACGCGCTAGTGCACACAGTCTTAACATCGGTAAAATATCACAATCATACCACTCGATACTAATAAGGTACTATATTTAAGTAGTCAAACTGGGTACTCGACCTTATGGTCAAGTTACAAATATACGCCACGCAGGGCGAAACTTATTAAGAGAGAAATAGTAGCAGCGGAAAATCAAATAACTTCGTGGCGCCATCCAGTATACCACAGGCAACTGACTGGGCTTGCTCCCTAAGTAGACGGTTCCTCTTGGAGCTCCTCCTCCAAAGCTGGTGTAGTCTCCTCTTCAACTGGTGTTGTATTGTGGCAAGGGTGAGTACTTGGTACTCAGCAAGTCATGCACAGAATGCAGCTAATATACTACATGCATGGCTTAATACAAAGGAATAGCTCAAGGTATATTTGCAGTAAAAGCGACATTTGACAAATAGCATGAGTAGATTCAAAGCAAAGTGGAAACAAGTATAGCATAGATAACTTTTCAAGGAGTTTAATAAACATCTTTCCCATCCTAATCCATATTTTCATCAACATCATTATTAATCCAACCCAACCTTTCAGATCCAAGTTATTTTTGAGAAAATCTAACACTTGATCAGTAATTCCCGAAGCGATGTCCAATACCACGGACACGGCTATTCGAATAGATTCTACACTCTGCAGAGGTTATGCACTTTACCCACAAGATACAAATCAAACACCACAAAGGCGAGTTCCGTAACAAAGTCTTTCGGAAACTTCTAACAATACAAGTGAGCCTCCTCGGTTGTTGCACACTAACCCTTCCCTTAGCTAAGGCGAAGTTTAGGCCAACCAACTGCTAGATGGGTACTGGCCTCACTTCAGATGCGCTCCCGTACAACTTGCACAAAGGGTGTAGTTGACCTCCTGAGGTCCCACAGGTACGTTATTAACAACTTAATCAACTAGGTCCGTCCCATTACAGACATGTGGTTGCACGTTAGACCCAGTTCAAAGGCTTGCAAGGTGAAGTCCTTAGGGTGACCCGGGGCAAGACTACCCAAAGAACCAAATCAACATCCCGATTGCCACAACTGCCCACTGATCATTCTTACCACATGCCCCGCCGAAAAACTATTTATCAAACCCGCTTGATTACCATGCACCACGTGCCATCAACATCACATGATACCTTTCCAAAACAGGTTCAATATATCATTAAGTCAATATTAACATTTGATTGTCCAAAATCATGTCATGAGCACGTGAGTCTAAGCGATACTACAACTGGCCTAAAACCCATGTTGGCAATTTAATAATGTCCAACTAGTAATCCACAACTAGGGTGACAAGGGGTCATGGCACATATTTAAATAATCAAGGTGTCATACAGCAAATTGGTATTTATCTAATCCCCCATATTTAAATAAAGTATTTTCTAATTGAACTAGCATGCAATAAGCTAAATTAAAATAGGTTTCAAAATAGGATCAACATGGTCAAAGCACAACTTGCCTTCAAAAAGTACTTGTTCTTGGTCTTGAGTTGGATCCTGAGTCAATACTTCTCCTTCGAATCCTTAGACTTCAACGTCTACTCGTAAAGCGTGCAAATAGCAATACACGAATAAACAATAGGCAAAAAATGTCCAAACATCCAAATAAAATCCATAAATAGAGAGAACATAATTTTATGAATTTTTAGAAACTAGAATCGTCAAATTTGGAGTTAAAATGCAAAAGTTATGATTATTTAAAGTTTAAATAATCAATTAAATAATTTTACAGAGAAAAAATTTTGTCCAAAAATTAAATAAAATTCATATTTAGGTAGATCTCAATTTTATACAAATTTAGAAATTTGAATCATTCAAATCGGAGTTGAAACGCAAAAGTTATAAGCGTTTGAAGTTCGAAACAAAATCTGAAATCATTATTTCGAATTAATAAATCATTTTCTTTTTCGAAAATTAATTATTGCGTCAGCGAGGACACGTGGCAGCCTCTGATTGGTCTGCTGATGTCAGCCGGTCCATGGACTTGGTCCACGCTCGGCTCGGGTCTACCGTGGACTCGGTCCACGACTCCACGTGTCGCTGACATGTGGGCCCCACATGTCAGTGTCACGCATGCAATTAACCCGTGCGGTCCAACTCGCTGACATGCGGGCCCCACCGTGACGTCAGCGGTGACGTCATGGTGCAGTTCGGTTGTCCCGCTGACACGCGGGCCCCGCGTGTCAGAGACACGCGCTCACGCGTGCGTGGCGTGGCTTGGGTACACGTGGGACAATCTCGGCCGTTGATTTGAAAATCAACGGCCCAGATTGGATCTATGCTTCACGCGTTTGGGGTGAACGCGGTCAATCTGAGCCGTTGGATCTTGATCCAACGGTTGGAAACGATCCTAACCCGTAACGTTATCCACAGTACGGGCGACGTGGCCGATCGTGGGCCGTTGAATCTTGATCCAACGGTCCAGATCTAATCTGGATTCTAGGGTTTGGGGGAGAACGTGGGCGCACCGTGACGGTCGGATCTTGATCCAACGGTTGTGCGAGCTCGGGGGCGGCGATGGCAACGCGGCGGCGCGGGCTCACCGGACGCGAGGACGGTGACCAAGCCGACGGCGCTGCGGGGCCTCTCCGGCGAGATGAGTCCTCCCTTCGGGTGCGCCTTGGCCTGAGGGTCTCGGAACTGGGCTCCAACTCGGCGGAAGACGGCGGACGGCGGCGGGACGAGGCAACAACCGCGGCGGGGAGAGAGGGAACTCCGGTGAGCAATTGCAAGGTGACGGCGGCGGATAGGGCTCCGGGAGTTGGGGAAAACGATGCGCCGCAGGTCGCGAACCTCGGCAACGATCCACGCCTTAAATACTGCGCGGACGTCGAGATTCGCTCGGTTTCATGGCGGCCGTCTGAGCGGCGAGTCCGTCCGGATACGGCGAGACGACGTGGACGCACGCGGGCCGTCCACGTGGCGCGATCGACGCCCGAGATTGGCTCGGGCGCGGCCGTGCCTAGCGCGGATTGATCCTGACCGTTGGATCTTGATCCAACGGTTCGGATCCATCTGGGTCAGGGTTGGTTCGATCGAGTTCCTGGCTCGCCTGACTCGAGTCCGACTTCGGGTTCGACTGATCGGATGAAACGATTACTCGACCGATTTTCCAAATGATTTAATAATTAAAATAATTCCCAGAAATTCATTTAATTCTGGAAAATATTTTGGATCATTTTGGACTCAAATAAAATATTTCCAGCAAAATTTTATTTGCAAAGTTTAATTCTTTAATTATTTCAAAATGGAATAAATTCAAATAAATTCCAAATAAATCCAAATAAATTCCAGAAAATTCCAAAAATTCACCAAAGTACCAAATCACACATAGATTTAAGAACAGCAAAATTTTGGGGTGTTACAAACCTCTCGCCCTTAACAGAATCTCGTCCCCGAGATTCAGGGCTTACTAAAGGAATAGGTTCGGAAACTCTTTCCTCAAATCCTCTTCGCGTTCCCAAGTTGCTTCGCTTTCTTCATGATTGCTCCACTGAACTCTACAGAAATGGGTTGACTTATTTCTGGTCTCTCGATCCATAGTGTCCAAAATCTTCACGGGATGCTCCTTGTAAGTCAAATCTTCTTGCAACTCAATTGACTCTAGCGGTGTCTGTTCCTCAGGTACTCGGAAACACTTCTTCAACTGGGACACATGGAATACGTCATGTACTCCTGCTAACGACTGTGGCAACTCCAGCTGATAAGCAACTTCGCCTCTGCGGCTCAAAATCTTAAATGGTCCAACATAACGGGGTGCGAGTTTCCCTTTGGCATGGAACCTCTTAACTCCCCTGAGGCGTAACTCGAGGTATACAAAGTCTTACGGTTCAAAACTCAAATCGACGACGATTGTCGGATAACTCTTCTGTCGTGATTGGGCGATCTTCAACCTTTCCCTAATCATGGCAATCTGCTTCTTCACCTCTTGAAGAATATCAGCACGAAGACACGGCGCTCACCGGTCTCACTCCAATTCAATGGCGTCCGACAGGTCGACCATACAAAGGCCTCAAAAGGTGACATCTCAGAAACTAGCCTGGTAACTATTCTTTGTAAGTGAACTCGGCATACAAAGAAACTCTTATCCCAAGAGGTAGCATAAGCCAATGCACATGCTCTTAACATATCCTCCGTAACTGATTGACTCTTTCTGGCCTGTCCATCCGTCTGTGGATGATAGGTCAGATCTTGAAGTTTAAACGGGTTCCCATGGCTTCATGCAACTTATTCCGTAACCTTGAGGTAAATTGGGTACCTGCATGCGATACAATCCTCTTTGGCACTCCGTGCAAACAGACGATCCTGATCATGTACAACTCCGCTAACTTATCTCCCGAGTAAGTGGTCTTCACGGGGATAAAATGGGCTACGTTGGTCAAGCGATCCACTATAACCCATATGGAGTCATAACCTCCTTGAGTCTTAGGCAAACCGGTAATGAAATCCATTCCGATTTCCTCCCACTTCCACTCATATTTTCGGAGTAGCAATCCTGCTGGTCTCGATGCATTGCCTTGACTCTCGGCATACGTCGCACAATGCAACATGCTCGGCAACTTCACGCTTCATGCTCACCACCGTAATCTTTCCCTCAAATCCTGATACATCTTGGCACTTCTGGGTGAATTGAATACTTGGAGTCATGGGCTTCTTCCAAAATCAGTTGCTTTAATTCCTTCTTGTTGGGCACACAAATCCGATCCTTCATCCATAACATGCCTTGCTCATCCAACTTGAAGTCCTCTGCCTTGCCTTCTTCCTTGATGGACTTAATCCTGCGGATCTTGTCATCATCCTTCTGTCCTTCCCGGATCTGATCCTCTAGGGTAGGCTTCACTTCCAATGCGGCCAAGAATCCGCTAGGTACCACCTCAATCTTCATTCTCTGAAAATCCTCACATAACTCATCCTGACTTGTGGCTAGCAACATACTCACGGTATGGCTTTTCCGACTCAAGGCATCGGCAACTACGTTGGCCTTCCCGGGATGGTAATGGATTCCAACATTGTAGTCCTTGATCAACTCTAACCATCTCCTCTGCCTCATATTTAGATCCGACTGGGTGAATATGTATTTAAGGCTCTTATGATCCGTATACACTTCACATCTGTTCCCGATCAGATAGTGACGCCATATCTTCAAGGCATGCACTACGGCAGCTAACTCTAGATCATGTGTCGGATAATTTTCCTCATGCGGCCTCAATCGCCTTGATGCATAAGCGGCGACCTTTCCATTCTCGTGACACACATCCAAGTCCTTGGCGCGATGCGTCACAATAAATATCAAAGCTTTGATTAACATCCGTAGTACTAACACCGTGGCCGATGTCAATCGCTTCTTCAGCTCTGAAATCCTTTCTCACATTCTCAAGCGTCCATGCAAACTTCTTCTCCTTTTTCAGCAATTGCGTAAGAGGTTTCGCAATTGTCGAAAAGCCTTCAATGAAATGGCGATAGTATCCTGCCATTCCAAGGAAACTTCGGATCTGGGTCACGGTCTTCGGCTGCTCCCAATGTAACACAGCTTCTACCTTGCTTGGATCAACGGCGACTCCTTCTGCGGTCATTACATGTCCGAGGAATTCTACCTTGTCCTTCCAAAAATCACACTTGCTGAACTTGGCGAAGAGTTGCTGTTCCCTCAGCTTTTCCAAAACTCGCCTCAAGTGTTCGGCATGTTCATCCTCTATCTTGGAGTAGATTAGGATGTCATCTATGAACACGACAACAAACTTGTCCAAATATTCCATGAACACCTTATTCATCATATTCATGAAATATGCTGGCGCATTCGTCAGTCCAAAGGACATAACCGTAAACTCGTAATGTCCATATCTTGACGAGAATGCAGTCTTCGGAATATCTTCTGATCGGATCTTCAACTGATGGTATCCCGATCTCAGATCAATCTTGGAGAAAACTCCGGCTCCTCTCAGCTGATCAAACAAATCATCAATCCTGGGTAACGGGTACTTATTCTTCACGGTGACTTCATTGAGTGCACGGTAGTCAATGCACATCCTGAAACTCCCGTCCTTCTTCTTGACAAACAATACTGGTGCTCCCCACGGCGACGAGCTCGGTCTGATAAATCCTTTCTCCATTAACTCTTCTACCTGTTTCTTCATCTCTACCAACTCCTCGGTGGACATCCGATAGGGTCTCTTTGCTATCGGTCTTTGTACTGTACAAGCTCTATCACAAACTCTATGTCCCTGTCTGGCGGCATACCAGGTAGATCTTCGGGAAAAACATCTGGGTAATCATTCACTACTGAGACATTCTCTATGCTGATTGCCTTGGTGCTGTTAACCATCAACTGTCCATCTCTAACGGTGGTAGCTTAAAATTTCACTTTCTTCCCACACGGGCTCTCAACTGAGATAGTCCTTCGTCCACAATCCAATACGGCCTTGTGCTTGGATAACCAATCCATTCCCAAAATAACATCTAAGGTCTGGGTTTCCAAAATAATAAGGTTCGCTAGGAACTCTATCCCATCTATTAGTATTCTCACCCCAGAACATCCTACTTTCGCTCGAGTCCTAACTGTGGGTTTGGACTAAAAGCATGCATTTAAGCCTTGCAATCTTCAAATCATTTTTAGCAGCAAAGCCTTGCGAAACAAACGAATGCGAAGCTCCAGAATCAAACAAAACTGTTGCAGGTACTGAGTTGACTAGCAACTTACCCAGTACAACGTCCGTAGCATTCTGCAGTGCATCCGCAGTGACATGGTTGACTCGGCCTCTCACCACGGTCTGGGATGTGGCTCCTGGTGCTGGCGTCTTAGGTGGGGTGGTTCCCAAATTAAAGCGAACTGGGGTCACTCCTGCTGTGTTCTTTGGACAACTGTTGGCAAAGTGTCCTGGCTCGTTGCAGTTGTAGCAGCATCTCACTGTTCCTTGCTGACTACCTGAAGCAGCGTTTCTAGCGGGGGCTGGGGTCTGGTAGTTTTGATTGACGGTTCTTGGTGCTGGTGACGGTGTCCTTGTTGCATTTTGTGGCTGGAATCTGAAAAACTGATTTGGTGCAACTCTCAGACGCCGCTGCGTTCCACTGGCGTGATCCTCGCCGTTGCATTCTGCGCTTCCTGTTCTCATCCAGTTCCTTGCGCTTGTCCTCAAGAATAAGCGCCTTATTCACCAACTCTTGGAAATCTGGAAAGGTGTGGGTGATCAATCCCACCTGCAATCCTGAGTTAAGTCCCTTCATAAAACGAGACTGTCTGGCTTTATCTGTCGCTACATCCTCATGTGCGTAGCGTGCCAGCTGTGTGAACATGTTCAGGTAGTCGGCCACTGGCTGATTACCTTGCTTCAGTGCTCTGAACTCCTCCTTCTTGAGATCCATGATTCCTTCAGGCACGTGATATTGACGGAATGCAGCTGTGAACTCTTCCCAAGTGATGTCCTGAGGGTTCACTTGCGTGGCACAGAAGTTCTCCCACCATTCAGCGGCTGTTCCTTCCAACTGATGAGAAGCGTAAAGTACCTTCTCATTTCCTATGCATTGAGCTATGTGTATCTTCCTCTCAATTGACCTTAACCAATCATCGGCCTCCAATGGATTGGCATTCCCAGAGAAAGTGGGTGGGTGAGTTCTCATGAACTCTGACAGTCTTGTATTCTGGCGTTGTCCCTGATTAACTTGATTAGTAGTGGCCTGAGCAAAGGACGTGCTGCATCTGTTGCATCATAGCATGCATCAATCGAGTCTGAGCAGCAAGAAAAGCTCCAAATTCTGCATATCCATGGCGGTGCTGGTGCTCCATCATTAGGGTTTTCTGCTGGGCGAGAACCACTTCCATTGCCTCCAAAGTTTCCGCGGGTATTCACCATCTGCCGATTTGCTCTAGGTTTTAGAGATGAGAGGGAAACAAGAATAGACAAGTAATATGGAACTTATGCGGGGCGAAAGGTGTAACTTTAAGGTCCAACTTTATTATTGATATCAATAACTTGGTATGGTTGCTTACAATGCCTAGGGGCCTTGCAACACATACTGCACACTCAGCAAGCAATGAAAATCCAATCGATCTAACACTGGAGTCTAATGCCTAAAGGGTGACTCTTTATTCTATGACGCGACTCGGCGAAGGAGTCTCACTATAAAACCTACGCTCACTCATCGAGAAAACCTCCACGGCCTGGGTACGGATGCTACAGCATAGGCGCGAAACGATTGCCATGTCCAAAGAATCGTGTCATCCGTGGTAGTCGGCTAGCTCCTCATCGAGATCTGACTCCTCCGGATCTGGTTCGTGTAGCTCGAGTACTGGCTCTGGTTCTGATCCATACAAAGCCATCTCCAACTCGTCAATACTTCGCAGAAGGTGTGACACATACTCTTGAGCTTCCCGCCATCTGTTCTTCTCTGTCGTGATCTCCTTGCGGACCTTCTGTAGCTCTTTGCTTGTATCATCGAGTACATCCTCCTGGGCGACAACAAGTCATGCCAACTGTGTGACCATGGCATCCTCATCCTGAATCGCCTTCGGGTCAAGAAGGTTATTGCTGCGCGGATGATAACGGAACACCGTACTCTCCAACTCTCTGGCGTAGATACGGGTAATGTGCCGCATTGCTCGTCGTGATACTTCTTGGATGCCCATCTGCATTGTGGACCTCCCTGGCGGTCTGCGGTGTATCGGGCGATTGCCTGGGCCCTTCTTCCTAGCAGGCACCACAATCTTCACGTCACAAGCCCTGATCAATCCTGCTTGTCTGATCACTTCCACTTGGTATTGCGGCTTCTTAAAACCTCCGAGAGTCTGTAACATACGCCAAAGTTCCGCGGCGTGACCAACTTCCAGATCGACGTAATTGAACTCTCCCTCCATCTGTCACAAGAGTGCTCACGTAAGAACTCGAAAATTTTAAATCGTGACAAGGTAAGGAAAAATTCAGTAAGAGACAAGAAAAGAAAGAATGGGATAAGTCGAGATGTCATTTCTTGTCTTGACAAATTTTTAGCTTTAGAAAATAGGTTTTAACCTTTCTACGACCATTCTAGCTAGGGTTGAGCCTACGGTCAGTATGGCTCTGATACCACCTCTGTCGGGACCCCGAATTTGCAAATCTGGACCCTCTGTGTATTCAAAGACTAGTCCAGAACGCAGCTTAGTGCACACAGTCTTAACATCGGTAAAATATCACAATCATACCACTCGATACTAATAAGGTACTCTATTTAAGTAGTCAAACTGGGTACTCGACCTTATGGTCAAGTTACAAATATACGCCACGCAGGGCGAAACTTATTAAGAGAGAAATAGTAGCAATAAAAATCAAGTAACTCGTGGCGCCATCCAAGATACCACAGTAACCGACCGGGCTCGCTCCTAAGTAGACGGTTCCTCTTGGAGCTCCTCCTCCAAAGCCGGTGTAGTCTCCTCTTCAACTGGTGTTGTATTGTGGCAAGGGTGAGTACTTGGTACTCGACAAGTCATGCACACGCAATGCTAATATACTACATGCATGGCTTAATACAAAGGAATAGCTCAAGGTATATTTGCAAAGAAACAAAGATTTGACAAATAGCATGAGTAGATTCAAAGCAAAGTGGAAACAAGTATAGCATAGATAACTTTTCAAGGAGTTTAATAAACATCTTTCCCATCCTAATCCATATTTCCATCAACATCATTATTAATCCAACCCAACCTTTCAGATCCAAGTTATTTTTGAGAAAATCTAACCCTTGACTGTAATTCCCGAGCGATGTCCAATACCGCGGACACGGCTATTCGAATAGATTCTACACTCTGCAGAGGTTATGCACTTTACCCACAAGATACAGTCAAACACCACAAAGGCGAGTTCCCGTAACAAAGTCTTTCGGAAACTTCTAACAATACAAGTGAGCCTCCCCGGTTGTTGCACACTCACCCTTCCCTTAGCTAAGGCGAAGTTTAGGCCAACCAACCGTTAGATGGGTACCTGGCCTCTGCCCCGGTATGCTCCCCCGTACAACTTACACAAAGGGTGTAGTTGACCTCCTGAGGTCCCACAAGTACGTTATTAGCAACTTAATCAACTAGGTCCGTCCCATTACAGATATGTGGTTGCACGTTAGACCCAGTTCAAAGGCTTGCAAGGTGAAGTCCTTAGGGTGACCAGGGCAAGACTACCCGAAGAACCAAATCAACATCCCTAGTGCCACAACTGGCCCACCTGATCATTCTTACCACATGCCCCGGTCGAAAAACTATTTATCAAACCCCAGTTGATTACCATGCACCACGTGCCATCAACATCACATGATACCTTTCCAAAATAGGTTCAATATATCATTAAGTCAATATTAACATTTGATTGTCCAAAATCATGTCATGAGCACGTAGCAGGTCTAAGCAGTATACTACAACGGTCTAAAACCCATGTTGGCAATTTAATAATGTCCAACTAGTAATCCACAACTAGGGTGACAAGGGGTCATGGCACATATTTAAATAATCAAGGTGTCATACAGCAAATTGGTATTTATCTAATCCCCCATATTTAAATAAAGTATTTTCTAATTGAACTAGCATGCAATAAGCTAAATTAAAATAGGTTTCAAAATAGGATCAACATGGTCAAAGCACAACTTGCCTTCAAAAAGTACTTGTTCTTGGTCTTGAGTTGGATCCTGAGTCAATACTTCTCCTTCGAATCCTTCCGGCACTTCAACGTCTACTCGTAAAGCGTGCAAATAGCAATACACGAATAAACAATAGGCAAAAAGTGTCCAAACATCCAAATAAAATCCATAAACAGAGAGAATATAATTTTATGAATTTTTAGAAACTGGAATCGTCAAATTTGGAGTTAAAATGCAAAAGTTATGATTATTTAAAGTTTAAATAATCAATTAAATAATTTTACAGAGAAAAACTTTAGTCCAAAAATTAAATAAAATTCATATTTAAGTATATCTCAATTTTATACAAATTTAGAAATTTGAATCATTCAAATCGGAGTTGAAACGCAAAAGTTATAAGCGTTTGAAGTTCGAAACAAAATCTGAAATCATTATTTCGAATTAATAAATCATTTTCTTTTTCGAAAATTAATTATTGCGTCAGCGAGGACACGTGGCAGCCTCTGATTGGTCTGCTGACGTCAGCCGGTCCATGGACTTGGTCCACGCTCAGCTCGGGTCTACCGTGGACTCGGTCCACGACTCCACGTGTCGCTGACATGTGGGCCTCACATGTCAGTGTCACGCACGCAATTAACCCGTGCGGTCCAACTTCGGCCGACATGCGGGCCCACCGTGGCGTCGGCGGTGACGCCATGGTGCGGTTCGGTTGTCCCGGCCGACACGCGGGCCCGCGTGTCGAGACACGCGCCACGCGGCGTGGCGTGGCTTGGGTACACGTGGCACAATCTCGGCCGTTGATTTGAAAATCAACGGCCCAGATTGGATCTATGCTTCACGCGTTTGGGGTGAACGCGGTCAATCTGAGCCGTTGGATCTTGATCCAACGGTTGGAAACGATCCTAACCCGTAACGCTATCCACAGTACGGGCGACGTGGCTGATCGTGGGCCGTTGGATCTTGATCCAACGGTCCAGATCTAATCTGGATTCTAGGGTTTGGGGGAGAACGTGGGCTCACCGTGACGGTCGGATCTTGATCCAACGGTTGTGCGAGCTCGGGGGCAGCGCGGGCTCACCGGACGCGAGGACGGTGACCAAGCCGACGGCGCTGCGGGGCCTCTCCGGCGAGATGAGTCCTCCCTTCGGGTGCGCCTTGGCCTGAGGGTCTCGGAACTGGGCTCCAACTCGGCGGAAGACGGCGGACGGCGGCGGGGAGAGAGAGGACTCCGGCGAGCAATTGCAAGGTGACGGTGGCGGATAGGGCTCCGGGAGTTGGGGAAAACGATGCGCACGGGTCAGGCGAACCTCGGGCAACGATCCACGCCTTAAATACCGGCGCGGACGTCGATATTCGCTCGGTTTCCGCGGTAGAGCCGGTACGGGCGACGGAGTCCATCCCGGATACGGCGAGACAACGTGGACGCACGCGGGCCGTCCACGTGGCGCGATCGACGGCCGAGATTGGCTCGGGCGTGGCCGTGCCTAGCGCGGATTGATCCTGACCGTTGGATCTTGATCCAACGGTTCGGATCCATCTGGGTCAGGGTTGGTTCGATCGAGTCAACTGGCTCGGGTCGGACTCGAGTCCGACTCGGGTTCGACTTCGATCGGATGAACAAGATCGACCCGATTGATTTTCCAGCGATTTAATAATTAAAATAATTCCCAGAAATTCATTTAATTCATTAAAAATAGCAAAAGATTCAGAAAAATTCCAGAAAAATTCTGGAAAATATTTTGGATCATTTTGGACTCAAATAAAATATTTCCAGCAAAATTTTATTTGCAAAGTTTAATTCTTTAATTATTTCAAAATGGAATAAATTCAAATAAATTCCAAATAAATCCAAATAAATTCCAGAAAATTCCAAAAATTCACCAAAGTACCAAATCACACATAGATTTAAGAAAAGCAAAATTTTGGGGTGTTACACTTGGTTCGAAAGTAAACTCTGTTGTCCAGATGCTAGTAACAAAAATTAATGAATTTCTTGAAGCAAGTTTGGCATACTAGAAAATTTTCTATCTATTAAAAAAGTTCAAACCATTTTAGAAATTTTTGAAAAATTTTGTGAATAGTCCTAACACATCCATAATGTTCCCATAAAATTTTCAGATAATGATCAACCTTGAAAAATTTTAAAAAAATTCGGACAGTCCTAACCGACAAATTGAAACGACCAAAAAATGATCAAAAACATGTAAAAAAATTTTGAAATTTTTTGTGGATGATCTTGACCCTAAATTCAATCAAATCCAATACACAAAAAATAAAACCCGGCAAAAAAACACAAAATTTCGGCCGAAATCACCGAGATTTCGGCCGAAATCGCCGAGATCTCGCCGAGAAATGCGAGATTTTGAATTTTTTCAAATTTTTTTACCCGGCCGGGATTTTGAATGTCGGAGGGGTCCGAAATCCGAAATCTCGGCCGGGATTTCGGATTTCGGTCCGAAATTTGTATCCATGCGACTATGTGCATGTTGCAGGATAGAAGTAGTAATTAGAGTTGCAAATATTTGCATGTCATGATGTGGTAAAAGGGTAGGGAGAAGAAAGGTCTAGCTAGGTTTTACATATTTCTTAAGCTTATAGTCGATAAGTATCTAAAGATGCATTTTAACCGGGTGACCTGATTCGGAATCTGAAGTCCAACTAACCATGTTCGATGCATTTGCATGAGATGAACAGGCGCAATTATATAAGTTCGGTTCATCCGCTTGTCTTAAATTAAGGTGAAATCTTCCAAGTTAAGCAATCATCAATAATGATCGAGAGTTGGACAAAAAGTGTATGTTCCGTTTGTCTTACAAGTGGATGGCCTACCGAGTACCGGCTGGCCGGCCGGTAATTAATATTCATCCCACAGAATGTGGTTCTAAAGCAGTTGATGGATCGATGCAGCAGCCTCCATTAAGATACAGACATCTAGTTCATAGTTATCCATGATACCTGGCATGTAGATAATATCTATGCAGCCTCATTCTTCAACATTTTTTTTTGCTTTGGAAGTGGCTGCACAGGAGAATTATATATGAGCCCATTAAATTCAATAAGAGATCAGAGTCTAGCTACAAACTTGTGTAATATGACGTTATCAAGGGGAAAGCAAAATATACTGATGTAAGGACTACTTGAAAGAATGTGTGATCATTTTAGCCTTGTTGACATGGGAAGACATCAAATTTAAGCATACATAAGGGGCATGATGTCCCACTATATTCTTGAGGTAAGATAGCGCGCATCATCTCATATGTGTATATATATATATATATATATATATATATATATATATATATATATATATATATATATATATATACACTCCACTTTTCAAAAAATCCATTTACACACTTTAAAACTAGACAAATAACCCTCTAAACTTTGAAAACCAGTTCTAATTAATAACCTGAGTTTTTTTTTTCTCTGTGACCTCCAACTCATCGGCCCTGCTGATGTGTCGATCCCATCACCAAATATGCTAAACTTTTTAAAAGACTAGCTAGTCATTGTTGCCTCGTACCAGTGATCGCCTTTGCCGGGAAGCATATGCATGTATCCTTCAGCCCGCTTGTTGGCGCTTCTTCTTGTATACAAATGATGAGTCAACATGCTAGTGTCAGCTGGAGGCTATATAGGACAAGCCATGCCGGTTTTAGGTTAGGATGTATTTTAAGCTGGTTATCAAAATAAAAGTACTGACTTTTCCATATACATCTGATGAAGCAAAGTTTTAGGTCCTAAATATTGGAAACTATAACAAGAAAAACACCTGTGGGGTATAAGTTGATTAATTCCTTTTGAAAATGGCAGGTCTACATATATCTCACTCAGAGCAAAAGTCGAAGAATAAAGGGATGCTGTCCTTCTCATCAGGTAAGTCTCTGGGTGCTAACTGGAGATATATCAATGATTGATTGACACTATACATCGATTAGGTTGATTGAGTGATTCCCCCATATATGTCTGTTTGTTACAACAAGTTGGCTGTGGAGGTTCTCTTACCGAAAAAGCTAGTCGTGGATGTCGCATATAGAATATATTGATCATTTCTTAACTTACAGTTCTTAATTCTTGCAGATACGTACACAGATGTTGCCAATAAGATAAGGCTGCTACATAGCAGTATAAATTTATGATACCTGAAACATTAACTAGAAATATGTTATTTTTTTGCGAGGAAGAAATATGTTGTTGTCATGAAATACAAATATTTTTTATCACGTTAAATTGAATATTATCAGAGCAGGGGAATTATGAGTTTTAATATATTTTCGTGCAATAGAAATATTTGTCTGTCACATTAAAGAGAATATCAGAGAAGGGAATTCTAGTCACTTTTTAATATTCTACAAAATTAATGGATTCTTCTCAAAAGAAAAGAAAAGGTTAGATATGCGTAGCTAGATTGGTAAAATTTGAACTTTAGAAGATACTCCAGTTGTTGAGCTCGCCAAAAGTTATGGTGGCAATAATTAATTACTTAGTGTCTACCTCAAAGAGCATCTCCGTTCATCGGTTATATGTATCCGGGGCATAATCGACCACCGGAAGGCGATGTGAAAGCTATAGCATATAGCAAGTGTCTTGTATGCCTCACGGCTCACGCTATACCCCTCCGGCCCCCTCCCCGTCGTCTCTAGCAAGCTGGTTAGCACATAGGAATATGGTGACACTACTACAGAACAGTGCATCACAAGCGGTTCGAAACCGCTTTTAGAAGCGGTTTTCGAACCGCTTGTAAGCAACCGGGAGTGATGCCCCGAAGGGCATCACAAGCGGTTCGTACAACCGCTTGTGGTGAGACACCACAAGCGGTTCGAAAGGTGTCCAGGCAGGCTCGGGGGGCCGCCACGTGGGGGATCTTCACAAGCGGTTCGTGTTATAAACCGCTTGTGAAGAAGCTATCTCCACAAGCGGTTGGTATTATGAACCGCTTGTGAAGATGCTGTCTCCAGAAGCGGTTAGTGTTAAAAACCGCTTGTGAAGGTGCTCTCTCCACAAACGGTTGGAGATAATAACCGCTTGTGGAGAGACATTGTTTAATTATTTATTTTTGAGATAATATGCTTTTGAGAAGGGTAGCAATATGAATTTTGACGATAAAAATAAATAAAAATATAAGGTTTGTTATACAATTAAATATATATTAGTCATGCGTACTCATTCAGATAATCACAGATCATTTACACAAAAATATGAACTTAATAGACTAAAACATGGACAAGTTTGATGATCACATGAAATAATGAGCACTTCACAAGTTTGATTTAAACAGAATCAACTTTTACAAGTTTCAAACAATAAAAGGGCGAATCTTGAGCTCATTTAATTCTTGCGTGCATCGCTCTTTATGTCTTTGGTGGACGTTGATGTCAGTTCACCTGTCCTTATAGAAGGACAATCTCTCCAACCCGGTGTGTGGAACTCGCCATTAGGGGATACAACCTCGTCGACAATGAAGCCAATGAGTTGTTCTTTGAGTGCTTCAACTCGGTGCGGCGGGAGCACATCTTGCACATCGATGTTGGGCTGACAACGCGGGAAATTAATAAATCTCTGAGCATGTTATTATAGTATGTGTAAGTATATGTTAAGAAATTGACATGTGCACTCACCTCGGCATCGCTTCTGGGCACATCGCCGTGGCTAATATTTTGCATGTAGTGGCACACATAATAGCCACATAAGTTGTTTCCATCCATCTGTTTTAATACTCGAGTGCTTATTTCGACATTAAATTCATTCTCGAAAACTCCTTGTTGCTTCTTGCGAAATATTGCGAATGCCCTGTGTGATGCGTTATTATGAATAACAATTATATATCAGAGTTCGAATTAGCAAGGTATTTCAATATAATAAGGAAACTATTGTATATATATGTTCTATATACTGCTTAGGACATTAATTATGTATTGATATTGTTCCACGGTCCCTTTTTGAGTCTTGAACAATGATCTTGCTACTATCAAGCTTGATGACCAAAAGGATCCAGTGAAACCTATTCATATATTGCGACATATATATAACTAGCTAGCAGTATTATGAATGCCTTCGAAAAGATAAGTTTATCAATGCCTTGACTGAGAACACATATATATACATACTTGAAGGCGAAGGGCAGAAGTATGTATGGTTTGTAGTGCTGTCCCAAGAATGCATCTACAATGTAATCCTCAACAGCCTTTGGGTTGTGTCCAAAGATGACCTCATTGACAATCTCTGGATCGATGAAGCCCACGTTGAAGATGTTCTGTTTTCTACATCGTTGTATCTCCATTCTACGTAGAAATGGATAAGTTATTAGAGTTGCAATTTTATGGTACAAGAAAGTAAATGGTAAAGTTATGAGCTCGACACTTACAGGCACCAGCAGCTCATGAGAGACACGTTGATGGAGTCGCTCTGGTATAAATTGTACAAGTCTTGGTCGAGCCATATGGTGTTGTCCCCGCGATAGAAATCTTCTTGTGTGAACCTCGAGGGGAACATTTTTCTTTGTTGAGTCGACTCTGTCATGTACCATTGATGAAATTGTCGATCTTGGTTGGCAGGTCCTTTATCTTATTAGGTTCAATTAGCTCCCGGCCAAGCTCATATTGCCATCTAACTTCTGCCATTGGGAGATCACCACTTAATCCAAGAGCAGCAGCTACGGAACCGAGTCCTGCCTCCTTCATGAATCTCTCGAAGTTTCTCCCGATCTTGGACCTTTGATTCCGTTTACTCTTCCGTAGCCTTTTTGTTATGCGTTCATAGTTAGACGGCACAGGAGTGGCTTTGCATGGCATGTCAAGAAGTGTTCCATAACTTTTGGATCAAGTTGTACCTTTGGGTCTGGCTTCTTTGGTGCGAAGTGTGCAGCCATTTCTTTGGAGGTGATCGCGTAATTGTCCTCATCGGTCCTATCATATGCCCTCTTTGGAGGTGATCGCGTCTTTTTCGACCGGCTTGATTTTGCCTTCATTGGAGCAGGTGGTGGAGTACGACTCCTAGGCTTCTTCCTCGGAGGAGATGGTGCAGGCGTGGTCTGTCGTTGTGGAGGAGGCAGCGTTGGAGTAGGCGTCGGTTGTGGTTGTGGAGGAGGCGTGGGTTGTCGTGGAGGAGTCGGTTGTCGTTGTGGAGGAGGCGTGGGTTGTCGTTGTGGGGGAGTCGGTTGTCGTTGTGGAGGAGGCGTGGGTTGTCGTTGTGGAGGAGACAAGCTTCCTCCAGCCGGCTCCGATTGCTGGACATCTGTTGCCGGATATGACACCTCCACACCATCTGGAAATATGATTAACCTTTTTCGCCAGAGGATGATATTGTGGAGGGCCTGCCCAAGCTTGGTAACGCTGCCGCCTCCAAGAATATCGAGTACAAGTTCTTCAAACCCGCTCGGCACCTCCTCCATCGCGACCTTCGAGTAACCCATGGGTATTGGTCTCAGTGGAAGGCTTGGCCCGCCTCCACCGGATATGCCATGCCGTAAGCCACCTTGATGGAGAGGTTGCGCGCATCAACATGTAGCTCACACTGGCGCCGAACCCTTATGCCATCCACGGGATAATGGGCTTGTAAGTCTTCGTCCGCTTGAGGGGCCCTTGGATCTTGCGCCGCTCGCCGCTACCGAGGGGCTGATCGTGGCATCTGGCTGATTGCTCGGACCTGCTCCCTGAAGGCCAGTGAGGGCTATACGCACTTGGTGCGCAACTTGTTGCGCAACTAGGTCGCTAATGCTAGCCTGGGTTGCTCTGAGCTCCTGTTCCAATTGGCGCACTTTATTTGATTCTCTTGTTTTGCTTCTCTCGCGGCTCCTGTACGAATGCGCATCCTTAAGGAAACCGTACTTCCATGGCGTCTTGCCCATACCTCGTGTACGTCCCGGGTGCTCAGGGTTTTGGAGGGCATATGTTAACTCATCATTCTCCCTGTCTACCACAAAGGAGCCTGACTGAGACTCCTCGACGGCTTGTACAATCCTTTGGCCAACATCTTGCACACTAGGTGGCATCACCAAACTGCCATCATCTGCAAGGCTCCCCCCGTGACCCATGAACCAATTGCGCAGGCGCTCTTCCCACAAATAAGTAGCCGGTGTGACGTCCTTGGCCATTAATTCTTCTTCTTTCTTCTCCCATTTCGGTACAGCCTTGAGGTAACCACCGGTGCCGAGATGGTGGTGGTATCTCTTCATCTGTGCATTGGCCTTATTCTTCTGACTTGCAGCCTGGCCTTCAGCTGACAGCTTGTACTCCTCGAATGCTTCCCAGTGATCGGCCAGATTTGGAAATTGGTTGAAGTCAGGTCTTTCTCCCTTCTGCACGTACCTCTTGTTGAGATCTGCCTTCCATGACTGAAATGAGAGTGCCATCTTCTTCAAAGTATATTTCTTGGCCTTGTCTTCGGACCCTTGAGGAAATGTGAAATTTTCCATAATATCTTGCCAGAGCAGGTCCTTAGTAGCTTGAGGAACCTCGGCCCATTTCTTGATGCTAATTGGGACGTGATCCCTTACATGGTAACCGCAAGCGTTGTTGAACGGCGCAACTGCTGAAAGAGGGGCTGCCGGCGTCCCATCATCTTTAAGTTCGGTAATCACATGCTTTGTGGACGGCTTCTTGTTAGGTCCCCGATTCTTGGATTGGTTGCTCGATGTACCAGGCTTAAAATACACAAACATATATATAACATGTCAGAGTGTATTCTAATAATGAATTGCGATTAATTAACATGCCCACGGGAGTTATATTCTTTTGACTATACCTCGGTGTCAACGGTGTCCACGTTCTCGCCGGAACCAGTGTTATCGGCCACGGCCGCATTTGCTAATCACCTCCTCGGCTGCAAAGACCATCGCTGCCGCCTAAGATGGAGTCTAACAAGAACTGCTTCTCCCTCGTTGAAATTTGGGTCACCACGTCTTGGTTCTGCCATCTATCCTAATTCCAAAAAAATATAAATCTAGTATTTTGCTTATATATAATGCAATGCAATGTACATCGAGCACTTAATTAGCTCGTGTTACTTACTACTAGTACTCTAGTATTTTGAGGAATCAAGCTTCTCTAGTATTTTGAGGAATCAAGTTTCTCTAGTCCGATGATCTTGTCGATCTGAGTCTCATTATATGTGTTTGTTGTGTGCAGTCCAAAACGATTTATCGAGTTTGATTACATACACAAATTAGAATGGCACAAGATCAGCCGATCAAATCAGCAAGATTACTCTAAAAGGTGCTCTTGATTGCATAAAATCAATCCAACAGTGAAGAGCTTGTGTATATATTCTCATTTTGCACGCATAAATCGTGAGCGATCTTTTTATTTAAAAAGAAAGAAAAAAGGAATTAATCCATCTGCTGTTGGAACTCACATAGAAATAGTGGGGGGAAAATTAAGGAACACATACAAGCCTTTGCGGCACAACACACCTGTGCCCTTTTCTAGTTTATTTCACTCACTTAGCAGGTTACATTGGACTCATATTTAAGCATACGCACACACCAACTAATGGCCTTGCCGTTCCACGACGTGTGCTCATCTGGCCGCAAGAACCGGACAAGGAATTAGCTAGTGGCCTAAACTAATGGATCTGTATGCAAGCATCCAAGATAAAACACTACAGCACGTCCAAGCAACTTGCCCATGTCCATCACCGCTGCATGCGTCCATGCAAAGCCTGACTGATTCCCAGCCCATTACATGTTACACCAACACATGAACACAACTAGCATGTAACTAATGCAAAAATAACAAGATTAATCTAACATCTGCAAATCGAATTAATGGTGGTGCTAGCAGGTCGGAAAGCAGCCCTATCAAAAGCTTAATATCATGTTTGAAGCCTTGGTAGACTTAGAGCAGTATATCATGTTGAAATGCAACCAAAATAGAAAACAAAATGCATACATGATGATAACATTTATAATTGTATGATAAGAAAGAAATAGTCTATGAATGCCCAAAGAGAGAGCAACAGATTGCAGAACACACATGACTATAACTAATCCATCATTCATACTATAACTAACCCTGTGTGCTGGCATTGGAAACACCCTAAATGGGTTTACCCACATGAAAGTTCATCATACATATACACATGAAAGTTCATCATACACATTCACACATAAATTTATTAACATTGCACTCAACTCATCTACTTGAAAACCTCCAGCATACCCACACCAACTGCATCAAGAAAATGTCTTTTGGGCATTTCACCGAGCACCTTATGGGCACCCAGCAGAGGAGCAGAGGGCGTAGACACGGCTATACCTAGCTCCTCCAGGGTGGGGGCGTCTGCGCTGGCGGAGGCGGCGCGCACGGTGGCGGCCGGAGGCGGCGTCGGCGCGGGAGCAGGGGCGCAGGGCGCGCGGGACTTAGCAAAAATCCGGAGGTGTGACCAAGTGAGAGAGCGCAAGCGATATATAAAGGAAGTCACTTTTACAAGCGGTTCGTAATACGAACCGCTTGTAAAATATTCTACAAGCGGTTTGGACTACGAACCGCTTGTAGAGATAAGTCTCTACAAGCGGTTCGTAGTACAAACCGCTTGTAGAGATATCTTCTACAAGCGGTTCCAATTAATAACCGCTTGTAGAAGATATCTCTACAAGCGGTTTGTACTACGAACCGCTTGTAATATTACCGATGCATAACACTTAAAAGAGTTTGTTGCCTACTCTGGATAACAACAACTCTCCTCTCCCTCTTGGCTAGCGCGGGCACTTGAGTGCGGGTTGTGGCCACGAGGTCTGCAGTTCGACCCCCACTCGTGCCCCGCCGGCCTTTCTTTTTTTTTGTTTGTTGTTTATTTATTTGTTTATTTTTTTTGTTTGTTGTTTATTTATTTGTTTATTTTTTTTGTTTGTTGTTTATTTATTTGTTTATTTTTTTGTTTGTTGTTTATTTATTTGTTTATTGCTTATTTATTTGTTTGTTGTTTCTTTATTTGTTTTATGTTTCTATATTTGTTTGTTGCTTATTTATTTGTTTATTGTTTCTTTATTTCATGAGGTTTATTTCAAATAAACACGTAATGCTTTTTTTTGTTTGTTGTTTATTTATTTGTTTATTTTTTTTGTTTGTTGTTTATTTATTTGTTTATTGCTTATTTATTTGTTTGTTGTTTCTTTCTTTATTTTTTGTTTCTATATGAGGTTTATTTCAAATAAACACGTAATGCAGTAGAAGACACGTCTAAAAATGATCACACAAGTTCAAATAAATAAGTTTATACAGTAGTACTACATTTTAAGTAGTACAATACTATATCTTTACAAGTCTTCCTTCGTTATGATCGTGACGTATGTAAGGAGATTCCACGTCTGTGTCATTCAGGAGGCTCATGTCAACATCCACCGCAAAAGGAGGGAGCTCGTCGAACTGACTATACTCTTCCTCATCTGTGAAGTCCTCAACTCCGACAATCCTTCGTTTACCTTGGAGAACCACGTGTCGCTTTGGCTTATTATTATTATCTTTATGCTTCTTAGGTTTGCTTGACATGTCCATTACATAAAAGACCTGTCTCACATCATTTGCAAGGACGAACGGTTCGCGCCTATAGGCGACTTGCGTGAGGTCTACGGTTGTCATGCCGTATTTGTCGACCTTTACGCCGCCTGAAGTCAGTTTGACCCATTGGCACTTAAATAGAGGGACCTTTAAAGGTCCATAGTCAAGCTCCCATATCTGTTCTATGAAACCATAATATGTGTCCACCTTGCCTTTGTTGTCTTCGGCATCTATACGGACACCACTGTTCTGATTGGTGCTCTTGTTATCCTGGGATCTGGTGTAGAATGTGTAACCATTTATCTCGCACTTTGAATGTCAAGATTTCACTAGATGGTCCCCGTGCCAATCGTTGCAACTGCTCATTGTCCGACCCTTTGAAAAGGATATAGTTTTGTAACCAAGCGCCAAAGAATCCATGTGTTTCAGTTGTTATCCAATCCTCGAGACCTCCCAAATAATTCACGGCGTAGAATACTCTTGTGCTCAACAACATACGGGGCCACCACAGTTGATTGTTTCAAAACAGTGAAATGTGCTTGCTTAAATGTAAGAAGATCATTGCATGCAATTGCTTTCCTTCCTAGTGTCCCTTTTCCCCGTAGCCTCCCCTCATGGCGTGATATAGGGACGCCGATCGGATTTAGATCATTAATGTAATCCACACAAAACTCAATCACCTCCTCTGTCCCATAACCCTCGGCAATGCATCCTTCCGGACGAGAACGGTTACGAACATACTTCTTTAGCACACTCATGTACCTCTCGAAAGGGAACATGTTGTGCAGATACACGGGTCCGAGAATACCTATCTCTTTGACAAGGTGAATAGTGAGATGAACCATAATATCAAAGAATGCAGGAGGAAATATCATCTCAAGACAAACCACACTTTGTACCACGTCGTCCTGTAGCTTACTTAGTTTATCTGGGTCGATGACCTTCTGCGAAATCGCGTTAAAAAAAGAACACAACTTTGTGATTGTCCCCTGCACTCCACTCGGGCGTGATACCTCTCATAGCCACGGGAGCAATCAGGTCATCAACACAAGACAATCATGGGATTTCAGGTGTACGATTTTATTCTCTTTAGTGTTTATGAGTCTCTTTACATTCGATGAGTATCCGGAAGGGACCTTCACACTATTTAGGCACTCTATCATGCTTTTTTTCTCTTCTTTGCTTAGAGTGTAGCTCGCAGGATGTAGGTAATGTTGTCCTTTTTCTCTCTTTTCCAGATGTAGGTCATTCCTCAGTTCCAAGAGTTTAAGGTCCTTCCGAGCTTGCAGTGTATCTTTTGATTTGCCATACATACCTATGTAGCCTAGCAGGTTCAAGCAAACATTCTTCGTGATGTGCATGAAGTCAACTGAGTGACGAACCTCCAAGACTTCCCAATAAGGCAAGTCCCAAAATATTGACTTCTTCTTCCACATTGGTGCCTGACCATCCTCTTTCTGCACAGTTTGCTTCCGTGACCCTTTCCGAATACTACTTTCGGATCCTTTACCATACGTAAGCACATGTGGCCCACTACGATGCCGAGGCCTAGCACGAAGGTCTAGTTGCCCGTTAAATTTCCTCGCACGCCTTCCGCCATCGGTGACTCACAGAAGAAACCTACGGTGACCCATGTACACAACCTTTCGAGAGTTTTTCGTGTACATGCTGTCCGTTTCATCTAAGCATTGGACGCAAGCTCTATATCCTTTGATAGTTAGGCCGGACAGGTTACCGAGAGCAGGCCAGTCGTTGATTGTTACAAATAACAATGCACGTAGGGTGAAATACTCCCTTTTGTACTCATCCCATACCCGTGCACCATCGTCCCACAACGTCACAAGATCTTCAACCAATGGTTTCAGGTAGACATCGATGTCATTTCCAGGTTGCTTGGGGCCTTGGATCAACAACGGCATCATGATGTATTTTCGCTTCATGCATAGCCATGGAGGAATGTTATACATACATAGTGTAACAAAGCCAGGTGCTATGGCTGCCGCTCAACTCTCCGAAGGATTCATCCCATCAAGATTCAACCCAAACCTTATGTTTCTCACCTCTTGTGCGAAGTCTGGGTACGTCCGATCGACTTTTCTCCACTGTGAGCCATCTGCAGGGTGTCTAAGCATACCGTCGTCCTTACGCTCTTCTTTGTGCCAACGCATCATCTGGGCATGCGCTTTGTTAGCAAACATACGCTTTAATCGGGGAATCACAAGGAAATACCACAACACTTTAGCAGGAGGTCTCTTCTTCTTACGCTCCCCATCTATTTCACCTGGATCGTCACGCTTCACCTTATACCGTGATTCTTTGCACACTGGACAAACATCCAAATTGGCATACGCATTGCGATACAGGATACAATCGCTAGGACATGCGTGTATCTTTTGTACTTTCAATCCCAAAGGACAGACGACTTCCTTTGCTTCATATGTAGATTCGGGCAGAGTGTTATCTTTTGGAAGCAACTTCTTTATGAATGATAACAACTCATCGAATCCCTTGTCTGACACACCATTTGTGGCCTTCCATTGCATAAGTTCCAGTGTGGTACGCAACTTTTTGTGGTTCTGCCCACAGTTTGGGTACAAAGGAGTTCTGTGGTCCTCTAACATGCGCTGAAACTTCTCGAACTGTTTTTCATTTGTGTAGTCTCCCTCTCCGTCACGCAGCATCTGGTCCAGCTCATCATCACCAAAGTCAGTGAGTGTATCTCCCGCGGAATAGCATTGCGATATTCCATCCGGGATATTGTTGAATCCCTCTTCTTCTTCCTCGTCTTCTTTATCGTCTTCCTGGATAATCACCTCTACTTCGCCATGGTTGGTCCAACAGGTGTAGTTTGACATGAAACCTCTCATAATCAAATGGTTCATAACCTGCCATCGCTGTGAGTGCTCCTTCTCGTTCTTGCAATCTACGCACGGACAACATATGAAGTCGCTGGAGGCGAGAATGTAATGGCCGCATCGAGAAAAGCCTGCACGCCATCAATGAACTCTCTCGAGCGACGGTCCGCATTGTACATCCATTGCCGGTTCATCTACACCAAGTTATAATTTCATATAATTTTTTCTTCTCCAAGAAAAACAACCCCACCTACACCTTCATGCAATTAAAAATCTACCTTTCTAATTATTATTTTTATCCCTTTCTACCATTCTAATTATTTTTTTATCCTTCACATGTTTTCCTATTTTATTTTATACACTACTAATTACTTCATTGGAATGTCATATTTTGAACTAGATCTTCACCATACATCTTCATACCATAACAAAAACAAGCATACAAAATAAATTTTAGGGAACAACTCCCTACAATTGATCATGGCCTTACCTAATATGTTCTAGAGTGACCTAGCAAAGCAACACATTTCAACAAGAATAAATCATGATTTCTCCACATCCAATGCATAAAAAACAGCAATATGTAGGTGAGAAAGATGCTAACATGCTCTTACTGACCTTGAAACACTTAATTTGAAGCTAAATCACCAGCAATTTGAAAATTCAAAATTTGGACAGCACCTCCCCGGAAGAACAGTGCTTCGCCCTTCTCTGTTCACGACTGTTGGCTCGGGGAGGACGAAGAAGTTTAAATGCGCTGGGCGGGAGGCTTGTACAAGCGGTTTGACACACAAACCGCTTCTGAAAGTTCAGTTCTAGAAGCGGTTCGTGTGACAAACCGCTTCTGAATTTTCAGAAACGGTTTGAAAAACGAACCGCTTCTAAAGTCATGAGTTCAGAAGCGGTTTGATACTCGAACCGCTGCTAAATATAAATCTTCACAAGCGGTTGGGATTTCAAACCGCTTGTGATACTCTAGAAGCGGTTTGGAAAACGAAACGCTTGTGGTGGTCGCTCAACACAAGCGGTTGGTGTTACCAACCGCTTCTGAAGACCCCCTCTCGCCCGTTGCTCACGAACCGCTTCTGGTGCGAAGGCCAGAAGCGGTTCGCACCTAACCGCTTGTAATAGACCGTTTGTGATGCCTAGTTCTGTAGTAGTGTGACCCAATTGATGTAGTCATATGCTGTAGACCAATGAGAGTGCACACGATTGTAAGGCAAACACAACATATACGTGGTAATTACCAGAGTAACACTCTTATGTACTTAACATCGATATCTCTTTACTTCAGGCCTAAGTGCAAAAATGTCATCCGACAGAGATCAATGGGGCTGCAAGATTATGGTTTGTTGTACGTAGTTTTTTATTAAATTAATTCGTAAGTAAGTCGGTACGTAGGAGCGACAAATTTCAGTGGCAATGCTGTAGATGTGGTCGTATTGGGGGCATGACAGAATAAATTACTAGTACACAAAGGTTTATATTAGACACCTTATCACATAAGGTTTATCAAAATGATGAGGAACATCACTGACGGTTCTATAGTGCAATCGTCAGTGAAAACACCACAAATAGTTCTATTTACAAACCGTCTATGATATTCGGTAATATCACAGATAGTTTTATTATAAAACCGACTATGATTACTCCTGTAGATATCATAGATAGTTCCAGCTACAAACCGTCTATGATACGAATGAGACCTATATAAACAACCAAAGTCCTCGCATAGACCTTAACACTTAGCGCGTTTCACCTCCCCCAAACCCTAGCCCTCCGTCATCCTCTTCCTCAGCGATCTCCTCATTCCCCCGACCCTGCTCTAACTCCTCCCCACCGATCCGGCCCTGATCCAGACTCCTCCCTATTAGCCACGCTGCCTCACGGATCCCCGCTGGCCATGCCGCCTCCTCCCCAGCTCGCGGCGACTTCTCCCCGATGGCCCTGCTCTCGACTCCTCCCACTAGTGCAGGAGAGCTCATCATAGACGGTTCACAAACCTCATCATAGACGGTTTTGCGAACTGTCTGTAAAAATGAGTCAGCGATGAAAGAAATCATCACACACGGATTTTCAACCGTTTGTGCAAATATATATCACAGACGATTCTAAATAGGAAATGCATGTGATGAGAGAATATCACAGACGGTTCATATTTAGAACCGTCTGTGATATAAGAATTATCACAAATAGTTCTAAATATGAACCGTCTGTGATGTGTTTGTCAGAGGCCAAGATCTGCTGGGGGAGCTCATCGGAGGAGGAGGATGACAACGAAGACGTCATCGACGATGACGACAGCCCCCCGCGCGACGGCATTTACTCTCATGCGGCGCATTTACGAGTGGTGGTATCCGTGATCGCGCCACTGGTCACCTGCCACCCGCCACTATATATGTATATTATATATATATATTGTAATTAATATGTTGTTTTATGTTATTAACTATTGTTATTAATATAATGTTTTACTTTCTATTTTCGTGTCTTTAGTTGGTTTAGGCTTCTTTATTTCTTTATGTGCAGAAAAATAAGATTGTCTAGAACCGACGGGGTAGTGAAAAATATACTGTGATCTATTTCAATAAAATCATCATGCAATAAATCAACAAAACTCAAAGTCATTTTGTGTTCCCCTTCTAACTTACCTATGCAATGCTTTAGTTAATACATGATAATGCATACGTAATGCAATGATTTTTCTATCTATCAATAACTGCATTGCATTGCTCGGTCAATGTGATGAAGTCCATAATGAGCCAAACTAGTATTTGCGGCCTTTGACTCACCTCTGGTTTCACCTTCGCGAGCCGAAGTAATTAATTCTGTGATTTTAGACTAAAACGTCCTCTATCATTTGCCACTGAAGATCAAAAAAGAAATGTGAGTGATCACTGACGGTTATAAACACAAACCGTCTGTGATTATATCACAGATGGTTTTATTATAAAACCGTTTGTGATATTGGTTTACATCACAGATGGGTATAATATAAAACCGTCTATGATATTGTTTATATCACATACACGTATAATTAAAAACCGTCTATGATAGGTACACTAACGGTTGGACTATAGAACCGTCAGTGATGTTCTATATCACAGACGATTTTTGAAGACCGTCTGTGATGGTGCGTCTGATATAAGCCTTTGTGTACTAGTGTCCCCACCTATGGGCGCCCGGGGGTGGCGGTACAGATCCTTACTATTGCGTTGGACTGGAAGTGGCACCCATATTTTGCTCAAGTGTATGCTCACTGTCCTCAACCAGTCCCGTACATAGATGTTAATCAAATGGTCCTCACTCAACCAAACAAGAACCATCTGATCCCATCGTACACACTTACTCATCCAAGAAGGTTCTATCCACTTTCCAGAAACCATACTGGGATTGAGGTCAATCATTTGGGCACAACACACGCCGCCCATCTCAGAACCTTAGCAAATAAGGAACAACGCCCGCTCATGTTCGCGCGTGAAGCGATTGAAAACAATTCCGAGCACCCAGATATGTGTCTAGTGCTAGTTTCCAGGATCAAACGCCTAGCACCCACATATCTAGCATTCGAGATGCTGCATATCACATACACAAGTACTTGACATAAAAGTAAGCTAGTTCTATTACAACTTACTTAATATTACAAGTTTGTGGCCGATCGGCCAAATACAACTTAACAGAAACAAATAGCAGCAAAAAGTAGCAAAAGACCAACAACGACAACGGTGTGCCTTCCATAACCCATAGGCAAACGACTGGGTAAAGGGTCCTAGTTAACTATTCAAGAAATTGCCTGACCCCGGTTCATGGTAAGTGTCGTCGGGGATATCTTCATTACCTCCTTCAGTACCTTCGGCTAACATTTTTATCTAGAGCAAACGGTGAGTACACGTATGTACTTGCAAGACTTTAGTGTATGGAAGTAATAATAAATGCAAGCTACATCAAAGAAATATGTTTCTACACTAAGTGCAATTTGCATGAAGCATGATTTATTTGTAATAGAATAGTACTTTCAAAATAATTTGGAATTTAAAAGAGCACTTGATAAGAAAGTAACAACAGTATAAATATCATATAACCATCAACCCACATTCCAGTATAAAAATCATATATCCATCAATCCATATTATATCCAACAGGACTATCACATCCAATCTTCGTACCATTTCACCAATTCATCATTCTGATGAAACATTTCCATTTCACATACCACCATTTTCCTTACCACCATTTCACATACCATTCCACATGCCATTTTACCAAACCAGCATTTTTCTAAAAGAATTTGCAAAACCAAAAATCAAAAGTCCATGACATTATATTTTGAGCTGCTCTTGACCGTGAGCACGGCTAGTCGATTAGGTTTAACCTCTGCAGAGAGGGTACAGTTTACCCACACGACATGTCCAAGCAATCATATCAACCATGCCATGCGGTACTCACCGTACTCGTTTTGCTGGACCGCGAGGAAACTTTTCCAAAGATTGGAGTTTACCCATTGCACCAGCCCAGTAATGTGCGTCCCTTGCTATGGCAGCAGGGATCACTAGCCGTACCCTCTGTGCTCACGATGGTCTCGCAACGCATTGCTGTCGGGACCCCGAATTTGCAAATCCGGACCCTCTGTGTATTCAGCACTAGTCCAGGAACGCGCTAGTGCACACAGTCTTAACATCGGTAAATATCACAATCATACCAATCGATAATATCGAAGTACTTTATTTAAATAACCAAAGTGGTTACTCGACCTTATGGCCAAGTTACAAGTATATGCCGTGCAAGGCGAAACTTATTAAAAGAGAAATAACAAAGAATGAAAATCAAATAAACTTCGTGGCGCCATCCAAGATACCACAGCAACCGATCGCTCGCATCCCTAAGTAGACGGGTCCTCTTGGAACTCCTCCTCCGAAATCGGGCGTAGTCTCCTCTTCAACTGGTATTGTGTTGAGGCAAGGGTGAGTACTTGGTACTCAAGAAGTCATGCACAGAATGCAAGCTAATATACTATATGCATGGCTTGGTACAAAGGAATAGCTCAAGGTATATTTGCAAGAAATGTACTTTTGACAAGTAATAAAAGTAGATTCGAAAGCGAGAAATAAGTAAAGCATAAATAACTTTTCAAGAAGTTTAACAAACATTTTTCCCATCCTAAACCACATTTCCATCATCTTCCTTGTTAAACCAACCCAACTTTTCAAATCCAAGTTATTTTCAGAAAATCTAACCCTTGACTGTAATTCCGAGCATTGTCCAAGATCGTGGACTCGGCTATTCAAATAGATTCTACACTCTGCAGAGGTTATGCACTTTACCCACAAGATACAAACAAACACCACAAAGGCGAAGTTCCAGTAACAAAGCCTTTCTAAGCCTCAAACAACACAGGTGGTCCTCTCCTGGTTCGTGCTCTACACCATCCCTTCCCTTAGCTAAGGCGAAGTATGGGACCAACACACCGTTAGATGGGTATCCGCCACGCCCACGATACGCTCCCCGCACAATCACACAAACGGTGTAATCGACACCCTGAGGCTCCACAAGTGAGTCCTTAGCAACTTAGTCAACTAGGGCCGTCCCATTCCAGCCATGTGGTTGCAAGTATGACCCAGTTCAAAGGCTTGCAAGGTTAAGTCCTTAGAGTGACCAGGGCAAGACTCCCCGAAGAACCAAATCAACATCCCCAATGCCACAACCGCCCACCTGATTACTCTTGCCACATGCCCCGCCGAAATCATTTATCAAACCCCAGTTGATTACCATGCACCACGTGCCATCAACATCACATGATACTTTTCCAAAACAGGTTCAATATATCATTAAGTCAATATTAGCATTTGATTATCCAAAATCATGTCATGAGCACGTAGCAGGTCTAAGCAGTATACTACAACGATCTAAACCCATGTTGGCAATTTAATAATGTCCAACTAGTAAACCACAACTAGGGTGACAAAGGGTCATGGCACATACTTAAATAATCAAGGTGTCATACAGCAAATTGGTGTTTATCTAACCCCCATGTGCAAACAAAGTATCTTCCTATTTGAACTAGCATGCAATAGTTTAAATCAAAATAGATTTCGAAATAGGATCAATATGGTCAAAGCACAACTTGCCTTCAAAAAGTACTTGTTCTTGGTCTTGGGTTGGATCCTGAGCCAACACTTCTCCTTCGAATCCTTCCGGCACTTCAACGTCTACTCGTAAAGCGTGCAAATAGCAAATACACAAATAAACACTATGCAAAAAGATCCCAAAACTCCAAATAAAATCCATAAACAGAGAGAACATAATTTTGTGGATTTTTAGAAACTGGAATCGTCAAATTTGGAGTTAAAACGCAAAAGTTATGATTTATTAAAGTTTAAATAATCAATTAAATAATATTACAGAGAAAAACTTTAGTCCAAAAATTAAATAAAATTCATATTTTAGTAGATCTGAATTTTATACAAATTTAGAAATTTGAATCACTCAAATCGGAGTTGAAACGCAAAAGTTATAAGCGTTTGAAGTTTGAATCTAAATTTGAATCAATATTTCGAATTAATAAATCATTTTCTTTCGAAATTAATTATTGCGCCAAGATGGACACGTGGCAGCCTCGATTGGTTGGTCGACGCCAGCCGGTCCATGGGCTCGGTCCACGCCGGCTCGGGTCCACCGTGGACTCGGCCCACGACTCCACGTGAGACCCGACATGTGGGACCACTCGGGTGACGTCATCGCCGACGGCGTCGGCGGGGCTCACCACTGGCGGCAGTGGGACCCACCGTGACGTCATGGGTGACGTCGGCGCTTGGCGGGTCGACCATCGACATGCGGGCCCTCGACACGCGGGCCTCGCGTGTCGGCGTCTGCCACACGCGCTGCGTGGGCGGCCGACCGCGTCGGTCCAACTTCCCGACACGTGGCGCAATCACGACCGCTGATTTGAAATTCAACGGCGCGGATTAGATCCAGGGTTAACACGTTAAACTACTCGATGATCGTGGGGCCGCTCGATCTAGATCGGACGGTCCGGATCTAATCCTATAATAGCAATCGCTACAAGACGCGTGGCGATTGTGAACCGCTGGATCTTGATCCAACGGTCCGCATCTAATCGGGTCTCTAGGGTTTGGGAAAACACGTGAACTCACCGTTGCCGTCCGATCTGGATCCAACGGTGCACGAAGCTCGGGGACGGCGATGGCACGCGGCGGCGCTGGCTTGACCGGAGACGAAGACGACGACCTCCCGTGCGGCGTTTCCGTGCAACTCCGGCGTGAAGGCTGGCACTCCCAGGCGCGGCGCGACACGGCGATCTCCGTTCTGGGCTTGATGGCGTCGGAGAACGGCGGAGGCGGCGGGGATCAACGAAAAACCGCGGCGGAAGACTCCCTCTACTCCGGCGAGCAATAACGGCGAGACGGTGGGGATCCTAGCGGCGCGAGCTAGGGTTTCGGAACCGGCGTGGGATGGCGATCCTCGGGGTGTGATCCGGGCATTAAATAGCCCCGGGAGGCGTGCTCAGGGCGGAACCCTAGTCGGTCACGGCGGCGCTCTCACCGGCGGAGTCCGGCTCGGACACGACGGGGAAGACGGCACGGGAACCGTCCACGCGGCACGATCGACGGCCACGATCGCACGGGCGCGATCGGATCCGGGCGATTCACGGCTCGAACCAGACGGCGGATCTCACCGCTGGATCTTGATCCAACGGTTGGGATTGATTAGGGTTAGAGTGGGTTCTGGCCGAGTCACGTGGCTCGGTCGGACTCGAACTCGAAGTCCGACTCGGGCTCGGTCGGATGAACAAGATTGACCCGAGTTTGATTTTCCAGCGATTTAATATTTAAAATAATTCCCAGTAATTCATTTAATTCATTAAAAATAGCAAATGACTCAGAAAAATTCCAGAAAAATTCTGGAAAATACTTTGAATCATTTTGGACTCAAATAAAATATTTCCAACAAAAATTTATTTGCAAAATTAAATTCTTCAATTATTTCAAAATGGAATAAATTCAAATAAATTCCAAATAAATCCAAATAAATTCCAGAAAATTCCAAAAATTCACCAAAGTGCCAAATCACACATGAATTTAGGAAAAGTAAAATTTTGGGGTGTTACAATTGCCCTCGCCCTTCCCCATAACAAGGCATTCATAGTTGTATTGGCATACACAGACCCCAACGCCTCGATGAGGGAGTACCTAGAACAACACCGTTTACTCGGAGTGTCCATACTAGCACATGTGGTTGCACAAATTGACTTAGTTGATAGCATCAATTTTGATCCTTAGGGGGACTCATGCGAGATCTTCCTCTGGATACATGCAAGTCCATCCTTTGTATCATACAAGTCCATCCCTTGCACGTCAAGTCATAACACATCCGCCCGTGTCTAAATCACACCATTTTTCTTTGTTTTCCTTTTTTTTTACCAAAATAACCACCTTTAACAATGTTTGAACACAAATCGAGATCTTGATTAGGTCGTATCCTTAATCTGTTAATTTCTGCATCATGGCTAAGAATGTGCAGTTCTTACTCATTTAATACTCATTAGACCTTTCATCAAAAGTCTAAACCTAACTTAAGGTTCATCAAGGTTCTCACGTGTAACATCCCAAAATTTTTTTTAATATAATTAGTGTGTTTTTGGGATTATTTGGAACTTTTCGGAATTTATTTGAAATCCTCGAGGTTAATTTGACCTCAAGCCCTATTGAACTATTCGCATTAAATAAATGTAACATCCCAAAATTTGGGTTTTCAAAAAAATTTTGGTTTAGTTTAGCTTCCCAAAAATTTCGGTTGATTTTCTCGCGTTAATAAAGCTCGATTTGAATTTTGTAAAATATAAAACAATTTAATTTGAATATTTTATACTTCAAATAAAAGGAATTTACTTTTATTTGGGTTCCCTGTCGTCTAAGGAATTTTTCTGTAATTTTTTAAATTTTTCGGAGCTCGTTTGCTATTTATTGGATTTATTTGGAATTAATTTAAAACTACGCCTCTCATTTGAATTAATTAATTATTTGGAAATTTTATATAAAGTTTTATTGCAAATATTTTATTTGAGTTTAAAATATCTCAAAATATTTTCTAGAATTTTTCTAGTTTTTTTAGTGCCCTAAATAATTAGTTTTATTTTTCTGTATTTATTTTAATTCAAAAATCCTTGGAAATTCCGATTTGGCTGTTGGGCCAAATCCTCCTCCCTCCTCCTGCGCACGGCTTATCCGGCCGCTCCCCTCCACGCGCTAGCGCCTGGGCCGAAACCAGCCGGCCGGCCCACCTTCTCACCTCGTAGTCGCGCGCGCGATGGGCCGCCTCGTGCTGGACCGACCGCACCAGGCCTAGGCCGCACGCTGCCTCCACACGCCCAGGCCTCGTCGCCCGTCTCGCCCCAGCCCTCCGATCGTGATCTGAGCGCTCACAGTGTGCCACGTCACCCTGATTTCCGAAACGCACACCAAGTGCTCGATATAATGCCTGTGAGACCCATTTTCGTGTTTTCTTGATTCTTTCTTGCCCTAGACGCCACCCTAACACCATGTAGACCTCCCATGGCATCTCCCACGCAGATGCCACCCCATGGATCTCCTCCAAACCCGAGAAATCCATCCCTCAGCCTCCGAACGTCGCCCGACGACAACCGAACTTTGGAGCCGCGTCCCGGGTAGCTCGTAGACTCTTTTCAAGATCCGTCTTCGCCACGGTGTGCTCCTAGGTACCATCTATCTACCCTCCAAATTTCCTCCAATTTGGCCTAGGGAATCAAAAGTTATGGCCATTTCAATATCGAATCTTGCCGAGGCCATAACTCCCTCAATTTTTCGAGTTAGGTGCTGAAATGTTTTGTGTAGACTCCTGGGGATGTCATCTACATGATGCACATCTTGACTCATGGTTTTGCTCTTTGGATTTTTCGCAGAAAAATATTTTCTCCGATCAAACTGCGTTTTAGACAGCGACAATCATCATCGCGCGTTCCCTGCTGTTCCAGAAGGTAATTCTTTGAACCACCTGAGTCACGGTGTGCCTCTTGGTACCATCTAGCTCTCGGCCAAATTTCGTTAAGTTCCGATAATTATTCTAGAAGTTATGGCAATCCAAAGTTTAGATTCGAAACCCATTAATCGACAGTTTGTGATCAATCCGGAGGGGTGCTGCAAAATCCACCTATACCGTTGAGTTTGTCTCGCCGCGTTCTATGTGGTGGACATTCCCCCTTTTCCATCCCGTCCTCCAAAATTTTTTATATATTTAGGCCACCGTTTAGCCATCGCCGCGCGTCGCCTTTTGACGCCGGCTATTTTAGTTCGCTCCAGTCATGTTGTCGCGTCCGGTGGATTATCATGTACTGTTTTGGATCATCCTTAGAATTCTTTTGGTCTCCGTTTGCCGTCGAAGCCCGATTTCGGCTTAAAATCGTTGTCTTTGACCTAGCCGTTGCCACCGGTTCGCATATCGGTTAGCCATCCTTGGTAGCGTTTTATCGCGGCCATGTCGTTGCACCGACGGTCGCTACCTTGTTTCATGAGTATCCTATCATTGTTTGACCTCCGCCGTTAACGTTCCACCGTTAACGTTCGCCGTTAACATTGCCGTTAACGTTCTTGCAAATCCGGACCCTCTGTGTATTCAGCACTAGTCCAGGAACACGCTAGTGCACACAGTCTCAACATCGATAAATATCACAATCATACTCAACGAAATAATAAGGTACTTTAAGTAGTTAACAAGCTAGTTGCTCGACCTTAAGGTTAAGTTACAAATGTACGCCACGCAGGGCGAAAACTTAATAAAAGAGAAATAACAGCAGCGGAAAATAAGATAACTTCGTGGCGCCATCCAGTATACCACAGGCAACTGACTGGGCTCGCTCCCTAGTTAGACGATTCCTCTTGGAGCTCCTCCTCCAAAGCTGGTGTAGACTCTTCTTCAACTGGTGTTGTATTGTGGCAAGGGTGAGTACTTGGTACTCAACAAGTCATGCACAGAATGCAAACTAATATACTACATGCATGGCTTAGTACAAAGGAATAGCTCAGGGTATAATTGCAGTAAAACAGCATTTGACAAGTAACATAAGTAGATTCAAAAGCAGTAGAAACAAGTATAAGATCATTAACTTTTCCAGGAGTTGAATAAACACCTTTCCCTTCCCTAATCCACATTTCCATCAACGACATTATTAAACCAAACAAAACCTTTCAAGTCCAAGTTATTTTCAAGAAAGTCTAACCCTTGACTGTAATTCTTGAGCAATGTCCAATGCCGCGGACACGGCTATTCGAATAGATTTTACACTCTGAAGAGGTCATGCACTTTACCCACAAGATACAGTCAAACACCACAGAGGCGAGTGTCCGTAACAAAGTCTTTCAGAAACTTCTAACAGCACAAATGGTCCTCCCCGGTGATTGCTGTCAAGGCCCTGAATTTCAAAGTTTCTGGGAAGTCCGGAGTATCCGGATTTAATGTCCGGAATGTCCGGATACAACCCGGAGTATCCGGATAAAACCTCCGGAGTTTCCGGCCTGGGTCCAACCGAACGCCTTAACCCGGAGTGTCCGGGTTAAATGTCCGGAGTATCCAGGTTAGTCAACCGAATACCCCAACCTGGAGTGTCCGGATTTGTCGGGGTGAGAATATAAGTGTCCGTTTTCTTGGCTCCCTACCACATTTCTCTTCCCACCCATTTGCTCTCCTCTACTCCTGCGACTCCTCCACCCCGAGCTCCACTCCTGTGACTCCCCACCGACCGGTGAATCTCCGTGGCTCCTCCCCGGCGTCCTCAAGCTCCTCCCCAAGCCGATGTTCTCCTTCTTCTACCCGGCTACTCCTTCCTCTTCCTCCTCCTCGAAGGTAAGGTCCCTTCCAGGAGTTGATTCGTGGGTTTCTTGGATTCTAGGGCCATCCATGGTGGGGTTAGGGTTTGGATTTAGAATTGGGAGTTGGGGATGAACTTTGGAGTTCTAGGGTTTTGAGGTGTGGTGATTCTTGGGTTGGATTTGGGACTTGGGTTGGTGAATGTGGGTGCTAGGGTGGTAGATCGGGTGGCAATGGTGCCATCCCGAGAGCTAAAATAGGTTTGGTTGGGGTTTACTCTAGCTAGCACCGTTTTCTCGAGGTTTGGGCTAGCTCGAAGCTTCTCCGACCGTGCAAGGTGTAGAAAAGTCGTAGATCGGGTCGTTGTGAAGCCGTAGAGAGTGGTAGGACTTCCATCCCTAGGTCGTGATGGACCAAATGCTCCTGGTCCGGAGTATCCGGACAAAAGGCCCGGAGTGTCCGGATTATCCGGACTGTCCGGATAAATTATCCGGACTATCCTGACCGGGCCGGGTTCTGTCTCTCGCGGGATTCCGCCGCTTGAGCTATTACTTGGGGATTTTACAATTGTACTTCATTCATATGCATTGCATGCATCTTATTTATGCATTGTACCCGTGTAGAGAGCGATCCCGTGGGACATGACTCCGCGGTGACTGAGGGTGCTACCGAAGAGCCAGCTACCACCGACCCGCAAGCAGAAGAACAAGGCAAGCACCTATGCATCTTGAACCCTGTGTAACTATATTTTTGCGAATCAATGGCTTAATTGTGAATTACGTATTGCATTAGGAATTGAATTGTGGGATAGGATTAGATCCTAATTGTTGCACATACCCTCCTTCATACTTGTCGAACACCTCCGTTGAAGCTAGATTATGGGTATTAATTGTGTCATTCTTAGTATGCTTAGAAGTCGGGTTGGGCCAAGTGGTGGAGGGTTCCACCGCTTGAGATTATTTACTTCACAAGTATTGGGTTGCAATGGGTTACTTATGAGAAATTGAATGGTTGAAATTGGAGACCGGGTGGGAGAGTTGGACGTTTGGGTAAGGAGACCCAAATGTGGTAGTCCCGCCTGAGTCAGCTAAGGACCGATCCGATGTTTAACTGTGGCTGAGCACCATTAGGTTGATCGCATGCCCGATTATGGTACGGTAAGCCGCTCTTTCATCGCATGCCGTTCGATGAGCCATGCCCTCATGCGGTTGGACATGGTTGAGGGCGAGGCCTAGGTCGACTCTCGAGTGCTAAGCCGGGCTTGGGCCGCTCGACGGGGTGCTAGGTTTTCGGGCCGCATGAAAATGCCTCAACGAATGGGTATGGATGGGAGGGGGTCGACATGAGGTTCCTTGGTGGCACATGTCGTGTGATCAATGCTTCCCTGCAGGGTTAATTAAGCGATTCGAATTGCCGCGCTCTCGGATATGAGCACGTTTGGTCAGCTGTTACTACACGTAGTAATAACTTGAACTGAAGTTCGCCGTTGGGCTTGAGCTCGAAATGAATGTGGAATAATTGTTGTGAATTGTTAGATGTTAACTTCATTTAGTGGTAGACACTGTTACAACCGCATTAAAATTGTGAATTGAGTAGTTCGAGTAACTAAACAACAAATGATAAGCAATTCAGCAACAGTTTACTTTGAGCCTATTCCTTGCTACATCCAAATGCATATCCTTTTGGAGTCGGTCATATATGGACCACGGGTAAGACTTGCGAGTACCTTCTGTACTCAGGCTTCTGCTTTTGTGGTTCTGCAGGTGAGGATCCAGCGGGGTGTGAGTTTTGCCCCTACTATCTGTCGGTGACCGGGCGGGGCACCGAGTAGAGGCTGTCGACGCGTGTGCGCCCGAAAGTGTTCAGGGCATGACACTTCCGGAGGAGTTTTACTTTTGTTATATCGGATAGGGTTGGATCTTTTGGTTGTACAGCTACGCTTGTGTTTTGTAATGCCAGTTCGCTCTCTTTCGTTTTGTCTTGTGGGTGCGTTTGTTTGGTCGTTCTTTGGGCTTCCATGTGCCGTGTTGTGTGTTTTGTTGCTTCCGCGATTCTTGCGCCTCTGGTAGTGAAGTTTGGGGGCTCGATGCCCCTTTGTGCGAATTGAGTTTTGATATGGCTTTGGGAACCGGTATGTGGAGATCCTAGGCGAGTTTTGGATCGCATACCGGGGGAATACCGGGATGGTTGTCGAATTGTTTGGATGTCCTTAGAGTTGTCTCGATTGGGCTTGGGTGTTAGCACCGAGATCACCTCCGGTGATTTGTTGCTAGGATCCAAATCCGATGGGAGCAACTGTTCATCCAACAACTCGAGGACAATCTGGGCGGCTCCTCTCAATTGCACACTAACCCTTCCCTTAGCGAAGGCGAAGTTTAGGCCAATCCACCGTTAGATGGGTACCTGGCCGCAGCCCCAGTATGCTCCCCCGTACAACTACACAAAAGGTATAATTGACACCCCGAGGTCCCACAGGTACGTTATTAGCAACATAATCAACTAGGTCCATCCCATTACAGACATGAGGTTGCACGTTTGACTCAGTTCAAAGGCTTGCAAGGTTAAGTCCTTAGGGTGACCAGGGCAGGACTACCCGAAGAACCAAATCAACGTTCTCGGTGCCACAACAGGCCCACCTGATCATTCTTGCCACATGCCCCGGTCGAAAACTATTTATCAAACCCCAGTTGATTACCATGCACCACGTGCCATCGACAAACACAACACATGATACTTCTTCAAAACAGGTTCAATATCTCATTAAGTCAATATTAGCATTTGATTGTCCAAAGCATTTCACGTGGCAAAGCTAAGCATACTACATCGGTCTAACTACCTATGTTGGCAATTTAATAATGTCCAACTAATAATCCACAACTAGGGTGACAAGGGGTCATGGCACATATTTAATTAACCAAGGTGTCATACAGCAATTTGGCATTTATCTAATTTCACATAATTAAATAAAGCATTTTCTAATTTAAATTAGCATGCAATAATTAAAATCAAATTAATTTCAAAAATGGGATCAATATGGTCAAAGCATAACTTGCCTTCAAAGAGTACTTGTCCTTGGTCTTGAGCTGGCTCCTGGGTCAACACTTCACCTTCAAAGCCTTCGGGCACTTCAACGTCTACTCATAAAGCGTGCAAATAGCAATAAATAAATAAACAGTATACAAAAAGTGTCCAAACATCCAAATGTAACAGAGAGAGCATAATTTTATAAATTTTTAGAAACTGGAATCGTCCAAATCGGAGTTAAAATGCAAAAGTTGTAATCGTTTGAAGTTTAAAGAAAACATTAATTAAATATAAACAGAGAAATATTCATAATCAAAAATTAATTAAAATTCATATTTGAGTAGGTCTCATTTTTATGAAAATTTAGAAATTTGAACCACCCAAATTGGAGTTTAAACACAAAAGTTATAAGCGTTTGAAGTTTGAATCTATATTTAAAATCAATAAACCGAATTTAATAAATAATTTCATTTTCGGAAAATGATTTATTGCGTTAGCATGACACGTGGACCAATCAGAGGCTGCCACGTCGCCTCGGGTCCATGGACCCGGCGCACGGTTCGGCTCGGTCCACCGTGGACCCGGTCCACGGCACGTGTGCCTCGGCAGCGGGCCCCTCGGTGACGCCGCGATGACGTCGGCCAAGCGGCTCGGCCGAGGGCTCTGACAGCTGGGCCCCACCGTGACGTCATCATGACGTCACGGCTGACGTCATCGAGCCGTTGGAACGGCCGCTGACACGCGGGCCCCACGCTGACGTCACGGTGACGTCTGCGGTGACCGGGCGGCGACCGCGCTGACCGCGACGGTCAACCTTCCGGCCACGTGGCTAGATCTCGGCCGTTGATTTGAAAATCAACGGCCCAGATCGGATCTAACCTCACGCGTTTGGAAAACAACTCGACTGATCTGGACCGTTCGATCTTGATCGGACAGTCAAGATCCAATCTAAAGTTACAATGTGTCTAACCCTAGCCGTACGATGTAGATCTAACGGCTGAGATCTATCCAAGCACGGTGCAGTTACAGCTACGTGGCACGATCTAAACCGTTGGATCTAGATCCAACGGTTGAAAACAGATCTAAACACTAAAACGTGAGAATTTACCCGAGGATGACGTGGACGAATCTGAGCCCTCGGATCTTGATCGGACGGTGGAGAGAGCTCGAGAGACGGCGATGGCGTGCGGCGGCGCCAGCAGACCGGAGTTGGGGACGACGACCACGGCAACGGTGTTGCGGGGCTCCTCTGGCGGAGTGAGTGGTAGTCTCCGACGCGTCTCATCCTTGCGGTTCCGGATCTGGGCTCAGCGGCGCCAGAGGACGGCGGACAGCGGTGGAAACAACGAATAACCACGGCGGAAGCCTAACCCAACTACGGCGAGCGATTGCAGCGCAACCACGGTGGCTCAGGCATGATGGTCTAGGGCTACGGGTGCGCAAGGAAACGGAGAACACGTTGGCGGCAGCGACGCATTAAATAGGGGCCTCGGCTTCCGTGTATCGCGTGCAGACCGAGGTCCACCCGGTTGCGGTGGCGGAATCCGAATTGGATTCGGATTGGGTGACATGGGGCAACAGCAGCCGTTGGATCAAAATCCAACGGTCGTAGGTTTGGGCTCGGGTCTGGCTCGGCAATCTGGTTGGCTCGGTCGGAGCCTGGCTCGGGCGGCGTTGGCGCGATCGTGGCCGTTGGATCTCGATCCAACGGTCACGTGCGTTAGGGTTAGAGTTGGGTTCGGTGATGTGGTTCGACCGAGACGGCTGGCGCGGTCGGGTCCGGGTCGGACTCGAGTCTGACTCGGATTCGGGCTCGGTCGGATGAACAGTGCAAACCCGATCGATTTTTCCAGCTATTAAATATTCAAATTAATTCCCAGAAATTCAGTTAATTCATTAAAAATAGCAAATCACTCAGAAAAATTCCAGAAAAATTCTAGAAAATATTTTGGAACATTTTGGACTCAAATAAAATATATCCAATAAAATTTTATTTGCAAAATTAAATTCTTTAATTATTTGAAAAGGGAATAAATTCAAATAAATTCCAAATAAATCCAAATAAATTCCAAAAATCCACAAAAGTGTCAAATCATATTTAAATTCATGAAAAGCAAAAATTGGGATGTTACACATTCTACTGTTAACATTCCACCGTTAACGTTTCACCGTTAACGCTCCACCGTTAACGCTCCGTCGTTAACATTCCACCGTTAATGTTTCCCCGTTAACGGTCCGTCGTTAATGTTCCATCATTAACGTTCCACCGTTAACTTTCCGTCGTTAACGTTTTGTCGTTAACGTTCCACCGTTAACGCTCCGTCGTTAACGTTTCGCCGTTAACGTTCCGCCGTTAACGCTTCATCGTTAACGTTTCACCGTTAACGCTTGGCTCTCATCACTTTATTGCCATCGCTTGCGTGCATTCATGCAAGAGCCCTAGTGCGATGTCCTCATCTTCTCTATCATCATAACGTGATCCTAGCCTCATCGTCATGTTATCTTCAAAGCCGAACCAAAACCCTAACCTAAGACCGGTTCTATGAACTAAGTTCATCGTGCGCCGCGTTGTTATCTTTGCAATCTTTCCCGTTGTTTCAATCGTGGTAAGACACTTGTCTTGTCTTATCCCTGAAAACCTAATCTACCATTAACCTAGACTTCGTTCGTGGACTTGGTCGATAGACCATTGGCCATGTGTCACACCCTTGTGCCCGATCTAATCTATCCGTCTCTCTTTTGTTTGACCGTGTTTTGCTCAGTAAACAAAAGTCAACCTTGCGCCTCAGTTTAGTTCATTGTGAACTAACTTATCTTTATGGACCCAGTCTATAGATCGAGAGCCCATATGTCATTATCTGCCCAATCATGATAAAAACTTCGGAAGAAATATTCTTCGAAATATTATTCTTTCTTCCCCAGTTATTAATCTTTCCCTTTTCGGTGTTTTTCGGAAGTCCATTCTCCTTTATCTACCCTTCGATCTAATCCATTCAAGTTCCTGAATTCATCCAAGCCATTGTGCCCAATGCTATTTGTTCTTAATTTGGAGTTTTACTTGTCTTTTGAATTGGTTTGTATTTGCTTCTTCTTTAATCGTTAGACGCGTCATCCGGAAATCGTTCTACGGGCTGAAGATCAAGGAAGTGAAGATCGAAGGTCGAGGATAAAGAATCAAGGATAAAGAGTAAAGAACAGTAAATGTTGCAAGGGCCAGGCAAGTTGTGCTTTGACCATGTTGATCCCATTTTCGAAAATTATGTTGTTTCAAATTATTGCATGCTAGTTTGAGTTAAACTGATTTCAATTAATTTGGGATTAGATAATCAACCTACTTGTTATCGCCACCTTGCCTATAATGATTGTATGCCATGATTCATTTGTCACCCTAGGTTTGTTGATTAATAGTTGGTAGCTAATAAATTGCCAACATGGGTTAGATAGAACGTATTAGTTTGCTTAGACCTGCAACGAGTTAGTGCCATCATTTTGGAATTACAAATGTCAATATTGATTAATGGAATATGCAATGTATTTTGAAATCGTGTGACGTGTTGCCAACACGATGAAGTTGATATGTGGGGGCCCTCGTGCTTCTTCAAGGATGTTGAGTTGTTGGCATTGTGTTGCGCAATAATCAACTGGGGTGATAAAATGATTTAGACTGGGGCAAGTGGCAAGAATTATGGTGGGCCAGCTTGGCGGTTGGGATTGTTTGAAACATGATATATGTATGAGTGTTGGTGAGTTGGATTTCTTTGAGAGTATTGATGGAAGTCTTGCCCTGGTCACTCTAAGGACTTAACCTTGCAAGCCTTTGAACTGAGTCAAACATACAACCACATGTCTGTAATGGGACGGACCTAGTTGAGTAAGTTACTAATAACTTGCATGTGGTACCTCGAGGTGTCAACTACATCTTTTGTGTAGCTTGAAGGGGGAGCGTACCACGGCTGCGGCATGGTACCTGTCCAACGGTATGTCGGTCCCATACTTCGCCTTTGTTAAGGGAAGTGATGGTGCATGGCAAAAATCGTAGAGGTTCACTTGTGTAGTTAGAAGTTTCCGAAAGGCTTTGTTATGATCACTCATTCGCATACTCTTGTATGGCGATTCAAGGCTGACGTGGTGAGTTGATTGTATCTTGTGGGTAAAGTGTATAACCTCTGTAGAGTGTAAAATCTATTCGAATAGCCGTGTCCACGGTACTGGACATTGCTCGGGGATTACAGTCAAGGGTTAGCTTTTCTTAAAAGTAAACTTGGGTTTGGAGGCAGTTTGCCTGTGGAAAAGTGATAACTGTTTAAGGATGTGGAATGGTTTACTTGTGAAATAACTGTGAAATCTATTACTATCATTATTCATTTTATTGCTTTGCAATCTATTATGTTTATTTGTGATTGTTTCTTTTCTGCAAAATAACCATTCAGCCTGTTACTTGGAATAAGCCATGCGTATAGTTATTAGACTTGCATTCTGTGCATGACTTGCTGAGTGCTTTATGTACTCACCCCTTGTGTGACACTACGGAATGGTGTGACATTATAAAATGTGAATGTTGAGGTCAAAAACATTATGAAATATGAAATTGGAGGTTGAAACCATACTATTTGAGGTTAATTTGCGTTTCCGGGCCGTTTCCGGGGATTTGGGCCTTTCCGGGGGAGTTTGGGCCTAGGGGAAAGGGTCGTGGGCCTTGGTGGGGAAGAGTTTGAGTCCATTTAGGAGTAGGAATCTTGGTTGGGGGCCTCCTCCACCCCTTTAAGTGCCCCCCACTCCCATGCCCTAGTCGCCACCTCCCACCTCCCCTCTCCCTTGCTTGCGCCTCCCCTCCCCCATTGCTCCACCTCCCCTCCCCCATTGCTCCACCACCCCTCCACCACCTCTCCACCTCCCTTGCTGCAACTAGGTGAGTTCTTGACCTCACCACCTCGAAGGTTCATCCATTGGAGCACTCCGCGACGAGGAGATCCGGTGGATTTGGAGCGAGGAAGGAGATCGCGCGAACCGGGAGGAGATACGTTGGGTTTTCGGTCGTCGGGCAAAGGTATGGCCATGGGATTCCTTGGGGTTGGTCTAGGATCTGTTCTAAGGGTTATTATCACATTTTTAGATCAATTGATGGTGCTGTAATTGAGTAGATTTGATGAATTCTAGAAGTTGGCACGTTCTCTGTTTCAGGCAGCAGGAGCAATCGACCTAGGGTTTGGGTTTTCGCCAATTTAGACTCGGAATTTGGTTGTACGGCTGTTGAAGAAGTTGTAGGTAATTTCAATACCTTTCAGTGGGTATAAAGAACGTCCAATTCCGCCCAGCCGTTTGAAAGTTATGATCATTTTACCGAACGTATTAAAATCAGTGACGTGATTGGAGCAGATCACGGTATTTTGTAGATTAAACAACTTTAGAGTCCGAATCAGTTTTTTGTAACATCCCAAAATTTTGCTTTTCTTAAATTCATGTGTGATTTGGCACTTTGGTGAATTTTTGGAATTTTCTGGAATTTATTTGGATTTATTTGGAATTTATATGAATTTATTCCATTTTGAAATAATTAAAGAATTTAACTTTGCAAATAAAATTTTGTTGGAAATATTTTATTTGAGTCCAAAATGTCCTAAAATATTTTCCAGAATTTTTCTGGAATTTTTCTGAGTATTTTACTATATTTAATGAATTAAATGAATTTCTGGGAATTAATTGAATTATTAAATCGCTGGAAAAATCAATCGGGTCGAGCATCGCTCATCCGATCGAAGTCGGAACCGAAGTCGGACTCGAGTCCGACCGAGCCGATTGACTCGGCCAAGACCCAACCCGAACTCCTAATCGATCCGGCCGTTGGATCGAGATCCAACGGCCAGGATCAACATGCGAGACCACGGCCGCACCGGCGATCGGCCGTCCGTCGCGCCACGTGGGCGGTTGAGATCAAGCCACGTCGCCTCGCGTGTCGGGGCGGACTCCGCCCGCCCGTCTGGTTTCACCGCGGATTCGCGAGATCTCAGCGTCCGTCTGCGGTATTTAATACCGGACCGCGCCGAGGTTCGCCTTTGCCTCGTGCGTCGTTTGCCCCAAGCGCCCTAGCCCTAGCCGCCGCCGTCGACTCGCTATTGCTCGCCGTAGTTGGAGAAGCCTCCGCCACGGTTCTTGCCTCGTCCTGCCGCCGTCCGCCGTCTTCCGCCGCGTTGGAGCCCAGTTCCGGAGTCCTCAAGCCAAGGCGCACCCGTGGGAACCTCTCACTTCGCCGGAGACGCCCCCGAGCGCCGTCGGGCTCGTCTTAAATCGCTACCGCCTCCGCCACCTGGCCCGCCCGCAACGTCATCACCGCCCGCGAGCTCCGTGCACCGTCGGATCAAGATCGAACGGCCACGGTAAGCCACGTGTTCCCAAAACCCTCACCCTCCAGATTAGATCTGGACCATCGGATCAAGATCCAACGGCCCACGTTCGGCCACGTCGCCGTGCGTTATTTCCGTTGCAAATCCTAGATCTATCCTCAACCGTTGGATTTAGATCCAATGGCTTAGATCCAATCTTGTAGCACGCGTTGCACCGCACTAGATCCGATCTCGATCGTCCGATTTAGATCGTACGGCCCAAATTCACCGCGTTATTCCAAACGCGTAAACCTCAGATCTATTCCGCGCCGTTAATTTTCAAATCAACGGGCGAGATTGCGCCACGTGGGAGGAAGTTGGACCGGTGCGGTCGGCCAGACGCTGGCGTGACGCCGACACGCCGCCCAGATGTCGGCCGACGCCAAGCCGCACCATAACGTCACGCTTACGTCATGGGGCCCACTGCCGGCCGCCACCGTGCAAAGGACGCCAAAGAATGACGCTACCCCCGGGTCCCACCTGTCGATCGCCGCGACGTGAGCCGTGGACCGGGTTCACGGTGGACCCGACCCGAGCCGTGGGCTGAGCCCGTGAACCGGCTGACGTCAGTCGCCCAATCAGAGGCTGACACGTGTCCTTGCTGACGCAATAATTAATTTCCGAAAAAGAAAATGATTTATTAATTCGAAATATTGATTTCAGAATTTGTTTCAAACTTCAAATGCTTAGAACTTTTGCGTTTCAACTCCGATTTGAGTGATTCAAATTTCTAAATTTGTATAAAATTGAGATCTACCTAATGATGAATTTTATTTAATTTTTGGACTAAAGTTTTTCTCTGTATTATTATTTAATTGATTATTTAAACTTTAAATGAATGTATCTTTTTCATTTGAACTCCGAATTTGACGATTCCAGTTTCTAAAAATTCATAAAATTATGTTCTCTCTATTTATGAACTTTATTTGGATGTTTGGACACTTTTGTCTACTGTTTTATTCATTTATTGCTATTTGCACGCGTTACGAGTAGACGTTGAAGTGCCGGAAGGATTCGAAGGAGAAGTATTGACCCAGGAGCCAGCTCAGGACCAAGAGCAAGTACTTTTTGAAGGCAAGTTGTGCTTTGACCATGTTGATCCCAATTTCAAATTATTTCGATTTAAAACTATTGCATGCTAGTTTAATAGGAAAATACTTTATTTAATTCTGGGGAATTAGATAAATGCCTAATTGCTGTATGACACCTTGGTTAATTAAATATGTGCCATGACCCCTTGTCACCCTAGTTGTGGTTTAGTTGGACATTATTAAATTGCCAACATGGGAATTTAGACCGTTGTAGTATATTGCTTAGACCTTCTACGTGCTCATGACATGATTTTGGACAATCAAATGTTAATATTGACTTAATGATATATTGAACTTGTTTTGGAAAGGTATCATGCGATGTTGATGGCACGTGGTGCTTGGTAATCAACTGGGGTTGGATAAATAGATTTGATCGGGGCATGTGGCAAGAATGATCGGGTGGGCCAGTTGTGGCACCGGGAATGTTGGTTTGGTTCTTCAGGTAGTCTTGCCCTGGTCACCCTAAGGACTTCACCTTGCAAGCCTTTGAACTGGGTCAAACGTGCAACCACATGTCTGTAATGGGACGGACCTAGTTGAATAAGTTGCTAATAACGTACCTGTGAGACCTCAGGTTGTCAACTACACCCTTTGTGTAAGTTGTACGGGGGAGCGTACCGGGGCTGCGGCCAGGTACCCATCTAACGGTGGCTTGACCTAAACTTCGCCTTCGCTAAGGGAAGGGTTAGTGTGCAACACCGGGGAGGACCACTTGTGCTGTTAGAGGTTTCCGAAAGACTTTGTTACGGACGCTCGCCTTTGTGGTGTTTGACTGTATCTTGTGGGTAAAGTGCATAACCTCTGAAGAGTGTAAAATCTATTCGAATAGCCGTGTACGCGGTATTGGACATCGCTCGGGAATTATAGTCAAGGTTTAGACTTTCTTGAAAATAACTTGGACTTGAAAGGTGGGGTTTGGTTAAACAATGATGTCGATGGAAATGTGGATTAGGAATGGGAAAGATGTTGATTAAACTCCTGAAAAAGTTATTAATCTTATATTTGTTTCTATTGCTTTCGAATCTACTTATGCTACTTGTCAAATGCTGTTTTACTGCAAAAATACCCTGAGCTATTCCTTGGTATTAAGCCATGCATGTAGTATATTAGCTTGCATTCTGTGCATGACTTGCTGAGTACCAAGTACTCACCCTTGCCACAATACAACACCAGTTGAAGGGGAGTCTACACCAGCTTTGGAGGAGGAGCTCCAAGAGGAACCGTCTACTTAGGGAGCGAGCCCGGTCGATTACTGTGTGGTATCTTTGAGGCGCCACGAAGTTATCTTATTTTCCGCTGCTATTATTTCTCTCTTAATAAGTTTCGCCCTGCGTGGCGTATATTTGTAACTTGACCATAAGGTCGAGCAACCAGTTTGACTATTTAATTAAAGTACTTTATTAGTATCGAGTGGTATGATTGTGATATTTACCGATGTTAAGACTGTGTGCACTAGCGCGTTCCTGGACTAGTGCTGAATACACAGAGGGCCCGAATTTGCAAATTCGGGTCCCGACAGAGGTGGTATCAGAGCCATACTGACCGTAGGCTCAACCCATAGCTAGAATGGTCATAGTGAGGATAAAACCTATTTTCTAAAGCTAAAAGTTGTCAAGATAATGAATGAATTCTCGACTTACCCCTTTTCTTTCTTGTTCATACCCCTTGCTGAGTTTTTTTTGTCTTCTACATTGGTTTTTAAAGTGCTGCGATCTTACGTAAGTATCCTTTGACAGATGGAAGGAGAGATCAACTACGTCGATCTTGAGGTTGGTCACGCCGCAGAACTTTGGTGTATGCTGCAGACTCTCGGAGGTTTTGAGAAGCCAAAAATACCAAGTGGATGTAATCAGACAAGTAGGATTGATCAAGGCTTGTGACGTGAAGATTGTGGTACCTGCCAGGAAGAAGGGCCCGGGCAATCACCCGATACATTGCACTGCCAGGAGGTCTACAATGCAGATGGGTATCCAGGAGGTGTCGCGACGAGCAATGCGGCACATTGCCCGCATCCACGCCAGAGAGTTAGAGGGCACAGTGTTCCGTTATCATCCGCGCAGCAATAACCTTCTCGACCCGAAGATGATTCAGGATGAGAACGCCGTGATCACACAGTTGGCACGACTTGTTGTCGCCTAGGAGGATGTACTTGATGATACGAGCAAGGAGCTACAGAAGGCCCGCAAGGAGATCACTGCAGAGAAGAACAGATGGCAGGAGACTCAGGAGTATGTGTCACATCTTCTGCACATGATTGGAGAGTTAGAGACGGCGTTGTACGCACCAAAGCCGGAGCCAGTACTCGAGCTACACGAGCCAGATTCAGAAGAGCCAGAGCTTGAGGAGGACACCGCTTCTTCGACTACCACAGTTGACACAGTTGCAGGGCATGGCGATTGTTTCGCGCCTATGCCGAAGCACCCGTACCCAGGCCGTGGAGGTTTTCTCGATGAGTGAGCAAAGGTGTTGTAGTGAGACTCCCTCGTCGAGTCGCGTCAAAGAATAAAGAGTCACCCTTTAGGCGTTAAACTCCAGTGTTAGTTTGATTTGGATTTTCATTGCTTGCTGAGTGTGCAGTATGTGTTGCAAGGCCCCTAGGCATTGTAAGCGACCATACCAAGTTATTACTATTATTAATAATAAAGTTGGATTTTGAGTTACACTTTTCCCCCGCATAAGTTTTTCCTATTACTTGTCTATTCTTGTTCCCTCTCATCTCTAAACCTTGGAGCAATCGACAGATGGTGAACACCCGCGGAAACCTTGGAGGCAATGGAAGTGGTTCTCGCCCAGCAGAAAACCCCAATGATGGAGCACCAGCACCGCAAGTTGATATGCAGAATTTCGGAGCTTTTCTTGCTGCTCAGACTCAGTTGATGCATGCCATGATGCAACAGATGCAGCACGTCACTGCTCAGGCCATTGCTAATCAAGTCAACCAGGGACAACGCCAGAATACAAGACTGTCAGAGTTCATGAGGATTCATCCACCCACTTTCTCCGGGAATGCTAACCCGTTGGAAGCCGATGACTGGTTAAGGTCAATTGAGAGGAAGCTACACATTGCTCAATGCATGGGAAATGAGAAGGTACTCTACGCTTCTCATCAGTTGGAAGGAACAAATTGAATGGTGGGAGAACTTATGCGCTACGCAGAGAATCCTCAAGATATCACTTGGGAGGAGTTTACAATGCGTTTAGTCGATTATCACGTCTTGGAAGGAATCATGGACCTCAAGAAAAAGAAGTTCAGAGCACTGAAGCAAGGTAATCAGCCGGTGGTCGAATACCTTAACAAGTTCACACAGCTTGCACGCTACGCACCTGAAGACGTAGCGACAGATAAAGCCAGACAGTCTCGCTTCGTGAAGGGACTTAACTCAGGACTACAGGTGGGACTGATCACCCACACCTTTCCAGATTTCCAAGAGTTGGTGAATAAGGCGCTTATTCTTGAGGACAAGCGCAAGGAACTGGATGAGAACAGGAAGCGCAGGATGCAACAGCAGGGATCGCGTCAGGGAGCGCAGCAACGTTTGAGTGTTGCGCCAAATCAGTTTTTCAGATTCCAGCCACAGAATACAACAAGGACACCGTCACCAGCACCAAGACCCGTCAATCGTAACTATCGCACTCCCACCCAGCCGAAACGCCGCTCGTGCAATCCAACAAGGGATGCTGAGACGCCGCTACAATCGCAACGAGCTAGGACACTTTGCCAACAGCTTGTCCTAAGAAGACAGCAGGAGTGACCCCGCTTGCTTCAATGGGATCCACACCAGCCAGGACGCCAAAGACACGAGCCACACCCTGCATCGCGTGGTGAGAGGCCGAGTCAACCATGTCACCGCAGATGCACTGCAGAATGCCACGGACGTCGTACTGGGTAAGTTACTTGTTAACTCAGTACCTGCAACAGTTTTGTTTGATTCTGGAGCTTCGCATTCGTTTGTTTCACAAGGCTTTGCTGCTAAAAATGATTTGGAGATTGCAAGACTTAAATGCATGATTTTAGTTCAAACCCCTGGTTCCAAACTCCGAACGAAAGTAGGATGTTCTGGGGTGAGAATACTAATAGATGGGATAGAGTTCCTAGCGAACCTTATTATTTTGGAGACCCAGACCTTAGATGTTATTTTGGGAATGGATTGGTTATCCAAGCACAAGGCCGTATTGGATTGTGGACGAAGGACTATCTCAGTTGAGAGCCCGTGTGGGAAGAAAGTGGAATTTCAAGCTACCGCCGTTAGAGATATACAGTTGATGGTTAACAGCACCAAGGCAATCAGCATAGAAGATGTCTCAGTAGTGAATGAGTACCCAGATGTTTTTCCTGAAGATCTACCCGGTATGCCGCCAGACAGGGACATAGAGTTTGTGATAGAGCTTGTACCTAGTACAGCACCGATAGCAAAGAGACCTTATCGGATGTCCACCGAGGAATTGGTAGAGATGAAGAAGCAGCTTGAAGAGTTAATGGAGAAAGGATTTATCAGACCAAGTTCGTCGCCGTGGGGAGCGCCAGTTCTGTTTGTCAAGAAGAAGGATGGGAGTTTCAGGATGTGCATTGACTACCATGCACTCAATGAAGTCACCGTGAAGAATAAGTACCCGCTACCCAGGATCGATGATCTGTTTAATCAGCTGAGAGGAGCCGGAGTTTTCTCCAAGATTGATCTAAGATCGGGATACCATCAGTTGAAGATCCGATCAGAGGATATTCCGAAGAACGCATTCTCGTCAAGATACGGACATTACGAGTTTACTGTTATGTCCTTTGGTCTGACGAATGCGCCAGCATATTTCATGAATATGATGAACAAGGTGTTCATGGAGTATTTGGACAAGTTTGTTGTTGTGTTCATAGATGATATTCTAATCTACTCCAAGACAGAGGATGAACATGCAGAGCACTTGAGGCGAGTTTTGGAAAAGCTGAGGGAACAGCAACTCTTCGCCAAGTTCAGCAAGTGTGACTTTTGGAAGGACAAGGTGGAATTCCTCGGACATGTAGTGACCGCAGAGGGAGTCGCCGTGGATCCAAGCAAGGTAGAAGCTGTGTTACATTGGGAGCAGCCGAAGACCGTGACCCAGATCTGGAGTTTCCTTGGAATGGCAGGTTACTACCGCCGTTTCATTGAAGGCTTTTCGACAATTGCGAAACCTCTTACGCAATTGCTGAAAAAGGAGAAAAAGTTTGCGTGGACATCAGAGTGCGAGAAAGGTTTTCAAGAACTTAAGAAGCGATTGACATCAGCCCCGTTGTTGGTTTTACCGGACGTCAATCAGAACTTCGATATTTATTGTGATGCATCGCGTCAAGGACTTGGATGTGTCTTGTCTGCAGAATGGAAAGGTCGTCGCTTATGCATCTAGGCAGTTGAGGCCACATGAGGAGAATTATCCGACACATGACCTAGAGCTAGCTGCCGTAGTGCATGCCTTGAAATTATGGCGTCACTATTTAATTGGAAACAGATGTGAAGTATACACGGACCATAAGAGTCTTAAGTACATCTTCACCCAATCAGACCTGAACATGAGGCAGAGAAGATGGTTAGAGTTGATCAAAGATTATAATGTTGGAATCCATTACCATCCAGGAAAGGCTAACGTAGTTGCCGATGCCCTGAGTCGGAAAAGCCATACGGTGAACATGTTGCTTGCCACAAGTCAGGATGAGCTATGTGAGGATTTCCAGAGAATGCAGATTGAAGTGGTACCAGAAGGATTCTTAGCCGCATTGGAAGTTAAGCCTAACCTGGAAGATCAGATCCGAGAAGGACAGGAGGATGATGACAAGATCCGCAGGATTAAGTCCAACATGGATGAAGGCAAGGCAGAGGACTTCAAGTTGGATGAGCAAGGCACGTTATGGATGAAGGATCGCATTTGTGTGCCGAACAAGAAGGAGCTGAAGCAGTTGATTCTAGAAGAAGCCCATGACTCAAAGTATTCCATTCATCCTGGAAGTGCCAAGATGTATCAAGATTTGAAGGAAAGATTCTGGTGGCCGAGCATGAAGCGTGAGGTTGCCGAGCACGTTGCATTGTGCGACTTATGCCAGAGAGTCAAGGCAATGCATCAGAGACCAGCAGGATTGCTACAGCCATTGAAGATACCTGAGTGGAAGTGGGAGGAAATCGGATTGGACTTCATTACCGGTTTGCCGAAAACTCAAGGAGGATATGATTCTATATGGGTTATAGTGGATCGCTTGACCAAGGTCGCCCATTTTATCCATGTGAAGACCACTTACTCATGAGATAAGTTAGCAGAGTTGTACATGATCCGGATCGTCTGCTTGCACGGAGTGCCAAAAAGGATTGTATCGGACAGAGGTACCCAATTTACCTCAAGATTCTGGAATAAGTTGCATGAAGCCATGGGAACTGTAAGACCCCAAAATTTTGCATTTCTTAAATTCATGTGTGATTTGGCACTTTGGTGAATTTTTGGAATTTTCTGGAATTTATTTGGATTTATTTGGAATTTATTTGAATTTATTCCATTTTGAAATAATTAAAGAATTTAATTTTGCAAATAAAATTTTGTTGGAAATATTTTATTTGAGTCCAAATTGTTCCAAAATATTTTCCAGAATTTTTCTGGAATTTTTCTGAGTATTTTGCTATTTTTAATGAATTAAATGAATTTCTGGGAATTATTTTAAATATTAAATCGCTGGAAAATGCGAGTGGGTTTGTACTGTTCATCCGACCGAGCCCGAAGTCGGACTCGAGTTCGAGTCAGGCCGAACCGACCGAGCCGGTGACTCGACCGAACCGACTCAACTCGGATCGGTCCGAACCGTTGGATCGAGATCCAACGGTCGAGATCAATCGCGCCCGATCACGGCGCACGAGCCAATCTCGCCGCCGATCACGCCACGTGGGACGGCCATCGTCGTCCACATCACCTCACCGTGTTCGAACGGACTCCGCCCGTCTGCGCTCGCCGCGAAACCGAGTGGATCTCGACGTCCGCGCCAGATTTAAGGCGTGGATCGTTGCCCGAGGATCGCTCGACCTGCGGCGCATCGTCTTCCCCAACTCCCGAGCCTTATCCGCCGCCGTCACCTCGCAATTGCTCGCCGGAGTTCTCTCTCTCCCGCGCGATTCTTTGCTTCATTCCGCCCGTTCGCCGTCTTCCGCGGTTGAGCCCGATTCGAGACCCCAAGCCAAGGCGCACCGTGCGGTACCTCTCACTCACGGGCGACGACCAAACGCCGTCGGGCTCGTCGTCGTTCTCATCTCCGGTGGCCTTGCTCGCCGCGTCGCCATAAATCGTCATGGCCCGCGTGGCCGTTGGATCTCCATCGCACGGTCCAAGATCACGCCACGTCACCCGACGGTGAGATCCCGTCAAAAATCCCGAATCCGTTCTCAACCATTGGATCTAGATCCAACGGTCGAGATCAACCGCGTTCACCCCAAACGCGTGAGTCCAGATCAATCGGACCGTTGATTTTCAAATCAGCGGCCGAGATCTAGCCACGCGTGTGCGGGAGGCGATCGTCGCGGTCGGCGCGATCCGCAGCGTGGCGAGCGTGTCTCGACACGCGGGGCGCGTGTCGGCGGGACAACCAAACCGCACCATGACGCCACGCCAAGGCGTCATGGCGGGCCCGATGTCGCTGGTCGTCCCAGCCAAACGCCGACGCCAAGAATGACGCTACCCATGGGACCCACCTATCAAGACCGTGGTCGAGCCTCGCCGACGCCGCAGCGACGCCATCCGAAGGACCCACATGTCGGGCCGACGCCAGATTCGTGGACCGAGTCCACGAGACCCGAGCCGAGCGTGGACCGAGTCCATGGACCGGCCGACGCCGCAGACCAATCCAAGATCGCCACGTGTCCATGCCGACGCAATAATTAATTTCCAAAAGAAAATGATTTATTAATTCGAAATAATGATTTGATTTTGTTTCAAACTTCAAACGCTTATAACTTTTATGCTTCAACTCCGATTTGAGTGATTCAAATTTCTAAATTTGTATAAAATTGAGATCTACCTAAATATGAATTTTATTTAATTTTTGGACTAAAGTTTTTCTCTGCAAAATTATTTAATTGATTATTTAAACTTTAAATAATCATAACTTTTAAGGCCTTAACTCCAAATTTGACGATTCCAGTTTCTAAAAACTCATAAAATTATGTTCTCTCTGTTTATGGATTTTATTTGGATGTTTGGACACTTTTTGCCTATTGTTTATTCGTGTATTTGCTATTTGCACGCTTTACGAGTAGACGTTGAAGTCTTAGGAAGGATTCGAAGGAGAAGTATTGACTCAGGATCCAACTCAAGACCAAGAACAAGTACTTTTTGAAGGCAAGTTGTGCTTTGACCATGTTGATCCTATTTCGAAATCTATTTTGATTTAAACTATTGCATGCTAGTTCAATTAGAAAAATACTTTGTTTAAACATGGGGGTTAGATAAATACCAATTTGCTGTATGACACCTTGATTATTTAAGTATGTGCCATGACCCCTTGTCACTCTAGTTGTGGATTACTAGTTGGACACTATTAAATTGCCAACATGGGTTTAGACCGTTGTAGTATACTGCTTAGACCTGCTACGTGTTCATAACATGATTTTGGATAATCAAATGTTAATATTGACTTAATGATATATTGAACCTGTTTTGGAAAGGTATCATGTGATGTTGATGGCACGTGGTGCATGGTAATCAACTGGGGTTTGATAAACAGTTTTCGACCGGGGCATGTGGCAAGAGTAATCAGGTGGGCCAGTTGTGGCATTGGGAGTGTTGATTTGGTTCTTCGGGTAGTCTTGCCCTGATCACCCTAAGGACTTAACCTTGCAAGCCTTTGAACTGGGTCTAACGTGCAACCACATGTCTGTAATGGGACGGACCTAGTTGACTAAGTTGCTAATAACGCACTGTGGGACCTCGGGAGGTCAACTACACCCTTTGTGTAAGTTGTGCGGGGGAGCGTCTGGGCGAGGCCAGTACCCATCTAACGGTTGATTGGCCTAGACTTCGCCTTAGCGAAGGGAAGGGTTAGTGCGCAATAACCGGGGAGGACCACTTGTATTGTTAGAAGTCTCCGAAAGACTTTGTTACGGGAACTCGCCTTTGTGGTGTCAGATCCAGAGGAGTCAGATCCAGAGGAGTCAGATCTCGATGAGGACACTGCTTCTTCGACTACCACAGAGGACACAGTTGCTGGACATGGCAATCGTTTCGCGCCTATGCCACAGCACTCGTACCCAGGCCGTGGAGGTTTTCTCGATGAGTGAGCATAGGTTCTATAGTGAGACTCTTTCGCCGAGTCGCGTCATAGAATAAAGAGTCACCCTTTAGGCGTTAGACTCTAAAGTTAGTTCGATTTGGATTTTCATTGTTTGCTGAGTGTGCAGTATGTGTTGCAAGGCCCTTAGGCATTGTAAGCAGCCATACCAAGTTATGAATAATAAAGTTGGACCTTAAAGTTACACCTTTCGCCCCGCATAAGTTCCATATTACTTGTCTATTCTTGTTTCCCTCTCATCTCTAAACCTAGAGCAAATCGACAGATGATGAACACCCGTGGAAACTTTGGAGGCAATGGAAGTGGTTCTCGCCCAGCAGAAAACCCCAATGAGGGAGCACCAGCACCGCCACTGGATGTGCAGAATTTCGGAGCTTTTCTTGCTGCTCAGACTCAGTTAAATGCATGCTTTTAGTTCAAACCCTTGGTTCCGAACTCCGAACGAAAGTAGGATGTTCCGGGGTGAGAATACTAATAGATGGAATAGAGTTCCTAGCAAACCTTATTATTCTAGAAACCCAGACCTTAGACATCATATTGGGAATGGATTGGTTATCCAAGCACAAGGCCGTATTGGATTGTGGACGAAGGACTATCTCAGTTGAGAGCCCTTGTGGAAAGAAAGTGGAATTTCAAGCTACTGCTGTTAGAGAAGGACAGTTGATGGTTAACAGTACCAAGGCAATCAGCATAGAGGATGTCTCCGTAGTGAATGAGTACCCAGATGTTTTTCCCGAAGATCTACCTGGTATGCCGCAGACAGGACATAGAGTTTGTGATAGAGCTTGTACTGCACAGACCGATAGCAAAGAGACCCTATCGGATGTCCACCGAGGAGTTGGTAGAGATGAAGAAACAAATAGAAGAGTTAATGGAGAAAGGATTTATCGAGGCCGAGCTCGTCGCCGTGGGGAGCACCAGTTTTGTTTGTCAAGAAAAAGGACGGAAGTTTCAGGATGTGCATCGACTACCGTGCACTCAAAGAAGTCACCGTGAAGAATAAGTATCCGCTACCCAGGATTGATGATTTGTTTGATCACCGAGAGGAGCCGGAGTTTTCTCCAAGATTGATCTCGAGATCGGGATACCATCAGTTGAAGATCCGATCGTAAGATATTCAAGATCGCATTCTCGTCAAGATATGGACATTACGAGTTTACTGATTATGTCCTTTGGATCGATTTAATGCGCCAAATTTATTTCATGAATATGATGAATAAGGTGTTCATGGAATATTTGGACAAGTTTGTCGTCGTGTTCATAGATGATATTCTAATCTACTCCAAAATGGAGGATGAACATGCCGGACACTTAAGGCGAGTTTTGGAAAAGCTGAGGGAACAACAACTTTTCGCCAAGTTCGGCAAGTGTGATTTTTGGAAGGACAAGGTGGAGTTTCTTGGACATGTAATGACCGCAGAAGGAGTCGCCAGTAGATCCAAGCAAAGTAGAAGCTGTGTTACATTGGGAGCACCAAGACCGTGACCCATTCGGAGTTTCCTTGGAATGGCAGGATACTACCGCCGTTTCATCGAAGGCTTCTCGACAATTGCGAAACCTCTTACGCAATTGTCAAGAAGGAAAAGAAGTTTGCATGGACGCTTTAATGTGAGAAAGGATTTCAGAGCTGAATAAGCGATTGACATCGCGACCGGTGTTAGTTCTACCGGATGTTGCTCAAAGCTTCGATATTTATTGTGACGCATCGCGCCAAGGACTTGGATGTGTGCTGATGCAGAATGGAAAGGTCGTCGCTTATGCATCAAGGCAGTTGAGGCCGCATGAGGAAAATTATCCAACACATGACCTAGAGTTAGCCGCCGTAGTGCATGCTTTGAAGATATGGCGTCACTATCTGATTGGAAACAGATGTGAAGTATATACGGATCATAAGAGCCTTAAGTACATATTCACCCAGTCGGATCTGAATATGAGGTAGAGGAGATGGTTAGAGTTGATCAAGGACTATAATGTTGGAATCCATTACCATCCCGGAAAGGCCAACGTGGTAGCCGATGCTCTGAGTCGGAAAAGCCATACCGTGAGTGCGTTGCTAGCCACAAGTCAGGATGAGTTATGTGAGGATTTTCAAAAAATGAAGATTGAGGTTGTACCTAGCGGATTCTTGGCCACATTAGAAGTAAAGCCTACCCTAGAGGATCAGATCCGCTGGCGATGTAGGATGATGACAAGATCCGCAGGATTAAGTTCATCAAGGAGGAAGGCAAGGCAGAGGACTTCAAGTTGGATGAGCAAGGCACGTTGTGGATGAAGGATCGCATTTGTGTGCCTAACAAGAAGGAGTTAAAGCAATCGATTCTCGAAGAAGCCCATGACTCCAAGTACTCAATTCATCCCGAAGCGCCAAGATGTATCAGATCTCAAGGAGAGATTCGTGGCCGAGTATGAAACGTGAAGTTGCCGAGCATGTTGCATTGTGCGACGTATGTCGAGAGTCAAGGCAATGCATCGAGAGACCAGCAGGATTGCTACACTGAAAATACCTGAGTGGAAGTGGGAGGAAATCGGAATGGATTTCATTACCGGTTTGTCAAGACTCAAGGAGGTTATGACTCCATATGGGTTATAGTGGATCGCTTGACTAAAGTAGCCCATTTTATCCCCGTGAAGACCACTTACTCGGGAGATAAATTAGCGTAATTGTACATGATCGAGGATTGTCTGCTTGCACGGAGTGCCAAAGAGGATTGTATCGGACGAGGTACCCAATTTACCTCAAGGTTCGGAATAAGTTGCATGAAGCCATGGGAACCCGTTTGAACTTCAAGATGACTTATCATCCACACGGATGGACAGACCGAAAGAGTCAACCAGATTCTGGAGGATATGTTGAGAGCTTGTGCATTAGCTTATGCTACCTCCTGGGATAAGAGTTTGCCGTATGCCGAGTTCGATTACAACAATAGTTATCGTGCTAGTTTACGATGTCACCTTTTGAGGCCTTCAGATGGTTGACCACTGTCGGACGCCATTGAATTGGAATGAGACCGTGGCGCCGTGTCTTTGGGCCTGATATTCTTCAAGAGGTCAAGAAGCAGATCGCCATGATTAGGAAAGGTTGAAGATAGCCCAATCACGACAAAAGAGTTATCTTGACAACCGTCGCCGAGACTTGAGTTTTGAATCGAAGACTTTGTATACCTCGAGTTACGCCTCTCGGGGAGTTAAGAGGTTCCATGCCAAAGGGAAACTCGCACCTGCTATGTTGGACCATTTAAGATTTTGAGCCGCAGAGGCGAAGTTGCTTATCAGCTGGAGTTGCCGCAGTCGTTAGCAGGAGTGCATGACGTATTCCATGTGTCCCAGTTGAAGAAGTGTCTCCGAGTTCCTGAGGAACAGACACCGCTAGAGTCAATTGAGTTACAAGAGGATTTGACTTATAAGGAACATCCCGTGAGGATTCTGGACACAATGGATCGAGAGACCAGAAATAAGTCAACCCGTTTCTGTAGAGTTCAGTGGAGCAATCATGAAGAAAGCGAAGCGACATGGGAGCGTGAAGAGGATTTGAGGAAAGAGTTTCCAAACCTATTCCTTTAGTAAGCCCTGAATCTCGGGGACGAGATTCTATTAAGGGGGGGAGGTTTGTAACACCCCAAAATTTTGCATTTCTTAAATTCATGTGTGATTTGGCACTTTGGTGAATTTTTGGAATTTTCTGGAATTTATTTGGATTTATTTGGAATTTATTTGAATTTATTCCATTTTGAAATAATTAAAGAATTTAATTTTGCAAATAAAATTTTGTTGGAAATATTTTATTTGAGTCCAAATTGTTCCAAAATATTTTCCAGAATTTTTCTGGAATTTTTCTGAGTATTTTGCTATTTTTAATGAATTAAATGAATTTCTGGGAATTATTTTAAATATTAAATCATTTGGAAAATGCGAGTGGGTTTGTATCTTGTTCATCCGATCGAGCCCGAGTCGGACTCGAGTTCGAGTCCGACTAACCCGACCCGAGCCACCGACTCGACCGAACCGACTCAACTCGGATCGATCCGAACCGTTGGATCGAGATCCAACGGCCAGGATCAATCCGCGCCCGATCCACGGCCGCACCGAGCCAATCTCGCCGCCGATCACGCCACGTGGACGGCCATCGTGCGCCCACATCACCTCACCGTGTTCGAACGGACTCCGCCTGCAGACGTTCGCCGCTGAAACCGAAAGTGGATCTCGACGTCCGCGCCAGTATTTAAGGCGTGGATCGTTGCCGAGGATCGCCTCGACCCGGCGCATCGTCTTCCCCAACTCCCGAGCCTTATCCGCCGCCGTCACCTCGCAATTGCTCGCCGGAGTTCTCTCTCTCGCCGCGATTGTTGCTTCATTCCGCCGCTCGCCGTCTTCCGCCGCGGTTGAGCCTGGGCCAGACCCCTGCCAAGGCGCACTGCGGTACCTCTCACTCACGGAGCGACCAAACGCCGTCGGGCTCGCTGCCGTTCTCATCTCCGGTGGCCTTGCTCCGCCGCGTCGCCATCGTCGTCATGGCGAGCGCCGTGGAGCCGTTGGATCTCATCGCACGGTCCAAGATCACGCCACGTCACCCGATGGTGAGATCCCGTCCAAAAATCCCAGATCCGTTCTCAACCGGTGGATCTAGATCCAACGGTCCAGATCAACCGCGTTCACCCCAAACGCGTGAGTCCAGATCCAATCTGGACCGTTGATTTTCAAATCAACGGTCGAGATCTAGCCACGCAGGCGCGGAGATCGACCGTCGCGGTCGGGCCGCAGCTTCCACGCCGCTGCGAGCGCTGTCTCGACACGCGGCCCGCGTGTCACGGGACAACCAAACCGCACCATGACGCCACGCCAAGCGCCATGGCGGGCCGCATGTCAGTGGCTGTCCCAGCCAAGCGCTGACGTCAGCACTGACGTCACCCATGGGACCCACTGCCAAGACTGCGGTCGAGCCTCGCCGACGCCGCCAGATGGCGTCATCCGAAGGGACCCACATGTCAGCGACGCGTAGATTCGTGGACCGAGTCCACGGTAGACCCGAGCCGAGCGTGGACCGAGTCCATGGACCGGCTGACGTCAGCAGACCAATCCAGTGCTGCCACGTGTCCATGCTGACGCAATAATTAATTTCCGAAAAAGAAAATGATTTATTAATTCGAAATAATGATTTCAGATTTTGTTTCAAACTTCAAACGCTTATAACTTTTGCGTTTCAACTCCGATTTGAGTGATTCAAATTTCTAAATTTGTATAAAATTGAGATCTACCTAAATATGAATTTTATTTAATTTTTGGACTAAAGTTTTTCTCTGCAAAATTATTTAATTGATTATTTAAACTTTAAATAATCATAACTTTTGCGTCTTAACTCCAAATTTGACGATTCCAGTTTCTAAAAACTCATAAAATTATGTTCTCTCTGTTTATGGATTTTATTTGGATGTTTGGACACTTTTTGCCTATTGTTTATTCGTGTATTTGCTATTTGCACGCTTTACGAGTAGACGTTGAAGTGCCTAAGGATTCAAGGAGAAGTATTGACTCAGGATCCAACTCAAGACCAAGAACAAGTACTTTTTGAAGGCAAGTTGTGCTTTGACCATGTTGATCCTATTTCGAAATCTATTTTGATTTAAACTATTGCATGCTAGTTCAATTAGAAAAATACTTTGTTTAAACATGGGGGTTAGATAAATACCAATTTGCTGTATAACACCTTGATTATTTAAGTATGTGCCATGACCCCTTGTCACCCTAGTTGTGGATTACTAGTTGGATACTATTAAATTGCCAACATGGGTTTAGACCGTTGTAGTATCTTTGCTTAGACACCTTTCGTGTTCATAACATGATTTTGGATAATCAAATGTTAATATTGACTTAATGATATATTGAACCTGTTTTGGAAAGGTATCATGTGATGTTGATGGCACGTGGTGCATGGTAATCAACTGGGGTTTGATAAACGATTTCGGCCAGGGCATGTGGCAAGAGTAATCGTGTGGGCTAGTTGTGGCATTGGGAGTGTTGATTTGGTTCTTCGGGTAGTCTTGCCCTGGTCACCCTAAGGACTTAACCTTGCAAGACTTTGAACTGGGTCTAACGTGCAACCACATGTCTGTAATGGGACGGACCTAGTTGACTAAGTTGCTAATAACGTACCTGTGGGACCTCAGGAGGTCAACTACACCCTTTGTGTCAGTTGTACGGGAGCGCATCGGGCTGAGGCCAGTACCCATCTAACGGTTGATTGGCCTAGACTTCGCCTTAGCGAAGGGAAGGGTTAGTCTTGCCAATAACCGGGGAGGACCACTTGTATTGTTAGAAGTCTCCGAAAGACTTTGTTACGGGAACTCGCCTTTGTGGTGTTTGACTGTATCTTGTGGGTAAAGTGCATAACCTCTGTAGAGTTTAGAATCTATTCGAATAGCCGTGTCCGCGGTATTGGACATCGCTCGGGAATTACAGTCAAGGGTTAGATTTTCTCAAAAATAACTTTGGTTTGAAAGGTTGGGCTGGACTAATAATGAAGTTGATGGAAATGTGGTTTAGGATGGGAGAGATGTTTACCAAACTTCTTGAAAAGTTATTTATGTTTTACTTATTTCTACTGCTTTCGAATCTACTTATATTACTTGTCCAAAGCTTTTTACTGCAAATATACCTTGAGTTATTCCTTTGTACCAAGCCATGCATATAGTATATTAGCCTGCATTCTGTGCATGACTTGCTGAGTACCAAGTACTCACCCTTGCCTCAATACAACACCAGTTGAAGAGGAGACTACACCAGCTTTGGAGGAGGAACTCCAAGAGGATCCGTCTACTTAGGGAAGCGAGCCCAGTCAGTTGCCTGTGGTATACTGGATGGCGCCACGATGTTACCTTATTTGATTTTCCGCTGCTACTATTTCTCTTTTAATAAGTATCGTCCTGCGAGGCGTACATTTGTGACTTGACCATAAGGTCGAGTAACCAGTTTGGTTATTTAAATAAAGTACTTATTTAGTATCGAGTGGTATGATTGTGATATTTACCGATGTTAAGACTGTGTGCACTAGCGTGTTCCTGGACTAGTGCTGAATACACAGAGGGTCCGGATTTGCAAATTCGGGGTCCCGACAGGAACCCGTTTGAACTTCAGTACGGCATATCATCCACAGACGGATGGTCAGACCGAAAGAGTCAATCAGATTCTGGAGGATATGTTAAGAGCGTGTGCATTGGCTTATGCTACCTCTTGGGATAAAAGTCTGTCGTATGCCGAATTCAGTTACAATAACAGTTTTCAGGCAAGCCTACAGATGTCACCTTTTGAGGCACTGTATGGTCAACCCTATCGGACACCATTGAACTGGAATGAGACAGGTGAAAGCCGTGTCTTTGGGCCGGATATTCTTCAAGAAGCCGAAGAACAAATTGCCATGATCAGGGAGAGATTAAAGATAGCCCAATCGCGACAGAAGAGTTATGCTGACAACCGTCGCTGAGACTTGAGTTTTGAACCAGAGGATTTCGTGTATCTCAGAGTCACACCGCTCAGAGGAGTAAAGAGATTCCATGCCAAAGGAAAACTCGAGCCGAGATATGTTGGACCATTCAAGGTTCTCAGCCGCAGAGGTGAAGTTGCTTATCAGTTGGAATTACCGCAGTCACTAGCAGGAGTACATGACGTATTCCACATGTCCCAGTTGAAGAAGTGTCTCCGAGTACCTGAGGAACAGACACCGCTAGAGTCAATCGAGCTTCAAGAGGATCTAACTTACAAGGAGCACCCCGTGAAAATTCTGGACACCATGGACCGAGAGACGAGAAACAAGTCAACCCGTTTCTGCAGAGTTCAATGGAGCAACCACGCGGAGAGTGAAGCGACTTGGGAGCACGAAGAGGATTTGAAGAAAGAGTTTCTGAACCTATTCTTTAGTAAGCCTTGAATCTCGGGGACGAGATTCCGTTAAGGGGGGAGGTTTGTAACATCCCAAAATTTTGCTTTTCTTAAATTCATGTGTGATTTGGCACTTTGGTGAATTTTTGGAATTTTCTGGAATTTATTTGGATTTATTTGGAATTTATTTGAATTTATTCCATTTTGAAATAACTAAAGAATTTGACTTTGCAAATAAAATTTTGTTGGAAATATTTTATTTGAGTCCAAAATGTCCAAAAATATTTTCCAGAATTTTTATGGAATTTTTCTGAGTATTTTACTATATTTAATGAATTAAATGAATTTCTGGGAATTAATCGAATTATTAAATCGCTGGAAAAATCAATCGGGTCGAGTACTGTTCATCCGACCGAGTCGGAACCCGAGTCCGACCCGAGCCAGTTGACTCGACCGAACCCAACCCGGACCCTAACCGATCCCGACCGTTGGATCGAGATCCAACGGTCAGGATCAACCCGCGCGAGACCACGGCCGTACCCGAGCGATCCCAGCCGTCCGTCGCGCCACGTGGACGGTTGAGATCAAGCCACGTCGCCTCGCCGTGTCCGGGATGGACTCCGCCGCCCGTACCGGTTTCGCCGCGGATTCCGCGGGGATCTCGGCGTCCGTGCCGGTATTTAATACCCGGACCCGCGCCTGAGGTTCGCCTTTGCCTCGTGCGTCGTTTGCCCCAAGCACCCTAGCCCTAGCCGCCGCCGTCAACTCGCTATTGCTCGCCATAGTTGGAGAAGCCTCCGCCACGGTTATTGCCTCGTCCCGCCGCCGTCCGCCGTCTTCCGCCGCGTTGGAGCCCAGTTCCGGAGTCCTCAAGCCAAGGCGCAAGCGTGAGTACCTCTCACTTCGCCGGAGACGCCCCCGAGCGCCGTCGGGCTCGTCTTCGTCACCGCCTCTGGCCACCCAGTTCCGCCGCAACGTCATCACCACCCGCGAGCTCCGTGCACCGTCGGATCAAGATCGAACGGCCACGGTAAGCCACGTGTTCCCAAAACCCTCACCCTCCAGATTAGATTTGGACCGTCGGATCAAGATCCAACGGCCCACGTTCGGCCACGTCGCCGTGTGTTATTTCCGTTGCAAATCCTAGATCTATCCTCAACCGTTGGATTTAGATCCAACGGGTTAGATCCAATCTTGTAGCACGCGTTGCACCGCACTAGATCCTATCTCGATCGTCCGATTTAGATCGTACGGCCCAAATTCACCGCGTTATTCCAAACGCGTAAACCTCAGATCTATTCCGCGCCGTTGATTTTCAAATCAACGGGCGAGATTGCGCCACGTGGGAGGAAGTTGGACCGGCGCGGTCAGCGCCAGACGCTGCAGCGTCTGATCTGACACGCAGCCGCCCGCGTGTCAGCGACGCGGCCAAACCGCACCATGACGTCATGCTGACGTCATGGGGGCCCACCTGTCAGCGGCCGCCCCAGCCGTGCGGTGACACCAGCAATGACGTCACCCCAGTGGGTCCCACCTGTCAGTCGCACGTGAGCCGTGGACCGGGTCCACGGTGGACCCGAGCCGAGCCGTGGGCTGAGCCCGTGAACCGGCTGACGTCAGCCGCCCAATCAGAGGCTGACACGTGTCCTTGCTGACGCAATAATTAATTTCCGAAAAAGAAAATGATTTATTAATTCGAAATATTGATTTCAGAATTTGTTTCAAACTTCAAATGCTTATAACTTTTGTGTTTCAACTCCGATTTGAGTGATTCAAATTTCTAAATTTGTATAAAATTGAGATCTACCTAATGATGAATTTTATTTAATTTTTGGACTAAAGTTTTTCTCTGTATTATTATTTAATTGATTATTTAAACTTTAAATGCTTGTATCTTTTTCATTTGAACTCCGAATTTGACGATTCCAGTTTCTAAAAATTCATAAAATTATGTTCTCTCTGTTTATGAACTTTATTTGGATGTTTGGAAACTTTTGTCTACTGTTTTATTCATTTGTTGCTATTTGCACGTGTTACGAGTAGACGTTGAAGTGCTGGAAGGATTCGAAGGAGAAGTATTGACCCAGGAGCCAGCTCAGGACCAAGAGCAAGTACTTTTTGACGGCAAGTTGTGCTTTGACCATGTTGATCCCAATTTCAAATTATTTCGATTTAAAACTATTTCATGCTAGTTTAATAGGAAAATACTTTATTTAATTCTGGGGAATTAGATAAATGCCTAATTGCTGTATGACACCTTGGTTAATTAAATATGTGCCATGACCCCTTGTCACCATAGTTGTGGTTTAGTTGGACATTATTAAATTGCCAACATGGGAATTTAGACCGTTGTAGTATATTGCTTAGACCTGCTACGTGCTCATGACATGATTTTGAACAATCAAATGTTAATATTGACTTAATGATATATTGAACCTGTTTTGGAAAGGTATCATGTGATGTTGATGGCACGTGGTGCTTGGTAATCAACTAGGGTTGGATAAATAGATTTGACCGGGGCATGTGGCAAGAATGATCGGGTGGGCCAGTTGTGGCACCAGGAATGTTGGTTTGGTTCTTCGGGTAGTCTTGCCCTGGTCACCTTGCAAGCCTTTGAACTGGGTTAAACGTGCAACCACATGTCTGTAATGGGACGGACCTAGTTGAATAAGTTGCTAATAACGTACCTATGGGACCTCATGTTGTCAACTACACCCTTTGTGTAAGTTGTACGGGGGAGCGTACCGGGGTTGCGGCCAGGTACCCATCTAACGGTGGCTTGACCTAAACTTCGCCTTCGCTAAGGGAAGGGTTAGTGTGCAACACCGAGAAGGACCACTTGTGCTGTTAGAGGTTTCCGAAAGACTTTGTTACGAACACTCGCCTTTGTGGTGTTTGACTGTATCTTGTGGGTAAAGTGCATAACCTCTGCAGAGTGTAAAATCTATTCGAATAGCCGTGTCCGCGGTACTGGACATCGCTCGGGAATTACAGTCAAGGTTTAGACTTTGTTGAAAATAACTTGGACTTGAAAGGTGTGGTTTGGTTAAACAATGATGTCGATGGAAATGTGGATTAGGAATGGGAAAGATGTTGATTAAACTCCTGGAAAAGTTATTAATCTTATATTTGTTTCTATTGCTTTCGAATCTACTTATGCTACTTGTCAAATGCTATTTTACTGCAAAAATACCCTGAGCTATTCCTTGGTATTAAGCCATGCATGTAGTATATTAGCTTGCATTCTGTGCATGACTTGCTGAGTACCAAGTACTCACCCTTGCCACAATACAACTCCAGTTGAAGAGGAGTCTACACCAGCTTTGGAGGAGGAGCTCCAAGAGGAACCGTCTACTTAGGGAGCGAGCCCAGTCAGTTGCCTATGGTATACTGGATGGCACCACGAAGTTATCTTATTTTCCGCTGCTATTATTTCTCTCTTAATAAGTTTCGCCCTGCGTGGCGTATATTTGTAACTTGACCATAAGGTCGAGCAACCAGTTTGACTATTTAATTAAAGTACTTTATTAGTATCGAGTGGTATGATTGTGATATTTACCGATGTTAAGACTGTGTGCACTAGCGCGTTCCTGGACTAGTGCTGAATACACAGAGGGTCCGGATTTGCAAATTCGGGTCCCGACACTTTTCCATATACTTAGGAAAAGTTAGGAAATTTCCTAAGCTACGCGAGGATGTACTCGTTTATTCGATTCGGAGTCTTAGAACCCGAGTTATGCCTTTTGGAAGGCTGCTGTCCCGACAGGACAGAACCTCTGTTTTTGGGCTTAGCGAGTAGTTTGCGATGTCGGGTTAGAAGAGGGTTTGCCTACTGTTTTGTGGACATGTTTGTGAGTGTGTGGTACCTATGTGCAGGTGGTGTGACCCTGGGAGTGCCTTCTACTTCTCGCCAATCCGACGCCCGTGGTTGAGGCAAGTGTATTGGAATGGGTAGCGGGTTATTGTTTGCTAGATCGATTGTGATTGAGATCTAATACATGATATGTTCACATGTCATGCCTTAGTGATTGCCAATGATATGATGAATATGTTTATTATGTTATGATGCCATGTGTTAGTGTACAAGTTATTCATGATGTTGGCATGTTTGCATACATGGCATGTTACATGGCCCAGGCGGTGAGAAAGTCATAACTAATCCGGGGAAGGTCGGTGAGAAAGTTATGACTATTCCGGAGAGCCAATGAGTAAGTTGTGACACCACAGAGTGTCGTATTTTATAAAATATGAATGTTGAGGTCAAAAACTTTATAAAATGTGAAAATGGAGGTTAAAACTTTACGTTATGCCATTTATAGCGTGTTTTTGGGCCGTTTTCGGGTGTTTGGGCCTCTCCGGGGGAATTTGGGCCTTGGGGGTTGAGTTGGGCCTCCGGTGGAAGGGTTTGGGCCCAAGGGGGGCGACTTTTGGGCAGCCAAATCTGGCCCCCACCCCTTGGTGCGCCCCCCACTCCCTCTCCCAACCCTAGTCGCCACCCCCTAGCCCCCCATGCGCCTCCACCTTCCCCTTCCTCTCCATCTTCCCCCATGGCACCACCACCCCTCTCCTCCGCTCTCCACCTCCCTTGCTGCCCCTAGGGGAGTTCTCCACCTCACCACCCCGCAGATCCGTCCATTGGAGCGCTCCGCGATGAGGAGATCCGGTGGATTTGGAAGCAAGGAAGGAGATCGCGTGAACCGGGAGGAGATCCGTTGGGTTTTCGTTCGTCGGGCGAAGGTATGGCATGGGTGATCTATGGGCTGGGTCTAGGTGCTGTTCTAGAGGTCGATTTCATGTTTTTAGATCAAGTGGTGGTGCTGTCCATGGGTAGATTTGGGAGAAAACTAGAGTTGCCACGTTCTCTGTTTCGGGCAGATTGAGCAGTCGACCTAGGGTTTGGGTTTTTGCCATTGTAGATTTGGAATTTGGTCGGCCGCCTGTTGAAGAAGTTGTAGGTAAGTTCAATACCTTTCAGTGGGTATAAAGAACGATCAATTCTGCCCAGCCATTTGAAAGTTATGCTCGTTTTACCGAACGTGTAAAAAACTGTGACGTGATTGGAACAGATCATAGTATTTTGTAGATTAAACAACTTTAGAGTCCGAATCAGCTTTTCCATATACTTAGAAAAAGTTAGGAAATTTCCTAAGCTACGCGAGGATGTACTCGTTTAATCGATTCGGAGTCGTAGAACCCGAGTTATGCTCGTTGCAAGTCTGCTGTCCCGACGGGACAGAACCTCTGTTTTTGGGTTATGCGGGTAGTTTGCGAAGTCGGGGTAGAAGAGTGTTTGCGTATTGTTTTGTGGGCATGATTTTGAGTGTGTGGTGCCTATGTGCAGGTGTTGTGACCCCGGGGGTGCCCTCTACGTCTCGCCAATCCGTCGCCCGTGGTTGAGGCAAGTGTATTGGAATGGGTAGCGGGTTGTAGTTTGCTAGTTTTGTTGAGTTGAAATTGAATATATGATATGTTCACATGCCATGCTTTAATGTTTGCCATTGATATGATGAATATGCTTATTATGTTATGATGCCATGTGTTAATGTACAAAGTTATTTATGATGTTGGCATATTTGCATACATGGCATGATACATGGCCCGGGCGGTGAGAAAGTCATAACTAGTCCGGGGAAGGTCGGTGAGAAAGTTATGACTATTCCGGAGAGCCAATGAGTAAGTCCTACATCGTGATTCCATCCACCGCAGTGTATGGAAGCGAGGAGTAGGCACCCACCATCTTCGGGATGGAAGGGGGGTGAGGGTGCACACCGACGGGTGTGTACTCAACCATACCGATATGAGTTTCCAGGAGATATGTGCATCGCATTTCATTGCATTGCATTATATGAGGATGTTAAATGATGATGATATATGATGATGTCAATGATATGCTTACACTATGAATATGAGATGTGTATGATGTCGTATGTGAAAAGTGGTGATGAAGGTATTGGAATGTATTTTCTTGTTCCATTGCAATATACTTGCTGAGTGATGAACTCACGCTGGTGTTTATGTGTTTTTCTTAGGTACCATGAAACCGGCATGTGGGAAAGGGAGCTAGTCACACGTCATCACTTAGCATCACACAAATAAACAATGACATGTTCTCTCCATTAGTTGTGATGGTTAATTTACTGAACTAAATTGTGGTTTTGATGCTTCGTTGGTTGTCATGAGTAAATGATTAGGCCATATTTGACATGTGACGGATAGACTTATATCTTTAGTTGTATGGAGGTTGAATTTCCGATTGGTCATGTTATTGCTATCGTTCATTATGCTATCTTGACATGTTAATATTATTGTTGCTTCAATTCATGGAAAAACAAAGGAGATGCTGCCGAAATTTTCGGTATTAGCATTTTCTCCTTTGCTGTAATTTACTTGTAATTGTGGTATTTAGAGGTTGCTTAGTCTATGTTTGGTAGCATTCGGGCGTATTAAATTCCGGGGTGTTACATAAGTCCTACATCGTGATTCCATCCACCGCGGTGTGGGGAAGCGAGGAGTAGGCACCCTCCATCTTCGGGATGGAAGGGGGGAGAGGGTGCACACCGACGGGTGCGTACTCAACCATACCGGTATGAGTTTCCAAGGAGACATGAGCATCGCATCGCATTGCATACATAATGGTGATGATATTGATATGTGATCATGAATGAGATGAAAGACATGATATGAGTTGTTGCAGCCATGTAATTGTTTTTGTGTACCATTGCATTATGCTTGCTGAGTGTTAAACTCACGATTGTGCTTTCTTGTTGTTTTAGGTACCATGAGATCGGCATGCGAGAAAGGGAATTAGTCACACTTCTACACATAGCGTCACTCAATTGTTCCCACAGTCACTCAATTGGGTCTTGATAATAAATTAAGTGTGATGCATATTGATTTATGGTTTAGTTTTGCAATATGAGAGTCTTATTGTTCGTTTGGCTCATGGAGACATTGAATGCTTGGGATTAGACTTATATTGCTGTCATGCCTATAATTATTGCTGTTTTAGATGCCTCTTATATTGCCATATATTGCTATGCTGTTGATGTTCCTTCAATTCATGTTAAAACAAAGGAGATGCTACCGAAATTTCAGTTTTTAGCATTTGCTCCTTTGCTGTAATTTACCTTAATTTATGGTATTTAAATGTTGTTTAGCCTATGTTTGGTAGCATTCAGGCATGCTAGATGCCGGGGTGTTACACCTTGCAAACAAACAATCACCAGTGAGCAGAAGTCTACATCGTCGAAGAAGAAGAAGTTCCGTGAGAAGGCGATTATCTAGGAGTCGAACCCTGTCAGTTGCCTGTGGCGTATTGATGGGATTCACCGATGTTCTTCATTCCGCTGCTCCTTATTTGGAGTTGAAGCCGTCAAGGTTTCACAAATGTAAGGTTGACCTTAAGGTCATACATTAGTTTATATTTTATAATTGGGTTATTTTTATTATTCCGCTGTGTATGATTGTGATATTCATCTATGTTGAGACTGTGTGCACTAGCGTGATCCTGGACTAGTGCTGAATACACAGAGGGTCCAGATTTGCAAATTCAGGTCCCAATAGAGGTGGTATCAGAGCCATATTGACTGTAGGTCTTGACCCTAGACAGATTGGCCGTCTTTAGGAGCTTCAAAATTATTTTCTAAAGAGAAAATTTAACTTGAAAGAATAATAAGTTCTTGACTTATCTTATTCTTCTATTCTTTCCCCTTTTGCTGAAATTTCCATCCTTCCCTTCGATTTAAATGGAAATCTTATCTGAGTCGTTCTGCATAGTTAATGATGTTTCACTCTTAAGGAGAAAGTACTGGATGTCGCCGTCAACCCTGAAGATCGTGAAGTAAGGAATCATCGAGCTCGAAGAGAAGTGGATCGATGAAGTGTTCCAGAAGCTTGAAGAACCAGTGCTTAGTAGTAAGTTGAGACTCATGTATGAGAGTCGCGTTTCTTAAGATAGGAGAGTTACCCTTTTAGCCGCTAGATTATTGTGTGCTTAGGAAATTTGGATTTTCCTTGTTTGCTAAGTGTGCAGTATGTGTTGGAAAGCTTTTAGGCTTGGATAAGCAACCATACCAAGTTCTTAATAATGTTTGTATAAGTTTTTGGGTTAAACCTGTTCCCCTGCACTAGGATTCTTGAACCTTATCTATACTTTTCCCTCTTACCTAAACCCTTGAGTAGTCAAAAGATGGAAAGGACCGACTGCAGCAGTGATTCCGAGGCAGTTCATGCCAGTTCAGTTGCTACTACCGGTGTTAGTGTTAACGCATATTGTGACCAACAGTTGTTCCCCGCACCAACCGTGACAATTTGAAACTTGGATCAGTTTGTAACCGCCCAAACTCAGCTTATGCAGACAGTGGTGCAACAGACGAATGTTATCATTGCCAAAATCAATCCCTCCACCACTGAAGTCGCAACCTCCTGTTCATAGTCAAAGTTTGCCTTGTTCATGAAGATCAACCCTCCCGCGTTTGATGGATCAGCCACTCTCAAAGATGCAGAAATTTGGCTTCGTGTCATAGAAGAGCAGCTGGCTTTGGTGTAATGTGAAGATGAAGAGAAGGTCCCCTACGCTACTCTCCAGTTAAAAGGAGATGCATTAGTCTGGTGGAAAGGTTTGTACACCACCTCTGAGGATGGACATACTATCACTTGGTTGGAATTTGCCACCGCCCTTCATCAGTTTGTTGTGTCATCAGATGATAGTGTGACTACCACGAGTTCAGAAAATAGTACAACCCCTACACCTAATACCATACCGAGATGTTGTTCTTTGAAGTGTTGTCAACCAAACAAATCAGAAGATCGTGCATGCATCCGATGTAGAGAAATAGGACACACTGCTGATGAACATGTAATCAATTGTTCAAGCTGTGAAGGAAGCCATTTACCCAGAGAATGTCCTATGTGCAACATCACATGCTATCTTTATGAAGGCCGTGATCACTGCCCATCTCAATGTTCCCTGGAATCAGTAGTGACCGCTGTGATTCGACATCAGCGAGAGAATTTTCGAGCCGCTATTGCTCAGGAGTTAGCGAAAAGTGAAGGACTATCATCCGAACTTGCTGTGCCACGTGAAGAAATGAAGAAGAAACATGTCAACCCTATCCATCTACCTTAGGAAATCAGTAATACTTGGTCACCATGGAATTGTTTCTTGTGTGATAAATGACGTCATTGGCCTAAAGAATGCCCCATCAACCCGGCACGATGACCCAAACATTCATGTTACAACTGTGGTGAGTTAGGTCATTCTGTTAAGGAATGCCACAGAAAGATCAAGCAATTTTTGAAGCCATGATCATCCCAGAAGTTACTTCAGTAAGAGTTATAACACTGAAAGTGAGTGGTAAGACTACGAGAGTAATTCGCGTAAGGAGTCAGTTGAAGCAAGAGGAGTTGGTTAACAAGACCCCTGATCTAGAAGATGAGTGCAAGGAATTGGAAGACCACCGCAAGCGTCAGAAAGTTTGTCAAGAAGGACCACCGCAACAGCGAATGAGGAGTGCCCCTCAACAACTCAGATGCCATACTGCTCAGATTTTGTTCGAGACACTTTCACCTATGCTTCGCCAGGATGGTCAGAGTTTCCATAACACCAACCTGGTGAAAAGTTTTCAAGGAGGAAGATTATTGCATAGAATTTGCTTTGCTTGTCGTCAGCCAGGACATCTTGCTAATAATTGCCCTAAGAAGAAAGTGATCACTGCGGATCGCATCGGTCTCAGCTCTACCCCAACCAATACCAGTGCTACATCAGGAGGATACAAATAGATACCAGTCAAGCGTTGCTTCAAATGCAATGAGCCGGGACACTATGCTAATAGCTATCCTAGGAAAAAAAAGTGTATACTTGTTCACTTAAATCCTAGTCCCCCACCTACCGAGACATTTGCCCCAGAAAGTGAATGGTGAAGCAGTTCAAGAGGAAGCCATGCTGCAAGCTCTATTAAAAGATCATGTCAATCACATTATGATTGATGAAGCTTAGAAGGCATCAGATGTGGTACTGATCAAAAGTCATATGTAATGAAGGATGTTGAGAGTTAATTTGTCCCTTGATAAGACCAAGTTTTCAATAAAGCCTATCATATTGGAAGCCCATGCTTGAGATGTTTATCCCTGGAATTAAAATAGTACCCAGGTGCAAGGGAGGTATGGGTCTATGGTTAGAGGTGTAATCAGTTATGAGGAACTAGAGTGTTTCTGAGATAAATTGCAATCAGGTTGACTTCAGTATACCTGAGACAGCTGAGAACTGTCCATTCTGTTATGGTTGAGCCAAGAAGACGGGTGTGCCATCACATCAGAAGAAGGAGTTGTTGCGTATGCTCAATAACTACAAAGGATAATTGTCTTCCTGAAGAGTTACTCCAGCTACCGTAGTGTCTGCTAGCAAACCAGTACCATTACACCAATAATAGTTGAAGCTTGATTCCAATGTGAGGAAGTAATTAGTTGGTATGGAGTTCAAGCCAATGCTCGAGAGTCAAGTCGACAAAGGTAGTACAAGATAAATCGGAGTGTTGTTCAAGTCTTGTTGAAGACTGCGTGATTGCAAGTAAGCCTTGTTGTCAGATACCGCTTGTCTAATTTCTAGAAGAAGCAGAAAATCAAGTGTTCAGGAACAGAAGCGAGGATGTCCATTAATGGAGTTGCCAGAAACGTCAGCATGAGTGCATGAGATGTTCAAGATTCCCCGGCAGTGGAGGTATCAATATTTCCCACAGAAGAAGTGCCTTCTTGTGCCAGAACAGCAGGCACAGCTCGAATCAGTGGAGTTGCAAGAGGATCTCATCCACAAAGAGCAGCCTATAAATTTTGATGTTATCAAGCGTTGGTTCGGAAGTGACCTCATCCAGTGTTTAACCGCTTGGAAATTTGAAGAAGCCTCGAGCTGAGTCCCCCTGAACCTAATTCTATAGTCAGCCTTGAATCTCGGGGACGAGATTATGTTAAGGGGGAAGGTTTCTAACATCCCAAAATTTGGGTTTTCAAAAAAATTTTGGTTTAGTTTAGCTTCCCAAAAATTTCGGTTGATTTTCTCGCGTTAATAAAGCTCGATTTGAATTTTTTAAAAGCTAAAACAATTTAATTTGAATATTTTATACTTCAAATAAAAAGAATTTAATTTTATTTGGGTTCCCTGTGGTCTAAGGAATTTTTCTGTAATTTTTGAAATTTTTCGGAGCTCGTTTGCTATTTATTGGATTTATTTGGAATTAATTTAAAACTACGCCACTCATTTGAATTAATTAATTATTTGGAAATTTTATATAAAGTTTTATTGCAAATATTTTATTTGAGTTCAAAATATTTTCTAGAATTTTTCTGGAATTTTTCCGGTATTTTTAGTGCCCTAAATAATTAGTTTTATTTTTCTGCATTTATTTTAATTCAAAAATCCATGGAAATTCCGATTTGGCTGTTGGGCCAAATCCTCCTCCCTCCTCCTGCGCACGGCCCATCCGGCCGCTCCCCTCCACGCGCTAGCACCTAGGCCGAAGCCAGCCGACCGGCCCACCTTCTCCCCTCGCGGGCGCGCACGCGATGGGCCGCCTCATGTTGGGCCGACCGCACCAGGCCTGGGCCGCGCGCTGCCTCCACGCGCCCAAGCCACGTCGCCCGCCTCGCCCTAGCCCTCCAATCGCGATCCGAGCGCTCACAGCGTGCCACGTCACCCTGATTTCCGAAACGCACACCAAGTGCTCGATATAATGCTTGTGAGACCCGTTTTCGTGTTTTCTTGATTCTTTCTTGCCCTGGCCGCCACCCTAACACCATGTAGACCTCCCATGGCCTCTCCCATGCAGGTGCCACCCCATGGATCTCCTCCAAACCCAAGAAATCCATCCCTCATCCTCCGAACGTCGCCCGACGATGGCCGAATTTTGGAGCCGCGTCCAGGGCGGCTCGTCAACCCCTTTCAAGAACCGTCTTATCCACGTTGTGATCCTAGGTACCATCTATCTACCCTCCAAATTTCAGCCAATTTGGCCCAGGGAATCAAAAGTTATGGCCGTTTCAATCTCGAATCTTGCTGAGGCCATAACTCCCTCAATTTTTCGAGTTAGGTACTGAAATGTTTTGTGTAGACTCCTGGGGATGTCCTCTACATGATGCACATCTTGCCTCATGGTTTTGCTCTCTGGATTTTTTGCAGAAAAATATTTTCTCCGATCAGACTGCGATCAGACTGCGTTTCAAACAGCGACAATCATCCTCGCGCGTTCCCCATTGTTCCATAAGGTAATTCTTCGAGCCAGCTACGTCACGGTGTGCCTCTTGGTCCCATCTAACTCTCTGTAAAATTTAGTTAAGTTTCGATAATTATTCTAGAAGTTATGGCCGTCCAAAGTTTAGATCCGAAAACCGTTAATCGGCAGTTTGTGATCAATCCGGAGGGGCGCCGCAAAATCCGCCTATACCGTTGAGTTCGTCTCGCCGTGTTCTACGTGGTAGACATTCCCCCTTTGCCATCCTGTCCTCCGAATTTTTTTTTATATATTTAGGCGACCGTTTAGCCGTTGCCGCTCGTCGCCTTTTGACGCCGGCTATTTTAGTTCGCTCCAGTCGTGTTGTCATCTCCGGTGGATCATCATGTACTGTTTTGGATCATCCTTAGAATTCTTTTGGTCTCCGTTTGCCGTTGAAGCCCGATTCCGGCTTAAAACTGTCGTCTTTGACCTAGACGTTGCTGCCGGTTCGCATATATCGGTTAGCCATCCTTGGTAGCGTTTTATCGCGGCCATGTCATTGCACCAACGGTAGCTACCTTGTTTCATGAGTATCCTATCATTGTTTGACCTCCGCCGTTAACATTCCACCGTTAACGTTCGCCGTTAACGTTGTCGTTAACGTTAACCGTTAACGTTCGCCGTTAACGATCCACCGTTAACGTTTTGCCGTTAACGTTCCACTGTTAACATTCCACCGTTAACATTTCACCGTTCACGCTCCACCGTTAACGCTCCACCGTTAACGTTCTGTCGTTAACATTCCACCGTTAACGTTTCCCCACTAACGCTCCGTCGTTAACGTTCCATCGTTAACATTCCACCGTTAACGCTCCGTCGTTAACGTTTTGTCGTTACCGTTCCATCGTTAACGCTCCGTCGTTAACGTTTTGTCGTTACCGTTCCATCGTTAACGCTCCGTCGTTAACGTTTCGCCGTTAACGTTCCGCCGTTAACGCTTCATCGTTAACGCTTGGCTCTCATCGCTTCGTTGTCATCGCTTGCGTGCATTCATGCAAGAGTCCTAGTGCGATGTCCTCATCTTCTCTATCATCATGACGTGAGCCTAGCCTCATCGTCATGTCATCTTCAAAGCCAAACCAAAACCCTAACCTAAGACCGGTTCTATGAACTAAGTTCATCGTGAGCCGCATTGTTATCTTTGCAATCTTTCCCGTTGTTTCAATCATGGTACGACACTTGTCTTGTCTTATCCCTAAAAACCTAATCTACCATTAACCTAGACTTCGTTCATGGACTTGGTCGATAGACCATTGGCCATGTGTCACACCCTTGTGCCCGATCTAATCTATCTGTCTCTCTTTTGTTTGACCGTGTTTCGCTCAGTTTAGTTCATTGTGAACTAACTTATCTTTATGGACCCGGTCTATAGATCGAGAGCCCATATGTCATTATCTGCCCAATCAAGATAATAACTTCAGAAGAAATATTCTTCGAAGTATTATTCTTTCTTCCCCAGTTATTAATCTTTCCCATTTCGGTGTTTTTCGGAAGTCCGTTCTCCTTTATCTACCCTTCGATCTAATCCATTCAAGTTCCTGAATTCATCCAAGCCATTGTGCCCAATGCTATTTGTTCTTAATTTGGAGTTTTACTTGTCTTTTGAATTGGTTTGTATTTGCTTCTTCTTTAATCGTTAGACGCATTGTCCGGAAATCGTTCTACGGGCTGAGGATCAAGGAAGTGAAGATTGAAGGTCGAGGATCAAGAATAAGGGATAAAGAGTAAAGAACAGTAAATGTTGCAAGGGCCAGGCAAGTTGTGCTTTGACCATGTTGATCCCATTTTCGAAAATTATGTTGTTTCAAATTATTGCATGCTAGTTTGAGTTAAATTGATTTCAATTAATTTGGGATTAGATAATCAACCTACTTGTTATCGCCACCTTGCCTATAATGATTGTATGCCATGATTCATTTGTCACCCTAGGTTTGTTGATTAATAGTTGGTAGCTAATAAATTGCCAACATGGGTTAGATAGAATGTATTAGTTTGCTTAGACCTGCAACGAGTCAGTGCCATCATTTTGTAATTACAAATGTCAATATTGATTAATGGAATATGCAATGTATTTTGAAATCGTGTGACGTGTTGCCGACACGATGAAGTTGACATGTGGGGGCCCTCGTGCTTCTTCAAGGATGTTGAGTTGTTGTTGGCATTGTGTTGCGCAATAATCAACTGGGGTGATAAAATGATTTAGACTGGGGCAAGTGGCAAGAATTATGGTGGGCCAGCTTGGCGGTTGGGATTGTTTGAAACATGATATATGTATGAGTGTTGGTGAGTTGGATTTCTTTGAGAGTATTGATGGAAGTCTTGCCCTGGTCACTCTAAGGACTTAACCTTGCAAGCCTTTGAACTGAGTCAAACATACAACCACATGTCTGTAATGGGATGAACCTAGTTGAGTAAGTTACTAATAACTTGCATGTGGTACCTTGGGGTGTCAACTACATCTTTTGTGTAGCTTGAAGGGGGAGCATACCAGGGCTGCGGCATGGTACCCGTCCAGCGGTATGTCGGTCCCATACTTCGCCTTTGTGAAGGGAAGTGATGGTGTATGGTAAAAACCGGTGAGGTTCACTTGTGTAGTTAGAAGTTTCCGAAAGGCTTTGTTATGATCGCTCATTCGCATACTCTTGTATGGCGATTCACGGCTGACGTGGTGAGTTGATTGTATCTTGTGGGTAAAGTGTATAACCTCTGCAGAGTGTAAAATCTATTCGAATAGCCGTGTCCGCGGTACTGGACATTGCTCGGGGATTACAGTCAAGGGTTAGCTTTTCTTAAAAGTAAACTTGGGTTTGGAGGCAGTTTGCCTGTGGAAAAGTGATAACTGTTTAAGATGTGGAATGGTTTACTTGTGAAATAACTGTGAAATCTATTTCTGTCATTATTCATTTTATTACTTTGCAATCTATTATGTTTATTTGTGATTGTTGCTTTTCTGCAAAATAACCATTCAGCCTGTTACTTGAAATAAGCCATGCATATAATTATTAGACTTGCATTCTGTGCATGACTTGCTGAGTGCTTTATGTACTCACCCCTTGCAAACAAACAATCACCAGTGAGCAGAAGTCTACATCGTCGAAGAAGAAGAAGTTCCGTGAGAAGGCGATTATCTAGGAGTCGAACCCTGTCAGTTGCCTGTGGCGTATTGGTGGGATTCACCGATGTTCTTCATTCCGCTACTGCTTATTTGGAGTTGAAGCCGTCAAGGTTTCACAAATGTAAGGTTGACGTTAAGGTCGTACATTAGTTTATATTTTATAATTGGGTTATTTTTATTATTCCGCTGTGTATGATTGTGATATTCATCTATGTTGAGACTGTGTGCACTAGCGTGATCCTGGACTAGTGCTGAATACACAGAGGGTCCGGATTTGCAAATTCGGGTCCCGATAATAAAGATCATGCATTTCTGCATAAGCATGAAATCTAAAATTTTATTTATAATAAAGATAATTGGTAGATGAGAGTGTTTCTTCCAAATATTTTCAAAAACATGTTATATCAATTAAGTTATTGATTTTATAAAAATCTGTACAAGTGTCTGATTCACTAAAAGAATTTTTGCGAAAAATCTACATGTCAAAAAATCACGAAACCAACTTCGTTAAGCTCCAAATGATTCCTAGTATTTTAGAGGAATTTTTCAAGATATTTAGAACCTCTTTGCTATTTTTTTTCCTAAACACGTTTTGAGCATGTGTTTGCATATATACATGTATACATGATTATGTTTCATTTTCCAGCCGTGCGTGCATCAATCAAGGCCACGTTGGTTCCTTTCCTACCGTTTCCATTTCCTACGCATAAACTTTCTATTTTCCAGCCATGTTTACATCTTCCATGTGTTTCCATTCTCCATGTGTTCTCATTCTTTCACTTTCTAGCCATTTCCAACGCATGAGCTTCCAAGTTCCCACCCGTTTTCCATTTAGTCATCAACGCCAACTAAGGCATGGACGTCCATTCGTTTCTAATTAACGTCCAAAATCCTCCAGCCATTTCCATCCTCCAAGCAATGCATGAGCCTTCCATTCTCTAGCCGCACCATTCCAGTGAGTGTTCTCTGTTTGCTATTCCTTCGTCTCCGGCGACGAGCGCTTCGGCGAGTGCTGGAACAGCCGCCGTCGTTTACGTCGCCGCCGCCACCGTCATCGCCGCCGCTGCCGTCGTCGTCGCCACCGGCGCACTCTCCGACCTCACCTTCTCCTGCACCGACGATCTGTGCTGCTGCCCGCCGTCGATCGGTATTTCCTCATCTCTCTTGCACGCGCACTCTATCTCCGTCGATTAGTTGATCTCATCATCTGTATTTGCGCATGTATATAACTATATTAGGAATTGTTCGCATATGTATGAATATACATGTTAAGTCAAATGCATGAACACATGCACTAGGGGCCGACCGCCTCAACATTGCAATGACCAAGGTCGAGATGACTAAAATCATGGCGATCAGCGTGGCCGACCAAACAACCAATTCTGCCTGCTCCATCAGGCATACGGGCACGACTTTCGCCATTGTCGAACGTGGGCTTTCCATTTGCAACAGTTCTACAATGACAAGGGTCCTATGCCTACGCTCACAGAGCTTGGAGAAAGCAGCAAGGGCAAGTAGCCCATTGTTGAAGACGAAGACATGGAGTATTAGGAGCCTCAAAACCACATTGCTGTAATATTCAGGGGCTCCTCTGCTTACAGGTCCCGTCATGAGTTGAAGGAGGTGGCGCGAGAGGTGCATCATGTCACCCAAGGCAAGCCTCCCGTATAGCAGCTCAAGTGGTCCTTGGAATGACCAAGCCCCAGAGGCTCCCTATGGTCGTGAGTCCCACGATCAGCAATACCGTGGTAGGTCGGGTGCTCGTCGACTGTGGGAGCTCTTTGGATTTCATATCTGCCAAGGTCTTGGACGAGATGCAAATCCCTAGGTCCAAGATCAAGAGCATAATAGTCCCTTTTTATGGGATAGGACCAGGTACCTCGACCAAGCCGCTTGGCCAGATTGTTCTACCCATGATGTTTGGCGGTCCGGGCAACTTTCGGGACGAGCTGATCACCTTCGAGGTGGTCAACTTTGAATCAGCCTACAATGCCATTCTCGGTACGCCAGCCCTCACGAAGTCAGAAAGCAGCCTTGAACTGCGACGAAAGGGCGCTAGACATGGTCGGACAACTGCCTCAGTGCGGGCCCGACCAAGAGCTGAAGAATTCCTGGCCAAAAACTACCCTCCAACCCGGAGGAGAACAGTCCCGCTGAGCGACGCAGATCCGACCAAGGTCATACATTTAGGGTCTTCCCTAGACCCTAAATAGGAACTCAAGCTCGTAACCTTCCTCCGGAGAAACACGGATGTGTTCGCCTGGGAACCATCCGACATGCCCGAAGTCCCAAGAGAGGTCATCGAGCACAGGCTAGCGGTTTGGCCTGATAAAAAGCCTGTGTGACGGCTCAAGCGTTTTTTCCCAGAAAAGCAAGCCATTATCTGGGAAGAACTTGACAATCTCCTCAAGGCCAGCTTTATTCGAGAAGTCGACCACTCAGAATGGCTAGCTAATCCAGTCATCGTGAAGAAAAAGGGGGGCAAATGGCACATGTGCGTCGACCATACGGGCTTGAACGCTGCATGCCCCAAAGATAATTTCCCGGTACCCCGCATAGACCAGCTGGTCGATGCAACGGCGGAGTCCCAGGTGATGAGCTTTTTGGACGCCTATTCAGGCTACCACCAAATTGGCATATCACCTGAAGATGAGGAGAAAACCTCCTTCATCACACCGTTTGGTACTTTCTGCTATACGACCATGTCCTTCGGTCTTAGAAATGCTGGAGCAACTTTCCAGCGTCTTATGCTGAAGACCTTCTTGGATCAAATAGGCCGAAATCTAGAGGTCTATGTGGATGACATAGTAGTCAAGAGTAAGCTTGCCTCGGGTCATGTTTCCGACCTAGAGGAGACCTTATGTACCCTCAATAAACATCAAATAAAAATCAATTCGGAGAAGTGCGTGTTTGGTGTGAGGGTAGGAAAAGTGCTTGGCTACATGATCGGGCCACAAGGTATCGGGACAAATCCAGAAAAATTAAAGCCATCTGTCGGGACCCGAATATGCAAATTTGGACCCTCTATGTATTCTGCACTAGTCCAGGATCAAGCTAGTGCACACAGTCTCAACATAGATGAATATCACAATCATACGCAGCGGAATAATAAAAACAACTAAATTATAAAATATAAAGTTGTCTACGACCTTAAGGTCAACCTTACACTTGTAAGGCCTTGACGGCTTCAACTCCAAATAAGCAGCAGAGGAACGAAGAACACCGGTGAATCCCATCAATACGCCACAGGCAACTGACAGGGTTTGACTCCTAGATATTCGCCTTCTCACGGAACTTTCTCTTCTTCGACGATATAGTCTTCTTCTCAACTAGTGATTGTTTGTTGCAAGGGGTGAGTACATAAAGCACTCAGCAAGTCATGCATAGAATGCAAGTCTAAAAACTATATGCATGGCTTATTCCAAGTGATAGGCTGAATGGTTATTTTGCGTTAAAGCAACATTCACAAATAACATGATAGATTGTAAAGCAGTAAAACAAGTAATAACAGTAATAGATTACACAGTTATTTGATACGTAAAACAAACCACATCCTTAACCAATTATCACTTTCCACAGGCAAGAACGCCTCCAAGCCCAAGTTCCATTTTAACAAAAAGCTAACCCTTGACTGTAATCCCCGAGCATTGTCCAGTACCGCGGACACGGTTATTCGAATAGATTTTACACTCTGTAGAGGTTATACACTTTACCCACAAGATACAATCAACTCACCACGTCAGCTGTAAATCTCCATACAAGAGTATGCGAATGAGCGATCATAACAAAGCCTTTTGGAAGCTTCTAACTCCACAAGTGAACCTCCCCGGTTGCCATACACTATCCCTTCCCTCAGCAGAGGCGAAGTATAGGATCGACATACCGTTGGATGGGTACCTAGCCGCAGCCCTGGTACGCTCCCCCATTCAACTACGCAGAGGTATAGTTGACACCCCGAGGTACCACATGCAAGTTATTAGCAACCAACTCAACTAGGTCCGTCCCATTACCGACATGTGGTTGTATGTTTGACTCAGTTCAAAGGCTTGCAAGGTTAAGTCCTTAGAGTGACCAGGGCAAGACTTACATCAATACTCTTAAGGAAATCCACCTCACCATCTCTCATATATATACCATGTTTCATACAATCCCCACTGCCAAACTGGCCCACCATCGATCTTGCCACTTGCCCCAGTCTAAATCATTTTATCACCCCAGTTGATTATTACGCAACACAATACCAACAACAACTCAACATCCTTGAAGAAGCACGAAGGCCTCCGCATATCAACATCATCGTGTCGGCAACACGTCACACCATTTCAAAATACATTGCATATTCCATTAATCAATATTGACATTTGTATTTCCAAAATGATGGCACTGACTCGTTGCAGGTCTAAGCAAACTAATACGTTCTATCTAACCCATGTTGGCAATTTATTAGCTACCAACTATTAATCAACAAACCTAGGGTGAAAAATGAATCATGGCATACAAATAGTGACAAGGTGGCAATAACAAATAGGTTGATTATCTAATCCCAAATTAATTGAAATCAGTTTAACTTAAACTAGCATGCAATAATTTGAAACAACATAAGTTTCGAAAATGGGATCAACATGGTCAAAGCACAACTTGCCTAGCCCTTGCAACTTTTACTGTTCTTTACTCTTTATCTTTGATTCTTGGTCCTCGATCTTCAATCTTCGCTTCCTTGATCTTCGACTCGTTCGAGCGACTTCCGGACGACGCATCTAACAATTAAAGAAGAAGTAAATACAAACCAATTCAAAAGACAAGTAAAACTCCAAATTAAGAACAAATAGCATTGGGCACAATGGCTTGGAACAATTTAGGGACTCGAATGGATTAGATTGAAAATTAGACAAAAGAGAACAGGCTTTCGGAAAAACACCGAAAAGGGAAAGATTAATAACTGGGAAAGAAAGAATAATATTCCTGTCGGTGTATTCGACACCAGGGTGCCCACTCCACTTTAGTAAGGGCCGCCCAGAGGACAAGTGGCGACCAGGCCACGCCGTTGGCGGTCAGTAAGATGGCCGCCCAGCGGACAGGTGGCGACTAGGCCACGCCGCTGACGGTCAGTAAGGTGGCCGTGTAACACCTCAGCATTTAATATGCTTGAATGCTACCAAACATAGACTAAGCAACCTCTAAATACCACAATTACAAGTAAATTACAGCAAAGGCACTAATGCTACAAACCGAAATTTCGGTAGCATCTCCTTTGTTTTAACATGAATTGAAGAAAACACAATAGCATAGCAATATAAGGTAATATGAGAGACATCTAAAATAGCAATAATTAAATGCATGAAACAATATAAGTCTAATTCCAAGCATTCAATGTCTCCATGAGCCAAACAAACAATAATACTCTCATATCGCAAAACTAAATCATAAAGTAATAAGCATCACACTTAATTTATTGTCAAAGCCTAATTGAATGTCTTGTGGGACAAATGAGTGAAGCTACGTGTAGAAGTGTGACTAATTCCCTTCCCCGCATGCCGATCTCATGGTACCTAAAACAACAAGAAAACACAAGCGTGAGTTCAACACTCAGCAAGCATATTGCAATGGTACACAAGAACAAACACATGGCTACAACAACTCATATCATGTTTATCTTCTCATTCATGATCACATATCAATAACATCATCATTATGTATGCAATGCGATGCGATGCTCATGTCTCCTTGGAAACTCATACCGGTATGGTTGAGTACACACCCGTCGGTGTGCACCCATAATGTGACACTACGGAATGGTGTGACATTATAAAAATGTGAATGTTGAGGTCAAAAACATTATGAAGTGTGAAATTAAGGTCAAAACCATACGGTATGGGATTTATTCGCGTTTTCGGGTGTTTTGGGCCTTTCCGGGGAAACTTGGGCCTTGGGGGGGTATTTTCGGGCCTTAAGTGGAGGCTTCTGGGCCCACGAGGGGAGGAGGGGGCAGCCAACCAGCCCTAGGGCGCCCCAAACCCTCCCCCAATGCGCCCCACCTCCTCCTCTCCCTCCCATAGCTGCCACCCTCCCCCTTGTGCGCCATCCTCCTCCTCCCTCCTCCCTCCTCCCCATTGCACCACCACCCCTCTGCACCACCTCTCCACCTCCCTTGCTGCCCCTAGGGGAGTTCCTCACCTCAACACCTCGAAGATCCATCCGTTGGAGCGCTCCGCGACGAGGAGATCCGGCGGAATTGGAGAGAGGAAGGAGATCGCGTGAACCGGGAGGAGATCCGTTGGGTTTTCGGTCGTTGGGCGAAGGTATGGCCATGGGGATCCTTGGGGTTGGTCTAGGATATGTTCTAAGGGGTATTGTCATGTTTTTAGATCAATTGGTGGTGCTGGAATTGAGTAGATTAGATGGAATCTTGAGTTTGCCACGTTCTCTGTTTCGGGCAGCATGAGCAGTCGACCTAGGGTTTGGGTTTTCGCCAATTTAGACTCGGAATTTGGTCGTACGGCTGTTGAAGAAGTTGTAGGTAATTTCAATACCTTTCAGTGGGTATAAAGAAAATCCAATTCTGCCCAGCCGTTTAAAAGTTATGATCGTTTTACCGAACGTATTAAAATCTGTAACGTGATTGGAACATATCACGGTTTTCTGTAGATTAAACCACTTTAGATTCCGAATCAGTCTTTCCGTATACTGAGAAAAAGTTGGGAAATTTCCTAAGCTACGCGAGGATGTACTCGTTTAATTGATTCGGAGTTTTAGAACCGGAGTTATGCCTTCTGGAAAGCTGCTGTCCCGACGGGACAGAACCTCTGTGTTTGGGTTTAGCGAGTAGTTTACGATGTCGGGGTATAAGAGGGTTTGCTTACTGTTTTGTGGACATGATTGTGAGTGTGTGGTACCTATGTGCAGGTGATGTGACCCCGGGAGTGCCTTCTACTTCTCGCCAATCCGTCGCTTGTGGTTGAGGCAAGTGTATTGGAATGGGTAGCGGTTTGTAGTTGCTAGATTGGTTGGGATTGAATTTGAATACATGATATGTTCACATGCCATGCCTTAATGATTGCCAATGATATGATGAATATGTTTATTATGTTATGATGCCATGTGTTAGTGTACAAGTTATTTATGATGTTGGCATGTTTGCATACATGGCATGTTACATGGCCCAGGCGTTGAGAAAGTCATAACTAGTCCGGGGAAGGTCGGTGAGAAAGTTATGACTATTCCGGAGAGCCAATGAGTAAGTCCTACATCGTGATTCCATTCACCGCGGTGAACGGAAGCGAGGAGTAGGTACCCTCCATCTTCGGGATGGAAGGGGGGAGAGGGTGCACACGATGGGTGTGTACTCAACCATACCGGTATGAGTTTCCAAGGAGACATGAGAAGCGCATTGCATACATAATGATGATGTTATTGATATGTGATCATGAATGAGAAGATAAACATGATATGAGTTGTTGTAGCCATGTATTTGTTCTTGTGTACCATTGCAATATGCTTGCTGAGTGTTGAACTCACGCTTGTGTTTTCTTGTTGTTTTAGGTACCATGAGATCAGCATGCGGGGAAGGGAATTAGTCACACTTCTACACGTAGCTTGACTCATTTGTCCCACAAGACATTCAATTAGGCTTTGACAATAAATTAAGTGTGATGCTTATTACTTTATGATTTAGCTTTGCGATATTAGAGTCTTATTGTTTGTTTGGCTCATGGAGACATTGAATGCTTGGAATTAGAGATATATTATTGTCATGCATTTAATTATTGCTATTTTAGATGTCTCTCATATTGCCTTATATTACTATGCTATTGTGTTTCCTTCAATTCATGTTAAAACAAAGGAGATGCTGCCAAAATTTCGGTTTGTAGCATTAGTGCCTTTGCTATAATTTACTTGTAATTGTGGTATTTAGAGGTTGCTTAGTCTATGTTTGGTAGCATTCGGGCATATTAAATGTCGGGGTGTTACAGGCCGCCCAGCGGATCGGTGGCGACCAGGCCACTCCGCTAGCGGTCGGCAGTGTGATCACCCAGCGGACACGTGGCATCCAGACCACGCCGTTGGCGGCCAGTATGGTGGCCGCCCAGCGGACAGGTGGCGACAAGGCCACGCCGTTGGTGGTCAGCAGTGTGATTGCCCAGCGGACACGTGGCGTCCAGACCACGCCGCTGACGGTCAGCAAGGCAGTTGCCCGGCGGACACACGGTGCCCAGTCCACACCACTGGCGCTCAGTTCCCGAGGCCACCTAGTAACCTGCGTCGCCACACAGAAGGTCAAAGACATTTAATGCGTATCGTGCGCATTAAATGGGGGTAATGAAGGCCACAGTATGGCGGCGCGTGTTCCCAACGCGTGCCATTATTACAAATGACGTCACGATGCAATTTCCCACCCCGGTAGAGCGGGCGGAGCCGGCAGGCGCGGGGCCCGAAGTAGGGGAGAAGACGGTTGTGCCAGGGCATTAATTGTGCTGCAAGAACAGTGACAGGTTCATTAAATGTGGCGTGGCAGTGTACTCAATGTACCGCACTATTGTAAGCCCCATGTGCCCCAGCCAGCCCGGGTATAAAAGGCAGCTGGGGTGCATGGGGCAGGGGTTGGTCTTTTGATCTTTTGGGGGTTCGAAGATCTTTTCTGTTGGATAATTGTAGTCTCCACCAAGAACACAAACAAGAACACCCTGACAGAACTAGGGCTATTACTCTCAAGAGGGCCCGAACCTAGATAAACCCTAGCGTCTTCTTGTGAGCTTCGCCTCTGTTTCCTCTCCGTCATCTCTTGAGCAATCTCCACGAAAGCCCCTCTCCATTAGAACTTTATACACCCCGCTTCGAAAGGGGGGTCTGTTAGCTCATACGCTGACAGTGGCGCGCTAGGTAGGGGGCTCTATGGCTGGATTGCCCTTTCTTCTTCCACCTTCTTGCGAAGCTTGCAAGAAGCCTTGACGGTCATCATCATGGTGGCTTCATTCTCCAAGCACGACAACCTACCCGAGGAGAGCAGCGCCCGCAGCCGGTCCCGGCGCACACCCAGGGTGTCGGACCTCCCGGGTCCCTCCGTCCAGGGAGGGACACGTGGAGCTTCCGCGCAAGGAGGACAGCCCGTCCGATGTCGTATGTTGATGGGAGACGACTCCCTGGTGCGGAATCTTCATGCGGCCTGGCTGCTCCTCGATCACCCTTCGGTTGCGCTAGGGGGCGAAACCCCGGCCGCACCATGGCTGTGGGACATCACCCGCCTAGTGGGTGCCACCCAGCAGCAGGTAGAGGCGGCAAATCAGCCGGGGGCTTCCAGCATTGGGCGGCAGGGCATGCGCACGACCGATGCGCAAGCTTCCAGCCGCCCTGTCAGAGTTTTTCCTGGCCACGAGGGCCGGGACAAAGGGAAGGGTGCACAGGTTGCAGCCCCCTCGGATGCGAGGGGACGTGCGCATGCCCCCACTCCTTCTCATGGTTCTCCCAAGCCGGTGGGGGGCCACGAGGATCTGAGGGCCCGCCTAGACGAAAGGAGGGTCCAACACGGTGGTGATTTGCGCAATGTCCTTAAAGGGCGTCGTGCGCACGACCAACGTCGCGTTGGCCACCCGATGTCTAGCGGTCAGGGGGAGACCTCGCTCCCTGACTCTAGGGAGAGCGCAGACTCGCACTCCTCGACCCCGTCTCTGGGCCGAGGGGCGGGCGAGAGGCGCTGCTCCCCCTACAATGTTGGATGCCAGGCGTTTTCCCTCTGCCTACGCCAAGCTGCGTGGACGGAGAGGTTCCGCCCTGCGTCCATCAATAAATACGATGGCACCACCAATCCGGAGGATTTCCTGCAGATCTACACCACGGTGGTGCGTGCCGCAGGAGGGTCTGAAAAGATCATGGCCAACTACCTCCCGACGTCGCTGACGGGCTGTGCCCGCTCCTGGCTGCTGAACCTCCCACGAGGCTCCGTGCACTCGTGGGAGGAACTGTGCGACCTTTTCGTCGCCAACTTTCAGGGCTCCTACACTCAGCCGGGTGTGGAGGACGACCTCCACGCCCTGGAACAGACAAAGGGGGAGTCCCTGAGGGAGTTTATCGGGCATTTCAGCCACTGCCGCAACACGATCCCCCGGATTTCCGAGCAATCGGTGATCATCACTTTTCGGAGGGGGTCCGGGATCAGAAGATGCGGGAGAAGATGGCTACCCACACCATTTCGACCACCTCTGAGCTGTTCTCACTTGCGCATAAGTGCGGCAGGGCGGCGGAGGCCCGGGAGCGTGCGGCGGGGCCATCCGGCCACGGCGAGGCAGGAACCTCAAAGGCTTCCGATCACAAGAAGAAGAAGAAGCGCAAAGAGGTTGGAGCCGGAGAGGTCCTAGTCGCCGAGCTGGAGGCCAAGCCCCAGAAGCGCGACCGTCGGGACAGGAGGGGTGATCACCGAGACCCGCGTGGTGACCATGGGGATTGCCGTTCACCCTGCCGAGAAGACGACGGGGGCAGACCTTACTGCTCCATCCATAGGACCGGCGGGCATGATCTGTCGGATTGCCAAGTCATGTCCAAGCTGGTGTAGCAGCGGCTTAGGGAACGCCGCGAAGATGACCGCGGTGACGCGGGAGAAGACCCTGCTCCGCTGGCCTTTCAGCAAGCGGAGCACACGGTGGCGTTCATTCATGGTGGCTCCGCCACCTACTCTTCGAACTTGCAGTACAAGCGAGAGTTGAGGGAAGTGTGCGCCACCGTAGCAACCCCCGGGGTGAGTAGGCCACTGAAATGGTCGGAGGAGCCGATCGCTTTCAATCGAGCTGACCACCCGGAGAGCACCTCAGGCTCGGGCCACCTTCCGATCGTGGTTTCCCCCACGGTCCGAAATGCAAGACTCAGGCGAGTGCTTGTTGATGGAGGAAGCTCCATCAACCTTATGTCCGTTGGGGCGTTTAAGGCACTCCAGATTCCCTATGAGGAGTTGCGCCCGGCCCCTCTCTTCTACGGAGTTCTATCCCTGAATTGGCTGTAAGTACAGAGCTGTACGCCCCAACCAGCCGGGTCGAGTTTTTCTCTCCTGGGTTGGTCGGGGGAAGCTTCTGTTTTAATCAAGCATTTGTTTTCGTTCAAAGCAGTTGTGGCCTTTGTTCTATTTTCTTTTTTGGTTTGCGCCCCGATGGGCCGTGCCTGCGTAATCGCCCTCAGTACCTTACGACTCTCTGAAACCTCGATGGTGAAAGTGGAACCACTGGGTAAGCGTGGCGAGCAGGGGTGGGCGATCGGGTGGCTAGTTTGGCACGGTTTCCAACACGGTCATGACGCTCAGGGTGTCCCCGTGGGAACCGGCGACTCAAACACCACTGCCGAGAGCCTACCACCTTGCCACACCTCACCAAGTTTTCGGTCCCAGGAGACCGCGAGAGTGATTAATTTTACAAGGTCCTAAGATCCTGAGATAGCGACTTCCCAACACGAGGGTTCCGGGCCCTGCACTCAAACTAACCCTTAAAGTGTGCGGTTGCTTTTTTGTTCACCCAGAACCCACATAGTGGAGGCGCGGACAAGCATCCAAACGTGAGACGTGTAAAGGAAAGGGTATGCATTTATAAACAAGAGTCTGACTTGCACGCCAGGGTGCCCACTCCACTTTAGTAAGGGTCGCCAAGCAGACAGGTGGCGACCAGGCCACGCCGCTGGCGGTCAGTAAGGTGGCCGCCCAGCAGACAGGTGGCGACCAGGCCACTCCACTAGCGGTCAGCAGTGTGATCGCCCAGCGACACGTGGCGTCCAGACCACGCCGCTGGCGGCCAGTATGGTGGCCGCCTAGCGGACAGGTGGCGACAAGGCCACGCCGCTGGCGGTCAGTAGTGTGATCGCCCAGCGGACACGTGGCGTCCAGGCCACGCCGCTGGTGGTCAGCAAGGCGGTCGCCCGGCGGACGCACGGCGCCCAGTCCACACCACTGGAGCTCAGTTCCCGAGGCCACCTAGTAACCTGCGCCGCCACACCGAGGGCCCGAAACTGGATAAACCCCAGCGTCTTCTTGTGAGCTTCGCCTTTGTTTCCTCTCCGTCATCTCTCGAGCAATCTCCACGAAAGCCCCTCTCCATTAGAACTTTATACACCCCGCTTCGAAAGGGGGTCTGTTAGCTCATACGCTGACAATTCAGAATAATATTTCTTCTGAAGTTGTTATCTTGATTGGACAAACAAGGACATATAGGCTCTCGATCTATAGATCGGGTCCATAAGGATATGTTAGTTCACAATGAACTAAACTGATTCTCGATGTTGACTTTTGTTGACTAAACAGATACACGGCCAAACAAAAGAGAGACTGACGGATTAGATCAGGCACAGGGGTAAGACAGATGGCCAGTTGTAACACCCCGACACCTAGTATGCCCAGCATGTCACCACAAAGAATAGAAACAACGACCAAACAACATAAATAAAGAAAAATTACAGCAACTACGCTAATGTTTTATACGAAATTTTGGCAGCATGCTCTCTGTTTCTCCATAGTTCTAAGCATCAACAATAATCGCATAACAAGTTAGCATAATGGGAGACAACAATAACATAACGACAAGGATTACAGCAGCGTTCCAAGTCCAACTCATAATCTAACCATCACATAAACCAATAAGGAATGAATAATTATTCAAAACAACTAATGAATGAGGCACTAAAACCATAGCGTAAACAACACATCTAACAAAGGGACTGTAACACCCCGGCATCTAGTATGCCCGAATGCTACCAAACATAGACTAAACATCACCTAAATACCACAAATTAAAATAAATTACAGCAAAGGTGCAAATGCTAAAACCAAAATTTCGGCAGCATCTCCTTTGTTTTATCATGAATTAGAGCAATAGCAATCACATAGCAAGTTATATCATGGCATAAGACATCTAAAACATCAATATAAATGGATAAATCATCAACATAAACCAATAAAACCGAATCCAACCACTCCATAATCTATAGCTAAGCAAATAAGGATCACAAGCAAACTAAACTATTCCATAAACCAAGTTCATGGCACTTATTATGATCATGACTCAAATTGGTAAATGTGACTGGAACTACGTGAAGATATGTAGCTAATGCCCCTTCCCACATGCCGGTGTCATGGTACCTAAAACAACATAAAACACAAGCGTGAGTTCATCACTCAGCAAGTATATTGCAATGGGTCATACAGAACAATTCAATATTATCATCACTACATAACAAACTTAACATCATGATTAAGTCATACTTCATATGCAACATCATATTCATATCTCAACCTCATTGAAATCATTTCATCATCATCATGTATGCAATGCAATGCAATGCAATGCACATGTCTCCTCGACGCAAATACCGGTATTGCCGAGTGCACACCCGTCGGCGTGCACGCACGTCCCCCTTCCATCCCGTAGATGGAGGGTGCCTACTCCTCGCTTCCACTCACCGCATGGGTGGAATCACGAGGTAGGTCTTACATCCATGGCGCTCCGGATTAGTCATAACTTTCTCACCTACTTTACCGAATAATTATGACGTTCCCACCGACCGGGCCAAGTTTCATGTCATGTATGCAACATATGCCATAATCATTAACCATAAACCATTGCATAGCATCTTAACATTCCCTTTTTATCATATCATGGCAAAAACTAAGCATGGCAAGATAGCATAACATGGAAACAATTGCATCTAGTCAAGACAATCAAATAAACCACAAGCTACCCATCCGAATACACTTGCCTTAACCTCGGGCGACGGATTGGTGGGATGAGGAGGGCACTCCCGGGGTCACACCACATGCACATAGATGCCACACAATCACAACGTGCCCACAAAAATAGTACGCCAATGCCCATCTACCCCGATATCGCAAACTACTCCCGAAAACGAAAAACAGAGAATCTGTCCCCCTTGGACAGCAGACTTCAAACTATCATAACTTTAGATCTAGGACTCCGAATCGATTAAACGAGTACATCCTCGCGTAGCTTAGGAAATGTCCTAACTTTTTCTAAGTATATGGAAAAGCTTATTCAGAATCTAAAGTTGTTTAATCTACAAAACACTACGTTCTGTCTCAGCTACGTCACAGATTTGAACACAATCGGTAAATCGGGCATAACTTTCAAACGGCTGAGCGGAATTGGACGTTCTTTATGTCCACTGAAAGGTATTAAAGTTACCTACAACTTTCTCAAGAGGCGGCCGACCAAAATCCGAATAAATCACGACAACTCAAACCCTAGGTCCACTGCACAATCTGCCCGAAATAGAGAACGTGGCAAACTCTAGTTTTCATCCAATCTACCCAATCACAGCATCACCACTTGATCTAAAAACATGAAATCAACCTCTAGAACAACACCTAGACCATCCCCAAGGAACACCCATACCATACCTCAGCCCGACAAACAACGAACGCCGAAATCCTTCCTCCCGGGTTCCCCGATCGTCTTCCTCGCACCGGAACCACCGGATCTCCTCGTCGCGGAGCTTCCCGAGGGAGGGAACAGCGGGATGGCAAGGTGAAGAGCTCTCCTAGGCTAGCAAGTATGGTGGAGAGGGGAGGGTAGGAGAGATGGCGCATGGGGGAGGCGGCTAGAGGTGAGGCGTGTGGGGGAGGTGGGGAAGAGAGGTGGCGGGTTTGCAAGTGGGGCGCAACAACGGCAGGGGGAGGACGCCCCAAGCCGGGAAAACCTGGTCTCGCCCTCCCTCATGGGCCCAAATACCTTCCCACTAAAGCCCACGACTCATCCCCTTGGGCCCAAACTCCCCCGGAGAGGCCCAAACTCCCGAAATCGGCCCGAAAACGCAATTAAACCTCATACCGTATAGTTTTATTCTCTAATTTCACATTTTATAATGTCACACCATTCCGTAGTGTCACATTCTCCCCTCCTTAAACAGGATTCGACCTCGAATCCGAAGAACGCCAAAAACAACAACAAAGTCCCCAAGGGACAAAAGACTTCTTTGCAACACAAAACATTCACACATTGACTCAAACCGGAACAATCGACAAACAAGTTCTTAAAACCAATACTTAGCAAGAAAGTGTTGATTTAGCTCAACTAGTGCAACCTCTCACGGTTCCACCTTCACTTCAATTCCAAATAATATTAGCAGAAGTCAACCGAAGTCCTCGATTTCACCCACTAAAGGGCTTAATCAAATTATCACGCCCAACTCCTCACATCAAACAGTTCATACTTCCCTCACATCCAACCTGATGAACTCAGAAAAACTTCTCTTTTCAACTTCATTTACAGAACCTTAATTTCATTTCTCCACCTATCTACCACATCTCATTAAAATTAAGATGACACAAAGAAAGCAAATAACATCTCCTTTAAGAACCTCTCTACCAACAAATCACCAACGGTGTCTTATTAATAACTGGGGTTCTAAACGAGAACCTCCAAAGAATCAATTACACAAAATCCCATCTCTTCCAATTATTTAACCTTTTTCACAAGGAACCACAATTAACCAATGTCATTTACATACATAGTCCACATCGACAATAACTTCCTTTCCAAACACAAACCATGCTACATTTTTTTTCTATCATCTTCCGGGCATATCTCATACTCAAGGACACTAGCTAAGACAATGTTCATGACAGAACATTTTACATCACAATTTCTATAACCTTTATTACCACCAAACGGTACTCTCCACAAAATTTAAACCACGACATCTATAACCTCCATCATAACCACCTTTTAAACCACAACCAAAGTTCTACGACTAGCCCAAGGTAGGGCTGAAAGTTATTACCAAACCACCATTGGTTCTTTTCCTAAGATGGTCTCGCCCTCACATATTCACACTCAAAAACAACCAAGCCCATGAGTAAATTCCTCCAATATAATCAACAGTTCCATAAGCATTTCTATTCATATCTCAACGAGAATGCCAACAAGAAGCAACTCCCTTTAGCCGGATGAACCACATTCATCAACTCGAATCCCAAAACACCACAAATCACTTTGGAACAAAGATTTGACAATGTCCAAAGACCACTTTTTTTCTTTTTCTAAATCAAACCGCAAAGGAAAAACTCAAATCTCAAAACAATGCGATACATTTCGCATCGGGGAGCGATCAAACAAAAGAGAGACTCCACACAATTCTTTGACAGAAGTTCTCAACAACCAAAGCATCTCAACTCGCTTTCACCAAAGCCAAACCTCTCATTTTCACCAAAATCAACATTTTAGAAGGGAACCGTTTCTCAAATCACACACAAGAATCCACAACCATCACAGTATCTCTCAAAGAGAAAGGGAAACTCAAATCTGTAACATAACCAAAATTCCAGCATTTATCCATTCTTTATTTTCATGCTAGAAAGCACATGAAATCTCAATTCATGACATGGATGCAATCTTTTAAAGAGCACTCCAGATTAGTCATCTATCCATATATGACTTTCTCACCAACCTGGCTCATCATCTCTTTTATGATAAACACCGCATTTTAACCAAAAGCAAAATTTTGGAAGAGAACATCAATTCTCAAGTCAAACATCTGCACCCACAACCGCTACAAATTCTCTCAAAGAAAATAAAAAGAGACTCATTCCCAAAAGAAACACTTCACGAGCAAAATCACTCATGAAACGTTCATAAGATCAACCTTTTTGAAGCACTTTGCAAACATCACAAAAACTTTCCAAATAAGTCCAACTCTAGCCCAAAAGAGTTACAGATTAAATTTCAAGAATTTTCAACATAACCCACTGTGTCCATCTGTTTCCTTTAAAATTTATTCCAATGATCATTTTGTGTGAACGCAAAGGAGCGCAATCCACTCGAAAGCTTTTGGGTGCAAATCTATACTCATATCATAACCTAAACAAATTAGCCAAAACCAAAGATTGGCACCAATCACTACAAGTTTAGGGAAACTCTGAACTGCAACATAAGGAATACCTTGCCCAAAAGCATTCAACCAAACTAGCAAACAACCATACCAGTCCAAAAAAGGTTTTAAACACCAACTTAGCCTAGATACAACCATCTCTAGTATTCCACTATGCTTTCCATTCAAGATTTCAAAATTCACTACTTATTGAGAAGGTCCAACTGGATTTAACAAAATTTACATAACAAATTCTTTCTCTAGTTACCATTCCCAACATTTTTTTATTAAAGTTTATGATGCTTATCAAAAAGACATCCAACCAATACTACCTCATCATGATCCCCACGGACCATCAATTCATATAACATCATATTCTATATTTAAAAACATAATACTTCAACAAGTACTTTAGCAGGATCAACCTATCTATTTCATACCATCCATACGTCAACTTTTCAACAATCGAACTTATTCCATTAATCAATAACTCCAACAAGTAAATGTCATCTCCACAAGATAAAGTTCGTAAATAGGACTTTAAGACATACATTCATTAAGGATAAATCCTTACATCATGATAATTATACATTGTTCATTCGATCACAACAGTGCTCAACATTAAACCACATTTTACAGTTTGTCTCTATTTTTAACAATCGTTTTCAACGATTAATCACACTACCAAGTCATCAATATCAATAATTTGCATAATCATCAAACAACAACATTGCTTTTAGCTACCCTACACATAGGTTATAACACAATTGCCACTACACAACGTACTCCAACTATTTTAAAATAAATTTAATGAGTTAGACAATCCCAATGCTCTTTACAATAACATCAAACAACAACTTCTACCTTCTCAATTGTCATCTGTATTAGCATTTCAAGAACACAATTACACCCTTCCAATTATGCTAATAGTTTGCAACAACATAAATAGCAACTCTAATCAACTTCCAAATTGGGTTCACAAACCGACACGATTAAATTTCTATACTAACATGTTAATTTAGAACATCTTTAAACAACCAACCAAGTTTCTATAACAATGTTAATGGTTTACATCACCTTAATGTTCTCACTACGCATCAGGGTTTAAAACTTTAAATATTATCGGGGGTCATAGGCACTTTTACAGCAAAGCAACATATTCTAAGCATGTACATTAACACATTTAATCATTCTCGCCATAGACGTACTACTCTACAACACTAGTAATCTATTTATTCTCAAGCTAAAGATAACAATCACATTGAACTAATTCAACTCACAAATTAACTTAGGAGTACATCATTTCCATAAACCACATTGTTACATACTACATAACATGCTAAACAATTCTCATTATTGACAAGTAATTTCAGTCAAAAGACTACTTACTTTGCTTGCAGCATTTTCTTTTTAAAACTCAACCAAACTTCACGAAGAAACTTGACTCTCAAAGTTGCAATGGGACATGACTCACACTGGGTCATGCAAAAGATCTCCAAAACACATTTCAACCGTAAAAACTACTACAGGAGGGAGCCAAACGATCAAGTAAACCTTTACGAACAAAGACACAAAACATAAATCAACACATCTTAAGTTTTTGCACACAACTTCAATAACTTCTTTTTAACTCAGAGTGAGACACACATAAGAACCAAACTATATTTTTCTTTGCAAAGCAAACAACAAAACCGACGTCAAAGCCAAAAGGCGACCCAAAAAGGCGCAACACTAAACTCCTCTTCTTCGTCTTCAACCAAGGAAGACAAAGCCACAAACCGCCGAAGGATCAAACCGCGAAAATCCAATACCAAACACTTTTCCTTTGATTTCAATCAACTAAAACCAATAAAAACAACCAAAACCGACCGTCAGAATGGTGAAGAACATACGAAGGAACCCACCACCAAACTCTTCTATTTGACTCCTGTCAACTACCCGATCTACGACAGAAAGGGTAATCACTCTTCTCCCACGGGGGTTAATAGTTCTTCGGTGATGGCGCTAACCGGCCACACCGTCAAACCTCACCCTTACTATGAATAAAGAGAGGTGGCCGAAACCCTTTGGCACCACAACACCACTTTAACACAATAACACGAACAATTCAATTCAATTCTTTCATAAACATAGCAACATACATTATCAAATGTAGCACTTAACATCAAGGCTTAAATACAACATTTAAGCGTAAAGCAACAATTCCCATACCCTTTCCTACTGTGCATCCATGTGTGTCAAATTTTAAATTAGTTATTCCACTTAAACAAGTTTTAATGTTGCTATCTTATGACAAAATTTTTAAGTATAACCTAAGCCATGTTTTTAGGTTATCCCACATCAAAATTTTAGTTAACCCTATGGTATTGCACAAAGTTCATACACCACGGACCTGAACCTGGCTCTGATACCAACTGTAACACCCCGGCATCTAGTATGCCCGAATGCTACCAAACATAGACTAAACATCACCTAAATACCACAAATTAAAATAAATTACAGCAAAGGCGCAAATGTTAAAACTAAAATTTCGGCAGCATCTCCATTGTTTTATAATGAATGGGAGCAATAGCAATCACATAGCAAGTTATATCATGGCATAAGACATCTAAAACTTCAATATCAATGGATAAAGCATCAACATAAACCAATAAAACCGAATCCAACCACTCCATAATCTATAGCTAAGCAAATAAGGATCACAAGCACACTAAACTATTCCATAAACCAAGTTCATGGCACTTATTATGATCATGACTCAAATTGGTAAATGTGACTAGAACTACGTGAAGATGTGTAGCTAATGCCCCTTCCCACATGCCGGTGTCATGGTACCTAAAACAACATAAAACACAAGCGTGAGTTCATCACTCAGCAAGTATATTGCAATGGGTCATACAGAACAATTCAATATTATCATCACTACGTAACAAACTTAACATCATGATTAAGTCATACTTCATATGCAACATCATATTAATATCTCAACCTCATTGAAATCATTTCATCATCATCATCATCATGTATGCAATGCAATGCACATGTCTCCTCGACGCAAATAACGGTATTGCCGAGTGCACACCCGTCGGTGTGCACCCACGTCCCCCTTCCATCCCGTAGATGGAGGGTGCCTACTCCTCGCTTCCACTCACCACGTGGGTCGAATCATGAGGTAGGTCTTACATCCATGGTGCTCTGGATTAGTCATAACTTCCTCACTGACCTTACCGGAATAGTTATGACGTTCTCACCGACCGGGCCAAGTTTCATGTCATGTATGCAACATATGCCATAATCATTAACCATAAACCATTGCATAGCATCTTAACATTCCCTTTTTTATCATATCATGGCAAAAACTAAGCATGGCAAGATAGCATAACATGGAAACAATTGCATCTAGTCAAGACAAACAAATAAACCACATGCTACCCATCCCAATAAACTTGCCTTAACCTCGGGCGACGGATTGGCGGGATGAGGAGGGCACTCCCGGGGTCACACCACCTGCACATAGATACCACACAATCACAACGTGCCCACAAAACAATACGCCATTGCCCATCTACCCCGATATCGCAAACTACTCCCGAAAACGAAAAACAGAGAATCTGTCCCCCCCGGGACAGCAGACTTCAAACTATCATAACTTTAGATATAGGACTCCGAATCGATTAAACGAGTACATCCTCGCATAGCTTAGGAAATTCCTAACTTTTTCTAAGTATATGGAAAAGCTGATTCGGATTCTAAAGTTGTTTAATCTACAAAACACTATGTTCTGTCCCAGCTACGTCACAGATTTGAACACATTCGGTAAATCGGGCATAACTTTCAAACGGCTGGGCAGAATTAGACGACCAAAATCCGAATCTAAAATCACGAAAACTCAAACCCTAGATCGACTGCACAATCTGCCCGAAACAGAGAACGTGGCAAACTCTAGTTTTCATCCAATCTACCCAATCACAGCACCACCACTTGATCTAAAAACATGAAATCAACCTCTAGAACAACACCTAGACCATCCCCAAGGAACACCCATACAATACCTCAGCCCGACGAACAACGAACGCCGAAATCCTTCCTCCCGGGTTCCCTGATCGTCTTCCTCGCGCCGGAACCGCCGGATCTCCTCGTCGCGGAGATTCCTGAGGGAGGGAACAGCGGGATGGCAAGGTTATGAGCTCTCCTAGGCCAGCAAGGAGGGTGGAGAGGGGAGGGGAGGAGAGATGGCACATGGGGGAGGCGGCTAGAGGTGGAGGCGCGTGGGGGAGGTGGGGGAGAGAGGTGGCGGCTATGGTTTGCAAGTGGGGCGCAGCAAGGGCAGGGGGAGGACGCCCCAAGCCAGGAAAACCAGGTCTCCCCCTGCCTCATGGGCCCAAATACCTTCCCACTAAAGCCCACGACTCATCCCCTTGGGCCCAAACTCCCCCGGAGAGGCCCAAACTCCCGAAATTGGCCCGGAAACGCAATTAAACCTCATACCGTATAGTTTTATTCTCTAATTTCACATTTTATAATGTCACACCATTCCGTAGTGTCACAGGGGCATGAATTGTTTATGTGTGTATCGCTATGTGAAGACGTGTATCTAGCTCCCTTTCCCATATGCCGAATTCAAGTACCGAAAAAAAACATTAAACAACTAGTGTGAGTTCATCACTCAGCAAAGTGTATTGCAATGGTACAAAACAATAACAATTCACATACATACAACATACCGATCACCAACCATGGAAAACAATCCATGAAGACTTCCTCGGTCACATTCTCATATACTTTCTCGTTCACATTCTCATTTATGCAATGCAATGCGATGCATCATGCCTCTTTACTTAGCACATATTGGTATTGCCGAGTGCACACCCGTCGGTGTGCACCCCCTTTTTCCTTCCATCCAGTGGAAGGTGCCTACTCTTACTGATTCGTTTCCATTCACAACTGTGGATGGAACCACGAGGTAGGACTTTCTCAATGGCGCTCTGGATTAGTCATAACTTTCTCACTGACCTTACCGGACTAGTTATGACTTTCTCACTGACCTGACCAGTCCTCATGCCATGAATGCAAATATGCTATAAACATGAATAGCTTGCATATAATCTCAATGTAACACCCCGGCATTTATTATGCCTGAATGCTACCAAACATAGACTAAACAACAACATAATATCACAATCCATGAAAACACTCCCAAAACCAGCCCCTACAAGAAAACAAAACCCTAAGGAAGAATGATTTCTCTTACCCAACCATTGGATCGATGACGACACAAGGAACCCGCTCGATCTACAGCCCTTCTAGCGATCCGATTCTCTGATTGCAGCATTGGGGATCAAAATGAAGAACAATAGGGAGAGGAGGCTGGGTGGAGGTGCCCAAGGGAGGTGGGGGGCCGCAAAGGGTGGAGGGGGAGAGATCTAGGGTTTGGAGGGGGAATCCCCTCCTTTCAGGCCCAAAAAGGCCTTACTAGAAGGCCCAGAAACTGAAAATACCTCTAAAATTCAGATTTTCTTCCCTAAAGTTCTCCTCCTGGAATACTACATTCTCCCTAAAGTTCATATGGGATATTACATTCTCCCCCTAAAAAGAATTCGACCTCAAATTCTCCACACGCCACTACTCGATAATGCAAACAACAAGGAAATAACAACACCACACACACCTGAGGAAAACAACTCTGGATACTTCACGCGAGTGCAATATTCCAATTACTAGGTCATCTCTTGCTTCGATAAAGAGAACAAGCACCTAACATATGTTTGTGTTCTATGCTTCAGTACCCTCTATGACTACCCCAATACTGGGTAGGTTTCAAAGGCAAGGTTCTTAGGCTCAAAGACCAAAGGGTCTTAAATTTCTAGCATTTGAAATCTAGCAAGAACTTCAACAAGGAAACACAATACATCCCACGGAAGGACTCGGCGAAAGGCCAATTTCTCCAAACTGCACGTGCTACTACTGGGAACGGTTTGACAACCCTCAGACTAATATTTCCTTTAGCACTAAAGCGTATGCCCCTTTTTTTTATCCGATTAAATTAATATAGAGCAAATGATACCAACCTCTATTCTCAACCCAACTTCCCTCTTCGACTCAATCACACAACTCTACTATTCTCTTTTAACCTTTCTACCACTGTTTGTTGTACTCAAAGATGACACGAATGACTCAGAAAATTTCACTCTAACACACCTCTGAACCAATTCCCAACAAGTCACCAATACCATTCATTTGAAAATTCGATGTTTCAAACTTGTACCCCAAGAAACTAAAATACAGATTCCCACCTTTTTGCATCTGATTGATCTATCAATAAAGGGACCATTACCATCGAAAAGAATATCCCACTATGGATCAATTCTTCTTCCACCACCAAACCACAATAAAACTTTTACTCTATCTTCTTTCAGGCCCAACTCACACCAAAAGACAACTACCAAAGATACATATTCACAACAGAATATTTCACTTTAGCTTGTCATAACATTAGCTGTACACCAAGCGGTTCTCTGTTACAGCTTAACCAGGCACTAACAATGAATATAAACACTAAACGATCTTCCCAAGGAGGTTCTTGGACTGAAACATGCAAGAACCCCCATTACTCTCCACTTTTAAACTATTTACGATCAACCACTAACATCACCTAGGAACTGAGGTCATTAACAAGCCACACTAGATTTGTCTTTCTAAGAAGGTCTCACCCTCACATTCTTCCACTCAAAGAACTAGGACAAAAGGTATAATCCTTCAATACATTCAACCATAAACCATAAACATCCATTTTTCTTATCCCAGGCTTGAACGCAAAACATCTCTCAATTCTTTTTAACACATTGAACCTCGTTCATCACCTTAAAACTAAGGCGCTAAAATTCACAAAGATGATAACACAACTTAAAAGAGCAACACCACATAACTCTTTTCTAGAAGCATCTCACTTGCATCAATTTGAACCCAAAGCGCAAAAGTTCACCTTGGATAGAACTGGACAACATCCAATGATCACTCATTTTCTTCCCTAAGCCAAATCGCAAAGGAAAATTCAAATTTCTTACATCCCATAAACCACTTTTATCATTTTCAATTCAATGTGATGAAATTCGCCATGGGGAGCACTCAAATAAAAGAGAGACTCCACACAAATCTTTGACATAAGTTCTTAATAACGAAAAAAACAACTCAACTCACTTTCACCAAAGCAAAACCTCTCATTTTAACCAAAATCAACATTTTGGAAGAGAAAACCGATTCTCAAGTCAAACATCTGAACACACAACCATCATCATTTTTTTCCAAGAGAAAGGAAACTTATCGCCAACAAAAACCACGTTACCAACAAAATCTCTTATGAAACCTTCATGAGATTCACATTTTGAAACACTTACAAATACCCCACCATTTTCAATTAAATTCAACTCAAATCAAAATAGAGTTTTCAATAGGGTTTTGAGCTCAAGAACTTTCAACACAATCCCTTTTGTCTATCTATTTCTTTCACATATTAACTCCAAAGTTAATCCATTTTGTGCACTAAGAAGCACAATACAAACATACACTCTTACGTGTAAATTCCACATTCATTACTTGAGTTAAGCAACTTAGCCAAGACAAAAGTTTGGCATGGTTCAATGAAATAAAGTATTATGGAATCCATTAATCGATTACTTCCAAAACTACTCTTTCATCCTCATTTTCAATCATCAAAGCCAAGTCCGCAATTTGACAAAAATGCAGCTTAATCAAGGGAGTTTTATTGCCCATTAATTAGAGCGCCTTAACCAAAAGGCATGCACTCCCAGAAAATCATACAATCAATTGAACCAAAAGGCATATATCCCCAAAAGATCATACGATCAATTGAATTCGTAAACCTTTTAAAGAAGGTTCAACTCGAGCCCCACCATTTCTAATATTCCAATACTTTTGCCATTAAAGATTCCATATTCACCAAAGGTATCCTGAAAAGCCCAACAAGTTTGAACATAAGTTACAAAGCCCACTCTTTCTTTAATTACCTTCTACTATTCATATAACCACCACTGGTCAAATTATCATCAAACCCTAACCAAGTCTATTCTCATGACAATCAACCAGGAGGACCACATTCTCATTTTTTCAGCACACGTACTTATCAATTAATTCAACATAAGACGCGTGTCGTCAATTTTCTTTTGGTTTACTAACTATGATGAATCATCCTTTATGCAACTATTTATTCCAAGCTTAAAACACTTTTTTTTCATTTATTTCATCGTAATCCACAAATACCTTTCATATAACCTCTAAGTCAACATTTTTAATATCCCCCAATTCATTCAATAAATAAAACTTCTAACAACTCGATGTAATTGCTTCTAGCCATATTCATAAATACGGATCCCAGACAAACATTTGTCAAGGACAAACTCAGCCTTTCATACAATCATTCCATATATACTCATTCTTTGATTACACATCGATCAAATCATTTTGTTAATCCACAATTTAATTGACCCATAAGCAACATAGACCAACAACCTGCATGTCTTTACACCATCACACTCCAGTGCTTTACACCATCACCTTGCTATAATAACTTCATCAAACAAAAAACTCTAGACCTTCTCAATCGCGATCAATACTAGCCTTACAGGAACACAAATCGCGAACATCCAATTAATCCCATGACTCGCAACAAATTTGCATAAAAATCCAACCAACTTTCACTTTAAGATCAACTACCATCAAAATTAATCTAGGTTGCTTTTAAATAACCAACACATTTACTTTAACCAAATCCGTAGTTTACATCATCTCAATGTTCTAACTACGCATTAAAGAATAAAGCTTTAAACCTTCTCGTTGGTCACTAACCCTTGAAATATCAAAGTGTGACCCGAACCTTTAAATAAAACCACAGCTCTTAAGCATGAATAAACACCAATGAACATTTTTTTCCATCTAGAAAAAACCCAACCATAAATCACATGAGAACTCGGCTCTCGAATTCCCAAACTTTGATGTGCAGCAACTCCTCAAACAAACCTCAAGATTTACAACTTCCACGAAGGAAGATGTATGCAAGGGGGAAAACCAAACGATCAACCAAATCTTTTCTTTAAAGCCCTAACACCAAAATCCACACGACTTAAGTGTTGCACCAAGAAAACTTCAAGAACTCTTCTTAAATAGAGAGAATAACAACCACATGCACAACATAATAATTTTCTCCACAAAGCAACCCACGAAAACCAACAAAGCCTATTACCATAAATTGTCGAAGGAACAACCAATAAAGACTCATTATCACACACTTTTCCTTTGTCTCCAACCATCGAAGACAAAAGAAACTATCCTTCTCTACACACTCTTTAAACTATGTCGCGAGAGACAATGACTCTCATCTACAATAAGCTCCAAATCCTCAGGCGGTGGCACTAACCAGCCACACCCACCACAAAGGCCCTTAACATGGCCAAAAGAACAAGGCCAAAACCTTTTAGCTTAACCCAATCAGAAATCATATTGATTGCAACAATTCTTTCATAACCAAAGCAATAGGAATCATCATATTTAGCATTCAGCATCACAGCTTAAATTCAACACTTAAGCGTAATGCAATGATACCCATACCCAACCTACTGTACTCCAAGTGTGCCAAGTTTTTAAGTTAAATACTCCACCTATAACAAGTTTTAAAGTTGCTATCCTATGGCAAAGTTTTAAAGTAAGAACCTAAACCATGTTTCTAGATTATCCCAAATCAAAATTTTAGTTGACCCTATGGTATTTCACTAAATTCATGCACCAGGGACCTAATGCCCGCTCTAATACCAACTATAACACCTCGGCCCCTAGTATGCCCAGATTGTCACCACAAAGAATAGAAACAACGACCAAATAACATAAATAAAGAAAAATTACAGCAACTACGCTAATAATTTGTACGAAATTTTGGCAGCATGCTCTCTGTTTCTCCATAGTTCTAAGCATCAACAATAATCGCATAACAACATAACGACAAGGATTACAGCAGCGTTCCAAGTCCAACTCATAATCTAACCATCACACAAACCAATAAGGAATGAACAATTATTCAAAACAACTAATGAGGCACTAAAACCATAGCGTAAACAACACATCTAACAAAGGGACATGAATTGTTTATGTGTGTATCGCTATGTGAAGACGTGTATCTAGCTCCCCTTCCCACATGCCGAATTCAAGGTACCTAAAAAAACATTAAACAACAAGCGTGAATTCATCACTCAGCAAAGTGTATTGCAATAGTACAAAACAATAACAATTCACATACATACGACATACCGATCACCAACCATGGAAAACAATCCATTAAGACTTCCTCGGTCACATTCTCATATACTTTCTCATTCACATTCTCATTTATGCAATGCAATGCGATGCATCATGCCTCTTTACTTAGCACATATTGGTATTGCCGAGTGCACACCCGTCGGTGTGCACCCCCTTTTTCCTTCCATCCCGTGGAAGGTGCCTACTCTTACTAACTCGTTTCCATTCACAACTGTGTATGGAACCACGAGGTAGGACTTTCTCAATGGCGCTCCGGATTAGTCATAACTTTCTCACCGACCTTACCGGACTAGTTATGACTTTCTCACCGACCTGGCCAGTCCTCATGCCATGAATGCAAATATGTTATAAGCATGAATAGCTTGCATATAAACTCAATTTAACCATTGCATAACCTTATAACAAGTCATTTTCATCATGTCACATGCAAGAATCAATCATGGCATCATATCACAAAACATGTGTAAACTATCTCATTATCAAACATTATGGCTCCCTAAGCCACAACCACTACAATATACTTGCCTTCACCCACGCGGGACGGATTGGCGAGACGTTGAAGGCACTCCCGGGGTCACACCACCTGCACATAGGTATAATACACTCAACAACATGCCCACAAAATAGCACAAGAACAATCAACTATATCGACTTCGCAACCCACTCCCAAAACCCGAAAAAACAGAGAATCTGTCCAACGGGACAGCAAGCTTCCAACAAGCATAACTTGAGTTCTACAACTCCAAATCAGAAAAACGAGTACATTTTCTCGAACCTCAGGAAATTTCTTATCTTTTTATAAGTATTCATGAAAACTGATTAAGCTTCTATAATCCTCTAATCTACCGTTGAACACAGACTGTTCCAATCGCGACACAATTTGTACAGCGCTCGGTAAAACGACCATAACTTTTAAATGGCTAAACGAATTTTAGTGATTTTGGTCTTCATTGAAAGGTATTTCGATTATCTACAACTTTCGCAAAAGCTGACTACCCAAAAATGCGTCTAAGAATTTAAAAATTGCGAGCTAACGGAGCACACAAAACTGCTCGCGAATCCAAAATCTGTCCCGAAATTGGATCCAACTCTAACCTCAACCTCCCAACGTGAAAACTAGGAACCAATCCATGAAAACACTCCCAAAACCAGCCCCTACAAGAAAACAAAACCCTAAGGAAGAATGATTTCTCTTACCCAACCATTGGATCGATGACGACACGAGGAACCCTCTCGATCTGCAGCCCTTCTAGCGATCCGATTCTCTGAGGGCAGCATTGGGGATCAAAATGAAGAACAACAGGGAGAGGAGGCTGGGTGGAGGTGCCCAACGGAGGTAGGGGGCGGTCAGGGGGTGGAGGGGGAGAGATGTAGGGTTTGTAGGGTGAATCCCCTCTTTTTAGGCCCAAAAAGGCCTGACTAGAAGGCCCAGAAACTGAAAATACCTCTAAAATTTAGATTTACTTCCCTAAAGTTCTCTTGGAATACTACATTCTCCCTAAAGTTCATATGGGATATTACACTAGTGGTCGAGTGGTCTATCGACCAAGTCCATGAATGAATTTTCGATTAATGGCAGATTGGATTTTTAGGGATAAGACAAAGACGGATATGATCATCATCCATTGCGATCCGATCAGACGTTCAGTCATACACCGATGAAGAGACTCGATGATGACAAGGTGGCGACGATAAGAATATGAGGCTGAGCCCAATACGATAGGGCTGGATCACATCAAGGCGATAGAACAGATGATGACATTGCACTAGGGCTTTTGCTTGTATGCACACATTTGATGATAGCGATACGATGAGGGCAAAGCGTTAACGGTGGAACATTAATGGTGAAACATTAATGGTGAAACATTAATGGTGAAACATTAATGGTGGAACATTAACGATGAAACCTAACGACGAAACGTTAATGGCAAAATGTTAACGGTGGAACATTAACGACGAAACGTTAACGGTGGAACATTAACGGTGAAGCGTTAACAACGGAATGTTAACGGTGAAGCCAAACGACTGTAGGACGCTCATGAAACAAGAAGATACCGACCGTCGGTACAACGACATGGCCGCGAAGGAATACCAACAGGGATGGCAAACCGAACGCGAACCGGTAACGACGGTTTTAATCCGGAACCGGACTTTGTCGGCGAACGGAGGCCAAAAAAATTCTAAGGATGGACCAAAATAGTAAGGGATGACCCACCAGATGCAACAACATGGCCACAACAGACTAGGATAGCTGGCGTCAAAAGACGGCGAGCGGCGGCAGCACAAAGACGGTCTAAATATATAAAAAAATTTCGGAGGATGGGACAGCAAAGGGAGATTGTCCATCACGTAGAACGCGATGAGACAAACTCAACAGTATAGGTGGATTTTGCGGCGCCCCAACGAATTGATCAAAAACTGCCGATTAACAGCTTTCGGAGCCAAACTTTAGACGGCCATAACTTCTAGAATAATGATCAGAACTTAACCAAATTTGACAGAGAGCTAGATGTGACCTAGAGGAACACCGTGACAAGGTTGGCTCGGAGTTTTACCTTTCGGATCAGCGGGGAACGCGCGAGGATGATTGTCACTGTTCGCAACACAGTCTTATCAGGGAAAATAATTTTCTGCGCAAAATCCAGAGAGCAAAACTGTGGGTTAGGATGTGCATCATGTAGAGGACATCAAGGAGAGTCTACAGTAATAATTTCACAGGCTAACTCGGAAAATTGAGGGAGATATGGCCTCGGCAAGATTCGAGATTGAAACAGCCATAACTTTTGATTCCTTGGGCCAAATTTTATGAAATTTGAAAGGGAGACAGAGGGGACATCATTGGCTCACCATGGAGAAGATGGATCTCAAAAAGAGTTAACAAACTGATGGAGGACGCGCTCCAAAGTTTGGTCGTCGTTTGGGCGACGTCCGGAGCTTCTCGGCGGTGGCTCGGGGTTTTGGAAAATTAATCTGGAGGCTAGCGTGCGTGGGAGAGGTCATGGGAGGTCTACGAGGGTTTGGGGTGGCGGTTAGGTCAAGACAAATAAATTTTGGAGGTGTTTGTGTCGGAATAGGCATTTTATCGGACACCTTGCATGCGTCTCGGATTAGGGGGGACATGGCCGATTCTGGTGGCGACACGTGGCGTGATTTGGTGGTGACACGTGGCACGGCCAGGGAAATTCGGATTTTTAAAATAAAAATAATTTGAAAAATTCAAATAAATCATTTGAGGTAATAAAAATACCAGAAAAATTCTAGAAAATATTTTGAGACATTTTGAACTCAAATAAAATATTTTCAACAAAACTTTATATAAACTTTTCAAATAATTAATTAATTTCCATAAAAGGCTTAATACAAATCGATTCCAAATAAATCTGATAAATAGCAAACGAGCTCCAAAAAATCTATATAATTACAGAAAAATTCCTTGGAGCGCAAGGGACCCAAATAAAATTAAATTACTTTTAATTGAAATATAAAATAGTCAAATTAAATCATTTTAGCTTTAGAAAATCCAGATTAAGCTTTTTTAACGCGAGAAAAACAACGGAAATTTTTGGGAAGATAAACTAAACCAAAAATTTTTGAAAACCCAAATTTTGGGATGTTACAAACGAAAGCATGCGACCACCTACTTGTGTGCGGGTGGTCCAGTCCTTTACCGGAAGAATGGCGGATCTTAGCCGTTTCATTTCCCGGCTTGGCGAGCAAGGATTACCTTTCTTCAAGGCGCTTCGCAAGCACGATGGATTCGTCTGGACAGAAGAGGCAAACAAATCTTTTGAAGAACTTAAGCAGTACCTGTCCAAGCCACTGATCCTGACCACACCAAAAACAAGAGAAGTCTTATTGTTGTATTTGGCCGCAACGCCACAAGTAGTAAGCGCCGTTCTGACGGTGGAAAGGGACGAAGTACAACGACCAATCTACTACGTTAGTGAGGTCTTGCACGGACCAAAGGAGCGCTAACCTGAGGTCCAAAAGCTCTTGTATTCATTGCTCATAGCTTCCAGAAAGTTACGGCACTATTTTCAGGCCCACAAAATTCAGGTTCCGACCAACTTTCCACTTAGGGAGATCCTAAGGAATTAAGACGCCAGTGGCCAAATAGTGAAATGGGCCATGGAGCTCGCCAAGTTTGAGATCGAGTTCTCAGCTCACACAGCGATCAAGTCCCAAGTCTTGGCTGATTTCCTGGCAGAGTGGACAAATCCTGCCCCACCTGACACGGATCTCGACCAACCTGGGGAAGGTCACTTGACCATGTACTTCGATGGGTCCTGGGCTTACGAACGCTCGGGGGCTGGAGTTGTCTTAGTCTCCCTGTAAGGGGAACAACTCCAGTACGCCCTCCAATTACATTTCGCTGCAACAAACAGTGCAGCAGAATATGAAGGCCTTTTGGCTGGGCTACGAGCGTGCAAGGCACTCGGAGTCCAACAGCTAACTGTGAAGGGCGACTCATTGTTGGTTGTCAACCAGGTTAACAAGGAGTATCAGTGTTTTGATGACTCAATGGTGCATTACCTGGTTGAAGTCAAGAAGATGTAGAAGTACTTCAGGAATTTCAAGGTACTCTACATCCCAAGAAGGACAATTCCCTGGCTGACCATCTTTCGAAGGTCGGTTCCTCTCAATTCCCTGCTCCAGCAGGAGTGCTCGTCGAGCACTTACACAAGTCCTCCATTCCCTATGTAGAGGAGGCACCTAAGGCGTGCGGTAACGTCTCTCTCCTCGAGCATGATGCGAATTGGATGATGTCATTCGTCCAACATCCTGCACATGGGACACTGCCCGAGGAGGAAGCCAAGCGTTCCTGGCTCATAAGATGATCCTCTCCATACAAACTGATCGAGGGCGTGTTGTACCGTAAGGGAGCATTGGGAGTCCTCTCCAAGTGCATCTCCCAGGAAGAAGGACAATACCTTCTCAAAGACATCCATGAAGGAATTTGCGGAGCTCATTCATCCTTTAGGATGTTGGTAAGCAAAGCGTTCTGATTGGGTTATTACTGGCCAACAGCCTTAGCCGATGCTCGCTCGATAGTAACCTATTGTCGGGCATGCTAGTTTCATGCCCACAAGGTTCATCAGCCGCCAGACGCGCTCCAGACCATTCCTTTAACATGGCCATTCTCGGTCTGGGGAGTCGATATACTCGGACCTTTCCCCCGAGGCCAAAAGGGTTGCAAGTACTTGCTCATGGCTATCGACACTTTCACCAAGTGGATCGAGGCTAAGCCCGTGTCGACCATCTCGGCCCATGCGGCCAAGAGGTTTTTTTGCAATAACGTGGTGACACGATTTGGGGTTCCAAACTGCCTCATCACAGATAATGGCACCCAGTTCACCAGTGAACTGTTCCAGGCCTATTGCGAAGACATAGGGACCAAGGTATGCTTCGCGTCTGTGGCTCACCCCACAGAGCAATGGAGCAGTTGAGAGAGCAAACAGACAAATCATACAAGGCATTAAGAAAATGGTTTTTCAAAACCTCGACCAACGCAGGCAAGCCTGGGTGGACGAGCTTCCTTTCGTCCTATGGTCGGTCCACACCACGGCCAGCTGAGCTATGGGAGAAAGTCCTTTCTAGCTCGTCTATGGCGCGGAGGCCATCTTGCCCGCTGAAATTGTATTGGGTTCCCCGAGAGTGCACCTGGTCAATGACGTCTACTAGGAGAGCGAGTGCCTCCTAGACCTTGACCTCGCAGAAGCAACACGCGAACGGGCTTTGCTTCGATCCGTGGTTTACCTGCAGGCTCTTCGCAGGAATGCGGCCAAATCGGTTTGACCAAGGACCCTTCTAGTCTGTGACCTCGTCCTACATCGAGTTCAAGATTTGTTGAAGGCTAACAAGCTAACCCCCAGGTGGGAGGGTCCTTACACGGTCGTTTCAGCAAAACGCCCAGGGGTTGTTCGCCTCATGATGGAAGATGGTCGAGAGCTCGCCAGCACCTGGAACATTGACCAATTACGTAAGTTCTTTGTCTAGTTTCTTTCATTGCATGTTTTCCCTTCGTAATTTCCATCTATTTCCTTTCAATAAAATTCGGTTCTTTCGCCCACCCTGTGACTACCATTCTTTCCAAAATGTTGTGAATGATTTCAAAGTCCCTGCCCTCTGGTAAGCTGACTCAGTCTCGCTCAAGGGCATACTTTCGTCCTCACGGTCTTGATGATAGAATGAGTGCAAAAGGGCAAGAATGTCCACTTCAATTACATTCTTTTCTAAGGATCGGCTAGCATATGCACGAGCGACCAAAAATGCAACAGCTAACACCAGGTCACTATGCTCTCCTCCAAAGGTTTCAGTCTACATAAGCCAATTATCTTCTGAAGTAGTCCTCCGCTGCAAGGCACAATCGCATACAGACGCCCTCTCGGATGGTCCAGGGACTTAGTCGACCTGCTCATGCTCGGCCATTACGCATCGCATCGAGCAACCACATGACTTCTCTACCTTCGTCAAAATCATGCTCGCAACTCAGGAGCATGGGCCACGACGCTCGGGGGGATAAGACTGTGCGTGCTATTCTTTTATCGACCTGACCCATGCTCGCAATTCGGAGAAGGTTATAGGTCGTTAATCGAAGGCCACGCGATTTTCTAACTCTCCTGCCAACGAGCTTGTGCTTGCAACTTAGGTGCACGACCTTCGTTGACAGCGGGGGCTTAGTAGGGATGATGAATTAACGTGCTTTTTCTGAAAATGCATGCTTATACTTCTATCATCCTGTGCTACTTGTCTATTATTTGCTCGGTCTACTCGTTGTTGTTTTGTTCAAATTCCAGGACACTCATCGACATGGGCGTAGGACAACCAGAGCGAAAATGGAACACAAGACAGAAGGAAAAAGAACTAAGACCTTTATACATTAAGGGAAGATTCTGTCTTACATAAACAAAGCTGTACAAGTTCAAAAAAATTTGGTGCGCTTGGCGTCCTGGAGTATGGTGAGCTCTTCTCTCACGGCATCGAGGTTGTACTCAAAGTCAAGCACCTTCCTCCGAGCTTCGCACCCTTCGCTCACCGCCTGGCGAAGTCGCTTCGCCTCCTCCTTGTGCTGCTCGGCCGACTCAGTGGCGTTGAGCACGGAGTGGCGTAGGTCCTTCACCGTCTCCTCCAGGGATGCCCTTGCCCACTAGCTCTGCTTGAGGAGCTCCTTATAGTCCAGGATAGACTCCTCAGTCTTGCGCCGAATCTCTGCATCCGAAGTCTTTAGCTCGGACAGCTTTTGCTCTAGCTCCGCGATTTTCGCGTCCTGCTCGGCGCTGTGCCTGGCCAAGACTTCGGGGGGACTGTCGCAGCCCTGAAATCCGTCATGGTTACCTCGAGCACTTGCATGAAGGAATGCTTCAAATTTTTGCTCAATTTGTAAGGAAATGCAAAAGGATCTCTCGAACTTACCCAGCAAAGGCGCTCCTATAGGCCTTCCTGGAAGAGCTCGGCCGGATCCTCCAGGCGGGGATCTGGCTGCGCATCTTCCCCCCGAGCAAGCGTTACATTCGGGGGCTCCTCCTCCTCTTCGTCCTAGGCTGTGTAACATCCTGAGTTTGTACTTGCCTTTTTAAATGTTAATTATCTTTTGAGAGTTATTTGGAATTCAATTTGGAGTTAATTGTTTTTGGATTTGTTTGCTTGACTTGTTTCGTTTTAGTTTTTGCTCCAAAATCTCGTTTCGAGTTGCGGTTAGAACTTCCGAGCAACCGTAGTTTCCAAACCTTCTTTAGCATCCTAGAGTTTATCCTAAAGGTGTCCGGGAAGGGTTCTTGAGTTTCGGAGCTTTTTCGGGGGTTTTTGGGGTTTTTTTCTGCCCTGGGCGGCAGTACCACCGGCCCTGGCCGGTACTGCCGGCCGAGGCGACCGGGCAGGGGGTAGAACCCTCTCTACTGCCCGTTGCCCAGCCACCTTAGCACTTAGTGTCTTCCTACTCAAGCCTCCTCCCCCAGCCGTATTACTCCCTCTCCCTCACTTCACTCCCTCTCACTCTCACCCTCACCCTCTAGCTCTCCTTCTCTAGCTCTCTCTCCCATGGAGCTCTCTCTTTCTCCCTTGAGCTTTCCCTCCAACTAAACCTCTCCCTCCGGTGTTCTGGAGCTCGTGGAGCAGCTGGTCAAGGAGGAGGACGTCGTTTCCCAAACCCTAGACGAGCACTGTGGTGAGTGGAGCAAGTTTCAGTCAGATCTGTGATGACTTGAGCTTGATCTTGTACTTTTCTCCATTTCTATCAACTTTTCTTTTAGCCAAAACCCTAGAAAACCTAGTTGTAGTGCTCAACTTTTGGTTAGCTGAGTTTCTAAACCTAGGCTAAGTGCTAGAGTTCTCGTTAGCGCGAAAACTGAGATCAGAAACCCGAAATACGTTTTTATCGGATAGATTTGGTTAAATGTCGTTTTCGTAGCTTTTGGAATTAAACCTTGGAACCCTAGTTCCAAAAGCTTGGAAAAGGACACTAGAATGTATTCGACGTCGTTAAAGTTCGAGTTTCGCGGAGGGAATCGAGTTTGAATTCGATTCGGGGTGAAAGTCGGAATTTAGCATGAATTAGGACTCTAGAGTTTCTCGGATTAGAAATTAGGCCAAACGAGGTCGGAACCTCGGGTGGTTTGCATAAATGGGTCCTTGCCATCTCCGAGAACCCATCCGTGCAATCGCCGCAAAATTCCGAAGTCGTTTGTGCGAAAATCCTTTTTCTGGAAAATTCAGTCGACCTATGGCCGGCACTACCGACGTGGTAAGTCTGGTACTGCCGCTCAGGCCGGCACTACCGACCCTTGTGGCCGGTACTGCCGGGCTTAGGCCGGCACTACCGCTCCCACAACGCCGGTAGTTATTTTCCAGAGAGGTCCTCTTTTAGGTTTCGTTGCCTCCGGTACTACTGACCCTTGGGGCCGGTACTGCCGACTGTAGGGCGGCACTACCGGGATTTGCATGCCGGTACTGCCGGTCTCCAGTTCAAAATTTGGTCTTCGTTTGAGTTTTTCTCTCTCGTGTTCGCTTATTGGTTGTTGTCCGCTTCTTTGAGCTTTTTGCTTTGTTCTCGCTGGATCTTAATCGTTTCCTCATTATTTCTTTTGTCACGCTTTCGTTTAGATGTTGACGCCTCGGGAGCAGTAGGCGAGGATCCGGACTTCGACCCAAAGGACACGCAAAACTCAAAGCAAGCAGGCAGCACCCCCTTTGAACATATTGCTCCTATAATTGCAAAAGTATTTGATGTTTCGCAAAACTATTACGCATGCATATGATTATTACAAGTACTTAAATGGTGGGAATAGGTAGTTACCCTAATGGTTGGATGGCTTATCTCAATCTTGTTGTTACCCTAAAATCCTTGAGTAACCCTAGTTTAAGGATATACGCTATAATAAGTGTCGTCAGGGATTATAAGTCTAATAGTTGCATACGCTTAGCCCAGCTTTAGACTGATTGAATAATGATCGGTGGACTCAGTCAATCAAAGATTTTTGATACGTTAATAGGATTTTGGAAATGGTGATTTTGGAAAAACAAAGGCTATGTTGGTAAAAGATGAAAAAGGAAAAGGTGTACAGTGATTTATGCCGGTCGGATGATGGGAGGTCTCGTCTGTGCAATCCTAAGGACTGAACTTGACGTTTTTAACCAAGTCCTTTCGTACAACCACATGTGCTAGTATGGGATAGCCTAAACCCAGTACAGTAGTTGGAATTTGGACTTGCGCCGTGGTAGGTCGAAGTAGTTGGGCAATACCGACGTGCTGGTGTTGCTTAGAATACTCCCTCACCGCGCGCAGGTGTTGGAGACTTTCGTGAAACAACGGTGGATGCTTTGCTGAGGGTAAAAGGCACGATGGGCTGTTAGCCATCGTTGGATCCGTGTGGGTGAATCAGGTTTGGAGTTTAAGGTACCCAAAGACCTTAATTGGGGGGTACTCTCGCCTGGCCCGGGGGTACTCTGTGTGGGTGTGTGGAGCCCCCACCCAAAGCAAAGAGCGCACATCACCGGGGCTGACGCAAGACTAGATGCTGACAATTGGAAGAGTTTCGTCACAATCTAGCAAAACGGATACGGTATGTATCGCGTGGCATGGTTGACATGATTGCTAGAGCGTGTCGTGTGGGTAAAGTGTGCATTCTCTGCAGAGATTAAACAAACTAATCGATTAGCCATGCTCACGGTCACAAGCATCTTGGGTATTTATTGTCAAGTATAGAATTTGGCTTTGATTTTCTGAAAAGGATTTGAAATCGGTAGATCTTTTAAATGTTGGGTTGTATCATGCAAATGTTGAGTCGTGGGACTCAAAGATCGGTTGGTTTGGTGATTTGATCAAGCTGGTGGTGATTCTTGATGCCATGTGATGGTATGATGGTTATGTTGAAGGAAATGATTCCTGATGCCATGTGATGGTGGTGTTGCTTATGTTGGAGGAATTTGGATGTTGAATGAAATGTACAATTACATTATGTATTGCTTTACTCTCTTTTACTAAATGTTTATAAACTGTGCAGTATTCTAATCTATTAGTCTATTACAAATAACTTCAGCTTCATGCCAATCTGAACTAAAATAGCAACCATCTTCATTGTTTAGCCTGCATTATTATTATACTTGCAAACAATGAAGTCTTGCGAGTACATACGTGTACTCACCATTTGCTCTGAAAATTTGCGTGAGGAGCAGAAGATGCAGGTGAGGAGGAAGGTGACCAGGAGTTCAGTGACCCAGACGCGGGTGGTGCGTTTGACGGCTAGCAGAGTTAGTTGCTCGGCGGTTGCCTGAGGGAATGGAGGCACACCGCGGCCATTTTACTTTTGTTTCTCTGATGTTTTTCTCTTCAGTTTACTTTAAGCCAATCGGCATTTTGTAAACAGGAACAAGTTGTAATATTAATATCTATCGCTGTAATATACTACCTCTGCCCTTATATTGCGTTCGCTTGGATGAGACTCTACCTTCTCAACATGTGACACTAGCCTACTGATCCAGGGACTAGTGGTTATCACATGGTTGCGGGAAGCTCAAATTGGAACCAATTGGATGGCATGTGACCTCATTAGTCAAGTATCGTGCTGACCAAGTGGTTTCAATCTGAGTCTGTCCTGATGCCGTGATCGTTACGTTACTGATTGCGTGATTATCCATGCTCGTGCAACAGTAATGGAGTATCACTGTACCAGGACAGGAGCCCCCATGACAGGCTGCTTCGATGCCCGGTAACGCAAGTGTAGGATCGAAGTATACGAATATAGCAATCAGAGGGGGGTGAATGATTATGCAGAAGCTAAAACCAAATTTTTTATCTATTAAAAATTCACCCCAAAACGGAACAAAATAATTGCCTCGTATTCGACAAAAACATATTGATAGATGTTCGGTAAAACGCAAATAGCTAGTGATCCAACTGTATAATCGATTTAAAATTTGGACACAAGAAACTAGATTCCAATACGAATCGAACCCGAAAAGAATCAGCTCGATCAGACTTATGGATCAAAAGTTATGAACCTCGCAAGCTTGCTGTGACAGAAGTTGACGAGAATTAATCTAACCAAAACTTCAAGATTAAACAAGAACGACAAAAGATTAATCAACTAAACTTTGAGGAACCCTAAATCAATACCCTAGAAAGGTTTTTGATGGATCAATCCAAGATGAAACTCAAGGAACAAAAACCAATCTAGAACCAGAACAAGCATGCAAAAAAGAACCAAAACAGAAAACACTGTAGCAACGTGGTTACTGTAGCACGCAAGGATCTGGAAGAATTGATCTTTATTTCTTTTTGTCTAAGGTACTCCCAACAAAAGAGTACAACCCTAAAACCTGCTTAAGACCTGATGCATAAACTGGAGGTGCCTCCCCCTATTTATATAGAGCAAACACATAGAGTCTTGAATACAATTCCTACTCCTAATCCTAGAAGGAGTCCCACTCCTAATCCTAGAAGGAGTCTGTATTTAACACAACTCCACTTGGCCCAACTTGCAACTTGGCCTAATACAGCTCTTGCACACGTATGGCAACCCAGCCATACTCACGTGACTAACAACTCTTGCACGCGTACGGCCACCATGCCATACTCACGTGGCTAACCATTCTTCATGTGCATCGTCCTCTAGCCCGAATGTCCCGCATGACATCCTTGATCACCAAGACCTCGATTCCTCCATGAATCTAGTGTCGAACCTTAGTTCCTCCATGAACCTAGTTCCGGTCCTGTCATCGACCACGTTCGCCCTCGAGGAACACCTGCACATGAACAAATCACAAAACGATTCCGAGTACAAGTCCGTGACTTGACTCAACATTAGTCCAAGCAAATACTCACATGAGCATTGTGTAAGTTCAAAACATGCATTATGAAATTCAAACAGATTTCATAACCACAGATAAATCACCAAACAATTTTCAAAATCATAAAAATCAACTTCGAGCAAAAAACCATTCACGCTGGACCAAACATTTGGTCAGGCGCAACTCACAATGGATCAAATTTAGGCCCGACGTACATGCGAAAGTCTTGGTTTAATTTAAGGCAAACATGTTCAAAAACATGTTCACGTCAGACTAAAGGGAATCAGTCCAGCGTACATGCGAAATCAAACCTCAAAATGCCGTTTACGACGGACAAAAGAAATTGGTCCGGCGTACATGCAAAACTTACTATTTTTGAAAATTTTGGTCCGGCACAAAATCATTTAAACCACGTTCATGGCGTACCAAAAGAATAATCGGTCCGGCGTACATGCGAATTTCATAACGCAAAATCTTGTTCACCATGGACCAATATTTTGGTCTGGTGCAGAAGGAAACTTGGTCCAGCGTCAATGTACAAACTTACTGTTCTTTGAAAACTTTGGTCCGACGCAAATGACCCCAAATGCATGTTCACGACAGACCAAAAAGTTTGGTCTGGTGCAAACATAAAAACGGTCCGGCGCCAATGCGAAACTTACTGGTTTGGAAATTTGGTCCGGCATAGAAGAGAAACACATGCACATTCACATTTTGCAAATTCAATTCTTAGGCCAATTTTTCAGCACATGATTTCACAACAAGAGTCTGCTCTGGGGAACAATTTCCACCAGAGCAAGGTCCTCCTAGGGACTCTCTTCCCCCAAGACATCAAGTCCTGACCCCAGAGCTATCTCCTTGCTCGGGGATTGGGCCTGGTCGCCGGTCGGGCTCAGGTCCAGGACCACGAGCGGCAGGCCCTCCAAAATATCCTCCCGGGGATGTTCTTCCCCCGGGGTAGTAGGCCCTGACCCCGGAGCCAAGTCCTTACTAGGGGACCGGGCCTGTTCGCTAGCCAAGCTCGGTTCTGGGACCGCGAGTGGCTGGTCTTCTGGAGCATCCTCCTCCAAAGCTTGAAGCGTCTCGGTGATGATGTCATTGGCCTTGGCCTCCTCGAGTTCCTCGGGCTTGGCCTCCCTGACCTCTACATTGTCAACCGAGTCGACTTCTATGATAATGTGGGGAATCGTCGTTACGGTCGTCCGGGCATCCTCACCCGCACCTTGCTCGGGCACGACTTCCTCGGAGGCCATGGCTTCGGCGGCCCGAGCAAGCTCTTTCTCCATTACAGAATTGAGCATGTCATTAACCATGGCTTTGAAATCCCATATTTCCATACTAGCTATTGCGCCCACAATAACAATGTGGAATTAGCATAGCATCTAAAAGAAAAGAGATGATGGAAGAGGATAAAAACTTACCTTGCTCGGGCTTCTTATCCGCAGAGTCCTTGGGCTCCACCATAGCAGCTCGGGCTACAACCAGGAGCTTGGTCATTTGCTCGGTCGCCTGGCTGGCCCTCGCCACCACGGGATCGGCTTCCTCCAAGTCGACCTCCATTAGGGTCGCCGCCGAGCACCCTTGCGCGACGCCTGACGACCTTCGGCGCCTCGTGGTTAGAGGAACCAAGTCCTCCTCGTCCTCGGTCTCGGGAGCCGAGCCCGAGGCCACGCACGCAAGCTCGGCCTGGAGGGCACCGATTTGGCCCTCCAGTTCTTCCTTTCGCGTCGGTCCCCTCGCCGTGGCTGCTGCCTCCTTCTTCGCCATCTCGGCGAGCTGGTGCAAATGAACCATCAGCTTCGGGTGTTTCCTAGAGTGCTCGGCAATCCACGGTTTGAGCTCGCTTACCTCCCTCCGGTCGGCGTACTCCAAATGTCACCGAGGGGGAGTCCTGCTCGAGCTGGCCCGCCTCCTCGGGCGCCTAGGAGGGGACGACAACAGCGACAGTGACGGACCATGTCTCTTGTGGCCCACTAACCTCTTGGGCCTGGTACCAAGGTTAGGGGCCCCGAGATCCTTCGACAGTGGCTTGATCGCTGCCACTGCGGCTATGAGGGCGATTTTCTCCTATTAAGAGCAAACAAGATCATTAGAAGAAAACTCGGATGTTACTTCCCGAGCCCGACGCACTCGGGACGTTTTTCCTCAAGCAAAAGCCTGCTCGGGACGGGATACCTCGAGCGCAAGTACGAGATCACTTACCAATTCGCCCCGGTCAAGCACGTTGCTAGGAACCTGGTGGCCGACCTCAAGTTCCTTGCCCTTGGGGTGCTGAACATCTCGGCAACCCTCTTGTCCACCCAGCTCTTTGGCGGAGCTGAGTTTCGACCGGTGGTGGACGCAGGAACCAATGATTAGCAAAATAAAGAGCTTGGTCTCGGGACATACCTGAGTTGGATTCTTGGGTGAAGTCTTGCTACCAGGTGATCTCGAAGAAGGGGTGGTCCCTCCTCCTGAGGGGTGCCACCCGGTTCCGGAGGAAGTCCCGGATGATGTCCTGACCAGTGAGCCCCAAATTGGTGAGCTCACTGATCGTCAGGAGCACCCTTTCCTCCTCGGCTTGCACTGGAGGTCGGGGCATCTCAACACTCAGAGCCCTTGCTCCGGTGTAGCAGAGGGAGCTCCCCTATGCCTTCTTCAGGTAGAACCAGGAATCGGCCCACCCTGCCATTGAGTCCTTGAGCATGAAGCTCCGGAACTCGTATGGACGGTTGGACCAGAGCCGAAAATAGACGCAACCGGCCAGAGAAGCTGAGCCAGTGCGGAACAGAGAATAGAAGTGAAAGAAGAGGCTGGCCGTGGGCAAGACGCCCACGAACCCCTCGTAGAGGTGCGAGAAGTGAGAAAGAACGAGGATGGAGTTGGGGTTTAGATTGGTGAGCTCGCATTCGTAGTGGGCGAGCACCGACTCAAGGAATTTGCTTTCGGGCATCCGAAGCCCGTTGGTGGAATACAACTCGCAGGAGACGATCTCTCCCTCATGCGGCTGCGGCTCCTGCTCGTCGCCCGCCACCCTCCACGATCCCTCGTTGAGGCATACGAGCTCTACAAGAAGCTTGAGCTTTTGTTGGCTAGCCTTGCGAGCACTGAACTTCGCCATTGGAGCAAAGGAAAAGATTGGAAGGAGAGACGAAGGTGAGGGATGAGAAATTTTGTGAATTCCGAATGAAGAGGGTGAGTAAAAAAGAACCCTTAGTGCTGCTTAAATACAAGATTTGAGGGGTACGCGAAAAGTTTTCCCGCCATTACGCTCGAGAAGCCCTAGAGGCACGAGCGCAGGTGAAGAGTTCGCCACTCCCAAGTCGACGCGTGGACGCACGGCTTCCAAAGCTGTCCCGCAATAAAGTGGTTCCTGAAAAAAATGGCATGCACCGCCGCTAGGCTTCTCCAAGAAGGAACCGCAGCAACTCCTCACATTTTCTTACCCGAGCTTACCTTGGTTGTGTACCGAGCTGTTTTGCTCGTTCGTCGATAAGCCTTGCTCAGATGCTGCAGTAGCGGTTCACTGCAAGACTCCAATCCCTCAATTGAGTTAGTAGGCTCAAGGGAAAGTCCCTTCGAGTAGTTCCCTGCTTGACCCTCGCGGGCTAGCTGTCGAGGATTGGATAATTCCTATAATTACCATAGCACCCTGGCAGTTAATCCCAACCCGACCATGCGTATCCTCGGAGGACGTCCTAGTGATGGCCCACGGGCATCCAGTTCCATTGCTTGGGTCAGCCAATCGATATTGGCCCGATGCTCGGCTCTAGCACCCGAGCATGGGGTTCAAGCATACTTGCTCCATCCTAGCTCATCTGCAGAGCGTATGGTCAGATGGTCGTGATCAGCGGTTACGCCCAAGTAGCAATAATGACATCATGATGTGGAGCTGTTGCGCCCACGATGAGAACATGGTGTGAATTAAGGTTCAGTTACAACAAACATTAGCCATAGTCAAACGATCCGTTACTTGGACTGCAATTAAGAGAATATTCTTGTAATATATAAATACCTCCCGTGCATGTACAGAGAGCCCCAGCTTATTCACTTGAGAGAAGAGCATCGACAATGCATAATACAATCTCATCATGCTGGAGTAGGGCTATTATCTCCCCGGTGAGAGGCCCAAACTAGGATAAATCGATGTGTCATTCTCTGAGTGTCCTCTGTCCCGTGAGTCCGAGCATCCTCCAGACGCAACCCTTCACATAAGAAGAGGAAAGAGTTGGTCCTCCAATCAACTAAGTAAACTCGGCGGGGGCCTGTTCCCCAATCGTTGATAGTTTTAATAATTCTTAGTTTTAGCCCTATGTGGCATATTTGTGTAAGTTGACCATAAGGTCAACCAATATGTTTATATTTAATAGATGAAGTCTTTTATTATGTTTTCACTATGTATGATTGTGATATTCAACTATGTTGCCACTGTGTGCACTGGCATGATCCTGGACTAGTGCGGTATACATAGGGGCTACAGATTTGTATATTTGGGTCTCGATAAATCATCTCTCTAGCCACTATTGCCACCTTAGGCTCCGCATTGAGTCCCTCTAGCCATTCCAACCACTCACACCACATAAGCCGCCGCCGTTTGTCATCAGTGAGCTCAAAAGTGAGCTTGGCCATGGCACCAGAGCCATGTCTCTATGACATGTGGGCTCAAGATGTCAGAAATACCATTACGATTAGAGTTAAAACTAATTAACTCAGTTTTACACTAATGAGTACTGACATATGGGCTAACAGAGATTAATTTCTTTGTCTTACAACCCGAAATGCTATTTAAGAAGAATGAGTCACTAACATGTGGACGAACATGCCAGTCTCTATAAAATGGGCTTAAAAACCTAGAAAATAAGAAATATGCCTTTAGTTCAAGCAAGAGTACGTTTCCTCTATTAGAAGCATAAATTGTTGAGAATACGCCCTTGACATTACCCTTTTTTCTAATTTAGGAAATTTTTAGGCCACTTAAATTCAAATGATCATAACTTTTGCAAATGAACTCCAAATTAAGTGAAACCAATTTCTAAATCTTTCTAAAATCAAGCATTTTCTATTTGAATTAATCTATCTCTTATCATTGCTTTACGATATAATGTGTGTAAATACTGACGCTCAAAAAACCTTCCTCGTCTACCCCGAGACCACTCAAAAATTTAACAAGCAAGGAAAGCACCTCTTTTGACCATGTTGATCTGATGTGACTAGGGCATGCTTAGGATGCACTAAAGCAAAGGAATCAAGGAATGGCTGTGGGGGCCCTAGTCCTAGAACAGTGATTTCGATCATTATTGTTGCATCAGACTGGGAATTAATGCAACCCGTAAAATTCCTAATCGCTTTTCCAAAACCATACCAGGATTGAGGTCAATCACTCGGTGAGTCATGCGTCGCATGCAATCCTCTGCCGACTGGTTGAAACCAATCCGAGCTTCCCGCAAATATGTGTCCAATGCTAGTTCCCCGGATCAGTAGCCTAGCATCCACATATTTTCAAATGAGATACATCAAATCACATACACACTAAAAAGGACATATATATTGAAGGAGTAAAAGTATTACAACTAGTTTAACCTTACAGTTTAGTTGACCAGCCAAATACAGCACAAAAGGAAACTAAAGCAGAAAAACTAAACAGCAAATACAGCGGCGGCTACGGTGTGCCATCCAACCCTAAGGCAACTGACTAGTGTGAAGACCCAACTAGCCGTCAAACACGCCGTCGGGACCCAGTTCATAGAACTTGCTGTCAGGGTCACCTTCATCTTCTCATGCGCCTTCTGCTTATCACGTTTTCAATTAGAGCAAACGATGAGTACACGTATGTACTCGCAAGGCTTTAATGTTTGCAAGTATAATAAGATGCAGGTTATGACCAGGAAACAGGTTTCTACACTAGTTGTAATTTGCACGTAGCTAGATTTATTTGCAATAAAATAATAGATTCTAAGCATTCCGATATTTTACAAGAGCAATTGGTAAAGAAAGTATTTGCAATAAGTATTTCATATAGTCCATAATCCACTTTCCATCCAATCGAATACCATACCCATTTTCCATTCCATCCATCAGATTGCCACATCCACCCGACAAGCCAAAACAACCGATCATCACACCGATGATTGGATTCACCATTCCATTTCCCATTCTACTGATCCAACCATTTCACATATCCATTTTCCCATAACAAAGACAGCTCGCCAAACCAAATTCCCAAATAGCCTAAACCATTTTCAAAAACCAAAACCAAAAGTCTATGCTTGATGATATTTTCCAAGCTGCTCTTGACCATGAGCACGGCTAATCGATTAGATTTATTCTTTGCAGAGATTGCACACTTTACCCACATGATAGATTCTAGCTATCATGTCAAGCATGCCACGTGATACTCCTCGTATCTGTTTAGCTAGACTGTGACAAAACATTTCCACTTGCTAGCATTTAACCCTGCACCAGCTCCGGTGATGTGTGTCCCTTGCTATGAGTGGGATTACAGCCCATACACACAGTACTCACAATTGTTCTCACCCCATAACGCTCTCCCAGACAGGGTGGAAGAACAACCCATACATAGTACTCACGATGGTTTACACCCCATCGCGCTCTTCCAATCCTGCTCGCACACAGTTCCGACAATGGTTTGCACCCCATCATGTCCTTTACTCCATAGCAAGGTATACACCATTGTATTGGAATACTCTGACCCCGACGCCTCAACGAGGGAGTACCTAGAATGGCACCATTTACCCAGATTGTCCATACTACTTAAGCATACCAGAGTGCATGGCCAAACTCTGACTCCTATACTGCGTTAAGGCTATCCCATACTAGCACATGTGGTTGCACGTTAGGACTCACTTGATAACATCAAGTTCGGTCCTTAGGGTGACACAGGCAAGACCTCCACTCGTCCACCTAGTCTAAAACACACCCTTTTCACTTTTCATTTTACCAAAATAACCATTTCAACCAAAACCCAGTTTATATCCAAGAGATTTTGATCAAACAATTACAGTCTACTGCTGAGCTAAGCATATGCAGATACTCTTCAGATATATATTCCATTCAACATTTAACATAATGTCTAACCCTAACCTAGGGTTTAACAAGGTTCTCGTGTCCAGAGAGATTAAGGAAATCCATCCACTTTTGTCGTAATTACCAAATTTCCACAACTTGGTCAATTTACTGAAATTAGACACATGCGTAATAATTTAGCAAATCAAAGTAGGCTTTGCAAATATGGGATCAATATGATCAAAGGGGGTGCTTGCCTATTTGCTCTTCATCAAATGTGTTCTCGAGGACGTAGTTGGGATCCTCGGCGACGGCCTCCGACCCGTCAACTTCTACACGAACGCACAACAAAAGAAACAACAAAAGAATGAATAAGAGCGAATCAAATAGGGCAAATAAGGCACAACCACAAAACAAAGGTAAACTAGAAAGCGAGGGAAAATTAAATGAAAAGAAACCTAACTTCCACACTAAGTCCGCCCGGTAGTACCGGTCCCCTGGCCCGGTAGTGCCGGAGGCAAAAGGGGCGCTCTCTGGAAAAAAAACTACCTGAGTTGTGGCTGCGGTACTACCAATCGGGTTTCAGTACCAGCACTTCAATTGTGGTAGTGCCGGCCTCCTGCGAAATTAGGGTTTGCTAAATTAGGTTTTTGCGTAAATGAAGTCAAAACCTTGAAATCACATGGATGGTTCCTAGAGACGATAGGGACCTATTCACGTAGTTCTTACCATCTTTCCAGTTTGTTTGACATAATTTCCCCACTTTACGAACATGAAAATCCTAATTAACACCAAATTTCCATTTTGACCCAAATCGAGTTCAAACTCTATTCTTTTTGCGAGAATCAAACTTTAGCGGCATCGGATATACTCAATAGTCATTTTCTTGACTTTTGGAGCTAGGGTTTCCAAAGGAAACTCCAAAAACCATGAAAATGACCTTTAAGCAAATAAATCCGATGAAAGAGGTAATTAGGGTTTTTGAATCGATTCTTTTGAGCTAACTAATTCTTTTGGGCCTAACCTAGGTCTAGGAACTTAGCCAACCAAAGATTCACCTCATTAACTAGGTTTTCTAGGGCTAAACTAAAAAAGAGAAATGGAGGAAAATAGAAGAACTAGGGTTTACAACTCAAATATCGATGGACTAACCTAGGGTTTGATTTTACCCACCTTGGAGCTTGCCTAGGGCTTGAGGGGCTGCTCCACACCTTGGGGCTTGATCACCTTGCTCACTTGAGCTTGAAACCACCGGAGAGGGGAGAGGGGGAAGGGCTCGAGCTAGAGAGGGAGAGAACGGGAGAGAGAGGGCACCAGAGGGAGAGAGTGAGTGGGAAGGAGTGACATGGCAAGGGGGTGAGGAGTCAAGGGGAGAGATAAGGGTCATGGGGGAAGCCTCTAGAGCAACTGAGGTGGCAGTAATGGCGCACAGTGGCCGGTATGGGCGCCGGCGTGCCCATGCTGCCTGTTCGGCCAGCAGTACCGACCCTATGGGGTGGTAGTGCCACCTAGCCAGTAGTACCGGCCCAAGGCCTACGGTATTGTCGCTCCAGCAGCAGAACTCTGTTTTCTCCACAAAATTGTTCTGAAACTCAGGATTTCCTTCGGGGAACATTTGGGATAGGTTTGGGGACTCTAAAGGAATGCTCTAGGATTTAGGTTGCTAAGAATTTCTAGCGAATTCGTGGGTTAGGGTTGTGGGTAGTAACCATTTGAAACAATTCAAATGATTAGACCCTGATGCAACTAACTACAAATTAAGAACCAAATAAGCGACAAAATAGGATTAGGCACTTAATTAACTATTTACAGACAAAGGGTGTTACAATCCTACCCCCCTTACAATAATCTCACCCTCGAGATTACTATGGCTCACTAAACAAGGACAGGAACTCAGATCAAAGATGATCTTCTCGCTCCCAGGTGGCTTCCTCTTGAGTCTGATTACTCCACTGTATCCTGAGCATCTTGACGATGTGATTACGGGTATAAAGGTCAGCTTCGTCAAGAATGCGAACCAGGTGCTTGCGACAAGTCAAATCAAGTTGAAGATCAATTGTGTCCAAAGGAGCGAGTTCAGTAGGAACTCGAAGACACTTCTTCAACTATGACACATGGGATACATCGTGCACGTCCAAAAGCTGAGGTGGAAGCTCTAACTGATAAGCTACTTCACTCCTTCTCGCAAGAATATGATACTAACTCCTTTGCTTCCTAAATCACTAAAGGTCCAAAGAATTGTCTTTCGCCAACTTCGGACCAAAATAGAGGGGTTCGGCACTTCCTCCCATAAAGTGCTTCGAACGGGGAAATCTGGAGGATTGCTTAGAAGCTAATGTTGTAGAAAAATTCAGCAAAAGCCAAACACTTTTCCCACTTCATGCTGTAGGACAGCACGCAAGCTCTCAGCATGTCTTCCAGAACTTGATTCGTCCTCTCGGTTTGCCCATCCATCTGAGGATGGTAAGCCGTACTGAAGAACAGCCTGGTTCCGAGAAGCTCATGTAGATTCTTCCAGAACCGAGAAGTGAATTGAGATCCACGGTCAGACACAATGACCTTAGGAACTCCATGCAAACAAACAATATGGTTTAGGTAGAGCTCTACAAGCTTGGCTCCATTATAAGTGATATGCACCAGAATGAAGTGAGCCACCTTGGTCAACCGGTCTACGATCACCCAAATGGAGTCATGGCCATTCGACGATCTCAGCAGGCCAGTGATGAAGTCCATACCAACTTCATCCCACTTCCACTCAGGGATTTTCAAGGGTTGGAGCATCCATGCAGGTCGCTGATGCTCCACTTTCACACACTGACACACATCACAAATGGCAACGTACGTGGTGATATCACTTTTCATACCAGGCCACCAAAACTTCTCTTGGAGATCCTGGTACATCTTAGTACTCCCAAGGTGGATCGACAATGGGGTTTCATGGGCTTCTTTCAAGATCATTTGCTTGATTTCTTAATCATCTAGAACATACACTTGTCGTCTTTGCATGATCAATCCATCAGATCCTTTAGAAAACTTCGAAGACACACTTTTTTTCCAACATGTGCTTAATTTCAGCCACTCCTTCATCCTTGAGCTGAGTGGCTTTGATTTGAGACTCAAGAGTGGGCTATAGGGCTAACGCTGTGACAAACCCTTTTTCAACCACTTCTAGATTGAGTCTGTGAAATTCGTCAAGCAGCGGAGGCTAACTGATGAGAGTTAAGGCAATAACAGTGCGTAGCTTGTGACTGAGTGTATCCGCTACCACATTTGCCTTACCCAGATGGTAATGAATTCTTAGATCGTAGTCCTTGATTAACTCCAGCCACCGGAATTGTCTCAAGTTCAGATCTAGTTGAGTGAAAAAGTTGTGACACTACGTTTTGGTGTGACATTACAGATTGTGAAATTAGAGAAGAAAATCTTACGGCTAGAGGTTTACTCGCGTTTTTGGGCCTTTTGAAGTGTTGTGACACCACGGAGTGTCGTAACCTTATTTAACGTGCATGATAAGGTTAATAACATTATGAGATGTGGAATTAAGGTTAAAACTATAGGATATGGAGGTTAATAGCTTTTCCGGGCCGTTTCCGGGCCGTTTCTGGGGTTTTGGGCCTTCCCGGGGGAGTTTGGGCCTTGGTGGGCTTTGGTGGGATGGAGTAGGTCTCCGTAACGGACTAGGTTTGGGTGTGGGGGCTGGTAAAAGGGCTCCCCACCAGCCCTTGGGGCGTCCACCCCTGCCCCATGCGCCCCTAACCCTAGCCGCCACCCTTCCTCCTCCCTCCACCTCCTAGCCGCCCCATCTCTTGCCCCCATGGCGCCCCCATTGCTCCCCATTGCACACCACCTCTCCTCCACCCCCCTTGCTGCCCTAGGGTGACCTCCCCACCCCTGCATCCTCATGGATCCATCCGAGGAGCGAGGAGCGAGGTGCGAGGAGCGAGGAGCGAGGAGCGAGGAGCGAGGAGCGAGGAGATCGATTGGAGTTTTCGTGCGTCGGGCAAAGGTATGATCATGGGGCTCCTCGGGGATGAGCTAGGTACTATTATTAGGGAGTTTATCAAGTTTTTTGATCAATTGGAGGCGTTGGATTTGAGTAATTTGGGTTAGATCTAGATGTTGCCACGTTTATGTTTTCGGGCAGATTGAGCAGTCAAGCTAGGGTTCGCGTTTTCGCCAATTTAGATTTGGAATATGGCCGTACGGACTTCTAGGAAGTTGTAGATAATTTCATTACCTTTCAGTGCATAGAAAGAAATTGAAATTCCGCCCAGCCGTTTGGAAGTTATGGCAGTTTTACCGAGCGTGTTAAAATCTGTGACGCGATTGGAACAGATTGTGGTAATCTGTAGATTAAACAATTTTAGAGTCCGAATTAGTCTTTCCGTATAACTAGAAAAAGTTGGAAAATTTCCTAAGCTTCGCGACGGTGTACTCGTTTAATCGATTTGGAGTCCCAGAACTCAAGTTATGGCTTTTGCAAGGATGCTGTCCCGCCGGGACAGAACATCTGTTTTTAGGTTTGCGAGTAGTGGGCAATGTCGGGTTAGATGGGGATTTGTGTACTGTTTTGTGGGCATTATTGTGAGTGTGTGATGCCTATGTGCAGGTGGTGTGACACCGGGAGTGCCCTCTATGTCCCACAAATCCGTCGCCCGCGGTTGAGGCAAGTGTGTTGTAATGTATAGCGGATTGTAGGTTGCTTGTTGATATTGGATGAAAGATTGAATACTTGCTATGATCACTTGCCATGCTTGCTGTTTTCCAATGATATATTGAGTATGATTATCACGATATGATGCTATGCGTTTATACTTATCATGATTTGATGCCATGTGTCTATATTTGTCATGATGAGATGCCATATGTTTATGTACAAATGAGATATGATAATTGGCATAGTTGCATGCATGACATGAGATGGGGCGAGGGCGGTGAGAAAGTCATAACTAATCCGGGGAAGGTCGGTGAGAAAGTTATGACTAGTCCGGAACGCCATTGAGTAAGACCTACATCGTGATTCCATTCACGTGGTGAATGGAAGCGAGGAGTAGGCACCCTCCATCTTCGGGATGGAAGGGGGGAGAGGGTGCACACCGACGGGTGTGTGCTCAACCATACCGGTATGTGTTTCCAAGGAGATATGAGCATAACATTGCATTGCATTGCATTGCAATACATATTTAATGATGATGATGTTGTTATGTGCTCAAGTATGAGATGTTATATGTGATGTAAGGTAGTATTGTCTTGTAAATGATCTTGTTGTCCATTACAATATGCTTGCTGAGTTTTCGAACTCACGCTTGTGTTTTATGTTGTTTTTATGTACTTTGAGATCGGCATGTGGGAAAAAGGGGTCTAGCTACACTTCTACACGTAGCTCCACCATCATAGTCCATAATTAATCACTTGGAGACATGATATTAAGAGTTGTGCCTTAAACTTAATGTATGGTTTAATTTAGCATGCTAGTGATTCCTTATTTGCTTCGTTATAGTTTATGAAGTAGTTGAGCGTAGTATTTTTTTGGCGTAATTTGATGTTATATCCATTTATGTTGATGTTATAGATGTCGTGTGCCATGTTATATCTTGCCATGATTGTGTTATTGTGTTAACTCATGGAAAAGCAAAGCAGATGCTGCCGAGATATCGGTTTTTAGCATATGTACCTTTGCTGGAATTTATGATTAAATTTGGTATTTAGATGTTGTTTAGCTTATGTTTGGTAGCATTCGGGCATATTAAATGCCGGGGTGTTACAGTTGGTATCAGAGCGGGCTGTAGGTCCTTGGAATGTGAATTTTTTTTGTATCATGCTATAGGGTACAACTAAAATGTGATGTGGAATAACTTAGAAACATGGCTTAGGTCTTAACTAAAACTTTGTTATAGGATAGCAACATTAAAACTTGCAAAAGTGGTATAACTAATTTAAAATTTGACACACATGGAGGCACAGTAGGAAAGGGTATGGGAATCGTTGCTTTACGCTTAAATGTTGTATTTTAGCCTTGATGTTGAATGCTACATTTGTTTATGTATGTTGCTATGTTTATGAAAGAATTGAATGGAATTGTTCATGTTATTATGTTAAAGTGGGGTTGTGGTGCCGAAGGGTTTCGGTCACCTCTCTTTATTCATTGTAAGGGTGAAGTGTGACGGTGTGGCCGGTTAGCGCCATCACCGAAGAACTATTAACCCCTGTAGGAGAAGACTGCTTACCCTTTCTGTCGTAGATCGGGTAGTTGACGGGAGTCAAATAGAAGAGTTTGGTGGTGGGTTCCTTCGTATCTTCTTCACCATTCTGACGGTTGGTTTTGGTTGGTTTTCTTGGTTTTAGTTGATGGAAACTAAAAGAAAAATGTTTGGTATTGGATTTTTCGCTGATCATTCCGTATGCGATTTGTGGTTTTTGGTCTTCCTTGGTTGGAAACGAAGAAGAAGAGTTTAGAGTTGCGCCTTTTTAGTCGCCTTTGCTTTGACACCCGGTTTTGCTGGTTATTGTGGATTGTCTTAGGGAGGAAACATATGTGGTTGTTGTCCTCCCTATCTGAGAAAAGAGTTGAAGTTATCCTAGTGCCGACCTTAGGTTGGGTGGAGCTAAGTTTTGTAACTTTATCGGAAAAGGTTTGGTTGAACATTTTGTTTTCCCTAGTGCATCCTTCTTCCTTCTTGGAAGTATGGATCTTGAGATTTCTTGAAGAGTTTTGTGGGCAAATTTGGGAACTTGAGAGTGGAACTCTCCTGCATTTCTGTTAGAGTTTTGTTTTCTTCCTTGCACGGAAAAGGAGAAATTGTCTAACGGTGTTAGATTACGGTTCATGAGTTGTGGTTGTCCTTAAAAGTGGAGTTGCATCTTGTTTGTCAAAAGTGAAAATGGTTGTTTAGCATGTCATGTAGTATGTAACAATGTGGTTATTGGAAATGATTTGTTCTTAAGTTAATTGGTGAGTTGAATCAGTTAAAAGTAATATTTGTGTTTAGCTTAAGATTAAATGAACTTCTAGTGTTGCAGATTACCCTATAATGAGAATGAATAAATATGTTAATGTACATGCTTAGAATCTGTTGCCTTGCTTTGAAAGTGCTTATGACCCTCGATTATGTTTAAAGTTTTAAACCCTAATGCATAGTTAAAACATTAAGATGATGTAGACTGCCGATATTGTTAAAGAAACTTTGCTGGTTGTCTAAAGATGTTCTAATCTAATGGATTAATAGAGAGATTTAATCGTGTTGACTAGTGACTTTAATTTGGAAGATGATTAGAGTTGCTATTTATGTTGTCGCAAACCATTAGTATAATTGGAAGTATGCAGTTGTGTTCCTACGATGCTAGTATTGATGTCAATTGTGAAGACATAGGCTTTGCTGTTTATGATATTGCTAAAGCATTGGGATGGTCTAATCTATTAAATTTATTTTAATAGTTGGAGTATGTTGTGTAGTGACAATTTGTTATGGTATATGGATAGTGTAACTAAAAACAATGTAGTTGTTTTTATGATTATGCCTATTTATGGATATTGATGATTTAGTAGTGGTGGTAATTGTTTGGATTACTTTTTGGAAGCCATTGTAAAATAGAGGTTATTATAACATGTGGCGATGAAGTGAACCATGGATATTTTAGCATGATATAGAATTGTATCCTAAAGAAGGTATATCTTAGAATCATAATTTTTGACTTTGTCTTATGGAGATACTATTTGTATGTTGAAGTCATTTGTTAATGGAATAAGTTTTGATTGTCAAGATGTTGGCGTATTTATGGTATAAAAATTGATAGGATGATCATGCTTAAGTATCTGTTGAAGTACTACGTTTGAAATATAGAATACGTTGTTTTATGATGTGTTGGTTTGTGGGGTTCTTGAGGAGGTAGTATGGATTGATTTAAGATGGGTTTTCTCGATAAGTAAATAGTGATTATGGAATGCTTAAATGTTAAGGATAGTGGGACACTGGTTATGGTGAGTCTCATGCCGAGCTTGTGTATAAAACCTTTTGGTGCAGGTTGGTGGTTTGCTATCTTGGTTAAATGTTTTTTTGGTCAAGGTGTTCTTTATGTTGCATTTTCGAGTTTCCCTAAAACTCGTAGAGGTTGGTGCCCATCTTTGGTTTTGGCTAAGTTGTTCAGTTTATGCTATGAGTTTGATTTTGCACCCAAAAGCCTTTAAGTGGATGGCGCTCCTTCGGCGTTACGCTTGAAGCATACTTGGAGTAAATCTTAAAAAGGAAGCCGATGGACATAGTGGGCTGTGTTGAAAATTCTTGAGATTTAATTTGTAAATCTATTTTGATTGGAACTGGATTTATTTGGAAAAGGTCATGTGGTGTTTGCGAGTGTTTCAAAAGGGTGGATTTTATGAATGTTTATATGTGATTCGGGTTGGTGAAGTGTTCTCATTTTGGGAAAATGAGTCTCCCATTTCTCTTTGAGAATTGATGTTCTCTTTCAAAATGTTGATTTTGGTTAAAACGCGATGCTTTACAAATTTGGCTTTCAATTGTCGACGGGTTATGTATAACGTGGTGTTTTCCTGTTAATGGTGTTCCCCTCATAGTTTTATGATTGGGCGCAATCATCGATGCTATCCAAGTTTTTAATCATGTGATGCAGAGGAAGAAGTTGTCTTGTGAATGACTATTTGGTAGCGTTGTACATGATGAATGAATGGTGAAAAGGAAACATGACATCATTTATAGATGTCTATTGATAAAAGAGTCGTTGAGCCAGGTCGGTGAGTAAGTCATATAGGGAAATATGACTAATCCGGTGTGCTCTCGAAAAGCTTGGATTCATGTCATGAATCTAGATTTCCATTTGCTCTTTAGCATGAAAAGAAAGAGTGAAGAGTTCCTGGCATTTGGCTTTGTTGTGAGAGGATTGGGTTTCCTTGTTTCCTTGAGAGTTATTATGGCGGTTGTGGATTCTTTCGATTGGTTTGAGAATCGGTTTTCTGTTCCACAATGTTGTTTTTATGAGATGCTTGGCTGTGGTGAAAGTGAGTCGAGTTGCCATTGATTGTTGAGAATTTCTGACAAAGAATTGTGTGGAGTCTCTCTTTTTGTTTGAGTGGTCCCCGATGCGAGATGTATCGCATTGATTTGAGATTGGAGTTTTTCCTTTGCGACTTGACTTAGGAAAAGAGATCGAGTGATCTTTCGATGTTGTCAAACCTTTGTTCCAAGTGATTTGTTGTGTTTTGGGTTCGAGTTGATGAATGTGGTTCATCCGACTAGGGGAGTTGCTCTTTGTTGGCATTCTCGTTTGAGATGTGAATAGAAATGTCTATGGAATTGTTGAGCATAATGGAGGATTATACTCATGGGTTTGGTAGTTTTTTTGAGTGAGAAAGTGTGAGGGCGAGACCCTCATAGGAAAAGAACCAGTTGAGGTTTGGTAAGAATTTACAACTCTACCTTGGGCTAGGCGTAGAACTTTGGTTGTGGTTCGAGCAGATTATTCTGATTGGAATTTATGATTGAGTTTGATGGAGTGTGGTAGTCAGGTTGGTTGTGATAGAAGTGCGAAATGTTTGTCGTGAGGATTCGAGCGTTTTGGGTTGATGGAGCCTTTGTGCGGCTGAGAAGCCTTTTGTCCCTTGGGGACTTGGTAGTTGTTTTTGGTGTCCTTCGGATTCGAGGTCGAATCCTGTTGAAGGGGGGAAGAATGTGACACTACGTTTTGGTGTGACATTACAGATTGTGAAATTAGAGAAGAAAATCTTACGGCTAGAGGTTTACTCGCGTTTTTGGGCCTTTTGAAGTGTTGTGACACCACGGAGTGTCGTCACCTTATTTAACGTGCATGATAAGGTTAATAACATTATGAGATGTGGAATTAAGGTTAAAACTATAGGATATGGAGGTTAATAGCTTTTCCGGGCCGTTTCCGGGCCGTTTCTGGGGTTTTGGGCCTTCCCGGGGGAGTTTGGGCCTTGGTGGGCTTTGGTGGGATGGAGTAGGTCTCCGTAACGGACTAGGTTTGGGTGTGGGGGCTGGTAAAAGGGCTCCCCACCAGCCCTTGTGGCGTCCACCCCTGACCCATGCGCCCCTAACCCTAGCCGCCACCCTTCCTCCTCCCTCCACCTCCTAGCCGCCCCATCTCTTGCCCCCATGGCGCCCCCATTGCTCCCCATTGCACACCACCTCTCCTCCACCCCCTTGCTGCCCTATGGTGACCTCCCCACCCCTGCATCCTCATGGATCCATCCGAGGAACGAGGAGCGAGGTGCGAGGAGCGAGGAGCGAGGAGCGAGGAGATCGATTGGAGTTTTCGTGCGTCGGGCAAAGGTATGATCATGGGGCTCCTCGGGGATGAGCTAGGTACTGTTATTAGGGAGTTTATCAAGTTTTTTGATCAATTGGAGGCGTTGGATTTGACTAATTTGGGTTAGATCTAGATGTTGCCACGTTTCTGTTTTCGGGCAGATTGAGCAGTCGAGCTAGGGTTCGTGTTTTCGCCAATTTAGATTTGGAATATGTCCGTACCGACTTCTAGGAAGTTGTAGATAATTTCATTACCTTTCAGTGCATATAAAGAAATTGAAATTCCGCCCAGCCGTTTGGAAGTTATGTCTGTTTTACCGAGCGTGTTAAAATCTGTGACGCGATTGGAACAGATTGTGGTAATCTGTAGATTAAACAATTTTAGAGTCCGAATTAGTCTTTCCGTATAACTAGAAAAAGTTGGGAAATTTCCTAAGATTCGCGACGGTGTACTCGTTTAATCGATTTGGAGTCCCAGAACTCAAGTTATGGCTTTTGCAAGGCTGCTGTCCCGCCGGGACAGAACCTCTGTTTTTAGGTTTGCGAGTAGTGGGCAATGTCGGGTTAGATGGGGATTTGTGTACTGTTTTGTGGGCATTATTGTGAGTGTGTGATGCCTATGTGCAGGTGGTGTGTCACCGGGAGTGCCCTCTATGTCCCACAAATCCGTCGCCCGCGGTTGAGGCAAGTGTGTTGTAATGTATAGCGGATTGTAGGTTGCTTGTTGATATTGGATGAAAGATTGAATACTTGCTATGATCACTTGCCATGCTTGCTGTTTTTCAATGATATATTGAGCATGATTATCACGATATGATGCTATGTGTTTATACTTATCATGATTCGATGCCATGTGTCTATATTTGTCATGATGAGATGCCATATGTTTATGTACAAATGAGATATGATAATTGGCATAGTTGCATGCATGACATGAGATGGGGCGAGGGCGATGAGAAAGTCATAACTAATCCGGGGAAGGTCGGTGAGAAAGTTATGACTAGTCCGAAACGCCATTGAGTAAGACCTACATCGTGATTCCATTCACGTGGTGAATGGAAGCGAGGAGTAGGCACTCTCCATCTTCGGGATGGAAGGGGGGAGAGGGTGCACACCGACGGGTGTGTGCTCAACCATACCGGTATGAGTTTCCAAGGAGATATGAGCATAACATTGCATTGCTTTGCATTGCAATACATATTTAATGATGATGATGTTGTTATGTGCTCAAGTATGAGATGTTATATGTGATGTAAGGTAGTATTGTCTTGTAAATGATCTTGTTGTCCATTACAATATGCTTGCTGAGTTTTCAAACTCACGCTTGTGTTTTATGTTGTTTTTAGGTACTTTGAGATCGGCATGCGGGAAAAAGGGGTCTAGGTACACTTCTACACGTAGCTCCACCATCATAGTCCACTAGTAAGATGCCTGTGCGTTGCAACGGATCACATGATAGTCTACACTAATACATAGCATCAGATACATACCCAAACCGTACAACCAACACCAGTATTCCAACCATATGTAAAGCTGCACAAAGATGTACAATTGAAAACAACAAGGGACCACAAAGTTAAATTTTTTCATGAATGTTCGTAAGACAAATCGGCTTAATTCTCTACATTACAATACTTTTAATCCTTTCTCCTACGACATGAAAGCAAAAAAAATATATTCTACATAGCACATAAGACATCTACGACGTTAGAACATCTTTATAAACGATATTCTTCGTATACGTCCCAGAAGATCCAAAAATGCTGCCTTTTTTTGATGCAGCAAGTACACTAATATTGCACGTGGCAGTAGCTCGCGAAAGTGCAACATACAGTTGTCCATGCGAGTAAACAGGATCTGGAAGGTACACACCAACATTCGGGATAGTTTGACCTTGCGCCTTATTAATCGTCATAGCAAAACTTAGTCTGATTGGAAACTGTTTTCTCTTGAACTGGAATGGGAACATTTCACTGTCAGAAGGGCACAAAGGTATCCGAGGTAGAAAAATCCTCTTCCCAGCATGTTGTCCAAGCACTATCTTGGCATCAATAGTATTCCTTTGAAAGCCTCGTACTACTAATCTGGTCCCGTTACACAATCCATTTGCTGGATCTAGGTTTCGTAGCAATATAACGGGACAGTTAACCTTTAGCTTGAGGACATAAGGAGGCAAACCATTAGGTGTGAGAGAATTCAGGAATTCAGAGGGGTAATAGTTGTGAGGATCATCCTCCGCACGATCAAAACTGTGATAGATTTTCTCCTCCCCAGGAAATTGATCGATCAACTTCATGTTTATCGTGTCAACATACTCATTACGCGTTGATAGAATAGCTCGAGAAGTAATGTAGTTTGGATCAAAGATGTTTGCATCTAGCATTGGGAAGACATTGTTTATAAGTTTGTTTATGTTAGACTCCTCGGCAATGTATGGAACACATATCTCGTCTGGAAGCCGCACATAATCATCCTCTACGGTTACCTCAGTGCCATTACCGATTCGAAGAAGGTAATTAGCAAACAATGGATCATTTTGAGCCCTCATGTTACGAACAAGCCTCAACTGCCTCATGCTTTCCCAGAGGTAAGACTTACGGAGTGTAGCATCAGTTATCTGTGCCCTTGTTCCCTTGCGAACAACAGGAAGCACCTGCCTGAAGTCACCCCCAAACACAACTGTTTTCCCTCCGAAAGGTAAATCTTGCTGATCCATAATGTCCCTCATACTATTGTCAAGGGCCTCGACCGCCTGCCTCTTTGTCATGGAGGCTTCATCCCATATTATTAGGGACGCCCTCTGAAGAAGCTTAGATGTGCCACTTTGCTTCGTGAAGTTGCAAGTTGCCCCATTCTCGATGTTTAGGGGTATCTTGAACCTCGAGTGCGCAGTCCTACCACCAGGCATAATGGAGGCTGCGACCCCCAACGTCGCAGTTGCCATAGCTATCTTTCCCTGACCTCTAACATTTGCGAGCAACGCTTTGTATAGAAATGTCTTTCCCGTCCCTCCTGGGCCATCAACAAAGAATGTGCCTCCATCACCGCTATCAATCGAGGCTAATATCTCATCATACGCATACCTCTGCTCGGGGTTAAGAGAAGATGACAAAGATGTGTGGGCCTGATCAACCTCAATCGTGGACTCCTCGATGATCTCCCTGGCCTCACCATCGGTATAGTCGTGGCTTTCATCGATCTTGGGAAGAGGGAACAATGTTATATCCTTTCCCATCGATTGGAGCATACCTCTAATATCCAACAGCACCATTTGTTCGACTGCACGGGGGCACCCTTCGGAGCGACGAAAGTCATCTGACATTTCTTCTAGGTGCCTATCCCAGAGACCGCGCACATCGCTAGGCTCGCAGTAGACCAGTATTGTAGCGAAGAGCCTTCGAAGCGCGGATGGCATCTGGAATACCTCAGCTTCATTAAGGCACTCGTCGATGCTATTATCAACCTCAATAAGACCCCTCATTTCCGCGGCATCATGAAAGGTTGGGCAAATAACACCGTCAACCGTCCTTAGATCTTCGAAGGAGGTAGCGCCTGTCACATGGTTTAGAAGAATCCGCAGATAATATCGTTCCCCGTCAGATGGAAGTGATCCCACAATTCTACCTACCTGCGTTCGTTCTTCCCTTGGGTTCCAATACTTTTGCACGGGCATCCATACAAATGACGCCGGGAAGTCCCTGTACAGGATGCTTCGAGCCCAACCGTGCTCCTTGTTGGCCTCAAAATACTCTGTCAACATGCTCTTCATGACGCCATGACGAGAGATGACATCGTCAAGGTTTGTACCAGCATTGAATGACACCATATGCATGTTTGGGAGATGAAGTTGTAGCTGCCGAACGGATGGAGAGATATCACTGAGGTCAAAGCTATAGATTCTCCACAATGCTTCCGGTGGAGTGATCCACCTAGAGTCCCTGTACTGCTTGATCTCATCCACCTTTCCATTGTTACCCGCCTCGTTGACAGAAATCGAGGCACGATCATGCCCCTTATATATATACTTGAAGAGGTACTTGACGGCCTTAATGCTTGAGCAAGCCTCAACGTTGAGATGGTAGTTGTACCTCCTCAATAGGTAAGGATTGTACGGCACGACCCACCTATTGTCTAACATTTGTCCTCGAACCTTTGCACAACCACCATCATCCCTTCTCCTATAATTAGGGTATGAATCCTTGCCCTGCAGAGTTGTCATGTTGAATGCACGGGGGTAATAGTTCTTGCAACCACCATCCTGCATGCACACATTCTTTGGGTTGAGGACTCCGCACGGACCATGCATCATGTGTTTTACCACCATCTCGTATAGCTCTGGGTACTTGTGTTGGTCTGGGAGCTCAGCGGATATGATGCAATCGTATTGCTCTGGGCATGTCAGCTTGTACTCCGATTCCATGATTAGCAGGATGTGAGCGTGAGGTAGGCCCCTTTTCTGAAACTCAATGACGTATACATATGCTTTCACTCTACCCAATATGTGTTCCTTGAATATTTTTTTCTTAACGTCCTCCAGCTTGGCTCTAAACACCCTCACAATAAGATCAGGGCGATCTTGCGGGGTTTGGCCAGGCTCAAGCTCTCTAGTGATGTCATCCCAACTGGGGTTGCATGTCATGGTTAGAAAGATGTCCGGCTTTCCGTACTTTTGCACCAACGCCATCGCATCAAGGAATCTTCGTCTCATATCTCTTCCACCCCCGATAAATGATGCCGGGAGTATGGTTCTTTTTCCTACTGCATCAGCACGATGCTCTCCAGCATGAAGGCTATCCACCACGCCCTGGTATAGGTCAGCACGTATTTCTTTCTGGTTTCTGTCGATGTAGTCTAGCCTCAAAATTTCGACCTTGATGTACATGTCGACAGCGTATTGCTAGAACAAGCGTTGCCCGTGCAGTACAGTGTTGAATATACCATGACGCATTTGAAACTTATAGCAGTAGTAATCTCGAACGGAGACACACAACCGGCTGTTGGTATCTGGATGAAAGAGGAGATAAATGTTAGGAGAAGGATCAATAGTCATAATTATATATTACGCATTAACGCGTTGTACCTAAGAAAAATGACTAACCTGAGTTCTGGCGATTACTGTGACGAGAACGTCGTACTGCTTCCAAGCTGATGCCATCCTTTGGTATCTCAGGATGCCAACCGATCTCCCCTCTTGGGAAGAATAGGGGGTACGACAAGGGGTCGTAGCATCCAAAATATGGTTGGATACCGTACTTCGTGTTATTGTTACCATATAAGACTATGCTACGGTCGAAGTGCCTATGTAGATCATTCCCCTCAACGCACACAGCAGCCACCTCGGATGATATTGGCTTGTTATAAGTCCGTTGGTCTAGCTTCATATCCATGTTGAGTTCAATTCGGTACTCCTCGAGGTCATCAACTTGTCCTAGACTCCTAAATGTCTGTGAATATGGATTGTCACGAAGGACATCGACAAGCCCTCTAATGACATCTTGGTCAAGGTTAGGAGAGTGGCGGAACCTATGTTGCAGAGTAGGATCATTATCATAGAAGTACAACTGCAAATGGTCCTGAGCAGCATCGCTCGGACCAAAAGAGTGTACATTGTGGTATATCTGACCGTTAGCCCAGAAAGTGTACACTCCTGCCCTCATGTTAGTGTATTTCTTGTCCAAGCTGACACCAAGGGTGGTAAATGAAAAATGACTATTGAAATACCGAATGTTATCCCTGAAATGCTTTGCATCGGCATCTGCACTCGTGTAGAGCCTCCGAAGTTCTTCAGGCGGTTCTGGGTTTGCCAGTTTGATTTGACCAGATCGGCAACAAAACCCCTTAGACTCATACTCAAACTTCTTAGCACCGCAGGCATCGCAGTCTCTCTGGGCTTCAACATATGTGTGCTATCAGGAATGTTTTCGTACACATGGTCGTATGGGTTAACTATGTTGGAACCCACGACAGAGGCATCTAACGATTGATCGAACTGCATATCCTCACCTGAATGAATATATAACAAACTGATACAGTAAAAATGACTTTATATGGGTAACCAAAATAGAAAGAAGAGTTGTATATTATCAATGATACCTCTTCCAGCAAAGATATAGTACTCTCCGTCTTTATCTGATCCCCTTCTTTGAGGAGTAGCAAGCGAATCATGACTTAGGGTACATCGCCTTAATCTGTTCTGTTCATTTCGTCGATGGTTTTTCGCTTGCTTCTCCTCAGCGGTCATATTTGCATACTGCGTTCTACTTCATGCTCTCTTAGCTTCATTGTGACCCAATGCATTTCGTGTTTTTTGCCGTTGACGCCTCATTTGCCTCTGCTCAGGCGTCATAGTTGCATAGCGTGCCCTATCATATCGTCGTCTTGCTTCAAACTTATCTTGTATATTGGTTGCGTCGTGCACATTTTGTTGATTATGACTTTGTTGCCCTTCCTCCGGTGTTACGACCACGTGACACAATGCACCACGATCACGCTTTCTACCTACATGGTAGTGCATGCAATTAATTTAATAAGATATGAGGAAATATGTAGCATATTTAGCACTTGTATGTAAGGAGCAAGATGTACCGTTTGAGCTTTCGCCCTGCGTTGTTAGAACACTTTGAGATTGAGGGGTAAAGGACGAACGTATTTGATTTGGCTCATCATCGTCACCTGAAGCAGTACAGCTAATATTTGTAGTTCCAGGTAGCTGACGTATGGATAGACCGGTGGGAGCACGTGGCACAATATTGGTCCGAGTTCTCTTTGGTGGGTTCTTTTTGACCATCACTACATAAAAAATGATTCATACAAGTTTTATTTGAAGATGTATGAAATTAAAAAAAAAAACTGAAAACTAAAATGTTTGCCAACATAGCCACCTTCCTTTTCTTTCAATGATGGTTGGTTTGCTTGGCGTGGCATATTTATGAAAATCCTTGCAAATCTCTATACCTAGAGGGAAAAAAGTGTGAGACGAGCTGGTCACGGTGAACAACAATTATTGAAAAGATTGGGGTGTGTAAGCTCGCTAAGAGTTAACATGCAGTAGTCATTTGGATTGATTTTTTTCTGCTTAAGTAGGATGATGCGTTAGGGAGGGCGACGAGGGGCCGGCGTACGAAAACGAAAACAGACGTGGCTTTGCATTGCAGCTCCTGGCCTCCTCCACTCCATCCATGCATGCGGAATGACCGAACCGGAGATTCCGCCTCCCCTCTGGAGGTTGACGTGCCTTTGCCCCTCCATCACTGGTCGGCCGAACAACCATCACTCGAACAACGCTCTAGGCCAACCAATCCGGCAGGCGGTATAGAGAAACAAGAAAAGGATACAGATGCTCCTGCTGCGCCTGCTGGAGGGGCTCAAGGCGGTTGAGTGTGCAGGACTGTCGGGACCCCGAATTTGCAAATCCGGACCCTCTGTGTATTCAGCACTAGTCCAGGAACGCGCTAGTGCACACAGTCTTTAACATCGGTAAATATCACAATCATACCAATCGATACCATAAAAGTACTTTATTAAAGTAATAAAACTGGTTACTCGACCTTATGGCCAAGTTACAAATATATGCCTCGTAGGGCGAAACTTATTCAGAGAGAAACAATAGCAGCGGAAAATCAAATAAACTTCGTGGCGCCATCCAGTATACCACAGTAACCGATCGGGCTCGCATCCCTAAGTAGTCGGGTCCTCTTGGAGTTCCTCCTCCAAAGCTGGCGTAATCTCCTCTTCAACTGGTATTGTGTTGAGGCAAGGGTGAGTACTTGGTACTCAGCAAGTCATGCACAGAATGCAAGCTAATATACTATATGCATGGCTTGGTACAAAGGAATAGCTCAAGGTATATTTGCAGTAAACAGCATTCGAAGAGTAATATAAGTAGATTCGAAAGCAGTAGAAATCAGTAAAGCGTAAATAACTTTTCAAGAAGTTTTAATAAACATTTTTCCCATCCTACACCATAGTTCCATCATCTTCCTTGTTAAACCAACCCATCTTTTCAAAACCAAGTTATTTTCAGAAAGTCTACCCCTTGACTGTAATTCCCGAGCATTGTCCAGTACCGTGGACTCGGCTATTCAAATAGATTCTACACTCTGCAGAGGTTATGCACTTTACCCACAAGATACAATCCACTCACCACGTCAGCCGTGAATCGCCATACAAGAGTATGCGAATGAGCGATCATAACAAAGCCTTTCGGAAGCCTCAAACAACACAGGTGGTCCTCTCCGGTACGTGCTCTACACCATCCCTTCCCTTAGCCAAGGCGAAGTATGGGACCAACACACCGTTAGATGGGTACCTGGCCACAGCCACGATACGCTCCCCCGTACAATCACACAATCGGTGTAACTGACACCCTGAGGCTCCACAAGTGAGTCCTTAGCGACTTAGTCAACTAGGGCCGTCCCATTCCAGCCATGTGGTTGCAAGTATGACACAGTTCAAAGGCTTTCAAGGTTAAGTCCTTAGAGTGACCAGGGCAAGACTACCCGAAAAACCAAATCATAACTCCCAATGCCACAACCGGCCCACCTGATTACTCTTGCCACATGCCCGGCCGAAATCAGCGTTTATCAAACCCCAGTTGATTACCATGCACCACGTGCCATCAACATCACATGATACTTTTCCAAAACAGGTTCAATATATCATTAAGTCAATATTAGCATTGGATTATCCAAAATCATGTCATGAGCACGTAGCAGGTCTAAGCAGCATACTACAACGTTCTAAACCCATGTTGGCAATTTAATAATGTCCAACTAGTAAACCACAACTAGGGTGACAAGGGATCATGGCACATACTTAGATAATCAAGGTGTCATATAACAAATTGGTAGTTATCTAACCCCCAGGTTTAAACAAAATATCTTTCTAATTGAACTAGCATGCAATAGTTTAAATCAAAATAGATTTCGAAATAGGATCAATATGGTCAAAGCACAACTTGCCTTCAAAAAGTACTTGCTCTTGGTCTTGAGTTGGATCCTGAGTCAACACTTCTCCTCGAATCCTTCCCAAGCACTTCAACGTCTACTCGTAAAGAGTGCAAATAGCAAAAACACAAATGAAAAATATGCAAAAAGATAACAAAACTCAAAATAAAATCCATAAACATAGAGAACATAATTTTCTGGATTTTTAGAAACTGGAATAAATCAAATTTGGAGTTAAAAGCATAAAAGTTATGATTATTTAAAGTTTAAATAATCAATTAAATAATATTTCAGAGAAAAACTTTAGTCCAAAAATTAAATAAAATTCATATTTAGGTAGATCTCAATTTTATACAAATTTAGAAATTTGAACCACTCAAATCGGGGTTGAAACGCAAAAGTTATAAGCGTTTGAAGTTTGAATCTAAATTTGAATCAATATTTCGAATTAATAAATCATTTTCTTTTTCGGAAATTAATTATTGCGTCAGCATGGACACGTGGCAGCTCTGATTGGCCTGCTGGCGTCGGCGGTCCATGGGCTCGGTCCACACTCGGCTTGGGTCCACCGTGGACTCGGTCCACACTCCACGTGAGATCGACATGTGGGCCCACTCGGGTGACGTCATTCTTGGCGTCGGCGGGGCTCGACCGCGGTCGGCAGTGGGTCCCAGGATGGCGTCATGGGTGACGTCCGCGGTGCTGTCGGCCCGACACGCGGGCCCGCGTGTCGGTGACCACGCTGCCAGCGTGGCGCGGCAGTTCGGCTTCCTGACGCTGCGTGGCACAATCGTGGCCGTTGGTTTGAAATCCGACTACCGGGATTGAGTTTGGCCTCATGTGCTTGGGGCGCGCGTGATCGATCGTGGGCGTTGGATCTAGATCCAACGGTTGGGATTAGATCTAGGATTTTCAACGGAAACTCACCGGTGGCGTGGCACGATCCGGGCCTTTGGATCTTGATCGGACGGTTGGTGGAGCTCGGTCGGCGATGGCTTCACGGCGGAGTTGCGCTGCCGGCCGAGGCAGCGACCACCCAAACGGCGGTTGGGGCGTGCTCGGCGAGATGGAGGGTGTCTTCGGTGCGCTGGCCGGGTTTCGAATCTGGGGTCAATGGCGGCGGAGGACGGCGACGGCGGCGAGGCGAGGCAAGGACCGTGGTGGCGCTTCACGCAACTACGGCGAGCGATTCCGGCGAACCTCACGGCGGCTAGAGCTCGGCGGGTTAGGGCAAGAAGTGCGCGGGTCACGGCGGTCCTCGAAGTGCGATCCGGCATTAAATAGCCGGAGGCGTGCTCGGGCGGAGCCCTAATCGATCCTGCAAGCGCACTTTCGTGGCGAGTCCGGCTTCGATTCTGGGAAGACGACGAAATCGTGGCCGTCCACGTGTCGCGATCAGCGGCCACGATCGCCGCGGCGATCGGGTCCGGTCCGAACACGGCTTCGGTCGAGTCGGCGGATCTCGGCCGTTGGATCTTGATCCAACGGTTGGGATCGATTAGGGTTAGGAGTGGGTTCGGTCGAGTCAAGCGGCTCGGTCGGACTCGAGTCCGACTTCGGTCGGATGAAACAGTACTTGACCCGAGTTGGATTTTCCAGCGATTTAATATTTAAAATAATTCCCAGTAATTCATTTAATTCATTAAAAATAGCAAATGACTCAGAAAAATTCCAGAAAAATTCTGGAAAATATTTTGGATTATTTTGGACTCAAATAAAATATTTCCAACAAAAATTTATTTGCAAAATTAAATTCTTTAATTATTTCAAAATGGAATAAATTCAAATAAATTCCAAATAAATCCAAATAAATTCCAGAAAATTCCAAAAATTCACCAAAGTGCCAAATCACACATGAATTCAAGAAAAGCAAAATTTTGGGGTGTTACAAACCTCCCCCCCTTAATAGAATCTCGTCCCCGAGATTCAGGGCTTACTAAAGAAATAGGTTTGGAAATTCTTTCTTCAAATCCTCTTGCAACTCAATTGATTCTAACGGTGTCTGTTCCTCAGGAACTCGGAGACACTTCTTCAACTGGGACACATGGAACACGTCATGCACTCCTGCTAACGACTGTGGCAACTCCAGCTGATAGGCAACTTCACCCCTGCGACTCAAAATCTTAAATGGTCCAACATAACGGGGTGCGAGTTTCCCTTTGGCATGGAACCTCTTAACTCCCCTGAGAGGCGTAACTCTGAGGTATACAAAGTCTTCTGGTTCAAAACTCAAGTCTCGGCGACGATTGTCGGCATAACTCTTCTGTCGAGATTGGGCTATCTTCAACCTTTCCCTAATCATGGCGACCGCTCTTGACCTCTTGAAGAATATCAGGCCCAAAGACACGGCGCTCGCGGTCTCATTCCAATTCAATGGTGTCCGAAGTGGTCGACCATACAAAGGCCTCAAAAGGTGACATCTGTAAACTAGCCTGATAACTATTGTTGTAACTAAACTCGGCATACGGCAAACTTTTATCCCAAGAGGTAGCATAAGCCAATGCACAAGCTCTCAACATATCCTCTAGAATCTGGTTGACTCTTTCGGTCTGTCCATCCGTCTGCGTGGATGATAAGTCAGATCTTGAAGTTTAAACGGGTTCCCATGGCTTCATGCAACTTATTCCAGAACCTTGAGGTAAATTGGGTACCTCTGTCCGATACAATCCTCTTTGGCACTCCGTGCAAACAAACAATCCTGATCATGTACAACTCTGCTAACTTATCTCCCGAGTAAATGGTCTTCACGGGATAAAATGGGCTACTTTAGTCAAGCGATCCACTATAACCCATATGGAGTCATAACCTCCTTGAGTCTTCGCAAACCGGTAATGAAATCCATTCCGATTTCCTCCCACTTCCACTCGGTATTTTTAACTACCGTAGCAATCCTGCTGGTCTCTCGACGCATTGCCTTGACTCTCGGCATACATCGCACAATGCAACATGCTCGGCAACTTCACGTTTCATACTCGGCCACCGAATCTCTCCTTCGATCCTGATACATCTTGGCGCTTCCAGTGATGAATCGAGTACTTAGAGTCATGGGCTTCTTCCGAATCGATTGCTTTAACTCCTTTTTGTTAGGCACACAAATGCGATCCTTCATCCATAACGTGCCTTGCTCGTCTAGCTTGAAATCCTTTGCCTTGCCTTCCTCCATTTTGGACTTAATCCTACGGATCTTGTCATCATCCTTCTGTCCTTCTCGGATCTGGTCCTCTAAAGTAGGCTTTACTTCCAAGGCGGCCAAGAATCCGCTAGGTACAACCTCAATCTTCATTTTCTGGAAATCCTCACATAACTCATCCTGACTTGTGGCTAGCAACGTACTCACGGTATGGCTTTTCCGGCTCAGAGCGTCGGCTACTACGTTGGCCTTCCCAGGATGGTAATGGATTCCAACATTATAGTCCTTGATCAACTCTAACCATCTCCTCTGCCTCATATTCAGATCCGACTGGGTGAATATGTACTTAAGGCTCTTATGATCCGTATATACTTCACATCTGTTTCCAATCAGATAGTGACGCCATATCTTCAAAGCATGCACTACGGCAGCTAACTCTAGGTCATGTGTCGGATAATTTTCCTCATGCGGCCTCAGCTGCCTTGATGCATAAGCGACGACCTTTCCATTCTTCCGGACACACATCCAAGTCCTTGGCGCGATGCGTCACAATAAATATCGAAGCTTTGAGCAACATCGGTAGAACTAACACCGGTCTTGATGTCAATCGCTTCTTCAGCTCTGAAATCCTTCCTCACATTCTCAAGCGTCCATGCAAACTTCTTTTCCTTCTTCTGCAATTGCGTAAGAGGTTTCGCAATTGTCGAAAAACCTTCGATGAAACGGCGGTAATATCCTGCCATTCCAAGGAAACTCGAATCTGGGTCACAGTCTTGGTGCTCCCAATGTAACACGCCTTCTACTTTGCTTGGATCTACTGGCGACTCCTTCTGCGGTCATCACATGTCCAAGAAACTCCACCTTGTCCTTCCAAAAATCACACTTGTCGAACTTGGCGAAAAGTTGCTGTTCCTCGGCTTTTCCAAAACTCGCCTTAAGTGTTCGGCATGTTCATCCTCTGTCTTGGAGTAGACTAGGATATCGTCTATGAACACGACGACAAACTTGTCCAAATATTCCATGAACACCTTATTCATCATATTCATGAAATAAGTGGCGCATTCGTCGGCCCAAAGGACATAATCAGAACTCGTAATGTCCATATCTTGACGAGAATGCGATCTTGAATATCTTACGATCGGATCTTTAATCGATGATATCCCGATCTCGAGATCAATCTTGGAGAAAACTCCGCTCCTCTTAACTGATCAAACAAATCATCAATCCTGGGTAGCGGATACTTATTCTTCACGGTGACTTCATTGAGTGCACGGTAGTCAATGCACATCCTGAAACTCCCGTCCTTCTTCTTGACAAACAAAAGCGGTGCTCCCCACGGCGAACTTGGTCTGATAAATCCTTTCTCCATTAACTCTTCTAGCTGTTTCTTCATCTCTACCAACTCCTCGGTAGACATCCGATAGGGTCTCTTTGCTATCGGTCTTTGTACCGTACAAGCTCTATCACAAACTCTATGTCCCTGTCGCGGCATACCAGGTAGATCTTCGGGAAAAACATCGGGTACTCATTCACTACTTTGGGACATCCTCTATGCGTGATTGCCTTGGTAATCGTTAACCATCAAGCTGTCCATCTCTAAACGCAGTGGCTTGAAATTCCACTTTCTTCCCACACGGGCTCTCAACTGAGATAGTCCTTCGTCCACAATCCAATACAGCCTTGTGCTTGGATAACCAATCCATTCCCAATATAACATCTAAGGTCTGGGTCTCCAAAATTATAAGGTTTGCTAGGAACTCTATTCCATCTATTAGTATTCTCACCCCGGAACATCCTACTTCCGTTCGGAGTTCGGAACCAGGGGTTTGAACTAAAAGCATGCACTTAAGTCTTGCAATCCTTAAATCATTTCGAGTAGCAAAGCCTTGCGAAACAAACGAATGCGAAGCTCCAGAGTCAAACAAAACTGCTGCAGGTACTGAGTTAACAAGTAACTTACCCAGTACGACGTCCGTAGCATTTTGCAATGCATCCGCGGTGACATGGTTGACTCGGCCTCTCACCACGGTCTGGGGTGTGGCTCACAGTGCCGGGCGTCTGGCTGGGTGGTTCCTAGATTGAAGCGAATCGGGTCGCTCCTGCTGTCTTCTTCGGACAAGCTGTTGGCAAAGTGTCTGGCTCGTTGCGATTGTAGCGGCGTCTCAAATTCCTCGCATTTGCACAGGGTAGCGTTTCTAGCGAAGTGGGGTTTGGTAGTTACGATTGGCGGGTCTTGGTGCTTTGAGGATGGTGTCCTTGTTGCATTACGTGGTTGGAATCAAGAATTGATTTGGTGCAACTCTCAAGCGCCGCTATGCGTTCCTCGACGTGATCCTTCTTTGTTGCATCCTGCGCTTCTGTTCTCATCCAGTTCCTTGCGCTTGTCCTCAAGAATAAGCGCCTTATTCACCAACTCTTGGAAATCTGGAAGGTGTGGGTGATCAACCCTACTTGCAATCCTGAGTTAAGTCCCTTCATAAAAGCGAGGTATGCCTGGATTTATCTGTCGCTACATCCTCAAAGCGTAGCGTGCTAGCTGTGTGAACTTGTTCAGGTAGTCGGCCACTGGTTGATTACCTTGCTTCAGTGCTCTGAACTCCTCCTTCTTAAGGTCCATAATTCCTTCAGGCACGTGATACTGTCGGAATGCAGCTGTGAACTCTTCCCAAGTGATATCTTGAGGGTTCTCCTGCGTGGCACAGAAGTTCTCCCACCATTCGGCGGCTGTTCCTTCCAACTGATGAGAAGCGTAAAGTACCTTCTCATTTCCTATGCATTGGGCTATGTGTAGCTTCCTCTCAATTGATCTTAACCAATCGTCGGCCTCCAACGGATTGGCATTCCCAGAGAAAGTGGGTGGGTGAGTCCTCATGAACTCTGACAGCCTTGTATTCTGGCGTGGTCCCTGATTAACTTGATTGGCAGTGGCCTGAGCGGTGACGTGCTGCATTTGTTGCATCATAGCATGCATCAACTGGGTCTGAGCAGCAAGAAATGCTCCAAAATTCTGCACATCCAGTGGCGGTGCTGGTGCTCCATCATTGGGGTTTTCTGTTGGGCGAGATCCACTCCCATTGCTTCCAAAGTTCCCACGGGTGTTCACCATCTGTTGATTTGCTCTAGGTTTAGAGATGAGAGGGAAACAAGAATAGACAAGTAATATGGACTTTATGCGAGGCGAAAGGGGTAACTTTAAGGTCCATCTTTATTATTAATAACTTGGTATGGCTGCTTACAATGCCTAAGGGCCTTGCAACACATACTGCACACTCAAAGAAACAAAGCAAATCCAAATCGAACTAACTCTGGAATCTAACGCCTAAAGGGTGACTCTTTATTTTATGACGCGACTCGCGAAGGAGTCTCACTATAGAACCTAATCTCACTCATGGAGATAACCTCCACGGCACTGGAGTACGGGTCTTTGCGGCATAGGCGCGAAGCTTGATCGCCATGTCCAAATGACTATGTCATCTGTGGTAGTCGAAGAAGCGATGTCCTCATCGAGATCCGACTCCTCCGGATCTCGCTCGTGTAGCTCAATCTTGGCTCTGGAGTCTGGTCCGCATAAAGTCATTTCCAACTCATCAATCCTTCGTAGAAGGTGTGCCACATACTCTGAGCTTCCCGCCATCTGTTCTTCTCTGTCGTGATCTCCTTGCGGGCCTTCAGTAGCTCCTTACTTGTATTATCTAGTACATCTTCCTGGGCGACGACGAATCGTGCCAACTGTGTAACCGTGGCATCCTCATCCTGAATCGCCTTCGGGTCGAGAAGGTTATCGCTGCGCGGATGATAACGGAACACCGTGCTTCCCAACTCCCTGGCGTAGATACTGGTAACGTGCCGCATTGCTCGTCGTGAAACTTCTTGGATACCCATCTGCATTGTAGATCTTCTAGCAGTGCAGTGTATCGGGCGATTGCCTGGGCCCCTCTTCCTGGCAGGTACCTCAATCCTCACGTCACAAGCCTTGATCAATCCTGCTTGTCTGATCACTTCCACTTGGTATTGGGGCTTCTCAAAATCTCCGAGGGTTTGTAGCATGTGCCAAAGCTCTGCGGCGTGACCAACTCCTAGATCAACGTAGTTGAACTCTTCCTCCATCTGTCACAAGAGTGCTTTACGTAAGAACTCGGAATTTTCGAATTGTGACAAGGTAAGGGAAAATTTCAGCAAGAGACAAGAAAAGAGAGAAGGGGATAAGTCGAGATGTCATTTCTTGTCTTCACAAATTTTTAGCTTTAGAAAATAGGTTTTATCCTCACTATGACCATTCTAGCTTAGGGTTGAGCCTACAGTCAAGTATGGCTCTGATACCACCTCTGTCGGGACCCCGAATTTGCAAATCCGGACCCTCTGTGTATTCAGCACTAGTCCAGGAACGCGCTAGTGCACACAGTCTTTAACATCGGTAAATATCACAATCATACCAATCGATACCATAAAAGTACTTTATTAAATTAATAAAACTGTTTACTCGACCTTATGGCCAAGTTACAAATATATGCCTAGTAGGGCTAAACTTATTCAGAGAGAAACAATAGCAGCGGAAAATCAAATAAACTTCGTGGCGCCATCCAAGATACCACAGGCAATCGATCGGGCTCGCATCCCCTAAGTAGTCGGGTCCTCTTGGAGTTCCTCCTCCAAAGTGGCGTAATCTCCTCTTCAACTGTATTGTGTTGAGGCAAGGGTGAGTACTTGGTACTCGACAAGTCATGCCTGAGAATGCAAGCTAATATACTATATGCATGGCTTGGTACAAAGGAATAGCTCAAGGTATATTTGCAGTAAACAGCATTCGAAGAGTAATATAAGTAGATTCGAAAGCAGTAGAAATCAGTAAAGCGTAAATAACTTTTCAAGAAGTTTTAATAAACATTTTTCCCATCCTACACCATAGTTCCATCATCTTCCTTGTTAAACCAACCCATCTTTTCAAAACCAAGTTATTTTCAGAAAGTCTACCCCTTATTTGTAATTCCCGAGCATTGTCGATCACAGTGGACTCGGCTATTCAAATAGATTCTACACTCTGCGAGAGGTTATGCACTTTACCCACAAGATACAATCCACTCACCACGTCGGTAGTGAATCGCCATACAAGAGTATGCGAATGAGCGATCATAACAAAGCCTTTGGAAGCCTCAAACAACACAGGTGGTCCTCTCCAGACGTGCTCTACACCATCCCTTCCCTTAGCCAAGGCGAAGTATGGGACCAACACACCGTTAGATGGGTACTGGCCACGACCACGATACGCTCCCCGTACAATCACACAAGCGGTGTAATCGACACCCTGAGGCTCCACAAGTGAGTCCTTAGCGACTTAGTCAACTAGGGCCGTCCCATTCCAGCCATGTGGTTGCAAGTATGACCAGTTCAAAGGCTTGCAAGGTTAAGTCCTTAGAGTGACCAGGGCAAGACTACAGAAAAACCAAATCATCACTCCCAATGCCACAACTGGCCCACTGATTACTCTTGCCACATGCCCCGGCCGAAATCGTTTATCAAACCCGATTGATTACCATGCACCACGTGCCATCAACATCACATGATACTTTTCCAAAACAGGTTCAATATATCATTAAGTCAATATTAGCATTGGATTATCCAAAATCATGTCATGAGCACGTAGCGTGTCTAAGCGACATACTCCAACGTTCTAAACCCATGTTGGCAATTTAATAATGTCCAACTAGTAAACCACAACTAGGGTGACAAGGGATCATGGCACATACTTAGATAATCAAGGTGTCATATAACAAATTGGTAGTTATCTAACCCCCAGGTTTAAACAAAATATCTTTCTAATTGAACTAGCATGCAATAGTTTAAATCAAAATAGATTTCGAAATAGGATCAATATGGTCAAAGCACAACTTGCCTTCAAAAAGTACTTGCTCTTGGTCTTGAGTTGGATCCTGAGTCAACACTTCTCCCTCGTATCCTTAGGCACTTCAACGTCTACTCGTAAAGCGTGCAAATAGCAAATACACAAATGAACACTATGCAAAAGATCCCAAAACTCCAAATAAAATCCATAAACAGAGAGAACATAATTTTCTGGATTTTTAGAAAGCTGGAATAAATCAAATTTGGAGTTAAAGCATAAAAGTTATGATTATTTAAAGTTTAAATAATCAATTAAATAATATTTCAGAGAAAAACTTTAGTCCAAAAATTAAATAAAATTCATATTTAGGTAGATCTCAATTTTATACAAATTTAGAAATTTGAACCACTCAAATCGGGTTGAAAGCATAAAAGTTATAAGCGTTTGAAGTTTGAATCTAAATTTGAATCAATATTTCGAATTAATAAATCATTTTCTTTTCGGAAATTAATTATTGCGTCGGCATGGACACGTGGCAGCTCCTGATTGGCCTGCGGCGTCGGCCGGTCCATGGGCTCGGTCCACACTCGGCTTGGGTCCACCGTGGACTCGGTCCACGGCTCCACGTGAGGCCCGACATGTGGGCCCACTCGGGTGACGTCATTCTTTGGCGTCGGCGAGGCTCGACCACGGTCTGGCGACAGTGGAGTCCCACCGATGACGTCATGGGTGACGTCCGCGATGCTGTCGGCCGACACGCGGGCCCCGTGTCGGTGACCACGCGACGCGGCGTGGGCGCGACAGTTCGGCTTCCTGGACGCGTGGCACAATGTCGTGGCCGTTGGTTTGAAATCCGGCGGTGGGATTGAGTTTGGCCTCATGTGCTTGGGCGCGCGTGGTCGATCGTGGGCCGTTGGATCTAGATCCAACGGTTGGGATTAGATCTAGGATTTTCAACGGGAAACTCACCGAAGTGGCGTGTACGATCTGGGCCTTTGGATCTTGATCGGACGGTTGGTGGAGCTTCGGTCGGCGATGGCTTCACGGCGGAGTTGGCGGCCGCCGGCCGAGGACGGCGACCACCCAAGCAGCGGTTGGGGCGTGCTCGGCGAGATGGAGGGTGTCTTGGTGCGCTGGCCGGGGTTTGAATCTGGGGTCAATGGCGGCGGAGGGCGGCGGGCGGCGGCGAGGCAAGGACCGTGGTGGCGCTTCACGCAACTACGGCGGCGATTCCGGCGAACCTCTGGCGGCTAGAGCTCGGCGGTTAGGGCAAGAAGTGCGCGAAGTCACGGCGGTCCTCGGTGCGATCCGGCATTAAATAGCCGGAGGCGTGCTCGGCGAGCCCTAATCGATCACGCGGCGCACTTTCGGCGGAGTCCGGCTCGATTCTGGAAGACGACGAAATCGTGGCCGTCCACGTGTCGCGATCAACGCCACGATCGCCTGCGCGATCGGGTCCGGTCCGAACACGCGGCTCGGTCGAGTCGGCGGATCTCGGCCGTTGGATCTTGATCCAACGGTTGGGATCGATTAGGGTTAGGAGTGGGTTCGATTGAGTCAAGCGGCTCGGTCGGACTCGAGTCCGACTTCGATCCGGATGAACGATGCTTGACCCGAGTTGGATTTTCCAGCGATTTAATATTTAAAATAATTCCCGATAATTCATTTAATTCATTAAAAATAGCAAATGACTCGAGAAAAATTCGGAAAAATTCTGGAAAATATTTTGGATTATTTTGGACTCAAATAAAATATTTCCAACAAAAATTTATTTGCAAAATTAAATTCTTTAATTATTTCAAAATGGAATAAATTCAAATAAATTCCAAATAAATCCAAATAAATTCCAGAAAATTCCAAAAATTCACCAAAGTGCCAAATCACACATGAATTCAAGAAAAGCAAAATTTTGGGGTGTTACAAGGACACGATAAGCATGTTTGAGAATAAGCAGAAGGAACAAACTTCAAGTTCTAGAAACAGTAACTCTGCAGGTACTGGTAGGGTGATTCCAGGGAAAGGTGAGCACTGCAAGGTGCCTTCTGGTGCATCCATTATGGACAAGTTGGTAAGGAGATGGAGTAGTGTCAGTGACATGAGTACTGATCTAAGCAACAACGATACATGTGTTTAAAAGTTTTGGAATGATTAACTGGCAGTCTGGAATACACTATAGGAAAAAATCTAAAGTTCCTGACCACAAAAGCAATAAGGCAATATAGTCCCACTATTCAACAGTTAAAATGAAACATCAACAGTGTGTAGTGATCCACACCTAAACTTCCAAGAAATGGAAATGGACACTACATGCGCGCCCTCTCTAGGCCAGAGATTTGGAAATCTGTGGACCTTAGCAAATAAAAAAAGAACTCGGCCACAGGTTGGCAACCAAGCCAAGTCTACCTTACCTGCTCACCACACAGCCCTCCAACCGAAAGCACCAATCGCACCTAGTGTGCAGTGATCCACACCAATCGCATGTAGTTGGAATTTTATAGCCATCTCGCGAGAATACAAATTCAAACAACACACATTCCACATCGCCACATACAAATGTCGAGATTAACGGACATATATTCCCTAGTAGAAAGTTGGAATTCTTTTGGTAAATTTGTCAAACACACACAAACGTGTCCATATAAACAAATATACAGGTGATCATAGTAAAAAAACCTATCCAGCATCCAGTTACATCACCTATCATATTAGCCTAATCTCTAACGATCCAAATGGCGTCGATGGGTAGTCCAAGTAACCACACAAGCAAGATATGCCCACCTCCTTTCAATAAACTTTTTTAAGAATGTCAGATCAAATGCTCCTGCTACCAGAAGGTGCCGAAAGTCTACAATAATAATTTAAGACTTGTTAGAGAAAATAAGTTAAAAGGTTTATTTTGTATACAGTTTGTTTCTTATCTAAACTAAATACACTTACTGTGAAGTGCTTGTATTGTGGGAAGATCTAGGGTGAATGCTAGTTTTGTGTACCGTGTAGTCTCCACACATCCTGTTTTAAAGATCAACATACATATTAATACAAGTTTCTTTAAATCAACATTAACTATAGTCTTTGTTATTTTGTTTTATAGGTTAATGAATTAGTTACCGTATCTGTTATCTTTTTTCAGCATTGTTGCAAGAAGGACGTGGTGATTGGCCTTAGCCTCCGACCAACTGAGAACATGTTGGGTTAAATGCTCATCCCATACTTGAACAACTAACAAGTTTAACCTACAATTAAACATAAGAAGAATATTATAAATATTGTGCACTAATTAGTTTGAGTCAATATGTACTTTGTGAAAATAATTATAGGTTTACCTTGTGTCTAGCAATGTCACCTCTCTATGGGCTATACGGCGTGGAAAGGATTCATAGTATTCAAGATCACCAAAATGGACGACCACTCCAACTATATCTGGATGACATGTTGTATGTTTATTTTTTGACTTAAAAATCTCATTTAATATCATATTTGCTAAAAATAAATTTTGAACCATACCTACAAAAGTTTTGTTCGGTCGTCCGTACACATCCTCAAATGACATGAAATGCTTTGGGTAAAGAGGAAAATCAACTAAGACCGAAGAAGGGTCAACAGTTGTGCGGTCGGTTAGCGTGCACTCATAAGAGTTTCGAATGTTCCGAAACTGGACTTCCTCATAGTTAGGCTGGAACTGGACACGATGAATGTTGTACTTATGGCCTTCATTGAGTGCTAAGTTAAATCTATGAACATTTCTGCCCCTGACAATAGCTTCCATTTTTGATCCCTTTAAATTTGGAATAAACCATGTTAGCTAGCAATAAAAAAAATTTCATTAGGGGTTGAATTGAATTTTGTTTGGACTTACAGTCTCATCCACAAAGATAAATCGAAGCATATCACCGTTATCTTCAACAGGGAATTTGACATCTACGAAAACACAGATGCTCCAAAACATATCCACATCCCCAAATTCAATATTGTCGAACTCCTTGAATCTAATAAAAAGAGCATATTTATGCTTTTTGTATATGTGTAATTAGATGGATGAGATAGTGCAGTAAACTCACCTAGGCACCACGGGGCTTTCAGAAAATAGCGTGTAGGTTCTCTTTCTTGTTGGATTAATTGGTGCCATAGAAATGCCCTTTAAGTACTTCATTACCGAAAATGAGTTTATAGAAGGCATAGTCAATTGCTACTTGCACAACTATTGAAATATTAACGTCATACAAAAATTCGTAATTTTTTAATTTGCATGAAATAAGTACAAGAAAAACTTGTTGCTTTTGTCAACCACCAACACTAATACGTAATATCCAAATAACAGATCAATAAAAAAATGGTCTATCCAAATAACAGACCAACCTTACAATAGATGCAGCAAAACATAGCAAGCCATAGTCTTATTGTAACATGCTAGGTCAGAAATATTCGATATTGGTTTATAAATAGAACTTCAAGATCAATGTGAAGTGCCAAAAGCTTCACTTTTTGGGTAGCCTCTTCATTGTAATGACCAATTTAGTCTTCTATTTTTTTTTAATAAAGTTCAGCTAGGTTAAAAAAATTAGATTCTAAGGTACCTAGCTGCATACTACCCCTCCTGCCGCTTTGCCATGGCTGAATAGAACAACCATTTTGGCACATCAATAAACCCGAGAAACCAACATGAGCATATTCTAATGGTTAAGCACAGCTGTCCATTCCACATGAATGACCAAATATTAATGCTCTATTTCAGAAAAAGAGTAGATCAGTAGAGAGAGAATATGAAAGATAATGTTATACTCATAAGTTTGTTTTCAATAGAACAGAGAACTGTGAGAAACTTGATTTGACATCTTGAGAAGGCAGGCATGCAGAACTACATTTTCCTTGGTGACAACTCAGAGTTTCTAGGTGACCTTGCTCATAGGGGACATCCTGTTATTGATGCTATTGAGTTGCTGCCAAGCATCAAAGTGGGTAGTTTTGTGAAGTCTGATGATTTTGTGAAGGAAATAAATTAGCCATCACTTTATTTCGAAAATAATGCTCTATTTCAGAAAAAGAGTCGATTAGTAGAGAGAGAATATAAAAGATAAGAAACATATTTTCTTGTCTTGTTTTGAGAAAAGATTTGTATGACATAAATAAATCACAAATGCATATTTATTTTCTCATTTCTTCTTATCTCCAATTAAAAGTAAATTTAACTTATGGTACAAGAATTGTCACTCTTTCAGAGTAAGATTTTCTATACTATGTTTCTTATCTGATCTCTCTAGTATGGCCATCAAGTCACTATGATATAGCAGTAGTAAATTATATCCTACATGAGTTTCACAGCTTAAAATGATCAAAGCAAATATGCTAAAATTTCATGTAAATCAAATCTGGCACAATTCATCAAATATCCACAAGAATACAAAACAGTACGGCAATGCAAAGAAAATGTCAAAAGCATTGTAGTTTTCTCTTGCATACCTTAATGGATGGTTTTGATCAAGTGCTGAAGTGAGCTCAGACAGCATATTCAATGCAGTAGAGCTTGAAAGGGCTGAAGAAGAAATGCCAAGCAGACAGGAGGCAGCTTCACATGCGTCAGAATCAACAAGACTTAGTAAAGTTCTTAACCAATGTAAATAAGAAGGGGTAACTAACTGAGCTTGTTGTTAACTTCTGCTCTGCTTGCATAAAGTAAACCCCAGGTTAAGTTGTCCCATTTGTATGTTGATCTGTTGATGTGTTGTTTAACCCTTTCACACATTGACTATTCTTTTAGCTCGATTAAATTAGAAAAAATGCCATTAATCTTTTAGCTCACTCCATAGTGTGCAAACCAATCTCGAAAATCTTTTCTATTAAAATCTGGAAAATCTTTTCTAGAAAATCTGGGCTGATTCGATATTCATCAAATGGCAGTGTAGGTATCTTTTCTATTAATATTCTTTGTCCAGCTTGAGGTAAGACTGAAGATATTATTAATATTCTTTGTCCAGCTTGAGGTCAGATAAAGGAAATTTGCAGTCTTGGTTATATTAGCCTAGGTAAAATGTGTACCAGCACATTTTATCAGTCTACCAACAAATACTCTGAAATTGTGTCATTGGTTGGTATCAACTACAAAGTGAGAGAGGGACAGATAAATGTGCACCTTAATTGTGCATCAACTCTTGTAGGCACCAAACCGTATGATTTTGTGGCTGTCTAACTATCCTAGTTTCCTGCACATAAACAGAAAAGAATCATTGCGTTAGGGAAAGAAGAAATTTTTGTAGAATGTTTTGTGTGTCGTTCAGCAAAAGAAGAAATATAGAACAATATAGATAACAGGACAGCAGCAAGCACTCCCAAACAAGAAATGTACCTAATATTAGCATTGTGACCCACCCAAGAATAGATCACATGCTGATTTTGTTAATTACTGAATTTCTCATGCATTGTCATTTATCCTAGCGAGCCTTTTCTGTTAGCGACACACCAAAGTTAAAAGGAATTTTCATATAAAAATGCATTGACCATACAACTTGCACTATCAGTTTGCTTAGCTGTGCACTCGTATTCATTACATGTTTGGATTCAAGCACTAAAGGATGGCAATCATACTAATGGACAATCTTAGAATCCTAGAATTGCATATCTTCTCTACACACAGTGTTTCACTCTGGACCCTTTTTGTTAGTGTACCCTACTCCTGCGTGAATCCCAGTGACACCATCAGGAACTCCTCTTCCATAATTACCCAGCAATCCATTACAAATGCAGAATAGGAACACACATTTCATCAGATTATCCAAAATATAAAGACATATATATAGTGAATAGTGATATCTAACACTAAATACATTATATATGTGCAAGATGATATGTCTACCACTAATTTATGTTTGTTTGCATATTGAGTCCTTGACAGTTACTTCATATACTTTAATTTTACCATCTGACTGAAATCCCACAACAAAGCAAGACACTCCTCAGCCCTCTCTGAAGAAAACAACTAAATGCAGTCATGGGGTTGTTTAGTGTTGAAATTTCTTCGTTACATGAGATATAGAAAATACCTGTGATAAAATAGCAGCAAGCACAGCAACCTGTGATAAAATTAACACCGAATTTAGTCTCGCTTTAGTGACACAAAAGGTTGCTCCAACAACGAAGACAGGAAACGGTAGCATTCTAATGTACTGCCAACTAATGTGAGTTGCTAATCATCATTCTACTAATAAGCAAGCTTTAGCAATTCTCAATAATCCTAATTTGCACAATTATCATACATGGCAAAGTATACATTATCTGTAAATCACAACAAAAGAGGAAAATGGAGTTGTTACACCCACCTTTGTGAGAATCAGATGACCAGGAACCAATTCTTTCTCTGACCTCGTAGCCTCGTGCTCCCAACCAATTTGCGCCGCTCAAATCTTGCAGTGGAAGAAAGAAAGAAAATAAACAATCAAACCCAAACCAATGAAACTGATGTTCATGAGGTCAAGCGAGTTGTTACACAATAATTTACGAGAATCACCTGACAGGAAGCACTTCTCCCCTAGACTCCTTAGCCTCAAACCCAAACCAATTTTGTCGAGATACTCCTTGAATGATAGTAAGAGGCAGAAAGAAATAAACCAATCAATCGAACATTTTTTTGTTCATGAAAACAACGAGGGAGAGAGGCAAGGGAAGTATTTACGATGTTGTAAGCTTTGGAGGAGTGGGAGGAGTGCATAGAGGAGTTGAAGAATGCAACCGGTGAGCTCGTGGAGGTAGAGGCGGTTGCTGAGGCAACCGAAGCTGCTGAATTGCTAGACGGTTACTGAGATGACCGAGTCAGACATGCAGCAGGACGACCTTCAGTGATGGTCCCACGAGGGCGAGCTACGATCTTCTCGTCGCGGTGGTGTATGCCACCATCAACATCCTGGTGCCGCCGTGGGGTGGATTTTGGGGCGAACTTCTGGCGTCGGTGGTGGAAGCTCGGGTAGGGGGCGATGCACATACGGCGAGGGAGGCGGTGGTCGGCGGCGCGGAGGGAACCTGGGAAGGAAACTCCACCATGCCAGGCGAAGCGACAGCGAGGGAGATCGGGAAGGTTGGGGACGATGCACACGGCGGGCGATGTGGGCGAGGCACGCGCGTGGGAAGGGAGGCGGCGGCGGCCATAGGGGGCGTGTGCGAGGGAGATCGGGAAGGTTGGGGAAGACAGTGGCGGCCGGCGATCTGGGGCAATGTGGGCGAGGCACGCGCATCGGAAGGGAGGCGGCTGCCGCCATAGGGGGCGTGTGCGGCGGGAGGGCTTGAAGGAGGCGTCGTGCACGCGCATCGGAAGGGAGGCGGCGGCCGCCATAGGGGGCGTGTGCGGTGGGAGGGCTTGAAGGAGGCGTCGTGGTGGAGCTCAGGGCGGCGTCGGCGGCTGGATAGTGAGTAGCGACGAATTAGGCGTCCTGGGCCGAACGAGGGAGTTGGACCGAAGAGCTGTTGGACGACAGGGTAAACTCCTTCTTTTATTAGTTAAGATAATTAATCACTTGGAGACATGATATTAAGAGTTGTGCCTTAAACTTAATGTATGGTTTAATTTAGCATGCTAGTGATTCCTTATTTGCTTCGTTATAGTATATGAAGTAGTTGAGCGTAGTATTTTTTGGCGTAATTTGATGTTATGTCCATTTATGTTGATGTTATAGATGTCGTGTGCCATGTTATATCTTGCCATGATTGTGTTATTGTGTTAACTCATGGAAAAGCAAAGGAGATGCTGTCGAGATATCAGTTTTTAGCATATGTACCTTTGCTGGAATTTATGATTAAATGTGGTATTTAGATGTTGTTTAGCTTATGTTTGGTAGCATTCGGGCATATTAAATGCCGGGGTGTTACAAAAGTATTTCAAGCTCTTGTGGTCAGTATATATCTCACATCGATTACTGATGAGATAATGATGCCACAATTTAAGAGCGTGAACTGCTGCTGCCAATTTCAAATCATGGGTTGGAAAATTGGTTTCGTGAGGCTTTAGCTGAGGCGAAGCATATGCCACGACCTTACGCTCTTGCATTAATACACATCCGAGACCTTGATGAGATGCATTGCAATACACGTCAAAGCTCTTGTGTATGTCAGCCAGAATGAGTATCGGGCCAGTCATGAGTCTTCACTTCAATTCTTGAAAACTGGCCTCACATGCTAATGACCACTTAAACTTCTTCAACTTCTTGAGTAATTCATTCATCGACTTAGAAATCTTGAAGAAATTTTCAATGAATCGCTGATATAACCGGCCAAACCAAGGAAACTTCAAATTTCAGGAATAGTCTGAGGCTGTTCCCAGGCGAGCACATCTTGCACCTTGCTCAGATCAACAGCAACACCTCCTTTGGAGAGAACGTGGCCAAGAAACGCAACTTCCTTGAGCCAGAACTCGCATTTGCTAAACTTGGCATACAGTTGATGCTCACGAAGCATATCGAGTACCATGCGCAAGTGAAGCTTATGCCCTTATTGTGACACCCCAGAATGTCACTTTATAGATTATGGCTTTACGGTATGCCTTTATATCATGTTTTTGGGCTGTTTCTGGGAGTTTGGGCTTTTCTGGGGGAGTCTGGGCCTTGGAGGACAAAAATGGGCCGTAGGTGGGGGTCCCCGGCCCATGAGGGGGAGGAGGTGGGCAGCAAAGCCCACCCCCCATGCGCCCCCTAACCCCAAAATCCTGGTTGGGGCGCCCCAACCCTAGCCCCTTGTGCCTTCCCCCCAATTCCCCCATCTCCTAGCCGCCTCCCACCTTCTAGCCGCCCCCTCCCTTGTGCGCCCCCTCCTCCAGGGTTTCCATTCCCTAGCCGCCACCCTCCCCTCCCCTAGTATCCCCTCACCTCTCCCTCCCTGGTGTTCGTCGTCGTCTCGCTCGGTGGATCGTCGGATCGGAGTTCTCCGGCGGTTCGCTGCGGTTCCGGAGGAAGGAGCGGCCGGAAGGAAGGGATGTTTTTGTCGTCGTTCGGTTCTTCAAGAAGAGGTAACGAATCATGCCTCTTTTTGTGATGGTCTAAGTGCTACTACATGGGAGAATCCATGCCTAGAACTCTTGTTTAGGTGCTTCGATTAGATGGGTTGAATTGGATTCTAGATCTGTCCCGCGTTCTGTCCTCGGACAGATTAGGTCGTCGGCCTTTGATCGTGATTTTGGTAATTTTAAAAGCTTTTCCTGATCGGCCGACTGTTATGAAAGTTGTAGATAATTTAATTAACTTTTAGTGGACACCAAGCACTCGAAATTCCGATCATCCATTTAAAAGTTATGGCCGTTTTACCGAACATTGTCAATTCTGTGACGTGTTTGGGATAGATCGTGTTCATCTGTAGATTAGACAATTTTAGAGGCCGCTTTACCGAACATTGTCAATTCTGTGACGTGTTTGGGATAGATCGTGTCCATTTAAAAGTTATGTACTATTTTGCTTGATTTGGTGTTTTAGAACTCAAGTTATGCTAGTTGGAAGCCCGCTGTCCCGTCAGGACAGATTCTCTATTTTCGGGTTTTAGGAGTAGTTTACGAAGTCGGGGTAGATGATTGTTCTTGAACTGTTTTGTGGGCACGATTTGAGTGTGTTGTACCTATGTGCAGGTGGTGTGACACCGGGAGTGCCCTCAACCTCTCGCCACTACATCGCTCACGGTTGAAGGCAAGTGTATTGGGATGGGTTTGGGTGTTGTATGACTATTAGACTTGAATAGGTGCAATATGGCTACATGATGTGTTAACTTGCCATGCTTGATATTTGCTTATGATATGATGAACATGGTTACATATTGGTTATGAAATTGTTGTATTAAATGTTTATGCAAGTTTATACATGTTCATGTCATATGTGCATTCATAATGGAAGAGGCATCCCATTCTGATGCAGGCCTCTGTGTTCACACGTGGTGAACACGAAATACCTACCTCGTAGTCCCATCCGCGGTTGTTTATGGGAGTGAGTCAGTAAGAGTAGGCACCCTCCATCTACGGGATGGAAGGGGAAAGAGGGTGCACACCGACGGGTGTGCACTCGGCAATACCGGTATGTGCTTCGAGGAGACATGTGCATTGCATTGCATTGCTTATATAATGATGTTAATGAGATGTTTACAATGTGAATATGAAATGCTTGTGAAGTCGAATAGGAGATGTAGTGATGATGGTATTTAAATTGCTTGCTTATTCCATTGCAATATACTTGATGGGTGATGAACTCACGCTTGTTCTTTATGTTGTTGTTAGGTAATATGAAACCAGCATGCGGGAAAGGGGCTTAGCGACACACCTTCACATAGCGTCATTCAATTAGACAACAACTCTTTTAACTTTCATAATTGTGATAATAAGTCCATTGCCTCAATTGTGTGCTTGGTCATGTCATTTTATTCGTTAGCTCATGAAGTGGTCGAATTTATTATTTTGGACTTAAACTGTTGCTATATCTCTTGTGATTGCTATTCTAGATGTCGTTCTTTATGATATAACTAGTGTTATTCATGCTGTTGCTTCAAACCATGGAAAAACAAGGGAGATGCTGCCGAATTTTTCGGTTGCAGCATTTACGCCCTTGCTGTAATTTAATCTTAATTGTGGTATTTAGTTGGTATTTATTCTATGTTTGGTGACCTCTAGGGCATACTAGATGCCGGGGTGTTACAGTTGGTATTAGAGCGGGCTTCAGGTCCGTGGTACATGTATTTAGTGCTATACCATAGTTTCAACTAAAATGTGATTTGGGATAACCTAGAAACCTGGCTCAGGTTCATACTTAAAATTTTGCTATAGGATAGCAACAATAAAATTTGGTATAGAATGGCTAAATAATTTAAAACTTGACACACTCTGATGCACAGTAGGAAAGGGTATGGGTACTGTTGCTTACGCTTAAATGTTGTATGTAAGCCTTAATGTTGAATGCTACATTTGATAATGTATGTTACTATGCTTATGAGAGAATTGATTTAATTGTTCTTGTTATCGTGTTAAAGGGGGGTTGTGGTGCCGAAGGGTTTGGGTCACCTTTTTGTTCTTAGTAAGGTTGTGGTTTGACGATGTGGCCGGTTAGAGCCATCACCGAAGAACTATTAACCCCTGTGGGGGAAGAGTGCTTACCCTTTTTTGTCATAGATCGGGTAGTGGCTGGAGTAAAATAGGTGGTGAATTCTTTCGGGTTTTCTTTACCATCATGACGGTCAGTTTTGGTTGATTTTCTTGGTATTTGGTTGGTTAGGAACCAAGGAAAAGTATTTGGTTTTGAGTACTCGCTGATTTGTTCTTTCGGCGGTTGTTTGGTTTTGTTTTCGTTGGTTGAAGACAAAGAAGAAGAGTCTAGTGTTGCGCCTCTTTTGGTCGCCTTTCCAGCTTTGATGCCTGGTTTGTTGATTGCTTTACGGGGAAAAGCATTCAATTTATTCCTGTGTTTGTCTTTCTCCGAGGTTAAAAGAGTTATTGCGGTGTTATGCCATACATGGTTGTCAGGGCTGAAGTTCTGTGGCTTTGTAAGAGTAAGTGGTGTTTGATTTCTTCATTTTACTGGTTTGGGAAATCATCTTTGAAAACCCTTCTTGTTTCGTGAAAGTTTGGGGTTTGGTGTTAAGGCTTTATTTGAAAAGGATTACTTGATCTCTTGGTTCCCTTCTGAGAAAATTGTCTTTCAACTATTTTCCTCTATAGGAGTCTTTGAGATTGAAATGTGTTTTGGAGAATTTTCTTTTGCATGACCAAGTTTGACTTTGTCTCATTGCAATTTTGACAGTCTAGTTTCTTTGTGAGATTTGGTTGGGTTTTCTGGAAAGAAAAAAATGCTGCAAACAAAGTAAGAAGTCTTTTGACTGTCAGATGTGAGAATTGTGGTTTAGCATGTTAGTTAATAGGTAATGATTTGGCTTATATAATGATGTACTTTTAAGAAATTTTGTGAGTTGAATCAATTTAGTGTAATTGTTATCTTCAGCTTACAACTAAACAAACTTTTAGTGCCGTAAATTTATTTCTATAGCGAGTAATGATTAAGTGTGTTAATGAACATGCTTAGAGTTTGTTGCTTTATTTTGAAGTGAGGTAGTACACCCCATTTATTAATTGTGTAGCTGAACATTATTAATGTTTAAAACTTTAAACTCTGATGCCCAGTTAGAATATCAAGATGATGTAAACTACTGATACTGTTAAAGAAACCTTGTTGGTTGTTTAAACATGTTTTAATTTAACATGTTAGTAGAGAAATTTAATCATGTCGGTTTGTGACCTTAATTTGGAAGTTGATTAGAGTCATTGCTTATGTTGTTGCAAACTATTAGTATATTTGGAAGTATGCAGTGGTGTTCCTATAATGCTAGTATCGATGTCAATTGGGAAGATATAGGTTTTGTTGTTCCTTTAAGAGCATCGTGATGGTCTAACTTATTAAATTCATTTTAATAGTTGGAATATGTTGAGTAGTGGTAATTTGTTATAACCTATGTATGGGGTAGCTAAAAGCAATGTTGTTGTTCTATGATTATGCCATTTATTGATAATGATGACTTAGAAGTGGTGTTAATTGTTTAGATTAATCGTTGAAAAACCATTATTAAAATGGAGGACATTGTAACATGCCGTGATGGAGTGAACCTTGGATAATTAATATGTTGTAGGACTCTATCCTTAATGAGTGTATATCTTAGACACCTACTTATGAAATTTGTTTCGTGGAGATAACATTTATGTGTTGAAGTAAGTTGTTAATTGAAAAAGTTTTGATTGTTGAGATGTTGACGTATAGGTGGTATAAAATGGATAGGTTAATCATGCCAAGGTATTTGTTGAAGTACTTGTTTCAAATTTACAATATGATGTTATATTATATGTTGGTCCGTGGGGATCGAGTTGACGTAGTCTTGGATGGATGTCTCATGATAAGCATCATAAATCTTATTTATAAGTTTTGGGAAAGGTAGTTACAAAAAGAATTTGTTATGTGGTTTTTGTTAAGTCCTGTTGGGGCTTCTCAACGCGTAAATAGTGAATATTGAAAATCTTTAATAGAAAGCATAGTGGAACAATAGAGGTGGTTGTATCTATGTTGAGCTTGTGTTTAAAACCTTTGGACTGGTTTGGTTGTTTGCTATTTGGGTTGAATGCTTTCGGTTAAGGTGTTCCTTATGTTGTGTTTCAAAGTTTCCCCAAAACTCGTAGTGATTAGTGACAATCTTTGGTTTTGGCTAATTTGTTTAGTTTGTGCTATGAGTATGGATTTACATCCAAAAGCCTTTGAGTCGATCATGCTCCTTCGTGTTCGCACTGAATTATCTTTGGAGTAAATTTTAAAGGAAGCAGAAGGACATAGTGGGTTGTGTTGGAGATTCTTGTGATTCAATTTTTAACTCTATTTGGTTAGACTTGGAGTTGTAACACCCCGGCATTTATTATGCCGGAATGCTACCAAACATAAGCTAAACAACATCTAAATACCACAATTAAGCATAAATTCCAGCAAAGGCGCACATGCTAAAAACCGAGATTTCGGCAGCATCTCCTTTGTTTTAACATGAATTGAAGGAGCAACAACAATATAGCAATATAAGGCAATATGAGAGACAGCTAAAACAACAATAATTAAAGACTTAACGACAATATAAGTCTATTATCAAGCACTTAAAGACTCCAAGTGTCAAACGAACAATAAAACTCTCACATAGCAAAGCTAAACCTTAAAGCAATAATCATCACACGCAGTTTGTTATCACAACTAATAGAATGACTTGTGGAATCAAAATGGGTGATGCTACGTGCGGACGTGTGACTATTTCCCTTCCCCGCATGCCGTTCTCATGGTACCTAAAACAACAAGAAAATACAAGCGTGAGTTCAAAACTCAGCAAGCATATTGCAATGGTACAACAAGAACAATTACATAGCAATAATATCTCACATCATGTAAACCATCTCATTCATGGTCACATATTATCATCATCATCAATATGTATGAAGTGCAATGCGATGCTCATGTCTCCTTGGAAACTCATACCGGTATGGTTGAGTACACAACCGTCGGTGTGCACCCTCTCCCTCCTTCCATCCTGAAGATGGAGGGTGCCTACTCCTCGCTTCCGTTCACCGCGGTGAATGGAATCAGGATGTAGGACTTACTCATTGGCTCTCCGGATTAGTCATAACATTCTCACCGACCTTCCCGGACTAGTTATGACTTTCTCACCGCCCGGGCCATGTAATCATGCCATGTATGCAAATATGCCACATCATAATCAACTTTTACATTAACACATGGCATCATAACATGATAAACATACTCATCACATCAATGGCAATCATTAAAGCATGGTAAGTGATCATCACATATAATCAATCTCATAGTCTCAACTAGCAACCTACAAATCGCTATCCATTACAATACACTTGCCTCAACCACGGGCGACGGATTGGCGAGAAGTAGTAGGCCCTCCCGGGGTCACACCACCTGCACATAGGGACCACACACTCACAATGAAGCCCACAAAACAGTACGCAACCCTCATCTGCCCCGACATTCCCAACTACTCGCAAAACCCGAAAACAGTACTTGAGTTCTGGGACTCCGAATCAATTAAACGAGTACATCCACGCGTAGCTTAGGAAATTTCCCAACTTTTTCTAGGTATAGGGAAAGACTGATTCGGACTCTAAAGTTGTTGAATCAACAAAATACCGTGATCTGTTCCAATCACGTAACAGATTTTAACACGCTCGGTAAAACAGCCATAACTTTCAAACAGCTGGGAATAATTTAACGTTCTTTATATCCACGGAAAGATAATGAAATTATCTACAACTTATTCAACATCCGTACGACCAAATTCGGAATCTAAATTGGCGAAAAACCGAACCCTAGGGTCGACTACTCATGCTGTCCGAAACAGAGAACGTGACCAACTCAAGAATCCATCTAATCTAATCAAATCCAGCACCACCAATTGATCTAAAAACTTGATAAACACCCTTAGAACAGTACCTAGATCAATCCCAAGGATTCCCATGGCCATACCTTTGCCCGACGCACGAAAACTGAAAGGATCTCCTCCCGGTTCGCTCCTCGCTCCAACGGATGGATCCACGAGGTGCAGGGGTGGGGAGGCTACCCTAGGGTAGCAAGGGGTGGAGGAGAGGTGGTGGAGAGGTGGGGAGCAATGGGGGCAAGGGAGGGGGAGGCGTACGGCCAAGCGAGAGGGAGGGGCGGCTAGGCAAGGGAGGAGGACAGGTGGGGCGCAAGCTAGGGCAGGGGTGGGCGCACAAAGGGGTAGGGAAGCCCCCTTTTACCAGCCCTAAGCCTCTTTCCTAATCCTAAATGGATTCCTACTCCATCCCACCAAAGCCCACAACCCCCTCTTTTAGGCCCAAACTCCCCCGGAAAGGCCCAAAACCCCGGAAACGGCCCGGAAGCGCTATAAACCTCCATACCCTATGGTTTTAATTTTAATTCCACATCTCATAATGTTTTTGAGCTCAACATTCACTTTTTATAAGGTTACGACACTCCATGGTGTCACATTCTTCCCCCCTTCAACAGGATTCGACCTCGAATCTAAATCGCACCAAGATGCAACCCAGCAAAGCAAAAGATAGCTAGGTCTCACATCACATTCCTGAGATGAAAAGCTCGGGATACTTCTTGCGCATGCGAGACTCCAGCTCCCAAGTTGCTTCTCTCTCGGTCTGATGTGACCACAATACTTTAACAAACTTGAGCATCCTGTTCTTCATCACTCGCTCCGAAGTCCCCAGAATTTCCACAGGACAGGACTCGAAGGTGAGGTCCTGCTCAAGCACTAGTGGTTCCAACGGAACCACCAACTCCGGATCATGCAAGTATTTCCTTAACATCGAGACATGGAACACATTATGCACGCCTTGCATAGACTCCGGTAGCTCCAGACGATAGGCCAGCCTACAAACTCGAGCGATGATAGGAAATGGCCCAACAAACCTCGGACTGAGCTTTCCTTTGGTGCCAAAACGCACCACACCCTTGGTGGGAGATACTCGCAAGAGTACGCTATCACCCACCTCAAACTCCAAATCTCGCCGCCTCACATCAGCATAGCTTTTCATGCGCTCTGCTTCTGCGAGAAGGTTCTGTCGTACCTCTGCTACGCGATCAACAGTCTGCTGAACCCAATCCGGTCCAAGAACTGCTCTCTCGCCCACGGCATCCCAACAAAGTGGCGATCTGCACTTCCGGCCATACAGTACCTCATAAGGAGCAGCCTGGATGCTGGAATGGTAGCTGTTATTGTAAGCAAACTCTGCAAGAGGCAAATGATCTTCCTAGCTACCTTTCCAAGCCATCACACAGGCCCTGAGCATGTCCTCCAAAGTCTGAATGGTACGCTCAGACTGCCCATCGGTCTGAGGGTGAAAAGCGGTACTAAGGCGAAGCTCGTACCCAAAGCGCTCTGCAAGCTCTCCCAAAACTTGGAGACAAACTTTGCATCCCGATCAGAAATAATGGTCTTGGGCACACCATGCAGTCTCACAATCTCCCGCACATAGATGGGAGCCAACTCGCTCGCTGAATTGGTAGTGCGGATAGGAATGAAATGCGCAGACTTGCTGAGACGGTCCACCACAACCCAAACAGCATCCTTCCCTCGTGGAGTACGAGGTAGGCCAACCACGAAATCCATGGAGATGTCATCCCATGGCCACACAGGAATCTCCAATGGCTGCAGCAGACCAGCGGGACGCTTATGCTCAGCCTTGATCTTCTGACAGATCCCACAAGACGCCACATACTTGGCAATATCCACTCTCATCCTTTTCCACCAGAAATTCTTTTTCAAGTCCCTGTACATCTTGGTCTCCCCAGGATGGACCGTGTACGGGGTGCGATGAGCCTCTTTCAGAATATCCTCTTTCACTTGGGATTTACGAGGCACGCGCCTGACGACCCTGAAACCTCAAAGCTCCCACATCATCAACGGTAAAGTCTCCAGACTTGCCATCCTCAAGGCGTTTCCTCACCTGCTGGAGCAACCGATCATGCTGCTGTGCCTCCCGCACAAGCTCGAGGATCGCTGACTCAAGAATCAATTGAGTTTCAGCTTGCACAGTCCCCGCAAAGCAGTAGGAGACTCCCAAACGCTCAAAATCAGCAACAAGACAATCAACAACAGGTGCATTGTCTTGCGACTGAGAGCGTCAGCCACCACATTTGCCTTACCCGGATGGTATTGGATAGTGCTGGGAGAATGGGCCGGGCCGGTTGGGCTGGCACGAGCACGGCCCGAAAAAACAGGCCCAAAGCCCGACCCGGCACGAATAGCAGATGGGCCGTGCCAGCCCGGCCCGACACCCGTGCCCGTGTCGTGCCTCAAAACGGGGCACGCCGTGCCGTGCTTGGGCCGGCCCGGCACGAAAAATGGCCCGGTCCATTCTTCTAACACTAGCTAGCTCTTGGACGGCATGTACATATGGTGAATCATACCTATTGTTGATTAGTGGAGTACTAGCAAGTGCTAGAGTATAATAATGAGTGTAGCACTAAACAACTAGCACTAATTATCTACTTGATGGGACAAAAGGAAGGTAGAACCCCAAAAGAGAAGGAATTTTTTGATCTCAATCGACCGTGCCGTGCTTGGGCCGGCACGGCCCGATCGAGGCACGACGTGCTTCTGGGCCGGGCCGGGCCTAGGTTTGTGTACATCGGGCCAGCCCGGCACGGCACGTACAAAACAATGGGCCGTGTTGGCCCGATGCATTTAGGCCCGAGGCACGACGGGCTTGGGCCGTGCCGGCACGGCACGGCCCAACTCCCAGCACTAGTATTGGATAGTGAGGTCATAGTCCTTTATCAATTCTAGCCATCTCCTCTGCCTCAAGTTCAAATCTTTCTGAGTAAAGATGTACTTGAGGCTCTTGTGATCAGTGAAGATATCACAAGACTCGCCATAAAGATAGTGTCTCCATATCTTCAATGCAAACACCACAGCGGCTAGCTCAAGATCATGCGTGGGATAGTTCTGCTCATGCTTTTTCAGCTGCCTCGATGCATAAGCAATCACCTTGCCATCTTGCATGAGCACACAACCAAGTCCCAAACGAGAAGCATCAGAATAAACAGTGAACCGCTTCCCCAGCTCGGGAAGGGTAAGAACAGGAGCAGTCACTAACTTCTCCTTCAAAGTGCAGAAACTGTGCTCACACTCTTCAGTCCACTGAAATTTCATCCCCTTCTGAGTCAGCTGCGAAAGTGGCTTGGCAATGATAGAGAAATCCTGCACAAAACGCCGATAGTAGCCAGCTAACCCAAGGGAACTACTCACCTCTTTGACATTGGAAGGCCTCTTCCAGTCCAAAACTGCTGATACTTTGCTAGGATCTACGGATATGCCCTCTGGATTGATGATGTGGCCAAGAAAACCCACTTCTGAAATCCAGAATTCGCACTTTTTCAGCTTAGCAAAGAACTGATTCTCCCTCAAGATGCTCAGCACAAGCCTCAAATGTCGCTCATGCTCCTCTTCTGATTTAGAGTAAACCAGAATGTCATCGATGAACACTACCACAAACTCATCAAGGTACTTGTGTAGCATACTGTTCATCGCCTCCATAAAGACAGCAGGAGCATTAGTTAGTCCAAAAGACATAACTTTAAATTCATAATGCCCATACCTAGTGGAGAAAGCAGTCTTCTCAATGTCCTACTCCCTCACACGAATCTGATTATACCTTTGCTCCCTTCAGTTGGTCAAACAGATCCTCGATGCGAGGCAAAGGATACTTGTTCTTGACTGTCACTTGATTAAGAGCACGATAATCAATGCACATGCGCCAACTTCCATCCTTCTTCGAGACGAAGAGAACGGGTGCTCCCCATGGCGAAAAGCTACGCCGAATAAAGCCCTTGGCCAACAGATCCTCCAACTGCTTTTTCAACTCGTCTTGAAAAGGACGAGCCAAGCGGTATGGAGAGATAGAAATAGGTCGAGTGCCAGGAACAAGATCGATACGAAACTCCATATTCCTCACAGGAGGTAAACCAGGCAACTCGTTAGGGAACACATCAACAAACTCCTTCACTACAGGAATCTCCTCAATGGAAACTGAAGAAGATGGCCATGAGGAAACCCAATTGCTTCAAACGGCGACCAGAAAACAGACTAGCCAAAGCAAAGACGGAACTGCAGGGTATACCACCCTAAAAGGTCAACTCTACCCCTGACGGGGCCTGCAAGGCAACCGTCTTCTAGAAACAACAGATCTTGGCACGGTACTGATGCAGCCAGTCCATGCCCAAAATGACATCAAAAGGAGCCAACTGGATCACCATAAGATTGGCGAAGAAAACCTCGTCATCAATGGCGATGGTGCAACCCGGGCAAACCAAGGAACTAGCAATCAAACCCCCAGGAGAACTGACTAACACAGACTCAGAAATCCGTTGAACTCCCAACTTAGCTCTACTAGCAAACTCAGACAACACAAAAGAATAGGATGCTCCGGAATCAAACAGAACAAAGGCATCAACGGAATCCACGAGCAGAGTACCTGAAACCACCTCTGGATGCCCGGCTGACTCGGCGGTCGGCAAAGCGTACACACCTGGTGGCGCCGGTATAGTAGGAGCCCCGACTCCCGGCTCATGCCCCAACAGAGCTGGGGCGGAGGAGGCAACTGCGAAGGAGCAGACGGCTGTGGGCACCAGTAAGCTGCTGGTGGCGCCCACGCAAAGGGCGGTTGAGAAACAGGAGCAGCCATCATGTGCACCGAACCTCTGGAAGACGCCGCTGGAGTGGGAGGAGAAGGCACCGTCTCCCACTTGATGATGCTACTGGGATTCATCCGGCAGACTCGTCCCATGTGGTCGGGCTTACCACAGTGGTTGCAACTCCCGGTCCAACCACACTCTGAAGCACGGTGCTCACCACCGCACTTGAAACACATCATGCCCTACCCAGGCACAGGACGAACAGCCGCTCGTGAGGAAGACGACTGGGGCGGTCTCATCTTAGCCCCTGAGGAGGAGCCCTGTCCCCCCTTGAACTTCTTGAAGGTGGGTCGCTGAGAAGACCCACCTCCTCCACCAAAGGTCCTCTTCTGGCCCCCGCCTGGGGCCGCAGGAACCCCTGAACCACCCGGGTTTTGCTTATCCCGGGAGAGCTCCAACACAAGCTCCATGCCCTTCGCCTGCTCCACCACGGAGCAGAAGTCACGAGCGACAGTCGCCCCCATGGCAACTCTGAACTCCTGGTTGAGGCCTCTACGGAACCTCCTTGCCTTCTCCCGATCGTTTACCGCCACAAATGCAAGACGGCACCACGCTGTTGAACTCCACCTCATACTCTGCCACCGACCTCTTTCCCTGGGAAAGAGTCGTCAGAGTATGCTGTAACACCCCAAAATTTTGCTTTTCTTACATTCATGTGTGATTTGGCACTTTGGTGAATTTTTGGAATTTTCTGGAATTTATTTGGATTTATTTGGATTTATTTGGAATTTATTTGAATTTATTCCATTTTGAATTAATTAAAGAATTAAACTTTGCAAATAAAATTTTGTTGGAAATATTTTATTTGAGTCCCAAATACCCTAAAATATTTTTCAGAATTTTTCTGGAATTTTTCTGAGTATTTTGCTATTTTTAATGAATTAAATGAATTACTGGAAATTTATTTTAAATATTAAATCTCTGGAAAATCAAACCGAGTCGGTTACTGTTCATCCGACCAAGCCCGAGTCAGACTCGAGTTCGAGTCCGACCCGAGCCTGACCGCGCCCGTGGTCAAGCCGAACCCGCTCGCTGGAACCCTAACCGCGTGACCGTTGGATCTTGATCCAATGGCCACGATTGAGCCACGTCACCGAGCCCGAACCCGACCGAGCCAGCCAGCTCGCCCGAGTCCGACCCGGACCCAAACTCGCGCACCGTTGGATCTCGATCCAACGGCTGTGCGCGTGCCACGTCACCCTACCCGTGTCGCCGCTGGACTCCGCCGCCGCAACGGAGAGGACCTCGGATTCCGAGCGTTTCACGGACGCCGAGGGCCCTATTTATTGCGCCGCCACCCGTGTCGGGATCGCCGCTTCATTGCGCACACGTAGCCCTAACTCACCCCGCCTGAGCCGCCGTGGTTGCGCCGCTAGAGCTCGCCGGAGTTAGGAGAAGGTGCAGCCGTGGTTTTTCGCCGATTGCCGCCGTCTCCGTCGTCCTCCGCCGCCGTTAAGGTCAGATCCAGAACCGGGAGGTCAAGCCGCGTCGGAGGAGACCACTCACCTCGCCGGAGCACGCCCGAAGCGCCGTTGCCGTGGTCGTCGTCCCCAATCCCGGCGAGCCAGCGCCGCCGCAAGCCATCGCCGGACCCCGAGCTCGCTCCGCCGTCCGATTCCGATCCAACGTCCCAGATTGCGCCACGTCATCTCACGGTGAGATTCCGTCCAAAATCCCAGATCCAATCTCGACCGTTGGATCTAGATCCAACGGTCCAGATCAAACGCGTTAACCCAAACGCGTGAGAGCCAGATCTAATCTGGGCCGTTGATTTTCAAATCAACGGCCGAGATTGCGCCACGCGTCCGGGAAGGCTGACCGCCGCGGTCAGCGCCGTCCACGCGCGCGTGCGTGTGACGCTGACACGCGGGGCCCGCATGTCAGCGGCCCAGCCACCCTGCACCATGACGTCACACTGACGTCATGGCGGGCTCCAAGATGTCGGCCGATCGTCCCAGCCGAGCGCCGACGCCAAGAATGACGCCAGCTGGTCCCACTGTCGCCATGGTGGCTGAGCCTCGACGTCGGCCAGTGGCGCTACCCGAGTGGTCCCACCTGTCAGTGACATAAGGAGCCGTGGACCGAGTCCACGGTAGACCCAAGCCGAGCGTGGACCAAGTCCATGGACCGGCTGACGTCAGCCAACCAATCGGAGGCTGACACATTTCCAGGCTGACGCAATAATTAATTTCCGAAAAAGAAAATGATTTATTAATTCGAAATAATGATTTCACATTTTGTTTCAAACTTCAAACAATTATAACTTTTGCGTTTCAACTCCGATTTGAGTGATTCAAATTTCTAAATTTGTATAAAATTGAGACCTACCTAAATATGAATTTTATTTAATTTTTGGACTAAAGTTTTTCTCTGTAAAATTATTTAATTGATTATTTAAACTTTAAATAATCATAACTTTTGCATTTTAACTCCAAATTTGACGATTCCAGTTTCTAAAAATCCATAAAATTATGTTCTCTCTGTTTATGGAATTTATTTGGATGATTGGATACTTTTTGCCTATTGTTTATTCGTGTATTTGCTATTTGCACGCTTTACGAGTAGACGTTGAAGTGCCGGAAGGATTTGAAGGAGAAGTATTGACTCAGGATCCAACTCAAGACCAAGAACAAGTACTTTTTAAAGGCAAGTTGTGCTTTGACCATGTTGATCCTATTTTCAAAATCTATTTTGATTTAACTTATTGCATGCTAGTTCAGTTAGAAAATACTTTATTTAAATATGGGGAATTAGATAAATACCAATTTGCTGTATGACACCTTGATTATTTAAATATGTGCCATGACCCCTTGTCACCCTAGCTGTGGTTTACTAGTTGGACATTATTAAATTGCCAACATGGGTTTTAGACCGTTGTAGTATATTGCTTAGACACACTTTCGTGCTCATGACATGATTTTGGACAATCAAATGTTAATATTGACTTAATGATATATTAAACCTGTTTTGGAAAGGTATCATGTGATGTTGATGGCACGTGGTGCATGGTAATCAACTGGGGTTTGATAAATAGTTTTTCGACCGGGGCATGTGGCAAGAATAATCAGTGGGCCATTGTGGCATTGGGGATGTTGATTTGGTTCTTCGGGTAGTCTTGCCCTGGTCACCCTAAGGACTTAACCTTGCAAGCCTTTGAACTGGGTCTAACGTGCAACCACATGTCTCAGTAATGGGACGGACCTAGTTGACTAAGTTGCTAATAACGCACTGTGGGACCTCGGGAGGTCAACTACACCCTTTGTGTAAGTTGTGCGGGGAGCGTCTGGGCCGAGGCCAGTACCCATCTAACGGTTGATTGGCCTAAACTTCGCCTTAGCTAAGGGAAGGGTTAGTGTGCAATAACCGGGAGGACCACTTGTATTGTTAGAGGTTTCCAAAGACTTTGTTACTGAACTCGCCTTTGTGGTGTTTGACTGTATCTTGTGGGTAAAGTGCATAACCTCTGCAGAGTGTAGAATCTATTCGAATAGCCGTGTCCGCGGTATTGGACATCGCTCGGGAATTACAGTCAAGGGTTAGATTTTCTCAAAAATAACTTGGATTTGAAAGGTTGGGTTGGATTAATAATGATGTTGATGAAAAATGTGGATTAGGATGGGAAAGATGTTTATTAAACTCCTTGAAAAGTTATCTATGCTTTACTTATTTCTATTGCTTTCAAATCTATTTATGATACTTGTTAAATGCTGTTTACTGCAAATATACCTCGAGCTATTCCTTTGTACCAAGCCATGCATATAGTATATTAGCCTGCATTCTGTGCATGACTTGCTGAGTACCAAGTACTCACCCTTGCCACAATACAACACCAGTTGAAGGGGAGACTACACCAGCTTTGGAGGAGGAGCTCCAAGAGGAACCGTCTACTTAGGGAGCGAGCCCAGTCAGTTGCCTGTGGTATACTGGATGGCGCCACGAAGTTATTTGATTTTCCGCTGCTACTATTTCTCTCTTAATAAGTTTCGCCCTGCGAGGCATACATTTGTAACTTGACCATAAGGTCGAGTAACCAGTTTGACTACTTAAATAAAAGTACTTTATTAGTATCGAGTGGTATGATTGTGATATTTACCGATGTTAAGACTGTGTGCACTAGCGTGTTCCTGGACTAGTGCTGAATACACAGAGGGTCCGGATTTGCAAATTCGGGGTCCCGACAGAGGTGGTATCAGAGCCAGGTTGACCGTAGGCTCAACCCTAAGCTAGAATGGTCGTAGTGAGGATAAAACCTATTTTCTAAAGCTAAAAATTTGTCAAGATAAGAAATGATATCTCGACTTACCCCCTTCTCTCTTTCCTTGTCTCTTGCTGAATATTCCCTTACCTTGTCACGATTTAAAATTTCGAGTTCTTATGTGAGCACTCTTGTGACAGATGGAGGGAGAGTTCAACTACGTCGATCTAGAGGTTGGTCACGCCATGAACTTTGGCATATGCTTGAGACTCTCGGAGATTTTGAGAAGCCGCAATACCAAGTGGAAGTGATCGGACAAGCGAGATTGATCAAGGCTTGTGACGTGAAGATTGAGGTACCTGCTAGGCGTAAGGGCCCAGGCAATCGCTCGATACACCTTGACCGCCAGGAGGTCTACAATGCAGATGGGTATCCAAGAAGTATCACGACGAGCAATGCGGCACATTACCCGTATCTACGCCAGAGAGTTGGAGAGCACGGTGTTCCGTTATCACCCGCGCAGCAATAACCTTCTTGACCCGAAGGCGATTCAGGATGAGGATGCCATGGTTACACAGTTGGCATGACTTGTTGTCGCCCAGGAGGATGTAATCGATGATACAAGCAAAGAGCTACAGAAGGCCCGCAAGGAGATCACAACAGAGAAGAATAGATGGCGGGAAGCTCAAGAGTATGTGTCACACCTTCTGCGAAGGATTGACGAGTTGGAGATGGCTTTATACGGACCAGAACCAGAGCCAGTACTCGAGCTACACGAGCCAGATCTAGAGGAGTCAAATCTCGATGAGGACACTGCTTCTTCGACTACCACAGATGACACAGTTGCTGGACATGGCAATCGTTTCGCGCCTATGCCGCAGCATCCGTACCCAGGCCGTGGAGGTTTTCTCGATGAGTGAGCATAGGTTCTATAGTGAGACTCCTTCGCCGAGTCGCGTCATAGAATACAGAGTCACCCTTTAGGCGTTAGACTCCAGTGTTAGTTCGATTTGGATTTTCATTGTTTGCTGAGTGTGCAGTATGTGTTGCAAGGCCCTTAGGCATTGTAAGCAACCATACCAAGCTATTAATATCAATAATAAAGTTGGACCTTAAAGTTACACCTTTCGCCCCGCATAAGTTCCATATTACTTGTCTATTCTTGATTCCCCCTCATCTCTAAAACTTAGAGCAAATCGACAGATGGTGAACACCCGCGGAAACTTTGGAAGCAATGGAAGTGGTTCTCGCCCAGCAGAAAACCCCAATGATGGAGCACCAAAGCACCGCCGGCTTGATATGCAGAATTTTGGAGCATTTCTTGCTGCTCGGACTCGATTGATGCATGCTATGATGCAACAAATGCAACACGCCACCGCTCAGGCCCACAGCCTAATCAAGTCAATCGTGACAACGCCGAATACAAGGCTGCCGAGTTCATGAGGACTCACCCACCCACTTTCTCCGGAATGCCAATCCATTAGAGGCCGATGATTGGTTAAGGTCAATTGAGAGGAAGCTACACATAGTTCAATGCATAGGAAATGAGAAGGTACTCTACGCTTCTCATCGGTTGGAAGGAACATTGGCCAGAATGGTGGGAGAACTTCGTGCAACGCAAGAGAACCCTCAAGATATCACTTGGGAAGAGTTCACACCGCATTCCGCCAAGATCACGTGCCGAAGGAATCATGGACCTTAAGAAGGAGGAGTTCAGAGCATCAAGCAAGGTAATCAGCCGGTGGCCGACTACGAACAAGTTCACACAGCTAGCACGCTACGCACTGAGGATGTAGCGACGAGATAAAGCCGACAGTCTCGTTTCATGAAGGGACTTAACTCAGATTGCAGGTGGGATTGATCACCCACACCTTTCCGCATTTCCAAGAGTTGGTGAATAAGGTGCTTATTCTTGAGGACAAGCGCAAGGAACTGGATGAGAATAGGAAGCGCAGAATGCAACAAATAGGATCACGCCAGGAACGCAATGGCCTCGAGAGTTGCACCAAATCAATTTTTCAGATTCCAGCCACGAATGCCACAAGGACACCGTCACCGCACCAAGACCCGTCAATCGTAACTACTGCACCCACCCGCTTAGAAACGCCGCTCCAGGCAACAAGAAGGAACAAAGGAGACGCCGCTACAATCGCAACGAGCCGTGACATTTTGCCAACAATTGTCCAAAGAAGACAGCAGGAGTGACCCCGCTCGCTTTAACTTGGGAACCACCTCAGCTAGGACGCCAAAGACCGGAACCACATCCTGCATCGTGGCGAGAGGCCGAGTCAACCATGTCACCGCAGATGCACCGCAGAATGCTACTGACGTCAGTCTTGGGTAAGTTACTTGTTAACTCAGCACCTGCAATGATTTTGTTTGACTCGAGCTTCGCGATTCGCTTGTTTCGCAAGGCTTTGCTGCTAGAAAGCGATTTGGGGATTGCAAGACTTAAGTGCATGCTTTTAGTTCAAACCCCTGGTTCCGAACTCCGAACGAAAGTAGGATGTTCCGGGGTGAGAATACTAATAGATGGAATAGAGTTCCTAGCGAACCTTATAATTTTGGAGACCTAGACCTTAGACGTTATTTTGGGAATGGACTGGTTATCCAAGCACAAGGCCGTATTGGATTGTGGACGAAGGACTATCTCAGTTGAGAGCCCGTGTGGAAAGAAAGTGGAATTTCAAGCTACTGCCGTTAGAGAAGGACAGCTTGATGGTTAACAAAGCACCAAGGCAATCAGCATAGAGGATGTCTCAAGAGTGAATGAGTACCAGATGTTTTTCCCGAAGATCTACGGTATGCCGCCAGACGAGGACATAGAGTTTGTGATAGAGCTTGTACTGCACAGCGCCGATAGCAAAGAGACCTTATCGGATGTCCACCGAGGAGTTCGTAGAGATGAAGAAACAGCTAGAGGAGTTAATGGAGAAAGGATTTATCAGGCCGAGTTCGTCGTCGTGGGAGCACCGGCTTTGTTTGTCAAGAAGAAGGACGGGAGTTTCAGGATGTGCATCGACTAACGTGCACTCAATGAAGTCACCGTGAAGAATAAGTATCCGCTACCCAGGATTGATGATTTGTTCGATCAGCTGAGAGGAGCCGGAGTTTTCTCCAAGATTGATCTTAGATCGGGATACCATCAGTTGAAGATCCGATCAGAAGATATCCCGAAGACTGCATTCTCGTCAAGATATGGACATTACGAGTTTACAGTTATGTCTTTTGGACTGACGAATGCGCCAGCATATTTCATGAATATGATGAATAAGGTGTTCATGGAATATTTGGACAAGTTTGTTGTCGTGTTCATAGATGATATCCTAATCTATTCCAAGACAGAGGATGAACATGCCGAACACTTGAGGCGAGTTTTGGAAAAGCTGAGGGAACAGCAACTCTTCGCCAAGTTCAGCAAGTGTGATTTTTGGAAGGACAAGGTGGAGTTTCTTGGACATGTAATGACCGCAGAAGGAGTCGCCGTTGATCCAAGCAAAGTAGAAGCCGTGTTACATTGGGAGCGGCCAAGATCGTGACCCAGATCCGGAGTTTCCTTGGAATGGCAGGATACTACCGCCGTTTCATTGAAGGCTTTTCGACAATTGCGAAACCTCTTACGCAATTGCTGAAAAAGGAGAAGAAGTTTGCATGGACGTTAGAATGTGAGAAAGGATTTCAGGAGCTGAAAAAGCGATTGACATCAGCACCGGTGTTAGTTCTACCGGATGTTGCTCAAAGCTTTGATATTTATTGTGACGCATCGCGCCAAGGACTTGGATGTGTGCTAATGCAGAATGGAAAGGTCGTCGCGTATGCATCAAGGCAGTTGAGGCCGCATGAGGAGAATTATCCGACGCATGACCTAGAGTTAGCTGCCGTAGTGCATGCCTTGAAGATATGGCGTCACTATCTGATCGGGAACAAATGTGAAGTGTATACAGATCATAAGAGCCTTAAATACATATTCACCCAGTCGGATCTGAATATGAGGCAAAGGAGATGGTTAGAGTTGATCAAGGACTACAATGTTGGAATCCATTACCATCCCGGGAAGGCCAACGTAGTTGCCGATGCCTTGAGTCGGAAAAGCCATACTGTGAGCATGTTGCTAGCCACAAGTCAGGATGAGCTATGTGAGGATTTCCAGAGAATGAAGATTGGGGTGGTACCTAGCGGATTCTTGGCCGCATTGGAAGTAAAGCCTACTCTAGAGGACCAGATCCGAGAAGGACAGAAGGATGATGACAATATCCGCAGGATTAAGTCCATCAAGGAGGAAGGCAAGGCAGAGGACTTCAAGTTGGATGAGCAAGGCACGTTATGGATGAAGGATCGCATTTGTGTGCCGAACAAAAAGGAGCTAAGGCAACTGATTTTGGAAGAAGCCCATGACTCCAAGTACTCAATTCATCCTGGAAGCGCCAAAATGTATCAGGATTTGAAGGAAAGATTCTGGTGGCCGAGCATGAAGCGTGAAGTTGCCGAGCATGTTGCATTGTGCGATGTATGCCGTGAGAGTCAAGGCAATGCATCGAGACCAGCAGGATTGCTACAAATTACTGAAAATACTCGAGTGGAAGTGGGAGGAAATCGGAATGGATTTCATTGCCGGTTTGCCTAAGACTCAAGGAGGTTATGACTCCATATGGGTTATAGTGGATCGTTTGACCAAAGTAGCCCATTTTATCCTCGTGAAGACCACCTACTCGGAGATAGGTTAGCAGAGTTGTACATGATCAGATCGTCTGTTTGCACGGAGTGCCAAAGAGGATTGTATCGGACAGAGGTACCCAATTTACCTCAAGGTTTTGGAATAAGTTGCACGAAGCCATGGGAACCCGTTTAAACTTCAAGATGACCTATCATCCACAGACGGATGGACAGAGAAAGAGTCAACCAGATTCTGGAGGATATGTTAAGAGCATGTGCATTGGCTTATGCTACCTCTTGGGATAAGAGTTTGCCGTATGCCGAGTTCGATTACAACAATAGTTACCAAGCTAGTTTCTGAGATGTCACCTTTTGAGGCCTTTGTATGGTCGACTCATCGGACGCCATTGAATTGGAATGAGACCGCGAGCGCCGTGTCTTCGGCCTGATATTCTTCAAGAAGTCAAGAGCGGTGCCATGATTAGGGAAAGGTTGAAGATCGCCCAATCACGACAGAAGAGTTATGCTGACAACCGTCGCCGAGACTTGAGTTTTGAACCAGAAGACTTTGTATACCTCAGAGTTACGCCTCTCATGGGAGTTAAGAGGTTCCATGCCAAAGGAAAACTTGCACCCCGTTATGTTGGACCATTTAAGATTTTGAGCCGCAGAGGCGAAGTTGCTTATCAGCTGGAGTTGCCACAGTCGTTAGCAGGAGTACATGACGTGTTCCACGTGTCCCAGTTGAAGAAGTGTCTCCGAGTACCTGAGGAACAGACACCGCTAGAGTCAATTGAGTTGCAAGAAGATTTCACTTACAAGGAGCATCCCGTAAAGATTTTGGACACTATGGATCGAGAGACCAGAAATAAGTCAACCCGTTTCAGAGAGTACAAAGTCAAAAGCAACCACACGGAGAGTGAAGCAACTTTGGAACGCGAAGAGGATTTGAGGAAAGAGTTTCCAAACCTATTCCTTTAGTAAGCCCTGAATCTCGGGGACGAGATTCTATTAATGGGGGGAGGTTTGTAACACCCCAAAATTTTGCTTTTCTTACATTCATGTGTGATTTGGCACTTTGGTGAATTTTTGGAATTTTCTGGAATTTATTTGGATTTATTTGGAATTAATTTGAATTTATTCCATTTTGAATTAATTAAAGAATTAAACTTTGCAAATAAAATTTTGTTGGAAATATTTTATTTGAGTCCCAAATACCCTAAAATATTTTTCAGAATTTTTCTGGAATTTTTCTGAGTATTTTGCTATTTTTAATGAATTAAATGAATTACTGGAAATTTATTTTAAATATTAAATCGCTGGAAAATCAAACCGAAGCTCTTGTTCATCCGATCGAGCCCGAGTCGACTCGAAGTTCGAGTCCGACCCGAGCCCGACCGCGCCCGTGGTCAAGCCGAACCCGCTCGCTGGAACCCTAACCGCGTGACCGTTGGATCTTGATCCAACGGCCACGATTGAGCCACGTCACCGAGCCCGAGCCCGACCGAGCCAGCCAACTCGCCCGAGTCCGACCCGGACCCAAACTTGCTCACCGTTGGATCTCGATCCAACGGCTGTGCGCGTGCCACGTCACCCTACCCGTGTCGCCGCCGGACTCCGCCGCCGCAACGGAGAGGACCTCGGATTCCGCGCGTTTCACGGACGCCGAGGGCCCTATTTATTGCGCCGCCACCCGTGTCGGGATCGCCGCTTCATTGCACACCCGTAGCCCTAACTCACCCCACCTGAGCCGCCGTGGTTGCGCCGCTAGAGCTCGCCGGAGTTAGGAGAAGGTGCAGCCGTGGTTTTTCGCCGATTGCCGCTGCTCCGCTGCCCTCCGCCGCCGTTAAGGTCGATCCAGAACCGGAGGTCAAGCGCGTCGGAGGAGATCACTCACCTCGCCGAGCACGCCCAAGCGCCATTGCCGTGGTCGCCGCCCCCAATCCCGGCGAGCCAGTCACGCCGCAAGCCATCGCCGACTCGAAGCTCGCTCCGCCGTCCGATTCCGATCCAACGCCCCAGATTGCGCCACGCCATCTCACGGTGAGATTCCGCCCAAAATCCAGATTCAATCTCGGCCGTTGGATCTAGATCCAACGGTCCAGATCAAACGCGTTAACCCAAACACGTGAGAGCCGATCTAATCGGGCCGTTGATTTTCAAATCAACGGCCGAGATTGGCGCCACACGCCTGGAAGGCCGACCGCCGCGGCTGGCCCACGCCAGCGCGTGTGACGCCGACACGCCGGCCCGTGATGTCGGCGCCAGCCTACTCGCACCATGACGCCACACCGACGCCATGGCGCCCGCGATGTCGGGCCGATCGTCCCAACGGGCGCCGACGTCGAATGACGCTACAGCGGGTCCCACTGCCAAGATCGTGGTGAGCCCCGCCGACGTCGAGTGACGCTACCCGAGTGGTCCCACCGCCGCTGACATAAGGAGCCGTGGACCGAGTCCACGGTAGACCCAAGCCGAGCGTGGACCAAGTCCATGGATCACCGACGTCGACCAACCAATCGGAGGTCGACACGTGTCCAGCCGACGCAATAATTAATTTCCGAAAAGAAAATGATTTATTAATTCGAAATAATGATTTGATTTTGTTTCAAACTTCAAACGCTTATAACTTTAGCGTTTCAACTCCGATTTGAGTGATTCAAATTTCTAAATTTGTATAAAATTGAGACCTACCTAAATATGAATTTTATTTAATTTTTGGACTAAAGTTTTTCTCCATAAAATTATTTAATTGATTATTTAAACTTTAAATAATCATAACTTTTGCATTTTAACTCCAAATTTGATTTATTCCTAGTTTCTAAAAATCCATAAAATTATGTTCTCTCTATTTATGGATTTTATTTGGATGATTGGATACTTTTGCCTATTGTTTATTCGTGTATTTGCTATTTGCACTGCATTTGTGCAGTAGACGTTGAAGTGCTTAAGGATTTGAAGGAGAAGTATTGACTCAGGATCCAACTCAAGACCAAGAACAAGTACTTTTTAAAGGCAAGTTGTGCTTTGACCATGTTGATCCTATTTTCAAAATCTATTTTGATTTAACTTATTGCATGCTAGTTCAGTTAGAAAATACTTTATTTAAATATGGGGAATTAGATAAATACCAATTTGCTGTATGACACCTTGATTATTTAAATATGTGCCATGACCCCTTGTCACCCTAGCTGTGGTTTACTAGTTGGACATTATTAAATTGCCAACATGGGTTTTAGACCGTTGTAGTATATTGCTTAGACCTGCTACGTGCTCATGACATGATTTTGGACAATCAAATGTTAATATTGACTTAATGATATATTAAACCTGTTTTGGAAAGGTATCATGTGATGTTGATGGCACGTGGTGCATGGTAATCAACTGGGGTTTGATAAATAGTTTTTCGACCGGGGCATGTGGCAAGAATAATCAGGTGGGCCAGTTGTGGCATTGGGGATGTTGATTTGGTTCTTCGGGTAGTCTTGCCCTGGTCACCCTAAGGACTTAACCTTGCAAGCCTTTGAACTGGGTCTAACGTGCAACCACATGTCCAGAATGGGACGGACCTAGTTGACTAAGTTGCTAATAACGCACTGTGGGACCTCGTGAGGTCAACTACACCCTTTGTGTAAGTTGTGCGGGGAGCGTCATCGGCCGAGGCCAGTACCCATCTAACGGTTGATTGGCCTAAACTTCGCCTTAGCTAAGGGAAGGGTTAGTGTGCAATAACCGGGGAGGACCACTTGTATTGTTAGAAGTTTCCGAAAGACTTTGTTACGGGAACTCGCCTTTGTGGTGTTTGACTGTATCTTGTGGGTAAAGTGCATAACCTCTGCAGAGTGTAGAATCTATTCGAATAGCCGTGTCCGCGTTATTGGACATCGCTCGGGAATTACAGTCAAGGGTTAGATTTTCTCAAAAATAACTTGGATTTGAAAGGTTGGGTTGGATTAATAATGATGTTGATGAAAAATGTGGATTAGGATGGGAAAGATGTTTATTAAACTCCTTGAAAAGTTATCTATGCTTTACTTATTTCTACTGCTTTCGAATCTATTTATGATACTTGTTAAATGCTGTTTACTGCAAATATACCTCGAGCTATTCCTTTGTACCAAGCCATGCATATAGTATATTAGCCTGCATTCTCAGGCATGACTTGCGAGTACCAAGTACTCACCCTTGCCACAATACAACACCAGTTGAAGGGAGACTACACCAGCTTTGGAGGAGGAGCTCCAAGAGGAACTGTCTACTTAGGGAGCGAGCCCGATCGGTTGCTGTGGTATCTTTGGATGGCGCCACGAAGTTATTTGATTTTTCGCTGCTACTATTTCTCTCTTAATAAGTTTCGCCCTGCGAGGCATACATTTGTAACTTGACCATAAGGTCGAGTAACCAGTTTGACTACTTAAATAAAAGTACTTTATTAGTATCGAGTGGTATGATTGTGATATTTACCGATGTTAAGACTGTGTGCACTAGCGTGTTCCTGGACTAGTGCTGAATACACAGAGGGTCCGGATTTGCAAATTCGGGGTCCCGACATATGCTCCATCCGCTCAAGGAAAGACTCTGGGTAGAACTTGCCTCGGAATCGAGCCACAAAGTCCTCCCAGGTGACTGGACCAAGATCGGGGGCTCAAGCAGCCAGAACCCCCTCCCACCAGATATCAGCTTGGCCTTTCACCTGAAAGGCCACAAAGCGAGCCCTCTGGACTGAGGTCAACTCTAGGACCTCAAACTGCCTCTCCATGTACCGCAGCCAATCTGCGGATTGGATCGGCGTGCCCGCTCCGTCAAAAGTGTCAAGACGGAGGGACATCCACTCCCGGAGACTCATCCTCGGCTCCGACCTGGCGAGGGCAACAATCGGGGCCGCAGGGGAGGCACAATAGCGAGGGCTGCCCGCTGGCTGGCGCAGCCTCTGAATCTCCCTCTGCAGCCTGAACTAAATCCTCATTGGCGGTGGGTACTGCGCCGATCGCTTGTGGAAGCTCCTCCCGAGCTGGCCCATGAGCATTGAGCGAACGCTACCCTCAAAGAATGCACTCGCAACTCCCTGAGAACCTCGCCCCTGGCCTGCACAGCCACGGCGACCATGGCCTCTACCCCTCGGCATGGCTGCTACAGACAGACAACCGTCCAATCACATAAATATAAGCACAACATCATATAATCAAGAACAACGACCAACCATCATCATAGGCATAGTCTTCATCAAATAATCAAGCGCAATGCAATGATGAACCAAAACCCCATCCTACTGTGCTACCAAGTGTGTCAAATTTTAGATTAGTTATACCACTTTTGCAAGTTTTAATGTTGCTATCCTATAACAAAATTTTATTTGAAACCTAAGCCATGTTTCTAAGTTATTCCACATCATATTTTAGTTGTAACCTAAGGTATGACACTAAAAATTCATATTCCAAGGACCTACAGCCCGCTCTGATACCAACTGTAACACCCCGGCATTTATTATGCCGGAATGCTACCAAACATAAGCTAAACAACATCTAAATACCACAATTAAGCATAAATTCCAGCAAAGGCGCACATGCTAAAAACCGAGATTTCGGCAGCATCTCCTTTGTTTTAACATGAATTGAAGGAGCAACAACAGTATAGCAATATAAGGCAATATGAGAGACAGCTAAAACAGCAATAATTAAAGACTTAACAACAATATAAGTCTATTATCAAGCACTTAAAGACTCCAAGTGTCAAACGAACAATAAAACTCTCATATAGCAAAGCTAAACCTTAAAGCAATAATCATCACACGCAGTTTATTATCACAACTAATAGAATGACTTGTGGAATCAAAATGGGTGAAGCTACGTGCGGACGTGTGACTATTTCCCTTCCCCGCATGCCGTTCTCATGGTACCTAAAACAACAAGAAAACACAAGTGTGAGTTCAAAACTCAGCAAGCATATTGCAATGGTACAACAAGAACAATTACATAGCAATAATATATCACATCATGTAAACCATCTCATTCATGGTCACATATTATCATCATCATCAATATGTATGAAGTGCAATGCTATGCTCATGTCCCCTTGGAAACTCATACCGGTATGGTTGAGTACACACCCGTCGGTGTGCACCCTCTCCCCCCTTCCATCCCGAAGATGGAGGGTGCCTACTCCTCGCTTCCGTTCACCACGGTGAATGGAATCACGATGTAGGACTTACTCATTGTCACTCCGGATTAGTCATAACATTCTCACCGACCTTCCCGGACTAGTTATGACTTTCTCACCGCCCGGGCCATGTAATCATGCCATGTATGCAAATATGCCACATCATAATCAACTTGTACATTAACACATGGCATCATAACATGATAAACATACTCATCATATCAATGGCAATCATTAAAGCATGGTAAGTGATCATCACATATAATCAATCTCATAGTCTCAACTAGCAACCTACAAATCGCTATCCATTACAATACACTTGCCTCAACCACGGGCGACGGATTGGCGAGAAGTAGTAGGCCCTCCCGGGGTCACACCACCTGCATATAGGGACCACACACTCACAATCAAGCCCACAAAACAGTAAGAAACCCTCATCTACCCCGACATTGCCAACTACTCGCAAAACCCGAAAACAGCGGTTCTGTTCCGTCGGGACAGCAGCCTTCCAAAAGGCATAACTTGAGTTCTGGGACTCCGAATCAATTAAATGAGTACATCCTCGCGTAGCTTAGGAAATTTCCCAACTTTTTCTAGGTATAGGTAAAGACTGATTCGGACTCTAAAGTTGTTTAATATACAAAATACCATGATCTGTTCCAATCACATCACAGATTTTAACACGCTCGGTAAAACAGCCATAACTTTCAAACGGCTGGGCAGAATTTAACGTTATTTATATCCACGGAAAGATAATGAAATTATCTACAACTTCTTTAACATCCGTAGGACCAAATTCGGAATCTAAATTGGCGAAAAACCGAACCCTAGGTCGACTGCTCATGTTGTCCGAAACAGAGAACGTGACCAACTCAAGAATCCATCTAATCTAATCTAATCCAGCACCACCAATTGATCTAAAAACTTGATAAACACCCTTAGAAAAGTACGTAGATCAATCCCAAGGATTCCCATGGCCATACCTTTGCCCAACGCACGAAAACTGAAAGGATATCCTCCCGGTTCCCTCCTCGCTCCTCGCTCCAACGGATGGATCCACGAGGTGCAGGGGTGGGGAGGCTACCCTAGGGCAGCAAGGGGTGGAGGAGAGGTGGTGGAGAGGTGGGGAGCAATGGGGGCAAGGGAGGGGGAGGCGCACGACCAAGGGAGAGGGAAGGGCGTCTAGGCAAGGGAGGAGGAGAGGTGGGGCGCAAGCTAGGGCAGGGGTGGGCGCACAAAGGGGCAGGAAAGCCCCCTTTTACCAGCCCTAAGCCTCTTTCATATTCCTAAATGGATTCCTACTCCATCCCACTGAAGCCCACAACCCCCTCTTTTAGGCCCAAACTCCCCCGGAAAGGCCCAAAACCCCGGAAACGGCCCGGAAGCGCTATAAACCTCCATACCCTATGGTTTTAATCTTAATTCCACATCTCATAATGTTTTTGAGCTCAACATTCACTTTTTATAAGGTTACGACACTCCATGGTGTCATAGGAGTTATTTGGAAAATGTGTGTGGTGTTTGCAAATGCTTCACAAGGTGGATTTTATGAATGTTTCATAAGTGATTTTGTTAGTGAAGTGTTCCCTTTTGAAATGAGTTTCCCTTTCTCTTTGAGAAAATTTGTGGTGGTTGTGTGTGCAGATGTTTGACTTTGGAGTTGATGTTCTTTTCCAAAATGTTGATTTTGGTTAGAATGCGAGGTTTTGCAAGGTTACCTTTCAATTGATGGTGGGTTCTGACACGACGTGGTGTTTTCCTGTTAATGGTGTTGTCGTCATAGTTATATGATTTAGCGCAATCATCGATGTTATTTGTGTTCAATCATGTGATACCGAGGAAGAAGTCTTTTTGTAACACCCCGGCATCTAGCATGCCTGAATGCTACCAAACATAGGCTAAACAACATTTAAATACCATAAATTAAGGTAAATTACAGCAAAGGAGCAAATGCTAAAAACTGAAATTTCGGCAGCATCTCCTTTGTTTTAACATGAATTGAAGGAACATCAACAGCATAGCAATATATGGCAATATAAGAGGCATCTAAAACAACAATAATTATAGGCATGACAGCAATATAAGTCTAATCCCAAGCATTCAATGTCTCCATGAGCCAAACGAACAATAAGACTCTCATATTGCAAAAGTAAACCATAAATCAATATGCATCACATTTAATTTATTATCAAGACCCAATTGAGTGATTGTGGGAGCAATTGAGTGACGCTACGTGTAGAAGTGTGACTAATTCCCTTCCCCGCATGCCGATCTCATGGTACCTAAAATAACAAGAAAACACAAGCGTGAGTTCAACACTCAGCAAGCATATTGCAATGGTACACAAAAACAATTACATGGCTACAACAACTCATATCATGTCTTTCATCTCATTCATGATCACATATCAATATCATCACCATTATGTATGCAATGCGATGCGATGCTCATGTCTCCTTGGAAACTCGTACCGGTATGGTTGAGTACACACCCGTAGGTGTGCACCCTTTCCCCCCTTCCAGCCCGAAGATGGAGGGTGCCTACTCCTCGCTTCCGTTCACCGCGGTGAATGGAATCACGATGTAGGACTTACTCATTGGCTGTTGTGACACTACGGAATAGTGTGACATTATTTAATGTGAATGTTAAGGTCAAAAACTTTATGAAATATGGTATTGGAGGTTAAAACCATATGGTATGAGGTTTATTTGCGTTTCCGGGCAGTTTTTGGGGATTTGGGCCTTTCCGGGGGAGTTTGGGCCTAGGGGAAAGGGTCGTGGGCCTTGGTGGGGGAGGGTTTGAGTCCTTTTAGGACTAGGAGACCAGTTTGGGCTGGTAAATAGAGCCCCCCTGCCCTTGCATGCGCCCCCACCCCTTTGGTGCGCCCCTTCCTCCCCCTCCATGCCCTAGCCGCCACCCCCACCTCCCCCTCTCCCTTGCTTGCGCCCCCATTGCCCCCATTGCTCCCCACCTCTCCACCACCTCTACTCCACCCCTTTCTGCCCTAGGGTAGCCTCCACCCCTGCGCCTCAGAGATCCGTCCATTGGAGCGAGGAGCGAGGATCGATCCGGGAGGAGATCTATTGGGTTTTCGTGCGTCGGGCGAAGGTATGGCCATGAGACTCCTTGGGGTTGGGCTAGGTACTTTCTAAGGATCATTATCATGTTTTTAGATCAATTGGTGGTACTGGAATTGAGTAGATTAGATTAGATCTAGAAGTTGCCACGTTCTCTGTTTCGGGCAGCATGAGCAGTCGGCCTAGGGTTTGGTTTTTCGCCAATTTAGATTCGGAATTTGGTCGTACGGATGTTGAAGAAGTTTTAGGTAATTTCAATACCTTTCAGTGGGTATAAAGAACTTTAAATTCCGCCCAGCCGTTTGAAAGTTATGCTTGTTTTACCGAGCGTATTAAAATATGTGACGTGATTGGAACAGATCACGGTATTTTGTAGATTAAACAACTTTAGAGTCTGAATCAGTCTTTCCATATACTTAGAAAAAGTTAGGAAATTTCCTAAGCTATGCGATGATGTACTCGTTTAATTGATTCGGAGTCCCAGAACTCAAGTTGTGCCTTTTGGAAGGCTGCTGTCCCGACGGGACAGAACCTCTCTTTTTGGGTTTTGCGAGTAGTTGGCAATGTCGGGGTAGAAGAGGGTTTTCGTACTGTTTTGTGGGCATGATTGTGAGTGTGTGGTCCCTATGTGCAGGTGGTGTGACCCCGGGAGTGCCTTCTACTTCTCGCCAATCTGTCGCCCGTGGTTGAGGCAAGTGTATTGGAATGGGTAGCGGGTTATTGTTTGCTATATCGGTTGTGATTGAAATCTCGTATATGATATGTTCACATGCTATGCTTTAATGATTGCCAATGATATGATGATTATGCTTACTATGTTATGATGCCATGTGATGATGTACAAGTGATTTATAATGTTGGCATGATTGCATACATGACATGTTACATGGCCCGGGCGGTGAGAAAGTCATAACTAATCCGGGGAAGGTCGGTGAGAAAGTTATGACTATTCCGGAGAGCCAATGAGTAAGTCCTACATCGTGATTCCATCCACCGCGGTGTGGGGAAGCGAGGAGTAGGCACCCTCCATCTTCGGGATGGAAGGGGGGAGAGGGTGCACACCGACGGGTGTGTACTCAACCATACCGGTATGAGTTTCCAAGGAGATATGAGCATCGCATCGCATCGCATTGCATACATAATGAAGATGATAATGATTTGTGAACATGAATAAGATGATATACATGATGTGAGTTGTTGTAGCCATGTAATAGTTTATGTTTGTACCATTGCAATATACTTGCTGAGTTTTGAACTCACGCTTGTGTTTTCTTGTTGTTTTAGGTACCATGAGACCGGCATGTGGGGAAGGGAAATAGTTACACTTCCGCACATAGCTTCACTCATTTGATTCCACAAGTCATTCAATTAGTTTTTGAGAATAAACTGCGTGTGATGATTATTGCTTTAAAGTTTAGCTTTGCTTTATGAGAGTCTTATTGTTCGTTTGACTCTTGGAGACATTAAATGCTTGAAAGTAGACTTATATTGTCGTTAAGTCTTTAATTATTGTTGTTTTAGCTGTCTCTCATATTGCCTTATATTGCTTTACTGTGTTGCTCCTTCAAATCATGTTAAAACAAAGGAGATGCTGCCGAAATCTCGGTTTTTAGCATGTACGCCTTTGCTGGAATTTATGTTTAATTGTGGTATTTAGATGTTGTTTAGATTATGTTTGGTAGCATTCAGGCATATTAAATGCCGGGGTGTTACAGTTGGTATCAGAGCGGGCTGTAGGTCCTTGGAATGTGTATTTTTAGTGTCATGCTATAGGGTACAACTAAAATGTGATGTGGAATAACTTAGAAACATGGCTTAGGTTTCAACTAAAATTTTGTCATAGGATAGCAACATTAAAACTTGCAAAAGTGGTATAACTAAATCTAAAATTTGACACACAATGGATGTACAGTAGGAAAGGGTATGTGTATCGTTTCTTTACACTTGAATGTTGTATTTAAGCTATGATGTTGAATGCTTCATTTGATAATGCATGTTGCTATGTCTATGAGATAAATGATTGAATTGTTCTTGATAAATTGGGGTTTTGGTGCCGAAGGGTTTCGACCACCTCTCTTATTTTATAGTAAGGGTGAGGTTTGACGGTGTGGCCGGTTAGCGCCATCACCGAAGAACTATTAACCCCTGTAGGAGAAGAGTGCTTACCCTTTCTGTCGTAAATCGGGTAGTTGACTGGAGTCAAATAGAAAAGTTTGGTGGTGGATTCCTTCGGATGTTCTTTATCGTTCTGTGGTCGGTCTTGGTTGGTTTTCTTGGTTTTAGTTGATGGAAACCAAAAGAAAAGTGTTTGGTATTGGATTTTCGCGGATTGTTCCGTATCCGGTTCGTGGTTTTGTCTCCCTTGGTTGAAGACGTAGAAGAAAGGTTTTGTGTTGCGCATCTGTTGGTCGCTATTTTTGCTTTGACACTGGTTTTGTTGGTCACTACAGACTGTCTTGAGGAGGAAAACTTTTGTGGTTGCTGTTCTCCCTATCTAAGAAAAGTGTTGGAGTTTCCCTTGTGCAGGCCTTGAGTTGGTGGAGCTAAGTTTGAATCTTTTATCGGAAAAGATTTAGTGAACATTTGATTTTTCCTAGTGCATCCTTCTTCCTTCTTGGAAGTATAGATCTTGAGATTTCTTGAAGAGTTTTGTGGGAAAATTTGGGAATTTGAGAGTTGAGCTCTCCTGCATTTCTGTTGGAGTTTTGTTTTTCTTCCTTGCCTGGAAAGGAGAATTTTTCTATCGGTGTTCGTTCTGGTTCTTGAGTTGTGGTTATCTTTAAAAGTTGAGTTGCATCCTGTTTGTCAAGAGTTCGTGCCCCATGAAAGTGTTTAGAAAAGTTTATGTCCGTGCTTTGTAGTAGGTAACAATGTGGTTTATGAAATGATGTGTTGCTAAGTTAAATTTTTGAGTTGAATCAATTCAATGTGATTATCATCTCTAGCTGGAGAATAAATAGACTACTAGTGTTGTAGTTTACTCTGTAGTGAGAATGATTAAATGGGTTAAGGTACATGCTTAGAATTGTTGCCTTGCTTTAAAAGTGCTTATGATCCTTGTTAAGGTTAAAAGTTTAAACCTTGATGCATAGTTATAACATTAAGATGACGTAGACTGCTGAGTTGTTGTAGCCATGTAATTGTTTATGTTTGTACCATTGCAATATACTTGCTGAGTTTTGAACTCACGCTTGTGTTTTCTTGTTGTTTTAGGTACCATGAGACCGGCATGTGGGGAAGGGAAATAGTCACACTTCCGCACGTAGCTTCACTCATTTGATTCCACAAGTCATTCAATTAGTTTTAGAGAATAAACTGCGTGTGATGATTATTGCTTTAAAGTTTAGCTTTGCTTTATGAGAGTCTTATTATTCATTTGACTCTTGGAGACCTTAAATGCTTGAAAGTAGACTTATATTGTCGTTAAGTCTTTAATTATTGCTGTTTTAGCTGTCTCTCATATTGCCTTATATTGCTTTACTATGTTGCTCCTTCAAATCATGTTAAAACAAAGGAGTTGCTGCCGAAATCTCGGTTTTTAGCATGTGCGCCTTTGCTGGAATTTATGTTTAATTGTGGTATTTAGATGTTGTTTAGCTTATGTTTGGTAGCATTCCGGCATATTAAATGCCGGGGTGTTACAGCTCTCCGGAATAGTCATAACTTTCTCACCGACCTTCCCGGGACTAGTTATGACTTTCTCACCGCCCGGGCCATGTAACATGCTATGTATGCAAATATGCCAACATCATAATTAACTTGTACATTAACACATGGCATCATAACATAATAAGCATACTCATCATATCATAGGCAATCATTAAAGCATGGCAAGTGATCATATCATATAATCAAGTTCATCTAGTCTCAACTAGCAACCTACAAACCGCTATCCATTACAATACACTTGCCTCAACCACGGGCAACGGATTGGCGAGAAGTAGAAGGCACTCCCGGGGTCACACCACCTGCACATGAGTACCACACACTCACAATCATGTCCACAAAACAGTAAGCAATCCCTCTTCTACCCCGACATCGCAAACTACTCGCTAAACCCAAAAACAGAGGTTCAGTCCCGTCGGGACAGCAGCCTTCCAAAATGCATAACTTGGGTTCTAAGACTCCGAATCAATTAAACGAGTACATCCTCGCATAGCTTAGGAAATTTTCCAACTTTTTCTAAGTATACAGAAAGACTAATTCGGACTCTAAAGTGGTTTAATCTACAGAAAACCGTGATCTGTTCCAATCACGACACAGATTTTAATACGTTCGGTAAAACGATCATAACTTTCAAACGGCTGGGCGGAATTGGACGTTCTTTATACCCACTGAAAGGTATTGAAATTACCTACAACTTCTTCAACAGCCGTATGACCAAATTCCTACTCTAAATTGACGAAAACCCAAACCCTAGGTCGACTGCTCATGCTGCCCGAAACGGAGAACGTGGCAAACTCAAGATCCCATCTAATATACTTAATTCCAGCACCACCAATTGATCTAAAAACATGATAATGACCCTAAGAACAGTACCTAGGCCAACCCCAAGGAGTCTCATGGCCATACCTTCGCCCGACGCATGAAAACCTAATAGATCTCCTCCTGGTTCGCGCGATCTCCTTCCTCTCTCCAATCCCGCCAGATCTCGTCATCGCGGAGAGCTCCAACGGATTGATCTTCGAGGTGTTGAGGTGGGGATCTCCCCTAGGGGCAGCAAGGGAGGTGGAGTGGTGGTGGAGGGGTGGTGGAGCAATGGGAAGAGCAAGGGGGCGCACGCAAGAGGGAGAGGGGAGGTGGGGCGGCTAGGGCACAAGGGGAGGTGGAGGGGGCGCACAAGAGGGAGGTGGGGGCGCACAAGGGCAGGGAAAACCCCTTTTTACCAGCCTACACAGGAATCCTACTCCTAAATGGACTCAAACTCTTTCCCACCAAAGCCCACGACCCTTCCCTTTAGGCCCAAACTCCCCCGGAAAGGCCCAAACTCTCAGAAACAGCCCAAAAACGTGAATAAACCTCATACCGTATGGTTTCAACCTCCGATACCATATTTCATAATGTTTTTAACCTCAACATTCACATTTTATAATATCACACCATTCCATAGTGTCACACTTTTGGTGAATGACTATTCAGTATTGCTGTTACATGATGAATGAAAGGTGAAAAGGAAGCATGACATCATTTATATATGTTTTATGATAAAAGAGTTGTAACATCCCAAAATTTTGCTTTTCTTAAATTCATGTGTGATTTGGCACTTTGGTGAATTTTTGGAATTTTCTGGAATTTATTTGGATTTATTTGGAATTTATTTGAATTTATTCTAATTTGAAATAATTAAAGAATTTAACTTTGCAAATAAAATTTTGTTGGAAATATTTTATTTGAGTCCAAAATGTCCTAAAATATTTTCCAGAATTTTTCTGGAATTTTTCTGAGTATTTTACTATATTTAATGAATTAAATGAATTTCTCGGAATTAATCGAATTATTAAATCGCTGGAAAAATCAATCGGGTCGAGTACTGTTCATCCGACCGAGTCGAAACCCGAGTCGGACTCGAGTCTGACCCGAGCTAGTTGACTCGACCGAACCCAACCCGGACCCAAACCGATCCCGACCGTTGGATCGAGATCCAACGGTCAGGATCAACCCGCGCGAGACCACGGCCGCACTCGAGCGATCCCAGCCGTCCGTCGCGCCACGTGGATGGTTGAGATCAAGCCACGTCACCTCGCCGTGTTCGGGATGGACTCCGCCGCCCGTACCGGTTTCGCCGCGGATTCCGCGGGGATCTCGGCGTCCGTGCCGGTATTTAATACCCGGACCCGCGCCCGAGGTTCGCCTTTGCCTCATGCGTCGTTTGCCCCAAGCGCCCTAGCCCTAGCCGCCGCCGTCGACTCGCTATTGCTCGCCGTAGTTGGAGAAGCCTCTGCCACGGTTCTTGCCTCGTCCCGCCGCCGTCCGCCGCGTTGGAGCCCAGTTCCGGAGTCCTCAAGCCAAGGCGCACCTGTGGGTACCTCTCACTTCGCCGGAGACGCCCCCGAGCGCCGTCGGGCTCGTCTTCGTCACCGCCTCCGCCACCTGGGCCTTCCGCAACGCGTCATCACCGCCATGAAGCTCCGTGCACCGTCGGATCAAGATCGAACGGCCACGGTAAGCCACGTGTTCCCAAAACCCTCACCCTCTAGATTAGATCTGGACCATCGGATCAAGATCCAACGGCCCACGTTCGGCCACGTCGCCGTGCGTTATTTCCGTTGCAAATCCTAGATCTATCCTCAACCGTTGGATTTAGATCCAACGGCTTAGATCCAATCTTGTAGCACGGGTTGCACCGCACTAGATCCGATCTCGATCGTCCGATTTAGATCGTACGGCCCAAATTCACCGCGTTATTCCAAACGCGTAAACCTCAGATCTATTCCGCGCCGTTGATTTTCAAATCAAAGGGCGAGATTGCGCCACGTGGGAGGAAGTTGGACCGGCGCGGTCAGCGCCGTACGCGTGCGTGACGCTGACACGCCGGGCCCGCGTGTCACCGACGCGGCCAAACCGCACCATGACGTCACGCTGACGTCATGGGGGCCCACCTGTCAGTGGCCGCCCCAGCCTTGCGGTGACACCAGCAATGACGTCACCCCAGTGGGTCCCACCGCTGGCCGACGTGAGCCGTGGGACCGGTCCACGATCGACCGAGCCGAGCCGTGGTGAGCCCGTGAATCGGCCGACGCCACCGCCCAATCAGAGGCTGACACGTGTCCTTGCTGACGCAATAATTAATTTCCGAAAAAGAAAATGATTTATTAATTCGAAATATTGATTTCAGAATTTGTTTCAAACTTCAAATGCTTATAACTTTTGCGTTTCAACTCCGATTTGAGTGATTCAAATTTCTAAATTTGTATAAAATTGAGATCTACCTAATGATGAATTTTATTTAATTTTTGGACTAAATTTTTTCTTTGTATTATTATTTAATTGATTATTTAAACTTTAAATGCTTGTATCTTTTTCATTTGAACTCCGAATTTGACGATTCCAGTTTCTAAAAATTCATAAAATTATGTTCTCTCTGTTTATGAACTTTATTTGGATGTTTGGACACTTTTGTCTACTGTTTTATTCATTTGTTGCTATTTGCACGCGTTACGAGTAGACGTTGAAGTGCCGGAAGGATTCGAAGGAGAAGTATTGACCTAGGAGCCAGCTCAGGACCAAGAGCAAGTACTTTTTGAAGGCAAGTTGTGCTTTGACCATGTTGATCCCAATTTCAAATTATTTCGATTTAAAACTATTGCATGCTAGTTTAATTGGAAAATACTTTATTTAATTCTGGGGAATTAGATAAATGCCTAATTGCTGTATGACACCTTGGTTAATTAAATATGTGCCATGACCCCTTGTCACCCTAGTTGTGGTTTAGTTGGACATTATTAAATTGCCAACATGGGAATTTAGACCGTTGTAGTATATTGCTTAGACCTTCAACGTGCTCAAGACATGATTTTGGACAATCAAATGTTAATATTGACTTAATGATATATTGAACCTGTTTTGGAAAGGTATCATGTGATGTTGATGGCACGTGGTGCTTGGTAATCAACTGGGGTTGGATAAATAGATTTGACCGGGGCATGTGGCAAGAATGATCGGGTGGGCCAGTTGTGGCACTGGGAATGTTGGTTTGGTTCTTCGGGTAGTCTTGCCTTGGTCACCCTAAGGACTTCACCTTGCAAGCCTTTGAACTAGGTCAAACGTGCAACCACATGTCTGTAATGGGACGGACCTAGTTGAATAAGTTGGTAATAACATACCTGTGGGACCTCAGGTTGTCAACTACACCCTTTGTGTAAGTTGTACAGGGGAGCGTACCGGGGCTGCGGCCAGGTACCCATCTAACGGTGGCTTGACCTAAACTTCGCCTTCGCTAAGGGAAGGGTTAGTGTGCAACACCGGGGAGGACCACTTGTGCTGTTAGAGGTTTCCGAAAGACTTTGTTACGGACACTCGCCTTTGTGGTGTTTGACTGTATCTTGTGGGTAAAGTGCATAACCTCTGCAGAGTGTAAAATCTATTCGAATAGCCGTGTCCACGGTATTGGACATCGCTCGGGAATTACAGTCAAGGTTTAGACTTTCTTGAAAATAACTTGGACTTGAAAGGTGGGGTTTGGTTAAACAATGATGTCGATGGAAATGTGGATTAGGAATGGGAAAGATGTTGATTAAACTCCTGGAAAAGTTATTAATCTTATATTTGTTTCTATTGCTTTCGAATCTACTTATACTACTTGTCAAATGCTGTTTTACTGCAAAAATACCCTGAGCTATTCCTTGGTATTAAGCCATGCATGTAGTATATTAGCTTGCATTCTGTGCATGACTTGCTGAGTACCAAGTACTCACCCTTGCCACAATACAACACCAGTTGAAGAGGAGTCTACACCAGCTTTGGAGGAGGAGCTCCAAGAGGAACCGTCTACTTAGGGAGCGAGCCCAGTCAGTTGCCTGTGGTATACTGGGAGGCGCCACGAAGTTATCTTATTTTTCGCTGCTATTATTTCTCTCTTAATAAGTTTCGCCCTGCGTGGCGTATATTTGTAACTTGACCATAAGGTCGAGCAACCAGTTTGACTATTTAATTAAAGTACTTTATTAGTATCGAGTGGTATGATTGTGATATTTACCGATGTTAAGATCAGTGTGCACTAAGCGCTGCTTCTGGACTAGTGCTGAATACACAGAGGGTCTGGATTTGCAAATTCGGGTCCCGACAGAGGTGGTATCAGAGCCATACTGACCGTAGGCTCAACCCATAGCTAGAATGGTCGTAGTGAGGATAAAACCTATTTTCTAAAGCTAAAAGTTGTCAAGATAATGAATGAATTCTCGACTTACCACTTTTCTTTCTTGTTCATACCCCTTGCTGAGTTCTTTTTGTCTTCCACATTGGTTTTTAAAGTGCTGCGATCTTACGTAAGTATCCTTTGACAGATGGAAGGAGAGATCAACTACGTCGATCTTGAGGTTGGTCACGCCGCAGAACTTTGGTGTATGCTGCAGACTCTCGGAGGTTTTGAGAAGCCAAAAATACCAAGTGGATGTAATCAGACAAGCAGGATTGATCAAGGCTTGTGACGTGAAGATTGTGGTACCTGCCAGGAAGAAGGGCCCGAGCAATCGCCCGATACATTGCACTGCTAGGAGGTCTGCAATGCAGATGGGTATCCAGGAGGTGTCGCGACGAGCAATGCGACACATTGCCCGCATCCACGCCAGAGAGTTAGAGGGCACGGTGTTCCGTTATCATCCGCGCAGCAATAACCTTCTCGACCAGAAGATGATTCAGGATGAGAACGCCGTGATCACACAGTTGGCACGACTTGTTGTCGCCCAGGAGGATGTACTTGATGATACGAGCAAGGAGCTACAGAAGGCCCGCAAGGAGATCACTGCAGAGAAGAACAGATGGCAGGAGACTCAGGAGTATGTGTCACATCTTCTGTACAGGATTGGAGAGTTAGAGACGGCGTTGTACTCACTAGAGCCGGAGCCAGTACTCGAGCTAGACGAGCCAGATTCGGAAGAGCCAGAGCTTGAGGAGGACACCGCTTCTTCGACTACCACAGTTGACACAGTTGCAGGGCATGGCGATTGTTTCACACCTATGCCGAAGCACCCGTACCCAGGCCGTGGAGGTTTTCTCGATGAGTGAGCATAGGTGTTGTAGTGAGACTCCTTCGTCGAGTCGCGTCATAGAATAAAGAGTCACCCTTTAGGCGTTAAACTCCAGTGTTAGTTTGATTTGGATTTTTCATTGCTTGCTGAGTGTGCAGTATGTGTTGCAAGGCCCCTAGGCATTGTAAGCGACCATACCAAGTTATTACTATTATTAAAAATAAAGTTGGATTTTGAGTTACACTTTTCCCCCGCATAAGTTTTTCCTATTACTTGTCTATTCTTGTTCCCTCTCATCTCTAAACCTTGGAGCAATCGACAGATGGTGAACACCCGCAGAAACCTTGGAGGCAATGGAAGTGGTTCTCGCCCAACAGAAAACCCCAATGATGGAGCACCAGCACCGCAAGTTGATATGCAGAATTTCGGAGCTTTTCTTGCTGCTCAGACTAAGTTGATGCATGCCATGATGCAACAGATGCACCACGTCACTGCTTAGGCCACTGCTAATCAAGTCAACCAGGGACAACGCCAGAATACAAGACTGTCAGAGTTCATGAGGACTCATCCACCCACTTTCTTCGGGAATGCTAACCCGTTGGAAGCCGATGACTGGTTAAGGTCAATTGAGAGGAAGCTACACATTGCTCAATGCATGGGAAATGAGAAGGTACTCTACGCTTCTCATCAGTTGGAAGGAACAGCCGCCGAATGATGGGAGAACTTCTGCGCTACGCAGGAGAATCCTCAAGATATCACTTGGGAGGAGTTTACAGCTGCGTTTCGTCAGTATCACGTGCCGGAAGGAATCATGGACCTCAAGAAAGAGGAGTTCAGAGCACTGAAGCAAGGTAATCAGCCGGTGGCCGAATACCTGAACAAGTTCACACAGCTTGCACGCTACGCACCTGAAGACGTAGCGACAGATAAAGCCAGACAGTCTCGCTTCATGAAGGGACTTAACTCAGGACTACAGGTGGGACTGATCACCCACACCTTTCCAGATTTCCAAGAGTTGGTGAATAAGGCGCTTATTCTTGAGGACAAGCGCAAGGAACTAGATGAGAACAGGAAGCGCAGGATGCAACAGCAGGGATCGCGTCAGGGAGCGCAGCAACGTTTGAGGGTTGCGCCAAATCAGTTTTTCAGATTCCAACCACAGAATACAACAAGGACACTGTCACCAGCACCAAGACCCGTCAATCAGAACTATCAGACCCGGCCCGGCCGAAAAAGTCGCTTCAGCGATCAACAAGGGACAGTGAGACGCTGCTACAACTGCAACGAGCCAGGACACTTTGCCAACAGTTGTCCTAAGAAGACAGCAGGAGTGACCCCAGTTCGCTTCAATCTGGGATCCACACCAGCCAGGACGCCAGCACCAGGAGCCACACCCCAGACTGTGGTGAGAGGCCGAGTCAACCATGTCACCGCAGATGCACTGCAGAATGCCACGGACGTCGTACTGGGTAAGTTACTTGTTAACTCGACTGCAACAGTTTTGTTTGATTCTGGAGCTTCGCATTCGTTTGTTTCACAAGGCTTTGCTGCTAAAAATGATTTGAAGATTGCAAGACTTAAATGCATGCTTTTAGTTCAAACCCCTGGTTCCGAACTCCGAACGAAAGTAGGATGTTCTGGGGTGAGAATACTAATAGATGGGATAGAGTTCCTAGCGAACCTTATTATTTTGGAGACCCAGACCTTAGATGTTATTTTGGGAATGGATTGGTTATCCAAGCACATGGCCGTATTGGATTGTGGACGAAGGACTATCTTAGTTGAGAGCCCGTGTGGGAAGAAAGTGGAATTTCAAGCTACCGCCGTTAGAGATGGACAGTTGATGGTTAACAGCACCAAGGCAATCAGCATAGAAGATGTCTCGAGAGTGAATGAGTACCCGTGATGTTTTTCCCCGAAGATCTACCCGGTATGCCGCCAGACGAGGACATAGAGTTTGTGATAGAGCTTGTACTGCACAAAGACCGATAGCAAAGAGACCTTATCGGATGTCCACCGAGGAATTGGTAGAGATGAAGAAGCAGCTTGAAGAGTTAATGGAGAAAGGATTTATCGGACCAAGTTAAATCGCCGTGGGGAGCGCTTGATTCTGTTTGTCAAGAAGAAGGATGGGAGTTTCGGGATGTGCATTGACTACCGTGCACTCAATGAAGTCACCGTGAAGAATAAGTACCGCTACCCAGGATCGATGATCTGCTTGATCACCGAGAGGAGCCGAGTTTTCTCCAAGATTGATCTAAGATCGGGATACCATCGATTGAAGATCCGATCGAGGATATTCGAAGAACGCATTCTCGTCAAGATACGGACATTACGAAGCCATCGTTATGTCCTTTGGTCCGATTTAATGCGCCAAAGATATTTCATGAATATGATGAACAAGGTGTTCATGGAGTATTTGGACAAGTTTGTTGTTGTGTTCATAGATGATATTCTAATCTACTCCAAGATAGAGGATGAACATGCAAAGCACTTGAGGCGAGTTTTGGAAAAGCTGAGGGAACAGCAACTCTTCGCCAAGTTCAGCAAGTGTGACTTTTGGAAGGACAAGGTGGAATTCCTCGGACATGTAGTGACCGTAGAGGGAGTCGCCGTGGATCCAAGCAAGGTAGAAGCTGTGTTACATTGGGAGCAGCCGAAGACCGTGACCCAGATCCGGAGTTTCCTTGGAATGGCAGGTTACTACCGCCATTTCATTGAAGGCTTTTCGACAATTGCGAAACCTCTTACGCAATTGCTGAAAAAGGAGAAAAAGTTTGCATGGACGCCAGAGTGCGAGAAAGGTTTTCAAGAACTTAAGAAGCGATTGACATCAGCCCCGTTGTTGGTTTTACCGGACGTCAATCAGAACTTCGATATTTATTGTGATGCATCGCGTCAAGGACTTGGATGTGTGCTGATGCAGAATGGAAAGGTCGTCGCTTATGCATCTAGGCAGTTGAGGCCACATGAGGAGAATTATCCGACACATGACCTAGAGCTAGCTGCCGTAGTGCATGCCTTGAAATTATGGTGTCACTATTTAATTGTGAAGGATCGTTATTTTTGATCCAATTGATTTTGATAATGAGTATTTGAAAAAGATTTGAAACCAGTTTGATATTTCGACAAGATTTATTTTTTGGTTTCTTTATTTGAAAAGATCTAAAATCAGTTTGATTATTTGAAAAGCTTTTTGATTTTTGCAAAGGTTTTTGTTCGTGTTTTGAAATCGTGTTCTTAGAATATTTAATGCAATGCACTCCTGTGAGTGGTTGCATGGTTTAATGTGAGTCAAGTCGCGGACTTGTGCTCGGAATCGTTTTGTGGTTTGTTCATGTGTAGGTATTGCTCGAGGGCGAATGTGGTCGATGACGGGACTGGAACTAGGTTCATGGAGGAACTGAGGTTCGGGACTAGGTTCAGGGGGAACTGAGGTCTTGGTGGTCAAGGATGTCATGCGGGACGTTCGGGCTAAGAGAATGGTGCACATGAAGAATGGTTAGTCACGTGAGAATGGCATGAGGTCATTCACGTGCAAAGTGTTAGTCACGTGAGTATGGTAGGGTTGCCATACGTGTGCAAGAGTTGTACTCGGCCAGGTTGGGCCAAGTGGAGTTGTGTTGAATACATGCTCTTTCTAGGATTAGGAGTGGGAATCCTTTTAGGATTAGGAATCCTTCTAGGATTAGGACTCCTTCTAGGATTAGGTGTGTTTGCCTTCTTTAAATAGAGGGGTTGCCTCCTGTTGAAGGCAATCAAGCTTTGAGCAAGCTTTAGGGTTGTACTCTTTTGTTTGGAGTATTTTAGACAAAAGAAAGGAGAAATAAAGATCAAGTTCATCAAATCTTTCGGCGAGCTACAATTCTAGTTAGATTTATTCTCGCCATCTTCTGGAACAGTAAGCTTGCGAAGGTCATAACTTTTGATCCGTAAGTTCGATTGAGTTGATTCTTTTTGGGTTTGATTCATATTGGAATCTAGTTTCTTGTGTCCAAATTTTAGATCGATCGGACGGTTGGATCTCCGGGAATTTGCGTTTTACCAAACCTCTATCATTCTGTTTTTTTCGAAAACGAGGCAATTATTTGGTTCTATTTTGGGGTAAACTTTTAATAGATCAAGAATTTGGTTTTAGCTTCCGCACAATCATTCACCCCCCCTCTGATTGCTATATTCGGTCCTACAAGTGGTATGAGAGCTTGGCTCTACTAATCCATCTTAACAGGTGATTAGTAAACGGTAAGTTATGGCAACAGAGATATACTCGAATAAGCCGCCAATCTTCAATGGCACAGACTTTCCCCACTGGCGGATTCGGATGACTGCATACCTTCAAGCTCAAGGTAACGCTATTTGGCGCAAGGTAAAGATTCCATACGAGCTTCCTTCAAATGATGATATTGATAAAATCGACTTTGAAAAAGATGTTGAAAACAATAATAGAGCTAGAAACATATTGCTTCAAGGACTTGCTAGAAAAGAATTCGATAGAGTCTGTTATTTACTCACTGCTCATGAAATTTGGAAATCTCTTCAAGATTATCATGAGGGCACTGACTCTGTAAAAGAAGCTAGGCAAGATCAATTTAAAAAGGAATACACTAGATTTGAAATGAACTCTGGAGAATCTCTAGATGATTGTTTTGCTCGCTTTAATGTAATCTTAAACAATCTTAGAGTCAGTAGATGTAAAGTACATCGACTCTGAAAATGCTAGACATTTCCTATCATCTCTTGATCTTAAAATCTGGCAAATGAAAGTGACTGCTTTTAGAGAAGCTCACAAGATGAGTGAAATGACTTTGGATAAACTATATTCTAGTCTCAAGACTTTTGAGACAGACATTGTTTCAAGAACTTCCAATGATAACTCTATGGCTCTTAATGCTAATTCTTCATATGATAATGCTACTAGTTCTTCATCATCATATTCCATTACTGCTTTGAGTGCTCTTAGTGATGAACAGCTAGATCAAATACCAGAAGATACACTTGCTCTTCTTTCCAAGCGCGTCAATGCAGCTTACATGAGATCAAGGGAGAGAAGAGGAGCCTCCATCCACTGCTACAACTGCGGCAAGGCCGGGCACATCCGTGCTAACTGTTTCAAGAACAAAGATAGAGAGGAGAAGGAGCAAAGCAACTCCTCCAAGTTGTGAGACCCCGGATCGGCTATCCGAAATCTCCTGTGCATTTCCGTACTAGTCCCAGATCAGTAGCTAGTACACACAGTCACAGTGATACTTCATTGCCGAACATAACGAAACTTGTATTATAAATATTCAAGTATGGGCCACATGGCCACTTATTACAATACTCGGTCTAAAGACCTAAACAAAGCAATGAAACAAAAGCGAAACGGGCAGACACCAAACGCCACAGGCATTTACTAGGAACGCGACTAGTCCTCCTGGCAGCCTTCCTCGTACTCCTCCGCGTAGAACTCGCCCTCCTCGGTCGCATCTTGAAAATTTTCTGATGATGACATGTTGGTGTAGCACGTGAGTACAAACGTACTCAGCAAGTCTGGGAAAATATGCTTATGTGGGCTTTCCAAAGGAAGCTTAGTAGGGTTCATTTGCATAAAGCCAAGTTTTATTAAACCATACTTAGGTAATAGCATTTCACAAAGCAACTTTTCGCAATTCTTTTTAATCATTGAAATACATAATATCGTAGTGAGGTTCTATCCACCATCACCGATATAAACGGCTCTATCCGCCAGATTTTAAAGAATCAGGGTTAATCATGTGACTCCATCCGTCAAATACAAACACAGGTTCTTTCCACCTGGTTGGCTCTATCCGCCAAATCACATCCGAGAGTTCTAACCACTCCCGAACCCCAAAACAAAACACTTTTCAGCTTTCGAAACCAAAACCAAAATCTACCAATATGAAAGCATTCCTTGCTCTTGCCTTTGACCGCAGGCGCGGCTATTCGAATAGTTTTACTCACAGAGGTGTACAACTTTACCCACATGACACGATCATCTCTTAATGCCAAGCTATTAGCACACTTCCTTTGGTGTGCCTACAGAGAGGTCGTGACAAGGCGTTACAATGTTTCTACCTAGCTAGACCCACCGCCGAGGTTTCACCGTTAGGGTTCTCTCCACCCAGTACAGAAGCCCCCTCTTGCGCCGTGTGAGGAAAACAACAACAACAACAACAAAGCCTCCTTCCGGCTCTCACACAACAACCGAGTGGTGAGTCTAAACTAGGCTTCTACAAATTAGTGGGCCAGGTCGTACCATTATAGACATGTGGTAGTACGGTGTTGCTTAAAATGGCAATCATAAGCGTCGGTCCTTATATGACTTGGGGCGGTACTTGCACAATAGGATCAAGACTCGATCCGCTTCCACCCGACATACCAATCCGCCCAAGTCCAAAATAGTTTTCCTTTTTATTTTGTTTTGGAAAAACAGTATCAAACCAATTATAATACCTTTCAAGTCATTTTGGTAAACATTCATTTTTGAGAAATCCCTCCCATGGGTTAACTTCATCGATAAAGATCCTAAGCAATTCTACCGTACTACGATAAAGGGATACCATATAAGCGTAAGCATGGTATAAGCAATGTCCTAGGGTTACAAGTAATATGGTTGTCGATATCAAAGAGAGGTAATCACAATTTGGATTAGCTAAGTCCTTATATTTGATATACGACTTAAAACATAGCATGCAAGTTTATAAAGCATTTAAACACATTTGAAAACGTAGGATCAAAATGCGTCAAAGGGACTTGCCTTCTGTCGTGAGTAGGTCGTAAATGCGTAGCGAGAATCGTGGCGGTCGTGGCGTCGGCGCTCTCGACTACGCGCAAAACGAGGCAATAAATAAATAACAGAAAATAAATAAAATCTAAAAATTACAAAAATAATACTGGCAGGTAGATCTTGATTTTAGATGAATTTAGAAATTTGAATGGAGTCAAACGGAGTTCGGATGAGAAAGTTATGAGCTTCCGAAGTTTGAATTTCAAATAAATCGAAAACCGGGAATATTCTCTGGAATATTCCTTCGTTGACCGGCTGACTTTGACTGGCTTTGACTAAGTTTATCCCTATGACAAGTTGGCCCCACATGTCATTGAGGGGAGGGAGAGGAGATGGCTTCCTCTGGAAGCTTGCTTGCCATTCATGGAGGAGAGAGAGAGATTGAGAAAGAGAGAGGAAGGGAGAGAGAGGGAGTGGGGCAACCTGGCCAAGTAGGGGCGGCAAAGGGCGGCATGAGACCGGCCGGCACGAAGGGCGTGCCAGACGCTGCACAGGCGGCCAAGACGGCACGGGCAGCAAGAATCAAGGGCGGGCGGGCGGGCGGTGGGCTTGGCGGGCGGCACAAGACCACAAGGCGGCGGCTCCGGCGAGCTCCAAGGAAGCTCCAAAAACAGAGAGCTCCAAAATGGGAAAAAGAACCCGGTTTCTCCCAAAAACTTGATTTTTCCACCAAATTTGCATGAAATTGATCCAAACAAAAGCATGGAACCAATAGATAACAACCTAAGGCACAACTAGGATGAAGGAATTGGATCGAAACTCACCGGAATTGATGAATTCGACGACGAACGGAGTTTCGGCCGGAGTTGGAAAAACGCGAAATTCGTCGCCACCGATTGATGCAACCTAGAATTAACGATTGGGTTAGATGCTAGACTCATCCACGGTCACAAGGAACCAAGTGGCATGAAGAAAGGCTCACCGGAGAGGGAGAAACGACGACGAACTCAAGAACTCCGAAAAAGCACGACACGAGCTCGGTTTTCTTGATCTAGAGAGCAAATGGTGGGGAGATGCAAAGAGGGGCTTACACCACCGGAAAGAGGGCTTTTATACGGTGAGATTGGAAGTGGTGGCGCGGCGTTTGGACGAGAAACGGCCGAGCTATGAGCAATTAAAGTCATTATGACCGTGTTTGGTTTTCGGGCGCCCGTACGGATTCCGGTGAGTTCTCCGGCGAGAGGTGGTGGGGGATGCGAAGAGGACGACGCTCCGAATCCAACGCAACCGGCCGTTCGTTGATTGGAGTTACGTGGAGGGAGTTAGGAGTGATTAAAGAGAGCTTCCTCCATTTTTACAAGCTTGGAGCTTCATCCCCCATGCATGGCTAGAGGTTGAAGATGACACTATTCATGTGCCACATGTCACTCCCTCATTGGCCCTCTTTTACGTAAACGGTCCGCCCTAGAGAAAAATTAGGAAAAATGGCCTAAAAATTCTGGAAAAATTCCTAGAGCCATTTTAGAATATTTGGAACTCAATGGAATTGGTTTGGTTGAATTTGGACGAAATTTGTGGAATTTAATATTCCGGAGCGAATTGCGGGCATTTAACAAAAGCCGCGCGAGATAAAATAGGAACGGAGGTCCAAAAATTCGGGGATAAATTCGTAAAATCATTTAGGAATATTTGGAACATTTTAGAAGTGGTTTGGAGATTTTTGGAGCAATTCTGGACTCGGGTGAATTTTCGGGTACCGGCAGGACTGGAAAATCCGATTTTTCGACCGGAAGGGAATTGAATCGCGATTTTGGGTTGGAGTGGATGCCAGGTTAATATAAACACCAATGAAACTTCAACTTTTGAATTACTTTATTTAAATTAGGTTTTTCTTCCAGAAGGCGAAAATGAGGATGTTACAAACCTACCCCCCTTAGAGAGAATCTCGTCCCCGAGATTCCGAAGAAGAAAGAAAGAGGTCTGGAAACTCTGCTCGAAGATCTTCTTCCCGCTCCCAGGTTGCTTCTTTCTCGGAATGATTGCTCCACTGAACTTTGCAAAACTTGATTACCCGGCTTCTAGTTCGGTGTTCCGCTTCATCCAAAATTCTGACAGGAAACTCTGGATAAGACAGATCTTCCTTCAATTCCAACTCTTCAACTGGCAGCTGATGCTCGGGAACTCTGAGACACTTCTTCAACTGCGATACATGAAAAACATCATGTACTCCTGACAACTGAGACGGCAGTTCCAACTTATAAGCAACCTCTCCTCTTCTGGCAACCACTCGGAAGGGTCCAATATAGCGGGGCGCTAACTTCCCACTAACTCGGAAACGCTTCATTCCTTTTAAAGGTGACACTTTCAAGTACACATGATCACCAGGTGCAAAGCTCAATTCTCGACGACGATTGTCTGCATAGCTTTTCTGTCTTGATCGAAATGTCTTCAGATTCTCACGAATTACCCTGACTTGCTCTTCGGCTTCTTTCAGGATATCAGGTCCAATGATCTGACCACCTTCTGTTTCTTTCCAATATAAAGGTGTCCTGCACCTTCTTCCGTACAAAGCTTCAAACGGTGCCATCTTCAGACTGGCTTGATAACTGTTGTTGTAAGCAAACTCTGCATAAGGCAAATTCTGATCCCAAGAACCTTTATACGTCAAAGCACAAGCTCGGAGCATATCTTCCAGAATTTGATTCACCCTTTCCGTCTGACCGTCTGGGGATGGTATGCTGTGCTAAAATTCAGATTTGTGCCCATCACCTCATGTAATCTCTGCCAAAACCTTGAGGTAAACTGGGAACCTCGATCGGACACAATCTTCTTGGGCACACCGTGCAGACATACTATCTTGGCCATATAAAGCTCTGCTAACTTATCACCAGCATAAGTTGTCTTCACAGGAATGAAATGAGCCACCTTAGTTAATCTGTCCACAATCACCCAAATGGAATCATAACCGGATTTAGTTTTGGGTAACCCAGTTATAAAATCCATCCCAACTTCTTCCCATTTCCAAACAGGCACTTGCAACGGCTGCAATAGACCGGCTGGTCTCTGATGCTCCGCTTTAACCAACTGGCACACGTCACAACGTGCCACGAAGTCTACAACTTCTTTCTTCATATTAGGCCACCAATATTTCTCCTTCAGATCCGCATACATCTTAGTACTTCCAGGGTGAATGGAGTATACCGAATCATGTGCTTCCTTCAGAACCACACTCTTGATCTCTTCTTGGTTAGGGACTACTATCCTTTTTCCGAACCAAACCGTACCCTGGTCATTCACAGAAAATCCGGGGTGTTTTCCTTTCTTCAGACCTTCTTTCAGATCCGCAATGCCCTTATCATCTTTCTGAGCCGCTCGGATCTGATCCTCAAGGGTCGATTTCACTTCCAAGTTGTAGATGCATCCTTCCTTTACCAACTCCAGGTTAAGACGCCGAAATTCCTCACTAAGCGCTGGCTGGCCTTCCTGCCCCATCACATTATTGCAGTGAACCTTCCGGCTTAGTGCATCCGCAACTACATTTGCCTTTCCGGGGTGATAATGGATTCCCACATTATAATCTTTCACCAACTCTAGCCATCTTCTCTGCCTCAAATTAAGATCGGGCTGAGTAAAGATATATTTCAAGCTTTTATGATCCGTATAGATCTCACATCTGTTGCCGATCAAGTAATGCCTCCATATCTTGAGCGCATGTACAACTGCGGCCAACTCCAAGTCATGAATGGGATAATTTTCTTCATGAGGTCGCAGTTGTCTTGAAGCATAAGCTATTACCTTTCCTTCTTGCATCAAAACACATCCAAGCCCTTGTTTTGAAGCATCACAATACACCTCAAAGTCCTCGTGAATGTCAGGTAGAACCAGCACTGGGGCTGAAGTTAATCTCTTTTTCAACTCCTGAAAACTCTGCTCGCAAGCTTTAGTCCATTCAAACTTCTTTTCCTTTTCGTGGTCGAGTAAGGGTCCGCTATCTTCGAAACCTTCAATGAATCTTCGATAATAACCACTAATCCAAGAAAACTCCTGATTTAGGACTGATTTCTATTGCCAATCCAAAACATCTCTCACTTTGGCGGGATCTACCGCTACTCCTGCAAATGTAAATGATATGACCCAGAAAGATACTTCTTTCAACCAAAAGTCACACTTGCTAAACTTAGCATACAATGATGCTCTCTCAACGTCTCAAGGACGATCCGCAGATGGTCTTCATGCTCTTTTCTGCTCTTGGAATAGACAAGAATGTCGTCGATGAAGACTACGACGAACTTGTCTAAATATTCCATAAACACCTTGTTCATCAGATTCATGAAGTATGAAGGGGCATTAGTTAACCCAAAAGACATGACTGTGAACTCGTACAGTCCATATCGGGTGGTGAAGGCTGTTTTCGGAATATCCTCCTTTCTTATTTTCAACTGATGATACCCCGATCTCAAATCTATCTTGGAAAATACTTGAGCTCCCTTCAACTGATCAAATAGGTCATCTATCCTCGGCAACGGGTACTTATTCTTGATGGTGACCTCATTTAAGGACCTGTAGTCTATGCACATCCTCAGACTACCATCTTTCTTCGAGACGAAGATCACTGGCGATCCCCACGGCGACGAGCTGGGCCTGATGAATCCTTTCTCTTGCAACTCTTCAATCTGTTTCTTCATCTCAACCAACTCATTGGACGGCAGTCGGTAAGGCCTCTTCGAGATTGGAGCGGTACCTGGTACGAGCTCAATCACAAACTCCACATCTTGCTCCGGTGGCAGACCCGGCAAATCGTCCGGGAAGACATCCGGGTACTCATTTACTACGGGCACAGCCTTCAACGACGTCCCTTTCAACCGGTTCAGGGTGCTACCCCCCTTAGAGGAAAACTCAAAGGAAAACTCCACTTTAACTCCCTCAGGACTGGTAAGCAAGATAGCTCTACTGGCACAGTCTATCTGACCCTTATACTTGGTTAACCAATCCATTCCAAGGATTACTTCTATACCCTTAGTATCCAATAATATTAAGTTCGCTAGGAACTTTACTCCTTTTATTACTATATCCATTTTCGGACAAACAGCAGTTGTTCTTAGTTCTTTTCCAGGGGATTGTACTAACAAAGGGTTTCTTAACTGTATAGTGTTCCAGTTATGCTTTTTAACCAAGTACTCCGAAATAAATGAATGAGTTGCACCGAATCAAACAGAATCAAGGTGTAATCGAGTTGACAACGAACGTCATCGTAAACCACTTCTGGCGCATCTTGAGCCTCTTCCGCCGTGATGTGGTTCACGCGACCTCTCCCGGTACCGCCCTTGGGGTGCGTGGGGTCTGAGTGCCTCTCCTCGAGCCGGCGCGCGCACGTGTCGGGCGTCGATCCCAGGTTGAACCTCACTGGCCGACAGTCGACGCTTGTGAGGGCGCTATTGGCGTAGTGCCAATCTCCTGCAGCTTGAAGCACCTTGCACTCTCGCCATCAGACGCTCTTTCCGAGCTTGAGCTCCTACATTGCCGGTAGGGGCTTGTCCCGTTGGGCGCGGGGTGGTCATTGGGGTCCTTGGCGGATTGGCGGCTGGCGGCTCTTTGAAATTTCTTTGTTGGAAAAGGTACGAGGTCTTGAGCTGCTAGCACCCCGTTGATTCTGGAACATCATCTTCCTCTTGCGCGTCTCAAACAACTGACGCTGCGCATCCTCTTGGATCAGCGCCTTGTTGATCATGTGTTGGAACGACGGGAAGTCGCCCGACACTAGCTGCACCTTCAAATTTGGGTCCATGCCCTCCATAAAGCGCCAGATCTTGGCCTCATCCGTCGCGACGTCGGCGGCTGCATAGCGGGATAGCTGAGTAAACCGGTTAAGGTACTCTGAGATGGACAAATTCCCTTGTTGAAGCCTATGAAACTCACGACGCTTCATTTCCATGACTCCCCTTGGGATGTGAGTGGCTCTGAAGTTTTCTACGAACTCATTCAATGGAATGTTCTGCGGGTCAGCGTGTGCAGCACAATAATTCTCCCACCAGTTGGCTGCCGTGCCTTTAAGCTGATAGGAAGCAAAATGCACGCTCTCAATGTCGTCGCACTGAGCCAAGTGAAGCTTGCGTTCAATCTCCTTGAGCCAGTCGTCCGCCTCTAGAGGGTCTCCAGACCCAGCAAAAGTCGGGGGTCGCGTCCTCATGAATTCCCCAAACTTCGATGGGGGCGGTTGAACTGGAGCCGGTGCTGCCGCAGCTTGCGGTTGGTTCAGGACGTTTTGAGCTAACGCCTGAAGGAGTTGAATCTGCATCGCCATCATCTGCTCCAGATTAGGCGGTGGTGAGGGTGGGGCGGCGGATCAAACCGAGCTGCCGGTTCTTTGAACTTGCTCTTGTCCTTGCGTCTGAGGGGGCTACACGTATTCTTATTGAAAATGCACGGCCCCACGGGCAAGTCCACGTACTCTCAAAAGGACTGCGGGCCTTCCAAGGCCACGACCAAGAACAGGTTTATCCATCTGCACAATGCTGTCAAGCAATAGGAAAGAGGGAAAAGCACAGGTAAGCAACAGGATTAACCACATCCTCCACAAAGCAAGAGCACAACCACAAAAGCACACAATGTAAGGAAAACCAATCAACTTCCATTAAAACAAAATAGTTTTGGAATTTGTTGTATCACAACCGCCTAAGGGCACGATACTGATCCAACAAACACTTATTTATCGTTCTAATACGATCACAGAACAAAGTAAAGGTCCTTCAGGCTAAACAACTAGTCACTAGCATCACCCGCAGAACCACGCGGGGATGGGTCCTCCTCCTCCTCGCTCCTGCTGCGGGAAGGCGAAGCAGCTGCCGAAGGTCCTGCTCCTCCGGAAGCGGTCAAGAACCCCAACAATGATCGGGACGGATCGACTTGCGCGCTGGCAAGCCTCGCACCACGATGACGCTTGGCGGACGGAGCATCCATCGGTATGTCGCGGACCGGCGGGTACTCTAGAACCGGGGCTGGTGGTAGTGGCGGGGCGTCCTGCCTCTCCTCCTCGAGCTGACGGATCCTCTCCCTCGCGGCCGTCAGGTCTCGACGCTGCCTCTGCATCTCGTCGGTCAACCGCCGCGTGGCGTCGTCGAGCCTGGATGAGTGACCCTGGTGCACCACGGTCGGGTCGCCTCTGATCCAAACTCCGAACAGTCGTACATCCCCCGAATCAAAACAGGAAACAAGCGTGCAGGGTGTCCTCAGCGATCGCGGTAGCTATGCCCCAACATGAGGATAGCCTTTACGCCGCTGGGCCCTGCAAAGCGTGACGCCGAATTGACCGCTACGGTGAAGTAGAAGGGTCGATCCTCCTCGCGAACCACCGCTTCGCGAAGACCAGCGAGCGGACCTGCCACAAGTCCTGGCTAAGACCAGTAATAAACTGGTACCGATACTCAGGACGATGGGGAAACCCCAACTCCTGCAGCATCAGCGATAGCTCCTGGCAGAAGCCTCCAGTCTGAGCGGCAAAGGTGGTGGTAACCGGCATCTACAAATTTTGAAACCAAGGTGGGATTAGTAACAAATTTTAACAAAGGACAAGACAAGAGTAAGACACTAAGACAGGAGAGATAGAAGCAAAGAAACTTAACTTTTTGTAAATACATTTTTATAAAAATATAAGTCCTTAAGGCTTTGCCAAGCTAACTAGGTCACGTCCTACGGTCGTCCAGGCTCTGATACCACATTTGTGAGACCGGATCGGCTATCCAAATCTCCTGTGCATTTCCGCACTAGTCCCGGATCAGTAGCTAGTACACACGATCCAAAGTGATACTTCATTGCCGAACATAACGAAACTTGTATTATAAATATTCAAGTATGGGCCACATGGCCACTTATTACAATACTCGGTCTAAAGACCTAAACAAAGCAATGAAACAAAAGCGAAATGGGCAGACACCAAAAGCGCCACAAAGCGGCGACTAGGAACGCGACTAGTCCTCCTGGCAGCCTTCCTCGTACTCCTCCGCGTAGAACTCGCCCTCCTCGGTCGCATCTTGAAAATTTTCTGATGATGACATGTTGGTGTAGCACGTGAGTACAAACGTACTCAGCAAGTCTGGGAAAATATGCTTATGTGGGCTTTCCAAAGGAAGCTTAGTAGGGTTCATTTGCATAAAGCCAAGTTTTATTAAACCATACTTAGGTAATAGCATTTCACAAAGCAACTTTTCGCAATTCTTTTTAATCATTGAAATACATAATATCGTAGTGAGGTTCTATCCACCATCACCGATATAAACGGCTCTATCCGCCAGATTTTAAAGAATCAGGGTTAATCATGTGACTCCATCCGTCAAATACAAACACAGGTTCTTTCCACCTGGTTGGCTCTATCCGCCAAATCACATCCGAGAGTTCTAACCACTCCCGAACCCCAAAACAAAACACTTTTCAGCTTTCGAAACCAAAACCAGAATCTACCAATATGAAAGCATTCCTTGCTCTTGCCTTTGACCGCAGGCGCGGCTATTCGAATAGTTTTACTCTGCAGAGGTGTACAACTTTACCCACATGACACGATCATCTCTTAATGCCAAGCTATTAGCACACTTCCTTTGGTGTGCCGGCAGAGAGGTCGTGACAAGGCCAAGTATAATGTTTCTACCTAGCTAGACCGACCCGCTGAGGTTTCACCGCTGTTAGGGTTCTCTCCACCCAGTACAGAAGCCCCCTCTTGCGCCGTGTAAGGAAAACAACAACAACAACAACAAAGCCTCCTTCCGGCTCTCACACAACAACCGAGTGGTGAGTCTAAACTAGGCTTCTACAAATTAGTGGGCCAGGTCGTACCATTATAGACATGTGGTAGTACGGTGTTGCTTAAAATGGCAATCATAAGCGTCGGTCCTTATATGACTTGGGGCGGTACTTGCACAATAGGATCAAGACTCGATCCGCTTCCACCCGACATACCAATCCGCCCAAGTCCAAAACAGTTTTCCTTTTTATTTTGTTTTGGAAAAACAGTATCAAACCAATTATAATACCTTTCAAGTCATTTTGGTAAACATTCATTTTTGAGAAATCCCTCCCATGGGTTAACTTCATCGATAAAGATCCTAAGCAATTCTACCGTACTACGATCAAGGGATACCATATAAGCGTAAGCATGGTATAAGCAATGTCCTAGGGTTACAAGTAATATGGTTGTCGATATCAAAGAGAGGTAATCACAATTTGGATTAGCTAAGTCCTTATATTTGATATACGACTTAAAACATAGCATGCAAGTTTATAAAGCATTTAAACACATTTGAAAACGTAGGATCAAAATGCGTCAAAGGGACTTGCCTTCTGTCGTGAGTAGGTCGTCGTACGTAGCAGAATCGGCGGCGGGGTCGGCGGTCGCGTCAGCGCTCTCGACTACGCGCAAAACGAGGCAATAAATAAATAACAGAAAATAAATAAAATCTAAAAATTACAAAAATAATACTGGCATGTAGATCTTGATTTTAGATGAATTTAGAAATTTGAATGGAGTCAAACGGAGTTCGGATGAGAAAGTTATGAGCTTCCGAAGTTTGAATTTCAAATAAATAGTAAACCTGGAATATTATCGGGAATATTCCTTCGTTGACCGGCTGACTTTGACTGGCTTTGACTAAGTTTATCCCTATGACAAGTTGGCCCCACATGTCATTGAGGGGAGGGAGAGGAGATGGCTTCCTCTAGAAGCTTGCTTGCCACTCATGGAGGAGAGAGAGATTGAGAAAGAGAGAGGAAGGGAGAGAGAGGGAGTGGGGGGGGCAACCGGCGGCGAGGGGCGGCAGCGGCGGCGCCGGGACCGCCGGGCGGCGGCGAAGGGCGGCCGGCGACGCTGCTGGCAGGCGGCGGCCTCGGCACGGGCGGCAAGAATCGGGCTGGCGGCGGCGGGCGGGCGGGCGGGCGATGGGCGGCAGCAAGGCGCTGGCGGCGGTCACGGCGGCGGTGGCTCCAGCGAGCTCCAAGGAAGCTCCAAAAACAGAGAGCTCCAAAATGGGAAAAAGAACCCGGTTTCTCCCAAAAACTTGATTTTTCCACCAAATTTGCATGAAATTGATCCAAACAAAAGCATGGAACCAATAGATAACAACCTAAGGCACAACTAGGATGAAGGAATTGGATCGAAACTCACCGGAATTGATGAATTCGACGACGAACGGAGTTTCGGCCGGAGTTGGAAAAACGCGAAATTCGTCGCCACCGATTGATGCAACCTAGAATTAACGATTGGGTTAGATGCTAGACTCATCCACGGTCACAAGGAACCAAGTGGCATGAAGAAAGGCTCACCGGAGAGGGAGAAACGACGACGAACTCAAGAACTCCGAAAAAGCACGACACGAGCTCGGTTTTCTTGATCTAGAGAGCAAATGGTGGGGAGATGCAAAGAGGGGCTTACACCACCGGAAAGAGGGCTTTTATACGGTGAGATTGGAAGTGGTGGCGCGGCGTTTGGACGAGAAACGGACGAGCTATGAGCAATTAAAGTCATTATGACCGTTTTCGGTTTTCGGGCGCCCGTACGGATTCCGGCGAGAGGTGGTGGGGGATGCGAAGAGGACGACGCTCCGAATCCAACGCAACCGGCCGTTCGTTGATTGGAGTTACGTGGAGGGAGTTAGGAGTGATTAAAGAGAGCTTCCTCCATTTTTACAAGCTTGGAGCTTCATCCCCCATGCATGGCTAGAGGTTGAAGATGACACTATTCATGTGCCACATGTCACTCCCTCATTGGCCCTCTTTTACGTAAACGGTCCGCCCTAGAGAAAAATTAGGAAAAATGGCCTAAAAATTCTGGAAAAATTCCTAGAGCCATTTTAGAATATTTGGAACTCAATGGAATTGGTTTGGTTGAATTTGGACGAAATTTGTGGAATTTAATATTCCGGAGCGAATTGCGGGCATTTAACAAAAGCCGCGCGAGATAAAATAGGAACGGAGGTCCAAAAATTCGGGGATAAATTCCTAAAATCATTTAGGAATATTTGGAACATTTTAGAAGTGGTTTGGAGATTTTTGGAGCAATTCTGGACTCGGGTGAATTTTTGGGTACCGGCAGGACTGGAAAATCCGATTTTTCGACCGGAAGGGAATTGAATCGCGATTTTGGGTTGGAGTGGATGCCAGGTTAATATAAACACCAATGAAACTCCAACTTTTGAATTACTTTATTTAAATTAGGTTTTTCTTCCAGAAGGCGAAAATGAGGATGTTACACAAGTCCTTCCGGCCAAAAGAGAGCAAGGATAAAAATAAGCAACGGACGAAGAAGATGCTCAACAAAGTCTTCGAGGCAATTGCTCGCTTAGGCTTAAGCGACATTGATGACTCAACTGAAGATGAGAAGGAAGCGAAGCAAACGAAGCTGAAAGAGAAGGATTTCACCGGACTGTGCTTCATGGCAAAAGGGAACACTAGTGATTCTAGTGACAACGACAGCACCTCCAGCGATGGTGATGAGGTAATGCCTTCGTATGATGAGCTTTGTGAAGTTTTAGTCATATTGAGAAAATCTTTAAGAAAATCTTGACTCAAAAATAAAAACTTAGAAAAAGATCTATCCATGCTAAAATCTGAAAACTTTGATCTTAGAAATTCAAATTCTGAAAATATTTGTGATACTTGCTTAGATCTCAAATTTGAAATTAAGTCTCTAAAAGAGGAACATGTCATTAAACTAGAACAAGTTTATGCCGAACAATTGAAAAATGAAAAACTTGTGAAAAATATTGGTCGCTCTCTTGATAGTTTACATGATCAAATTGCTTGCTCTAAATGTTCAATTCTTGAGTTGAAATTAAAAGATGCAAATTGTAGAGTTACACAATTAACAAATGACATGTTCACTCATGAAATTAACTCGTGTTCAAATTGCCGTAAATGTAAAGCTAAAATTGACACTCCTTGTGATAATTGTGTAACTCTTGCTAAGAAAGTTGATTACTTGCAAAATTCTTTGGAACGTTTCACCGATGGCAAGAAAAACCTAAACATGATTTTGGATCAATCAAAAGTCAGCACTCATCACAAAGGTTTAGGTTTTGATTCTTATGCTCATCATAAATCACATGCTCCCACTGTTGTCAAAACACTTGGAAGTGGAAAATTTGAAATTGTCAATGAGCCTAAGAAAAATGTCTTTAAATCTGGTGGTCTTTTATCTTCTACTATGATGAATGCAAAATGTGCTTCTATTGTTAAAGCAAAACATCATGTTAAGTACACTTGCACTCATTGTGGTAGAGATGGACATCTAGTAGACTTTTGCTTTAGACTAGCTAAACAACAAAAGAGAGAAAGGTTTAATGCTAGGTCTAATTTCAGACAGGCACGTTTCATTTCTCATTATGTGCCTAGGGTGATGCAAATACCTCTTGTTGCTAAGAACACGAGAAAAGACAAATCTTCTTTTATGCATAAGAATGCTCGTGTTGTGCCAATCAAGCAGCGTCGTGTGTCTCAAAGACTGGATTCCTAAACATCTTATTTCTAACTTGATCGGTGACATCGACACTTTCTCGCTTCTATGTAGGCTTCTCACGCTGAGGAAGGAGAACATATGGCTAGTGGATTAGGATGCTCACGCCACATGTCCGATGATAAGAATTGGTTCTCCTCCTTCACTTGTGCATCTCGTGCTAAAAGTGTTATTTTTCAAGATGCTTCCTCCACCTCTGTTTTACTTAAAGGCACTAGTCCAAATAGTGCAGTACAGTGCATATGTTCAGGGAGAGTATCTTTGTTGATGAAGATGATGATGATCTTTGTTGAGGATGAGATAATTGGAGTTTCTTTGTGTGCTTGTGTGCTCGTTTTCAAGCTTCCCCGCGTGCTTCACATCGACAAGCTATCAAGAGGATTTTAAGGTATCTCCGTGGTACTCAAGATTTTGGCATTTGGCTTTCTGCTTCTTCACGCATTAGTTTAAGACCTTTCTCTGATGCTGAATTTGGAGGATGTGGAATTGATAGAAAAAGTACATCTGGTTCATGTCACTTCTTGATTAATTCTCTTTCTTGGACACATTGACATCAGATTTCATTTTCTTAGAGATCATGTTGAAAAAAGAGCTATTGAACTGAAATTTGTTGATTCGGGTGCTCAGCTTGCTGATATTTTCACTAAGCCGCTTGATTCTTCTCGCTTTGCTTTCTTACGCGGCGAACTTGGGATCATTCATCCCCATGGGCTGATTTGAGAGGGAGTCTTGAGTTTATCTCTTTTTGGGTTACTTGACTTTGGTTCCTAGAAGTGATTTTTTTATAAGTGGTATTTTGACTTTACACCTCAAGTAAAAACCCCTGTTTACATTGCATCATGTAGTACAAAGCTTTGGTGATTATTCTTGTGTATATAGCCAAGTTAATGCTCAATGCTTTACTTATCACTAAAAGGCTAAAATAATTCAATTTGAGATGCTTTTCGAGAATATTTTGGCTCTTGCTCATTATGGTATTGCATTTGTGAAATAGGCTTAAAAGTTTCTTGTCATCTGTTGAAAGGCTAGAGCTGATTAGAAACTATGTGTGAGTTTTTTGTTGGACTTCAAATGATCATTATGAGTCTCAAGCAAAATCAGTGTTTTAATGTTAAAAGCAAGTTGAAAAAGATGCAAGCAAAAGCTACTTGGCTAAACACAAGTTTAGTACAATGTGCGACTTCCTTGCCGAGGATTTAAATGCAAAAGATGCAAGAAAAGGCTACTTGTCTAAACAAAAGTTCATAACAATGTGAAGCCACTTGCCAATTTAAACTGAGAAAGATACAAGAAAGAACTACCTACTCATACACAAGTATGGGCTAGTGTGCAGTTACTTGTCATCCCTGTTGATCACAAAGCAAAATTGTCAAACTTGCTAAAAGAGAAAAAGGAAATTCAAATGGTTGAAAAAGGCTTGAGACAAATATTAGTGAATTTGAAAGTCTCTCTATGCTCATGATAGATTTCTTTTTCGCTTTGGCAAAATCTATTTATGACATTTTACTTGTTTGCTCTAATTTGCTTATGCAATAACTATTCTATGTGTTAGAGCCTCCATATTCTCACTATTTGCTTTCTCATTGGATAATTTGATACAAAATGAGAAATTTCTCCTAAAAACTCTTCAAATGCTTTACTTTGATTATATACCTTGAATATACTTCAAAGCTTGAGATACTGCATTCATTAAGGGGGAGTTTTGAGATCTTGATGACTATTTTGTCAAAAAGGGGGAGAACAAGTCAAGGAGGTTTTTGAATTGGGATTATTTGGTCTTTTGGTTCTTGCTCAATCTCTTGTCAAATCTTATATTGTGTTTTGTCAAATTACTCATCAAGGGGGAGATTAAAGGATCGTTATTTTTGATCCAGTTGATTTTGATGATGAGTATTTGAAAAAGATTTGAAACCAGTTTGATATTTCGACAAGATTTATTTTTTGGTTTCTTTATTTGAAAAGATCTGAAATCAGTTTGATTATTTGAAAAGCTTTTGATTTTTGCAAAGGTTTTTGTTCGTGTTTTGAAATCGTGTTCTTAGAATATTTAATGCAATGCACTCCTGTGAGTGGTTGCATGGTTTAATGTGAGTCAAGTCGCGGACTTGTGCTCGGAATCGTTTTGTGGTTTGTTCATGTGCATGTATTGCTCGAGGGCGAATGTGGTCGATGACGGGACTGGAACTAGGTTCATGGAGGAACTGAGGTTCGGGACTAGGTTCAGGGGAACGGAGGTCTTGGTGGTCAAGGATGTCATGCGGGACGTTCGGGCTAAGAGAATGGTGCACATGAAGAATGGTTAGTCACGTGAGAATGGCATGAGGTCATTCGCGTGCAAAGTGTTAGTCACGTGAGTATGGTAGGGTTGCCATACGCGTGCAAGAGTTGTACTCGGCTAGGTTGGGCCAAGTGGAGTTGTGTTGAATACATGCTCTTTCTAGGATTAGGAGTGGGAATCCTTTTAGGATTAGGAATCCTTCTAGGATTAGGAATCCTTCTAGGATTAGGACTCCTTCTAGGATTAGGTGTGTTTGCCTTCTTTAAATAGAGGGGTTGCCTCCTGTTGAAGGCAATCAAGCTTTGAGCAAGCTTTAGGGTTGTACTCTTTTGTTTGGAGTATTTTAGACAAAAGAAAGGAGAAATAAAGATCAAGTTCATCAAATCTTTCAGCGAGCTACAATTCTAATTAGATTTATTCTCGCCATCTTCTGGAACAGTAAGCTTGCGAAGGTCATAACTTTTGATCTGTAAGTCCGATTGAGATGATTCTTTTTGGGTTTGATTCTTATTGGAATCTAGTTTCTTGTGTCCAAATTTCAGATCGATCGGACGGTTGGATCTCCGTGAATTCACGTTTTACCAAACCTCTATCATTTTGTTTTTTTCGAAAATGAGGCAATTATTTGGTTCTATTTTGGGGTAAACTTTTAATAGATCAAGAATTTGGTTTTAGCTTCCGCACAATCATTCACCCCCCCTCTGATTGCTATATTCGGTCCTACAAATTGGAAACAGATGTGAAGTATACACGGACCATAAGAGTCTTAAGTACATCTTCACCCAATCAGACCTGAACATGAGGCAGAGAAGATGGTTAGAGTTGATCAAAGATTATAATGTTGGAATCCATTACCATCCAGGAAAGGCTAACGTAGTTGCCGATGCTCTGAGTCGGAAAAGCCATACGGTGAACATGTTGCTTGCCACAAGTCAGGATGAGCTATGTGAGGATTTCCAGAGAATGCAGATTGAAGTGGTACCAGAAGGATTCTTAGCCGCATTGGAAGTTAAGCCTAACCTGGAAGATCAGATCCGAGAAGGACAGGAGGATGATGACAAGATCCGCAGGATTAAGTCCAACATGGATGAAGGCAAGGCAGAGGACTTCAAGTTGGATGAGCAAGGCACGTTATGGATGAAGGATCGCATTTTTGTGCCGAACAAGAAGGAGCTGAAGCAGTTGATTCTAGAAGAAGCCCATGACTCAAAGTATTCCATTCATCCTGGAAGTGCCAAGATGTATCAAGATTTGAAGGAAAGATTCTGGTGGCCGAGCATGAAGCGTGAGGTTGCCGAGCACGTTGCATTGTGCGACATATGCCAGAGAGTCAAGGCAATGCATCAGAGACCAGCAGGATTGCTACAGCCATTGAAGATACCGGAGTGGAAGTGGGAGGAAATCGGAATGGACTTCATTACCGGTTTGCCGAAAACTCAAGGAGGATATGATTCTATATGGGTTATAGTGGATCGCTTGACCAAGGTCGCCCATTTTATCTCTGTGAAGACCACTTACTCGGGAGATAAGTTAGCAGAGTTGTACATGATCCGGATCGTCTGCTTGCACGGAGTGCCAAAAAGGATTGTATCGGACAGAGGTACCCAATTTACCTCAAGATTCTGGAATAAGTTGCATGAAGCCATGGGAACCCGTTTGAACTTCAGTACGGCATATCATCCACAGACGGATGGTCAGACCGAAAGAGTCAATCAGATTCTGGAGGATATGTTAAGAGCGTGTGCATTGGCTTATGCTACCTCTTGGGATAAAAGTCTGCCGTATGCGAATTCGATTACAATAACAGCTTCGTGCAAGCCTACGAGATGTCACCTTTTGAGGCATCAGATGGTCGACTGTCGGACACCATTGAACTGGAATGAGACAGTGAAAGCCGTGTCTTTGGGCGGATATTCTTCAAGAAGCCGAAGAACAAATTGCCATGATCGTGAGAGATTAAAGATAGCCCAATCGCGATGTAAGAGTTATGCTGACAACCGTCGCCGAGACTTGAGTTTTGAACCAGAGGATTTCGTGTATCTCAGAGTCACACCGCTCAGAGGAGTAAAGAGATTCCATGCCAAAGGAAAACTCGCGCCGAGATATGTTGGACCATTCAAGGTTCTCAGCCGCAGAGGTGAAGTTGCTTATCAGTTGGAATTACCGCAGTCACTAGCAGGAGTACATGACGTATTCCACGTGTCCCAGTTGAAGAAGTGTCTCCGAGTACCTGAGGAACAGACACCGCTAGAGTCAATCGAGCTTCAAGAGGATCTAACTTACAAGGGGCACCCCGTGAAAATTCTGGACACCATGGACCGAGAGACGAGAAACAAGTCAACCCATTTCTGCAGAGTTCAATGGAGCAACCACGCGGAGAGTGAAGCGACTTGGGAGCGCGAAGAGGATTTGAAGAAAGAGTTTCCGAACCTATTCTTTAGTAAGCCCTGAATCTCGGGGACGAGATTCCATTAAGGGGGGAGGTTTGTAACATCCCAAAATTTTGCTTTTCTTAAATTCATGTGTGATTTGGCACTTTGGTGAATTTTTGGAATTTTCTGGAATTTATTTGGATTTATTTGGAATTTATTTGAATTTATTCCATTTTGAAATAATTAAAGAATTTAACTTTGCAAATAAAATTTTGTTGGAAATATTTTATTTGAGTCCAAAATGTCCTAAAATATTTTCCAGAATTTTTCTGGAATTTTTCTGAGTATTTTACTATATTTAATGAATTAAATGAATTTCTGGGAATTAATTGAATTATTAAATCGTTGGAAAAATCTATCGGGTCGAGTACTGTTCATCCGACCGAGTCGGAACCCGAGTCGGACTCGAGTCCGACCCGAGCCAGTTGACTCGACCGAACCCAACCCGGACCCTAACCGATCCCGACCGTTGGATCGAGATCCAACGGTCAGGATCAACCCGCGCGAGACCACGGCCGCACCCGAGCGATCCCAGCCGTCCGTCGCGCCACGTGGACGGTTGAGATCAAGCCACATCGCCTCGCCGTGTCCGGGACGGACTCCGCCGCCCGTACCGGTTTCGCCGCGGATTCTACGGGGATCTCGGCGTCCTTGCCGGTATTTAATACCCGGACCCGCGCCCGAGGTTCGCCTTTGCCTCGTGCGTCGTTTGCCCCAAGCGCCCTAGCCCTAGCCGCCGCCGTCGACTCGCTATTGCTCGCCGTAGTTGGAGAAACCTCCGCCACAGTTCTTGCCTCGTCCCGCCGCCGTCCGCCGTCTTCCGCCGCGTTAGAGCCCAGTTCCGGAGTCCTCAAGCCAAGGCGCACCCGTGGGTACCTCTCACTTCGCCGAAGACGCCCCTGAGCGCCGTCGGGCTCGTCTTCGTCACCGCCTCCGGCCACCCTGGGCCTGGCCAACGCGTCATCACCGCCCGCGAGCTCCGTGCACCGTCGGATCAAGATCGAACGGCCACGGTAAGCCACGTGTTCCCAAAACCCTCACCCTCCAGATTAGATCTGGACCGTCGGATCAAGATCCAACGGCCCACGTTCGGCCACGTCGCCGTGCGTTATTTCCGTTGCAAATCCTAGATCTATCCTCAACCGTTGGATTTAGATCCAACGGCTTAGATCCAATCTTGTAGCACGCGTTGCACCGCACTAGATCCGATCTCGATTGTCCGATTTAGATCGTACGGCCCAAATTCACCGCGTTATTCCAAACGCGTAAACCTCAGATCTATTCCGCGCCGTTGATTTTCAAATCAAAGGGCGAGATTGCGCCACATGGGAGGAAGTTGGACAGGCGGCCACGGCCAGACGCTGCGCGTGACGCCGACACGCCGCCCGCTGTCGGTCGGGCCGACGCTAAACCGCACCATGACGTCACGCTGATGTCATGGGGCCCACTGTCACGTCGCCCTAGCCGTCGCGGTGACACCAAAGAATGACGCTACCCCCTGGGTCCCACTCGGGCCGTGACGTGAGCCGTGGGATCGGTCCACGGTGGACCCGAGCCGAGCCGTGGGCTGAGCCCGTGAACCGGCTGACGTCAGCCGCCCAATCAGAGGCTGACACGTGTCCTTGCTGACGCAATAATTAATTTCCGAAAAATAAAATGATTTATTAATTCGAAATATTGATTTCAGAATTTGTTTCAAACTTCAAATGCTTATAACTTTTGCGTTTCAACTCCGATTTGAGTGATTCAAATTTCTAAGTTTGTATAAAATTTAGATCTACCTAATGATGAATTTTATTTAACTTTTGGACTAAAGTTTTTCTCTGTATTATTATTTAATTGATTATTTAAACTTTAAATGCTTGTATCTTTTTCATTTGAACTCCGAATTTGACGATTCCAGTTTCTAAAAATTCATAAAATTATGTTCTCTCTGTTTATGAACTTTATTTGGATGTTTGGACACTTTTGTCTACTGTTTTATTCATTTGTTGCTATTTGCACGCGTTACGAGTAGACGTTGAAGTGCCGGAAGGATTCGAAGGAGAAGTATTGACCCAGGAGCCAGCTCAGGACCAAGAGCAAGTACTTTTTGAAGGCAAGTTGTGCTTTGACCATGTTGATCCCAATTTCAAATTATTTCGATTTAAAACTATTGCATGCTAGTTTAATAGAAAAACACTTTATTTAATTCTGGGGAATTAGATAAATGCCTAATTGCTGTATGACACCTTGGTTAATTAAATGTGTGCCATGACCCCTTGTCACCCTAGTTGTGGTTTAGTTGGACATTATTAAATTGCCAACATGGGAATTTAGACCGTTGTAGTATATTGCTTAGACCTGCTACGTGCTCATGACATGATTTTGGACAATCAAAAGTTAATATTGACTTAATGATATATTGAACCTGTTTTGGAAAGGTATCATGTGATGTTGATCGCACGTGGTGCTTGGTAATCAATTGGGGTTGGATAAATAGATTTGACCGGGGCATGTGGCAAGAATGATCGGGTGGGCCAGTTGTGGCACCGGGAATGTTGGTTTGGTTCTTCGGGTAGTCTTGCCCTGGTCACCCTAAGGACTTCACCTTGCAAGCCTTTGAACTAGGTCAAACGTGCAACCACATGTCTGTAATGGGACGGACCTAGTTGAATAAGTTGCTAATAACGTACCTATGGGACCTCAGGTTGTCAACTACACCCTTTGTGTAAGTTGTACGGAGGAGCGTACCGGGGCTGCGGCCAGGTACCCATCTAACGGTGGCTTGACCTAAACTTCACCTTCGCTAAGGGAAGGGTTAGTGTGCAACACCGGGGAGGACCACTTGTGCTGTTAGAGGTTTCCAAAAGACTTTGTTACGGACACTCGCCTTTGTGGTGTTTGACTGTATCTTGTGGGTAAAGTGCATAACCTCTGCAGATTGTAAAATCTATTCGAATAGCCGTGTCCGCGGTATTGGACATCGCTCGGGAATTACAGTCAAGGTTTAGACTTTCTTGAAAATAACTTGGACTTGAAAGGTGGGGTTTGGTTAAACAATGATGTCGATGGAAATGTGGATTAGGAATGGGAAAGATGTTGATTAAACTCCTGGAAAAGTTATTAATCTTATATTTGTTTCTATTGCTTTCGAATCTACTTATGCTACTTGTCAAATGCTATTTTACTGCAAAAATACCCTGAGCTATTCCTTGGTATTAAGCCATGCATGTATTATATTAGCTTGCATTCTGTGCATGACTTGCTGAGTACCAAGTACTCACCCTTGCCACAATACAACACCAGTTGAAGAGGAGTCTACACCAGCTTTGGAGGAGGAGCTCCAAGAGGAACCGTCTACTTATGGAGCGAGCCCGGTCAGTTGCCTGTGGTATACTGGGAGGCGCCACGAAGTTATCTTATTTTCCGCTGCTATTATTTCTCTCTTAATAAGTTTCGCCCTGCGTGGCGTATATTTGTAACTTGACCATAAGGTCGAGCAACCAGTTTGACTATTTAATTAAAGTACTTTATTAGTATCGAGTGGTATGATTGTGATATTTACCGATGTTAAGACTGTGTGCACTAGCGCGTTCCTGGACTAGTGCTGAATACATAGAGGGTCCGGATTTGCAAATTCGGGTCCCGACAAGAGTCAATGAGCCAGGTCGGTGAGAAAGTCATATATGGATATATGACTAATCCGGAGTGCTCTTGAAAAGTTTGCATTCATGTCATGAATCGAGATGTCCATTTCTTTCTAGTATGAAAAGAAACAATGAAGAATTTCTGGTATTTTGGTTGTGGTGTAGGAGATTTGTGTTTCCTTTGCATCTTGGCTCAGGAAATTAAAATGAGTGATATTTGGATGTTGTCGAATCCTTTCCAGAGTGATTGTAGTGCATTAGATTCAGATTTATGCATGGGGATCAGTTGGGTTCATGGTTTATGTTTGAGCTTACTCAATGGTTGTACTCTTTGTCCTAGTCCTTTGAGTGGAAGAGCATGAGGGCGAGACCTTCTTAGAAAGAGAAATCTAGTGTGGGTTGTTAATGACCTACGCTATTAGGTGTTGCTAGTAGTGGATCGTAAACAGTTCAAAAGTGAGGAGTAAAGGAAGGTTGTGTATGACTCAATTCAATCCTTCTTGGAGAACTGTGTCATTGATGTGTTCCTCGGTGGGGTTGATTAAATTATTAGCGGACCACTTGGTGGTTGCTAGTAATTGATTTTCCTTTTCGAAGTGTATTGGATCTTTTTGTCACCGATCTTTGAGCGAGTTGTGTCAACCGAAGTGGATTGCTCGGTTGTATTGTTTTTGCGGGTTTCAAGGACCCTGGTTATAAAGTAGGCTTTTCCTTCGGTGGTAGTGGTGGGTATTGGTCTTTTTGGTAAAAGATCAAATCTTTTTTTCAAGGTTATAACCCCGATTGTTCAAGCAGTTGGTAGTCTTGGAGTGTAGTGTCTCAGTTGGTTCGCATCGTCTGGAATACGACAAACCACAGTAGAGAGGTTGAGGTGTGAAAACACATTTGTGCGTGGAAGCTAAAGAGGGTTCTAGAGGTTGGTGCCGGGTTCTTCTAGAGAGTAGCATCGGTTAAGGGGATTGGGCACTTTAGTGCCAAGGAATGCATAGAATGAGGAGGGTGAGACCGTTTTCTCCGTTGTCTATTTGGGAATTTATCCTTTTGCTTGGGATGTTCTGAGTCCTTATGTTAGTGCTTTGTGTTTCAATGTTGAGTAAGTTTCTGGCAAGATTTGATTGTGTGTTATTGTTAGAGCCATTAGTCTTTGAGCTTCAGCTCCTTGCTTTGGAGTTCTGCCTAGTGCAAATCGTAAGGCTTTCTGAGCGGGTTCCGAGAAGTGAACCTTAGCTCCCTTAGTTTTGGTTGGGTGCGAAGTGGCATGTCTTGGATTCAGGGTCGAATCCTGTTAAGGGGGAGAGAATGTGACACCCCAGAATGTAACTTTATATATTATGGGTTTACGATATGACTTTATATCGTGTTTTCGGGCCGTTTCTTGGAGTTTGGGCTTTTTCGGGGGAGTCTGGGCCTTGGAGGACCTAAGTGGGCCGTAGGTGGGGGTCCCTGGCCCATGAGGGGGAGGAGGTGGGCAGCAAAGCCCACCCCCCATGCGCCCCCTAACCCCAAAATCCTGGTTGGGACGCCCTAGCCCTAGCCCCTTGTGCCTTCCCCCCAATTCCCCCATCTCCTAGCTGCCTCCCACCTTCTAGCCGCCCCCTCCCTTGCGCCCCCTTCCTCTAGGGTTTCCCCGCCCTAGCCGCCACACTCCCCTCCCCTAGCAGCCCCTCACCTCTCCCTCCCTGGTGTTCGTCGTTGTATCGCTCAGTGGATCGTCGGATCGGAGTTCTCCGGCGGTTTGCTGCAGTTCGGGAGGAAGGAGCGGCCGGAAGGAAGGGATGTTTTTGTCGTTGTTCGGTTCTTCAAGAAGAGGTAACGAATCGTGGCTCTTTTGAGGTGGTCTAGGTGCTGTTATGTAATATCCTGGGTATTTCTATACTCGAATCACTGTACATTTGTACTCAAGCACTGTTTAATAATACACTGCTCTTATGTATTTCTGTATTTTGAGATGAGTATACTTGATTGGCATCAAAAAGAGCCCTACAACTTATTTAACTTCGCTCAAAATCAATTTCCCATTTGATCGCGGTCATTAGACTACCCGACTAAATTAATTGCACTCTCATGAGTAATTGCAAATTGAGTTGGAAAGGTGTTAAATTGACCTAAAAACCTTCCTAAATATCTTAGAATCAATAAAAATCAACTTTGGAAGTTTAATTCTTCAAGATTTGTCACTTGACCATAATGCCCCTTGTAAGTGCATAGTGTCTTTATACCCTTTTATTGCCTCCTTGCCCCCAAAACCAACAGCCACTCCCTTTGCTCACCTCCCTCACGTGCTAAGCAAAGAAGGAGAAGGAGAAAGAGAGGAAGAAGAAGGCAAGGAGCACCCAAATCCGGAGTTTGAGGGCGAATCGACCGACGAAACTTGATTCGGAGGCGGGAATCGACACCACCATCGCGTTCCCCACCTTCCTCGAACCCTCTCAAGTGAGTATTCCAACATCTCCCATGGATGTTTCCTTGAGCTTGCATGGGGTTTTTGAGTTCTAGGTTGATTTCTAAACTCCCTGACTTCCCTCTAGCCATTGCTACGACTATCCCCATCGTAGCATCGCATTTCATCAAGTTCTTCTAAACCCTAGCCTAGGTCAAGTCTAGGTACCATGTGTTAGGAACATCGCATGGCAATTGTGCTTCGTAAACAAGACTCAGGTCATCGTTAGGTCCATTTAACTCTACTATCGACCTAGCATTTGACCACCTTCAAATCTAGCAACCAAATGCTAGGTTTTCAATTTGTCGGAGTTCTAGTGGAGCAAAGCATGGATAGTAATTTTTGTGGGCACTTCGTAGCTAGAGCCGCTATCGGAAGAATCGAATTCAATTACGATGTCGGATTTTATTTTATTTAATTAGGTGTTAAGTGTTTTCACAAAATACTAGGAGTCCGTAGCTTGAATCGACGATTCTATTAGCTCTTCGATAGCCGTAGTCGCGATCAAAAGAGTCGAATTCAATTTGTCGATCCTACACAAAGTTGTCACTCTAGGTCACTCTATTTGCGAAAAATCCTAGAGGTCCGATGACCGAATGGATAGCCCCTATAGCTTTCTAGCTAGTAGAAACCCCGATAAAAAAATGGAGTTTAGTTTTGACCATTTTGCAGCATACTTTGCTGCTCTAGGTCTCAATTGGTTGAATAAAATCCTAGAGCTCCTGAGCACGAATCGACTTCACCATTAGTCTTCTTAGAGGCTAAAAGCATTGGCTAAAAATGCTAGATTTGCATTTTAGCACTTCGCATTTTATTTTAATAATTAGAGGGCCCAAAGCCGTTCTTGGCTTTTCGCTTGATTCGCCTCGTTTAAGGTCCCTAAGGTTGAAAACATGCTTCACGTGTGCTTTAGATCCCATTTTGGCCCTTTTCCTGACTTTTTGTCGCATTTCGGGTAAATCGAGTTACGCGGACGCTTGATCAAAAGTCCGAGTAGGTTAAGTCAATTTTGGCGGTGATTGGCTCCGATAAGTCATTATTACCTCCAAGTGTCTAGCTGCGGGTCCAAACGGTTTCACGACATTCTTGATCAAAACGACCTTCCGCCGGTTTTGATCGCTTTTGGTCGATTAGCAGTCGCTTTGATCGCTTTGGCCGCTTTTGCGAATTCGATGCAAATTGCTAATCTACCGAGCGTTTTAGTTAGGTGTTGAGTGTTCGAACCCGTAACGGAACCCACACGCCGATTCGATCGCGTTTGGACTCAATACGGACTCAAAAGCGGTTTTGCCGGTAATTACTCCGCGGTTTTCATTTTGATTCAATTTTGGTCAATTTCATTAGGAATTGCTTTGCAACCGATCCAACTAAGTCCTAAATATCTTGCTTTAGCTTGTTGCGTTGTCGGAAACCTGTTTTGCGCAAAAATCCGCAAAATTGACCGCTTAACGGATTTCCGACAAAACGATCGCTTTTCGGCTTTCGCAAATTTATCGCTTTTAGGGCCGAAAGGTTTTTTCGATCTTTCGAGCGCTTTAGCACCTAGTTATGTACCTGAGGCCATATTGAGGCTCCACATGCAAATTTAATTGCATTTGTCTTCAATTTACGTATTTTTATTCACGTAGGTAAAAATACGCCGTTTTCGTCGTTTTAGCTCCCGGCTGATCATTTCAACTTCAAACAAGTTCCAATAAGTCCCATTAGGTATGTTATACCTATTTTTAGGTATTTCACTAAGTTTAGTTGGGTTTTACTTCATTTTGCACGTTTTAATCCATTTTGGCACTTGTTCGGCCGAAATGGACATAATAGGTCATAGTTTCACATTTTCTTCGTTTTCTTCATTTCTTTCTCCTTTAAATATTTAAGTGGGTCTTATTTGATGTTTAGTTGGCATTTGTGCATTTAAATCCTTCTTTTGCTAAGTTGTATTTCTTTTGTCGCTTTTGTTGCTTTGACCGATTAGAGGCTAGCGAGTCGGGCTTCGCCTCGAACGACACGAACATAATCCCTGACATCACCGAAGTGCTACAAAAAGGCAAGCACATCATTTGACCATCTTGAATCCTATATTTCACAATGTTTACTTTGATTTCTCAAACTAATATGCATCGCTTAAATTCAATAAAGCGCTAGTTTGTGGGAATGGTAGATATAATCCAAATTGGTGGTTTTCCTTAATCTAATTTCCTTCCACACATTGATAACCCTAGTAGAGGTTAGACAACTTAATAAATGTCACTTGGTTATAAACGAACTAGTAATCAGATATGCTTAGACATTGCAATAGAAGTGATTACAATGGCAGTCTTGTACCATACATTTTCAACTATGACATTTTTAAGTGGTTTTAGAAATGTGACATGATAAAGTAATTTGGTAAAAATGTGAAGTGTCTAGTTGGTAATTAGACCGAGCGGGAGGTATAATATGTGCTAGTTAAATCGGCGGCGATTGGTTGACGAGTTAAGTGGAGTACCCGCTTGAGTCACTAGGAGAAAACTATAAGGACCGAAGCCTTGAAACCATAATTTCGATCGACATTACGTGCAACCGCGCATGCCGGGATGGGGCAGCCGCAATTGAGTACTTGAAGTGTGAGGGTTTAGCCGTGCTCGTTGGTAGGCCGTGGACCTTTTTCCCGTGATGAGCAAGTCAAGCGCGGTGTGAGTGTCCCCACGACCGCCGCTTGCACCTTCGTGAGTGCGCTTGGTCTTAGCAATGAAATCGCTTCGATATCACATCGGGTGATACAACGGTGTACGCCTTGCTATGGGATAAGGGCCGCGCACAGACTTACAGATTACCGCCCGTCACGAGAAGGTGGCCGCTGTGTGTGCGGTTGGCTCCTTATCGCCATAGTGGTGGATATCGCCACCGGTCTTTGGGTGTGGCTAAAACCTCAACGATGGGAAAGAATGTGTTCCGGCTTGTACAACGGGTACCTTTGGTATCGCTGTGTTCCCTGGATGACAGGGTGCAAGTCCGGTTTATGGGATAAAGTGTACATACTCTGCAGAGTCTTAAAATAAATCTGATCGATTAGCCGTGCTCACGGACATGAGCAATTAACTCAGTTTTTGTTTCAAGTATAGACGTTTGGTTTGGTTTTGAAAATGAAAATCTATTTCGGAGTCTAACTAAAGTATATGAATCGATATGAAACTTGGTGGATTTACATGTGGTTCGATATGATACTTGATGGAACTAGGATGTGTGGATATAACACTTGGTGGATTTATGCATATATGGATGTCAAATCTTATCTCAACTGCGATCATGTATGGCGGCAGTTGAGAAGCTCAAATGTTATATATATACTGTAAATATGTTTTAGTCAAACTGCTGTATTTCAAATTATGTATTACTTTTCGATGAATTGATTCAACTCTTGCTTTTCGCAATAGACTTAGTGTAGCAAATTTTCATTGAATCACCGCATTAAATTTATATTTGCATACACTAAAGTCTTGCGAGTACATACGTGTACTCACCGCTGTCGCTTAACCTTTTTCCAACAGAGGAAGGTACAGTGATGATGTCCTGGGTGATGCTTGAGCTTCGATTCTGCGAGTGTCGTGGCTTCAGAGGGTCCTCCTCCTCCGCCACCGCCTTAGGGTGTGTTCGGGCTCACGTGACCGGTTTCAAAGTGTCACTTTTGGTTTCCGTTGTCGTTCTTTCTTTAGTAATCTACTTCGTAGGATATTGTAAGATTTACGCCCAGTTATGTAAATTAAGTTAACTTAGTTCGTTTGTGCGTTGATACTTGTGTTGTTGGTACGCGATACTGGGCTCTTGATCCAGGGAACCAAAGATGTCGGATGCATACAGGTACCGGGTCTGAAGCTAAGGGTTCGATTCCGTCGATCGAATTTTTGGGTTCAGATTTTCGGTATCGAGGCTTCATGTTGCTATACGGTGCTATACGCTACAGTAGACGACGTACAGTACGGTATAGGACAAGGGGTCCTCACATGTTAGATGGGAGAATCCATGCCTAGAACTCTTGTTTAGGTGCTGCAATTAGATGGGTTGAATTGGATTCTAGATATGTCCCGCGTTCTGTCTTCGGACAGATTAGGTCGTCGGCCTTTGTTCCCGATTTTGGCAATTTTAGAAGCTTTTCCTGATTGGACCACTGTTATGAAAGTTGTACATAATTTAATTACCTTTCAGTGGACACCAAGAACTCAAAATTCCGATCAGTATTTTAAAAGTTATGGCCGTTTTACCGAACGTTGTCAATTATGTGACGTGTTTGGGATAGATCATGTTCATCTGTAGATTAGAAAATTTTAGAAGATGATTCAGTCTTCGCCAATACTTAGAAAAAGTTAGAAAATTTCCTAAGCTTCGAGAAAATGTACTTGTTTGCTTGATTTGGACTTTTAGAACTCGTGTTATTGTAACACCTCAGCATCTGGTATGCCTGAATGTTACCAAACATAGACTAAAACACATCTAAATGCCACAAATAAAGATAAATTACAGCAAAGGAGTAAATGCTAAAACCGAAAATTTCGACAGCATCTCCTTTGTTTTTCCATGAATTGAAGCAACAACAATATGATCACAGGATATAGCATAATGAATGACATCTAAATCATCAATAACGAGGGTTCTAGCAACATTATAAGTCTATAATAATGAATTCAACCATCTCATGAGCCAACCGAAGTAAATGAGGAAACCAAGCACCCAAATTAACTATTGCACCAAGTTACATGGCACTATTCTTATTATCATGACCCAAATGAAAAAATTGTCAATCAGTGTGGAGCTACATGTAGATGTGTAGCTAATGCCCTTTCCCGTAAGCCGGTTTCCGGGTACCTAAAAACAACATAAAACACAAGCGTGAGTTCATCACTCAGCAAGTATATTGCAATGGACCATAAAGAACAATTCAATATTAACATCACTACATACCAAGCTCATCATCATGATTAAGTCATAATTTCATACACAACATCATATCCATGTCTCAATCTCATTGTACTCATTTCATCATCATCATGTATGCAATGCGATGCAATGCACATGTCTCCTCGAAGCATATACTAGTATTGCCAAGTGCACACCCGTTGGCGTGCACCCTCTCTCCCCTTCCATCCCGTAGATGGAGGGTGCCTACTCCTCGCTTCCACTCACCACGTGGATGGAATCACGAGGTAGGTCATACAACCATGGCGCTCTGGATTAGTCATAACTTTCTCACTGACCTTACCGGACTAGTTATGACGTTGTCACCGACCGGGCCAGTTTTCATGCCATGTATGCAACATATGCTATAAACATAAACAATTAACCAATGCATAGCATCATAAAAGACCATTTTCACCATAACATGGGCAAGCACTAATCATGGCAAAGTAGCATATCATGAAAATAATTTGCATCTAGTCAAGTCGAGTAACAATCAACACGATACCCATTCCAATACACTTGCCTTAACCGCGAGCGACGGATTGGCGAGAGGATGAGGGCACTCCCGGGGTCACACCACCTGCACAAACATACCACACACTCAAAACATGCCCCCAAAACAGTATGCAAAAGCTCGTTTACCCCGACTTCACAAACTACTCCCAAAACCGAAAACAGAGAATCTGTCCCGTCGGGACAGCAGATTTCAATCTAGCATAACTTTAGTTCTAGGACTCTGAATCAATTAAACGAGTACATCAACGCAAAGATTAGGAAATTTCCTAACTTTTTCTAAGTATTGGGAAAAACTGATTCGGCCTCTAAAATTGTCTAATTTACAAAACACTACGTTGTGTCCCAATTACGTCACAGTTTTGAACACGTTAGGTAAAACGACCATAACTTTCAAACGGCCGGGCAGAATTGGACGTTCTTGCTATCCAATTAAAGGTATTTCAATTACCAACAACGTCTTCAATAGGCGGACGACCAAATTCCGAGTCTAAAATTGCGAAAACTAAAACCCTAGGTCATGTGCCCAATCTGCCCGAAACAGAGAACATGGCAAACTCTAGTTTTTATCAAATCTACCCAATCACAGCACCACCACTAGATCTAAAAGCATTGAAACACCCTCTACCACAACACCTAGACCAACCCCAGGAATTTCCCAAGACCATACCTTCACCGACGAACATGAACGATGAGTCTCCTCTCCTCCCGGTTTCCCCGATCAACTTCCACGCGCCGGAACCGCCGGATCTCCTCTTCGCGGGGCTTCCCGATGGACGGAATAGCAGGGTGGCGAGGTGAGGAGGCTGCACCAAGGGAGAAGGGGTACCCAAGGGGAAGGGAAGGTGGCCGCTAGGGTTGGGAGGTGGAGGAGGAGGCGCATGGGGAGTGGGGGTGGCGGCTAGGGTTGAAGAGGAGGGGGTGGGGCGCCCTAGTGGGGGAGGGCTGGCGCATGGGGTGTGGGCAGCAGCCCTTGCTGCCCAAAAATTCCACCAAATGGCCCAAAACTTCCCCCACCTTCGGCCCACTTCATCCCCCTAAGGCCCAAATACATCCCGCCAGGCCCAAACTCCCCCGGAAGCCCAAAAATGAGAGTAAACCTCATGCCGTAAGGTTTTATTCTCTAATTTCACATTTTATAATGTCACACCATTCTGTAGTGTCACATTCTCCCTCCCTTCAACAGGATTCGAACCCGAATCCGAGATACACCACTACGCATACATACAAATCCAAGGGATCTAAGGTTCACTTCTTAGAACCTGATCAGAAACCCCTACAGATTGCACTAGCCAGAACTTCAGAAGTAGGGAGCTAAGGCTCGAAGACTAATAGCTCTAACGATAACTCACAATCAAAGCTTGCCAGGTTCGTACTCAGCATTGAATCACAAAGCGCTAACACAAGGACTCAGAACGTCCCGAGAAAAAGGATCAATTCCCAAAAACATTAGCGAAATCCAACCGAAGTCCTCGATTTCATCCTCGAAAAGGGCTTAATCACATTATTTCGCCCAAATCCTAACATCAAACACTGCATACTACTATCACAACCAACCTGATGAACTCAGAACCACTTCTCCTTTCAACTTCATCCACAAAACCTTAATTTCATTTCTCAACCTGTCTACCATATCACATTAATCTCAAGATGACACAATCAAAGCGAATCACATCTCTTTTAACAACCTCTCTACCAACAAATCATCAACGGTGTCTTATTAATAACTGGGGTTCTAAACGAGAACCCCCAAAGAATCAATTACACAAAATTCCATCTCTTCCAATTATTTGACCTTTTTCACAAAGAATCAAAATTAACTAATGACATCTACGCACATAGCCTTCATCGACAGTACTTTCCTATCGAGCACAAACCACGATACACTTTTATTCTATCCTCTCCCAGGCATAATACACACCCAGATACAAACTAGCTAAGGCAATTGCTCACAACAGAACACTTTATTTCAAATTACCATCACCTTTTTTTAACAACCAACCATAATCTCATCAAAATTTGAACCGACATCACAAGCTTCCATCATAACCACCTTTTGAGCCACAACCAAAGTTCTACGCCTAGCCCAAGCTAGGACTATAGATTCTTACCAAACCACAACTGATTCTCTTTCTATGAGGGTATTGCCCTCACATTTCTTTACTCAAATACTACCGAGCCCATGAGTATAATCTTCCATTATACTCAACAATTCCATAAGCATTTCTATTCATACTTCAAACAAGAATGCCAACAAAAAGCAACTCCCTTTAGCCGGATGAACCACATTCATCAACTTGAACCCAAAGCGCTACAAATCACATGGAACAAAGATTCGACAACATCCAAAGACCACTCCTTTTTTTTCCTAAGTCAAGCCGCAAAGGAAAAACTCAAATCTCAAATCAATGCGATACATTTCGCATCGGGGAGCACTCAAACAAAAAGAGAGACTCCACACAAATCTTTGATAGGAGTTCTCAACAATCAATGACAACTCGACTCACTTTCTCCACAGCCCAACATCTCATTTTAACCAAAAACAACATTGTGGAAGAGAAAACCGATTCTCAAATCAATCAAAAGAATCCACAACCGCCGTAATAATTCTTAAGGAGACAAGGAAACCCAATCCTCTTACAGCGTAGCCAAATGGCAGAAATTATTCACTCTTTCTTTTCATGCTAGAGAGCAATGGAAATCTCGATTCATGACATGAATGCAAACTTTTCAATAGCACTCCGGATTAGTCATATACCCCCATATGACTTTCTCACCGACCTGGCTCAACAACTCTTTTATTTTGGCTACTCATTTTCACAAAGGCAAACACCAAGCCTTTACTAAGGCAAAACATCTCTTGAACAACCACAGAACATTTATGAACAATCATAAGTTCATACTTTTCAAACACTTGCAATTACCACACACTTGTTCAATTAAACCAAGCTCTAATCAAGATAGAGTTACAAGGATTTTCAACTCAAGAACCTTCAATACAACCCGTTAGGTTTATTTGATTCCTCTAAATACTGGTTATAAAGATAATTCAGATTGCATGCGAAAGGACGCGATCCCCTTGGAACTTTTGGGTGCAAATCTGTCAAGCCCCTAATTCAAATTGTCTCATGTGTGACTAGCATGAGCGTCAAACAAGCTTAGTCACATGAGAGATCAAGTGCCAAGTAGAAATTTTCGCACTTAGCCAAAATTTTGGAGCCGGAAAATTCAGGTTGCAAATAGGGTTTCATCCAAGTTTGGAGCCTCCTTCGTTACCATATCCGTTTTGCTAGATTGTGACGAAACTCTTCCAATTGTCGGCATCTAGTCTTGCGTCAGCCCCGGCGATGTGCGCTCTTTGCTTTGGGTGGGGGCTCCACACACCCACACAGAGTACCCCCGGGCCAGGCGAGAGTACCCCCCCCCAAAATTAGGGTGGATGGGTACCGCACGCTCCAAACCTGATTCACCCACACGGATCCAACGATGGCTAACAGCCCATCGTGCCTTTTACCCTCAGCAAAGCATCCACCGTTGTTTCACGAAAGTCTCCAACACCTGCGCGTGGTGAGGGAGTATTCTAAGCAACACCAGCACGTCGGTATTGCCCAACTACTTCGACCTGCCACGACGCAAGATCAAATTCCAACTCCTGTACTGGGTTTAGGCTATCCCATACTAGCACATGTGGTTACACGCAAGGACTTGGTTAAAAACATCAAGTTCAGTCCTTAGGATTGCACAGATGAGACCTCCCATCATCCGTCCGGCATAAATCACCGTACACCTTTTCCTTTCTTTTATCTTTTACCAACATAGCCTTTGTTTTTCCGAAACCACCATTTCCGAAATCCTAATAACGTATCAAAAAATCTTTGATTGACTGAGTCCACCGATCATTATTCAATCAGTCTAAAGCTGGGCTAAGCGTATGCAACTATTAGACTTATATTCCCTGGCGACACTTATTATAGCGTCTACCCTTAAACTAGGGTTACTCAAGGATTTTAGGGTAACAACGACATTGAGATAAGCCATCCAACCTTTAGGGTATCTACCTATTCCCGCCATTTAAATATTTGTAATAATCGTATGCATGCGCAATAGTTTTGCGAATCATCAAATACATTTGCAATTATAGGAGCAATATGTTCAAAGGGGGTGCTTGCCTGCTTGCTCTGAGTTTTGCGTGTCCTCTGGGTCAAAGTCCGGATCCTCGCCAACTGCTCCTGAGGCGACAACGTCTAAACGAAAACGCGATAAAAGAAATAACGAGGAAACGATTAAGATCCAACGAGAACAAAGCAAAAAGCTCAAAGAAGCGGACAACAACCAGCAAGCGAACACAAGGGAAGAAACTTAAACGAAACCGAATTTTGAACTGGAGACCGGCAGTACCGGTGTACAAACCTCGGTAGTGCCGCTCTGATCGGCGCATCGGCCTTGAGGGTCGGTAGTACCGCGACTCACGAAACCTAAACGGACCTCTCGAAAATAACTACGGCGTTGCGGGAGCGGAAGTGCCAGCCTAAGCCCAGTAGTACCGGCCGCAAGGGTCGGTAGTCTTGCCTGAGCGGCATCTGACTTACCACGTCGGTAGTGCCGCCACAGTCGATCGAATTTTCCGAGAAAAGGATTTTCGCACAAACGACTTGAATTCGCGGACGATTGCATGGATGGGTTCTCAGAGGTGACAAGGACCCATTTATGCAGACCACACGTGGTTCCAACCTCGTTTGGCCTAATTCCTAATCCGAGAAACTCTAAAGTCCTAATTCATGCTAAATTCCGACTTTCTCCCCGAATCGAATTCAAACTCGATTCCTTTCGCGAAACTCGGACTTTAACAAAGTCGAATACATTCAAGGGTCCTTTTCCCAGCTTTTGGAACTAGGGTTCCAAAGTTTAATTCCAAAAGCTACGAAAACGACATTTAACCCAAATCTAACCGATAAAAACGTATTTAGGGTTTCTAACCTTAGTTTTCGCGCTAACAAGAATTCTTGCACCTAACCTAGGTTTAGAAACTCAGCTAACTAAAAGTTGAGCACTACAACTTGGTTTTCTAGGGTTTTAGCTAAAAGAAAAGTTGATAGAAGTGAAGAAAAGCACAAGATCAAGCTCAAGTCATCACAGATCTAACTGAAACTTGCTTCACTCACAACAAATTGCTGCTAGGGTTTTGGAAAGTGACGATCTCCTCCGTGGCTTGCTTCACCATGAGCTCAAGAACGGCGGAGAGAGAGTTTTAGGGAGAGGAAGAGCTTGAGAGAGAGGGAGAGAGCTCCATGGGAGAGAGAGCTAGAGGGTGAGGGTGAGAGGGAGAGAGGGAGAGTGAGCTGGGGAAGGGAGAGAGTGAGGAGAACCCTCTAGAGAAAAAGGAGGTGGCCAGGGCAACGGTCAGCTCGGGTGCCCTGCCCCCCTGCCCGCACCCCTCGGCCGGCGGTACTGCCGCCCAAGGCGACAAAACCCCGAAAACCTCCCAAAAACTCCGAAACTCAACAACTCTTCCCGGAAACCTCTAGGATAGACTCTAGGATAGCTAAAGAAGGTTTGAAAACTACGGTTGCTCGGAAATTCTAACCACAGCTCGAAACGAGATTTTAGAGCAAAAACTAAAACGAAACAGATAGAGCGAACAATTCCAAAAACAATTAACTCCAAATTGAAGTCCAAACAACTTCCAAAGGATAATTAACATTAAAAAGGCAAGTTCAAACTCAGGATGTTACATCAAAATTGCGTACATCAGCTTCTGAACTTGAGGATAACGCGCCTTAGATTCGCCCAGTACTTCGCTGACAAAGTAGACCGGGCGTTATACGCCGTAGCAGTGTCCTGACTCCTCCCGCTCCACAACTATTGCGACACTGACTACATGAGTTGTTGCCGCTATGTAAAGCAGGAGAAGTTCACCTGGCACCAGCGAGACTAGGATTGGAGGGGTGGAGAGGAACACCTTGAGTTCTTCGAAGGCTTGCTGTGCCTCAGCTGTCCACTCAAACTGGTCCTGCTTCTTGAGGAGCTTGAAGAAAGGCATCCCCGAATCCCCAACCGGGAGATAAACCTGCCAAGCGCCACCATGCAGCCAGTAAGCTTTTGAACATCCTTCTGGCTGGCGGGTGGCGCCATCCTCATGATGGCCCCAATCTTCTCTGGATTTGGCTCAATCCCGCGATGAGAGACGATGAATCCGAGTAGTTTCCCGGAAGAAACTCCGAAAACACACTTCTCAGGGTTCAACCTCATCTAGAACGCCCTTAGACTTTCGAACGTCTCGGCCAGATCGGAGGTGAGACTGTCGCCAGCTTATGCGTTTTAACCACTACATCATCCACATATGCCTCCACGTTGCATCCGAGCTGATGGTGAAAACACCGCTGTATCGCGCGCTGATAAGTTGCGCCAGCATTTTTCAGCCCAAACGGCATCGTGACATAGCAATATGCTCCAAATGGAGTGATAAACGAAGTCTTCTCGCAATCCTCCTCTCGAAGCCGGATTTGGTGATAGCCTGAGTAGGCGTCCAAAAAACTGAGGAGTTGACATCCAGCAGTGGAGTCCACCACTTGATCGATGCGGGGTAGACCAAAGGGATCTTTCGGGCAAGCCTTGTTGAGGTCGGTATAGTCAACACACATGCGCCAACTTTTATTCTTCTTTTGAACGAGTACAGGGTTTGCCAACCAGTCGGGATGATACACTTCTTTGATAAAACCTGCGGCTAACAGCTTTGTGATCTCCTCCCTGATGGCTTCTCGGCAGTCTTGAGCGAACCGTCGCAACCTTTGTTTGACCGGCCTGGCCGATTCATTTACGTTCAGCGCATGCTCGATCACCTCCCTGGGGACTCCGGGCATGTCCGACGGCTTCCAGGCAAAGACGTCTTTATTTGCCCGCAGAAAGGTGACGAGCGTGTCCTCCTATTTCTCTCCGAGCCCTGTCCCGATCAAGGCCGTTCGAGCCGAATCGGACGGGTCGAGGATAATTCTCTTGGTACCTTCTTCGGGACCAATTCCGGGGTTCGGCGCTTTGCGGGTAGGGACGCTACTTTTTGGCTTGTCGGAATCTGCCTCTTGCCGAATCCTCTCCCGACCTGCTCACGCCTCCAGCGACTCGACCATCTCGCAGCTCTCCCTGTCGCAAGAAAAGACTGCCTGATATCATCGCGTAAAGAGATAATACCGCTCGGCCCTGTCATTTTCAGTGTCAGGTATGCATAGTGGGGCACTGCCATGAACTTGGCTAGCGCTGGTCTCCCCAAGATGGCATGATACGCTGTCGCGAAATCAGCCACCTCGAAGCCAAGGTTCTCTGTCCGGTAGTTATCTCTTGTGCCGAAAGTGACCGGTAGAGTGATTTGTCCGAGTGGTGTCGCCGACATTCCGGATATCACGCCGTGAAAAGGCGACGACCCACGTTTAAGCTCCGACCGTGGAATTCCCATGTTGTCGAGAGTTTTCACAAAGAGGACATTGAGCCCACTTCCACCATCAATCAATACCCTCTTGAGCTTGATGCTGCGGACAACCGGCGCCAAGACAAGCGGATATCTACCGGGGAATGGGACTTGATCCGGGTGATCCGAACGGTCGTAAGTTATCGCGACCTCGGACCACCGTACATACTAGGGGGTCTCCGGCTCTATTGCGTTGATGTCTCGGGCGGTAAGCTTTTGCTTCCGCTTGGACTCGTACGCGGCCGAACCCCCGAATATGTAATTGAGCTCGAGATCGACTTCCTGATAGTCTTCCTCAGCTTCGGGAGGAGGTTGCTTGGCGGCGGGTCCACTCAGACCTTGTCCGGCCTGCTTCTTGCTCTCCCAGGAGAACCTCTTCAAAGTGAAGCAGTCCTTGGCGGCATGTCTTCCCTTCGGATGGAAGGGGCAAAGCGAGTTCATCACCTTGTCATACCCATCCTCTTTGAGCGCACGAGGGCGGGCATGTTCAGCGACTGCCACTAGCTCTTCACCTTTGCGCTTCTTCTCCTTCCGTCTGGAGGGCTCGGCCTGATCCTTCCTCTCGTCGTGTCGTTCCGCCAAGGCCTCGGAGGCGGAAGCGTAGCGGTCCGCTAGAGCGAACAGCTCACGAACCGACGTTGGCGGCTTCCGGGACATCTTCTTGATGAGATTAGGGTTGCTGACCCCCTTCTGGAAGGCGGCTATCACGACCGCATCCGTGACATCCCGAACAGTGCTTTTCTGATGCATGAAGCGCTTGACGAACTCCCAGAGGGACTCATTCCTCTTTTGGTGCAGCTGATACAGGTCCCAGGGGGTGCCGGGGCTCTCATACATGCCTTGGAAATTTGAAATAAACTGCTCACACAGGTCTCCCCAGGAATCTATAGAGTTCGCTGGGAGTCCGGTGAGCCAAGCTTGTCCCAGGGGTGAGAGAGTAACCGGCAAGTAATTTGCCATTACTTTTTGATCCCCCGGCAGCCTTGACCGCCAGAGCGTACACCTATAACCAAGCCTCCAGGTCCCTCTCACCGTCAAACCTAGTGATGCCCTTGGGATTAAACCCATCAGGCCAAACCACTCGGTGTAGGTGAGGGGTAAACGCACGAACCCCTTCGATGACCCCGCGGCAACCCCCGGGTGGTGATCGACGTGAAGGGGATCGGGCTTGGCGTGCTTCGCGATCTCGTGGAAGGATGCTGTAACACCCCAAAATTTTGCTTTTCTTAAATCTATGTGTGATTTGGCACTTTGGTGAATTTTTGGAATTTTCTGGAATTTATTTGGACTTATTTGGAATTTATATGAATTTATTCCATTTTGAAATAATTAAAGAATTAGACTTTGCAAATAAAATTTTGTTGGAAATATTTTATTTGAGTCCCAAATACCCTAAAATATTTTCCAGAATTTTTCCAGAATTTTTCTGAGTCTTTTGCTATTTTTAATGAATTAAATGAATTTCTGGAAATTATTTTTAATTATTAAATCATTGAAATTGAGTTGGGTCAAGTACTATTCATCCGACCGAAGTCGTAACCCGAATCGGACTCGAGTCCGACCGAGCTACCGCGCCACTTGACTTGACCCAACCGCGTCTGAACCCCAGATCAGATCCGAACCGTTGGATCAAGATCCAACGGTCAGGATCAATCCGCGCTAGGCACGGCCGCGCCCGAGCCAATCTCGGCCGTCGATCGCGCCACGTGGACGGCCCGCGTGCGTCCACGTCATCTCGCCGTGTTCGGAACGGACTCCGCCGTCCGTACCGGCTCCGCCACGGATTCCGCGGGGATCTCGGCGTTCGGGCCTGCATTTAATGCCCGGACCCGCGCCCGAGGTTCGCCCTTGTCTCGTGCGTCGTTTGCCCCAAGCGCCCTAGCCCTAGCCGCCGCCGTCGACTCGCTATTGCTCGCCGTAGTTGGAGAAGCCTCCGCCACGGTCCTTGCCTCGTCCCGCCGCCGTCCGCCGTCTTCCGCCGAGTTGGAGCCCAGTTCCGGAGTCCTCAAGCCAAGGCGCACCCGTGGGTACCTCCCACTCCGCCGGAGAGGCCCCGAAGCGCCGTCGGGCTCGTCGTCGTTTTCGTCTCCGGTGGCCCTGCTCCGCCGTGTCGCCATCGCCGTCCGCAAGCACTGTGAGCCGTTGGATCTTCATCGCACGGTCCAAGATCACGCCACGTCACCCGCTGGTGAGATCCCGTCCAAAAATCTCAAGATCCAATCTCGACCGTTGGATCTAGATCCAACGGTCCAGATCAAACGCGTTAACCCAAACGCGTGAGAGCCAGATCTAATCTGGGCCGTTGAATTTCAAATCAACGGCCGAGATTGCGCCACGTGTCGGGAAGCCTGACCGCCATCGGCGCCCGTCGCGTGTGACATCGACACGCCGCCCGCGTGTCGGCCGACGTGACCAAACCGCACCCTGACGCCACGCTGACGTCATGGCAGCCCGCATGTCAAGAATCGTCCCAGCCGCGGCGCCGACGCCAGCAATGACGCTACCCATGGGACTCCACCGTCAAAGACTGCGGTCGAGCCTCACGACGCCGCAGTGACGTCACCCGAGGGGGACCCACATGTCAGTGACATGTGGAGCCGTGGACCGAGTCCACGGTAGACCCGAGCCGAGCGTGGACCAGGTCCATGGACCGGCTGACGTCAGCAGACCAATCAGAGGCTGCCACGTGTCCAGGCTGACGCAATAAATGATTTTCCGAAAAAGAAAATGATTTATTAATTCGAAATAATGATTTCAGATTTTGTTTCAAACTTCAAACGCTTATAACTTTTGCGTTTCAACTCCGATTTGGGTGATTCAAATTTCTAAAATTGTATAAAATTGAGATCTACCTAATTATGAATTTTATTTAATTTTTGGACTAAATTTTTCCTCTGTAAAATTATTTAATTGATTATTTAGACTTCAAAATGCTATAACTTTTGCATTTTAACTCCGAATTTGACGATTCCAGTTTCTAAAAATTCATAAAATTATGTTCTCTCTGTTTATGGATTTTATTTGGATGTTTGGACACTTTTTGCCTATTGTTTATTTGTGTATTGCTATTTGCACGCTTTACGAGTAGACGTTGAAGTGCCGGAAGGATTCGAAGGAGAAGTATTGACTCAGGATCCAACCCAAGACCAAGAACAAGTACTTTTTGAAGGCAAGTTGTGTTTTGACCATGTTGATCCTATTTTGAAACCTATTTTGATTTAACCTATTGCATGCTAGTTCAATTAGAAAATACTTTATTTAAATATGGGGGATTAGATAAATACCAATTTGCTGTATGACACCTTGATTATTTAAATATGTGCCATGACCCCTTGTCACCCTAGTTGTGGTTTACTAGTTGGACATTATTAAATTGCCAACATGGGAAATTAGACCGTTGTAGTATGTTGCTTAGACCTGCTACGTGCTCACGACATGATTTTGGACAATCAAATGTTAATATTGACTTAATGATATATTGAACCTGTTTTGGAAAGGTATCATGTGATGTTGATGGCACGTGGTGCATGGTAATCAACTGGGGTTTGATAAATAGTTTTTCGACCGGGGCATGTGGCAAGAATAATCAGTGGGCCGCTTATGGCAATCGGGATGTTGATTTGGTTCTTGGGTAGTCTTGCCCTGGTCACCCTAAGGACTTCACCTTGCAAGCCTTTGAACTGGGTCTAACGTGCAACCACATGTCCGTAATGGGACGGACTTAGTTGATTAAGTTGCTAATAACGCACTGTGGGACCTCGGGAGGTCAACTACACCCTTTGTGTAAGTTGTGCGGGGAGCGCACTGGCCGAGGCCAGTACCCATCTAACGGTTGATTGGCCTAAACTTCGCCTTAGCTAAGGGAAGGGTTAGTGTGCAATAACCGGGGAGGACCACTTGTATTGTTAGAAGTTTCCGAAAGACTTTGTTACGGGAACTCGCCTTTGTGGTGTTTGACTGTATCTTGTGGGTAAAGTGCATAACCTCTGCAGAGTGTAGAATCTATTCGAATAGCCGTGTCCGCGGTATTGGACATCGCTCGGGAATTACAGTCAAGGGTTAGACTTTCTTGAAAATAACTTGGACCTGAAGGGTTGGGTTTGGTTTACAAATGACATTAATGTGGACTAGGATGGGAAAGATGTTTATTAAACTCCTTGAAAAGTTATCTATGCTTTACTTGTTACTACTGCTTTCGAATCTACTTATGATACTTGTTAAATGCTGTTTACTGCAAAAATACCTTGAGCCACTCCTTTGTATTAAGCCATGCATGTAGTATATTAGCTGCATTCTGTGCATGACTTGCTGAGTACCAAGTACTCACCCTTGCCACAATACAACACCAGTTGAAGAGGAGACTACACCAGCTTTGGAGGAGGAGCTCCACGTGGAACCGTCTACTTAGGGAGCGAGCCCAGTCAGTTGCCTGTGGTATACTGGATGGCGCCACGATGATATCATATTTTTCCGCTGCTACTATTTCTCTCTTAATAAGTTTCGCCCTGCGAGGCATATATTTGTAACTTGACCATAAGGTCGAGTAACCAGTTTGACTATTTAATTAAAGTACTTTATTAGTATCGAGTGGTATGATTGTGATATTTACCGATGTTAAGACTGTGTGCACTAGCGCGTTCCTGGACTAGTGCTGAATACACAGAGGGTCCGGATTTGCAAATTCGGGGTCCCGACAGAGGTGGTATCAGAGCCATACTGACCGTAGGCTCAACCCTAGCTAGAATGGTCGTAGAGAGGTTAAAACCTATTTTCTAAAAGCTAAAAGGTTGTCAAGATAAGAAATGATATCTCGACTTACCCCCTTCTCTCTTTCCTTGTCTCTTGCTGAATTTTCCCTTACCTTGTCACGATTTTAAAATTTCGAGTTCTTACGTGAGCACTCTTGTGACGGATGGAGGGAGAGTTCAACTACGTCGATCTGGAGGTTGGTCACGCTGTGGAACTTTGGCGTATGTTACAGACTCTCGGAGATTTTGAGAAGCCACAATACCAAGTGGAAGTGATCAGACAAGCAGGATTGATCAAGGCTTGTGACGTGAAGATTGTGGTACCGGCTAGGAAGAAGGGCCCAGGCAATCGCCCGATACACTGCACTGCCAGGAGGTCTACAATGCAGATGGGTATCCAAGAAGTATCACGACGAGCAATGCGGCACATTACCCGCATCTACGCCAGAGAGTTGGAGAGCACGGTGTTCCGTTATCATCCGCGCAGCAATAACCTTCTTGACCCGAAGGCGATTCAGGATGAGGATGCCATGGTCACACAGTTGGCACGACTTGTTGTCGCCCAGGAGGATGTACTCGATAATACAAGCAAAGAGCTACAGAAGGCCCGCAAGGAGATCACGACAGAGAAGAACAGATGGCGGGAAGCTCAAGAGTATGTGTCACACCTTCTGCAAAGGAGTGGAGAGTTAGAGACGGCATTGTACGGACCAGAACCAGAGCCGCGATTGAGCTACACGAGCCAGATCCGGAGGAGTCAGATCTCGATGAGGACACTGCTTCTTCGACTACCACAGATGACACCGTTGCTGGACATGGCAATCGTTTCGTGCCTATGCCGCAGTATCCGTACCCAGGCCGTGGAGGTTTTCTCGATGAGTGAGCGTAGGTTCTATAGTGAGACTCCTTCGCCGAGTCGCGTCTTAGAATAAAGAGTCACCCTTTAGGCGTTAGACTCCAGTGTTAGTTCGATTTGGATTTTCATTGCTTGCTGAGTGTGTAGTATGTGTTGCAAGGCCCCTAGGCATTGTAAGCAACCATACCAAGTTACTATTGATTAAAATAATAGAGTCGGACCTTAAAGTTACACCTTTCGCCCCGCATAAGTTCCATATTACTTGTCTATTCTTGTTTCCCTCTCATCTCTAAAACCTAGAGCAAATCGACAGATGGTGAACACCCGCGGAAACTTTGGAGGCAATGGACGTGGTTCTCGCCCAGCAGAAAACCCCAATGATGGAGCACCAGCACCGCCACTGGATATGCAGAATTTCGGAGCTTTTCTCGCTGCTCAGACTCAGTTGATGCATGCTATGATGCAATAGATGCAACACGTCACTGCTCAGGCCACAGCTAATCAAGTCAATCAGGGACAACGCCAGAACACAAGACTGTCAGAGTTCATGAGGACCCATCCACCCACTTTTTCTGGGAATGCCAATCCGTTGGAGGCCGACGACTGGTTAAGGTCAATTGAGAGGAAGTTACATATCGCTCAATGCATAGGAAATGAGAAGGTACTCTACGCTTCTCATCAGTTGGAAGGAACAGCCGCCGAATGGTGGGAGAACTTCTGTGCCACGCAAGAGAACCCTCAGGGCATCACTTGGGAGGAGTTCACAGTTGCGTTTCGCCAGTATCACGTGCCTGAAGGAATCATGGATCTTAAGAAGGAGGAGTTCAGAGCACTGAAGCAAGGTAATCAGCCAGTGGCCGACTACCTGAACAAGTTCACACGGCTAGCACGCTACGCACCTGAGGATGTAGCGACAGATAAAGCCAGACAGTCTCGCTTCATGAAGGGACTTAACTCAGGACTACAAGTAGGACTGATCACCCACACCTTTCCAGATTTCCAAGAGTTGGTGAATAAGGCGCTTATTCTTGAGGACAAGCGCAAGGAACTGGATGAGAACAGGAAGCGCAGGATGCAACAAAGATGGATCACGCCAGTGGAACGCATACGCGAGAGTTGCACCAAATCGCTTTTCGTAATCCAGCCACGTAATGCAACAAGGACACCGTCACCAGCACCAAAACTCGTCAATCGTAACTACTGCACTCAGCCCCGCTAGAAACGCCGCCTGTGCAGCCAACAAGGAACAGTGAGACGCTGCTACAATCGCAACGAGCCAGGACACTTTGCTAACAATGCCCAAAGAAGACAGCAGGAGTGACCCGATTCGCTTCAATCTAGGAACCACCCCAGCTAGGACGCCAAAGACCAGAGCCACACCCTGCATCGCGGGTGAGAGGCCGAGTCAACCATGTCACCGCAGATGCACTGCAGAATGCTACGGACGTCGTACTGGGTAAGTTACTTGTTAACTCAGTACCTGCAGCAGTTTTATTTGACTTTGGAGCTTCGCATTCGTTTGTTTCGCAAGGCTTTGCTGCTAAAAATGATTTGAAGATTGCAAGGCTTAAATGCATGCTTTTAGTTCAAACCCCTGGTTCCGAACTCCGAACGAAAGTAGGATGTTCCGGGGTGAGAATACTAATAGATGGAATAGAGTTCCTAGCGAACCTTATTATTTTGGAGACCCAGACCTTAGATGTTATTTTGGGAATGGATTGGTTATCCAAGCACAAGGCCGTATTGGATTGTGGATGAAGAACTATCTCAGTTGAGAGCCCGTGTGGAAAGAAGGTAGAATTTCAAGCCACTGCCGTTAGAGATGGACAGTTGATGGTTAACAGTACCAAGACAATTAGCATAGAGGATGTCTCGGTGGTGAATGAGTACCCAGATGTGTTTCCTGAAGATCTACCTGGTATGCCGCCAGACAGGGACATAGAGTTTGTGATAGAGCTTGTACCTGGTACAGCACCGATAGCAAAGAGATCGTATCGGATGTCCACCGAAGAATTGGTAGAGATGAAAAAGCAACTTGAAGAGCTAATGGAGAAAGGATTTATCAGACCGAGTTCGTCGCCGTGGGGAGCGCCAGTGTTGTTTGTCAAGAAGAAGGACAGAAGTTTCAGGATGTGCATTGACTACCGTGCACTCAATGAAGTCACCGTGAAGAATAAGTATCCGCTACCCAGGATTGATGATTTGTTTGATCAGCTGAGAGGAGCCGGAGTTTTCTCCAAGATTGATCTGAGATCGGGATACCATCAGTTGAAGATCCGATCAGAGGATATTCAAGATCGCATTCTCGCCAAGATATGGACATTACGAAGTTCTGATTATGTCCTTTGACTCGATTTAATGCCCCAAAGATATTTCATGAATATGATGAATAAGGTGTTCATGGAATATTTGGACAAGTTTGTCGTCGTGTTCATAGATGATATCCTAATCTACTCCAAGACAGAGGAGGAACATGTCGAACACTTGAGGCGAGTTTTGGAAAAGCTGAGGGAACAGCAACTCTTCGCCAAGTTCAGCAAGTGTGATTTTTGGAAGGACAAGGTGGAGTTCCTCGGACATGTAATGACCGCAGAAGGAGTCGCCGTTGATCCAAGCAAGGTAGAAGCTGTGTTACATTGGGAGCAGCCGAAGACCGTGACCCAGATCCGGAGTTTCCTTGGAATGGCAGGATACTACCGCCGTTTCATTGAAGGCTTTTCGACAATTGCGAAACCTCTCACGCAATTGCTGAAAAAGGAAAAGAAGTTTGCATGGACACCAGAGTGTGAGAAAGGTTTCCAAGAACTGAAGAAGCGATTGACATCAGCGCCGGTGTTAGTTCTACCGGACGTTAATCAAAGCTTTGATATCTATTGTGATGCATCGCGTCAAGGACTTGGATGTGTGTTGATGCAGAACGGAAAGGTCGTCGCTTATGCATCAAGGCAGTTGAGGCCGCATGAGGAGAATTATCCGACGCATGACCTAGAGCTAGCTGCCGTAGTGCATGCCTTGAAGATATGGCGTCACTATCTAATTGGAAACAGATGTGAAGTATATACGGATCATAAGAGCCTTAAGTACATATTCACCCAGTCGGATCTGAATATGAGGCAGAGGAGATGGTTAGAGTTGATCAAGGACTATAATGTTGGGATCCATTACCATCCCGGGAAGGCCAACTAGTAGCCGATGCTCTGAGTCGGAAAAGCCATACCATGAGTATGTTGCTAGCCACAAGTCAGGATGAGTTATGTGAGGATTTCCAGAGAATGAAGATTGAGGTGGTACCTAGCGGATTCTTGGCCGCATTAGAAGTAAAGCCTACCCTAGAGGATCAGATCCGAGAAGGACAGAAGGATGATGACAAGATCCGCAGGATTAAGTCCATCAAGGAGGAAGGCAAGGCAGAGGACTTCAAGTTGGATGAGCAAGGCACGTTATGGATGAAGGATCGCATTTGTGTGCCGAACAAAAAGGAGCTGAAGCAGTTGATTCTAGAAGAAGCCCATGACTCCAAGTATTCAATCCATCCTGGAAGCGCCAAAATGTATCAGGATTTGAAGGAAAGATTCTGGTGGCCGAGCATGAAGCGTGAAGTTGCCGAGCATGTTGCATTGTGCGACGTATGCCAGAGAGTCAAGGCAATGCATCAGAGACCAGCAGGATTGCTACAAATGAAAATACCTGAGTGGAAGTGGGAGGAAATCGGAATGGATTTCATTAACGGTTTGCCTAAGACTCAAGGAGGTTATGACTCCATATGGGTTATAGTGGATCGCTTGACCAAAGTAGCCAATTTTATCCCCATGAAGACCACCTACTCGGGAGATAAATTAGCAGAGTTGTACATGATCAGGATCGTCTGTTTTCACGGAGTGCCAAAGAGGATTGTATCGGACAGAGGTACCCAATTTACCTCAAGGTTCTGGAATAAGTTGCATGAAGCCATGGGAACCCGTTTGAACTTCAGTACAGCGTATCATCCACAAACGGATGGACAGCCCGAAAGAGTCAACCAGATTCTGGAGGATATGTTAAGAGCATGTGCATTGGCTTATGCTGCCTCTTGGGATAAGAGTTTGCCGTATGCCGAGTTTAGTTACAATAATAGTTACCAGGCTAGTTTACAGATGTCACCTTTTGAGACACTGTATGGTCGACCCTATCGGACGCCATTGAATTGGAATGAGACCAGCGAGCGCCGTGTCTTCGGGCCTGATATTCTTCAAGAAGCTGAAGAGCAGATTGCCATGATTAGGGAAAGGTTGAAGATAGCCCAATCACGACAGAAGAGTTATGCCGATAATCGTCGCCGGGATTTGAGTTTTGAACCAGAAGACTTTGTATACCTCAGAGTTACGCCGCTCAGGGGAGTTAAGAGGTTCCATGCCAAAGGAAAACTCGCACCCCGTTATGTTGGACCATTTAAGATTTTGAGCCACAGAGGCGAAGTTGCTTACCAGCTGGAGTTGCCACAGTCGTTAGCAGGAGTACATGACGTATTCCATGTGTCCCAGTTGAAGAAGTGTCTCCGAGTACCTGAGGAACAGACACCGCTAGAGTCAATTGAGTTGCAAGAAGATTTGACTTACAAGGAGCATCCCGTGAAGATTCTAGACACAATGGATCGAGAGACGAGGAACAAGTCAACCCGTTTCTGTAGAGTTCAGTGGAGCAATCATGAAGAAAGCGAAGCGACTTGGGAGCGCGAAGAGGATTTGAAGAAAGAGTTTCTGAACCTATTCCTTAGTTAGCCCTAAATCTCGGGGACGAGATTCTATTAAGGGGGGAGGTTTGTAACACCCCAAAATTTTGCTTTTCTTAAATCTATGTGTGATTTGGCACTTTGGTGAATTTTTGGAATTTTCTGGAATTTATTTGGACTTATTTGGAATTTATATGAATTTATTCCATTTTGAAATAATTAAAGAATTAGACTTTGCAAATAAAATTTTGTTGGAAATATTTTATTTGAGTCCCAAATACCCTAAAATATTTTCCTAATTTTCTCGAATTTTTAAAGTCTTTTGCTATTTTTAATGAATTAAATGAATTTCTGGAAATTATTTTTAATTATTAAATCGCTGGAAATTGAGTTGGGTCAAGTACTATTCATCCGACCGAGTCGGAACCCGAGTCGGACTCGAGTCCGACCCGAGCCAGCTGCGCCACTTGACTTGACCCAACCGCGTCAACTCCCGGATCGGTCCGAACCGTTGGATCAAGATCCAACGGTCAAGATCAATCCGCGCTAGGCACGGCCGCGCCCGAGCCAATCTCGGCCGTCGATCGCGCCACGTGGACGGCCCGCGTGCTTCCACGTCATCTCGCCGTGTTCGGAACGGACTCCGCCGTCCGTACCGGCTCCGCCACGGATTCCGTGGGGATCTCGGCGTTCGGGCCGGCATTTAATGCCCGGACCCGCGACCGAGGTTCGCCCTTATCTCGTGCGTCATTTGCCCCAAGCGCCCTAGCCCTAGCCGCCGCCGTCGACTCGCTATTGCTCGCCGTAGTTGGAGAAGCCTCCACCACGGTCCTTGCCTCGTCCCGCCGCCGTCCGCCGTCTTCCGCCGAGTTGGAGCCCAGTTCCGGAGTCCTCAAGCCAAGGCGCATCCGTGGGTACCTCCCACTCCGCCGGAGAGGCCCCGAAGCGCCGTCGGGCTCGTCGTCGTTTTCGTCTCCGGTGGCCCTGCTCCGCCGTGTCGCCATCGCCGTCCGTAAGCACTGTGAGCCATTGGATCTTCATCGCACGGTCCAAGATCACGCCACGTCACCCGCTGGTGAGATCCCGTCCAAAAATCTCAAGATCCAATCTCGACCGTTGGATCTAGATCCAACGGTCCAGATCAAACGCGTTAACCCAAACGTGGGCTGAGCCCCGTTGACGTCAGCAGTGACGTCACCCGAGGGGGACCCACATATTAGTGACACGTGGAGCCGTGGACCGAGTCCACGGTAGACCCGAGCCGAGCGTGGACCAGGTCCATGGACCGGCTGACGTCAGCAGACCAATCGGAGGCTGCCACGTGTCCAGGCTGACACAATAAATGATTTTCCGAAAAAGAAAATGATTTATTAATTCGAAATAATGATTTCAGATTTTGTTTCAAACTTCAAACGCTTATAACTTTTGCGTTTCAACTCCGATTCGGGTGATTCAAATTTCTAAAATTGTATAAAATTGAGATCTACCTAATTATGAATTTTATTTAATTTTTGGACTAAATTTTTCCTCTGTAAAATTATTTAATTGATTATTTAGACTTCAAAATGCTATAACTTTTGCATTTTAACTCCGAATTTGACGATTCCAGTTTCTAAAAATTCATAAAATTATGTTCTCTCTGTTTATAGATTTTATTTGGATGTTTGGACACTTTTTGCCTATTGTTTATTTGTGTATTGCTATTTGCACGCTTTACGAGTAGACGTTGAAGTGCTGGAAGGATTCGAAGGAGAAGTGTTGACTCAGGATCCAACCCAAGACCAAGAACAAGTACTTTTTGAAGGCAAGTTGTGTTTTGACCATGTTGATCCTATTTTGAAACCTATTTTGATTTAACCTATTGCATGCTAGTTCAATTAGAAAATACTTTATTTAAATATGGGGGATTAGATAAATACCAATTTGTCAGATGACACCTTGATTATTTAAATATGTGCCATGACCCTTGTCACCCTAGTTGTGGTTTACTAGTTGGACATTATTAAATTGCCAACATGGGAAATTAGACCGTTGTAGTATGTTGCTTAGACTCACTTTCGTGCTCACGACATGATTTTGGACAATCAAATGTTAATATTGACTTAATGATATATTGAACCTGTTTTGGAAAGGTATCATGTGATGTTGATGGCACGTGGTGCATGGTAATCAACCGGGGTTTGATAAATAGTTTTTCGACCGGGGCATGTGGCAAGAGTAATCGTGGGCCGGTTGTGGCACTGGGAATGTTGATTTGGTTCTTCGGGTAGTCTTGCCCTGGTCACCCTAAGGACTTCACCTTGCAAGCCTTTGAACTGGGTCTAACGTGCAACCACATGTCTGTAATGGGACGGACCTAGTTGATTAAGTTGCTAATAACGTACCTGTGGGACCTCAGGAGGTCAACTACACCCTTTGTGTAAGTTGTACGGGGGAGCGTACCGGGGCTGAGGCCAGGTACCCATCTAACGGTTGATTGGCCTAAACTTCGCCTTAGCTAAGGGAAGGGTTAGTGTGCAATAACCGGGGAGGACCACTTGTATTGTTAGAAGTTTCCGAAAGACTTTGTTACGGGAACTCGCCTTTGTGGTGTTTGACTGTATCTTGTGGGTAAAGTGCATAACCTCTGCAGAGTGTAGAATCTATTCGAATAGCCGTGTCCGCGGTATTGGACATCGCTCGGGAATTACAGTCAAGGGTTAGATTTTCTTGAAAATAACTTGGACCTGAAGGGTTGGGTTTGGTTTACAAATGACATTAATGTGGACTAGGATGGGAAATATGTTTATTAAACTCCTTGAAAAGTTATCTATGCTTTACTTGTTACTACTGCTTTCGAATCTACTTATGATACTTGTTAAATGTCAAGTTTCGCAAAAATACCTTGAGCCACTCCTTTGTATTAAGCCATGCATGTAGTATATTAGCTGCATTCTGTGCATGACTTGCTGAGTACCAAGTACTCACCCTTGCCACAATACAACACCAGTTGAAGAGGAGACTACACCAGCTTTGGAGGAGGAGCTCCACGTGGAACCGTCTACTTAGGGAGCGAGCCCAGTCAGTTTCCTGTGGTATACTGGATGGCGCCACGATGATATCATATTTTTCCGCTGCTACTATTTCTCTCTTAATAAGTTTCGCCCTGCGAGGCGTATATTTGTAACTTGACCATAAGGTCGAGTAACCAGTTTGACTATTTAATTAAAGTACTTTATTAGTATCGAGTGGTATGATTGTGATATTTACCGATGTTAAGACTGTGTGCACTAGCGCGTTCCTGGACTAGTGCTGAATACACAGAGGGTCCAGATTTGCAAATTCGGGGTCCCGACAGATGCCGTAACGTTCATACTCGTCGGCATGACGGCGTTGCTCCTCCTTTTCTCGGTCGCGGCGCCTGGCGTCGAGGTCGAAACGGAGATAGCGGTTGAGGCTGTGTCGCAAGTCGTCCCCGCGGGAAGAAATATAACGTCCCCGGTGGGGGGCTTCACGACCCGGCCGGCTGCTTGCCGTCTGGGTCCCAGCCGGAGCGCGTGACTGCGCCTTTGCCGGTTGGTCGGTCTGGGCCTGCTGGATCGCTGTCGCCATCACCATGGCCTTTACTTGGGCCACGATCGGGGTGGCTGGATTGCCAACCCCCAGCATGGGGTTCAGGGTATCCAGGAGTGTCTTGGAGGCGACGATATTCTGCTGCGGAGTATGGAAGACCGCTTGGTCCCCCATCTTGGCTTGCAGAATGTCTTTGTTGACGCCGCGGGCGCGGTCTCGTAGGGCACGCGCCCGCACGTCCAGCTCTGTTTTTCGGCCGCATTCCAAGTCGGCGGCGACCGATGTGTCGAGGCGTTGTTGCGAATCCGCCTGCGAGCCTTCGATCACGCAGACTCTGCGGAAATTCCAGCAGCTATCCAGGCTCTCTTCTGACTCGGCCGGTGAGCTGGGCGAGCCCGAAGGGGATAGCTCCAGGCGCTCGGAGGTGCCGAGTGATTTGGCAGTGAGAACGCCCACCATTCGGGGCTCAGCGCCCGTTGATCCGACTCCCTGGCGGGGCCGGGTCTTTAGTCCCCTACTCAATGCTTTTGAGCACGAGATAGGGGGACCTCCCGATCTGCGCGGAAGTCGTGACGATGGCTCGTGGGAGACCTCGCCGTGCTGGAACGCGGCCTCCTCAGAGAGGGAAAGATTCCCAAGGCTGTTGGCGATAAAGACCAGGCTTCCGAAGCGGAAAACCTGGCCTGAGGAGAAAACTGTGGAGACTCCGCTTGTCGCAGCCATCAAGCTCAATGAAGATCTTGACACAAGCCCCCTACCTGGTGCGCCAACTGTCGACGATCGGTCCCGCCGGCAATGAGATTTGTGATTCTAGGGGATTCGTGCGAGATCAGAGCAAGATGGTAACACAGGATGCGAGGGCGATCTTTTTAGACAGGTTCGGGCTCTCGCAGAGGAGATAATACCCTAGTCCTGTGTTCTTGGATATCTGGATGTGGTCTCCTCCTTTTCTTCTCCCTTTTTAGAGTTCTTCCCTCCCCTTTATATACTGGGGGAAGCGTACGTTACAAATGAGCGCCACCTGGCCCTGGACAGGGTGGCTTCATGAGTATGTGGTTTGTCTCTATCTGCCGAGCCCCACTACGTCCAGGGGGTTTGGTCGTTCCTTTCCCGACCCACGCCTGTCGATCTGCCAGGTTCTGGTGCCTATAGGCTCTGCCGGCGCCAGGTTGCAGGCTTTACTTTCGACGGGGTTGTCCTGACGCGGAGCAAAGCTTCGTCGAGGGGACAACCAACTGCCTTGGGGAAGAAGTCAGGCCATGGCTATTGAGAGGAGCCGCCCAGATCGTCCTCGAGTTGTTGGATGAACAGTTGCTCCCATCGGATTTAGATCCTACCAACAAATCACCGGAGGTGATCTCGGTGCTAACACCCAAGCCCAATCGAGACAACTCTAAGGACATCCAAGCAATTCGACAACCATCCCGGTATTCCCCCGGTATGCGATCCGAAACTCGTCCAGGATCCCCACATACCGGTTCCCAATGACATGTCAGCTCAATTTGCATAAAGGGGGCAACAAACTCGGAGACCCCACAACCAAATACGCGCGGAAGCAAAACTAACCAACTACCAGACAACCCGGCACAAAGACAAAACCCCACGACCACAACCCACAACAACAACAGCAAGGCACGAAGGCCGGCAAGGACAGGAATAGAACGCAAGTAGGCAACGACATACAATAGAAGTCTACTACAAAAGAAACAAGTGTCTGAAGCAATAGAAACATTGTTTGAGTTAACTATACAGCAAAAGAACCCACAACTAAAAGCTAGACCCAAAAGTAATTCTTCTCCGGAAGTGTTCTGCCAATAAACACTCCCGGACGTGTACGGCATCGGTAGCCTCTACTCAGTGCCCCGCCCGGTCACTAAGAGGCAGTATGGGCAGAACTCACACCCCGCTGGGTCCTCACGTGCAAAACCACAAAAGCAGAAGCCTGAGTACAGAAGGTACTCGCAAGTCTTACCCGTGATCCATATATGACCGACTCCAAAGGGTATGCATTTGGATATAGCAAGGAAGAAAACGAAGGTAACCTTTTGCCGAAAGGCTTATCATTTGTTGTTTAGTTACTTAAACTAATCAGCTCACAATTTTAATGCGGTTGTAACAGCACCTACCACTAGGTGAAGTTAACATTTAACAATCCACATCAATTAACCACATTCATTTCGAGTTCAAGCCCAATGACGAACTTCAGTTCAAGTTATTACTACGTTGAATGTGCAAGAACGAGCGTGCTCATATCCGAGAGCACCGCAATTCGAATCGCTTAATTAACCCTGCAGGGAAGCATTGACCGCACGACATGTGCCACGACGGAACCTCATGTCAACCCCCTCCCAGCCATACCAATTCGTTGAAGCGTCTTCATGCGGCCCAGAAACCTAGCACCCCCTCGAGTGGCCCCAAGCCCAACTTGGCGCTCGAGATCCGGCCTAAGCCCCGCCCTCAACCACGTCCAACCGCATGAGGTCACGGTCCATCGAACGGCATGCGATGAAAGAGCGGCTTACCGTACCATAATCGGGCATGCGATCAACCAATTTGTGCTCGATCAATGGGCAAACAACGGATCGGTCCTCAATCGACACGGGCGAGACTACCTCACTTGAGTCTCCTTACCCAAGCGATCCAACACTCTCGCCCGGTCACCATTCATATTTCCTTTACTACTCAAAAACATAATTATTTCTTTACGACACTTGAAAAGTGAATAAACTCAAGCGGGGGGAACCGTCCACCACTTGGCCCATACCCGACATCTAAGCAAACTAAGCATAGACGCAATATATTTACCCATATACTAGCTCCAAAGGAGGTGTTCAACAAGTATGAAGGGTTGTATGTGCAACAAATAGGATCTAGTACAATTTCCACAATTCAACTCCTAATACATAACTTAAGCATCCAATACGCAATTCATTCTCCAAAATACAAATATATATAAGGTGGAATATGCTTAGGTGCTTGCCTTGATCTTCTGCTCGTGGACTGACAGCGACTTGCCCCTCGGCAACTCCCTCGACCACGGCGGTATCACCCTCCGCGGTTTCGTTCTCTACACGAATATAATGCAACCATAAGATGCATGCAATGGAATGAAACAACTAGAATGAAAAACCCCCGGTGAAACGACGCAACCGGACAGACTAACACAATCTGGACAGACCAGGAGAACCCAGACAGTCCGGGTATTTTATCCGGACAGTCCGGCTTATCCGGACACTCTAGACATTTCGTTCGGACACTCCGGATTGCCTAGGACTTGGAAGATGGCGCAAGATGTGGAGGTTTTCCCAAGTCTTGCGACACCGCGGGGACCTGATCTACAGCTTTCCTACGCGTGGCAAGGCTGGAGAAGCTTCGAGCTAGCTCAAACCTCGAGAAAACGACACCCAACCATAAAACCCCTAGCCAATCCTAACCAACCCATAGTTCGGCATTACCACCACCCGATCTACCACACTAGTACCCACATTCACCAACCCAAGTCCCAAACCCAGCCCAAGAATCACCATACCTCAAAACCCTAGAACTCCAAAGTGCATCCCCAAACTCTCAAATCCAAACCTAAGTCCTAAACCCACCAGGAATGGCCCTAAAATCCAAGAATCCCACGAATCAACCCCCGGAAAAGACCTTACCACCAAGAAGACGGAGGGGAAGCAATGTCGGGGTCGAGGAAGGAGGATGCTGGCTTGAGGAGGAGTCCCCCGGGATGGAGAAGCCGTCGGGGAGGACACCGACCGGTGGGAGCTCGCCGGAGAGGAGCTAGGGTGGAGGAGAGAGCACGCACGGGTGGAGAACCAAAGTGGGGGAAAAAGAAATGAGGTGGGGAAGCCAAGAAACGGGACTTTTATTTCAACCCCCGATAAGTCCGGACATTCCGGACATTTAACCCGTAGACTCCGGGTTGGGGTCTTCGGTAGTCAACCCGGACACTCCGGAAAATTAGTCCAGATACTCCGGGTTGAGGTGCTCGGTCGGCCCAATCCGGATACTCCGGACAATTCATCCGGACATTCCGGGTTGTATCCGGACATTCCGGATGTTGATCCGGATACTCCGGATGTCCCAGAATTTTTGAAATTGAGGAATCTCGCCCCGATCTGAAACTATCCGCTTTGGCACTCCATGAAGGCACACGATCCGGGAGAGATACAACTCCGCATAATTCTTGGATCGATAAGCAGTGTGAACGGCTAGAAAATGTTTGGATTTGGTCAGCCGATCGACTATAACCCAGATCGAGTCATGACCTGTAGAAGTCAACGGCAGGCCGGTAACGAAATCCATACTAATGTCTTCCCACTTCCAGCTCGGAATGGGTAGCGGTTGAAGAGTACCAGCTGGCTTAAAGTGTTCGGCCTTCACCTGCTTGCAGACATCGCACTCAGACACATAACGAGCAATCTCACGCTTCATGCGAGTCCACCAAAATTGTCGCTTTAGGTCTTGGTACATTTTGTTGCCGCCCGTATGGATTGTGAGCAAGGAGTTGTGGGCCTCATCAAGGATCTCCCGTTTCAACTCTTGGTCATCCGGGACAACTATGCGCTGGCCGAACCACAAGGTTCCTTGATCATCTAAATGGAAGTCAGGAGCTTGACCGGAACTCAAGCTACTGCAAATGTGGTTAACACCCACATCTCTGCCTTGTGCCTCCCTTATCCGATCCATCAATGTGGATTTCAACTCCACATTAGTGAGGAAACCTTCTTCCACCATTTCCAAGTTAAGCTTCTGGAACTCGGCACAAAGGGTGGCACTCCAAGGTTGAAGAGTGAGGCAATTGCATCGAGCCTTGCGACTCAACGCGTCAGCCACCACATTGGCCTTCCCAGGGTGGTAATGGACTTCTAAATTGTAGTCCTTGATCAATTCAAGCCACCGTCTTTGCCTCATATTCAAATCTGCCTGAGTGAAGATGTACTTGAGGCTTTTGTGACCGGTATAGATGTTGCACTTGTTCCCCAGGAGATAGTGGCGCCAAATCTTCAAAGCATGGACCACGGCTGCAAGCTCCAAATCATGGGTCGGGTAGTGCTCTTCATGACTCTTTAGTTGCCGAGACGCGTAAGCGACAACCCGACTGTCCTGCATAAGCACACAGCCGAGTCCAATGCCAGAGGCATCGCAATACACATCAAACGGCTTGTGGATATCCGGTTGCGTAAGAACAAGAGCTGTAGTGAGGCGTTGTTTCAAAGTTTGAAATGCCCGCTCACAGCCCACTGACCATTTGAATTTAGTGCCCTTCTTCAGTAACTCAGTCATGGGCTTGGCTACCTTAGAGAAGTCCTGGATGAAACGACGATAATAGCCACCAAATTTCAAGGAAATCGCGACCAGGATGTAATTGGGCTGTTCCCATTTGAGAACATCCTGCACCTTGCTTGGGTCAACGGCTACACCTTGCTCGGAAAGAACATGCCCCAGGAAAGATACCTCCTTCAGCCAGAACTCGCACTTGCTGAACTTCGCATACAAGCGGTGTTCCCGAAGTCTCCCGAGAACGACGCGAAGGTGCTTGGCATGATCTTCCTCGTTGGCTGAATAAATGAGGATGTCATCGATGAACATGACGACAAAGGAATCCAGCTCCTCCATGAAAATGGAGTTCATGAGGTACATGAAATATGCCGGCACGTTCGTCAAACCGAACGACATAACGGTGTACTCATACAACCCGTATCGGGTGGAGAAAGCTGTCTTCGGAATATCCTCAGCCCGGATCTTAATCTGATGGTACCCGAGCCTCTGGTCAATCTTGGAGAACACCCGTGCACCAGCAAGCTGATCGAACAGGATATCAATCCGGGGCAGAGGGTACTTGTTCTTAATAGTGACAGCATTCAAGGGACGATAATCCACGCAGAGGCGAAGTGAACCGTCCTTCTTGGTCACGAACAGAGCTGAGCAGCCCCAAGGCGAGGAGCTCGGGCGAATAAAGCCCTTATCCATCAACTCCTTCAGCTGCTTCTTCAACTCAGCTAATTCATTAGGTGGCATCTGGTATGGCTGCTTGCATATTGGAGCAGCACCGGGCTGAAGCTCCACCACGAATTCGATGTCCCATTCCGGTGGCATCCCTAGCAGTTCCGCTGGGAACACATTGGGGTACCCTGACACCACAGGAACAGCCTCAATTTCTCCCATATCGACACCATTCAGGGAGCAAAGGGTGGCCCTGCCCTCGTCAAGAAGTAACGTCAGCCAGCCGCCCTTCGGTCCCTTAAGCGAGATGGTGCGGCGAGAACAATCAAGGATGGCTTGTTGTCGCGTTAGCCAGTTCATACCTAGGATGACATCCATTCCCCGAAGGTCAAGGAGCAACAAATTGGCAACGGAGGAAACCCCTTGAACTAGCACCAACGCCTTCTGAACTACTTGATCTACCACAAACCTTGACCCCGGCGCCTCAATAAGAAATGGAGTGGCGCTGCTACTCACGCTCATCTGATGGTGCATGGCAAACTCCTTACGAATGAAAGAATGAGATGCCCCCGAGTCAAACAATACTTTGGCAGAATGCCCATTAATGCATAACATACCCGTCAGCACGGTGTTATCCTCTGGAATCTCCTCGGCACCGACGTAGTTGACTCGGCCACGGGCTGGCGCTGGAAGTGGAGGTGGTGCTGTCGCAACTGGAAGCCGTGGGGCGTTGGAGTTGTTGCCCCGCCTTGGAAATGGGCAGTCGCGGATGAAGTGCCCCGCACGCCCGCAGTTGTAGCATGGGCCCGGTCCAGAGCCTGTCACCACTCGCACTCCGGGCTGTGGCTGTGGAGCTCGAGGAGCAGCAACAGGAGGACGAGCCACTCCAGCCGGTAGGGAAGGCATAGAAACAGGGGGCCTCGGTGGTGGAAGAGTAACTCAAGCCCGCTGTGAGCTGCCACCAGCTGAGTACTGAACTGACCTCTTCCGCTTCTTCTCATCTTGATGGTTTTTCATCTTATGCTCCACAGTAATCGCCCGACTCACCAAGGCATTGAAGTCGGCGAAGTCACAGACTGAGAGCTTATCCTGCATCTTCGCCGTCAGTACACTCATAAAGTGATCCTGCTTCTTCTGATAAGTGTCGACTTCCTCCGGGGCATACTGAGCCAAGTAATTGAACTCTCGGGAGTAGTCCATCACTGACTTGCTCAACTGCTTGAGGGCAAGAAACTGCTGCTTCTTGATATCCATGAGTCCCTTCGGGATGTGGTACGCCCGAAAGGCCTCACGGAACTCCGCCCAGGTCACCTGATGACCGGCTGGCTGCATCACCAGAAAATTGGCCCACCACGCACCAGCAGGACCTTGAAGCTGCTGCGCTGCGAAAGGCGCCTTCTGGAGATCCTCACAATTGATGAGCGCAAACTTCTGCTCCATGGTGCGTAGCCAATCGTCAGCCTCCAACGGATCACTTGCCCTGGAGAACGTCGGCGGCTGAGTGTGCAGAAAGTCTAGGTAGCCGTTGGGTCGGCCTCGCCCCTCACCGCGGCCACTCGGAGCAGCCTGATTCTGAACAAGCATCTCCAGAATGCGGTTGGTGGTCTGCTAGTTCTGCTCCGACCGCATCAGAACATCCAACAGGTTGGGAGGAGGAGGCGGATTGCCATGGTCGGGCTGCGATCGCCCAGCGCCATCATCACCTCCCATACCACCGCGGGTCCTCATTCTGTCGTCAACCAAAGTCAGACAACAAGAGTCAGACCCACATGGAAAGGATAGGTTATAACTCAACTAAACCCGCAAACTACCCCCAAGTCAGACTGTAGCACTCCGCACTAGAGTCCAACGAGTCTAACACACCCAAAAACCAACTCATGATGCAAGACGGCATGGCACATGTATGATATGACATGAAATGCACGATTTCCAATGTAACCCACACTTACTATTTATACACATAGGGCGGGGTATAGGTACTAACTTCTACCTAATGCATTATGACAATCCTAATCAATTCCTTAAGTGGCCGTCGAATTTCGGGTTCGTCTTCATGCACCTTGCTCTGATACCAGCCTTGAGAGGAGCCGCCCAGATCGTCCTCGAGTTGTTGGATGAACAGTTGCTCCCATCGGATTTGGATCCTAGCAACAAATCACCGAAGGTGATCTCGGTGCTAACACCCAAGCCCAATCGAGACAACTCTAAGGACATCCAAGCAATTCGACAACCATCCCGGTATTCCCCCGGTATGCGATCCGAAACTCGCCCAGGATCCCCACATACCGGTTCCCAATGACATGTCAGCTCAATTTGCATAAAGGAGGCAATGAACTCGGAGACCCCACAACCAGATACGCGCGGAAGCAAAACTAACCAACTACCAGACAACCCGGCACAAAGACAAAACCCCACGACCACAACCCACAACAACAACAGCAAGGCACGAAGGCCGGCAAGGACAGGAATAGAACGCAAGTAGGCAACGACATACAATAGAAGTCTACTACAAAAGAAACAAGTGTCTGAAGCAATAGAAACATTGTTTGAGTTAACTATACAGCAAAAGAACCCACAACTAAAAGCTAGACCCAAAAGTAATTCTTCTCCGGAAGTGTTCTGCCACTAAACACTCCCGGGCTAGTACGGCAGTGGTAGCCTCTACTCAGTGCCCCGCCCGGTCACTAAGAGGCAGTATGGACAGAACTCACACCCCGCTGGGTCCTCACGTGCAAAACCACAAAAGCAGAAGCATGAGTACAGAAGGTACTCGCATGTCTTACCCGTGATCCATATATGACCGACTCCAAAGGGTATGCATTTGGATATAGCAAGGAAGAAAACGAAGGTAACCTTTTGCCAAAAGGCTTATCATTTGTTGTTTAGTTACTTAAACTAATCAGCTCACAATTTTAATGCGGTTGTAACAGCACCTACCACTAGGTGAAGTTAACATTTAACAATCCACATCAATTAACCACATTCATTTCGAGCTCAAGCCCAACGGCGAACTTCAGTTCAAGTTATTACTACATTGAATGTGCAAGAACGAGCGTGCTCATATCCGAGAGCGCGGCAATTCGAATTGCTTAATTAACCCTGCAGGGAAGCATTGACTGCATGACATGTGCCACGACGGAACCTCATGTCAACCCCCTCCCAGCCATACCAATTCGTTGAAGCGTCTTCATGCGGCCCGGAAACCTAGCACCCCCTCGAGCGGCCCCAAGCCCAGCTTGGCGCTCGAGAGCCGGCCTAAGCCCCGCCCTCAACCACGTCCAACCGCATGAGGTCACGGTCCATCGAACGGCATGCGATGAAAGAGCGGCTTACCGTACCATAATCGGGCATGCGATCAACCAATTTGTGCTCGATCAATGGGCAAACAACGGATCGGTCCTCAATCGACACGGGCGAGACTACCTCACTTGGGTCTCCTTACCCAAGCGATCCAACACTCTCGCCCGGTCACCATTCATATTTCCTTTACTACTCAAAAACATAATTATTTCTTTACGACACTTGAAAAGTGAATAAACTCAAGCGGGGGGAACCGTCCACCACTTGGCCCATACCCGACATCTAAGCAAACTAAGCATAGACGCAGTATATTTACCCATATACTAGCTCCAAAGGAGGTGTTCAACAAGTATGAAGGGTTGTATGTGCAACAAATAGGATCTAGTACAATTTCCACAATTCAACTCCTAATGCATAACTTAAGCATCCAATACGCAATTCATTCTCCAAAATACAAATATATATAAGGTGGAATATGCTTAGGTGCTTGCCTTGATCTTCTGCTCGCGGACTGACAGCGACTTGCCCCTCGTCAACTCCCTCGACCACGGTGGTATCACCCTCCGCGGTTTCGTTCTCTACATGAATATAATGCAACCATAAGATGCATGCAATGGAATGAAACAACTAGAATGAAAAACCCCGATGAAACGACGCAACAGGATATACTAACACAATCCGGACAGACCAGGAGAACTCGGACAGTCCGGGTATTTTATCCGGACAGTCCGGCTTATCCGGACACTCCAGACATTTCGTCCGGACACTCCGGATTGCCCAGGACTTGGAAGATGGCGTGAGATGTGGAGGTTTTCACAAGTCTTGCGACACCGCAGGGACCCGATCTACGGCTTTCCTACACGTGGCAAGGCCGGAGAAGCTTCGAGCTAGCTCAAACCTCGAGAAAACGACACCCAACCATAAAACCCCTAGCCAATCCCAACCAACCCATAGTTCGGCATTACCACCACCCGATCTACCACACTAGTACCCACATTCACCAACCCAAGTCCCAAACCCTGCCCAAGAATACCATACCTCAAAACCCTAGAACTCCAAAGTTCATCCCCAAACTCTCAAATCCAAACTTAAGTCCTAAACCCACCAGGAATGGCCCTAAAATCCAAGAAACCCACGAATCAACCCCCGGAAAAGACCTTACCACCAAGAAGACGGAGGGGAAGCAATGTCGAGGTCGGGGAAGGAGGACGCTGGCTTGAGGAGGAGTCCCCCGGGATGGAGAAGCCGCCGGGGAGGACACCAACCGGTGGGAGCTTGCCAGAGAGGAGCTAGGGTGGAGGAGAGAGCACGCACGGGTGGAGAACCAAAGTGGGGGAAAAAGAAATGAGGTGGGGAAGCCAAGAAACGGGACTTTTATTTCAACCCTTGGTAAGTCCGGACATTCTGGACATTTAACCCGGAGACTCTGGGTTGGGGTCTTCGGTAGTCAACCCGGGCACTCCGGAAAATTAGTCCGGATACTCCGGGTTGAGGTGCTCGGTCGGCCCAATCCGTATACTCCGGACAATTCATCCGGACATTCCGGGTTGTATCCGGACATTCCGGATGTTGATCCGGATACTCCGGATGTCCCAGAATTTTTGAAATTGAGGACCTTGACAGCTATGGGCTCTTCGTAGTACTTCTAGGCTCTGGGCCTACTGCACCGTCCTCGGCCCAATCAGGCATAGGCTCCTCTTGCGGGACCCCCGCCTCGGGCATCCCACACCGGGGTTTTAACCCGGATACTCCGGGGTTTCATCCGGATGGTCCGAACTTTCATTTGGACATTCCGGATGTGTTAGGCAAAACCGGAAAATGTGACAGAGAGACCCAACCCGGATACTCCGGGGTTTCAACGCGGATAGTCCGAATAACCCGATACTCTGGATGTATAACTCGGATACTTCGGGTTAGTCAACACTAGGGTACCGAGAAGATCAACCCGGATACTCCGGGTTATAACCCGGATACTCCAGATGTAAATGGATAAAATGCTTCTCATATGCATGCTAGGATTAGGAATGTAATCATGATGCATTTCATGCATGATTGTGCATGATCTCGTGTTGTTTATTGTTGGTTTCTTGATTGGTGTTCCTTTGGAATTGGATTTCTCGTTAGGTGTCGACGCTTCAGAGGACAACCCGGAGTACGACTACGTCTATCACTTCAAGAGCGAGCAGTAAGGCACTACTTTACTCCTTGAACATGATTGCTCCTACTAATTGCAACTACACTTTCAAGTTATTTTTCGAATTGCATGCCTACTTTCAATTATATCTTTGTTGGGGTAGAATGCTTAGTTATTACCATGTTGACATGTTATCTTCTTACCATGTTCCTTTCGTATACCATTGTCGCCCTAGGTGGTTGGTTTATTATTATGTATGGGTTCGTACGATTTGCTTAGCCATGCTTAGAACCTCGTTAGGAACCGCTATAGATGGACATAGTTCATCGGTCGCAAAGATCAAATGATTATGATGATGATGGTTCAATCGTGGTTATTGTGTAGCGAGGTTGGTTAATGACCTTAAGGATTGAATCCTGGTGACATCTCTTTAAGTAACTATCATGCGAACCACACGCCGTTTATGGGACCGGCTTAGCCAAGTACTTGTGTATGACTAGGGCATTTAAACCACGTGCACTCGGAATTCTTTGAGCTTTGTAGAGTGTCAAGGAATGTCTGCGGGAATTCCTCGAACTTTGTGGAGTGTCGGGAATATCCTTCGAAACCCCTTGAACTTTGTAGAGTTAGGGATGTTCAATAACGGGTGTACTCCTTGATCCACATACATAGAGCACTAGGCATGTGGGATCAAGGGTCACAGTCACCTGGGTGGTTAAGATACACTACCATGCATACTGGAAAATGGATTTGTCACGTTCACCTCGGCCGGCACATCAAAGGAATTGTGCTTATAGCTTGGCTTACGAGTGTGGCGTGTCGTGTGGGTACAGTCGTACCTCTGCAGAGTTTAAACTATTCGAATAGCCGCGTCCATGGTTAAGGACGATCACTTAAGTTATCAGTCACTGGGCGAGAGTTAAGGACCAGGAAAGAATGGATGGTTTCGGAAACCAAGTCTCATGAGTATTGGAGTAATCATGAGGATAACTTCGTGAGTATTAGAGTACTCGTGGAAGGAACTTCACGGATATTGGAGTATATGTGGGTGTAAGCAAACATGAGCATTGGACTCATGGTTCGGAGAATGCTTGAAGGCATGAGATGAAGATGTTTATGATGATGTTATACTATGTATTAGACTTGTAAATGTTTATCAAATAGCAGTTTCAATCTATACGCGTCTATGTTTTTACCCCAAATTTTGCTTTATGCTGAAATTAACCTTGTGCCTTTCTTGTGATGTAGCCACCACATGTAGCTAGAACTCAGCATACAACTTATATTATTGTGCGAGTACACTCTTTGTACTCAAACAGATTGTACACTTGCTGCAGGTGAGGATGAGGCCCTGCCCAGAGACCTTTATCGGGCACATTTCGATGATGCTAACGCTTAGGGGCACGTTCCTAATTCCAGTCTGTTGCCTGCGGGCTATAGCACACTACACTGGACTCTTTTGTTGTCTATGTTATGTTTCCGCTGCTAGTTTATGTAATAACTTTAAATATGTCGTTTTGGACAGCAGTCCTGCTTTTGTATGTAAATATGCTTATGCTTCCGTTAATCGGGGTATGTGTTGTGATACGAACTGTTATGCATTGTTGCGCATGTTGGTGAACTTTCCTAGGACCAACACAGGCATATATGCGGGCCGCTCGAGACCCCCTTGATTTACTTGGGCTGTGCGGTGCTACCGAGTGAATCAATGGAATCCCGAGGATGGGTCCCCATAGGCTTGGTATCAAAGCTCTATACTGACTGCAGGTTAGAACGTAGCATGGTCGACTGGCTTAGAAGTTGTTTTGAGTCAAAACTATTTTGCTTATCGAATAACTTTTGAACTGATAGCATGTGTCATTCCTTTATTCCTTAACCATCTTAGTTCTATGCCTCATCTTTAAGTTCATTTGATTTAGCAAAAAAAAATTCTGACTCATCTTCTCTTGTCCAAAATTCTAGATGAACCACGGTCCTTTGGTCATGGTTACCCGCGCTGAGGATGTGGACGGTTTTCCTTCCCTCCTCAGGGACATGCTTTGGAGGGCCAACTTCACCTATGCACCCGAGTACGCAGTGTATGGGCGGGCTTTGGGACCTGGATTGAAAACCTACACTGCCACGGTCCACATCATCGCCCGAATGATGCCGATGAGCATTCCCCATCACTTCCAAGCACAAGGGACATCCATTGGGATGGCAATCCAAGAGGTGGCATACGTTGCCATGTGTCATCTTCGTCATGATCTGCGGGAGCTGCTTGAGCCTCCGTTTCTTTACTTCCCACAGCGAGGACCAGCGGAAACCTACAACTACATTGTGGAGGTTGAACTGGGAGAAGACCGATCTGTCCGTCAGTTAACGAGCTTGGTCAGTACTTTGGACCGGGCTCATCGTTGTGTGGTTCACGAGTTATGGGAGACTCGTGCCCGTCTTCGCGCCGCCCAGGGGCATCTTCATTAATTTTTGCAGACTGGTCTCGTGCCACGGAATGTGGTGTACTGTAATAGCCCCAAATTAAATTACGAGTAATTTGTGCATGGCATGCTCATATCATTCACATTAGTGGCATAATTAACACTTAATTAAGGTTTTATAAATGTTAACATAAAATTAGTTAAACGAGTATGAATTTATAATGTCCATGACACCTTTAAAAGTTGCTACCCATTTATACCCAAACTTCATCCACCTTAGTCACTGACAAGTGGACCCAAATGTAAGTGAGAGAATAAAATTCTGCACACCTAACCTACTTTTTCCACCTTACCTACTCCATACCCACTCCCTTACCTCTCTATGACGTGTGGGACCTAGCCCCACATGTAAGCAATGGTTGGGCAGCCATATAAAAGGGTTCCTCCCCCTTAGTTTCTCCTTCAGACCCCCATTTTCAGCTCACCTCATTTCTGAAAATAGCAAAGGAGGAGAGCAAGCACCCCCATTCACCCTTCCATTCATCCCCACAAAAACCATCCAAGGATTTAGCTTGAGCTTGTGCATGCTACACCATTGGATTCTCCTCATCAAGAGCTTCAATTCCATCCAAATGGATTGTTGATGCATCAAGTATTGGGTGAGTTCCAATCCATTCTTTACTCATCCATTTTCTAAAATTTTGGTGGCATTGAGCTCATTCCATTTCTCTCCATGAAAATCATCTCCAAGTTGAGAATCGGATCGTGCATGTTGCGTTGCAAGCTTGAGGAGGAGAAGTTGACACTACTACAAGCTTAAGAAGAGAAGGCATTGCTTCCTCAAGCACAGAGAAGGAGTCGATACCGGGAGAACCAACGAAGATCACAACCTCAACGCCATTCCTCATCCCATCGACGAACCAGACTTCCCCTAAGTACAAGGACAACCTAGAAGTGGTAAGGCTATACCCAAGTTATCGTTTTTGAAATATAGGAGCACATGCACCCATACTTATTTTCGGACAGTGCAGTCAACCCGGATACTCCGGGGTTTTAGTCCGGATACTCCGGATTTGTTAGTGCATACGAGTAAACTGGGACCGAGCAACCCGGTCCGGAGGGTCCGGGAAGTTATTCAGACACTTCGAACGGGTTGGAAACATTGAAACCGAGAATGCCAACCCCGACACTCCGGGTCTTGTCCGGACACTCCGGACGTGTCAGGCGAAACCAGAAAAAGTAACAGAGCGACCCAACCCGGATACTCCGGGTATTTAACCCGGATAGTCCGGTATACCGGGATACTCCGGGTTAGTCAGCAATAGGGTACCGAGAGGATCAACCCGGACACTCCGGGTTAGAACCCGGATACTCCGAACATCTACGGATAAAGTGTTTCTCACATGCATGCTAGGATTAGAGATGTAATTACGATGCATTTCATGCATGATTGTGCATATTCTCGTATTGTTTATTGTTGGTTTCTTGATTGGTGTTCCCTTGGAATTGGATTTCTCGTTAGGTGTCGACGCTTGGGAGGACAACCCGGAGTACGACTACGCCTACGACGTCAAGAGCGAGCAGCAAGGCACTACTTTACTCCTTGAACATGATTGCTCCTACTAATTGCAATTATGCTTTGAAGTTATTTTACAAATTGCATGCCTACTTTCAATTATATCTATGTTGGGCTAGAATGCTTAGTTACTACCTTGTTGACATGTTATCTTTTTACCCTGTTCCTTCGTATACCATTGTCGCCCTAGGTGGTTGGTTTATTATTATGTATGGGTTCGTACGATTTGCTTAGCCATGCATAGAACATCGTTAGGAACCGCGATAGATGGACTTAGTCCATCGGTCGCGATGATCAAAGATGATTATGATAATGATGGTTCAATTATGGTTATTGTGTAGCAATGTTGGTTAAGGATCTTAAGGATCAAATCCTGGTGACGTCTCTTTAAGTAACTATCGTGCGAACCACACGCCATTTATGGGATCGGCTTAGCCAAGTACTTGTGTATGACTAGGGCATTTAAACCACGTGCACTCGGAATTCCTTGAGCTTTGTAGAGTGTCAAGGAATGTCTGCGGGAATTCCTCGAACTTTGTGGAGTGTCGGGAATATCCTTCAAAATCCCTCGAACTTTGTGGAGTTAGGGATGTTCAATAACGGGTGTACTCCTTGGTCCACACACACGGAGCACTGAGCACGCGGGATCAAGGGTCACAGTCACCCGGGTGGTTTAAATACACTACCATGCATACTGGAAAATGGATTTGTCACGTTCATCTTGGCCGGCACATCAAAGGAATTGTGCTCATAGCTTGGCTTACGAGTGTGGCGTGTCGTGTGGGTAAAGTCGTACCTCTGCAGAGTATAAACTATTCGAATAGCCGCGTCCATGGCCAAGGACAATCACTTAAGTTGTCAGTCACTGTGCGAGTGTTAAGGATCGGGTAAGAATGGATGGTTTGGGAAACCAAGCCGCATGAGTATTGGAGTACTCATGAGGAGAACTTCGCGAGTATTGGAGTACTCGTGGAAGGAGCTTCACGGGTATTGGATTATCCGTGGGCGTAAGCGAACACGAGCGTCGAACTCATGGTTCGGAGAATGCTTGAAGGCATGAGATGAAGATGATTATGATGATGTTATATTATGTATTAGTCTTTGTAAATGTTTAGCAAACAGCAGTTTCTGTGACACTACGGAATGCCGAGACTTTATAAAATGTGAAATTAGAGATTGTGGCATTACAAAATGTGAATGTTGAGGTCAAAAACATTATAAAATGTGGAATTTAGGTTAAAACCCTACGGTATGAGGTTTATTTGCGTTTCTGGGCCGTTTTCGGGGGAGTTTGGGCCTAGGGGAAAGGGTCGTGGACCTTGGTGGGGGAGAGTTTGAGTCCTTTTAGGAGTAGGAGACCAGTTTGGACTGGTAAATAGAGCCCCCCTGCCCTTGCCCTGCGCCCCCACCCCCTTTGGTGCGCCCCCTCCCTCTCCTCCATGCCCTAGCCGCCACCCCCCACCTCCCCCTCTCCCTTGCATGCACCCCCACCTCCCCCTTGCTCCCCATTGCGCCACCACCCCTCTCCTCACCTCTCCACCTCCCTTGCTGCCCCTAGGGGAGTTCTCCACCTCACCAACCCGAAGATCCATCCATTGGAGCGCTCCGCGACGAGGAGATCTGGTGGATTTGGAGCGAGGAAGGAGATCGCACGAACCGGGAGGAGATCCATTGGGTTTTCATGCGTCGGGCAAAGGTATGGCCATGGGAATCCTTGGGGTTGGTCTAGGATCTATTCTAAGGATTATTATCATGTTTTTAGATCAATTGGTGGTGCTGGAATTGAGTATATTAGATTAGATCTAGAAGTTGCCACGTTCTCTGTTTCGGGCAGCACAAGCAGTCGACCTAGGGTTTGGGTTTTCGTCAATTTAGATTCGGAATTTGGTCGTACGGCTCTTGAAGAAGTTGTAGGTAACTTCAATACCTTTCAGCGGGTATAAAGAACTATAAATTCCGCCCAACCGTTTGAAAGTTATGCTTGTTTTACCGAACGTATTAAAATCTGTGATGTGATTGGAACACATCACGGTATTTTGTAGATTAAACAACTTTAGATTCCGAATCAGTCTTTCCCTATAGTTAGAAAAAGTTGGTAAATTTCCTAAGCTACGCGAGGATGTACTCGTTTATTCGATTCGGAGTCTTAGAACTCAAGTTGTGCCTTTTGGAAGGCTGCTGTCCCGACGGGACAGAACCTGTGTTTTTGGGTTTAGTGAGTAGTTTGCGATGTCAGGGTAGAAGAGGGATTGGTTACTGTTTTGTGGACATGATTGTGAGTGTGTGGTACTCATGTGCAGGTGGTGTGACCCCGGGAGTGCTTTCTACTTCTCGCCAATCCGTTGCCCGTGGTTGAGGCAAGTGTATTGTAATGGATAGCGGTTTGTAGGTTGCTAGTTGAGACTAGATGAAATTGATTATATGATATGATCACTTGCCATGCTTTAATGATTGCCAATGATATGATGAGTATGCTTATTATGTTATGATGCCATGTGTTAATGTACAAGTTAGTTATGATGTTGGCATATTTGCATACATAGCATGTTACATGGCCCGGGCGGTGAGAAAGTCATAACTAGTCCAGGGAAGGTTGGTGAGAAAGTTATGACTATTCCAAAGAGCCAATGAGTAAGTCCTACATCGTGATTCCATCCATCGCGGTGTTTGGAAGCGAGGAGTAGGCACCCTCCATCTTCGGGATGGAAGGGGGGAGAGGGTGCACACCGACCGGTGTGTACTCAACCATACCGGTATGATTTTCCAAGGAGACATGAGCATCGCATCGCATTGCATACATAATGGTGATGATATTTATATGTGATCATGAATGAGATGAAAGACATGATATGAGTTGTTGTAGCCATGTAATTGTTTTTGTGTTCCATTGCAATATGCTTGCTGAGTGTTGAACTCACGCTTGTGCTTTTTTGTTGTTTTAGGTACCATGAGATCGGCATGCGGGGAAGGGAATTAGTCACACTTCTACACGTATCGTCACTCAATTATTCCCATAGTCACTCAATGGGGTCTTGATAATAAATTAAGTGTGATGCATATGGATTTATGGTTTAGTTTTGCAATATGAGAGTCTTATTGTTCGTTTGGCTCATGGAGACATTTAATGCTTGGGATTAGACTTATATTGCTGTCATGCCTATAATTATTGCTATCTTAGATGCCTCTTATATTGCCATGCTGTTTATGTTCCTTCAATTCATGTTAAAACAAAGGAGATGCTGCCGAAATTTTCGGTATTAGCATTTGCTCCTTTGCTGTAATTTACTTGTAATTGTGGTATTTAGAGGTTGCTTAGTCTATGTTTGGTAGCATTCGGGCATATTAAATGCCGGGGTGTTACAGTTTCAATCTATACGTGTCTATGTTTTTACTCCAAATATCGCTTTATGCTGAAATTAACCTAGTGCCTTTCTTGTGATGTAGCCACCACATGTAGTTAGAACTCAGCATACAACTTATATTTGTGATGCCCTAGAATTTGAGAGCAATCCTAGGGTTTTCTTTCTTAATTGTTCCGGAAAGAAAGAGGGTTTTGTCGGGGAATGAAACAATTGAAGAATATGCGGCAATTTAATATTGAAAATTGGAGTTTTGGGCTAGTTTCCGCTGGGCTGAGGCAACCTGGGCCTGGGCCGGGAATTCCTTTTTCCCCCTCTCCTCCCCATGCCTTGGTGGGCCGGCCCACCTTCCCCTTTAAGTGGTGCCCCCTTCCCCCAAACCCTAAGGCGCCTCCCGTCCTTCCCCTAGCAGCCACACCCTCCTCTTCCTCCCTGCGTGGTGGCTCAAGATCCACCGCCAAACGCCGAAGGAGAAAACGAGAAGAGGATCCGTGGAGGCGAGGAGGACGAACAGATTTCCGTTACGGGGATCGTCGCGCGTTCTTCGTGGGTTCGCAAGGGGGAACTCAAGGTAAAATTCCCAATCTTTTACCTCTGTTCTACCTAGGGATTAGGAGTGTATTAGATCTGGTGGTGAGTGGTTTGGATGGATCTTGATGGGGGAGAAGGGTAGATGTTCACGTGGTGCTGTTTTTGGAAGGGAAGATTGTGCAGCGCGGATTGTTTCGCGTTTTACGTGGCATAGATGATTTTTCCTGCAAAAACCTATAACTAGAAAGTTGTAGATAACGTCGATACCTAGCTTCTGTAATTTTTTCAGAATTTTTGGGGCGTCGATCTGAGAGTTATCGCTGTTGGAAGATCACGAACAGAATCTGGAAACAGATTTCGTCCACTGTGTTGGACGGTTGTTTAGGCATATTTAACAGTGGAATTGAAATTTGTGACCTTCATGAAAGTTGTAGATCTCGTCAATATATAGCTACTGTAAATTTTTTGTATTTTTATGAACAGTAGAAAAAAAGATACGAAATTGGGAAGAGAGGGTGCTGTTGTTCGATTCGGACAGATCGGGGTTTTTGGCGTTTAAATGGGATCGGGGAGTAGGAAGCGTGTGTTTGAATTGTGTGATGAATTGTGCTGTCGAATTTTTTCTTGTACAACAGTTGAGATTTATGGGGTGTTACAGTTGGTATCAGAGCGGGCTGTAGGTCCCTGGAATGTGTATTTAGTGTCATACTATAGGTTCAACCTAAAATATGAAGTGGGATAATCTAGAAACATGGCTTAGGTTTTACTTAAAACTTTGCCATAGGATAGCAACATTAAAACTTGTGTAAGTGGAATAATTAATTTAAAACTTGACACACTCTGTTGCACAGTAGGAATGGGTATGGGTACCGTTGCTTTACGCTTAAATGTTGTATTTAAGCTTTGATGTTGAATGTTATATTTGGTAATATATGTTGCTATGTTTATGAAAGAATTGATTGTGTTGATACATTTGAGATTATGTGGGTTGTGGTGCCGAAAGGGTTTCGGTCACCTTCTGTTGTTTGTAGTAATGATGGGTTTGACGGTGTGGCCGGTTAGTGCCATCACCGATGGACTTTTAACCTCCTGTTGGGAGAGTGCTTATCCTTTCTGTCGTAGATTGGGTAGTTGGTTGGAGTCGAGTAGTAGAGTTGTGGATTGACCCTCCGAATTTCCTTTGCCGTTTTGACGAACGGTTTTGGTTGGTTTTTGATTGGTTGAAATAAAAGAAAAAGTGTTCGGTTTTGGATACTCACCGATAGTTCTTTTGGTGGTTTTGGTTTTGTCTTCTTTGGTTGAAGACAAAAGAAGAATTTAGGTATGCGCCTCTTTTGTTCGCCTTGCCGCCTTTGACGCCCGATTTGTTGTTTGCCTTATAGAGAAACTTATAGATTGATTCTTGGGTTACCATTCTCCAATTTGAAAAGAAGTTATTGAAGTTTCGATGAAAAATCTAAGTCGCATGGATTTAGGTGTCAAGGTTTTGGCGAAAAGGATGTGGTTGATCGGTTGCTTTACGGAGAAAGTTTTCAATTTATTCTTGTGTTTGTCTTTCTCCGAGGTTTAAAAGAGTTATTGCGGTGTTGTGCCAGACCTTGTTGTCGGGGCCTAAGTGGTGTTTGATCGCAATGATGACTTGCTTGGGAATTCATCTTTGAAAAACCGTTTGTTCCGTGAAAGTTTGAAGTTTGGGGTTATGGCCTTATCTCAAAAAAAGATTTGGTTAATCGCTTGGTTTTCCCTCTTGCAACCATCTTCCTTCGCGGAAGTTGTTGATCTCGAGAGTTGTGGAGTAGTTGCGTGTCGGCAATTGGGAATTTAAGAGTTGACTTCTCTTGTGATTTGTGGTTGAGCTTTCCTAAGGAAAGGTGTTTTGGGTGTTGTTCTTTTCGGAGCAATTTTGGTTTCCTTAAGAGTTGGGTGCGTGATTCACGCGGATGTTTAAGAAGTTAAGTGTATGACGAAGTTAGAGTTTTCGGATGATATGAGCTAGTGGTTCGGTTAAAGCGAATTTGTTGTTTGTTTAAAGATAAACTAAAATATTGTGTTGATAAGAGATGATTAAACGAGACGTCAGGTGATCCAAAGTGAAAGTTGATTAGTGGTGTGTGCAAAGTGATGCGGGTTATGGAATCTAATGGATGTTTGAGATTAGTTAGCATAGAATGTCTCGGTTGATGAACTTGTTATAGCAAGAAGATGGTGTGAAATTCTGCCTATTGTAGCTGGTGGGTCAGTTAATATTGTGGGTCGACAATATGACTTAAAATACGTGTAATCAATTAATGAGGATATATGGAATGATTGTAGGAAATGTTTAATTATTCTTGATAGATGTCTGTCTGGGATCCGTATTTATGAGGGATGTCTAGTGGAGATCGTGTCGCGTGGTTAGTATTAATTATTGGTGGAATGAACTGGTGATATGGAATATGTGACTTAGGGATTATACCCAGGGTAATTGTTGATTACGCCGGAATAATTGTAAAGAGATGTGTGCTACGCTTGGGATAATAAGTTGCATGAATAATGGTTCGTCATGGTTAGTAGACCAAAAGAAGTTGTTGATATGCGTCTTATGTTGGGCTAACTGATAAGTTAATTGTGCTGGAGTTGTGGGAACGTGGTTCTCCTTGTCGATTGTCATACGGTAGATATGGTCTATGGTTCGTTGGTAATATAATCAGTTGTGGTTATATGAACAGTGAAAAGTGATTTTATTAAGAGCAGATGTTGTAGCTTGTGTGCAACAGTGTTGGACTTGTCGGGATTTGGGTGATTATGACATCCGTATTGGCTAAGAGTATTGGAATGTGAGTAATGGTGGGATTTGAGTCGAACTTTCTTTTGAAGGTTTACGGATTCAAATGAAGGTATAAATTTTCTGGGAGTGCTTGACTCTTTGTTTAGTCGTCTTGATTAGTGTGCAAGAAAATCTCCCCTGATTAAGTGGCATTTTGTCAAGTTACAAACTTGACTCCGATGATTGGAATTATGGATGAAAGAGTAGTATTTGAAGTAACCGGCTTATGGGTTCCAAATGTGGTGTGGTATTGAACCATGCCAATCTTTGGATTTGGGCTAATCTGTTTAGTCTATGCTATGAGTATGGATTAACACCCAAAGCGTTGGAGTGGGACGCTCTCTTTAGCGTTCAACTGATTTATCTTTGGTAACCCTGGAGTTAAGCGCTTAAATTGTAATTCTATCGTGACTAGAGTTGGATTTATTTGGGAAACGTGTGTGGTGTTTGCGAGCGTTTCAAAAAGGTGAATCTTACGATTGTTTCATAAGTGATTTTGTTGGTAAGGTGTTCCCTGCTGGGGATGTGTTTCCTTCTCTTTAAGAGAATTGGTAGCGGTTATTAGGCGTAGATGTTTGATTTGAGAGTTGATGCTATCTTCTGTTATTGGCTTTGGTTAAAATGCGATGTTTTGCACGCGTTGCGTGCAGTGGTTGTTGGGTTGTGATGCGATATGGTATTTTTTTCGGTTAACGCCGTCGTAGTTTATGCGAATTTGAGCAACCATCGATGTTGTTGGGTGTCAATCATGATGACGTAGTATAGAATGGAAGACGTTTTGTTAATCATCATAAATTGTATTTATAAATGTTGGGTATTGATTTTTTGTTGAAGATCAATTTTTTTGCAAGGTTCTAACCTCGTTTGTTCAAATAGCTGGTGGTCTTGGAGTGTATGTCTCACCTGGTTTGTCGTCGTCTTGAATACGGCGAACCACAGTAGAGGGGTTGTGGTGTGAAAACACGTTTGTGCGTGGGAGATGAAGAGGGTTCTAGAGACTGGTACCGTTTTCTTCTGGAGAGTGGTTGGAATAAGAAGTGCGAGACCGTTTTCTTTCATGGTCTATTTGGGAATTGAAGTGAAGGTGGAACCGTGAGAGGTTGCACTCTGTTGAGCTAAATCAACATTTTCTCGCTAGTGTTGGTTTTGAGAACTCGCTTGTCGTTTATTCCGGTTTGAGTCTTTGTGTGAATGTTTTGTGTTGCAAAGAAGTCTTTTGTCCTTTGGGGACTTTGTTGTTGTTTTTTGGTGTGTCTTAGATTCGGGGACGAATCCTTTTAAGGTGGGGAGATTGTGATGCCCTAGAATTTGAGAGCAATCCTAGGGTTTTCTTTCTTAATTGTTCCGGAAAGAAAGAGGGTTTTGTCGGGGAATGAAACAATTGAAGAATATGCGGCAATTTAATATTGAAAATTGGAGTTTTGGGCTAGTTTCCGCTGGGCTGAGGCAACCTGGGCCTGGGCCGGGAATTCCTTTTTCCCCCTCTCCTCCCCATGCCTTGGTGGGCCGGCCCACCTTCCCCTTTAAGTGGTGCCCCCTTCCCCCAAACCCTAAGGCGCCTCCCTTCCTTCCCCCTAGCAGCCACACCCCCTCCTCTTCCTCCCCTGCGTGGTGGCTCAAGATCCACCGCCAAACGCCGAAGGAGAAAACGAAGAGGATCCGTGGAGGCGAGGAGGACGAACAGATTTCCGTTACGGGGATCGTCGCGCGTTCTTCGTGGGTTCGCAAGGGGGAACTCAAGGTAAAATTCCCAATCTTTTACCTCTGTTCTACCTAGGGATTAGGAGTGTATTAGATCTGGTGGTGAGTGGTTTGGATGGATCTTGATGGGGGAGAAGGGTAGATGTTCACGTGGTGCTGTTTTTGGAAGGGAAGATTGTGCAGCGCGGATTGTTTCGCGTTTTACGTGGCATAGATGATTTTTCCTGCAAAAACCTATAACTAGAAAGTTGTAGATAACGTCGATACCTAGCTTCTGTAATTTTTTCAGAATTTTTGGGGCGTCGATCTGAGAGTTATCGCTGTTGGAAGATCACGAACAGAATCTGGAAACAGATTTCGTCCACTGTGTTGGACGGTTGTTTAGGCATATTTAACAGTGGAATTGAAATTTGTGACCTTCATGAAAGTTGTAGATCTCGTCAATATATAGCTACTGTAAATTTTTTGTATTTTTATGAACAGTAGAAAAAAAGATACGAAATTGGGAAGAGAGGGTGCTGTTGTTCGATTCGGACAGATCGGGGTTTTTGGCGTTTAAATGGGATCGGGGAGTAGGAAGCGTGTGTTTGAATTGTGTGATGAATTGTGCTGTCGAATTTTTTCTTGTACAACAGTTGAGATTTATGGGGTGTTACAATATTATTGTGCGAGTACACTCTTTGTACTCAAACGGATGGTCCACTTGCTGCAGGTGAGGACGAGGCACTGCCTAGAGACCTTTATCAGGCAGATTCCGATGATGCTAACGTTTAGGGGCACGTTCTTACTTCCAGTCTGTTTCCTGCGGGCTATGGCACACTACGCTGGCCTTTTGTTGTTTAATTATGTTTCCGCTGCTTGTTGATGTGATAACTTTAAATATGTCATTTTGGAGAGCAGTCCTGCTTTTGTATGTATATATGTTTGTGTTTCCGTTATTGTATATGTGTTTTGATACAAACCGTCATGCATTGTCGCGCGTGTTGGTGAACTTTCCTGGGACCAACACGGGAATATATGTGGGCCGCTCGAGGTTCCCTTGATTTACTTGGGCTGTGCGATGCTACCGAGTGAATCAGTGGAATCCCGGGGACGGGTCCCCGGCAGGCTTGGTATCAGAGCTCTATACTGACTGCAGATTAGGATGTAGCATGGTCGACTGGCTTAGAACTTGTTTTCAGTCAAAACTATTTTGCTTATCAAATAATTTTTGAACTGATAGCATTGTGCCATTCTTTTGTTTCTCATCCATCTTAGTTCTATGCCTCATCTTTATATTCATTTGATGTAGCAAAATTGTTTTTTGACTCATCTTCTCTTTTCCAAAATGCTAGATGAACCACGGTCCTTTGGTCATGGTTACCCGCGCTGAGGATGTGGACGGTTTTCCTTCCCTCCTCAGGGACATGCTCTGGAGAGCCAGCTTCACCTATGCACCCGAGTACGCGGTGTATGGGCGGGCTTTGGGACCTGGATTGAAGACCTACACTGCCACGGTCCACATCATCACCCGAATGATGCCAGGGAGCATTCCCCATCACTTCCAAGCACAAGGAACATCCATTGGGATGGCAATCCAAGAGGTGGCATATGTTGCCTTGTGTCATCTTCGACATGATCTGAGGGAGTTGCTTGAGCCTCCGTTCATTTATTTCCCGCAGCGAGGACCAGCGGGCACATACAACTACATTGCGGAGGTTGAACTGGGAGAAGACCGCTCTGTCCGCCAGTTGGCGAACTTGGTCGATGCTTTGGACTGGGCTCATCGTTGTGCAGTTCGTGAGTTATGGGAGACTCATGCCCGTCTTCGCGCCGCCCACGGGCATCTTCTTCAATTCTTACAGATTGGTCTCGTGCCACGGAATGTGGTGTACGGACCCAATTCTACTACGCCCCACGATGTAGCTCCAGGCCCTTTTCAATTCCCACGCGTGACTGGGGTGGAGGCCCAATACTTCAACCCTAGCCGTGCACGCATCAACTCGGCAAGCGCAATGCGTCTCCGTGCGCAAGGATTATCAGGAGCACATACATCCTACTTGGGGTCCCTTCAACGTCTCACTAGCTCTTTGGATCCTAAAGATACGGGATCACCGGAATACCATCTTTTGGATGAATTTCCCCCAGGCTTCCTTAGGGACATTTGAGTTGTCTTAGTCGAATTAGTCGTAACCCCTATGTAGGGGAGAACTATTTTAATTCGAAGTTATGTAATAGACTCAGTCGTGTAACTCAGACTATGTTCTTTCGTTATCGTCTTGGAACCTTGTTGTTGCTTATGGATGTTGTTGGAGTTTACGAACTTCCTTCATTTGACGCTTTGTGCTTGTGTTGTGTGTTTCCTTTATTGCATTCATGTAGATTTATATGAGTGTATCTTGCTGTCCAGAATTGCAATTTCCGCATTGTTGTTGCTCTCTTGTTTCATGTTGCTAACTTTAGGTTGGCAACAGGATGGCAGGAGCTACCACTCGATCACAAACTCAGCAAGGGGCGAGGCCACACTCTGTGGGCTCCCAAGCAGCTGAAGAGCATTCTCAGGGGGTTGCTCATGACAACCCGGAGTCATCTCACCATCAAAATCAGCACCATCCTCGTGTGGAGGCGGAACTTCCACCACCTCCTACCATGGCTCAAGTGCTTGCCATGATTGAGCAGAATCGGCAAGATCAGACTTTGATCTTGTAGCAGATTGCTCGCAATACCGCCGTTGACCCAGGCCCTATCCGAGGTGCCGGTGGGGGAGGGCATCATGTCGCGGGAGGACTCGGCGAGTTCCTTCGCACGCAGCCACCATTATTCTCCCGTGTCGAGGATCCACTCGAAGCGGATGACTGGCTTCGGACCATTGAGCGCAAGCTTACCATTGCCCAGTGTCCGAATCATGAGAACGTCCTTTATGCTTCCCATCAACTTGATGGAGCAGCGTGCGCATGGTGGGACAACTTTACCGCCATGCAACCTGCTAATCATGTTATCTCGTGGGCGGAGTTTCGCGTAGCCTTCCGCGAGGTTCATGTTCCCACGGGTGTTATGGCCATCAAGAAGCACGATTTCCTCGCGTTGAAGCAAGGTGGCAAATCCGTTATGGAGTATCTTCATGAGTTCAACTACTTGGCTCGTTATGCTCCAGATGACACCTCCACCGACGAGCGCAAACAAGAGCGCTTCATGGAGGGACTTTCCAAGGAGTTGCAGTTGGAGCTCGCTGCATATGAATTCCGCAATTTCCAGCACTTGGTCAACAAGGACATAGTGGTGGATGAGAAGCGGGGAAAGCTGTATGAGTCACGCAAGTGCAAGCGAGCAGCTCAAATTTTGGCTAGCAACAGCTCGCAACCGCCACGCGCCCCTCGTCCCCCGCCTTCCAATTATCAAGCTCCGACATCCCCAAGAAATCCGGTACCTGTTGCGCGTCCACTGTAGCAAAATTTTCCGTCAAATGCCGGTGGAAATCAGCGAGGAGGTAACACTCAAGGCCGCCCAGTTCTAGTGTGCTACCAATGCAAGAAACCGGGGCACTTTGCGCGTCAATGTCCACAAAGGAACCCAGCGACGTCAGGGACTCGAACGCCAAATGCAGCTGGAGCCGCACCGCCACCACCGCCACAGCCAGCTCCACCGAGATCCCCGTCGGCACAATTGTCGGGACCCGAATTTGCAAATCTGGACCCTCTGTGTTTTCAGCACTAGTCCAGGAACACGCTAGTGCACACAGTCTCAACATTGGTAAATATCACAATCATACTCAACTGTGAAATCATGTGCTGAAAAATTGGCTTAGAATTGAATTTGCAAATATGTTTGTTCATGTGTTTTGTCAATTTGACAAAAAGCAGTAAGTTTCGCTTTTGCGCCGGACCAAGATCTCAAGAAATATTAAGTTTCCTATCTATGACGGACAAACTTTGTTGGTCTGTCGTGGACATGCTTTTGAACTCATTGAGCCAAACTCAATTTTCCTCAAAAACCAGTAAGTTGTGCATGTACGACGGATAAAGTTTTTGGGTCTGTCGTGAACGTGTTTTTGAGCTCATGAGTCGAACTCAATCTTCCAAGAAACCAGTAAGTTTTGCATGTACGGCGGACAAACTTCTTTGGTCAGTCGTGAATGGCTTTTTGAGGTTTGATTTCGCATGTACGACGGACCGATTTTGTTTGTCCGTCGTGAACGTGTTTTCGCTGCATGATTTCTTCTTGGAACCAAAACTTTCACTTGTACAACGGACCGATTTTGTCTCGTTGTGAATGTTTTTTAGTGATTTTTCATGTGTACACCGACCATATTTCCTTATCCGTCGTGAATGCGTTTTTTTGAATTAGGGTTTTGAGCGAATTGAAATAATTTGAATTTGAGATTATGAAATTTGTGATGATTTCATGATGTCGCTTTTGAAGTGGACTTTATGCAATGCTCATGTGAGTAGTTGCATGGATTGACATTGAGTCAAGTCGTGGACTTGTGCTCGGATTTGTTTTGTGGTTTGTTCATGTGCGTGTATTGCTCGAAGACGAATGTGGTCGATGATGGGACCGAACTAGGTTCATGGAGGAACCGAGGTTCGGGACTAGGTTCAGGAGGAACCGAGGTCTTGGTGGTCAAGGATGTCATGCGGGACGTTCGGGCTACGAGACTGGTGCACAGGAAGAATGGTTAGTCACGTGAGCATGGCAGGAGGTCATTCGCGTGCCAAGTGTTAGTCACGTGAGTATGGCCGGGGGCCATACGCGTGCAAAGTGTTAGGCCCGTGAGTATGGTAGGGTTGCCATACGCGTGCAAGAGTTGTACTCGGCCAGGTTGGGCCAAGTAGAGTTGTGTTGGATACGATTCCTTCTAGGAATAGGAATCGTATTCAGAACTCCTTGTGGGTTGGTGCTTTAAATAGGTTGGGGGTCTCCTGTTGAAAGGCACCAAGTAGAGCTGAGCGCATCAAGTCTTGAGCTTGGTTTTAGGGTTTGTACTCTTTTGATGAGAGTATTTTAGACAAGAAATAAAGATCAATTCTTCCAAGATTTTTGCGTGCTACAGTAACCACGTCGCTACAGTATTTTCTGTTTTGGTTCTTGTTTGCATGCTTGTTCTAATTCTAGATTGGTTTTTGATCGTTGAGTTTCATCTTGATTTGATCCATCAAAAACCGTTCTAGGGTATTGATTTAGAGTTTCTCAAAGTCTAGTTGATTAATCTTTTGAAGATCTTGTTTAATCTTGAAGTTTTGATTAGATTGATTCTCGTCAAGTTCTGAATCAGCAAGCTTGCGAAGCTCATAACTTTTGATCTGTAAGTCCGATCGAGCTGATTCTTTTTGGTTCGATTCGTATTGGAATCTAGTTTCTCGTGTCCAAATTTCAGATCAATCTAACGGTTGGATCTCCGGGAATTCTCGTTTTACTGAACCTCTATCATTCTGTTTTTTGTCGAAAACGAGGCAATTATTTGGTTCTGTTTTGGGGTGAACTTTTAATAGATCAAGAAATTGGTTTTAGCTTCCGCACAATCATTCACCCCCCCTCTGATTGCTATATTCGTATACTTCGATCCTACAAGTGGTATCAGAGCAAGGTTTCTCTAATCTATCTTAACCGGTGATTAGATCAATGGATCGTTATTCGACAAAACCATGTGTGTTCGATGGTGTTGATTTTCAGTTTTGGAAGGCCAAGATGGAGGCGTTCATCCAAGCACAGGGCTTCACAATTTGGGAGAAGGTCTACAAGCCATATGAAGTCCCGCAAGCGACAACGTCAACGACACCAATCGCACACATGTTGAAGCAAATAGCAAGGCGCGCAACTTGATCATCCAAGGCTTGGGACGCAGCGACTTTGATCGTGTGGTTCATCTTCGATCCGCATATGAGGTATGGAAATCTCTTTGTGATTACCATGAGGGTTCTAACACTGTCAAAGAGGTTCGCCAAGATATTTACAAAAAAGAATACATGCGTTTTGAGATGAAACCTAGTGAATCTGTAGATGACTTCTTTGCACGTTTCAATAAAATTCTTAGCAATCTACGTGCTGTTGGAATTAGCTACACTGATGCTGAAAATGCTCGACAATTGCTTAGTGCTTTGGACATGTCAGTGTGGGAAATGAAAGTAACATCTATACAAGAATCTACTACCATGAGCACACTCACATTAGATGTTCTTTACTCTAAGTTGAAAACTCATGAGTTGGATGTTCTTGCCAGGAAGGGTAACATTAAATCAATTGCTTTGATCTCTAACCCTAACATGTCAAATGCAAATTCTTCTTCTAGCTTTGCCTTGTCTTCCATGTCTTCTTTAACAGATGAGCAACTTGAAGAGTTTCCTGAAGAAGATCTGGCACTACTCTCTTCTCGCTTTAACAAAGCTTTGCAGAATGTGAGAATGAGAAAGAGAGGTGGTCCTCCAAGATGCTATGAGTGTGGTGACCTCAACCATATTCGCACAAATTGTCCTAAGCTTGCAGGAAAAACATCAAAGGAGGAGAAGGACAACGGCGAAGGAATGAGAAGAAAAGGGTCTCGTCAAATGATAGGAAGAAGAAGAGCTTCATCAACCGCAAGGTGGTTCACTGAGTTCTTTCCGCTCTTGAACAAGTCAATTTGAGCGATGTGGACTCGGAGAGCAGCGAAGATGATGCAACTCCAAGCAAGCATGATTTGATAGGATGATGTCTCATGGCAAGCAGCAAGGATAGCTTCACCGAGGACGACCACGACAGCGACTTCAATGAGGTAGATCCCTCTTATGATGAATTAGCTATTGCTGTTGCTCGTCTTGGAAAATTGCTTGACAAACGTGATAAGAAAATTAAGAAACATGATTTCATTATTGAATCATTGAATGCTGAAATTGCTAGACTTAAGACTTTGATTCCTAGTGATGATACTTGCAAATCATGTGACTTAATTTACAATGAGCTCACCTTGCTTAGGAAAGAACATGCTCTTTTGTTGCATCTAAATGAGAAACATGAGAAACATGTTGTACATGCTAGCTGTTCCACTGATGATTTGCATAGTTCAACTTCTTGTTCTAAATGCTCAACTCTTGAATTAAAATTGAAAGATGCAAATGCTAGGGTTTCTCAATTAACTGATAATTTGCTTTCACATGAAATTCTCTCATGCTCAACTTGTCGCAAGCAAAAAGGAAAAGTAGATATTCCCTGCAATAATTGTTTAACTCTTGCTAAGAAAGTTGATTACTTGCAAAATTCTTTGGAACGTTTCACTAATGGCAAGAAGAAGTTGAACATGATTTTGGATCAATCTAAGGTTAGCACAAACAAGAGAGGTTTAGGTTTTGATCCTTATGCCACATATGAAACTAAACCTCGCACTGTTGTTCAGGCTCCTTGCAAAATTGAGTTATCTAATGAGCCTAAGAAAATTGCTTTTCAATCTGCTTTGGTTTTATCTTCTACTATGATGAATGCAAAATGTGCTTTTCTTGTTAAAGCTAAACATCATGTCAAGTACACTTGCACTCATTGTGGTAGAGATGGACACTTAGTAAATTTTTGCTTTAGACTAGCCAAACAAAGAAAAGAAGGAAAGAACTGAGGCTAGGTCAAATTTCAGCAAAGCACATTTTTATGCGCCTAGAGTGATGAAAACACCTTCTGCTCCTACAAACATGGGAAAAGGCAAATATGATTTTGTGCATAAAAATTATCGTGTTGTACCTACTGTTGTGCGTCGTGTGTCTCGATCTTTGGATTCCCAAAAATCTCATTCCTAACCCCAAGATCGAGGCCTCGACATGTTTTGCTATGTAGGCTTCTCGCAAGGAAGGAGAACATATGGCTAGTGGATTACGGATGCTCATGCCACATGTCCGTGATAAGAATTGGTTCTCCTCCTCACTCGTGCATCTCGTCTTTGAAAGTGTTACTTTTGGAGATGCTTCTTCCTCTTCTGTTGTGGCAAAAGGTACAATAAAGGTAAGTGACAAGTTTATGTTCAAAGATGTGGCTCTTGTTGAAAATTTGAAATATAACTTGCTTTCTGTCTCACAAATGCTTGATGAAGATCTTGAGATAAGCTTTAAGAAAAATGAATGCAAAGTGCTAGATGCTTCAGGTGATCTTGTGTTCAAAATTTCTCGTTTTGGAAGAGTCTTTAAAGCTGATTTTGATGCATCACCTTCTTCTAAGCATAGGTGTCTAATTGCCAATGTTTGTAAAGATTTATTCTTTTGGCATCGTAGACTTGGTCATGTTGGTTTTGATCATCTTACTCGTGTAAGTGGTTTAGATCTTATACGTGGCCTGCCTAAGCTTAAGGGTGATAGCAATCTAGTATGTTCTTCTTGTAGACATGGTAAGATGATTGCAGGTTCACATCCACCTCTTACCATGATGATGACAAACGCTCCAGGACAGCTTCTACATCTTGATACAGTTGGACCATCTCAAGTTCAATCCTTTGGAGGCAAACGGTATGTGCTTGTGATTGTTGATGATTTTTCTAGATACTCTTGGGTGTATTTTATGGCATCTAAGGATGAGGCTTTTAGTCATTTTAGAAGTCTTGTTCTTAGGCTTTCTGTTGACCATCCAGGAGCTCTCAAAGCTATTAGAAGTGATAATGGAACTGAATTCAAAAATGGTTCCTTTGATCTCTTTTGTGCTGAAAAAGGAATTGATCATCAATTTTCATCTCCTAGAGTGCCTCAACAAAATGGTGTAGTCGAAAGAAAAAACAGAACGTTAGTTGAGATGGCTAGAACCATGTTAGATGAACATCACACTCCTAGAAATTTTTGGGCTGAAGCGATTTCAACTGCTTGTTATGTTTCAAACCGTGTGTTTTTGAGATCAAAATTGGGTAAGACTCCATTTGAGCTTCGGTTTGGACACAGGCCTACTGTTTCTCACTTTAGGGTTTTTGGATGCAAATGTTTTGTCTTGAAATCTGGAAATCTTGATAAATTTGAAGCTAGATCAACTGATGGCATTTTTCTTGGATATCCTGCTCATACTCGTGGCTATCGTGTGCTTGTTTTGGAGACTAACAAAATTGTGGAAACTTGTGAAGTTACTTTTGATGAGGCTAGTCCAGGCACTAGTCCAAGTGATGCAGTACAGCGCATACATTCAGGGGAGAAAATCTTTGAAGATGATGATGATGTTGAAGATGAGGTCTTGACTCTTCCTAATGCACAACAAGATGTAGCACCTTTGGCACCTACTACTACATCACCTACAGCTAACCATCCTCAAGCTACAACATCATCTGTACATGCTGAAAATGAAGAAGGAGAAGGAGAAGTCTCAAAAGCCAATGCTCCCTTGTACATTCAAAAAATGCATCCATCTGAACAAATGATTGGAGACCTAAATGAGAGAGTCACTCGATCCAGGTTTATTCATTCTGACACTCATGCTCATTCCGCTTTAGTTGCTTCTTTTGAACCCAAAGATATATCTCATGCATTATCTCGACTAATCTTGGATCAATGCCATGCATGAAGAAATAGAGAATTTTGAACGAAATAAAGTTTGGAAACTTGTCTCACCTCCTCCAGATTTTAATGTTATTGGAACTAGATGGGTTTTCAAAAATAAACAAAGTGAGGATGGTGTTGTTGTTAGAAACAAGGCTAGATTAGTTGCTCAAGGTTACACTCAAATTGAAGGCTTAGATTTTGATGAAACCTTTGCTCCTGTTGCTAGAATTGAAGCCATTAGAATCCTTTTAGCTTTTGCTGCATCCAAAGGTTTCAAATTGTATCAAATGGATGTGAAAAGTGCTTTTCTTAATGGCTACATAAATGAGGAGGTTTATGTCAAGCAACCACCTGGTTTTGAAAATCCAAAGTTTCCAAATCATGTGTTCAAACTATCAAAAGCTTTGTATGGTTTGAAACAAGCCCCTAGAGCATGGTATGATAGGCTAAAAACCTTTTTACTTGAAAAAGGCTTTTTAATGGGAAAGGTTGACAAAACTCTCTTTTTACTCAAGCAAGGCAATGATCAACTATTCGTTCAGATTTATGTTGATGATATTATCTTTGGTGGTTCATCTCATGTTTTAGTGTCTGAGTTTTCAGAAACAATGAGGAAGGAGTTTGAGATGAGTATGATGGGTGAGTTGACATACTTTTGGGATTTCAAATCAAGCAAACGAAGGATGGTACTTTTGTACATCAAAGCAAATACACGAAAGACTTGCTACATCGCTTTGGAATGGAAAACAGCAAGCCGATCATGACACCCATGGAGAGCACTTGCGCACTTGACCCTGATGAAGATGGTGAGCAGGTTGATCAAAAGGAATATAGAAGCATGATAGGTTCACTTTTGTACCTCAACGCATCAAGACCGGATATACAATTTGCTTTGTGTGCTTGTGTGCTCGTTTTCAAGCTTCACCACGTGCTTCACATCGACAAGTCACAAAAGGATTTTCATGTATCTTCATGGAACTCAAGATTTTGGCATTTGGCTTTCTGCTTCCTCATGCATTAGTTTAAGAGCCTTTTCTGATGCTGATTTTGGAGGATGTAGAATTGATAGAAAAAGTACATCTGGTACATGTCATTTCTTGGGCAATTCTCTTATTGTATGGTCATCTAGAAAACAATCTTCTGTTGCACAATCAATCTTTGAATCTGAATATGTGGCTGCTTGCTAGCTGTTGTTCTCAAATTCTTTGGATAGTAGCTACACTTAAAGATTATGGGGTTAATTTGGATAGTGTTCCTCTTTTGTGTGATAACACTAGTGCAATTTGCATTGCTAAGAACCCTGTACAACACTCTAGAACAAAACACATTGACATCAGATTTCACTTTCTTAGAGATCATGTTGAAAAAGGCAACATTGTGCTTCATCATGTGGATACTGAACATCAATTGGCAGACATTTTCACAAAACCTTTGTCTTCTTCTCGTTTTGCTTTTATTCGGGGAGAACTTGGGATTGTTCATCCAATGGGATTGTTTTGAGGGGGAGTTTCTTTGCCAAGTTCTTTCACTTGATGAGCTCACTTTATCATATTTCTTTATATACTATATAATTGAGCTAATATATGATAATCTAAATTGTCTCACTTGAACTAAGAATGACATTGCGGAATTCCCTGATCTGATTGCCTATAGCTAAATACTCTGTGATATCTTACTCTTCTAGGCTTGATATTGAATCCTCTTGACAAATTTGGGCTATGAAGCAAGTGTGGTTTCAACTTTACTCTTTCATAAGACCATTTAATCATTTTTGCATGTTTATAATCAAAGAAAAAGAAAAAAGAAAAGGGAATAAAAAAAAGGGGTGTTAAAAGCAAAAGCTTCAAGTTGTAAGCTTCAGGCATGCTTTCCTTAAAAAATAAGATGTATGCTTCAAGCATGCCATTCCCTCAAAGATAAGATGTATGCTTCAAGCATGCCACTCCTAGAAAATAAAAGAAGTATGCTTCAAGCATGCCACATGCAATTTATTGTTTAAAGATTAAATTGGTCTACTAGATTGGAGTTGAAACTACTTGCTCGTCCTAAGTTGTTAGTTGCTTCAATTTTTTTTTAAAGCCTTGCTTTTTCTGCTAAGATCTTGCTTAGTACTTGGCTATAGTTGACTAAATTGAGGTTGAGATGCATGTCATTCCCTAACTTGTTAAAATCACTTCAAGATCATGTATTTTGCATATTATGTGATATATAAGGTTATATGATCGAATGAGCTCATCTTTTCCTATCTTGGCACTTCCTTATTTCTCTTTGTGAAATCATTGTTTCAAGAAAAATTTTGAATCTGTTCTCTCTTTTGTACTCTTGATGAATCCATTGTCAAAGGGGGAGAAATTTGGAAATCATTGAAGAGTTTAAGGAAAAGGGGGGAGAAGAAAAAGGGGGAATTGTTTTTGGAAATTTGAGAATTTTGGGAGAAGTTTGGAGAATTTTGAAATTTTTGGGCACATTGCACATTCACACACATTTTACTTCTCAGGGGGAGATTTTGTTTTGCATTTTGGTCAAAGGGGGAATTCTGTGTTTTCTTTTTTTCCTTGATCCTTTGGATTTCAAAATCTTTTGTAAAGTGAATGCCAAATGTTCAATTCTAAGTGGTGTTGCCAATGTTTTCATCATGGGGGAGATTGTGAAATCATGTGCTGAAAAATTGGCTTAGAATTGAATTTGCAAATATGTTTGTTCATGTGTTTTGTCAATTTGACAAAAAACAGTAAGTTTCGCTTTTGCGCCGGACCAAGATCTCAAGAAATAGTAAGTTTTCCATCTATGACGGACAAACTTTGTTGGTCTGTCGTGGACATGCTTTTGAACTCATTGAGCCAAACTCAATTTTCCTCAAAAACCAGTAAGTTGTGCATGTACGACGGACAAAGTTTTAGATGCATCGTGAACGTGTTTTTGAGCTCATGAGTCGAACTCAATCTTCCAAGAAACCAGTAAGTTTTGCATGTACGGCGGACAAACTTCTTTGGTCAGTCGTGAATGGCTTTTTGAGGTTTGATTTCGCATGTACGATGCATCGATTTTGTTTGTCCGTCGTGAAGCGTGTTTTCGCTGAATGATTTCTTCTTGGAACCGAAACTTTCACTTGTACAACGGATCGATTTTGTCTGTCCGTTGTGAATGTTTTTTTTTGAGTGATTTTTCATGTGTACGCCGGACCATATTTCCTTGTCCGTCGTGAATGCGTTTTTGCTGAATTAGGGTTTTGAGCAGAATTGAAATAATTTGAATTTGAGATTATGAAATTTGTGATGATTTCATGATGCTTCTTTTGAAGTGGACTTTATGCAATGCTCATGTGAGTAGTTGCATGGATTGACATTGAGTCAAGTCGTGGACTTGTGCTCGGATTTGTTTTGTGGTTTGTTCATGTGCAGGTATTGCTCGAAGACGAATGTGGTAGATGACGTGACCGGAACTAGGTTCATGGAGGAACTGAGGTTCGGGACTAGGTTCAGGAGGAACTGAGGTCTTGGTGGTCAAGGATGTCATGCGGGACGTTCGGGCTAAGAGAATGGTGCACATGAAGAATGGTTAGTCACGTGAGAATGGTAGGAGGTCATTCGCGTGCAAAGTGTTAGTCACGTGAGTATGGCAGGTGGCCATACGCGTGCAAAGTGTTAGTCACGTGAGTATGGTAGGGTTGCCATACGCGTGCAAGAGTTGTACTCGGCCTGGTTGGGCCAAGTAGAGTTGTGTTGGATACGGATTCCTTCTAGGGAATAGGAATCGTATTCAGAACTCCTTGTGGGTTGGTGCTTTAAATAGGTTGGGGGTCTCCTGTTGAAAGGCACCAAGTAGAGCTGAGCGCATCAAGTCTTGAGCTTGGTTTTAGGGTTTGTACTCTTTTGATGAGAGTATTTTAGACAAGAAATAAAGATCAATTCTTCCAAGATTTTTGCGTGCTACAAGAACCACGTCGCTACAAGATTTTTCTGTTTTGGTTCTTGTTTGCATGCTTGTTCTAATTCTAGATTGGTTTTTGATCGTTGAGTTTCATCTTGATTTGATCCATCAAAAACCGTTCTAGGGTATTGATTTAGAGTTTCTCAAAGTCTAGTTGATTAATCTTTTGAAGATCTTGTTTAATCTTGAAGTTTTGATTAGATTGATTCTCGTCAAGTTCTGAATCAGCAAGCTTGCGAAGCTCATAACTTTTGATCTGTAAGTCCGATCGAGCTGATTCTTTTTGGTTCGATTCGTATTGGAATCTAGTTTCTCGTGTCCAAATTTCAGATCAATCTAATGGTTGGATCTCCGGGAATTCTCGTTTTACTGAACCTCTATCATTCTGTTTTTTGTCGAAAACGAGGCAATTATTTGGTTCTGTTTTGGGGTGAACTTTTAATAGATCAAGAAATTGGTTTTAGCTTCCGCACAATCATTCACCCCCCCTCTGATTGCTATATTCGTATACTTCGATCCTACAAGTGGTATCAGAGCAAGGTTTCTCTAATCTATCTTAACCGGTGATTAGATCAATGGATCGTTATTCGACAAAACCATGTGTGTTCGATGGTGTTGATTTTCAGTTTTGGAAGGCCAAGATGGAGGCGTTCATCCAAGCACAGGGCTTCACAATTTGGGAGAAGGTCTACAAGCCATATGAAGTCCCTGCAAACGACAACGTCAACGACACCAATCGCACACATGTTGAAGCAAATAGCAAGGCGCGCAACTTGATCATCCAAGGCTTGGGACGCAGCGACTTTGATCGTGTGGTTCATCTTCGATCCAAGCATATGAGGTATGGAAATCTCTTTGTGATTACCATGAGGGTTCTAACACCGTCAAAGAGGTTCGCCAAGATATTTACAAAAAAGAATACATGCGTTTTGAGATGAAACCTAGTGAATCTGTAGATGACTTCTTTGCACGTTTCAATAAAATTCTTAGCAATCTACGTCTTTGTTGGAATTAGCTACACCGATGCTGAAAATGCTCGACAATTGCTTAGTGCTTTGGACATGTCAGTGTGGGAAATGAAAGTAACATCTATACAAGAATCTACTACCATGAGCACACTCACATTAGATGTTCTTTACTCTAAGTTGAAAACTCATGAGTTGGATGTTCTTGCCAGGAAGGGTAACATTAAATCAATTGCTTTGATCTCTAACCCTAACATGTCAAATGCAAATTCTTCTTCTAGCTTTGCCTTGTCTTCCATGTCTTCTTTAACAGATGAGCAACTTGAAGAGTTTCCTGAAGAAGATCTCGCACTACTCTCTTCTCGCTTTAACAAAGCTTTGCGAGAATGTGAGAATGAGAAAGAGAGGTGGTCCTCCAAGATGCTATGAGTGTGGTGACCTCAACCATATTCGCACAAATTGTCCTAAGCTTGCAGGAAAAACATCAAAGGAGGAGAAGGACAACGGCGGAAGGAATGAGAAGAAAAGGTTCTCGTCAAATGATAGGAAGAAGAAGAGCTTCATCAACCGCAAGGTGGTTCACCGAGTTCTTTCCGCTCTTGAACAAGTCAATTTGAGCGATGTGGACTCGGAGAGCAGCGAAGATGATGCAACTCCAAGCAAGCATGATTTGATAGGATTATGTCTCATGGCAAGCAGCAAGGATAGCTTCACCGAGGGCGACCACGACAAATGACTTCAATGAGGTAGATCCCTCTTATGATGAATTAGCTATTGCTGTTGCTCGTCTTGGAAAATTGCTTGACAAACGTGATAAGAAAATTAAGAAACATGATTTCATTATTGAATCATTGAATGCTGAAATTGCTAGACTTAAGACTTTGATTCCTAGTGATGATACTTGCAAATCATGTGACTTAATTTACAATGAGCTCACCTTGCTTAGGAAAGAACATGCTCTTTTGTTGCATCTAAATGAGAAACATGAGAAACATGTTGTACATGCTAGTCGTTCCACTCGATGATTTGCATAGTTCAACTTCTTGTTCTAAATGCTCAACTCTTGAATTAAAATTGAAAGATGCAAATGCTAGGGTTTCTCAATTAACTGATAATTTGCTTTCACATGAAATTCTCTCATGCTCAACTTGTCGCAAGCAAAAGGAAAAGTAGATGTTCCTGCAATAATTGTTTAACTCTTGCTAAGAAAGTTGATTACTTGCAAAATTCTTTGGAACGTTTCACTAATGGCAAGAAGAAGTTGAACATGATTTTGGATCAATCTAAGGTTAGCACAAACAAGAGAGGTTTAGGTTTTGATCCTTATGCCACATATGAAACTAAACCTCGCCTTTGTTGTTCGTGCTCCTTGCAAAATTGAGTTATCTAATGAGCCTAAGAAAATTGCTTTTCAATCTGGTGGTTTTTATCTTCTACTATGATGAATGCAAAATGTGCTTTTCTTGTTAAAGCTAAACATCATGTCAAGTACACTTGCACTCATTGTGGTAGAGATGGACACTTAGTAAATTTTTGCTTTAGACTAGCCAAACAAAGAAAAGAAGGAAAGAACTGAGGCTAGGTCAAATTTCAGCAAAGCACATTTTTATGCGCCTAGAGTGATGAAAACACCTTCTGTTCCTACAAACATGGGAAAAGGCAAATCTGATTTTGTGCATAAAAATTATCGTGTTGTACCCTCACAGTTGTGCGTCGTGTGTCTCGATCTTGGATTCCCAAAAATCTCATTCCTAACCCCAAGATCTGAGGCCTCGACATGTTTTGCTATGTAGGCTTCTCGCAAGGAAGGAGAACATATGGCTAGTGGATTCGGATGCTCACGCCACATGTCCGGTGATAAGAATTGGTTCTCCTCCTCACTCGTGCATCTCGTCTTTGAAAGTGTTACTTTTGGAGATGCTTCTTCCTCTTCTGTTGTGGCAAAAGGTACAATAAAGGTAAGTGACAAGTTTATGTTCAAAGATGTGGCTCTTGTTGAAAATTTGAAATATAACTTGCTTTCTGTCTCACAAATGCTTGATGAAGATCTTGAGATAAGCTTTAAGAAAAATGAATGCAAAGTGCTAGATGCTTCAGGTGATCTTGTGTTCAAAATTTCTCGTTTTGGAAGAGTCTTTAAAGCTGATTTTGATGCATCACCTTCTTCTAAGCATAGGTGTCTAATTGCCAATGTTTGTAAAGATTTATTCTTTTGGCATCGTAGACTTGGTTATGTTGGTTTTGATCATCTTACTCGTGTAAGTGGTTTAGATCTTATACGTGGCCTGCCTAAGCTTAAGGGTGATAGCAATCTAGTATGTTCTTCTTGTAGACATGGTAAGATGATTGCAGGTTCACATCCACCTCTTACCATGATGATGACAAACGCCTCGGGGACAGCTTCTACATCTTGATACAGTTGGACCATCTCGAGTTCAATCCTTTGGAGGCAAAGCGGTATGTGCTTGTGATTGTTGATGATTTTTCTAGATACTCTTGGGTGTATTTTATGGCATCTAAGGATGAGGCTTTTAGTCATTTTAGAAGTCTTGTTCTTAGGCTTTCTGTTGACCATCCAGAGCTCTCAAAGCTATTAGAAGTGATAATGGAACTGAATTCAAAAATGCTTCCTTTGATCTCTTTTGTGCCGAAAAGGAATTGATCATCAATTTTCATCTCCTAGAGTGCCTCAACAAAATGGTGTAGTCGAAAGAAAAAAGCGAGCGTTAGTTGAGATGGCTAGAACCATGTTAGATGAACATCACACTCCTAGAAATTTTTGGGCTGAAGCGATTTCAACTGCTTGTTATGTTTCAAACCGTGTGTTTTTGAGATCAAAATTGGGTAAGACTCCATTTGAGCTTCGGTTTGGACACAGGCCTATTGTTTCTCACTTTAGGGTTTTTGGATGCAAATGTTTTGTCTTGAAATCTGGAAATCTTGATAAATTTGAAGCTAGATTAACTGATGGCATTTTTCTTGGATATCCTGCTCATAATCGTGGCTATCGTGTGCTTGTTTTGAAGACTAACAAAATTGTGGAAACTTGTGAAGTTACTTTTGATGAGGCTAGTCCAGGCACTAGTCCAAGTGATGCAGTGCAGCGCATACATTCAGGGGAGAAAATCTTTGAAGATGATGATGATGTTGAAGATGAGGTCTTGACTCTTCCTAATGCACAACAAGATGTAGCACCTTTGGCACCTACTACTACATCACCTACAGCTAACCATCCTCAAGCTACAACATCATCTGTACATGCTGAAAATGAAGAAGGAGAAGGAGAAGTCTCAAAAGCCAATGCTCCCTTGTACATTCAAAAATGCATCCATCTGAACAAATGATTGGAGACCTAAATGAGAGAGTCACTCGATCCAGGTTTATTCATTCTGACACTCATGCTCATTCCGCTTTAGTTGCTTCTTTTGAACCCAAAGATATATCTCATGCATTATCTGACGAATCTTGGATCAATGCCATGCATGAAGAAATAGAGAATTTTGAACGAAATAAAGTTTGGAAACTTGTCTCACCTCCTCCAGATTTTAATGTTATTGGAACTAGATGGGTTTTCAAAAATAAACAAAGTGAGGATGGTGTTGTTGTTAGAAACAAGGCTAGATTAGTTGCTCAAGGTTACACTCAAATTGAAGGCTTAGATTTTGATGAAACCTTTGCTCCTGTTGCTAGAATTGAAGCCATTAGAATCCTTTTAGCTTTTGCTGCATCCAAAGGTTTCAAATTGTATCAAATGGATGTGAAAAGTGCTTTTCTTAATGGCTACATAAATGAGGAGGTTTATGTCAAGCAACCACCTGGTTTTGAAAATCCAAAGTTTCCAAATCATGTGTTCAAACTATCAAAAGCTTTGTATGGTTTGAAACAAGCCCCTAGAGCATGGTATGATAGGCTAAAAACCTTTTTACTTGAAAAAGGCTTTTTAATGGGAAAGGTTGACAAAACTCTCTTTTTACTCAAGCAAGGCAATGATCAACTATTCGTTCAGATTTATGTTGATGATATTATCTTTGGTGGTTCATCTCATGTTTTAGTGTCTGAGTTTTCAGAAACAATGAGGAAGGAGTTTGAGATGAGTATGATGGGTGAGTTGACATACTTTTTGGGATTTCAAATCAAGCAAACGAAGGATGGTACTTTTGTACATCAAAGCAAATACACGAAAGACTTGCTACATCGCTTTGGAATGGAAAACAGCAAACCGATCATGACACCCATGGAGAGCACTTGCGCACTTGACCCTGATGAAGATGGTGAGCAGGTTGATCAAAAGGAATATAGAAGCATGATAGGTTCACTTTTGTACCTCACTGCATCAAGACCGGATATACAATTTGCTGTGTGCTTGTGTGCTCGTTTTCAAGCTTCACCACGTGCTTCACATCGACAAGCTGTCAAAAGGATTTTCAGGTATCTTCATGGAACTCAAGATTTTGGCATTTGGCTTTCTGCTTCCTCATGCATTAGTTTAAGAGCCTTTTCTGATGCTGATTTTGGAGGATGTAGAATTGATAGAAAAAGTACATCTGGTACATGTCATTTCTTGGGCAATTCTCTTATTGTATGGTCATCTAGAAAACAATCTTCTGTTGCACAATCAACTGCTGAATCTGAATATGTGGTCTTTGCTAGTTGTTGTTCTCAAATTCTTTGGATAGTAGCTACACTTAAAGATTATGGGGTTAATTTGGATAGTGTTCCTCTTTTGTGTGATAACACTAGTGCAATTTGCATTGCTAAGAACCCTGTACAACACTCTAGAACAAAACACATTGACATCAGATTTCACTTTCTTAGAGATCATGTTGAAAAAGGCAACATTGTGCTTCATCATGTGGATCCTGAACATCAATTGGCGGACATTTTCACAAAACCTTTGTCTTCTTCTCGTTTGCCTTTATTCGGGGAGAACTTGGGATTGTTCATCCAATGGGATTGTTTTGAGGGGGAGTTTCTTTGCCAAGTTCTTTCACTTGATGAGCTCACTTTATCATATTTCTTTATATACTATATAATTGAGCTAATATATGATAATCTAAATTGTCTCACTTGAACTAAGAATGACATTGCGGAATTCCTCGATCCGATTGCCTATAGCTAAATACTCTGTGATATCTTACTCTTCTAGGCTTGATATTGAATCCTCTTGACAAATTTGGGCTATGAAGCAAGTGTGGTTTCAACTTTACTCTTTCATAAGACCATTTAATCATTTTTGCATGTTTATAATCAAAGAAAAAGAAAAAAGAAAAGGGAATAAAAAAAAGGGGTGTTAAAAGCAAAAGCTTCAAGTTGTATGCTTCAGGCATGCTTTCCTTAAAAAATAAGATGTATGCTTCAAGCATGCCATTCCCTCAAAGATAAGATGTATGCTTCAAGCATGCCACTCCTAGAAAATAAAAGAAGTATGCTTCAAGCATGCCACATGCAATTTATTGTTTAAAGATTAAATTGGTCTACTAGATTGGAGTTGAAACTACTTGCTCGTCCTAAGTTGTTAGTTGCTTCAATTTTTTTTAAAGCCTTGCTTTTTCTGCTAAGATCTTGCTTAGTACTTGGCTATATTTGACTAAATTGAGGTTGAGATGCATGTCATTCCCTAACTTGTTAAAATCACTTCAAGATCATGTATTTTGCATATTATGTGATATATAAGATTATATGATCGAATGAGCTCATCTTTTCCTATCTTGGCACTTCCTTATTTCTCTTTGTGAAATCATTGTTTCAAGAAAAAATTTGAATCTGTTCTCTCTTTTGTACTCTTGATGAATCCATTGTCAAAGGGGGAGAAATTTGGAAATCATTGAAGAGTTTAAGGAAAAAGGGGGAGAAGAAAAAGGGGGAATTGTTTTTGGAAATTTGAGAATTTTGGGAGAAGTTTGGAGAATTTTGAAATTTTTGGGCACATTGCACATTCACACACATTTTACTTCTCAGGGGGAGATTTTGTTTTGCATTTTGGTCAAAGGGGGAATTCTGTGTTTTCTTTTTGGTCCTTGATCCTTTGGATTTCAAAATCTTTTATAAAGTGAATGCCAAATGTTCAATTCTAAGTGGTGTTGCCAATGTTTTCATCATGGGGGAGATTGTGAAATCATGTGCTGAAAAATTGGCTTAGAATTGAATTTGCAAATATGTTTGTTCATGTGTTTTGTCAATTTGACAAGAAGCAGTAAGTTTCGCTTTTGCGCCGGACCAAGATCTCAAGAAACAGTAAGTTTCCCATCTATGACGGACAAACTTTGTTGGTCTGTCGTGGACATGCTTTTGAACTCATTGAGCCAAACTCAATTTTCCTCAAAAACCAGTAAGTTGTGCATGTACGACGGACAAAGTTTTTGGGTCTGTCGTGAACGTGTTTTTGAGCTCATGAGTCGAACTCAATCTTCCAAGAAACCAGTAAGTTTTGCATGTACGGCGGACAAACTTCTTTGGTCAGTCGTGAATGGCTTTTTGAGGTTTGATTTCGCATGTACGACGGACCGATTTTGTTTGTCCGTCGTGAACGTGTTTTCGCCAGAATGATTTCTTCTTGGAACCGAAACTTTCACTTGTACAACGGATCGATTTTGTCTGGTCTGCTAGAATGTTTTTTTTTGAGTGATTTTTCATGTGTACGCGGACCATATTTCCTTGTCCGTCGTGAATGCGTTTTCTTTGAATTAGGGTTTTGAGCGAATTGAAATAATTTGAATTTGAGATTATGAAATTTGTGATGATTTCATGATGCTTCTTTTGAAGTGGACTTTATGCAATGCTCATGTGAGTAGTTGCATGGATTGACATTGAGTCAAGTCGTGGACTTGTGCTCGGATTTGTTTTGTGGTTTGTTCATGTGCAGGTATTGCTCGAAGACGAATGTGGTCGATGACGGGACCGGAACTAGGTTCATGGAGGAACTGAGGTTCGGGACTAGGTTCAGGAGGAACCGAGGTCTTGGTGGTCAAGGATGTCATGCGGGACGTTCGGGCTAAGAGAATGGTGCACATGAAGAATGGTTAGTCACGTGAGAATGGCAGGAGGTCATTCGCGTGCAAAGTGTTAGTCACGTGAGTATGGCAGGTGGCCATACGCGTGCAAAGTGTTAGTCACGTGAGTATGGTAGGGTTGCCATATGCGTGCAAGAGTTGTACTCGGCCAGGTTGGGCCAAGTAGAGTTGTGTTGGATCACAGTTCCTTCTAGGGAATAGGAATCGTATTCAGAACTCCTTGTGGGTTGGTGCTTTAAATAGGTTGGGGGTCTCCTGTTGAAAGGCACCAAGTAGAGCTGAGCGCATCAAGTCTTGAGCTTGGTTTTAGGATTTGTACTCTTTTGATGAGAGTATTTTAGACAAGAAATAAAGATCAATTCTTCCAAGATTTTTGCGTGCTACAGTAACCACGTCGCTACAGTATTTTCTGTTTTGGTTCTTGTTTGCATGCTTGTTCTAATTCTAGATTGGTTTTTGATCGTTGAGTTTCATCTTGATTTGATCCATCAAAAACCGTTCTAGGGTATTGATTTAGAGTTTCTCAAAGTCTAGTTGATTAATCTTTTGAAGATCTTGTTTAATCTTGAAGTTTTGATTAGATTGATTCTCGTCAAGTTCTGAATCAGCAAGCTTGCGAAGCTCATAACTTTTGATCTGTAAGTCCGATCGAGCTGATTCTTTTTGGGTTCGATTCGTATTGGAATCTAATTTCTCGTGTCCAAATTTCAGATCAATCTAACGGTTGGATCTCCGGGAATTCTCGTTTTACTGAACCTCTGTCATTCTGTTTTTGTCGAAAACGAGGCAATTATTTAGTTCTATTTTGGGGTGAACTTTTAATAGATCAAGAAATTGGTTTTAGCTTCCGCACAATTAAGTAAAGCATTTTCTAATTTAAATTAGCATGCAATAATTTAAATCAAATTAATTTCAAAAGTTGGATCAATATGGTCAAAGCATAACTTGCCTTCAAAGAGTACTTGATCTTGGTCCTGAGATGGCTCCTGGGTCAACACTTCACCTTCGAAGCCTTCGAGCACTTCAACGTCTACTCATAACGCGTGCAAATAGCAATAAATGAATAAAACAGTTGACAGAAAGTGTCCAAACATCCAAATAAAGTCCATAAACAGAGAGAGCATAATTTTATAAATTTTTAGAAAACGGAATCGTCCAAATCGGAGTTAAAATGCAAAAGTTATAACCGTTTAAAGTTTAAAGAAAACATTAATTAAATATAAACAGAGAAATATTCATAACAAAAAATTAATTAAAATTCATATTTGAGTAGGTCTCATTTTTATGAAAATTTAGAAATTTGAATCACTCAATTCGGAGTTAAAACGCAAAAGTTATAAGCGTTTGAAGTTTGAATCTATTTTTAAAATCAATAAACCGAATTAATAAATCATTTTTCTTTTTCAGAAAATAATTATTGCGTCATGGCTGACACGTGTCAGCACCTCATTGGTCCACGTGGACCCGCTGATGTCAACACCGGCCGAACCCCACGATGATGTCATCATGACGTCATCATGCCACGTGGCACCACCCGGGTGCTGCCACGTGTCCCGGTCCATGGACCCGGTCTACAGGCCCGGCGGGTCTACGGTGCGCTCGGCGCACACCACAGTCACTGACATGCGGGCCCCGCCTGTCAGTGGTGCGCTCACATGTGCACGGTGCGGCGGCTGGGCTACGTGGCACGATCTCGTGCGTTGGATCTAAATCCAACGGCTGAGATTGGATCTAGACGCCGCAACGTGGATTTCGTTGCGGTGACGTGGGCTAACGTGGGCCGTTGGATCTTGATCCAACGGTCCAGATCTAATCTAGTTCGTTACTGCTACGGCTATGTGGCGAGATCTAAACCGTTAGATCTAAATCTAACGGCGGAGATTAGATCTAAAAAAATCAAAACGTGAAAAATACCTCCGGGCGACGTGGACAATTCTGGGCCACACGATGCGGATCAGACGGTTGACGGTGCTCGCGGGGGCTCGGTGGTGCGCGGCAGCGCTGGCTCACCGTAGAGGAAGAAGACGACACGAGGAACGGCGGTTGCGGGCTTCTCTGACGAGGTGAAAGGTCTCCACGGGTGCGCCTTGGCCTGACGGTCCCTGATCAGGGCTCAAACGTGGCGGCGCGTCCTCAACGGCGGCGGCACGAGGCAAAAACAGCGGTGGCATCTCCAGTAACTTCGGCGAACAATCACGGCCACGGCGGGGCGCTGCGGGCGGCGGCTAGGGCAAAATGCGCGTGAGGTCAAGGCGATCCTCGGGGCATGTCCCGGGCATTAAATATCCTCGGCGTCCGCGCGAAAGGCGGAGCCCTAGGCCCACATGGCGGCGGAGTCCGGCAAGCATTCGGACGTGGATGACGAAATCTAGACCCTCCACGTGGCGCGATGAACGGTCGAGATTGCTTGGGCGTGATCGGATCTGGACCGGATCCGGTCGAATTTGTATGGGTCAATCCTGACCGTTGGATCCAGATCCAACGGTCCGGATCGATTAGGGTTGGGGTTTGGTGCGGTGCGGTACGGGCGCTACGCGGCTCTTCGTGGGCCGTTGGATCAAGATCCAACGGTCGCACGGGAATGGGTTCGGTTCGGTCAATCCGGCTCGGGTCGGACTCGAGTCAGACTCGAACTCGAGTCTGACTCGGGCTCGGTCGGTGGAACTGTAAAACCAACTCGATTTTCCAGCGATTAAATAATTAAAATTAATTCCCAGAAATTCATTTAATTCATTAAAAATAGTAAAACACTTAGAAAAATTCTAGAAAAATTCTAGAAAATATTTTGGAACATTTTGAACTCAAATAAAATATTTCCAACAAAATTTTGTTTGCAAAATTAAATTCTTTAATTATTTAAAAAGGGAATAAATTCAAATAAATTCCAAATAAATCCAAATAAATCCCAGAAAATTCCAAAAATTCACAAAAGTGCCAAATCTTATTTAAATTCATGAAAAGCAAAAATTGGGGTGTTACAAACCACCCCCCTTAACAGAATCTTGTCCCCGACATTCAGGGCTTACTAAAGAATAGGTTTGGAAATTCTTTCTTCAAATCTTCCTCGCGCTCCTAAGTTGCTTCACTCTCTGCATGGTTGCTCCATTGAACTCTGCAGAAACGGGTTGACTTGTTTCTCATCTCTCAATCCATGGTGTCCAAAATCTTGACGGGATATTCCTTGTAAGTTATATCCTCTTGCAGTTCTATCGACTCTAACGGTGTCTGCTCATCTAGTACTCGAAGACACTTCTTCAGCTGGGACACGTGGAACACGTCATGTACTCCTGCCAATGATTGTGGCAACTCTAGCTGATACGCAACTTCACCTCTACAGTTGAGAACCTTAAATGGTCCAACATATCTCGGCGCGAGTTTTCCTTTGGCATGGAATCTCTTAACTCCCTTGAGTGGCGTAACTCTGAGATACACGAAATCTTCTGGTTCAAAACTCAGGTCTCGGCGACGGTTATCAGCGTAACTCTTCTGTCTTGACTGAGCTATCTTTCTAATGGCTTCAATTCTAGCAACAGGAGCAAAGGTTTCATCAAAATCTAAGCCCTCAACTTGAGTAAAACCTTGAGCAACCAATTTAGCCTTGTTTCTAACAACAACACCATCCTCACTTTGTTTATTTTTGAAAACCCATCTAGTTCCAATAACATTAAAATCAGGAGGTGGTGAGACTAGTTTCCAAACTTTATTTCGTTCAAAATTCTCTAATTCTTCATGCATGGCATTGATCCAAGATTCGTTAGATAATGCATAAGATATATCTTTGGGTTCAAAAGAAGCAACTAAAGCAGAATGAGCATGAGTATCAGAATGAATAAACCTAGATCGGGTGATTCTCTCATTTAGGTCTCCAATCATTTGTTCAGATGGATGCATTTTCTGAATATGCAAGGAAGCTTTGGCTTTTGAAACTTCTTCTCCTTCTTCATTTTTAGCATGTACAGATGATGTTGTATCTTGAGGATGGTTAGCTGTAGGTGATGTAGAAGTATGTGCCAACGGTGCTACAACTTGTTGTGCATTAGGAAGAGTCAAGACCTCATCTTCAACATCAACATCATCATTGTCTTCAAATATTTTCTCCCCCTGAACGTATGCGCCTGTACCTGCATCACTTGAACTAGTGCCTGGACTAGCCTCATCAAAAGTAACTTCACAAGTTTCCATAATTTTGTTAGTCTCCAAAACAAGCACACGATAGCCACGAGTATGAGCAGGATATCCAAGAAAAATGCCATCCATCGATCTAGCTTCAAATTTATCAAGAATTCCAGATTTCAAGACAAAGCATTTGCATCCAAAAACCTTAAAGTGAGAAACAGTAGGCCTATGCCCAAACCGAAGCTCATATGGAGTCTTACCCAATTTTGATCTCAAAAACACATGGTTTGAAACATAACATGCAGTTGAAATCGCTTCAGCCCAAAAGTTTTCTAGGAGTGTGATGTTCATCTAACATGGTTCTAGCCATCTCAACCAACGTTCTGTTTTTCCTTTCAACTACACCATTCTGTTGAGGCACTCTAGGTGATGAAAATTGATGATCAATTCCCTTTTCAGCACAAAAGTGATCAAAAGAAGAATTTTTAAACTCAGTTCCATTATCACTTCTAATCGCTCGAAGAGCTCCTGGATGATCAACAGAAAGCCTAAGAATAAGACTTCTAAAATGACTAAAAGCCTCATCCTTAGATGCCATAAAATATACCCAAGAGTATCTAGAAAAATCATCAACAATCACAAGTACATACCATTTGCCTCCAAAAGATTGAACTCGAGATGGTCCAACCGTGTCAAGATGTAGTAGCTGTCCTGGAGCGTTTGTCATCACCATGGTAAGAGGTGGATGTGAACCTGCAATCATCTTACCATGTCTACAAGAAGAGCATACTAGATTACTATCACCCTTAAGCTTAGACAAGCCACGCATGAGATCTAAACCACTTACACGAGTAAGATGATCAAAACCAACATGACCAAGTCTACGATGCCAAAAGAATAAATCTTTAGAAACATTGGCAACTAGACACCTATGCTTAGAAGAAGGTGATGCATCAAAATCAGCTTTAAACACTCTTCCAAAGCGTGAAATCCTGAAAACAAGATCACCTAAAGCATCTAGCACTTTGCATTCATTTTTCTTAAAGCTTATTTCAAGATCTTCATCAATCATTTGTGAAACAGAGAGCAAGTTATATTTCAAGTTTTCAACAAGAGCTACATCCTTGAACATGAACTTGTCACTTACCTTCAATGTACCTTTTGCCACAACAGAAGAGGAAGAAGCATATCCAAAAGTAACACTTTCAGCACGAGATGCACGAGTGAGGGAGGAGAACCAATTCTTATTACCGGACATGTGGCGTGAGCATCTGGAATCCACTAGCCATATGTTCTCCTTCCTCGCGCGAGAAGCCTCATTGAAGTCGCTGTCGTGGTCATCCTCGGTGAAGCTGTCCTTGCTACTTGCCATGAGACACAACCCCATCAAATCATGTTTGCTTGGAGTTGCATCAACCTCGCTGCTCTCCGAATCCACATCGCTTAAGTTGACTTGTTCAAGCGCGGAAAGAACTCGGTGGACAACCTTACGGTTGATGAAGTTCTTCTTCTTTCTATCGCTTGAAGACAACTTCCTTTTCTCTTTTTTGTTGTCCTTCTCCTCCGTTGATTCTTTTCCTGCAAGCTTAGGACAATTTGAACGCATGTGGTTGAGATCACCACACTCATAGCACCTTGGAGGACCACCTCTCTTTCTCATTCTCACATTCTGCAAAGCTTTGTTAAAACAAGAAGAGAGTAGTGCCAAGTCTTCTTCAGGAAATTCTTCAATTTGCTCATCTGTTAAAGAAGACAAGGAGGACAAAGCAAAGCTAGAAGAGGAATTTGCATTTGACATGTTAGGATTAGATATCAAAGAAATTGATTTAACATTACCCTTCCTGGCAAGAACATCCAACTCATGAGTTTTCAATTTAGAATAAAGAACATCTAAAGTAAGTGTACTCATGACAGTTGATTCTCTAATGGATGTTATTTTCATTTCCCAAATAGACATGTCTAATGCACCAAGCAATTGTCTAGCATTAGCAGCATCATCAAAGCTAACTCCAACAGCACGCAAATTGCTAAGAATTTTATTAAAGCGTGCAAAGAAGTCATCTAGCGACTCACCAGGCTTCATCTCAAATCGCATGTATTCTTTTTTGTAAAGATCTTGACGAACCTCTTTGATAGTGTTAGAACCCACATAGTAATCACAAAGAGATTTCCATACCTCATATGCGGATTTGAGATGGATTACGCGATCAAAGTCGCTACGTCCTAAACCTTGGATGATCAAGTTGCGCGCCTTGCTGTTTGCTTCAACATGTGCGCGATTGGCTTCGTTGACGTTGTCGTTTGCAGGGACTTCACATCGCTTGTAGACTTTCTCCCAAAATGTGAAGCCCTGTGCTTGGATGCACGCCTCCATCTTGGCCTTCCAGAACTGAAAATCAACACCATCGAACACACATGGTTTTGTCGAATAACGATCCATTGATCTAATCACCGGTTAAGATAAATTAGAAAAACCTTGCTCTGATACCACTTGTAGGATTGAAGTATACGAATTTAGCAATCAGAGGGGGGGTGAATGATTGTGCGAAAGCTAAAACCAAATTTTCAATCTACTAAAAGTTCACCCCAAAACAGAAACAAAAAATTGCCTCGTATTCGTCAAAAACAGAATGATAGAGGTTCGGTAAAATGCACATTACCGGAGATCCAACTGTTAGATCGATCTGAAATTTGGACACAAGAAACTAGATTCCAATATGAATTGAACTCAAAAAGAATCAGCTCGATCGGACATACGGATCAAAAGTTATGAACCTTGCAAGTTTGCTGTGATAGAATATGACGAGAATTGATCTAACCAAAACTTCAAGATTAAGCAAGAACAACAAAAGATTAATCAACAAAACTTTGAGTAACACTAGATCAATACCCTAGAAAGGTTTTTGATGGATCAAATCAAGGTGAAACTCAAAGAACAAAAATCAATCTAGAACAAGAACAAGCATGCAAACAAGAACCAAAAACAGATAACACTGTAGCAACGTGGTTACTGTAGCACGCACAGATCTGGAAGAATTGATCTTTATTTCTTTTGTCTAAAGTACTCCCATCAAAAGAGTACAAACCCTAAAACAAAGCTCTAAGCTTTCAATCTTTGGATTGATACACTAAACAGGAGACAACCCCTCCTATTTAAAGGAGCAACCACAAGGAGTCCTGAATACAATTCCTACTCCTAATCCTAGAAGGAGTTCCACTCCTAATCCTAGAAGGAGTCTGTATTCAACACAACTCCACTTGGCCCAACCTGGCCAAGTACAACTCTTGCACGTGTATGGCAACCCTACCATACTCACGTGCCTAACACTTTGCACGCGCATGGCCACCTGCCATACTCACGTGACTAACCAATCTTCATGTGCACCATTCTCTTAGACCGAACATCCCGCATGACATCCTTAACCACCAAGACCTCAGTTCCTCCCTGAACCTACTCCCGAACCTCAGTTCCTCCATGAACCTAGTTCCGGTCCCGTCATCGACCACGTTCGTCCTCGAGCAACACTTGCACATGATCAACCACAAAAATGATCTGAGCACAAGTTCACGACTTGACTCACATTAATCCATGCTACTGGTCACACGAGCATTGCATAAAGTCCACTTCAAAACAAGCATAATGAAATTCTCACAAATTTCATAATCTCAAATTCAAACCAAAATTCAATTTCAAATTTGCTCAAAACCCTAATCGAGCAAAAGACCATTCACGACAGACCAAAAATTGGTCCGGCGCACACAGGAGTCAAAACCCTAGAAAAAGCATTCACGCCGGAGTAAAAACTCGGTCCGGTGTACACGTGAAAACAGCTGTCAAAAAATCAGTTCACGACGGACCAAAATTTTGGTCCAGCTTACATGCGAAACTTACTGGTTTTGTAATCTTGAGTCCGGCTCAAAAACGTTTGAAAACACGTTCACGGTGGACCAAAAATTTGGTCCGGTGTGCATGGGAAAAACGAGGTTTTTGAACGCCAAAAGCACGTTTACGGCGGACCAAAAGTTTGGTCCAACGTACATGCCAAAAACGCGATTTCTGAAGAGAACTTGAAACCTCAAAGCACGTTCACGCCGGACTAAAAGTTTAGTCCAGCGCAGTAGCGAAAACCGGTCCGGCGAAGATGGAGAACTTACTGTTTTTTACGAGAATTTGGTCCGGCGCAAGAAAAGAAACACTGTTTCTTGTCAATTTGTCAAACACATGCACAAACACATTTTGCAAAAAAAATTCTTAAGCCAATTTTTCAGAACATGATTTCACATGGACCGAGCAACCCGGTCCGGAGGGTCTGGGAAGTTATTCGGATAGTCCGAACAGGTTGGAAACATTGAAACCGAGAATGCCAACCCGGACACTCTAGGTCATGTTCGGACACTCCAGACGTGTCAGGCGAAACCAAAAAAAGTAACAGAGCGACCCAACCCAGATACTCCGTGTATTTAACCCGGATAGTCCGGTATACCCGGATACTCCGGGTTAGTCAGCAATAGGGTACCGAGAGGATCAACCCGGACACTCCGGGTTAGAACCTGGATACTCCGGACATCTATGGATAATGTGTTTCTCACATGCATGCTAGGATTAGAGATGTAATTATGATGCATTTCGTGCACGATTGTGCATATTCTCGTATTGTTTATTGTTGGTTTCTTAATTGGTGTTCCCTTGGAATTGGATTTCTCATTAGGTGTCGAAGCTTGGGAGGACAACCCGGAGTACGACTACGCCTACGACGTCAAGATCGAGCAGCAAGGCACTACTTTACTCCTTGAACATGATTGCTCCTAATAATTGCAATTATGCTTTGAAGTTATTTTACAAATTGCATGCCTACTTTCAATTATAGCTATGTTGGGGTAGAATGCTTAGTCACTACCTTGTTGACATGTTATCTTTTTACCCAGTTCCTTCGTATACCATTGTCGCCCTAGGTGGTTGGTTTATTATTATGTATGGGTTCGTACGATTTGCTTAGCCATGCTTAGAACATCGTTAGGAACCGCGATAGATGGACTTAGTCCATCAGTCGCGATGATCAAAGATGATTATGATAATGATGGTTCAATTATGGTTATTGTGTAGCAATGTTGGTTAAGGATCTTAAGGATCAAATCCTGGTGACGTCTCTTTAAGTAACTATCGTGCGAACCACACACCGTTTATGGGACCGGCTTAGCCAAGTACTTGTATATGACTAGGGCATTTAAACCACGTGCACTCGGAATTCCTTGAGCTTTGTAGAGTGTCAAGGAATGTTCGCAAGAATTCCTCAAACTTTGTGGAGTGTCGGGAATATTCTTCAAAATCCCTCGAACTTTGTGGAGTTAGGGATGTTCAATAACGGGTGTACTCCTTGGTCCACACACACGGAGCACTGAGCACACGGGATCAAGGGTCACAGTCACCCGGGTGGTTTAAATACACTACCATGCATACTGGAAAATGGATTTATCATGTTCACCTTGGCCGGCACATCAAAGGAATTGTGCTCATAGCTTGGCTTACAAGTGTGGCATGTCGTGTGGGTGTACCTCTGCAGAGTATAAACTATTCTAATAGCCGCGTCCATGGTCAGGGACGATCACTTAAGGTGTCAGTCACTGGGCGAGTGTTAAGGACCGGGTAAGAATGGATGGTTTGGGAAATCAAGTCGCATGAGTATTGGAGTACTCATGAGGAGAACTTCGCGAGTATTGGAGTACTCGTGGAAGGAGCTTCACGGGTATTGGAGTATCCGTGGGCGTAAGCGAACACGAGCGTCGAACTCATGGTTCGGAGAATGCTTGAAGGCATGAGATGAAGATGATTATGATGATGTTATATTATGTATTAGACTTTGTAAATGTTTAGCAAACAACAGTTTCAATCTATACGTGTCTATGTTTTTACTCCAAATATCACTTTATGCTGAAATTAACCTGGTGCCTTTCTTGTGATGCAGCCACCACATGTAGTTAGAACTCAGCATACAACTTATATTATTGTGCGAGTACACTCTTTGTACTCAAACGGATGGTCCACTTATTGTAGGTGAGGATGAGGCACTGCCCGGAGACCTTTATCGGGCAGATTCTGATGATGCTAACATTTAGGGGCACGTTCTTACTTCCAGTCAGTTGCTTGCGGGCTATGGCATACTACGCTGGCCTTTTGTTGTTTAATTATGTTTCCGCTGCTTGTTGATGTAATAACTTTAAATATGTCATTTTGGAGAGCAGTCCTGCTTTTGTATGTATATATGTTTGTGTTTCCGTTATTGTATATGTGTTGTGATACAAATCGTCATGCATTGTCGCGCGTGTTGGTGAACTTTCCTGGGACCAACACGGGCATATATGCGGGCCGCTTGAGGTTCCCTTGATTTACTTGGGCTATGCGATGCTACCGAGTGAATCAGTGGAATCCCGGGGATGGGCCCCCGGAATGTACGTACCCAATTCTACTACGCCCCACGATGCAGCTCCAGGCCCTTTTCAATTCCCACGCGTGACAAGGGTGGAGGCCCAACACTTCAACCCTAGCCGTGCACGCATCAACTCGGCAAGCGCAATGCGCCTTCGTGCGCAAGGATTATCAGGAGCACCTACATCCTACTTGGGATCCCCTCAACGTCTCGCTAGCTCTTTGGATCCTGAAGATACGGGATCACTGGAATACCATCTTTTGGATGAATTTCCCCCAGGCTTCCTTAGGGACATTTGAGTTGTCTGGATTAAGTTTGTCGTAACCCCTACGTAGGGAAGAACTATCTTAATTCGAAGTTATGTAATAGACTTTGTCGTGTAATTTAGGCTATGCCCTTCTGCATCGACTCGGAACCTTGTTGTTGTTCATGGATGTGTTGAAGTTTATGGACTTCCTTAATTTGATGCTTTGTGCTTGTGCTGTGTGTTTTCTTGTTGCATTCATGTGATTGCTATAAGTGTATCTTGCTGTCCGGAATTGCAATTTCCATGTTGTTCTTGCTCTCTTGTTTCTTGTTGCTAACTTGGGGTTGGCAACAGGATGGTAGGAGCTACCACTCGATCACAAACTCAGCAAGGGGCAAAGCCACACTCTATGGGCCACCAAACAGCTGAGGAGCATGCTCAGGGGGTTGCTCATGACAACCCGGAGTCATCTCACCGTCAAAATCAGCACCATCCTCGTGCGGAGGGCAGAACTTCCAGCACCTCCTACCATGGCTCAAGTGCTTGCCATGATTGAGCAGAATCGGCAAGATCAGACTTTGATCTTGCAGCAGATTGCTCGCAATACCGCCGTTGCCTCGGGCCCTTTCCAAGGTGCCGGTGGGGGAGGACATCATGCCGTAGGAGGACTCGGCGAGTTCCTTCGCACGCAGCCACCGTTATTATCCCGTGCCGAGGATCCACTCGAAGCGGATGACTGGCTGCGGACCATTGAGCGCAGGCTTACCATTGCTCAGTGTCCGGATCATGAGAAGGTCCTTTATGCTTCCCATCAGCTTGATGGAGCAGCGTGCGCATGGTGGGACAACTTCACCGCCATGCAACCTGCTGATCACGTTATCACGTGGGCGGAGTTTCGTGCAGCCTTCCGCGAGGCTCATGTTCCCACGGATGTTATGGCCATCAAGAAGCGTGAATTCCTCGCGTTGAAGCAAGGTGGCAAATCCATTATGGAGTATCTTCACGAGTTCAACTACTTGACTCGTTATGCTCCAGATGACACCTCCACCGACGAGCGCAAACAAGAGCGCTTCATGGAGGGACTTTTCGAGGAATTGCACCTGGAGCTCGCTGCACATGAATTCCGCAATTTCCAACACTTGGTCAATAAGGCCATAGTGGTGGACGAGAAGCGGGGAAAGTTGGAAGAGTCACGCAAGCGCCAGCGAGCAGCTCAGATTTTGGCTAGCAACAGCTCGCAACCGCCGCGCGCCACTCGTCCCCCGCCTGCGAATTATCAAGCTCCAACACCCCTAAGATCTCCGGTACCTGTTGCGCATCCACCGTAGCAGAATTTTCCGTCGAATGCCAGTGGGAATCAGTGAGGAGGTAACACTCAAGGCCGCCCAGTTCTAGTGTGCTACCAATGCAAGAAGCCAGGGCACTTTGCGCGCCAATGTCCGCAAAGGAACCCAGTGACGTCAGGGACTCGAACGCCGAATGCAGCTGGAGCCGCACCAGCGCTACCGCCACGACCAGCTCCACCAAGAGCCGCGCCGACACAACCACGCGGTCGCATCATCCACGTCACCGCCGAATAAGCTCAAGATGCGTTGGATGTGGTGTTGGGTACGCTTCTTGCCAACTCCTACCCAGCTACTGCATTATTTGATTCCGGAGCATCGCACTCATTCATCCGAGAGGGGTTTGCTACTCATAAGGGGTTTTCTATCCAACCATTATGTAACACCCCAATTTTTGCTTTTCATGAATTTAAATGAGATTTTGCACTTTGGTGAATTTTTGGAATTTTCTGGAATTTATTTGGATTTAATTTGAATTTATTCCCTTTTGAAATAATTAAAGAATTAAAATTTATAAATAAAATTTTGTAGGAAATATTTTATTTGAGACAAAAAGGCTCAAAGTATTTTCCAGAATTTTTTTTGGAATTTTTCTGATTATTTTGCTATTTTTCTTGAATTATTTGAATTTCTAGAAATTAATTTGAATATTAAATCGCTGGAATTAGCTGAGTGGGTTTGTACTGTTCCTCCGTCCGAACCCGAGTCAGACTCGAGTTCGAGTCTGACTCGAGCCCGACGAGACCCTAATCCGTGCGACCGTTGGATCGAGATCCAACGACCGCGATTGCGCCACATCGCCCACGTGCGAACCGAACCAAACCCGTCAATGCCCGTGCAATCAAAGCCATTGATCGTGCCACATGGACAGCCCGCGTGCGTCCACGTCACCCAGTCTGAATCCCGTTCAGACTCCGCCATCGCAGCCGGGTGGGCCTCAGTTTCCGCGATTTTCACGGAAGCCGAGGCCCTTTTTAAAGCGCCGCCGCCGTCATCGTGTTCCTCTCTTCCGTGCGCACCCGTAGCCCTAAGCCGTTGAGATCAAGCCGCCATCGTTAGGCCGCTAGAGCTCGCCGTAGCTGGGCTTGCCCTCCGCCACGATTTTCGCCGATTCCCGCCGCGTCCGCCGTCCTCCGCCGTCACCGAGCCTAGATCCGGAACCGTCACGACAAGTCGCGCCTAGGAGTACCACTCACCTCGCCGGAGCACGCCCGTAGCGCCGCGCCGTTGGTCGTCTTCCCCAGCGCCGGCAACCCCTGCTCCGCCGCGCCATCACCGGAACCCCGAGCTACACCCGCCGTCGGATCAAGATCGAACGGTCACGGTGAGTCCACGTCATCCTGTGTAAATCTACGCTTCGATTTCTAGATCTAATCTCAGCCGTAGGATCTAGATCCAACGCATGGGATTGAGCCACGTAGAACCGCGTTGCACCGTGCTAGATCCAATCTAATCCGTTAGATATAGATCCAACGATCCACGTTCGTCCACGTCACCCGTAGCGAATTCCACATTTCGGTTTCAAGATCCAATCTCAGCCGTTGGATTTAGATCCAACGCTCTGGATCGAGCCACGCCGGGCCCGCGTGTTAGCGACCGGGTCAAACCGCACCATGACGTCAGTGCTAACGTCACGGTGGGGCCCGCGTGTCAGCCGACCCACGACCGAGCGCGATGACGTCAGTGCTGGCATCATCCAGTGGGTCCCATACGTCATTGTCACGTGCGCCCATGGATCGGGTCCACGGTGGACCAAATCCGAACCGTGGACCGAGTCCATGCACCCGCTGACGTCACAATTCGATTTTTCAATAGAAAAACAATTCGGTGGCAAATCAAATCCCGTGCTGACGTTAGCTAACGTCATAAATCCAGATTTTCAATAGAAAAAATAAATGAATTAATTTGGTTTATTCTTTTATTTGAAATTTCAAACTTCAAACGCTTATAACTTTTGCGTTTTAACTCCGATTTGAAAGATTACAATTTCTAAATTTTTATAAAACTGAGATCTACTTAAATATGAATTTTGATTAATTTTTGAATATGAGACTTTTACTGTTTATATTTAATTAGTAGATTCTTTAAACTTTAAATAATTATAACTTCTGCTTTTTAACTCCGATTTGGGCGATTCAAGTTTCTAAAAATTTGTAAAATTATGCTCTCTCTGTTTATGATTTTTTTGGATACTTTTTGCCTACTGTTTATTTATTTATTGCTATTTGCACGCGTTACAAGTAGACGTTGAAGTACCCGAGGGCTTCGAAGGTGAAGTGTTGACCTAGGAGCCAGCTCAAGACCAAGATCAAGTACTTTTTGAAGGAAAGTTATGCTTTGACCATATTGATCCCATTTTTGAAATTAATTTGGTTTAAATTATTGCATGCTAATTTAATTAGAAATTGTTTTATATAGTTGTCGAATTGCAGTATGACACATTGACTATTTAATTATGTGCCATGAACCCTTGACACCCTAGTTGTGGTTTATATAGTTGGACATTATTAATTTGCCAACATTGGGTATTTAGACCGTTGTAGTATATTGCTTAGACCTGCTACGTGCACATGACATGATTTTGGACAATCAATTGTTAATATTGACTTAATGAGATATTGAACCTGTTTTGGAGAAGTATCATGTGTTGTGATTGTTGAAGGCACATGGTGCATGGTAATCAATTGGGTTTGATAAATGGATTTAGACCGGGGCAAGTGGCAAGAATGATATGGTGGGCCAGGTGTGGCACCGGGAAAGTTGATTTGGTTCTTCGGGTAGTCTTGCCCTGGTCACCTAAGGACTTAACCTTGCAAGCCTTTGAACTGAGTCAATTGTGCAACCACATGTCCGCAATGGGACGAACCTAGTTGAGTAAGTACTAAAAACTTGCATGTGATACCTCGGGGTGTCAACTACACCTTTTGTGTAGCTTGAAAGGGGAGCGTACCAGTGCTATGGCATGGTACTCGTCCAACGGTATGTCGGTCCCATACTTCGCCTTCGTTATGGGAAGGGATGGTGTATGACAAAAGCCGGTGAGGTTCACTTGTATAGTTTGCAGTCTCTAAAATGCTTTGTTACGATCACTCGCCTTTGTGGTGTTTGACAGTATCTTGTGGTAAAGTGCATAACCTCTGCAGAGTGTAAAATCTATTCGAATAACCGTGTCCGCGGCACTGGACCTTGCTCAGGGATTACAGTAGACTTTCATGAAAATAACTTGGACTTGGAAAGTTTGGTTGGGTCAAAGGATGACTGAAGGATCATTGTTTTTTATCCATGTGATTTTGATGATGAGTATTTGAAAAGATTCTAAATCAATCAAGCAAACAATTGTTAAATCAAGCACAAGGTGCAAAGAAGAGCTTGTATGCTCTATTAGTTTGTTTAGGGTTTTCTAATCTTTTGAGATTAGAAGATTTTTGGTGTCATCATGTGGAAGATGGCTTTGGAATAAAGAAAAAGGTTATACAATTCTTTTATCCTTTTTCCTTTGATTCTTGATTAGAAAATCTGTTCTTTTTGTTAGAACTAGTTTTGATTTATGTTCGATTTGTTTCGCTAATTAATCTAGGGTTTTTGGTCTCTACGATATTAGATATTCTTCCGCTATTTAGGGGTCTTCAATTTTTCGAAAGAAATCGTTGAATTTTATTAGGCATCTATTCACCCCCCCCTCTAGTTGCCTACTCGGTCCTACAAGTGGTATCAGAGCCAGGCTCTACTAATCCATCTTAACATGTGATTAGTAAATGGTAAGTTATGGCAACAGAGAAATACTCGAACAAGCCGCCAATCTTCGATGGCACAGACTTTCCCCACTGGCGGATCCGGATGACTTCATATCTTCAAGCTCAAGGTAACGCGATTTGGCGCAAGGTAAAAATTCCGTACGAGCTTCCTTCTAATGATGATATTGATAAAATCGAGTTTGAAAAAGATGTTGAAAATAATAATAGAGCTAGAAACATATTGCTTCAAGGACTTGCTAGAAAAGAATTCGATAGAGTCTGTCATTTACTCACTGCTCATGAAATTTGGAAATCTCTTCAAGATTATCATGAAGGCACTGACTCTGTCAAAGAGGCTAGGCAAGATCAATTTAAAAAGGAATACACTAGATTTGAAATGAACTCTGGAGAATCATTAGATGATTGTTTTGCTCGCTTTAATAGAATCTTAAACAATCTTAGAGCTGTTGATGTACAATACATTGACTCTGAAAATGCTAGACATTTTTTATCATCTCTTGATCTTAAAATCTGGCAAATGAAAGTAACTGCTTTTAGGGAGGCTCACAAGATGAGTGAAATGACATTGGATAAACTATATTCTAGTCTCAAGACTTTTGAAATAGACATTATTTCCAGAACATCCAATGATAACTCTATGGCTCTTAATGCTAATTCTTCTTCTTGTGATAACACTACTAGTTCTTCATCATCATATTCCATTACTGCTTTGAGTGCTCTTAGTGATGAACAACTGGATCAAATACCAGAAGATACACTTGCTCTTCTTTCCAGGCGTGTCAATGCAGCTTACATGAGATCAAGGGAAAGAAGAGGTGCCTCCATCCACTGCTACAACTGCGGCAAGGCAGGGCACATCCGTGCTAACTGCTTCAAAAACAGAGATAGAAAGGACAAGGACCAAAACAACTCATCCAAGTCCTTCCGGCCAAAAGAGAGCAAGGACAAAAATAAGCAACAGACGAAGAAGATGCTCAACAAACTCTTCGCTGCAATTGGTCGCTTAGACTTAAGCGACATTGATGACTCAACTGACGATGAGAAGGAAGCGAATCAAACGAAGCTGAACGAGAAAGATTTCACCGGACTGTGCTTCATGGTGAAAGGGAACACTAGTGATTCTATTGACAACGATAGCACCTCCAGCGACGGTGATGAGGTAATGCCTTCGTATGATGAGCTTTGTGAAGTTTTAGTCATATTGAGAAAATTTTTAAGAAAATCTTCACTCAAAAATAAAAACTTAGAGAAAGATCTATCCATGCTGAAAACTGAAAACTTTGATCTTAGAAATTCAAATTCTGAAAAGACATGTGATTCTTACTTAGATCCCAAATTTGAAATTAAATCTCTAAAAGAGAAACATATGATTAAACTAGAACAAGTTTATGCCAAACAATTGAAAAATGAAAAACTTGTGAAAAATGTTGGTTGCTCTACTGATGGTTTACATGATCAAACTTCTTGTTCTAAATGCTCCATACTAGAATTGAAGTTGCATGATGCATATGCTAAGATTACTCAATTGTTTAATGATTTGCTTACACATGAAGTTCTTTCATGCTCAACTTGTCGCAAGCAAAAAGGAAAAGTAGATGTTCCCTGTAATAATTGTTTAACACTCTCTCGAATAATTGATTACTTGGAAAAGTCTTTAAAACGTTTTACTAAAGGAAAGAAAAATCTAAATATGATTTTGGATCAATCAAAAGTCAGCACTCATCACAAAGGTTTAGGTTTTGATCCTTATGCTCATCACAAATCATATGCTCCTACTGTTGTTAAATCACTTGAAGGAGGAAAATTTGAAATTGTCAATGAGCCTAAGAAAATTGTCTTTAAGTCTGCTGGAGTGTTATCTTCTACTATGATGAATGCAAATGATGCTTCTACTTCTAAAGCCAAACATCCTGTTAAGTACACTTGCACTCATTGTGGTAGAGATGGACATTTAGTAGATTTTTGCTTTAGACTAGCCAAACAACAAAAGAAAGAAAGAACTAAGGCTAGGTCTAATTTCAGACAGGCACGCTTTGTTTTTCATTATGTGTCTAGGGTGATGCAAACACCTTTTGTTGGTAAGAACACGGGAAAAGACAAATCTATCTTTGTGCATAAGAATGCTCGTGCTGTGCCTACTGTTGTGCGTCGTGTTTCTCAGTACTGGATTCCTAAACATCTTATTTCTAACCCCAGTACCGAGACCTCGATACTTTCTGCTTCTATGTAGGCTTCTCACGCAAGGAAGGAGAACATATGGCTAGTGGATTCCGGATGCTCACGCCATATGTCCGATGATAAGAATTGGTGCATATGTTCAGAGGGAGAGTATCTTTGTTGATGAAGATGATGATGATGATGTTGAGGATGAGATAATTGGAGTTTGTTGTGTGCTTGTGTGCTCGTTTTCAAGCTTCCCCGCGTGCTTCACATCGACAAGCTATCAAGAGGATTTTAAGGTATCTCCGTGGTACTCAAGATTTTGGCATTTGGCTTTCTGCTTCCTCATGCATTAGTTTAAGAGCTTTCTCTGATGCTGAATTTGGAGGATGTAGAATTGATAGAAAAAGTACATCTGGTTCATGCCACTTCTTGAGTAATTCTCTTTCTTGGACACATTGACATCAGATTTCACTTTCTTAGAGATCATGTTGAAAAAGGAGCTATTGAACTGAAATTTGTTGATTCGGGTGCTCAACTTGCTGATATTTTCACTAAACCGCTTGATTGTTCTCGTTTTGCTTTCTTATGCGGTGAACTTGGGATCATTCATCCCCATGGGTTGATTTGAGGGGGAGTCTTGATTTTAACTCTTTCATTTGTGTTACTTGACATTGGTTACTACAATGAGCTATTTTAACGTTACACTTAAAGAAAACTCCCCTGTTTTCATTGCACCATGTAGTACAAAGCTTTATTGACTATTCTTGTGTATACAGTCAAATTAATGCTATATTGCTTCACTTCTCACTAAAAGACTAAAAGACTAAAATAATTCAATTTGAGATGCTTTTCGAGAATATTTTGGCTCTTGTTCATTATGGTATTGCATTTGTGAAATAGGCTTAAAAGTTTCTTGTCATCTGTTGAAAGGCTAGAGCTGATTAGAAACTATGTGTGAGCTTTTTGTTGGACTTCAAATGATCATTATGAGTCTCAAGAAAAATCAGTGTTTTAATGTTAAAAGCAAGTTGAAAAAGATGCAAGCAAAAGCTACTTGGCTAAACACAAGTTTAGTACAATGTGCAGCTTCCTTGCCAGGGATTTAAATGCAAAAGATGAAAGAAAAGGCTACTTGTCTAAACAAAAGTTCAGCACAGTGTGAAGCCACTTGCCAATTTAAAATGAAAAAGATACAAGAAAAAACTACCTACTCATACACAAGTATGGGCTAGTGTGCAGTTACTTGCCATCCCTATTGATCTCAAAGAAAAATTGTCAAACTTGCTAAGAGAGAAAATGGAAATTCAAATGTTTTGAAAATGCTTGAGACAAACATTAGTGAATTTGAAAGTTTGTCTATGCTCATGAGAGCTTTCTTTTTAGCTTTGGCAAATTCAGTTTATGACATTTTACTTGTTTGCACTAATTTGCTTGTGCAACAACTATTCTATGTGTTAGAGCCTCCATATTCTCACAATTTGCTTTCTCATTGGATAAATTGACATAAAATGTGATAGTTATCCTAAAAACTCTCCAAATGCTTTACCTTGATTATATACCTTGAATATACTTCAAAGCTTACGTTACTGCATTCTTTAAGGTGGAGTTTTGATATCTTGATGACTATTTTGTCAAAAAAGGGGGAGAACAAATCAAGGAGGATATTATATTTTAAAATTGTTGAAAGTTGAAAAAAAAAGAAATTGGAATCTTTTGGTCTTTTGGTTCTTGCTCAATCTATTGTCAAATCTTATATTGTGTTTTGTCAAATTACTCATCAAGGGGGAGATTGAAGGATCATTGTTTTTGATCCATGTGATTTTGATGATGAGTATTTGAAAAGATTCTAAATCAATCAAGCAAACAATTGTTCAATCAAGCACAAGGTGCAAAGAAGAGCTTGTATGCTCTATTAGTTTGTTTAGGGTTGTCTAATCTTTTGAGATTAGAAGATTTTTGGTGTCATCATGTGGAAGATGGCTTTGGAATAAAGAAAAAGGTTATACAATTCTTTTATCCTTTTTGCTTTGATTCTTGATTAGAAAATCTGTTCTTTTTGTTAGAACTAGTTTTGATTTATGTTCGATTTGTTTCGCTAATTAATCTAGGGTTTTTGGTCTCTACGATATTAGATATTCTTCCGCTATTTAGGGGTCTTCAATTTTTCGAAAGAAATCGTTGAATTTTATTAGGCATCTATTCACCCCCCCTCTAGTTGCCTACTCGGTCCTACAATGACGTTAATGGAAATGTGGATTAGGAAAGGAAAAGTGTTCACTTAACTCCTGGAAAAGTTATTGAAATAATCTTTACCTTTACTGCTTACGAATCTACTTATGCTACTTGTTAACTGCCGTTTTACTGCAAACGTTCCTGTTAGCCTATTCTTTGTAATAAGCCATGCATTTAGAATACTAGCTGCATTCTGTGCATGACTTGCTGAGTACCAAGTACTCACCCTTGCCACAATACAACATCAATTGATGGAGAAGCGACGCCAGCTTTGGAGGAAGAACTTCAGGAGGAGCCGTCTACGTAGGGAGCGAGCCCAATCAGTTGCCTGTGTTATACTGGATGGCGCCACGTTGATGCTTTTATTCCGCTGCAATTTATTTTCCTTAATAAGTTTTCGCCCTGTGTGGCGTACTCTTGTAACTTGACCATAAGGTCGAGCAACCAGTTTGGTTATCTTAATTAAGGTACTTATTATTATTGATGTGTATGATGGTGATATTTACCGATGTTGAAACTGTGTGCACTAGCGTGATCCTGGACTAGTGCTGAATACGCAGAGGGTCCGGATTTTTAAATTCGGGTCCCAACAGAGGTGGTATCAGAGCCATTCTAACTGTAGGCTCACCCATAGTTAGAATGGTCGTAGTGAGGATAAAACCTATTTTCTAAAGTTAAAATTTGACAAGACAATGAATGAAATCTCGACTTATCCCCTTCTCTCCTTTCATACCCCTTTGCTGAACTTCCCTTGCTACCCCTTGGTTTTAAAAGCTTTTTGAGTTCTTACGCGAGTGTCTTTTGGCAGATGTTGATGAAGAACAACTACGCCGAGCGTGAGGGAAGCTACGCTGCTGAGTTGTGGCGTATGCTGCAGTTGCTTGGAGGTTTTGAGAGACCACTCTATCGAGGGACTACCATCGTGCAAGCAGGATTGGTCATAGGATGGGACGTCAAGATCACAGTGTATGCTCGAGAGAAGATGAAGTTCAGTCGTCTATTTCACTTCACCGCCAGGAGGTCAACATTTGAGATGGGAATCCAGGAGGTGTCTCGTCGAGCAATGCAACAGATTGCTCGCACTTACTCCAGAGAGCTGGAAGGCACAGTATTCCGTCACCATCCACGCCGAGACAACAGAACCCAGTGGAAGCCGATGGAAGATGAGGATGCTACTGTCACACACTTGGCCAGATTCGTCGTCGCCCAGGAGGAGCTTATCGATGACACAGTCCAGGAGTTGATGAAGGCTCGCGAGCAGGTCGAGGAAGAGAAAAAGCACCTGGAGAATGTTCGTGAGTACGTCGCGTATGCTGTGGAAAGGATCGCAGAACTGGAGACCGCACTGTATGGGTAGGGCCCGGAGCCAATGTTGGAGTTAGATGCCCCAGACCCGGAGAAACCAACACCACAGCCGAAGCCTGAACCTGAGGATGATGCCACTTCTTCGACTACTGCCGTTGTGGGGCATGGCGATCGCTTCGCGCCTATGCCACCGCACCCACCGCAAGGAGGCAGTGGAGGTTTTCTTGACCAGTGAGCGTAGGTTTTGCAGTTGAGACTCCATCGTCGAGTCGCGTTATAGAATAAGAGTCACCCTTAGAGGCGTTAGACTCCAGTGTGTTAGTCGATTTGGATTTTCATTACTTGCTGAGTGTGCAGTATGTGTTGCAAGGCCCTTAGGCATTGTAAGCAACCATACCAAGTTATTATTAAATAATAAAGTTGAATTTTGAGTTACACCCTCCCCGCATAAGTTTCTCTACTACTTGTCTATTCTTGTTCCCTCTCGTCTCTAAAACTTGGAGCAATCGACAGATGGTGAACACCCGCAGAAACCTTGGAGGCAACGAAAGTGGTTCTCGCCCAGCTGAGAACCCTAATGATGGAGCACCTGCACCCCAACCAGCACCGCCAGTAGACATGCAGAACTTTGGAGCTTTCCTCGCTACACAGACCCAACTGATGCATGCCATGATGCAACAGATGCAGCAAGTCACTGCTCAGGCCGCCGCCAATCAAGTCAATCAAGGACAGCGTCAGGACTCAAGGTTATCAGAGTTCATGAGGACTCATCCACCCACATTCTCTGGGAACGCCAATCCACTGGAGGCGGATGATTGGCTAAGATCAATTGAGAGGAAGCTGCATATTACCCAATGTGTAGGTAATGAAAGGGTGCTCTACGCCTCTCATCAGTTGGAAGGGACCGTAGCAGAATGGTGGGAGAACTTCTGCGCCATGCGGGAGAACCCACAGGACATCACATGGGAGGAATTTACCGCTGCATTTCGCCAGTACCATGTGCCAGAAGGAATAATGGACTTAAAGAAGGAAGAATTCAGGGCGCTTAAGCAAGGTAATCAATCGGTGTCTGAGTATCTGAACAAGTTCACATAGCTTGCACGCTACGCACCTGAAGATGTAGCGACGGACAAGGCCAGACAGTCTCGCTTCATGAAGGGATCGAACTCAGATCGCAGTGGGACTGATCACCCACACTTTCCCCGACTTTCAAGAGCTGGTAAACAAAGCACTCATACTGGAGGACAAGCGCAAGGAGCTGGATGAAAACCGAAAGAGTAGGATGCAATAGCAGGGATCACGTCAGGGAGCGCAGCAACGTCTGAGTGTTGCGCCAAATCAGTTTTTCAGGTTCCAGCCGCAGAATGCAGCAAGAACACCATCGCCAGCACCGAGACCTGTCAATCAAAATTTCCAGACCCAGCTCCAGCCAGGAATGCCGCCACGAGCAGCCAGCAGGGTACAGTGAGGTGCTGCTATACATGCAATGAGCCAGTGCACTTCTCCAACAATTGCCCCAAGAAGACAGCAGGAGTGACCCCAGTTCGCTTCAACTTGGGATCCACACCAGCCAGGACACCTGCACCAGGAGCAAATCGTGGAGCAGCACAGCCAGGAGCCGCGCTCCAGACCATGGTGAGAGGTAGAGTCAATCACGTGACCGCAGATGCACTTCAAAATGCCACAGACATCATACTTCATGGAGGGAGGGGGACAACTCGAGCACGCTACGAACTGCCACCTACTGAAAACTGTGCACCCCGCTTCCGCTTCTTTTCCTCTAGATGGTTCCTCATTTTGTGCTCCACCGTGATCGCCCAACTCACCAAGGTGTTGAAGTCCGAGAAATCACATACAGAGAGCCTGTCTTGCATCTTGGCTGACAGCCCATTCATGAATCGATTTTGCTTCTTTTGATCGGTGTCAACTTCCTCCAGCGCATATTGAGCTAGATAATTGAACTCCCACGAGTAGTCCATCACTGACCTGCTCAGCTGCTTGAGGGAGAGGAATTCCTGCCTCTTGATGTCCATGAGCCCCTTCGGGATATGATATGCCCGGAAGGCCTCACGGAACTCAGCCCATGTCACCCGGTGACCAGTAGGCTGCATGACGAGGAAATTGGCCCACCAAGCACCGGCGGGACCCTGAAGCTGTTGTGCCGCGAAGTGCACCTTCAGATAATCCTCACAGTGGATGAGGGCAAATTTCTGCTCCATGGTGCGTAGCCAGTCATCAGCCTCCAACGGATCGCTAGCCCGGGAGAACATCGGCGCGCGAAGTGTGTAGGAAATCCAGGTAGCCATTCAGTCGGCCTCGCCCTTCACCGCGGCCACCTGGAGCGGCCTGATTCTGGACCAACATCTCCAAGATTCTATTGGTAGTCTGCTGGTGCTGCTCTCATCGCAGCAATACATCCAGCAGGTTGGGAGGAGGAGGCGGATCGCTACTGTCTGGCTGCGATCGCCCATTACCCCCATCATCTCCAGAAGCCCCGCGGGTCCTCATTCTGTTGTCAAACAAAGTCAGACGACAAGAGTTAGACTCCACAAGGAAGGGATAGGTTCTTAGACTTAGCAAAACATTGAACTACCAAATCTAGACTGTAGCACTCCACAATGGAGTCCTACAAGTCTAACACATACAAAACACAACCCATGATGCAGAACAGCATGACACATGCATGATATGGCATGAAATGCATGGTTCCAATGCAGTCCTTTCTCCCATACTCACCACTTATAACATAGGGCGGGAATAAGTATTACCTTCTACCTAATGCATTATGCAAGTCCTAATCAATCCCTAAGTGGTTGTCAAGTTTGGGTTCGTCTTCATGCACCTTGCTCTGATACCAACGCTGTCAGGAGCCACCTAGACCGTCCTCGGGCTATTTGAAGACTCGGACATCCTAATCGTATTTGGAGGCTAACAATGGATCGCCGAGGGTGCTCGCGGTGTTAGCACCCAAGCCCAATTGAGACGACGGTGAGACCCTCCGAATAACTCGACAACAATCCCGGTATTCCCCCGGTATGCGACCCGAAGCCCGCATACCGGTTTCACAGTCATATCAACTCAATTTGCATAAAGGGGGCAACGAACTCAAACCCCCACAACCAACACGCCACGCGGAAGCACAACGACCAACACACGCACGCACGAAGACAAAACCTGACGAAGGAACACAACCATCCCCACGACAACCACCAAGCAACACGAAGAGGAACAAACGAGATACGAGAGCACAACAATATATTAAGGAGTTGCAACGAAGTGACCAAGTGTTCCAACAAGACATACCATAGTTGGACTAGTCTATACAACAAAAGTGGATACACAACTACTAATTTAAAACAAAAGAAGGACACCCCCGGAAGTGTCCTGTCCCTGAACACTCCTGGACTTAGGCAGCATCGCCAGTAGCCTCTACTCGGTGCCCCGGCCGATCACCGAGAGGCAGTACGGACAGAACTCACATCCGTCTTGACCCTCACCTGAAAACCACAAAGCAGAAAGCATGATTACAGAAGGTACTCGCAAGACTTACCCGTGGTCCATATATGACTGACACGAAAGAATATGCATTTGGATGTAGCAAGGACACGACTTAAGGTAAAAGTGCGGAAATGCTTATCTTTGTGGCATAGTTAAATTCATCTACTCAATTCACATGTTTAGAGCATTCATGAACAAAACCGACTACTAGAGTGAAATATGAATCTTTACAATTCAAGTAAAGCAAGTGACATTATAACCAAGTACCACCACCCAAGCCAACTATCATCAAGTTCAAGTTGTTACTACGTTGAATGTGCGATGACCAAGCGTGCTCATATCCGAGAGCGCGGCAATTCGAATCGCTTATTCACCCTGCAGGGGATCATCAATTGCACGACATGTGCCACAAGGAATCTCATGTCAACCCTCCTCCCATCCATACCTACTCGTTGGGCCATCTTCATGCGGTTCGAGCACCTAGCACCCCCTCGAGCGGCCCAAGCCTGGCTTGGCCCTCGAGAGTCGGCCTAAGCCTCGCCCTCAACCATGTCCAACCGCATGAGGGCATGACCCATCGGGCAGTATGCGATGAAAGAATAGCTTACCGTACCATTATCAGGCATGCGATCAACAAAGTGTGCTCGATCAAAGGGCAAACAACGGATCAGTCCTCAACCGACATAGGCGAGTCTACACATTTGAGTCTCTACACTCAAATGATCCAGCTCTCGCCCAGTCCCAATTTCATATTTCAATTCCCACCCAATCCGTTGTAGCCCAATATTCGTAAAGTACATAACCTCAAGCGATGGAACCATCCATCACTTGGCCCATACCCGACATTTAAGCAAACTAAGCAAGGACACAATATAATTACCCATACTAGCTCCAAAGGAGGTGTTCAACAATATCCACGGATGTATATGCAACAATTAGGTTCTAATACCATTCTCACAATCCAACTCCTAATGCACGACTTAATCGCCAATTAAACAATTGATTCACAAAAATATAATTCACATATATGGTGGAATATGCTTAGGTGCTTGCCTTGTGCTACTGCCGGATTTTTAGCTAAAGTTTGCTCCACGTGTTCTCCCTCAGCCACGGCCACGTCAACCGCCGCGAAATCGTTCTCTACACAAGTACAATTCATAATAAGATGCATGCAATGCACAAGAAATGAAATACAATGCATTCCCCACCGAAACAGACCAGCCAGCCCGGACAGTCCGGATATTTCATCCAGATAGTCCGGACAACTCGGACATTCCAGACAATTTGTCCGGACTCTCCGGACATGGCGCATTTCGCCCAACGACACGAGGGACCGGGGTGCTTCCAAGTTCTACGACACCGCGAGGACCCGATCTACGACTTTCCTACACGTGGCCAAGCCGGAGAAGTTCCGAGCTAGCCCAAAACACAACGAATCGAGGCTCATTCCTAAAAACCCCAACCACAGCTTAATTCAACGCTTAGGATGGCATCATCTACCCCCGATCTCTCACCATATAGCCAAGCATTGCCTAATCCAACCCCAAATCCAACTACACACTACAAACCCTAACACTCCCAAAGTTAACCCCAACTCCCAACCTACATACCAAGCCCCAAATCCACCCCCATGGACGCCCTAGAACCCAAGAACCCATGAATAGACTCTAAGAGAGGCCTTACCTTCAAGGAGGATGAAGAAGAAGAAGGGGAAGACGGGTAGGAGAGGGAAGACGCCGGCTTGGGGAGGAGCTTGAGGTCACCGGAGTAGGGAGTCGCTGGGGAGGATCCACGGGAGGTCATTGGCCAGTGGGGAGTCGTCGGAGATGAGCTTGGGGTGGAGGTGAGCATACAGGAGAGGTGGAGGGCAAATGGGAGAAGGAGAAATGAGTGAGGAGCTAAGAAAACCGGAGTTTTTATACCCAACCCCCGCAAAGTCCGGACACTCCGGGTTAGGGCCTTCGGTCGAACCAATCCGGATACTCCGGACATTTCATCCGGATACTCCGGGTTGAGTCCTTCGGTCACATCAACCCGGACACTCCGGACCTTTTGTCCGGATACTCCGGATTGCCCAGAAAATCCAGCAGAAGATTCGATTTTTGGCGCTAGGTTTAATCTAGGGTTTGACGTCGGATCTTAATGCAAACCTCCCCTACCGGAGAGAAAAGTTTCTAGTTTGCAACCAAACGACATGCGCATCTTGGATCATCCCGAATCTCAAGTTGCAAAGCCCCAAACTTGGATGAAAAACATATTTGTGGATTGGAGTGTTCAAGCTCCAACTTGCGGTTGAGCTTTGGACACGACTAAGGGACGGTTTAGGATACTCTAGGAAGTTACTATTCGAACCTGATTGCGGCTACAAGCCGGTTAGGGTTAATGTTCGCCGTGCGAATTGAATTTCAAATTCGGGACCTGACAAACCCTCCCCCCTTAAGGGAATCTCGCCCCGAGATTTAGAATAAATGCACAGGTAGAATGGAAGGCAAATAGACAGTACGGGCACATACCAATCGACTTGCCTTGAACTGTGAAGCATTTGCACATTTGCACTTCACATGGTACGGAAGAACTTGGGATACTCGGTTCTTAGACGATCTTCGGGCTCCCAAGTGGCTTCGTTTTCAGTGTGATTACTCCACTGGATTTTCTAAAACTTGAGAGTCCTCCGACGGGTCTTGCGTTCAGCTTCATCCAAAACCCAAATAGGATGCTCTTGGTAAGACAGATCAGGTACGGGTGAACTTCGAGTTCGTCCACCTCCAGTGACTTGAAGGGAGTACGGAGGCACTTCTTCAATTGGGATACATGGAAAACATCGTGGACCATTGCCAGAGAGGGAGGAAGCTCCAATTGATATGCCACTTGACCACATCTTGCAACAATCTGAAAAGGTCCTATGTAACGAGGTGCCAACTTCCCCTTATTTCCGAAACGACGGGTGCCCCGGAGGGGAGACACCTTTAAATAGACATAATCACCAACATCGAAGGATAGAGGTCTCCTACGGCGGTCAGCATAGCTCTTCTGTCGTGATTGTGCTACCCTCAGATTTTCTTGAATGGTCATCACCTTCTCTTCTACAGATTTAACCACATCAGGTCCAAAGAATGGTCGTTCCCAACTCTCGGACCAGTTCAGGGGTGTCCGACAGCTACGACCGTAGAGTGCTTCGAAAGGAGACATTCTTATGCTTGTTTGGTAGCTGTTGTTGTAAGCAAACTCAGCATACGGAAGACATAAGACAGAACACAAGCCCTCAACATATCTTCAAGGATCTGATTGACCCTCTCAGTTTGGCTGTCAGTCTGCGGATGATATGCTGAGCTGTGTAACAGCTTGGTGTCGAATGCCTCATGCAGACTTCTCCAGAATCGAGAAAAAAAACTAAGAGCCTCGGTCCGAAACTATCCGCTTTGGCACTCCATGAAGGCATACGATTCGAGAGATGTACAACTCCACATACCTCATGGCTCGATAGATGGTGCGAACGGCTAGGAAATGGGCGGACTTAGTCAACCAATCGACTATAACCCATATCGAGTCATGACCCGTAGAAGTCGTTGGCAGGCCTGTGATGAAATCTATTCCAATCTCTTCCCACTTCCAACTTGGAATGGGCAGCGGCTGAAGAGTGCCAGCTGGCTTAAGATGCTCAGCCTTCACCCTTTTGCAGACATCGCATTCAGACACATAACAAGCAATCTCATGCTTCATGCGAGTCCACCAAAATTGTTGCTTCAAGTCTTGATACATTTTGTTGCTACCCGAATGAATTGTGAGCAAAGAGTTATGGGCTTCATAGAGAATCTCTCTTCTTAATTCTTGGTCCTTGGGGACGACCAGGTGCTTGCCGAACCACAGAGTTCCACGGTCATCAAGATGGAATTCTGTGGCTTGGCCGGAACTCAGTTTGCCACAAATTCGGGCAATGCCATTGTCCCTCTTTTGAGCCTCTCCAATTTGATCCAGTAGCGTGGAATTCAACCCCAGATTAGCCAAGAACCCTTCTTCGACCATCTCTAGGCCGAGTTTCTGGAATTCGGCGCTGAGGGTGGCACTCCAGGGTTGAAGAGTGAGACAGTTGCATCGAGCCTTGCGACTCAACCCGTCAGCCACCACATTAGCTTTTCTCGGATGGTAATGCACTTCCAGCCTGTAGTCTTTGATCAATTCAAGCCATCTTCTTTGCTTCATATTCAAATCTGCCTGAGTGAAGATGTACTTGAGACTCTTGTGATCGGTATAGACATTGCACTTGTTCCCAAGGAGATAGTGGCGCCAGATTTTTAAGGCATGGACCACTTCAGCAAGCTCCAAGTCATGAGTTCGGTATTGCTCTTCATGGCATTTCAATTGCCGAGATGCATAGGCGACAACCCAGCTTTCTTGCATAAGCACACAACCAAGGCCGATGCCCGACCCATCGCAATACACATCGAATGGCTTGTGAATATCAGGTTGTGTGAGGACAGGGGCTGTAATAAGGCGCTGTTTTAGGGTCTAAAATGCTTGCTCACAACCTGCTGACCATTTGAACTCAGCACCCTTCTTCAGTAGCTCCGTCATAGGTTTGGCAATATTGGAAAAGTCCTGAATGAATCGGCGATAATAGCCTGCAAGCCCAAGAAAACTACGGACCTCCGTGACAGAGTTGGGCTGCTCCCACTTGAGAACATCTTGTACTTTACATGGGTCGACAGCAATGCCTTGCTTAGAGAGGATATGTCCAAAGAAAGATAACTCCTTCAGCCAAAACTCGCACTTGCTGAATTTGGCATAAAGGCGATGTTCCCAGAGTCGCCCGAGAACGATGCGAAGGTGTTTTGCATGCTCTTCCTCATTGGCTGAATAAACTAGGATGTCATCAATGAAGATGACCACGAAAGAATCGAGCTCCTCCATGAAGATGGAGTTCATGAGGTACATGAAGTACGCTGGTGCATTCGTCAGACCAAACGACATGACGGTGTACTCATATAAACCATAATGGGTAGAGAAGGCTGTCTTCGGGATATCCTCAGCCCGAATCTTGATCTGATGGTACCCAAGCCTCAAGTCAATCTTGGAGAACACCCGCGCACCAGCAAGCTGATCAAAGAGGATGTCGATCCGAGGTAGAGCGTACTTTTTCTTCACAGTGACGGCGTTCAGCGGTCGATAATCAACACAGAGTCGAAATGAGCCATCCTTCTTGGTCACGAACAGAGCCGAGCAGCCCCAAGGTGAGGAGCTCGGGCGAATGAATCCCTTGTCCATCAGTTCTTTCAGTTCAACCTTCAGTTCGGCCAATTCATTGGGTGGCATCCTATACGGCCGCTTGGAAACTGGGGCGGTCCCGGGCTGAAGCTCAACTACGAACTCAATGTCCCGATCGGGCGGCATCCCTGGCAATTCCGCTGGGAACACATCTGGGTATTCCGAAACCACAGGAATGGACTCTAATTCTCCAACTTCAGCGCCATCAGGGAGTAAAGAGTGGCCTCGCCATTCTCGAGAAGCAGGGTTAGCCGGTCGCCCTTCGGTCCGTTGAGCGAGATGGAGCGATGAGAGCAATCTAGGATGGCCTGATGCCGTGTGAGCCAATTCATGCCCAAGATGACATCCATCCCACGAAGATCAAGGAGCAGCAGGTTGACAAGGAAGGGAACCCCTTGGATTTGCACAGTCGCTTCTTGGACTACTTGACTCGCAACTATCTTTGAACCCGGTGCCTCAATGAGGAACGAGGTGTTGCTGCAACTCACTCTCATTTGATGTTGCATAGCAAAATCCTTGCGGATGAAGGAATGAGAAGCCCCCAAGTCAAACAAAACCCTAGCAGCATGTCCCTCAACACACAACGTACCAGTCAACACGGTGGCGCTCTCGGGAATCACCTCAGCATCAATGTAGTTGACGCGGCCACGGTTCGGCGCAGGAAGTGGAGGTGGTGCAGTCGCGCCTTGAGGTCTTGGGGTGTTGGAATTGTTGCCCCTCCTCGGAAAGGGACAGTCGCGGATGAAATGCCCCGTACGCCCATAGTTGTAGCATGGGCCTGGTCCTGAACTCGCCCGCGCTCTCACTCCCGGCGGTTGCGGTGGAGGCCGGGGAGCAGCAACAGGAGGACGGGCCATCCCAGCCGGTAGGGAAGGCATAGGAGCAGGTGCCCGAGGTGGAGGAAGGGGGACAGCTCGAGCACGCTGCGAACTGCCACCTACTGAAAACTGTGCACCCCGCTTCCGCTTCTTCTCCTCTAGATGGTTCCTCATTTTGTGCTCCACCGTGATCGCCCGACTCACCAAGGTGTTGAAGTCTGGGAAATCACATACAGAGAGCCTGTCTTGCATCTTGGCTGACAGCCCATTCATGATCCGATTCTGCTTCTTTTGATCGGTGTCGACTTCCTCTAGCGCATATTGAGCTAGATAATTGAACTCCCACGAGTAGTCCATCACTGACTTGCTCAGCTGCTTGAGGGAGAGGAATTCCTGCCTCTTGATGTCCATGAGCCCCTTCGGGATATGATATGCCCGAAAGGCCTCACGGAACTCAGCCCATGTCACCTGGTGACCAGCAGGCTGCATGACGAGGAAATTGGCCCACCAAGCACAAGCGAGACCCTGAAGCTATTGCGCCGCGAAGTGCGCCTTCTGATAATCCTCACAGTGGATGAGGGCAAATTTCTGATCCATGGTGTGTAGCCAGTCATTAGCCTCCAACGAATCGCTGGCAAGGGAGAACGCCGGCGGCTGAGTGTGTAGGAAATTCAGGTAGCCATTCGGTCGGCCTCGCCCTTCACCGCGGCCAACTGGAGCGACCTGATTTTGGACGAACATCTCCAAGATTCTGTTGGTAGTCTGCTTGTTCTGCTCTGATCGCAGCAATACATCCAGCAGGTTGGGAGGAGGAGGCGGATCGCTACTGTCAGGCTGCGATCGCCCATTACCCCCATCATCTCCAGAAGCCCCGCGGGTCCTCATTCTATTGTCAAACAAAGTCAGACGACAAGAGTTAGACTCCACAAGGAAGGGATAGGTTCTTAGACTTAGCAAAACTTTGAACTACCAAATCTAGACTGTAGCACTCCACAATGGAGTCCTACAAGTCTAACACATCCAAAACACAACCCATGATGCAGAACAGCATGACACATGCATGATATGGCATGAAATGCATGGTTCCAACACAGTCCTTTCTCCCATACTCACCACTTATAACATAGGGCGGGAATAAGTATTACCTTCTACCTAATGCATTATGCAAGTCCTAATCAATCCCTAAGTGGTTGTCAAGTTTGGGTTCGTCTTCATGGACCTTGCTCTAATTCCAGCGCTGTCAGGAGCCGCCCAGACCTTCCTTGGGCAATTTGAAGACTCGGTCATCCTAATCGGATTAGGAGGCTAACAACGGATCGCCGAGGGCGCTCGCAGTGTTAGCACCCAAGCCCAATTGAGACGACGGTGAGACCTTCCGAATAACTCGACAACAATCCCGGTATTCCCCCGGTATGCGACCCGAAGCTCGCCCAGGATCTCCCCGCATACCGGTTTCACTGTCATATCAACTCAATTTGCATAAAGGGGGCAACAAACTCAAACCCCCACAACCAACATGCCACGCGGAAGCACAACGACCAACACACGCACGCACGAAGACAAAACCCGACGAAGGAACACAACCAACCCCACGACAACCACTAAGCAACACAAAGAGGAACAAACGAGATACGAGAGCACAACAATATATTAAGGAGTTGCAACGAAGTGACCAAGTGTTCCAACGAGACATATCATAGTTGGACTAGTCTATACAACAAAAGTGGATACACAACTACTAATTTAAAACAAAAGAAGGACACCCCCGGAAGTGTCCTGTCCCTGAACACTCCCGGGCTTAGGCAGCGTCGCCAGTAGCCTCTACTCGGTGCCTCGCCCGATCACCGAGAGGCACTACGGACAGAACTCACATCCGTCTTGACCCTCACCTGAAAACCACAAAGCAGAAAGCATGAGTACAGAAGGTACTCGCAAGACTTACCCGTGGTCCATATATGACCGACACGAAAGAATATGCATTTGGATGTAACAAGGACACGGCTTAAGGTAAAAGTGTGGAAATGCTTATCTTTGTGGCATAGTTAAATTCATCTACTCAATTCACAGGTTTAGAGCATTCATGATGAGCACCTACTACTAGAGTAAAATCTGAATCTTTACAATTGAAGTAAAGCAAGTGACATTATAACCAAGTACCACCACCCAAGCCAACTATCATCAAGTTCAAGTTGTTACTACGTTGAATGTGCGATGACAAAGCGTGCTCATATCCGAGAGCGCGGCAATTCGAATCGCTTATTCACCCTGCAGGTGGTCATCAATTGCACGACATGCGCCACAAGGAACCTCATGTCAACCCTCCCATCCATACCTACTTGTTGGGCCATCTTCATGCGGTCCGAGCACCTAGCACCCCCTCGAGCGGCCCAAGCCCGACTTGGCCCTCGAGAGTCGGCCTAAGCCTCGCCCTCAACCACATCCAACCGCATGAGGGCATGACCCATCGGGCAGTATACGATCAAAGAATAGCTTACCGTACCATTATCCGGCATGAGATCAACAAAGTGTGCTCGATCAAAGGGCAAACAACGGATCGGTCCTCAGCCGACACGGGCGAGACTACACATTTGAGTCTCCACACTCAAATGATCCAACCTCTCGCCCGATCCCAATTTCATATTTCAATTCCCACCCAATCCGTTGTAGCCCAATATTCATGAAGTACATAACCTCAAGCGATGGAACCATCCATCACTTGGCCCATACCCGACATCTAAGCAAACTAGGCAACCACAAAGCAGAGGCATGAGTACAGAAGGTACTCGCAAGACTTACCCGTACTAGCTCCAAAGGATGTGTTCAACAATATCAAAGGATGTATATGCAACAATTAAATTCTAATACCATTCTCACAATCCAACTCCTAATGCACGACTTAATCGCCAATTAAACAATTGATTCACAAAAATATAATTCACATATAAGGTGGAATATGCTTAGGTGCTTGCCTTGTGCTTCTGCCGGATTTTTAGCTAAAGTTTGCTCCACGTGTTCTCACTCAGCCACGGCCACGTCAAACGCCGCGGAATCATTCTCTACACGAGTACAATGCATAATAAGATGCAAGCAATGCACAAGAAATGAAATACAATGCATTCCCCACCGAAACAGACCTACCAACCCGGACAGTCTGGATATTTCATCCGGATAGTCCGGACAACTCGGACATTCCGGACAATTTGTCTGGACACTCCAGACATGGCGCATTTCGCCCAACGACACGAGGGATCGGGGTGTTTCCAAGTTCTACGACACCGCGGGGACCCGATCTACAACTTTCCTACACGTGGCCAGGCCAGAGAAGTTTCGAGCTAGCCCAAAACAAGACAAATCGAGGCTCATTCCTAAAACCCCCAACCACAACTTAATTCAACGCGTAGGATGGCATCATCTACCCCGGATCTCTCACCCTATACCCAAGCATTGCCTAATCCAACCCCAAATCCAACTACGCACTACAAACCCTAACACTCCCAAAGTTAACCCCAACTCCCAACCTACATACCAAGCCGCAAATCCACCCCCATGGACGCCCTAGAACCTAAGAACCCATGAATAGACTCCAAGAGAGGCCTTACCTTAAAGGAGGATGAAGAAGAAGGGGAAGCCGGGTAGGAGAAGGAAGACGCCGGCTTGGGGAGGAGCTTGAGGTCACTGGAGTAGGGAGTAGCCGGGAAGGAGCCACGGGAGGTCACCAGCCGGTGGGGAGTCGTCGGAGACGAGCTTGGGGTGGAGGTGAGCACACAGGAGAGGTGGAGGGCAAATGGGAGAAGGAGAAATGAGTGAGGAGCTAAGAAAACCGGAGTTTTTATACTCAACCCCCGCAAAGTCCGGACACTCCAGATGTTTAATCCGGACACTCCGGGTTAGGGCCATCGGTCAACCCAATCTGGATACTCCGGACATTTCATCCGGATACTCTGGGTTGAGTCCTTCGGTCACATCAACCCGGACACTCCGGACCTTTTGTCCGGATACTCTGGATTGCCCAGAAAATCCAGCACAAGATTCGATGTTTGGCGCTAGGTTTAATCTAGGGTTTGACGTTGGATCTTGGTGCAAACCTCCCCTACCGGAGAGAAAAGTTTCTAATTGCAACCAAACGACATGCGCATCTTGGATCATCCCGAATCTCAAGTTGCAAAGCCCCAAACTTGGATGAAAAACATATTTGTGGATTGGAGTGTTCAAGCTCCAACTTGTAGTTGAGCTTTGGACATGACTAAGGGACGGTTTAGGATACTCTAGGAAGTTACTATTCGAACCTGATTGCGGCTACAAGCTGGTTAGGGTTAAAGTTCGCCGTGCGAATTGAATTTCAAATTCGGGGCCTGACATAGATGTTATCTTGGGAATGGATAGGTTATCCATGCATAAGGCTGTGTTGGACTGTGGACGAAGGGTCATATCGATTAAGAGCCCGTGTGGAAGAAATGTGGAGTTTCAAGCGACTACCATTCGAGATGGACAGTTGATGGTCAACAGTGTAAAGACAGTTAGCATAGAAGATGTTCCAGTGGTGAATGAGTATCCTGATGTTTTTCCTAAAGATTTGCCGGGTATGCCGCCAGACAGGGATATAGAATTTGTGATTGAGTTAGTACCAGGAACAACACCGATAGCAAAGAGACCCTATCGGATGTCAACTGAAGAATTGGTGGAGATGAAGAAACAGCTTGAAGAGTTGATGGAAAAAGGATTCATTAGACTGAGTTCATCGCCATGGGGAGCGCCAGTTCTGTTTGTCAAGAAGGTGGATGGGAGTTTCAGGATGTGCATTGACTACCGTGCACTCAATGAAGTCACCGTGAAGAATAAGTACCCGCTACCCAGGATCGACGATCTGTTTGACCAGTTGAGAGGAGCCGGAGTTTTCTCCAAGATTGATCTAAGATCTGGATATCACTAGTTGAAGAGCCGATCCAAAGATATCCCGAAGACCACATTTTCATCAAGATACAGACATTACGAGTTTACAGTTATGTCCTTTGGTCTGACGAATGCGCCAGCTTATTTCATGAATATGATGAATAAGGTATTCATGGAGTATTTGGACAAGTTCGTTGTTGTATTCATAGATGATATCTTAGTCTACTCCAAGACGAGGGATGAACATGCAGAACACTTGAGGCTAGTTTTGGAAAAGCTGAGAGGATAGTAACTCTTTGCCAAATTCAGCAAGTGTGATTTTTGGAAAGACAAGGTGGAGTTTCTTGGACATGTGATGACTACAGAAGGAGTCGTTGTTGATCCAAGCAAAGTTAAAGCTGTGTTACATTGGGAACCGACGAAGGCAGTGACCCAGATTCGGAGTTTCCTTGGGATGGCCGGTTACTACCGCCATTTTATTGAAGGTTTTTCGACAATTGCGAGACCTCTTACACAACTGTTGAAAAAGGAGAAGTTTAACTAGACACCGAAATGTGAGAAAGGTTTTCAAGAGCTAAAGAAGCGATTGACATCAGCGCCGGTGTTAGTTCTTCCGGATGTTAACCAAAGCTTTAATATACATTGTGATGCATCGCGCCAGGGACTTGGATGCGTCCTGATGCAGAACCGGAAGGTCGTCGCGTATGCATCAAGGCAGGTGAGGCCGCATGAAGAGAATTACCCGACGCATGATCTAGAGTTGGCAGCTGTAGTGCATGCCCTGAAGTTGTCGGAAGAGCCATACTGTGAATATGATGGTGTCAGGAATTCAGGATGAGCTGTGCAAGGAATTTCACATGATGAAATTAGAGGTTGTACCGGAAGGATTCTTAGCTGCACTAGAAGTAAAGCCTAATCTGGAAGATCAAATTCGAGAAGCACAGAAGGATAACGACAAGATCCGCGGAATTAAGTCCAAGATGGATGAAAGCAAGGCTAAGGATTTTAGGCTGGATGAGCAAGGCACGTTGTGGATTAAGGATCGCATCTGTGTGCCGAATAAGAAAGAGCTGAAGCAGCTGATTCTAGAAGAAGCCCATGACTCCAAGTATTCAATTCATCCAGGAAGTGCCAAAATGTACCAAGACCTAAAAGAGAGATTTTGGTGGCCAAGCATGAAACGTGAAGTGGTCGAGCATGTTGCATTGTGTGATGTGTGCCAAAGAGTTAAAGCAATGCATCAGAGGCCGGCAGGATATTGCAGCCGCTAAGAATACCTGAGTGGAATTGGGAGGAAATCGGCATGGACTTTATTACCGGATTGCCAAAGACTCAAGGAGGATATGACTCCATATGGGTTATAGTGGACCGCTTGACCAAGGTCACCCATTTTATCCCTGTAAAGACCACTTACTCAAGAGATAAACTAGCAGAGTTGTTCATGACTAGGATCGTTTGTTTGCACGGAGTCCCGAAGAAGATTGTATCAGACAGAGGTACTCAATTTACCTCAAGGTTTTGGAATAAGTTTCATGAAGCTATGGGGACTTGTTTGAACTTCAGTACAACATATCACCCGCAGACGGATGGGCAAACTGAAAGGGTTAATCAGATTCTAAAAGATATGCTACGAGCTTGTGCATTGGCTTATGCTACCTCTTGGGATAAAAATCTGCCGTATGCTGAGTTCAGCTACAATAATAGTTATCAGGCCAGTCTACAGATGTCACGCTTTGAAGCACTGTATGGCCGACCCTGCCGGATGCCATTGAACTCGAATGAGACAGGTGAACGCCGTGTCTTTGGACCGGACATTCTTCAAGAAGCCGAAGAGCAAATTGCTGTGATCCGAGAAAGACTGAAGATAGCTCAGTCAAGACAGAAAAGTTACGCGGATAACCGTCGCCGAGACTTGAGCTTCAAACCGGAGGAATTCGTGTACCTTAGGGTTACACCTCTCAAGGGAGTTAAAAGATTCCACGCCAAAGGGAAACTCGCACCACGCTATGTTGGGCCACTTAAGATTTTGAGCCGTAGAGGCGAAGTTGCTTACCAATTGGAGTTGCCGCTGTCATTAGTAGGTGTCCATGATGTGTTCCATGTGTCACAACTGAAGAAGTGTCTTCGGATACCAGATGAGCAGACACCATTAGAATCAATAGAGCTACAGGAGGATCTCACTTACAAGGAGCACCCCGTGAAGATTCTGGACACTATAGATCGAGAGACAAGAAACAAATCATCCCGTTTTCTGCAGAGTCTAGTGGAGCAATCATGCAGAGAGCGAAGCGACTTGGGAGCGCGAGGAGGATTTTAAGAAAGAATTTCTGAACCTATTCCTTAATTAGCCCTGAATCTCGAGGACGAGATTCTGTTAAGGGGGGGGGGAGGTTTGTAACACCCCAATATTTGCTTTTCATGAATTTAAATGAGATTTTACACTTTGGTGAATTTTTGGAATTTTCTGGAATTTATTTGGATTTAATTTGAATTTATTCCCTTGTGAAATAATTAAAGAATTAAAATTTATAAATAAAATTTTGTTGAAAATATTTTATTTGAGTCCAAAATGTCTCAAAGTATTTTCCAGACGTGCGTGCGTGTCGCTGACACGCCGGGCCCGCGTGTCAGTGACCGGGTCAAACTGCACCATGACGTCAGTGCTGATGTCACGGTGGGGCCTGCGTATCAGCCGACCTACAGCCGAGCACGATGACGTCAGTGCTGGCATCATCCAGTGGGTCCCACATGTCAGTGTCAACTGCGGTTGTGGACCGGGTCCACGGTGGACCAAATCCGAACCGTGGACCGAGTCCATGCACCCGTTGACGTCATGCTGACGTCATAATTCGATTTTTCAATAGAAAAATAATTTGATGGAAAATCAAATCCCGTGCTGACGTCAGCTGACGTCATAAATCCATATTTTCAATAGAAAAAATAAATGAATTAAGTATGTTTATTCTTTTATTTGAAATTTCAAACTTCAAACGCTTATAACTTTTGCGTTTTAACTCTGATTTGAACGATTCCAATTTATAATTTTTTATAAAATTGAGATCTACTTCATTATGAATTTTAATTAATTTTTTAATATAAAATTTTTACTGTTTATATTTAATTAATAGATTCTTTAAACTTTAAATAATTATAACTTCTGCTTTTTAACTCCGATTTTGGCGATTCAAGTTTCTAAAAATTTGTAAAATTATGCTCTCTCTATTTACGAACTTTATTTGAATTTTTGGATACTTTTTGCCTACTATTTATTTATTTATTGCTATTTGCACGCGTTACGAGTAGTCGTTGAAGTACCCGAGGGCTTTGAAGGTGAAGTGTTGACCCAGGAGCCAGCTCAAGACCAAGATCAAGTAATTTTTGAAGGCAAGTTATGCTTTGACCATATTGATCCTATTTTTGAAATTAATTTGGTTTAAATTATTGCATGTTAATTTAATTAGAAATTGTTTTAATTATCTCTGGGAATTAGATAAATGCCGAATTGCAGTATGACACCTTGATTATTTAATTATGTGCCATGAACCCTTGACACCCTAGTTGTGGTTTATATAGTTGGACATTATTAATTTGCCAAAATTAGGTATTTAGACCGTTGTAGTATATTGCTTAGACCTGCTACGTGCACATGACATGATTTTGGACAATCAAATGTTAATATTGACTTAATGAGATATTGAACCTGTTTTGGAGAAGTATCATGTGTTGTGATTGTTGAAGGCACATGGTGCATGGTAATCAACTGGGTTTGATAAATGGATTTAGACCGGGGCAAGTGGTAAGAATGATATGGTGGGCCAGGTGTGGCACTGGGAAATTTTGATTTGGTTCTTCGGGTAGTCTTGCCCTGGTCACCTAAGGACTTAACCTTGCAAGCCTTTGAACTGAGTCAATCGTGCAACCACATGTCCGCAATGGGACGGACCTAGTTGAGTAAGTACTAAAAACTTGCATGTGATACCTCGAGGTGTCAACTACACCTTTTGTGTAGCTTGAAAGGGGAGCGTACCAGTGCTATGGCATGGTACCCGTCCAACGGTATGTCGGTCCCATACTTCACCTCCGTTAAGGGAAGGGATGGTGTATGACTGTCGGGACCCCGAATTTGCAAATCCGGACCCTCTGTGTATTCAGCACTAGTCCAGGAACGCGCTAGTGCACACAGTCTTAACATCGGTAAATATCACAATCATACCACTCGATACTAGTAAAGTACTTTAATTAAATAGTCAAACTGGTTACTTGACCTTATGGTCAAGTTACAAATGCACGCCTCGCAGGGCGAAACTTATTAAGAGAGAAATAGTAGCAGCGGAAAATCAAATAACTTCGTGGCGCCATCCCGTATACCACACAGTGCAACCGACCGGGCTCGCTTCCTAAGTAGACGGATCCTCTTGGAGCTCCTCCTCCAAAGCTGGTATAGTCTCCTCTTCAACTGGTGTTGTATTGTGGCAAGGGTGAGTACTTGGTACTCAGCAAGTCATGCACAGAATGCAAGCTAATATACTATTAAAATGTCTCTAAATAACCCAGCAATTTTCTATTACCTTCACAGTAGTTTACATCATCTTAATGTTCTAACTACGCATCAAGATTTAAAGCTTTAAACATTGTCCATGGTCAAGGGCACATTAAAATAATGCAATAAATCCTAAGCATGCACATTAACACATTCAATCAGTATCGCTATAGAGCAATCTACAATACTAGAAGTTTATTTAATCTCAAGCTAAAGATAACAATTACATCTTAATTGATTCAACTCACAAATTAACTTAGAAGTACATCATTCCATAAACCACATTGTTACATACTACATAACACAGACATAAAATTTTTAAACACCGTCATGGGTCACCTACCCTTGACAAACAGGAGGCAATCCCAAACATTAAAAAAAACAAACACAGTTCTAGATCAAGAACAAACACCGATAAAAAATTTCTTCTTTTCAGGCAAGGAAGAAAAGCAAAATCCAAACATAAATGCAAGAGAGTTCGACCCTCAAATGTTCAATCCTAGTAGCCAAAACTCTTCAAGAAATCCAAAACCTACACTTTCCACAAAGGAAGACGGATGCATAAGGGAAGACCAAATGTCCAACCAAAATTTTCCGATAAAGATTCAAACTTAGCTCCATCCAAATTGATCTCGCAACAGAGAAACTCCAACCCCTTCTTTTTTAAAAAAAAATCAGAAACAACAACCACGTAAATTTCCTCCCAACGACAAGTCCATAACAATAAATCAGGTGCCAAAGCAAAATTGTGACCAAAAGACGCCAAGCAACATAGAACTCTTCTTCTGTGTCTTCACTCAAAGGAGACAAAACCACAAACCGCCAAAAGGACAATCAGCGAGTGCTCAAAACTAAGCATTTTCCTCGGTTTCAACCAACCACATACCCGTAAAACCAACCAAAACCGACCGTCAACACGGTAAAGAACATCCGAAGGAATCCATCACCAACCTCTTCTATTTGACTCCAGTCACTACCCGATCTACGGCAGACACGGATAAGTACTCTTTCCCTACGAGGGTTTAATAGTTCTTCGATGGTGACTCTACCCGCCACACCACAAACCACAGCCTCACCACAAACAAAAGGTGACCGAAACCCTTCGGCACCACAACCTCCCTTATCACGATAACAAGAACAACTCAATCAATCATCTCAAAATCATAGTAACATACATTATCAAACGTAGCATTCAACAATAAAGCTTAAATTCAACCTTTAAGCATGAGGCAACGATACCCATACCCTTTCCTCAGGCATCCATGTGTGTCAAATTTTAAATTAGTTATTCCACTAACACAAATTTTAATGTTGCTATCCTATGGCAAATTTTTTTAAGTATAACCTAAGCCATGTTTCTAAGTTATCCCAAATCACATTTTAGTTGAACCTATGGTATTTCACTAAGTTCATACACCACGGACCTGAAGCCCGCTCTGATACCAACTGTAACACCCTACACATCTAAACTGTCAGACAAGAAAATTTCGACATCTCCCTAAAATTAGGACAAAATGTAAGCTACAACATTATTCATAATAAATATTACTAACAGGAATAACATAAAAGCTTCAATACTAGAGATAACAAGTCTAAATCAACCGTAAAACAAACATAAACGTAAAACAGCTCCAAAGAGGACATCAACAGGTCTATGATTAATAAAATTTCAGCAAGCTAATGAATTATTAAATGCACTAGTCCATGTGATTCGTGATGACCCCGGAGGGTTGATTGTGCTACTAAGCCCACCCTTCAAGCTTACGACTCGCGAGAACTACCTAAAAACAACAAAATAACAAGGGGTGAGATTGGGTAATCTCAGCAAGTGGAACAACTTCTAACAAATAACACAGCCACAGTAAAACTAGCATACCAAATTCCTCATGTCCAATACCACATTACAGAGTCCACACAACCTCAGTAGAATGCATATGATTGTGCACATGCTTATGCCATGATCCTCCTCACCGTGCCCTTTCTCAGGAACACACGGTGTTGTACTGCACTCACAAGACGCCAAGGCGTCGACAAACTTCCAATGCATGATTATGCAGTTAATGCTTCATGCATAAATACATGCATAACTTCCCACTCTGAATTCACATGCTTGCATACCATCAAATAACATGGATAGAATGCGAACATCATTGAGATAGAATATCTCAACAATTCATCTTGCAAACAACATCTTTCTTCATTCTTACTCATGATTCAAAAGCCAAACAACCACATCACAATGCAGGATAGGATATTGCAATCTCATAAACAAGTAGTTAAACCATGTAGGTGTGCTGCAATTAAGGTTTATATTGAAGATGAAACAAATAGCGAGTTATAGTTTAGCAAGACCGCTACTTCCACTTGCCTTTACCAACGTGGATGACGAACCTAGTTGCGTCCAGAAGGGGCACCACCTGAACAAGCATTCTTTCAGTATATAATAACATCACAATTGATCACACAATTCAAACACGCGTTTCCTACAATCCGTTCCCCTTTTAAAACACCGAAACCCCGATCTGTCCGGATCAAACAGCAGCACCCTCCCTTCACAATTTCGTATCTTTTTTTATACATATCATAAAAATATAAAAAAAATTACAGGAGCTATATATTTACGGGATCTACAACTTTCATGAAGATCATAAATTTCAATTCCATTGTTAATTATGCCTAAACAGACGTCCAACACAGTAGACGAAATCTGTTTCCAGATTCTGTTCGTCAACTTCCAACAGATGTAACTCTTAGACAGTCGCCCCAAAAATTCTGAAAACATTACAGAAGCTAGATCTCGACGTTATCTACAACTTTCTAGTTATAGGTTTTGGCAGGAAAAATCGTCTATGTCACGTAAAACGTGAAACAATCCGCGCTGCACAATCTCCCCTTCCAAAAACAGCACCACGTGAACATCTACCCTTCTCCCCCATCAAGATCCATCCAAATCACTCACCACCAGATCTAATACACTTCTAATCCCTAGGTAGAACAGGGGTAAAAGATTGGGAATTTTACCTTGAGTTCCCCCTTGCGAACCCACGAAGAACACGCGACGATCCCCGGAGCGGAAATCTGTTCGTCCTCCTCGCCTCCACGGATCCTCTTCTCATTTTCTCCTTCGCGTTTCGCGGTGGATCTTGAGCCACCACGCAAGGGGAGGAAGAGGTGGAGTGGGGCGGCTGCTAGGGGGAGAGGGGGAGGCGCCCTAGGGTTTGGGGTGGGGTGGCCGGCCACATGGGGAGGCGCCACCCTTTTAGGGGGAGGTGGGCCGGCCCACTTAGGGCGTGGGGAGGGGGAGGTGGGAGAAGAATTCCCGGCCCAGGCCCAAGTTTTCCTCGGCCCATTGTTTCTAGCCCGAATACTCCAAATTTAATATTAATACGCCGCATAAACTTCAATTATTTAATTCCCCAATAATTTCCCTCATTCCTCCCAAAACAAAACCAGGAAAAAGGAACCCTAGAATCGCTCTGACGCTCTAAGGCATCACATTCTCCCCTCCTTAAAAGGATTCGTCCCCGAATCTACTCCTCTTTGCTACGGAACCTTAAAAAAAGAAGGCAAACTAGTAATCAACACTTTACCTTCAGCATCCTCAAAGAGTGTAGGATACTTCTTCCGCATCTGGTCCTCAAGTTCCCAAGTTGCATCCCGATCAGACTAATTGGTCCACAAATCTTTCATTGGACACTAACATGAACTATTCCCCTATTAAATAAAGGACACCTATTAGGTGAATCTGGTATCGATCTGGAATCTCAACTCCCACTTCTCTCTTCAACCTGATCGCGAAACTCCGCATTCCAATCTCAACTCCTCTACCACAGTTCGTCGCATTCTGGACGACGCGAACCATGTGAGACACAACGCTCTAGGTAAGTCTCTAAATCAACCCAAACACAAACTCCTATCTCGTACAAGTGATTGATCTTTTACAAAAAGAACCAATATACACCCTTACCAACGACAGAGATAGCCTACTTTACAACCAGGGTCCGTAAATCCGCAGAAACAATAACAACCGAACACAATCACTACGGTTGACACAAACTCGCTTGAACCCAGCGACAAAAAGTTCCAAAAATTAATGTAATTACCTGCAACTTCCAAGTTTTCCACTACTAAATTAAGCAACCCCACCGAGGAACACATCAATGAAAACAATTCTCCAAAAAGGTTTGAATTGAGTCATACACAACCTTCCTTTACTCTTCACTTTTAAACTACTTACGATCAGCGACCCACACTAGTTTTCCCTTGTAAGAAGGTTTCGCCTTCACATTCTTCCACCCAAGGACCAGGGCAAGGAGTACAATCCTTGAATATACTCAACCATAACATAAACATTCATTTTCTTACCCCCAAGCTTGAACGTAAAAGAAATCTTAATTCTCACTAACACAACGAACGACAATCACCACCTTTAAACCAAAAGGCTGAAATTCACATACACGGGAACTCAACTTGGAAGAGGAACTCCATAGAACCAAAAACACCAAAAAAATTTTCTTCGGGGAGAAGCTCTATTCAAAAGAGAAACACCGCGAAAGTCTTCTGCAAATGCATTTCACTTTTACCAAAACAAATCATCTCACTTTTATCCAAGGCCAAGCAATTCGTAAAAGAAACCGATCAAGGAATTAAATGCTTCCACACAACCACCATCTCTTTTCCCTTAAAAGGAACCAAACTCACTTCCCAACAAAAATTGTTTTAACCACAAATATCATTCATGTCACAACCAGAAGAATCGTCTCTTAAACGAAAACTGTCAAACACCTCACACCACAACACAACTCTAGCCCAAAATAGAAATACAAATATTTCCAGATCATGAAGTTCCAAAACTTACATTGGATTAGCTACTTCTTTTAATCAACAATGCAACCGATAACTCGACCTTGAAAACTACGGACCACAGTCAAAGCATACATCCTTGAGCATAAATTTCGCATTCATAACTTAAGCTAGTTTTCTTATCAAAGACGAATGAATGACGATATTTAATAGAATAACATTCCAAAATCTCCACAAATTACTTCAAGGTTAATCATTCTTTTGTCCTTGTTTTAAGCCTCAAAATTAACCCACATTTGTCGTAATCATTCTAAGTTTAGGGAAACTCAACACAAGACAAAGAATACTTTGACCGAAAGTATTCAACCCAAATATCAAACAGACAAACCAATCCATATGAATTTTTAATCATAAGTTCAGCATAACTCCCGCCATCTATAGTATTCCACTACCCTTACCATTTAGATTTCAATATTCCCTATTTACCCATTGAGAAGGCCCATCAGGATTTAACAACAACTACACAACAAATTCTTACTCTTGTTACCTTTTCCACAATTATAAATAAAGTTCACAGTGCTTATCAAAAACACATCCAACCAACATTACCTCATCAAGATCCCCACGGAGCAGCCTAACCTATAACATCATATTCTAATTTTGAAAGGCAGTGCTTCAACAAGTCTTTCAGCATGATGAACCTATAAATTCCATACCACATACGCGTCAACATCTCGACAATGGAAATTTATTCATCTAAAAGATGACTCAACAAGTAAATATTATCTCAACAAGGCACGAATCGTAAATAGAACTTTAAAACATACATTTATTAAGGACAAAATCACGCGTCATGCTAACTATCCATGGTTCACTCCATCACAACATGTTACAATTTCCCCCCATTTTAACAAAGGTTTTCAACAATTAATCTAAACAGTTACCACCACTACTAAGTCATCAATATCAATAATTGGCATAATTGTAAAACAACAACATTGCTTTTAGTTACCCTATTCATAGGCTATGACAAACTGTCACTACACAACATACTCCAACTATGTAAAATATATTGAATAATTTAAGCCATCAAAAGCTCTTAAAACAACAACGTTAAATTAAATTTAAAGTTTTTTTTTAGCTACCCTATACACGGGTTATAGCAAAATTGCCACTCCAAGACATACTCCAGCCTTTTTTTTTAAAGTGAACTGAATAGGTTAAATCATCACAAAGCTCTTACGGCAATGGCAAAAACTTATGTCTTCCCAATTGATATCGATACTAGCATTATTGGAACACAACTGCATACTTCCGAATCTACTAATAGTTTGCAACGTCATAAATATCAACTCTAATCAATTTCCAAGTTAAAGTCACTAGCCAACACGATTAAATTTCTCTACTAACACGTTAAATTAGAACATCTTTAAACAACCAAAGATGGTTTCTTTAACAATATCGGTAGTCCACCATTACAATTAAATTGTTCTACCGACCTTATATTAAAATGTCTCTAAATAACCCAGCAATTTTCTATTACCTTCACAGTAGTTTACATCATCTTAATGTTCTAACTACGCATCAAGATTTAAAGCTTTAAACATTGTCCATGGTCAAGGGCACATTAAAATAATGCAATAAATCCTAAGCATGCACATTAACACATTCAATCATTATCGCTATAGAGCAATCTACAATACTAGAAGTTTATTTAATCTCAAGCTAAAGATAACAATTACATCTTAATTGATTCAACTCACAAATTAACTTAGAAGTACATCATTCCATAAACCACATTGTTACATACTACATAACACAGACATAAAATTTTTAAACACCGTCATGGGTCACCTACCCTTGACAAACAGGAGGCAATCCCAAACATTAAAAAAAACAAACACAGTTCTAGATCAAGAACAAACACCGATAAAAAATTTCTTCTTTTCAGGCAAGGAAGAAAAGCAAAATCCAAACATAAATGCAAGAGAGTTCGACCCTCAAATGTTCAATCCTAGTAGCCAAAACTCTTCAAGAAATCCAAAACCTACACTTTCCACAAAGGAAGACGGATGCATAAGGGAAGACCAAATGTCCAACCAAAATTTTCCGATAAAGATTCAAACTTAGCTCCATCCAGCTTGATCTGCAACAGGAGAAACTCCAACCCCCTTCTTTTTTTAAAAAAAAAATCAGGGAAACAACAACCACAGAAATTTCCTCCCAACGACAGTCCATAACAATAAATCAGGTGCCAAAGCAAAATTGTGACCAAAAGACGCGCAACGTAGAACTCTTCTTCTGTGTCTTCACTCAAAGGAGACAAAACCACAAACCGCCAAAAGGACAATCAGCGAGTGCTCAAAACTAAGCATTTTCCTCGGTTTCGAACCAACCACATACCCAGAAAACCAACCAAAACCGACCGTCAACACGGTAAAGAACATCCGAAGGAATCCATCACCAACCTCTTCTATTTGACTCCAGTCACTACCCGATCTACGACAGACACGGATAAGTACTCTTTCCCTACAGGGGTTTAATAGTTCTTCAGTGGTGACTCTACCCGGCCACACCGTCAAACCACAGCCTCACCACAAACAAAAGGTGACCGAAACCCTTCGGCACCACAACCTCCCTTATCACGATAACAAGAACAACTCAATCAATCATCTCAAAATCATAGTAACATACATTATCAAACGTAGCATTCAACAATAAAGCTTAAATTCAACCTTTAAGCATGAGGCAACGATACCCATACCCTTTCCTACTGTGCATCCATGTGTGTCAAATTTTAAATTAGTTATTCCACTAACACAAATTTTAATGTTGCTATCCTATGGCAAATTTTTTTTAAGTATAACCTAAGCCATGTTTCTAAGTTATCCCAAATCACATTTTAGTTGAACCTATGGTATTTCACTAAGTTCATACACCACGGACCTGAAGCCCGCTCTGATACCAATCAGTAACACCCTACAAATCTAAAGCTGTCGTACAAGAAAATTTCGACAAGATCTCCCCTAAAATTAGGACAAAAGCAGGCGACAACAAGATTCATAATAAACATTACAAACAGGAATAACATAAAAGCATCAATACTAGAGATAACAAGTCTAAATCAACCGTAAAACAAACATAAACGTAAAACAGCTCCAAAGAGGACATCAACAGGTCTATGATTAATAAAATTTCAGCAAGCTAATGAATTATTAAATGCACTAGTCCATGTGATTCGTGATGACCCGGAGGAGTTGATTGTGCTACTAAGCCCACCCTTCAAGCTTACGACTCGCGAGAACTACCTAAAAACAACAAAATAACAAGGGGTGAGATTGGGTAATCTCAAAGAAGTGGAACAACTTCTAACAAATAACACAGCCACAAGAAAACTAGCATACCAAATTCCTCATGTCCAATACCACATTACAGAGTCCACACAACCTCAGTAGAATGCATATGATTGTGCACATGCTTATGCCATGATCCTCCTCACCGTGCCCTTTCTCAGAACACACGGTGTTGTACGGCATCTTGCCACAAGACGCCAAGGCGTCGACAAACTTCCAATGCATGATTATGCAAGTTAATGCTTCATGCATAAATACATGCATAACTTCCCACTCTGAATTCACATGCTTGCATACCATCAAATAACATGGATAAAATGCGAACATCATTGAGATAGAATATCTCAACAATTCATCTTGCAAACAACATCTTTCTTCATTCTTACTCATGATTCAAAAGCCAAACAACCACATCACAATGCAGGATAGGATATTGCAATCTCATAAACAAGTAGTTAAACCATGTAGGTGTGCTGCAATTAAGGTTTATATTGAAGACGAAACAAATAGCGAGTTATAGTTTAGCAAGACCGCTACTTCCACTTGCCTTTACCAACGTGGATGACGAACCTAGTTGCGTCCAGAAGGGGCACCACCTGAACAAGCATTCTTTCAGTATATAATAACATCACAATTGATCACACAATTCAAACACGCGTTTCCTACAATCCGTTCCCCTTTTAAAACACCGAAACCCCGATCTGTCCGGATCAAACAGCAGCACCCTCACTTCACAATTTCGTATCTTTTTTTATACATATCATAAAAATATAAAAAAATTACAGGAGCTATATATTTACGGGATCTACAACTTTCATGAAGATCATAAATTTCAATTCCATTGTTAATTATGCCTAAACAGACGTCCAACACAGTAGACGAAATCTGTTTCCAGATTCTGTTCGTCAACTTCCAACAGATGTAACTCTTAGAAAGTCGCCCCAAAAATTCTGAACAAATTACAGAAGCTAGATCTCGACGTTATCTACAACTTTCTAGTTATAGGTTTTGGCAGGAAAAATCTTCTACGTCACGTAAATCGTGAAACAATCCGCGCTGCACAATCTCCCCTTCCAAAAACAGCACCACGTGAACATCTACCCTTCTCCCCCATCAAGATCCATCCAAACCACTCACCACTAGATCTAATACACTCCTAATCCCTAGGTAGAACAGGGGTAAAAGATTGGGAATTTTACCTTGAGTTCCCCCTTGCGAACCCACGAAGAACACGCGACGATCCCCGGAGCGGAAATCTGTTCGTCCTCCTCGCCTCCACGGATCCTCTTCTCATTTTCTCCTTCGCGTTTCGCGGTGGATCTTGAGCCACCACGCAAGGGGAGGAAGAGGTGGAGTGGGGCGGCTGCTAGGGGGAGAGGGGGAGGCGCCCTAGGGTTTGGGGTGGGGTGGCCGGCCACATGGGGAGGCGCCACCCTTTTAGGGGGAGGTGGGCCGGCCCACTTAGGGCGTGGGGAGGGGGAGGTGGGAGAAGAACTCCCGGCCCAGGCCCAAGTTTTCCTCGGCCCACTGTTTCTAGCCCGAATACTCCAAATTTAATATTAATACGCCGCATAAACTTCAATTATTTAATTCCCCAACAATTTCACTCATTCCTCCCGAAACAAAACCAGGAAAAAGGAACCCTAGAATCGCTCTGACGCTCTGACGCTCTAAGGCATCAAAGAAATGCTTTGTTACGATCACTCGCCTTTGTAGTGTTTGATTGTATCTTGTGGGTAAAGTGCATAACCTCTGCAGAGTGTAAAATCTATTCGAATAGCTGTGTCCGCGACACTGGAGCTTGCTCGGGGATTACAGTCAAGGGTTAGACTTTCATGAAAACAACTTGGACTTGGAAAGTTTGGTTGGGTCAAAGGATGACGTTGATGGAAATGTGGATTAGGAAAGGAAAAGTGTTCACTTAACTCCTGGAAAAGTTATTGAAATAATCTTTACCTTTACTGCTTTCGAATCTACTTATGCTACTTGTTAACTGCTGTTTTACTTCAAACGTACCTGTTAGCCTATTCTTTGTAATAAGCCATGCATGTAGAATACTAGCTGCATTCTGTGCATGACTTGTTGAGTACCAAGTACTCACCCTTGCCACAATTCAACATCAGTTGAAGGAGAAGCGATGCCAGCTTTGGAGGAAAAACTTCAGGAGGAGCCGTCTACCTAGGGAGCGAGCCCAGTCAGTTGCCTGTGGTATACTGGATGGCGCCACGTTGATGCTTTTATTCTGCTGCAATTTATTTTCCTTAATAAGTTTTCGCCCTATGTGGCGTACTCTTGTAACTTGACCATAAGGTCGAGCAACCAGTTTGGTTATCTTAATTAAGGTACTTATTATTATCGATGTGTATGATTGTGATATTTACCGATGTTGAAACTGTGTGCAGTAGTGTGATCCTAGACTAGTGCTGAATACACAGAGGGTTCGGATTTGTAAATTCGGGTCCCGACACATTGCATCCGCCTCTTCTCATTAGAGCGCCAGGATCGGAGTTGAGAACTGATCAAATTTGTCCGGGAATTAGCATTGAAATCAATGGGGTAGAATTTCTGGCTGACTTGATTGTGATCGAGACAAAGGGAATTGAAGTTATTCTTGGGATGGATTGGTTGTCCAAGCATCAGGGATACATCGACTATGCACAAAAATCCATCTCCCTCATAAGTGCAAGCGGCGAGCAAGTTATCTTTGCATCTAGTTTTGGTTCTACTCATCTCTTTGCCTTGAAGGATGAGCCATTTCTCGGGATTAGTGATGTACCAGTGGTATGTGACTACTCGGATACCTTTCCAGAAGAATTACCGGGGATGCCGCCAGACCGGGAGGTTGAATTCGTCATTGAATTGCTGCCCGGAACGGCCCTGATATCTAAGCGTCCATATCGGATGCCTGCAAATGAGTTGATTGAATTGAAGAAACAACTCGTGGAGCAGCAAGAGAAGGGCTTCATTCGACCGAGCTCCTCACCCTGGGGATACCCGGTGCTGTTTGTGAAGAAGAAGGACAATAGTTTGCGGATGTGTGTTGATTACCGTCCGTTGAATGAGGTAACAGTCAAGAACAGGTATCCACTTCCACAGATTGATGATTTGTTCGATCAAATGACCGGAGCCCGTGTATTCTCCAAAATTGATTTGAGGTCGGGCTATCCTCAAATCAAAATCAGGGCGGGAGACATTCCAAAGATAGCATTCTCCACTCGTTATGGCCTATACGAGTATATCGTCATGTCTTTCGGTTTAACCAATGCATCGGCCTACTTCATGAGTCTAATGAATTCGGTTTTCATGGAGTACCTTGACAAATTCGTTGTCATCTTCATTGATGACATTCTCATCTACTCCAAATCCGAAGGAGAACATGGGGTACATCTTCGGATTGTCTTGGACAAGCTGCGAGAATTCCGACTTTATGCAAAATTCAGCAAGTGTGAATTTTGGCTAAAGGAGGTTACCTTCCTAGGCCATGTGCTGTCGGAAGGCGGAGTTGCAGTTGACCCGAGCAAGGTGCAATCAGTACTTAATTGGGGATAGCCCAAGACTATCATAGAAGTTCGGAGTTTCCTCGGACTTGCGGGTTACTACCGTCAGTTCGTGGAAAACTTCTCCAAGATCGCGAAGCCACTAACCGAACTTCTGAAGAAGGAGAAGAAATTTTCATGGTCAGCAGAGTGTGAAGCGAGTTTCCAATTGTTGAAGGATCGCTTAACCACTGCACCCGTCTTAGTACTACCGGATATTCACAGGGGCTTCGACATATATTGCGATGCATCACGCCTCGGACTCGGTTGTGTACTTATGCAAGGAGGCCGAGGGGTGGCATATGCATCGAGACAATTAAGGCCACATGAGATGAACTATCCAACCCATGACTTAGAGCTAGCAGCTATGGTGCATGCTCTAAAAATTTGGCGACATTACCTCATCGGTAATCGTTGCGAAATCTACATCGATCACAAGAGCCTGAAATACATCTTCACTCAAACCGATCTGAACTTGAGACAAAGAAGGTGGCTCGAATTGATCAAAGACTACGATATGGGACTCCATTGTCATCCCAGAAAAGTCAATGTCGTTGCCGATGCCTTGAGCTAAAAATCGCGATGCAATTGTGTTTCGGCGGAGCCAGAATCGGGAGCGATTTGCGCTGAATTCCGAAGACTCGGATTAGAAGTGGTCAATCAGGGATTCCTTGCTGCCCTTGAGATTAAATCTGACTTCTCGGATCAAATCAAAGCAGTCCAAAAGGAGGACAAGGGCATAACACTTATCCGAGCCAACATCGAGCAAGGCAAAGCTAATTGCTTTAATGAAGACCCCCAAGGTGTCTTATGGTTTGGTACTCGTTTGGTAGTGCCAAATTGCAAGGAGTTGAAGCAATCCATTCTCAATGAAGATCATAACTTCTCATTCTCTATTCATCCCGGGAGTACAAAGATGTACCAAGATCTTAAGCTGAGACTTTGGTGGACCCGGATGAAGCGAGAAATCACCCAGTATGTCACCGAGTGTGACATATGCCGAAGGGTGAAAGCCGACCATTTACGTTCAGCAAGCACACTCCAACCCCTACCAATTCCCTTGTGGAAATGGGAGGAGATCTGCATGGATTTCATCACCGGATTGCCCAGGATGCAAAAAGGTTTCGACTCTATTTGGGTAATTGTTGACCGGTTGACAAAGACTGCTCATTTTCTTCCCGTCAAGGTTACCGATACGGTAAGCAAGTTGGCAGAGCTGTATCTCTCTCAAATCGTATCTCTTCATGGTGTTCCCAGAAGAATTGTATCAGATCAAGGTACCCAGTTTACCTCACGTTTTTGGCAATGTCTTCAAAAAGCCATGGGAACTCAACTCTCGTTCAGCACCGCCTATCATCCTCAGACTGATGGACAAGCTGAAAGAGTGAATCAAATCCTTGAGGACATGCTTAGAGCTTGTACTCTTATATACAGCAAGGATTGGGAGAAGTGCTTGCCATTCGCGGAGTTTTCCTACAACAATAGCTATCAAGCTAGTCTTCAAATGTCGCCATTTGAAGCTCTTTATGGAAGATCTTGTAGGACTCCACTCAATTGGTCTGAATCTAGAGAAAGACCCATCTTTGGCCCGGACTTGGTCACCGAGGCGGAAGAGCGAGTTCGGACAATCCAAGAACGATTGCGGACAGCACAGTCTCGTCAAAAGAGCTATGCTGATCGCCGTCGTCGTGCATTAACCTTTGAGGTGGATGATCACATCTATCTCAAAGTTTCTCCAAGGAAGGGTATTCATCGTTTCCATGTGAAAGGAAAGCTAGCACCTCGCTACATCGGACCTTTCCGAATCTTGGCAAGGTGAGGAGATGTAGCATATCAATTAGAACTTCCACCTTCCCTCTCTGAGGTACATGATGTCTTTCACGTCTCTCAATTAAAGAAATGCCTTCGTGTGCCGACTGAAGTCACGGAGCTGGACACTCTCGAATTGCAACCCGATCTTTCATACAAAGAGTATCCAGTTTGCATTCTTGACGAACGCGAACGCGTCACTCGAAATCACACCATCAAATTTTTCAAGGTTCAGTGGAGCAACCATACTCCTGATGAGGCTACATGGGAGCGTGAAGATCACCTTCGATCTGAGTACCCTCACCTCTTCACTGTCGGGACCCGAATCTGCAAATCCGGACCCTCTGTGTATTCTGCACTAGTCCAGGATCACGCTAGTGCACACAGTAATAACAGGGATGAAGTACCACAATCATACACAGCGGAAATATTTGAAGTACTTTATTAATTATTTCCGCTGTGTATGATTGTGGTACTTCATCCCTGTTATTACTGTGTGCACTAGCGTGATCCTGGACTAGTGCAGAATACACAGAGGGTCCGGATTTGCAGATTCGGGTCCCGACATTCACCGACCTAACTCAATCTCGAGGTCGAATTACGAGTCATATTGTGCATGGCATGCTCATATCATTCATAATAGTGGCATGATTAACACTTAATCAAGGCTTTGTAAATGCTAGCATCATTTTAGTTAGATGAGTATTAATTTGTAATGTTCATGACACCTAAAAATTGCTACTTACTTATACCATGCTTCATTTCACCTATAGTCAATGACAAGTGGACCCAATTGTAAATGAGAGAAGAAAAATTCTACACACCCAATCCACCTTTTCCCACCTTACCTACTCCTTACCCACCTTCATAGCTCCCTATGACATGTGGGACCAAGCCCCACATGTAAGTATATAAACACCTCCCTCCTCTTTTTCTCCTCCCTACCCACTCATTTATCCCTCCCTGTGGGATGTCCGAGACCGGGGTCCCGCAGAGAAGCTCATGCCCAACTGGGCCAGGGCGGTGCACCAGGCCTAGAGTTCGAGAGCGCCGTGAAGAGCCCATAGCCACAGCACAACTTCTTCTCCAAGGCAGCTGGTCGCCTCCTCGGCGAAGCTTCATGCCGCGTCAGGACAACCCCGCCTAAAGTAAAGCCTGCGACCTGGCGCCTGCAGCCTGCAGCCACCAGACCCTGGTGGATCGGCAGGCGCGGGTCAGGAAAGAGACGACCAAATCCTCTGGACGTAGTTGGGTTCGGCAGACAGAGACAAACAACATACTCATGACTCCACCTGGTCCAGGGCCATTTTGCACCCTTTTGTAACGTGCCCTTCCCCCAGTATATAAGGGGGGGAGGGAACAACCCTGAGAAAAGGGGGGGGGAAACAGAAGAAAAAGAGAGGAACACGCTCATATATCCAAGAACACAGGACTAGGGTATTATCTCCTCCGTGAGAGCTCGAACCTGTCTAAAAGAGATGGCCCTTGCATCCTGTGTTACCATCTAGCTTCGATCACGCACGAGCCCCCCTCGAATCACAAATCTCATTGCCGGCGGAACCAATCGTCTACACTCCCCAACCTGAAAATCCTGTCCAAGGGAGAGAGCAAGAGCACCATTTCCCTTTCCATTTATCCCCACAAAAATCCATCCAAGGAATTGGCTTGAGCTTGTGCATGTTTTGCCAATGGATTCCTCTCATCTTAAGCTTCAAATCCATCCAAATGGATTGTTGATGCACCAAGTATTGGGTGAGTTCCAATCCATTCTCCAACCATCTATTTCTGAAGTTTTGGTAGCTTTGAGCTCATTCCATTTCTCTCCATGAAAATCATCTCCAAGTTGAATATCGGATCGTGCATGCCATGTTGCTAGATTAAGGAGGATAAGGAAAAGCCATTGCAAGCATTAGGAGGAGAAGGTGTCATCTCCAAGAGCTAGGAGGAAGAGTGTGACACTACGGAAGGTCAAAACTTTATAAAATGTGTAAATGGAGGTTAAAACTTTACGCTATGCCATTTATAGCGAGTTTTTGGGCCGTTTTCGGTTGTTTGGGCCTCTCCGGGGGACTTTGGGCCTTGGGGGTTGAGTTGGGCCTCCGGTGGAAGGGTTTGGGCCTAAGGGGGGACTTTTGTGCAACCAAATCTGGCCCCCACCCCATGGTGCGCCGCCCACATCCTTTCCCAACCCTAGCCGCCACCCCCTACCCCCCATGCGCCTCCACCCTTCCCCTTCCTCTCCATCTTCCCCCATGGCGCCACCACCTCTCCCCTCCCCTCTCCCCCCCTTGCTGCCCTAGAGGAGATCCCCACCTTGCCATCCCGTTGATCTCTCCATCGGAAGGCCCTGCGACGAGGAGATCCGTGGTTTCGGCACGAGGAGAACGATCGGGGACCCCGGGAGGAAGGATTTCGGCGTTCATCGTTCGTCGGGCGAACGTATGGCATGGGGAATCCTTGGGGTTGGTCTAGGGGATATGCTAGAGGGTATTTGGATGCTTTTAAATCATGTAATGGTGCTGTGATTGGGTAGATTAGATGAAAACTATGGGATGGAAGGGGAAGGGGGTGCACGCCGACGGGTGTGCACTCGGCAATACCGGTATGTGCTTCGAGGAGATATGAGCATTTGCATTGCATCGCATTGCATACATGATGATGATGATGATGATGATGATGATGATGAAATGAGTACAACGATATGTAGACATGAGAATGATGTGGTATATGAAATTATGGCTTGTACATGATGTTGAGCATGGTAGTGATGTTAACGTTGAATTGTTCTTTATGGTCCATTGCAATATACTTGCTGAGTGACGAACTCACGCTTGTGTTTTATGTTGTTTTAGGTACCATGACACCGGCATGTGGGAAGGGGCATTAGCTACACATCTTCACGTAGCTCCACACCTTTAGGCAGATTTATCAGCTTGAGTCATGATAATAAGGATAGTGCCATGAAACTTGGTGCATGGTTAAATTGTGTGCTTGTTTCCCTCATTTGCTTCGTTTAGCTCATGAGATGGTTGAATTCGTTATTCTAGACTTATACTGTTGCTAGAATCCTCGTTATTGATGATTTAGATATCATTCTTTATGCTATATCCTGTGATCATATTGTTGTTGCTCCAATTCATGGAAAAGCAAAGGAGATGCTGCCAAAATTTTCGGTTTTAGCATTTACTCCATTTCTGTAATTTACTTTAATTTGTGGTATTTAGATGTTGTTTAGTCTATGTTTGGTAGCATTCGGGCATACTAGATGCCGGGGTGTTACAGTTGGTATCAGAGCGGGCTGTAGGTCCCTGGAATGTGTATTTTTAGTGTCATGCTATAGGGTACAACTAAAATGTGATGTGGAATAACTTAGAAACATGGCTTAGGTTTTAACTAAAATTTTGTCATAGGATAGCAACATTAAAACTTGCAAAAGTGGTATAACTAATCTAAAATTTGACACACATGGATGCACAGTAAGGAAGGGTATGGGTATCGTTTCTTTACGCTTAAATGTTGTATTTAAGCTTTGATGTTGAATGCTTCATTTGATAATGCATGTCGCTATGTCAATGAGATAAATGATTGAATTGTTCTTGTTGTTGTGATAGAGTGGGGTTGTGGTGCCGAAGGGTTTCGGTCACCTCCTTTTTGTTCATAGTAAGGGTGTGGTTTGACGGTGTGGCCCGTTAGCGCCATCACGGAAGAACTATTAACCCCTGTGGGAGAAGAGTGCTTATCCTTTCTGTCGAAGACCGAGTAGTTGGTTGGAGTCGAATAGAAGAGTTCGTGGTGGATTCTTTCAGTTGCTCTTTACCGTTCTAATGGTCGGTTTCGGTTGGTTTTCTTGGCTTTGTTTGATTGAAATAAAAAAAAGTGTTTGGAATTTGATTTTTCGCAGAGTGTCCCTTCAGTGTTTCTTGGTTTTGTCTTCTTTGGGTGAAGACAAAAAGAAGAGTTTTGTGTTGCGCGTCTTTTGGTCGCTTTTTGCTTTGACACCGGTTTTGTTGGTTGCTTTGCAAGGAAAAGTATAGTTTTGGTTCTTGTGTGTCTTACTCTGAGTTTAAAATAAGTTATTGAAGCGTGTGCAAAAAGTTAAGTTGTGTTGATTTATGTTTTGTGCCTTTGTCTGTAAAGGTTTACTTGATCGCTTGGTTCCCTCCTGTGGGAGTCTTTAAGATTGAAATGTGTTTTGGAGTCATGTCCCATTGCAACTTTGAGAGTCAAGCTTCTTTGTGAGTTTTGGTTGAGTATTAAAAGAAAAATGCTGCAAATAAAGTATTCATTTGACTGAAATTACTTGTCAAAAGTGAAAATTGTTGTTTAGCATGTTATGTAGTATGTAACAATGTGGTTTATGGAAATGATGTACACCTTAGTTAATTTTCGAAATCAATTAAATGTAATTGTTACCTTTAGCTTAAGATTAAATGAACCTCTTGTGATGTAGAGTACCCCATAGTGGGAATGATTAAATGTGTTAATGTACATGCTTAGAATATGTTGCTTTGCTTTAAAAGTGCTTATGACCCCCGATTATGTTTAAAGTTTTAAACCCTGATGCATAGTTAGAACATTAAGATGACGTAGACTGCTGTTATTGTTAAAGAAACTTTGCTGGTTGTTTAAAGATGTTTTAATCTAACAGTTAATAGAGATTTTTAATCGTGTTGACTAGTGACTTTAATTTGGAAGTTGATTGGAGTTACTATTTATGTTGTTGCAAACTACTAGTATATTTGGAAGTATGTAGTTGTGACTCTACAATGCTAGTATTGATATCAATTGAGAAGATATAAGACTTATTGTTAATGATGTTGTTATGGGCAGTGTTAATGCTAGTATTCAATCTATTTTAAATAGTTGGAGTATGTTGTGTGGTGGTAATTTTGTTATAACCTATGTATAGGGTAGCTAAAAGTAATGTTGTTGGTTGATGATTATGCCCATTTGTTGTTATTGATGACTTAGTAGTGGTGATAATTGTTTAGATTACTTGCTGAAAACCATGGTTAAATGGAGGAAATTGTAACATGTGGTGATAAGAGTGAACCTTGGACAATTAACATGATGTAGAGTTTTATCCTTAATGAATGTATATCTTAGAATCATATTTACAAACTTTGTTTTGTTGAGGTAATTTTTACTTGTTGAAGTCATTTACTGATTGAACAAGTTTCAATTGTCAAGATGTTGACGTATGGGTGGTATAAAATGGATAGGTTGATCATGCTCGGGTATTTGTTGAAGTACTGTGTTCTAAATATAGAAAATGATGTATTACAATATGTTGGTCCGTGGGGATCTTGTTGACGTAGTCTTCGTTGGATGTCTTTTGATAAGCATCATAAACTTTATTTATAAGTATTGGGACAGGTAATAAGAGAAAGAATTTGTTTTGTAGTTCTTTTTGTAACCTGAGGGGTTTCTCGATGAGTAAATAGTGAATATTGAATGTTTAAAAGGTAAGTATAGGGTTTCATGCTGAGCTTGTGTCTAAAACATTTCGGACTAATTTGGTTGTTTGCCATTTTGGTTGAGGGGTTTTCGGTCAAGGTGTTCCATATGCTGTGTTTCAGAGTTTCCCTAAAATTTGTAGTGATTGGTGCCAATCTTTGGTTTTGACTAATTTGTTTAGTTCATGCTATGAGTATGGATTTGCACCCAAAAGTTTTTGTGTGGATCGCGCCCCTTCGCGTTCGCACTGAATTATCTTTGGAATTAATTTTAAAGGAAGCAGATGGACATAGTGGGTTGTGTTGGAAACTCTAGATATTTAATTTGTAACTTTTTTTGACTAGAGTCGGATTTATTCGCATAATGTGTGTGATGTTTGCAAGTGCTTCAAAAAGGTGGATTATATGAATGTTTCATAAGTGGATTTGGTTAGTGAAGAGTTCTCTTTTGGGAATGAGTTTCCCTTTCTTTTGAGAAAAATTGTGGCGGTTGTGTATGCAGATGTTTGACTTTGGAGTCAATGTTCTTTTCCAAAATGTTGATTTTGGTTAAAATGCGAGGTTTTGCAAGGTTAGTTTTCAATTTATGGTGGTTTATGACACGATGTGGTGTTTTACTATTAACTATGATGCCGTCAAAGTTTATCTGAATCATTGCAATCATCGATGTTATGGGTGTTTCAATCATGTGATACCGAAGAAGAAGTCTTTTGGTGAATGACTATTCGGTATTGTTGTTACATGATGAATGAATGGTGAAAAGTAATCATGACATCGTTTATAGATGTGAAATGATAAAAGAGTCGTTGAGCCAGGTCGGTGAGAAAGTCATATATGGATATATGACTAATCCGGAGTGCTCTTGGAAAGCTGCATGCATGTCCTGAATCGAGATTTCAATTGCCTTCTAGTACGAGAAGTAAGAATGAATATCTTCTGGTATGTTGGTTGTGGTGTAAGAGATCTGAGCTTTCTTTGCATCTTGGCTTAGGAAAAATAAAATGAGTACTCTTTGGTTGTTGCCGAACTCTTTCCAATGTGTCTTTTAGCACTTTGAAGTTCGAGTTCTTGGATGTGGATCATTTTGGGTTCATGGGTCTTGGTTGAGCTTACTCAATGATTGTACCCTTGTTCTGATTCTTTGAAAGGAAGAATGCGAGGGCAAAACCTTCTTAGAAAGAGGAATCTAGTGTGGGTTTGTAATGACCTAAGATATTAGGCATTGCTAGTGGTTGATCGTAACTAGTTTGGAAGTGAAGAGTAAAGGAAGGTTGTGTAGGACTCAATTCAAACCTTCTTGGAGACTTGTGTCATTGATGTGTCCCTCGGTAGGGTTGATTAAATTATTAGTGGACCACTTGGTGGTTGCTAGTAATTGCTTTTCTATTTCGAAGTGTATTGGATATTTTGTCGCCGAGCTCTGAGCGAGTTGTGTCAACCGATGTGGATTGCTCGGTTGATATTATTTTTGCGGGTTTTAAGGACCCTGGTTATAAAGTAGTTTTTTCCTTCGGTGGTAGTGGTGGGTATTGGTCTTTTGTAAAAGGTCAATCTTTTGCAAGGTGTTAGCCGATTGTTCAAGCAGTTGGTAGTCTTGGAGTGTTGTGTCTTGCTTGGTTCGCGTCGTCTAGAATACGATGAACCACAGTAGAGAGGTTGAGATGTGAAAGCACTTTTGTGCGTGGGAGCTGAAGAGGGTTCTAGAGGTTGGTGCTGTGTTCTTCTGAGGAGAAACATCGGTTAAAGGGATCGGGCACTTTAGTGCCAAGGAATGCATAAAAATGAGGAATATTAGATCGTTTCCCTTCATTGTCTGTTTAGGAAGTTATCCTTTTGCTTGGGACGTTCTGAGTCCTTATGTTTGTACTCGGTGTTTCAAAGTGGGGTAAGAATTCTGGCAAGTTTTGAATGTGAGTTATCTTTAGAGCTGTCAGTCTTTAATCCTTAGCTCCTTGCTTCTAAGTGTTGGCTGGTGCAAATCGTAGGGGCTTCTAAGCGGGCTCTGAGGCGTGAACCATAGCTCCCTTCGATTTGGTTGTTTGCGAAGTGGCGTGTCTCGGATTCGGGGTCGAATCCTGTTGAAGGGGGGAAGAATGTGACACTACGGAAGGTCAAAACTTTATAAAATGTGAAAATGGAGGTTAAAACTTTACGTTATGCCGTTTATAGCGTGTTTTTAGGCCGTTTTCGGGCGTTTGGGCCACTCCGGGGGACTTTGGGCCTTAGGGGTTGAGTTGGGACTCCGGTGGAGGGGTTTGGGCCCAAGGGGGGGACTTTTGGACAGCCAAATCTGGCCCCCACCCCTTGGTGCGCCCCCCACTCCCTTTCCCAACCCTAGCCACCACCCCTAGCCCCCACCCCATGCGCCTCCACCCTTCCCCTTCCTCTCCATCTTCCCCCATGGCGCCACCACCTCTCCCCTCCCCTCTCCCCCCCTTGCTGCCCTAGAGGAGATCCCCACCTCGCCATCCTATTGATCTCTCCATCGGAAGGCCTCGCGACGAGGAGATCCGGCGGTTCCGGCGCGAGGAGAACCATCAGGGAGCCCGGGAGGAAGGATTTCAGCGTTCATCGTTCGTCAGGCGAAGGTATGGCATGGGGAATCCTTGGGGTTGGTCTAGGGGCTGTCCTAGAGAGTATTTGGATGCTTTTAGATCATGTAATAGTGCTGTGATTGGGTAGATTAGATGAAAACTAGAGTTTGCCACGTTCTCTGCTTCGGGCAGATTGTGCAGTCGACCTAGGGTTTGAGTTTTCGCTACCTTAGATTCGGAATTTGGTAGGCCTCCTGTTAAGAAAGTTGTAGCTAACTTCAATACCTTTCAGTGGACATAAAGAATGTCCAATTCCGCCCAGCCGTTTGAAAGTTATGCTCAATTTACCGAGCGTGTTCAAATCTATGACGAGATTGGAACAGATCACGGTATTCTGTAGATTAAACCACTTTAGATTCCGAATCAGCTTTTCCATATACTTAGAAAATGTTAGGAAATTTCCTAAGCTACGCGAGGATGTACTCGTTTAATCGATTCGGAGTCATAGATCTAAAGTTATGATAGTTTGAAGTCTGTTGTCCCAGGGGGGACAGATTCTCTGTTTTTCGTTTTCGGGAGGTAGTTTGCGATATCGGGGTAGATGGGCAATGGCGTACTGTTTTATGGGCGCGTTGTGATTGTGTGGCATCTATGTGCAGGTGGTGTGACCCCGGGAGTGCCTTCCTCATCCCGCCAATCCGTCGCCCGAGGTTAAGGCAAGTGTATTGGAATGGGTATCGTTGTGAATGTTGTTTGACTTGAGTATATGCAAATTGATTTATGATATGGTGCTAAAATTTATGTTTGCCTATGACATGATGAACATTATTTCATATTGATCATGATTGCGTGGTATTAAATTTTTATGCCAACCTTTACATGTTTATGTCATATGTGCATTCATAATGGAAGAGGCGTCCCATGCTGATGCGGGCCTCTGTGTTCACACGTAGTGAACACGAAAGACCTACCTCGTAGTCCCATCCACGTGTGTGCATGGGAGCGAGTCAGTAAGAGTAGGCACCCTCCATCTACGGGATGGAAGGGGAAGGGGGTGCATGCCGACGGGTGTGCACTCGGCAAAACCGGTATGTGCTTCGAGGAGATATGAGCATTTGCATTGCATCGCATTGCATACATGATGATAATGATGATGATCATGATGATGATGAAATGAGTACAATGATATGGATACATGAGAATGATGTGGTATATGAAATTATGGCTTGTACATGGTGTTGAGCATGGTAGTGATGTTAACGTTGAATTGTTCTTTATGGTCCATTGCAATATACTTGCTGAGTGACGAACTCACGCTTGTGTTTTATGTTGTTTTAGGTACCATGACACTGGCATGTGGGAAGGGCCATTAGCTACACATCTTCACGTAGCTCCACACCTTTAGGCAGATTTATCAGCTTGAGTCATGATAATAAGAATAGTGCCATGAAACTTGGTGCATGGTTACATTGTGTGCTTGTTTCCCTCAGTTGCTTCGTTTAGCTCATGAGATGGTTGAATTCGTTATTCTAGACTTATACTGTTGCTAGAATCCTCGTTATTGATGATTTAGATGTCATTCTTTATGCTATATCCTGTGATCATATTGTTGTTGCTCCAATTCATGGAAAAACAAAGGAGATGCTGCCGAAATTTTTGGTTTTAGCATTTACTCCTTTGCTGTAATTTACTTTAATTTGTGGTATTTAGATGTTATTTAGTCTATGTTTGGTAGCATTCGGGCATACTACATGTCGGGGTGTTACAAAGAGTTGATACCGGGAGAACCAACGATGATCACAATCTTGATGTCATTCTTGATCTCTTCATCGAACCAACCTTCCACCGAGTGCAAGAGCATCCCTATAGTGGTAAGGCTATACCCAAGTCGTTATTTTTGGAGTATAGGAGCCTCTTGTCCAATAGCCATTTTCGAACAGAACAGTCAATCCGGATACTCCGGGGTTTCATCCGGATAGTCCGGACTTTCATTCGAACATTCCGGATGTGTCACGCGAAACCGGAAAATGTGACAGAGAGACCCAACCTGGATACTCTGGGGTTTCAACGCGGATAGTCCGGATAACCCGGATACTCCAGATGTATAACCCGGATACTCCGGGTTAGTCAGCACTAGGGTACCGAGAAGATCAACCCGGATACTCCGGGTTATAACCCGAATACTCCGGACGTAAATGGATAAAATGCTTCTCATATGCATGCTAGGATGAGGAATGTAATCATGATGCATTTCATGCATGATTGTGCATGATCTCGTGTTGTTTATTGTTGGTTTCTTGATTGGTGTTCCTTTGGAATTGGATTTCTCGTTAGGTGTCGATGCTTAGGAGGACAACCCGGAGTACGACTACGTCTACGACGTCAAGAGCGAGCAGCAAGGCACTACTTTACTCCTTGAACATGATTGCTCCTACTAATTGCAACTACATTTTCAAGTTATTTTTTGAATTGCATGCCTACTTTCAATTATATCTATGTTGGGGTAGAATGCTTAGTTATTACCTTGTTGACATGTTATCTTCTTACCATGTTCCTTTCGTATACCATTGTCGCCCTAGGTGGTTGGTTTATTATTATGTATGGGTTCGTACGATTTGCTTAGCCATGCTTAGAACCTCGTTAGGAACCGCTATAGATGGACTTAGTTCATCGGTCGTAAAGATCAAATGATTATGACGATGATGGTTCAATCGTGGTTATTGTGTAGCGAGGTTAGTTAAGGACCTTAAGGATTGAATCCTGATGATGTCTCTTTAAGTAACTATCGTGCGAACCACACGCCGTTTATGGGACCGGCTCAGCCAAGTACTTGTGTATGACTAGGTCATTTAAACCACATGCACTCGGAATTCCTTGAGCTTTGTAGAGTGTCAAGGAATGTCTGTGGGAATTCCTCAAACTTTGTGGAGTGTCGGGAATATCCTTCGAAATCCCTTGAACTTTGTGGAGTTAGGGATATTCAATAACGGGTGTACTCCGTGATCCACATACACAGAGCACTGGGCACGCGGGATCAAGGGTCACAGTCACCCGGGTGGTTTAGATACACTACCATGCATACTGGAAAATGGATTTGTCATGTTCACCTTGGCCGGCACATCAAAGGAATTGTTCTTATAGCTTGGCTTACGAGTGTGGCATGTTGTGTGGGTACAGTCGTACCTCTGCAAAGTTTAAACTATTCGAATAGCCGCATCCAAGGTTAAGGACGCTCACTTAAGTTGTCAGTCACTGGCGAGAGTTAAGGACCGCGTAAGAATGGATGGTTTGGGAAACCAAGTCTCATGAATATTGGAGTACTCATGAGGAGAACTTCGAGAGTATTGGAGTACTTGTGGAAGGAACTTCACGGATATTGGAGTATCTATGGGTGTAAGCGAACATGAGCGTTGGACTCATGGTTCAGATAATGCTTGAAGGCATGAGATGAAGATGTTTATGATGATGTTATACTATGTATTAGACTTGTAAATGTTTATCAAATAGCAGTTTCAATCTATACGTGTTTATGTTTTTACCCCAAATTTTGCTTTATGCTGAAATTAACCTTGTGCCTTTCTTGTGATGTAGCCACCACATGTAGCTAGAACTCAGCATACAACTTATATTATTGTGCGAGTACACTCTTTGTACTCAAATGGATTGTCCACTTGCTGAAGGTGAGGATGAGGCCCTGCCCGGAGACCTTTATCGGGCAGATTTCGATGATGTTAACGCTTAGGAGCATGTTCTTACTTCCAGTCTGTTACCTGCGGGCTATGGCACACTACGCTGGACTCTTTTGTTGTCTGTGTTATGTTTCCGCTGCTAGTTTATGTAATAACTTTTAAATATATCATTTTGGATAGCAGTCCTGCTTTTGTATGTAAATATGCTTATGCTTCCGTTAATCGGGTATGTGTTGTGATACGAACTGTTATGCATTGTCGCGCATGTTGGTGAACTTTCCTGGGACCAACACGGGCATATATGCGGGCCGCTCGAGACTCCCTTGATTTACTTGGGCTGTGCGGTGCTACCGAGTGAATCAATGGAATCTCGGGGACGGGTCCCCACAGGATCGGTCGCTGACAAAAAGCTCGATGGGCGAGTTTGCTGGAACTCAGCCAGAAGAGACTGAGTCAAAGCTACCCTTCTGCCATAGGCTGCAGTGTTGAAATTCTCCATGCTTTGCACTAGTCTCTCTAGCAGATGAGTCTGCATGACCAAGACCTGTGCCATGGAGGAAGAGGCGGTAAATCCTCTTCCTGTGCTTCCCGCCGAGTGTGCAATCCCACTAGGACCACCCACTGGCGCGCTCGAATGCTAGGTCTCATGGCTCAGAGACCTTGGATGCATCGAGATAGGAGGCACCGAATTTGGCACTTCCTCAGTTGGATCACGGCCCTCAGGGGCAGCACCACCTGCCATGAGCGCACGCGAGGAACGTCTTTTCGGCATCCTGTACACATAATGACTGAGCAATATGTGCAACAGATAAGCAAAGACTTGAAAAGGAAGCAAGACAACCTCAGCCAGACCAGTTTTGCATTCTCAAATCCGCAATGAGAAATCGTGAACACTCAAGAATGCAGGCAATGGGAATTGATTCACAATTGCGATAGCATTAGCAACGACAATTTGGTACATCTTAATGTACACAAGGAATTGATTACAAGAGTCATCGATCACCATCGCACATTCCCACTAAGTCCTTTACAACTAAAAGTACAGTTCCACTAGCCCATATTTACAACAAAAATGTGCTCGGTACTAAGTAGTCAAGACCTAGTTGTCACCATTTTCAGGGGCAACATTGGGAACATCTAGAGCAATAGGTGGCGAAGATGGTTCAGCACGCATCATCAACTGATACTCCCGCCCGCCAAAGATGATATTTTGCCCCTGGACCAGGTTCACAAAAGCACTGGGAAACGAGGCTGCAACACGGCGTCCTCGGCCTCCCACTGACATCGGAGCACGATGGACAACACGGCGGTACAAGCCATACCGGCGTGGAAGATCCTCGGCCGGCTCACGAGCACTGAACTCTCCAAACATGATTTCGTTGGAGAAGAAACCGTGTTGGAGAAGCAGTGCCATGTGCATCTCCAGTTGAGATACTCAACAACAAGCAAGCATTAGCTCTTCATGAAGGCACAGGAGGTACCGATCAAAGGACATCACCAAGCTGACTAGCCAAGCAATCGTCGGATCCATCGCGACGTCCACCGACAGGTAGATGTTATCCAAACTGCCCAGCTCACGAGAGGGACAGTAGGGAAATAACTGCGCGAACTCCAAAACATCATGGCGAAGGAGGAGGATAGCGACGTACACTCCATCGAGCACATACGCTCCAACCCATGATAGCATCGAGTGGCTTCTCTGTTGTGATGCCCATGAATGGACACTTCTGCGATGTACAATGAGGAGGCTGGGCAAACTTGTAACATCCCAAAAATTGCTTTTAATATAATTAGTGTGTTTCTGGGATTATTTGGAATTTTTGGAGTTAATTTAAATTCAAACCTGTAACATCCCAAAATTTTGCTTCCCTTAAATTCATGTGTGATTTGGCACTTTGGTGAATTTTTGGAATTTTCTGGAATTTATTTGGATTTATTTGGAATTTATTTAAATTTATTCCATTTTGAAATAATTAAAGAATTTGATTTTGCAAATAAAATTTTGTTGGAAATATTTTATTTGAGTCCAAAATGATCCAAAGTATTTTCCAGAATTTTTCTGGAATTTTTCTGAGTCATTTGCTATTTTTAATGAATTAAATGAATTACTGGGAATTATTTCAAATATTAAATCGCTGGAAAATCAACTCGGGTCAAGTACTGTTCATCCGACCGAGCCCGAGTCAGACTCGAGTTCGAGTCCGACCCGAGCCACGTGACTCGACCGAACCCACTCCTAAACCTAATCAATCCCAACCGTTGGATCAAGATCCAACGGCTGAGATCCGCCCGTACCGGTTGAGCCGTGTCCGACCCGAACCCGTTCGCGCCGGTCCGATCGGGACCGCTGATCTGGACACGTGGACGGTTCCGTGCCGTCTTCCCGCCGAGTCCGAGCCGGACTCCGCCGAGTCTTGTGCGCCGTGACCGACTAGGGCTCCGCCCTGAGCACGCCTCCCGGGGCTATTTAATGCCCGGATCGTACCCCGAGGACCGCCGTGACCCCGCGCACTTCTTGCCCTAACCCGCCGAGCTCTAGCCGCCGTAGGTTCGCCGGAATCGCTCGCCGTAGTTGCGTGAAGCGCTGCCACGGTCCTTGCCTCGCCTCGCCGCCGTCCGCCGTCCTCCGCCGCCATTGACCCCAGATTCGAAACCCCCGAGGCCAGGCGCACCCGAAGACACCATCCATCTCGCCGGAGCACGCCCCAACCGCCGTTTGGGTGGTCGCCGTCCTCAGCGCCGGCAGCCGCAACTCCGCCGTGAAGCCATCGCCGACCCCGAGCTCCACCAACCGTCCGATCAAGATCCAAAGGCCCAGATCGTGCCACGTCACCTCGGTGAGTTTCCCCGTTGAAAATCCTAGATCTAATCCCAACCGTTGGATCTAGATCCAACGGCTTAGGTTGCGCCGCGTATCAAGAATCGCACCAGGTTAGATTGGATGCGGACCGTTGGATCAAGATCCAACGGCCCACGATCGATCACGCGTCGCCCAAGCACATGAGGCCAAACTCAATCCTAGCCGCCGGATTTCAAACCAACGGCCACGACATTGTGCCACGCGCCCAGAAGCCGAGCCGCCGCGCCCACGCTGTTGGCAGGGTCACCGACACGCGGCCCGCGGTCGGGCCGATAGCATCGCGGACGCCACCCATGACGCCATCGGTGGACCCACATGTCGCCACTGCGTGGCCGAAGTCCCGCCGACGCCGGGCCGATGACGTCACCCGAGTGGGCCCACATGTCAGCGACACGTAAGAGTCGTGGACCGAGTCCACGGTGGACCCGAGCCAAGCGTGGACCAAGTCCATGGACCGGCTGACGTCAGCCAACCAATCAGAGGCTGCCACGTGTCCATGCTGACGCAATAATTAATTTCCGAAAAAGAAAATGATTTATTAATTCGAAATAATGATTTCAGATTTTGATTCAAACTTCAAACGCTTATAACTTTTGCGTTTCAACTCCGATTTGAGTGATTCAAATTTCTAAATTTGTATAAAAATGAGATCTACCTAAATATGAATTTTATTTAATTTTTGGACTAAAGTTTTTCTCTGTAATATTATTTAATTGATTATTTAAACTTTAATAAATCATAACTTTTGCATTTTAACTCCGATTTGAACGATTCCAGTTTCTAAAAATCCAGAAAATTATGTTCTCTCTGTTGATGGATTTTATTTGGAGTTTTGGGATGTTTTTGCCTAGTGTTTATTTGTGTATTTGCTATTTGCACGCTTTACGAGTAGACGTTGAAGTGCCGGAAGGATTCGAAGGAGAAGTGTTGACTCAGATCCAACTCAAGACCAAGAGCAAGTACTTTTTGAAGGCAAGTTGTGCTTTGACCATGTTGATCCTATTTGAAATCTATTTTGATTTAAACTATTGCATGCTAGATCAATTAGAAAGATACTTTGTTTAAACATGGGGGTTAGATAAGTACCTATTTGCTGTATGACACCTTGATTACTTAAGTATGTGCCATGACCCTTTGTCACCCTAGTTGTGGATTATTAGTTGGACATTATTAAATCGACAACATGGGTTTAGACCATTAGTAGTATCTTGCTTAGACACCTTTACGTGCTCATGACATGATTTTGGACAATCAAATGTTAATATTGACTTAATGATATAGTGAACCTGTTTTGGAAAAGTATCATGTGATGTTGATGGCACGTGGTGCATGCTAATCAACAGGGTTTTGATAAACAGATTTCGACCGGGGCATGTGGCAAGAGTAATCAGGTGGGCCAGTTGTGGCGTTGGGAATGTTGATTTGGTTCTTCGGGTAGTCTTGCCCTGGTCACTCTAAGGACTTAACCTTGCAAGCCTTTGAACTGGGTCATACTTGCAACCACATGGCTGGAATGGGACGGCCCTAGTTGACTAAGTCGCTAAGGACTCACTTGTGGAACCTCAGGGTGTCAGTTACACCGTTTGTGTGATTGTACGGGGGAGCGTATCGTGGCTGTGGCCAGATACCCATCTAACGGTGTGTTGGTCCCATACTTCGCCTTGGCTAAGGGAAGGGATGGTGTAGAGCACGAACCGGAGAGGACCACCTGTGTTGTTTGAGGCTTCCGAAAGGCTTTGTTACGGGAACTCGCCTTTGTGGTGTTTGACCGTATCTTGTGGGTAAAGTGCATAACCTCTGCAGAGTGTAGAATCTATTTAAATAGCCGAGTCCACGATCTTTGGACAATGCTCGGGAATTACAGTCAAGGGTTAGACTTTCTGAAAATAACTTGGATTTGAAAGGTTGGATTGGTTTACTAATGAGGATGATGAAAATGTGGTTTAGGATGGGGAAAATGTTTATTAAAACTTCTTGAAAAGTTATTTACGCTTTACTTATTTCTACTGCTTTCGAATCTACTTATATTACTTGTCAAATGCTGTTTACTGCAAATATACCCTGAGCTATTCCTTTGTACCAAGCCATGCATATAGTATATTAGCTTGCATTCTGTGCATGACTTGCTGAGTACCAAGTACTCACCCTTGCCTCAACACAATATCAGTTGAAGAGGAGACTGCACCAGCTTTGGAGGAGGAACTCCAAGAAGATCCGTCTACTTAGGAAGCGAGCCCAGTCAGTTGCCTGTGGTATACTGGATGGCGCCACGAAGTTATTTGGTTTTCCGCTGCTATTATTTTTCTCTGAATAAGTTTCGCCTTGCGAGGCATACATTTGTAATTTGACCATAAGGTCGAACAACCAGTTTGGTTATTTAAATAAAGTACTTTATTGGTATCGTTTGGTATGATTGTGATATTTACCGATGTTAAGACTGTGTGCACTAGCGCGTTCCTGGACTAGTGCTGAATACACAGAGGGTCCCGATTTGCAAATTCGGGGTCCCGACAGAGGTGGTATCAGAGCCATACTTGACCGTAGGCTCAACCCTAAGCTAGAATGGTCGTAGTGAGGATAAAACCTATTTTCTAAAAGCTAAAAGTTTGTCAAGATAAGAAATGACATCTCGACTTATCCCCTTCTCTCTTTTCTTGTCTCTTGCTGAAATTTTCCCTTACCTTGTCACAATTTAAAAATTCCGAGTTCTTACGTAAAGCACTCTTGTGACAGATGGAGGAAGAGTTCAACTACGTTGATCTGGGAGTTGGTCACGCCGCTGAACTTTGGCATATGCTACAGACTCTCGGAGATTTTGAGAAGCCCCAATACCAAGTGGAAGTGATCAGACAAGCGGGATTGATCAAGGCTTGTGACGTGAGGATTGAGGTACTGCTAGGAAGAAGGGCCAGGCAATCGGCCGATACAACTGCCGCCAGGAGATCTACACTGCAGATGGGTATCCAAGAATTATCACGACGAGCAATGAGGCTCATTACCCGTATCTACGCCAGAGAATTGGAGAGCACGGTGTTCCGTTATCACCCGCGCAGTTATAACCTTCTTGACCGAAGGAGATTCAGGATGAGGATGCCCACGGTTACACGCTTGGCACGATTTAATGTCGCCAGGAGGATGTACTAGATAATACAAGCAAGGAGCTCTACGAAGGCCCGCAAGGAGATCACGACAGAGAAGAACAGATGGCGGGAAGCTCAAGAGTATGTGGCACACCTTCTACGAAGGATTGACGAGTTGGAGATGACCTTGTACGGACCGGACCGGAGCCAAGATTTGAGCTACACGAGCCGATCCAGAGGAGTCGGATCTCGATGAGGACATCGCTTCTTCGACCACCATAGAGGACACGATCATTTGGACATGGCGATCGTTTCGGCGCCTATGCCACAAAGACCGCACCAGGCCGTGGAGGTTTTCTCGATGAGTGAGCATAGGTTCTATAGTGAGACTCCTTCGCCGAGTCGAGTCATAGAATAAAGAGTCACCCTTTAGGCGTTAGACTCCAAAATTAGTTCGATTTGGATTTGCTTTGTTTGCTGAGTGTGCAGTATGTGTTGCAAGGCCCTTAGGCATTGTAAGCAGCCATACCAAGTTATTAATAATAAAGTTGGACCTTAAGGTTACACCTTTCGCCCCGCATAAGTTCCATATTACTTGTCTATTCTTGCCTCCCTCTCATCTCTAAACCTAGAGCAAATCGAAGATGGTGAACACCCGCGGAAACTTTGGAAGCAATGGAAGTGGTTCTCGCCCAGCAGAAAACCCCAATGATGGAGCACCAGCACCACCAGTTGATATGCAGAATTTCGGAGCTTTTCTTGCTGCCCAGACTCAGTTGATGCATGCTATGATGCAACAAATGCAGCACGTCACCGCTCAGGCCACTGCTAATCAAGTTAATCAGGGACCACGCCAGAATACAAGGCCGCCGAGTTCATGAGGACTCACCCACCCACTTTCTCTGGGAATGCCAATCCATTGGAAGCCGATGATTGGTTAAGATCAATCGAGAGGAAGCTACACATAGCTCAATGCATAGGAAATGAGAAGGTACTCTACGCTTCTCATCAGTTGGAAGGGACAAACGAATGGTGGGAAAACTTACGTGCCACGCAAGAGAACCCTCAAGATATCACTTGGGAAGAGTTCACACCGCATTAAGCGATTATCACGTGCCTGAAGGAATCATGGACCTTAAGAAGGAGGAGTTCAGAGCATTAAAGCAAGGTAATCACCGGTGGCCGACTACGAACAAGTTCACACAGCCTAGCACGCTACGCACTGAGGATGTAGCGACGGATAAATCCAGGCAGTCGTTTTATGAAGGGACTTAACTCAGATTGCAAGTAGGGTTGATCACCCACACCTTTCCGATTTCCAAGAGTTGGTGAATAAGGCGCTTATTCTTGAGGACAAGCGCAAGGAACTGGATGAGAACAGAAGCGCAGAATGCAACAAAGAAGGATCACGCCAGGAACGCAATGGCGCTGAGAGTTGCACCAAATCAATTCTTGATTTCAACCACGAGAATGCAACAAGGACACCATCCCCAAAGCACCAAGACACATCAATCAGAACTACTGCACCCCAGCCCCGCTAGAAACACTACTCCAGCGCAAGAAGGAACAAAGTGAGACGCCGCTACAATCAGCAACGAGCCAGGACACTTTGCCAACAGCTTGTCCAAAGAAGACAGCAGAGGCGACCCCGCCGCCTCAACCTAGGAACCACCCAGCTAGGGCGCCAAAGACCAGGAGCCACACCCTGCATCGTGGTGAGAGGCCGAGTCAACCATGTCACCGCAGATGCAACTGCGAGAATCTTTGCGGGCGTCGTCTTGGGTAAGTTACTTGTTAACTCGATACACCAATGCTTTGTTTGACTCGGAGCTTACGCATTCGTTTGTTTCGCAAGGCTTTGCTACTAGAAATGATTTGAGGATTGCAAGACTTAAGTGCATGCTTTTAGTTCAAACCCACAGTTCCGAACTCCGAGCGAAAGTAGGATGTTCCGGTGAGAATCTTGATAGGTGGGATAGAGTTCCTAGCAAACCTTATAATTTTGGAGACCCAGACCTTAGACGGCATATTGGGAATGGATTGGTTATCCAAGCACAAGGCCGTATTGGATTGTGGACGAAGGACTATCTTAGTTGAGAACCCGTGTGGGAAGAAAGTGGAATTTCAAGCCACCGCGATTAGAGATGGACAGTTGATGGTTAACAGTACCAAGGCAATCAGCATAGAGGATGTCCCAAAGAGTGAATGAGTACCCGTGATGTCTTTCCGAAGATCTACGGTATGCCGCGACGAGGGACATAGAGTTTGTGATAGAGCTTGTACTGCACAAGACCGATAGCAAAGAGACCCTATCGGATGTCTACCGAGGAGTTGGTAGAGATGAAGAAACAAACTAGAAGAGTTAATGGAGAAAGGATTTATCGACCGAGTTAGTCGCCGTGGGGAGCACCAGTTTTGTTTGTCAAGAAGAAGGGCGGGAGTTTCAGGATGTGCATTGACTACCGTGCACTCAATGAAGTCACCGTGAAGAATAAGTATCCGCTACCCAGGATTGATGATTTGTTTTATCAGCTAATAGGAGCCGTATTTATCTCCAAGATTGATCTGAGATCGTGATACCATAAGTTTAAGAACCGGTCAGAAGATATTCCAAAGACTGCATTCTCTTCAAGATATGGACATTACGAGTTTCTGATTATGTCCTTTGGGTGACAAATGCGCCACTTATTTCATGAATTTGATGAATAAGGTGTTCATGGAAGAATTGGACAAGTTTGTTGTCGTGTTCATAGACGATATCCTAATCTACTCCAAGACATAGGATGAACATGCCGAACACTTAAGGCGAGTTTTGGAAAAGGCGAGGAACGACAACTTTTCGCCAAGTTCAGCAAGTGTGATTTTTGGAAGGACAAGGTGGAGTTTCTTGGACATGTAATGACCGCATGAAGGAGTCGCCAGTAGATCCAAGCAAAGTAGAAGCGGTGTTGCATTGGGAGCGTAGAAGACGTGACCCAGATTCGAGTTTCCTTGGAATGGCAGGATACTACGCCCGTTTCATCGAAGGCTTTTCGACAATTGCGAAACCTCTTACGCATCACTGAAGAAGGAAAAGAAGTTTGCATGGACGCCTAATGTGAGAAAGGATTTCAGGAGCTGAAGAAGCGATTGACGTCGGCCGGTGTTAGTTCTACCGGATGTTGCTCAAAGCTTCGATATCTATTGTGACGATCGCGCCAAGGACTTGGATGTGTCTTTGTCGATGCAGTAATGGAAAGGTCGCCGCTTATGCATCAAGGCGATTGAGGCCGCATGAGAAAAATTATCCGACACATGACCTAGAGTTAGGCTGCCGTAGTGCATGCTTTGAAGATATGGCGTCACTATCGATTGGAAACAGATGTGAAGTGTATCACGGATCATAAGAGCCTTAAGTACATATTCACCCGATCGGATCTGAATATGAGGCGGAGGAGATGGTTAGAGTTGATCAAGGACTATAATGTTGGAATCCATTACCATCCTGGAAGGCCAACGTGGTAGCCGATGCTCGAGTCGGAAAAGCCATACCGTGAGTACGTTGCTAGCCACAAGTCAGGATGAGTTATGTGAGGATTTCCAAAAGATGAAGATTGAGGTTGTACCTAGCGGATTCTTGGCCGCATTGGAAGTAAAGCCTACCCTAGAGGATCAGATCCGAGAAGGGCGTAAGGATGATGACAAGATCCGCAGGATTAAGTCCATCAAGGAGGAGGGCAAGCGAGAGGACTTCAAGTTGGATGAGCAAGGCACGTTGTGGATGAAGGATCGTATTTGTGTGCCTAACAAAAGGAGTTAAAGCAAGCGATTACGGAAGAAGCCCATGACTCCAAGTACTCAATTCATCCCGAAGCGCCAAAATGTATCAGGATCTCAAGGAGAGATTCTCGTGGCCGAGTATGAAACGTGAAGTTGCCGAGCATGTTGCATTGTGCGACGTATGCCGGAGAGTCAAGGCAATGCATCGAGACCAGCGAGGATTGCTACAGCCGAAAATACCTCGAGTGGAAGTGGGAGGAAATCGGAATGGATTTCATTACCGGTTTGTCGAAGACTCAAGGAGGTTATGACTCCATATGGGTTATAGTGGATCGCTTGACTAAAGTAGCCCATTTTATCCCGTGAAGACCACTTACTCGGGAGATAAATTAGCGTAATTGTACATGATCAGATTGTCTGCTTGCACGGAGTGCCAAAGAGGATTGTATCGGACGAGAGGAACCCAATTTACCTCAAGGTTACGGAATAAGTTGCATGAAGCCATGGGAACCCGTTTGAACTTCAAGACACCTTATCATCCACAGACAGACAGACGGGCCGAAAGAGTCAACCAGATTCTGGAAGATATGTTGAGAGCTTGTGCATTAGCTTATGCTACTTCTTGGGATAAGAGTTTACCGTATGCCGAGTTCGATTACAACAATAGTTATCAGGCTAGTTCTGAGATGTCACCTTTTGAGGCCTTTGTATGGTCGACCCTGTCGGACGCCATTGAATTGGAATGAGACCGTGGCGCCGTGTCTTTGGGCCTGACATTCTTCAAGAGGTGAAGAACAGATCGCCATGATTAGGGAAAGGTTGAAGATAGCCCAATCTCGGCAAGAGTTATCTTGACAATCGTAGCCGAGACTTGAGTTTTGAACCGTAAGACTTTGTTTACCTCGAGTTACGCCTCTTAGGGAGTTAAGAGGTTCCATGCCAAAGGGAAACTTGCACCTGTTATGTTGGACCATTTAAGATTTTGAGTCGCAGAGGCGAAGTTGCTTATCACCGGAGTTGCCACGATAAGTAGCAGGAGTGCATGACGTATTCCATGTGTCCCAGTTGAAGAAGTGTCTCCGAGTTCCAGGGGAACAGACACCGCTAGAGTTAATTGAGTTGCAAGAGGATTTGACTTATAAGGAGTATCCCGTAAGGATTCTAGACACAATGGATCGAGAAACTAGAAACAAGTCAACCCGTTTCTGTAGAGTTCAGTGGAGCAACCATGAAGAAAGCGAAGCAACTTGGGAGCGCGAAGAGGATTTGAAGAAAGAGTTTCCAAACCTATTCTGTAGTGAGCCCTGAATCTCGGGGACGAGATTCTATTAAGGGGGGGAGGTTTGTAACATCCCAAAATTTTGCTTTCCTTAAATTCATGTGTGATTTGGCACTTTGGTGAATTTTTGGAATTTTCTGGAATTTATTTGGATTTATTTGGAATTTATTTGAATTTATTCCATTTTGAAATAATTAAAGAATTTGATTTTGCAAATAAAATTTTGTTGGAAATATTTTATTTGAGTCCAAAATGATCCAAAGTATTTTCCAGAATTTTTCTGGAATTTTTCTGAGTCATTTGCTATTTTTAATGAATTAAATGAATTACTGGGAATTATTTTAAATATTAAATCGCTGGAAAATCAACTCGGGTCAAATCTTTTCATCCGACCAAGGCCCGAGTCGGACTCGAGTTCGAGTCAGGCAGAAACCACGTGACTCGACCGAACCCACTCCTAAACCTAATCAATCCCAACCGTTGGATCAAGATCCAACGGCTGAGATCCGCCCGTACCGGTTGAGCCGTGTCCGACCCGAACCCGTTCGCGCCGGTCCGATCGGGACCGCTGATCTGGACACGTGGACGGTTCCCGTGCCGTCTTCCCCGCCGAGTCCGAGCCGGACTCCGCCGCCGAGTGCGCCGCCGTGACCGACTAGGGCTCCGCCCTGAGCACGCCTCCCGGGGCTATTTAATGCCCGGATCGTACCCCGAGGACCGCCGTGACCCCGCGCACTTCTTGCCCTAACCCGCCGAGCTCTAGCCGCCGTAGGTTCGCCGGAATCGCTCGCCGTAGTTGCGTGAAGCGCTGCCACGGTCCTTGCCTCGCCTCGCCGCCGTCCGCCGTCCTCCGCCGCCATTGACCCCAGATTCGAAACCCCCGAGGCCAGGCGCACCCGAAGACACCATCCATCTCGCCGGAGCACGCCCCAACCGCCGTTTGGGTGGTCGCCACCTCGGCCAGCCGGCGGCGCAACTCCGCCGTGAAGCCATCGCCGACCCCGAGCTCCACCAACCGTCCGATCAAGATCCAAAGGCCCAGATCGTGCCACGTCACCTCGGTGAGTTTCCCCGTTGAAAATCCTAGATCTAATCCCAACCGTTGGATCTAGATCCAACGGCTTAGGTTGCGCCGCGTATCAAGAACTGCACCAGGTTAGATTGGATCTGGACCGTTGGATCAAGATCCAACGGCCCACGATCAGTCACGTACGCCCCAAGCACATGAGGCCAAACTCAATCCCAGCCGTCGGATTTCAAACCAACGGCCACGATTGTGCCACGCGTCCAGGAAGCCGAGCCGCCGCCCACGCTGGCAGGCAGGTCACCGACACGCGGCCCGCGTGTCGGCCGATGCAGCGGACGTCACCCATGACGTCATCGGTGGACCCACATGTCGCACCGCGGGCCGAAGTCCCCGCCGACGCCGATGACGCTACCCGAGTGGGCCCACATGTCAGCGACACGTAAGAGTCGTGGACCGAGTCCACGGTGGACCCGAGCCAAGCGTGGACCAAGTCCATGGACCGGCTGACGTCAGCCAACCAATCAGAGGCTGCCACGTGTCCATGCTGACGCAATAATTAATTTCCTAAAAAGAAAATGATTTATTAATTCGAAATAATGATTTCAGATTTTGATTCAAACTTCAAACGCTTATAACTTTTGCGTTTCAACTCCGATTTGAGTGATTCAAATTTCTAAATTTGTATAAAAATGAGATCTACCTAAATATGAATTTTATTTAATTTTTGGACTAAAGTTTTTCTCTGTAATATTATTTAATTGATTATTTAAACTTTAATAAATCATAACTTTTGCATTTTAACTCCGATTTGAACGATTCCAGTTTCTAAAAATCCAGAAAATTATGTTCTCTCTGTTGATGGATTTTATTTGGAGTTTTGGGATGTTTTTGCCTAGTGTTTATTTGTGTATTTGCTATTTGCACGCTTTACGAGTAGACGTTGAAGTGCCGGAAGGATTCGAAGGAGAAGTGTTGACTCAGGATCCAACTCAAGACCAAGAGCAAGTACTTTTTGAAGGCAAGTTGTGCTTTGACCATGTTGATCCTATTTCGAAATCTATTTTGATTTAAACTATTGCATGCTAGATCAATTAGAAAGATACTTTGTTTAAACATGGGGGTTAGATAAGTACCTATTTGCTGTATGACACCTTGATTACTTAAGTATGTGCCATGACCCTTTGTCACCCTAGTTGTGGATTATTAGTTGGACATTATTAAATCGCCAACATGGGTTTAGACCGCTGTAGTATCTTTGCTTAGACACACTTTACGTGCTCATGACATGATTTTGGACAATCAAATGTTAATATTGACTTAATGATATAGTGAACCTGTTTTGGAAAGGTATCATGTGATGTTGATGGCACGTGGTGCATGGTAATCAACTGGGGTTTTGATAAACAGTTTTCGACCGGGGCATGTGGCAAGAGTAATCAGGTGGGCCAGTTGTGGCGTTGGGAATGTTGATTTGGTTCTTCGGGTAGTCTTGCCCTGGTCACTCTAAGGACTTAACCTTGCAAGCCTTTGAACTGGGTCATACTTGCAACCACATGGCTGGAATGGGACGGCCCTAGTTGACTAAGTCGCTAAGGACTCACTTGTGGAGCCTCAGGGTGTCAGTTACACCGTTTGTGTGATTGTACGGGGGAGCGTATCGTGGCTGTGGCCAGATACCCATCTAACGGTGTGTTGGTCCCATACTTCGCCTTGGCTAAGGGAAGGGATGGTGTAGAGCACGAACCGGAGAGGACCACCTGTGTTGTTTGAGGCTTCCGAAAGGCTTTGTTACGGGAACTCGCCTTTGTGGTGTTTGACCGTATCTTGTGGGTAAAGTGCATAACCTCTGCAGAGTGTAGAATCTATTTAAATAGCCGAGTCCACAGATCGACAATGCTCGGGAATTACAGTCAAGGGTTAGACTTTCTGAAAATAACTTGGATTTGAAAGGTTGGATTGGTTTACTAATGAGGATGATGAAAATGTGGTTTAGGATGGGGAAAATGTTTATTAAAACTTCTTGAAAAGTTATTTACGCTTTACTTATTTCTACTGCTTTCGAATCTACTTATATTACTTGTCAAATGTCAAGCATCGCAAATATACCCTGAGCTATTCCTTTGTACCAAGCCATGCATATAGTATATTAGCTTGCATTCTGTGCATGACTTGCTGAGTACCAAGTACTCACCCTTGCCTCAACACAATATCAGTTGAAGAGGAGACTGCACCAGCTTTGGAGGAGGAACTCCAAGAAGATCCGTCTACTTAGGGAAGCGAGCCCAGTCAGTTGCCTGTGGTATACTGGATGGCGCCACGAAGTTATTTGGTTTTCCGCTGCTATTATTTTTCTCTGAATAAGTTTCGCCTTGCGAGGCATACATTTGTAATTTGACCATAAGGTCGAACAACCAGTTTGGTTATTTAAATAAAGTACTTTATTGGTATCGTTTGGTATGATTGTGATATTTACCGATGTTAAGACTGTGTGCACTAGCGCGTTCCTGGACTAGTGCTGAATACACAGAGGGTCCGGATTTGCAAATTCGGGGTCCCGACAAAACCTTATTGAAATAATCGTATTAAATAAAGACCATGCATTTTTGTATTAGCATAAAATCTAAAATTTTGTTTATAATAAAGATAATGGGTAGACGAGAGTGTTCTCTTCAAATATTTTCGAGAGACATGTTATATAAATTAAGTCGTTGATTTTATAAAAAATCTGTACAGGTGTCTGATTCACTAAAAGAATTTTTGCGAAAAATCTATACGTCGAAAAATCACGAAACCAACTTCGTTAGGTTCCAAATAGTTCCTAGTATTTTAGAGGAGTTTTTTAAATTTTTAGAACCTCTCTATTTTTTTTCTCTCACTCAATTGTTTAGAGGACGTATATGTATATACGTACATGCATGGATTCTGACGTTTGATTTCCAGCCATTCCATGCCTTTTTGTTTCTCACGCGTGGATGTTTGCTCTTCCAACCGTTTCACCTTTAGTGGAAACGCATCCACCTGCGTGCACTAGCATGCAGCTGTTTCCTGCATGTGTGATTAAGGAATGGACTTTTACTTTCCCTCATGAGCGCATGAATCAAGGCCTGTTGCTTCCTATCTAGCCGTTACCAATTTCTAGCCTAATATGTTAGCATTGCAGTGTTCTGGCATTTCCTTCCTTTGCTAGTTCCATTTCCACGTGAAGCCTTCGCACTTATAGCCATTTCCATCCTCTAGCCGCACAACTCCAGTAAATGTTTTCTGTTCTTTCGTCTCCGGCGACGAGCGTTCCGGCGAGTGCTGGAACAGCCTCCGTCGACACAGACCTCCGGTCTCACCTCCTTTCGCACTTGTCGCTCTGCGCTACTGCTCGCCGGCTGGAATGCACACCACCCTTCGCCGCCGTCGCCATTGTCGTCACCGTCAATTACGTCGCCGCCGTCATCATCGCCGCCGTTGAAGCCGCCATCGCCGTGTATGCCGCCGTTTCGCCGCCGCCGCCGCCGTCGTCTACGTTGGTCGCCATCGCCGTTGGTTGCCACCGTCGCCACCGCCACCGTCGTCTACGTCGCCGCCGCCGTCGACGCACTCTCCGATCTCGCATCCCCTGCGCCGGCCAGTATACCTGTTTTTCTTTTCCTTCGTATGTGCTCTATCTCTATCGATCGGTTGATCTCGTTGCATGTATATGTAGTACGTACGCAGGTATGTCTATTGGTATTAGGATCGTATGCAAGTATACGAATATATAATAAACATATGCGTTTACACGTATATTTGTGGGCGTAGCTAATCGCGACTCCTCTCTAGTCTACATGCACAAGCGCGCTGTCGCCGTAGCCGCCTGAGCGCCATAGTCGCCGTCACCGCAGACTGATTCCGGCTGACTGCGTTCGCTGCCGCCATGGCTGTCTCCGGCCGACTACGCTCGCTGTTCCGCTCTGGTCGTCTGGCCGATCTCTGTTTTTTTTCTCATGTCGCAAATGCCCAAACAAAACCCATATGCAAGCAAGGAGTATATGCATATACGCATGAATAGTGCCATGCAACAAATGTTACGTAATTCATTTTTCTCCAAATTGCGAATTTTGTCTTTTTCGCTAAAAATTCGTTATAAGTCCGAATCGTATGCGTCAAAATTTGTTAATTAGTAAAAATTAATACCTTTCTACAGTAATTTTTATGAAATTTTATACAAGAATTTATATTGTTAAATTATTCGTGGAATGTCCAAATTTACGAATTTTGTAGTTCTTAAACTGTACGTCCAAAAATTCCAAAATAAATTTTATAAATCTTAGAAAATGCTAAAATAATTAGCTAGAAATTTGCATGGGGATTATAATCAAGTTTGATTGTAGAATTGTTTTCGAATGTGTGTTTATACGTTGTTCCGAGTGTTTATTTGGTTCTTTATCTGCTACGCGTGGACGTCGAGTTGTGTGACGCTATCGGAAGTGAAGATCAGGACCAAGATCAAGCTTAGAACCAAGACCAGCTATTTTCTGAAGGCAAGTTGTGCGTTAACCATATTGCTCCTAGTTTTTGAAATGTATTTTGATTCAAATTATGCATGCTATGTTGTTAAAATGATTTAATTTAATTTGGGATAAAGTAGCTAATTCACCTAATTGTTAATTCCACCCTTGATGTTAACAGTTGTATGCCATATAACCATTGTCCCCTTAAGTTGGGTTTTAAAATAGTTGGATAATATGATTGTGCCAACACGGGAGGCTAGACCGTGAATAGTTGCTTAGCCATGCTCATGTGAAAAATATTTCAAATAGCAAATTAGTACTGACTAATGATATACAGAATGAATTTTGGAATCAGTGTAATCTTGCCACGTGATGATGTGAAGTGTAGGTACCTTTGTGGTTCTACATGGTAATTGATATTATTGTTGGCATGTGTTGCACAATAATCAAAATGGGGTGGGAAAAGATTTAGTCTGGGGCAAGTGGTAAGAGGCTTCATGCCATGTGGGCCTTCATGGCAACAGTCTTTGGGATAACAGCCTTCGAGGCAACAGCCTTCGTGGCAACGGGATGAGTGATGTGAGGGCTTTGTGCCAAAACTTGAGAGAAGGATGTCTTATCCTGGACAGTTAAGGACTTCACCTTACAAGCCTTTGAACTGGGCCTTTCGTACAACCACATGACTGGAGTGGGACGGTCTTAGTTTAGTAGGATTCTGAAATCTTACCTTTGATACCTTAGGGTGACAGTTACGTCGGGGTAACTGTGTGGGGGAGTGTACCGGAGCTATGGCTTGGTACCCTATCCAACGGTGATTGTCGGTCCTACACTTCGATCCTTCGTGGGGGAAGTGGTAGTGAAGGCAATACCGAAGAGGGTCATAGGTGGAGATCAAGGTTTCCGAAAAGCTTTGTTATGATCACTCATTCGCATACTCTTGTATGGCAATTCACGGCTGACGTGGTGAGTTGATTATATCTTCTGGGTAAAGTGTACAACCTCTGCAAGTGTGTCAAAACTATTCGAATAGCCAATTCCACGGTACTGGACATAGCTCGGGGATTATAGTCAAGGGTTAGGTTTTCGAAAATAAAATGTGGAAAGGGTGGCTGAGTGCCAGAGATGATGATAAATTGATTTAGGCTTTGTGCCAACCTGTTTGGAAAGAGATTGATTACTTATTGTCTAATATGGTTTCACTGCTTTTGAATCTACTAAGATTATTTGGTAAAGGCAAAATGCTGCTGGATGCAAAATAACCACTTAAGCCATTCCTTCGGAAGAAGCCCTGCTTATAGTAATAGAACTGCACCTCTTTGCATGACTTGCTAAGTATGTTGTATACTCACCCTTGCTTCCAACACAATCATCAGTTGAGGAGAAGACTACCACTTCAAAGGAGGAGAAGTTCCGCGAGGAGGCAAATATCTAGGAGTTGAACCTTGTTAGTTGCCTGTGGCATGCTGATGGGGGTCATCGACGTTCTTCATTCTGCTGCTGTTTATTTGCTTTTGTTATTGTAAGCCCTGCGTGGCTGGATATTGTAAGGTGACCTTAAGGTCTTGTAACCAGTTTATTTAATGTTCGAAGTACTTTATTATTAATTCCGCTGTGTATGATTGTGGTATTTCATCCTTGTTATTACTGTGTGCGCTAGCGTGATCCTGGACTAGTGCAGAATACACAGAGGGTTCGGATTTGCAGATTCGGGTCCCGACAAAGGTGGTATCAGAGCCATACTGACTATAGGTCTTGACCCTAGATAGATTGGTCATCTTTAGGAGCTTCAAAATTATTTTCTAAAGAGAATTTAACATGGAAGAATAATATGCTCTTGACTTATCTTATTCTTCTATTCTCTCCTCTTTGCTGAAACTTCTATCCTTCCCTTCGGTTTAAATGGAAATCTTACCTAAGTCGTTTCGAATAGTTATCGATGTTTCACACTTAAGAAGAAAGTATTGGATGTCAATGCCGCTGTCAACCCTGAAGATCATGAAGCGAGGGGTCATCAAGCTCGAAGAGAAGTAGATCCATGAAGTCTTCCCGAAGCTTGAAGAACCAGTGCTTTAGTAGTCAGTTGAGACTCATGTGTGAGAGTCGCGTCTCTTAAGATAGGAGAGTTACCCTTTTAGCCGATAGATTATTGTGTGCTTAGGTTAATTTGGTTTTTCATTATTTGCTGGGTGTGCAGTATGCGTTGCATAGCTTTTAGGCTTTTGTAAGCAACCATACCTAGTTATGAATATTATGTGTTTAAGTTTTTGGGTTAAACCTACTCCCCTGCAATAGGATTCTTGAACCTTACCTTTGCTCACCCCTCGTATCTGAACCTTGGTATGTCAACACATGGAAGGGATCGACCACACCAGTGTTTCTGAAGCAATTTCTGAAGTCATGATCATTCCAAAAATTGGATTAGTTAAGTTTATAGCACCAAGAGTGAGTGGTAATACAATGGAAGCAACTCACTCAAAGGAGTTAGAAGATTTCATGCCAAAAGAAAGCTCGCACCCAGATATGTTGGACTGTTCAAGATACTGAGACGAAGAGGTGACGTAGCTTATCAACTGGAGTTGCCGCAATCACTAGTAGGAGTACATGATGTATTCTAGGTTTCACAGTTGAAGAAATGTCTGCGGGTACCTGAAGAACAAGCACCACTGGGAGCAATCGATTTGCAAGAAGATTTGATATAGAAAGAGCATCCGGTGAAGATACTAAACACCATGGATTGTGAAACAAGAAACAAATCAACCTGTTTCTGCAAAGTCCAATGGAGGAAAATCACTCGGAAAACGAAGCGACAAAGGAACGCGAAGAAGATTTGAAGGAGTTTCCGAACCTATTCTCTAGTTAAGCCTCGAATCTCGGGGACGAGATTCTGTTAAGAGGGGGAGGTTTGTAACATCCCAAAAATTGCTTTTAATATAATTAGTGTGTTTTTGGGATTATTTAGAATTTTTGGAGTTAATTTAAACTCAAACCTTATTGAAATAATCGTATTAAATAAAGACCATGCATTTTTGTATAAGCATAAAATCTAAAATTTTGTTTATAATAAAGATAATGGGTAGACGAGAGTGTTCTCTTCAAATATTTTCGGAAGACATGTTATATAAATTAATTCGTTGATTTTATAAAAATATGTACAGGTGCCTGATTCACTAAAAGAATTTTTGTGACACTACGGAAGGTCAAAACATTATAAAATATGAAATTGGAGGTTAAAACTATATGGTATGAGGTTTAATCGCATTTCCGGGCCTCTCCAGGGGAGTTTGGGCCTTATGGGGGCTAGTTTGGGCCTTGAGGGAATTAAATGGACCGTCGGTGGGGGCTTTTTGGCCCATGTGGGGGGGGAAGACCTGCCAACCCACTTTAGGGTTTCCCCCATGCGCCCCCACATCCTCCCTCTCCTTCACCCATGCGCCACCCTCTCCCTCTCCCTAGCCGCCACCCCCTCCCTCCATCTCCCCCATGCGCCTCCACCTCCCCCCTCTCCTCTCCACCCCCTTGCTGCCCTAGGGGAGATCCCCACCTCTCCACCCTGCTGTCCTCTCCGTTGGGAGGCTCCGCGATGAGGAGATCCAGCGGAATCGGCGCGAGGAAGGAGATCGGGAGAACCGGGAGGAGTTTCGTCGCCGTTCATCGGTTCATCGTTCGTCGGGCGAATGTATGGTTTGGGGTAATCCCTGGGGTTGGTCTAGGTGCTGTGGTAGAGGGTATTTGGATGCTTTTAGATCAAGTGGTGGTGCTGTGATTGGGTAGATTAGATGAAAACTAGGGTTTGCCATGTTCTCTGCTTCGGGCAGATTGTGCAGTCGACCTAGGGTTTGAGTTTTCGCGACCTTAGAGTCGGAATTTGGTCGGCCTCCTATTGAGAAAGTTGTAGGTAACTTCCATACCTTTCAGTGGACATAAAGAACGTCCAATTACACCCAGTCGTTTGAATGTTATGCTCGATTTATCGAACGTGTTCAAATCTGTGACGTAGCTCGGACAGAACGTAGTGTTTTGTAGATTAGACAACTTTAAAATCCGAATCAATTTTTCCATATACTTTGAATATGTACTCGTTTAATCGATTCGGAGTCCTAGAACTAAAGTTATGCTAGATTGAAGTGTGCTGTCCCGGGGGGGACAGATTCTCTGTTTTTCGTTTTCGGGAGTAGTTTGTGAAATCGGGGTAGATGGGCGAGGGCGTACTGTTTTGTGGGCACGTTGTGATTGTGTGGCATCTATGTGCAGGTGGTGTGACCCCGGGAGTGCCCTCCTCATCCCGCCAATCCGTCGCCCGAGGTTAAGGCAAGTGTATTGGGATGGGTAGCATGTGGTTTATTTGCTTGTCTTGACTAGATGCAATTGTTTCCATGTTATGCTATCTTGCCATGCTTAGTGTTTGCCATGATATGATAAAAAGGGTATGTTAAGATGTTAAGCAATGGTTTATGGTTAATGATTATGGCATATGTTGCATACATAGCATGAAACTTGGCCCGGTCGGTGAGAACGTCATAACTATTCCGGTAAGGTTGGTGAGAAAGTTATGACTAATCCGGAGCGCCATGGATGTAAGACCTACCTCGTGATTCCACCCACGCGGTGAGTGGAAGCGAGGAGTAGGCACCCTCCATCTACGGGATGGAAGGGGGACGTGGGTGCACACCGACAGGTGTGCACTCGGCAATACCGGTATTTGCGTCGAGGAGACATGTGCATTGCATTGCATACATGATGATGATGATGAAATGATCTCAATAAGGTTGAGACATGAATGTGATGTTGCATATGAAGTATGACTTGATCATGATGTTAAGTTTGTTATGTAGTGATGATAATATTGAATTGTTCTGTATGACCCATTGCAATATCCCATTGCAATATACTTGCTGAATGATGAACTCACGCTTGTGTTTTATGTTGTTTTAGGTACCATGACACCGGCATGTGGGAAGGGGCAATAGCTACACATCTTCACGTAGTTCTAGTCACATTTACCAATTTGAGACATGATCATAATAATAGTGCCATGAATCTTGGTGTATGGATTAAATTGTGTGGTCGTGTCCCTTATTTGCTTCGTTATAGTTTATGGAGTGGTTGGACTTGATATTATTGCCTTATGTTGTTGTTATATCCATTTACATTGCTTCTTTAGATGTCTTATGATATGATATTACTCGCCTGTTATTGCTATTGTCTCAAATCATGTTAAAACAAAGGAGATGCTGCCGAAATTTTCGGTTTTAGCATTTGCTCCTTTGCTGTAATTTATCTTTATTAGTGGTATTTAGGTGTTGTTTAGTCTATGTTTGGTAGCATTCGGGCATACTAGATGCTGGGGTGTTACAATTTTTGTGAAAAATCTATATGTCAAAAAATTACGAAACCAACTTCGTTAGGTTCCAAATAGTTCCTAGTATTTTAGAGGAATTTTTTGGATTTTTAGAACCTCTCTGTTTTTTCTCTCTCAATTGTTTAGAGGACGTATATGTATATACGTACATGCATGGATTCTGACGTTTGATTTCCAGCCATTCCATGCCTTTTTGTTTCTCATGCATGGATGTTGCTCTTCCAACCGTTTCACCTTCAGTGGAAACGCATCCACCTGCATGCACTAGCATGCAGCCGTTTCCTGCATGTGTGATTAAGGAATGGACTTTTACTTTCCCTCATGAGCGCATGAATCAAGGCCTGTTGCTTCCTATCCAACCGTTACCAATTTCTAGCCTAATATGTTAGCATTGCAGTGTTCTGGCATTTCCTTCCTTTGCTAGTTCCATTTCCACGTGAAGGCTTCGCACTTATAGCCATTTCCATCCTCTAGCCGCACAACTCCAGTAAATGTATTCTGTTCTTTCGTCTCCGGTGACGAGACAGCCTCTGTCGACACTGACTTCCGGTCTCACCACCGTCGACACTGACCTCCGGACAAAATTTTTTGTCCGTCGTGAACGGCATTTTGAAGCTTGTTTTCGCATGTACGCCGGACTAATTTTTATTTAGTCCGTCGTGAACATGTTTTGTGTCGGACCAAGGTTTACAAAAACAGTAAGCTTTTATGTTACGCCGGACTATGCATGCCGGTTTTCGGTCCGTCGTGAACGCATTTTTGAGCGATGTTTTTGCATTTACGCCGGACCGTTTTTTTGGTCCGTCGTGAACGTGTTTTTGAAACATGTTTTCTTTGAATTGAACCGAGACTTTTGCATATATGCCGGACCAAAAGTTTGGTCCGTCGTGAATAGTTTTTTGCTCGATTAGGGTTTTGAGCAATTTTGGAATTGAATTTTGGTTTGAATTTGAGATTATGAAATTCGTGAGAATTTCATGATGCTTGTTTTGAATTGGATTTTATGCAATGCTCGTGTGAGTATTTGCATGGAATAATGTTGAGTCAAGTCGTGGACTTGTGCTCGGAATTGTTTTGTGGTTTGTTCATGTGCAGGTGTTGCTCGAGGGCGAACGTGGTCGATGACGGGACCGGAACTAGGTTCATGGAGGAACTGAGGTTTGGGAATAGGTTCAGGAGGAACTAAGGTCTTGGTGGTCAAGGATGTCATGCGGGACATTCGGTCTATGTAACACCCCAAAATTTTGCTTTTCTTAAATTCATGTGTGATTTGGCACTTTGGTGAATTTTTGGAATTTTCTAGAATTTATTTGGATTTATTTGGAATTTATTTGAATTTATTCCATTTTGAAATAATTAAAGAATTAAACTTTGCAAATAAAATTTTGTTGGAAATATTTTATTTGAGTCCAAAATGATCCAAAGTATTTTCCAGAATTTTTCTGGAATTTTTCTGAGTCTTTTGATATTTTTAATGAATTAAATGAATTACTGGGAATTATTTTAAATATTAAATCGCTGGAAATTCAATTAGGGTTAGTACTATTCCTCCGACTCGAACCAGACCGAAGTCGACCGAAGTCGGACCGCGCCACTCGACTTGGTTCAACCGCGTCCCGAACCCAAACTCCTAACCCTAATTGCGCCGTCCGATCCCGATCGAGCGAATCTTTGTTCGGCCGCGTCGCACGTGCTTGGGCCGTTGGATCCTGCCACGTGTCTTGCGGTCGCGCTTATCGTCTCCTCGACGAGTCCGAGCCGGACTCCTCCGCCGTGGCCGCCGCGTCCGTTAGGTTTTCCGAGATTCGCCGCAGCCGGGGCAATAAATACCCCACGTGATCGCCGGTCACGAGCACGCACGCCTAGGTCCCAAGCCCTGCGCCGCCACCCGTAGCGCAATCGCCGCCGACGCTAAGAACCGCCGCCGAGGGTTTTATGCGTTGTTTCCGTCGCCGAGACTCTCCGCCGCCGTGAGACCCGGATCCAAACTCCTCGCACCGAGCCGCCTGGAATCGCACTCACATCGCCGGAGCGTGCTCCAAACGCCGCTTCATAGGTCGTCATCCCCAACCCCGGCAGCCTGCACCACCGACCTCCATCGCCGGACTCGCGAGCTCCACGGACCGTTCGATCCCCATCCGACGATCACGGTGAGTCCACGTTTCCTTGAAACTTTAGAAAACCAGATTGGATCTGGACCGTTAGATCAAGATCCAACGGTCCAGATGTAGCCACGTAAGCCAGTCGCACCAAGCGCTGGATAAGGTTCAACCATTCGATCAAGATCGAACGGCGTAGGTAGCGCCACGCGTCATCCGCCGGATCGTGCCACGCCACCCACGGTGAGGCAAAAATTCGATCCAATCTGGACCGTTCGATCTGAATCAAACGGCTCGGATCGTGCCACGTAGCCTAGGCGCGCCGTACCGTGCAAGCGCACGTGGGCCGCTGACATGCGGGCCCGCATGTCAGTCGCACCAAGCCGTGCGCCAGTCCACCGTGGACCCGTGCCGCCCGTGGACCCAGTCCATGGACCGGACACGTGGCCGACTACCTGAACAAGTTCACACAGCTAGCACGCTACGCACCTGAGGATGTAGCGACAGATAAATCCAGACAGTCTCGTTTTATGAAGGGACTTAACTCGGGATTGCAAGTAGGGTTGATCACCCACACCTTTCCAGATTTCCAAGAATTGGTGAATAAGGCGCTTATTCTTGAGGACAAGCGCAAGGAACTGGATGAGAACAGGAAGCGCAGGATGCAACAAAGAAGGATCACGCCAGGAACGCAATATACCGAGAGTTGCACCAAATCAATTCTTCGATTCCAACCACGTAATGCAACAAGGACACCATCCTCAGCACCAAGACCTGCCAATCGTAACTACTGCACCCCACTTCGCTAGAAACACTACTCCGTGCAACAAGAAGGAACAAGTGAGGCGCCGTTACAATCGCAACGAGCCAGGACACTTTGCCAACAGCTTGTCCGAAGAAGACAGCAGAGCGACCCGCCGCTTCAACCTAGGAACCACCCCAGCTAGGACGCCAAAGATCAGGAGCCACACCCTGCATCGTGGTGAGAGGCCGAGTCAACCATGTCACCGCAGATGCACCGCAGAATGCTACGACGTCGATCGGGTAAGTTACTTGTTAACTCAGTACACAACAGTTTTGTTTGACTCAGAGCTTCGCATTCGCTTGTTTCGCAAGGCTTTGCTGCTAGGAATGACTTGAGAATTGCAAGACTTAAGTGCATGCTTTTAGTTCAAACCCTGGTTCCGAACTCCGAACGGAAGTAGGATGTTCCGGGTGAGAATACTAATAGGTGGAATAGAATTCCTAGCAAACCTTATAATTTTGGAGACCCGGACCTTAGACGTTATATTGGGAATGGATTGGTTATCCAAGCACAAGGCCGTATTGGATTGTGGACGAAGGACTATCTCGATTGAGAGCCCGTGTGGGAAGAAAGTGGAATTTCAAGCCACCGCAGCTAGAGATGGTCATTGATGATTAACAGTACCAAGGCAATCAGCATAGAGGATGTCTCAAGAGTGAATGAGTACCCAGATGTCTTCCCGAAGATCTACCTCGGTATGCCGCCAGACAGTGACATAGAGTTTGTGATAGAGCTTGTATGCACAAAGACCGATAGCAAAGAGACCCTATCGGATGTCTACCGAGGAGTTGGTAGAGATGAAGAAACAAATTGACTAGAAGAGTTAATGGAGAAAGGATTTATCAGACCGAGTTCGTCGCCGTGGGGAGCACCAGTTTTGTTTGTCAAGAAGAAGGACGGAGTTTCAGGATGTGCATTGACTACCGTGCACTCAATGAAGTCACCGTGAAGAATAAGTATCCGCTACCCAGGATTGATGATTTGTTTGATCGCTTAAGAGGAGCCGGAGTTTTCTCCAAGATTGATCTCGAGATCGATACCATCGCTGAGGATCCGATCGAGGATATTCGAAGACTGCATTCTCGTCAAGATATGGACATTACGAGTTCTACGATTATGTCCTTTGGGCTGACGAATGCGCCAAATTTTATTTCATGAATATGATGAATAAGGTGTTCATGGAATATTTGGACAAGTTTGTAAATCGTGTTCATAGACGATATCCTAATCTACTCCAAGACGGAGGATGAACATGCCGAACACTTAAGGCGAGTTTTGGAAAAGTCGAGGAACAAAGCAACTTTTCGCCAAGTTCAGCAAGTGTGATTTTTGGAAGGACAAGGTGGAGTTTCTTGGACATGTAATGACCGCAGAAGGAGTCGCCGTAGATCCAAGCAAAGTAGAAGCCGTGTTGCATTGGGAGCACCAAGACTGTGACACGCATTCGGAGTTTCCTTGGAATGGCAGGATACTACCGCCGTTTCATCGAAGGCTTTTCGACAATTGCGAAACCTCTTACGCAATCGCCAAGAAGGAAAAGAAGTTTGCATGGACGCGCGAATGTGAGAAAGGATTTCAGGAGTGAAGAAGCGATTGACATCAAGACCGGTGTTAGTTCTACCTGACGTTGCTCAAAGCTTCGATATTTATTGTGACGATCGCGCCAAGGACTTGGATGTGTCTTGATGCAGAATGGAAAGGTCGTCGCGTATGCATCAAGGCAGTTGAGGCCGCATGAGGAAAATTATCCGACACATGACCTAGAGTTAGCTGCCGTAGTGCATGCCTTGAAGATATGGCGTCACTATCTGATTGGAAACAGATGTGAAGTATATACGGATCATAAGAGCCTTAAGTACATATTCACCCAGTCGGATCTGAATATGAGGCAAAGGAGATGGCTAGAGTTGATCAAGGACTATAATGTTGGAATCCATTACCATCCCGGGAAGGCCAACGTAGTAGCCGATGCTCTGAGTCGGAAAAGCCATACCGTGAGTACGTTGCTAGCCACAAGTCAGGATGAGTTATGTGAGGATTTTCAGAAGATGAAGATTGAGGTAGTGCCTAGCGGATTCTTGGCCGCATTAGAAGTAAAGCCTACCCTAGAGGATCAGATCCGAGAAGGACAGAAGGATGATGACAAGATCCGCAGGATTAAGTCCGTCAAGGAGGAAGGCAAGGCAGAGGACTTCAAGTTGGATGAGCAAGGCACGTTGTGGATGAAGGATCGCATTTGTGTGCCTAACAAAAAGGAGTTAAAGCAACTGATTTTGGAAGAAGCCCATGACTCCAAGTACTCAATTCACCCTGGAAGCGCCAAGATGTATCAGGATCTAAAGGAGAGATTCTGGTGGCCGAGTATGAAACGAGAAGTTGCCGAGCATGTTGCATTGTGCGACGTATGCCAGAGAGTCAAGGCAATGCATCGAGACCAGCAGGATTGCTACAACCGCTGAAGATACCTCGAGTGGAAGTGGGAGGAAATCGGAATGGATTTCATTACCGGCTTGTCAAGACTCAAGGAGGTTATGACTCCATATGGGTTATAGTGGATCGCTTGACTAAAGTAGCCCATTTTATCCCCGTGAAGACCACTTACTCGGGAGATAAATTAGCGTAATTATACATGATCGTGATTGTTTGTTTACACGGAGTGCCAAAGAGGATTGTATCGGACGAGGTACCCAATTTACCTCAAGGTTACGGAATAAGTTGCATGAAGCCATGGGAACCCGTTTAAACTTCAAGATGACTTATCATCCACAGACGGATGGACAGACCGAAAGAGTCAACCAGATTCGAGGATATGTTAAGAGCTTGTGCATTGGCTTATGCTACCTCTTGGGATAAAAGTTTGCCGTATGCCGAGTTCGATTACAACAATAGTTATCGTGCTAGTTTACGATGTCACCTTTGAGGCCTCAGATGGTCGACCTGTCGGACGCCATTGAATTGGAATAAGACCGCGAGCGCCGTGTCTTTGGCCTGATATTCTTCGTGAAGTCAAGAACAGTCGCCATGATTAGGGAAAGGTTGAAGATAGCCCAATCTCGATGTAAGAGTTATGCCGACAATCGTCGCGAGATTTGAGTTTTGAACCGTAAGACTTTGTATACCTCGAGTTACGCCTCTCGAGGGAGTTAAGAGGTTCCATGCCAAAGGGAAACTTGCACCCTGCTATGTTGGACCATTTAAGATTTTGAGTCACAGAGAGCGTTTACTTGGGAGCGCGAAGAGGATTTGAAGAAAGAATTTCCAAACCTATTCCTTTAGTAAGCCCTGAATCTCGGGGACGAGATTCTATTAAGGGGGGAGGTTTGTAACACCCCAAAATTTTACTTGTCCTAAATTCATGTGTGATTTGGCACTTTGGTGAATTTTTGGAATTTTCTGGAATTTATTTGGATTTAATTGGAATTTATTTGAATTTATTCCATTTTGAACTAATTAAAGAATTTAATTTTGCAAATAAAATTTTGTTGGAAATATTTTATTTGAGTCCAAAATGATCCAAAGTATTTTCCAGAATTTTTCTGGAATTTTTCTGAGTCATTTGCTATTTTTAATGAATTAAATGAATTACTGGGAATTAAATTAAATATTAAATCGCTGGAAAATCAAACTCGGGTCAAGTATCGTTCATCCGATCGAGCCCGAGTCGGACTCGAGTTCGAGTCCGACCGAACCACGCTCGAGCCGCAACGAAGTCGGGCGGACTGGCACGTGGACCGCTTGATTTCGATCCAACGGCTAAGAGCTTGCCACGCCGCCGCATCGCGGTCCGGTCGGACCGGGTCATGCCGGTTCGATCCTAGCCGTTGGTTCTGAACACGTGGACGGCTGGCGCGCGTCGTCTTCCCGTGTCCGGGGTGGACTCCGCCACCGCGCCATGACCGAACTCCGTTAGGGTTCGCGGATTCCGCGAACTGCGTGGCCTATTTAATGACCGGATCCCGCACGAGGATCGCCTTGACACCGCGCCGCTTTTTCCCGAGCTGTCTCCGCCCGTAGCGCCCTGCTGAGGCCGCAATCCCTCGCCGTAGTTGCCTAGGGCTTCACCTCGGTCATTGTTGCGTTCCGCCGTCACCGGAGCTTCTCGCCCTCGCGGGCCGCCTCCGAGCCTGCTGCTGCCGCAACCGAGGGGCGCACTCACCTCGTCGGAGGGGCACCAAATCGCCGTGCCGTGGTTGTCCCCCTCCATTCCGGCAGCTGCACGCCGCCGCACGCCACCGCCGACTCGCAAAGCTTCTCCGCCGTGCGATCTTCATCGAACGGTCCAGGTTAGCCCACATCACACCGTAGAAAAACCGGATTAGATCTAAACTGTTAGATTGGAATCGTGCGACCTAGGTTAGATCTATTCTCAGCCCTTGGATTTGGATCCAACGGTCAGGGCTATACCGCGTAGATTGAATTCGGGTGAACCATATCCATCCGATCGGGAATCAAGGGCGGTGATGCACCCATGTGTCACACGCCGGGACATGCCGCGTGACGCATACTCCCGCGCGGCCCAGATCCAATCTCCGCCGTTGAATTTTTAATCAACAGGCGGGATCGCCCCGTGGTGTGGCCAACCTGCGCGTGCCGCGTGGCACGGCGGTACCGCACCGTGCACACACGCACGGGGTCGCTGACAGCTGGGTCCCACATGTCAGTCTCACGTGGAGTCGTGGACCGAGTCCACGGTGGACCCGAGCCGAGCGTGGACCAAGTCCATGGACCGGCTGACGTCAGCCAGCCAATCAGAGGCTGCCACGTGTCCATGCTGACGCAATAATTAATTTCCGAAAAAGAAAATGATTTATTAATTCGAAATATTGATTCAAAATTTAGATTCAAACTTCAAACGCTTATAACTTTTGCGTTTCAACTCCGATTTGAGCGATTCAAATTTCTAAATTTGTATAAAATTGAGATCTACCTAAATATGAATTTTATTTAATTTTTGGACTAAAGTTTTTCTCTGTAATATTATTTAATTGATTATTTAAACTTTAATAAATCATAACTTTTGCATTTTAACTCCGATTTGAACGATTCCAGTTCCTAAAAATCCAGAAAATTATGTTCTCTCTGTTTATGGATTTTATTTGGAGTTTTGGGATGTTTTCGCCTAGTGTTTATTTGTGTATTTGCTATTTGCACGCTTTACGAGTAGACGTTGAAGTGCCGGAAGGATTCGAAGGAGAAGTATTAACTCAGGATCCAACTCAAGACCAAGAGCAAGTACTTTTTGAAGGCAAGTTGTGCTTTGACCATGTTGATCCTATTTCGAAATCTATTTTGATTTAAACTATTGCATGCTAGTTCAATTAGAAAGATATTTTGTTTAAACATGGGGGTTAGATAAACACCAATTTGCTGTATGACACCTTGATTATCTAAGTATGTGCCATGATCCCTCGTCACCCTAGTTGTGGTTTACTAGTTGGACATTATTAAATTGCCAACATGGGTTTAGACCGTTGTAGTATGCTGCTTAGACCTGCTACGTGCTCATGACATGATTTTGGACAATCAAATGATAATATGGACTTAATGATATATTGAACCTGTTTTGGAAAAGTATCATGTGATGTTGACGGCACGTGGTGCATGGTAATCAACTGGGGTTTGATAAACAGTTTTCGACCGGGGCATGTGGCAAGAGTAATCAGGGCCGCTTGTGGCATCGGGAGTGATGATTTGGTTTTTCGGGTAGTCTTGCCCTGGTCACTCTAAGGACTTAACCTTGCAAGCCTTTGAACTGGTCATACTTGCAACCACATGGCCGAATGGGACGGCCCTAGTTGACTAAGTCGCTAAGGACTCACTTGTGGAGCCTCAGGGTGTCGATTACACCGTTTGTGTGATTGTACGGGGGAGCGTATCGTGGCCGTGGCCAGGTACCCATCTAACGGTGTGTTGGTCCCATACTTCGCCTTGGCTAAGGGAAGGGATGGTGTAGAGCACGAACCGGAGAGGACCACCTGTGTTGTTTGAGGCTTCCGAAAGGCTTTGTTACGGGAACTCGCCTTTGTGGTGTTTGACTGTATCTTGTGGGTAAAGTGCATAACCTCTGCAGAGTGTAGAATCTATTTGAATAGCCGAGTCCACGGTACTGGACAATGCTCGGGAATTACAGTCAAGGGGTAGACTTTCTGAAAATAACTTGGTTTTGAAAAGATGGGTTGGTTTAACAAGGAAGGTGATGGAAATATGGTGTAGGATGGGAAAAATGTTTGTTAAACTTCTTGAAAAGTTATTTATGCTTTACTTATTTCTACTGCTTTCGAATCTACTTTTATTACTTGTCAAAAGTCAAGCATCGCAAATATACTGAGCTATTCCTTTGTACCAAGCCATGCATATAGTATATTAGCTTGCATTCTCAGGCATGACTTGTCGAGTACCAAGTACTCACCCTTGCCTCAACACACTACCGCTGAAGAGGAGACTACGCCAGCCGGAGGAGGAGTTCCTGCAGGATCCGTCTACTTAGGGATGCGAGCCCGCCGCTGCCTGTGGTATACCGGATGGCGCCACTAAGTTTATTTGATTTTCCGCCGTTATTTCTCTTTTAATAAGTTTCGCCTTGCAAGGCATATATTTGTAACTTGGCCATAAGGTCGAGTAACCCTTTGATTATTTAAATAAAGTACTTTGATAGTATCGTTTGGTATGATTGTGATATATACCGATGTTAAGACTGTGTGCACTAGCGCGTTCCTGGACTAGTGCGGAATACACAGAGGGTCCGATTTGCAAATTCGGGTCCCGACAGAGGTGGTATCAGAGCCATACTTGACTGTAAGCTCAACCCTAAGTTAGAATGGTCGTAGTGAGGATAAAACCTATTTTCTAAAAGCTAAAAATTTGTGAAGACAAGAAATGACATCTCGACTTATCCCCTTCTCTCTTTTCTTGTCTCTTGCTGAAATTTTCCCTTACCTTGTCACAATTTAAAAATTCCGAGTTCTTACGTAAAGCACTCTTGTGACAGAAGGAGGAAGAGTTCAACTACGTTGATCTGGGAGTTGGTCACGCCGCGGAACTTTGGCATATGCTACAGACTCTCGGAGATTTTGAGAAGCCCCAATACCAAGTGGAAGTGATCAGACAAGCGGGATTGATCAAGGCTTGTGACGTGAGGATTGAGGTACCTGCTAGGAAAAAGGGCCAGGCAATCGCCCGATACACCGCACCGCCAGAGATCCACAATGCAGATGGGTATCCAAGAAGTATCACGACGAGCAATGCGGCACATTACCCGTATCTACGCCGAGAGTTGGAGAGTACGGTGTTCCGTTACCATCCGCAAGCGATAACCTTCTCGACCAAGGCGATTCGTGATGAGGATGCCACGGTTACACGCTTGGCACGATTTGTCGTCGCCAGGAGGATGTACTAGATAATACAAGCAAGGAGCTACGTAAGGCCCGCAAGGAGATCACGACAGAGAAGAACAGATGGCGGGAAGCTCAAGAGTATGTGGCACATCTTCTGCGAAGGATTGACGAGCCGAGATGACTTTGTACGGACTGCACCGAGCCAAGATTGAGCTACACGAGCCAGATCCAGAGGAGTCGATCTCGATGAGGACACCGCTTCTTCGACTACCACAGAGGACACAGCTTGCCGGACATGGCGATCGTTTACGCCTATGCCACAAAGACCTGCACTGTGCCGTGGAGGTTTTCTCGATGAGTGAGCATAGGTTCTATAGTGAGACTCCTTCGCCGAGTCGCGTCATAGAAGAAAGAGTCACCCTTTAGGCGTTAGACTCCAAGAGTTAGTTCGATTTGGATTTGCTTTGTTTGCTGAGTGTGCAGTATGTGTTGCAAGGCCCTTAGGCATTGTAAGCAGCCATACCAAGTTATTAATAATAAAGTTGGACCTTAAGTTACCCCTTTCGCCCCGCATAAGTTCCATACTACTTGTCTATTCTTGTTTCCCTCTCATCTCTAAACCTAGAGCAAATCGACAGATGGTGAACACCCGTGGGAACTTTGGAAGCAATGGGAGTGGTTCTCGCCCAGCAGAAAACCCCAATGATAGAGCACCAAAGACCGCCATTGATATGCAGAATTTTGGAGCTTTTGTTGCTGCTCGGACTCGCTTGATGCATACTATGATGCAACAAATGCAGCACGTCCTTCGCTCAGGCCACCGCTAATCAAGTTAATCAGGACCACGCCAGAATACAAGGTGTCGAGTTCATGAGAACTCACCCACCCACTTTCTCCGGGAATGCCAATCCATTGGAGGCCGATGATTGGTTAAGATCAATCGAGAGGAAGCTACACATAGCTCAATGCATAGGGAATGAGAAGGTACTTTACGCTTCTCATCGCTTGGAAGGAACAATACGAATGGTGGGAGAACTTCGTGCCACGCAGAGAACCCTCAAGATATCACTTGGGAAGAGTTCACAACGCATTCCGACAAAGATCACGTGCCTGAAGGAATCATGGACCTTAAGAAGGAGGAGTTCAGAGCATCAAGCAAGGTAATCACCAGTGGTCGACTACCCGAACAAGTTCACACAGCCTAGCACGCTACGCACTGAGGATGTAGCGACAGATAAATCCAGATACCTCGTTTTATGAAGGGACTTAACTCGGGATTGCAAGTAGGGTTGATCACCCACACCTTTCCAGATTTCCAAGAATTGGTGAATAAGGCGCTTATTCTTGAGGACAAGCGCAAGGAACTGGATGAGAACAGAAGCGCAGGATGCAACAAAGAAGGATCACGCCAGGAACGCATAAATACCGAGAGTTGCACCAAATCAATTCTTCAGATTCCAACCACGTAATGCAACAAGGACACCATCCTCAGCACCAAGACCTGCCAATCGTAACTACTGCACCCCACCCCGCTAGAAACACTACTCCGTGCAAACAAGAAGGAACAAAGGAGGCGCCGTTACAATCGGCAACGAGCCAGGACACTTTGCCAACAGCTTGTCCGAAGAAGACAGCAGAGCGACCCGATTCGCTTCAACCTAGGAACCACCCCAGCTAGGACGCCAAAGACCAGGAGCCACACCCTGCATCGTGGTGAGAGGCCGAGTCAACCATGTCACCGCAGATGCACTGCAGAATGCTACGGACGTCAGATCGGGTAAGTTACTTGTTAACTCAAGACTGCACAGCTTTGTTTGACTCTGAGCTTCAGATTCGCTTGTTTCGCAAGGCTTTGCTGCTAGGAATGACTTGAGAATTGCAAGACTTAAGTGCATGCTTTTAGTTCAAACCCTGGTTCCGAACTCCGAACGGAAGTAGGATGTTCCGGTGAGAATACTAATAGGTGGAATAGAATTCCTAGCAAACCTTATAATTTTGGAGACCTGCACCTTAGACGTTATATTGGGAATGGATTGGTTATCCAAGCACAAGGCCGTATTGGATTGTGGACGAAGGACTATCTCGATTGAGAGCCCGTGTGGGAAGAAAGTGGAATTTCAAGCCACCGCAGTTAGAGATGGTCATTGATGATTAACAGTACAAGGCAATCAGCATAGAGGATGTCTCAAGAGTGAATGAGTACCCAGATGTCTTCCCGAAGATCTACCTCGGTATGCCGCCAGACAGGTGACATAGAGTTTGTGATAGAGCTTGTACTGGTACAAAGACCGATAGCAAAGAGACCCTATCGGATGTCTACCGAGGAGTTGGTAGAGATGAAGAAACAAAGCTAGAAGAGTTAATGGAGAAAGGATTTATCGACCGAGTTCGTCGCCGTGGGGAGCACCAGCTTTGTTTGTCAAGAAGAAGGACGGAGTTTCAGGATGTGCATTGACTACCGTGCACTCAATGAAGTCACCGTGAAGAATAAGTATCCGCTACCCAGGATTGATGATTTGTTTGATCAGTTAAGAGGAGCCGAGTTTTCTCCAAGATTGATCTCGAGATCGGATACCATCGCTGAGGATCCGATCGGAGGATATTCCAAGATCGCATTCTCGCCAAGATATGGACATTACGAGTTTACAGCTATGTCCTTTGGGCCGATTTAATGCGCCACTTTATTTCATGAATATGATGAATAAGGTGTTCATGGAATATTTGGACAAGTTTGTCGTCGTGTTCATAGACGATATCCTAAACTACTCCAAGACAGAGGATGAACATGCCGAACACTTAAGGCGAGTTTTGGAAAAGCCGAGGAACAAAGAACTTTTCGCCAAGTTCAAGCAAGTGTGATTTTTGGAAGGACAAGGTGGAGTTTCTTGGACATGTAATGACCGCATGAAGGAGTCGCCAGAGATCCAAGCAAAGTAGAAGCTGTGTTGCATTGGGAGCACCAAGACTGTGACACGTATTCGAGTTTCCTTGGAATGGCAGGATACTACCGCCGTTTCATCGAAGGCTTTTCGACAATTGCGAAACCTCTTACGCAATCGCTGAAGAAGGAAAAGAAGTTTGCATGGACGCCGAATGTGAGAAAGGATTTCAGGAGTCAAGAAGCGATTGACATCAAGACCGGTGTTAGTTCTACCTGACGTTGCTCAAAGCTTCGATATTTATTGTGACGCACGCGCCAAGGACTTGGATGTGTCTTGTCACGATGCATGGAAAGGTCGTCGCGTATGCATCAAGGCGCTTGAGGCCGCATGAGGAAAATTATCCGACACATGACCTAGAGTTAGCCGCCGTAGTGCATGCCTTGAAGATATGGCGTCACTATCTCGATTGGAAACAGATGTGAAGTATATACGGATCATAAGAGTTTTAAGTACATATTCACCCAATGGATCTGAATATGAGGCAAAGGAGATGGCTAGAGTTGATCAAGGACTATAATGTTGGAATCCATTACCATCCCTGAAGGCCAACGTAGTAGCCGATGCTCGAGTCGGAAAAGCCATACCGTGAGTACGTTGCTAGCCACAAGTCGAGGATGAGTTATGTGAGGATTTTCGTAAGATGAAGATTGAGGTAGTGCCTAGCGGATTCTTGGCCGCATTAGAAGTAAAGCCTACCCTAGAGGATCGATCCGAGAAGGACGAAGGATGATGACAAGATCCGCAGGATTAAGTCCGTCAAGGAGGAAGGCAAGGCGAGGACTTCAAGTTGGATGAGCAAGGCACGTTGTGGATGAAGGATCGCATTTGTGTGCCTAACAAAAAGGAGTTAAAGCAATCGATTTTGGAAGAAGCCCATGACTCCAAGTACTCAATTCACCTGGAAGCGCCAAGATGTATCAGATCTAAAGGAGAGATTCTGTGGCCGAGTATGAAACGAGAAGTTGCCGAGCATGTTGCATTGTGCGACGTATGCCGAGAGTCAAGGCAATGCATCGTAGACCAGCAGGATTGCTACAACCGCCAAGATACCTGAGTGGAAGTGGGAGGAAATCGGAATGGATTTCATTACCGGCTTGTCAAGACTCAAGGAGGTTATGACTCCATATGGGTTATAGTGGATCGCTTGACTAAAGTAGCCCATTTTATCCCCGTGAAGACCACTTACTCGGGAGATAAATTAGCGTAATTATACATGATCGGGATTGTTTGTTTACACGGAGTGCCAAAGAGGATTGTATCGGACAGAGGTACCCAATTTACCTCAAGGTTCGGAATAAGTTGCATGAAGCCATGGGAACCCGCTTAAACTTCAAGATGACTTATCATCCACAGACGGATGGACAGACCGAAAGAGTCAACCAGATTCGAGGATATGTTAAGAGCTTGTGCATTGGCTTATGCTACCTCTTGGGATAAAAGTTTGCCGTATGCCGAGTTCGATTACAACAATAGTTATCGTGCTAGTTTACGATGTCACCTTTTGAGGCCTTTGTATGGTCGACCACTGTCGGACGCCATTGAATTGGAATAAGACCGCGAGCGCCGTGTCTTTGGCCTGATATTCTTCGTGAAGTCAAGAACAGTCGCCATGATTAGGGAAAGGTTGAAGATAGCCCAATCTCGACAGAAGAGTTATGCTGACAATCGTCGCCGAGATTTGAGTTTTGAACCAGAAGACTTTGTATACCTCAGAGTTACGCCTCTCAGGGGAGTTAAGAGGTTCCATGCCAAAGGGAAACTTGCACCCCGTTATGTTGGACCATTTAAGATTTTGAGCTGCAGAGAGCGAAGCGACTTGGGAGCGCGAAGAGGATTTGAAGAAAGAATTTCCAAACCTATTCCTTTAGTAAGCCCTGAATCTCGGGGACGAGATTCTATTAAGGGGGGAGGTTTGTAACACCCCAAAATTTTACTTGTCCTAAATTCATGTGTGATTTGGCACTTTGGTGAATTTTTGGAATTTTCTGGAATTTATTTGGATTTAATTGGAATTTATTTGAATTTATTCCATTTTGAAATAATTAAAGAATTTAATTTTGCAAATAAAATTTTGTTGGAAATATTTTATTTGAGTCCAAAATGATCCAAAGTATTTTCCAGAATTTTTCTGGAATTTTTCTGAGTCATTTGCTATTTTTAATGAATTAAATGAATTACTGGGAATTAAATTAAATATTAAATCGCTGGAAAATCAAACTCGGGTCAAGTACTGTTCATCCGACCGAGCCCGAGTCAGACTCGAGTTCGAGTCCGACCCGAACCACGTTCGAGCCGCAACGAGTCGGGCCAGACCCGGGGCACGTGGACCGTCGGATTTCGATCCAACGGCTAAGAGCTTGCCACGTCGCCGTACCGTGTCCGGGTCGGACCGGGTCATGCCGGTTCGATCCTAGCCGTTGGTTCTGAACACGTGGACGGCTGGCGCGCGTCGTCTTCCCGTGTCCGGGGTGGACTCCGCCACCGCGCCATGACCGAACTCCGTTAGGGTTCGCGGATTCCGCGGAATCCGTGGCCTATTTAATGACCGGGATCCCGCACGAGGATCGCCTTGACACCGCGCCGCTTTTTCCCTAGCTGTCTCCGCCCGTAGCGCCCTGCTGAGGCCGCAATCCCTCGCCGTAGTTGCCTAGGGCTTCACCTCGGTCATTGTTGCGTTCCGCCGTCACCGGAGCTTCTCCGCCGCCCCCTGCGGGCCGCCCGAGCCTGTCAAGCCAAGCCGCAACCGAGGGGCGCACTCACCTCGTCGGAGGGGCACCAAATCGCTGTGCCCGTGGTTGTCCCCCTCCATTCCGGCAGCTGCACGCCGCCGCACGCCACCGCCGACTCGCAAAGCTTCTCCGCCGTGCGATCTTCATCGAACGGTCCAGGTTAGCCCACATCACACCGTAGAAAAACCGGATTAGATCTAAACTGTTAGATTGGAATCGTGCGACCTAGGTTAGATCTATTCTCACTCTTGGATTTGGATCCAACGGTCAGGGCTATACCGCGTAGATTGAATTCGGGTGAACCATATCCATCCGATCGGGAATCAAGGGCTGTGATGCACCCATGTGTCACACGCCGGGACATGCCGCGTGACGCATACTCCCGCGCGGCCCAGATCCAATCTCCGCCGTTGAATTTTTAATCAACAGCGGATCGCCCGTGGTGTGGCCAACTGCTGCGCCGCGTGGCACGGCGGTATCGCACCGCGGCACACACGCACGGGTCGCCGATACCGGGTCCCACATGTCGGGCCTCACGCGGAGTCGTGGACCGAGTCCACGGTGGACCCGAGCCGAGCGTGGACCAAGTCCATGGACCTGGCCGACGCCACCAGCCAATCGAGGCTGCCACGTGTCCATGCTGACGCAATAATTAATTTCCGAAAAAGAAAATGATTTATTAATTCGAAATATTGATTCAAAATTTAGATTCAAACTTCAAACGCTTATAACTTTTGCGTTTCAACTCCGATTTGAGCGATTCAAATTTCTAAATTTGTATAAAATTGAGATCTACCTAAATATGAATTTTATTTAATTTTTGGACTAAAGTTTTTCTCTGTAATATTATTTAATTGATTATTTAAACTTTAATAAATCATAACTTTTGCATTTTAACTCCGATTTGAACGATTCCAGTTCCTAAAAATCCAGAAAATTATGTTCTCTCTGTTTATGGATTTTATTTGGAGTTTTGGGATGTTTTCGCCTAGTGTTTATTTGTGTATTTGCTATTTGCACGCTTTACGAGTAGACGTTGAAGTGCCGGAAGGATTCGAAGGAGAAGTATTAACTCAGGATCCAACTCAAGACCAAGAGCAAGTACTTTTTGAAGGCAAGTTGTGCTTTGACCATGTTGATCCTATTTCGAAATCTATTTTGATTTAAACTATTGCATGCTAGTTCAATTAGAAAGATATTTTGTTTAAACATGGGGGTTAGATAAACACCAATTTCTTTGTATGACACCTTGATTATCTAAGTATGTGCCATGATCCTCGTCACCCTAGTTGTGGTTTACTAGTTGGACATTATTAAATTGCCAACATGGGTTTAGACCGTTGTAGTATGTCGCTTAGACTCGCTACGTGCTCATGACATGATTTTGGACAATCAAATGATAATATGGACTTAATGATATATTGAACCTGTTTTGGAAAAGTATCATGTGATGTTGATTTGACGTGGTGCATGGTAATCAATCGGGTTTGATAAACGATTTCGGCCAGGGCATGTGGCAAGAGTAATCAGGTGGGCCATTGTGGCATCGGGAGTGATGATTTGGTTTTTCGTAGTCTTGCCCTGGTCACTCTAAGGACTTAACCTTGCAAGCCTTTGAACTGGGTCATACTTGCAACCACATGGTCGAATGGGACGGCCCTAGTTGACTAAGTCGCTAAGGACTCACTTGTGGAGCCTCAGGTGTCGATTACAACGTTTGTGTGATTGAACGGGGGAGCGTATCGTGGCTGTGGCCAGGTACCCATCTAACGGTGTGTTGGTCCCATACTTCGCCTTGGCTAAGGGAAGGGATGGTGTAGAGCACGTACCGGAGAGGACCACCTGTGTTGTTTGAGGCTTCCGAAAGGCTTTGTTACTGAACTCGCCTTTGTGGTGTTTGATCGTATCTTGTGGGTAAAGTGCATAACCTCTGCAGAGTGTAGAATCTATTTGAATAGCCGAGTCCACTGTGATCGACAATGCTCGGGAATTACAGTCAAGGGTTAGACTTTCTGAAAATAACTTGGTTTTAAAAAGATGGGTTGGTTTAACAAGGAAGGTGATGGAAATATGGTGTAGGATGGGAAAAATGTTTGTTAAACTTCTTGAAAAGTTATTTATGCTTTACTTATTTCTACTGCTTTCGAATCTACTTTTATTACTTGTCAAAAGTCAAGCATCGCAAATATACCCGGAGCTAGTCCTTTGTACCAAGCCATGCATATAGTATATTAGCTTGCATTCTGTGCATGACTTGCTGAGTACCAAGTACTCACCCTTGCCTCAACACACTACCAGTTGAAGAGGAGACTACGCCAGTTTCGGAGGAGGAGTTCCCAGAGGATCCGTCTACTTAGGGATGCGAGCCCGCCGATTGCCTGTGGTATACTGGATGGCGCCACAGTTTATTTGATTTTCATTCTTTGTTATTTCTCTTTTAATAAGTTTCGCCTTGCAAGGCATATATTTGTAACTTGGCCATAAGGTCGAGTAACCCTTTGATTATTTAAATAAAGTACTTTGATAGTATCGTTTGGTATGATTGTGATATATACCGATGTTAAGACTGTGTGCACTAGCGCGTTCCTGGACTAGTGCTGAATACACAGAGGGTCCGGATTTGCAAATTCGGGGTCCCGACATGACGTCAGCATGACATCATCACGGGGAGCCGTTCGGTGATGACGTTAGCCGACCAATCCAGTGCTGACACGTGTCCAGGCTGACGCAATAATTAATTTCCGAAAAAGAAAATGATTTATTAATTCGAAATAATGATTTCAGATTTTGTTTCAAACTTCAAACGCTTATAACTTTTGAGTTTCAACTCTGATTTGAGTGATTCAAATTTCTAAATTTGTATAAAATTGAGACCTACCTAAATATGAATTTTATTTAATTTTTGGACTAAATTTTTTCTCTGTAAAATTATTTAATTGATTATTTAAACTTTAAATAATCATAACTTTTGTGTTTTAACTCCAAATTTGACGATTTCAGTTTCTAAAAATTCATAAAATTATGTTCTCTCTGTTTATGGATTTTATTTGGATGTTTGGATACTTTTTGCCTATTGTTTATTCGTGTATTGCTATTTGCACGCTTTACGAGTAGACGTTGAAGTGCCGGAAGGATTCGAAGGAGAAGTGTTGACTCAGGATCCAACTCAAGACCAAGAACAAGTACTTTTTGAAGGCAAGTTGTGCTTTGACCATGTTGATCCTATTTTGAAATCTATTTTGATTTAACCTATTGCATGCTAGTTCAATTAGAAAAATACTTTATTTAAATATTGGGGTTAGATAAATACCAATTTGCTGTATGACTCCTTGATTATTTAAATATGTGCCATGACCCTTGTCACCCTAGTTGTGGATTACTAGTTGGACATTACTGAAATTGCCAACATGGGTTTAGATCGTTGTAGTATACTGCTTAGACCTGCTACGTGCTCATGACAAGATTTTGGACAATCAAATGTTAATATTGACTTAATGATATATTGAACCTGTTTTGGAAAGGTATCATGTGATGTTGATGGCACGTGGTGCATGGTAATCAACTGGGGTTTGATAAATAGTTTTGACCGGGGCATGTGGCAAGAATGATCAGGTGGGCCAGTTGTGGCACTGGGGATGTTGATTTGGTTCTTCGGGTAGTCTTGCCCTGGTCACCCTAAGGACTTCACCTTGCAAGCCTTTGAACTGGGTCTAACGTGCAACCACATGTCTGTAATGGGACGGACCTAGTTGACTAAGTTGCTAATAACGTACCTGTGGGACCTCAGGAGGTCAACTACACCCTTTGTGTAAGTTGTACGGGGAGCGTCATCGGCCGAGGCCAGTACCCATCTAACGGTTGATTGGCCTAAACTTCGCCTTAGCTAAGGGAAGGGTTAGTGTGCAATAACCGGGGAGGACCACTTGTATTGTTAGAAGTTTCCGAAAGACTTTGTTACGGGAACTCGCCTTTGTGGTGTTTGACTGTATCTTGTGGGTAAAGTGCATAACCTCTGCAGAGTGTAGAATCTATTCGAATAGCCGTGTCCGCGGTATTGGACATCGCTGGGGAATTACAGTCAAGGGTTAGATTTTCTCAAAAAAATAACTTGGAACTGAAAGGTTGGGTTGGATTAATAATGACGTTGATGGAAGTGTGGAATAGGATGGGAAAGATGTTTATTAAACTCCTTGAAAAGTTATCTATGCTTTACTTGTTTCTACTGCTTTCGAATCTACTTATGATACTTGTTAAATGCTGTTTACTGCAAATATACCTCGAGCTATTCCTTTGTACCACGCCATGCATATAGTATATTAGCTTGCATTCTGTGCATGACTTGCTGAGTACCAAGTACTCACCCTTGCCACAATACAACACCAGTTGAAGAGGAGACTATACCAGCTTTGGAGGAGGAGCTCCAAGAGGATCCGTCTACTTAGGGAGCGAGCCCAGTCAGTTGCCTGTGGTATACTGGATGGCGCCACGAAGTTATTTGATTTTCCGCTGCTACTATTTCTCTCTTAATAAGTTTCGCCCTGCGAGGCGTGCATTTGTAACTTGACCATAAGGTCAAGTAACCAGTTTGACTATTTAATTAAAGTACTTTACTAGTATCGAGTGGTATGATTGTGATATTTACCGATGTTAAGACTGTGTGCACTAGCGCGTTCCTGGACAAGTGCTGAATACACAGAGGGTCCGGATTTGCAAATTCGGGGTCCCGACAGTCTAAGAGAATGGTGCACATGAAGAATGGTTAGTCACGTGAGTATGGCATGGTGGCCATATGCGTGCAAGAGTTGTTAGTCACGTGAGTATGGCATGGTTGCCATACGCGTGCAAGAGCTGTATTTGGCCAGGTTGGGCCAAGTGGAGTTGTGTTGAATACATACTCCTTCTAGGATTAGGAGTGGGACTCCTTCTAGGATTAGGAGTAGGAATTGTATTGAGGACTCCTTGTGTTTTGCTCCTTTAAATATGGGGAGGTGTCCCCTGTTTTTAGGAGTGCTTGCGCTAGGGACAGAGCTAGTGCTTTTAGGGTTTGTACTCTTGTGTTTGGAGTATTTTAGACAAAATAAATAAAGATCAATTCTTCCAGATCCGTACGTGCTACAGTAACCACGTTGCTACAGTGTTCTCAGTTTTTTGGTTCTTGTTTGCATGTTTGTTCTGGTTCTAGATTGGTTTTTGTTCTTTGAGTTTCATCTTGATTTGATCCATCAAAAACCTTTCTATGGTATTGATTTAGGGTTTCTCAAAGTTTAGTTGATTAATCTTTTGTCGTTCTTGATTAATCTACAAGTTTTGGTTAGATCAATTCTCGTCATCTTTTGTCACAGCAAGCTTGCGAGGTTCATAACTTTTGATCTGTAAGTCCGATCGAGCTGACTTTTTTGGGTTCAATTCATATTGTAATCTACTTTCTTTTATCCAAATTTCAGATCGATCCGACAGTTGGATCTCTAGGAATTCGCATTTTACCGAACCTCTATCAATCTATTTTTGTCGAATACGAGGCAATTATTTAGTTCTGTTTTGGGATGAATTTTTAATAGATCAAAAATTTGGTTTTAGCTTCCGCACAATCATTCACCCCCCTCTGATTGCTATATTCATATACTTCGATCCTACACATGTCAACCAAAACCACCATTTTAACCAAAACCCAGTTTATATCCAAGAGATTTTGATTGACTGAGACCACCGATCAAACAATTACAGTCTACTTGTGAGCTAAGCATATGCAGGTACTATTCAGATATATATTCCATTCAACATTTAACATAATGTCTAACCCTAAACTAGGGTTTAACAAGGTTCTTGTGTCCAGAGTGATTAAGGAAATCCATCCACTTTGGTCGTAATTACCAAATTTCCACAACTTGGTCAATTTACTGAAATTACGCGCATGCATAATAATTTAGCAAATCAAAGTAGACTTTGCAAATATGGGATCAATATGATCAAAGGGGGTGCTCGCTTGTTTGCTCGTCGTCGAACGTGTTCTCTGGGACGTAGTCGGGATCCTCGTCGACGGCATCCGACGCGTCAACATCTACATGAACGCACGGCAAAAGAAATGACAAATGAATAAATAAGAGCAAATCAAACAGGGCAAATAAGGCACAACCACAAAATAAAGCTAAACTAGGAAGCGAGGGAAAACTAAATGAGAAGAAACATAACTTTAACCCTGAGTTCGGCAATACCGGTATTAAATGCCCGGTAGTGCCACTCTTGCCCAGCAGTACCGGTCCCCTGGCCTGGTAGTGCCGGAGGCAAAAGGGGCGCTCTCTAGAAAAAAGATAACAGAGTTGTGGCTATGGTGCTGCCGCTCAGGCAACAGTACCGGCACTTCAACTGCGGCAGTGTTAGCCTCCTACGAACTTATGGTTTGCTAAATTGGGTTTTTGTGTAAACGAGGTCGAAACCACAAAACAATCACATGGCTAGGGACCCATTCACATAGGTCTCGCCAAGTTTCGAGTCCGCTTAACCTAATTTCCCCACTTTATGAACATGAAAAATCCTAATTAACAACAAATTTTGATTTTTGACTCGGAACGAATTCAAACTCAATTATTTTTGTGAGAATCGAACTTTAGCGGCATTGCTATACTCAATAGTTATTTTCTCGACTTTTGGAGCTAGGGTTTCCAAAGGAAACTACAAAAACCATGAAAATGACCTTTAAGCGAATAAATCCAATGAAAGAGGTAATTAGGGTTTTCGGATCAATTCTTTCACGCTAACTAATACTTTTGGGCATAACCTAGATCTAGGAACATAGACAACCAAAGATTGGCCTCATTAACTAGGTTTTCTTGGGCTAAACTAAAAGAGAGAAAAGGAGGAAAATAGAAGAACTAGGGTTTAGAGCTCATATCTTGACGGACTAACCTAGGGTTTGATTCTACCCAACTTGGAGCTTGCCTAGTGCTTGAAGGGGCTGCTCCACACCTAGGGGCTTGATCACCTTGCTCCACTTGAGCTTGAAACCATCGGAGAGGGGGAAGGGCTCGGGCGAGAGAGGGAGAGAACGGGAGAGGGAGGACACCAGAGGGAGAGAGAGAGAGCGCAAGCGGGAGGGAGTTAGGAGGCAAGGGGGAAAGATAAGTGTTGTGGGGGAAGCATCTAGAGCGGCTCAGGTGGCAGCAATGGCGCACAGTCACCGGTATGGGCGCCAGCGTGCCCATGCTGCCCGCTTAGTGACAATACCAGCCCTGTGGGGCAGAGTGCCACCCGGCTGCACATCGCCCTAGGCATGTCATCGCCGCTCCAAAGAGCGTAACTCGATTTCTCTACAAAATTGCATCGAAACTCTGGATTTCCTTCGAAGAACTTTTGGGATAGGTTTGGGGACTCCAAAGGAAAGCTCTAGGATTTAGGTTGCTAAGAATTTCTAGCTAATTCATGTGTTAGGGTTGAGGGCAGTAACCGTTCGAAACAGTTCGAACGATTAGACCCTGACGTAACTAACTCGAAATTAAGAACCAAAGAAGTGACAAAATAGGATTAGGCACTTAATTAACTATTTACAGACACAAGGTGTTACAATGACTCACCAAGAAGGTCAACTAAGCTTGGCTTGCTTGGAGAGCTTCTTATTGGGAATCAAGCTCACAGTGGCATAATGGCATCTGGCTTGGCCAAGGGAGAGTGCAGGGGAGTGTAATGGAGCTTGGGTAGTCATGGGGGCCCTTAAATAGGCTCTAGGAGGGTGCTAGGTGCTCAGCCCATGAGCGGGGTGTCTGGTCAAGCAGAAAGGACATGGTGGTGCATAATGTAGGAAATTCTGGTAGGTTCCATGCTTTCGCAGTACCAGGGGTAGTGACGGAGGCGACAGGGCAAAGCAATGGAGAGGGAAGGTGGCAAGGCAACGGTTCGACCAGAGGCCTGCCAGGGCAACTCAACTTGGTGTGAGGCAGCAAGGAGAAGCTGGTGGTGTCGCAACGAGGCAAGGCGATGATGTGTCGCCGGGTTCATGCACACGAGCATGTGTCAGTATGTATGCAAGGCACTATGCCTGGGCTCGCTCTGTTCCAACTGAGGTGGCTGACAGGTGGTCCTACCCAGGGTTAATGGTAGACAGGCGGGGCCCACTTGCCAAAGGCAATAAGAGAGAGTGAAGGGCCAAAGGGGAAGCATATTTGGAGCAAATGTGCTTCCCTATGGGGAAAGCGGGTTTCAGCTGAGGCACTTTTCATTTTCAGTTCAAGTTAGATTTTAATTTAATCTTTTAATTTGCAGCTATGGTTCATGGAATTTCTAGAGTTAGCAAACTAACTCCGAATTTTATGAAAATTTTTTTTGTATGATGCTAGGGTGGCACTAGTGTTCTTGTAAAAACTATAGAGCAGAAGCAAATTCATGATTTTCTAGAAAATCTTTTAGTGCTTCTATTTTTATATAAAATCCAGTGTTTGATTTTTCATAAGCATTAATTAAATTAGAAAAACTAGAAAACTTTTTAGAGAGCTTCTTTGGATTATTTGGAACTTAAATAAAGTATTTCAAAACTTTGAGATGATTTAAATTTATAGTTTGAAAGTCAGAACCATTAACTAGGTTATTTGAAAACCATTTTCTTTAATTACTAAAATTCTAGGAAATCCAGGAAAATTTTGAAAATTCACAAGAATCTCAGGAGACAACTCGATGACTTTTGTATTTCAGTTTGGTGAATTTTAGGATGTTACAATTCCCCCCCTAAAAAAATTGTATTCGACAATATGTATTAGAAATGGTAGAGTGGGTTCAAACTAGGGATGGAGCTAGAAGGAGGAACGGATGGAACGGGGAAACACATGGACGATGATTCTGTTCAAAGCGTGCTTCTGTTGTAAGTTTGTAACGTTTCCGGTAGGGTCAAAGCGTATTTTGATGTGTCAAAACATGCCTATCATAATCCATCTTCTTTCCCTTTTTTCTGAGAGAAAGGATCCAGCTACTTTCCGAAGGAGCCCTACATATATTCCGAATTTTTTTTAAATAAGACATTTCTAAAATAAAATTACAAAAAAAGTATGTCAAAAAAATTACATAGATATAATTACCTATATCGTCATTAAGTCTGTCACCAAACGACGATAGAGTTTTATTTAACAAAAAAATTTGTCGATTCATTTGGCCAATAGATCTATTTGACGGGTAGGTTTGTGTCACCAATTCAAATGGTGATCGGAGCTATGAGGTATATTTATGTAATTTTTATATATTTATTCTATATTTTTTATTTAAAAATTGTATTATTTAAACTAATTTCATATATTCTGCCTGAAGAATCTGGGCTGAACGTGCAGCCGGCCCAATATCATTGGTTAATTCGGCCCATGGAAGAACACGTGCACTCATGCCCACGCGGATCCAGACAACATGCCTTTTTAGCGTCGCCTCCCACTTCCTTGTATATATATGCCTCCTTCAGTGCGTCCTCTCACGTCTTCGCTGCTCCCATCCGCACTCGCTCCCTCTCGCCGCTGGCAACTTTCCATTTCCGACCCGCCTCGCGTGCCCATCGAAACCCTAGCAACCGTCTTCCCCCCACCCCCATGGAGCAGGATCCCGCGCGCCGCCGCCACCTTCAGCCGGGCTCCTCCTCCCTCCTCGACCTCTCCTCCCACCGCCGGCTCCCCTCGCCCTCGCTCCTACAGTCCCCGGCTGCCACCCCCCGCTTCGGTTTCACCTCCTCCCTTGAATCCGGCAATCGCTTAGGGTCCTCCTACCAGATGCCGTCGTCGCAGCTGGCTCCAACGTCGGGCGATGGAACCAGCGCCGGGGCCGGCGGTAGCTCGGCCCGTCACGTGCGCTCCTTCTCTCAGACCTCCCTAGGCGCCGGATCTGGGACCTCCTCCAACTATCAGTTACCACCGTCGCCGCTGGGTCGCACCTCGGGCGGTGGCGTCGTCGTCGGCGGCTCCTCCCGTCACTCACGCTCGTACTCGCAGACAACCCTTGGTTCTGGGTCCTCCACATACTTCCAGATGTCACCGTCCCACCACGCGCGCTCCTTGTCGCAGCCGCCCTTCTTCTCCTCGCTAGACTCTGGTCTCACGCGGCAAGAGCTTTACGCCCATTTCGCTGCGGGCATATCGTCCCAGCGAGCCCCGCCGCTGCTGGGCTTCCTCGACCAGGCGTTGTCGTATGTCCTGCAGCAGCCGCCGACCACGCAGAGCGAGACCACCACCTTCGGATCGTCTCATGAGCACGAGCTGCTGCCCCTGCCACCCGTGGCGGCGTCGGTGAATATGATGGACGACGCCGTCCCCCTGGACGACTGCGACAACATCGTCAGCCAGTACGTCGACCTGGACGGTCTGTGCGAGCTCAACTCCTCCGGTGACGGCACCGAGGAGCCCCACGTCCCCACGACCGGCAGCCAACCGAGTGGCGGCCTGAGCAGCGCTTTTGGTACCGGGAATGGAGCGCTGAATAGCTGGTCGATGTCGCCCTTGGGGACGAATATCAACATTTCAGCGGGTGCAGGCAGCAGCAGCGGCTGCAAACCCTGGCATTTCGTCAGCTCTTCGGCCGACAGGACAACGGGAATTCTCGACATAGAAACCAAACCGAAGCTGACACTGCCTTCTCCATGTCCAAGGCCGCCATGGGCTGCCAGCCGCAGCATCCTGTCTCACAGCGGAAGCGGGACGTCGATGGATGGCGCCCCCGCAGCTCCACTTGTCGCTGAGTTTGCCAATGGGAGCTTCACTGAGGAAGAGATCAAGAGGATCAAGGCGGATACTCGCCTTGGGCAGCTTGTGCTCTCAGATCCTAAGAGGGTCAAGAGGTGTGACGATCAATTCCAGAAGTGCATGTGTTTTGGTTGTTGAAAGTAATATATATTCAAGCATGAATATTTCTTGTAAAATTTCCAGGATTCTTGGCAACCGGATTACTTCGCAGAGGGCAAAGCAACGCAAGATCAAGTATGTGTCGGATCTTGAGCGTAAGGTTCAGGCACTGCAGATAGAGGCTAAGTCATTGACTGAACGAGTGCAGTCGCTCCAGGTTTGTTCTCCGAATTAAGGTGGTTAGCATTTCAATTTGAGCTTAAGTTTCGATAATCTCGTTAGTTACCGTTGACGTATCTGTCTGCAGAGCAAGTCTGCTGAACTGACAACTGAGAACAATGAACTGAGGATGAAGCTGCGTGTAATGGAGCAGCGAACAAAGCTGACAGGTGGTACGTTTGTTTCGTTGCATGCTTATCGACATTTTATGTTCAGTTCTTGTAGCTGTAGGTAGTGGTAATAGAAATCATTGACCGATGTCTTGCAATACAATTCAGAAAATTTTGTGTACGCTAGCTGCGAGATGAGATGCATGATGCCTTCTACAGCAAGTTTTTTGGTTGTTGAATTGCATATATAGTTGACATGTCACTTGTGGTACTTGTTCCTTATTAGAAACCTTGTAAATTAAAAATGTTGTACATTGGGTGCGATTAACAAATGAGCGTGTTTTGCCTATAAATGAAGAGATAAATTGCGATAATTACTGTGTGATAATTAGGTGCAAATAACAATTTATCATCTAGTTTCCTTGCTAGTAACAATTTCCTCTTAACATTGTTTTGTCAATCGTTTCGGAAGATGATTAATTATTGTTGATACTGGTTACTAATTTCTCGTTGCTAAGAAAAAAAATTATGTTGCATTGATCATCAAGTTGTGTTTTTGACCTTTCTTAAGGACTTTTGTTTATAGCTAGCATCTCTCTAAAAATGTTGTATTTTTGGAGGGATTTACAAACATATTGCTTCTATGTGACCAGTTTAAACTGTGATACTGCGTGATGATTAGGTGCGAATAATAAATTCCAAATTCATTTAGTTTTGTTCCTTATCAATTCCCTCAAACAATTTTTTGTTAATTGATTCACAAGTAGGTCATTCATTGCAGACATGGGTTACTATATATTTCCTCTTGTTCAATAGAAAATTTTATTTTCTATTTGCATCGATGGTCATGTGTAAGGTTTTAGATATATCTTTCTTAATGGATTTTCTTTAGAGCATTTATCTGAAACATTTTTTATATTTTTGTTCAGAAATAGATCAGTTATTTTAGTCTCTGATTACTCTATTTTTTATCAATAAAAGTATGTGTTATCGGCATCAATTGTCATTTGGTGTTATGGATCTTTGTTAACGATTTGAAAAAATTGGCTTTGTCAAATGTATGTTGATATCGGCAGCAAGACTTTTCGAGAGCTTTATGTTACAGGTGGCAAACTAGCAAAATTGTTGAAACTTTCATATTGTAGGATTTACATACATGTTGTCTTTGCATTGTAATAACATCCCAAATTTTGAATAAAAAGGAAAAATGAAATATTAATTTTGAATAAAAGAGAATAAAATTTCAAAATATGAGATTGCTTCAATCATGAATTTTCTGAATTTCTAAATTTTTAATGATTTTTCTTATTGAAAAGTCATTTAAATTGGTTTAGTAAAAAGATAAAAATATAATAGTAAAAGTAAAAGTTGTGACAAAAATTTGCACAAATAATAATAAAATATTGAAAACATCTAGAGTCATTTAAATGCAGTCAAAAATCAGTATGAACACATTAATTAAAGAAAAGATGTTAGATCAATATATTTTGACTACAATATTTTAAAGAAATATTTTTATAAAATTTTATCTAGCTTATGTTATGTTCAATTTTTAGCACTGACTCATAAGATCAATATTATATTAAAAATTAATAAGTAAATTTATTTTCTTTTCCAAACTAAAATCTAAAAACCTAAAATTCTAAATTTTGGCTTGAACGATTTATTAAAAAAATTATTACTAAATTATTAAATTTGAAATTTTTATACAAGATCAAATAAGTCATTCAAATCCTTATAAAAAAATTAAAAAATTAATAACTCGATTTAGAAACTTAAATAAATTAATTATAGAAAATAAAAGTTTGAATAATCACCATTGTCAGAATTTTGAGAATTAATCTACAAACAATTTTGAACTTCAATTTTTACTGGGAGTAGTAAACTTACCCATAATCTTAAGTAAAAATTTATAAAAATTCTTACCATGATTTGATCCCTCATTGAGTTGCTCCCTATCGGCTGCCAGAGGAAAAGAACTAGATGTAATCCTCCTTTTGAATGACAAGTGGCCCCCCACCATTTAATGAACTTAGCTAGCCAGCTCCTCCCCAAACTGACAGATAGGTTGCCCATTCCTTATTCGATCCCACATGTCACCTTCTCTCACCCTTCCCCCTCTCTTCCTCTCTCTGACAGGTGGACCAACACCACCTGTCACCCCTTTCTTGTCTCTCTCTTTCTCTGTGCAACTGAGCCAGAGCCGAGCCACGCCACCAACTCTCTGTGTTGTTTGACTCCCATTCAAATGCCGTAATTCTTGGTCGCCAAGCCCACATCTCTGTCACGCTACCATTGCTGCACCTTGTCATGACTGAGTACTCCACACCATGATTGGCCGCCAAGTCGATCCCGTGTTCAAACTTGCTAACCATCGCCTCGATCGTCTTCTTAAGGCATGGAATACCCCCCACAAAGCCATATGCTTATCCATTTCCTCACCAAATCGAGACAAACCCAGAAGCACCACCAATTTCTCCAATTCTGCCATTAGCAGGAAGCTCCAGGCTTGGGACTGAAATCAAATTGGGATAGTATGCTAATTCTTTATCCAATTGCTTTACGCATCACCACCTACAACCCTTAGTGACTTGTAACACCCTGGTTTTTTAATTAGGTGTAATTAAGCTAACTAAGTGCTTGATAGTGCTTTGCTTTGATTCTTGGATCCTAATTTGGAGTTAATCGCTCTTGGTGTCCAATCGCTTGAGTTGCTTCGGCTAGATTTTTGCTCAAAACTCAAAGGTTCGAATTCGAGCGAAATCCTAAGTGACTAAGCTAGAGCTAATTACCTAAGCTTAGAGATCCTCTTTAGGAATTCCTAAACCCCCTTTCCAAGAAACCCTGAGTTGGAGCCACGAAAATTCGGAGTTTTGCTGTAGGGCCAGAGCTACCGTTGGCTTAACTGCGGTACTGTTGGACTCCGCTTTTTCCTGGCCGTGCGGCACGCATGTCGTGTACAGTCACCACCTCTCCATCCACTGTCTTCGCACGTCACCCTGCCGGCTTGCCCCCAGCCATTAAAGCCCTGGGAGCTCCTATCTCCCTTCCCCTCCGTCCACTTCACTTTCCCCTCCTCTCCCCCATGATCTCCTCCCACCAAGCGCCGAGCACTCCCAGCCGCCTCCTTCTCCGACTGGCCAGATCATGGTGGAGTGAAGAAGAAGAGCTCTACCTCCAGTTCTTGGCTTTGGGGCTCCTCCAAACCCTAACCTAGCTCCTCTCCTTCTCTTTGAAGCTGGAGCTCGATCGGAGCTCAATTCGCGAAGTTGTCCGGCCGAGCTGCAACCAGGGAGCAAGGAGAAGCGCTAGTTCAAGGTGTGGATTGCATCATCCCGACCCAAGCAACCCTTATCCCGAGGTATTGACCCCACATTTAGGTTTGTTAGGTTATTGAGCTCGAGTTCCCGAGTTCTTGAATTTCTTCCTATAGCTCATAAAGTAAATCTCACATTAAAAGAGTTTAATCGGCTTTAGAAGAATTCCTAGGCTCGTGTTAGACCTCGAGGAACCCTAGTGCACAAATGGAACTCGTGAACTTCTTGCAAATCAAGTTGTTCGAATCGATTTGCAAAAAGTGCATTCTTTTGCCTTTTGGAGTCACTTCGTGTTTCGGGGTTCCAAAAAGCAAAACAATAACTCTCCTAGGTTCCTAATACCGTAGAGGTTCCATTCTCATAGAGACATTTAAGTTTAGTTTCAATTTGGATAAAAAATCGATTTTAGGAAATTTTGGAGCTTGAAAGTTTGAAAAAGTGAAAAGTCAATCAATCGAGCTCGGAACTCATCGAAACCAGTTTAGATAGGTCCCTAGTGCCACTAGGATCATAAATATATATTTACGTCAAAGTCTCTAAACTCCCTAGTGTCACTAGGATCATAAATATATATATTTACGTCAAAGTTTCAAACTCGTTTGAGCAAAATCCCCTTATCAAGACTAGTTTTTCTAAAAGGCCGGTAGTACCACCATGGTAGTACCGGTACTGTCGTCTAAGTAGTAGTACCGTATGTAACACCCCGGCATTTAATATGCCCGAATGCTACCAAACATAGAATAAGCAACCTTTAAATACCACAAATACAAGTAAATTACAGCAAATGCACGAATGCTAAAAACCGAAATTTCGGCAGCATCTCCTTTGTTTTAACAAGAATTGAAGGAACAACAACAGCATAGCAATATATGGCAATATAATAGGCATCTAAAATAGCAATAATTAACGGCATGACAGCAATATAAGTCTAATTCCAAGCATTCAATGTCCCCATGAGCCAAACGAACAATAAGACTCTCATATCGCAAAACTAAACCATAAATCAATAAGCATCACACTTAATTTATTATCAAGACTCCAATTGAACGACTGTGGGAACAAATAAGTGAAGCTACGTGTAGAAGTGTGACTATTTCTCTTCCCCGCATGCCGGTCTCATGGTACCTAAAACAACAAGAAAGCACATGCGTGAGTTCAACACTCAGCAAGTATATTGCAATGGTACAAAAGAACAATTACATGGCTACAACAACTCACATCATGTCTATCATCTTATTCATGTTCACATATCATTATCATCATCATCATGTATGCAATGCGATGCGATGCACATGTCTCCTGGAAACTCATACCGGTATGGTTGAGTACACACCCGTCGGTGTGCACCCTCTCCCCCCTTCCATCCCAAAGATGGAGGGTGCCTACTCCTCGCTTCCATTCACCGCGGTGGATGGAATCATGATGTAGGACTTACTCAATAGCGCCCCGGATTAGTCATAACTTTCTCACCAACCTTACCGGACTAGTTATGACTTTCTCACCAACCCGGCCATGTATCATGCCATGTATGCAAACATGCCAACATCATAGATAACTTGTACTTTAACACATGGCATCATAATATAATAAAACATATTCATCATATCAATGGCAAACATTAAATCATGGCATGTGAACATGTCATATATTCAATTTCAATCTCAACAAAACTAGCAAGCTACAACCCGCTACCCATTCCAATACACTTGCCTCAACCACGGGCGACGGATTGGCGAGAAGTAGAGCGCACTCCCGGGGTCACACCACCTGAACATAGGCACCACACACTCAAAATCATGCCCACAAAACAATACGCAAACACTCTTCTACCCCGACTTCGCAATCTACTCGCACAACCCAAAAACAGAGGTTCTGTCCCGTCGGGACAGCAGACTTGCAACGAGCATAAATCGGGTTCTAAGACTCCGAATCGATTAAAAAAGTACATCCTCGCGTAGCTTAGGAAATTTCCTAACTTTTTCTAAGTATATGGAAAAACTGATTCGGACTCTAAAGTCATTTAATCTACAGAATACCGTGATCTATTCCAATCACGTCACAGTTTTTAACATGCTCGGTAAAATGAGCATAACTTTCAAACGGCTGGGCGGAATTGGATGTTCTTTATGTCCACTGAAAGGTATTGAAATTACCTACAGCTTCTTCAACAGGCGGCCGACCAAATTCTGAATCTAAATTGGCGAAAACCCAAACCCTAGGTCGACTGCTCATGCTGTCCGAAACAGAGAACGTGGCAAACTCTCTATTCCATCTAATCTACCCAATTACAGCACCACCAATTGACCTAAAAACATGATATCAACCCTTACAATAATACCTAGACCAACCCCAATGATTCCCATGTCCATACCTTCGCCCGACGAACGAAGAACGAACGGATCTCCTCCCGGTTCGCGCGATCTCCTTCCTCGCTCCAAATCCACCGGATCTCCTCGTCACGGAGCGCTCCAATGGACGGATCTTTGGGGTGGTGAGGTGGAGAGGCTTCCCTAGGGCAGCAAGGAGTGGTGGAGAGGGGAGCGGATGGCGCAAAGGGGAGAGGAGGCGCCCAAAGTGGGGGGTGGCGGCTTGGGTGGTGGAAGGAGGAGGTGGAGTGGCGGCTAGGGTTGTGGGGCGCATGTGGGCAGGGGGAGGACGCCCGCAAGGCAGGTTATCCTGCCTCCCCCTCCCTCATGGTCCCAAAAATCCTCCCACCAAGGCCCACGACACATCCCCCTTGGGCCCGAACTCCCCCGGAGAGGCCCAAACTCCCGAAAACAGTCCGGAAATGCGAATAAACCTCACAGCGTATAGTTTTAACCTCCGATTTCATATTTTATAATGTTTTGACCTCAACATTCACATTTTATAAGATTACGACACTCCGTGGTGTCATATCGTAGCTATAATATCGGTAGTTATTTTTCTAGAGCATGCTGCATTTGGCCTCTGGAGCCACGGCACTACCGGTGTTTGGGGCCGGTACTGTCGCATGAGCGACAACACCGTGATCAACACTCTGGTAGCTATTTTCTGGAAAGCACTAATTGTGGCCTTTGGAACGTTGGCACTACCGGTGCTTGGGGCTGGTACTGCTGCCCAAGCGGTAGTACCATGTGCAACACTCCGGTAGTTATTTTCCAAAGAACTCCCCTTTTGGTCTTCGGTCGTCGGTTCTACCGCGCCCTAGGCGTCGGTACCGCCAGAGAACGCAGAAGGTACTGGTTTTGTTCTAGGTACTCCCTCACCGAGGCGTTGGGGTTGGAGTATTCAAATACAATGATGTATGCCTTGCTATGGAGTAAAGGACATGATGGAGCGTAAACCATTGTCGGAACTATGTGTGAGCGAAATTGGAAGAGTACTGTGTGTGCAAGCTGCACTGCCACCGGGTCTAGGAGAGTACTGTGTGTACGAGCTATACTCCCACCCATAGCAAGGGACACGCATCATCGGGGCTGGTGCAAGGCTAGACTCGAGCAAGTGGAACGATTTCATTACAGTCTAGCAAAATGGATACGATGAGTACCGCGTGGCATGGTTGACATGATTGCTAGAATGTGTCATGTGGGGAAAGTGTGCAATCTCTGCAAAGAATAAATCTAATCGATTAGTTGCGCTCACGGTCAAGAACAGCTTGGAAAATACTGTCACGTATAGACTTTTGGTTTTGGTATTTTGGAAATGGTGTTGGGGAAAACGGTTTGGTCCCGAAAAATGGCTTGGTAAAATGGAATTGGTTTGGTGGATTGGCGATATAGAAATGATTTGTCAAATGGAATGGGAAACAAATTGGAAACCCGAATTGAAGATTTGGTGGGGCGGATTGATGGATGGCTATAGAATGATGGTTGGACATGATGATTCTGCAGGATAGAATATGGATGGATGGAATTTGGATTGTTAGATAAATGAATATTCATGCTGTAGTTACTTTCTCCTCAATTGCTCTTTAAATCCCGCGTTGATTTGAAATTATTATTCTATGGCAAATAAATCCTGCTTCACACAAATTGAAACCAACATAGTAGCCTATTCCTTTGTCATAACCTGCATTTATTTGTACTTGCATGCCCTGAAGTCTTGCAAGTACATACATGTGCTCACCGTTTGCTCTCACAAATTTTGACAAGAATAAGGTAATGAAGATCCACTCGATGAGCCACAGTACATGCCAGATTTCGACGACTTCGCTAAGGGTTAATTGGGTCCTCCCCAGTCGGTTGCCTATGGGTTGTGGAAGGCACACCACAAAGTTTATTTTGGAGTTCCTCTGTACTTGGTTTTCTTTTGTGTTGTATTTGGCTGGTTGGCCGTAATCTTTAAACTAAGTCAGTTATAATAGTCCTACCCCTTTAAACTATGTCAATAGTTGTGTATGTGGTTGCAATACATCTCAATTGAGGAATATGTGGGAGCTAGGCTACTAATCCAGGGAACTAGCACTAGACACATTTGCGGGAAGCTTGGATTGGTATCAACCAGCTGGCAAACGGTTGCATGGATGCATGACTTGCCGATTGATTGGCCTCAATCTAGGTACATTCTTCGGGTAAGTGATCGGACTTGTTACGGGTTGCGTTAATTACCAGTCTAGCGCAACAATAAGAATCTTAAACTCAAATCTAAGACCGGAGCCCCCACAGTTGTGGTATCAGAGCCCATACGACTGCAGGAAAGACCTAGATAGAATGGACAATAGATTTAAGGATAAGTTTTCTCTCAAAAGTTATCTTGAGTCATAAAAATCTTAATTGCAAAAATGTAGATTTCTATTCTTACCCATCTATAGCCTCTTGTCTCATTTTGTTCTTCAAAAGGGTTTGGACTTACCTCAAACTTCAAAAGTTGATTTCTTAGGAAAAAGAATGAAACCTGAAAATGAGTTATTCTACTTCTCTTGCTATTCAAATGTGAGAGCTGAATTTTGAAACTAAGGAAGTTTGACAAAAAGCAAAACTTAAAATCTTAAGGGTTAGGGTAAAGATCTCGATCCTTACCTTATTCTAAACTATCTCTTCAAGGGATACTTTTGGAGAACTTACCTTCTTTCAATAAAAGACAGTTGTGTATTGAGTAGATGTGAGGGTAAGGTAGTTGGGTTGGTGGGTTGTGTGTGAGGGTTAGTTCGGTTGGATCAGTTGAACAGAATTGTAGTAGTTCTATGCAACTTGATCAACTGTCCGTTCACTTTCCCCTCTCCCTAATATGTTCCCATCCATATAAGGTCCTGCTAACCTATTCTTTTCCTTATTCTTAGATGTCAGGACACTGGGAACTGTGTTACTTTACCCGCGTAATCCTGGAAGGCACCGTGCAGGCAGCCCTATGGTATATGATACGTCGTGTCGGTTTCACGGAACAGCCAGAGTATCTGATCTCACGCGTTGGAGCCAGCCTAGCCTCCTCATTGTTTGTCGCAGAGGTATCCATCCATGGTCGCCATGGTGGGGAGCCAACTTGTCATTATCATGGGATGGCCCTAAGTTCGCTCATGGCAGTGCTCGATGGAGCATATGTCACCATTCTTTGTCTCTGCCATGATCTTTCAGAGATGGCTCAGCTGTTTCACAACTGTCCCTCACGTGAGCCAAGCAGTCAAGAGAACAGTTATGTGACGACGGATGCATCGTGGATCCCATGTTTTCCTGGCAAATTGGGCTAGTGGGATCTCTCAACCGGTACCTTCTACATCTTCATGATGAGTTGCTACTTGCGTGTCGCCACATCTCCGAGTTAGAGAGCCATATGGTGCCCTTCCTCACCCATGGCTTCTTCACGACTGAGATCGTGTATGGGGAGCATGATGCTCTTGAGCCAGCAGAGGAACCTCCACATTCGTATGGTTCCTACTACTGAGTCATCCGTCGTGCCCAGACATCGGTGGGAAGCGGTGGACATCGCGGTACAACTACCCACCCTAGTGCCTACATGAATGAGGAGCAAGGGTGGAGTATCATCTTCAATGGCCACGATTACGAGTTGATGATGTTAGTTGAGTCATCCTCACTGTCTGTTGCTTCTTGCTTTTCTCCACCCGCAGCCCAATCACAAGACCTCCGGAGTTTGGAACCGTGCAACAGTCACCTGCTATGCCTGTGGTCAAAGAGGACATTACACTAAGGCTTTTCCAAGAAGGTGACCACGTTTAGCTCGTCCTCAAGCTCAAGGTGCTCCAGATCATCCCTAAGGTTCCTCGAATAGATGCAAAAGACCCCAAGGTGATCGATCAAGTCCTAGGAGCCGTTGCCAATGGTGATCATGTCTAGGTCCCTTCACAAAGTAAAGCAGTTCTAGTGCTCACTTTTGGAGTGTCTCGTGAGCCAAGCAATGTACTACTTTTGTGTTGTAAAAGACCTTTTGGACTTGCGATATTGGTTGATGCCATTTGTATTTAAGCTGCTTGTGTAAGACAAGCTGAGCTAAGGTGTCATCATTAATGCTATCGTCATTGCAGTTCCTTATTTGTTGCCTACATTCTGCTCGAGCGTGACTTTTGATTGCGAACATGAGAATGCAAGCCTATCCTCCCTTTGTGTGCGCTACGTTGACTGGAGCTTCCGTTCCATCCGATGCGCATACTGCTCAACATTGTGTGCAACAGGATGCTGTGGAGGCGATCCTAGAGTTTTGTGCACCCTAACTCGTTGCACCTAGAGTTTCAAAGTCGTGGGACTCATCACCCCAGCGCGCTGGTGGGTGGTCCTAGTGGATCACATGTGCAGCAGGAAGCACAAGCCTAGGAGTTGTTGCCTCCTCAGCCTTTGGCACAAGTCTTAGTCCTGCAGACTCATTTGCTAGAAAAACTTGTGCAAAGTTTGGGGCGAATTTCCAAGGTGATTTGATCCAGATTGACTCGCTAGGACTCGATGTAATCCTGGGTGTGAATTGGTCATCCAAGAACCCAAGACGCATTGACTGTGCCAATCAGCCTAATTCTTTGGTTAATTTGGATGCCATCTAAATCAATTATTCCTCCAGTCAAGTGATGGCACAGAAGCCATCTCTTCATTCTCTCTCCATCCCAGAGATGAGCCAAGTGCTAGTCTTCTATGAGTATCCCATTGTCTTCCATGAAGAATTACCGAGATTGCCTCCAAACAAAGACATGGAGTTCATTAGTGATCTTTTGCCCAAAATTGCACCAATCTCCAAGCAACCATACCACATGCCCCCAGATGAGTTGGTGGAGTTGAAGAAGCAACTCAAGGAGCAGCTAGTGAAGGCTTCATTCGCCCTAGCTTATCTCCATGGGAAAGTCTGGTGCTCTTTGTCAAGAAGAAAGATGGCAGTCTCTGCATGTGCGATGACTACCGATCCTTGAACGAAATCACCATCAAGAACAAGTATCCTCTTCCACGAATTGATGATCTGTTTGATCAGTTGAGCAAAGCCCAAATCTTCTCTAAAATTGACTTGAAACTTGGCTACTTTCAACACGAGATCCGACCAGAGGATATTCAAAAGACTGCATTTTCTACTCGCTACATATTATATGAGTACACTGTGGTTTCCTTTGGACTCACCAATGTGCCCACCACATTCATTAATCTCATGAACAAGGTATTCATGGTATACTTGGACAAGTTTATGGTGCTGTTCATTGATGACGTTCTCATCTACTCCAAGAGCAAACAAGAGCATGAGCTTCACTTGTGCATGGTGCTCAACAAGCTTCGCGAGCATCGGTCATATGTGAAGTTTAGCAAACGCGAGTTTTGGCTCAAGGAAGTCGGATTCCTCGACCATGTTCTCTCTAAAGGTGGGGATGCTGTTGATTCGAGCAAGGTGCAAGATGTGCTCGCTTGGGAGCAGCCTCAGACTGTTCCCGAGATCTGAAGTTTTCTCGATGTTGCCGGTTACTATAGGCGATTCATCGAGAACTTCTCTAAAGTTGCTAAGTCGATGACTGAATTGCTCAAGAAGAAGAAGAAGTTTGAGTGGTCATCAGCTTGTGAGGCAAGTTTTCAAGAATTGAAGCGAAAACTCACAACCGCTCCAAAACTTGTTCTGCCTGATATACGTAAGAACTTTGACGTGTATTGCGATGCATCCCGTCAAGGTCTCGACTGTGTATTGATGCAGGAGGGTAAAGTTGTGGCGTATACTTCACATCAGCTGAAGCCCCATGAAGCCAATTATTCAACTCATGATTTGGAATTGGCAGCAGCAGTTCACGCTCTCAAATTGTGGCGGCATTTTCTCATCGGTAGTCGATGTGAGATTTATACCGACCACAAGAGCTTGAAGTACTTTTTCACCCAACCAGGTCTAAACCTGATACAATGTAGATGTCTAGAGTTGATCAAGGACTATGATCTAAGAATTCATTATCATCTAGGCAAGGAAAATGTGGTAATAGATGTCTTTAGTCGCAAGCTACACGCAGTTAATGTTTTGACTCTTATTAGTCAACCTCAGTTGCTAAATGAGTTCCGTAGACTCAATCTAGAAATGGTTGAAGAAGGCTTTGTTGCAGCCTTGACCCTACAACCAACTCTTGAGTCTCAAATCAAAGCCGCCCAGCTCAAAGATGAAGGTGTGGCTGAGTTTAAGCACCTGTTGAAGGAAAGCGCATCCTCGCAGTTTTCGGAGAGTGCTGATAGATTGGTTATGCATGGGAAGTAAATTTATGTTCCAGGTGACCAAGAAATCAAGCGAGCAATCTCAAAAGAAGCTCATGAAACTCCTCTTTTGATCCACCCCAGGAGTACCAAAATGTTCCATGACCTCCGTGAAAGTTTCTGGTGGCTTTGTATGAAAAGGGGTATCGCCGCGTATGTTGCAGATTGCGACATATGTCAGTGAGTGAAAATGGTGCACCAGCAACCCGTAGGAATGCTCAAACCCTTGAAGATTCCAGAGTGGAAGTGGGATGAAGCTGGCATGGACTTCATCGCTGGTCTACCAAACATATCAAATGGCCATGACTCCATTTGGATGATTGTGGACCGTTTGACCAAAGTGGCTCATTTTATTTCGATGCATCTCACGTGCAATGGAGCCAAGCTTGCAGAGCCCTACCTGAATCACATTGTTCGACTTCATGGAGTTCCTAAGGTCATTGTGTCTGACCGTTGATCCCAATTCACTTCGCGGTTCTGGAAGAATCTGCATGAACTTCTTGGAACCAAGCTGTTCTTCAGCACAACTTACCATCCCTAGATCGATGAGCAAACTGAGAAGACTAATCAAATCCTAGAGGACATGCTGAGAGCTTGTGTGTTGTCCTATAGCATGAAGTGGGAGAAATGTCTAGCTTTTGCTGAGTTCTCCTACCGCAACAGCTATCGGGCAAGTCTTCGAATGTCACTGTTCGAAGCACTTTGTGAAAGAAAGTGCTGAACACCCCTGTTCTGGTTTGAAGTCAGTGAAAGATAGTTCATTGGACCTTCAGTGATTCAAGGAGCCGATGATCATGTCAATCTGATTCGAGATCGGCTGAAGGAAGCTCAGTCCAAGCAGAAGAGCTACGCCGATAATCGTCGCCGCAAGTTGAGATTTGAAGTAGATGATTTTGTCTATCTCAAAGTCTCGCCATTGCATGGCACTTAGTGATTTCAAGTTCGTGGGAAGCTGGCACTGCGATACATCGGTCTGTACCCAATCTATGCAAAGAGAGGTGAAGTCGCTCACCAGCTAGAACTTCCGCCTCAACTTTCGAAGATACATGATGTGCTCTATGTGTCACAGCTGAAGGAGTGTCTTTAAGCCCCACAGAACTTACTCCTCTGGATACGATCGATCTTTAACTTGATCCATCGTACCGCGAGCATCTAGTTCACATTCTTGACGAATCTGAGCGTCATACTCGCAATCAAGTTGTCAAGATGCTCAAGATCCAGTGGAGCAACCACACCCAGGATGAAACCACTTAGGAGCGTGAGGATCGCCTTAGATCCGAGTTCCCTTCCTTCTTTAGCAGCCTTGCTAATCTCAAGGACGAGATTATTGTAAGGGTGTAGGATTGTAATACCCTGGTTTTGTAATTAGGTGTAATAAGCTAATTAATTGCTTGATTGTGCTTTGCTTTGATTCTTGGATCCTAATTTGGAGTTAATCGCTCTTGGTGTCCAATCGCTTGAGTTGCTTTGGCTAGATATCGCTCGAAACCCTCAGGTTTGAATTCGAGCGAAAGCCTAAGTGACTAAGCTAGAGCCAATTACCTAAGCCTAGAGCTCCTCTTTGGGAATTCCTAAACCCCCTTTTAAAGAAACCCTGAGTTGGAGCCACAAAAATTAAGAGTTTTGTTGTAGGGTCGGAGCTACCATCGGCTTAACCGTGGTACTGCCGGGCGAGTGGCAGTACCAGCCCTCTTGGGTGGTACTACCAAAATCTGCTTTTTCCCAGCCATGTGGCATGCACTTTGTGCATAGTCGCCGCCTCTCCCTCCACTGCCATCACAAGTTGCCCTGCCGTCTTGCCCCCCGCCATTAAAGCCCTTGGAGCTCCCCTCTCCCTTCCCCTCCCTCCTCTCCCCCTTGCTCTCCTCCCTCCAAGCGCCGAGCACTCCTAGCCACCTCCTCCTCGTCTAGCCAGGCCAGCTCATGGTAGAGTGAAGAAGAAGAGCTCTACCACCATTTCTTAGCTTTGGGGCTCCTCCAAACCCAAACCTAGCTCCTCTCCTTCTCTTTGTAGCTGGAGCTCGATCGGAGCTTGATTCGCGACGTTCTCTGGCCGAGCTGCAACCAGGGAGCAAGGAGAAGAGCTATTTGAAGGTGTGGATCACGTCATCCCAACCCAAGCAACCCTTAACCTGAGGTATTGACCCCGCATTTAGGTTCGTTAAGTTGTTGAGCTCGAGTTCCTGAGTTCTTGAATTTCTTCCTTTAGCTCGTAGAGTAAATCTCACATTAAAAGAGTTTAATCGGCTTTAGAATAGTTCCTAGGTTCTTGTTAGACCTCGAGTAACCCTACTACATAAATGGAACATATGAACTTCTTGCAAATCAAGTTGTTTGAATCGATTTGCAAAAGGCGTATTCTTTTGCCTTTTGGAGCTACTTTGTGTTTCGGGGTTCCAAAAAGCAAAAGAATAACACTCCTAGGATCCTAATTCTGTAGAGGTTCCATTCTTATGGAGAGATTCGAGTTTAGTTTCAATTTGGATCAAAAATCAATTTTAGAAAATTTTGGAGCTCGAAAGTTCGAAAAAGTGTATATTTATGTCAAAGTTTCGAACTCATTTGCGCAAAATCCCCTTTTCAAACCCTAGTTTTTTGGAAGGCTGGTAATACCATCGTGGTAGTCTCAGTACTGCCACCCGAGCAGTATACCATGGCTATAACATCGGTAGTTATTTTCTAGAGCTTGCAGCATTTTGCCTCTAGAGCCGCGGCACTACTAGTATTTAGGGCCGGTTCTACCGCATGAGCGGCACCATCGTGAGCAACACTCTGGTAGCTATTTTTTTGAGAGCACTAATTGTGGCCTTTGGAACTACAGCACTACCGGTGCTTGGGCTGGTACTACCGCCCGAGCTATAGTACGGCGTGCAACACTCCGGTAGTTATTTTTCAGAGAAATCCCCTTTTTGGTCTTCGGCTGTCGGTACTACCACGCACAAGGTGTTGGTACTACCGGAGAATGTTAGTACCCCGACTTGAATGTCAGTACTACAGGACTAGTGGTACTACCGTACCATGGTAGTCAGTACTGTCGATGTGAGCTGCGGATTTCAAACCTTTTTGATGTTAACCTTCCAAATTTGATTCATTTTGACATTTGATTCTTAATTGCCCTGTTTTAATTCGCTGTTATTTGTTCTTATTGCTTTTCGCAAGACATTGACATGTTGGAAACTACCGACAATCCCGACTATGATCCAGAGTCCGAACTCGTTGACGAGCAAACAAGCAAGCAACTCCTTTGATCATATTGATCCCATATTTGTAAAGTTTACTTTCATCTTGTCAAAACGGTTATGCATGCGTGTATATTCAATAAAGATGCTATGTTGTGGGTAATTGGTAGGTAAACTCGAGATAGGTGGATTACCTTAATCATACTTGACACGAGATCTTTGTGGAACCCTAGGTTTAGTTTAAATATTGCAATAAATGCTGAAGGGGTATAAACGCTTAGTACATTGCATATGCTTAGCCATGCCATTGAAAGTGTCACGAGAGGTCATGATTTAGTCAAAAATGTGATTCCTCTTAGAAATGATCAATGGTTTGGAATCAAATTATGGTTTGGATTCGGATTATAGTTTGGATTCAGATTATGGTTTGGATTCAGAATATGGTTTGGAAAGTCTAAAATGGTGGTTTGGTTAAAATGGTGGTTTGGCTAAAAATGGTTCTGTCAGTAGAAATGGAAAGCAAAAAGGAAAAGTGTGATTTAAACCGGGCGAACAAGTGGAGGTCTTGCCTGTGTCACCCTAAGGACCGAACTTGATGTTATTAACTGAGTCAAAGCGTGCAACCACTTGTGCTTTTATGGGATAGACTTAACTCAGTACAGGAGTTGGGGTTTAACATTGCACTTTCGAAGGCCAAAGTAGTTGGACAAACACCGAAGGTATTGGTGTTGTTCTAGGTACTCCCTTGCCGAGGTATCAGGGTTGGAGTATTCCAACACACGGCGTGTGTCTTGCTATGGAGTAAAGGACACGATGGAGCATATACCATCATCGGAATTGTGTGTAAGCAGGATTGGAAGAGTACTATGTGTACTAGCTGTACTTCCAGCTGGTCTGAGAGAGTACTATATGTATGAGTTGTACTCCCACCCATATCAAGGGACGCACATCACCAGGTCTGGTGCAAGGCTAGACTCTAGCAAGTGGAATGGTTTCGTCACAGTCTAGCAAAACGGATACGATGAGTATCACGTGGCATGGTTAACATTATTGCTAGAATGTGTCATGTGCGGAAATGTACAATCTCTACATAGAATAGATCTAATCAATTAGCGGTACTAATAGTCGAGCAGCTTGGAAAATACTTTCAAGTATAGACTTTTGGTTTTGGCATTTCGAAAATGGTGTTGGGGGAAAACAGTTTGGTACTGGAAAATGGCTTGGTAAAATTGAATTGGTTTGGTGGATTGGCGATATAGAAATGATTTTTGAAATGGAATGGGAAACTGATTGGAAACCCGAAATGAAGATTTGGTGGGGTGGATTGATGGGTGGCTACGGAATGATGGTTGGACATGACGATTCTGCTGGTTAGAATATGGATGGATGGAATTTGGATTGTTAGATAAATGAATATTCATGCTGTAGTTACTTTCTCCTCAATTGCTCTTTAAATCCTATGTTGATTTGAAATTATTATTCTATTGCAAATAAATCCTACTTCACGCAAATTGAAACTAGTATAGTAGCCTATTCCTTTATCATAACCTGCATTTATTTGTACTTGCACACACTAAAGTCTTGCAAGTACATTCGTGCACTCACCATTTGCTCTCACAAATTTTGACTAGAAAAAGGTAATGAAGACCCGGTCGATGAGCCGCAGTGTGTGCTAGATGTCGACGACTTTGCTGAGGGTTAACTGGGTCATCCCGAGTCGGTTGCCTATGGGTTGTGGAAGGCACACCGCAAAGTTTGTTTTGGACTTCCACTGTACTTGGTTTCCTTTTGTGTTGTATTTGGTTAGTTGGCTGTAATCTGGTTGCGATACATCTCAATTGAAGAATATGTGGGTGCTAGGCTACTGATGCATAGAACTAGCACTAGACACATATGCGGGAAGCTCGGATTGGTATCAACTAGTTGACAGATGGTTGCGTGCAATGCATGACTTGTTGATTGATTGGCCTTAATCCGTGTACAGTCTTCAGGTAATTGATCGGATTTCTTATGAGTTGTGTTAATTACCAGGTCAACGCAACAATAAAGATCCTAAATGCTAATTTAAGACTGGAGCCCCCACATGACCATTTCCCATCAGTTAATTTTAGAAATCACTAACCATTTGGCCATCGCCACGGTGGTCCATCCCCTTCAACTCAGGCACACGGTGGTAGGCCATCATGGCCGAGCTCTGTTACCATTAAGCGGTAAAATAGAAGCTTTCAAGCTCACTAATGCTCAAAACACTTTCATCCGAGCTCAAGCCTCCGCCTTCCAGTCTCTTGGCCATCGTCGCCATCGCACACCACTAGCCACTATCGCCGAGCCGCTCTAGCCAATTTCCGTAACCACCAAACCACCACCCAGCCTCATTCGACCCAACTAGTGAATCCCATGCCATCGTCCAAAGAAATTTCCCACTGGAGTGTCGTCGGCGAAGCCACGGCCATACCTCCCTTGCTCCGGCTCCCTGCTAGGTGAGCTCGATCGATCAGCTTCTCTAAGCTACGTGCACTCACTTCACAGGACCCCACCTGTCAGCCCTCAAACCACGCTAAGTCACTACCGATTAGACCCCACCAGTCAACATGGTTCATTTGATGCTTTGTAGAAAATGGTAATACACATTCCTAGTACAAAATACTTTCCTTTTTAGGAAACCTCAAAAAAACCTAAAACTCATTTGTGCATAACTTTTGCATCTTAAATCCAAATTCAGCCAAACAAGTTTCTAAATTTAAGTTAAATCCTGTATATTCATAATATACAAAAATATTGTAGTTAACCTTCGTACTAATTTGAAATTTAAAAAGAAGGATTCAAATGTGCTCATTACAAATTGTATGCAAATCAAATCCAAATTGAGCGAGACAAAATTTACTAGAATGCTAATGTCATTAAGAACCCAAATATGCAAAAATATCTAAATTTTAACTTGTTTTAGACCATTTTCAAATTAGGGTTGGTTTCAATGTACTAGATATTCACAAATGCCTAACTCGCTCAAATAAAGACCAAAGTAGGTGCAACCAATTTATTTGTGTTATTTGGATAGTAAACAACCTCGTTATTCAAAAATACTTAGGGTGTACTTTTTGAATTTATACTTGTTACTTTTCCTGTTACTTTATGTTTCATTATATTCAAAACCCTGAATTGTTCTCCATACAAAAGTTATGAATCCTAGCCCCTAAAAATATAAGATAAATTTCTAAATACTTTTGAGACCTAAAGAATTATATTTCTATAAAAACATTTAAATTTTATCCTTGTTTGAAATAAATTTATAAATAGATCATTATTCAATGCATAGAAACTCAAATAGTTATGACTTGAACATATAAATTAAAATTTGGATGAAACCAATTCCCATGCCCTTTTAGAATCATAATTAATATACTTAGTTATGGAAGAATAATTTATATTTAATCTAGTTTCCACTAAACTTATAAAGGACTTTGGGTGATAGATGCATCTAACTAATATATAGCCACATAGCACAAATAAATACTGATATAAAAGTAACTTGTGAGTACACATCTAATAGGTCCATATCATCTATTTTGATAAAATAATCAGTAATTAACTTAGTCTAAACCAAGTTCTTATATATCTTGACTTATTATGTACAAAAGATGCAATGTTCAATATAGTTAGAATCAAGTCCACAATAGATTTTATTTTTCTATGTACATTACAAATAAAACATTAATGAGTTTGACAAGTGAAAGCTAAAATATGTAAAAACTAGTTTCAAGACACTTCTAGGATCAAGACCTGCTAACGCTATAAAAATGATTGCTTATCTAAGTAAATTGCAGTCGCAAATCTAAAACAAAATCTAGCCATTTATAACGTAAACTTTGGAAATTTCCGATATTAGGAATTGAATAGAATATCACAGATAAGTACTAATACCTATAGGACTAGCTTAAGAATATTCCCCAAAGCATGACTATCTTATTTTGTAGAAATAATTCTATTATACCATGCTTTATATCTAAATCCTATTAAAGAAAGCCTAAGCCTTTGGTCTATAAACCTCAAAATTAATAACAAAAATGAAAAACTTATATAATAATAAATTAGTAATTAAAATATTATTATCACCATAACCTTCTTAAATTCATAAACTTATACACAATAACTTGTGAGCACCCAGAAGTGTGAATCAGACCTCATTCGTGTGTTGGACTAGAAGTGATACCCATACTCCACTTAAGTGTGTGTATGCTCACCGTCCTCAATTATTCCCATGAACAGATGTTATCCAGATGGCCTCACTCAAACAAATATGAGCTACCTGAATAGCATTGTACACACTTATGTACAAGAGAGTTTCAACTCCTTTCGAAATAACCATACTGGGATTGAGATCAACCCTTCCAGGCGTATCACACGCCGACTATCCCAAAACCTGGTACCACCCACACCCACCGAGGGGTGTGTGTCGCAGTAGGCAAGGAAGAACGGTTGTCATATTCACGTGTCAAATGGTTGAGAATAATTCCAAGTACCCGGATATGTGTCTAGTGCTAGTTCCCAAGATCAAAGCTTAGCACCCACATATCCCACATTCGAGATGATTCATCACACATACACAAAAGTACTTGACAAAAAATGTAGCCTAGCAGCTATTACAACTACTTAATGTTGCAAGTCCGTGGCCGACCAGCCAAATATAGCATATAATGGTAAATTGCAGCGAAAATTAATCAAAAACCAAAAGTGGGATAGCGGTATGCCCAACCAAACCCAGAGGTAACCGATTGGGGAAAATCCCAATTCATCCCTCCAAATGTTCGTCAGACCCTCATGTGGACTATGCGTCATCAGGGATCTCTTCATTAACTTTGTCTATAAGTTTTAGATAGAGCAAAAGATAAGTACACATATGTACTCGCAATACTTTAGTTTATGAAAACAAATTTACATGCATGGTTAGATCAAAGGAAATAAGCTTCTACACTAAATTCATTTTCAGCATAAAGCAATTTTTATTTACATGTGAGCAGTTTATCAAAGTAGTAACAAAATTGTAAAGAGCACTTGATATGAAAGTAATAATAGTAGATAAACTTTATCAACATCATTTCCTGACCCTCCATGCCCACGAACAGCGAGCAACTCACATCCATCCATGGTGTAAAGAACAATCCAACCCGTAATAACACTTTTTCCAAAATCCTTACAAAAATGAAACTATACTTGACATTATGTCCCAAGCTGCTCTTGACCATAAGCACAGCTAATTAATTATATTTATATCTCTGTAGAGAGTGTACACTTTACCCACTTGACACATTCTAGCAATCATGACATCCATGCCACGCGATACTCACCGTACCTGTTTTGCTAGATGTGAAAAAATCGTTGCATTCGCTAGAGTTTAGCCTTGAACTAGCTCCGGTGATGTCTAACCCTTACTATGGTGGTGGAAATTTAGCCCATACACATAGTACTAACAATGGTTTATGCCCCATCGTGCCTTATGGAAATCTAGACCCGAACATATAGTTCTAACGATGGTTTATGCCCCATCGCATCCATTGTTGTATTGAAATGCTTTATCCCCAATGCCTCGGTGAAGGGAGCGCCTAGAATGACACCATTGTACACTCGGTTTGTCCATACTCCATACTACTTCAGACTACCAAAATGCAAGGCTAATCTCCAACTACTGTACTAAGTTAAGGCTATCCCGTACTAGCACATGTGGTTGTACAAATTGACTTAGTTGATAGCATCAAGTTCGGTCCATAGGCTGACTCAGGTGAGACTCTTCCTGCTTTGTACAAGTCCATCCCTTGCATGGTCCAAGTCCATCCCTCGCACAACCAGTTATAACATAACTCATTCATGTCTAAATCATAAGTTTTATTTTCATTTTTACCAAAAATATCGACAACATTTAATCATGTCCAAAATATTTCAAATTTTGATCATCTAGCATACCCATCCTTTCAACTTCTATAGCATGGGTAAGCATATGCAATTATTATTCGTTTATAAAAATTTAACATTTCATAGAATGTCTAAAGCTAGCTTAGGGTTTATCAAGGTTCCCATGTCAATAAAATTAAGAAAATCCCACAATTCTTAGGATTACATCTACCGATTCCCATAATATAGCAATCTTTATAGATATTACACGTATGCATAATAGTTTGATAAAAACAAAATAGACACCATAAATATATGGGATCAAAATGATTAAAGGAGAGTGCTTGCATTGTTGGTCATTGTCTAGAATGTAATCGGGATTAGTGATGAGATCATCATTGACGTACTCAGCCTTGTTGGCGTCTACACGTCGTTCAAGAAGAAGCATACAAAAACCAACAAAATAAAAGATTTTAAAATGGGCAAAAAGAAATCAGATGTAAAAATCCAAATTGAAACTAACCAAAAGTGATTGTGTGTGTGTGTGTGTGGTTATTAGGATTTCCGCACTCATCTAATTTTCTTTCTCATATCATTTCCCTGGAACTTTTTTCTCAATCAGTTCATACCAGTGTTACAATTTCCTTTTTCTGAGAAAAATGCGTGGATCTAGATAGTCATTGATATATAGGAATACATTGTGTTGAATGTTGATGCAACATTGCCAAATTGATCACTCTTCTACTTTCCTGCAAAGATTAATGCACTTGATATGGCAAAATACTAGAACATTTTTTGTAGTAGTTATTGCTTAATGATTAGTTTAGACAATTAGGATTCCAACTTATCTACTTTTCTTTCTCACATCATCTCCCTGGAACATGTTTTGTTAATTAGTTCATTATGGGGTTACTATTTCCTTTTGTGAGAAAAATGCATGGAATTAGATAGACAATGTTACGTAGGAATACATTGTGTTGAATTCTCAAGCAACATTGCCAAATTGATCACTCTTATGCTTTCCTGCATAGATTACTGCACTTGAAAGCAGAAAATATTGTGAACATTTTTTTTGCAATAGTTATTACTTAATGATAGGTTCAAAAAATTAGGATTCCCAACTCATCTAGTTTTCTTTCTGATGTCATCTCCCTGGAACATTGTTTGTCAATCAGTTCATACTAGGGTTACTATTGCTTTTTTTTTTAGAAAAAATGCATGGAATTAGATAGTCAATGATATATAGAATACATAGTGTTGAATGCTGATGCAACATTGCCAAATTGATCACTCTTATGCTTGCATGCATAGATTACTGCACTTGATATCACAAATGTAATGAACATTTTTTGCAATAGTTATTGCTTAATGATTAGTTTAGACAATTCATATTCCCAACTCATCTAGTTTTCTTTCTCATATCATCTCCATGGAAGATTTTTTATCAATCAGTTCTAAGAAAATTGTGGTGAAAGCATCCAGGTTTATCTTATTTGATGATGGTACTTCTATCTCAGTGACTGAATTAAATGGACATGAAAGTTATTTCTTTGTAGGCATCTGAAAACATGAATTGAACCTCACTCATGCGTCAAACTAGAAGTGAAACCCATACTCCACTCAAGCGTATGCTCACTACCACCAATAGTCCCATGCATGGAATATTAACCAGATGGCCCTTACTCAAACAAATAGAAGCCACCTGATTGCACTGTACACACTTACACATCCAAGAGAGTTCTGATTCTTTTCCAAAGAATCAAACCAGGATTGAAACCAACCCTTCCGGGTGTAGCACATGCCGACCGCCTCAGAACCTTGTTATCACCCACACCCACCGAGGGGTGTGCGTCACAATAGGCAAGGAATGACGGCCGCTCGTGTTCACACATCAAACGGTTGAGAATAATTCCGGGTTCCTAAATATGTGGCCGGTGCTAGTTCCCAAGATCAAAACCTAGAGACCGCATATTCCACATTCGAGATGAATCATTACTCATACACACATGTATTTGACATAGCATAAAAGTAGACTAGAAGCTATTACATCTTCTTAATATTATAAGTCTATGGTTGATCGGCCAAATCTAACACAAAGAAGTAAATTGCAGCGGATATTAAACATAAAAAATGGGACAGTGGTATGCCCATCCATAACCCAGAGGCAACCAAATAGAGAAAAGCCCTAGTTCATCCCTCCAATAGTCGTCTGTCCCCATATCAAAGTAGGTATCGTCGAGTATCTCATCATTACTTTTGTCTAAATACTTTAAATTAAGCAAACGGTGAGTACATGTATGTACTTGTAAGACTTTAGTGTATGGAAATAAATATACATGCATGGTTAGTCCAAAGGAATTAAACTTCTACACTAAGTTTATTTTCAACATCTGGCAGATTTTATTTGCAAGTGAACAATTTATCAAACGATAATGAAATTATAAAGAGCACTTGAAATGAAACTAATAACAGTTAAAAAGTTTAATTTAATCATTTCATGACCCTCCATGGCCACAAACAGTGAGTGTATCATAGACAACCAAGTCTTAAGAACAAACCAACCTTTTACAACGTACTTCTCAAAATCTTTGCGAAACAAAGCTATACTTGATATTACTTTCCCAAGTTGCTCTTGACTATGAGCATAGCTAATTAATTAGATTTAAATCTCTGCAGAGAGTGTACACTTTACCCACATAACACATTCTAGCAATCATGTCAACCATGCCATGCGAAACCCACGGTAGCCGTTTTGCTAGATTGTGACAAAACCGTTCAACTAGCTAGAGCCTAGCCTTACACCAGACCGGTGATATTAACCCTTGCTATGGCACAGGAAATCCAGATCCATACTTATAGTACTAATGATGGTTTACGCCCCATCGTGTCCTTTCCCCCATAGCAAGGCATCCACCATTATATTGGAATGCTTTATTCCCAATGCCACAGTGAACCTACAAGCGACACTGTACACTGGCTCGCCCTTACTACTTTGGCCTACAAAAATGCAAGGTTAAACCCCAACTAATTTACTAAACTAAGGCTATCTCATACTAGCACATGTGATTTCACATATTTACTTAGGTGATTGCGTCAAGTTCGGTCCATAGTTTGACCCAAGCGAGGATCTCCCCCTATCTACATCCAAGTCCATCCCTCGTACAGGCATAAACAGGGTTCAAGGACTAAATATTTTTTCATACCTAAAATGTGTCATTTTTAAAGATCATAGGATTTGGTTTTGCTAAATTTGAATCATTTTAGCACCAGTTGTGATTATTTGAATTTTTGAGCACATTGAAATTAGACTATTTAAGCATTTGTTACAAACTAAGTTCAAAATCAAATATTTTTATTTATTTGGAGAGATCATGACCTCAGGAAGATGATAAAATTTATTTCATCACTTTTGGAGTTGATTTGTGAAAATTTTACATAGAGCATATTTTTGGCCTATAGCTTAATTTTGAGCTCATTTACTATACAATGACCAAAACTAAGATATTTTTACATAGTCATAACCTACATAAATTTACACAAATTTAGAGACTTGTCTCACTAAATTTGGACTTTCTTAGCAAAAGTTATAAGCATTTGAATGCTTTTGGTTTTGAAATATCAATGTTTGTTGGAAACCGTATTTTGCTTTTTCGCTCGATTCTGAATTTCACCACGCCGACTGACATGGTGGCCCCACTCGTCAATGGCCATGTGAACGTGAGACACTGTGGACTCGAGGCTGCATGTCAGCGGCTCGAGGCAAAGGAGCTCAGAGGCAAGCTCGCCGGTGGCGAAGGGCGTTTGGAGGTAATCAACCGGTGGCTTGGTGAGCTAGAGGAAGAGGTGGCGAACCTAAGAGATCAGTCAATTGAGGTTGAACGGTGGCGAGGAGAGCTAGTAGCGGTGAGATGGCTACTGGGAAGGAGGAAGAAAGGTTCTTAGTCTCGACTATGGGAGGGGAAAGCACCAGGAAGTTAAGAGGATATGAAAGGAGTAACTTGGATTAGCGGAGATGTTATGGGCTGGACTGGCAACGTGTAGTCAGAGCGAACAAAGAACACAGCTGAACGGCGATAGTTCAGCTAGTCCGAGTTGAAATCAAAGGAGGGGAAGAGGCTAGGTGTCTGAATGAAGCATCACGGTGAGAGGGATTGGTGGAGGAGCTCACCCGGTCATTGGATTGCACAAGAGAGCACTCATCAGCCTCGTCCCCGAGCTCAAAGTGCTCTTCGGTGATGGCGGCGAGGTAGGGGTGAGCAAAGGATAAGGAAATGGCCTCGCTGGCTTTATGGCTAAGCGTGTGGAGCAAGCGAGGCTACGGCATGGGTATCAGACTTGGTGAGGCTCGGCGGTTCGCGGCCGCATGGCACGCGGGTTCTGCGCGTGCACGTGGCGTGGCACAGCGTGGGCAGAGATAGGAAGGAGAGGAGAGAGGACGATGGCGTGGTAGCTCGGGCCTGGGCGGAGAACTCCACAGCGCGACGGTGGTGACAACGCGACTAAACGGCGGTGACATGTGCACTGTAGCTATGCTAGACTTCAATTCCATTTAATTTAGCTTGGCTGATTGTGAACTGCTTTACAGGGTTTTGGACGATTAGAAAATTCTTGGAAAATGTTGTGTATATAGTTTAGTGAATATGGTTTCAAATGCCCTTGGTTTCAATCATTTTTCTGTTGTGGTTTTCAAATGAAAATTCTTGGAATTTTGCTATTTTTGAGCTTTATTTGAATCTTTAGAGCATTTTTTATTTTGTGTAAAAATGGTGAAAAAAATCATATTTATTCACCTTATGTGCTCTAGTATTTTAAAAAATTATTTTCCTGGTTGTATTATTTGGAATTTGCGATTTCCTTTTTAAGTGCTCAAATTTGGAGAAAAAGGATTTAATTGAAGCAATTAAATCTTAATTCAAATGAATTCGGTAGAAACTCCAATAATACATTTAAAAGCCATGCCATTTCACTTTATTTTATTTAAAAATTATTGGGGTGTTACATTCTTTATCTTTTCATACCATTCTCATGATTTTGATCATATAGTAGTCTAGTAGATTTACTATCTTTATTCACTACCACAGTTTAAGAATTTTCCATTGATTTGCTGCAAGTTGTCCACGTATTTATTTGAAGAATTGAATGTAGAATATCTATGTTTTGCACTACAATTGAGTTCTGCTTACTGTTGTGATTAATTCCCTAGTCTCCCACTGGTTATTGTGATGATGACCTTGACTCCCCTGTTTTTGCTATTTTTACAATGAAATCTTGTTTTTTTTGGTCAATTTTCTTTCTTCAGCTTATTATCAATCATTAATTTGACATGTATCTCATTCTTTCTCCAGCTCTCAATGAAGCAATAACTGCTGAGGTCCAGCGTCTCAGACTGATTGCTGGTGAGAACACTGGGTCCCGTAGGCCAAACGGAGAGATGATCATCGAAATGATGCAACTGGAGCAGCTGCAACCATCACAGCCCCACTAAGCTCCGCAGCCACAGTGGAATCTTGAAAATGATATCATACAGGAGATTTGGAGAGCGAATTTCATGTGAAAAATTCTAGGACGAGTATCACGTGTCCTAAATTATTAACACTTTCCTTTTGTTCTGGAGTAACAATAACGGTGGAATAATTCACTTTTGGTGTTTTGTGCCCGAAAGTTTTTTTTGCTAAATTTTGCTTAATACTCGGGTGGAGTTCTTATTGTGCACAGAGCATGTCTTGGTGATTTTGTGCTACAATGTCAATAATTTTCTGGGGTACATTTGCGCTTTGCTTTCAAAGGGATAATTTGATGGCAACGTACGTGTGTACAACATATTCTGCCTAGTGCGATTCCTGTTGCATGGTTTAGTGTCCATAACTTATAATAGCCTTATGTTTTCCGTCAGCCAATTTTAAGATGCATAATGGTATTTGTTGACAATACAAATGGTTGCATGGTTTGGTGTACATTTCAGTGAGCAAGCAAAATAAAATAGGATCACATGCTATTTCCAACTGAATGCATTCGATCGTAACCTGGGTGATAGTTGGACTTGTAAATGTAACACCCTGGCACCCCATGTACCCTAATTTCACTTCATATTTTTTCACTAACTTCTACTTATTTTAAATATAAATTTCAGTAACAAAATTACATGCATATCTCTTAACTGCTCAACATCAAATAAGCAGTAATATTGAGTTGTGGCTTGAGTTGAGGCTTTTTACGTTACTTCATATGTGTTGCATGATGAATGTTTTGACTAACATGAATCATGTGTATGCAACTTGTACTTGAAAATACTTGAAAATAGTTGGTTGTCCCACTACTGCAGATCTGACTATCAGTACTAGTGTATCAGTTACTATCGGATGCCAAATGGTTTAAACCAAGAGCTGAGCTTCCAAATGATGCAACCGGAGCAACTTAAAATATAATATCAATCATCACAGCGGTATAGCAGGCTCAGCAACCACAGTGGAACCTTGAGATGATATCACATAGGAGATTTTGAGAGGAAATTACATGTAACAAATTCAGGTAGGAACATACATCTCTTGGACAAGGAAAATTTCCCTTTTGTTGTAGGAAAATGTCGGCGGAATAATTCACCTTTTGTATTTTGTATCCGCTTTTTTTTTTTTGTTAAGTGTTGCTTAATACTTGGGTGGAGCTTGTAATATACATACTGCATGTATTATAACCTTTGTGCTGCAATGTCAAAAATCAAAATTATTATTTTATTGGTACATTTGCGCTTTGCTTTTAAAAGGGATATTTTGAGGGCAATTTGCACAACACATTCTATACGGTGCAATTCATTCATGGTGCCCTCGAGAGGATGTTTCAATCCGTACTAGAGTTTATATTTGTCTCCGTCCTAGCCCCTAACTACGATTTTTGTGGAGCGGTACCGCAACTTTTTGAATGTACTTATCAATACAAAAGATTGAATGATGATTTCGTGTCCCTTGCACTACCTGAACCCAGTATCCGAACACTCCATTGGATGTAAATACAAATGCAAAGTACATTATACTGCACAATCCCGTGCACCTTTCCTCCTCCACGATGGATTTGGCGGAGGCAGCTGACGATGTTAGATGGCGCATCAGCTGTGGTGGTTGGGATTTGGCTGCACAATCGCCGGCAAGCTAGAATCCTACGGCACAACAGCAAGTGATGTCGGATCAGGCGACAGAGGCCTGAGCACTCAGACTCAATAGAGGTGCGATGGCGCATCCTGACGACCGCAGGCGGTGTAAGACTATCTCCAGCAATTTTCTTTCATTCCATTCCCTTCCCTATTTCTTTCCCCATACTCATTCCCTTTATTTCCTACTATCTCCAGCAGCATCACCTTAAGGGATTTGTGAAGGGATTGCAGAGAGAATCCCTTTCTAAAGAGATTCACTGTTTGAATCCCTTCCGAAGGGAATCGTGAAGGGAATCCGTTGTAGCACTTGGGATCTGTTCGCGAAGGGATTTGGAGGGGAAGGGAAGCTGCTGGAGATAGTCTAAGGAGCACGCAGAGGCGTAGACATAGGATTGCTTGTCTCCAGCCCTGTTGGCGTCGATGACCAGATCTAGCCTTGTAGTCACCCATCATTCTAGATCTGACCATTGAATCTTGGCCTCATCACGTTCACCATCGGCGGCCGCATGTATATTCCCCTTGTCATCAACTGTGTCACGCATCTGAAATGTCGGAACTCTCCCTTTTTGGCGTGGAATACCAAGAGAGATTACCATGTGCATACAGTACAAGTCAGTGGATAGTACGCATAGGTACAATATTGTCATCACAACCATTCAAGTTTATAGTGCATAAATAGAAATTTAGTCTTACAACACTTCAGCCCGGTGACGTCAAACCCTTGTTATGGTAGAAACAAACAATCACATGAAACATAATAATTCTTTTTGAGCTCAATAAACAACAATCGTTTCTCTCCAAAGCCAGGCATACACCATTGCACCGGTATACATTTACCCACAAGTCCATGTGGAAGCCTCTTACAAGCAAACTCGACAGGACTTGCTGCTTGTGCTACTTCAGCCTTCCAATCTGCAAAGCCAATTTAAATAACTTAATAGGTTTAGGATGTCCCATACTAGCCCTTATGGTTGTACTAAATTTCTTGTATTTAACGAACAGTGCGTTCGGTCCTTAATCTAACCCGGGTGGAAACCCCCCTATACTACGTGCAAGTTAAAGCTTGCACACCCGGCTATTGCCATAATCCGCCTGTGTCAAATCATAGTTTTATTTTTATTTTTACCAAAATATCAATATCCTTTACTATCATATCTAACCTTTTTAAACTACATGACAACACATGTCTCTTCACAAATGTGTTCAAATTTCAGTATTTATCACGAACAATATAACCATTTGTTCGAGATCCCATTTCTAGAGCATACTAAGCATCTGCAATTAATAATCGTGTATGCCCAGTTGACATTGTTTTATGTTTAGGTTTTCAATGTTCTCATGCAAACAATTATTTAAGGAAACATATGCCCAGTTGACATTGTTTAGGTTTCCCCATACTCATTCCCTTTATTTCCTACTATCTCCAGCAGCATCCCCTTAAGGGATTTGTGAAGGGATTACAGAGAGAATCCCTTTCTAAAGAGATTCACTGTTTGAATCCCTTCCGAAGGGAATCGTGAAGGGAATCCGTTGTAGCACTTGGGATCTGTTCGCGAAGGGATTTGGAGGGGAAGGGAAGCTGCTGGAGATAGTCTAAGGAGCACGCAGAGGCGTAGACATAGGATTGCTTGTCTCTAGCCCTGTTGGCGTCGATGACCAGATCTAGCCTTGTAGTCGCCCATCATTCTAGATCTGACCATTGAATCTTGGCCTCATCACGTTCACCATCGGTGGCCGCAAGTATATTCCCCTTGTCATCAACTGTGTCACGCATCTGAAATGTCGGAACTCTCCCTTTTTGGCGTGGAATACCAAGAGAGATTACCATGTGCATACAGTACAAGTCAGTGGCTAGTACGCATAGGTACAATATTGTCATCACAACCATTCAAGTTTATAGTGCATAAATAGAAATTTAGTCTTACAACACTTCAGCCCAGTGACGTCAAACCCTTGTTATGGTAGAAACAAACAATCACATGAAACATAATAATTCTTTTTGAGCTCAATAAACAACAATCGTTTCTCTCCAAAGCCAGGCATACACCATTGCACCGGTATACATTTACCCACATGTCCATGTGGAAGCCTCTTACAAGCAAACTCGACAGGACTTGCTGCTTGTGCTACTTCAGCCTTCCAATCTGCAAAGCCAATTTAAATAACTTAATAGGTTTAGGATGTCCCATACTAGCCCTTATGGTTGTACTAAATTTCTTGTATTTAACGAACAGTGCGTTCGGTCCTTAATCTAACCCGGGTGGAAACCCCCCTATACTACGTGCAAGTTAAAGCTTGCACACCCGGCTATTGCCATAATCCGCCTGTGTCAAATCATAGTTTTATTTTTATTTTTACCAAAATATCAATATCCTTTACTATCATATCTAACCTTTTTAAACTACATGACAACACATGTCTCTTCACAAATGTGTTCAAATTTTAGTATTTATCACGAACAATATAACCATTTGTTCGAGATCCCATTTCTAGAGCATACTAAGCATCTGCAATTAATAATCGTGTATGCCCAGTTGACATTGTTTTATGTTTAGGTTTTCAATGTTCTCATGCAAACAATTATTTAAGGAAACATATGCCCAGTTGACATTGTTTAGGTTTCCCCATACTCATTCCCTTTATTTCCTACTATCTCCAGCAGCATCCCCTTAAGGGATTTGTGAAGGGATTGCAGAGAGAATCCCTTTCTAAAGAGATTCACTGTTTGAATCCCTTCCGAAGGGAATCGTGAAGGGAATCCGTTGTAGCACTTGGGATCTGTTCGCGAAGGGATTTGGAGGGGAAGGGAAGCTGCTGGAGATAGTCTAAGGAGCACGCAGAGGCGTAGACATAGGATTGCTTGTCTCCAGCCCTGTTGGCGTCGATGACCAGATCTAGCCTTGTAGTCGCCCATCATTCTAGATCTGACCATTGAATCTTGGCCTCATCACGTTCACCATCGGTGGCCGCATGTATATTCCCCTTGTCATCAACTGTGTCACGCATCTGAAATGTCGGAACTCTCCCTTTTTGGCGTGGAATACCAAGAGAGATTACCATGTGCATACAGTACAAGTCAGTGGCTAGTACGCATAGGTACAATATTGTCATCACAACCATTCAAGTTTATAGTGCATAAATAGAAATTTAGTCTTACAACACTTCAGCCCGGTGACGTCAAACCCTTGTTATGGTAGAAACAAACAATCACATGAAACATAATAATTCTTTTTGAGCTCAATAAACAACAATCGTTTCTCTCCAAAGCCAGGCATACACCATTGCACCGGTATACATTTACCCACAAGTCCATGTGGAAGCCTCTTACAAGCAAACTCGACAGGACTTGCTGCTTGTGCTACTTCAGCCTTCCAATCTGCAAAGCCAATTTAAATAACTTAATAGGTTTAGGATGTCCCATACTAGCCCTTATGGTTGTACTAAATTTCTTGTATTTAACGAACAGTGCGTTCGGTCCTTAATCTAACCCGGGTGGAAACCCCCCTATACTACGTGCAAGTTAAAGCTTGCACACCCGGCTATTGCCATAATCCGCCTGTGTCAAATCATAGTTTTATTTTTATTTTTACCAAAATATCAATATCCTTTACTATCATATCTAACCTTTTTAAACTACATGACAACACATGTCTCTTCACAAATGTGTTCAAATTTCAGTATTTATCACGAACAATATAACCATTTGTTCGAGATCCCATTTCTAGAGCATACTAAGCATCTGCAATTAATAATCGTGTATGCCCAGTTGACATTGTTTTATGTTTAGGTTTTCAATGTTCTCATGCAAACAATTATTTAAGGAAACATATGGCTAGTTTATTAAACATAGCGCATGCATAATAGTTTTGATAAAACAAAGTAAACTAATTGAAATAGCAAGGTCAATATGGTCAAAGGAGGGTGCTTGCCTTGCTCAGTGACTTCCTGGGTGGAGTCGAGGTCGTCGGCGACAGTATCCAAAACGTTGAGGTCTACACGCCGTTTATTAAGAAGCAAAGCAAATAACCAAATTCAATAAAACAAAGGAAACAAACAAACATGTGGCAAAAAGAAGTCAAATATAATCACAAATAGAATCATTCATGACAACAAGCGCGAGTATGTGTAGATGGGCGCGGTTTAGGGTTTGGGTCCAACTACTAGCGTAGAGCACAAAATCACGATTTACGAAAATTACAATTTTACTTTATGAATTCAAAAGGTCAAAATTGTACATATAATTATATTTATTTTCAGATTCAAGAAGTTAAGATTATTTGGATTTATGAAATTAGGTCAAGGTTAAATAGGTAGTACGATCGATCGAATACCTAAATGAACTAGTAATCATAATTATGTAGTTAACTAAAGTACAAAAGGTGACATATTGAGCTCCTGTTAGATAGCCTAAAATTATGATATTTCAAAAGTATTGCTACTAGATTTCAAATTAAATGATCCTTACTAACATTAATCATGCATGAATATCTAGGTCTTAAACTAAACATGAAATGATACTATCCTAATTTGTGATTGAGGAAGTCTATACCAAAATTCTTTGCACAAACAGAGAGAGTACCAATTTAAGAAATCACAGAAGCTAGTTTCACTATTTTTGAAATTTATTTGCATTAGTTATGAATAATTCAAATTTGAACACATGGTAACTAATCTATTTAAACATTTGATACAAACTAAGTTTAAAATTAAATGTTTTGCATAATTGGAAACCTAATGACCTTAGGAACACGTTAAAATTGGTTTCATCAAATTCACAGGTCATTTGCAAAAAATTTACATTAGGCATAAATTCGGCCTACGGTTTAAATTTGAAATTAAAACACTATTCTGTGAGTAAATTTGAAATGTCTTTCTATATTCAGAAACTACATGATTTAACAAAAATTTATAAAATGGTTTGACCTAATTTGGAGTTATATAGCAAAAGTTATAAGCATTCTAATCAGCTTAGTTTGGAAAATTCAATGAAATTGGGAAAATACGTTTTCGTCCAGTGAAAGCGTATTTCTGGTTTCATCTCGATTCGGTTCAGGTGTGAGGCACCGACGTGCCGGCCCACCAACCAGTGGTTCAGCCACGGTGCTACAGGCACTGACGTCCTGACACCTCAGTTAGAAAGAGAGGTCGGCGAGTTGCGGCGGCGCTACAGCTAGAAATAGTTGTTGGGGAGCATCAGTGGGCTAAGGTGAGTCCAATCCAGTACCAGGATTCGGTGGAAAGTTGGCGGAGGAGGCTGACACAGTGCGCCGGAGCCGAGGAAGAAGAAGGCCGGTGCGGCGGTGCTCCGGTGGACTCCACTGCAATTCGTAGTGGGGAAAAGACTCAGGAGGCCAAGGCGATGCTTCGGCTAAGAGGAATTGAAGAATAAAACAATGAAGGAGGACTATCGCGATCTCCCATCCTTCCTGGCTTACCTCGAGTTTGGGAGCTCCCGGAGGGGCTCGCCTCCCACTGCTAGTTGATGAGGAAGTGGGCACGAGTGAGGGGTCAAGAGCAGGCTCGGCGCGCTTAAGTAATGGAGAAGGGCTTGAACTAGGCGAACACCCGTGAGGCTGAATTTGGCGACAACAGGAAATGACACCAGCAGTAGGGCTTTTCGATGGGATAAGCGGCACGCGAGCGGCTATCGGCGAGGTTCACACGCAAGCGAGAGTTGACGGCTCAGCTGGCTGAAGTCGGGGCAGCGTCGGGCAGAGCCATGGTAGAGGAGTAACGAGACGTGGCGTCGGTCATCTGCGTGGGCAGGCGCGAGCGGAAACTGGCTACCGTGGTTGAGGAAAAGAAGGTTGTTGAACTACCATAAAAATTTCAGGCATAAATACCAAGCTAATAATTTTGGAAAAATCTGTTAGTGCCTCTATCAGGAATGAGCCTTTTCTGAAAATGATTTTTATGTGGCCACAAAATAAGTCCAATACTTTTGATATTTTTACTACTGTATCCCACGATCATTTATAATCTAAAATAAAAATTTGGGAGCAATAACACTTATATTTTTTTTACAAAATTTTGACATTGCTCTAGGTCTAAAACTCAATTTGCTGTTTTTGATTTTCTAAAGCAAATAAATCAATTCAAAACTTAATAAAAATTTTCATAGATGTTATACAGGGGATTTGGGACTTAGCCATATTTTCTTCAAATTTTATATTCACAAATTTTAAGTTTTCGAAGTGAAAAATCTTCGTTCTAGGCCAATTGAGAGAAAAACAATGCAAATTCAAATTCCAAATGAATCCACGAAATGATTGAAATTCCAATTAAGGCCAGAATTCATAATTCACATTTTTAGTTCCAATTCTTTTAATTATAGGATGTTACAAACCTACAAGAAAATTTCGTCCATGAGATTTGGCAGGTTCCAGTAAGAGGGAAGGGAATTGCACTCTAAGTTGATCCTCTCATTCCCATGTGGCTTCATCTTCATTATGGTTGCTCCATTGAACTTTCAACATTTTGATTGAACGATTCCGGGTGTGATTTTCTGCTTCCTCCAGAATTCAAATAGGATGTTCTCGATATGAGAGATCGGGTTGAAGATCGATTTCTTCTAACTGAGTGTGTTCGGTTGGAACCCAAAGACACTTTTTGAGTTCGGACACAGGAAAGACATCATGGACACTAGATAGTTGTGGTGGCAACTCCAACTTGTATGCCATCTCGCCTTTCTTCTCGAGGATGCAGTACGGGCCGATATACCGAGGTGCCAATTTTCCTCAAATTTGGAATCGATGAATACCACAAAGCGAAGAGACTTTAAGATAGACATGATCACCAACTTCGAAGCTTAGCTCATGTCGACGATGGTTAGCGTAGCTCTTTTGACATGATTGAGCCTGTTTCAATCGGCCTCTTATCACATTGACATGCCCTTGAGCTTCCCAGATGAGGTATGGGCCAAAGAATTTTCCTTCACCTACTTCGGATCAAAAGAGCGGAGTTTGACACTATCTTCCATAGAGTGCTTCGAACGGGAACATTTGAAGGCTTGATTGAAAACTATTGTTGTAGGAGAATTCCGCAAATGGTAAGCACTTCTCCCAATTATTGGTGCTATAAGATAACACACAAGCCCTTAACATGTCTTCCAAGATTTGGTTCATCCTCTCAGTTTGCCTATCCGTTTGAGGGTGGTAGGCCGTACTAAAGTTTAGTTTAGTACCCAAGAGCTTATGTAAGCTTTCCCAAAGCCGAGAGGTGAATTGGGAACCTCGATCAGAAACTATAGTCTTGGGTACACCATGTAAATGAACAATGTTACTCAAATAGAGCTCGGCAAGTTCATGTCCACAACTAGTGGTCTTGACTGGAATGAAGTGTGCCACTTTGGTAAGCCGATCGATGATAACCCATATGGAGTCATTCCCTCTTCGAGTTTTGGGCAACCCAGTGATGAAATATGTCGGGACTCGAATATGCAAATCCGGACCCTCTGTGTATTCAGCACTAGTTTAGGATCACGCTAGTGCACATAGTCTCAACATCGGTAAATACCACAATCATACTCAATGAAATCGTAAAGTACTTTATTGAAAAGAGAATATAACTGCTTGCTCGACCTTATGGTCAAGTTACAAAAGTACGCCTCGCAGGGCTTAAGTCTTACTCAAATAAACTTGCAGCGAAAAATAAAAAAACGCGTGGCACCAACCAATATGCCACAGGCAACTGACTAGACTCTCCCCATAGTTCTTCGGCTCTTCCTGGAACTTCTCCTCCAAAGCTGGCATTGATTCTTCTTCAACTGATGTTTGTGTGGTGGCAAGGGTGAGTACTTAAAGCACTCAGCAAGTTATGCACAGAATGCAGTCTAATACTCTACATGCATGGCTTATTACAAACGATAGGCTATGATGATTCATTTGCGGTAAAGCACATTCACAATATCGATAATAGATTGAAAGCAGTAAAACAGTAATAACTTTCATAAACAATTTCACAAGTAAAGCGTTTATCATCCTAAAGCAAATTCATCATTTCCAATACCAAGTATCCATAAACTAAGTTCATTTCATAAAGTCTAACCCTTGACTGTAATCACCGAGCAATGTCCAATACCGTGGACTCGGCTATTCGAATAGGTTTTACACTCTTCAGAGGCTATACACTTTACCTATAAGATACAATCAAACACCACCAAGGCGAGTGACCGTAACAAAGCCTTTCCAAAGTTACTTCTAGACCCGGTACTGCCCGCTAAGGTTTCAACACTGATTGAGTTCAGAGGGGGGGCCCTGAGAGTGGTAACCAATCCCATCAGTATAAGATACAATCTGAAGCTACACATAAACTCGGCCTCACACCACCACGACAGTACCGAAGACTAGACATCACAGTTTACTCAGCTAGGTCTATCCCATTCTAGACTTGTGGCTGTAGGAAGGACTCAATTCAAATTCTTGCAAGGTTAAGTCCTTAGGGTGACCGAAGCAAGACTACCCAAGGATTCACAAGTAACCGCAAGCAATAAAACCAAATGCGACATCCCAAGTGCCACACCTGGCCCACCAAAACAATCTTGCCACTTGCCCCAGTCTAAATCATTTAATCACCCAATTGATTACCATGCACCACGTGCAATCAACATCATCAACAACACATGAAGCAATTTCCAAAATCATGTTCTATCTCTCGTTAAGTCAAGATTAATTTTCGACATTCAAAATTATATCGATAACACGATTGCATGGCTAAACTGGCTATCTACGGTCTAATTAACCCATGTTGGCAAAGTATTAGTGTCCAACTATTATTCCACATCCTAGGGTGACAAATGATTCATGGCATACAATTATTATCGACAAGGTGGCATACTCAATTAGGTCACATAACTATTCCCGGAATTATTCAAAAGCATTTCTAAGTAAACTAGCATGCAATAATTTAAATAAATATAGTTTTGAAAGTGGGATCAACATGGTCAAAACATAACTTGCCTTCAAAATGTATTGGTTCCTGGTCTTGAACTTGCTCCTGGATCAAAACCTCTCCTTCGAAGCCTTCGGGCAGTTCAACGTCTACGCATATCGGATATATAAACACCAAATAAATAAAAACAGAGAAAAACTCATATAAAAAATTAAATAAAATTCACCATTAAATAGAACTCAATTTTATAAAAATATAGAAATTGGAATCACCTTAATCGGAGTTAAAACGCAAAAGTTATAGCCGTTTGAAGTTTGAAAAATCAATTAAAAGAATAGATCGAATTAATTCATTTATTTTCTATTGAAAAATCCGAAATATGACGTTACCTGACGTCAGCGTGGGTTTTAGATTTTGGTCGAATTATTTTTCTAAAGAAAAATTGAATTATTGCGTCATGCTTGCGTCATCCGGTCACAGCCCCGGTCCATGCGCACGTTCGGGTCCACGGTGGACTCGGTCCATGGGCGCATGACCCGCTGACATGTGGGCCCCACTCGGGTGACGTTAGCACCGCTCGCCCGAACGGACTGACATGTGGGCCCCACTCAGGTGACGTTAGCACCGCTCGCCCGAACGGGCTGACACGTTGGCCCCACCGTGATGTCATCATGACGTCACCGATGATGTCATCACCCGGTGCACCTAGCCACTGACATGCGGGCCCATTGTTGACGTCACGCGTGACGTCAGCGACGACCGAGCGATAGCCACACTGACCGTGCCGGTTCGGCTTCCGCATACATGGCACGATCTGGGCTGTCGATTTGAAATCCGATGGTCGAGATTGGATCTGGACCCCGCACGTTGTGATCAACACGGTTGATCTGGACCGTTCGATTTAGATCGGACGGCTGAGATCCGATCAATTTTACCGCATCACTAGGGGTGACGTGGCATGATGCGGCTGCTGATGCGTGGATGCATCTGGACTGCACGATCTTGATCGGATGGCCAAGATTACATCTAGCGCTACATTGCGAGTTGACTCTAACTGTACGATCTAGATCTAACGGCTGAGATCTAATCTAGCAAGGTGCGGTTAAGGGGCTACGTGGCCCAATCTGGTGCGTTGGATCTAGATCTAACGGTTGCAATTAGATCTAAATGGTAACACTGGATCTAACCCTAACCGTACGATCTAGATCTAACGGCTAAAACATATCCAAATCATAATACGGGATTTCGCTCGGGGGTGACGTGGATGAACCTGGGCAGTCGGATCTTGATCGGACGGCTGTGAGAGCTCGCGGGGTCGGCGATGTCACGGCAGAGCAGAGGTGGCCGGAGACGAGGACGATGGCCCATTGCATCGAGCAAGTGCACAACACACCTAACACACAAGCAACCAAAACTCCTAATTCAAGCGGTCTACACGTCGCTAAACTAAAAGGGAATGCTATTCTCCAATGCAAAAGAGCACTATTAACTCATCCTATATGGGAGGCCTCTCGAACATCCTCTCGGCGACTTGATCCTTCCAGCAGCTCCTTCCCTGGTCTTCAAAAGTCTGCAGCATCCCTTTCTTGCTTTGCATCTTCACGGAAGGCTCGAGGCTTGAGAAGTTTTATGAGATGAGGTCGAATTAAACTTGATAAAATAACATGTCAGCAAAGGAAAGAAACAAGAACCTAAGAATAAGATGAGAGGAGACAACTATACAATACCAATTCGTTGGTTTGATTTAGAAAATAATTTTGAAGTTCTTTCCAAGAAGACCATGCTAACTAGGGTTGCGTCCTATAGTCGAGATGGCTCTGATACCAACTTTGTCGGGACCCGGATTTGCAAATCCGAAACCCTCTGTGTATACTGCACTAGTCCAAGATCATGCTAGTGCACACAGTGGCAACAAAATTGACATATCATTCCATTCATCGAATTAACTAAGAAAGTAGCAAATAGTAACAACGGACCTTTTGGTCAAGTTTACATAACTGTGCCTTAAGGGCTTAAGAAACAAATAAAACTCTTGCAGCGGAAACAAAATAACTTGGGCCATACGACATGCCACATGCAATCGTCTGGGGAGCGCCATCCTAGTTCACGTAGTCTTCATAATACTCCTCGTAGAATTATGTATTTCCCTGTTCTTCTTCAGCAATTGATCAACAAAGGCATAAAGCCATGAGTACAAAAGTACTCAGCAAGCCGTAGAGAATGATGCAAATAATGTACGTCTTGACAAAGAATAGTCATATGGTTATTTTGCAGAAAGCAATAACTTGATCATAAATACAATAAATAGATTCAAAGCATATTTGACAAAGATAATAATAACCAGTAATCAATGGTAAACAACGACACAAGGTTGGTGAGGCATCACCCGTCACCAACTAGATCACCATCAACCATTGAACTCAACAGCATTAATAATTTGACATCAAAAACAATAGTGAACTCCCCATTCACTTCCAACAATACCATCCTTACACATTTTCTGAAATCACTATACCCCGTGTGAAATCCCTAGGCACATCCATAGCTGCGGACACGGATATTCAAATAGTTTATCATACACTCTGCAGAGGTTGTACAGCTTTACCCACAAGATATGATCATCTCTTTAGTGCCATACGTAATTAACACACTTCCTTTGGTGTGCGGCAGAGAGATCACGACAAGGCCTTTATAATGCTATGTTCAAACCCAGTACTGCTCGCTAAGGTTTCACCCCTCAGGGCCCCCTCTTGCGCCTTGTGAGTCTACCCGTCTATCCCGGAACCCACACAACCACAACAATACTCAAATTTTGTCATTGCAAATTAATCAGCCAGGTCTGTCACTAGACATGTGGTTGTACGGTTAGGCCCAGTTCAATGATGCACAAGCTTAAGTCCTTAAGTATACTCAGGCAAGACAACCACATCCCAAATGTGCTAACAGCACCCCCTTTACTGCACGATCACTTGCCCGAGTGAAAACAACTTTGTATAACCAATACCAATGGCACACCCCACCATGGTACAACAAATTTTACAACAGTGGCTACCTGCCACGATTCCAAATCTCAATAAGTCAATAATATCAATTTATCATGCGACATGAATCCCATCGTACAACTAAGCATGTCTAAGCATAGTTACGCTAAACCAATGTTGGTACTAAAATATGTCCAACTATTAACCAACCTAGGGCAACAATGGATACATGGCATTTCAATTACTCAAGGTGTCACAATGGCAATCTGATGTTTAACTACTCCCATTAAATAATAGTTGTAAACAAATAGCATGCAATTATATGAAACAAAAATACTTTTACAAACATCGATCCAACATGGTCAAGGACTACGACTTGCCTTGTTGATCAACTGCAATTGCTGCCTATTGATCACCGAATCATGCGCTCGCTCCCTGGGGATCAACGTCTACCGGAAAAGAACGCAAGAAACACAAATAAATAATAAAATAGAGGGTAAATAGTACCAAAAATTAAAATAAATGGCTTTGGAATGTAGATCTCGATTTTACAAATTTTTAGAAAATTGAATGGGCTCAAACGGAGTTTGTATGAGGGAGAACGGGCTTCCGGAAGTTCCCGCGGTAGAGAAAATGAAAAAAAGAGAGAATATTCCGAGAATATTCTTTTTCGGAAATTAATTATAATTTAATCCCGAGAGGCTGACAGGTGGGGCCCGTGCGTCAGTGACTCGGCTCACGATGAACCATGTCCACGGGAAGGCTATGGTCTATGGTGAACTAGACTCACGGAAAAGTGCTAGGGTTGAGGTGGCGAGCGGCTAACCGGGCGCGACGTGGGCGATGACGCAGCGGACACGCGGGCTGGAAGGTCGACGTGGCGGCTGAGTTGGACAACGACGAGGCGGCCACGTCAACTCGGGCTTCAGCAACCAAAATCACGGTGGCACTTTGCTGGCCGCGGAGAAGACAACACGGCAAAGACGACTAGAGGCCGGATCGGGCACTAAACCTTGGGGATCCGGAAGAGGATGACCCGGCGCACTCGAGAGAACACACGGCTGTGACGGAGATGGACCGAAGGAGTAGATCGACGCGGAAGAAGATGGCAGCGGCGGCGAGGAACTCCGGTGAGCTCGTTTGGAGAAACGATGAGGTCTCGGGCTACGCGAGGCGGTGCACTGGAGGCGGTGCGAGGTGAGGAACCAGAGTATGGTGTCAGATGCAGCTTTTAAAGCCTTGAGGATGCGGTGCGGACGCGGAAGCCGAGGGCGGCTCGGGCGCAGCGGCAGCTAGGGTTTGGGGATGGGTCGCAGCGGCAGCTGGGCCGAAGCAGGCTGCGTGCGGGCTGGAGCGATAGGGACGCTTTGATATTGGTGCTGTCCCAGCCTCCCAGGGATAAGATCAATAGAGAATTCCATATAATGGTCCGGTGGCATCCCCGGCAATTCATCTAGGAACACATCAGAGTAGTCACACACCACAGGCACTTGATCAAGTCCTGTGACTATGATAGAATGAAGGCGTGGTTCCCGGACATAAGCACCATGAATGGAGGAAAATTCTACTTGAATTCCATTGGTATTGACAAGAGAGATGGATTGGTTGGCACAATCAATGTGCCCCTTGTGCTTGGACAACCAACCCATACCAAGAATAATATCTAAGCCCGAGGTATCTATCATTATGAGGTCAGCATAAAAATTTATTCCCATTCCATGTTGGTTGGCGAATTTCTTAGATATGAAATAATGAGATGCTCCATAATTGAATAAAACCATGGTAAGAATTGAATGCAGAAGAAACATATCCAATACCACATCAGTTGCGTCATGCGCCACTTCAGCGGTCACATGATGAAGATGACCATGACCATTGCCCTGAGCTGGGGCTGGCCAAGGAGCTTGTGGCTTCATAGGTCCTTGGGGATGATGTTGACGGCGCTGATGATTTCCTTGAGGTCAAGGTCAAGGCAGTGCTAGGTTCTTCTTGGGACAAACATTAGAATAATGTCCACGTTCACCACAGTGGTAACAGATGACATTAGCCATTTTGTTCTGAATACCAGATGGCTGCCTGGCTAGGTAGGGTGGCCTAGCTGGTGGTAGCTGAGGGCGAGGAGCTTTCCCTTGAGGCTGTGGTGGCTGAGGAACAGGCCGATGGTTGGCAGAAGGTTGCCTTGTTTGTAGCCTGGATGAGTTGGCACCTGCTGATTTTTGTGCCAACCATTTACGCTTGCGGCTCTGATGCACAGCACAGGTACTATACTCAATCCGAGCAGCCTTGTCCACTAGGGACTTGAGGTCAAAGATGTCATGAGCAGCAAGTGTCCACTTGATTTCTTCATTTAAGCGCTCCCGAAAGTGCTCAATTTTCCTAGTCTCATCAGACACCTCTGTAGTAGCATAGCGGGACAAGTAGTTTGAGAGGAGCCGCCCAGACCGTCCTCGGGTTATTTGAAGACTCGGTCAACCCCCATTGGATTTGGAGGCTAACAACGGACCGCCGAGGGCACTCGCAGTGTTAGCACCCAAGCCCAACTGAGACGACAGTGAGACTCTTCGAATAACTCGACAACAATCCCGGTATTCCCCCGGTATGCGACCCGAAACACTCCCAGGATCCCCGCATACCGGTTTACAACCTTGTATCACATCAATTTGCATAAAGGGGGCAACGAACTAGAAAACCCCACAACCAGACACGCAACGCGGAAGCAAAACTAACCAAACAACCCCGGCACGAAGACAAAACCCCACGACCACAACCCACAACAACAACAGCAAGGCACGAAGGCTGGCAAAGACAGGAGTAGAACATAATTATAAGGTGGGCAACGACATACAACAGAAGTCAACTACAAAAGAAACCAAGTACTCCATGCAAAGAGACATCGTTTAAACTAACTATACAACAAAAGAGTACACCTCTATTAGACTAAACCCAAAAGTGAATCATTTTCGGAAGTGTTCTGCCTCTGAACACTCACGGGCGTGCATGACGGCGGTAGCCTCTACTCGGCACTCCGCCCAGTCACCGAGAGGCAGTACGGACAGAACTCACATCCGTCCTGATCCTCACCTGAAAACCACAACAGCAGAAGCATGAGTACAAAGGTATTCGCAAGACTTACCCGTGGTCCATATATGACCGACTCGAAAGGAGTATGCATTTGGAAGTAGCAAGGAAATCAGCTGAAGTTCAAAAAGTGCAGAAAGCTTAACTTTGTTGATTATTTAGTATCGCTATTCAATTCACAATTTAAAGCAGTTGTAACAGCACCTACTTCTAGAGTGGAGTTCAACATTCAACATTAACAGAGCAAGCGATCTCATGACATTTTCGAGCTCAAGCCCAAAGGCGAACTTGAGTTCAAGTTGTTACTACGTGAAGTGTCAGATAACCAAGCGTGCTCATATCCGAGAGCGCGGCAATTCGAATCGCTTAATTAACCCTGCAGGGAAACATTGACCGCACGACATGTGCCACAAAGACCTCATGTCAACCCTCCTCCCACCCATACCAACCCGTTGGGGACATCTTCATGCGGTCCAAGTACCTAGCACCCCCTCGAGCGGCCCAAGCCCGGCTTGGCCCTCGAGGGTCGGCCTAAGCCTCGCCCTCAATCACGCCCAACCGCATGAGGGCATGCCCCATCGAGTGGCATGCGATGAAAGAAAAGCTTTACCGTCCCATTCCGGCATGCGATCAACAAAGTGGTGCTCGGTCACAGGCAATCATCGGATCGGTCCTTAACAAACACAGGCGAGACTACCACACTTGGGCCTCCACACCCAAGTGATCCAACTCTCTCGGCCGGTCCCATTTCATATTCCATTTCTACTCATAACCATAACCATTGCCATTGCAACCCAATGTTTGTAAAGTGGAACAATCTCAAGCGATGGAACCATCCATCACTTGGCCCATACCCGACTTCTAAGCAAACTAAGCATGGACACAATATACTTACCCATATACTAGCTCCAAGGAAGGTGTTCATCAAGTATGAAGGAGTGTATGTGCAACAATTAGGATCTAGTACCATTCCCACAATTAAACTCCTAATGCATACTTAAACATCCAATAAGCAGTTCATTCACAAAAATAGAATTACAACTAGGGTTGAATATGCTTAGGTGCTTGCCTGATGCTTCTGCTTGCGTATCAACGACAAGTTGCTCGTCGGCAATCCCCTCAACCACGGTCACGCTAGTCACCGCGGTCTCGTTCTCTACACGGATATAATGCATGAATAAGATGCATGCAATGCAAATGAAATGAAACACAATGCATTCCCCAATGAACAGACCAGGTAAACCCGGACACTCCGGACACGGCGCATTTTGCCCAACTAACACGATGGATCGAAGTGCCGCCAAGCTCTACAACCCCGCGAGAACCCGATCTACCACTTTTCTACATGCGGCCAAGCCGGAGAAGCTCCGAGCTAGCCCAAACCACGGCGGAATGAGGCACATTTGGGTGGCTCATGGCCGAAACCAAATCCGACGCTTAGAATGGCATCATCTACCCCCGATCTCTCACCCTACACCCTACATTGCCAAAACCACCCCAAAATCCAACCACCCACCAAAACCCTAACATTCCCCAAAGTTACCCCAACCCCCAATCTACATACTAAGCCTCAAATCCACCCCCATGGACGCCCTAGAACCCAAGATCCACGGATCAACTCCAAGAAGAGGTCTTACCTTCAAGGAGGATGAAGGAGAAGGAAGGGAAACCGGGTAGAGGGAGGGGAACGCCGGGTTGGGGAGGAGCTTGAGGACACCGGGGTGAGGTAGTCGCTGGGGAGGAGCACGGAAGGACGCTGGGGTGAGGAGCTCGCCTGAGACGAGGTTGGGGTGGAGGAGACGCACGGGAGAGGTGGGGAGCAAGAGGTGGAAGAAGGATGAGTGAGGAGCTAAGAAAACGGAGTTTTTATACCCAACTCACGAAAAGTTCGGATACTCCGGACATCTGACCAGGAGACTCCGGGTTGGGGTCTTCGGTAGAATTAGCCCAGACACTCCGGACAATTAGTCCGGATACTCTGGGTTGAGGTGTTCGGGCGAGCTAATCCAGATACTCCGGACATGTAATCCGGACATTCCGGATGTTTAATCCAGATACTGTAACACCCCAAAATTTTGCTTTTCTTAAATTCATGTGTGATTTGGCACTTTGGTGAATTTTTGGAATTTTCTGGAATTTATTTGGAATTATTTGGAATTTATTTGAATTTATTCCATTTTGAAATAATTAAAGAATTAAACTTTGCAAATAAAAATTTATTGGAAATATTTTATTTGAGTCCAAAATGTTCCAAAATATTTTCCAGAATTTTTCTGGAATTTTTCTGAGTCTTTTGCTATTTTTAATGATTTAATTGAATTTCTGAGAATTTAATTGGATTAATTAAATCAAGTCGGGTCGAGTACTGTTCATCTGACCGGACCCGAGTCCGAGTCAGACTCGAGTCCGACCCGAGCCACGTGACTCGACCAAACCCACTAGGCCGAGCCCTAACCGCGTGACCGTTGGATTCTGATCCAACGGCCACGATTGAGCCACGTCACCGAGCCCGAGTCCGACCGAGCCAGCCAGCTCGCCGAGCCGGACCCGAGTCCAACTCACGCGACCGTTGGATCGAGATCCAATGGCTCACGTTGAGCCACGTCGCCTCTCCGTGCCGCCGTCGGAATCCGTCGCCGCAGCCGTGTCAACCTCGGTCTCCGCGTGATTCACGGAAGCCGAGGCCGCTATTTAATGCGCCGCCGCCGCCATCGGGTAGCCCGCTTTCGTGCGCACCCGTAGCCCTAACCCACGCTGCCGGAGCCGCCGCCGTCACCCCGCTAGAGCTCGTCGTAGTTGATCTAAGGAGCCGCCGCGGTTTTTGCTTCGTCCCGCCGCCGTCCGCCGTCCTCCGCCGCTGTTGACCCCAGATCCGGATCGCCGTGATTTAGGCGCACCGAGGGAGAACTCACCTCGCCGGAGGAGCCCGCAAACGCCGCGTTCGTGTCGTCGTCCCCTCGCCCGGCCAGCTCCGCCGCGCCATCGCTGCCGCCGAAGCTTCCTCCACCGTCCGATCAAGATCCGACGTCCCGAGATCACGCCACGTCATCTCACGGTGAGATCCCGCCCAAAATCCCAGATTCAATCTCGGCCGTTGGATCTAGATCCAACGGTCGAGATCAAACGCGTTCACCCCAAACGCGTGAGTCCAGATTCAATCGGGCCGCTGATTTTCAAATCAACGGCCGGAGATCCGGCCACGCAGTGCGGACGCCGACCGCCGCGATCGGCGCCGTTCACGCAGCTGGCGTGCGTGACGCCGACACGCTGGGCCCGCATGTCGCTGGCCCAAAGAACACCGCACCATGACGCCATGTCGACGCCATGGCGGGCCCGCATGTCGGCCGCCACCCCAGCTGCGCCGCGTGACGCCGCCAAGAATGACGCCACCGCGGTCCCACCTATCAGCACCGTGGGCTGAGCCCCACTGACGTCAGCAATGACGTCACCCGAGTGGTCCCACCTGTCAGTCTCACGTGAGCCGTGGACCGAGTCCACGGTGGACCGAGCCGAACCATGGGCTGAGTCCATGAACCGGCTGACGTCAGCAGACCAATCAGAGGCTGCCACATGTCCTTGCTGACGCAATAATTAATTTCCGAAAAAGAAAATGTTTTATTAATTCGAAATAATGATTTCAGATTTTGTTTCAAACTTCAAACGCTTATAACTTTTGCGTTTCAACTCCGATTTGAGTGATTCAAATTTCTAAATTTGTATAAAATTAAGATCTACCTAATTATGAATTTTATTTAATTTTTGGACTAAAGTTTTCCTCTATAATATTATTTAATTGATTATTTAAACTTTAAATAATTATAACTTTTGCATTTTAACTCCGATTTGAACGATTCCAGTTCCTAAAAATTCATAAAATTATGTTCTCTCTGTTTATGGATTTTATTTGGATGTTGGACACTTTTGGTCTACTGTTTTATTCATTTGTTGCTATTTGCACGCGTTACGAGTAGACGTTGAAGTGCCGGAAGGATTCGAAGGAGAGGTGTTGACTCAGGATCCAACTCAAGACCAAGAACAAGTACTTTTTGAAGGCAAGTTGTGCTTTGACCATGTTGATCCTATTTTGAAACCTATTTTGGTTCAAATTATTGCATGCTAGTTCAATTAGAAAATACTTTATTTAAATATGGGAAATTAGATAAATGCCAAATTGTTGTATGACACCTTGATTAATTAAATATGTGCCATGACCCTTGTCACCCTAGTTGTGGTTTACTAGTTGGACATTATTAAATTGCCAACATGGGAAATTAGATCGTTGTAGTATGTTGCTTAATTAGACCTGCTACGTGCTCATGACATGATTTTGGACAATCAAATGTTAATATTGACCTAATGATATATTGAACCTGTTTTGGAAAGGTATCATGTGACGTTTATGGCACGTGGTGCATGGTAATCAACTGGGGTTTGATAAATAGTTTTCGGCCGGGGCATGTGGCAAGAATGATCAGGTGGGCCAGTTGTGGCACTGGGGATGTTGATTTGGTTCTTCGGGTAGTCTTGCCCTGGTCACCCTAAGGACTTAACCTTGCAAGCCTTTGAACTGAGTCAATCTTGCAACCAAATGTCTGTAATGGGACGGACCTAGTTGATTAAGTTGCTAATAACGTACCTGTGGGACCTCAGGAGGTCAACTACACCCTTTGTGTAAGTTGTACGGGGGAGCGTACCGGGGCTGAGGCCAGGTACCCATCTAACGGTTGATTGGCCTAAACTTCGCCTTAGCTAAGGGAAGGTTAGTGTGCAATAACCGGGGAGGCTCACTTGTATTGTTAGAAGTTTCCGAAAGACTTTGTTACGGGAACTCGCCTTTGTGGTGTTTGACTGTATCTTGTGGGTAAAGTGCATAACCTCTGCAGAGTGTACAATCTATTCGAATAGCCGTGTCCGCGGTATTGGACATCGCTCGGGAATTACAGTCAAGGGTTAGACTTTCATGAAAATATCTTAGACTTGAAAGGTTGGGTTTGGTTTACGAATGACGTTAATGGAAATGTGGATTAGGAATGGAAAAGATGTTTACTAAACCCCTTGAAAGGTTATCTATGCTTTACTTGTTACTACTGCTTTCGAATCTACTTATGATACTTGTTAAATGCTGTTTTCTACAAAAATACCTTGAGCCACTCCCTTGTATTAAGCCATGCATGTAGTATATTAGCTGCATTCTGTGCATGACTTGCTGAGTACCAAGTACTCACCCTTGCCACAATACAACACCAGTTGAAGACGAGACTACACCAGCTTTGGAGGAGGAGCTCCAAGAGGAACCGTCTACTTAGGGAGCGAGCCTAGTCAGTTGCATGTGGTATACTGGATGGCGCCACGAAGTTATCTTATTTTCCGCTGCTACTATTTCTCTCTTAATAAGTTTCGCCTTGCGTGGCGTATATTTGTAACTTGACCATAAGGTCGAGCAACCAGTTTGACTAGTTAATTAAAGTACTTTATTAGTATCGAGTGGTATGATTGTGATATTTACCAATGTTAAGACTGTGTGCACTAGCGCGTTCCTGGACTAGTGCTGAATACACAGAGGGTCCGGATTTGCAAATTCGGGTCCCGACAGATACTCCGGATTTCCCAGGATTTTTGATATTAGGGCCTTGACATAGTTGAAGCTGTAGAGGTACTCCATCACTGTCATATTGCCTTGGAGAAGATCATAGATTTCACGTTTCTTGATCTCCACAACACTTGTCGGGATGTGAGCCCTGCGAAAAGCCTCCTTGAACACGGCCCAAGTAATGACTTGGCCCTCAGGGATCAATGCTTGATGACTTTCCCACCAAGCGACTGTGGCTCCTTGCAACTGGTAAGAGGTGTACAACACCTTCCCTCGATCATCACATTGAACAATAGTCAATTTGCCCTCAACGGAGTGGAGCCAATCATCGGCATCAAGAGGATCCGATGATGCTGAGAAAGTAGGTGATCGAGTCCGCAGAAACTCGCCCAACTTGGATTGAGGTGGAACATCACCGTTACCACCCTTGGTTATAGCTGCGCCAAGGTTGGCAGTGTTCTGCACCATCTGCTGGAGTAAAAAGTTTGTATTTGACGACCTTGCTCAATCATGGCAAGCACTTGTGCCATGGTCGGAGGTCCTGGAAGCTGCTCTCCAAAAATAGTTGGGTGAGGATCCTGGGCAAGTGGTGGATCATTATGCTGCTGAGGTGGAGGATCCCTTGCAGTTGGATGAACGGGGTTGAGCTGAGGTGGTGCAGCAAAGTAGCCTCTTGGAGGCTGTGAGTCGGGGGTACCATCACCCCTCATGAGCTCATTGATAGATCTAGTGTGAAATCATGTGCTGAAAAATTGGCTTAAGAATTGAATTTACAAAATGTGTTTGTGCATGTGTTTGACAAATTGACAAGAAACAGTAGTTCTCTTCATGCGCGGGACCAAATTCTCAAAAATAGTAAGTTTCGCATTTGCGCCGGACTGAATTTCAGAAAAACAGTAAGTTTCTCATCTGCGCCGGACCAAATTTTAGTCTGCCGTGAATGTGCTTTTGAGGCCCGATTTCGCTTTGGCGCTGGACCGGTTTTTGTGATTGCGCCGGACCAAACTGTTAGTCCGCCGTGAATGTGAAATCTAGGGTTTTACGCTGGACCATTTTACATGTATACCGGACAAATTTTTCTTTGGTCCGTCGTGAACGTGGTTTAAATGATTTTTGTGCCGGACTAAATTTTTGAAAAACAGTAAGCTTCTATGTTATGCCGGACCATGCACGCCAGACCAAATTCTTGGTCCGTCGTGAACGCATATTTTAGCGTTGTTTTTGCATGTACGCCGGACCAAATATTTGGTCCATTGTGAACATGTTTTGAACGTTTTTGCGCTGACATAAAACTGAGACATTTTCGTGTACACCAGACCAATTGCTTGGTCTGTCGTGAGTTGCACCGAACCGATGTTTGGTCCGGCGTGAATGGTCTTTTGCTCGATCTGGGTTTTGAGCAATTTTGGAATTGAATTTTGGTTTGAATTTGAGATTATAAAATTCGTGAGAATTTCATGATGGTTGTTTTGAAGTGGACTTTATGCAATGCTCATGTGAGTAGTTGCATGGATTGACTTTGAGTCAAGTCATGGACTTGTGCTCGGATTCGTTTCTTATTTGCTCATGCGCAGGTATTGCTCAAGGACGAACGTGGTCGATGACGGGACCGGAACTAGGTTCATGGAGGAACTGAGATTCGGGACTAGGTTCAGGAGGAACTGAGGTCTTGATAGTCAAGGATGTCATGCGGGACGTTCGGGCTAAGAGAATGGTGCACATGAAGAATGGTTAGTCACGTGAGTATGGCAGATGGGCCATACGTGTGCAGAGTTGTTTGTCACGTGAGTATGGCAGAGTTGCCATACGCGTGCAAGAGTTGTACTCGGCCAGGTTGGGCCAAGAGGAGTTGTGTTGAATACGTACTCTTTCTCGGATTAGGAGTGGGACTCCTTCTAGGATTAGGAGTAGGAATTGTATTCAGGGCTCCTTGTATTTTGCTCCTTTAAATAGGAGGGGTTGTCTCCTGTTGAAGGGCATCAATCAGTTATAGCTTTAGGGTTTGTACTCTTTTGTTTGGAGTACTTTAAACAAAAATAAATAAAGATCAATTCTTCGAGATTCTATGCGTGCTACAGTAATCGCGAACTACAGTGCACGTGTTGCTACAGTGTTCTCTATTTGGTTCTTGTTTGCATGCTTGTTCTGGTTCTAGATTTGTTTTTTTCTTTGAGTTTCATCTTGATTTTATCCATCAAAAACCTTTCTAGGGTATTGAATTAGAGTTCCTCAAAGTTTAGTTGATTAATCTTTTGTCGTTCTTGATTAATCTACAAGTTTTGATTAGATCAGTTTTCGTCAAGTTCTGTCACAGCAAGCTTGCGAGGCTCATAACTTTTGTTCCGTAAGTCCGATCGAGCTGATTCTTTTTGGGTTCGATTCGCATTGGAATTTTGTTTATTTTATCCAAATTTCAGATTGATCTAACAATTGGATCTTCGGGAATTCACATTTTACTGAACATCTATCAATCTGTTTTTGTCGAATACGAGGCAATTATTTGGTTCTGTTTTGGGTGAATTTTTAATAGATCAAAAATTTGGTTTTATCTTCCGCACAATCATTCACCCCCCCTCTGATTGCTATATTCGTACACTTTGATCCTACAAGTGGTATCAGAGCAAGGTTTTTCAAATCCATCTTAACCGGTGATTAGATTAATGGATCGTTATTCGACAAAACCGTGTGTGTTCGATGGTGTTGATTTTCAGTTTTGGAAGGCCGAGATGGATGCGTTCATCCAGGCGCAGGTCTTCGCAATTTGGGAGAAGGTCTACAAACCATACGAAGTCCCTGCAAACGACAAAGTCAATGACACCAATCGCGCACATGTTGAAGCAAACAGCAAGGCGCGCAACTTGATCATCCAAGGCTTGGGACGCAGCGACTTTAACCGTGTGATCCATCTCAAATCCGCATATGAGGTATGGAAATCTCTTTGTGATTACCATGAGGGTTCTAACACTATCAAAGAGGTTCGTCAAGATCTTTACAAAAAGGAATACATGCGATTTGAGATGAAGCCTGGTGAGTCGCTAAATGATTTATTTGCACGCTTTAACAAAATTCTTAGCAATTTGCGTGCTGTTGGAGTTAGCTTTGATGCTGCTTCTAATGCTAGACAATTGCTTGGTGCATTAGACATGTCTATTTGGGAGATGAAAGTGACATCCATTAGAGAATCAACTGTCATAAGTACACTTACTTTAGATGTTCTTTATTCTAAGTTGAAAACTCATGAGTTGGATGTTCTTGCCAGGAAGGGTAATGCTAAATCAATTGCTTTGATATCTAATCCTAACATGTCAAATGCAAATTCCTCTTCTAGCTTTGCTTTGTCCTCCTTATCTTCACTAACCGATGAACAGATTGAAGAATTTTCTGAAGAAGACTTGGCACTACTCTCTTCTCGCTTTAACAAAGCTTTGCAGAATGTGAGAATGAGAATGAGAGGTGGTCCTCCAAGGTGCTTTGAGTGTGGTGATCTCAACCACATGCGTTCAAATTGTCCTAAACTTGCAGGAAAAGCATCAAAGGAGGAGAAGGACAACAGAAAAGAGAAAAAGAAGTTTTCTTCAAGCGATAGAAAGAAGAACTTCATCAACCTTAAGGTTGTCCACCGAGTTCTTTCCGCACTAGAACAAGTCAACTTAAGCGATGTGGATTCAGAAAGCAGCGAGGATGATGCAACTCCAAGCAAGTATGATTTGATGGGGTTGTGTCTCATGGCAAGTAGCAAGGACAGCTTCACCGAGGACGACCACAACAACGACTTCAATGAGGTAGATCCTTCTTATGATGAATTGGCTATTGCTGTTGCTCGTCTTGGAAAATTGCTTGATAAATGTGATAAGAAAATTAAGAAACATGATTTTCTTGTTAAATCATTGAATGCTAAAATTGCTAGACTTAAGACTTTGATTCCTAATGATGATGCTTGCAAATCATGTTATTAATTTACAATGAGCTCACATTGCTTAGGAAAGAACATGCTCTTCTGTTACATCAAAATGAGAAAAATGAGAAACATGTCAAACATGCTAGTTGTTCTACCATTAATTTGCATGATACAACTCCATGTTCTAAATGCTCTATACTAGAATTGAAGTTGAATGATGCAAATGCTAGGGTTTCTCAAGTAACAGATGCTTTGCTTACACATGAGGTTCTTTCATGCTCAACTTGTCGCAAGCAAAAAGGAAAAGTGGATGTTCCTTGCAATAATTGTCTAACTCTTGCTAAGAAAGTTGATTACATGCAAGATTCCTTAGAACGGTTCACTAAAGGAAAGAAAAATTTGAACATGATTCTGGACCAATCTAAGGTTAGCTCAAACAAGAAAGGTTTAGGTTTTGATATTCATGCTTCATTTGAAACTAAACCTCGCACTGTTGTTCATGCTCCTTGCAATGACAAAGTGTTAGATACTTCAGGTGATCTTGTTTTCAGGATTTCACGCTTCGGAAGAGTATTTAAAGCTGATTTTGATGCATCACCTTCTTCTAAGCATAGGTGTCTGTAACACCCCAAAATTTTGCTTTTCTTAAATCTATGTGTGATTTGGCACTTTGGTGAATTTTTGGAATTTTCTGGAATTTATTTGGACTTATTTGGAATTTATATGAATTTATTCCATTTTGAAATAATTAAAGAATTAGACTTTGCAAATAAAATTTTGTTGGAAATATTTTACTTGAGTCCCAAATACCCTAAAATATTTTCCAGAATTTTTCTGGAATTTTTCTGAGTCTTTTGCTATTTTTAATGAATTAAATGAATTTCTGGAAATTATTTTTAATTATTAAATCGCTGGAAATTGAGTTGGGTCAAGTACTATTCATCCGACCGAGTCGGAACCCGAGTCCGACCCGAGCCAGCTGCGCCACTTGACTTGACCCAACCGCGTCTGAACCCCAGATCAGATCCGAACCGTTGGATCAAGATCCAACGGTCAGGATCAATCCGCTAAACGCAGCCGCGCCGAGCCAATCTCGGCCGTCGATCGCGCCACGTGGACGGCCAGCGTCGTCCACGTCATCTCGCCAGTGTTGAACGGACTCGCCGTCCGTCTGCGCTCCGCCACGGATTCGCTGAGATCTCGGCGTTGGGCCGCATTTAATGCCGGACCGCGCCGAGGTTCGCCCTTGTCTCGTGCGTCGTTTGCCCCAAGCGCCCTAGCCCTAGCCACCGCCGTCGACTCGCTATTGCTCGCCGTAGTTGGAGAAGCCTCCGCCACGGTCCTTGCCTCGTCCCGCCGCCGTCCGCCATCTTCCGCCGTCTTCCGCCGAGTTGGAGCCCAGTTCCGGAGTCCTCAAGCCAAGGCGCACCCGTGGGTACCTCCCACTCCGCCGGAGAGGCCCCGAAGCGCCGTCGGGCTCGTCGTCGTTTTCGTCTCCGGTGGCCACTGCTCGCGGTCGCCATCGCCGTCACTGGCAGCACGTGGAGCCGTTGGATCTTCATCGCGACGGTCCAAGATCACGCCACGCGTCACCCGGGTGAGATCCCGCCCAAAATCTCAAGATCCAATCTCGACCGCTGGATCTAGATCCAACGGTCGAGATCAAACGCGTTAACCCAAACGCGTGAGAGCCAGATCTAATGGCCGTTGATTTTCAAATCAACGGCCGAGATTGGCGCCACGCGGTCGGGAAGCCTGGACCGCCGCGCCGCTTCGCAGGTGACGCCGACACGCCGCCCGCTGCGTGTCGGGCCGACGTGACTAAACCGCACCATGACGCCACGCCGACGCCATGGCAGTTCAAGCATCTCGCCAGCCTCCCAGCCATGCGGCGCCGACGCCAAGAATGACGCCACCCATGGGACCCACACCTGCCGCCACTGCGGCCGAGCCCCGCTGACGTCAGCAGTGACGTCACCCGAGGGGGACCCACATGTCAGTGACACGTGGAGCCGTGGACCGAGTCCACGGTAGACCCGAGCCGAGCGTGGACCGAGTCCCTGGACCGGCTGACGTCAACAGACCAATCAGAGGCTGCCACGTGTCCAGGCTGACGCAATAAATGATTTTCCGAAAAAGAAAATGATTTATTAATTCGAAATAATGATTTCAGATTTTGTTTCAAACTTCAAACGCTTATAACTTTTGCGTTTCAACTCCAATTTGAGTGATTCAAATTTCTAAATTTGTATAAAATTGAGATCTACCTAATTATGAATTTTATTTAATTTTTGGACTAAATTTTTCCTCTGTAAAATTATTTAATTGATTATTTAGACTTCAAAATGCTATAACTTTTGCATTTTAACTCCGAATTTGACGATTCCAGTTTCTAAAAATTCATAAAATTATGTTCTATTTGTTTATGGATTTTATTTGGATGTTTGGACACTTTTTGCCTATTGTTTATTTGTGTATTGCTATTTGCACGCTTTACGAGTAGACGTTGAAGTGCCGGAAGGATTCGAAGGAGAAGTATTGACTCAGGATCCAATCCAAGACCAAGAACAAGTACTTTTTGAAGGCAAGTTGTGCTTTGACCATGTTGATCCTATTTTGAAACCTATTTTGATTTAACCTATTGCATGCTAGTTCAACTAGAAAATACTTTATTTAAATATGGGAAGGTAGATAAATGCCAAATTGTTGTATGACCCCTTGATTAATTAAATATGTGCCATGACCCCTTGTCACCCTAGTTGTGGTTTACTAGTTGGACATTAATAAATTGCCAACATGGGATTTTAGACCGTTGTAGTTTACTGCTTAGACCTGCTACGTGCTCATGACATGATTTTGGACAATCAAATGTTAATATTGACTTAATGATATATTGAACCTGTTTTGGAAAGGTATCATGTGATGTTGATGGCGCGTGGTGCATGGTAATCAACTAGGGTTTGATAAATAGTTTTTCGACCGGGGCATGTGGCAAGAATAATCAGGTGGGCCAGTTGTGGCACTGGGGATGTTGATTTGGTTCTTCGGGTAGTCTTGCCCTGGTCACCCTAAGGACTTCACCTTGCAAGCCATTGAACTGGGTCTAACGTGCAACCACATGTCTGTAATGGGATGGACCTAGTTGATTAAGTTGCTAATAACGTACCTGTGGGACCTCAGGACATCAACTACACCCTTTGTGTAAGTTGTACGGGGGAGCGTATCGGGGCTGAGGCCAGGTACCCATCTAACGGTTGATTGGCCTAAACTTCGCCTTAGCTAAGGGAAGGGTTAGTGTGCAATAACCGGGGAGGACCACTTGTATTGTTAGAAGTTTCCGAAAGACTTTGTTACGGGAACTCGCCTTTGTGGTGTTTGATCAGATCTTGTGGGTAAAGTGCATAACCTCTGCAGAGTGTAGAATCTATTCGAATAGCCGTGTCCGCGGTATTGGACATCGCCGGGAATTACAGTCAAGGGTTAGATTTTCATGAAAATAACTTGGACTTGAAAGGTTGGGTTTGGTTTACAAATGACATTAATGTGGACTAGGATGGGAAAGATGTTTATTAAACTCCTTGAAAAGTTATCTATGCTTTACTTGTTACTCTTTGCTTTCGAATCTACTTATGATACTTGTTAAATGCTGTTTCTTTGCCAAAAATACCTTGAGCCACTCCTTTGTATTAAGCCATGCATGTAGTATATTAGCTGCATTCTCGCATGACTTCTTTGAGTACCAAGTACTCACCCTTGCCACAATACAACACCAGTTGAAGAGGAGACTACACGGCTTTGGAGGAGGAGCTCCACGTGGAACCGTCTACTTAGGGGCGAGCCCGGTCGGTTGCAGTGGTATCGATGGCGCCACGATGATATCATATTTTTCCGCTGCTACTATTTCTCTCTTAATAAGTTTCGCCTTGCGAGGCGTATATTTGTAACTTGACCATAAGGTCGAGTAACCAGTTTGACTATTTAATTAAAGTACTTTATTAGTATCGAGTGGTATGATTGTGATATTTACCGATGTTAAGACTGTGTGCACTAGCGCGTTCCTGGACTAGTGCTGAATACACAGAGGGTCCGGATTTGCAAATTCGGGGTCCCGACAGTGTCTAGTTGCCAATGTTTCTAAAGATTTATTCTTTTGGCATCGTAGACTTGGTCATGTTGGTTTTGATCATCTTACTTGTGTAAGTGGTTTAGAACTCATACGTGGCTTGCCTAAGCTTATGGGTGATAGCAATCTAGTATGCTCTTCTTGTAGACATGGTAAGATGATTGCAGGTTCACATCCATGTCGGGACCCGAATTTGCAAATCCGGACCCTCTGTGTATTCAACACTAGTCCAGGAACGCGCTAGTGCACACAGTCTCAACATTGGTAAATATCACAATCATACTCAACGAATTAATAAGGTACTTAAATAGTTAACCAAACTAGTTGCTTGGCCTTATGGTCAAGTTACAAATATATGCCTCGCAGGGCGAAACTCAATAAGAGAGAAATAATAGCAGCGAAAAATAAGATAACTTCGTGACGCCATCCAGTATACCACAGGCAACTGACTGGGCTCGCTTCCTAGTTAGACGGATCTTCTGGGAGCTCCTCCTCCAAAGCTGGTGTAGACTCCTCTTCAACTGGTGTTGTATTGTGGCAAGGGTGAGTACTTGGTACTCAGCAAGTCATGCATAGAATGCAAACTAATATACTACATGCATGGCCTAGTACAAAGGAATAGCTCAGGGTATGTTTGCATTAAACGGCATTTGACAAATAGCATAAGTAAGTTCGAAAGCAGTAGAACAAGTATAAGATCAATAATCTTTCCAGGAGTTTAATAAACATCTTTCCCAAATCCTAACTCACAATTCCATCAACAGCATTATTAACCAAACCCAACCTTTCAAATCCAAGTTATTTTCATGAAAGTCTAACCCTTGACTGTAATTCCCGAGCGATGTCCAATGCCGCGGACACGGCTATTCGAATAGATTTTACACTCTGCAGAGGTTATGCACTTTACCCACAAGATACAGTCAAACACCACAAAGGCGAGTGTCCGTAACAAAGTCTTTCGGAAACTTCTAACAGCACAAGTGGTCCTCCTCGGTGTTGCACACTAACCCTTCCCTTAGCGAAGGCGAAGTTTAGGTCAAACCACCGTTAGATGGGTACCTGGCCGCAGCCCCGATACGCTCCCCCGTACAACTACACAAAGGGTGTAGTTGACATCCTGAGGTCCCACAGGTACGTTATTAGCAACTTATTCAACTAGGTCCGTCCCATTACAGACATGTGGTTGCACGTTTGACCCAGTTCAAAGGCTTGCAAGGTTAAGTCCTTAGGGTGACCAGGGCAAGACTACCCGAAGAACCAAGCCAACATTCTCGGTGCCACAACTGGCCCACCCGATCATTCTTGCCACATGCCCCGGTCAAATCTATTTATCAAACCCCAGTTGATTACCATGCACCACGTGCCATCAACATCACATGATACCTTTCCAAAACAGGTTCAATATATCATTACGTCAATATTAACATTTGATTGTCCAAAAATCATGTCATGAGCACGTAGCAGGTCTAAGCAATATACTACAACGATCTAAATTCCCATGTTGGCCATTTAGTAATGTCCAACTAGTAAACCACAACTAGGGTGACAAGGGTCATGGCACATATTTAATTAACCAAGGTGTCATACAGCAATTAGGCATTTATCTAATTCCCATAATTAAATAAAGTATTTTCTAATTAAACTAGCATGCAATAGTTTTAAATCGAATTAATTTGAAATTGGGATCAACATGGTCAAAGCACAACTTGCCTTCAAAAAGTACTTGTTCTTGGTCCTGAGCTGGCTCCTGGGTCAACACCTCTCCTTCAAAGCCTTCGGGCACTTCAACGTCTACTCATAAAGCGTGAAAATAGCAAATAATAAATGAACAGTAGACAAAAAGTGTACAAACATCCAAATAAAGTTCATAAACAGAGAGAGCATAATTTTATGAATTTTTAGAAACTGGAATCGTCAAATTCGGAGTTTAAACGCGAAAGTTATAGCATTTTGAAGTTTAAATAATCAATTAAATAATTATACAGAGAAAAACTTTGGTCCAAAAATTAAATAAAATTCATCATTAGGTAGATCACAATTTTATACAAATTTAGAAATTTGAATCACTCAAATCGGAGTTAAAACGCAAAAGTTATAAACGTTTGAAGTTTGAATCAAATTCTGAAATCAATAAATCGAATTAATAAATCATTTTCTTTTTCGGAAATTATTTTATTGCGTCAGCGTGACACGTGGACCAACCAGAGGCTGCCACGTTGCCTCAAGTCCATGGACCCGGCGCACGGGCACGGCCTGGTCTACCGTGGACTCGGTCCACGGCTCGTGTCGCTGACAGGTGGGCCCCTCGAATGACGTCAGCAGTGACGTCATCACGCACGGCTGAGGACGGCTGACAGCTGGGCCCCACCGTGACGTCAGCGTGACGTCATGGTGCGCTTGGCTGAGCCGTTGACGGCTGGGCCCCACTGACACGTGGGCCCCGCGTGTCAGAGACACGCTCCACGCGCGGGCGCTGACGGTCGGCCTCCCGGCCACGTGGCGTGATCTCGGCCGTTGATTTGAAAATCAACGGCCCAGATCGGATCTAGCCTAACGCAGTAGAAAAACTAATCGGCTGATCTGGACCGTTCGATCTTGATCGGACGGTCAAGATTCAATCTAACGTAAACAACGTGGCTAACCCTAACCGTTCGATCTAGATCTAACGGCTGAGAATGGATCTAGTACTGCGCGGTTTAGGCAACGTGGCACAATCTACGCCGTTGGATCTAAATCCAACGGTTGGAAATAGATCTGGGATTAGCACGTGGGATCTCACCGGGGTGTGACGTGGCGCGATCTGGACCCTTGGATCTGGATCGGACGGCTGGTGGAGCTCGAGGTCCGGCGATGGCTTGCGGCGGGGCTGGTTCACCGGAGATGAAGACGGCGACCACGGCGACGGCGTTGCGGGGCTCCTCCGGCGAAGTGAAGGGTCTCCTCTGGCGCGGCTTGACCTTACGGTTGCCCGATTCGCTCAACGGGCGACGAGGAGGACGCGGACGGCGCATTTTAAAACTGCAATGGAACGCGGCGGAACGCTCCTCCAACTCCGGCGAGCGATTGCGGCGCAACCACGGCGGCTCTGGCGGCGTGAGCTAGGGCTACGGGTGCGCACGGAAGTCAGCGTCACGGCAGCGGTGGCGGCGCATTAAATAGGGCCCTCGGCGTCCGTGAAACGCGCGGAGACCAAGGCCCACTCCGTTGCGGCGGCGGAATCCGAGTTGGGTTCGGATTGGGTGACGTGGCTCAACGTCAACCGTTGGATCAAGATCCAACGGTGCGAGGGTTTGGGCTCGGGTCTGGCTCGGGTGACGTGGCTCAATCGTGGCCGTTGGATCAAGATCCAACGGTCACGCGGTTAGGGTTCGGGTCTGGCTCGGGTCGGACTCGAGTCTGACTCGGACTCGGGTCCGGTCGGATGAACAGTAAAACCCACTCGATTAATTAATCCAATTAAATTCTCAGAAATTCATTTAATTCATTAAAAATAGCAAAAGACTCAGAAAAGTTCTGGAAAATATTTTGGAACATTTTGGACTCAAATAAAATATTTCCAACAAAATTTTATTTGCAAAGTTAAATTCTTTAATTATTTCAAAATAGAATAAATTCAAATAAATCCAAATAAATCCAAATAAATTCCAGAAAATTCCAAAAATTCACCAAAGTGCCAAATCACACATGAATTTAAGAAAAGAAAAATTTTGGGGTGTTACAATCCACCTCTTACCATGGTAATGACAAACGCTCCAGGACAGCTACTATATCTTGATACAGTTGGACCATCTCGAGTTCAATCCTTTGGAGGAAAATGGTATGTACTTGTGATTATTGATGATTTTTCTAGATACTCATGGCTGTACTTTATGCCATCTAAGGATGAGGCCTTTAGTCATTTCAGAAGTCTTGTTCTTAGGCTTTCTTTTGATCATCCAGGAGCTCTTAGAGCTATTCGAATTGATAATGGAACTGAGTTTAAAAATTCTTCTTTTGATCACTTTTGTGCTGAAAAAGGAATTGATCATCAATTTTCATCACCTAGAGTGCCTCAACAGAATGGTGTAGTTGAAAGGAAAAATAGAACTTTGGTTGAGATGGCTAGAACTATGCTAGATGAACATCATACTCCTAGGAAATTTTGGGCTGAAGCGATTTCAACTGATTGCTATGTTTCAAATCGTGTGTTTTTTAGATCAAGATTGGGTAAGACTCCATATGAGCTTCGGTTTGGACATAGGCCTACTGTTTCTCACTTTAGAATTTTTGGATGCAAATGCTTTGTCTTGAAACCTGGAAATCTTGATAAATTTGAAGCTAGATCAATGGATGGCATTTTTCTTGGATATCCTGCTCATACTTGTGGCTACCGTGTGCTTGTTTTGGAAACTAACAAAATTCTAGAAACCTGTGAAGTTACTTTTGATGAGTCTAGTCTAGGCACTAGTCTAAGTGATGCAGGTATAGGTGCATATGTTCAGGAGGAGAAAATCTTTGAAGATAATGATGATGTTGAAGATGAGGTCTTGACTATTCCTAATGCACAACAAGCTGTAGCACCTTTGGCACCTACTACTACATCACCTACAGCTAACCATCCTCAAGCTACAACATCATCTGTACATGTTGAAAATCAAGAAGAAGAAGAAGAAGTTTCAAAAGCCAAAGCTCCCTTGCACATTTAGAAAATGCATTCATCTGAACAAATGATTCGAGATCTAAATGAGAGAATCACCCGATCCAGGTTTATTCATTCTGACACTTATACTCATTATGCTTTAGTTGCTTCTTTTGAACCCAAAGATATATCTCATGCATTATCTAACGAATCTTGGATCAATGCCATGCATGAACAATTAGAGAATTTTGAACGAAATAAAGTTTGGAAACTAGTTTCACCTGTGACATCATGGGATGCAATATTATAGAAAGTGACACTACGGAATGTGACAATATAGATTTCGGCATTACGGTACGACTTTATGTCGCGTTTTCGGGCCGTTTTCGGGTGTTTGGGCCTTTCCGGGGGAACTTGGGCCTTGGGGGATCTTTTTGGGCCCTAAGTGGGGGCTTCTTGGCCCATGTGGGGAGGAGGGGAAAGCCACCCTGCCCTAGGGCACCCCAAGCCTCCCCCATGCGCCCCCCTCCTCCTCCCCCTCCCATAACCGCCACCCCCCATCCAAGACCTAGCCGCCCCTCCTGCCCCATCTTGCGCTATCCCCTCCCTATCCTCCCCACCCCTAGCCGGCCCTAGTTCCTCCCCCTCGTAGCCACTCCAATCTCGCTGTCTGGGAGCTCTTCGTCCAATAAGATCCGGTGATCCCGACGATTTTGGAGTTCCCGGCGATCAAAGGGGAGATCGGGCCGCGAGGAGGCGACGTTCGTCGATCGGGAGTTTCGCCAAGATGAGGTAAGCCTCAGGGATCTTGGTTTTAGGGTGTAGGTGCTGGTTAGATGGTAAATTCTATGGTTAATTTTGATGCATAGGTGCTGTTCCTAGATGGGATTAGTGCAATTGCAAATCTGTCCATTGTTTTGATCTCGGGCAGATTGGGCGCTCGTGCTTAGTGCTCGGTTTTGGCAATATTAGATGCGTTTTTTTGTCGGGACCCGAATTTGCAAATTCGGACCCTCTATGTATTCAGCACTAGTCCAGGATCACGCTAGTGCACACAGTCTCAACATTGGTAAATATCACAATCATACATAATGATAGTAATAAAGTACTTTAATTAAAATAACCAAACTGGTTGCTCGACCTTATGGTCAAGTTACAAAAGTACGCCACACAGGGCGAAAATTTATTAAGGAAATAAACAGCAGCGGAATAAAAGCATTACCGTGGCGTCATCCAGTATACCACAGGCAATTGACTGGGCTCGCTCCCTAAGTAGACGGCTCCTCCTAAAGTTCTTCCTCCAAAGCTGGCGTCGCTTCTCCTTCAACTAGTGTTGTATTGCGGCAAGGGTGAGTACTTGGTACTCAACAAGTCATGCACAGAATGCAAGCTAATATTCTATGTGCATGGCTTAGTTCAAAGGATAGGCCAACAGGTACATTTGCAGTAAAACAGCACTTAGCAAGTAGCATAAGTAGATTCGAAAGCAGTAAAAAGTAAAGACAACATCTACTTTTCCAGGGGTTAAGTAAACATTTTTCTTTTCCTAATCCATATTTCCATCAATGTCATTATTTAACCCAACCAAACTTTTCAAGTCCAAGTTGTTTTCATGAAAGTCTAAACCTTGACTGTAATCCCCGAGCAATGTCCAATGCCGCGGACACGGCTATTCGAATAGATTTTACACTCAGTAGAAGTTATGCACTTTACCCACAAGATACAGTCAAACACCACCAAGGCGAGTGATCGTAACAAAGCATTTCAGAGACTGCAAACCACACAAGTGAACCTCTCCAGTTTTTGCCATACACCATCCCTTCCCTTAATAGAGGCGAAGTGTGGGACTGACATACCGTTGGACGGGTACCATGCCATAGCACTGGTACGCTCCCCTTTCAAACTACACAAAAGGTGTAGTTGACACCCTGAAGTACCACATGCAAGTTATTAGTAACTTACTCAACCAGGTCCGTCCCATTGCGGACATGTGGTTGCATGCTTCACTCAGATCAAAGGCTTGCAAGGTTAAGTCCTTAGGATGATCAGGGCAAGACTACCCGAAGAACCAAACCAACATCCCCGGTGCCAATCATGACCCACCACATCATTCTTGCCACTTGCCCCGATCCAAATCTATTTATCAAACCCAGTTGATTACCATGCACCACGTGCCATCATCAATCACAACACATGTTACCCTTCCAAAACAGGTTCAATATCTCATTGTCAATATTAACATTTGATTGTCCAAAATCATGTCATGTGCACATAGCAGGTCTAAGCAATGTACTACAACAATCTAAAAACCCCATGTTGGCAATTTAATAATATCCAACTAATTTCCAAAACTAGGGTGACAAGGGTTCATGGCACATAATTAAATAGTCAAGGTGTCATACTGCAAATTGGCATTTATCTAATTCCCAAACATAATTAAAACAATTGCTAATTAAATTAGCATGCACTAATTTAAATTAAATTAATTTCAAAAATGGGATCAATATGGTCAAATCATAACTTGCCTTCAAAAAGTACTTATTCTTGATCCTGAGCTGGCTCTTGGGTCAACACTTCACCTTCGAAGCCCTCGGGTACTTCAACGTCTACTCGTAACGCGTGCAAATAGCAATAAATAAATAAATAGTACTTAAACATTGCTCAAAGATTCAAATAAAGACCACAAACAGAAGGAGCATGATTTTACAAATTTTTAGAAATTTGAATCGCCCAAAACAGAGTTAAAATGCTAAAGTTATAACTGTTTAAAGTTTAAAGAATCTATTAATTAATTATAAACAGAGAAAATTTCATAAACAAAAATTAATTAAAATTCATATTCAAGTAGATCTGGATTTTATAAAAATTTAGAAATTGGAATCGTTCAAATCGGAGTTAAAATGCAAAAGTTATAAGCGTTTGAAGTTTGAAAATTCAAATAAAACAATAAACCGAATTAATTCATTTATTTTTCTATAGAAAATCCGGATTTATGACGTCAGCACGGGATTTCAATTTCCACCGAATTATTTTTTATTGAAAAATCGAATTATGACGTCAGCAAGACATCAGCAGGTCCATGGACGTGGTCCACGGTTCGGGTCTAGTTCACCGTGTACCCGGTCCACGAGTACACGTCTCACTGACATGTGGGACTGCTCGGATGACGTCAGCGCTGACGTCATCGCGCTTCGGCTGAACGGAACTGACATGTGGGCCCCACCCGTGACGTCAGCATGACGTCACAGATGACGCCATGGAGCCGTTGGGCCAGCCACTGACATGCGGGCCCTACGCTGACGTCATGCGCTGACGTCAGCGACGACCGGGCGCATCCGCGTGGACCACGCCGGTCCAGCTCCTGTGCACGTGGCACGATCTAGGCCGTTGGTTTGAAATCCAACGATCCAGATCAGATCTAAAACCGCACATTGCGAAGCAACGCGGTTAACGCTAACCGTCCGATCTAGATCTAACGGCTGAGAACCAATCTAGGCATGGTGCAGTTACGGCTACGTGGCACAATCTAAGGCGTTAGATCTAGATCTAACGGCTGAGAATATATCTAAAGATTAACACGTGAGGCTTACCCGCGGTGACATGGACGAATCCTGACCGTGCGATGAAGATCCAACAGCTGAAAAGCTTCGAGGTCTCGGTTATGTCCACGGCGGAGCTCGGCGGCCGGAGACGAAGACGATGACGAGCCCAACGGCGTTGCGGGTGTGCTCTGGCGAAGTGGATGGTGCTCCCAGGTGCGGCTCGTCACGGCGGTTCCGGATCTGGGCACCAACACGGCGGAGGATGACGGACGACGGCGGAAAAGGCGAGAAACAGCAACGAAACGCAACTCCAACTACGGCGAGCTCTATTGGGCGAACGGTGGCGACTCAGGCACGAAGGTCTAGGGCTACGGGTGCGCACGGAAGAGGGCTACACGGTGGTGGCGGCGGCGCTTTAAATAGGGCCCTCGGCTTCCGTGAAAATCGCAGAAACCGAGGTCCACCCGGCTGCGTCGGCGGAATCCCAATTGGATTTGGATTGGGCGACGTGGCGCAACGGTGACCGTTGGATCAAGATCCAACGGTGCACGCAAATGGGTTTGGGTCCGGTCGGTCCGGCTCGCGTCGAACTCAAGTTTGACTCGAGTCTGGCTCGGGTCAGATGAACATTGCTAACCCGATAGATTTTCCAGCGATTAAATACTTTAATTAATTTCTATACATTTAAATAATTCCAGAAAAATAGTAAAATGATCAGAAAAATTCTAGAAAAATTCTGGAAAATACTTTAAAACATTTTGGACTCAAATAAAATATTTCCAACAAAATTTTATTTATAACTTTTAATTCTTTATTTGTTTCAAATGGGAATAAATTCAAATTAAATCCAATTAATTCCAATTAAATTCTAGAAAATTCCAAAAATTCACAAAAGTGCAAAATTTCATTTAAATTCATTAAAAGTAAAATTTTGGGGTGTTACATTTTTGGTCGGCCGGCTGTTGAGAAAGTTGTAGATAACTTCAATGCCTTTAATTGGACACCAAGAACGTCCAATTCCGCCCAGCCGTTTGAAAGTTATGATCGTTTTACCGAGCGTGTTCAAATCTGTGATGTAATTGGGGCAAAACGTAATATTTTATAGATTAGACAATTTTAGAGGCCGAATCAGCTTTTCCCAATACTTAGAAAAAGCTAGGAAATTTCCTAAGCTTTGCGATGATATACTCGTTTACTTGATTTGGTGTCCTAGAACTAAAGTTATGCTAATTTGAAGTCTGCTATCCCGGGGGACAGATTCTCTGTTTTTCGGCATTGGGAGTAGTTTGCGAAGTCGGGGTAGATGTGCCATGGTGTACTGTTTTGTTGGCACGTTTTGAGTGTGTGGTATCTATGTGCAGGTGGTGTGACCACGGGAGTGCCCTCATCCTCTCGCCAAACCGTCGCCCGCGGTTAAGGCAAGTGTATTGGAATGGGTAGTGTGTTGTATGTTGCTTGTTTTGATTAGATGCAAATTGTTTTCATGATATGCTATCTTTCCATGACTAGTGTTTGCCCATGATATGATGAAAATGGTATGTTATGATGCTATGCAATGATTAATTGTTTATGTTTATGGCATATGTTGCATACATGGCATGAAAACTGGCCCGGTCGGTGAGAACGTCATAACTAGTCTGGTAAGGTCGGTGAGAAAGTTATGACTAATCCGGAGCGCCATTGATTAAGACCTACCTCGTGATTCCATCCACGTGGTGAGTGGAAGCGAGGAGTAGGCACCCTCCATCTACGGGATGGAAGGGGAAAGAGGGTACACGCCGATGGGTGTGCACTCGGCAATACCGGTATGTGTTTCGAGGAGACATGTGCATTGCATTGCATTGCATACATGATGATGATAATGAAATGTGTCTAATGAGATTAGGACATGGTTATGATGTTGTATATGAAATTATGACTTGATCATGATGTTAAGTATGGTATGTATCGATGTTGGCATTGATTTGTTCTTATGATCCATTGCAATATGCTTGATGAATGATGAACTCACGCTTGTGTTTCATGTTGTTTTTAGGTACCATGAAACCGGCATGCGGGAGAGGGCATTAGCTACACTTCCACGCGTAGCCCCACACTTATAGACAATTTAATCGTTTGAAGTCATGATAATAAGAATAGTGCCATGAATCTTGGTGTATGGTTAAATTATGTGCTTGTTTTCCTCAATTGCTTCGTTTTAGTTTGAGGAGTGGTTGGACTTTGTATTATTGATTTAAGATGTTGCTATATCCATTATTAATGCTGTTTTAGATGTCTCATATCTTGTCTTGCTATATCTTGTCATAGTATTGTTGTTGCTTCAATCATGGAAAAACAAAGGAGATGCTGCCGAAATTTTCGGTTTTAGCATTTGCACCTTTGCTGTAATTTATCTTTATTTGTGGTATTTAGATGTTTTCTAGTCTATGTTTGGTAACATTCAGGCATACTAGATGCCGGGGTGTTACATCACCACCTCCTGATTTTAATGTCATTGGAACTAGATGGGTTTTCAAAAACAAACAACGTGAGGATGGTGTTGTTGTTAGAAACAAAGCTAGATTGGTTGCTCAAGGTTTAACTCAAGTTGAAGGCTTAGATTTTGATGAAACTTTTGCTCCTGTTGCTAGAATTGAAGCCATTATAATCCTTTTAGCATTTGCTGCATCTAAAGGTTTTAGATTGTATCAAATGGATGTGAAAAGTGCTTTTCATAATGACTGCATAAATGAGGAGGTTTATGTCAAGCAACCACCTGGTTTTGAAAATCCAAAGTTTCCAGATCATGTGTACAAATTGTCAAAAGCTTTGTACGGTTTGAAACAAGGCCCTAGAGCATGGTATGATAGGCTCAAAACCTTTTTACTTGAAAAGGGGTTTTCAATGGGAAAAGTTGACAAAACTCTCTTTTTATTCAAGCAAGGCAATAATCAATTGTTCATTCAGATTTATGTTAATGATATTATCTTTGGTGGTTCCTCTCATGTTTTAGTGTCTAATTTTTCAAAAACCATGAGGGACGAATTTGAGATGAGTATGATGGGTGAGTTGACATACTTCTTGGGATTTCAAATCAAACAATCAAATAAAGGTACTTTTGTGCATCAAAGCAAATACACAAAAGACTTGCTACATTATTTTGGGATGGAAAACAGCAAGCCAATCATGACACCCATGGAAAGCACTTGCACACTTGATCCGGATGAAGATGGTGAGCCGGTTGATCAAAAGGAATATAGAAGTATGATAGGTTCACTTTTGTACCACACTGCATCAAGGCCGGATATACAATTTGTTGTGTCCTTGTGTGCTCGTTTTCAAGCTTCCCCGCGTGCCTCACATCGACAAGCTGTCAAAAGGATTTTCAGGTATCTCCATGGTACTCAAGATTTTAGCATTTGGCTTTCTGCTTCCTCATGCATTAGTTTAAGAGCTTTCTTTGATGCTTATTTTGGAGGATGTAGAATTGATAGAAAAAGTACATCTGATACATGTCATTTCTTGGGCAATTCTCTTATTGCATGGTCATCTAGAAAATAATCTTATGTTGCACAATCAACTGCTGAATCTGAATATGTGGATGCTGCTAGTTGTTGTTCTCAAATTCTTTGGATAGTAGCTACACTTAAAGATTATGGGGTTAATTTGGATAGTGTTCCTCTTTTGTGTGATAACACTAGTGCAATTTGCATTGCTAAGAACCCTGTGCAACATTCTAGAACAAAACACACTGATATTAGATTTCACTTTCTAAGAGATCATGTTGAAAAAGGGAACATTGTGCTTCATCATGTGGATACTGAGCATCAATTGGCAGACATTTTCACAAAACCTTTGTTTTCTTCTCGTTTTGTTTTTATTCGGGGAGAACTTGGGATTGTTTATCCAATGGGTTTGTTTTGAGGGGGAGTTTCCTTGCCAAGTTGTTTCACTTGATGAGCTTACTTTATCATATTTCTTTATATATTATGTAATTGAGCTGATATATGATAACCTAAATTGTTCCACTTGAACTAAAAATGACATTGCGGAATTCCTTGGTCTGATTATCTATAGCTAAATACTCCGTGAGATCTTACTCTTCTAGGCTTGATATTGAATCTTCTTAACAAATTTGGGCTATGAAGTAAGTGTGTTTTCAGCTTTACTCTTTCAAAAGACATTTTAATCTCTTTGCATGTTTACAATCGAAGAAAAAGAAAAGAAAAGGGAATCAGTAAAAAAATGGTTGTTAAAAGCAAAAGCCTCAAGTTATGTGCTTCAGGCATGCTTTTCCTAAAAAGTTAAGATGTATGCTTCAAGCATGCCATTCCCTCAAAGACAAGATGTATGCTTCAAGCATGCCACTCCTAGAAAATAAAAGAAGTATGCTTCAAGCATGCCACATGCAGTTTATTGTTCAAAGATTAAACTGGTCTACTAGATTGGAGTTGAAACTACTTGCTCGCCCTAAGTTGTTAGTTGCTTCAATTTTGAGCCTTGCTTTTCTGCTAAGATCTTGCTTAGTACTTGGCTATAGTTGACTGAATTGAGGTTGAGATGCATGTCATTCCCTAACTTGTTAAAATCACATCAAGTTCATGTATTTTGCATATTATGTGATATATAAGGTTATATGATCGAATGAGCTCATCTTTTCCTATCTTGGCACCCTTTTGTTTCTCCTTGTGAAATCATTGCTACAGGGAAAATTTTGGACATGTTGTTCTCTCTTTTGTACTCTTGATGAATCCATTGTCAAAGGGGGAGAAGTTTAAGAAAAAAAGGGGAGAAAGTTTTTGGGAATTTTGGGAGAAGTTTGGAGTATTTTGGAGTATTTGGGCACATTGCACATTCACACACATTTTTCTTCTTATGAGGAAATTTTTCGTATTCTCACCCAAGGAGAGTTTTTCACTTTGCATATTTGACAAAGGGGGAGATCTTTTGTTTTTCTCTTTGGTGACAAAGGGGGAGATCTTGTGTTTTTCATTTTGGTCAGATCAAAAATCTTTTTATAAAGAGAATGCCAATGTTCAATTCTAAGTGGTGTTGCCAATGTTTTCATCAAGGGGGAGATTGTGAAATCATGTGCTAAAAAATTGGCTTAAGAATTGAATTTGCAAAATGTGTTTGTGCATGTGTTTGATAAATTGACAAGAAACAGTGTTTCTCTTCATGCGCCGGACCAAATTCTCAAAAATAGTAAGTTTCGTATTTGCGCCGGACTAAATTTCAGAAAAACAGTAAGTTTCTCATGTACACCGGACCAAATTTTAGTCCGCCGTGAATGTGCTTTTGAGGCCCGATTTCGCTTTGGCGCCGGACCGGTTTTTGTGTTTGCGCCGGACCAAACTGTTGGTCCGCCGTGATTGTGAAATCTAGGGTTTTACGCTTGACCATTTTACATGTACGCCGGACCGATTTTTCTTTGGTCCTTTGTGAACGTGTTTTAAATGATTTTTGTGTTGGACTAAGTTTTTGAAAAATAGTAAGCTTCTATGTTACGCCGAACCAAATTCTTTGTCCGTCGTGAACGCAATTTTGAGCGTTGTTTTTGCATGTACGCCGGACCAAATATTTGGTCCATTGTGAACGTGTTTTGAACATTTTTGCGCTAACATTAAACCGAGACATTTGCGTGTACGCCGGACCAATTGTTTGGTCCGTCGTGAGTTGCGCCGGACCGATGTTTGGTCCGACGTGAATGGTCTTTTGCTCGATCTGGGTTTTGAGCAATTTTGGAATTGAATTTTGGTTTGAATTTGAGATTATGAAATTTGTGAGAATTTCATGATGCTTGTTTTGAAGTGGACTTTATGCAATGCTCGTGTGAGTAGTTGCATGGATTGACTTTGAGTCAAGTCATGGACTTGTGCTCGGATTCGTTTCTTGTTTGCTCATGTACAGGTATTGCTCAAGGACGAACGTGGTCGATGACGGGACCGGAACTAGGTTCATGGAGGAACTGAGGTTCGGGACTAGGTTCAGGAGGAACTGAGGTCTTGGTAGTCAAGGATGTCATGCGGGACGTTCGGGCTAAGAGAATGGTGCACATGAAGAATGGTTAGTCACGTGAGTATGGCAGGTGGGCCATACGCGTGCAGAGTTGTTAGTCACGTGAGTATGGCAGGGTTGCCATACGCGTCAAGTGTTGTACTCGGCCAGGTTGGGCAAAGAGGAGTTGTGTTGAATACATACTCTTTCTCGGATTAGGAGTGGGACTCCTTCTAGGATTAGGAGTATGAATTGTATTCAGGACTCCTTGTATTTTGCTCCTTTAAATAGGAGGGGTTGTCTCCTGTTGAAGGCCATCAATCAGTTAGAGATTTAGGGTTTGTACTCTTTTGTTTGGAGTACTTTAGACAAAAAGAAATAAAGATCAATTCTTCGAGATCCTGTGCGTGCTACAGTAATCACGAAGCTACACTGCATGCGTTGCTACAGTGTTCTCTATTTGGTTCTTGTTTGCATGCTTGTTCTGATCCTAGATTGGTTTTTGTTCTTTGAGTTTCATCTTGATTTGATCCATCAAAAACCTTTCTAGGGTGTTGATTTAGGGTTCCTCAAAATTTAGTTGATTAATCTTTTGTCGTTCTTGATTAATATACAAGTTTTGATTATATCAGCAAATTCGACTGTAACACCCCAAAATTTTGCTTTTCTTAAATTCTTGTGTGAATTGGCACTTTGGTGAATTTTTGGAATTTTCTGGAATTTATTTGGATTTATTTGGAATTTATTTGAATTTATTCCATATTGAAATAATTAAAGAATTTGACTTTGCAAATAAAATTTTGTTGGAAATATTTTATTTGAGTCCAAAATGCCCCAAAGTATTTTCCATAATTTTTTTGGAATTTTTCTGAGTCTTTTACTATTTTTAAAGAATTAAATGAATTACTGGGAATTATTTTAAATATTAAATCGCTGGAAAATCCAAACCGGGTTTGCACTGTTCATCCGACCGAGCCCGAGTCAGACTCGAGTTCGAGTCCAACCCGAGCCACGTAGTCAAGCCGAACCCACTCGGCCGAACCGGACCCGAACCCAACTCACATGACCGTTGGATCTGGATCCAATGGCTCACGATGAGCCACGTAGCCCAGTCCGAGTCCTCGTCGGACTCCGCCGTCGCCCGTAGGTGGGCCTCGGTTTTCCGCGCGTAGCACGGACGTCGAGGGCCTATTTAATGCGCCGTCTTCCGTGTCGTGACCTAGACTTCCGTGCGCACCCATAGCCCCAACTCTCGCCGCTCGAGCCGCCGTAGCGCGCCCGCTAGAGCTCGCCGGAGTTGCCTCTTCCCTCCGCCGTGGTTTTTTGCCGATTGCCGCCATCTCCGCTGCCCTCCGCCGCAGCTCAGATCCAAACCGGAGGCCACGACGCGTCCGGGTGTCCAACTCACCTCGCCGGAGCAGCCCCGCAACGCCGTGCCCTAGGTCGTCCCCCAAGACGGCCACCGCCACAGACGCCATCACTGCCCTCGCTGAGCACCGCCAGCCGTCCGATCAACATCCGACGCCCCAGATCTCGCCACGTCACCCGCCGGTGAGATCCCGTTCCAAATCCCAGATCCAATCTCAACCGTTGGATCTAGATCCAACGGTCCAGATCAAACGCGTTAACCCAAACGCGTGAGACCCAGATCTAATCTGGGCCGTTGAATTTCAAATCAACGGTCGAGATTGCGCCACGTCGGGAAGGCGACCGCGCGGCCAAGCCGCACTCCGCGCGTGACGCTGACACGCCGGGCCCGCGTGTCAGCGGCTTGGCCGAACCGCACCATGACGTCACGCTGACGTCATGGCGGGCCCGCATGTCAGCGGCTGTCCCAGCCGTACGCTGACGTCAGCAATGACGTCACCAGTGGGTCCCACCTGTCCAAGACCGTGGTCGAGCCTCACGACGCCGGCGACGTCACCCGAGGGGACCCACCTGTCAGCGGCATATGGAGCCGTGGACCGAGCCAAGCCGTGGCCTGAGCCCATGGACCGGCTGACGTCAGCCGTCCAATCAGGGGCTGCCACGTGTCCAGGCTGACGCAATAATTAATTTCCAAAAAAGAAAATGATTTATTAATTCGAAGTAATGATTTCAGATTTTGATTCAAACTTCAAACGCTTATAACTTTTGCGTTTCAACTCCGATTTGAGTGATTCAAATTTCTAAATTCGTATAAAATTGAGATCTACCTAATTATGAATTTTATTTAATTTTTGGACTAAAGTTTTCCTCTGTAATATTATTTAATTGATTATTTAAACTTCGAAATGTTATAACTTTTGCATTTAAACTCCAAATTTGACGATTCCAGTTTCTAAAAATTTATAAAATTATGTTCTCTCTGTTTATGGATTTTATTTGGATGTTTGGACACTTTTTGCCTATTGTTTATTTGTGTATTGCTATTTGCACGCCTTACGAGTAGACGTTGAAGTGCCGGAAGGATTCGAAGGAGAGGTATTGACTCAGGATCCAACTCAAGACCAAGAACAAGTACTTTTTGAAGGCAAGTTGTGCTTTGACCATGTTGATCCTATTTTGAAACCTATTTTGGTTCAAATTATTGCATGCTAGTTCAATTAGAAAATACTTTATTTAAATATGGGAAATTAGATAAATGCCAAATTGCTGTATGACACCTTGATTAATTAAATATGTGCCATGACCCTTGTCACCCTAGTTGTGGTTTACTAGTTGGACATTATTAAATTGCCAACATGGGAAATTAGATCGTTGTAGTATGTTGCTTAGACCTGCTACGTGCTCATGACATGATTTTGGACAATCAAATGTTAATATTGACTTAATGATATATTGAACCTGTTTTGGAAAGGTATCATGTGATGTTGATGGCACGTGGTGCATGGTAATCAACTGGGTTTTGATAAATAGTTTTCGGCCGGGGCATGTGGCAAGAATAATCAGGTGGGCCAGTTGTGGCACTGGGGATGTTGATTTGGTTCTTCGGGTAGTCTTGCCCTGGTCACCCTAAGGACTTAACCTTGCAAGCCTTTGAACTGAGTCTACAAATCCGGACCCACTGGTGACGTCATGGGTGACGTCACCGCACGGCTGGGACAGCCGCTGACATGCGGGCCCGTGCTGACGTCATGGTGCGGTTCAGCCGCGTCACTGACATCGCTGGCCCGTGCGTCACGACACGCCGCTGGCGCTGGTCATGCGCCGATCACGCGGTCAGCCTTCCCGGACGCGTGGCGCAATCTCGGCCGTTGATTTGAAATTCAACGGCCCAGATTAGATCTGGTTCTCACGCGTTTGGGTTAACGCGTTTGATCTGGACCGTTGGATCTAGATCCAACGGTTGAGATTGGATCTGGGATTTGGAACGGGATCTCACCGGCGGGTGACATGGCGAGGTCTGGGGCGTCGGATGTTGATCGGACGGCTGGCGGTGCTCGCAGGGACGATGATGGCGTGCGGCGGCGCAGTTGACCGGTGCTGGGGACGACGACCTAGGGCACGGCGTTGCGGGGCTCCTCCGGCGAGGTGAGTTGGACGCCCGGACACGTCGTGGCCTCCCGGTTCCGGATCTGGGCACAACGGCGGCGGAGGACGACGGAGATGGCGGCAATCGGCAAAGAACCACGGCGGAGGGCAGAGGCAACTCCGACGAGCTCTATTGGGCGCGCTACGGCTGCTCGGGCGGCGAGAGTTGGGGCTATGGGTGCGCACGGAAGTCTAGGTCACGACACGGAAGACGGCGCATTAAATAGGCCCTCGACGTCCGTGCTACGCGCGGAAAACCGAGGCCCACCCACGGGCGACGGCGGAGTCCGGCGAGGACTCGGACTGGCTACGTGGCTCATCGTGAGCCGTTGGATCCAGATCCAACGGTCACGTGAGTTGGGTTCGGGTCCGGTTCGGCCGAGTGGGTTCGGCTTGACTACGTGGCTCGGGTCGGACTCGAACTCGAGTCTGACTCGGGCTCGGTCGGATGAACAGTGCAAACCCGGTTTGGATTTTCCAGCGATTTAATATTTAAAATAATTCCCAGTAATTCATTTAATTCATTAAAAATAGCAAAAGACTCAGAAAAATTCCAGAAAAATTATGGAAAATACTTTGGGGCATTTTGGACTCAAATAAAATATTTCCAACAAAATTTTATTTGCAAAGTTAAATTCTTTAATTATTTCAATATGGAATAAATTCAAATAAATTCCAAATAAATCCAAATAAATTCCAGAAAATTCCAAAAATTCACCAAAGTGCCAATTCACACAAGAATTTAAGAAAAGCAAAATTTTGGGGTGTTACAAACCTCCCTTATGCAGAATCTCGTCCCCGAGATTCAGGGCTTACTAAAGGAATAGGTTCGGAAACTCTTTCCTCAAATCCTCTTCGCGTTCCCAAGTCGCCTCGCTTTCTTCATGGTTGCTCCACTGAACTCTACAGAAACGAGTTGACTTGTTCCTCATCTCTCGATCCATCGTGTCTAGAATCTTCACGGGGTGTTCCTTGTAAGTCAGATCCTCTCGCAACTCAATTGACTCTAGCGGTGTCTGTTCCTCAGGAACTCGGAGACACTTCTTCAGCTGGGACACATGGAACACGTCATGTACTCCTGCCAACGACTGTGGCAACTCCAGCTAGTAAGCAACTTCGCCTCTGCGGCTCAAAATCTTAAATGGTCCAACATAACGGGGTGCGAGTTTCCCTTTGGCATGGAACCTCTTAACTCCTCTGAGCGGTGTGACTCTGAGATACACGAAATCTTCTGGTTCGAAATTCAGGTCTCGGCGACGGTTGTCAGCATAACTGTTCTGTCGTGATTGGGCTATCTTCAATCTCTCCCTAATCATGGCAATCTGTTCTTCAGCTTCTTGAAGAATATCTGGCCCAAAGACACGGCGTTCACCTGTCTCATTCCAGTTCAATGGCGTCCGACAGGGTCGACCATACAGTGCCTCAAAAGGTGACATCTGTAAACTAGCCTGGTAACTATTATTGTAACTGAACTCGGCATACGGCAAGCTCTTATCCCAAGAGGTAGCATAAGCCAATGCACACGCTCTTAGCATATCTTCCAGAATCTGATTGACTCTTTCGGTCTGTCCATCCGTCTGTGGATGATAGGCTGTACTGAAGTTCAAACGGGTTCCCATGTGTGAAATCATGTGCTGAAAAATTGGCTTAGAATTGAATTTGCAAATATGTTTGTTCATGTGTTTTGTCAATTTGACAAGAAGCAGTAAGTTTCGCTTTTGCGCCGGACCAAGATCTCAAGAAATAGTAAGTTTCCCATCTACGACGGACAAACTTTGTTGGTCTGTCGTGGACATGCTTTTGAACTCATTGAGCCAAACTCAATTTTCCTCAAAAACCAGTAAGTTGTGCATGTACGACGGACAAAGTTTTTGGGTCTGTCGTGAACGTGTTTTTGAGCTCATGAGTCGAACTCAACCTTCCAAGAAACCAGTAAGTTTTGCATGTACGGCGGACAAACTTCTTTGGTCAGTCGTGAATGGCTTTTTGAGGTTTGATTTCGCATGTACGACGGACCGATTTTGTTTGTCCATCGTGAACGTGTTTTCGCCAGAATGATTTCTTCTTGGAACCGAAACTTTCACTTGTACAACGGACCGATTTTGTCTGTCCGTTGTGAATGGTTTTTTGAGTGATTTTTCATGTGTACGCCGGACCATATTTCCTTGTCCGTCGTGAATGCGTTTTTGCTGAATTAGGGTTTTGAGCAGAATTGAAATAATTTGAATTTGAGATTATGAAATTTGTGATGATTTCATGATGCTTCTTTTGAAGTGGACTTTATGCAATGCTCATGTGAGTAGTTGCATGGATTGATATTGAGTCAAGTCGTGGACTTGTGCTCGGATTTGTTTTGTGGTTTGTTCATGTGCAGGTATTGCTCGAAGACGAATGTGGTCGATGACGGGACCGGAACTAGGTTCATGGAGGAACTGAGGTTCGGGACTAGGTTCAGGAGGAACTGAGGTCTTGGTGGTCAAGGATGTCATGCGGGACGTTCGGGCTAAGAGAATGGTGCACATGAAGAATGGTTAGTCACGTGAGAATGGCAGGAGGTCATTCGCGTGCAAAGTGTTAGTCACGTGAGTATGGCAGGTGGGCCTACGCGTGCAAAGTGTTAGTCACGTGAGTATGGTAGGGTTGCCATACGCGTGCAAGAGTTGTACTCGGCCAGGTTGGGCCAAGTAGAGTTGTGTTGGATACGGATTCCTTCTAGGGAATAGGAATCGTATTCAGAACTCCTTGTGGGTTGGTGCTTTAAATAGGTGGGGGTCTCCTGTTGAAAGGCACCAAGTAGAGCTGAGCGCATCAAGCCTTGAGCTTGGTTTTAGGGTTTGTACTCTTTTGATGAGAGTATTTTAGACAAGAAATAAAGATCAATTCTTCCAAGATTTTTGCGTGCTACAGTAACCACGTCGCTACAGTGTTTTCTGTTTTTGTTCTTGTTTGCATGCTGGTTCTAATTCTAGATTGGTTTTTGATCGTTGAGTTTCATCTTGATTTGATCCATCAAAAACCGTTCTAGGGTATTGATTTAGAGTTTCTCAAAGTCTAGTTGATTAATCTTTTGAAGATCTTGTTTAATCTTGAAGTTTTGATTAGATTGATTCTCGTCAAGTTCTGAAATAGCAAGCTTGCGAAGCTTATAACTTTTGATCCGTAAGTCCGATCGAGCTGATTCTTTTTGGGTTCGGTTCTTACTGGAATCTAGTTTATTGTGTCCAAATTTCAGATCGATCCGACGGTTGGATCTCCAGGAATTCGCGTTTTACCGAACCTCTGTCATTCTATTTTTGTCGAAAACGAGGCAATTATTTGGTTCTGTTTTGGGGTGAACTTTTAATAGGTCAAGAATTTGGTTTTAGCTTCCGCACAATCATTCACCCCCCCTCTGATTGCTATATTCGTATACTTCGATCCTACAAGTGGTATCAGAGCAAGGTTTCTCTAATCTATCTTAACCGGTGATTAGATCAATGGATCGTTATTCGACAAAACCATGTGTGTTCGATGTTGTTGATTTTCAGTTTTGGAAGGCCAAGATGGAGGCGTTCATCCAAGCACGTGGCTTCACAATTTGGGAGAAGGTCTACAAGCCATATGAAGTCCTCGCAAACGACAACGCCAACGACACCAATCGCACACATGTTGAAGCAAATAGCAAGGCGCGCAACTTGATCATCCAAGGCTTGGGACGCAGCGACTTTGATCGTGTGGTTCATCTTCGATCCGCATATGAGGTGTGGAAATCTCTTTGTGATTACCATGAGGGTTCTAACACCACAAAGAGGTTCGCCAAGATATTTACAAAAAGAATACATGCGTTTTGAGATGAAACCTAGTGAATCAGTAGATGACTTCTTTGCATGTTTCAATAAAATTCTTAGCAATCTACGTGTCGTTGGAGTTAGCTACACCGATGCTGAAAATGCTCGATAATTGCTTAGTGCTTTGGACATGTCGCTGGGAGATGAAAGTAACATCTATACAAGAATCTACTACCATGAGCACACTCACATTAGATGTTCTTTACTCTAAGTTGAAAACTCATGAGTTGGATGTTCTTGCCAGGAAGGGTAACATTAAATCAATTGCTTTGATCTCTAACCCTAACATGTCAAATGCAAATTCTTCTTCTATCTTTGCCTTGTCTTCCATGTCTTCTTTAACAGATGAGCAACTTGAAGAGTTTCCTGAAGAAGATCTGGCACTACTCTCTTCTCGCTTTTACAAAGCTTTGCTTAATGTGAGATTTAGATAGAGAGGTGGTCCTCCAAGATGCTATGAGTGTGGTGACCTCAACCATATTCGCACAAATTGTCCTAAGCTTGCAGGAAAAACATCAAAGGAGGAGAAGGACAACGATGTAAGGAATGAGAAGAAAAGGTTCTCGTCAAATGATAGGAAGAAGAAGAGCTTCATCAACCGCAAGGTGGTTCACTGAGTTCTTTCCGCTCTTGAACAAGTCAATTTGAGCGATGTGGACTCGGAGAGCAATAAGATGATGCAACTCCAAGCAAGCATGATTTGATAGGATTATGTCTCATGGCAAGCAAAGCAAGGATAGCTTCACTGAGGATCGACCACGACAAATGACTTCAATAAGGTAGATCCCTCTTATGATGAATTAGCTATTGCTGTTGCTCGTCTTGGAAAATTGCTTGACAAACGTGATAAGAAAATTAAGAAACATGATTTCATTATTGAATCATTGAATGCTGAAATTGCTAGACTTAAGACTTTGATTCCTAGTGATGATACTTGCAAATCATGTGACTTAATTTACAATGAGCTCACCTTGCTTAGGAAAGAACATGCTCTTTTGTTGCATCTAAATGAGAAAAATGAGAAACATGTTGTACATGCTAGCTGTTCCACTGATGATTTGAATAGTTCAACTTCTTGTTCTAAATGCTCAACTCTTGAATTAAAATTGAAAGATGCAATTGCTAGGGTTTCTCAATTAACTGATAATTTGCTTTCACATGAAATTCTCTCATGCTCAACTTGTCGCAAGCAAAAAGGAAAAGTAGATGTTCCCTGCAATAATTGTTTAACTCTTGCTAAGAAAGTTGATTACTTGCAAAATTCTTTGGAACGTTTCACTAATGGCAAGAAGAAGTTGAACATGATTTTGGATCAATCTAAGGTTAGCACAAACAAGAGAGGTTTAGGTTTTGATCCTTATGCCACATATGAAACTAAACCTCGTGACCGTTGTTCGTGCTCCTTGCAAAATTGAGTTATCTAATGAGCCTAAGAAAATTGCTTTTCAATCTGCCGGTTTTATCTTCTACTATGATGAATGCAAAATGTGCTTTTACTGTTAAAGCTAAACATCATGTCAAGTACACTTGCACTCATTGTGGTAGAGATGGACACTTAGTAGATTTTTGCTTTAGACTAGCCAAACAAAGAAAAGAAGGAAAGAACTGAGGCTAGGTCAAATTTCAGCAAAGCACATGTTTATGCGCCTAGAGTGATGAAAACACCTTCTGGTCCTACAAACATGGGAAAAGGCAAATCTGATTTTGTGCATAAAAATTATCGTGTTGTACCTATCACAGCGTCAGGTGTCTCAAGATCGATTCCCAAAAATCTCATTCCTAACCCCAAGATCGAGGCCTCGACATGTTTTGCTATGTAGGCTTCTCGCGCAAGGAAGGAGAACATATGGCTAGTGGATTCCGGATGCTCGTGCCACATGTCCGGTGATAAGAATTGGTTCTCCTCCTCACTTGTGCATCTCGTCTTTGAAAGTGTTACTTTTGGAGATGCTTCTTCCTCTTCTGTTGTGGCAAAAGGTACAATAAAGGTAAGTGACAAGTTTATGTTCAAAGATGTGGCTCTTGTTGAAAATTTGAAATATAACTTGCTTTACATCTCACAAATGCTTGATGAAGATCTTGAGATAAGCTTTAAGAAAAATGAATGCAAAGTGCTAGATGCTTCAGGTGATCTTGTGTTCAAAATTTCTCGTTTTGGAAGAGTCTTTAAAGCTGATTTTGATGCATCACCTTCTTCTAAGCATAGGTGTCTAATTGCCAATGTTTCTAAAGATTTATTCTTTTGGCATCGTAGACTTGGTCATGTTGGTTTTGATCATCTTACTCGTGTAAGTGGTTTAGATCTTATACGTGGCCTGCCTAAGCTTAAGGGTGATAGCAATCTAGTATGTTCTTCTTGTAGACATGGTAAGATGATTGCAGGTTCACATCCACCTCTTACCATGATGATGACAAACGCTTCAGACAGCTTCTACATCTTGATACTGATTGGACCATCTCGAGTTCAATCCTTTGGAGGCAAACGGTATGTGCTTGTGATTGTTGATGATTTTTCTAGATACTCTTGGGTGTATTTTATGGCATCTAAGGATGATGCTTTTAGTCATTTTAGAAGTCTTGTTCTTAGGCTTTCTGTTGACCATCCAGAGCTCTCAAAGCTATTAGAAGTGATAATGGAACTGAATTCAAAAATGCTTCCTTTGATCTCTTTTGTGCTGAAAAGGAATTGATCATCAATTTTCATCTCCTAGAGTGCCTCAACAAAATGGTGTAGTCGAAAGAAAAACAGTAACGTTAGTTGAGATGGCTAGAATCATGTTAGATGAACATCTCTCTCATAGAAATTTTTGGGCTGAAGCTATTTCAATCGCTTGTTATGTTTCAAACCGTGTGTTTTTGAGATCAAAATTGGGTAAGACTCCATATGAGCTTCGGTTTGGACATAGACCTTCTGTTTCTCACTTTCGAGTTTTTGGATGCAAATGTTTTGTCTTGAAATCTGGAAATCTTGATAAATTTGAAGCTAGATCAACTGATGGCATTTTTCTTGGATATCCTGCTCATACTCGTGGCTATCGTGGTGCTTGTTTTGGAGACTAACAAAATTGTGGAAACTTGTGAAGTTACTTTTGATGAGGCTAGTCCAGGCACTAGTCCAAGTGATGCAGGTACAGACGCATACATTCAGGGGGAGAAAATCTTTGAAGATGATGATGATGTTGAAGATGAGGTCTTGACTCTTCCTAATGCACAACAAGATGTAGCACCTTTGGCACCTACTACTACATCACCTACAGCTAACCATCCTCAAGCTACAACATCATCTCAGTACATGCTGAAAATGAAGAAGGAGAAGGAGAAGTCTCAAAAGCCAATGCTCCCTTGTACATTCAAAAATGCATCCATCTGAACAAATGATTGGAGACCTAAATGAGAGAGTCACTCGATCCAGGTTTATTCATTCTCGACACTCATGCTCACTCCGCTTTAGTTGCTTCTTTTGAACCCAAAGATATATCTCATGCATTATCTCGACTAATCTTGGATCAATGCCATGCATGAAGAAATAGAGAATTTTGAACTAAATAAAGTTTGGAAACTTGTCTCACCTCCTCCAGATTTTAATGTTATTGGAACTAGATGGGTTTTCAAAAATAAACAAAGTGAGGATGGTGTTGTTGTTAGAAACAAGGCTAGATTGGTTGCTCAAGGTTACACTCAAATTGAAGGCTTAGATTTTGATGAAACCTTTGCTCCTGTTGCTAGAATTGAAGCCATTAGAATCCTTTTAGCTTTTGCTGCATCCAAAGGTTTCAAATTGTATCAAATGGATGTGAAAAGTGCTTTTCTTAATGGCTACATAAATGAGGAGGTTTATGTCAAGCAACCACCTGGTTTTGAAAATCCAAAGTTTCCAAATCATGTGTTCAAACTATCAAAAGCTTTGTATGGTTTGAAACAAGCCCCTAGAGCATGGTATGATAGGCTAAAAACCTTTTTACTTGAAAAAGGCTTTCTAATGGGAAAGGTTGACAAAACTCTCTTTTACTCAAGCAAGGCAATGATCAACTATTCGCTCGCATTTATGTTGATGATATTATCTTTGGTGGTTCATCTCATGTTTTAGTGTCTGAGTTTTCAGAAACAATGAGGAAGGAGTTTGAGATGAGTATGATGGGTGAGTTGACATACTTTTTGGGATTTCAAATCAAGCAAACGAAGGATGGTACTTTTGTACATCAAAGCAAATACACAAAAGACTTGCTACATCGCTTTGGAATGGAAAACAGCAAGCCGATCATGACACCCATGGAGAGCACTTGCGCACTTGACCCTGATGAAGATGGTGAGCAGGTTGATCAAAAGGAATATAGAAGCATGATAGGTTCACTTTTGTACCTCACTGCATCAAGGCCGGATATACAATTTGCTGTATGCTTGTGTGCTCGTTTTCAAGCTTCCCCACGTGCTTCACATCGACAAAATTTGTCAAAAGAATTTTCAGGTATCTTCATGGAACTCAAGATTTTGGCATTTGGCTTTCTGCTTCCTCATGCATTAGTTTGAGATCTTTTTCTGATGCTGATTTTGGAGGATGTAGAATTGATAGGAAAAGCACTTCTGGTTCATGTCACTTCTTGGGAAATTCTCTCATTGCATGGTCATCTAGAAAGCAATCTTCTGTTGCACAATCAACTGCTGAATCTGAATATGTGGCTGCTGCTAGTTGTTGTTCTCAAATTCTTTGGATAGTAGCTACACTTAAAGATTATGGGGTTATTTTGGATAGTGTTCCTCTTCTGTGTGATAACACTAGTGCAATTTGCATTGCTAAGAACCCTGTGCAACATTCAAGAACAAAACATATTGACATCAGATTTCACTTTCTTAGAGATCATGTTGAAAAAGGCAACATTGTGCTTCATCATGTGGATACTGAACATCAATTGGCAGACATTTTCACAAAACCTTTGTCTTCTTCTCGTTTTGCTTTTATTCGGGGAGAACTTGGAATTGTTCATCCAATGGGATTGTTTTGAGGGGGAGTTTCTTTGCCAAGTTCTTTCACTTGATGAGCTCACTTTATCATATATCTTTATATACTATATAATTGAGCTAATATATGATAATCTAAATTGTCTCACTTGAACTAAGAATGACATTGCGGAATTCCCTGATCTGATTGCCTATAGCTAAATACTCTGTGATATCTTACTCTTCTTGGCTTGATATTGAATCCTCTTGACAAATTTGGGCTATGAAGCAAGTGTGGTTTGAACTTTACTCTTTCATAAGACCATTTAATCATTTTTGCATGTTTATAATCAAAGAAAAAGAAAAAAGAAAAGGGAATAAAAAAAGGGGGTGTTAAAAGCAAAAGCTTCAAGTTGTATGCTTCAGGCATGCTTTCCTTAAAAAATAAGATGTATGCTTCAAGCATGCCATTCCCTCAAAGATAAGATGTATGCTTCAAGCATGCCACTCCAAGGAAATAAAAGAAGTATGCTTCAAGCATGCCACATGCAGTTTACTGTTTAAAGATTAAATTGGTCCACTAGATTGGAGTTGAAACTACTTGCTCGACCTGATTTGTTATTTGCTTCAACTTTGAGCCTTTGTTTTTCTACTAAAGGTTTTGCTTAGTACTTGGCTATAGTTGACTGAATTGAGGTTGAGATGCATGTCATTCCCTAACTTGTTAAAATCACATCAAAATCATGTATTTTTGCATATTATGTGATATATAAGGTTATATGATCAAATGAGCTCATCTTTTCCTATCTTGGCACTCCCTTGTTTCTTCTTGCGAAATCTTTGCTACAAGAAAACTTTTGATTATGTTCTCTCTTTTGTACTCTTGATGAATCCATTGTCAAAGGGGGAGAAATTTGGGAATCGTTGAAAAGTTTAAGGAAAAAGGGGGGAAAAGAAAAAGGGGGAGTTGTTTGAGAATTTTGGGAGAAGTTTGGAGAATTTTGAAATTCTTGGGCACATTGCACATTCACACACATTTTTCTTCTCAGAGGGAGATTTTGTTTTGCATTTTGGTCAAAGGGGGAATTCTGTGTTTTCTTTTTGGTCCTTGATCCTTTGGATTTCAAAATCTTTTGTAAAGTGAATGCCAAATGTTCAATTCTAAGTGGTGTTGCCAATGTTTTCATCAAGGGGGAGATTGTGAAATCATGTGCTGAAAAATTGGCTTAGAATTGAATTTGCAAATATGTTTGTTCATGTATTTTGTCAATTTGACAAGAAGCAGTAAGTTTCGTTTTTGCGCCGGACCAAGATCTCAAGAAACAGTAAGTTTCCCATCTACGACGGACAAACTTTGTTGGTCTGTCGTGGACATGCTTTTGAACTCATTGAGCCAAACTCAATTTTCCTCAAAAACCAGTAAGTTGTTGTAACACCCCAAAATTTTGCTTTTCTTAAATTCATGTGTGATTTGGCACTTTGGTGAATTTTTGGAATTTTCTGGAATTTATTTGGATTTATTTGGAATTTATTTGAATTTATTCCATTTTGAAATAATTAAAGAATTTAATTTTGCAAATAAAATTTTGTTGGAAATATTTTATTTGAGTCCAAAATAATCCAAAATATTTTCCAGAATTTTTCTGGAATTTTTCTGAGTCTTTTGCTATTTTTAATGAATTAAATGAATTACTGGGAATTATTTTAAATATTAAATCGCTGGAAATCCAACTCGGGTCGAGTACTGTTCATCCGACCGAGCCCGAGTCAGACTCGAGTTCGAGTCCGACCCGAGCCACGTGACTCGACCGAACCCACTCCTAAACCTAATCAATCCCAACCGTTGGATCAAGATCCAACGGCTGAGATCCGCCCGTACCGGTTCGAGCCGTATCCGGCCCGGATCCGATCGCGCCCGTGCGATCGTGGCCGTTGATCGTGCCACGTGGACGGCTGAGCGTCATCGTCTCCGCCGAGTCCGAGCCGGACTCCGCCGCCGCGCCCGCCGCCGTGTAGAACTAGGTTTCCGTCTCGGGCACGAACGCCGAGGCTATTTAAAGCGTGAGACGTCCCCCGAGGTTGCCCTCATCTTTGCGCACCCGTTCCCCCGAGCCATCTCGCCTGAGCCGTCGCCGTTTGCCCGTACGTGCTCGCCGGAGTTGGAGCCCTGTGCGCAGCGGTTGAACGCCGGTTCCGCCGCCGTCCGTCGTCTTCCGCCGAGAAGGAGCCCAGATCCGGAACCACCGTGACGAGACGCACCCGAAGGAAGGATTCATCTCGCCGGAGCGACCCCGAAACGCCGTCGGGCTCGTCGTCGTTCTCGTCTCCGGTGCCCAGGCCTCGCCGCGCCATCGCCGGACTTCGCGAGCTCGGTGAACCGTCAGATCTAGATCGGACGGTTGAGGTGAGTTCACGTGTCCCCAACCCGATTGGATCTGGACCGTTGGATCAAGATCCAACGGTTCACAATTGCCACGTGCCGTAGTAGTGTTATTATAGGATTAGATCTGGACCGTCCGATCTAAATCGAACGGCCCACGATCAACGAGTAGTTTCAACGTGTTAACCCTGGATCTAATCCGCGCCGTTGATTTTCAAACCAACGGCCGTGATTGCGCCACGTGTCGGGAAATTGGACCGACGCGGCCGTCAGACGCAGCGCTGGCAGGTACACCGACACACGGCCCGCGCGTGTCGGCCGATCGCACCGTGACGTCATCCATGACGTCATCGGTGGACCCACTGTCGCCACCGTGCGGTGAGCCTGCCGACGCCGCAGTGGCGCTACCCGAGTGGGCCCACATGTCAGCGACACGTGGAGTCGTGGACCGAGTCCACGGTAGACCCGAGCCGAGCGTGGACCAAGTCCATGGACCGGCTGACGTCAGCCAACCAATCAGAGGCTGCCACGTGTCCATGCTGACGCAATAATTAATTTCCGAAAAAGAAAATGATTTATTAATTCGAAATAATGATTTCAGATTTTGATTCAAACTTCAAACGCTTATAACTTTTGCGTTTCAACTCCAATTTGAGTGATTCAAATTTCTAAATTTGTATAAAATTCAGATCTACTCAAATATGAATTTTATTTAATTTTTGGACTAAAGTTTTTCTCTGTAAAATTATTTAAATGATTATTTAAACTTTAAATAATCATAACTTTTGCGTTTTAACTCCGATTTGAACGATTCCAGTTCCTAAAAATCCAGAAAATTATGTTCTCTCTGTTTATGGATTTTATTTGGAGTTTTGGGATGTTTTTGCCTATTGTTTATTTGTGTATTTGCTATTTGCACGCTTTACGAGTAGACGTTGAAGTGCCGGAAGGATTCGAAGGAGAAGTATTGACTCAGATCCAACTCAAGACCAAGAACAAGTACTTTTTGAAGGCAAGTTGTGCTTTGACCATATTGATCCTATTTCAAATCTATTTTGATTTAAACTATTGCATGCAAGTTCAATTAGAAAAATACTTTGTATAAACATGGGGGTTAGATAAATACCAATTTGCTGTATGACACCTTGATTATCTAAGTATGTGCCATGACCCTTGTCACCCTAGTTGTGGTTTACTAGTTGGACATAATCAAATTGCCAACATGGGTTTTAGACCGTTGTAGTATACTGCTTAGACTCTACGTGCTCATGACATGATTTTGGACAATCAAATGTTAATATTGACTTAATGATATATTGAACCTGTTTTGGAAAGGTATCATGTGATGTTGATAGCACGTGGTGCTTGGTAATCAACTGGGGTTTGATAAACAGTTTTCGACCGGGGCATGTGGCAAGAGTAATCAGTGGGCCGATTGTGGCATTGGGAGTGATGTTGATTTGGTTCTTCGTAGTCTTGCCCTGGTCACTCTAAGGACTTAACCTTGCAAGCCTTTGAACTGGGTCATACTTGCAACCACATGGCCGAATGGGACGGCCCTAGTTGACTAAGTCGCTAAGGACTCACTTGTGGAGCCTCGTGGTGTCAATTACACCGTTTGTGTGATTGTGCGGGGAGCGTGTCGTGGTCGTGGCCGATACCCATCTAACGGTGTGTTGGTCCCATACTTCGCCTTGGCTAAGGGAAGGGATGGTGTAGAGCACGAACCTGAGAGGACCACCTGTGTTGTTTGAGGCTTCCAAAGGCTTTGTTACTGAACTCGCCTTTGTGGTGTTTGACTGTATCTTGTGGGTAAAGTGCATAACCTCTGCAGAGTTTAGAATCTATTCGAATAGCCGTGTCCGCGGTATTGGACATCGCTCGGGAATTACAAATCAAGGGTTAGATTTTCTCAAAAATAACTTTGATTTGAAAGGTTGGTTTGGTTTAGTAATGAAGATGATAGAAATGTGGTTTAGGATGGGGAAAATGTTTATTAAATTTCTGAAAAGTTATTTATGCTTTACTTATTTCTCTGCTTTGAATCTACTTATATTACTTTTCAAATCTTGTTTTCGCAAATATACCTTGAGCTATTCCTTTGTACCAAGCCATGCATATAGTATATTAGCCTGCATTCGTGCATGACTTGTCGAGTACCAAGTACTCACCCTTGCCTCAACACAATATCGCTTGAAGAGGAGATTACGCCACTTTGGAGGAGGAACTCCAAGAGGATCCGTCTACTTAGGGATGCGAGCCCAGTCAGTTGCCTGTGGTATACTGGATGGCGCCACGAAGCTATTTGATTTTCCGCTGCTATTATTTCTCTTTTAATAGGTTTCGCCTTGCGAGGCATACATTTGTAACGTGGCCATAAGGTCGAGTAACCAGTTTGGTTATTTAAATAAAGTACTTTATTGGTATCGAGTGGTATGATTGTGATATTTACCAATGTTAAGACTGTGTGCACTAGCGCGTTCCTGGACTAGTGCTGAATACACAGAGGGTCCGGATTTGCAAATTCGGGGTCCCGACAGAGGTGGTATCAGAGCCATACTTGACCGTAGGCTCAACCCTAAGCTAGAATGGTCGTAGTGAGGATAAAACCTATTTTCTAAAAGCTAAAAGTTTGTCAAGATAAGAAATGACATCTCGACTTATCCCCTTCTCTCTTTTCTTGTCTCTTGCTAAAATTTTTCCTTACCTTGTCACAATTCAAAATTTTCGAGTTCTCACGTAAGCACTCTTGTGACAGATGGAGGAAGAGTTCAACTACGTTGATCTGGGAGTTGGTCACGCCGCGTAACTTTGGCATATGCTCTGCACTCGGAGATTTTGAGAAACCGCAATACCAAGTGGAAGTGATCGGACAAGCGGGATTGATCAAGGCTTGTGACGTGAGGATTGAGGTACCGCTAGGAAAAGGGCCAGTGCAATCGCCTCGATACACCTTGCCGCCAGGAGATCTACAATGCAGATGGGTATCCAAGAAGTATCACGACGAGCAATGCGGCACATTACCCGTATCTACGCCAGAGAATTGGAGAGTACGGTGTTCCGTTACCATCCGCGCAGCGATAACCTTCTTGACCCGAAGGAGATTCAGGATGAGGATGCCACGGTTACACAGTTGGCACGATTTGTCGTCGCCCAGGAGGATGTACTAGATAATACAAGCAAGGAGCTACAGAAGGCCCGCAAGGAGATCACGACAGAGAAGAACAGATGGCGGGAAGCTCAAGAGTATGTGGCACACCTTCTACGAAGGATTGACGAGTTGGAGATGACCTTGTACGGACTGCACCCAAAGCCGATTTCGAGCTACACGAGCCAGATCCAGAGGAGTCAGATCTCGATGAGGACACTGCTTCTTCGACTACCACAGATGACACAGTTGCTGGACATGGCGATCGTTTCGCGCCTATGCCGCAGCACCCGCACCCAGGCCGTGGAGGTTTTCTCGATGAGTGAGCATAGGTTCTATAGTGAGACTCCTTCGCCGAGTCGAGTCATAAAATAAAGAGTCACCCTTTAGGCGTTAGACTCCAGAGTTAGTTCGATTTGGATTTGCTTTGTTTGCTAAGTGTGCAGTATGAGTTGCAAGGCCCTTAGGCATTGTAAGCAGCCATACCAAGTTATTAATAATAAAGTTGGACCTTAAGGTTACACCCTTCGCCCCGCATAAGTTCCATATTACTTGTCTATTCTTGTTTCCCCCTCATCTCTAAACCTAGAGCAAATCGAAGATGGTGAACACCCGTGGGAACTTTGGAAGCAATGGGAGTGGATCTCGCCCAGCAGAAAACCCCAATGATGGAGCACCAGCACCGCCAGTTGATATGCAGAATTTTGGAGCCTTTCTTGCTGCTCAGACTTAGTTGATGCATGCTATGATGCAACAAATGCAGCACGTCACTGCTCAAGCCACTGCTAATCAAGTTAATCAGGGACCACGCCAGAATACAAGACTATCAGAGTTCATGAGGACTCACCCACCCACTTTCTCTGGGAATGCCAATCCATTGGAGGCCGATGATTGGTTAAGATCAATCGAGAGGAAGCTACACATAGCTCAATGCATAGGAAATGAGAAGGTACTCTACGCTTCTCATCAGTTGGAAGGAACAAATTACGAATGGTGGGAGAACTTCGTACACGCAAGAGAACCCTCAAGATATCACTTGGGAAGAGTTCACAAATGCATTCGACAAGATCACGTGCCTGAAGGAATCATGGACCTTAAGAAGGAGGAGTTCAGAGCATCAAGCAAGGTAATCAGCCGGTCGACTACCCTGAACAAGTTCACACAGCTAGCACGCTACGCACCGAGGATGTAGCGACAGATAAATCCGCATAGCCTCGTTTTATGAAGGGACTTAACTCAGGATTGCAAGTAGGATTGATCACCCACACCTTTCCAGATTTCCAAGAGTTGGTGAATAAGGCGCTTATTCTTGAGGACAAGCGCAAGGAACCGGATGAGAACAGAAGCGCAGGATGCAACAAAGAAGGATCACGCCAGGAACGCATAGCGCTTGAGAGTTGCACCAAATCAATTCTTCAGATTCCAACCACGTAATGCAACAAGGACACCATCCCCAGACCAAGACTGTCAATCAAAACTACTGCACTTCAGCCCCGCTAGAAACGCTTACTCCGTGCAAATCGAAGGAACAAGGAGACGCTGCTACAACCGCAACGAGCCAGGACACTTCGCTAACAGCTTGTCCAAAGAAGACAGCAGGAGCGACTCGAGCCGCTTCAACCTAGGAACCACCCCAGCTAGGACGCCAAAGACCGGGAGCCACACCCTGCATCGTGGTGAGAGGCCGAGTCAACCATGTCACCGCAGATGCACTGCAGAATGCTACGGACGTCGTCTTGGGTAAGTTACTTGTTAACTCGATACACCTGCAACGGTTTTGTTTGACTCGAGCTTCAGATTCGCTTGTTTCGCAAGGCTTTGCTACTAGAAATGATTTGAGGATTGCAAGACTTAAGTGCATGCTTTTAGTTCAAACCCTGGTTCAACTCCGAACGAAAGTAGGATGTTCCGGTGAGAATACTAATAGAGGGAATAGAGTTCCTAGCAAACCTTATAATTTTGGAGACCCGGACCTTAGACGTCATATTGGGAATGGATTGGTTATCCAAGCACAAGGCCGTATTGGATTGTGGACGAAGGACTATCTCGATGGAGAGCCCGTGTGGGAAGAAAGTGGAATTTCAAGCCACTGCGATTAGAGATGGACAGTTGATGGTTAACAGTACCAAGGCAATCAGCATAGAGGATGTCCCAAAGAGTGAATGAGTACCCGTGATGTTTTTCCCGAAGATCTACCTCGGTATGCCGCGACAGGGACATAGAATTTGTAATAGAGCTTGTACTGCACAAAGACCGATAGCAAAGAGACCCTATCGGATGTCCACCGAGGAGTTGGTAGAAATGAAGAAACAAATAGAAGAGTTAATGGAGAAAGGATTTATCGAGGCCAGAGCTCGTCGCCGTGGGGAGCACCGGTTTTGTTTGTCAAGAAGAAGGACGGAGTTTCAGGATGTGCATTGACTACCGTGCACTCAATGAAGTCACCGTGAAGAATAAGTATCCGCTACCCAGATTGATGATTTGTTTGATCACCGAGAGGAGCCGGAGTTTTCTCCAAGATTGATCTAAGATCGGGATACCATCGATTGAAGATCCGATCGTAAGATATTCAAGATCGCATTCTCGTCAAGATATGGACATTACGAGTTTCTGATTATGTCCTTTGGGGTGGCGAATGCGCCCGGCTTATTTCATGAATATGATGAATAAGGTGTTCATGGAATATTTGGACAAGTTTGTCGTCGTGTTCATAGACGATATCCTAATCTACTCCAAGACAGAGGATGAACATGCCGAACACTTAAGGCGAGTTTTGGAAAAGCTCGAGGAACAAAGAACTTTTCGCCAAGTTCAGCAAGTGTGATTTTTGGAAGGACAAGGTGGAGTTTCTTGGACATGTAATGACCGCAGAAGGAGTCGCCAGAGATCCAAGCAAAGTAGAAGGCGTGTTACATTGGGAACAGCCAAAGACGGTGACCCGTTCGGAGTTTCCTTGGAATGGCAGGATACTACCGCCGCTTCATCGAAGGCTTCTCGACAATTGCGAAACCTCTTACGCAATTGCTGAAGAAGGAAAAGAAGTTTGCATGGACGCTTGAGAATGTGAGAAAGGATTTCAGGAGTCAAGAAGCGATTGACATCAAGACCGTGTTAGTTCTACCTGATGTTGCTCAAAGCTTCGATATTTATTGTGACGACGCGCCAAGGACTTGGATGTGTCTTGTCTGCGAATGGAAAGGTCGCCGCTATGCATCAAGGCAGTTGAGGCCGCATGAGGAAAATTTTCCGACACATGACTTAGAGTTAGCTGCCGTAGTGCATGCTTTGAAGATATGGCGTCACTATCTGATTGGAAACAGATGTGAAGTATATACGGATCATAAGAGCCTTAAGTACATATTCACCCAATGGATCTGAATATGAGGCAGAGGAGATGGTTAGAGTTGATCAAGGACTATAATGTTGGAATCCATTACCATCCCGGGAAGGCCAACGTAGTAGCCGATGCCTTGAGTCGGAAAAGCCATACCGTGAGTATGTTGCTAGCCACAAGTCAAGATGAGTTATGTGAGGACTTTCAGAAAATGAAGATTGAGGTAGTACCTAGCGGATTCTTGGCCGCATTAGAAGTAAAGCCTACCCTAGAGGATCAGATTCGAGAAGGACAAAAGGATGATGACAAGATCCGCAGGATTAAGTCCATCAAGGAGGAAGGCAAGGCAGAGGACTTCAAGTTGGATGAGCAAGGCACGTTGTGGATGAAGGATCGCATTTGTGTGCCTAACAAAGAGGAGTTAAAGCAACTGATTCTGGAGGAAGCCCATGACTCCAAGTACTCAATTCATCCTGGAAGCGCCAAGATGTATCAGATCTCAAGGAGAGATTCGTGGCCGAGTATGAAACGTGAAGTTGCCGAGCATGTTGCATTGTGCGACGATGCCGAGAGTCAAGGCAATGCATCGAGACCAGCAGGATTGCTACAAATTGAAAATACCTCGAGTGGAAGTGGGAGGAAATCGAATGGATTTCATTACCGGTTTGCCAAAGACTCAAGGAGGTTATGACTCCATATGGGTTATAGTGGATCGCTTGACTAAGGTAGCCCATTTTATCCCCGTGAAGACCACTTACTCGGAGATAAATTAGCGTAATTGTACATGATCAGATTGTCTGCTTGCACGGAGTGCCAAAGAGGATTGTATCGGACAGAGGTACCCAATTTACCTCAAGGTTCTGGAATAAGTTGCATGAAGCCATGGGAACCCGTTTGAACTTCAAGATGCCTTATCATCCACGCATGCATGGATGAGACAGAAAGAGTCAACCAGATTCTCGGAGGATATGTTGAGAGCTTGTGCATTAGCTTATGCTACTTCTTGGGATAAGAGTTTACCGTATGCCGAGTTCGGTTACAACAATAGTTATCAAGCTAGTTCTGAGATGTCACCTTTTGAGGCCTTTGTATGGTCGACCATGTCGGACGCCATTGAATTGGAATGAGACCGTGCGCCGTGTCTTTGGGCCTGATATTCTTCAAGAGGTCAAGAGCGGTCGCTATGATTAGGGAAAGGTTGAAGATAGCCCAATCTCGACAGAAGAGTTATGCTGACAATCGTCGCCGAGATTTGAGTTTTGAACCAGAAGACTTTGTATACCTCAGAGTTACGCCTCTCAGGGGAGTTAAGAGGTTCCATGCCAAAGGGAAACTTGCACCCCGTTATGTTGGACCATTTAAGATTTTGAGCCGCAGAGGCGAAGTTGCTTATCAGCTGGAGTTGCCACAGTCGTTAGCAGGAGTACATGATGTATTCCATGTGTCCCAGTTAAAGAAGTGTCTCCGAGTTCCTGAGGAACAGACACCGCTAGAGTCAATTGAGTTGCAAGAGGACTTGACTTATAAGGAACATCCTGTGAGGATTCTAGACACAATGGATCGAGAAACTAGAAACAAGTCAACCCGTTTCTGTAGAGTTCAGTGGAGCAACCATGCAGAGAGCGAAGCGACTTGGGAGCGCGAAGAGGATTTGAAGAAAGAGTTTCCAAACCTATTCTGTAGTGAGCCCTGAATCTCGGGGACGAGATTCTATTAAGGGGGGGAGGTTTGTAACACCCCAAAATTTTGCTTTTCTTAAATTCATGTGTGATTTGGCACTTTGGTGAATTTTTGGAATTTTCTGGAATTTATTTGGATTTATTTGGAATTTATTTGAATTTATTCCATTTTGAAATAATTAAAGAATTTAATTTTGCAAATAAAATTTTGTTGGAAATATTTTATTTGAGTCCAAAATAATCCAAAATATTTTCCAGAATTTTTCTGAATTTTTCGAGTCTTTTGCTATTTTTAATGAATTAAATGAATTATCGAATTATTTTAAATATTAAATCATTGGAAATCCAACTCGGGTCGAGCATCGTTTCATCCGACCGAGCCCGAGTCAGACTCGAGTTCGAGTCCGACCCGAGCCACGTGACTCGACCGAACCCACTCCTAAACCTAATCAATCCCAACCGTTGGATCAAGATCCAACGGCTGAGATCCGCCCGTACCGGTTCGAGCCGTAACCGGCCCGGATCCGATCGCGCCCGCGTGATCGTGGCCGTTGATCGTGCCACGTGGACGGCTGAGCGTCGTCGTCTCCGCCGAGTCCAAGCCGGACTCCGCCGCCGCGCCCGCCGCCGTGTAGAATTAGGTTTCCGTCTCGGGCACGAACGCCGAGGCTATTTAAAGCGTGAGACGTCCCCCGAGGTTGCCCTCATCTTTGCGCACCCGCTTCCCCGAGCCATCTCGCCTGAGCCGTCGCCGTTTGCCCGTGCGTGCTCGCCGGAGTTGGAGCCCTGTGCGCAGCGGTTGAACGCCGATTCCGCCGCCGTCCGTCGTCTTCCGCCGAGAAGGAGCCCAGATCCGGAACCACCGTGACGAGACGCACCCGAAGGAAGGATTCATCTCGCCGAGCGACCCGAACGCCGCCGTCGGGCTGCGTCGTCGTTCGTCTCCGGTGCCCAGGCCTCGCCGCGCCATCGCAGGACTTCGCGAGCTCGGGGAACCGTAAGATCCAGATCGGACGGTTGAGGTGAGTTCACGTGTCCCCAACCCGATTGGATCGGACCGCTGGATCAAGATCCAACGGTTCACAATTGCCACGTCTTGTAGTAGTGTTATTATAGGATTAGATCTGGACCATCCGATCTAAATCGAGCGCCCACGATCAACGAGTAGTTTCAACGTGTTAACCCTGGATCTAATCCGCGCCGCTGATTTTCAAACCAACGGCCGTGATTGCGCCACGCGTGTCGGGAATTGGACCGACGCGATCGTCATCTGTGGCAGCGTCGCGTGGCCAGCGACACGCTGGGCCAGCGTGTCGGCGGCTGCCGTGGCGTCATCCATGACCTCATCGGTGGACCCACCTGTCGGCCGTGGTGAGCCTGCCGACGTCGGCGATGGCGTCACCGAGTGGGCCCACATGTCGGGACACGCGTGGAGTCGTGGACCGAGTCCACGGTGGACCCGAGCCGAGCGTGGACCAAGTCCATGGACCGGCTGACGTCAGCCAACCAATCAGAGGCTGCCACGTGTCCATGCTGACGCAATAATTAATTTCCGAAAAAGAAAATGATTTATTAATTCGAAATAATGATTTCAGATTTTGATTCAAACTTCAAACGCTTATAACTTTTGCGTTTCAACTCCGATTTGAGTGATTCAAATTTCTAAATTTGTATAAAATTCAGATCTACTCAAATATGAATTTTATTTAATTTTTGGACTAAAGTTTTTCTCTGTAAAATTATTTAAATGATTATTTAAACTTTAAATAATCATAACTTTTGCGTTTTAACTCCGATTTGAACGATTCCAGTTCCTAAAAATCCAGAAAATTATGTTCTCTCTGTTTATGGATTTTATTTGGAGTTTTGGGATGTTTTTGCCTATTGTTTATTTGTGTATTTGCTATTTGCACGCTTTACGAGTAGACGTTGAAGTGCCGGAAGGATTCGAAGGAGAAGTATTGACTCAGGATCCAACTCAAGACCAAGAACAAGTACTTTTTGAAGGCAAGTTGTGCTTTGACCATATTGATCCTATTTCGAAATCTATTTTGATTTAAACTATTGCATGCTAGTTCAATTAGAAAAATACTTTGTTTAAACATGGGGGTTAGATAAATACCAATTTGCTGTATGACACCTTGATTATCTAAGTATGTGCCATGACCCTTGTCACCCTAGTTGTGGTTTACTAGTTGGACATAATCAAATTGCCAACATGGGTTTTAGACCGTTGTAGTATCTTTGCTTAGACACACTACGTGCTCATGACATGATTTTGGACAATCAAATGTTAATATTGACTTAATGATATATTGAACCTGTTTTGGAAAGGTATCATGTGATGTTGATAGCACGTGGTGCTTGGTAATCAACTGGGGTTTGATAAACGATTTCGGCCAGGGCATGTGGCAAGAGTAATCGTGGGCCAGTTGTGGCATTGGGAGTGATGTTGATTTGGTTCTTGGGTAGTCTTGCCTGGTCACTCTAAGGACTTAACCTTGCAAGCCTTTGAACTGGGTCATACTTGCAACCACATGGCTGGAATGGGACGGCCCTAGTTGACTAAGTCGCTAAGGACTCACTTGTGGAGCCTCAGGGTGTCAATTACACCGTTTGTGTGATTGTACGGGGGAGCGTATCGTGGCTGTGGCCAGATACCCATCTAACGGTGTGTTGGTCCCATACTTCGCCTTGGCTAAGGGAAGGGATGGTGTAGAGCACGAACCGGAGAGGACCACCTGTGTTGTTTGAGGCTTCCGAAAGGCTTTGTTACGGGAACTCGCCTTTGTGGTGTTTGACTGTATCTTGTGGGTAAAGTGCATAACCTCTGCAGAGTTTAGAATCTATTCGAATAGCCGTGTCCGCGGTATTGGACATCGCTCGGGAATTACAGTCAAGGGTTAGATTTTCTCAAAAATAACTTTGATTTGAAAGGTTGGTTTGGTTTAGTAATGAAGATGATAGAAATGTGGTTTAGGATGGGGAAAATGTTTATTAAATTTCCTGAAAAGTTATTTATGCTTTACTTATTTCTACTGCTTTCGAATCTACTTATATTACTTTTCAAATGTCAAGCATCGCAAATATACCTTGAGCTATTCCTTTGTACCAAGCCATGCATATAGTATATTAGCCTGCATTCTGTGCATGACTTGCTGAGTACCAAGTACTCACCCTTGCCTCAACACAATATCAGTTGAAGAGGAGATTACGCCAGCTTTGGAGGAGGAACTCCAAGAGGATCCGTCTACTTAGGGATGCGAGCCCAGTCAGTTGCCTGTGGTATACTGGATGGCGCCACGAAGCTATTTGATTTTCCGCTGCTATTATTTCTCTTTTAATAGGTTTCGCCTTGCGAGGCATACATTTGTAACGTGGCCATAAGGTCGAGTAACCAGTTTGGTTATTTAAATAAAGTACTTTATTGGTATCGAGTGGTATGATTGTGATATTTACCAATGTTAAGACTGTGTGCACTAGCGCGTTCCTGGACTAGTGCTGAATACACAGAGGGTCCGGATTTGCAAATTCGGGGTCCCGACAGAGGTGGTATCAGAGCCATACTTGACCGTAGGCTCAACCCTAAGCTAGAATGGTCGTAGTGAGGATAAAACCTATTTTCTAAAAGCTAAAAGTTTGTCAAGATAAGAAATGACATCTCGACTTATCCCCTTCTCTCTTTTCTTGTCTCTTGCTAAAATTTTTCCTTACCTTGTCACAATTCAAAATTTTCGAGTTCTCACGTAAGCACTCTTGTGACAGATGGAGGAAGAGTTCAACTACGTTGATCTAGGAGTTGGTCACGCGGCAGAACTTTGGCATATGCTACAGACTCTCGGAGATTTTGAGAAACCGCAATACCAAGTGGAAGTGATCAGACAAGCGGGATTGATCAAGGCTTGTGACGTGAGGATTGAGGTACCTGCTAGGAAAAAGGGCCAGTGCAATCGCTCGATACACCTTTGACCGCCAGAGATCTACAATGCAGATGGGTATCCAAGAAGTATCACGACGAGCAATGCGGCACATTACCCGTATCTACGCCCAGAATTGAGAGTACGGTGTTCCGTTACCATCCGCGCAGCGATAACCTTCTTGACCCGAAGGAGATTCAGGATGAGGATGCCACGGTTACACAGTTGGCACGATTTGTCGTCGCCCAGGAGGATGTACTAGATAATACAGGCAAGGAGCTACAGAAGGCCCGCAAGGAGATCACGACAGAGAAGAACAGATGGCGGGAAGCTCAAGAGTATGTGGCACACCTTCTACGAAGGATTGACGAGTTGGAGATGACCTTGTACGGACCAGACCCAAAGCCAGTACTCGAGCTACACGAGCCAGATCCAGAGGAGTCGGATCTCGATGAGGACACTGCTTCTTCGACTACCACAGATGACACAGTTGCTGGACATGGCGATCGTTTCGCGCCTATGCCGCAGCACCCGCACCCAGGCCGTGGAGGTTTTCTCGATGAGTGAGCATAGGTTCTATAGTGAGACTCCTTCGCCGAGTCGAGTCATAAAATAAAGAGTCACCCTTTAGGCGTTAGACTCCAGAGTTAGTTCGATTTGGATTTGCTTTGTTTGCTAAGTGTGCAGTATGAGTTGCAAGGCCCTTAGGCATTGTAAGCAGCCATACCAAGTTATTAATAATAAAGTTGGACCTTAAGGTTACACCCTTCGCCCCGCATAAGTTCCATATTACTTGTCTATTCTTGTTTCCCCCTCATCTCTAAACCTAGAGCAAATCGAAGATGGTGAACACCCGTGGGAACTTTGGAAGCAATGGGAGTGGATCTCGCCCAGCAGAAAACCCCAATGATGGAGCACCAGCACCGCCAGTTGATATGCAGAATTTTGGAGCCTTTCTTGCTGCTCAGACTTAGTTGATGCATGCTATGATGCAACAAATGCAGCACGTCCTTTGCTCAAGCCACCGCTAATCAAGTTAATCGTGACCACGCCGAGAATACAAGACTATCGAGTTCATGAGGACTCACCCACCCACTTTCTCTGGGAATGCCAATCCATTGGAGGCCGATGATTGGTTAAGATCAATCGAGAGGAAGCTACACATAGCTCAATGCATAGGAAATGAGAAGGTACTCTACGCTTCTCATCAGTTGGAAGGAACATTACGAATGGTGGGAGAACTTCGTGCCACGCAAGAGAACCCTCAAGATATCACTTGGGAAGAGTTCACAAACAGATTCGACAAAGATCACGTGCCTGAAGGAATCATGGACCTTAAGAAGGAGGAGTTCAGAGCATCAAGCAAGGTAATCGGCCCGGTGGCCGACTACGAACAAGTTCACACAGCTAGCACGCTACGCTTTGAGGATGTAGCGACAGATAAATCCAGGCATACCTCGTTTTATGAAGGGACTTAACTCAGATTGCAAGTAGGATTGATCACCCACACCTTTCCAGATTTCCAAGAGTTGGTGAATAAGGCGCTTATTCTTGAGGACAAGCGCAAGGAACCGGATGAGAACAGAAGCGCAGATGCAACAAAGAAGGATCACGCCAGGAACGCATAGCGCTTGAGAGTTGCACCAAATCAATTCTTGATTCCAACCACGAATGCAACAAGGACACCATCCTCGGCACCAAGACCTGTCAATCAAAACTACTGCACCCAGCCCCGCTAGAAACGCTACTCCAGTGCAACAAGAAGGAACAAAGGAGACGCCGCTACAACCGCAACGAGCCAGACACTTCGCCAACAGCTTGTCCAAAGAAGACAGCAGAGGCGACTCGATTCGCTTCAACCTAGGAACCACCCAGCTAGGACGCCAAAGACCAGAGCCACACCCCAGCATCGTGGTGAGAGGCCGAGTCAACCATGTCACCGCAGATGCACCGCAGAATGCTACTGACGTCAGATTGGGTAAGTTACTTGTTAACTCGATACACTGCAACGGTTTTGTTTGACTCTCGAGCTTCGCATTCGCTTGTTTCGCAAGGCTTTGCTACTAGAAATGATTTGAGGATTGCAAGACTTAAGTGCATGCTTTTAGTTCAAACCCACAGTTCCGAACTCCGAACGAAAGTAGGATGTTCCGGTGAGAATACTAATAGAGGAATAGAGTTCCTAGCAAACCTTATAATTTTGGAGACCCGGACCTTAGACGTCATATTGGGAATGGATTGGTTATCCAAGCACAAGGCCGTATTGGATTGTGGACGAAGGACTATCTCGATGGAGAGCCGTGTGGGAAGAAAGTGGAATTTCAAGCCACTGCGATTAGAGATGGACAGTTGATGGTTAACAAGTACCAAGGCAATCGGCATAGAGGATGTCCCAAGAGTGAATGAGTACCCGTGATGTTTTTCCCGAAGATCTACAGTATGCCGCGCACAGGACATAGAATTTGTAATAGAGCTTGTACTGCACAAAGACCGATAGCAAAGAGACCCTATCGGATGTCCACCGAGGAGTTGGTAGAAATGAAGAAACAGCTAGAAGAGTTAATGGAGAAAGGATTTATCGACCGAGGCTCGTCGCCGTGGGGAGCACCAGTTTTGTTTGTCAAGAAGAAGGACGGAGTTTCGGGATGTGCATTGACTACCGTGCACTCAATGAAGTCACCGTGAAGAATAAGTATCCGCTACCCAGGATTGATGATTTGTTTGATCACCGAGAGGAGCCGGAGTTTTCTCCAAGATTGATCTAAGATCGGGATACCATCGATTGAAGATCCGATCGTAAGATATTCAAGATCGCATTCTCGTCAAGATATGGACATTACGAGTTCTGATTATGTCCTTTGGGTCGATTTAATGCGCCAAATTTATTTCATGAATATGATGAATAAGGTGTTCATGGAATATTTGGACAAGTTTGTCGTCGTGTTCATAGACGATATCCTAATCTACTCCAAGGCAGAGGATGAACATGCCGAACACTTAAGGCGAGTTTTGGAAAAGCCGAGGAACAAAGAACTTTTCGCCAAGTTCAGCAAGTGTGATTTTTGGAAGGACAAGGTGGAGTTTCTTGGACATGTAATGACCGCATGAAGGAGTCGCCAGTAGATCCAAGCAAAGTAGAAGTCGTGTTACATTGGGAGCAGCCAAAGACGGTGACCCAGTTCGGAGTTTCCTTGGAATGGCAGGATACTACCGCCGCTTCATCGAAGGCTTCTCGACAATTGCGAAACCTCTTACGCAATTCTTTGAAGAAGGAAAAGAAGTTTGCATGGACGCTTGAGAATGTGAGAAAGGATTTCAGAGTGAAGAAGCGATTGACATCAAGACGGTGTTAGTTCTCTGGGATGTTGCTCAAAGCTTCGATATTTATTGTGACGCATCGCGCCAAGGACTTGGATGTGTGCTGATGCAGAATGGAAAGGTCGTCGCTTATGCATCAAGGCAGTTGAGGCCGCATGAGGAAAATTTTCCGACACATGACTTAGAGTTAGCTGCCGTAGTGCATGCTTTGAAGATATGGCGTCACTATCTGATTGGAAACAGATGTGAAGTATATACGGATCATAAGAGCCTTAAGTACATATTCACCCAGTCGGATCTGAATATGAGGCAGAGGAGATGGTTAGAGTTGATCAAGGACTATAATGTTGGAATCCATTACCATCCCGGGAAGGCCAACGTAGTAGCCGATGCCTTGAGTCGGAAAAGCCATACCGTGAGTATGTTGCTAGCCACAAGTCAAGATGAGTTATGTGAGGACTTTCAGAAAATGAAGATTGAGGTAGTACCTAGCGGATTCTTGGCCGCATTAGAAGTAAAGCCTACCCTAGAGGATCAGATTCGAGAAGGACAAAAGGATGATGACAAGATCCGCAGGATTAAGTCCATCAAGGAGGAAGGCAAGGCAGAGGACTTCAAGTTGGATGAGCAAGGCACGTTGTGGATGAAGGATCGCATTTGTGTGCCTAACAAAGAGGAGTTAAAGCAATCGATTACGGAGGAAGCCCATGACTCCAAGTACTCAATTCATCCCGAAGCGCCAAGATGTATCAGATCTCAAGGAGAGATTCGTGGCCGAGTATGAAGCGTGAAGTTGCCGAGCATGTTGCATTGTGCGACGGCGTATGCCGTAGAGTCAAGGCAATGCATCGAGAGACCAGCGAGGATTGCTACAAATTGAAAATACCTGAGTGGAAGTGGGAGGAAATCGGAATGGATTTCATTACCGGTTTGCCAAAGACTCAAGGAGGTTATGACTCCATATGGGTTATAGTGGATCGCTTGACTAAGGTAGCCCATTTTATCCCCGTGAAGACCACTTACTCGGGAGATAAATTAGCGTAATTGTACATGATCAGATTGTCTGTTTGCACGGAGTGCCAAAGAGGATTGTATCGGACAGAGGTACCCAATTTACCTCAAGGTTCTGGAATAAGTTGCATGAAGCCATGGGAACCCGTTTGAACTTCAGTACAGCTTATCATCCACAGACAGATGGACAGACCGAAAGAGTCAACCAGATTCTGGAGGATATGTTGAGAGCTTGTGCATTAGCTTATGCTACTTCTTGGGATAAGAGTTTACCGTATGCCGAGTTCAGTTACAACAATAGTTATCAAGCTAGTTTCTGAGATGTCACCTTTTGAGGCATCAGTATGGTCGACCATGTCGGACGCCATTGAATTGGAATGAGACCGTGGCGCCGTGTCTTTGGGCCTGATATTCTTCAAGAGGTCAAGAGCGGTCGCTATGATTAGGGAAAGGTTGAAGATAGCCCAATCTCGACAGAAGAGTTATCTTGACAATCGTCGCCGAGATTTGAGTTTTGAACCGTAAGACTTTGTATACCTCGAGTTACGCCTCTCGGGGAGTTAAGAGGTTCCATGCCAAAGGGAAACTTGCACCCTGCTATGTTGGACCATTTAAGGTTTTGAGTCACAGAGGCTTAAGTTGCTTATCACCGGAGTTGCCACAATAAGTAGCAGGAGTACATGATGTATTCCATGTGTCCCAGTTAAAGAAGTGTCTCCGAGTTCCTGAGGAACAGACACCGCTAGAGTCAATTGAGTTGCAAGAGGACTTGACTTATAAGGAACATCCTGTGAGGATTCTAGACACAATGGATCGAGAAACTAGAAACAAGTCAACCCGTTTCTGTAGAGTTCAGTGGAGCAACCATGCAGAGCGAAGCGACTTGGGAGCGAAGAGGATTTGAAGAAAGAGTTTCCAAACCTATTCTCAGAGTGAGCCACGAATCTCTGTGGACGAGATTCTATTAAGGGGGAGGTTTGTAACACCCCAAAATTTTGCTTTTCTTAAATTCATGTGTGATTTGGCACTTTGGTGAATTTTTGGAATTTTCTCGAATTTATTTGGATTTATTTGGAATTTATTTGAATTTATTCCATTTTGAAATAATTAAAGAATTTAATTTTGCAAATAAAATTTTGTTGGAAATATTTTATTTGAGTCCAAAATAATCCAAAATATTTTCCAGAATTTTTCCGAATTTTTCGAGTCTTTTGCTATTTTTAATGAATTAAATGAATTATTGGGAATTATTTTAAATATTAAATCATTGGAAATCCAACTCGGTCGAGTCTTGTTCATCCGACCGAGCCCGAGTCGGACTTCGAGTTCGAGTCCGACCGAGCCACGTGACTCGGCCGAACCCACTCCTAAACCTAATCAATCCCAACCGTTGGATCAAGATCCAACGGTGAGATCCGCCCGTCTGGTTCGAGCCGTATCCGGCCGGATCCGATCGCGCCCGTGCGATCGTGGCCGTTGATCGTGCCACGTGGGCGGTGGCGTCATCGTCTCCGCCGAGTCCGAGCCGGACTCCGCGCCGCGCCCGCCGCCCGTGTAGAACTAGGTTTCCGTCTCGCACGAACGCCGAGGCTATTTAAAGCGTGAGACGTCCCGAGGTTGCCCTCATCTTTGCGCACCCGTTTCCCGAGCCATCTCGCCTCGAGCCGTCGCCGTTTGCCCGTGCACGTGCTCGCCGGAGTTGGAGCCTCTTGCGCGCATGTTGAACGCCGTTCCGCCGCCGTCCGTCGTCTTCCGCCGAAGGAGCCCGAATCCGGAACCACCGTGACGAGACGCACCGAAGGAAGGATTCATCTCGCCGGGCGACCCGAACGCCGTCGGGCTCGTCGTCGTTCTCGTCTCCGGTGCCCAGGCCTCGCCGCGCCATCGCCGGACTTCGCGAGCTCGGTGAACCGTCAGATCTAGATCGGACGGTTGAGGTGAGTTCACGTGTCCCCAACCCGATTGGATCTGGACCGTTGGATCAAGATCCAACGGTTCACAATTGCCACGTGCCGTAGTAGTGTTATTATAGGATTAGATCTGGACCATCTGATCTAAATCGAACGGCCCACGATCAACGAGTAGTTTCAACGTGTTAACCCTGGATCTAATCCGCGCCGTTGATTTTCAAACCAACGGCCGTGATTGCGCCACGTGTCGGGAAATTGGACCGACGCGATCAGCGTCGTACGCGCGCGTGCGTGGCCACTGACACGCGGGGCCCGCGTGTCAGCGACTGCACCGTGACGTCATCCATGACGTCATCGGTGGACCCACCTGTCAGCACCGTGGGCTGAGCCCTGCTGACGTCAGCAGTGACGTCACCCGAGTGGGCCCACATGTCAGCGACACGTGGAGTCGTGGACCGAGTCCACGGTAGACCCGAGCCGAGCGTGGACCAAGTCCATGGACCGGCTGACGTCAGCCAACCAATCAGAGGCTGCCACGTGTCCATGCTGACGCAATAATTAATTTCCGAAAAAGAAAATGATTTATTAATTCGAAATAATGATTTCAGATTTTGATTCAAACTTCAAACGCTTATAACTTTTGCGTTTCAACTCCGATTTGAGTGATTCAAATTTCTAAATTTGTATAAAATTCAGATCTACTCAAATATGAATTTTATTTAATTTTTGGACTAAAGTTTTTCTCTGTAAAATTATTTAAATGATTATTTAAACTTTAAATAATCATAACTTTTATGCTTTAACTCCGATTTGAACGATTCCAGTTCCTAAAAATCCAGAAAATTATGTTCTCTCTGTTTATGGATTTTATTTGGAGTTTTGGGATGTTTTTGCCTATTGTTTATTTGTGTATTTGCTATTTGCACGCTTTACGAGTAGACGTTGAAGTGCTGGGAAGGATTCGAAGGAGAAGTATTGACTCAGATCCAACTCAAGACCAAGAACAAGTACTTTTTGAAGGCAAGTTGTGCTTTGACCATATTGATCCTATTTGAAATCTATTTTGATTTAAACTATTGCATGCTAGTTCAATTAGAAAAATACTTTGTTTAAACATGGGGTTAGATAAATACCAATTTCTTTGTATGACACCTTGATTATCTAAGTATGTGCCATGACCCTTGTCACCCTAGTTGTGGTTTACTAGTTGGACATAATCAAATTGCCAACATGGGTTTTAGACCGTTGTAGTATCTTGCTTAGACACACTTCGTGCTCATGACATGATTTTGGACAATCAAATGTTAATATTGACTTAATGATATATTGAACCTGTTTTGGAAAGGTATCATGTGATGTTGATAGCACGTGGTGCTTGGTAATCAACTGGGGTTTGATAAACAGTTTTCGACCGGGGCATGTGGCAAGAGTAATCAGGTGGGCCAGTTGTGGCATTGGGAGTGATGTTGATTTGGTTCTTCGGGTAGTCTTGCCCTGGTCACTCTAAGGACTTAACCTTGCAAGCCTTTGAACTGGGTCATACTTGCAACCACATGGCTGGAATGGGACGGCCCTAGTTGACTAAGTCGCTAAGGACTCACTTGTGGAGCCTCAGGGTGTCAATTACACCGTTTGTGTGATTGTACGGGGAGCGTGTCGTGGGCGTGGCCAGATACCCATCTAACGGTGTGTTGGTCCCATACTTCGCCTTGGCTAAGGGAAGGGATGGTGTAGAGCACGAACCTGAGAGGACCACTGTGTTGTTTGAGGCTTCCGAAAGGCTTTGTTACGGGAACTCGCCTTTGTGGTGTTTGACTGTATCTTGTGGGTAAAGTGCATAACCTCTGCAGAGTTTAGAATCTATTCGAATAGCCGTGTCCGCGGTATTGGACATCGCTCGGGAATTACAGTCAAGGGTTAGATTTTCTCAAAAATAACTTGGATTTGAAAGGTTGGTTTGGTTTAGTAATGAAGATGATAGAAATGTGGTTTAGGATGGGGAAAATGTTTATTAAATTTCCTGAAAAGTTATTTATGCTTTACTTATTTCTCTTGCTTTGAATCTACTTATATTACTTTTCAAATGTCTGTTTACTGCAAATATACCTTGAGCTATTCCTTTGTACCAAGCCATGCATATAGTATATTAGCACGCATTCTGCATGACTTGCTTTGAGTACCAAGTACTCACCCTTGCCTCAACACAATATCGGTTGAAGAGGAGATTACGCCACTTTGGAGGAGGAACTCCAAGAGGATCCGTCTACTTAGGGATGCGAGCCCGGTCGGTTGCCTGTGGTATACCGGATGGCGCCACGCAAGCTATTTGATTTTCATTTGCTATTATTTCTCTTTTAATAGGTTTTCGCCTTGCGAGGCATAAATCTCTAACGTCGCTATAAGGTCGGGTAACCAGTTTGGTTATTTAAATAAAGTACTGTATTGGTATCGAGTGGTATGATTGTGATATTTACCAATGTTAAGACTGTGTGCACTAAGCGCGTTCTGGACTAGTGCTGAATACACGGAGGGTCCGAATTTGCAAATTCGGGTCCCCGATTGTGCATGTCTGACGGACAAAGTTTTTGGGTCTGTCGTGAGCGTGTTTGAGCTCATGAGTCGAACTCAATCTTCCAAGAAACCAGTAAGTTTTGCATGTACGGCGGACAAACTTCTTTGGTCGATCGTGAATGGCTTTGAGGTTTGATTTCGCATGTCGACGGACCGATTTTGTTTGTCCGTCGTGAACGATGTTTTCGCTGAATGATTTCTTCTTGGAACCGAAACTTTCACTTGTACAACGGATCGATTTTTGTCTCGTCTGTAGAATGTTTTTTTTGAGTGATTTTTCATGTGTACGCGGACCATATTTCCTTGTCCGTCGTGAATGCGTTTTCTTTGAATTAGGGTTTTGGCGATTGAAATAATTTGAATTTGAGATTATGAAATTTGTAATGATTTCATGATGCTTCTTTTGAAGTGGACTTTATGCAATGCTCATGTGAGTAGTTGCATGGATTGATATTGAGTCAAGTCGTGGACTTGTGCTCGGATTTGTTTTGTGGTTTGTTCATGTGCAGGTATTGCTCGAAGATGAATGTGGTCGATGACGGACCGGAACTAGGTTCATGGAGGAACCGAGGTTCGGGACTAGGTTCAGAGGAACTGAGGTCTTGGTGGTCAAGGATGTCATGCGGGACGTTCGGGCTAAGAGAATGGTGCACATGAAGAATGGTTAGTCACGTGAGAATGGCAGGAGGTCATTCGCGTGCAAAGTGTTAGTCACGTGAGTATGGCAGGTGGGCCTACGCGTGCAAAGTGTTAGTCACGTGAGTATGGTAGGGTTGCCATGCAGCGTGCAAGAGTTGTACTCGGCCAGGTTGGGCCAAGTAGAGTTGTGTTGAATCACGGATTCCTTCTAGGGAATAGGAATCGTATTCGTAACTCCTTGTGGGTTGGTGCTTTAAATAGGTGGGGGGTCTCCTGTTGAAAGGCACCAAGTAGAGCTGAGCGCATCAAGCCTTGAGCTTGGTTTTAGGGTTTGTACTCTTTTGATGAGAGTATTTTAGACAAGAAATAAAGATCAATTCTTCCAAGATTTTTGCGTGCTCTGATAACCACGTCGCTCTGATGTTTTCTGTTTTTGTTCTTGTTTGCATGCTGGTTCTAATTCTAGATTGGTTTTTGATCGTTGAGTTTCATCTTGATTTGATCCATCAAAAACCGTTCTAGGGTATTGATTTAGAGTTTCTCAAAGTCTAGTTGATTAATCTTTTGAAGATCTTGTTTAATCTTGAAGTTTTGATTAGATTGATTCTCGTCAAGTTCTAAAACAGCAAGCTTGTGAAGCTTATAACTTTTGATCCGTAAGTCCGATCGAGCTGATTCTTTTTGGGTTCGGTTCGTACTGGAATCTAGTTTCTTGTGTCCAAATTTCAGATCGATCCGACAGTTGGATCTTCAGGAATTCGCGTTTTACCGAACCTCTGTCATTCTGTTTTTGTCGAAAACGAGGCAATTATTTGGTTTTGTTTTGGGGTGAACTTTTAATAGGTCAAGAATTTGGTTTTAGCTTCCGCACAATCATTCACCCCCCTCTGATTGCTATATTCGTATACTTCGATCCTACACCATGGCTTCATGCAACTTATTCCAGAATCTTGAGGTAAATTGGGTACCTCTGTCCGATACAATCCTCTTTGGCACTTCAAGCAAACAGACAATCCTGGTCATATACAACTCTGCTAATTTATCTCCCGAGTAAGTGGTCTTCACGGGGATAAAATGGGCTACTTTGGTCAAGCGATCCACTATAACCCATATGGAGTCATAACCTCTCTGAGTCTTGGGTAAACCGGTGATGTAATCCATCCCGATTTCCTCCCACTTCCACTCAGGTATCTTCAACGGCTGTAGCAATCCTGCTGGTCTCTGATGCATTGCCTTGACTCTCTGGCATATGTTGCACAATGCAACATGCTCGGCAACTTCACGCTTCATGCTCGGCCACCAGAATCTTCCCTTCAAATCCTGATACATCTTGGCGCTTCCAGGATGAATTGAATACTTGGAGTCATGGGCTTCTTCTAGAATCAACTGCTTCAGCTCCTTTTTGTTTGGCACACAAATGCGATCCTTCATCCATAACGTGCCTTGCTCATCCAACTTGAAGTCCTCTGCCTTGCCTTCCTCCTTGATGGACCTGATCCTGCGGATCTTGTCATCATCCTTCTGTCCTTCTCGGATCTGATCCTCTAGGGTAGGCTTTACTTCTAATGCGGCCAAGAATCCGCTAGGTACCACCTCAATCTTCATTCTCTGGAAATCCTCACATAACTCATCCTGACTTGTGGCTAGCAACATACTCACGGTATGGCTTTTCCGACTCAGAGCATCGGCTACTACGTTGGCCTTCCCGGGATGGTAATGGATCCCAACATTGTAGTCCTTGATCAGCTCTAACCATCTCCTCTGCCTCATATTCAGATCCGACTAGGTGAATATGTATTTAAGGCTCTTATGATCCGTATACACTTCACATCTGTTCCCGATCAGATAGTGACGCCATATCTTCAAGGTATGCACTACGGCAGCTAGCTCTAGGTCATGCGTCGGATAATTCTCCTCATGCGGCCTCAACTGCCTTGATGCATAGGCAACAACCTTTCTGTTCTGCATCAGCACACATCCAAGTCCTTGACGCGATGTATCACAATAGATATCAAAGCTTTGATTAACATCCGGTAGAACTAACACTGGCGCTGATGTCAATCGTTTCTTCAGTTCTTGAAAACCTTTCTCGCACTCTGGCGTCCATGCAAACTTCTTCTCCTTTTTCAGCAATTGCGTAAGAGGTTTCGCAATTGTCGAAAAGCCTTCAATGAAACGGCGATAGTATCCTGCCATTCCAAGGAAACTCCGGATCTGGGTCACAGTCTTCGGCTGCTCCCAATGTAACACAGCTTCTACTTTATTTGGATCAACGGCGACTCCTTCTGCGGTCATTACATGTCCGAGGAATTCCACCTTGTCCTTCCAAAAATCACACTTACTGAACTTGGCGAAGAGTTGTTGTTCCCTCAGCTTTTCCAATACTCGCCTCAAGTGTTCGGCATGTTCATCCTCTGTCTTGGAGTAGATTAGGATATCATCTATGAACACGACAACAAACTTGTCCAAATATTCCATGAACACCTTATTCATCATATTCATGAAATATCTTTGGCGCATTCGTCGAGACCAAAGGACATAATCAGAACTCGTAATGTCCATATCTTGACGAGAATGCGGTCTTCGGAATATCCTCTGATCGGATCTTCAACTGATGGTATCCCGATCTTAGGTCAATCTTGGAGAAAACTCCGGCTCCTCTCAGCTGATCAAACAGATCATCGATCCTGGGTAACGGGTACTTATTCTTCACGGTGACTTCATTGAGTGCACGGTAGTCAATGCACATCCTGAAACTCCCGTCCTTTTTCTTGACGAACAGAACTGGCGCTCCCCACGGCGACGAACTCGGTCTGATAAATCCTTTCTCCATTAACTCTTCAAGTTGTTTCTTCATCTCTACCAATTCCTCGGTGGACATCCGATAAGGTCTCTTTGCTATTGGCGTTGTACCAGGTACAAGCTCTATCACAAACTCTATGTCCCTGTCTGGCGGCATACCAGGTAGATCTTCAGGAAAAACATCTGGGTACTCATTCACTACTGAGACATCCTCTATGCTGATTGCCTTGATACTGTTAATCATCAACTGTCCATCTCTAACGGCAGTAGCTTGAAATTCCACTTTCCTTCCACACGGGCTCTCAACTGAGATAGTTCTTCGTCCACAATCCAATACGGCCTTGTGCTTGGATAACCAATCCATTCCCAAAATGACGTCTAAGGTCTGGGTCTCCAAACTAATAAGGTTCGCTAGGAACTCTATCCCATCTATTAGTATTCTCACCCCGGAACATCCTACTTTCGTTCGGAGTTCGGAACCAGGGGTTTGAACTAAAAGCATGCATTTAAGCCTTGCAATCCCCAAGTCATTTCTCGCAGCAAAGCCTTGTGAAACAAACGAATGTGAAGCTCCAAAATCAAACAAAATCAAGCTGCGGTGCTGAAGTTAACAAGTAACTTACCCAAGATTTGACGTCAGTAGCATTCTCGCGGTGCATCTGCGGTGACATGGTTGACTCGGCCTCTCACCACGATGCAGGGTGTGGTTCCTGTGTCTTTGGCGTCTAGCCGGTGTGGATCCCAGTTGACAGCGGATTGGGGTCACTCCTGCTATCTTCTTAGGACAAGCTGTTGGCAAAGTGCCTTGGCTCGTTGCGATTGTAGCAACGTCTCACTTGTTCCTTGTTATTTGCACGGAGCGGCGTTTCTAGTGGGGGTGAAGTGCAGTAGTTACGATTGACGGGTCTTGGTGCTGGTGACGGTGTCCTGGTTGCATTCTGTGGCTGAAATCTGAAAAATTGATTTGGTGCAACTCTCAGGCGCTGTTGCGTTCCCTGGCGTGATCCCTGCTGTTGCATCTTGCGCTTCCTGTTCTCATCCAGTTCCTTGCGCTTGTCCTCAAGAATGAGCGCCTTATTCACCAACTCTTGGAAATCTGGAAATGTGTGGGTGATCAATCCCACCTGTAGTCCTGAGTTAAGTCCCTTCATGAAACGAGACTGTCTGGCTTTATCTGTCGCTACATCCTCAGGTGCGTAGCGTGCAAGCTGTGTGAACTTGTTCAGGTATTCGGCCACAGGCTGATTACCTTGCTTCAGTGCTCTGAACTCCTCCTTCTTGAGATCCATGATTCCTTCAGGCACGTGATACTGACGGAATGCAGCTGTGAACTCTTCCCAGGTGATGTCCTGAGGGTTCTCTTGCGTGGCACAGAAGTTCTCCCACCATTCGGCGGCTGTTCCTTCCAACTGATGAGAAGCGTAGAGTACCTTCTCATTTCCTATGCATTGAGCAATGTGTAGCTTCCTCTCAATTGACCTTAACCAGTCATCAGCCTCCAACGGATAAGCATTCCCAGAAAAAGTGGGTGGATGAGTCCTCATGAACTCGGCAGTCTTGTATTACGGCGTTGTCCCTGATTAACTTGATTAGCGATGGCCTGAGCGATGGCGTGTTGCATCTGTTGCATCATAGCATGCATCAAGCGAGTCTGAGCGAGCAAGAAATGCTCCAAAATTCTGCATGTCGATGGCGGTCTTTGGTGCTCCATCATTGGGGTTTCTGAGGCGAGAACCACTTCCATTGCCTCCAAGGTTTCCACGGGTGTTTACCATCTGTCGATTGCTCTAGGTTTTAGAGATGAGAGGGAAATAAGAATAGACAAGTAATATGGAACTTATGCGGGGCGAAAGGTGTAACTTAAAGTCCAACTTTATTATTTTAATCAATAGTAACTTGGTATGGTTGCTTACAATGCCTAGGGCCTTGCAACACATCTTGCACACTCGACAAGCAATGAAAATCCAAATCGAACTAACACCGAGTCTAACGCCTAAAGGGTGACTCTTTATTCTATGACGCGACTCGGCGAAGGAGTCTCACTATAGAACCTACGCTCACTCATCGAGAAAACCTCCACGGCCTGGTACGGATCTTTGCGGCATAGGCGCGAAAGCGATTCCCATGTCCGACAAGCTGTGTCATCTGTGGTAGTCGAAGAAGCGATGTCCTCCTCAAGCTCTGGCTCCTCCAGTGCAGCTCGTGCAGTTCGAGCATTGGCTCTGGTTCTGGTGCGTACAATGCCGTCTCTAACTCTCCAATCCTTTGCAGAAGGTGTGACACATACTCTTGAGCTTCCCGCCATCTGTTCTTCTCTGTCGTGATCTCCTTGCGGGCCTTCTGTAGCTCCTTGCTTGTATCATCGAGTACATCCTCCTGGGCGACAACAAGTCGTGCCAACTGTGTGACCATGGCATCCTCATCCTGAATCGCCTTCGGGTCAAGAAGGTTATTGCTGCGCGGATGATAACGGAACACCGTGCTCTCCAACTCTCTGGCGTAGATACGGGTAATGTGCCGCATTGCTCGTCGTGATACTTCTTGGATACCCATCTGCATTGTAGACCTCCTGGCAGTGCAGTGTATCGGGCGATTGCCTGGGCCCTTCTTCCTAGCAGGTACCACAATCTTCACGTCACAAGCCTTGATCAATCCTGCTTGTCTGATCACTTCCACTTGGTATTGTGGCTTCTCAAAATCTCCGAGAGTCTGTAGCATACGCCAAAGTTCCGCGGCGTGACCAACCTCCAGATCGACGTAGTTGAACTCTCCGTCCATCTGTCACAAGAGTGCTCACGTAAGAATTCGAAATTTTTAAATCGTGACAAGGTAAGGGAAAAATTCAGCAAGAGGCAAGAAAAGAGAGAAGGGGATAAGTCGAGATATCATTTCTTATCTTGACAACCTTTTAGCTTTTAGAAAATAGGTTTTAACCTCTCTACGACCATTCTAGCTAGGGTTGAGCCTACGGTCAGTATGGCTCTGATACCACCTCTGTCGGGACCCAAATCTACAAATCTGGACCCTCTGTGTATTCAACACTAGTCCAGGAACGCGCTAGTGCACACAGTCTTAACATCGGTAAATATCACAATCATACCACTCGATACTAATAAAGTACTTTAATTAAATAGTCAAACTGGTTACTCGACCTTATGGTCAAGTTACAAATATACGCCTCACAAGGCGAAACTTATTAAGAGAGAAATAGTAGCAGCGGAAAAATAAGATAACTTCGTGGCGCCATCCAGTATACCACAGGCAACTGACTGGGCTCGCTTCCTAAGTAGACGGTTCCTCTTGGAGCTCCTCCTCCAAAGCTGGTGTAGTCTCCTCTTCAACTGGTGTTGTATTGTGGCAAGGGTGAGTACTTGGTACTCAGCAAGTTATGCACAGAATGCAGCTAATATACTACATGCATGGCTTAATGCAAAGGAATAGCTCAGGGTATATTTGCAGTAAAACAGCATTTAACAAATATCATAAGTAGATTCGAAAGCAGTAGTAACAAGTAAAGTATAATTAACTTTTCAAGGAGTTTAGTAAACATCTTTCCCATCCTAATCCACATTTCCATTAACGTCATTTGTAAACCAAACCCAACCTTTCAAGTCCAAGTTATTCTTTTGAGAAAATCTAACCCTTGACTGTAATTCCCGAGCGATGTCCAATACCGCGGACACGGCTATTCGAATAGATTGTACACTCTGTAGAGGCTATGCACTTTACCCACAAGATACAGTCAAACACCACAAAGGCGAGTTCCCGTAACAAAGTCTTTCGGAAACTTCTAACAATACAAGTGAGCCTCCCCGGTTATTGCACACTAACCCTTCCTTTAGCTAAGGCGAAGTTTAGGCCAATCAACCGTTAGATGGGTACCTGGCCTCAGCCGATCACGCTCCCGTACAACTTACACAAAGGGTGTAGTTGACCTCCTGAGGTCCCACAGGTACGTTATTAGCAACTTAATCAACTAGGTCCGTCCCATTACAGACATGTGGTTGCAAGATTGACTCAGTTCAAACGCTTGCAAGGTTAAGTCCTTAGGGTGACCAGGGCAAGACTACCGAAGAACCAAATCAACATCCCGGTGCCACAACCGCCCACCTGATCATTCTTGCCACATGCCCGTGAAAACTATTTATCAAACCCCGCTTGATTACCATGCACCACGTGCCATCAACATCACATGATACCTTTCCAAAACAGGTTCAATATATCATTAAGTCAATATTAACATTTGATTGTCCAAAATCATGTCATGAGCACGAAAGGTGTCTAAGCAACATACTACAACGATCTAATTTCCCATGTTGGCAATTTAATAATGTCCAACTAGTAAACCACAACTAGGGTGACAAGGGTCATGGCACATATTTAATTAATCAAGGTGTCATATAGCAATTTGGCATTTATCTAATTTCCCATATTTAAATAAAGTATTTTCTAATTGAACTAGCATGCAATAATTTGAACCAAAATAGGTTTCAAAATAGGATCAACATGGTCAAAGCACAACTTGCCTTCAAAAAGTACTTGTTCTTGGTCTTGAGTTGGATCCTGAGTCAACACCTCTCCTTCGAATCCTTCCGGCACTTCAACGTCTACTCGTAAGGCGTGCAAATAGCAATACACAAATAAACAATAGGCAAAAAGTGTCCAAACATCCAAATAAAATCCATAAACAGAGAGAACATAATTTTATAAATTTTTAGAAACTGGAATCGTCAAATTTGGAGTTTAAATGCAAAAGTTATAACATTTCGAAGTTTAAATAATCAATTAAATAATATTATAGAGGAAAACTTTAGTCTAAAAATTAAATAAAATTCATAATTAGGTAGATCTCAATTTTATACGAATTTAGAAATTTGAATCACTCAAATCGGAGTTGAAACGCAAAAGTTATAAGCGTTTGAAGTTTGAATCAAAATCTGAAATCATTATTTCGAATTAATAAATCATTTTCTTTTTCGGAAATTAATTATTGCGTCAGCCTGGACACGTGGCAACCTCTGATTGGGCGGCTGACGTTAGCCGGTCCATGGGCTCAGCCCACGGCTTGGCTCGGTCCACGGTGGACTCGGTCCACGGCTCCATGTGTCGCTGACAGGTGGGTCCCCTCGGGTGACGTCACTGCTGACGTCAGCGGGGCTCAGCCCACGGTGCTGACAGGTGGGACCCACTGGTGACGTCATGGGTGACATCACCGCACGGCTGGGATAGCCGCTGACACGCGGGCCCAGCGTGTCAGCGTCACGCGCGCGGGTGCGCTGGCTGCGCTGACCGCGGCGGTCAGCCTTCCCGGACGCGTGGCGCAATCTCGGCCGTTGATTTGAAATTCAACGGCCCAGATTAGATCTGGGTCTCACGCGTTTGGGTTAACGCGTTTGATCTGGACCGTTGGATCTAGATCCAACGGTTGAGATTGGATCTGGGATTTGGAACGGGATCTCACCGGCGGGTGACGTGGCGAGATCTGGGGCGTCGGATGTTGATCGGACGGCTGGCGGTGCTCGCGGGGACGGTGATGGCGTCTTGGCGGCCTTGGTGGCCGTCTTTGGGGGCAGCGACCAAGGGCACGGCGTTGCGAGGCTCCTCCGGCGAGGTGAGTTGGACGCCCGGACGCGTCGTGGCCTCCCGGTTCCGGATCTGGGCACAACGGCGGCGGAGGACGACGGAGATGGCGGCAATCGGCAAAGAACCACGGCGGAGGGAAGAGGCAACTCCGGCGAGCTCTAGCGGCGCGCTTCACGGCTCGGGCGGCGAAGTTGGGGCTATGGAGTGCGCCGCGGAAGTCTAGGTCACGACACGGAAGACGGCGCATTAAATAGGCCCTCGACGTCCGTGCTACGCGCGGAAAACCGAGGCCCACCCACGGGCGACGGCGGAGTCCGACGAGGACTCGGACTGGGCTACGTAGCTCATCGTGAGCTGTTGGATCCAGATCCAACGGTCACGTGAGTTGGGTTCGGTCGGTTCGGTAAGTGGGTTCGGCTTGACTATGTGGCTCGGGTCGGACTCGAACTCGAGTCGACTTCGGGCTCGGTCGGATGAACAATTACAAACCGGTTTGGATTTTCCAAATGATTTAATATTTAAAATAATTCCCAGTAATTCATTTAATTCATTAAAAATAGCAAAAGACTCAGATAAATTCCAGAAAAATTATGGAAAATACTTTGGGGCATTTTGGACTCAAATAAAATATTTCCAACAAAATTTTATTTGCAAAGTTAAATTCTTTAATTATTTCAATATGGAATAAATTCAAATAAATTCCAAATAAATCCAAATAAATTCCAGAAAATTCCAAAAATTCACCAAAGTGCCAATTCACACAATAATTTAAGAAAAGCAAAATTTTGGGGTGTTACAATTAGTCTTTTGTCGTTCTTGATTAATCTACAAGTTTTGATTATATCAGTTTTCGTCAAGTTCTGTCATAGCAAGCTTGCAAGGCTCATAACTTTTGATCCGTAAGTCCGATCGAGTTGAGTTTTTTTGTGTTCGATTTGTATTAGAATCTAGTTTATTATGTCCAAATTTTAGATCAATCCGACGGTTGGATCTCTGGGAATTCGCATTTTATCAAATATGTGTCAATCTGTTTTTGTCGAATACAAGGCAAATATTTGGTTCCATTTTGGGGTGAATTTTTAATAGATCAAAAATTTGGTTTTAGCTTCCGCACAATCATTCACCCCCTTTGATTGCTATATTCGTGTACTTCGATCCTACATCTAGTTGTAGGCATCCTGTAACACATTATCCAATGGCAAAGATGAATGAAGAGGGGCATAAAAATGAGAGTTAGTGTGGTTCCAAGGCAACATTCCATTCGCTAAAATTCATTTTAATTTAAAGTTCTTCATAATTCAAGGGTTGCCTGATCATGAGAACCTTAACCCAAGGGTCAAGTAATCACATGCGAAACCCAAATAGCAGTACGAAAGAAGTTACAACAAGGTTCAACAAGATACATAATAGTCAAACACTTAGGCTAGTACACAGGGGTGCTAAGTTTATTCGTCCTCTTTCTAGCCTACTTAATAAGAATACCTCACATCTCGTCAAGGTCTAGAAGATCAGCAATCTCGCCCTCCTCAAGGGGGACGGGGATACGCTCGTTGGGTTGAGCAGCGTACACTAGCCTCCCTTCGAGGATGACATTGCTAGGACCTCCTGCAGGTGCTCCCTTAGGTACAGTCGTCTCGGGTACTACCCTCTTGGTAGCGGGGCGGTATCCCCTTGAGCGGCGACGAGGACCCATGGTGGACAAGCGCGGTCCATGCTGATAGCTTTCAAATGAAGGATCTAGCTCTGGCAACTCTTTAGCGTCAGTGAGCATGGCATCTTCCCCATAAAGGACCTCTGGGGAGAAGAGACCCATAGCAGCCCATGGGCGAGGCTATTCTCCAAGGTAGCTATCCTCCTGCATGCCTCTATCATCTCCTGATAGAGACGCAGGAGGTAGCGGTCTAGCAACCTCACCAGACCAGTTAGGTTTAGTAGGGGGCCATGTGGCTCCAAATGAGTGGCACGATAGATGTTACTACTCTCACCCATAGGATGCGATGGGTAAAAGTAGAACATCCCAGCCATCTCTGGGAGGTCATGGCGAAGGTGAACGATTGCCACGTACACTGCAGCATAAAGTGACATACGGATGCAGGATCCCCTTCCATGGAACTGGAAAGGTCTTTCCATGGCATGCTTCTCATGGATGAAGACTTCGATCACATACTTCGTAGATGCCTCGCCGGAGGGTGTGGAATAGGTCATGTAGATGGGTAGGCGGGTGAAGCCTAGGTGCTGCAACATTAGCCAAAGGGTATGTGACATGGTGCCCTCCTCATAAGTGCTGGTGCGATAGCAGGGTTCCCAACGCGTAGCCATCTACATGGTTAGGCCAAAACACAAATCATATGATAAGTAAAAAAAAGATTTACTCAAACTAAAGTGCCTATGTGGCAAATATCTTAGCAATCAAACTTCTCATAACATAATCCTTCCTTTAATTTCCAAAGATATGTAGGGGATACTGTTGGGGAACGCGGTATGCTACACTAGCATAAATTAAAATTTCTACCGCAAACCAGAAAAGCTACTCGCAAGAAGGGGATCATAGATCTATTACCACTAGACGCGCAGTTGCGGAATCCTTCGCACGTCGTTGTAGTGGATCATTCTCAGCGTGGATCGTCCTAGCCGCGGATCGTCCTCGCCACGGATCATCCTCACTGCGGATCATCCTCTCCACGCCGCAGTAGCAGCAGCGTCACCACAACAGTCCACACGTCCGGGGATGGAACGCGCGTCGGTGTGCAAACACCGGGTCGCTCAGCAGGGGCAACGAGAGGAGGTGGCTAGGGTTTCTGGCGAAACACCTTTAAACCGCACGAAAGTGTCTTCTGCGTCTAGCCTCCTCCCCTCCTTATATAGCCACGAGGTGAAACCCTAGGCAGTCAGGGCCCATCTACGCACTAAGCCCACGAGGTCCATTAATTACGGATCCAATCCGAATTAATGCGTCCCAGCCCGTTAAGTGTATGACCCTGTAGGTTCATGCGCATTTGGACATGGATTCGGAAAACCCTTTTTCTAATCCAATTGTCGGTAGCGGCTCCTTGCAGAGCATGCCAACTCCCAAACGCATATGATTAAAGTACTGATGTAATAATCCCTTTGCCAAACTATATGAAGATCGAACTCAAGGCGAGAAGCATGTCATCCTTTGAAAGTTCCATCCATCTCTCGTACCCGTGATATATTAATAAGTTGTGATTAACTTCTCAATCACGGCATGGCCATGCACTTTCTTAATCATATCACACGAGTGGCCTAGACATATATTTCTGTTACATTGGAGTGGCAAATTCCATCTTGACTGCTCACTTCCCTCTGCATGTTTCATAGTAAACATGAAAGCTACCTTTATAACTATCCGGTTAGGAAATAGTGTTTGGTAACCCCAAGGTAAACTATTACACATGTAGGGAATATGACAATCTCAGGTCTAAGGATCATACATCTACTATGTATGAGATACACTAATGACACATAAGAATGTAACATTCTCGCAGTGTCCCATTGTGGGTCTATCTAATACATGTTCTTCAACATGCGTCCACAATGTATTGATGATATCTCCATATCCCATGATCTATGAAACATGATCATCGAACAATACACGTGTTGATCTATTCATTGTTGTCCTATACGATGATATCCGATCAGAGATATTTATCGAATTATATCAATAAGTAAAGAGCTTCATAAACAAGTCACACACTTCTTGATCAAAACAATGATATACATTCATTGGACCAATAATCATATTATTATTCATAAACATAGTCATGTTACAATCATCCATATGATTGCCTCAAGGGCATAACACTAACAGATACAGGCTAGCTAGCTAGCTTAGGATACAGAAAATACTCCAACCTCTAAGGCTCCCACGTAGAATCGGATAGGTAGGGCTCTCTAGGCTCAGGCTCGGAGTCACTATATACGACCCAGAAGTTGCGGACCGGAGGAGAAGGTGGTGGAGATTCCCTAGAGTAAATCACTCCAGGGTGCTGAACTCGTGGTGGTGGTGTGAATAACGGGGGCTCCTCAAATTCTAGACTCTGGGCCTACGGGGAGAGTGGTGATCTCTAACTGTGGCTGGGGTGAAGAGGCGAAGGTATACTTGGCGATTGCCGATACGACGGGGGCGAGGTGCTGCAGGCGGTTCTGGAATAACTAGCGGTGGAGGGGGAGGAACTTCTGTAGGCATTGGATTTTGGCGAAGCTGCTGGCGCCTACGACGAGCCTCAAAAGCCCGTGTGAAAGCATTCACATTGATGCGGTGAAGCCTAAGGGTATGGCCATTGATTTTAATGGTGACATAAAGAGTCGCTACGTATCCGGTGACTTGGACTAAGGCTGGGCATTTCCTTCGACCAAAGACCCTAGTCAACTCCCTTAAAGCCATGCTCCAAACAGATTTGAGTTCAATCTCCATCTAAAACCATTTAAAAGGAAAGATTTATTAGTAACATTAAATAAGAATGTAGATAAGGAAAAAGGAGAGTACTTAAAAAGAAAAGAATAACACTATAATTATATTTTTATGTGTCCTTTAGTAGTTCCTATGCTAACAGCCCTTCTAACTATGGTTTAACCTACAGTTAGTATGGCTTTGATACCAACGCTGTCGGAACCCTCCCTTTTTGGCATGGAATACCAAGAGGGATTCCCTTGTGCATACAGTACTAGTCCCATGATCAATGGTTAGTATGCACAAGTACAACATTGTCATCACAACCATTCAAATCTATAGTGCATAAATAGAAATTTAGTCTTACAACATGGCCTATTGGACAAATTTAAAAGTTTACAGCGAAAGATACATTGCTTGACAGTATGCCTTATACCCAAAATACCACAGCCAACTGACAAGGGTAAACCTTAGAAAAAGCTCATCAGTATGGTCCCTGTAATCTACGCAGGGTTGGGAACTTATGTTTCTTCGTTCTCTGAATATCAACAACAGCAAGGTTGAGTACACATATGTACTCGTAAGACTTGTAGTGTATCACAAATATATAATAAATGTAGGCTATGTCATGGAGAAAGCTACTAGGTTCATTTGCATAGAGCGAAAATTGAATAGTAAATACTGAATAGTAGATTGCAAGCGTAACTTGTGAAAGCAATTGGCAACTATGTAAATAACAAGTATGAGTGAATGTAAAAACTCACAATCCTCCATGATTGTGGACAAAATATCTCCCGATACCATCCCTTGGCACCAAAACTGAAATAAAGATTTTCCAACAACCATTTCCAATTCTAATCCATTTTATGAAATTACCCAAAACTCTAACTAGTGTTGGCGCACCAAGACTCCCATAACCGCGGGAATGACTTTTCGAAAAGTTTTACACTCTACATAGGTGTACAGCTTTACCCACAAGGAATGATCAACACTTTTTGCATTCGAAATTAACACACTTTCTTTGGTGTGCCGCAGAGAGATCATACATAACCGTTACATTATTTAAGCCCAGCTTTGCACTAGCCCAGTGACGTCAAACCATTGCTATGGTAGAAACAAACAATCGCATGAAACATAATAATACTTTTTGAGCTCAATAAACAACAACCATTTCTCCCCATAACCAGGCGTACACCGTTGCACTGGTATGCATTTACCCACAAGTCCATGTAGAAGCCCCTTACAAGCAAACTCAACAGGACTTACTACTTATGCTACTTTAGCCTTCCAATGTGCAAAGCTAGTTTTAAATAACTTAATAGGTTTATGCTGTCCCATACCGGCCCTCATGGTTGTACTAAATTCCTTGGATTTAACGAACACTACGTTCAGTCCTTAATCTAACCCGAGCGGAAACTCCCTCTATACTACGTGCAAGTTAAAGCTTGCACACCCGGCTATTGCCATAATCCACTCGTGTCAAATCATAGTTTTATTTTCATTTTTACCAAAATATCAGTATCCTTTACTGTCATATCTAACCTTTTTAAACTACATGACAACACATATCTCTTCTCAAATGTGTTCAAATTTTAGTAATTATCACGAATAATATAACCATTCGTTCAAGATCCCATTTCTAGAGTATACTAAGCATGTGCAATTAATAATCGTGTATGCCTAGTTGACATTATTTTATGTCTATCCATAACCCAGGGTTTTTAATGTTCTCATGCCAACAATTATTTAAGGAAATCCCATGTGCTAGGTATAATTCTACCAAATCCCACAATATGGCAAGTTTATTAAACATAGCGCATGCGTAATAGTTTTCATAAAACAAAGTAAACTAATTAAAATATTATGGTCAATATGGTCAAAGGAGGGTGCTTACCTTGCTCAATGACTTCCTGGGTGGAGTCGAGGTCGTCGGCAACAGTATTCGAAACGTTGAGGTCTACACGCCGTTTTTTAAGAAGCAAAGCAAATAACCAAATTCAATAAAAGAAAGGAAGACAAACATACATGTGGTAAAAAGAAGTAAAATATAATCACAAATATGATCATTCATGACAACAAGCGCAAGAGTGTGTAGATAGGCGAGGTTTAGGGTTTGGGTCCAACTACTAGCGTAGAGCACAAAATCGCGATTTACGAAAGTTACAATTTTACTTTATGAATTCAAGAGGCCAAAATTGTACAAATAATTATATTTATTTTCATATTAAAGAAGCTAAGATTGTTTGGATTTATAAAATTAGGTAAAGGTTAAATAGGTAGTACGATCGATCAAATCCCTAAATGAACTAGTAGTAATAATTATGTTGTTAACTAAAGTACAAAAGGTGACATATTGAGCTACTGTTACAGAGCCTAAAATTATGATATTTCAAAAGTATTGGTATTGGATTTCAAATTAAATGATGCTTACTAACATTAATCACGCATTAATATCTAGGTCTTAAACTTAACATGAAATGACACTATCCTAATTTGTGATTGAGCAAGTCTATACCTAATTTATTTGCCCAAACAGAGAGAGTACCAATTTAAGAAATCTTAGAAGCTGGTTTCAGTATTTTTGAAATTTATTTGCACTAGTTATGAATAATTCAAATTTGAACACATGGTAAATAATCTATTTAAACATTTGATACAAACTAAGTTTAAATTTAAATGTCTTTGCATAATTGGAAACCTAATGACCTTAGGAATACAGTAAAATTGGTTTCATCAAATTAGGAGGTCATTTGCAAAAATTTTACAGTAGGCATAAATTCGGCCTAGGGGTTAAATTTGAAATTAAAACACTATTCTGTGAGTAAATTTGAAATGTTTTTCTATATTCAGAAACTACATGATTTAACAAAAATTTATAAAATTTATATAGCAAAAGTTATAAGCATTCTAATCTGCTCGGTTTGGAAAATTCAATGAAATTGGGAAAATACATTTTCGGCTAGTGAAAGCATATTTCTGGTTTCATCTCGATTCGGTTTAGGTGTGAGGCACTGACGTGCCGGGACCACCAACCAGTGGGTCAGCTTCAAAGCGAGAGAGGAGGATGCTGACACCTTGGTCCCACAGCTTAGTGAGCAAGAACAGGGGCGAGGGGGCTGAGCTCACCAGCGACAAACAGAGGCCGGGGGTGACTGGAGGCAGGCACAGTGAGCTAGAGCGCGACGCGGTGATCCTAGGGTGTACCTCAATCAAGCCCGGGGTTGACCGGAGCTAGGCTCACGCGGAGCCATGCGACGGCGGTCAAGGCGGCGAGTTGCGGTGGCACTACATGGGCGTTGAAGCTAGAAAGAGAGGTTGGGGAGAATCAGTGGGCTAAGTTGAGTCCATTCTAGTACTTGGATTCGGCGGGAGTTGGCGGAGGAGGCTGACACCGTGCGCCTAAGCCGAGGAAGATGAAGGCCGGTTCGGCGGTGCTCCAGTGGACTCCACTGCAATCTGGAGTGGGGAAAAGACTCAAGAGGTCAAGGCGATGCTTCGGCTAAGAGGAACTAAGAATAAAACAATGGAGGAGGACTATCGCGATCTCCCCTCCTTCCTGGCTTACCTCGAGTTTGGGAGCTCCCGGCAGGACTCGCCTCCCACTGCTAGTTGATGAGGAAGTGGGCACGAGCGAGGGGTCAAGAGCAGGCTGGGCGCGCTTAAGTAATGGAGAAGGGCTTCAACTCGGTGAACGCCTGTGAGGCTGAATTCGACGACAACGGGAAAGGACACCAGCAGTAGGGTTTTTTTAGCAGGATGAGTGGCACGCGAGCGGCTGTCGGTGAGGTTCACACACACGCGAGAGTTGATGGCTCAACTGGCTCAAGTCAGGGCAGCGTCGGGCTAGGCCACGGTAGAGGAGTAACGTGACGTGGCTTCGGTCATCTACGCGGGCAAGCACGGGCGGAAACCGGCTACCGTGGCAAAGTAAAAGAAGGGGCATCGATGACACGGTAGTGATTCGGTAGAGCAGGTGCGTGAGGTCGCTGTCACGGCAGAGACGAGGGGAAGGATTGGCTGCCGCGGCGGCGATTCAGCAGGGCGCCCGCGTGGGAGAGAGAAGATAGGGGAAGGGGAGGAGAGGACCGGCTGACGTGCGGGCCAGGAGGGTTCCACATGGTAGAGAGCAAGAGCAGAGAGGCTGTCGAGTGGGGTTCGACACTGGGGCGGGCCCACGCGACAGTGGAAAGAAGGTGGAAAATTAGGTTTAACTTTTTCCTGATTTTGGACAGCAAGCACACTCCAATTTAATCAAGCTACCAAAGCATGTTAGGAATTATTGGTAATTTTTTGAGGGGTACTATAGATGCATTTGAACTACCATAAAAATTCCAGGCATAAATACCAAGCTAATAATTTTGGAAAAATCTGACAGTGCCTTTGTCAGGAATGAGCCTTTTCTGAAAGTGATTTTTATGAGGCTACAAAATAATTCCAATAATTTTCAAATTTTTACTGCTCTATCCCACGATCATTTGTAATCTATAATAAAAATTTGGAAGCAATTAAACTTATATTTATTTTTATAAAATTCTGACATTGCACTAGGTCTAAAACTCAATTTGCTGTTTTTGATTTTCTAAAACCGGTAAATCAATTCAAAACTTAATAAAAATTATCAGAGACGTTATACAGAGGATTTGGGACTTAGCCATATTTTCCTCAATTTTTATATTCACAAATTTTAAGTTTACTGAGTGAAAAATCTTCCTTCTAGGCCAATTGAGAGAAAAACAATGCAAATTCAAATTCCAAATGAATCCACGAAATGATTGAAATTCAAATTAAGACCAGAATTCATAATTCACATTTTTAGTTCTAATTCTTTTAATTCCAGGATGTTAGATGAAACCACTACTGTATGTACACGATTGAGGTCGCTTATTTCGCTGTCTTTCAAGTGTACAGTGTATGAGTGCAATGTACTTGTATTTTTGCATGTGTTCAACGTCTGTATATGTCATTTTCATGTTTTTTTTTACCTTTTGCATTCAGAAGTACTTCTATGTGCAGTGTGTGTATGTGGCATTTTGTCATATGTTTGCTTATACCACGATCTATCGAACTAAATTTTTTTGGAAATTATAAGCACGGAAAAACACCGAAAGGGCGGAAAGCACGGGATAATTTCTCCACGAGAAACAGGGTAGTGGAGAATACGTCTGATGGCCTCATCCTTATCCCCTCAAATTAAGTTGGGTCAGATGGAATGGAAAAGAAATCGGATGGTTTGGATAATACACGGGGCTTGATCGACGGGTCTGCCTTGTCCCATTGATTTGAAGTCCAACGGTTTACTGTTGTCTAGTTTTTCTCTAGACAGAAATATATGCTAGCCTATGTATAAGCAAATAAGTTGTGTTTTGAATTTCTTCGTGCATAATGATTTAGTTATTAGGAAGCACCTCATGGTGGGTCGATGGAATTAAGGATGCACGATTTCACTCACCAAAGCTTAACTCTTGGTGCCTACATTCATGTTCTTGCGAGTACCTTCAGGTGGAATTTTGTAAGGTTCGTGAAGCCATCTTTAGCTAGCCTCTATTTGTTTATATATTTGCTAAAAGATATACTCACGTGTACATAGTTGTATATGTGTCCCTCTAGTTTGTAATCAAAAAAAAATCATCATTTACCTTTTATTTATATTTTAATATTTATATAACTTTTAAAAAATACATAAAAACATCTCTGAACAATTCGGCCCATTAATTGCAATTGCTTTACAAGCCCAAACGTACGCCTACGTGGATCCAGATCCAAATCAGACTAAACCAGGAAGCAATCAAACGGCTTCCTATCTCCCGCGCCTTCCTTATCAGGCGCCGCGCACAAACGCTTCGCTCCCTCGCATTCGCACTTGGCTTATCAATACTCTGAAACCCTAGCAGCCGGCTTCCATTCCGTGCCCCCGATGGAGAATGACCCCACGCGCCGCCGCCTCCTCCCGCAGCGCCCCCCCTCCGCCGCCCATCTCTCTGCCCACCGCCGCCTCCTCCCGCTGCGCGCCCCCTCCGCCCCCCGTTTCAGCACCCTCGGCTCCTCAGGTTCCGGCTACCAGTTGCCACCGTCGCCTTTGGGTCCTAGGGCGCGCGGCGGAGTCAGCATCGGTGGCAGCTCCGGCCACGCGCGCTCGTTCTCGCAGCCCTCCTCCTCGAATCTGAATCTTCACGCCGATCTGATTCTGGCCGCGCCGGTAGCAACACCACGGCGGTCGAACCTGTCCCCCCTGCCACCCAGCATTCCACCTGCCGTAGAGTGCACTGATTTGGTGGACGACGACGACGTTGACGTCCGCAACGACTCCGACGACGGCACCGAGGAGCTCCATGCCCACCTGGACGGTGGCCCACTCGCGCCGAGCCCCGCTGGCAGTAGCCAGAACGTGGTAAAGAGAAGCTCGTCGGTAGACAACTCTGGAAGCGAAGAAAAGCTACCACTGCCTTCTCCAGGGACAGGTGCCGCAGCTCTCTTTGAGTATGCCAATGAGAATTTCAGTGAGGCTCGGATGAAGAAGATCATGGCGGATGAGCGCCTCGCAGAGCTTATGCTGACAGACCCTACGAGGGCCAAGAGGTGTCAATTTCTTTCAGTGCATGTGGAGAGACAGAGAGATTGGTGTGATATATTTATGTTGGTTGCCAAAACTGAGCATTTTCTCGCGAAATTTCAGGATTCTAAGGAACCGGAAATATGCCGCGAAGAACCTCAAGGCAAGGCGTATCTCGGAGCTTGAGCGTATGTTTCAGAAGCTGAAGATGAAAGCTAGTACATTATCTGCACGACTGACATGGCTGCAGGTCTGTTCTCATATTCAGGAGGTTGTGAGCATTTCGATTTTGACAATCCTAGTTACCGTTGTGATGTCTGTTTGCAGAGGAAGTCTGCTGAACTTGCAGATCAGAACAATAAGCTGCAAATTCGGCTGCAATCAGCCGAGAAGATAGCAAGGATGAAACATGGTATGTTTTGTATGTTTGTCTTTCAGCAATTATGTATGCCCAGTTCTTGTAATGGCAATAGAAATACATGTCTTGCAAGTTGCAAGACAAGTCAGCGTAAATTTATGTATGCTGTGAGTTGATATATGAATGATCGATGCCATACACATTCCGCTTCCACAGCAAGTATTTTTGGTTAACTTGAATATCAACTTGCAGTATTAGCTACAAATTAACCCTGAAATTGGCTGGCTGTATCATGGGCGGGATTTACATATGCGTTGTTGACTTGAGTGTGCAACAATTGCCGCACCTGTAAAAAAAAGTTGTACATTGGGCGGGATTTACACACGTGCTGTCTCTACGTGATAAGCGTAATTTGCATTTATTATATATATTGTGTGATGATTAATTAGGCCCTGTTTGGTACGGTTCCAGATTCTAGTAGAAACGGAAACGGTTTCAGATTCTTGATAGAAACGCTTCAGGTTGGATTCTGTGAATTGGGTGGAACTGGGTTGAGATCTACCGATTCAGCTACGGTGTGGAAAAAGAAGAAACGATCCAAGGAGAATCGTTCTGAGTTTTAGCCTGTTTGGTTAGGTTTCTTCTAGAATCTAGTAGAAACGCGATCCGGTTCCAAATTGCCAAACGGGGCCTTAGATACGCACTAGTTGCCTATCCGTGCGATTGCACGGGCTAAATATTTTAAAACTTTTGTATTCTTTTCACCAAAATCATATCAAAATAAAAATTTATTCTGTTAAAGCCTAAAGAAATTGAGAAATGTGGCATTGTCAATTGTATGTACTCTGCAATAGAAGTAGTAGCAATGGCTATTTCATGCCTGCATTCGAAATTAGGCTTTGCTACTATGAATCCATAAAATTAGGTTTTGCCACTACTAATAAATGTAAGATTTTATAGTTTTCTTGGGAACTAATATTTATGTGTTATAGAATTTTCTGTAAATGAAAGGCAGCCGGTGCAAAACTAGAATTAATGCTTATGGCTAGCTCAAGAATATAAAATAAAATTTATATTTCACAAAAAGGAAAATATAAGTAAATTTGGAATGGTGCTCAGAATTGACACACTTTTATTTACCAAAATAATCCTAACTAAAATACCATGTGCACTTGATATAATTGTATTTGACTGGATTATTTGTTTTAATAACATTATAAGTTGGTTCCTCAAGACAGATGGCCACATGTTTTGCTTTTTTTATTAACGTGCGAATTTCCTCAAAGCATGTAATTCATGTATTATAATTTTATTTTAATTATTAAAGATGCACTCCGGTTATTGTCCAACATAATTTTTCACCAATTCTAATAATAATTTTTCACTAATTCAGTTCTGAAGTAGATCAATTATTTTTGTCTAAGGGTGACTATTTCCTCTTTTGTAGGAAAACAATTATGTTGTGTATTCAAACTTTCTAATTGACTTGTGAAAAAATGGTTTGGTTAAATGTTGTTGTGGCTCTTAAATTCAGAACATCACTGCAGGAAGACCAATGGAATTAGCTACTCCCTCTATTTTTGATGAATACATGTCATTCTAGTCACTACCACAGGAATGTACATCAGAATCGGTTCTTTTTTGTCATCACAATCGGTTTTGGTGGCGATAGAAAGTCCAACGACAGTGATGAAGAGGCACTATCACAGTTGGTTTTCGCCCGATAGTGATAATAGGGTTATCACAATCGGTTCTATCTCAGAACCGATTGTGATAATATAGTCATCACAATCGGTTCTGAGATAAAACCAATTGTGATGACTATATTATCACAATCGGTTCTAGCTCATAACCGATTGTGATGACCATATTATCATAATCTCAATACTTGACAGTCCAATAACTACATAAATAGACATAAAGCTACTACTCAATTGAATCTATAGCCTCATAACTCATTTTCTGCTTTCCTTAAATGATCATAATTTTAGTAATATTGCTCATACAAAACAAAACATCAAGAAGAGATTATGTGTTGTGCTTGGATGGAGTGAAGTTTTTTTTTTTTTTTTTTTTGGGGGTGCTTTTACTGCAACCAGAGAAGTTCAGCAATTGAGCATTATTTTTCATATCTAACATGTAATATATATACCTGCAAGAACAATACTACAGTTTTTAGTTCATCCAAAACCTGATAAGCAGGTTGTAAAGTAGGAAGTTTTTTTAATGGTCTTAGACAGTGTTACTTGGACACATACATGGGAGTTGGAATCCAACTCGAATAATAGAAGGCATAACTATTTCACGTGTATATATAAGTCATTCAAATATCAGAATAAGAATTGGAAGCTAGCCTGTATTCAATATCAGGTACCTAAAACTAGATCACTAAAATAATACAAGGCATAACTATTTATTTCAGTACTAACCATTGAATCATAATACTAATAGAGCACCAAATAAATAGCCGGAGACAATAAAATAAAAAACCAGCATTTCTGGTAGCCTCAGGAAGCGCCAGCCATGCCAGAACTTACAACAAATTAATGTGTACAACTTTAAGCCTTAGTATCCATTTCCTCCATAACAATTTAGTAAAAGAAACACATCTGTAGGTTGTCATTAGAGATGTCAAGAAGGTTCCTGAGATATGTGGAGAGAAAACTTGATCCTCTTGATAGAAACACTCTACAAAAACAATCTCTACAGAGGTAGCATAACATTCTCAACTAAATACTCACCTTACTTTTTCCAAATATATCTCCACCTGAGAAATGGTAAATCAATGTAAGCTTAAAATATAGCAATGTGAATTCAAAATAAACACATGAGGCTGGTAATCTACCATTGATAACTTCACAGTCCACGTAGCCATGTTTGCTGATGATCTTAAGCATTCAAAAAGTTCATCTACCACTCGCTGAACTAGTCTAGTTTTTTGCTCATTGCGATGCAAGATTCTTGGCCTCTGTGTCAACATACAAATTACACAAATACGTAATGCCAAATAGTTATGTAGGGATTGCTCAAGCAGGTTAATGTTCAGAGGGGTATGGGCATGAGAACTTTCGACAAATTCAGTTACTAGAGTAGAACATAGTTGTGCATCACACAAGAAACAGCAAGTGAATATTCATTGCATGCCTTATCTGCTAAAGCCTAAGACAGAAGAGTGTCCAAACCATGAAAACAAAAGATTCCGAGTCCAATTTATTAAAGCAAACTTTGTCACGTTGGACATCCTCGAGGTCAAATAGGTGTCAAATTTGGGTGCGGAAAAAAAACCCGATCACTGCTAATCGCAAAGGCTAAGAAGCCTACCAAATCAAATACAAACAAGTATGTGATCAGTACCTATAGTGATACAAAAAAATCTAACCCAATCTAACAAGTCACAAGTGGCAAAAAAATGCCAAATACAAGGCATACTGGAGTGGAACACATGGTTCGCGGATTCTGCACGAGGTGGAATGGCCAGGGCAAATAAACGGGAGCGCAGGCGTCGAACAGGATCACCGAAAGAGTAAATTGTTCAACTGGTAACTAGGGAACTATCAAATCCACGTGATTTCGTACGGGAAATACTCCAACCTAAAACAACGCGCACTTACGCTCATTGTAACACCCCAAAATTTTGCTTTTCTTAAATTATTGTGTGATTTGGCACTTTGGTGAATTTTTGGAATTTTCTGGAATTTATTTGGATTTATTTGGGATTTATTTGAATTTATTCCATTTTGAAATAATTAAAGAATTAAACTTTGCAAATAAAATTTTGTTGGAAATATTTTATTTGAATCCAAAATGATCCAAAATATTTTCCAGAATTTTTCTGGAATTTTTATGAGTCTTTTGCTATTTTTAATGAATTAAATGAATTTCTGGGAATTATTTTAAATATTAAATCCCTGGAAAATCAAGTCGGGTCAAGTACTGTTCGTCCGACCGGACCCGAGTCCGAGTCCGACTCGAGTCCGACCCGAGCCCATGGTTGAGCCGAACCCACTCGGCCGAACCCTACGCGTGTGACCGTTGGATCAAGATCCAACGGCCACGATTGAGCCACGTCACCGAGCCCGAGTCCGACCGAGCCAGCCAGCTCGTCCGAGTCCGACCCGAACCCAAACTCACGCACCGTTGGATCTCGATCCAACGGCTGTGCGTGAGCCACGTAGCCCAGTCCGAGTCCTCGCCGGACTCCGCCGCCTGTGAGCGAGTCTCGGTTTCCGTGGCGTTTCCGCAGACGCCGAGGGCCCTATTTAATGCGCCGCCACCCGTGCCGTGGACGCCGACTTCCGTCGCACCGTAGCCCTAGACAACGTCGCTGAGCCGCCCGTTGAGCCGCAATCGCCGCCGAGTTGCCTCTTCCCTCGCCGTGGTTCTTTGTCGATTGCCGCCATCTCCGCTGCCCACTTGCCGTTGACTCCAGATCCGGACTCACCGCGACGAGACGCACCCGAAGGGAGAACTCACCTCGCCGGAGGAGCCCGCAAACGCCGTTGCCCGTGTCGCCGTCCCCAGCTCCGGCCAGCCAGCTCCGCCGCACGCCATCGCCGTCGCTCGAAGCTTCTCAGCCGTCCGATCAAGATCCAACGTCCCAGATCGCGCCACGTCATCTCACGGTGAGATCCCGTTCCAAATCCCAGATTCGATCTCAACCGTTGGATCTAGATCCAACGGTCCAGATCAAACGCGTTAACCCAAACGCGTGAGAGCCAGATCTAATCTGGGCCGTTGATTTTCAAATCAACGGCCGAGATTGCGCCACGTGTCGGGAAGCCTGACCGCCGCGGTCAGCGCACCCGTGCGTGTGACGACGCTGACACGCCGCGTGTCGTGGGACAGCAGAACCGCACCATGACGTCATCGCTAACGTCACGGTGGGGCCCGCTTGTCAGTAGCATCGTTGAGCGTGGTGGCGTCGATCTTTGGCGTCATCCAAGGGGTCCCAGCTTGTCGGCCGACCGGTGGACCGAGTCCACCGTGGACCGAACCAAGCCGTGGACTGAGCCCATGAGCCGGCTGACGTCAGGCAGCCAATCAGGAGCCGACATGTGTCCTCGTTGACGCAATAATTAATTTCCGAAAAAGAAAATGATTTATTAATTCGAAATAATGATTTCAGATTTTGTTTCAAACTTCAAACGCTTATAACTTTTGCGTTTCAACTCCGATTTGAGTGATTCAAATTTCTAAATTTGTATAAAATTGAGATCTACCTAAATATGAATTTTATTTAATTTTTGGACTAAAGTTTTTCTCTGTAAAATTATTTAATTGATTATTTAAACTTTAAATAATTATAACTTTTGCATTTTAACTCCGATTTGAACGATTCCAGTTCCTAAAAATTCATAAAATTATGTTCTCTCTGTTTATGGATTTTATTTGGATGTTTGGTCACTTTTTACCTATTGTTTATTCGTGTATTGCTATTTGCACGCTTTACGAGTAGACGTTGAAGTGCCGGAAGGATTCGAATGAGAAGTATTGACTCAGGATCCAACTCAAGACCAAGAACAAGTACTTTTTGAAGGCAAGTTGTGCTTTGACCATGTTGATCCTATTTTGAAACTTATTTTGATTTAACTTATTGCATGCTAGTTCAATTAGAAAATACTTTATTTAAATATGGGGAATTAGATAAATACCAATTTGCTGTATGACACCTTGATTACTTAAATATGTGCCATGACCCCTTGTCACCCTAGTTGTGGATTACTAGTTGGACATTACTAAAATTGCCAACATGGGTTTAGATCGTTGTAGTATCTTTGCTTAGACACACTTTCGTGCTCATGACATGATTTTGGACAATCAAATGTTAATATTGACTTAATGATATATTGAACCTGTTTGGAAAGGTATCATGTGATGTTGATGGCACGTGGTGCATGGTAATCAAGCGGGGTTTGATAAATAGTTTTCGGCCGGGCATGTGGCAAGAATGATCAGGTGGGCGGTTGTGGCATTGGGGATGTTGATTTGGTTCTTCGGGTAGTCTTGCCCTGGTCACCCTAAGGACTTCACCTTGCAAGCCTTTGAACTGGGTCTAACGTGCAACCACATGTCCGTAATGGGACGGACCTAGTTGACTAAGTTGCTAATAACGTGCACTGTGGGACCTCGGAGGTCAACTACACCCTTTGTGTAAGTTGTGCGGGGAGCGCGTCTGGGGTGAGGCCAGGTACCCATCTAACGGTTGGTTGGCCTAAACTTCACCTTAGCTAAGGGAAGGGTTAGTGTGCAACAACCGGGGAGGACCACTTGTATTGTTAGAAGTTTCCGAAAGACTTTGTTACTGAACTTCGCCTTTGTGGTGTTTGATTTGTATCTTGTGGGTAAAGTGCATAACCTCTGCAGAGTGTAGAATCTATTCGAATAGCCGTGTCCGCGGTATTGGACATCGCTCGGGAATTACAGTCAAGGGTTAGATTTTCTCAAAAATAAACTTGGATTTGAAAGGTTGGGTTGGATTAATAATGATGTTGATGAAAATGTGGATTAGGCTGGGAAAGATGTTTATTAAACTTCTTGAAAAGTTATCTATGTTTTACTTGTTTCTACTGCTTTTGAATCTACTTATGATACTTGTTAAAAGCTGTTTACTGCAAAAATACTTTGAGCCACTCCTTTGTATTAAGCCATGCATGTAGTATATTAGCTGCATTCTATGCATGATTTGCTGAGTACCAAGTACTCACCCTTGCCACAATACAACACCAGTTGAAGAGGAGACAACACCAGCTTTGGAGGAGGAGCTCCACGAGGAACCGTCTACTTAGGGAGCGAGCCCAGTCAGTTGCCTGTGGTATACTGGATGGCGCCACGAAGTTATTTGATTTTTCGCTGCTATTATTTCTCTCTTAAATAATTTTCGCCCTGCGAGGCGTACGTTTGTGACTTGACCATAAGGTCGAGTAACCAGTTTGGTTATCTAAATAAAAGTACTTTATTAGTATCGAATGGTATGATTGTGATATTTACCAATGTTAAGACTGTGTGCACTAGCGCGTTCCTGGACTAGTGCTGAATACACAGAGGGTCCGGATTTGCAAATTCGGGGTCCCGACACTCATCGAAGCAGAAAAGAAACAATTTGAGACAGAGAAATCACACACGCACACACCAAATCGGCTAAACTAAGGGGGGATTCGATTCCGCGCCCACGAATTGGCCAAAATCGCGTACGCAAACCATGCATGTAGTACACAAATGATGAATCGGAGGAAGGGAAGTGGGGGGTCGCTGTTCACCTCGGCGAGACGGAGAGAGAAGATGGCTCCGACGAGTTGGTGCTATCCAGCGGAGAAGCGACGGCAGACGGGAGAGGGGTTCGAGATTTTGAGCCTTCGGCTTCTGAAATTTTCCAGGCCCTGCAACTCGGCGCAGTGGACGGGGAGGCGCCGAGGTGGCCGGGGAGGTGCGGTGGACGGGTAGGTGGCTGGGGACGCGCTAGGGCATGGAGTGAGGTGGGAGTGAGAGGCCAACTCGTTTTAATGCTGGGTTGCAAGTATTAGTATCGGTTTTAATGGAAAACCAATTGTAATATGCCTGAGTATTACTGTCGGTTTTAAGGAAAAACCGATTGCAATATGGAGCATGAGTATTCGTGTCGGTTTTAATTCAAAACCGATTGCAATAGGTTTGATTAGTAGGTTTTAATTGAAATCGACTACAATATGAAAGGACTAGTAGTGTCGGTTTTAATATCAAACCAATTGCAATATGTCATTAGTGTCGATTTTAATAGGGAACCGATTGCAATAGAGGTTAAATTCTGTTGTAAAAACAGAGACAAATTCCTAGTTAAAGAGCAATGTCTGGAAAGAGTGCCTCGCAGGTTACCAAAGATCCTGTGCTGCCTGTTTAATTCTTTATTTTGGTTGGGTTGGAAGAATAAGCTTTGAGTTGTGTCTTTTACGTCTATCATCTATGCTATACTTAAACAAGGAAATATTGTAGCAATAGTGTTTGATCTCATTACCATTTCTGTTTCCCCAAGTCTAAGTTTCAACAAGAGTATGTTCTGTTTTTCGGGGTGGCAGCATTTTTCTTTTTCTTTTTTCTTTTTTCATTTTTGCTCTAGAACACCAACATAGGAAAGTTCATCCCGAGGGGATATAAAACCTAGCGAGGCTCATCACAATCGGTTCTTTCTAAGAACCGATTGTGATAACCCGTTTCCTCATCACAATCGGTTCTTTCTCAGAAACGATTGCGATGAGGAAAAGAACCGATTGTGATGATGATTTCTCAGAACCGATTGTGATAACCTGTTAACAAAATTTACAAATAACATACACGTATCACAATCGGTTTTTTACTCAAAAGTTTGAAACCGGCACAGATGAAGCGATAGTGATGTATCATTCTGTAGTAGTGAGTTTTTGAATTATGTTTATAAATAAATATCATTCTACACTTTTGAGATGATCTTTTACACACTATCCATTGGCAACAAGGGACCGAGCTAATAAAAGAGGGTAATTTGGTGTTTTGTACACTTATCTTGGTTGAAGTGCAAAATCCTATAAATTCATGTATATATTCAGGAATGGAGGGAGTAGTACTGAATATGCATTAAAGAAACCAAATGGTATGAGCAGCTCAGGCATAATACTGAATACACAATGCACGGAATGCTAATTCGAAGTTGCCAGATCATCACATGTATCTTTTTTTTTTTTTTTTTTTTGCGAGGAATCATCACATGTATCTTGCATAGGTACTGCACTTAATATCGCAGAACATTACAACCATGTTGATCTTGATCTTAATTATTTGATTGTGTCATTTCTTTCCCAGTGATCGACTGAATTCAAGTGGAGTCTGCATGCATGCATTGCTTTTTCTCTTCATATCGCTCTAATGTTGTTGGTCATATTTCGTGTATTTCACACTGATTTTCTGCACGTTACTTCAATTTATATATTTACTTGAATAATTGAACGCAGAACAACAATTAGTGTTTTGCACAACTACTTGAGTTCAGCTTTCTTTAGAGATTCACGTGTTAGGCCCATATTGGTCATATTGTTAATTTGCTTGATGCCCCAGTTTTGCCATGTTTAGTATAAACTTTTTTTTATTTTGGTTTATTCAATCACAAATCTAACTTGGTTTTCTCCTTATTCTGTATCCAGCTATAAATGATGGACTATGTGTTGAGATCCAGATCCTAAAACGACTTACTACTGATGAGACCAGCGATTCTCAGATGCCAAACTGTCTCCCAAAAGCTTCAATTGCAGCAGCTGCAAATACAGGAGGAACCAATTAAATCACTGCCCCAGCAAACTCAGGCAAAACAAGTAGAACAGTTCAACGCTCAACAACAATGGTGAAACTTTTAGAATGATTTCGCATAGGAGGTTTTTGTAAGGAAAATTCATATGGAAAAATAAATATGAGACCCTCCATATAGTATACCATAAAATAAAGGTTTTAATGTGCTTTTGTGAGACCCTCATTTTTATGCCACTAAGTAACATAAAAATAAGGTTCTGAAGTGCTTCCTGTGCCATTCCCATTATCAGTGGCTGGCACGCACAAACACAATTTGGAAATTACAGCCACACAGATACACATTTTTTTATTACATCACAAGTTTTATAGTGTTATTACAGTACCAAAAGTAGCAGGAAATTAAAACCATATCTCATAGTGTGCCAACTACCCTACAACTCCACAGGCAACTGCTGAGATGAACCTAGAAAGATCAGTCGTCGCTAAAGTTCGCAGGTTCCTCATATTCATTCCCGTCGTTATCGTAATCTTGCTCATCACCTAAAAACATTGTTGAAGCAAGTTGAGTACATTGGTACTCGCAAGACTTTGTAGTGTATGCAATTCCTGGAATATATGCAAGCTGGAATAGAAAGTGGGTTTCTACGGTTGTTTTGCATAAAGCGAAAGTTTTGAATGAAATAATACTGAATAGTAATGGAAAGCGTAAATAAAAATTCAAGACAGTTTGATAAGTAATTGAGATAACAAGTAATAAAAAGGATAATAACATTTTACTCACGGCCCTTTTGTGAGTAAAATAACGAACATGACCCTCCATGGTCTTACAAAAGAAAGTACAACGACAAGTGATATTAATCAGTCGTGAAACATTTTCCAAAGTCTTTTACCAAAGTTTTCAAAATAGAAAACATCTAACTAGTGCTGGTTAGCCAAGTCATCCATGACCGTGGATACGGCTATTCGAATAGTTTTAGACTCTGTAGAGTTGTACAGCTTTACCCACAAGATATGTTCTCCCTTTTTGCAAGCTATAAGACACACACTACTACAGACATGGTCATCTGTGTCGGTTCACAACCGACATTAGTGTCGGTTTTCCAACCGACACAGACGTACCGACAGTAATAATCGTGAATTATCAGTGTCGGTTTAAAAACCGACACAAATAAAGATATCAGTGTCGGTTCTACTCACCATCCGACACAAATAGTTACATATCAGTGTCGGTTCTGAACACGAGCCGACACAGATAGTTAAATATCCGTGTCGGTTCTACACACAAACCGACACAAATAGTCACCTATCAGTGTCGGCTCGAAACACAAACCGACAGAAATATTCATCTATCAGTGTCGGTTAGAAACACAAATGGACACAAATATTCATATCAGTGTCGGTAATTTGTACTAAGAACCGACACAAATAATTCCCCACCAGAAAAATAAAAAACTGCATTTTTGGCTAGCCTCAGGAATACTGCTAGCCATGCCCTCTGGATTGATATAGCAGAACTCGAAAAAATACATTGATATAGCAGATACATTGATATAGCAGAACTCGACAAAAAATAGATCACAGAAGTATAGATTAACACCAATTGGATATCCAAGTCGCTCCCATACCCCATATATCTACTTTCTCATAATAGACCACAGGAGTAGCACCCCAGCACCCCATATATCTACTTTCTCATAATAGCTTCCTGACAGAACCTCAGGCGCCACATAAGCTGGGCTCCCAGCAACACCAGACAATTTTTGACCTGCTCAGTGTACACCAAAACCATCAGCTAATGAGTAATGTACAAAATGTAGAGACAGCAAGAAAAGTATCTAATATATCAGATAAAATTCAGATTCTACTAATACACATTCATAGAACTCTCTGTAAGTAAAGCCCTATGGTCATGTAGTAATACACATTCATATGGTCTTGTACTAATAAGGAGATGAACTGCAGAAATCAAAATTCTAGTAAAACTTTCAAAGCTCAAATGTCACTCTTAGGAGGTTTAAGACTAACAAAAGAGTCACTGCGACATAGATAACAGAGTGAATCAGACAGTGAATCAATGAGTGAGTCTCATACTCTCATTAAATTTCCAAAATAAAAACTCAGCTTGTACTACATTGAATTAGGAGTACCTTTGGGCTACCCAGACCTAGAACCAAAGATAAAGCATTGGAAACAAAAGGTAACATTGCAGAATTGCACTAATCTCATAGAGCCACCCTATTGCTAGTTTTCATTCAGGTCAGATCAAATTGATTCTATTGTTTTCAGTAGCTCTCATTTACCAGAACCTCTCCATCTCAAAACAGAAAGGAAAATAATTAACAGATAGAATACCAGGAAATGAGTAACACAGGGGTAGCTAGAACCATCTTTTCGAAAACCAAACTTACCAAAGCCCTAGAACCCATTTAATCAAATATTATTTTGATCGTTTATTTCTAGAGGGTGTCTAGAGAGAACATAAATGTTTTCTTGCTAAATAATGCTTAAATTTTAAGTCTTCGATCTAGATCAAATTGATAGAATCAATTTGCATCCTCTACTCCCATTTAATTACTATATAGACAAAAAAATCGACTACTCGTAAACAAAAAAACACTTAAGTGCCATTTAGCCATTCCCTTGTTTCCATTATAATGTGTTGTTATAGATCGCGCCCCGCCCATTAGAATGTGTTGTCATAGATCGCCTGCCCATTATAATGTGTTGTTTCCATTATAATGTGCTTGTGTTGCCTAGTCATACCAATGTGATGTGTATGTATCCAAGCATTTACATATGCCCATTAGAAGAGCAAAACGTGTTCGAGAGATGCCATTACAAAAATATTCCAAATGTTCAATACTTACTTCTTTGAAACTGAATTTAAAGAATTAAAAACATATCACTTTGAAAGTGATTACGAACAAGTAAACCATAATCGATCCCACCAAATCAACGGAAGTGGCAAAACATGATCCATAAAGTAACATGAAGGATCACACATACACATACTCATACAGTAAGCATTTGTCGTATTTAGCAAATCGATCTATATAGAAGCATGAAATAACACATAACCAGCGTATGAAATAACACAAGACTCCTTTCGGATCCAAGAGTGCATGAACTTTGCATTAGTACAGAAGACTCCAATGATTGAACATCATTTTACATATATCAATCGGAGTGGGATAGAGACACATTATGTTCCAGATGAGTACAGAAGAGTGGGTCATTATTGTCAGGATCATGAAACTCGCCATTCTTGTTGATGATTTGACTCATGATGAACCAAGCGAGTTGTCCCTGAATGGCTCTGATTTCAGGTTGTTTTAGTTTTTAAATGCATTTTTGAGGCGCTACAAGGAGAAAAGAATTAATATGAGAACTTTAGTATAAATTGTTAGGCACGAACCATTTTGTGTTGTTAGCATGACAAACCTCTACATCATTGTCTACAATTGTAGAACCTAAGAGTACCCGCATGTAATCGCAGACAAAATACCCACATAAATTTGTGCCTTGCGACTGTTTGTTACACTGCAAAATAAATAAACTACAATGTCACAAAATGAGTCATTTACTACAAATTGGGATATAGGAGTAATATGTGCGTACCGGGAAATCAGTACGTATTGAGAAGTGCTTTTGGTATGGGCGGTATCTCGTGGACTTTTGACAGTATCTTTTGAAGGCATTTTGGAATATATCTGTCATGTCCTTGTAAAGTTCTTTATCTTTGTTTAGGGGATCCAATACAACTATTTTGCTTTTCTCTAGTGTAATGGCAAAGAGTATCCAATGGAATCTACATACACAGGTAATATGCCATATAAAATTAGTGCTAAGATCGCAATAAGAGTAAGGAACAACATCGAGTGATCTAACTAGCTAGCGAACCGCTTACTTGAAGTTGTAGGGAAACAGTATCATGTCCTTGTCTTGAAGTTTAATGAAAACCTTATAGATGTAATCCTCGACATACTTTAGTGTTCTTCAGACTTCAGGTTTGGACACTGATCCCGGGTCGAGGAATCCCACACGAATTGCTGGGTTTTTTCTTAGTTCAATAGTCTCGTACCTACATAATAAAGAAGTTTGACATTACAATTACCGGTATTACAGTAATGTCAAACTATAATTTATGAAGTTCACACTTACAGTATCCAGCATCTCAAAAGAGACACATCAAGGGCATCCTGGTAGTACATGTCGTGCAAGTTATCGAATTCAACCAGGAGGTAACCACCCCCCTCATGGTGAAAATGCTCTTCTTTATAAACTCCACATATCGACTTTGGCAGCACGTCCTGGTTGGACCGCTCCATGTACCACTTGTGCAATCTTTGCATCATCATTGTTAGGGTATTCAACATTTTTTCGGTCACAAGAGGCTTCCCCATCTCGAATTTCAGTCTTTCTACAATATCTTGTCCTGCAGACTTCGCCTTGCCCTTAGATTGGCTCAGGATAACATCATATTCAGACCTGGTGTCCCCTAAGCTGGACGACTTAGCTTTCCTACTGTACTTTCTCTTTTTATTATTGACGGTACTGGATAACATCATATTCAGACCTGGAGGACACTGAGCTGCTGGTGATGACTGCGGAAGATCTATTGGAGGACACTGAGCTGCTGGTGATGACTGAGGAAGATGTATTGGAGGACACTGAGCTGCTGGTGACCACTGCGGAAGATCTACGGGAGGATATGGCGGCAATTGAAGGTCGAGAACAATGTCACGCTTGCGCCACTGAATGAATGTGTGCATGGCACTTCCTAAAGTTGTCACTTCATCATGTCCGGGCATTTCCAACATCATGTCGGTGAACTGTGGAAGTACCGTGTCCACCTCGACCTTTGTGTATCCCGGCGCGATTGGGGAGTTGTGCAAAATGCCCCCTTCTTGGCACGGATAAGCCATGCCTGTAGCAGCCTTAATAGAGATGTTCATGACAGGAATGTTGAGCTGGCAAGGTGTTGGATATTGTATGTCGTCCACAGGATAATGTGCTAATAATGTATCTTCTACTAGTGGTGTCGACGCTGGCTAACTGCGATGGCGCGAGGTGCCGGGGACAACAGTGTTCTCGACTTCTACATTGCTTAGGGCTGCTTACACTTGTCTTTCCACTTGTCTTTGCACTTGTTCTTGTATGGTGTCATGTAAATCTCGAAGTAGCTCTTGCTTCATTGCTTCTCGTTCATTTTCGATTTTCGAGTCTTTGGCTCTCTTCCGACTCCTATAAGAGCTGGCGTGTTCTGGGAATCCCTTGCTCCAAGGTACCTTAGCCCCAACACCTCATGTCCGACCAGGGTGCTCTTTGGTTCCTAAGGCCACCGTAAGTTCATCCTTATCCCTATCTGAAACGAAAGTGCCTTGGGTAGCCTGGACCGACAAGTCTTGGACTTTGTTGGAGATCGCTTCGTCTTCTGAGTTTTTGAATGATAATACCCCACTAGACGTGGCATTTGCCCTTGCCGGCCACATAGTGCTTGACTTCGGTGCAGTAGTCCAAGCAGGGACTTCTGCTAGTGGATTGAATGGACTCTGCTTCTTGCCTCTCCCATAGGGGGATTTTTCCCGCGTATCCACCTGTGCCTAATCTGTGGGGATGAATATTCTTTCTGGAGATTGTCGCGTGGTCCTCACTTGACTTCTTTGCTGATTCTTGTAACTTCATCGCCACGAACTCATCCCAGTATGGTTCCAATTTCGGATATTTCCCGATGGGACTCAAGTTTTTCTTCACATATGTGCAATTCAACCGGGTCTTGAAGTTCTTCCAACACGTACCCATGGTCATCAATGCATCCCGGCGCACGAGGTCTTCAGCTTCTTTCGGGGAATTCAAAGCTTTGTTTTAGCTCTGTCCAAAGGTCCTCTTTGGTGGCGCGGGGTACTTTATGCCAATCCTGATAGGTGATTGGAACTTTATCCCTGGCAATATATCCATGAGTTGACTGTACTTAGCCATTTGCTTCTTTTGGTGCTATAGGGGACCCAGAATCTGTAACATCGGAGATGGTATGTCTGCCTGCAGGTTTTTTGGTTTGCCCTCGACCACGACGCCTTGCTACTTCGACATCAGTGGTAGGTGGAACCACGACGCCGGCTTCCAGTTCGTCGAAGTTAAGGAAGCTAGTCGGGCTCCTGCTCGGGTTAGGCTCAGGGGTCCCCTCCATATGTTGTTCTACCTTGTTTACTATTCAATAAACAATATCACTTTGATCTACATGCATGCATTGAATATAGTACTTAGAGATAATAATTAGGGATAAGTTAGTCATACTCAATATGAACCATTCATTCCTTTCGAAATGCAATAAAGAACTGAGATATATGAATCAAATTCTCGAGAGAATCATGGGGCTGTTTATTTTATCTAGGGGCTGTTTAATTAGAGTCATTGGTGTAGTTACCCATCCCTCTGATCACATAAGAATGTCGTTTTCAACATTGATACAATTTCTAAAATATAATTAGAGTCAATGTCGTTTTCAACATTGATACAACCAACAAAGGTATAAATGGGGAGGCATCATATATCCTAGGGTGACAAACCGGTAAAGAGAAAAAGGCATCCTCCTAGTGCAAGAAAAGGTGATGTTAAGCTGATTTGGTCGCAGCTCAAATGATAAGAACAAGGAGAAGCATTTATCAGGATAAAAAAGCTCAAATGTATCAATCCACTCCTATGATCGATTTCAAGAACCGGAGTTTCGCATTTGAGCTCCATCAGGTCGGAGGTATCCATCAATCAGGCATGGGGGGCTCCATCCTATTGTATCAAGTTGTTCCCTTAATGTTCTCGAGTGTAGTGATTCTCGTGGAAACAAAGAATAATCATGTTTCAGTACAGAAATATTGCACGAGTATGAATCATGCTAGACAGGTAACGGCTTAGAAACGTGTATTCAATCCGGCAACTGTGCTATAAACTGCTTAGCCCGATCATTCATGCTCAAAGATTAGCAATTAGTGATAACACATGACACTCTTATGAATCCACATCCGCAATAGAAAAAAAATGTTCTAATATAATCTTATGAATGATACAGGCTGAGATTTAAAGACCTAGAAAGTACCATAGGATTTTATCCACGATGTCGAGATGGAAAAGTGCAGTCATATTTTTAACTAGAGATCTGCATATATACACGGTCACTTGCCCTCAGGAAGCAGAGGTACATTCCATCAGTAACTTGAGAGGCACTCTGCTGTCCTATTATTATCTCACGTTGGATTATATTTCCTACCAACTAGGATAGCTTATAGTAAGCATAAATTTTGGTTTTGATGACATTAATGGGGTTATATTAAATTGAAAAAATGAAGCTACTCAACTCGCTAGCCAACTCGAATTTAACTGAGTCAAGAAATCACTTAATCAGTTGACTAATTATGATATGTAAAGTTTTATTTTTCAAAGATATGATATTTTTTAGACTAACGAAGCAATGGCCCCAGCTTCATTCGAAACCAACATAGGTACATTGGTCTCAAAAGAATGATATGACAGCATGCACAGAAGTGGCATAACTATATAGCTCTAATCATTTTACAAATTCCAAAGTGCCAGATCTGTCCACCTTTTCAGAGTTCAGACTTCAGACTACAAGAACTGTCCCCCTCTGACCTTGTCCGAAATGCATAATTTAATCAACACACCAAACAATTGACCTTTGACTTGTTTTTATAAACAAAGCTTGAAACGGGAGAACAAGTTACTCAAGCAACTATCCCATCTAATGGGAGTTCTGAACCTACCAACAAGGCAGCAACAACCTAAGTTGTAGAACATTCAGCTATCTGAATTATAAAGCCTAGACCATTTAATGTACAGGCTATTCCCCTATTATTATTATTTTACACAGACAAAGAGCCATGAATTTCGGTAAGATGCAAAACAGGTCAACTTACAATCATCCTAATATCCTATACTCATCAATGGTCTGAACCATCTACACGATGAACTGTGATCTTAGTTGGAAGGTAGAATCAAACACAGGAAAAAAATCTTGCATCCCAAATGATGCTTCAATTTACTGAGTGGATGGAGGCGAACAAACATTATGAAGAAGCAAGAGAGTATTGAACAAAAATCCTAAACCCATTTGGCGGCATGACGATTGTACTAGGACGCGACTTCAGACGAAGGAGATGGTTAGATAAAAATTAGTGATTGAGAAACAGTATCAGCTGTGGTTTGCATAATCGGCTTCGAGAATTTTTCGATAAGGAAAGATATGGATCTACCAGCAAGTTCACCCATAATTTGCTTTGTGCCACTGAACTGACCGAAGTCCTTTTCTTGCCTTTCACTAAAGTTCACCTATGATTTATCTGAACCTAGCTTGATGTTCTACGCATAGCCCTTAGAATTGTTGGTGATGGCCAGTGTGAAGTCTTTCAATTGTTGGTGATAGCAGTGCGTATGGATCGGCGCAGGCAGTGGCCAATACCATTGTTCAAGATGAGGGAGATGTACTATCCTATACAGTTTTTTGAACAATTTGAAATTCCCAGGGGTCCCAAACCAACATACGAAAGAGGAGACAAGAGAAGGTACTGACCTCTGCGTCGCAGGCGGACCAGGCGGGTGGGATCGAGCACGGCGAGCGGCGTCGGGCGAGGGCATACCGGCGGCGGGCGGGGTCGACCACCGAAGGCGAGCAGCGGTAGTCGAGCACGGGAGACGAGCACCGGCGAGCACGGGGCGGCCACCGGCGGCGGGACGGCCACCGGGCGGCGGGTCGACCACCGAGCGGCGGGCGGCGAGTCGAGCACGGGCGGGCGGCGGTCCAGCGGAGACGAGCACCGGGCGGGGTGGGATCGAGCACGGTGGGTGGGGTTAGGAGTTAGGGTTAGAGGCGGAGAAGTGGCGAGTGGCGAGGAGTATGGGAGATATATATACGGTGGGTTTTCGATGTCGGTTCCATTAAACAACCGGCACTGATGCTATATTAGTGTCGGTTCCAGTAAACAACCGGCACTGATGCTTACATTTGTGTCGGTTTTAACCATGAGCCGACACTGAAAAGTGTCTTATTTGTGCCGGTTTTAGGATAAAACCGACACAAATATAAGTTTTTTAGTTTGTTGTTATTATAAAATTGTAATCAACATGAGAATAATAACAAAAAGTCTACATAAATATATAATAGGTATATATTTATTTACAATATAGTATTGTTAGTTTTTTATATTATAACAATATTCCAAAAATATAATCAACATGAGAGTAATGACAAAAAGTCCACATAAATATATAATAGGTACATATTTATTTACAATATAGGATTCTTAGTTTTTTGATATTATAACAATATTCCAAAAATGTAATCAACATGAGAATAACAACTAACAGTCTACATAAATGCATATTTTTGACGTCATATTTACATTATATTTTTTTACATCACATTGACATTACTGCTAGCTAATTTTCTTTAACAATTTGCCCTTCTTCATGATCATCGCGATGATATGTAGCTTCTTCCTCAGTGGTTTCTTCATCTAGCCTGATGCTTCCATCTACGAACGGTGGCAACTCGTCAAACTGGTTGTACTCGTCCTCATCCATGACATTCTCAACTCCGACGATTCTTCTTTTTCTGTGAAGAATAACATGACGCTTCTTATCTCACGGTCGATTACGTAAAGACTTGTGCTACTTGCTTCGCAAATCTGAATGGTTCATTTGTATATCCGACATGTTCAATGTTCACAATAGTGAAGCCATACTTGTCCACCTTCACACCCTTTGGGAGTTGGATCCAACGACACGAAACATCGGGATCTTGAAAATACAATAGTCGAGCTCCCAAATCTCCTCTATGAACCCATAGAAGCTGCTTTTAAATCTTGCTGTCTTTGTCATAAGCATCTATCGAACACCACTGTTTTGGTAAGTGCTTTTGCTATCTTGACCTCTAGTGTAAAATGTATACCCATTTATATCGTATCCTTGCCATGTCACGATTGTACTGATGGCCCCTTTGCCAACCACCTCAATGTAACACTCGTTTCTCTCGATCATGTGTTCCTTAAACCGTTGATTGAACAAGCGGTTGTGCTCTTTTGTTATCCAAACCTCTGGCCGTCCTTGGTTTTCCCTCCTTAGCTCATCCTTGTGCAAGTCCATAAACGAGGACACCTCAAGCTGATTGTTGCAAGGCGTGAAATGTGCTTGCTCAAACAAAACATGATCGTAAGTATTTATTGATTTCTTTCCGATGACCCCTTTTCCGGCTAGCCTACCCTCATGTCGAGATACGAGCACACCAACCAGATCGACATTGTCCATGTAATCGACGCAGAACTCGATAACCTCTTCGGTTGCATAACCTTCTACAATGGAGCCCTCCGGCCGAGATCGATTACGTACATATTTCTTCAGAACAGCCATGTACCTCTCGAATGGGTACATCTGATGCAAGAATACAGGGCCGCATATCTTTATCTCATTCACAATATGAACAATGAGATGGACCATGATATCAAAAAATGATGGAGGAAAGTACATCTCTAGTTGGCATAGAGTCTTCACCACATCATCCTGCAGTTCACATAGTCCAACGGGATCGATAACCTTCTGTGAAATTGCGTTAAAGAAGAAACATAACCTCATTATTGTCTCTCGGACTTTGTCAGGCAAAATACCTCTAATTGCAATAGGAAGCATTTGTGTCATCATCACATGACAATCGTGAGACTTCATACCAATTAACTTCAAATCTTTCATCGAAACCAGTTTTTTTATGTTTGCAGAATAACCGGACGGAACTTTCACACTATGTAAGCACTTGCAAAGTTCTGTTCTCTCTTTCTTGGATAGAGTGTAGCAAGCTGGGGGAAGATAAAGTCGGCCTGACCCGGTGTCTTGAGGATGTAGCTCGGATCTGATTTTCATATCTTCTAGGTCCTTTCGTGACTTGAGTCCATCCTTAGTTTTGCTAGGAATATTCAATAAAAGACCAATCAAACTGTCACATACGTTCTTCTCTACGTGCATGACATCGATGCAGTGTCGAACTTCTAAGTCTTTCCAATAGGGCAAGTCCCAAAATACCGATCTCTTCTTCCACGTGGTCTTCTCAGTTCGGGATCTTGAAGTATTATTACTACCTTTTCCAAGTACAACATTAATATCCTTAACCATATCATATACTTCTTCCCCACGCAGCGAGGCCTTGGAGCTAAACCATTCTCCTTTGTTCCGTCAAATTGTTTCTTCATATTGCGGTAGGGGTGATTCCTTCAAGGAACCTACGGTGGCGCATATACACGCTTTTCTTGAGTTGTTGAGCCACACACTTTCTGTTTCATCCAAGAACTGTGGACATGCTTTGGCCCCTTTATAGTAATGCGACCGAGATAGGTTACCTAGGGCAGGAAAATCATTGATGGTGCAAAACAATAATGCATGTAGAGTGAAGTACTCCCGTTTGTACTCATCCCATACACCGCACACCTTCATTCCACGATGTCGGAAGATCTTCCACCAATGGTTGCAGGTATACATCAATATCGTTGCCAGGTTGTCTCGGCCCTTGAATAAGCAGCGACATCATAATGTACTTTCGTTTCATACACAACCAAGGAGGAAGGTTGTAGATACAGAGTCACGGGCCAAGTGCTATGAATGCTGCTCATATTACCGAAAGGATTAATTCCATCTGTACTCAATCCAAACCTTATATTCCTAGGTTCATTTCCGAAGTTGTTCCTGAAGAGCCTATCGATGGTTCTCCTTTGGCGAATCAGCAGCGTGTCTCAGCTTTCCATCCCTCTTACGCTCTTCCGAGTGCCATCGCAACAATTTGGCATGCTTTTTGTTTCCAAATAAACGCTTCAACCGAGGGATTACTGGCAAATACCATACCACTTTAGCAGGAGGTCCTTTCTTTACCTCGCTGACATTGCTGTCATCACTCTTTCGCTTGTATCTTGATGTTTTGCATACCGGACATACATGCATGTCTGAATACTCTTTGCGATAGAGTATACAGTCGTTTGGACATGCATGTATTCTTTCTACTTCCAATCCCAAGGGACATACAACCTTCTTTGCAAGATATGTGGTTTCAGGCAATACATTTCCCTCTGGAAGCATGTCCATTAAGAGATGTAATAATGCCGTGAAACTCTTATCGGACCAACCATTGCTTGCTTTCAATTTTAGTAGCGAAAACACGGTGTGCAATTTTGTGTATTCCTCCTTGCAACCCGGGAACAAAGGTTTGTATGAGTCCTCCATCAAATGCTGGAATTGATTAAACTCTCTCTGCCAAGTGTAGTTCCCTTCTGCATCACGCAACATCTGAGCCAGATTATTTTCATCATCGACGAGTAACCTATCCTCATCGGATCCGTAACCGATGTCATCTACCATGTTGCTAGCTCCGTCGTTGTTGACGTTAACTCCTTCATGTATGATCTCTTCTTCACCATGCCTTGTCCAATATGTATAGCCAGGTAAAAAACCCCTTCGAATCAAGTGCAAGTGGATATGCTCTTTATCTGAAAACATCTTTTCATTCTTGCAATCAATACATGGACAATGTATGTATTCCTTTTTCTTTTGCAACTTGTCCTCCTCGCGAATCTTAGAAAGCGAGGCATGCCATCGATGTATTCTCATTGTAACGATGCCTGCCTTTGTACATCCATCTCTGGTCCATATATAATTAATTAACATAAACGATTATCAAATTAACCTTAATTGAAATAGGTCTAAACATTAAATTACAAGTAGAGTCCACAAATTTAATTTAATATCTTAAATTTAATATATGTTTGATAATAATTAATTAACTAACAAAAGTGGATGGACATAATTTTAATCTATATTATATAAAGCTAAGCAAAATTTTATGTAATGGAGCTAGGTAATAAATTCATCATCTACAAAATGCTAGATCAATAAAAAGAAACTAAATCTAAACCATCGTATGCTTATTAAAATTTAATATATGTTTGATAATAATTAATTAGCTAACAATAGTAAATACACATAATTTTATTCTATACTATATAAAGCTAGACAAAAGTTCCAATTCTTTTTTGTCCTATCAGGGATAAAGTTCCAATCATCTATCAGGATTGCCATAAAGTACCAACTCTTTCTAATATATGTTTGATAATAATTAATATATGTAGTGGATGGACATAATAATTAATTAGCTAACAATAGTAAATAGACATAATTTTATTCTACATTATATAAAGCTAGACAAAAGTACATCTACTGGAGCTAGGTACATAATAAATTCATAATCTACAAAATGCTAGATCAATAAAAACAAATAAATTAAACTTAATTGAACTAGATATAAACATTAAATTTTAACAAGATGGCGTTCAAATCATTACTTACTGAAATTTGATATATGTTTGATAATAGTAAATTAGTTAACAATATTAGATGGACATGATTTTAATCTATATTATATAAAAACTAACGAAGAGATTTTAATCTATATTAGCATCTAAAGGAGCTAGGTAAGAAATTCATCTAAAGGAGCTAGGTAATTTGAGTGTTTATACTACGCAAAAGTTCATCCAAAGGAGCTAGGTAATAAATTCAACAACTATAAAATGTTATATAAATAAAAACAAAATCAATCTCAACCATAATTTGAGCTCATATAAATTAACCATCATTGTACTAAATCTAAACAATAAATTCCATCTACATAACCACAAATTAAGAGAGGACAACAATTTACTCACCTTGAAACACACTTAGAGGAGTACAAGCTCAAAAATGGATGTTCTGCGATCGGCAATGGAGCAGCTAGGCGCAATGGAGCAAGAGCTGCGATCGGCAATGGAGTAGGAGCTGCGATCGATCGGGAATGCAGCAGGAGCTGCGAGCTGTACTGGTAGTTATAGGAGGGATTATTAGTGTCGGTTCGTAAATGGAGCCGGCACAAATAATAGGTATTACTGTCGGTTCTATTTACAAACAGACACTAATAATCCGAATACGTATTTGTGTCGGTTTTTAAATCGAACCGGCACAAATAAAAATTTAATAGTGTCGCTTGTAAATACAAACCGACACAAATAATATTTGTTTCGGTTTTAATAACAAACCGACACTAATAATAAACTATTAGTGTCGGTTTCAATTATAAACCGACACAAATAGTCATCTCCCCGATTTGGTTTTTAGAACGGACACAAAAAACTTTACTGTGTCGGTTCCAAAAAAACCGACACTGATAGACCGACTCCTATTTGCTGTTCTGTAGTAGTGACACTTCCTTTGGTATGTCCGCGAGGAGTTCATAACGAAACTGTTCGATTACTTGAATCTTAACTTTGCACTAGCCCAATGACGTTACTCCTGACTATGATGGAAGCAAACAAACAGTGAAGCAATAGTATTCAGGAGCCCGCGGCTCAAATGGTACAACAATAGCCCCAATTCATAGCCAGGCGTACACCGTTACAATGGCAGATGCCAACACCTCGGTGATGACACCTCCCTCGAGCAAACCAATATTCGGAATGCCCGTGCTACAACTGCCTACCAATGTGCAAAGCTAATCCCCAAATAATTTAATAAGTTAAGATGTCGATCCGGTACTTGTGGATGTACGGTTTACTTGGATCATGCAACACTACGTTCGGTCCTCAAAGTGACATGGGCGATAACTCCACCCTAGCTACGTACACGTTAAAACATGTACAATCGGCTATTGCCAATAATCACCCACATCAAAACAGTAGTTTTATTTTCATTTTTATCAAACTACGGTATCCTTTCTTTGCTTAAATAAACCAGAAAAGATTTCATAAAGAATGATGTGTGGGTGTAAACCTTTCCAACTTTGACCTAAAGCAGTGCTAAGCATATGCAGATTAATAAGCGATTATACCCAGTTTAAAGAACTTAACCAATCCTATGGTTTTCATGGATCGTATGTCAACATGATTAAGGGAATCCATCAATTTGGGTTATAACTACCAAGTAACAAAATAATAGTTTATCAAATTATGAGCATGCAGGGAGATTCTTAATCACATTTTAGTGGATTTATGAAATCTGAGATCAAGATGATCAAGGGGGTGCTTGCCTTGCTCCTCAGCGGTGTAAGCTGGGTCGGTGTCGTCGACGGTGTAGTCGGTAGTCTCAGCGTCTATACGTTGACCAAAATATAGCAAACGAAATACTTCAATATCGATAAAGAAGCAAATACATGAACAAAGAAAGCAGTTGAAAGATTCAAATGAAATCACTCCAAGACAATCAAGACGTCCAATATCAATCATCATTTCATGAGTTAACCAAGTTATATGGTTTCGGTCTAAAGATTAAAGCTTAGGGGCATACAACACGGCTACCTTCTTTGTGTATTATTTTATTTTAATTTACAAATTCAGGAAGCTAAGATTGTAGAGTTGAATTTAATGAAATTTATTTTCAAGGTGTGGTGTTAGTTGTATTATTACATTGTATATGGTAACTTCAAACATGTCAAACAAAAGTAACATGGTACACCCTAACTTTTATATCATTATGTGGTCCTAATTAAGGTAATCAATCCAATGAAACAAGTTTCATTCCATTTGGATGCTTTTTCATTGAGTTATCACAACTATATTAAATTTATGTATTAAATAAAGTACTAATATGAAATTTTCACAAACTAACTCCAAATTCAAATCTAATTACATATTTAGACACTATTTGACCCAAGGATTCCAACAAAGTTGGTTTCATTCAATTTGGACTTTATTTGTAAAATCTCTACATGCCACATATCCAAATTTCACTCTTTAAATTTAAATTCAAGTTTAAATTGCTAAACAAGTTTCAAATATTTTTACATATTATGAAACTAGATGATTTATAATGAATTTACAAACAAGTTTCACTTGATTTGGATTTACAGATAAAAAGTTATATGCATTTTAACCTATTCGGTTCAATAAAATCAAAAGAAATGAGGAAATACGTTTTCCCTAAGAGAAAACGCATTTCAGCGTTTTGCGCGGCTAGGCTTTTGAATCGGTTCGGGGTCACTGACGTCTGGGCCCGCTTGGCAGTGACACGGTGCAGGGGAGATGGCCGACGGCCTCACCGGCGGCTAACCGGCGACGTCGATCGAGTTTGGCCGGCAGCTACGGCTTCACGGGACCATGGTGAACCTAGGGGACTACTTGGACATGGGTGGTGTTCGGGGAAATCATGCTCATGGCGATGACCGGCGGAAGCTCATGGTGGCTCAAGGCGCAACGGGGTTTTTCGAGCTTGAAGGTCATGCGCAAAAGCATCTGGAGGTCCTTAAGACTCTAACTGTGCATTCAAACCCGAAAGGAAACAGCCGGGTGGAGTTCTCACCGAGTGGCGGTAATGGCGGAAGGAAGTCACACGGTGCGGGGGCTCTCCGGTCTGCTCTGGACTGGAAGAAGAGGTGCAAAAGCTTCGTGAGTATCCGAGGATGCTCTAAGACCATTTAATTTGGATGCTTTCTTACCGAGTCGCACGAATTTGGGATTTCCCCCAATTCGAGTCTCGCCGGCAGTGAGGAAGAAGGCTTTGGCCTGGGTGGTTCTGGGCGCGAGAGGGGGAATGGGTGAGTGTTCTGAGTTTAGCGGTGCTTAGAGGCTCTACTCCTTCCCTTTAAATAGGCAGGGAAGGCGGTAAGGAGGGGGTTTGGCTTGCTGAGGAAGTGGCGGCGGTTCAGGCCGGTTCTGGGGACTCTCCCTTTGGCTCGGCCAAGGGTCAAGGGGAGCTGGCGCAGCAGCTGGCTGAGGCGGCCTCGGGGTGCATCGAATTGCGGCCGAAAACGACAAAGACGGAGGCGGTAAGGAGGGCGTTGCCGACAACAGAGAGAGAACGAGAGAGAGATAGAGATGAGAGGAGAGGAGAGGAAGAAGAAGGCTCTGGCCTTCGGGGTCCACAAGGCAGAGGGAGAAGAGAGAAAGAGAGGAAGAGGCTGTCGTGTGGGCACAGAAACGTCTGGGCCCTGTCGGCAGCAATGATCTTGCCCCAGCCGCTGGACGCGTGGACCCGCACGTCAGAGCTAAAGAGAAGAAATCCAGTTCCTTCCTCTCACAGTGCAACGAAAGAATTAATTCATGGGTCACTTCATCACGAGATTTTTCGAAACTTTTTTAATAAGCTAGAGACTAAGATATATACCTCTAGTAAAAGTTTTAGATTAAAATGATCTATCATTAATTTTTAATAATTCTGACAGTGTCGACTGCTCAGGATATTTAATTCGGTTTTCGGATTGGTTAAAGGTCTAAATGAACATATTTAATTTTGAAATTTTTACTGAAGGTGTGATTCTACATCAAGGTTCTACCATAAAAATTCCAGAACTAAATTCACAATGTTTATTTTTCTATAATTCTTTTACTGTTTTCTGCAGAATTTTAGATCTGCTTTATTTAAATACAAATAAATATCTAACCTTCTTAATAATTTTCACAAATTTTTTTGGATGAAGGTGATATGTCTGAAGTCTTATGGTAAAAATTCCAAGGCCTAGATTGCTCCACGTTGTTCTCCATAATTCTGACAAAGGTCTGGACAGAAATAAGGTTTAGTGTTTTTAAATTGTTTTCTTTCCTTGTAAATGCTTTCACATGAACTTTTGACCAGCTAGGGCAGGTTCTAGAGCTTAGCATGGTTAACCAAGAAATTACCATAGTAATTTCCATTTATTACCATCTTACCATTTTATATTTTCTCTTTTCCCTTTTCTTTCTATAGTCCAAGCAAGCATCACAAGTATCAAACAAATCAATAAATACACATAAAATCAAGAAATGCATGAGAACATTATTTATCCTTTTAATATTTGATTTTTATTATTTTATAAATTTGAGGATGTTACAGCTTTCTGTACTAGTCCCATGATCTGTAGCTAGCACGCACATGCACAAATTGAGATCACAATCATACACAAAATTATTATTATTGCAAAAACTAATCATAATCTTATAATTCAAAGTAATATTACAACGGAAAGAATTAAAAGTCTTGTAGTATGCCCACCCAACCCTCAAACAACTGACAAGGTAAATCCCAGATAAACTCATAGCCGTTATTCCCATAACCTGCATCAACGGGTATCCTCAGGGTATTATGATTTCTCACCTAAAAACAACAACTATAACAAGGTTGGGTACATTTTGTACTCAGCAAGACTTGAGTGTTTGAATATGTAGGCTATTCCTAGAGTAACGCTTCTATGGTTATTTTGCGTGGAGCCAGTTTGAATTGTAAATACTACTGAATAGTAAATTGAAAGCGAGATTCAGTAAAAGAACTTTTGACAGATATAGAAAATATCAAGTATGTAAGAATAAATGTAATAACTCGCAATGAGCAGCAATTCGTCCATCCCTTGCCAACACATGGCACAACAGCTGACAGAATCTCGCCAATACATGGCAAAGCATTGAATCATCTGTAGGGTAAACTTCTCCAAAATTTTCAATTCCAGTTCATTTTATAAAAAATATCAAAATTTTAACTATGTGATGACTTTACCAAGTGCTAATGACCGTGAGCACAGCTAATCAATTAGTTTTATCTCTGCAGAGGTGTACAGTTTTCCCCACAAGGAATGGTCATCACTTTTTGCAAGACCTTTCAACACACTTTCTTAATTTGATGTGCCGCAGAGAGATCATACATAACCGTCACATTACTTAATCCTAACTTTGCACTAGCCCAGTACCGTCAAATCCTTACTATGACGGCAGAAGATATTTGTACACACAGTATGACAAATGGTTTCACATCCCAACGTCTCACTTCTCCCCAAAGTAAGGTGTATACTGTTGCATCGGTAGGTGTTATTCCCAACAACTCGGTGAGGGCACCCCTTCGAGCAAGCTGTAACACCCCAAATTTTTCTTTTCATAAATTTAATTGATATTTTGCATTTTTGAGAATTTTTGGAATTTTCTAGGATTTATTTGGATTTAATTTAAATTTCTTCCCTTTTGAGATAATTAAATAATTAAAAGTTTCAAATAAATTTTTATTAGAAATATTTTATTTGAGTCCAAAATGTCTCAAAGTATTTTCCAGAATTTTTCTGATTATTTTGCTTTTTTCTTGAATTATTTAAATTAATGGAATTATTTTAAATATTAAATCGCTGGAAAACCCTAACGGGTTTTACTGTTCATCAGACCGAGCCAGACCCGAGTCTGACTCGAGCCCGACCCAAACCGGACCGAGCCGGACCTAAACCCTAATAGCGCGACTGTTGGATCTTCATCCAACGCCCGAGATTGCGCCACGTCGCCCACGTGGATTCCGATCGGATCCGTCCACGCCGATCAAATCTGGGCCATTGGATCGAGCCGCGTGGACGGCTGAGATTGCACCACATCGTCTCCGTCTCCGAGTCGGACAGCGCCGCCGCGTCGCCGTCGTGTGGGCCTAGGTTTCCGGATTAAGCGCGGATGCCGGGGCTATTTAATGCCTCGACCACACCGTCGTGTTCCCCTCTTCTGTGCGCGTCGGGTGCCCTAGCCTACCGAGCCTAAACCGCCGCCAATTTCCCGCAATCTCTCGCCGAAGTTCGGGGAAGCGCCGCAACGGTTTTTGCTTCGTGCCGCCGCCGTTGAGCCGTCTCCGTCGTGTTGGATCCCAAATCTGGAACCGTCAGGTCAAGGCGAACTTGTGCGCACCACTCACCTCACCGGAGCACCCTCCAAACGCCGTCCCGCGTGTCGTCGTCCCCAGCTCCGGCCAGCCAGCTCAGCCGTGGATATCGTCGACCCCGCGAAGCTTCTCCACCGTCCGATCTAGATCCAACCATCCTGGTGAGTCCACGTCGCCCTGACCCTCGTAGAGACCAGACTAGATCTAGGCCATTAGATCTAGATCCAGTGGCCGAGAGCGAGCCACGTAGCGCGCTACTGTGTGACCTAGGATAGATCCAATCTCGACAATTAGATCTTGGTTGGATGGACGGGATTGAGCCACGTAGCCCTTTTACTGCACCGTGTTAGATCCAATCGTAGCCGTTAGATCTAGATCGTATGGTTAGGGTTCACTCACGTTGTAGCGTTAGATGCGATCTCAGCCATTCGATCGAGATCGAACGGTGTAGATTGTGCCACGCGTCGAGCGCCGGGTCATGCCATGTCGCCCCTCGGAGACGCATAAACCCGATCGGATCTCGACCGTCCGATCCAAATCGAACGGTCCAGATCAAACCACGTGTTTCCACAGTAGCTAGATTAGATCTAATCTAGACCGTTGGATTTCAAACCAATGGCCCAGATCAAGCCACGTGTCCGATGGCGAGCGAAGCGGCGGTCGGCGGCGATCTTGCGTCGCCGGCCGACATCACGCTGCGTGACATCGGCCGGCCCGCGCATGTCAGTGCCTGGCCCAACCGCGCGATGATGTCATCCGTGACGTCACGCTGACGTCATATGAGTCGGTCCCACGTGTCAACGACACGTGTACCCATGGACCGGGTCCACGGTGGACCGAGCCCTAGCCGTGGACCGAGTCCATGGACTCGGATTCGAAGGTGAAGTTTTGACCCAGTAGCCAGCTCAAGACCAAGAACAAGTACTTTTTGAAGGCAAGTTATGCTTTGATCATATTGCTCCTATTTTTGAAAATTAGTTTGATTTAAATTATTGCATGCTAGTTTAATTAGAAATTGTTTTAATTATTTTTGGGAATTAGGTAAATACCAAATTGCAGTATGACACCTTGACTATTTAATTATGTGCCATGAACCCTTGTCACCCTAGTTGGGGATCATATTAGTTGGTCGTTATTAAATTGCCAACATTGGGTATTTAGACCGTTGTAGTATATTGCTTAGACCTCGTCCTGTCTAGGTCACGCGGAAAGTACTCGCGAACCTCCTTAGGAAATTGACTGCAATGAACGACATTCTTACCGCGCCCTGCCAAGTGGTGCTTTAGTCGGATTGCATCGCCTCCTTTCTTCTATTGGTGACAGTACTTTCATCAAAATACGGCCCCCATCTTGTTGCCGTGCTCCCACACAACATCGTCATGGTCTGCCACCTGCTAATGCTAAACAACAAGAAGTCAGGAGCATGCATACAGTTTATGTAAAGTATATAAACCGATGCCTATAAAATATCAGACATTTTCATAATAATAGTAAGCTCCAGTTAAAGCTTGTGGTATGGTTCAATACATCACACTTAAATTGTTTTACTACCAAATGAAGTTGTGTTGAACCACTTTGAGCAAGTAATCACAATACACAAAAAAATTTTACTGGTAATTGGTGTGTGCATGCAAGTAAATGCAACATCAAGCAAACATATATAGCTACTACTTAATTGAAATACACAATACTCTCATAAATCACACTAACCCTTATCCTCAATCACACTAACCCTAACCCTCAATGTACTGCTATAATGTGCAAGGCTACAATCATACAACCACATCAAAAATGAAAATAATAATCACAATATTCACAACATAGCATAGTGCACAGCACACATTACTATCAAAAATCGAGAAAACTACCGAAAATCGCTCGGTTTCACAGGAAAAATCTCTTGGTTTTTGGAGAAAATCGCCGCGCCCACCAGGATTCGATTGTCGCTGCTATCGTGCCGATTATCGCTCACTTGCCGTCGATTTTTTAGCTCAGGCCAGCGATTTTTGGGTCAGCGGTGGCCGAATCTGGCCGGAACCAACGCGAGCTGGACGAAAGGTTGGAGGACTGACTCAAAGGAACAATAATTGTGTCTGAACAAGGAACACTGGTTTAAAAGGTGCTAGGTTTCATTGATGGGCTCGACCCAACTAATGGGACCCAGCTAATGGCCCTAAGCACTGTGGGCTATAGCCTGCTACTGTTTTTTTTGGCCCTTTTCTTTCTTTACATTCGGTTCTGGCTAAAAAATCTTCTCAAACATTCGGTTTTTTCAAATAAATTTTATCTCAGATGTCATTATTTTTAGAGTGCTTTTGGATAAATTTTGTAAATTTTATGAATCTTTTCAATTTAAATTTTAAATTCACCAGTTTACCGCTTAGATTTCAAAAACCGAGCCGCAGCTATATGCATGGGCGATAATTGTCAATTTCCAACCCTGAGTGCGAAAGGCCGCTGAACCGGAGCTGAAGCCGGCTTCGCCGGAGGTGACAGCGCACAGGCTTTGCTAGAGCCTGTATCAAACATACAATTAAAAAATCCCACTGACATCACACAAGATGACAAGAATTTAATTGAGTGTTGTACAGTAAATTCATTAAAAAATTATGCCATACAAGTGTATCAAACATTTCAGCAATTAATGAACGTTTACAAGATTTTTGCCACTACTCCCTCCGGTCTGATTAATGAACGTTTACAAGATTTTTGCCACTACTCCCTCCGGTCTGGTAATATCTATCGTTTTGGACATCGACACGGTCTTCAAAACACAACTTTGACCGCTAATTTTTATTATAATATATTTATAAAACCCAATAAAATTATAATATTATAAAAGTACTTCTCGAGACAAGTTTACACATATAATTTTTATGTATCCAATTTAAATATTTAAAAATATATTTGTCGACGATTGGAGAACGGGCTCCCGTCGAGCTTACTTGTTGAATGGGGGATCAACAGAGCCCCGTCGTACGGATCGAAGAGGGCGTTCGAGCGATGCGAGGTCGGGAGAAGAAGAAAAAAGGGGGACACGGTGTTTTTATCCTGGTTCGGGCCTCTCACCGTCGAGATAATAGCCCTACTCCAGTGTATTGTGTTCTATCTTGGTGTCCCTCCCCTGTTACAGATCTTCAGGGGGGTTTAAATACTACGACTAGAGGTACATAGAAGGTAACTACCTCCTGGGATTGCGCCGCGCAATCGTACTTACGATCTACTGCCCTTGACCCGGGCGTTATTTGAATTTCGGGTATGATTTCCCTTGATCTCCGGCTGATTGGTTGCCACCTTCCTTCCTCGCGGCATTGGCCAAGGCACTCCAACCAAAACACCCGAGCAGGTCGCGGCCTCTACGAGCATGCTTGCTCGTGGGGTGTGTTTGGTGCTTCATGAGCGCAGTGCGAATGCGCATGCTCGGAGGAGAAGGAGGATGCTCGCTTCGTTCTCCCGAGCATCTTCTTTTAGTGTTGCTTGGTCGGCGGGTTTAGCTTTTCACGGGGGTACCGTGGTCTTTTGTCAGATAGCCAATCCCGACAGCTAGCCCCAGAGGTTCAAGTGGGGAACCTCGGGCTTCCCCTTGAGCCTAAGAAGACTTGAGGGGGATTGAATTTCCTTTGGTCGTGGCTCACGACCGCTTTTAAATCGGGAGACGAACTTCTTTACCCGCGTGCTTGCTCGCGTGGGCGCGTCGTTGGTTGTTCTGCGGTTCCTTTTACGAGAAGCCTCCTTGTAACGGTACGGCGGTTTCTCAGCGCTTTCTCGGCCAGGTGTCGCTACGTGATAGGCGGCGATTTTAACCTGCCCCTTCGCTGTCTTTTAACCCTTTCTACCGGAGAGGTCGAGTCACGTTGTCTCTTTGCTCGTCTTCGGCCAAAAATCTTCCAAGAGCCCTAGCGCCCAAGAACCCTTTTCGTCCCCCTTCCTTCTTCGGCCATGGCGCGTTTCAAGGTTAGCCAGATGACCCGAAGGAGGCTCAGTGCTCACGGACGAGGGTACGTCGACCAGGCTCGGGTCGAGTGCCGAGGATGATGCGGCGCCGGCACCGCGGAGACGGAGATCGCCTCTGCGAGTTGTAAGCCATCAACGGGCTTCCGCCCGAGAGCGACTTCCTCGCCTCCGTGCTTGCCTTCTGCGGGTGCGAGATCTCTCATCTCCACCCCAACTCTATCCTTTCTCTCGCAATCTTCTCCCATCTTTGCGAGGCTTACGTGGGTGTAATGCCCACGGCTAGCCTCTTCTTTCACTTCTATTCCCCCTTTCGCACCGGCCGATGGCTCACGGCCGGTTGCGTTTATCTTCGCCTCGGCCCAACCGACCATACGAGTATCCCTTCGTTGCTCAAGGACTCGGTGTCGGGTTGGGCCGACCTCTAGTTCTACGGAAGAAGGCGGAGGGTCCCGATTGGTCTATCTTTGGGGAGGGCGCTCCGCCCTCGAGAGGCAGCGCGCCGCCGTGCAACTGAGGAAGAGCGGGTGCTCGGGACGATCGGTGAGCTTGCCCGGATGGGGCTCACTGGTCGGGATATCGCCGAGGACTTCACCTTCAACCGGTGTCCCCCTGGCGCCGCGAGCATCCCTTCTTCGAGGTGGCCGGGTGGCATGACTTCACCCGCGAGGACAACGCAGTATGTTCCTGGACCTCTTTCCGAGCATCGCTGCTTTACGTGATCGGTGCTATGCATATATATATATATATCTTTTGTCTTAGTCTTTGGTTGCGGCGCAGCTCAGGGACGAATTTGGGTTGATGGGTCGCCGAGATGTTCGGCGCCCGAAGAGAAGGAATCGACGCCCAATCGTCGAGTCCCCAAGAACATCTTTGACCGTGGCGACGCCGGTAAGTACATCTTTCGCTTCGCTCGGGGCATGTTTTCCGAGCTCATTCCTCCCGATTGCTTGCAGGAGAAGGTCGCCCTTGAGCTTGCGGTGTCGGCGCCGCAGCGCCGCCGCTAGCCAAGATCCGCCAGGGCTCCGCAAGAGGACGGCGAGTCGAGGCCGCCAAGTATCCGCCTCGCCTCCGCGCCAGCGGTCGAGGCGCCGAGCTTCGAACAGGACCCCACGCCGCACCTTGAGTACGCCGACCGTCGAGAGGTAGCGAACTCCGAATTTGGTTTGATGACTTCAAACGGAGGAGGCCGGAGCTGATGAGCCGACTGGAACAGCTCGCCGAGCAGGCGAGGAAGGCCGAGGAGGAGGCCAGGTCCCTCCCGACCAAGGAGCGGCTGGAGAGGCAGATCAAGGCCCTCCAGACTGGCTTACTCGGGTGGTCGATGACCCAGGAGGAGGAAGAAGAGGAGGCCACCTACGCCTGCAGTCGGAAGGAACAGGAGGTCGACCTCTCAAACAGCCTCGGCCAATGGAAGAGGTCGACATGGACGACGTCGACCCGGCGATGGCACGTGCCAGTGACGCCGCGGAGGAGCGCGTCGTGGTCGTGGCCGAGGCCTACGAGGCCGCCGCGGGCAGGTCGCCCGTGGCCCGAAGCGAGGAGGCCGAGGAGGATGGCGCTGCTCGCCGGGCAGAAGGTAGGTTCCTGCTTCATTCTCTCACTCTGTTCTTGTCTTGTGATTTTCTTCGGGCTAACCCCACCCTGTTTGGCGTGGGCGTGATAGCTCGGATGTCGTTTTTGGACTTCCGCCAGATGGCTGAGGAGATTATCGACTCTGCAGTTGACGCCGAGCTCGACCGCGTTGTCGACCAAGTGATGGCCGAGATGGGGGAGGAGCCGGCGCCGGCTACGGACCCAGCGGAGCCCGAGCTTCCCTCGGCGGGACCCGTGCTTTCTTCGGGACGCGAACCTATTCGGCCGCGGAGGAGCGAGGCCATGAGGGGACCGAGACCAAGACGCCTTGGCCTTGGTCCCTTGCGAAGGCAGACGGCGAGGCGAGGCTCAGCGCCGAGCCCGAGGAAGGAGCTTGGTCGATGCCGACCAGCCCTTGGCCGTGAGCCAAGGAGAGGAGGAGGTCGTCCCGACCTAACTCCTTCGGCCTTGGGGCACCAGCGTCCGACCACGGAGGTGCAAGGCGGAGGTGATCGTCCTTGATCAAACGCCTCGGCCCGCGGAGCATCGATGCCGCCTCCGACTATGGAGGGACAAGAGGCGGAGGTGATCGCCCTTGATCCAATGCCTCCGTCGCAGAGCATTGGTCGCCTCCGCCGCAGAGGGACAAGAGGCGGAGGTGGTTGTTAACGACCAACCGCCTTCCGGAGCAAGGAGTGGCGGCGCTCGTGGTTGGCGTCTGCCCCGAGCGCGGTGCCCAGGGAAGGCGACCCACGAGCCGCTTGCCGTGGAGGAGGATCACCTCGGGCGACCGGGTTGGTCGAAGGTGGTAGCGCCGTTGCTCTCTGAGCACCGGTGCTCGAGGAGGAGCAAGACCCGGTAGCCGGTCGGGATGACTTGGTCAATCCCTTCTTTCGGCCGGGCGCGACCGACCGCCAGCCGCTTCAGGACAAGTCGGGTCACCGGCTCTTCTCGTAAGTTTCATGTTCCTTCTTTTTCCTGTGATCGACCTTTCCGGGAGTCCGCTCAGCTTTTTCCCTTCTCTTTTCTCTTTACGCTCGAAGTTTGCCGCGAAGGCTATGGAGGATATCAACGCTACCTCGGTCTCATGAGAAGAGTACTGGTCGTACCATCATGAGCAAGACGCCAAGATCGCCGATCTTGAGCGTCGGGTCTCCGAGTCTTGTGAGGCCGACTGGCAGCTGGAATCGGCGAGGAGCCTCATCGCCGGGCTCGGGACCAGCTCTTCCAGAGCGAGGCGAAGAGCACTTCAGAGCGTAAGTGCCGAGCTTGACGAGGAGCTGGGGAAGTGCGGTGGAGGTCCCCGACCTGCGCCGAACTCCAACGAGCTCGGGAGCCGCGAAGAGGCCCAGCTTAAGGAGGTGCAGCGCCTTCGGGACAAGCGGTGAAGGTCGTGCCGCTCGGCGGAAAGTTTTGGACTTGGAGGCGGAGGTCGACTCTTAATGCGGAACTTGCTGCCCTTCAGGTCGAGCGTAGGACTTAGCTCCTTTTTTTTTTTTTTTTTTTTAGCTCGTGTAACCCTGTAAAAAAACAACGCTTCGGGTTAAATGAGCAAACTTGCAGGTGTTTGGTCCTTGCCTGTTTTTCTTGAGTTTGCCTTCAACATATGCCCATATGATCCGGTTCTGAGAAAGGAAACAAGTTCCTGCATAGAGCATATATCATAGATACGAGCAAAGAAAACAAGTCCCTGCATAGATCATATATCATGGATACGAGCAAAGGAAACAAGTCCCTGCATAGATCATATATCATGGATACGAGCAAAGGATCCTTGGTAAGAAGGGACGGAACGTTCCTATCATACGGAGCCCCTGCCATGGACAAAGGTCGTGCCCTTACTGTTGCGAGCACGAGTTTGTTCATGGGAAAATTTAAGGGTCGCTTTGGTCGTGACGATTTTTTGAATGATATAAGTAGGTCGGTTGCGTCGAGAAGAAATGCGAGCACAGAGTAGACGAACTTTAAACCAACATCACGTAGAGCTACCATACCGAATGGTCATCAAAGGGCTTAGAGTGGATGCTCGCGCCGACCACGCATACGTGAAAAGCTCTTGTGGAAAGTGAACGATTGGGCGAGCATCCACGGGGCCAAGGGAAATGGTGCGTATACTTGTCGGATAAGTTAAATGCGCAAAGTCTTTGGGCGGCGATGCTCGTTCGACAAAGCGAGGACGAAACACGAGAAAGAGGGAAAGCGTTTTATTGGAAAGAACGCAAGGGGCGCGAGATAGAGTACTCGTCTAACGTAGAATTTACGCAGATTGATCGATGTTCCAGTCTTTGGTGAGCTCCCGACCATCCGGCATCGCGAGGCGAACAGCCCCGGGCGTCTTTGTAGACACGGCCGTGTAGGGTCCTTCCCACCTTGGGGTTAGCTTGTTGGCCTTCGACAGGTCTTGAACTCTTCGTAAGACCATGTCGCCGACTTGCGAGACCCTAGGTCGGACTGTCTTGGCCGCGTGCCTACGAAGAGCTCAGTAGGTAAACCGCAGAGGCCGAACGCGCCCGTTCGCGTGTCGCTCGACGAGGTCCAGTCGACGAGGCGCTCAACTTCTTGATCGACGGAATCGATCGGCTGCACCCTTGGGGAACCCAGACGATTTCGGCGACGAGAATGGCCTCCGCACCGTAGACGAAGTCGGAAAGGCGTTTCTTGATGGCTCGACCAGTCGTGGTGCGGACAGACCAAAGAACGGCGGAAGCTCATCCACCCACTTCTTTGCTTGTCTTTGGTTGAGGGTCTTAAAGACCCTCTTTTATGCCCTGGACTAGCTGCCCATTTGCTCGCTCATTGCTCCGTTACTCTGTGGATGCGCCACGCAGGCGAAAGCAGACCTTGGTCCCGACCTCCTCGCAAGAACTTTGGAGCAGTTCATTTGGTGAACGGGTCCCGTTGTCAGGATAAGGCGGTTGGGTATCCCGAACCGAGTTACCACATTCTGCGGAGGAATCTCTTGGCCGCTGGGCGAGATGGTCGAGACGGGCTCGGCCTCTATCCACTTAGTGAAAGTGTCGATGGCCACGAGCAAATACTTGCGGCCTTTCGACCTCGGGAAGGGTCCAAGGACATCGAGCCCCAGTGTTGAGAACGGCCACGAGAGTGGTATGGTTTGCGGGGCATATGCGGTTGGCCGGACTTTTCGAGCATGAAAGCGGCATGCCCGGCAGTCGTTCGTTACGATTGACCTGCGTCTGGCCAAGGCCGCTTACCAAGAGTACCCTAGTCGGAAGGCCTTGCTCACAAGCGTCTGAAAGACGAGTGAGCTCCGCACATTCCTTCATGGATATCACGAAGAAGGTCTTGGCCTTCCTCCCGAGAGACGATCTGGAAAGGATCCCTAATGCGCCTTTCAGGTATAGGTCGTCTTCGATCGATCTGTCTTGAGAAGATCGCCTTATTAGCCGAACGCTCGGCTTCTTCCTCGGGCAATGTCCCATGCGCAAGATATTGGATGAATGGCGTCATCCAATTTGCACTTTGCTCGAGGAAGGAGACCCTACCGCCGGTCTCTGGTGCCTCCTCTTCGTAGGGAATGGAGGGCTTATGTAGGTGCTCGACAAGCACCCCACCGAGCGGTGGTGCGAGAGGAACCGACCTTAGACATTTGGTCGGCCAGGAATTATCCTTCCTGGGGATGTAGATTACTTGAAATTCTTGAAGTATTTCTCCATCTTCCTTACTTCAACCAGTCTGGCGCCATTGAGGTATCGAACAACGATACTCCTTGTTGACCTGGTTTACGACCAACTGTGAATCGCCCTTCACAATGAGCCGTTGGACTCCTAGCGATTTACATGCCCGAAGTCCGGCCAAAAGGCCTTCGTACTCCGCCGCGTTGTTAGTCGCAGCGAAATGTAGTTGGATGGCGTACTGTAGCTGTTCTCCATCCGGGGAGACCAAGATGACGCCAGCCCCCGAGCGCTCGTATGCTCGGGATCCATCGAAATACAGAGTCCAGGAGTTTTCCCTTGAATCATTGGTTCCGCTGGCTGGTGGAGCCGGAGCCGACCATTCCGCCACGAAATCAGCCAAGACTTGTGATTTTATCGCCGTGCGGGCTGAGAACACCAGCTCGAACTCGGCGAGCTCCATTGCCCACTTGGCTATGCGACCACTGGCGTCCTGATTTTTCAGATCTCCCGAGTGGGAAGCCGGTCGGCACCACGATCTTGTGCGCTTGAAAGTAGTGACGCAACTTCCGGAGGCCATCAAGCATGTGAGTACAGATGGTTTCGACCTCGGGTAACGCTCCTTTGGTCCATGAAGTACTTGACGTAATAGATAGGTCGCTGGGTACCATCTCTCTCTCGCCAACACCGAGCTTACTGCTTGGGTTGCCGCCAGGTATAATAGCAATTCTTCCCTGGCCGTAGGTGTGACGAGGACGGGCGGTTGGGAGAGGTACTGTTTTAGCTCTTTGAACGCGCGATCAGCTTCCTCCGTCCATGTAAAGCCATCATGCTTGCGGAGGGCTTTAAAGAAAGGTAGTCCTCGCTCCCCCAGCCGGGAGACGAACCGGCTTAAGGCGGCCATTCTTCCGGTCAGAGCTTGTACTTCCTTTACGCATGTGGGCGACCTCATGTTCTCAATGGCTTCGATTTTCTCCGGGTTAGCCCCAACGCCATTTGGCCCGACCATATAGCCGAGCACCTTGCCAGCCTTTACGCCGAATACGCATTTCTCTGGATTTAGCTTTATTCGATGCTTATTGAGTTTACAGAAAGTTTCTTCCCAGTCCTCACCGTGTCCCGAAGTTCTCTTGCTTTTGACAACTATGTCGTCGACATAGACCTCCAAATTTCGCCCTATTTGGTCTGTGAAAGTCTTCGCATGAGGCGTTGAAAGGTTGCTCCCGCATTTCTCGCACCGAAAGACATGGTCGTATAGCGGAAGGTACCGAGCGGGGTGATGAAGGAAGTCTTCTCCTCGTCTTCGCGCGACAGTGATCGATGATAGCCTGAATAGGCGTCTAGGAAGCTCATGGTTCAGTGACCTGCCGTCGCGTCCACCAATTGGTCTATGCGAGGCAGCGGGTAGTTGTCTTTTGGGCACGCTGCGTTCAAACTCCGGTGGTCGACGCATACGCGCCACTTGCCTCCTTTCTTCCTGACGAGGCTGGATTGGCTAGCCACTCGGAGTGCTCGATTTCTCTGATGAAGCCGACTTTTAGGAGTTTATCAAGTTCCTCCGGATGATTGCCTGCTTTTCCGGGAAAACGTCTAAGTTTCTGTCTCACGGTTTTTGTCGGTGAACTTCTTTGTGCTCGACCACCTCCCTTGGGACCCCGGGCATGTCGGATGGTTCCCAGGCGAACACATCCGACCTTGCCCGGAGGAAGGTGACGAGCTCGAGTTCCTATTTGGGATCTAAGGAAGATCCCAAATGAATGACCTTGGCCGGCTCCGACTCGTTGAGCGGAACAGCCTTGGTCTCTCCTCCAGGCTGGAGGGCAAGTTTAGGCCGGAAATGCTTCGGCTCTTGGTCGGGACCGCGAGTGGGTAACTGACCGACCATATCTAAGGCTCTTTCGTCGCAATTGAGTGCGGACTTGTGGTTCCCTTTGATGGTTATAACTCCGTTCGGTCAGGAATCTTCAGCAATCGATCCAGCGTGGTGAGGCGGCCATGAACTTGGCCAAGGCCGGCCTGCCGAGGATGGCGTTGTAGGCCGACTCAAAGTCCACCACCTCGAAGGTGATTAGCTCCGTTCTGAAGTTACTTGGGCCGCCAAAACTTACGGGCAGGACGACCTGCCCCAGAGGTTTGATCGAGGTGCCCGGAACTATCCCGAAGAAGGGCACGGCCACACTCTTGATTTTGGAACGAGGAATCTGCATCTCGTCCAAAACCTTGGCTGAAATAAGGTCCAAAGAGCTCCCGGAGTCTATGAGGACCCGGCCAACCGGCACGGTATTGCCGATGGTGGGGTTCACGACCATCGGAAGCCTCTGGGGTTTGGTCATCCCAAGGGACGATCGTCCTTGGAGAAGGTCAGGGATACCTTCGACCATTTTAGCTGCTGCACCGGAGGCTTACCCTGGGTAACATGGTGCACTTCCCTTGCGGCCTCCTTTAAGTCCCGGCGGGACTTGTAGGCGGAGGAGCCCCCGAAGATGACCGCTATGTGATTCCTTGGTTCTTGGTATTCCATGTCATCCTCACTTTCCTCGGCGGGCTGTTTTCCTTTGTCATTTTCACCCTGCTCTGGAAGCGTTGGCATGGGCCCCCTGCCATTAAAAGCTGCTCAGGCGGTAGGTCCACGCTCGCAATTCCGTGAGTCGTGCCGTCTTGCGCTGGTGAAGCGACAATGAGGTCGCCCCGTCGGTCCACTTGGTCGCCTCGTCGGTCCGCTTGTTCGCCTCGTCCTCGAGGCCTGTGTGGCTGTCCTCTTCACCGAGCGTTAAGCGCCCGTCTCTGCGGCGGTTTTGCTCGGGGTTGTTGTTGTTCCACCGCGGCTACCATGGCTGGCGAGGGCTGCTTTTTCTTCTTTTTCTTGATTTTCTTGTCTACAGAATTCGAGCCCTTTTTGCTAGCTGAGGTCTCTAAGCCAGGTTGAGGCGGCAGCTTCCCTTCGTCCAGCATCTTCTTCCATTGGACGGCCTCATCTGCGTTGGCGTATCGATCGGCCATTCGGAAGAGCTCGTTCGCCGTTAGATCCGGGTGGATCTCCAGGTCCTGCGTGAAGCGCACGTCTCGTACCCCGAACTTGAAAGCCCGGACGACCGCCTCGTCCGATATGTTCGGGATCGAGTTCCGGACCTGGATAAACCTCTGGACGAATTGTCGCAGGGTTTCCCTGTCCGTCGGTCTCACGCGCTCCAGGTCGCGCTCCTGTCCCGGGCGGATGTAACCTCCCTGGAAATTTGCTCGGAGCGCGGCGCTGAGCTGCCCCCAGGACCGTATGGAGCCTTCCTTCTGATTAAAAAGCCACGTACGAGCGGCTCCGTCCAGAACCGTCGGCAGGTAATTTGCCATCACCCCCTCATCGCCTCCGGCGGCAAGGATGGCGGTGGTATATATCGAGAGAAATTCGTCCGGGTTCTGGGTCCCGTTGAACCTTTCGATATGGCCGGGCTTGAATCTGTTCGGCCATGCGACGTTCCGGAGGGAGCTCGTGAAGGCCTGGCAACCGAAGCTCGGGATTTCGCGGTGAAATCCTCGGTCATAGCGGCCTCCACGCGGGTCTTCCACCCAACGCCCCGTGCGCGGGCCGAGTCGGGAGAAAACCTCATGCGACTGTCGTCGGCGGACCGCTTGGTCGTGGAGCGTTCAGAGTGCTCGTAATCTGGGCGATTATACGGATATCGCTCCGGGGTCGCTCTGTGACTGTTCCGGGGCCTTTCCCGGATCAGGTTAGCGATCTGGGGCGATCTCCGAACATGGCTCCGAGATTCACCTCTGTGCGAGCGCCGCAGGAAGCGTTGTGACGGTCCCGGGAAACACTCCGGGCATTTCGGTCACGAGGAGGATCCGAGACTTTTAGCTCGGCGGCAAGCCTTTCCAAATCTTCGGCTACGACCCTGCCCACGGCCTCTAAGTCTGCTTGCTCGGGGAAACTACGCAGTCACGCACGCATCGCCGCCAAGGCTCAGAATCGCTTCCGTTCCGGTGAATCGGCGGTGGCGAAGCTTTGGCGACGCCCGGGCGCGATCGGGAGTTCGGTACCCACAAGAGTTCCTTTCGTGAGCGCGCCCCCCTTTGCCTGGCGGCGAATGCTCGCGAGGGTCTTTCCCAAGGACGCCTCGGTGGAGTCCGCCGCCTCGTAGAGTCGTGCTTGGCAGCGTCAGAGGATCCTTCTCCGGCTCGCACGGCTTCCGGCCACGTTGACCCGACGAGAGCGGGATGAGAGCGATGGGGACATCATTGTATCCCCTTGAGATGCAGTCTCTCGGTCGAGCTCAAGGTCGTCCGGTATGTCCAGGCCGTCGTAGAGCTCATCACAGTCATCCTCGGGGTCCCCGAGGGTAATGTCTGGGGGATGGAGGCCCTGCCCTCGCATTCCCGTGTCCGGGGAAGGGCTCCCAGACTCAGTGTGACCGATAGGATCGGTCACCCTGGCCGCGTCGTCGGCGGCGTAGTATACGTCGTCATTTTCAACGTGGTCGAAAACACGAAGGTCCCGAGTGTCTCCCGAGTTCGGCATCCTCGAGGATCTTGATCCGCACGGGAATCAAACTGTCGTCCCCACGGACGGCGCCAGCTGTCGACGATTGGAGAACGGGCTCCCGTCGAGCTTACTTGTTGAATGGGGGATCAACAGAGCCCCGTCGTACGGATCGAAGAGGGCGTTCGAGCGATGCGAGGTCGGGAGAAGAAGAAAAAAGGGGGACACGGTGTTTTTATCCTGGTTCGGGCCTCTCACCGTCGAGATAATAGCCCTACTCCAGTGTATTGTGTTCTATCTTGGTGTCCCTCCCCTGTTACAGATCTTCAGGGGGGTTTAAATACTACGACTAGAGGTACATAGAAGGTAACTACCTCCTGGGATTGCGCCGCGCAATCGTACTTACGATCTACTGCCCTTGACCCGGGCGTTATTTGAATTTCGGGTATGATTTCCCTTGATCTCCGGCTGATTGGTTGCCACCTTCCTTCCTCGCGGCATTGACCGGGCGCTCCAACCAAAACACCCGAGCAGGTCGCGGCCTCTACGAGCATGCTTGCTCGTGGGGGGGTGTGTTTGGTGCTTCTGCGAGCGCAGGTGCGAATGCGCATGCTCGGAGGAGAAGGAGGGATGCTCGTTTCGTTCTCCCGAGCATCTTCTTTTAGTGTTGCTTGGTCGGCGGGTTTAGCTTTTCACAGGGGTACCGTGGTCTTTTGTCAGATAGCCAATCCCCGACAATATTGTTAGTCAAAGTTTCGAAAGTATGACCATTACTATGTCCAAAACGACAGGTATTACCAAACCGGAGGGAGTACAAAGTTAATGATCGGATGTTCGTGGCAGAAAAAAAAAAGTGGAATGAACATTTCCTCTCCGTCATGGGATAAAAAATATTACAGATTAAAATAGGAGACAATAAAAGGATAATTAACTAGCTAGATGAAATTGCAGTGACATGAAAACAGAATGGATCAAATATTTATACATGTGGGAAATTATCGATCGTCCCATGCATGGATCCCATGATAAGGGATCGAGTACGTGAAGCCCTGCATGGATATCTTACCCAGCCACATCTTCAGTTCAACACTTCAACTGGCGAGCTCGATCACGTGACACGGCGTCCCTGCTCGTCGCTATTGCGTGCTGAGTCTGCTGACGGCAGCACGTCCGCTGCCCCGACGGTGTCACTGCGCTGCGTGGTACCGTCGGTCACTGGAGGATCACCGCGAGACGTCACGCGAGGAAGCTGCACCGCCGCTGACGGGGGCGGCGGCGGCCTCTCCGTCGATGGGCCGCCCTGCCCGTACGCTGCGGCTGTGCTGATGGTGTCTTGGCGACGATGACGACGGTGGTGATGACGGTGGTGACGCCGACGGACGACGATCATTTTGGGCCACCGTCGCATAATCGTTGACCACGGGCGGAGGCGAAGCATGGCGAGACAACGTGCTGGGCGGCTGCGGTGCTTTTGGCAGCAAAGCGGCCTGCAACGGCGATGACGACGGAGAGGACGGCCTCAGCACCTGTGGAGATGGCAAGAGCGGCGGTGGCGATAGCTGCTGCGACAGCGGCGTCGGCCTCTCTGTCGACGAAGTGCCACGCTGGCCGCACTCTCTGCTGCCAGAGTCTTGGGTATTCCGAGTAGGCGGCTGCGTCGACCTCTCCGTCGGCAAAGGGCCGTAGCCCCCTCTGTCAGAGTCATCTAATGGCTCGCTTGCATTGCCGGCACGGCCAGAAGGATCGGTGCCGGCGGGGGACAGCGCTCCAGACGGCGGCGATCTTGCGCTTATGTGACGAGCTGGAGATTCCGGCGAGTGGTCGTCCTTGACGCCATGTTTGCCGCTGCTACAGTAGCAACAGCCAATGGCGCACTTGTTGCCGCGGCATTCGAGGTTGATGTTGGGGCACATACTTGATGGGAGGTAGTTCCCCATCGCTGGCACTAGCCACCCAAACCCCACACACGCACACCCTCTCCGGCGAACCACCTCGGTTCGGGTCACTACTAATATATAAATGGAAGTGTATAGACATCATCTAATGTTTTTTTTTCTAAAAAACATCTAAACATTGGACCGTACAATCAAAACACACATCCGTAAGATCAACCCACCTCGAATTCAGGGGGGCATGCAAAAACAAATTCAATGGCCAAGAATTTGGATGGTTGCTAAAGAAAATATCCGGATGAAACTTATCAAAACCCTATATAAATTTACTAATTTATTATTTTATGAGACCCTCTTTTCTGACTTAAAATACTAAGAAGGTCTCCCTTGATTAGTAGTTCATACACATATTTACAATATTATCATCGCATCTATACATAATATTGCACATATAATAGTAGGAGGTAATTTTATAATAAGGTCTAGAAAGACCAAGCATAGTGCAGCGGAAAGGTACAAAAATCCAGCAGTATGTCCATAGCAAACCATTAGGTAACTGGCAATGATAAACTCCTAGAAGAACTCGTCAGCAAAATCCTCGTATCCTGCGGTATAGAACATATCGTCGGGGTTTTCCATTCCTTCGCCTACTGAATATCAACAACAACAAAGTTGAGTATTTTCATACTTAGCAAGATTTGTTGTGTATTACAAGAATATAATTAAATGCAGTCTATGTCAAATGAAAGACTATCAGGTTCATTTGCATTAAGCAAATCTGATCATGAATATAAAGTAATAGATTGTAAACGAAATTTGTAAGGACACATTTTGACTGATATGTTGATAGCAAAGATGAATAGCATAATATATAAAATCATAGTCCATCGACGTCCTTCATGGTTGTGAGTATCGAATCGTCCGTTACCAATCCCTAGCATAAAATCTTAAATAAATATTTTTCAACAAATATTTCCAATTCAAACCTTTTTGTACAAATATCAAAAACTCTAACTAGTATCAGTGCACCAAGTCTGCCATGACCGCGTCACGGCTTTTCAAAAAGGTTACACTCTGCAGAAGCGCACATCTTTACCCACAAGATATGACCAACTCTTTTTGTCACTATTTTCATAGTTCCTTTGGCTTGTGGCTAGGAGATCATGATATAAACCTTTGCATTATCTAGACCTAACCTTGCACCAACCTAGTGACGACAAACCCTTACTATGGTAGCAGAACATATTTGTATATACATTGTACTCACGATGGTTCACTCATGTCGTATCCCACTTCTCCACATAGGAAGGTGTACACCGTTGTATCGGCAGATGTTGTTCTCAACACCTCGGTGGGGCCACCCCTTCAAGCAATCCGTCTCGGAAAGCTCATACTATTTCTGCTTTCCAATGTGCAAAGCTAGACCCAAATAACTTAATTGGCTAAGGCTATTCATAATAGCACTTGTGGTTGCACTGATTTTCTTAGATTATACAACACTACGTTCGATCTTTAATCCGATCTGGCAAGAACACCCTCCTACACTATGTATAAGTTCATCCCTCGCACATCCGACTATTGCATATCTCACCCGCATCAAATCATAATTTTATTTCCAATTTTATACCAAAATATCAGTAACCCTAATTCCCTTCATGTCCAAAAATTTTCATTCATAACAAATAGCACAACCAATCATCTGTTATCCCATTTCTAAAGCATGACTAAGCAAATACGTATATATTTGAATATACCCAATTTGATATTACTATATGTCTAAACCTAACTTAGGGTTATCAAGGGTGGTATGTCAACATTTATCAAGGAAGTTCTATGAAATAAGTGTTATATCTACTAATACCACAATATAGCTTATTTAATGAAAATAACGCGTGCATACGTGGATTTGACAAAACAATATAGCTTAAGTGACATAATAGGGTCAACATGCACTACTACAGAATGACACATTACTATCGCTCTATCTGTGTCGGTTCTAAACTTTTGACTAAAAACCCGATTGTGGAAATCTTGGTAACAGGTTATCACAATCGGTTCTGAGAAGTAACCGATTGTGATACGATAATAATCCCAATCGGTTCTAGATAAGAACCGGTTGTGATAATCATTTTGTTATCACAATTGGTTTTTATCTAGAACCGATTGTAATGAGTAGGTATTATCACAATCGGTTTTGGGAAGAAACCGATTGTGCTGAGAACAGGGGTTATCACAATCAGTTCTTTTCCAGAACCGATTGTGATGATGTAACGCGCGCAAAAAGAAAAGCCGTCGCCACAAGAAAAAAACAGAACATACTCACATATGGCTAGCTATCAGCACACACACACACACACACATATATATATATAATGAAAGCACATATTGCTTTCAGCACACACATATTGTTCACACATCCAGCACACACACACACACACACACACACACATACATATATATATATATATATATCTTTATCTATCACTACTACAGATCCGTACATCACAATCGATTCTTTTTGGTCATCACAGTCGGTTTTGGTGGCGATACAAAATCTAACGACAGTGATAAGGTAGATATATCACAGTCGGTTTTTAACCGACACTAATAATACATTACCACTGTCGGTTCTTTTTAGGAACCGACTGTGATATTACACTTATCACAATCGGTTTCCTCTTACAACCGATTGCGATAAGTGTAATATCACAATCGGTTCTTTTTTAGACCGATACAAATGATTACATTATCACAATCGGTTTTTTGTTGAAACCGATGGGGATAAGTATAATATCACAATCAGTTCGTTTTTAGAACCGATTCAAATTATTACATTATCACAATCGGTTTTTTATTGAAACCGATGGGGATAAGAATATTATCAAAATCGGTTCTTTATGCAAACCGATTGCGATACTAAAGATATCCCAATCGATTCCAGTAAGAACCGATTGTGATACTGTACCTATCCCAATCGGTTCCAACAAAGAACCGATTGTGATGATGTTACTGTCCATCGTCCGAAAATGGCCTCGCATTGACAATATGACACATTCATCACAATCCACAATATCACAGAACATATACATATACATCACAATATCACAGAACATATACGAATAATGTACGTTAATACAAAATTGAAGGGATTCCAAGGAATGGGGCCCACCTTTTGAATAAAGCCACAAGTAAGCTAGGCAGGAAAATAGAGAAATCGCCTAGCGAACCAACTCGACGACAGTTAATAAGTTCATCCCGAGTCCAGACGGTACATATAAACCTAGCGAACCTCATCACAATCGGTTCTATAGAAGAACCGTTTGTGATTAATTAGTTATCACCGTCGCTTATATGTAAAACCGACTGTGATAATTTGGATATTCAACACTGTCGGTTTCTTTATAGAACCGACACAAATAATTTATCTGTGTCGGTTCACAAAAAGAACCGACTGCAATAACATAAGTCATCACAGTCGGTTCTGGATATGAACCGACACGGATATTAAACCACCCCCTCGTCTTCCCCGCCAATTTGATCGTTCAAACATAGCTACCAATGTGATCGATCGCGTTCCATATAGCTCCCTTCATATAGCTCCTGATCATCGGTAGTACTCTTCCATATAGCTCCTTTCTTCTCTGCAAGGTCTGACTCCTCCGGCAATGGCAGCAATGGATCCTTTCTTCTCTTTCATATAGCTCTTCCATATAGCTCCTTTCTTCTCTTTCATATAGCTCCTTTCTTCTCTGCAGGGTCTGACTTCTCCTTTCGACCGCAGCAATGGCAGCTCCTCCTTCTCCGGCAAAGTCTGACTCCACGGTGGAGTCACCGTATGACTTCCATCCTCCAGCGTCCTCACCGCCGCCGGCAGCGCCGCCTCAGCCTCTGGCGCCTCCCTCCGGCTTGGCGCCGGCGCCCCACCTGTCTCCCGACATCCCTCCCGGCGCCTCACCCCATCCGGGTGCCTCCAAAGCCAGCAGGAAGCGCCCCAGAGATGACGATCAAGACGATGACGACGAGGAGGACGACGACAACGAGGAGGAGGAGGAGAAGAAGGAGGAGGAGGAGGAGGAGTACTACGCGCCGATCACCATTGGGATCGGCGCCTCGTCTAGATCTGGTTCATCATTGGAGGATGAACCACCACTACTCCGCGTAGTCTCCAGCGACACCAACTCTGGCAACTCGGGCGAGAGCCGCGAGTGGTAAATTTAATATATTAGCTGTAATGCCGCCAAAATGTTAAAACTATTCTCAGTTTCATTGAATGGAACTGGGGCATCAAATGTTTGATGTCCTATTGATAAAAAAAGTATAATGTGTGGAATGGTATATATATTATTATTATCTGCTGCATTCATGCTACTATAATGTTATATATAATTTGCATCACTACATGTGTCTATATAAATTGTCTGAGAGTTGAACCGCGAGTTGGGATTCTAGCAGAGCTGTACTGTTCATCGTCCGAAAAAACAAGTTGCACAAATAGTAAAGCATGAATGAAGGGTAGATGAGGTCTGTGTTGGGATTCTAGCAGAGCGGTCTGTGTTGGAGTCAAAAGTTTTTTTCTTGTTCCCTGAAGGGGAAATGTGTGAGTGGAGGATCTCACAAAAACTATGTTTCTGTTGAACTGTTCTTGGTTTCACCTAATGGAACTATGGCATTCTGTTGCCCTATTGGCTATTGATATAAAAATCATCACAATCGGTTCTGGAAAAGAACTGATTGTGATAACCTCTGTGCTCATCACAATCGGTTTCTTCCCAAAACCGATTATGATAATACCTTCTCATCACAATCGGTTCTGGAAAAGAACTGATTGTGATAACCCCTGTGCTCAGCACAATCGGTTTCTTCCCAAAACCGATTGTGATAATACCTACTCATTACAATCGGTTCTAGATAAAAACCGATTGTGATAACAAAATGATTATCACAATCGGTTCTTATCTACAACCGATTGGGATTATTATCGTATCACAATCGGTTCTGAGAGGGAACCGATTGTGATAACCTGTTACCAAGATTTCCAAATGGAATATACTTATCACAATCGGTTTTTGAGTCAAAAGTTTAGAACCGACACAGATGAAGCGATAGTAATGTGTCATTCTGTAGTAGTGTATATTGTTCACACACATGCATGCATTTTAATCATAGAATGATCCATGGCTATCACCTCTAGGGCTGTCGCTGCCGTCAGAGTCGAAGAAGGGTGGCTGATCATCGTCGTTGCATGGCGATGGCTCATCCTCCGACGATGACCTAGAAGAGACACCGGTGCCCCAACGGGTGAAGGGGGGAAGGTGTCCTCCTCCTCCTCCTCGTCCTCCTCCTTCTCGTCCTCCTCCTTCTCGTCGTCGTCGTCCTCCTCCTCCTCCTCCTCCTTAGGGGGCTTAGGTGCCGGCGCTGTCGGCGGCGGTGATGGCGGTAACTCCACATACTTTGACTCGACAGTACTGTCGGAGCTGCAGGGAGAAGGTGGACGAGGCGGCGGCGATGCCATGAGAGCTAGCGCGTGAAGAAGAGAAGCTGAGATACTTTGCAGGGAGATCCTTTGGCACAAGAAGCTGAGATTGCGCGTGAGGTTGCAGCTGAGAGACGGCCGACCGATTGGTTAAAAATGTGGCATCGAAACACGAAGAGTCGCGTTCTTAATTATTGGTTGACGAAGGGGTTTGAATATTATCTGTGTCGGTTCTATATAGAACCGACACAAATAATATTCAAACTGTGTCGGTTCCAGGTAAAACCGACGGTGATAAATAATATCACAATCGATTTTTATCTAGAACCGATTGTGATTAAGTAGCTAATATCACAATTGGTATTTTCTAAGAACCGATTGTGATAAGCCTCGCTAGGTTTTATATATTCCCTTGGGATGAACTCTCCTCTGTTGTAGTTCTGTTGCCAAAAAAAACCGTCGCCACCCCGAAAAACAGAACATATTCTTATTTAAACTTAGACTTGGGGGAGAAAATCTGAAATCCTTGAGGTTGTGTGTTAAGAGGGTAAGTTGAAGCCCTAGACTGGAGAGATTTTCCCCTCTATTTTCCCTCATTTGATGATTTCTTCAAATGGTGAGCATTCCTTCAAATTCTTTTAAATGCATGTGTTGTATGTCATTAATGCTATTATATATGGTTGAAATGTACCAATATGGTTGCAGAAATTATAAAGGAACTCCTCGAGGAGATCGGTTTGAGGCTAAAGTTGAAACCCTATATAGCTTGAGTATATTTCCCCTCATGTGTGGTTAATTTCCTTCAAAAAGTGAGCATGTGAATGGGTTACATGTAATTATATTGTTGTTATAATATGATCAATGCTCGAGTTTAGGTTGTGTAACCTATGCGTCTCCCGTTCGAGGGTGCTTGTTTATAAGTATGCTAAAATGGCATATTTATAAATAAGCAGTCTTGAATTGTCCACGTTTTTTGGACAGTTCGAGGATATGTGACTCGAGCAAGTTCTTAAGCTGTTGTACAAACTCTAGAGAAAGTTTCGGCAGCATCTCCCTGGCCGGTGTTCTCCGAATACACATCCTCTTGACATGTTGTCGAGACGTGTATTTGGAGAACAAATGAGATCTTGCCAAATTTTCTCTAGAGTTAGTACAACAGCTTAGGAACTTGCTCGAACCACATATCCTCGAATGGGATTAGGACCTAACCTAATTAGCAATTAGGAGTCATCGTTGGTATGTACGTACTTAGTTGGTCAACAGATTGTAACATCCCAAAATTTGGGTTTTCAAAAATTTTGGTTTTGTTTAGCTTCCCAAAAATTTTCGTTGATTTTCCCGCGTTTATAAAGCTTGATTTGAATTTTCTAAAAGCTAAAACAATTTAATTTGAATATTCTAAACCTCAAATAAAATAAATTTTATTTTATTTGGATTCCTTGTGCTTCAAGAAGTTTTCGTGTAATTTTTGAGATTTTTCGGAGCTCGTTTGCTATTTATTGGATTTAATTGAATTTGATTTGTATAAAGCCCTTTTATGGAAATTAATTATTTATTTGGAAAAGTTTATATAAAATTTTGTTGCAAATATTTTATTTGAGTTCAAAATGTCTCAAAATATTTTCTGGAATTTTTCTAGAATTTTTCTGGTATTTTTATTGCCTCTATTTATTTAGTTGAATTTGTGGAATTACTTTTATTGCAAAATCGTTGGAAATTTCGAATTTCTCTTTTTGGGCCAAACCTCTCTCTCTCTCGCCCGAGCCACCCCGGCCCACCTCCGCTCAGTAGCTCAGCCTCCCCGTGGCCTTCCAGCGCGTGGGCCACGCCTCGCCAGGCGCCCGGCCTCTCCATGTTGCACTTTGCTCGCCTCTCCTCAGCCTTGCAGCAGCGCCTCGCCTCGGGCGCCAGCGCCCAGGCAGTGGCGGCCGATTCCCTCGCGCTAAGCCCAGCGTCTGTGCGTGGGCTCGCGTCTGGCGGCGCAGCGCCATGAGCCGCCTCGCCGCATGGGCGGTGCCAGCCCGCCGCCCCTGGGCCAAGTGTCGCCCCAGGCCGCCACATCACCCGAGTCCCTCCCGCGCCGCGCCAAGTGCTCGTTTAAATGCCAAACCGATCCAAACACCTCCAAAACTTGATTTTTCTCGACCTGGACTCTTACCCAAACATATATAAGTGCTCCTAGACCCTCCCACGCGGTCCTAGCCACAGATCAATCATCCAAATCGACCGAGCCGCCGCGAGAAGCTCCGGACGTCGCCCAACGTCGGCCGAACTTTGGAGCCGCGTCCCGGGCAACTCGTCGACTCTTTTCGAGATCCGTCTTCTCCGTGGTGTGCCACAAGGTACCATCTACTTGCTGTCCAAAATTCAGCCAATTTGGTCCACGGGATCAAAAGTTACGGCCGTTTCAATCTCGAATCTTGCCGAGGTCATAACTCCCTCAATTTTTCGAGTTTGACGGTGAAATTTTTTGTGTAGACTCCTGGGGATGTCCTCTACAGGATGCACATCTTGCCCCAAGGTTTTGCCCTCTGTATTTGGCGCAGAAAATTAATTTCTCCGTTCGGACTGCGTTCCAGACAGCGGCAAACTTCCTCGCGCGTCCCCCGCTGTTCCAGAAGGTATTTCTTCGAGCCACCTGCGTCACGGTGTGCCTCTTGGTCCCATCTAGCTCTCGGTCAAATTTCGTTAAGTTCCGATCATTATTCTAGAAGTTATGGCCGTCCAAAGTTTTGATCCGAAACCCGTTAATCGCCAGTTTGTGATTAATCCGGAAGGGCGCCGCAAAATCCGCCTATACCGTTGAGATCGTCTCGCCGCGTTCTACGCAGTAGACATTCTCCCTTTGCCATCCCATCCTCCGGAATTTTTTTTATATATTTAGGCCACCGGTTGCCGTCGCCGCGCGTCGCCTTTTGACGCCGGTTATTTTGGTTCGCTCCGGCCGTGTTGTCGCGTCCGGAGGATCATCTTGTACTGTTTTGGTCCATCATTAAGGTTCTTTTGGTCTCCGTTTGCCGAGAAGCCCGATTCCGGCCTAAACCCGTCGTCTTTCAACCTAGCCCGTGCCGCCGGTTCGCGCACCGGTTAGCCGTCCTTGGTAGCGTTCTACCGCGGCCATGTCGTTGCACCGACGGTCGCTACTTCGCTTCATGAAGTCTCCTATCATTGTTGACCTCCACCGTTAACGTTCGCCGTTAACGATCCACCGTTAACGTTCGCCGTTAACGTTTCCCCGTTAACGTTCTTCCGTTAACGTTCCTCCGCTAACGTTTTGCCGTCAATGTTTCACCGTTAACACTCTGTCGTTAACGCTCCGTCGGTAACGTCTTGCCGTTAACGTTTTGTCATTAACGCTCCGTTAATGTTCCTCCGTGCGTTTAACGCTGCGTTAACGCTTCGTCGTTAACGCTCCTCCGTTAATGTTTCCCCGTTAACGCTCCGTCGTTAACGTTTCGTCGTTAAACGTTTCTCCGTTAACGTTTTGTCGTTAACGCTCTGTCGATAACGTTCCACCGTTAACGTTTCGTCGATAACGTTCCATCGTTAACGTTTCATCGTTAACAATTGGCTCTCTTCGCCTCGTTGTCATCGCATGCGTGTATTCTTGCACAAACCTTAGTGCTATGCCTTCATCTGTTCTATCATCATGACGTGAGCCTAGTCTCATCGTCATATCATCTTCAAAGCCGAATCAAAACCCTAACCTAAGACCGGTTTGATGAACTAAGTTTATTGTGAACCGCGTTGTTATCTTTGCAATCTTTTCCGTTGTTTCAACCGTGGTAAGACACTTGTCTTGTCCTATCCCTGAAAACCTAATCCACCTTTAACCTAGACTTCGTTCGTGGACTTGGTCGATAGACCATTGGCCATCTGTCATACCCCTGTGCCCGATCTATCCGTCTCTCTTTTGTTTGACTGTGTCCGTTCGGTCAACAAAAGTCAACTTCAAGAATCAGTTTAGTTCACTGCGAACTAACATATCCTTATGGACCCGGTCTATAGATCGAGTGCCCATATGTCGCTATCTGTCCAATCAAGATAATAACTTGGAAGAAATATTCTTGAATATTATTCTTTCTTTCTCGATTATTAGTCTTTCCCTTTTCGATTGTTTTGCCGAAGCCCGTTCTCTTTTGTCAACTCTTCGATCTAATCCGTTCGAGTTCCCAAATCTCTCCCAAGCCGTTGTGCCCAATGCTGTTCGTTCTTAATTTGGAGTTTACTTGATTTGTCTTTTGAATTGGTTTGTATTTGCTTCTTCCTTAATCGTTAGGCGTGTCGTCCTAAGTCGTTCGAGCAGTGAGGATCGAGAAAGTGGAAGTTGAAGCTCGAGGATCAAAGGATCAAGGATAAAGAGTAAAAGACAAGAAGTTTGCAAGGGCCAGGCAAGTTGTGCTTTGACCATGTTGATCCTATTTGAAATCTATTTTGATTTAAACTATTGCATGCTAGTTCAATTAGAAAGATACTTTGTTTAAACACAGGGTTAGATAAACACCAATTTGCTATATGACACCTTGATTATCTAAGTATGTGCCATGATAACTTGTCACCCTAGATGTGGTTTACTAGTTGGACATAAACACATTGCCAACATGGGTTTTAGACCGTTGTAGTATATTGCTTAGACCTGCTCGTGCTCATTACATGATTTTGGACAATCATATGTTAATATTGACTTAATGATATATTGAACATGTTTTGGATAAGTATCATGTTATGTTGATGTCACGTGGTGCATGTTAATCAAGCGGGGTTTGATAAATGATTTCGATCGGGGCATGTGGCAAGAGTAATCAGGTGGGCCATTGTGGCATTGGGGATGTTGATTTGGTTTTTCGGGTAGTCTTGCCCTGGTCACTCTAAGGACTTAACCTTGCAAGCCTTTGAACTGGGCCATACGCATTACAACCACATGGCTGGAATGGGACGGCCCTAGTTGACTAAGTCGCTAAGGACTCACTTGTGGAGCCTCGGGGTGTCAATTACACCGTTTGTGTGATTGTGCGGGGAGCGTATCGTGGTGTGGCCAGATACCCATCTAACGGTGTGTTGGTCCCATACTTCGCCTTGGCTAAGGGAAGGGATGGTGTAGAGCACGAACCTGAGAGGACCACTGTGTTGTTTGAGGCTTCCGAAGGCTTTGTTATGATCGCTCATTCGCATACTCTTGTATGGCGATTCACGGTACCGACGTGGTGAGTGGATTGTATCTTGTGGGTAAAGTGTATAACCTCTGCAGAGTGTAAAACCTATTCGAATAGCCGAGTCCACAGTCTTTGGACAATGCTCGGGATTACAGTTAAGGGTTAGATTTTCTCAAAATTGAACTTGGGTTTGGAGGCGGTTGCCTATGGAAAAGTGATAATTGGTTAAGGATGTGGAATGATTTACTTTTGAAACAAGCGTGAAATTATTACTATTATTATCTGCTTTTACCTTTACAATCTATTATGAATATTTGTGAAATCTTTGTTTATTGCAAAATAACCCCTTCACTGTCATTTGGAATAAGCCATGCATATAGCTATTAGACTTGCATTACGTGTGCATGACTTGTCGAGTGCTTTATGTACTCACCCCTTGCAAAACAAACAATCACCGGTGAGCAAAAGTCTACATCGTCGAAGAAGAAGAAGTTCCGTGAGAAGGCGATTATCTAGGAGTCGAACCACATCGCTTGCACTGTGGCGTATTGATGGGATTCACCGATGTTCTTCGTTCCGCTGCTGCTTATTTGGAGTTGAAGCCGTCAGGGTTTCACAAATGTAAGGTTGACCTTAAGGTCGCTCAATAGTTTATATTCTATTATTGAGTTATTTTTACTATTCCGCTGCGTATGATTGTGATATTCATCTATGTTGAGACTGTGTGCACTAGCGTGATCCTGGACTAGTGCTGAATACACAGAGGGTCCGGATTTGCAAATTCGGGTCCCGACACAGATCATTCAATCTCTCAACTTTGTTAATGCTTCAACCCTTCTTTTATTTCATTAATTATGGCATTATTAATTTATTGTTTGTGGTTTAATTGTAGATGGACTGTGAAGAATGGATGTATCAAAAAAGCCGTGTGAGTGTTGAATTTCAAAGGGGAGTTCAGGAGTTCATAAGAATTGCAGAAGTAGATATGGTTATGAGGGGTGTAAAGTTCATATATTGTCCTTGTATTGATTGCACCAATCTCAGGAGATTTAACAACTCAGCTCAAATTGAAGGCCATTTGATTCGACGTGGCTTCGTGAGGAATTACACGTGTTGGATCCATCATGGGGAGACAGGTAGTACCCCTGTGATATGCAACGAAGACATGCTGGAAGCCGATCACGAGTTGGAGCGTGATATGTTTGATGAGGATAATTTAGATCAAATGTTGTGGGATGTGGAGGGAAATTACACAGAAAGAGAGTTCGAAAAATTTAAAAGCTTGATGGATGACGATGCCAAACCATTGTTTTCGGGTTGCAAAGGGGAATACACCAAGTTGGGTTCGGTCCTTGCATTGTTTGAACTGGAGGCAAAACACCGTTGGACAGATACAAGTTTCAATGCACTTTTAATACTTCTATCGGATATGCTTCCAGAGGGAAACGAGTTGCCAACAAGTATTTATGAAGCGAAGAAGTTATTATGTCCTATGGGAATGGAAATAGAAAGGGTACATGCATGTCCAAATGATTGCATACTATACTGCAACGTCCATAAGGAACTGCTCATTTGTCCAGTTTGTGGTGTACCCCGATACAAACAAAATGAGAAGCATAATGACAAGAAGCGTAAGAACCGAACTGACGACGGTGAAGATGTGAAAAAAGGGGCACCAGCCAAGGTGTTGTGGTATTTGCCCATCATTCCCCGTTTAGAGCGGTTCTTTGCAAATCCGAAAGAGGCAAAATTGTTGCGTTGGCATTATGAATCTCGAAAGGAAGATGGCAAGTTGAGACATCCCACTGATTCGGCTCAATGGAGAAACATTGATTGGCAACATGAGGAGTTTGGTGCCGAGATGAGGAACATAAGATTTGGATTGAGTACAGATGGAATGAATCCGTTTGGTAATATGAGCAGTCGACACAGTACTTGGCCAGTTTTGTTGTGTATCTACAATTTGCCTCCTTGGTTATGCATGAAGCGGAATTTTATCATGATGTCGTTGCTAATCTCAGGACCCAAAAAGCCGGGTAATGATATTGATGTGTACCTAGCACCACTAATTGAGGATTTGGTAAAATTGTGGAATGAGGGGGTCGAGGTGTGGGATGCATACAAAAGAGAGAACTTCACCCTACGGGCTATGATATTTTGCACCATAAATGATTTCCCAGCCCTTGGTAATTTAGCGTGCTACAGCACGAAGGGAGCCAAAGCTTGTCCAATTTGTGAAGCGGACACTAATAGCTTGTGGCTGCCGAATTCGAAGAAAACGGTGTACATGGGTCACCATAGGTTTCTACCCCGAAGTCATCGATATCGTAAGATGGATGACAAATTTGATGGAAAGAGGGAAGTTCGTGTAGCCCCGCAGCCTATGAGTGGAAGGCAAGCATATTCACGCGTAGAGGATATCGATCACGAGTATGGTAAGAGCCGTAAATCTGTTCGTCCCAAGACCATTTGGAAAAAGAGGTCGATATTTTGGGACTTACCATATTGGAAGGAGTTAGATGTCCGTCAATGTATTGATGTCATGCATGTTGAGAAAAATGTTTGTGATAATTTGGTAGGCATCCTGCTGAACATACCTGGGAAGACCAAGGATGGTGTGAATGCTCGCCGCGATATGACCTACATGGGAATCAGGCCCAAGCTTGCAGTGATGGAGGAGGATGGAAAAGGGTCGTACATCCCCGCTGCATGCTACACCTTATCCAAGAAGGAGAAAGAAGACCTCTGCAAGTGTCTCCACGATATTAAAGTTCCATCGGGCTACTCCGCAAACATTAAGAAGCTTGTGTCTATGGATGATTTGAAGTTGTTTGGTATGAAGTCCCACGATTGTCATGTCTTGATGACCCAAATGCTCCCTATTGCAATCAGAAATATTCTACCAGATGATGTCAGGATGGCAATCACGAAGCTATGCTATTTCTTCAATGTGATTTCATGCAAGGTTATTGATCCCGATATACTGGACAACTTACAGAGTGAGGTGGTGCAGACTCTGTCAGCTTGAGATGCATTTCCCCCCATCGTTCTTCGATGTCATGGTCCACCTCGTTGTTCACCTTGTTAGAGAGATTAAGATTTGTGGACCCGCATTCCTGCATTACATGTATCCGTTCGAGAGGTACATGGGTATATTAAAGTCATACGTGAGGAATAGGTCGAAGCCTGAGGGTAGTATTATTAAAGGTTATGGGACTGAAGAGGTTATTGAGTTCTGCGTGGACTATCTAGGTAAAAGACAACCGATTGGTGTTCCTATATCTCGTCATGAGGGCAGACTTGGTGGCAAAGGAACCATTGGGTCAAATCTAATGAGTCCACTATTTGATATGTACTGTAAAGCACATTTCACAGTCCTGCAACACAGCGCAGAAGTTCATCCATACATCCAACAGCACAAGTTGATATTACGGGAAGAGAATCCACTTATGGATGAGCTTTCCATCACACGAGAACACAACGATCGATTCCTCACATGGTTCAAAGAAAAGGTGAAGGTCTCCATTAGTACTGAGGATGTCAAATGGTTGGCTGACGGACCAAGATTTAATGTACAGACATGGCAAGATTACGATATTAATGGCTACACATTTTATACTGAAAGTCAAGATGCAAAGAGTACAGTGCAAAACAGTGGTGTGAGCATAGATGCTTTGTCCGATGATTACTCGAAAAGAAGATCCTCAACTGCAATGAACTGTTACTACGGGATGATCGAAGAAATATGAGAGCTCGACTACGGAATATACCAAGTTCCATTGTTCCGATGTTTGTGGGTGAGACTTCCTCACGGAGTTAAGGTCGACAAGACATGTTTTACTCTTGTTGATCTGAATAGACTGGCCTACAGAGATGAACCGTTCGTCCTCGCAAAGCAAGCAACTCAAGTTTTCTACGTGCGTGATCCGATCAATCCGAGGTTGCATGTTGTACTTCATGGCAAGAGGAGGATTGTTGGAGTTGAAAATGTCGCAGATGAAGAAGAGTACAACCAATTTGATGAAACACCTCCGTTTGCAGATGGGGCATGTCTTAGCGGTGACGACGGCACACATGGAACACATTACATGCGTGTAGATCATCAAGAAGGGTTGTATTGTAAATAAATTAAGTTGTAAGAATTCCCCGTATAATGTAGCATTTTGTAGAATATACATGTCAAATGGATCTTATAGTATAGCAAATTTGAAAAAGATTTTACTTTTCGACTCTTTTGAATGAAGACTATGTTTTAAAAAAAAATAGAAATTGGATCATAGTCATCACAATCGGTTTATTTGGAGAACCGACACAGATAGTGTACATATTGCGGTCGGTTTTTTTAGAGAACCGACACAGATAGTGTATATATTGCGATCGGTTTATTTAGAGAACCGACACAGATAGTGTACATATTGCGATCGGTTGTTTTAGAGAACCGATACAATTAGTGTATATATTGCGATCGGTTGTTTTAAAGAACCGACATAGATAGTAAATATTGCAATCGGTCTCTTTGGTTAACCGACCGTGATAAAACCCCACATGGCGGGCATATACATTTCGGCGCGCACTACACTCAGTTCATTTCGGCGCGCACTGATTTCGTTTCTTCCCGCTCATTTCCACAACCCTAGCTCGACCACCTCCCCCACCGGCGCCTCCCCCTCCGGCTCCTCCCCCCAAGTTCCTCCCCCTCCGGCTCCTCCCCCCCCCCCCCGGCGCCTCCCCCATCGGTTCCTCCCCCCACCACCCCCATCGGCTCCTCCCCCCCCTGCCACCCCCATCGGCGCGTCCCCCTCCGGCCGGCTCCTCCCCCATCGGCGGCCCCCTCGGTGTCAGGTGGGGTGTGCGTGCTCTGCGTGTCGATGCGCACGGAGGGGGATGGGAGTATGGCAAGTGGGGCTGAAGGGGTGGCTGGGCTCAGGCACAGTGAGAGGGAAGGAAGAGGGGGTTGCCGGGTGGGTCTGCGCATCAGTGGGGCAAGATGCTGACATGTGGGACCCACTCGGCATTGAGACAGAGGAGAGGAAAGTCAACTTTAATTTATTTTTTTTTGCTGATAAGCTTTCTGAATTAATTGAGCTACCAAACTATGTTTCAAATTTTTGTAATTGTTTTACTAAAGACATGAGGTACTGCCACTGGTCTCATAAAATTTTCAAAGCATGAGCTTGTGTGTGGATTTTTATTAAAATCCGACAATGCTACTATCCTTTTTAAATTTTGCTATTTTTTATTTTTTAGAAGCATTAAATGATTTGAAAAATTCCTAAAACTTTTTAGAGATGTTTTAGGGCTGATTTAGGATTTAAATAAATTTCACCAGATTTTGTGTTTATTTGAAATCAAATTTAAAATTTTGAAACCACAATTTGACCAATAAAAGGCATTTTCTCGAATGCCAAAAATTTAACAGAAATTCATAAAATGGTAGAAATTCCAATTAAGATCAGATTCCAAATTGCATTTTGGATTTTATTTCTTTTGAATTTCAGGCTGTTACATATTTGTGCTTTACTACGAATAAAAAATCATAGTAACTCAATATTGCAAGCCACTTTCACAGGGCTCGGTCTACACGACGCTCTCAGCTTCGCTGCGACTCAGTCGAGCTCTGTCCTGGCACATGTTCACGCCAGTGATTAGTAGTGGAGAACTACGCGTGCAGACTCGGGACCTTGAGCGCGACTCCGTCTGTGTGGGCGTGCAGGAATATGGTTCATTTATTTGATCGTAGGACCGCCACGATATTTTGCCCATGATCTCCCAAGTTGATTGGGGTGCCATGGTGGAGACCAGTTAGTTATCGTTCTCCCGGCGAGTGCGGCAGGCTAGACAGCACCTGATACGAATGCAAACTCTGCACTGGACGGGCATAGATGCGTTGCTTTGGCCCTAAGGATTGGCACGACCATCGCTGTAGATAGATTCGAGCATATTAACAAATGCTTGCATATATTATGCGTACAATATGACTGCAGCCTAAGGCTAAGGTGCTGTTTGACGCGCGGATTTCAGAGTTCCATACGGGCCGTAAGTATACTCACCTCATGAGGAATGCACACCAAAACAAAGTAGCCACATATCATAGATACAGAGACAGGGAAACAAAAAACCAATATTTCAAGAGAAATAGAACGCGCATCTGATCCTAGCAGCCGAAAAGCAGGGTGGATCATGCATCAATATGGTATTGCGGGCACAAATTAACGTACAAGATCGTCGAGAAGTAAGAACATCCACCAGCTAATTTACAGGCAAGGCTTATGAGGCACCGAAAACAAAACATCCAGTTAACAGAAAACAACCTGAAGACACCGAAAACCCATATGAAGTTGACAAGTAACAGCTCTACAATAAATCTAATTTTATACATGGAAACAGCTCCCACAGAGCCTGTCATGTCGACAAAGTTCAAGCTCAGAAAGTAAAACTGGTATTTGGGGTAACTCCAAGTCCAGTCCCAGGTTTCATAATCTCCTGCCAGACTCCAGGTTGTCTAGAACAGGACTGGTGCCTCTGAGGTTGATCCCACCATGCCCATGCCCTTCAGGAATATTGACAGTTTCGATCTCCGTCGGTCGTACACTGTAGGAATTTGCATTGCCACTGTTGCGGGCCTCAGCTAGCTGGAGGGTGTACGCATGAGGCCAGAAAGCTGCAAAGGAAACATTACCGTTTTCTATGATATACCGGACAAAACCCAAAACTTGATAGGTAAAACAAGGAAAAGGACGTACCATCGGCATCATAAGGATATGGGAAAAATTGCAGATAACAAAATGAAGCAACTGTAAGACCTGCGAAGCGAAGAGGCCACATGTACAATAAAAAAAATGATGTGTGTATTCTAGGACCATATAATGTCCTCTTACATGGATACATAAAACTATCAAAATAGCAAACCTATAATAGCTCCTGCAAATACATCTTGCCAGTGATGCCAGTAGTCATCCACTCGAGAAACAGCCACGAGTGCAGCAGTAAGTAGAGGCAGAAATACTATGCACAGCTTGGCAACATGGCCTCGACGATCAAAAACAGTGATTTTCCCAGCTAAGTACCACGCAAGGAAGCCTAGACCAGCAAAAGACCCTATAGTAGTTTAACAAACAGTGAAAACACAAATGTTAGATGATCTAACCACATCACCATTTGACGGAATTGTACCAAAACTACCATACTAAAGAATCACAAGTCACAACTTATTGTGGTTATTAGGAAATTACACGGACATTGTCAATGATACAAGTTGTAAAGTACAGAGGTGATAAAGAGGGTAATTGATATACTTGAGACTTCATAAAATATCAACATTCCCTCAATTTCATGAGGCATGCCTCAGGGTGCCTCAAATGTATCCCAGTTTTGATATTGCTTTGACCTGAAAATTAGTTGTGTTTGCTCAGAAATAATTATAACCATCTATCACTTTTAACTTCTCAATAAACCTCACGAGGCATGCCTCGGGTGAAACTCAGAATTTTCAGCACCTAACACAGGGCATGTTTTGACTGCAATCTTGAGACAAACAATGTCTGGTTATAAGATATGAAACTCTAGTTACTCCATAATGTAGCGAGAAACCCAATATTTGATCCTACGTAGCAGTTCCAGCACTACCGACCATCCCAAATGCTCTTACATAGCAGTTCCAGCACTACCTACCATCGCAACTGCTCCTACAACAAGCAGCAACCAAGCATCTGCATCGGTAGGCCCTTCATCATCACACCGCTGCACCAATTGCATGCTTGCCACTTCTGGGCTCCCAGCCACAATGGCAATAAACTAGACGCCGCATCCGGATGTCCTCGTACCCAATTGAAGCCTTGCCACCCGTTCCTAGCTCCCCTGGTCCCCAATCTCATGTTTGCCACTAAGCCAGCCACTGCAAACTACCCACTCAACCACACCACTACAGTCTACATCTAGTCATTACTTTGCTCCCAGGTCCCAAACCACCCTGCGTCAAAAGAATTTTTTATTTTATTTTTTTGCAACAACGTACTTGCAAGGGCATTTTATTGTTATCACTAATGATATTAAACCTTTTTAGGTGTATAATGGGGTTTTGAATCATGCAGTGCATAATGGAGTTTTTCCTCTCTAAGATAATGTACGAAGAGCTGGCCAAGAATTTACCAAACGGAACGTAAGGTATATTGAGTATTTTTGTAATCGCTTACATGAAGTGTGCCCACTTGGAAAGCTCTTGTGACCTTCCTTGATGACACTTTTCTCTCCGTGGCATAAAACGCCAGTAGTGACATTATCATAAACCTGGAAAGAGAGTCCTTGAATGAGTTTTGGGTTTCATAAATGATAAAAAATTTGAACAAAAGTGAAGTTTTAGCTTAGAATCTGACATCCTTTCCATCTGGGAAACAGCGCCAGAAGAAATCTGGACGTGGGCGGCCCACACCATCCTTAATTGCATCAGTGATCACTGCAGTTATGAGCACCGAATATAGAATCCCTACATGAATTCCATTGTCCAGCATTATTTCTTTTATATATTATGTCAACATATTTGTAGGATCAAGAATATGTAAAATACCCAGTATGCCATGATGCAAATCATAGAAATTTTTCTTTTTGAAGTAAATTCCACCAAAGATGACACAAGGTAATACAATTCCAATGATCTGCAAATCAGAAAAATAGTTAACAAACTGAAAAGATATTTTTGATTGGCACAAAAATAATGTAAGAGATCAAGACATTCAAATTTGGGACACAAGAACACACCGGAACACCCCAAAACGGCACCGTATTGCCTTTCAATGGATATCTCAAGTCAGTCATCATGTCCCTCCCGACGAAACGGTGAAAAGGCTCAATTATATTCAACAGTCCATCTATAACAGCAAGGAGGACAAGTATTATCCAGTCATACATGTGAAATCTTGCCACTTGGGTTCCATGGGATTTTATAGTGTAACACCCTAACTGGATATCTGCCATTCTGTCCTATAAATAACACTGGGAGAAAGACAACAAAATGAGTGAGTAAAGTTACAATAACTACTAGATTGGCTGCAGATGTAATGCAGCTATAATAAAATCAAAGATAACAAATTTCAAGAAAAGCTAACTAAAAAAACCAGGAACACTAATACTTGCAATAGTTTCAAAAGAAGAAGATGTTATTCTTCTTAATTGGCTTTTGTAAAGGGTGTAAATATAGTTATCCAGATCCGCCAATAGATACCATGAACACTAAAATAAAGTATAACAATCAAGTCGTATACCATTGGACATTGACTCTTTTCTATGAGTTTCAACATTCTTGTATTTCCTTAGTTTATTCATTACACAGAGTGCTGCTAAAGTTTGACAATATTTCCGAACTTCAACTGAAAACGATCATATTTACATGCTATACTTTTCATTTTTTTCAAATATTAGCACCTTATATGGCAGTAGTATAACTGTACATAATACAACATATTTTATACCATATTTTACGCATGGACCCAGTGATTGAGGTATTTCAATCTGTACTGGTGAATATAAATAATATTACTGAAAGTTAACCTTTTCTATATACAAAAAAAACAGTATTAGGCTATAAGCATTGCCAAAAAAATGTTGCTAATATTCATGGCATCCAAGGAAACTTCCAACATACAGTGGGAAATTACTGGATTCATATGAATAACATATCAACCATGGTAATGCCAAGGACTGACATAAAAATTCTCGATTTTCATGGTGAAAAAAAAAGTTTGACGGCCAAAAGAGTCCATCCTAGGAAACACGAAAGTTCTGGACCAAGTCAAATTCCAAGTAAGAAAACTACAATTAGAAGGCCACTATCAACATGATTTATCTAGGACTTAGTTCCATCCATTTTATCACTTGGGCAAAATGTGATAGTTACAACTTACAAGTCAAAGTACACTGGGGTGAGCAGGATGACATCACAAATTTTTATTTGCCGGGAAAAAGTAATATGTTCCAAAAAAACAATAAACAAATAAGATTGTAGAAGCTTTGCAATTCTAGAAACAAGGATGATTTCTGACCAACATTAAAAATTTCACTTATGGAATGTCAACAAAACCATCTGAGATCTGGCAAACAATTTGCAAGAATCAGCCAATTTAGATTAAATTCTAGGAAAAGCTAACCTATTGCAGTTAACCACTAACTAAGCTGTTAAGGTGCATCCCTCACGTTGCAATCACTTGAGAAGTACAAACAAACAAAGAGTTGAATGTTGATAGAAGCTTGGGACATCTAATAAACTCCAATTCAGGTGATTAACACAAAATACTCGTTCTAGTACAGGAATCTGGGGAGCTGACATGATCACAAGTCCAGACAACTGACATATTTTTCAAATTCCCCAGCAACTCACGCAGCACACAAAAAGTAACCCAGCTCCAATCAGTGGTAGTCTTCTGGGACATACAAATATAACCACAGATTGTGAAAGCTCTATGCAGACATTTCTCCCATGATTCTTCTAATCAATAAGGAACTCATAAGACCATAAATATTTTTAAATAAGATATCAAGTCACATGCTAAGCTCAGATTCAGACTACAATGGTGTCAAACAATCCGCAAATTTTGATAGTCCATTCAACTGACAGAAATCAAAAGGCTCGGAATTTTCTGAAGAATGCCACAAGCAACCGGCTGGCCCTCATCAACTCATTGGCGGTTAGCTACAAACTACTTTTTACAATCCTCTGTTGCTATAACTGGTTTCCTAAGGACATAAATAAATTAGAATGGAACTACGGAAGCGCTGTATGGACCTCCTGCTCTGGCCATAGTAAGGAATGACACCAGAGACAAGCAGTGCTCGGTAGGGTGCTAGTTATAGCAATATAGATGATTTAAGCGCTAGAAGTTAGGGAGGAATTGTTACATCGCTTCAAAGTTGAAAGACTTATCGTACGGAAGAATGGAGAGTTGGGATATTAATATGCAATCACAAAACGAATTCAACACTTTAACAGCAGTCAACAACAGTGGACATTAATCATTTGCCGTGAATTTTAAATGATGCTTTGAACACAGAAGCAATAGCACAGTCAGCATCGTGGTTCTGCCAGCAAATTAATTTTAGTTTCATTTTATTTTTTCTTTCATCGCTTCAGCAAAAGAAGTCAGAATGCAAATTCACTACGGAGAAGTCACTGATACAGTAGCATGTGTAATGTTATTTGTCACATGCAGACAACGCCTGAATGCTTTTTAAACAAAAGAAGACTAGACTGAAGAGAGCTTCAAATAATTTGGCAATCAGTATACATAAAAGACTGCAAAGACTGAAGTAGAAAAGAGCCAACCAAACCAAAACAACTAGAAAATCTTCCTTAAACCATCAATGCCCAACAAGGCAACAACTCAGCAAATTTAGGGTGAAACTCCAACTTCAGAAAGCTAACTAACTCAAAGAATAGATCTAACCAAGTACGAACAAAATAAAGAGTTGATAAAAGCTTTCGGTTATCCATTAAACTCCTAATCCAGACAATCAACACATTGCAAATACCTCAGAAATTGAATATATGTATATATATATATATATATATATATATATATATATATATATATCTGTCTCTGTGTGTGTGTGCACATATATATAGATATATATATAATCAACACTGTCAAGTTGCAGAACAATAGTGTCCACTCTGACCAATGATCCTTGAAAAACGATATGCATGTGCTACCAATGGTTCTCATTTGATCCATTAAGTCGACTAGACGTTATTCTACTAAATTGGAGACCAACAATTAAGACAGTGAAATGATTCGTCAATGTCGAAATTCAAGCCAATTGGCAGTAGACACAACGCTTTGATATTTTCAAGAATACTAGTAGGTACGGCTTACACCAGCTATCTATTGCCACCAACATTTTAAAGACAGCTAGTAGGAGTAGTTGTTTGCCAACTCGACTCCAGGGGCAGGCTCAACGTTGGGCATGGGGATTCAGTTGAAGTTGAAGCCCCTAATTTTTTGGAAAATAAACTGCGCCCGCACCTTGGGTACCAAATCCAATGGCGTCAATTGAGATCGATCGATCTTGCACGCCGAAGAATAAGAACCTAATCGAACCACGCAGCAAACAAACCAGCAACTAACTGGACGGAGAGAAAGAAAGATTTGGGTTTGATTGCGAAGTCTTATTGGAACAGTCAAAATCATCCAATCAAGCAATGGTTTTTCCAACAAGCGGAGGAGTTAATCCAAGTCGGGATGGATCTCCACCCAAAAATTATATTTAAAGAACCACTCAAAATCCCTGACACTGATCTTAACAGAAACTATGCCCTAGATTAGGGTAGCCAACAAGGACCCAGGATGGAACCCAAGAAACTACACAAGGAGCACATGCATAGCGGCCATTAAACACAGAAAAAGAACATATCCTTGGATAAAACAGAAGAACTAATTCGAGCAACAGCACACCAACAAGCAACAAAAACAAATTCACAGGATAACATATGAAACGAGGAAAAGAAGCCAGACAGTTCTTCTTCCTTCCCTCGCGGTGGGACCAGCGGCTCCTCGAGCTCGCTCCCAGAAACGCCACAGATCGGCGCCTCCGTCCTCGCTCCCTAACAGAGAAAAGAAACAAAAAAAAAAAGCAAGAAAGGGGAAGAAAGAGAACCGCGTCCGAGCAAATCCAATAATCTCTGGGTCAAATCTTTCGCGAATGGATACCTGCAATTTTGCTATATGTCGCGCGCGCCAACCTAATCGCTCGCTCCTCTCGCTTTCTTCCCCGCGCTGATTGTATTCGGAGCGGAAGGAGACATTCGCTAGTGGGGGAGGTGGAGCAGGTGAAAGCGAAAGAAAGGCCCCGTAGTTTGTTGCTGTTCAGGACGAAGACGAACAGAGTAGTTTGCTTGCACGGAATAGAGATTGGTTGGTTGCTTTGTGGAGTAGATCTAGCTGGTGCAGGGTTTTTCAATCCTTGTTTCACGTTTGAGTCGTTTGAACTTTGAATGCCTTCACTTTTTCTTTTCTTTTCCTTTTTGTCTTTATACTCTTGGCCAGTTGGTACTCGTGTCATGTGGATTAGGTAGGTTCATAAAATTGGTTGGTTTTTATTGATTTTTTATGAAAATTAACTGTATCCATTTTTATTGATTTTTTAATGAAAATTAACTGTATCGAACTAGTTAAAAACTTTAAACCGGTCGGTAAATTGATTTAATCCAAAAAATTCAGAAAAATTTAAGTAACGTAAACCGATCAAAAATCGGTGAAAATTGCTCAATTTATGAAAAAAAAATCGATGAAAATCTCTCAAAAAATCAGCCACCCAAAAGGTTGAACTTTGAATGCCTTCACTTTTTATTTTCTTTTCCTTTTTGTTTTTATACTCTTGGTTGGTTCGTACCTGTGTCTAGAGATGGCAACGGGGACCCGAAACCCGAAACCCGATGGGTATTTACTCCATTAGGGGCCGGGTATGGACTATTTTTCATACCCGTGGGTTTATTAACGGGCAAAATTTAGTACCATGGGTAGAGCGCACGGTCCGTTTCGCTATTACCCGTGCACTGCTTCACTGGGTTGAATCAACCCGCTGATTCAACATAGAAAATTATGGGCTATTGCAAGTCTGCTAAGTTGCTTTCGTGTTTCTTGTTGGTGTAGAATTACTAGGTTTTCTCATAACTGTTTTCTTGTTTGTCTATGCATACTACCATAACTATTGGTGGGGAAAGCAGTACGATCGATTTCTATTGTGGAGCTTTATGTGCTTCCCTTTGTTCGATCATCACCTTAATTGTGCTTAATGTTTCAGGTTCAATGCTAAAAAACCTCATTTCGCAAGATGACTTGGCTGGTTCTTCATCTAAAGGTTAAAAGTTAGAACGCCACTGTTATTATTACTTTGAATCTATTAGCTAGTTTGTTTCTGGTAAAACGTACGCATGATCACTTGAATATTATAACCACTACCACTATATATTCACAGGTAAAATATTATACATTTGTTTGTTTGTTTGTGTACTTTATTCTGACTTCACGATCCTTCTCCCTCTTGTCTCCGCTCCGCAAGAAGCACAAGGTGATTGTCTTGTGAGGAACTCAACTGGTCGAGGAGTAGCAAGTATATGTCTATCGTACGGCGATGTACATATATGTCGTGTTAATTTGTAAAAATATGTATACTATCTGTTCGTGTTTTTTATGTAAGCAGCCTAGCTAGCTGCCTATCTTATATGTGCCTGCATCCAGTGTTGTGCATGTTGGTTTGTTTATTAATTTACATTATCAACCGGGTGCGGGTTACCCGTTGGGTACCCGTTACCCGCATGGGTACGGGTATGGGTAAATTTTGTACCCACGTGCGGGTATGGGTATTGGAACGGGTGAATTTTGCTAACACGGGTACGGGTACGGGGTGGTGATACCCGCCGGGTATAAACCCGTTGCCATCCCTACCTGTGTCGTGTGTCATGTGAAGTAGGCAGGTTCACAAGATTGGTTAGTTTTCATCGATTTTTCTGAAAATTAACTGTATTGAGTTGTTTTGAAACTCTAAATCGGTCGGTAAACTTGTCCAATTCAATAAATTCAGAAAAAGTTATGTAAACCGTTATAAAATCGGTGAAAATTGCTTGATTTTCGGGAAAAATTTGACGAAAATCGCTCAAAAAATCGGACGCCCAAAAGGTTCAACTCGCCAGTCGATTTTCAAGAAAACCGATCGATTTTTTATTTTAAAAAAAAATTAATTTTTTTTTCAAGCATTCGGTTTCAAAACCCGTCGATTTTTAACGATTTTCGCAGTAAACCGGTACCGCTGAGACCTCAATTTTTTATTCGAAAATGGTTTGATTAACCCTGGGGTAGGTCTCTTTGTAATTTTGCTTTATTTGGTTTTCGTCATTTTTGTCGGAAAATGATAAGGATTGCCGTAGATCAGGCATAATCTATCGATCGAATAACTAGAATAATTATGATTTACGAAGAATACATATGATATAAGGAGACAACACTCTTTTCTCTTTGTTAGATTGATTTTCTTATACAATAACGTGACATATTTATAATAGAAAACCCACAAAGAGATAGAGTACAATCATATCTCAATAACCAAAACTAAAGGTCCTATTATATCCTAATACTCACCCTTGAGCGAATACCGCGTAATGCATATGTCTCATAAAAAAAACTCCTCCCCAAATCCCAATGAAAAAAAAAGATGAAGAAAAAAGTACATTGCATCCTCAAATTGTATTACACTTATTGCCTCATTAAAAACCTTTGTGTGAGAAAATTTCAGGAAAACTCACTAAGGAGAAAGAAGTGTAACTTATAATCTTCTGGATTATAGTAGTATTTTTCAAGATCATACTAAGGGTTATGCTTTAGGGATTTACTCACCCTGAACTTTGCATATCTTTAAGTTGTCTCATTTCAATGCCACGAACAGATATTTGGAACTGGATGTTAGCAAAGACTTGGTGAATAAATCTGCTAGATTTTCATCTCTACTATTCTAAAGCACGAGTTGGTGACAGCGGTCCGTTCTACCGTTTCCCGCTTCCAGTTATTTTGAAATGAAACAAACACAGTAATTAGCCAGCTTAATTGCCTTGGTAAATTGCCCTTCTTAATTAGCCAGCTTTCACATTAAAACCAACGCAAGACTGCCAGTTCCCGCCAGGGAAAATTTTGAAAAAAACTTTCAATAGTGCCAGAAACGAAGCATCATACATATTAAGCTCTCTAATCTCTACTATTCTAAAGCAGCACTTGGTGGCAGTGGTCCATTCTTCCCACGTTATTAATTGCCCTACTTAATTGCCCTACGCAAGAAACGAAGCGTTGCTTTAATTAGCTAACTTTTGCAAGAAACGAAGCGTTAAAGATAGATGTTTGATCTTGTGAAATATTTATTTTATTTTTTAATCTTTATTTTTCATTATCAATTTTATTTTTCGTAGCAACGCACGGGCATGTAACTAGTATAACTTAGTTTGTAGGATCTTTACCTCACCATTCTTCTAGAGTTCATGTGGATAGAAAGTTTAGGGGCAATATGCTTCGTGATACTGCTCTTTATAACTCATTTGCATCTGTGTAACACAAGCAGCATTATCTTCATAGATAATTGTGAGAGTATCAATTGTGTTAATGCCACATGACTTCTAGATATGGCTAATCACACGTCTTAACCAAACACATTCACGTGAGGCTTTATATAATGCTATAATCTCTGAGTGGTTGGTAGAGATAGCTACCGAAGTTTTCTTAAAAGATCACCAAGAAACAACTGTACCACCATAGATAAACACAAATCTAATATGAGATTTGGCACTATGGAGATCAGACAGATAGCCAATATCCAGATATCTCACCATGGTTGAGTCTTAGTCCTTCCGGTAAAATAAGATAAGATTTTGAATACCTTAGAGGTATTTGAGTAAAGTCTTGACACCAGCTCAATGTCTCCTGGATGGAGCTGCACTATGTCTACGTAGCAAATTTACGGTGAATGCAATATTAGACCTTGTGCAATTCGCAAGATACATAAGTGTTCCAATGGTTCTTAAGTATAGGATTTCAGATCATAAGACTTTCTCATTTTCCATCTCGGTATGAATGGATATTTATCTACTTCTAAAGATCTTACTACCATGGGCTCTTCAAAGGATAAGATTTATCTATATTAAATTTTTATAATACCTTCTTAGTATAGGTAGACCAGTGTACAAAAATTCATTCTGTGAAATACTCTAGCTATAGGCATAGGCAATATTTGGTTTTACCTAGATCTTTCATCTCAAACTCCATTATAAGGTAAGAACTTGTTTTTTATCTCCTCTGTGGTTCTAATGATATTCAGATCATCAACATAAATTGAGATGATACAAAATCCATTTTGGGACTTTTTTATGAACACACAGGGACAGTCATCATTATTGGAGTACCCCTTCTTTAGGAGGAACTCACTAAGTCAGTTGTACCATATTCTCCCCAACTGTTTTAATTCGTATATCGATGTCTACAGTTCCACGATACATGTTGCAATTATACTTATTAGAATCCAAAATTTTGACTCCTTCAGGGACTCATATAAATATTCGTATCTACTGACCCATATAAATATGCAGTCACTATATCCATTAACTGCATTGATAAGCTTAAGCTAGCTACAATTGATATCAGATATCAAAACGTTATTCCACCCACATAGGATAGTAAGTTTTATCGTAATCAATCATGGGTCTCTGCGTGAACCCTTGTGCTACAAGCCTCGCTTTATCACTCACCACCAGGTAATTTTCATTTCTCTTCCGGATAAATACCCATTTTGATCCTACATGGAATACTTTAGGTATTGTTCGGTCAATAGGACTTAATACTTTCCTTTTGTTAAGCGGCAACAATTCTGTTTCAATTGCTTCATTCCATTTGATCCAATTTGATCGCTTCTGGAACTTTTTTTGAGCGAAAAACAGTAGGAGAGCCTCCTATGGAGATATATTTGAAAAGGGAGAATAAAAACAGAGGGTACAAAGTGGGAGAAAACAAAGATGAGACCATGCAGGGAAATTTACAGAGAGTTTAGCCAAGCAATGAATTGAGATATTAGGGTTGGTTTCTTTATGAGAGTATGCAACGCAACCTCTTGTCGAAAACTAAACTTCCAATCCTACAGGGACTCATTGAGCTGGTTGAAGATCTTCCTGTTACTTTGCCATGGCACTTCTGACACTTTGTAATGGACTTTGATTTTGGCTTCAGATCAAGAGTTTTATCAATACATTTTTGAGGCAAAATATACATTGACAATTGCAATCTTTCTTTTGTACGGCTCTCCCAAATACACATAATTAGTAGAAATATCTTCAATAATTTCTTCTAGCTCCTTGTGATTTCCCACAACGATGGAGTTTGAGTGTTCTAACTTCCCAGCGTCAAATTGTGCTTGCAAATATTTGCTAGGGTTACCATCTTCAGGATTGCGGTTACCATCTTCAAGATGGCTCACTTCAGGGATTTTCTCAACTTCAAGTTGAATTTCTTCTATTATCTTAGGGAGTGAGTCGACTTGTTTGGTTATCTATTTTTATGAATGTCTCTACGAAATTGAGTCCCATGCAGCCAGAGGCCTCCCACTCTTCTTATCATAAGAGGTAAGAGTGGATTCAATATCATTCTAAGATATTTCCACTCTTTCGAGTGCGTTTACAGAAGGTATATGAGTTCTTGTCACCCCTTATGATTAGTGAATGCATATGGCATATTATTAGCTATTTGTTGCAGATTTATTATCCTTCGAACTTCCAGTTCGGATTCTTTAGTGTGCGGTTCTAAGGACTGAATGCTAGTGACATTCTAATCTATTTCTTGATATTCATTAGTGCTGTAATTTTCTCTCCCTATGCCGAGAAATTGTCCTAATAAAAATATACAATTAATATACCGAGCCGTATACAGATCCCCTGTTATAAGCTCAAGGTATTTAATAATTGACGAAGATTCATAACTTACATAGGTCCCCAACTTCTAGTGAGTGCCCATGGTTGTACATAAAGGTGACCAAATGGGCCATGCCAAACGGGTCGGGTCATGGCTCACCACTATTGGCACGGCCCAAGCACGGCATGATCCGAACATAAAATGGGCTGGGCCAGCATGGCCCATTTGGTCGGTCCGTACTTAGGTCGGCACCTCGGCACGGTGGGTGTATGGTACAGCCAGTTTAGGCCCACATATACTTTTAAAAAGTTTTCTACATTCTTTTGAGTTTTCCTAATTATTCTAGATTTATTTCAAATTTTTCTACATTTTTTAAACTTTCTAATTTTTTATTTTTCTATTTTTTTTTGGAATTTTTTGAATTTGTTGGTGCCAAACGGGCAAATGGGCCAGTCTCGGCCCATTTTGGTTCGTTGTACATGAGGCCATGTGTCGGCATGGCACGGCCCGTAATGGGACCATGCTCATCATGGATAGAACTAATACTTCATACATATGGTCATCACCAAGTATTGCTGCAATTATATCAACTGCATGGTTTCATCGACCCCCACCTTGGCCAGGACCATTAAGTTGGCGACAATTTATGGCATCCTCTACTTCATATATATGCATATTCTATGATGGCTCCAACTGCATGGTTTCATCGCTCCCCACCTTGGCCAGGACCAATTACTCGAGCTCGCGCACGTCAATTCAATTACCAGGTGAATGCGTTCCTCGGGTTGCATACAAATAATTTAATGAATGGAATACTATTTAATTCTTATGATGATTTTATTGTCCTTAGGAACCAAGGAGAAGAACCTCCAAACGTCAAGCATGAAGTCGGTTCTTCAAGTGCACAAGCTCAACTCGGATTTGGCCTCCTGGACAGCACCAACCTAAAATGACCATAACTTTTGATCCACAAGGGTGTTCGGGGTCTATGAGTACTTGTTTGAAAGGTTTCATTGTCTTCTTTCCAACAGTTCTGGCCTCATCTTCAAATTCTGTCCGAGTCGACGGGATTCTACCAAACAAGTGGCATCACTTTTCAAATCCGAGATGACATGGGCCTTGGGCCTTGTAAATTGAGTTGTAATTATCCTCCACCTATTTTGGACGTGTTTCCCACGCCCTCATCTCTCATAAATAGCCAGCTGCCGCCTCTTTTAGGTCTTGGGTTTTGTTTATTTGATAGTTTAGCCATTGCTACCATTTTGAGTCTTTTTAAACGTGCTCAACAGCCGCCTAAGAAGCTACATGTATCGGAACCCCAACTTATCAATCCTTCATCTATATTTGCAATTTTAGATTGCTTTTGCTTTGTTCTTGCTTGTTCTTCGATTGCTTGCAGGAATTGATCTTCATGATTAGGTTGATCGTGCCCATGGCAAGGTCAATAACCCTCTGGAGTTGGTTTAGCGATTGTTAAGGCGCATCGTCGTCGTACGGTGTAGTCGAATCGTCAATGTCGTCTCCACCCAAATCGATCGCGTGTTTCTCATCGAAAGATCGGGACACCCAAGTTGCTATCAAGTGGTATCAGAGCTTCAGGTTGGTCGGTGAGAATATCAGTACCTTAGATTAGTTTTGTTTTCTATCCTAATTTCAAAATCACTCCACAAAAATTCAAACTTTAGTTTCAATATGTTATTTTAGTGAGTTTTGGTAGATTTTGATCAATTAGTGTCCATGTTTTAGTTGCTGATCTTTATTTTTCTTCACATCACTTCAATCCTTCAATTCCGTCCAGTTCGGTATTTCGCGCATACTTTCGCATACGAACTCGGATTTTTGTGTTCTTTGTACTTTCTTGAAAGCTTAAGAAAAGATATTCAATATCTCTTTTGGACAGCCATCCAAATTCGGAACGGATCTATGAAATCTACCGCAATCAAAGTCGGTGCTCCAAATCAGGCAATAGAGATTGGTTCGGTATTTTGGTCATAACTTTTACATCCGAACTTTGATTTCGAAATTTTTTTACTATTTTGAATAGTGTGAGAGTCCTCTACAAAAACGTTTTTGGGCAACCTTTGTGATTCGGACTCCTTCAAACCGAATTTAATTCAGATTCAGAATCATCTCGTTATGCTGAAATTGGAAGCGTTCTGTTGTGTTCGGTTTTTGGGCCATAACTTTCGCACCCGAGCTCCAAATTGTATATTCTTGTACTATATTGAAAGCTAAGGATACAAGCTTCAATTCTTTCCATAGTCAAACAATCAAATTCGGTGGTCTTCAAACATTAATCTAGGCTACAAATCTGCTGCCCTAGAAAAACTGAATTAGGGTTTTTTGGAATGTTTTTGAATTTAAGCTTGTTCCTTTGAGTTGTTGTGTGCAATAGCATCCACAAACCATACAGTCCCAAATATCAGTACACCTACATTTGGGAACCAATTCATCCTTTGTGAACACTCGGTATAGGCTTTAAAAGGTGCATATGAGCATTCAAGCATAACTGCATTGCATAACATTGCCAAGGGTGTGATGGTCAACGTGTGGTTGTGACAAATTGTGTGTATATTGATGATGTCTGATGCATTGCATATTACTACTAATGACGAATGGTAATGGATGGTCCTTGAGTTGAGAGAAGTTTTCAAGTTAAGGATGGGTCGAATTGTGGACTCATCCAATGTTGTCTCATGAGGCATGCGAAATAAATGAGCACTGTAGTGGATGAGGTAACAGACGGTGCCTTCTTTGTGTTATGTACTTGTTAATTTGGTACTAGTGATATGAGCATGTTACTGATTTAAATACTTTAATTGATATTGTTATTGTCATTGCTAGTTGTTGTACTTGGCTGAGTCTTCCACTCACGCTTGTTTGTTTATTGTTTGTAGGTATCTTAAAGCCGACATGTATGGATGGGAGTAGTAGCACGGACACGTTTCGCTTCACCACAAATTCACATTAACTTCTCGCTTCTAAATTTATTGAATCCATGTATTGTAATAAGCTTGTGGTAGTTATTATGTACTTAGTTGGGTCATGGAGGTTAGTTGATACCATGACCCATGTTTGTGCTTGAGTGGTTCTGTTAAGTTCCTTTATGTTGTTGTTATACTAATTGCTATCTTTTGTCTGCTGAGTGGATGTCCTAGTTTTAGGAGAAGTGCTGCCGAAATTTCTAATAATTTTGGTAAGTCTAGGACGTTAGCTTGTTTTGCTAATTTATTCTATTGTCTTGGGCTATTGGTTATTGAGGGTGTAACATTTAGGGCACGCGCGGTGCCAGGGTGTTACATAACCACTATGTTCTTGATTGTTGATGGTTGTAACTAACCTAGAATCTGGAGAACTATGCAAGTTGATAAATGGACTTATTGCCCTTCTCTCGGATAATATGGGCAAAAATTAATGTGTTTACAAGTAAAAGCAACATGAAACTTGACCACCAATGATGGAACTGATTATTAGTAACAGTATAAGAATGTATAATGCCCAGCCTTCTTCAAATGACAATGTCAGTAGCTGATTATGGTCTATTTTGGTAGTGGGAACTCAATGTTATGCATAAATGTAAGTTTTGAAAGTAATATGAAACTGAAATTTGGGTTGGATTATGTTTGATGTTTGAAATTGAGCATGACCTAGAGGATATCTACAGTATGTTGGCTTGAATAATTGCTGTACTTTTAGTATTAGTTTCATGCTTATTGCAGTTTGCAAGCAATAATTGCAAATTAACCATGCAATTAGCATTCATTCCATTAATTTTGTTTTATCTGTTATCTTACCATTTGGTTGTGATCTGCTGTGACACTTCAAACATCATGGCAATTTATGATCCGCAAATTAGTTTCTTTATACCAAGTCTGTTTTGTTGGAAAAGAATTGATTGAATCGCTAGCATTTGTAAAAACTTCTTTAATTGTGTTTTTTTACAGATCAGGCCATCACAAGCAATGGCAAATATCTTATTTCTGTTTATATCTTATTTCTATTTCTTAGAAGTTAATTGAGTAGAATTTAGTTGACTCATGGGTTCAATCATAAGTAGTTTGGACTTTTGGACATTCAGCATTAGCTCTAGCTATAGAATATTCAGGATTCGAACTATGAAAATTTCACACTTTCGCCCAAAAAGTATTAACTTAGATGCCAGCAAAAATCAAGATAATCTTAAAAGAAAAAATTGTGTAAAGACTAAAGAGGAAATACATACTTCCAAAGAGCATTTCCACAGATTTTGTCACCACCTGAGTTAACCTTCTTGCTTGTTCTTCTTGGGGGGTGGTGGGTGAAGGCCAGAGGCGGCGACGACCGGGTGTGGGGCATTCGGCGGCGAATCTGGCCGAGCGGATGACCAGCCGTAGCCACGGAGCGGCGGCCGGCCGAACGCGCGGGCGGGCACATGGTAGGTCGGGCAAAGCGGCGAGCGCGGCGTGGCCGGTAGCGGCGGCGCGATGGGGAGGCGGGGCGACGCGCGGGCGGGCGGCCGGACACGTCGGTGTGAGGGGGGACGTGAAGGGCTGTGTGACGAATTGGGGCGGTGTGACGAATTGTGATATCGCCCGATGGAGCGTGACCTAGTTATCTTCCTATTTTCGTCGACCTTAACGCCAGCCGACGACAATATAGTAGTATTTTCATCGGCCCACCTTGGCCGACGAAAATAGAGGAGTATTTGCGTCGGCCCCACCTTGGCCGACAAAAATATTATTATGTTCGTCGGCTTGGATAAAGTCGACGAAAATAATTAGGGCCGATGAAAATAATACAAATTCCTGTAGTGACTATGGCCTATTCACACCGCAATGAATAGTCTGACTGCACCCCATGTGCTGGTCAAACCGTTCTCACTTAATAGCAACACTTAAAACTGCAACACACTCAAAAACAAACTCAAACTTTAACAATTCTTGCACAACAAAGTCAAATATTCATCACACACTATGAATTGAGCTCTACATGAGCTTACAAATTTTCTTTTTTAGCACCTTACATGATTTGTAGGAAGAAGTGCAGCCCATTGAAAATTCCTTAGGCGTTCTTACATTAGAAAAAGAGCACACAAGAATGTCAAAGAAAATCAACGGATGCTTCGTATGAAATAGTTTAATTCATTCAAATATTAGGTAAAACTCTCGTGTTCCTCACGGGGTTAATTGTGGATTATCGATTTCTTTTTGGATAGTGTAGTTGTACAATTGAATAAAAAAAAAGATTGGCCCTATTTTAAGCTGCCCTCACTGTAACACCCCGGCATCTAGCATGCCTGAATGCTACCAAACATAGGCTAAACAACATCTAAATACCATAACTTAAGGTAAATTACAGCAAAGGAGCAAATGCTAAAAACCGAAATTTCGGCAGCATCTCCTTTGTTTTAACATGAATTGAAGGAACATCAACAGCATAGCAATATATGGCAATATAAGAGACATCTAAAACAGCAATAATTAAAGGCATGACAGCAATATAAGTCTAATCTCAAGCATTCAAGGTCTCCATGAGCCAAACGAACAATAAGACTCTCATATCGCAAAACTAAACCATAAATCAATATGCATCACACTTAATGTATTATCAAGACCCAATTGAGTGACTGTGGGAACAATTGAGTGATGCTACGTGTAGAAGTGTGACTAATTTCCTTCCCCGCATGCTGATCTCATCGTACCTAAAACAACAAGAAAGCACAAGCGTGAGTTCAACACTCAGTAAGCATATTGCAATGGTACACAAAAACAATTACATGGCTATAACAACTCATATCATGTCTTTCATCTCATTCATGATCACATATCAATATCATCACCATTATGTATGCAATGCGATGCGATACTCATGTCTCCTTGGAAACTCATACCGGTATTGTTGAGTACACACCCGTCGGCGTGCACCCTCTCCCCCCTTCCATCCCGAAGATGGAGGGTGCCTACTCCTCGCTTCCAAACACCGCGGTGGATGGAATCACGATGTAGGACTTACTCATTGGCTCTCCGGAATAGTCATAACTTTCTCACCGACCTTCCCCGGACTAGTTATGACTTTCTCACCGCCCGGGCCATGTATCATGCCATGTATGCAAACATGCCAACATCATAATTAACTTGTACATTAACATATGGCATCATAACATAATAAGCATACTCATCATATCAATGGCAATCATTAAAGCATGACAAGTGATCATATCATATAATCAATTTCATCTAGTCTCAACTAGCAACCTACAAACCGCTATCCATTACAATACACTTGCCTCAACCACGGGCAACGGATTGGCGAGAAGTAGAAGGCACTCCCGGGGTCACACCACCTGCACATGGGTACCACACACTCACAATCATGTCCACAAAATAGTAAGCAAACCCTCTTCTACCCCGACATCGCAAACTACTCGCTAAACCCAAAAACAGAGGTTCTGTCCCGTCGGGACAGCAGCATTCCAAAAGGCATAACTCGGGTTCTAAGACTCGGAATCAATTAAACGAGTACATCCTCGCGTAGCTTAGGAAATTTCCCAACTTTTTCTAAGTATATGGAAAAACTGATTCGGACTCTAAAGTTGTTTAATCAACAAAATACCGTGATATGTTCCAATCACGTCCTAGATTTTAACACGCTCGGTAAAACGATCATAAATTTCAAACGGCTAGGCGGAATTGGACGTTCTTTATACCCACGGAAAGATATTGAAATTACCTACAACTTCTTCAACAGCTGTATGACCAAATTCTGAATCTAAATTGACGAAAACCCAAGCCCTAGGTCGACTGCTCATGCTGCCTGAAACTAGGAACGTGGCAAACTCAAGATTCCATCTAATCTACTCAATTCCAGCACCACCAATTGATCTAAAAACATGATAATCACCCTTATAACAGATCCTAGACCAACCCCAAGGATTCCCATGGCCATACCTTCGCCCGACGACCGAAAACCCAACGGATCTCCTTCCTCGCTCCAAATCCACCGGATCTCCTCGTCGCGGAGCGCTCCAATGGACGGATCTTCGAGGTGTTAAGGTGGAGAACTCCCCTAGGGGCAGCAAGGGAGGTGGAGAGGGGAGGAGAGGGGTGGTGGCGCCATGGGGGAAGATGGAGAGGAATGGGAAGGGTGGAGGCGCATGGGGTGGCTAGGGGGTGGCGGCTAGGGTTGGGAGAGGGAGTTTGGGTTGCACCAAGGGGTGGAGGCCAGATTTGGCTGCCCAAAAGTCCCCCCCTTGGGCCCAAACCCTTCCACCGGAGGCCCAACTCAACCCCCAAGGCCCAAAGTCCCCCGGAGTGGCCCAAACACCCGAAAACGGCCCAAAAACACGCTATAAACGGCATAACGTAAAGTTTTAACCTCCATTTTCACATTTTATAAAGTTTTTGACCTCAACATTCATATTTTATAAGATACGACACTCCGTGGTGTCACATTCTCCCCCCTTCAACAGGATTCGACCTCGAATCCAAGACACACCAATACGCAACCCAGCAAAGCAGAAGATAGCTAGGTTTCACATCTCATACCTGAGGCGAAAAGCTCGGGGTACTTCTCGCGCATGCAAGACTCCAGTTCCCAAACCGCTTCTCTCTGACGAAAGACACTGGAGCTACACTGATCGAGACCCGATGGTAAGATGCTTAGGCTCGAAGACCCACAGTTCTAACGATAACCCACGATCAACCTCTTGCAAGAACTTTACTCAACATTGAAACCCAAAGCACCCATACAAGGCCTCGGCATGACCCAAGCGATAGGATAAAATCCCAAACAGACCACGAAAGGAAATGGTCTCACACTCCTCCTTCGATACATCCCTTGGCACTAAAGTGCCCGATCCCTTTAACCAAAGCCACTCTCCAGAAGGACATGGTACCAACTTCTAGATCCATCTTCCGCTCCCACGCTGCTTGATGATTGACGTCTCAACCTCTCAAGCGTGGTTCGTCGTATTCGCGACAGCGCCAAACCAAGTGAGACACAACACTCTAAGATTACTAACTGCTTGAACCATCGGGGTTACATTCTGATCTTTTACAACAAGACCAACACCCACCTCACTACCACCGAAAGGAGAAGCCTACTTTATGGCCAGGGTTCTGAAAACCCGCAAAATCAATAACAGCCGAACATTCCACTTTGGTTGGCACAACACGCTCAATAGCCCAGCGACAAAAAGATCCAATACTCTTCGAAAATCGAAAGCAATTACTAGCAGCCACCAAGTGGTCCACTAATAATTTGATCAACCCTACCGAGGGACACATAAACGGAAACAATTCTCCAAGAAGGTTTGAATTGGGACATAGACAACCTTCCACTTAAAGGACCAGGACAAACAGTACCATTGATGAGTCAGCCCAACCGTAACATGAACCCAAGTGGTCCACATACAACAACTCGAACTCCAAAGCGCTAAAAGCCATATTGGAAAGAGTTCGACAACAACCAAAGAGTACTCATTTTATTTTTCCTAAGACAAGATGCAAAGAAAGCTCAGATCTCTTACACTACAACCAACATACCAAAAGATATTCATTCTTACTTCTCGTACTAGAAGGCAATTGAAATCTCGATTCAGGACATGCATGCAGCTTTCCAAGAGCACTCCGGATTAGTCATATATCCATATATGACTTTCTCACCGACCTGGCTCAACGACTCTTTTATCATTTAACATCTATAAACGATGTCATGATTACTTTTCACCATTCATTCATCATGTAACAACACTACCGAATAGTCATTCACAAGACGACTTCTTCCTCTATATCACATGAATAAAACTCGAATAACATCGAGGATTGCGCTAATTCATATAAACTATGACTACATAGTTAACGACAAAAACACCACATCGTGTCAAAACCCACCATCCAATTAAAGCTAACCTTGCAAAACCTCGCATTCTAACCAAAATCAACATTTTGGAACAGAACATCAACTCCAAAGTCAAACGTCTGCACACACAACCACCGCAATTTTTTTTTCAAAGAGAAAGAGAAATTCATTTCAAAAGGGAACACTTTACTAACAAAATCACTTATGAACCATTCATAAAATCCACCTTGTGAAGCATTTTCAAACACCGCACACATTTTCAAATAACTCCAACTCTAGCCAAATGGAGTTACAAATTTAATCTCAAGAATCTCAACACAACCCACTAAGACCTTCTCGCTTCCATTAAAATTTACTCCAAATATGATGCAGTGAACGCTTGAAGGAGCGCGATTTGCTCAAAGACTTTTGGGTGTAAAACCATACTCATAGCATAAATGAACAAATTAGCCAAATCCAAAAATAGACACCAATTTCTACTAGTTTTAGGAAACTCTAAAACACAAAGATAAGGAATACTTTGACCAAAAGCATTCAACCAAGATAGCAAACAACCAAACCGATCCGTAAGGTTTTAAACACCAGCTTAGCATAAATACAATCATCTCTAGTGTTCCACTACGCTTTCCATTAAAGACTTCAAAATTCACTACTTACTCATTGAGGAAGTCCAACCGGATTTAACAAAATTTTCATAATAATTTCTTTCTCTAGTTACCATTCCCAGCACTTATAAATAAAATTTACGATGTTTATCAAAAAAAAAAATCCAACCAATACTACTTCATCCTGTTCCCCAAAGACAAACACATCATACAACATCTTATTCTCATTCTAAAACATAATACTTCAACAAATACTTTAGCATGATCAACCTATCAATTTTATACCATCCATAAGTCAACATCTTGACAATTGGAACCTGTTCAATCAATAAATGACTTCAACAAGTAAATATTATCTCCACAAGGCAAATCTCGTAACTATGATTCTAAGACATACATTCATTATGGATAAAATTTACATCTTATTAATTATCCATGGTCCACTCCATCACAACATGTTACAGTAACCTCCATTTTTAACAAGGATTTTCAACCATTAATCTAAGCAATTACCACCACTACTAAGCCATCAATATCAACAAATGGCATAATCATCAACCAATAACATTACGTTTAGCTACCCTATACATAGGTTATAACAAAATTACCACCACACAACATACTCCAACTATTGAGAATAGATTGAATACTAGCATTAACACTGCCCTTAACAACATCATTAACAATAAGTCTTACGTCTTCTCAATTGATATCAATACCAGCATTGTAGAGACACAACTGCATACTTCCAAATATACTAGTAGATTGCAACAACATAAATAGCAACTCTAATCAACTTCCAAATTAAAGCCACTAGTCAACATGATTAAATTTCTCTATTAACCCGTTAGATTAGAACATCTTTAAACAATCGGCAAGGTTTCTTTAACAGTATCATTAATTTACATCATCTTAATGTTCTAACTATGCATCAAGGTTTAAACTTTTAACATTAACAAGGATCATAAGCACTTTTAAAGCAAGGCAACAGATTCTAAGCATGTACATTAACCCATTTAATCATTCCCACTATGGGGTACTCTACATCACTAGAGGTTCACCTAATCTTAAGCTAAAGGTAACAATTACATTTAATTGATTCAACTCGCAAATTAACTTAACAATACGTCATTCCATAAACCACATTGGTACATACTACATAACATGCTAAACAACAATTCTCACTATTGACAAACGATTTCAGTCAAAAGACTACTTACTTTGTTTGCAGCATTTTTTTAAAAAACTCAACCCAAATTCACACGGAAACTTGACTCTCAAATTTGTAATGAGACAAACCCAAACTTGGTCATGCAAAAGGAATTCTCCAAAACACCTTTCAATCTCAAGGACTCCCATAGAGGAGAATGGTTGAAAGACAATTTTCTCAAAAGGGAACCAAGCGATCAAGTAATCCTTTTCAAATAAAACCTTAACACCAAACCCCAACCTTTCACGAAACAAGAAGGGTTTTCAAAGATGATTTCTTAAACCAGTAAAATGATGAAATCAAACACCACCTACTCCTACAAAGCTACAGGACTTCAGCCCTGACAATAGGTTTGGCATAATGCCGCAATAACTCTTTTGACCTCGGAGAAAGACAAACACAGGAATAGATTGAAAGCTTCTCCCCCATAAAAAAATCAACAAACTAAGCATCAAAGCTGGAAAGGCGACTGAAAGAAGCGCAACACTAGACTCTTCTTCTTCGCCTTCAACCGAGGAAGACAAAACCACACACCGCATACGGAACAATCCGCGAAAAATCCAATGCCAAACACTTTTCTTTTGGTTTCAGTCAACTAAAACCAAGAAAACCAACCAAGATCGACCACAAAACGATAAAGAAGATCCGAAGGAATCCACCACCAAACTCTTCTATTTGCCTCCAGTCAACTACCCGATCTACGATAGAAAAGGTAAGCACTCTTTCCCTACAAGGGGTTAATAGTTCTTTGGTGATGGCTTTAACCGGCCATACCGTCAAACCACACCCTTACTATGAACAAGCCGAAACCCTTCGGCACCACAACCCCACTTTATCACCACAACAAGCACAATTCAATCTTTTATCTCATAAACATAGCAACATGCATTATCAAATGAAGCATTCAACATCGAAGCTTAAATACAACATTTAAGCGTAAAGAAACGATACCCATACCCTTTCCTACTGTGCATCCATTGTGTGTCAAATTTTAGATTAGTTATAACACTTTTGCAAGTTTTAATGTTGCTATCCTATGACAAAATTTTAGTTAAGATCTAAACCATGTTTCTAAGTTATTCCACACCACATTTTAGTTGTACCCTATAGCATGACACTAAAAATACACATTCCAGGGACCTACAGCCCGCTCTAATACCAATTGTAACCCCCGGCATCTAGCATGCCTGAATGCTACCAAACATAGGCTAAACAACATCTAAATACCATAAATTAAGGTAAATTACAGCAAAGGAGCAAATGCTAAAAACCGAAATTTCGGCAGCATCTCCTTTGTTTTAACATGAATTGAATGAACATCAATAGCATAGCAATATATGGCAATATAAGAGGCATCTAAAACAGCAATAATTAAAGGCATGACAGCAATATAAGTCTAATCCCAAGCATTCAATGTCTCCATGAGCCAAACGAACAATAAGACTTTCATATCGCAAAACTAAACCATAAATCAATATGCATCACACTTAATGTATTATCAAGACCCAATTGAGTGACTGTGGGAACAATTGAGTGATGCTACGTGTAGAAGTGTGACTAATTCCCTTCCCCGCATGCTGATCTCATCGTACCTAAAACAACAAGAAAGCACAAGCGTGAGTTCAACACTCAGTAAACATATTGCAATGGTACACAAAAACAATTACATGGCTATAACAACTCATATCATGTCTTTCATCTCATTCATGATCACATATCAATATCATCCCCATTATGTATGCAATGCGATGCGATGCTCATGTCTCCTTGGAAACTCATACCGGTATGGTTGAGTACACACCCGTCGGCGTGCACCCTCTCCCCCTTCCATCCCGAAGATGGAGGGTGCCTACTCCTCGCTTCCAAACACCACGGTGGATGGAATCACGATGTAGGACTTACTCATTGGCTCTCCGGAATAGTCATAACTTTCTCACCGACCTTCCCCGGACTAGTTATGACTTTCTCACCGCCCGGGCCATGTATCATGCCATGTATGCAAACATGCCAACATCATAATTAACTTGTACATTAACATATGGCATCATAACATAATAAGCATACTCATCATATCAATGGCAATCATTAAAGCATGGCAAGTGATTATATCATATAATCAATTTCATCTAGTCTCAACTAGCAACCTACAAACCGCTATCCATTACAATACACTTGCCTCAACCACTGGCAACGGATTGGCGAGAAGTAGAAGGCACTCCCGGGGTCACACCACCTGCACATGGGTACCACACACTCACAATCATGTCCACAAAAGCGAGAAGCAAACCCTCTTCTACCCCGACATCGCAAACTACTCGCTAAACCCAAAAACAGAGGTTCTGTCCCGTCGGGACAGCAGCCTTCCAAAAGGCATAACTCGGGTTCTAAGACTCGGAATCAATTAAACGAGTACATCCTCGCGTAGCTTAGGAAATTTCCCAACTTTTTCTAAGTATATGAAAAAACTGATTCGGACTCTAAAGTTGTTTAATCTACAAAATACCGTGATCTGTTCCAATCACGTCCCAGATTTTAACACGCTCGGTAAAACGATCATAACTTTCAAACGGCTAGGCGGAATTGGACGTTCTTTATACCCACGGAAATATATTGAAATTATCTACAACTTCATCAACAGCCGTATGACCAAATTCTGACTCTAAATTGACGAAAACCCAAGCCCTAGGTCGACTGCTCATGCTGCCCGAAACAGAGAACGTGGCTAACTCAAAATTCCATCTAATCTACTCAATTCCAGCACCACCAATTGATCTAAAAACATGATAATCACCCTTAGAACAGATCCTAGACCAACCCCAAGGATTCCCATGGCCATACTTTCGCCCGACGACCGAAAACCCAACGGATCTCCTCCCGGTTCGCGCGATCTCCTTCGTCGCTCTAAATCCACCGGATCTCCTCACCGCGGAGCGCTCCAATGGACGGATCTTCGAGGTGTTGAGGTGGAGAACTCCCCTAGGGGCAGCAAGGGAGGTGGAGAGGGGTGGTGGTGCCATGGGGGAAGATGGAGCGGAAGAGGAAGGGTGGAGGCGCATGGGGGGGCTAGGGGGTGGCGGCTAGGGTTGGGAGAGGGAGTTTGGGGCGCACCAAGGGGTGGAGGCCAGATTTGGCTGCTCAAAAGTCCCCCCTTGGGCCCAAACCCTTCCACCGGAGGTCCAACTCAACCCCCAAGGCCCAAAGTCCCCCGGAGAGGCCCAAACACCCGAAAACGGCCCAAAAACACGCTATAAACAGCATAACGTAAAGTTTTAACCTCCATTTTCACATTTTATAAAGTTTTTGACCTCAACATTCACATTTTATAAGATACGACACTCCATGGTGTCACACTCTTCCTAGCTAAAGTAGCATATGTAATTCATCGAGGTTTTTAAGGGGGGAAATTGAATGAATGACACTCAATTGGACTGCCTCGGACAAAATGATATTAAATTGGACTGCCATTAGCGAAATGACACTATGCACTCTAATTTCTTCGTGGAATGATATTTTGGGTCTTTTTGGGTATATTTTATTATTTTCCCCCGATTCAACTAGTGATGGGACGAAAATGCCCGTCCCTTGCACGCGGTAGGGTTCCAAGCTGAGCGGCGACAGTGGAGAAGGCAGCGCCGATCGGGTGAAGTACTAATCTGATCTAATCAAGATTCATCATGCAATAATCAAACCAAGTTGCATTCTTAGAGAGCAAGCAGCACACAACACCTAAAGAACCAAAGAAAAAGACGATATCACCAAAATCAATTGATGGAAATAATGAAAAACACATTCATTTATCCATGGCAACCCATCCAATGAACATGCTCCCATGGCTTCAACCCGCATACACAAAATGTACCATTATTGATGAACTTAAGATTACACGAATGACGAGTAGCTCATCAGCTCAATGGCAATGAAACCTTGTCCCCGGCGGTGGCCAGCGCATCGGGAGGGCACCGCCTCGACCTCGGCTGCGCGGGGCCCGGTCGGCGTTGGAGTGGGTCCACGCCCTTCGCTCGGAAGCAGGGACCTCACCGCTCAGATCCACGCCGGAGGGGGCGGCTGCGCCGCCGCGTGGGCCGAGGGGAGAGTGTGGCCGTTGCATGTGTGGGAAGCCTGCATCCGGGCCTAGGAGGTCGTCGCCCGGTGGTGAGGAACTCCGGCCGCGGTTGTGGAGGAGCTCACCGCCATGCCGGCCGAGGAGAGTGCGGCCATCGCGAGCGTGGAGGAGCTCCAGCCGCCACCGGGCCAATGGGGGGGCCGCCGGCATTGCGTCGACCGGAGGAGGCTCCGCCGCCGCTGGGCCGAGCTGGCGAAGGAACGGGCTACGGCTGGCTCGGTTCATTCGGTCGTTATGCCACAAGCCAAGGCCGTAGACAGAAATTTGAATGAATGACCGAATCGGGGGTATTTTCGTCCCGTCACCAACCGAATCGGGGAAAATAATAAAAAATGCCCAGAAAAGACCTAAAATGTCATTCCACGATGAAATTAGAGTGCACGGTGTCATTTCGCGAAAGGTAAACCAATTTAATATCGTTTTGTTCGGGGCAGTCCAATTTAATATCATTCATTCAATTTTCCCCTTTTAAGGAGGTTGCCACAAAAGGTTAGAGAACCTTCCAAACAACTAATCACATGGCCGAACAATTTGTTAGTGACCTCTCCTTTTGTATGCGCCATGAGATCTTTATAGTGATGATCATTTGACTCCATCGGTCAATTTGTATTCGTACTTCCTCGCAAAAAAAAGTATTATGCGTATTCAGCAGTCTATAAATCTGATCATGTCCAGATCTAAAGGACTCGATTGGAACGCTTGAACTTTTCTAGATTTTTACCGAAATTGCAATGTAATTTATGAAATTCATGTGAGAATTTGCTGACCACAGCAGTCCAGGTGCTTTCTTTTCCAGCTGAATCATGGACTTGATATATAGTGCCGAAACACTTTATCTATATGCAAAAAAACCATGGAACGTCTTGAGATAAGAACAGTACAGAAGAAACTTTGAGCCATACTTTAAAGTTTCAACTAGAACTAGAAAGCATGTGTGTTAATAGTACAAGAAATGGTATAGTAAAGATTTCCATTTCTACTACCATACATGAGTTTTGCAGAAGTACAGTCCATTCAAATTTCCTTAGGAGTTCTTTCATTCCAAACAGAGCATACAAGAGTTTTAAAGGGAGTTTACATGTGCTTAGTAGGAAACCGTTCGGAAAATCCCTGCGTTCATAGTAGGGTTAATTATGAATATTTCTTTTTATAGTATGGTTGTATGCTTGAATAAACAAAGGATTGCGCTATTTTAGGCCATGTTTGGATGGGCTAAAGCTAATTATTAGCTGGCTAATGACTAGAGCTAATTGTTAGCCAGCTAATAAGCCCATCTAAAATTAGCCTAGGGTTGTTTGGATATATGGCTAATGGTTGGGTTAATTTATTAGAAAAGTCATGTTTGCCCCTCATAACGGACTGGGGAGCGGACACACGGGTGAGGAAGTGAGGATAAAGCCCGCGCGAGGGTATTTCAGGCTTTTCCCAGCGTGTTACCTGCTATTAGCTCCCTTCCACCAGCTAATGGACTAATTGTTAGCTGAAGGGTTGGCTAAAAATTAGCCCATCTATTAGTCTTCCTGCTTAGATAGAGTAGAGCTAATTTTTAACCAGCTAACAACTAGCCCAGGAATCCAAACATGGCCTTAATCACCCCTCTTCCTGCCTAAAGTAGCAGGCGTGCTTCATCGAGTCTTTCAAGGATGTTGCAACCAAAGTTTAGAGAATCTTATAAACAACTAATCACATGGCCGAACAATTTGTTAGTGAGGCAGCACGCCACGAGATCTTTTATATATAGCAATGATCATTTGACTTAGTTAAGTCTTATCCGTACTCGTTCGCAAAAAAGTTTTATCCCTAATCTGATCATGTTCAAATACAAGGACTCGAATCGGAATGTACTCCTTCCGTCCAAGTTTGTAAGACGTATTTCTTCCTAATTCATAGATAAGAAAATATTAAAAATAACTATGTTACTCCTAATTATTATAACCAAGTACTATATTAAATTCATGCAAGTAGAGAACATAAAGTAAAGCTAGATATTTATATGGGTATAAAGAGAATATCACATTAATTTTATATTAAAATATGAAATACGCTCTATATTTATAAACAAAACCATTCAAAAAATACACCCTATAAATTTAGATGGAGAGTACCAACTTTTCTAGAATTTGAGGGGAATTTCAATGTAATTTGTGAAAATCATGCAAATTGCCTGTAAGATTCCTATATACCTTCCAAAAGAGAGCATTTTAATTTCTTTTAATGCATATTTTTTTCTCGGAAATAGGCTAGCCGGTTACGGATACGAATCTGGGTTATTCAGGATACGAACGCGGGACAAATGCGTGACGGATTTGAGCCGGAAACGGATAAAAATATACAGATAATGCACGCATATATAGAGTAATATATGTTGAATTAAACCATGAATACATGAACATAATAGCAAGTTATATATCAACCAAACCTAATAGACGATATAGAAACATGTAGGAGCTTTGACCCCTAGGCTACCCAGGCCAAAGGTCACTTCCGCGAACCATATTAGAGAATGGGTCGACCAACAGGCTGTTATGAAGAATGAGCTGCTATGACAAACATGTAATAAAAGGGTTGGGCCAATATAGTTGCCGGATATCCGAATATAAAAAAAACCCTTATATCTGGATCTCGTCTTGTATTTATCAGATATTAACTATTCCGAATTCAATCTTGAATGAGAGTTCAAGTATTCCGATATTGTCCCAGATATAGCTAGATAATTAAAACCATTTCCGAATCCAATCCTAATTAAATATGACTACAAAGTGAATAAAATATACTCATACTTATCCTAGTTTGCGGTTCACTGCTTATAAGAACAACTTTTTGTGGAGGAGCTGCCAGTGTTCCTAGCCAGGTATTAGTAAAAGGAAAAGGACATGCATGACTTTTAGGAAATGTTACCTCGACTTTATGCGACTGCAAAGACAGAAGTACTTGTGGACCCATTTCCTTTGTCCAAGTAGCCAGGACCGTTCAAAAATGGAGATGGACATATCCTTTTCTTTGCAAAATAACTAGGTAAAACATTTTTGTTTCGACAAACCAAATGGTTATAAGTAATATAGCATTCGTAAAAATAGTTCTCGGTAAGATCTTTATATATCAGGCTATCTATAGAGTGAGAGATGCTAAATTTACCACTTCATCGTCATGTTACATAGGTAATAGAACTATTTTTTTTTTCTATAATGTTCTTTTTCCATCCCGGTCCCTTCCTCTATCTTCTTATGTCGGCCCTCTCTCACCATCGCTCACACCGCTGTTCATTTTGGTCGTTGTTGTCCACTGTAGCTTTGTCGCTGCTTGCTCCAGCTCCCTTGTCGCACGCTCTCACCACTGTCGTCCACACTGGATCTGATGCCACTCGTTCAAGACACTATGGATCGTCCTCATCACCCCCACCGCCGCTCATTCTCACCACCACCGCCATCGCCGTTGGCTCCTTCCACTATTGAAAAAACGACATCGATGCATCTCCGTCCGCACACACACTACATCTATAACCATACTAGAGAAAGGGTTGGCCAACAGGCTGTTATGGAGAATGGACTGCTATGGAAAACATGTAATAAAAGGGTTGGACCAATATAGTTGCTGGATATCCGAATATAAAAAAACCTTGATATCTGAATCTCATCTCGTATTTGTCGGATATTAACTACTTCAAATTCGATCCTGATTCAGAATTCAAATATTCAGGTATTATCCCAGATCTAGCTAGATAGTCAAAACCTTTTCCGAATCCAATCCAATCAAATATGACTCCGAATTGAATAAAATATACCGTATGTACCGTAGTCTACGGTTCGCTGCCTGTAGGAATAACTTTTTGTGGAGGAGCTGCTAGTTTTCCTAGCCAGGTATTAGTAAAAGGAAAAGGACATGCATGACTTTTAGGGAATGTTACCTCTACTGTATGCGACTGCAAAGACAAAAGTACTTGTGGACCCATTTCCTTTGTGCAAGTAGCCGGGACCGTTCAAAAATGGAGACGGACTTATCCTTTTCTCCAGGTAATTAAACCCTTTTTGTTTCTACAAACCAAATGGTTATAACTAATATAGCATGCATAAAAGTAGTTCTCGGTAATATGTCTGTATATCATGCTATTTACAGGATGAGAGGTGCTAGATTTACTACTTCATCATCATGTATTCATGTTACATGGATAATAATGGATAATAGAACTACTTGTTTCTACAATGTTTAGTACCACACCTTCTCTCTAGTAGAAGCCACTTATGTACTTTAATTATAGTAAAAAAAAATCTTCTCTTTCCGTCCCGTCACTTGCTCATTCTCCTCATGTCGGCCCTCTCTCACCATCGCTCACACCACAGCTCGCTTCGGTCGCCATGGTCCACTGCAGCTTTGTCGCCGCATGCTTCAGCTCCTCGTCCTTACCACCCCCGCCGGCGCTCATTCTCATCACCACCGCCACCGCCCGTTAGCTCCTTCCACTACTGCAACAATGGCATCGATGCATCTCCATCCGGATCTAGAGTGGCATAAGCAACAACAGCGGGGCCGACGGCGGCCAACGACGAGCACCCATGCGGCGGTGGATTCGGAGGACAGCAGCCGCAGCACCAGCTTGGAGCAACACTGTACATGGCCTCAAATAGTGACATTGAGGTGTTCATATCCATCATGCGTTGGCATTTTTGTCAGGGAGGAGTCAAATTTTCTGCATATAGATCATTATCCATCGGTGCCGGGAGCGCATGTACTTTCGAAAACAGAGCAGACGCATCATAATTAGTACTAGCAAAACAGTTAGGTCTGTTTGAGAAAGCAATTGAGAGAGAACGACAGGAAAGGCCAGGCTCCAGGGCGGACACCCTAGCCCCTCATTATTGCAGATCCGATTGTCATAGGGATAATAATGTTGAGTCCAGCCTGGATCCTAAGAGCATCTCCAACAGTACCTTAAATCCATACCCTAAATCTGTTTTTAGGCTTAATTGATAAAATACATGCTCCAACAGTTCCTTTTTTGTGCTCCCAAAATATTCGCACGCCCAAAACACGAACCCGGGCTCCTCTTTTTTCCGCGTCGCCGCCGCGCTCCCCATCTGCGATTCGCGCCTCTCCTCGGCCAAATCGCGCGCGCAAGCTTTCATCGCGTCGCCTCCACTGCAAATCGAGGGCTCCTCCACCCGGACCTCTGCAGATCGAGGTGCGCCTCCAACCTGAAGCCCGACACTCCGCCGGATTCCGTCGCCCTCCGCGGAGCTGCGTCGCCAGCCAGCAGCCCGAGGTTGGCGCCTCCACCCTGCGGACCTCCGCGCCGCCGCCAAGCTGTGCCGTGCCTGCATCCCTGAACAGCTGCCGGCTCCGCCTTTGAAAGGTAACCCTAGATTTTCTGTGATCAAAGGTTTGAGGATTCTACAAGCCTAGAAAATCCGAGTACCATGAATCGTTTATCTGGAAGCCTTCCATCTGATGTGGCCTTGCTTCCTTCTTTTACGTTCCATATACCTCCAGCACAATGCACTTTCAGGATATTTGCCTTGTTGACGAGGGAACATAACAAGGCCAACATTGATGAAGTGTCAACCCCTGACCTGATAAACAGCTTATCTTGAACTACATAACTTGATATAGTCATGCCATGTTATTGTAGATAGTTGAATCAACATCTAAAGTTATGGCATTGACTAGATATTAGCGACCTTTATGTTTCAATAGAGTAGGAAGGAAGAGTTGGGTACATTTGTGCATCGTCTGCTTGCCTGAAGTTTCATTGGTACTCCTTTTACATAGCTTAAAATGCCACATCAGCTGGTTAAACATCAGATGAAAGCCCACATCAGATTTTCTAGATTTTGCCCTAGTGTGCTGCTTCCATTCATGGTACTCGAGGATTCTACAAGTTATATACCATATGTTGCTTCCATTTTTCTCTGTAAGACTAGATATCCATGTTAACATTTGTTTTAGAACAGGACCTGTTCTTTTTTGAGCTATAGGTCTGCGATGATGAATTTGTGAAAAAGAAGCTCTATTTCATGGATGCAGCTTGGTGTTGCAAATTAGAATAATCCATTTATATGAATGAATGTTGGATAAAAAGTGGGAGTTTTCCTGAACAAACATAACACATAAGACACATTTATATAGTTGAGGAGGTTTTAGGGTCTTTACTTTTTCTTGATGATTGCTTTCTGGATGTTGGATGTTGGATGTTGTAGCTAGATGTTGGATGATGATCCCATGGTTTTTTGTTATGTGGATTCAGTACTTGATATATTCTGCATGTAGCTAGTCAAGATGTTCTTGTATATGTTTTTTTTTGTCTGATCTGCTATTCTAATTTATTGAGGTGAAATATGCCTTCTTGTTTATGTTGAGCAGAGTATTGACAGTTTCTGAGCTTAGGAAGAAACTACATGGTAAGAAGTATCCTGTTGATACAGTCGATTCTGTGATTGCTGATTTCAAATCATGGTAAGACCATTTTCCTGAGATGCCGACAATAAAATGTGAATGTATATTAATACAGTGGATCATCATCCTGGGAGTTGGAACTTTTATTTGTTGAAACTTGCCTTATAGGAGATGGTCTCCATACGCAAGGTACATCAATGCTTTTTAAATATCTTATGTAGCCAATTGATTTGTTGATTTACTGCGGTGCTGATATCTTTCGGCGTTTTCATACTACAGGTGATGAAATGACCATAGTATTCTGGGAATATATCAAGGACAAGGTAATCGATATGTCATGGTTCTCTGTGACCTGATTAATCTGGTTATTGCTCTTGTGTGTTGTTCCTGTTTTATGTATGCTTCCTGCTGAGAATTTGTTTGTTTCAGCTTATCTTTCCATTTTTGGATCTGGACATCAAGTACTATGACTTGGGAATTCTGCACCATGAGGCAGCGACGACAAGGTCACGGTGGAGGCTGCAGAGGCTACTCTTAATTATGAATTTTTAGAAATTCTAAGTTCCATGCAAAGAATATGCTTGATTTCTGATCACATTCACAACATTTCCGAGGATTTGTGTGGAATGTATTTTTTGTTGTGTCTCAACTTTCTCATGATTTTTGCTCAATTTTATTGAGCAATAGCTCTTTCTTTGAATCTTGTTGATTGTTGATGTTGTATGCATGCCCTCAAAATTTAAAAGCGAGATAGAGAGATGGGGTTGTCTGAAGGCTTTGACCGTATCGATGTATGTATGCAATCACAAGTCCTGAAGAGAACCACCTCTAGCTTGTTTGCACACTGCTAGCTTTTGATACATGTACAAGCATGACTTCTACTTGAACAGTTCCAGCGTTGTATACATGAACGAAACATGATTTCTACTCGGACACTGCCGGCGACTCAACTCGGACACGGACAGGGAACAAGTCAAAATATATTTTGGGGGGGAAAATGGGAACTGTTGGAGTATAACCTTTTTTTCAGGCCCAAAAACTTTTGGAGAGCTCCCAATCCAAGATTATTGAGAGTCAAATTATTGGGAACTGTTGGAGATGCTCTAAGCAAAGAAGCCAATAGAATTTCCTGTTAGGAAAGTCTCAAATTGTAGCCCCCTCCGGCCCTCCCCTTTTTCTTGAAGTACATTTGGAGGACTAAGAACATCTCCAGCAGAGCCCCTAAACCAGCCCCTAAACCTTAAAATAGGGAGTGTAGTAAAAAAAACAGATCCAGCAGAACCCCAACTCAAGCCCCTAAAATTTGGGGCCCCTAAATTTGCCTCCTCAGCCCCAATTTCCAGGGGCCCCCAACTCAAGCCCCTAAAATTAGGAGGCCCCTAAATTTGCCTCCTCAGCCCCAATTCACAGGGACACGAGTACAACCCCTATTATTGAAGATAGGGAAATACATGAGAGGCTTCGAAAATTTTATCATGTTTTGAAAATTTTAAATTTAAATTTGAAATATCATGTTTTTAAATTGTAAATGTTAATATGCTTATGTTTTATGTATTACAAATATTTTTGATTGAACTTTAGTGGTGTCAAATGAAGATTATACATAGCGGATATGTCAAAATAGGAGAAAAAGTAAAATAGGGGCTGAGATTTAGGGGTTGTTGCTAGACTTGTGTTCTGAAAACAGGGCCTCAAAAAATAGGGGGAGCCCCTAAATCCAAAATAGGGACCCTGTTTTAGGGGCCCTTGCTGGAGATGCTCTAATGAATGGCTAGTAGGTTTCTGCTAGCAGTCAGCCCCAGACTCCAGTTATTTCTCTCTCCATGGTAAAATCGGATCTTTTCAGCTTTTTGTTTTCTTATTACAATAAAGACACACGACACACAGTACTAGACACACACACTACATGTACGCCTATAACTCTATCGATCGTCTCACCATTAGATGATTCCTATGCATAAAATATATGGCCAAGTTAAAAAAATTTGTTTCAACCTCTCTTCTTTGGTGATGGCGGCTAGGGGTGTAAACGGGTCGGGTTCGGGCGGGTAGTAGGTTATCCCATACCCTATCCTATTATTTTTTCTCCGGGTACGGGTACAGTCACGGGTAGTAAAAATCGGGTAGGGTACGGGTAACGGGTAGCATTTCTCGGGTAGAAATCGGGTTTCGGGTAGTGTGCGGACGGGTATAATACAGACAACGGGTACTTCATCGGGTAGTGCACGAAATACCTATGATCAAAACATGCGATGAAAACAATCCAACCATTACACTAGTACATGACATAATATAATAGATAATGACGTATAGTCTAACAAATATACATAGTCTAACATATAGTTCAAATAGTACACAATCAAACACATGGAGTTCAATAAACACACAAAGTCCAACACATGAAGTGAAATTCACACACATAGTTCAAAACATATAGTCCAACACATAGAGTTAAATTATAAAAAAAAATTCATCATACATGCCAACCTCTGTTCTTTCTTCTTCTTTTTTCTTTTTAATACCTAACGGTTCGCAAGACATTTTCAAGTGGATTCCTTGTGTGCATGGTAGTCAACAAAAGCTAGGGGTCAGATGCTATTGTTGCTATGGTTTCGATAAAATTTAAGGAAGGAGAGGGAGATTTGTGTACCAGATAATGTAGCTAATGCACTGACTGATAAAGATCTGGGGTTTTTTCCCCAGGGGTTTACATGAGTATTCCATTGCATATTTTCTTTTCAAGGATTGAGAAGTAATTGACAAGTGGTTCAATCAAAGGCTTAGTAGAGTGAGCATATATGTATATGTAGTGAAATTAAAAGTAATGTTTCACAAGTGGTATGCTGTACTAGTTCATAAAAGGATAAGGAGAGGATGTTGAATTTAGTAGTTGGATTTAAACACGACCTACAGGTGTCCCATACATCAATGTCTGATTACCCATATGGGAAATGAAAAGGCAACGCTGAATCGATGACCGATTAGCTAGGCCGGCTCCCATTTGCTTGGTCATCTTACTAAACATACACAGATAGGATTACTGATTATAATATGTAATGCAATACTCGTAGCAAGTGAATGTTTAAGCGATGGTTGGATTCAAACGAGAGACACTGGGTGAATGAATGAATGGGCCAAACTAACTAAAGTATATCCAATAATATAATCCATTTGCAGACAGAAAGGCCAGCTAGAGGTAGGCAAGGTTAAAGTAGGTACCTGGATCTTGTACTTGGAGAAGAGGCCGAATCGCTCGACCAGGAGGGAAGGGATGTCGGAGAGGAAGAAGACGGCCTCGTGGAGGAGGAAGGTGCCGACGGAGGCAAGCTGGAACTCGGTGAAGTGGGTGATGAGGTACTACAGTGCGTGCGCGCGAGCGGAGATGGTCGTACATACTACATACATGCATGACAGGAAGAAGAAATTAACCATGAAAGAGAGAACCAGGCAACAAATCAATCCCTTGAGAATGAAATTCAGAATGCAGCTAGCTAAGCTAGGGATATCAATATAGATGCGCAAGAGCCGGTTGGATGGTTAGTGACGGACCTGCCATACGGATTCGAGAGGGGACATCGACATTGCTGGGCAGACGGAGAGGTTAGGGCGAGCGCCGGTGGGGGAGAGCGCTGCCGGCAGGGGCGGGGGCGGGGGCGGGGGCGAGCGCGTGTCGAGCTCGGGGCGGAGGCGAGGGCGAGCGCCGGTGGGGGTAAGCGAGCGCCGGCGGAGGCAGGGGCTGGGGCGAGCGTCGGCGGAGGCAAGGGCAGGGGCGGCGGCTCGGGTCTGAGGATGAATGAGGGAGACAGAGTGAGGTTGCTACTTGCTAGGTTTTCTCTGATAAAATTGATAATTTGCCACTTCAAAGATTGACCATTTGGATTATGATGCCACTTGAGCCAGTGACATATGGGACCATCTGAGTCAATGAAATGTGGGTCCAGTGGCAAATTTGTGAAGCCACATGTTTGAAGTGGCAAATAATCAAATCACTCGGTTTTCTCTTGATACTTGAAGTCTTGATCCTGCCAGCCGGAGTGCGTGGGCCTTGTGGAGTTGTGGGCTCGACTGGACTGTGGTTCGAAAATTGTCCGGGTACTCGAACCCGGCGGGTAATGGCGATCCCGTACTCGACCCGAACCCGGATCTAATCTACCCGGGTACTACCCGTACCCGTACCCGTACCCGGCGGGTAGTGTAAACCAGTTTTCTATTAGGGTAATTTTGCATCCGGGTACGGGTACGGGTCGGGTATTACCCGACCCATTTACACCCCTAATGGCGGCCATCGATGGCGTGTTAGTGTTAGGTTCCTGAGTTAGGGTGGGCGTTCACCAAGACCCTAGGGTATAGAGGGAGAGCATTGGGTGACAGTGATGGAGGTACGACAAGGTGGCAGTGGTACTATCGGGCGTGGGACTAGAGGTGGGCTGTGGTTGACTGCGGCAGACAGCATGGTGATGAGCACGACGAGCACTTAGGTTTGGTGAGCGGGTGGGGAAAAGGTGGTAGGGGGGTTAGGTACGTGGCAAGGGCACCACCAGTTGCCTGTGGTGGAAAAAGGTGGTGCACAGGTGGAGGGCGACCTCGGCGCTATTGGCAGCTGCAGTGGGAGGCAGCTCATTGGGTAGGGTGGTGGAGGTGCGCGGAGCTGTTGGTCGTGTGGGAGATGGAGAAGATAAGCTAGCGGTTGCGGGGGAGATGGAGAAGTGAAGGGAGGAAGAAGAAAGTTAGCACGATAGCGCTATAGTGCTAGCTAGTGCTATTATGTATTTAATAGGGTATTTAGTGAGAAAATTTGCCTAGAGTAACAAGAATCATGAAAACCAAACCATCTTATTAAAATGACATCTATGTAGGGATCTATCCCAAAAAATTAATTGAAAGGATATAGTACAACTATAAAGAAATAGTTTGGTGTTATTAAGAAGACAATAATGCTAGAGTTTCTACTTATAGAAAAATTGTTGCAAAATTACAATACATTAAAATTAGTGACTTAAAATTCAAATTTGAAGTCCATAGATTCTTTTACAAGTTTTTTTAGAAGAAAATCCCTCCCTAAGGTAAAACCTAAATCTAGCTATGACCAGCGGCTAATGATCCGTCGGAAACAAACTTGTTTTATGTAAAGGAAAATGTCATTGGATCCAGGGAACAAAATTTTGATTGTTTCGGGAGAATACCTCGAGAAAACATAACAATTTGAAGAAAAATAATCACAAACTCTTCATTAGATGTAAGTGTGTACTGTTTATTTTTGCCTTTAAGGCGCTAAAAGTGCCGACTCCTCACTTGCACACCCCTTTTTTGAGCTGTTTGGGAGGGCATTATTAGGGATGGCAATCGGGCGGGTACGGGCGGGTAGAGCTCCCGCAGACCCGAACCCGAAACCCGAAATTCATACCCGAACCCGAACCCGAAATCTCTCACGGGCACATACCCACGCCCATACCCGAACCCGATGGGTGCTCGAACCCGAAATTAAATTCACCTCGCAATTAAATTTTCAACCATCAATTATCAATCAATTCATTTGTAATTTCTATGTTTAAAGGAAAAATATATGGTGTATATAATCATGAAAGTTACCACGTCTTACATCTCGAACGATGCTTGAAAATCTTTAATCAACTTTCCATTATTTTTAATTTATATTAATTAATTCGGGTACCCATGGGTACCCGCGGGTGCAGAACCAAACCCGAACCCGAACCCGAAATTTGAAACCCGCGGGTCTCAAATCAAACCCATAACCGAACCCATCGGGTCGGGTACCCACGGATACCCGAACCCACGGGTAATTTTGCCATCCCTAGGCATTATTTTCAATTGACTACACTTCACTCTTCTCTTCGATGGCAAAGGAAGTCTATGTCAGTTTGGTATAGATGAAAATTTTCATTCGGCAGCTTCGCTGATAGGATTTGAGTGAAATTGTTTATTATTTATTTAAAGGAAAAATTCTACTTTTCAACCTAAACTTTGGTCTCGATTCATTTTTCAATATTAAATTATGAAACCGTTCGTTTTACAACCTCAAACTCTCGAAACCTTCCACTTTAACCCTTTCCATCCCAAACAGCTTGGCAATGGGTGATGACGATGGAGGTATGGCAGGTGGAAGTGGCACTACTAGGCATGGGATTAGAGGTGGGATGTGGTCGGCTGCGATAAATGACACGATGATGGGCACGACCTGCACTTAGGTTGGATGGGCAAGGGTAGGTAAGAGATGGCAGGGCAGTCAGGCGACAAGGACCTTGCCAGCCACGGTGGTGGAAAAAGGTGTGGCAGAACGGAGAGTGACTATGACACCATTCGCAACTGCGGTAGGACCGTAGGAGGCGGTCCATTGGGTAGGGCGGTGGACAAGCGTGGAGTTGCTATTAGTGTGGGAGATGGAGAAGCTCAGATGATGGTTGCAGGGGAGATGGAGAAGTGGAGGGAGGAAGAAGAAAGGTAACGTGCTAGCACTACCGCAGTATACCACAAGCACAATAGTCTCCTTCGAACATAATAGGTTAATAGTGGTAGGTAGCTTGTCCTGTTCTGCATTTAACTAGGGATGCAAATGGGCCGGCCCTAGGGTCATCTTTGACCCACTCTAGTTCATTTGTTTGCACTAAAACTTAAAAGGTGGACTAAAAATTAAGTTTTTAGTGCAAACAAATAAACTAGAATGGGTCAAAGAAGACCCTAGGGTCAGCCCATTTGCATCCCTACATTTAACAGGGTATTTAGAGAGAAAATATGTATAGAGAAAAAGAACCATGCAAACCAAAAGATCTTACTAAAATGATATCTATGTAGGGATCTATCCCGAAAAATTAATTGAGAGGGAGTAGTACAATCATAGATAAATACTTTGGTGATGTCGGGACTTGAATATGCAAATCTGGATTCTCTGTGTATTTAGCACTAGTCCAGGATCACGCTAGTGCAAACAGTCTCAACATAGATGAAATATCATAATCATACACAACGGAATAATAAATAAGGACTCCATCTATAAATATGGAACTATTGAATGACCTTAAGGTTAAGCTTACACTTGTGAGGCCTTGACGGCTTCACCTCCAAATAAGCAGTAGCGAAACGAAGAACGTCGATAAATCCCATCAATATGCCACACGCAGCTGACAAGATTCAACTCCTAGATATACGCCTCCTCGCGGAACTCCTCCTTTGAAGATGTAGACTTCTCCTCAACTAGTAATTGTTTGTTGCAAGGGGTGAGTACATAAAGCACTCAGCAAGTCATGCACAGAATGCAAGTCTAATAACTATATGCATGGCTTATTCCAAGTGACAGGCTGAATGGTTATTTTGCGGTAAAGCAACATTCACAAATAAACGCAATAGTTTGTAAAGCAGTAAAACAAATAATAACAGTAATAAATTTCACAGTTATTTCACAAGTAAACCATTCCACATCCATAACTAGTCACCACTTTTCCACAGGCAAACTGCCTCCAAGTCCATGTTTATTTTTATGAAAAACTAACCCTTGACTGTAATCCTCGAGCATTGTCCAATACCGTAGACACGGCTATTCAAATAGTTTTGACACTTTGCAGAGGTTATACACTTTACCCACAAGATATAATCAACTCATCACGTTAGCCGTGAATCGCCATACAAGAGTATGCGAATGAGCGATCATAACAAAGCCTTTACAATGCTCTATCTAAACCCAGTACTGCCCGCTAAGGTTTCAACACTGAAGGGATTGGTTACCACAATCAGGGCCCCCCTCGTGCGCCATGTGAGCCTACCCGTACACTCGGGCCTCACACCCTCACGACAGTACCAAAGTGAAGACTTCACAAATTAGTTGTAACACCCCGGCACCTAGTATGCCCTGGATGTTACCAAACATAGTAGAAATAGCAACTAAATACCACAATTAAAGACAAATTACAGTAAGGGCGCAAATGCTTTAACTGAAATTTTGGCAGCATCTCCTTTGTTTTTCCATGGTTTGAAGCAACAGCAATAATATCACAAGACATAACATAATGAATGACATCTAAAAAAGCAATAACGGGAGGTATATTAACAGTTTAAGTCCAGAATAATGAATTCAACCATTTCATGAACTAAAACGAAGTGAACGCTAGAACGAAGCACACATTAAGGCGTACTCCAAGCTTTAGCGCAATAAACTTATTATCACAACTACGAATGGTAAAGTGTAGTTGTCTAAGTGAATGAAGCTACGTGAAGATGTACCGCTAATCCCTTTTCCAGCATGCCGGTTTCATGGTACCTAAAAACATCATAAAACACAAGCGTGAGTTCATCACTCAGCAAAGTGTATTGCAATGGAATAGAGCACCAACATTAATCAATAGCATCATTATTACATATCATAGCACATCATCATAAGCATCTCATAGTACAACTTCATAAACATCTCATAATCATCTTCATTCATGTAATGCAATGCACATGTCTCTTTTCTTAGCACATACCGGTATTGCTGAGTGCACACCCGTCGGTGTGCACCCTCTTTCCCCTTCCATCCCATAGATGGAGGGTGCCTACTCTTACTGACTCGCTCCCATACACAACCGTGGATGGGACTACTAGGTAGGTCCTTCTCAGTGGCGCGCCGGATTAATCATAACTTTCTCACCGACCTTACTGGATTAGTTATGACTTTCTCACCATCCTGGCCAGTCCTCATGCCATGAATGCAATGAATACATTGTTTACCTTTCATCGTTCAGGTGTCAAGCACAATATCCTTTTACTCATCATCATCACTTAATCACCCACATCATCACTACATACTCACCAATATACCATAAGCATGAATAAACTTTGCAACCATTCGTAATTCAGCAAATGCATAACCATCTAACAATTCATGTTCACTTATCTCATTCCAAGAATCAAACATGCCAAGCAAACATATCAACGGTTAACTCGCATCATAACGAAAACATAATGCCATTCAAGTCACAAACATTACAATACACTTGCCTTCAACCGTGAGCGACGGAGTGGCGAGAGGTTGAGGGCACTCCCGGGGTCACACCACCTGCATATAGCTACAATACACTCAAAACTTGCCCACAAAACTGTACGAGAGCGATCATCTACAACGACTTCGCAACCCACTCCTAAAACCCGAAAACAGATAATCTGTCCCGTCAGGACAGCGAGCTTCCAACTAACATAACTTGAGTTCTAAGACTCCAAATCAAGCAAACGAGTACATTTTCTCGAATCTTAGGAAATTTCCTATCTTTTTCTAAGTATTCGCTAAGACTAAATCGGCGTCTAAAATTGTCTAGTCTACAGTTGAACATGATCTGTTCCAAACAAGTCACAGATTTGACAGTGCTCGGTAAAACAGCCATAACTTTTAAACGGCTGAACGGAATTTAGCGTTCTTGGTGTACAATTAAAGGTAATTGAATTACATACAACTTTCTCAACAGCCGATCGACCAGAAACGCCTATAAAATTCCCAAAACTCAAGCCCTAATTCGGGGTTCAAATCTGCCCGAGGACAGAACGTGGGACAGAATTGCGTTCTCCCTAAATACATCTAACCACAGCACCTAAATATGGGTTTTGGACATGGATTCCCACATCTGACCAGCACCAAAACTCTACCAAAGAATCCACAATTTCTTACCTCCCTTGAAGAACCACACGAACGACGAACGTCTCCTCCTTCCCGACCACGATCTCCCTCCAATCGCCGGAACCGTCGGACGCGTCGGAATCGCTGGATCACCTTGGTTGGATGGCTCCCAAATGGAGAGATCAAGGGAAGGAGAGGGCTGCGTGGGGAGGAGAGGGAGGGGGTGGTGGTGCATGGGGGGAGGGAGAGGAGGAGGTGGCGGCTAGGGGGGAAGGGGAGGGGCGCATGGAGGGGAGAGGTGGTGGGGCGCATGGGGGCTGAAATTTCTGGCCCCCAACTCCCCCACATGGGCCAAGAGCCTCCACCAAAGGCCCAATTACTTTCCCCAAGGCCTAGACTAGCTCCCGCAAGGCCCAAACTCCCCAGGAGAGGCCCAAACACCCTGAAAAGCCCAAAAACTTGGTATAAACTCGTACCGTAATGCCAAAATCTATAATGTCACATTCTCTCCCCCTTAACAGGATTCGACCCCGAATCCGAGATACGCCACTTCGCAACCAACCAAATCGAAGGGAACTAAGGTTCACTTCTTAGAACCCGCTCAGAAGCCCTTACGATTTTCACTAGCCAGAACTCAGAAGCAAGGAGCTAAGGCTCGAAAACTGACGGCTCTAACGATAAATCACATTCAAAACTTGCCAGAATCTTACTCAACTTTGAAACAAAAAGCACTAACACAACGACTCAGAACATCCCAAGTAATAGGATATATTCCCAAACAGACAACGAAGGAAAATGGTCTCACACTCCTCATTCTATGCATTTCTTGGCACTAAAGTGTTCGATCCCTTTAATCGATGCTACTCTCCAGAAGAACACATCACCAACCTCTAGAACCCTCTTCAGCTCCCACGCACAAAAGTGTTTCCACACCTCAACCTCTCTACTGTGGTTCGTTGTATTCCAGACGACGTGAACCAAGTGAGTCACAACACTCCAAGACTCTCAACTGCTTGAACAATCAGGGTTAAAACCTTGAAAAAGATTGATATTTTACAAAAAGACCAATACCCATCACTACCACCGAAAGGAAAAGCCTACTTTATGACCCAGGTCCTTAAAACCTGCAAAAATAATAACAACCGAACAATCCACTTCGGTTGACACAACTGCTCAAAGTTCAGCGACAAAAAGATCCAATACACTTCGAAAAGTAAAAGCAATTAATAGCAACCACCAAGTGGTCCACTAATGAGTTAATCATTCCTACCGAGGAACACATCAACGACACAATTCTCCAAGAAGGTTTGAATTGGGTCATACACAACCTTCCTTTACTCCTCACTTTTAAACTATTTATGATCAACTACTAGAAACACCTAATAACTTAGGTCATTAACAACCCACACTAGATTTCTCTTTCTAAGGAGGTTTCGCCTTCACACTCTACCACTCAAAGGACCAGGACAAAGAGTACAATCATTTGAGTAAGCTCAACCATAAACCATGGACCCAATTGATCCCCATGCATCACTTTGAATCCAATGCACTAACATTCATTTTAAGCCAACACCCAAAGAACATTCATTTTATTTTCCTAAGCCAGGACGCAAAGGAAATACAAATCTCCTACACCACAGCCAAAATACCAGAAATTCTTCCTTCTTTCTTTTCATACTAGAAAGAAAATGGACATCTTGATTCATGACATTAATGCAAACTTTTCAAGAGCACTCCGGATTAGTCATATATCCATATATGACTTTCTCACCGACCTGGCTCAACAATGTCATGTTTCCTTCTCACCATTCATTCATCATGTAACAACAATACCGAATAGTCATTCACCAAAAAACTTCTTCCTTGGTATCGCATGATTGAAAATAATCCATATAAACTATGATGACAACACCGTTAACAGGAAAACACCATGTCGTATCATAACCCACCATCAATTGAAAGCTAAAATTGTAAAACATCGCTTTTCAACCAAAATCAACATTTTGAAAGAGAACATCAATTCTCAAGTCAAACATCTGCACCCACAACCGCCACAAATTATCTCAAAGAGAAAGGGAAACTCATTCCCAAAAGAGAACACTTCACCGACAAAATCACCTGAGAAACATTCATAAAATCCACCTTTTGAAGCACTTGCAAACACCACACACATGTTTTATCCAAATAAATCCAACTCTAGCCAAATAGAGTTACAAATTAAATGCTTAACTCAAAAGTTTTCAACACAACCCACTATGTCCATTTGCTTCCTTTAAATATGATTGATTCCAAAGATAATTCAGTGTGAACGCGAAAGAGCGCGATCCACTCAAATACTTTTGGGTGTAAATCCATACTCATAGCATAAACTAAACAAATTAGCCAAAACCAAAGATTTGCACCAATCACTACAAGCTTAGGGAAACTCTGAAACACAACATAAGGAATACATTGACCGAAAGCATTCAGCCAAGATAGCAAACAACCAAACCAGTCCAAAAGGTTTTAAACACAAGCTCAGCATAGATCCCACCATACATAGTAATCCACTACGCTTACCATTAAAGATTTCAATATTCACTATTTACGCGTTGAGAAGCCCCAACAGGTCTTAACAAAAACCACATAACAAATTCTTTCTGTAATTACCTTTCCCAATACTCAAAAATAAAGTTTCTAGTGCTTATCATAATACATCCAAGCAAGACTACCTCAACATGATCCCCACGGACCATCAAATCATACAACATCATATTCTATATTTAAAACATAGTACTTCAACAAACACTTTAGCATGATCAACCTATAAATTTCATACCACCTATGCATCAACATCTCGACAATCGAATCTTAATCAATTAATAAATGACTTCAACACATAAATGTTATCTCCACAAGACAAAATTCATAAGTAGGTTTCTAAGATATACACTCATTAAGGATAGAGTCCTACATCATGTTAATTATCCAAGGTTCACTCCATCACAGCGTGTTACAATGTCCTCCACTTTAACAATGGTTTTCAACAATTAATCTAAATAATTATCACCACTACTAAGTCATCATTATCAATAAATGGGCATAATCATAAAAACAACCGCATTATTTTAGTTACCCTTTCCATATACTATAACAATTTGCCACTACACAACATACTCCAACTATTTAAGATAACTTAATAAGTCAGACCATCCCAATGCTCTTAACAAATATCATTAACAACAAATCCTATGTCTTCTCAATTGACAACTGTGTTAGCAAACATAATAATTCTAGTCAACTATCATTCGCAAGGGTCGATCACCGTCACGATTAAATTGTTCTACCAACCCTATAATAAAAATGTCTTTAACTAACCAACCCATTTACTATTACATCAGCAATAGTTTACATCATTTTAATGTTCTAACTATGCATCAAGGTTTAAAGTTTTAAACATTATCAATGGTCAAGGGCACTTTAAAACAAAACATCAGATTCTAAGCATGTACATTAACACATTTAATCATTCTCGCTATAGAGTAATCTACAACACTAGAAGTTTATTTAATCTCAAGCTAAAGATAACAATTATATTTATTTGATTCAACTCACAAATTAACTTAGAAGTACATTATCTCCATAAACCACATTGTTACATACTACATAACATGCTAAACAACAATTCTCACTAATGACAAGTGATTTCAATCAAAAGACTACTTACTTTGTTTGCAGCATTATCTTTTTAAAACTCAACCAAAATTCACCGAGAAACTTAACCCTCAAAGCTGCAATGAAACATGAGTCACACTTGATCATGCAAAAGATCTCCAAAACACATTTCAATCTTAAAGACTCCCACAGGAGGGAACCCAAGCGATCAAGTAATCCTTTTCTGACAAAGGCACAAAACATAAATCGACACATCTTAAGTTTTTTGCACACAACTTCAATAACTTCTTTTAAACTCAGAGCAAGACACATAAGAACAAAATGATACTTTTCTTTGCAAAGCAACCAGCAAAACCGGTGTCAAAGCCAAAAGGCGATCAAAAAGGCGTAACACTAAACTCTTCTTCTTCGTCTTCAACCAAGGAAGACAAAACCACAAACCGCCGAAGGATCAATCCGCGAAAGTCCAATACCAAACACTTTTCCTTTGATTTCAATCAACTAAAACCAAGAAAACCAACCAAAACCGATCGTCAGAACGGTAAAGAAAATGCAAAGGAATTCACCACCAAACTCTTCTATTTGACTCCAGTCACTACCCGATCTACAACAGAAAGGACAAGCACTCTCCCCCACTTGAGGTTATTAGTCCTTCGGTGATGGCTCTAACCGGCCACACCGTTAGACCCCACCCTTACTATGACCAAAAGGTGACCAAAACACCTCGGCACCACAACCTCACTTAATCACCATAAGAAGAATAACTCAATCAATTATTTCATAAGAATAGCAACTGTGTCGTTTGAGTTTGCTAGTAGAGCTAAGTTGGGAGTTCAGCAGATTTCTGAGTCTGTGATAGTCAGTTCTCTTGGGGGTTTGATTGCTAGTTCTTTGGTTTGCCCGGATTGCACTATTGCCATTGATGATGAGGTTTTCTTTGCCGATCTTATGGTGATTCAGTTGGTTCCTTTTGATGTCATTTTAGGCATGGACTGGTTGCATTAGTACCGTGCCAAGATCTGTTGCTTTTGGAAGACAGTTACCTTGCAGGCCCCGTAAGGGGTGGAGTTGACTCTTCAGGGTGGCATACCCTCCAGTTCCATCTTTTCTTTGGCCAGTATGTTTTCTGGTCGCCGTTTGAGGTAGTTGGGTGTTCTTATGGCTATTTCAAAAAAGCCATCTTCTTCAGTAGCAATTGAGGAGATTCCTGTGGTGAAGGAATTTGCTGATGTGTTCCCTGATGAGTTGCCTGGTTTTCCTCCAGTGAAGAGTGTGGAGTTTCGTATTGATCTTGTTCCTGGCACCCGACCTATTTCTATCTATCCATATCGCTTGGCTTGTCCTTTTCAAGGCGAATTGAAAAAGCAATTAGAGGATTTGTTGGCCAAGAGTTTTATTCGGCGTAGTGTGTCGCCACGGGGAGCACCCATCCTCTTCGTTTCGAAGAAGGATGGTAGTTGGCATATGTGCATTGACTATCGTGCTTTCAATCAAGTGACCGTCAAGAACAAGTATCTATTGCCTCGCATTGAGGATCTGTTTGACCAACTGAAGGGAGCAAAGGTGTTCTTCAAAATGATCTTCAGTCTGGTTACAATCTGATTCGTGTGAGGGAACAGGATGTTGAGAAGACTGCTTTCTCCACTAGGTATGGGCACTATGAATTTAAAGTTATGTCTTTTGGACTAACAAATGCTCCTGCTGTCTTTATGGAGGCGATGAACAGTATGCTACACAAGTACCTTGATGAATTTGTGGTAGTGTTCATCGATGATATTCTGGTTTACTCTAAATCAGAAGAAGAACATGAGCAACATTTGAGGCTTGTGCTGAGTGCATTGAGGGAGAACCAGTTTTATGCCAAGTTAAAGAAGTGCGAGTCTTGTGATATTCTGGTTTACTCTAAATTTGGAGGCACTACTTGTATGGCGAGTCTTGTGATATCTTCACTGATCACAAGAGCCTCATGTACATCTTTACCCAGAAAGATTTGAATTTGAGGCAGAGGAGGTGGCTAGAATTGATAAAGGATTATGACCTCACTATCCAGTATCATCCAGGCAAGGCAAATGTGGTGGCTGACGCTCTCAGTCGCAAGACAATGCCCCCTGTCATTGATTGCCTTGTTGCTGATTTTGAGTGATTGGGAGTCTCTTACTGTTTTGTGGGGACCGTGCAAGCTGAAACTCAATTGATTCTTGAGTCAGTGATCCCCGAGCGTGTGCGGTAAGCACAACAGCATGATCGGTTGCTCCAGCAGGTGAGGAAACGCCTTGAGGGTGGTAAGACTGGAGACTTTTCCATTCATGATGGGGGAGCTCTGAGGTTTCAGGGTCGCCTTTGTGTACCTTAGAAATCCCAAGTAAAAGATGACATCCTGAAAGAGGCTCATCGCACCCCGTACACGGTCCATCCTGGGGAGACCAAGATGTACATGGATTTGAAAAAGAACTTCTGGTGGAAAAGGATGAGAGTTGACATTGCCAAGTATGTGGCATCGTGTGGGGTTTGCCAGAAGATTAAAGCTGAGCACAAGCGCCCCGCTGGACTGTTGCAGCCATTGGAGATTCCTGTGTGGCCTTGGGATGACATTTCTATGGACTTCGTGGTTAGCCTACCTCGTACTCCACGAGGGAAGGATGCTGTTTGGGTTGTGGTGGATCGTTTTAGCAAGTCTGCACACTTTATTCCATCCGCACTACCAATTCAGCGAGTGAGTTGGTTCCCATCTATGTGCGGGAAATTATGAGGCTGCATGGCGTGCCCAAGACGATTATCTCTGATCGGGATGCGAAATTTGTATCAAAATTCTGGGAGAGTTTGCAGAGTGCTTTGGGTACACAGCTTTGCCTTAGTACCGCTTTTCACCCTCAGACGGATGGGCAGTCTGAGCGTACCATTCAGACCTTGGAGGATATGCTCAGGGCCTGTGTGATGGCTTGGAAAGGTAGCTGGGAAGATCACTTGCCTCTGGCAGAGTTTGCTTACAATAACAGCCATCATTCCAGCATCTGGGCTGCCCCTTATGAAGTGCTCTATGGCCGAAAGTGCAGATCACCGCTTTGTTGGGATGCAGTGGGAGAGAGAGCGGTCCTTGGACCGAATTGGGTTCAGCAGACTGTTGAACGGGTGGCAGAGGTGCGACAGAACCTTCTCGCAGCGCAGAATAGACAGAAAAGCTATGCTGATGTGAGAAGGCATGATCTAGAGTTTGCGGTGGGTGATAGTGTACTCTTGCGAGTATCTCCCACCAAGGGTGTGGTTCGATTTGGCACCAAAGGGAAGCTTAGCCCGAGGTATGTTGGGTCGTTCCCAATCATAGCTCGAGTTGGTAAGTTGGCTTATCGCTTGGAGCTACCGGAGTCGATGCAGGGAGTCCACAATGTGTTCCATGTGTCGATGCTGAGAAAGTACTTGCATGACCCGGAGTTGGTTGTTTCCGTTGGAACCATTAGTGCTTGATCAGAACCTCACATTTGAGTCCCGTCCTGTGAAAATTCTGAGGAATTCAGAGCGAGTGTTGAAGAACAGGACGCTCAAGTTTGTCAAAGTCCTGTGGTCGCATCAGACTGAGAGGGAAGCGACCTGGGAGTTAGAGTCTCGCATGTGCGAGAAGTACCCTGAGATTTTCACCTTAGGTATGAAATGTGAAGTCTAGCTATCTTTTGTTTTGCCTGGTTGTGTAGTGGTGTGTCACGGATTCGAGGTCAAATCCTGTTAAGGGGGGAAGAATGTAACACCACGGGATGACGAAATGAGTCATTTTTTATTTTTAGCATTAAGGTACGACTTTGGTATCATGTTTTTTGGCCTTTTCCGTGAGTTTGGGCCTTTCCGGGGGAGAATTTGGGCTTCCGGGGGAGTTTGGGCCTAGCGGGAGCTAATTGGGCCTTAGGGGGATGAAGTGGCCCATTGGTGGGGGAGTCTTTGGGCCCATGGGGGCGACATTTCCAACAAAAAGGGACCCCCATGCGCCAGCCTCTCCTTTGCGCCCCCCCCACTTCCATCCAACCCTAGCCGCCGCCCCCCCACTCCCCTTGCGCCTCCACCCTTCCCTTTCCTCCTCCACCTCCTCTAGCTGGCCCTAGGAAAGTTCCACCCCATCCCTTGCTGCCACGCCCCTCCTCTTCGCTTTCCTTGCCATTGGGGAGTTCCGCGACGAGAGGATCCGGTGGGATTGGCGCGTGGAAGGAGATCGGGCGACCGGGAAGAGTTTTCTTTGGTTCGTCGTTCGTCGGGCTAAGGTATGGTCATGGGAGATCCTTGGGGTGGATTAGGTGTTGTTCTAGTGGTGTTTTTGATGCTTTAGATCCATGTTTAGGTGCTGTTCCTAGAGGAGATTAGGGAAATTTCTTTGCTGTCCCACATTCTGTCGTCGGGCAGATTTGCACCCTGACCTAGGGCTTAAGTTTGCGCAATGTTAGAGGCGTTTTCTTATCGTCCGACTGTTACAAAAGTTGTAGGCAATTGAATTATCTTTAATTGTACACCAAGAAAGTTAAATTCCTCCCAGCCATTGAAAGTTATGGCTGTTTTACCGAACGTTGCCAAAACTGTGACGTGATTAGGACAGATCGTGTTGATCTGTAGATTAGACAATTTTAGAGGACGAATCAGTCTTCGTGAATACTTAGAAAAAGCTAGGAAATTTCCTAAGATTTGAGAAAATCTCATTTACTTAATTTGGAGTCTTAGAACTCAAGTTATGCTAGTTGGAAGCCCGCTGTCCCGTCGGGACAGATTCTCTGTTTTCGGGTTTTAGGGGTAGTTTGCAAAGTCGGGGTAGAGGATCGTTCATGTACTATTTTGTGGGCACGTTTTGAGTGTGTGGTACCTATGTGCAGGTGGTGTGACCCCGGGAGTGTCCTCAACCTCTCGCCAATCCGTCGCCCACGATTGAAGGCAAGTGTATTGGAATGGGTTGGGTGTTGTATGATTGCTAGACTTGCTTAGGTGCAGTATGATTACATGATATGTTAACTTGCCATGATTGATGTTTTCCTAAGACATGATGAACATGGTTACATATTGGTTATGAATTCGTTGTATTAAAGTTTATGCAAGTTTATACATGTTCATGTCATATGTGCATACATAATGGAAGAGGCGTCCCATTCTGATATGGGCCTCTGTGTTCACACGTAGTGAACACGAAAGACCTACCTCGTAGTCCCATTCACGGTTGTGTATGGGAGCGAGTCAGTAAGAGTAGGCATCCTCCATCTACGGGATGGAAGGGGAAAGAGGGTGCACGCCGACGGGTGTGCACTCGGCAATACCGGTATGTGCTTCGAGGAGATATGTGCATTGCATTTGCATATATGTTGATGTTAATGAGATGTGTACAATGAGATTATGACATGGTTATGATGTTGAATATGATATTATGCCATGATTATGATGTTAAGTACGAGATGTAGTGATGTTAGCATTGAAACTGTTCTCTTTGTTCCATTGCAATATACTTGCTGAGTGATGAACTCACGCTTGTGTTTTATGATGTTTTAGGTACCATGAAATCGGCATGCGGGAAAGGGTCTTAGCTACACTTCTTCACGTAGCTCCACACATTTAGACAGTTATATCATTTGGAGTTATGATATTAAGATTAGTGCGATGAAACTTGGAGTATGGCTTGATTGTGTGCTTGATTTCATCATTTACTTCGTTATAACTTATGGAGTGGTTGGATTCATTATTTTAGACTTAAGATGGTGCTATATCTCCTACTATTGCTGTTATAGATGTCTTTTACTATGTTATATCTTGCCATAAATTTGCTGTTGCTTCAAATCATGGGAAAACAAAGGAGATGCTGTCGAAATTTTCGGTTTTAGCATTTGTGCCCTTGCTGTAATTTATCTTTATTTGTGATATTTAGATGCTGCTTCTACCAGGTTTGGTGATATCCAGGGCATACTAGATGCCGGGGTGTTACAGTTGGTATCAGAGCGGGCTTTAGGACCTTGGAACAAGTATTTTTAGTGTCATACCTTAGGTTCAACTAAAATGTGATGTGAGATAACCTAGAGACATGGTTTAGGTCATAATTAAAATTTTGCCATAGGATAGCAACATTAAAACTTGCATAAGTGAAATAATTGAGTTAAAATTCGACACACTTGGTTGCACAGTAGGATAGGGTTTTGGTTCATCATTGCATTGCGTTTGATTACTTGATGGAGACTATGTATATGATGATTTTGATCTTTGCTTTTGTTTACATTGATGATGTGCTTATGATTATGTGATTGTATGGTTGTCTGACTGTAGCAGCCATGCCGAGGGGTAGAGGCCGTGGTCGCCGTGGCCGTGGAGGCCATGGTCGAGGTTCTCAGGGAGTTGCTGAGTCTGTAGCGGAGGGAAGCGCTTCGCTCAATGCTCATGGGCTAGCGCATGAGGAGGTCCCTGCGGCCTTGGTTCAGGCTTTGCAGAGGGAGGTTCAGGAGCTGCGCCAGCAAGTGCAGGCAGCCCCTGATGTTGTGCCTCCCCCTGCAGCGGCCCCAGTTTTTGCCCCTACTGTGCCGGAACCGAGGATGAGTCTCCGGGAGTGGATGTCCCTCCGTCTGGACACTTTTGACGGAGCGGGCACGCCGGTTCAGTCCGCAGATTGGCTGCGGTACATGGAGCGGCAGTTTTAGGTTATGGAGTTGACCTCGGTCCAGAGAGCTCGCTTTGTGGCCTTCCAACTGAAGGGCCAGGCAGATATCTGGTGGGAGGGGGTTCTTGCTGCTAGGGCCCCCGCTCTTGAACCGGTCACCTGGGAGGACTTTGTGGCTCGCTTCCGAGCCAAGTTCTACACGGAGTCCTTTCTGGAGAGGATGGAGCATACTGTAATGACTCTTTCCAAAGGGAAGAGGTCAGTAGCAGAGTATGAGGCGAAGTTCAACAATGTGGTGCGCTTTGTGCCGGCTGTGGCAGCAGATGATAGGGAGAAGGCGAGGAGGTTCCATAGGGGCCTCAACTAGGAGTTCAGAGTTGTCATGGGGGTGACTGTCCCTCGTGACTTATGCTCCGTGGTGGAGCAGGCGAAGGGCATGGAGCTCAAGTTGGAGCTCTGCAGGGATAAGCAAAACCCTGGTGGTTCAGGGGTTCCAACGGCCCCGGGCGGGGGCCAGAAGAGGACTTTTGGTGGAGGAGGTGGGTCTTCTCCGCGACCCACCTTCAAGAAGTTCAAGGGGGGACAGGGTTCCTCCTCAGGGGCTAAGATGAAGCCGCCCCAGCCATCTTCCTAGCGGGTGGCTATTAGTCCTGCACCAGGGCAGGGCATGATCTGTTTCAAGTGCGGTGGTGGACACCGTACTGCGGAGTGTGGTTGGTCTGGGGTTTGCAACCACTGTGGCAAACCCGGCCATATGGGACGAGTCTGCTAGATGAATCCCGGTAGCATCATCAAGTCAGAGACGGTGCCTCCAGAGGTGGTTTCAGGTACTTTGCTTGTGGATTCAGTTGATGCCTTTGTTCTGTTTGATTCCAGAGCATCCTATTTGTTTGTGTCATCTGAGTTTGCTAGTAGAGCTAAGTTGGGACTTCAGCGGATTTCTAAGTCTGTGATAGTTAGTTCTCCTGGGGGTTTGATTGCTAGTTCTTTGGTTTGCCCGACACTACTACAGAAAACCTTATTACAGACGGTTCTCAAACGTCATTACAGACGGTTTTGTGAACCGTCAGTAAGAATGGGTCAGTGATGACTCGTAATCATCACAGACGGTTTTCCAACCGTCTGTAAAAAAGCTATCACAGACGGTTCTAAATTGGAACCGTCTGTGAAAAAAAGGCATCACAGATGGTTCTAAATTGGAACCGTCTGTAATGTGCACCTCATCACAGACGGTTCCAAATTAAAACCGTCTGTGATGACTTTTTTCACAGACGGTTCCAATTTAGAACCGTCTGTGATGTTGATTTTTCATTTTATTAGTAATTTTGATCATTTTACATGCCCAAGAACACGTAACTTCTGAGCTATATCACTACTGATTTTAACACAATACGGGCACTTCCCAAGCGGTCACCCATCCTAGCACTGCTCTTACCTAAGCACGCTTAACTTCAGAGTTCTTATATGATCTGATACTATAATGTTAGTATGATAGCATCTGAAATATAACGTGTCCCCCTCCTTTTAACCTTACAGAACACTCGAACACCGATTTTAGTATCCTCATACTCCGAATACAGCTTGGAGATCACGGAAACACACACAAAAAAGATCGAAATGGGTACAAAACTTCGGAGGCCGTTTTGAGGGCCTAAACGACGTTTTTTTGGAATTCTGATTTTCTCGCACGCACGTACTCGCCCAAAAGTTCAAGATCCGACCATCTGATTTCCCCGCACTAAACTTTTCGTTATCTTTTCAACGAGCCAAAGAACGCCCCGATCGGAGTTACGAGTCAAAAGTTATAACTATTTTACCAAACGTACTCGGATTTTCTACTTGCAGACCGAATCAGACTTTATGCCTACAGGAGAAATTGAAGAGCTCATCGTCTTTGATTCCGAAAGCACAAGAACACCAAAATAGTAGTTACGAATTAGAAGTTATAGAGTTTTTACCATTTCACCGAAATCGGAGCTAATTATGCACATAACAGACGGTTTTTGCCAAAAGCCGTCTGTGATCGTCTCATCACAGACGGTTTTTGGCTAAGACCGTCTGCGATATGGCTCTTATTACAGACGGTTTTTGCCAAAAACCGTCTGTCATGTGCCCCGCCTTATCACAGACGGTTTTTTGTTAAAACCGTCTGTGATGTGGCTCTCATCACAGACGGTTTTAGCCAAAAACCGTCTATGCTGTTATCATTGACGGTTACACTATAGAACCGTATGTGATGTGGCTCTCATCATAGACGGTTTTAGCCAAAAACCGTCTATGCTGTTATCACTGACGGTTACACTATAGAACCGTTTGTGATGTTCCATATCACTTACGGTTACACTATTGCCATTGATGATGAGGTTTTCTTTGCCAATCTTATGGTGATTCAGTTGGCTCCTTTTGATGTCATTTTGGGCATGGATTGGTTGTATCAGTACCGTGCCAAGATCTGTTGCTTTTGGAAGACAGTTACCTTGCAGGCCCCGTCAGGGGTGGAGTTGACTCTTCAGGGTAGCATACCCTCCAGTTCCATCTTTGCTTTGGCCAGTATGTTTTCTGGTCGCTGTTTGAGGCAGTTGAGTGTTCTTATGGCTATTTCAGAAAAGCCATCTTCTTCAGTAGCAATTGAGGAGATTCCTGTGGTGAATGAATTTGCTGATGTGTTCCCTGATGAGTTGCCTGGTTTTCCTCCAGTGAGGAGTGTGGAGTTTCGTATTGATCTTGTTCCTGGCACCCGACCTATTTCTATCTCTCCATATCGCTTGGCTCGACCTTTTCAAGACGAGTTGAAAAAGCAATTGGAGGATTTGTTGGCCAAGAGCGGACTTAATCACTCTCATCATCACTACATACTCACCAATATACCATAAGCATGAATAAACTTTGCAACCATTCGTAATTCAGCTAATGCATAACCATCTAACAATTCATGTTCACTTATCTCATTCTAAGAATCAAACATGGCAAGCAAACATATCAACAGTTAACTCGCTTCATAACGAAAACATAACGCCATTGAAGTCACAAACATTACAATACACTTGCCTTCAACCGTGAGCGACGGAGTAGCGAGAGGTGGAGGGCACTCCCGGGGTCATACCACCTGCATATAGCTACAATAGAATCAAAACTTCCCCACAAAACTGTACGAGAACGATCATCTACAACGACTTCGCAACCCACTCCTAAAACCCAAAAACAGAGAATTTGTCCCGTCGGGACAGTGGGCTTCCAACTAGCATAACTTGAGTTCTAAAACTCCAAATCAAGCAAATGAGTACATTTTTTCGAATCTTAGGAAATTGTCTAGCTTTTTCTAATTGTTCGCGAAGATTGAATCGGCTTCTAAAATTGTCTAATCTACAGTTGAACACGATCTGTTCCAATCAAGTCACAGATTTGATAGTGTTCGGTAAAACAGCAATAACTTTTACACGGATAGACATAATTTAGCGTTCTTGGTGTCCAATTAAAGGTAATTGAATTACATACAACTTTCTCAACAGCCGGTCGACCAGAAAACGTCTCTAAAATTCACAAAACTCAAGCCCTAAGTCGGGGTTCAAATTTGCCCAAGGACAGAACGTGGGACAAAATTGTGTTCTCCCTAAATACATCTAACCACGGCACCTGAACATGGGTTTTGGGCATGGATTCCCCCATATAACCAGCACTAAAACTCTACGAAAGAATCCTTAATTGCTTACCTCCCTTGAAGAACCACACAAATGACGAACGTCTCCTCCTTCCCGGCCACGATCTCCCTCCAATCGCCGGAATCGTCGGACGCGTCGGAATCGTCGGAATCGCTGGATCGCCTTGGTTGGTTGGCACCCAAATGGAGAGATCGAGGGAAGGGGAGGGCTGCGTGGGGAGGAGAGGGAGGTGTTGGTGGCGCATTGGGGAAGGGAGAGGAGGAGGTGGCGGCTAGGGGGGGAAGGGGAGGGGCGCATGGAGGGGAGAGGGGGATGGGCGCATGGAGGGGAGAGGGGGTGGGACGCTTGGGGGATAGGGTTAGGGCGCATGGGGGCTGAAATTTCTGCCCCCCAACTCCCCCACATGGGCCAAGGGCCTCCACCAAAAGCCCAATTACTTCCCCTAAGGCCCACACTAGCTTCCACAAGGTCCAAACTCCCCCGGAGAGGCCCAAACACCCTAAAGAGCCCAAAAACTTGGTATAAACTCGTACCATAATGCCAAAATCTATAATGTCACATTTTGTAATGTCACATTAGTGGCTAGGTCTCTCCCATTCCAAACATGTGGTTGTATGTTAGACCCACTTCAAATTCTTGCAAGGTTAAGTCCTTAAAGTGACTAGGACAAGACTTACATCAATACTCTCATAGAAAACCACCTCACCATCACCCATATATATATCATGTTTCATGTCATCCCCACTGCCAATCCTGCCCACCATAATTCTTGCCACTTGCCCCAGTCCAAATCATTTTATCACCCCAATTGATTATTGCGCAGCACAATGCCAACAACAACTCAACATCCTTGAAGAAGCACGAAGCCCTCTACATATCAACATCATCGTGTCGGCAACATGTCACACCATTTCAAAATACATTGCATATTCCATTAATCAATATTGACCTTTGTATTTTCAAAATGATGTCTCTAACCCGTTGCAAGTCTAAGAGCACTAATAAGTTCTATCTAACCCATGTTAGCAATTTATTAGCTACCAACTATTAATCAACAATCCTAGGGTGACAAATGAATCGTGGCATACAAATAGTGACAAGGTGGCAATAACAAATAGGTTGATTATCTAGTCCCAAATTAATTGAAATCAGTTTAACTTAAACTAGCATGCAATAATTTGAAACAACATAATTTCGGAACATGGGATCAATATGGTCAAAGCACAACTTGCCTGGCCCTTGCTACTTTTCTTTACTTTTCTTTACTCTTTATCTTTAATTCTTGATCCTCGATCTTCAATCCTTACTTCCTTGATCTTCAGCTCTTTAGAACGACTTCCGGACACTACTGTAATACAGGGCATCACTACCGGTTCCAAACCGACTTTAGAACCGGTTGTAAGCATCCGGGAGTGATGCCCAAGCGGTATCACTACCGGTTGATCTAACCGGTAGTGATGGTGGGTTGTATTACAAAATATGTCGAGGATGCATGTATGGGAGAAGCGGGATTCAAACCCGCAACCTCGCTCATGACTCCAGCCTCACCTTTCTAGCCAACCCACCCACCATCGCGTACTGCTTTACATAGAGTATGCATTCCTTTTGAACTTTCCTGAAACGAAGTATTACTACAGGTTCGTAACACTGCTGGTTCGTGTTACGAACTGGTAGTAATGCTTTGTGCCTTTAGTACCGGTTCGTGTCATGAACCGGTACTAATGTGAGGGCATTAGTACCGATTCGTGTTACGAACCGGTACTGAAAGCCCATTACGACCCTATAGCGAATGAACCGATACTGATGTTACTATCAGTACCGGTTCAAATCTAACCGGCAGTGATGTGCCGGTAGTAAAGACTAGTTTTCTTGTAGTGGGATGACACGTCTCACGATAAAGAAACACAAATACAACAAAACTCGAAAGGCAAATCAAGTAACTCCAAATTGAGAATGGATGATATTGGATCACAAGGACTTAGGTGAATTTAGGAATTTGAATGGATTGGATCGAAGATTAGACAAAAGAGAATGGGCTTTCGGAAAATACACCGAAAAGGGAAAGACTAATAACTGAGAAAGAAGGAATAATATTCCAAGAATATTTATTCTGAAGTTATTATCCTCATTGGACAGACAATGACATATAGGCTCTCGATGTACAGACCGGGTCTAGAAAGATATGCTAGTTCACAATGAACTAAGCTGATGCTAAAAGTTGACTTTTGTTGACTAAACAGGTACACAATCAATCAAAAGAGAGATATACTGATAGATTAGATATGGGCAAAAGGATATGACACATGGCCAATGGTCTAGCGACCAAGTCCATGAATAAATTCTAGGTTAATGGCAGAGTAGATTTTCAGGGATAAGACATGGACAGAAGGGATCGACATCCTCTGTTATTCGATTTGGAATCCAGTCATACATCGATGAAGAGGCTTGGCGATGACAAGGCGGTGACGACATGATCACTAGGTAGCGATGCTGATGTGGAACAAGGTAGAGCACAAATAGTTTACTACGGTTGACACAACAAGAGAAACGACAATACCGGCAACACGACTCACGATAAACTTAGTCCATTGAACCGGTCTTAAGTTAGGTTTTGGTTCGGCTTTGCAGATGGTAGAAAGATAAGGCTAGACTCACATGGGATGTGGTTAGATCACACCACGGTGATAGAAAAGATAATGATATCGTGCTAAGGCTTTTGCTAGAATGCACACATGCGATGATAGAGAAGCGATGAGAGCAAAGCGTTAACGGGGGAACGTTAACGGCGGAACGTTAATGGTGAAGGTGAAGTGTTAACAGGACACTCATGAAATAACAAGGTGGCGACCATCGGTACAATGATAGGGCAGCGAGGTCAAGATATGGCTCAAGTTTGATCCGTGAGCTGCGGGGTTCACATGTCGTGACGCTTCGTAATGACCGATTGGACCAAAGGTTAAGTTAAGGTTTGAGCAAAACGATTCAAGATTGGATACACTTGGCATAGGGATAGGAGGGGTAGGGTTGCCTCTGCGATAAAACATTACCAAGGATGGCAAACCGAAACACGAATCGATACAGAAGTGACCTGTAACACCCCGGCATTTAATATGCCTGAATGCTACCAAACATAAGCTAAACAACATCTAAATACCACATTTACATAAAATTCCAGCAAGGGCGCATAGGCTAAAAACCGAGATTTCGGCAGCACCTCCTTTGTTTTATCATGAATTTAAGGAGCAACAACAATATAGCATTATATGGCAATAAGAGAAACATCTAAAACAGCAATAAATAGAGTCTTAACGACAATAAAAGACTAACATTAAGCACTTAAAGATCCAAGTGTCAAACAAACAATAAAACTCTCATTAACCAAGCTAAGCCTTAATTTAATGACCATCACACGCAATTTATTATCAAACTAAAAGAATTGACTTGGGGAAACATTAAGGTGAAGCAACGTGTGGGCGTGTGACTATTCCCCTTTCCCGCATGCCGTTCTCATGGTACCTAAAACAATAAGAAAACACAAGCGTGAGTTCGAAACTCAGCAAGCATATTGCAATGGACAACAAGAACAACAATATGGCAATAGCATCTCCCTTCATGTAAATCATCTTATTCATAAACACTTAACATTGTCATCATCAATATGTATGCGATGTAATGCAATTCTCATGTCTCCTTGGAAACTCATACCGGTATGGTTGAGTACACACCCGTCGGTGTGCACCCTCTCCCCCCTTCCATCCCGAAGATGGAGGGTGCCTACTCCTCGCTTCCACAACCCACGGTAGATGGAATCACGATGTAGGACTTACTCTATTGGCTCTCCGGATTAGTCATAACTTTCTCACCGACCTTCCCGGATTAGTTAATGACTTTCTCACCGCCCGGGCCATGTAACATGTCATGTATGCAAGCATGCCAACATCATATAAAGCTCATGTATTAACACATGGCATCATAACATCTTAAACATGCTCATCATAACATAGCAATCATTAAAACATGGCAAGTGGACATATATCATGTAGACAATTCCATCTAATCTCAACATGCAACCTACAACTCGCTATCCATCACAACACACTTGCCTCAAACTCGTGCAACGGATTGGCGGGAAGAAGAGGGCACTCCCGGGGTCACACCACCTGCACATAGGCATCACACACTCACAATCATAACCTCAAAACAGTACGCAAACCCCCATCTAACCCGACATTGCCAACTACTCGCAAAACCTAAAAACAGAGGTTCTGTCCCGTCGGGACAGCAGCCTTGCAAAAGGCATAACTTGGGCTCTGGGACTCCGAATCAATTAAACGAGTACATCCTCGCGTAGCTTAGGAAATTTCCCAACTTTCTCTAGGTATAAGGAAAGACTGATTCGGCCTCTAAAGTTGTTTAATCTACAGATTACCGAGATCTGTTCCAATCGCGTCACAGATTTTAATACGCTCGGTAAAACAGTCATAACTTTCAAACGGCTGGGCGGAATTTAACGTTCTTTATATGCACGGAAAGATAATGAAATTATCTACAACTTCTTAAAAGTCCGTACAGTCAGATTCGAAATCTAAATTGGCGATAACAGTAACCCTAGGTCGACTGCTCATGCTGTCCCAAAACAGAAACGTGGCAACGTCTAGATCTAACCCAAATTACTCCAATCCAGCACCACCAATTGATCTAAAAACTTGAAAATCACCTTAAGAACTGTACCAAGATCAATCCCAGGGAACCCCATGATCATACCTTTGCCCGACGAACGAAAACCCCAATCAATCTCCTCGCTCCTCGCTCCTCGCCCCACGCCCCACGCCCCACGCTCCTCGCTCCTCGCTCCACGGGATGATTCCACGAGGTGCAGGGGTGGGGTGGCCACCCTAGGGCAGCAAGGGGTGGAGTGGTGGTGTGGAGGGTGTGGGGCGCAAAAGGGGGGGTGGGGGCGCACTTAAGGGCTGGGAAAGCCCTCCCACCAGCCCCCAACACGGAAACCGTGTCCTAGAAGGAGCCCTAATCCATCCCACCAAAGCCCACAATCCCTCTTTAAGGCCCAAAAACCCCCCGGAAAGGCCCAAAACCCCGGAAACGGCCCGAAAACGTTATTAACCTCCAATTCCTATGGTTTTAACCTTATTTCCACATCTCATACTGTAATTAACCTTATCATGCCCGCTAAATAAGGTTACGACACTCCGTGGTGTTACATGACCAGATTGAAAGACAACGGTTATAGACCGGAAAAAAGGCTTTGACGGCAAGTGGGGACCAAATGAACTCTAAGGATGGGCAAAACAGGGGACTATGAACCTACTGGACAAGACAACACGGCCACGGCGGACTAGGATGGTTGGCGGTAAAAGACGGCGGCTACGAATATTAAAAATTTCGGTAGATGCAACAACAAAGAGGAAGTGAGCACCACGTAGAACGCGGTGACACTACTAGAGAGAAGCACATTAGTGACGGTTCTAAACTCACATCAGTGGCGGTTTTTGAACCGCCACAGATTAAGCGCCACTGATAATCGGCGATTATCAGTGGCGGTTCTAAAACCGCCACAGATATGATCATCAGTGACGGTTTGTGAGAAAAACCGCCACTGATAATTCTATTATCAGTGGCGGTTTGTGGGTAAAACCGCCACTGGTATTGCCTTATCAGTGGCGGTTTGTGGGTAAAACCGCCACTGGTATTGCCTTATCTGTGGCGGTTTGTAGGTAAAACCGCCACTGGTATTGCCTTATCTGTGGCGGTTTTAAAAGTAAACAAACCTTGGTATTATTATCAGTGGCGGTTTGTGGATAAAACCGCCACTGATAATCCCCGTCCACAGTATAAAAAAGACGTAATTCTGGCTAGCCTCAGGAATTGCTAGCCATGCCCTCTGAAACAAGATACAGAAAGAAGCTATCATCTGTCCATCCATTTCTCCATTACACAGGAATTACAAAAGAACCACAATAAGCTACAAAAGAACCACAAGAAGCTATCGTATGTCCATCCATTTCTCCATTACATAGGAATTGTATATACATGCCGAAGGACAAAGCTTGTATAAAGCATATAGCACCAAGCATCAAAGGAAGCCCAACTAATTCTGCTAATACCATTATGCAAGAGTTAAATTTGAAACATGATTCAATATTGAAGTTCCATCTTACAAGTAAGAAAGCAAAACAAAATCTCAAAGAAACAATATTGAAGTAGATTTACGTCACTCAGATTCCAATCCCAGGATCCAATTCACGAAATGTTACTTCCTCTGCATTTAAAAACTCTAAGGAATTTTTCCATGTACACAAAAAGAAATCAAAATTATATACCCTATTACATAGGCTAACTCAATGGGTAAACATCAAAATGAGAAAAACAACTGAATACTTACTTTGGCAAATCCGGTTTCCCGAGGATGCAACAACTGTAGAATATTTTTACCATCTTGGCGGGAAATGAAGGCCTAAAAGCGACAAAGTTAAATAAAATGAACTCAAATATCATGCAAATAACAAATATTTGTATTTTTGTCTTTCGATCTAGCTACTAGGATACAACAAGCTGATCAAGGTCTCAGCAAATAATGCATGGCTGCAGCATCTATATTAACTGTTGGAGAGAGCATCTATATACACAATTTATTCATGAAAATGTTGCTCTTTTCATTTCTAGTAAAATTAATTTATCCAAACATACGAAATACTACAAGTCTAACCAGGTGGACTTGGGAGCATTAAGTATGGGATGTAATCACAAATAGCATATCAAGTTTGAAAGAATCATCAGCAATATTTTAAATAGCAGTAAGCAATTGACAAGCAGGTTCCCCACCTTGTAGCGTTATTGTTGTATGTGGCCTTTTAAGTGGTTCAAGGATATAAAAGTATAAATATTCATATGGTGCAACAAGAATGATAAAGAAAAGGGCAGAAACGGTGAAGTATAGTGGAGACTTACAGAAAATTGATTTGGCAGTACAGGGTTATCTAAACAAACTCCCGGGAATAATTGCCAGCGTTGGAAGCCACCTTTGTAGCTTCTTCCGATACTTCCTGCACTACAGTTTATATAAATTTATTCTACATTTCATAGTAAACCACAAGATGATACATTTCTGTATTAACTCAACTGCATGCTCATATAACGCTTGGAAATAATCGCTTGTATACGTACCTTTATAGGGCTCCCATCCCATCCAGTGGACAATTTCCTGAATGTGGTCTATATATTCTTTCTTTTCAGCTTCTGGATTTGTGTCATCAAACCTGTAGTTTAGATAGATATATATATATATATATATATATATCAGTCTATATTGTCATGAGCGACAATGCAAAAACCCTGAAGCATCAACAAATTCAAGTTCTATAGCCACGTATAGACCAAGCAAAAGTGCAAAACTAATCGGAAGTCTCAATTAAAAAGGGAAATGCAGAATAAATAGATGTATAGCCTAAGACAAGGTACGTAAATTCAAACACCCTTGTGCCTACAATATATCATCTATACAGAAATGAGTAGATAAAACAAATTAGATGAAAGGGAAGCTTCTATTCATATCTGATACAAAAATACCCTTAAAGTAGCGTTGACATGACAAAAATGCTTATAAGAATGGTAAGTTGGCAGGAGTAAACTGTTCGAAACAAAAATACCCTTAAATGAATATTCCCATGATGCACAACAGTATAAAACCTCTTACAAAAGGTGCACATGAGTAGATCATATACAAATTATTCCAAAATAAAGGCTACATGAATATCCCGATCAAATGCTAAAGCACAGAGAAACAACAATTTCTAAAAATAAAACTAAGCTATAACATTGTCTAAGCAAGAGGGGGTGCAGACGTGCGATGTGATATATTTTCATACTTCAGTTGCTAGAAATCTAAAATGCGCCCTAATGTTTTCTAAGACAAATAGGAGTGCATTATTTTTTGATATTTGAAATACTTGACTGCACCATAGGTCATATTCTCTACAAAACTATCAGCGGTTAACTAGTTCCTGTCCTCAGGAAGGAAATGGTATGTGAACTCTAACCATCCAAAAGAGTATACCAGCAGCATAGGTCATATTCTAATTTCTTGATGGTTGTCTAAAATGGAATAATGGACGATGGATTGGGATTTTTGCTTGAAGATTTTGAATGGTTGATATTTTTATTTGCTATGTTTTCTATGTTTTTGTGCTAAGATACAAAGAGTTGGAGAGGTAATTAATATGTTTTCTATGTTTTTGTGCCATTTCCTTCCTCTCACTCACTCTCTCTCTCTCTCTCTCTCTCTCCATCCTTTTCAATCCTCATCTCAAACACCCTTTGCAAATCAAGAACCCCCAGATCCAAAATCCCATGGAAATCATCTCGACCGAGAACCCAAAGTCCCTCTGGAAATCAAGTACAATTACCTTGAAGCCCTCGCTCCTACACCATACATGTTGTACATGCAGTTTCATATAGAGAGAGAGAGGGTGAGTGAGAGGAGCAGGGACTCACCTTCACATCCTCTCCAAGGGCAACTCCAATGGCTGACTCCCTCCTCTCCCAATCTTTGCACCTCGACTTCGCACAAGCAAAGAATCGCCTCCTCTCCTTCCCCAAAACAGTATGAGAAAAGGGGGTTAGATGTAGATCACCAGCGGAGGAGGAGGAATCTTTACCGGTGGCGCCACTGCGGAGAGGGAGGAGGAAGCGCTTAGTAGTGGAGGGAGGGAGGCACACGATGGCGCCGATGCGAGGAGTTCGTGATGCGATGATGCAGGTGAAGGAGGAGTTCACGATGAGACAAGAGAATAATTATATCACAAAAACCAATCAGCATTACAACATTCCAGTGTAATAGATCGATAATTATATCACAAGCAAAACTATTATATCACACACATTGTAATAGATCGATAATAAATAAGATTAGTCATATTGACCAGTAGAGTATCTTCTCGTTTCTAAAGTTTGTCATGCTCTCGTTTACAATTTACAAGTCCACATCCAAGACCTAGTATCTTCTCACACAATCTTAAGCCCTACGAGCACAGTAGGGTTCTTTGGAGGCGAATGACGTTTAACAACAAGATGGAGCAATTGATCATTGTTGTCTTCATCATAAAACTTCGCCCTTTTTGTTGATGACTTCCTTCATGATGAAGTAAGCGAGCTGTCCCTCTGAATGGCTTGGATGTCAAGAGGATGTAGTCCTGTCGTAGGCAATTTGAGGCGCTACAAGTACGAAAAATAAATCTAAGAGTATATATAGAAATTGAGTGGTGCGAATAAATGTGTAATGTTAGCATGACAAACCTCTACGTCATTGTCTATTATTGTAGAAGATAAGATTTCGCGCATGTATTGGCAATACCGAAGTACCCACATAAATTTGTGCCTTGCATTGCTTGTGACACTACAAAAATTGAATAAACTAAAATGTCATGGAAGGAGTTATTTACTATGAAATGCGATATAAGAATATTTCTTGCGTGCGTCTGGAAATTTAGTTCGGATCGAAAGGATTTACGGAATGGGCGGTATCTCAAGCTCTTTGTACAATATCTTTTGAACGCCGCATTCATTACACTTAGCGGCTCTTCGTAGTCTTTTTATCTTTGTCCATCGAATCCATGACCAAGAACTTGCTCTTTTCTCGAGTCAAGATTACAAGAATCGATGGAACCTACATATACATGTATGATGCTATAGTCATTAGCCCTAGGATAAGAGAAATGAGCGAATTCAACAAGTGATTTAACTAGCCAAAGGAGAAACTTACTTAAAATTGTATGGAACAAGTATGAATTCCTTGTCTTGTAGTTTTAGCAACGCCCTGTATATGTATTCCTCAACCTCATTTGGTGCTCTTAAGATTTCGATCTGGCACACCGTTCCTGGGTCGAGGAATCCCACTGGGCCCTTGGTTCTTCTCAATTCAATAGTCTCGTATCTAGATAAGGAAAAAGTTAGACAAGACATTTATCGGTATTACGTGAATGTAAACCATGATTTATATAGTAGACACTTACAGTGTCCAGCATCGCAAAAAAGACACGTCGAGGGCGTCGTGATAGAACAAGTTGTGCAAGTTATCGAATTCTATCATGAAGTAGCCAGCCCCCTCATGGTGAAAATGTTCCTCTCCGTAAATGGCAGTGATCACCTTCGGGAGTATATGTTGATTGGATCGCATCATGTACCAGTCATGTAATCGCTGCATCATGAGTGTTAGGCTCTTCAACTTCGATTCGGTGACTAATGGCTTTCCAAGCTCGTATTTCAGCCTTTCGTGATTATCTTGTACTTGAGATTTCGCTTTGCCCTTTCCTTTTCCTTTGATGACATCATACTCTGTTCTGGCTTCGCCTGATCTAACTGATATGGCTTGTCTAACGGGCCATTTCTTCGGATCAGGTGTTGTACCTTCGTCTTTTGAAGTGGTCACACTAAGCTTTTGATGTTGAGGCTCACGGTGACGAATGGGCTCCTAGAGCGAGCTCCTTTATAGTGGCGCGATAGCCATTTGGCGCCAGGTGTTGGTGATGAATGAGCGAGTTGTAATGCACGAGAGAGGTGGCGGTTGTACTGCCAGAGAGGTGGCGGTTCATGATCCAAGACGATGTCACGCTTACGCCCTTTGGATGAAAGTGTGAACAGCACTTCCTAGAGTTGTGACCTCATCATTGCAAGGCATTTCGATCCAACCTCGACAAGCTGTGGAAGCACCGTGTCCACCTGGACCTTTGCATAACACGGAGCTATCGGAGAGTTGTGCAAAACATCCCCTTGTTGGTATGGATAAGCTATCCTGTAGCGACTGTAAAAATATGTTCATGACAGCACATTGAGTGGCGGGTGTGGGGTCTTGTATGTCGCCCACAGGATAATGCGTGTTATCCGATTGTACCAATGGTGTGGACGCCAAGCGCTACGGCGATTCGTAGAAATTTGGCGAAACGAGTGTAGTGTCCTTGCGGCGGCTCATGGCTTCTTGTACTTTTGTTGAACTTGTTGTTCTATGGTGCTTTGTAATTCTTGAAGCATCTTTTGCTTCATCTCCTCCATATCCTGTTCCGCACGCTCTTCTTTCGCTCTCTTGCGACTCACTGCAGTCTCCGTGCTCGGGAAACCAATCTTCCAGTGGAACCTTGACCCCTACGCCTCGTGTCCGACCAGGATGCTCTTTATTTCCCAAAGGCTTTGTTAGTTCGACCTTCTCCCTATCTGCGTGAAAATTTCCTTGGGTGGACTCGGCGTGCAGCTCCTGAATTCGTTGGGAGATTGCTTCATCATCGTTGCTTTTGAATTATAAGCCCCCACTAGGCATGACAGATGCCCTTGCTAGCACATAATGCTTAACTCGGTCCGGTAGTTCGGCCAAGGGACTTGTGCCAGTCGATCGGATTGCATCCAATTCTTGCCTCTCCCAGTGAGGAATCTTACCCGCGTACCCACTCGTGCCTAGTCTGTGGGGGTGAGTGTTCATCCTTGCGATCTGGCGGTGGTCCTCACTGGATTTTATTGCTGCTTCGTCTTGCTTCATCACAATAAATTCATCCCAATATGGCTCTACTTTAGGATAATCTCTGATGGCTGACCGATTTTTCATCACATATTGCGTATTCAGCTTGGACTTGAAGTTCCTCCATGCGACATCCATTGACATCAATGCATTGCGACGCACGAGCTCTTCAGCTCCTTCAGGGAATTCGAAAGTTTCTTTCAGCTCTGTCCATAGATCCATTTTGATGGCGTCGGGCACTTTGTGCCAATCCAAATAGGTGATTGGCACTTTATCCCTTGCGATGTACCCGCATGTTGACCTATATTTTCTTCTTTGTTTTTGCCGGTTTAACCGGGACTCCAGCATCTGAGACCTCTGAGATGGTATGCCGGCCTTCAGGCTTCTTAGTTTTCCCTCGGCCTCGACGTCTTGCAACGGGAGCATCAGCATCTCCGGCAGCAATGGAGGCCTCGGCACCTTCGGTGGTTGGATGGTCCAACAGGTATCTGCTCGGGCTTGAGTTCGGGGACGGGTTGGAAGCATCCTCCAACCCAGGCTGGGCCTCAGGCTCCATAAGAACCTCGGAGATGGTATGCCGGCCTATTTGCAGCAATTTAATTATTGGTTGATGGTACATTGGTACTAAAGAAAATTCCTAAAAGTTTTACCAGCCGACTATTGTTAAGAGAAGGCAATAAAGAAAATTCCTAAAAGTTTTACCAGCCGACTAATACATTAATTCACTGTAGACAATGTGAATACACACCTGCAGTAGCCACACCTTGCCAATCTACTCAAACAACCATGACATATATAATATATAGGCGACTAATGCGCAACACTAGCACACGTTAGCGTGAGCAGCGTCCCTTCCTTTTCGGCTTTGCTAGTGATCGTGCCATAGTTATCACGGTGCTCCGGCGAGACGAGTCGCCTTGGGGCGCCTGGATGCCTAGGCGACAGTTAGGCAACCAAACAAAATGAGCAACATCACACAATTATTCACCTCGAGCAGCAGCATATGAGCATTGGTTGGATCTGACTGTCCATATCGGCTAGAAGCAAGATTGGACGGCTGCGCTTTTCCGGATGACGCGGTGAGACAATTTTGCAGGAATCCCGGCGGGATTCTTGTATATAGATATAAAGAGAGTAAAGAATACAAAAAGGGTGAAAAGACTCTTGTATATAGATATAAAGAGAGTAAAGAATACACAAAGGGTGAAAAGACGGTTACTTTGAACTAATGCTTTTAATTCCAAATGATTTGACACAACTTGAATGTACCCCCATATTTGCGCTGATTTATGGTCATGTTGAGGACTAATCTCAAGACATTACTCCTAGCTTTTAATACACACTTGAAGCTTTCTTGGGAATTTAAATATTTTTTAGGTAACTAGAGATGCAGAATACACATATAAGGTGGTAGGAAGAAGTGCGGGAACAGGCTCGTAGTTTCAGAGTCATAACTAAAATGTTCATTTCATAGATTTGCTTGAGTTGCTGACTTGTACTCTGTTATGATTGGACCGTATGATAGCTGAACCTTCTAATGGTACTTAGTGTCTAGATAGTGTAGGTTTAGATTTTCTTTGTAGTCACAATATGTTTTGTGTTATGTAGCACTCTGCCATTTTCTATATGTTTATTTTGGGTTGGTTACGCTGCTAACTGCTAAGTACTGTTTTCTGATGTGGTGTTTGCACTTTGCAGGCTGGAACCTGGGAGGAAAAGAACCTCAATTCATGGGCTAATGGCAGGATAAAGGTGCAGTGTTTAGTAGCGAACTGTTGGCAAATACTTGCATCAAATAGTACATGATGTTTACGTTCTCCTAAACCACAGTCGCTGGCTAACCTGTAGAACAGGATTTGCTGGGTTCTTTAGGTTCATTAGAGTTCCCCACAGGGAAGGCATCCATTGATGAAGTGTCGAAATGCTCAGGGGATGTAAGTATAATTTTGAACAAAACCATTTAATTCCATAAATTCGTAATTACTTTGTGATGACTAGATAGCCCTTTTCCCCCCTAATTAACTCTGTATTGTGTTAGTTTAATATCTGAATATACCCTTGGTCTTTTGGCAGGCATTTCTAGTCACAGTCCGTAATAAGAAGAGAGTAGGATATAATTATGAACTGACCTTGAGATTTAAAGGTAAACACAATATCATGTCAAGATTGGCACCATTCATTTAGTTTCACTCCATTTATTCCTTATTACTACAGTGTCACTCACGGTAATCCCTATTAGGCGAATGGTTAATTAAAGAAGAAAAGACGAAGGTGGAGGGCCATCTAGACACTCCTGAGTTTTCGTTTTGTCGGTAGTTGCTAGCAACAATTTTGTCGGTGTCTACAGACCATAGATTTGCCCTTATATTGGTTTTTTAGTAGGTCCTCTAGTGCAGTAATCCATGAAACTGGAGCAGGGTAATAACAAACCTGATCGAATTTGGGCCGGAGCAGGGAAGGGCGGGGGTGGCCGACAGGTGGGGACGACGCCGGCGGGACGGCGCGACGAGGTCGCCGGCGGGACGGGCCGGACGAGGTCGCCGGGCGCGGACGAGGTCGCCGGGCGGGGACGGGCCGGACGAGGTCGCCAGGCGGGGACGGGCCGGACGAGGTCGCCGGGCGCGGGAGGGAGGTGGCGGGGTCGCCGGGCACGGGAGGGAGGCGGGTTAGGGTTCAAGAGAGCCGTGCATGGTGAGGACTGACCACTGTGGCGTGGGTTATATTGGGGGACATATCAGTGGCGGTTGTAATTAAAAGCCGCCACAGATAAGCCTTATCAGTGGCGGTTGTAATTAAAAGCCACCATAGATAAGCCTTATCAGTGGCGGTTGTAATTAAAAAACCGCCACTGATAAACCTTATCTGTAGCGGTTATAATTAACAACCGTCACTAATACTATTTTTCAGATTTTCTTCTATTATAAATATATGAATTAATGTATTAGTGAACCTACCATATATATTAACTACTAATTATTCATAATTAATTTATCTATGATATATAAATTTATATTCTTATGAAATTTGAATCCCTGATTAATATAAATTAATATAAAGCATATGTTTCAGATTTCCTTCTATTATAAAGATATGAATTAATGTATTAGTGAACCTATCATATATATTAACTACTAATTATTCATAATTAATTTATCTATGATATATAAATTTATATTCTTATGAAATTTGAATCCCTGATTAATATAAATTAATATAAAGCATATTTTTCAGATTTCCTTCTATTATAAAGATATGAATTAATGTATTAGTGAACCTATCATATATATACACTACTAATTATTCATAATTAATTTATCTATGATATATAAATTTATATTCTTATGAAATTTGAATCCATGATTAATATAAATTAATATAAAGCATATTTTTCCATTACTCCACATAAATGCATTTATAACACTATATATTAACGTACCTATCATATATATTAATATAAAGCCATGAATTAATATAAAGCATATTTTTTAACAAAAAAATGCCATTACTCCACATAAATGCATATTTCTGACATTACATTTCCATTACCCCACATAAATACACACATTTTGCCATTACTTCTAGCTAATTATTTTCTTTCACAATTTGGCCTTCTTCATGATCATCACGATGATAGGTGGCTTCCTGAGTGGTTGCTTCCTCGAGCCTGATGCTGCCATCTACGAAAGGAGGCAACTCATCAAACTGGTTGTACTCTTCCTCATCCACGACATTCTCAACTCCGACGATCCTTTGTTGTCCTTGAAGAACTACATGACGCTTCTTATCTGTAGGTCGATTACATAGAAGACTGTGCAACTTGCTTCGCAAGTATGAATGGATTCGCCTCTATATCCGACTTGCTCGATGTCCACGATGGTGAAGCCATATTTGTCCACCTTGACACCCTTTGGGAGTTGGACCCAACGACACCGAAACACCGGATCTTGAAAATGCAGTGAGTCGAGCTCCCAAATCTCCTCTATAAACCCATAGAAGTGCTCTTCTTCTTGCTGTATTGTCGTAGGCATCTATACGGACACCACTGTTTTGGTAAGTACTTTTGCTATCCTGAGCTCTCGTGTAAAATGTATATCCATTTATGTCGTATCCTTGCCATGTCACAATTGTACCTGATGGCCCTTTTGCCAACCACCTCAACGTAACACTCGTTTCTTCACCAGATATGTGCTCCTTGAACCAATGATTGAACACACGATTGTGCTCTTTTGTTATCCAAACCTCTGATCGTCCACAATTTTCCCTCTGTAGCTTTTCCTTGTGCATGTCCATAAACGGCTATACCTCGATCGATCTTTGCAAGACTGTGAAGTGAGCTTGTTCGAACAAAAAATGATCGTAAGAATTTGTGGATTTCTTTCCGATTACTCCTTTGCCAGCTAGCCTCCCCTCATGGCGTGATACAGGCACTCCTACCGGTTCAACCTCGTCCATGTAATCGACGCAGAACTCAATAACCTCCTCAGTTGCATAACCTTCTACAATGGAACCTTCCGGTCGCGATCGATTACGTACATATTTCTTCGTAACACCCATGTACCTTTCGAGCGGGTACATCTCGATGCAGGAATATCGCCCACAAATATTTATCTCATTCACAAGGTGAACAATGAGATGAACCATGATATCGAAAAATGATGGAGGAAAATACATCTCTAGGCGACCGCAGTGTTGACCACATCGACTGCGGTTCATAAAGTCCAACGGGATCGATGACCTTCGTGAAATCGTGTTAAAGAAGAAACACAACCTCATGATTGCCTCTCGAACCTTGTCGGAAAAATACCTCTAATTGCAATAGGGAGCATTTGTGTCATCATCACATGACAATCATGAGACTTCATACCGATTAACTTCAAATCTTTCATCGATACCGGTTTCTTGATGTTTGCGAGTAACCTGACGGAACTTTCACACTACGCAAGCACTTGCAGAGGTCTGCATTTTCTCTTTCTTGGGCCAGTATAGCAAGTCGGGAAGGTAAAGTCGACCTTTCCGGTGTCTTGAGGATGTAGCTCGGCTCTGATCTTCATATCGTGCGAGGTCCCTTCGTGCCTTGATCCATCCTTTGTTTTGCTAGGAATATTCAGTAAAAGACCAAGCACGCTGTCACATACATTCTTTTCTACATGCATGGCGTCGATGCAATGTCGAACTTCTAAGTCCTTCCAATAGGGCAAATCCCAAAATAAAGATCTCTTCTTCCACGTGGTTTTCGATCACGGGACCTCGATCTATCCCCTTTCCAAGTACAACATTAATATCCTTAACCATATCATATACCTCTTCCCAAGAAGAGGCCTTGGAGCTGAACCGTCCTCCTTTGTACCGATCAAATTGTTTTTCATATTACGGTGCGGATGATTCTTCGAAGGCAACCGACGGTGGCGCATGTAGATCTGTTTTCCTCGAGTTGTTAAGCCACACGCTACTAGTTTCATCCAGGCATTGGGGGCAAGCTTTAGCTCCTTTTATAGTACGGTAGGACAGGTTACCTAGGGTGGTAAATCATTGATGGTGCGAGAACAACATTGCGCGTAGAGTGAAGTACTCCCGCTTGTACTCATCCCATACATGTACACCTTCATTCCACAGTAGCACAAGATCTTCCACCAATGGTTGTAGGTATACATCAATATCGTTTCCAGGTTGTCTCGGCCCTTGGATAAGCAGCGACATCATAATGTATTTTCGCTTCATACACAGCCAAGGAGGAAGGTTGTAGATACAGAGAGTCACGGGCCAAGTGCTATGAATACTGCTCATGTTACCGAAAGGATTCATTCCATCCGTACTCAACCCAAACCTTATATTCCTTGGCTCATTTCCAAAGTTCTCCTAAAGAGCCTATCGATGGTTCTCCACTGGCGAGAATCGTGAGGTGCCTCGACTTTCCATCCCTCTTTCGCTCTTACGAGTGCCATCGCATCGACTTGGCATGCTTTTTATTTGCAAATAAACGCTTTAGGCAGGTATTACTGGCAAATACCACACCACTTTAGCGGGAGCTCCATTCTTCACTTCTATGCCTTTGTTTTCCTCGCCCTTACGCTTGTATCGCGATGCTTTGCACACCGGACATACATGCGTGTCTGCATAGTCTTTGCGATAGAGTATACAGTCGTTTGGACACGCGTGTATTCTTTCTACCTCCAATCCCAAGGGACATACAACCTTCTTGGCAAAATACGTGGTCTTAGGCAACAGGTTGCCCTCTGGAAGCATGTCCGCTAAGAGACGTAGCAACTCCGTGAAACTCTTGTCGGACCAACCATTGCTTGCCTTCAATTTCAGTAGTGAAAGCACAGTGTGCAACTTTGTGTATTCCTCCTTGCAACCCGGGAACAAAGGTTTCTCCGAGTCCTCTATCAAACCCTTGAACTGATTAAACTCTCTCTCACTACTATAGTTTCCTTCTGCATCGCGCAACATTTGAGCCAAATTATTGTCATCGTCAACGACCAACCTATCCTCATCGGTTCCATACCCGATGTCAGCTGCCATATTGGCGGCTTCGTCATCGTCGACATTATCACATTGAAGTATGATCTCCTCTTCACCTTGCCTTGTCCAACAGGTATAGCTAGGTACAAAGCCCCTCCGAATCAGGTGCAAGTGGATTTGGTCTTTGTCCGAAAACATCTTCTCATTCTTGCAATCAATGCATGGACAATGTATGTACTCCGTCTTCTTTTGCAATCTGTTCTCCTCGGCTACTCGTAGAAAAGCGAATCTGTAGTCGATGTATTCTCATTTAGCAGTTCGCATTGTACATCCATCTCCGGTCCATCTACAATTAATTAATGTGACAATTAATAATATGCAATAATCTTAATTACATAAATCATTAATCCATTATTTGTTACTATCCAATAACCTTAATTAAATAAATTTAATATATGCTCAATCATAATTTATCATCCAAAAAAGGTAGACAACTTAATCTAATAGAGCAAGGTAGTAAATTCAGCATCTCACTAACGGTAAGAAAATTAATGGTAATTAGAAACAAATCTTAAGTACTATGCATAGCCAAAATTAAATTTATCCTCTCAAAGAGGTACATAATTCATCATCTCAAAATGCAAGGCAACTTCATGATCACTTATATACCATATACATTAAATTTAATGTGTATTAATATCCAACAATCTTAATTAAATAAATTTAATATATGCTTGCCATATTTTGTCATCTAAAAAAGGTAGACAACAAATAATCTAATGGAGCAAGGTAATAAATTAATCATCTAGATATAAATTAATCTAAAAAATGCTAGGTAAATAAAAAAATTGAATCTAAGCTTTGCCATTGAAGAAAGGAAAAATCTTAAATAAACTAGATCTAGCCATTAAATTGCAACTACATCACCACAAATGAAGAGAGGAGAACAAATTACTCACCTTGGAACAACCCTACGAAGTAAAAACTCAAGTTTCTTTGCAAACAAAATCTCAGATCTGAAATTTTGCTTTTCTTCTCGGGGAGGAAGATGACCATGAGCTCCTGTAGAGTGCTGTAGCGACTAGTATATATAGGGGGTTTTATTTGTGGCGGTTCTAAACAAAAACCGCCACAGATAACTGTATTTGTGGCGGTTTTTAGATAACTGTATTTGTGGCGGTTTTTGTTTAGAACCGCCACAAATAAGATAATTATCAGTGACGGTTTTTGTCCTCCAACCGCCACTGATAATACCTACCTATCAGTGGCGGTTTTTGTTCCGAACCGCCACAGATAGTGGTCTATCAGTGGCGGTTTAGGGTTAAAACCGCCACTTATAGTTGTCGCAGTATTTGTGGCGGTTATAACCACAAACCGCCACTGATAGTCCACTATCTGTGGCGGTTCGGAACAAAAACCGTCACTAATGATCCTGGCACCGGTTTGCACTCAAGAACCGCCACTCATACTCCTATTAGTGGCGGTTCCAAACAAACCGCCACTAATAGAGCGTCTCCTATTTGCAGTTTTGTAGTAGTGTGATATGAACTCAATGGTATAGGAGGATTTGGTGGTGACCCACCAGATTGATCACAAACCATCGATGAACGGCTTCAAAATCTAATAGATCAAACGGTCATAACTATTGAAATAATGCATGAAACCTAACCAAATTTTACATAGAGCTATTTGGGACCCTAAGGCACAAAGTGATGTGAACAGATTGGAGTTTTACCTTTTGGATCGACGGGGAACGCGCGAGGATGTTTTCAGCTGTTTGCAATGCAGTCTGATTGGGGAAGATTAATTTTTCTGCGCAAATCCCGTGGGCAAAACCATGATTTGGGGTGAGTACCGTGTAGAGGACATCAAGATGAGTCTACAGTAAAAATTGCATGGTCAAACTCACAAAAACAAAGGAGAACGGGTGATGGCAAGATTTGAGGTGGATCGGCCATAACTTTTGATTCCGTGAATGAAATTGCACCAAATTTGGAGCTGAGTTAGATGGGACCAAGAGGCACAAGGCGACGCAGTTGGATTCCAGAAAATCTCACCGGAATGACGAGGAACGCAACACCAAAATCGACCGACGTGGGGCGACGCTTCGGAGAGGTGCGGCGGCTCTAGGGTTTTTGAGATGTCCTGAGGTTTGGATATGCGTGGGAGAGGGTCATATCACTCTTATATAGGCTTGGGAGCTGGGCCATATAATAAAACGGGAAGAAAAACCGAATTTGGATCAAAGGGGACTTAAATCGAACATTTGGCGTGTGTGCTACAGTGCTGGGCCGGCCCATACTATTCACAGCCTTTTTCCAGCGATTTTCCAATAAAAATAATTCTAATAATTCAATTAATTTGTTTAAGGCAATAAAAATACCCGAAAAATTCTAGAAAAATTTCAGAAAATATTTTGAGACATTTTGAACCCAAATAGAATATTTCCAACAAAAATTTATATAAAATTTTTGAATATTTAATTAATTTAAAGAATAGGCTTAATTCAAATTAATTCCAAATAAATCCAAATAAATTCCAAAAGATTCCAAAAATTGTAAATACACATTAAATGCAAGAAAAAAAATTGGGATGTTACAAACCTCCCCCCTTAACGGAATCTCGACCCTGAGATTCGGGGCTAACTAAGGAATAGGTCAGGAAACTCTTTCCTGAGGTCCTCTTCACGCTCCCGGTCGCTTCACTTTCTGAGTGATTACTCTACTGAACTTGTAGAAGTGAACTAACTTGTTCCTTGTCTCTCAATCCATTGAATCCAAAGTCTTTACTAGGTGCTCTTTATAAGTCAAATCTTCCTGCAGCTCGATTGACTCCAAAGATGGCGGCTCATCTGGCACTCAGAGGCCCTTCTTAGTTGGTACACAGATACGACCTTTAATCCATAATGTACCTTGTTCATCCAAATTAAATTCCTTAGCCTTTCCTTCGTCCATCTTGGACTGGATCTTCTTAATCTTGTCGCCATCCTGCTGACCTTCTCTGATCTGCTCTTCTAGGGTAGGCTTCACTTTTAAAGTGGCTAGAATCCTTCCAGTACCACTTCCAGCTTCAGCTTCTGAAAATCCTCACACCACTCAACCTGACTCCCTTCCATTAGCATACTCACATTATGACTCTTCCGACTCAGAGCATCGTCTACCACATTAGCTTTGCCAAGATGGTAATGGATCCCTACATTATAATCCTTGATTAGTTCTAACCATCTCCTCTATCTCATGTTATGGTCCAACTGAATGGGGATGTACTTTAGACTCTTATAGTCGGTATATACTTCACATATGTTTCCAACGAGTTAATGACACCATATCCTCAAAGCATGCACTACGTCTGCTAATTCCAGGTCATGCGTCGGATAATTCTCTTCATGCGGCCTTAACTACCTTGATGCATCTTCAACTACCTTTCTATTCTGCATCACACGCATCCATGTCCTTGACTCAATGCATCACAACAAATATCAAAGCTCTGGTGAACATCGGGTAAGACTAACACTAGTGTTGATGTCGACCGCTTCTTCAACTCTTGAAAACACTTCTCGCACTCTAGCGTCCATGCAAACTTCATTTCTTTCTTCAACAATTGTGTAAGGGGTCTAGCAATTGTTGAGAATCCTTCAATGAATCGACAGTATTATCCCGCCATTCCAAGAAAACAGTGGATCTGAGCCACCGTCTTCGGTTGCTCCCAATGCAATACTGCTTCTACTTTGCTCGGATTAGCCACAACTCCCTTTACAATCATTACATGTCCCAGAAATTCCACTTTATCCATCCAAAAACCACAACTGCTAAACTTAGCAAATAGTTGCTTTTCTCGCAACTTCTCCGGAACTAATCTCAGGTGTTCTACATGTTCTTTCCTCATCTTGGAGTAGACAAGTATGTCATCTATGAACACGACGACAAACTTATCCAGGTACTCCATGAAAATAATGATTAAGGTTTTCATGATGCACAATGCTAACTACGAACTCACAATGCCCACATCTTGTTGGGAACGCAATCTTCAGCACATCCTCTGCGCGAATCTTCAACTGATGGTATCCTGATCGAAGTTCTATGTTAGAGAAGACTCTGTTGGGGAACGCGGTATGCTACACTAGCACAAATTAAAATTTCTACCGCAAACCAGAAAAGCTACTCACAAGAAGGGAATCATAGATCTATTACCACTAGACGCGCACTTGCGGAATCCTTTGCACGTCGTTGTAGTGGATCGTTCTCAGCGTGGATCGTCCTTGCCGCGGATCGTCCTCACCGCAGATCGTCCTCGCCACGGATCGTCCTCTCCACATCGCAGTAGCAGCAGCGTCACCACAGCAGTCCACACGCCCGGGGATGGAACGCCGTGCATCGGTGTGCAAGCACCGGATCTCTCGGCAGGGGCAACAAGAGGAGGTGGCTAGGGTTTCTGGCGAAAAACCTCTAAACCGCACGAAAGTATATTCTGCGTCTGGCCTCCTCCCCTCCTTATATAGCCACGAGGTGAAACCCTAGGCAGTTAGGGCCCATCTACGCGCTAAGCCCACGAGGTCCATTAATTACGGATCCAATCCGAATTAATGCGTCCCAGCCCGTTAAGTGTGTGACCCTGTAGGTTCATGCGCATTTGGATATGGATTCGGAAAACCCTTTTTCTAATCCAATAGTTGGTAGCGGCTCCTTGCAGAGCATGCCAACTCCCAAACGCATATGATTAAAGTACTGATGTAATAATCCCTTTGCCAAACTATATGAAGATCGAACTAAAGACGAGAAGCATGTCATCCTTTGACAGTTCAATCCATCTCTCGTATCCGTGATATTAATAAGTTGTGATTGACTTCTCAATCACGGCATGGCCACGCACTTCCTTAATCATATCACACGAGTGGCCTAGACATATATCTCCGTTACATTGGAGTGGCAAATTCCATCTTGACTGCTCACTTCCCTCTGCATGTTTCATAGTAAACATGAAAGCTACCTTTATAACTATCCGGTTAAGAAATAGTGTTTGGTAACCCCAAGGTAAAGTATTACACATGTAGGGAATATGACAATCTCAGGTCTAAGGATCATACATCTACTATGTATGAGATACACTGATGACACATAAGAATGTAACATTCTCGCAGTGTCCCATTGTGGGTCTATCTAACACATGTTCTTCAACATGCGTCCACAATGTATTGATGATATCTCCATATCCCATGATCTATGAAACATGATCATCGAACAATACATGTGCTGATCTATTCATCGTTGTCCTATACGATGATATTCGATCAGAGATATTTATCGAATTATATCAATAAGTAAAGAGCTTCATAAACAAGTCACACACTTGTTGATCAAAACAATGATATACATTCATTGGACCAATAATCATATTATTATTCATAAACATAGTCATGTTACAATCATCCATATGATTGCCTCAAGGGCATAACACTAACAATCTCCCACTTGCACTTGAGTCAATCAATTAAGTATCTAATACCAATAGACCTCGTGTGCGCCTCATGCTTAGGTTGAGGTAGTGGCTTTGTCAACGATCAACCACATTGGCTTCCGTATGTACTTTGCATATCTTCACAACACCCCTATCCACAATTTCGCGAATAAGGTGAAAGCGTCGGAGTATATGTTTGGACTTCTGATGTGATCTAGGCTCTTTTGCTTGTGCAATGACACCACTATTATCGCAATAGATGTCCATTGGACTAGAGGCACTAGCGACCACACCAAGCTCTGAGAGAAACTTCTTTATCCGTACAGCTTCTTTTGCGGCATCCGAAACCGCAATGTACTCCGCTTCTGTCGTAGAGTCAGCCACCGTGCTTTGCTTGGAACTCTTCCAGCTTACTGCTCCTCCATTTAGTGTAAACACAAAACCGGATTGTGATCGAAAATCATCTTTGTCAGTTTGGAAGCTTGCATCGGTGTAACCTTTTACAACCAGTTCTTCCTCACCTCCAAAGAATAGGAACATACCCTTAGTTCTTCTCAAGTACTTTAGGATGTTTTTCACGGCTATCCAATGACCATCACTGGGATCCGCTTGGTATCTACTTGTGACACTTATAGCATATGAGACATCTGGGCGCGTACAGATCATGGCATACATGATAGATCTAACAGCTGAAGCATATGGAATCTTGCTCATCCTGTCTCGCTCATCAGTTGTCGAAGGACACTGATTCTTGCTTAGACTGATGCCATGTGACATTGGCATGAAACCTCTCTTAGATTCATGCATATTGAACCTTTTCAATACTCTGTCAATGTACGTTTCCTGGCTTAATCCAATCAACCTTTTTGATATATCTCTATAGATATTTATGCCCAAGATATAACATGCTTCTCCCAAGTCCTTCATTGAGAAACTCCTTTTCAATGAAGTCTTAACGTCTTCAAGAATAGGAATATCATTCCCGATCAATAATATGTCATCCACATACAAGATCAGAAACACAAGTGCGCTCCCACTAGCCTTCTTGTAAACACAAGGCTCTTCTTCGTTTTTGATAAAGCCAAATCCTTTGACCACTTCATCAAAATGAATGTTCCAACTCCGAGATGCTTGCTTTAACCCATAAATGGATCTCTTAAGCTTGCTGTAACACCCCGGCATTTAATATGCCCGAATGCTACCAAACATAGACTAAACAACATCTAAATACCACAATTAAACATAAATTACAGCAAAGGCGCACATGCTAAAAACCGAAATTTCGGCAGCATCTCCTTTGTTTTAACATGAATTGAAGGAACAACAATAATAACATGTTAATATAGCATAAGGAACGATAGCAATAACATGATCAAACGGACAAACAGCCACCATACCACTAAGGATATAAATTCTATCCGTCACATGACAAACATGGACTAATCATTTACTCATAACGACCAACGAATCATCGAAACCACAGTTTAGCTCAAAGAATTAACCATAACCATAAGGGAAGGAACATGTCATTGTTTAAATGTGTGATGCTAAGTGATGACGTGTGACTAGCTCCCTTTCCCGCATGTCAGATTCATGGTACCTAAAAGAAAACAACATAAACACAAGCGTGAGTTCATCACTCAACAAGTATATTGCAATGGTACAAACATAAACAATTACATGGCTTCAACAACTCACATCATGTATCATCTCATTCATGATCACATATCCTTTTCATCATCATTATGTATGCAATGCAATGCGATGCTCATGTCTCCTTGGAAACTCATACCGGTATGGTTGAGTACACACCCGTCGGTGTGCACCCTCTCCCCCATTCCATCCCGAAGATGGAGGGTGCCTACTCCTCGCTTCCATTCACCGCGGTGAATGGAATCACGATGTAGGACTTACTCATTGGCTCTCCGGAATAGTCATAACTTTCTCACCGACCTTCCCCGGATTAGTTATGACTTTCTCACCGCCTGGGCTATGTATCATGCCATGTCATGTATGCAAATATGCCAACATCATAAATCACTTTTACATTAACACATGGCATCATAACATAGTAAGCATATTCATCATATCATTGGTAATCATTAAAGCATGGCATGTGATCATATCATATATCCAATTTCATCCATTCTCAGCAAGCAACCTACAAACCGCTATCCATTACAATACACTTGCCTCGACCACAAGCAACGGATTGGCGGGAAGTAGAAGGCACTCCCGGGGTCGCACCACCTGCACATAGGTACCACACACTAACAATAATGTCCACAAAACAGTAGGCAAACCCTCATCTACCCCGACATTGCCAACTACTCGCAAAACCCAAAAACAGAGGTTCTGTCCCGTCGGGACAGCAGCCTTCCAAAAGGCATAACTTGAGTTCTGGGACTCCGAATGAATTAAAAGAGTACATCCTCGCGTAGCTTAGGAAATTTCCCAACTTTTTCTAAGTATAGGGAAAGACTGATTCGGACTCTAAAGTTGTTTAATCTACAAAATACCGTGATCTATTCCAATCATGTCACAGATTTTAATACGCTCGGTAAAATGATCATAACTTTCAAACAGCTGGGCAGAATTTAAAGTTATTTATACCCACTGAAAGGTATTGAAATTACCTACAACTTCTTCAACATCCGTATGACCAAATTCCGAATCTAAATTGGCGAAAAACCAAACCCTATATCGACGGCTCATGCAGCCCAAAACAGAGAACGTGGCAACTTCTATATCTAATCCAATCTACTCAATTCCAGCACCACCAATTGATCTAAAAACTTGATAAACACCCTTAGAACAGTACCTAGCCCAACTCCAAGGATTCCCATGTCCATACCTTTGCCCAACGCACGAAAACTGAATGGATCTCCTCCTGGTTCGCTCCTCGCTCCTTGTTCCTTGCTCCAATGGATGGATCCTCGAGGTGCAGGGGGTGGGGAGGCCACCCTAGGGCAGCAAGGGGGTGGAGGAGAGGTGGTGGAGAGGTGGGGAGCAATGGGGGCAAGGGAGAGGGGGCGCACAAGAGGGGAGGGGAAGGGGGGGGGGGCGGCTAGGGCATGGAGGGAGAGGAGGGGGCGCACAAGAGGGGGGGTGGGCGCACAAGGGGAAGGGGGAGCCCCTTTTACCAGCCCCAACCTGGTTTCCTAGTCCTAAATGGACTCAAACTCCATCCCACCAAAGCCCACTACCCTTTCCCCTCGGCCCAAAACTCCCCGGGAAGGCCCAAACTCCCGGAAACGGCCCGAAAACGGCCCGAAAACGCTATTAAACCACCTACCATATGGTTTTAACCTCCAATACCATATTTCATAAAGTTTTTGACCTTAAAATTCACATTAAATAATGTCACACCATTCCGTAGTGTCACATTCTTCCCCCCTTCAACAGGATTCGACCCCGAATCCGAGACACGCCACTTCGCAAACAACCAAATCAAAGAAGTTATGGTTCACGCCTCAGAACCCGCTTAGAAGCCCCTACGATTTGCACCAGCCAACACTCAAAGGCAAGGAACTAAGGATCAAAGACCGACAACACTAAAGATAACTCACAATCAAAACTTGCGAGAACTTTACTAAACATTGAAACACAAAGTACTCACACGGTCTTAGCATGACCCTAAGCGATAAGATAAAACCTCAACAGCCCACAAAAGAAAACGGTCTCAAACTCCCCGTTCTAAGCATTCCTTGGCACTGAAGTGCCCGATCCCTTTAACTCATGCTACTCTCCAGAAAAACACGGTACCAACCTCCATTCTGTGGTTCCTTGTACTCAAGACGACGCGAAACAGGAGAGACACAACGCTCTAAGATTACCACCGAGCAGACAACCTACTTACGTAAGACTCGCGTAATGTAAACGACCGAACGTTCCTCTGCGGTTGACATAACTCGCTCATTGCCCAACGACAAAAAGATCCAATACACTTCAAAAGGAAAAGCGATCACTAGCAACCACCAAGTGGTCCACTAATAATGTAATCAACCCTACCGAGGAACACTTCAACGACACAATTCTCCACGAAGGTTTGCATTGAGTCATACACAACCTTCCGCTCAAAGGACCACGATAAAGAGCACAATCATTGAGTGAGCTCAACCATAAACATGAACCCAAGTGGCCCTCATCCAACAACTCAAACCCCAAAGCGCTAAAACCACTTTGGAAAGGATTCGACAACAACCAGAGAGTATTCATTTTAATTTCCTAAGCCAAAACGCAAAGGAAACACAAATCCCTTCACCACAACCAACACCAGAAATTATTCATTCTTTTCTTTCCATACTAGAAAGCAAGGGAAATCTCGTTTCATGACATGAATGCACATTCTTCAAGAGCACTCCGGAATAGTCATATCTCCATATATGACTTTCTCACCGACCTGGCTCAACGACTCTTTTATCATTTAACATCTAAAAAAAACGATGTCATGTTTACTTTTCACCATTCCTTCATCATGTAACAACACTACCGAAAAATCATTCACATGACGACTACTTCCTCGGTATCACATGTTTGAAACACACATTATGCAAATAAATCCATCTCCAGTCAAAAAGAGTTACAATTTAAATCTCAAGAGTCTTCAACACAACCCACTAAGACCTTCTGCTTCCTTTAAAATTTACTCCAAAGATAATTCAGTGCGAACGCGAAAGGGCGCGATCGACTCAAAAACTTTTGGGGTGTAAATCCATACTCATAGCACCAACTAAACAAATTAGCCAAAACCAAATATTTGCACCAATTTCTATGAGTTTTAGGGAAACTCTGAAACACAGCATATGGAACACCTTGACCGAAAACCCTTCAACCAAAATGGCAAACAACCAAACCAGTCCAAAAGCTTTTGAACACAAGCTCAGCATAAAAAAAACCATCTCTAGTACTCCACTATGCTTTCCATTAAAGACTTCAATAATCACTATTTACTCCCTGAGAAGCTCCAACACAATTAAACCAAAAGCTTCACAACAAATTCTTCCTCTAGTTACCATTCCTAACACTTTTAATTAGGGTTTATGATGCTTATCAAAAAGGCACCCAACCAATACTATATCGACATGATCCCCACGGATCATCATATCATAATACATCATATTCTACATTTGAAATATAGTACTTCAACAAATCTTTCAGCATGATCAACCTATAAATTTCATACCTCATATATATTCACGTCTCGACAACCGAACCTTATTCAGTTAAACAATGGCTTCAACATGTAAATATTATCTCCACAGGGAAGAATTCGCAAGTGAGACTCTAAGTTATACTTTCATTAAGGATAAGATCATTTATCATGTTGATCATACCTCATATATATTCACGTCTCGACAACCGAACCTTATTCAGTTAAACAATGGCTTCAGCATGTAAATATTATCTCCACAGGGAAGAATTCGCAAGTGAGACTCTAAGTTATACTTTCATTAAGGATAAGATCATTTATCATGTTGATTATCCAAAGCTCACTCCATCGCAACTTGTTAAAATTTTTCTCTATTTTAACCATGGTTTTCCAACGAGTAATCTAAACAGTTACCACCACTACTTAGTCATCAATAACAACAAAAGGGCATAATCATCAGCCAACAACATTACTTTTAGCTACCCTATACATAGGTGATAACAACATTACCACCACACAACATACTCCCACTATTTAAAATAGATTGAATACTAGCATTAACACTGCCCTTAACAACATCATTAACAATAAGTCTTATGTCTTCTCAATTGATATCAATACTAGCATTGTAGAGACACAACTGCATACTTCCAAAATATTCTAGTAGTTTGCAACAACGTAAATAGCAACTCTAATCAACTTCCAAATTAAAGTCACTAGGCAACACGATTAAATTTATCTATTAATCCCTTAGATTAGAGCATCTTTAAACAACCAACAAAGTTTCTTTAACAATAACAACAGTCTACATCATCTTAATGTTTCTACTATGCATCAGGGTTTAAAACTTTAAACATAATCGGGGGTCATAAGCACTTTTTAAAGCAAAGCAACAGATTCTAAGCATATACATTAACACATTAAATCATTCTCGCTAAGAGTAAACTACAACACTAGTAGTCTATTTATTCTCAAGCTAGAGATAACAACCGCATTGAATTGTTTAAACTCACAAATTAACTTAACAATACGTCATCCCATAAACCACATTGGTACAGGCTACATAACATGCTAAACAACAATTCTTGCTAGGAACAAACGATTTCAGTCAAAAGACTACTTACTTTGTTTGCAGCATTTTAGTTTTAAAACTTATCCCAAATTCATAAGGAAACTTGACTCTCAAAATTGCAATGAGACAAACCCAAACTTGGTCATGCAAAAAGAATTTTCCAAAACACGTTTCAATCTCAAAGACTCCAATAAAGGAAAATGATTGAAAGACAATTTTCTTAAAGGAAACCAAGCGATCAAGTAATCCATTTCAAATAAAACCTTAACCTCAAACCCCAAACTTTCACGAAACAAGAAGGGCTTTCAAAGATGATTTCTCAAACCAGTAAAATGACGAAATCAAACACCATTTACTCCTACCAAGCCACAGAACTTCAGCCCGGACAACCAAGTCTGGCATAACGCCGCAATAACTCTTTTGACCTTGAAGAAAGACAAACACAGGAATAAATTGAATGCTTCTACCCATAAAGCAATCAATAAACTAAGCATCAAAGCTGGAAGGGCGACCAAAAGAAGCGCAACACTAGACTCTTCTTCTTCGTCTTCAATCAAGGAAGACAAGACCCCATACCGCATACGGAACAATTCCGCGAAAAACCAAGACCAAACACCTTTCTTTTGATTTCAATCAACTAAAACCAAGAAAACCAACCGAAACTGACTCTTAGAACGGTAAAGAGCATACGAAGGAATCCACCACCAAACTCTTCTATTTGACTCCAGTTAACTACCCGATTTACGGCAGAAAGGGTAAGCACTCTTCTCCTACAGGGGTTAATAGTTCTTCGGTGATGACGCTAACCGGCCACACCGTCAAACCTCACCCTTACTATGAATAAAGAGAGGTGGCCGAAACCCTTCGGCAACATAACCCCATTTTAACACAATAACATGAACAATTCAATTCAATTCTCTCATACACATAGCAGCATACTATATCAAATATAGCATTTAGCAACAAGGCTTAAATACAACGTTTAAGCGTAAACAACGACACCCATACCCTTCCTACTGTGCATCCATGTGTGTCAAATTTTAGATTAGTTAAACCACTTTTGCAAGTTTTAATGTTGCTATCCTATGACAAAATTTTAGTTAAGACCTAAGCCATGTTTCTAAGTTATTCCACATCACATTTTAGTTGTACCCCATAGCATGACACTAAAAATACACATTCCAAAGACCTACAGCCCGCTCTGATACCAACTGTAACACCCCGGCATTTAATATGCCCGAATGCTACCAAACATAGACTAAACAACATCTAAATACCACAATTAAACATAAATTACAGCAAAGGCGCACATGCTAAAAACCGAAATTTCGGCCGCATCTCCTTTGTTTTAACATGAATTGAAGGGACAACAATAATAACATGTTAATATAGCATAAGGAACGATAGCAATAACATGATCAAACGGACAAACAGCCACCATACCACTAAGGATATAAATTCTATCCATCACATGACAAATATGGACTAATCATTTACTCATAACGACCAACGAATCATCGAAACCACAGTTTAGCTCAAAGAATTAACCATAACCATAAGGGAAGGAACATGTCATTGTTTAAATGTGTGATGCTAAGTGATGACGTGTGACTAGCTCCCTTTCCCGCATGTCAGATTCATGGTACCTAAAAGAAAACAACATAAACACAAGCGTGAGTTCATCACTCAGCAAGTATATTGCAATGGTACAAACATAAACAATTACATGGCTTCAACAACTCACAACATGTATCATCTCATTCATGATCACATATCCTTTTCATCATCATTATGTATGCAATGCAATGCGATGCTCATGTCTCCTTGGAAACTCATACCGGTATGGTTGAGTACACACCCGTCGGTGTGCACCCTCTCCCCCCTTCCATCCCGAAGATGGAGGGTGCCTACTCCTCGCTTCCGTTCACCGCGGTGAATTGAATCACGATGTAGGACTTACTTATTGGCTCTCCGGAATAGTCATAACTTTCTCACCGCCCGGGCCATGTATCATGCCATGTCATGTATGCAAATATGCCAACATCATAAATCACTTTTACATTAACACATGGCATCATAACATAGTAAGCATATTCATCATATCATTGGCAATCATTAAAGCATGGCATGTGATCATATCATATATCCAATTTCATCCATTCTCAACAAGCAACCTACAAACCGCTATCCATTACAATACACTTGCCTCGACCGCAAGCAACGGATTGGCGGGAAGTAGAAGGCACTCCTGGGGTCGCACCACCTGCACATAGGTACCACACACTCACAATCATGTCCACAAAACAGTAGGCAAACCCTCATCTACCCCGACATTGCCAACTACTCGCAAAACCCAAAAACAGAGGTTCTGTCCCGTCGGGACAGCAGCCTTCCAAAAGGCATAACTTGAGTTCTGGGACTCCGAATGAATTAAACGAGTACATCCTCGCGTAGCTTAGGAAATTTCCCAACTTTTTCTAAGTATAGGGAAAGACTGATTCGGAATCTAAAGTTGTTTAATCTACAAAATACCGTGATCTGTTCCAATCACGTCACAGATTTTAATACGCTCGGTAAAACGATCATAACATTCAAACGGCTGGGTGGAATTTAAAGTTCTGTATACCCACTGAAAGGTATTGAAATTACCTACAACTTCTTCAACATCCGTACGATCAAATTCCGACTCTAAATTGGCGAAAAACCAAACCCTAGGTCGACTGCTCATGTTGCCCGAAACAGAGAATGTGGCAACTTCTAGATCTAATCCAATCTACTCAATTGCAGCACCACCAATTGATCTAAAAACTTGATAAACACCCTTAGAACAGTACCTAGCCCAACCCCAAGGATTCCCATGGCCATACCTTTGCCCAACGCACGAAAACTGAATGGATCTCCTCCCGGTTCGCTCCTCGCTCCTCGCTCCAATGGATGGATCCTCGAGGTGCAGGGTGTGGAGAGGCCACCCTAGGGCAGCAAGGGGGTGGAGGAGTGGTGGTGGAGAGGTGGGGAGCAATGGGGGCAAGGGAGAGGGGGCGCACAAGAGGGGAGGGGAAGGTGGGGGGCGGCTAGGGCATGGAGGGAGAGGAGGGGGCGCACAAGAGGGGGGGTGGGCGCACAAGGGGCAGGGGGAGCCCCTTTTACCAGCCCCAACCTGGTTTCCTAGTCCTAAATGGACTGAAACTCCATCCCACCAAAGCCCACGACCCTTTCCCCTAGGCCCAAAACTCCCCGGGAAGGCCCAAACTCCCGAAAACGGCCCGAAAACGGCCCGAAAACGCTATTAAACCTCCTACCATATGGTTTTAACCTCCAATACCATATTTCATAAAGTTTTTCACCTTAACATTTACATTAAATAATGTCACACCATTCCGTAGTGTCACACTTGCATATCTTTTTAGCATTTTTAGGATTAACAAAGCCCTCAGGTTGTATCATGTATACATCCTCAGATAGATTCCCATTAAGGAAAGCTGTCTTGACGTCCATCTGCCATATTTCATAATCGAAATATGCATCAATTGCTAAAATGATCCGGACAGACTTGAGCATGGCTACCGGTGAAAAAGTTTCATTATAGTCAATTCCTTGAACTTGTTTGAAACCCTTTGCCACCAATCGTGCCTTATAGATCTGAACATTTCCATCTACGTGTAACACCCCGGCATTTAATATGCCCGAATGCTACCAAACATAGACTAAGCAACCTCTAAATACCACAATTACAAGTAAATTACAGCAAAGGAACAAATGCTAATACCAAAAATTTCGGCAGCATCTTCTTTGTTTTTCCATGATTCGGAGCAACAACAAAGTATCACAAGTTATATCATAATGGAAAGCATCTAAAACAGCAATAACATGTGACATAGCAACAATTTAAGTCCAGGATAAAGCATTAAACCACTTCATGAGCTAAACGAATCAAATAATAAGACCGAGCACACAGTTAAGCAATACTCCAAGTTTCATAGCAAAACTTTCATTATCATGACTCCAAATGATAACACTGTCTAATTTGTGTGGAGCTACGTGTAGATGTGTAGCTAAACCCTTTTCCCCGCATGCCGGTTTCATGGTACCTAAGAAAAACAACATAAATACAAGCGTGAGTTCATCACTCAGCAAGTATATTGCATTGGAACAAGAAAATATATTTCAATACCTTCATCACCACCTTTTTACATACAACATCATACGCATCTCATATTCATAGTGTAAGCATATCATTGACATCATCATAAATCATCCTCACATAATGCAATGCAATGTAATGCAATGCGATGCACATATCTCCTTGGAAACTCATACCGGTATGGTTGAGTACACACCCGTCGGTGTGCACCCTCTCCCCCCTTCCATCCCGAAGATGGAGGGTGCCTACTCCTCGCTTCCGTTCACCGCGGTGAATGGAATCATGATGTAGGACTTACTCATTGGCTCTCCGGATTAGTCATAACTTTCTCACCGACCTTCCCGGACTAGTTATGACTTTCTCACCGCCCGGGCCATGTAATCATGCCATGTATGCAAATATGCCAACACCATAATTAACTTGTACCTTAACACATGGCATCTTAACATGATAAACATACTCATCATATCATTGGCAAACATTAAAGCATGGCATGTGAACATATCATATATTCAATCTTCAATCTCAATCAATCAAACAACCTACAATCGCTATCCATTACAATACACTTGCCTCAACCACGGGCGACGGATTGGCGAGAAGTAGAAGGCCCTCCCGGGGTCACACCACCTGCACATAGGGACCACACACTCACAATCAAGCCCACAAAACAGTACGCAAACCCTCATCTACCCCGACATTGCCATCTACTCGCAAAACCCGAAAACAGCGGTTCTGTCCCGTCGGGACAGCAGCCTTCCAAAAGGCATAACTCGGGTTCTAAGACTCCGAATCAATTAAACGAGTACATTCTCGCATAGCTTAGGAAATTTCCCAACTTTTTCTAGCTATAAGGAAAGACTGATTCGGACTCTAAAGTTGTTTAATCTACAAAATACCGTGATCTGTTCCAATCACGTCACAGATTTTAACACGCTCGGTAAAACAGCCATAACTTTCAAACGGCTAGGCAGAATTTAACGTTCTTTATATCCACGGAAAGATAATAGAATTATCTACAACTTCTTCAATGTCCATACCACCAGATGCAGGCTCTAAATTGGCGAAACCCTAAGCCCTAAGTCGATTGCTCATGCTGTCCGAAACAGAGAACGTGACCAACTCAAGAATCCATCTAATCTAATCAATACCAGCACCACCAATTCATCTAAAAACTTGATAAACACCCTTAAAACAGTACCTAGACCAACCCCAAGGATTCCCATGGTCATACCTTTGCCCAACGCATGAAAACTGAATGGATCTCCTCCCGGTTCGCTCCTCGCTCCTCGCTCCTCGCTCCAACTGATGGATCCTCGAGGTGCAGGGGTGGGGAGGCTACCCTAGGGCAGCAAGGGGTTGAGGAGAGGTGGTGTAGAGGTGGGGAGGCAAGTGGCAAAGGGAGAGGGGGCGCACGGCCAAGTGGGGGAGGGAGAGAGAGGGGTGGCGGCTAGGGCTCAAAGGGGAGACCAAGGGGTGCACCCAATGAGGTGGGGCGCAGCAAGGGGGCAGGGGGAGCCCCTTTTACCTGCCCACACAACTCTCCTAGTCCTAAATGGACTCAAACTCCATCCCACCAAAGCCCATAACCTCCTCTTTTAGGCCCAAACTCCCCCGGAAAGGCCCAAAACCCCGGAAACGGCCCGGAAACGCTATTAAACCTCCTACCATATGGTTTTAACCTCCAATACCATATTTCATAAAGTTTTTGACCTTAACATTCACATTAAATAATCTCACACCATTCCATAGTGTCACACTACGTCTATCTTCTTCTTAGAAATCCATTTGCATTCTATGGTTTTTACACCATCAGGAGGATCGACCAAGTTCCAAACTTGATTGTCATGCATGGATTGAATTTCGGATTTCATGGCTCCAAGCCATTTTTCGAAGTTCGGGTCCATCATCGCTTCTTTGTAAGTCGTGGGCTCATCTTTGTCCAACAATAATATGTCATGTCCATATCTTATGGGTTCATGATGCGGCCTCCCCGACCTACGTAGGGCTGGTGTCTCTTCCACAGGTTGTACAACACTTTGTACATCTTGTGAAGGTTCAGCGGTAGCTTGAACATATTCATGCGATTCTCGAATTTCATCGAGATGCACATCACTCCCACTGATTTCTTTGGAAAGAAACTCTTTCTCCAAAAAGACACCATTTTGAGCAACAAAAACTTTGTTCTCGTTTCTTTTATAAAAGTAATATCCTTTTGTTTCTTTAGGATACCCCTCAAAGAAGCATTTTTCTGATTTAGGTGCGAGTTTATCTGATTGCAAACGTTTTACATAAGCCTCGCATCCCCATATCTTGAGAAATGACAATATGGGACTTCTCCGGGTCCATATCTCATATGGTGTCTTCTCAACGGATTTTGATGTGACCCTATTTAATGTGAACGTAGCTGTCTCTAGAGCGAACCCCCAGAAGGATAATGGAAGATCTGTTTGGCTCATCATTGACCGAACCATATCCAATAAAGTTCGGTTTCATCGTTCGGATACTCCATTCCATTGAGGCATTCCTGGCGGAGTAAGTTGTGGAACGATTCCACATTGCTTTAGATGATCACCAAACTCTTGGTTTAAGTATTCGCCACCACGATCTGATCGTAAGTGTTTTATTGATTTGCCAAGTTGATTTTGTACTTCGTTCTGAAACTCTTTGAACCTTTCAAAGGTTTCAGACTTATGCCTCATTAAATAGATATATCCATATCTACTAAAGTCATCAGTAAAAGTTACAAAGTACTGAAACCCACCTCTAGCAATCGAGCTCATTGGTCCACATACATCTGTATGTACTAGGGCCAACAATTCACTCGCCCTCTCACTAAAACCTGTGAAAGTGGTTTTTGTCATCTTGCCAAGTAAACAAGACTCACATGTTTCAAATGATTCAAAATCAAATGAGGTGAGAAGTCCATCACCATGGAGCTTCTTCATGCACTTCTCATTTATGTGACCCAAGCGACAATGCCATAAAAAAGTAGGGTTTAAATCATTTGGTCGAGGCCTTTTGACATTAATGTTATAGACATGTTTTTCTTTGAGTTCAAGGACGTATAACCCATCCACCATGGGACAACGACCTTAATACATATCATTCAAAAATATTGAAACAAACAAAGTTCTTTATTCTGAATTCATAACCTTCATGTTCCTAACAGGAAGATGAAATAATGTTTCTACTCATAGATGTAACAAAATAACAATTATTAAGTTCTAAAACTAATCCTGAAGGCAAATGCAATGGGTAGGTGCCAACGGCAAGACCAGCAACTCTTGCTTTATTCCCCACGCGAATATCCACTTCTCCCTTTTCCAAGTCTCTACTCTTTGTCAGCCCCTGCATCGAATTGCAAATGTGAGCAACCGATCCGGTATCATATACCCAAGAGCTGGAATAAGAAGTAGCAAGATTAATTTCTATAACATTAATACCTGAAGTGGAAGTCACACTCCCATTCTTTTTATCTGCTAGGTACTTCTCGCAGTTCCGTTTCCAATGTCCTGACTTCTTGCAATAGAAGCACTGGGTTTCGGGTTGAGGGTCGACTTTGAGCTTCTGAAGCTTAGTTTTGAGGCTCGTGATCTCATCTTGAGCCTTGCCCTTGCCCTTTCCCTTTCCCCAAGCCTTGGCTTTCTTCTTTTTAAAGGCAGTTGTCTTCTGAACCATCATCACATGATTGGGTTTCTTCTTAATGCTTTCCTCGGCAGCCTTGAGCATCCCATGTAGCTCGGTCAGGCTCTTCTCCATGCTATTCATATGAAAATTCATAATGAATGGCTCAAAGCTCTGAGGCAGAGACTGGAGAACTACATCTGTAGCCAGACCAATGCTAAGGGGAAACTCAAGCTTTTCCAATCTCCCAATGTAGCCAATCATCTTGATTACATGTGGGCTGACCGGACTACCTTCAGCTAGCTTACAAGCAAACAGAAGCTTTGAGATACCATACCTCTCAGCCCTTGCTTGATTCCCAAACATGCCCTTCAAGCCCACAATCATATTGTAAGCATCCTGGTCCTCATATTTCTTTTGCACCTCAGAGTCCATGGTGACAAGCATGAGACAGCTGACCTCTACAGAGGCATTAACATGTTTTTCATAGTCATCCTTCAAATTCCGAGGAGCATTTTCGGCTGGTTCATCAGGAATCGGACTCTCTAGAACATATTCTTTCATTTCATGTTTGAGAACAATTCTCAAGTTGCGATACCAATCCACAAAATTTGTTCCATTTAGTTTTTCTCTTTCCAAAACCGATCTCAAAGCAAAACCAGGTGCAGCAGTAGGAGCAGCAGGAGGTGCCATTGAACTACAACAAAAACATGCAATGTTTCTAAGCACTATGTTTCTGTAGTACTTTTATTAAACATTTTAACGAAAGAAACTCCTATCATGCGCCCCTTTATGGACACATGGTGAGTATTCAAGATCCATATTCATCAAACACTAGTAAGCTTTGGCATCACTGCTAGAAATCTAATGACATAGGTAAGTGTTGGGACTCGAATTTGCAAATCCGGACCCTCTGTGTATTCAGCACTAGTCCAGGATCACGCTAGTGCACACAGTCTCAACATTGGTAAATATCACAATCATACTCAATGAAATATTAAAATACTTTAATTTAAAATAACCAAACTGGTTGCTCGACCTTATGGTCAAGTTACAAGAGTACGCCACACAGGGTGAAGACTTATTAAGGAAATAAACTGCAGCAGAATAAAAACATTAACGTGGCGCCATCCAGTATACCACAGGCAACTGACTGGGCTCACTCCCTAAGTAGACGGCTCCTCCTGAAGTTCTTCTTCCAAAGCTGGCGTTGCCTCTTCTTCAGCTGGTGTTTGTATTGCGGCAAGGGTGAGTACTTGGTACTCAGCAAGTCATGCACAGAATGCAACTAATATACTACATGCATGGCTTAATACAAAGGAATGGCTCATAATGTATTTGTAGTAAAACAGCATTTGACAAGTAGTGTAAGTAGATTCGAAAGCAGTAAAAACAAGCTTAACATCAATAACTTTTCCAGGGGTTAAATAGACACTTTCCCTTTCCTAATCCACATTTCCATCAACGTCATCATTAAACCCAACCAAACTTTTCAAGTCCAAGTTGTTTTCAGGAAAGTCTAACCCTTGACTGTAATCCCCGAGCAATGTACAATGCCACGGACACGGCTATTCGAATAGATTTTACACTCTGCAGAGGTTATGCACTTTACCCACAAGATACAGCCAAACACCACAAAGGCGAGTGATTGTAACAAAGCCTTTCGGCAACTGCTAACTACAGAAGTGAACCTTTCCTGTTTTTGCGATACACCATCCCTTCCCTTAACAGAGGCGATGTATGGGACCGACATACCGTTGGACGGGTACCATGCCGTAGCCTTGGTACGCTCCCCATTCAATCTACACAAAAGGTGTAGTTGACACCCGAGGTATCACATGCAAGTTATTAGTAACTTACTCAACTAGGACCGTCCCACTCCGGTCATGTGGTTGCACGATTGACTCAGTTCAAAGGCTTGCAAGGTTAAGTCCTTAAGGTGACCAGGGCAAGACTACCCGAAGAACCAAATCATCCTTCCCGATGCCACAACTGGCCCACCCGATCATTCTTGCCACAAGCCCCGGTCGAAAACTATTTATCAAACCCCCAGTTGATTACCATGCATCACGTGCCATCAACATCATCATCAATAACACATGACACTTCTCAAAACAGGTTCCATATCTCATTAAGTCAATGTTATCATGTAATTGTCAAAAACATGTCATGTGGCAAGGCTAAGCATACTACATCGGTCTAACTACCCATGTTGGCAATTTAATAATGTCCAACTAATAATCCACAACTAGGGTGACAAGGGGTCATGGCACATAAATAATAATCAAGGTGTCATAGTGCAAAGTTGGCATTTAACTAATTTCCCGAAATTAATTAAAGTATTTTCTAATTAAAATAGCATGCAATAACTTAAATCAAATTAGTTTCAAAATAGGATCAACATGGTCAAAGCACAACTTGCCTTCAAAGAGTACTTGTTCTTGGTCTTGAGCTGGCTCTTGGGTCAACACTTCACCTTCGAAGCCTTCGGGCACTTCAACGTCTACTCGTAACGCGTGCAAATAGCAAAAAATAAATAAAACAGTACACAAAAGTGTTCAAAAGTTCAAATAAACTTCATAAACAGAGAGAGCACATTTTTATAAATTTTTAGAAACCGGAATCGTCCAAATCGGAGTTAAAATGCAAAAGTTATAATTGTTTAAAGTTTAAAGAACTCATTAAATAAATATAAACAGAGAAATATTCATAATAAAAAATTAATTAAAATTCATATTTGAGTAGGTCTCAATTTTATGAAAATTTAGAAATTTGAATCACTCAAATCGGAGTTGAAACGCAAAAGTTATAAGCGTTTGAAGTTTGAAACTAAATTTAAAATCAATAAACCGAATTAAATAAATAATTTATTTTTCGGAAAATGATTTATTGCGTTAGCATGACACGTGGACCAATCAGAAGCCGCCACGTCGCCTCGGGTCCGTGGACACGGCGCACGCCACGGCTCGGTCCACCGTGGACCCGTTCCACGGGCACGTGTGCCTCTGACATGTGGGACCCCCTGCTGACGTCAGCATGATGTCAGCACGGTTCTGACATGCGGGCCCCACCGTGACGTTAGCATGACGTCACGGGTGACGTCATGGTGCGGTTCGGCAGTCACTAACACGCGGGTCCCACGCTGACGTCACGCGTCTTGGCGTCGGCGGCCGGTAGCGGCCCGGCCGCGCCGGTCGGGCTCCCGCGCACGTGGCGCGATCTGGGCCGTTGATTTGAAAATCAACGGTCCAGATTGGATCGGGCTGACGCGCGTTTGGGGTGAACGCGGTCGATCTGGACCGTTCGATCTCGATCGGACGGTCGAGATCCAATCTAACGCTGACTACGCGGCTAACCCGAACCGTACGATCTAGATCTAACGGCTGAGATTACGCTTAGAATGGTGCGGTTCGCGGCTGTGTGATTCAATCTAAGCCGTTGGATCTAGATCCAACGGCTGGGATTAGATCTGAGAAATCGCAACGTGGTCTTACTGTGACACTACGGTTTGGTGTGACGTTATAGAAGGTGAAATTAGAGAATAAAACCTTTCGGCTTGAGGTTTACTCGCGTTTTTGGGCCTTTTGAAGCGTTGTGACACCACGGAGTGTCGTAACCTTATTTAACGTGCATGATAAGGTTAATAACATTATGAGATGTGGAATTAAGGTTAAAACTATAGGATGTGGAGGTTAATAGCTTTTCCGGGGCGTTTCCGGGCCGTTTCCGGGGTTTTGGGCCGTCCCGGGGGAGTTTGGGCCTTGGTGGGCTTTGGTGGGATGGAGTAGGTCTCCGTAACGGACTAGGATTGGGTGTGGGGGCTGGTAAAAGGGCTCCCCACCAGCCGTTTGGGCGTTCTCCCTGCCCTTGGGCGCCCCACCTCTCCTCCAAGCCCTAGCTGCCACCCCCACCTTCCCCTCTCCCTTCCTTGCGCCTCCACCTCCCCCATTGCTCCCCATTGCACACCACCTCTCCTCCACCCCCTTGCTGCCCTAGGGTGGCCTCCCCACCCCTGCATCCTCATGGATCCATCCGAGGAGCGAGGAGCGAGGAGCGAGGAGCGAGGAGCGAGGAGCGAGGAGCGAGGAGCGAGGAGATCTATTGGAGATTCGTTCGTTGGGCAAAGGTATGACCATGGGGATCCTTGGCTTTGATCTAGGTACTGTTCTTAGGGTGTTTATGAAGTTTTTAGATCAATTGGTGGTGCTGGGTTGGAGTTCTTTGGGTTAGATCTAGACGTTGCCACGTTTCTGTTTTCGGGCAGATTGAGCAGTTGGGCTAGGGTTCGAGTTTTCGTCGATTTAGAATCCGAATCTGTCCGTACGGACTTAAAAGAAGTTGTAGATAATTTAATTATATTTCCGTGGACATAAAGCACGTTAAAATCCGATCAGCCGTTTGAAAGTTATGGCCGTTTTACCGAGCGTGTTAAAATCTGTGATGCGATTGGAACAGATCTCGGTAACCTGTAGATTAAACAACTTTAGAGGCCGAATCAGACTTTCCATATACCTAGAGAAAGTTGGGAAATTTCCTAAGCTATGCGAGGGTGTACTCGTTTAATTCATTTGGAGTCCCAGAACTCAAGTTATGCCTTTTGCAAGGCTGCTGTCCCGACGGGACAGAACCTCTGTTTTTAGGTTTTGCGAGTAGTGGGCAATGTCGGGTTAGATGGGGGTTTGTGTACTGTTTTGTGGGCATGATTGTGAGTGTGTGATTCCTATGTGCAGGTGGTGTGACACCGGGAGTGCCCTCTACTTCCCGCCAATCCGTCGCCCGCGGTTGAGGCAAGTGTGTTGTAATGTATAGCGGAATCGTAGGTTGCTTGTGGAGATTAGATGAAAGATTGAATACTTGCTATGATCACTTGCCATGCTTGCTGTTTTCCAATGATATATTGAGTATGATTATCATGATATGATGCTATGTGTCTATACTTATCATGATTCGATGCCATGTGTTTATGTGTACTATGACATGATGCCATATGTTTATGTACAAATGAGATATGATAATTGGCATAGTTGCATGCATGTCATGAGATAGGGCGAGGGCGGTGAGAAAGTCATAACTAGTCCGGCAAGGTCGGTGAGAAAGTTATGACTAGTCCGGAACGCCATTGAGTAAGACCTACATTGTGATTCCATCCACGTGGTGAATGGAAGCGAGGAGTAGGCACCCTCCATCTTCGGGATGGAAGGGGGGAAAAGGGTGCACACCGACGGGTGTGTACTCAACCATACTGGTATGAGTTTCCAAGGAGATATGAGCATAACATTGCATTGCATTGCATTGCAATACATATTTAATGATGATGATGTTGTTATGTGCTCAAGTATGAGATGTTATAAGTGATGTAAGGTATTGTTGTCTTGTAAATGATCTTGTTGTCCATTACAATATGCTTGCTGAGTTTTCGAACTCACGCTTGTGTTTTATGTTGTTTTTAGGTACTTTGAGATCGGCATGCGGGAAAAAGGGGTCTAGCTACACTTCTACACGTAGCTCCACCATCATAGTCCATAATTAATCACTTGGAGACATGATATTAAGAGTTGTGCCTTAAACTTAATGTATGGTTTAATTTAGCATCCTAGTGATTCCTTATTTGCTTCGTTTTAGTTTATGAAGTGGTTGAGCGTGGTATTATTGGCATAATTTGATGATATATCCATTTATGTTGATGTTTTAGATGTCGTGTGCTATGATATATCTTGCCATGATATTGATATTGTGTTAATTCATGGAAAAACAAAGGAGATGCTGCCGAAATATCGGTTTTTAGCATATGTACCTTTGCTGGAATTTATGTTTAAATGTGGTATTTAGATGTTGTTTAGCTTATGTTTGGTAGCATTCGGGCATATTAAATGCCGGGGTGTTACGGTTGGTATCAGAGCGGGCTATAGGTCCTTGGAATGTGTATTTTTAGTGTCATGCTGTAGGGTACAACTAAAATGTGATGTGGAATAACTTAGAAACATGGCTTAGGTTTTTACTAAAATTTTGTCATAGGATAGCAACATTAAAACTTGCAAAAGTGGTATAACTAATCTAAAATTTGACACACATGGATGCACAGTAGGAAGGGTATGGGTATCGTTGTTTACGCTTAAATGTTGTACTTAAGCCTTGTTGCTAAATGCTATATTTGATATAGTACGTTGCTATGTCTATGAGATAAATGATTGAATTATTCCTGTTGTGGTGGTAAAAGTGGGGTTTTGGTGCCGAAGGGTTTCAGCCACCTCTCTTATTTCACAGTAAGGGTGAGGTTTGACGGTGTGGCCGGTTAGCGCCACCACCGAAGAACTATTGACCCCTGTAGGAGAAGAGTGCTTATCCTTTCTGTCGTTGATCGGGTAGTTGACTGGAGTCAAATAAAAGAGTTAATGGTGGTTTCCTTCGTATGTTCTTTGCCGTTCTGACGGTCGGTGTTCTTTGCTTTTCTTGGCTTTAGTAGATTTGAATCAAATGAAAAGTGTTGGGTTTTCGCGGATCGTTCCGTATGCGGTGTGTGGTTTTCTCTTCCTTGGTTGAAGACGAAGAAGAGGAGACTAGTGTTGCGCTTCTTTTGGGCGCCTTTCCGGTTTGATGCCTGTTGATTGCATTATGGGGAACAAGCATTCAATTTATCCCTGTGTTTGTCTTTCTCTCGAGGTTAAAGGAGTTATTGCGGAGTTGTGCCGCACTGGCCGTGGCTGAAGTTCTGTGGCTTTGTAGTAGTACGTGGTGTTTGATTTCGTTATTTTCTTGGTTTAAGAAATCATCTTTGAAAAACCCTTCTTGTTTCGTGAAAGATTGGGGTTTGGTGCTAAGGTTTTATTTGCAAAGGTTTATCTCGATCGGTTGGTTCCCTCCAAAGGGGAGTCTTGGAGATTGAAAAGTGTTTTGGAGAATTCCTTTGCATGACCAAGTTTGGGTTTGTCTCATCGCAATTTTGAGAGTCAAATTTTCCTTATGAACTTAGGATGAGTTTAAAAACTAAAATGCTGTAAACAAAGTAGTCTTTTGACTGAAATCGTTTGTCCCTAGTAAGAATTGATGTTTAGCATGTTATGTAGTAGGTAACAATGTGGTTTATGGATTGATGTGTTGCTAAGTTAAATTTTGAGTTGAATCAATTCAATGTGATTAATATCTCTAGCTTGAGAATAAATAGACTACTAGTGTTGCAGTTTACTCTTAGCGAGAATGATTAAATGTGTTAATGTACATGCTTAGAATCTGTTGCCTTGCTTTAAAAGTGCTTATGATCCTTGTTAATGTTAAAAGTTTAAACTTTGATGCATAGTTAAAACAATTAAGATGATGTAGACTTTGTTATTCTAAAAGAAACTTTCTTTGGTTGTTAAAGATGTTCTAATCTAATGGATTAATAGAGAAATTTAATCGTGTTGACTAGTGACTTTAATTTGGATGTTGATTAGAGTTGCTATTTATGTTGTTGCAAACTACTAGTATCTTTGGAAGTATGCGCTGTGTCGCTACAATGCTAGTATTGATATCAATGGAGAAGACATAAGACTTATTGTTAATGATGTTGTTAATGGTAGTGTTAATGCTAGTATTCATCTATTTTAAATAGTGGGAGTATGTTGTGTGGTGGTAATTTTGTTATCACCTATGTATAGGGTAGCTAAAAGTAATGTTGTTGGTTGATGATTATGCCCATTTGTTGTTATTGATGACTAAGTAGTTGTGGTAACTGTTTAGATTATTCGTTGGAAAACCATGGTTAAAATAGAGGAAAATTTTAACATGTTGCGATCGAGTGAGCTTTGGATAATTAACATGATGTACAATTTCATCCTTAATGAATGTATGCCTTGGAATCCTAGTTATGAACTTTGTCTTGTAGAGATAATATTTACATGTTGAAGTCGTTGTTTAACTGAATAAGGTTCGGTTGTCGAGACGTGAATATATAGGTGGCATAAAATTTATATGCTGATCTTGCTGAAAGATTTATTGAAATACTATGTTTCCAACTTGGAATAAGATGTATTATGATTCGGTGACCCGTGAGGGTCATGTCAATATAGTTTTGGTTGGGAGCCTTTTTCGATAAGCTCCTTAAACCCTAATTAAAAGTGTTGGGATTGGTAACTAGAGGAAGAATTTGTTGTGAAGTTTCTGATTTATTTGTGTTGGGGCTTCTCAGGAAGTAGATAGTAATTATTGAAGTCTTTTAATGGAAAGCGTAGTGGAGTACTAGAGATGGTTCTTTTTATGCTGAGCTTGTGTTTAAAAGCTTTTGGACTGGTTTGGTTGCTTGCCATTTTGGTTGAAGGGTTTTCAGTCAAGGTGTTCCTTATCTTTGTGTTTGAGTTCCCTAAAAATCGTAGAAATTGGTGCAAATATTTGGTTTTGGCTAACTTGTTTAGTTTGTGCTATGAGTTTCCCTTTCTCTTTGAGAAAGTTTGTGGCGGTTGTGTGTGCAGATGCTTGACTTTGGAGTCGATGTTCTTTTCCAAAATGCTGATTTTGGTTAAAATGCGAGGTTTTGCAAGTTTAGCTTTCAAGTAATGGAGGGTTCTGTTATGACGTGGTCTTTTCCTGCTAACGGTTTGCAGTCATGGTCTATATGAATTTCTGCAACCTTCGATGTTAATGGTGTTTCAATTCTTTGATACCTAATAAGTTGTTTGGTGAATGACTAATCGGTACTGGCTGTTCCATGATGAATGAATGGTGGAAAGGAAAACATGTCAACGTTTATCGATGTTTAATGATGAAGGAGTCGTTGAGCCAGGTCGGTGAGAAAGTCATATATGGACACATGATTAATCCGGAGTGCTCTTGAAAAGTTTGCATTTATGTTATGAATCGAGATGTCCATTTCTTTCTAGTATGAAAAGAAAGAATAAAGAATTTCTGGTATGTTGGTTGTGATGAAGGGGATTTGTGTTTCCTTTGCATCTTGGTTTAGAAAGTTAAACTGAATGCTCTTTGGTTGTTGTCGAATCTTTTCCAAAGTGATTGTAGTGCATTGGATTCAAGGTTAAGCATGGGGACCAATTGGGTTCATGGTTTGTGGTTGAGTTTATCCAATCGTTGTGTCCTTGTTTTAGTCCTTGGGTGGAAAGCTTGAGGGCGAGACCCGCTTGGATGAGAAATCCAGTATGGGTTGTTATCAACATAAGCATTAGATGTTGTTAGTAGTGGATCGTAAATGGTTTAAAGGTGAGGAGTAAAGGAAGGTTGAGTTTGACTCAATTCAAACCTTCTTGGAGAATTGTCTTTGTTGATGTGTTCCTCGATAGGGTTGATTAAGTACTAGTGGACCACTTGGTGGTTGCTAGTAATTGCTTTTCCTTTTCAAGTGTATTGGATCTTTTGTCGCGATCTATGAGCGAGTGGAGTCAACCGTAGCATTTTGTTCGGTTGTTACTGTTCTTCTTGGGTTTTAAGAACTTTGGTTTTAAAGAAAGCTTTCCCTTTTGATGTTAGCGGTGGGTATTGGTCTTTTGTAAAAGACGAATCTTTTGCATGGTTTTAAACCCCGTTGTTCAAACAAGTGGGTTGTCTTGGAGTGTAGTGTATCTCTTGGCTTGCGTCGTCTTGATTACTGAACCATAGTAGAGAGGTTGATGTGTGAAAAACACTTTTGTGCGTGGGAGAGTCAAGAGGGTTCTAGCAGGTTGAAGCCGTGTTCTTCTAGAAAGTAGCATTGCTAAAGGGATCAGGCACTTTAGTGCCAAGGAATGTATCGAATGAGGAGTGTGAGACCGTGTTCTTTCGTGGTCTTTTTGGCAATTGGGGTGGAGGAACCGTGCGAGGTTGCACTTTGTTGAGCTAAATCAACATTTCCTCGCCAAGGGTTGGCTTTGAGAACTCGTTTGTCGTTTGTTCCGGTTTGAGTCTTTGTGTGAATGTTTTATGTTGTAAGGAAGTCTTTTGTCCCTCGGGGACTTTGTTGTTGCTTTTGGCGTCCTTCGGATTCGAGGTCAAATCCTGTTGAAGGGGGGAAGAATGTGACACTACGGTTTGGTGTGACGTTATAGAAGGTGAAATTAGAGAATAAAACCTTTCGGCTTGAGGTTTACTCGCGTTTTTGGGCCTTTTGAAGCGTTGTGACACCACGGAGTGTCGTAACCTTATTTAACGTGCATGATAAGGTTAATAACATTATGAGATGTGGAATTAAGGTTAAAACTATAGGATGTGGAGGTTAATAGCTTTTCCGGGGCGTTTCCGGGCCGTTTCCGGGGTTTTGGGCCTTCCCGGGGGAGTTTGGGCCTTGGTGGGCTTTGGTGGGATGGAGTAGGTCTCCGTAACGGACTAGGATTGGGTGTGGGGGCTGGTAAAAGGGCTCCCACCAGCCTTTTGGGCGTTCTCCCCTGCCCTTGGGCGCCCCCACCTCTCCCTCCAAGCCCTAGCCGCCACCCCCACCTTCCCCTCTCCCTTCCTTGCGCCTCCACCTCCCCCATTGCTCCCCATTGCACACCACCTCTCCTCCACCCCCTTGCTGCCCTAGGGTGGCCTCCCCACCCCTGCATCCTCATGGATCCATCCGAGGAGCGAGGAGCGAGGAGCGAGGAGCAAGGAGATCTATTGGAGATTCGTTCGTTGGGCAAAGGTATGATCATGGGGATCCTTGGCTTTGATCTAGGTACTGTTCTTAGGGTGTTTATGAAGTTTTTAGATCAATTGGTGGTGCTGGGTTGGAGTTCTTTGGGTTAGATCTAGACGTTGCCACGTTTCTGTTTTCGGGCAGATTGAGCAGTCGGGCTAGGGTTCGAGTTTTCGTCGATTTAGAATCCGAATCTGTCCGTACGGACTTAAAAGAAGTTGTAGATAATTTAATTATATTTCCGTGGACATAAAGCACGTTAAAATCCGACCAGCCGTTTGAAAGTTATGGCCGTTTTACCGAGCGTGTTAAAATCTGTGACGCGATTGGAGCAGATCTCGGTAATCTGTAGATTAAACAACTTTAGAGGCCGAATCAGACTTTCCATATACCTAGAGAAAGTTGGGAAATTTCCTAAGCTACGCGAGGGTGTACTCGTTTAATTCATTTGGAGTCCCAGAACTCAAGTTATGCCTTTTGCAAGGCTGCTGTCCCGACGGGACAGAACCTCTGTTTTTAGGTTTTGCGAGTAGTGGGCAATGTCGGGTTAGATGGGGGGTTTGTGTACTGTTTTGTGGGCATGATTGTGAGTGTGTGATTCCTATGTGCAGGTGGTGTGACACCGGGAGTGCCCTCTACTTCCCACCAATCCGTCGCCCGCGGTTGAGGCAAGTGTGTTGTAATGTATAGCGGAATCGTAGGTTGCTTGTGGAGATTAGATGAAAGATTGAATACTTGCTATGATCACTTGCCATGCTTGCTGTTTTCCAATGATATATTGAGTATGATTATCATGATATGATGCTATGTGTCTATACTTATCATGATTCGATGCCATGTGTTTATGTGTACTATGACATGATGCCATATGTTTATGTACAAATGAGATATGATAATTGGCATAGTTGCATGCATGTCATGAGATAGGGCGAGGGCGGTGAGAAAGTCATAACTAGTCCGGCAAGGTCGGTGAGAAAGTTATGACTAGTCCGGAACGCCATTGAGTAAGACCTACATCGTGATTCCATCCACGTGGTGAATGGAAGCGAGGAGTAGGCACCCTCCATCTTCGGGATGGAAGGGGGGAAAAGGGTGCACACCGACGGGTGTGTACTCAACCATACCGGTATGAGTTTCCAAGGAGATATGAGCATAACATTGCATTGCATTGCATTGCAATACATATTTAATGATGATGATGTTGTTATGTGCTCAAGTATGAGATGTTATAAGTGATGTAAGGTATTATTGTCTTGTAAATGATCTTGTTGTCCATTACAATATGCTTGCTGAGTTTTCGAACTCACGCTTGTGTTTTATGTTGTTTTTAGGTACTTTGAGATCGGCATGCGGGAAAAAGGGGTCTAGCTACACTTCTACACGTAGCTCCACCATCATAGTCCATAATTAATCACTTGGAGACATGATATTAAGAGTTGTGCCTTAAACTTAATGTATGGTTTAATTTAGCATCCTAGTGATTCCTTATTTGCTTCGTTTTAGTTTATGAAGTGGTTGAGCGTGGTATTATTGGCATAATTTGATGATATATCCATTTATGTTGATGTTTTAGATGTCGTGTGCTATGATATATCTTGCCATGATATTGATATTGTGTTAATTCATGGAAAAACAAAGGAGATGCTGCCGAAATATCGGTTTTTAGCATATGTACCTTTGCTGGAATTTATGTTTAAATGTGGTATTTAGATGTTGTTTAGCTTATGTTTGGTAGCATTCGGGCATATTAAATGCCGGGGTGTTACGGTTGGTATCAGAGCGGGCTATAGGTCCTTGGAATGTGTATTTTTAGTGTCATGCTGTAGGGTACAACTAAAATGTGATGTGGAATAACTTAGAAACATGGCTTAGGTTTTTACTAAAATTTTGTCATAGGATAGCAACATTAAAACTTGCAAAAGTGGTATAACTAATCTAAAATTTGACACACATGGATGCACAAGAGGGAAGGGTATGGGTATCGTTGTTTACGCTTAAATGTTGTACTTAAGCCTTGTTGCTAAATGCTATATTTGATATAGTACGTTGCTATGTCTATGAGATAAATGATTGAATTATTCCTGTTGTGGTGGTAAAAGTGGGGTTTTGGTGCCGAAGGGTTTCGCCACCTCTCTTATTTCATAGTAAGGGTGAGGTTTGTGGTGTGGCGGTTAGCGCCACCACCGAAGAACTATTGACCCCTGTAGGAGAAGAGTGCTTATCCTTTCTGTCGTTGATCGGGTAGTTGACTGGAGTCAAATAAAAGAGTTAATGGTGGTTTCCTTCAGATGTTCTTTGCCGTTACGACGGTCGGTGTTCTTTGCTATTCTTGGCTTTAGTATATTTGAATCAAATGAAAATGGTTGGGTTTTCGCGGATCGTTCAGTATGCGGTGTGTGGTTTTCTCTTCCTTGGTTGAAGACGAAGAAGATGAGACTAGTGTTGCGCTTCTTTTGGGCGCCTTTCGCTTTTGATGCCTGTTGATTGCATTATGGGGAACAAGCATTCAATTTATCCCTGTGTTTGTCTTTCTCTGAGGTTAAAGGAGTTATTATGAGTTGTGCCGGACACTGGCTGTCGTGGCTGAAGTTCTGTGGCTTTGTAGTAGTACGTGGTGTTTGATTTCGTTATTTTACTTGGTTTAAGAAATCATCTTTGAAAAACCCTTCTTGTTTCGTGAAAGATTGGGGTTTGGTGCTAAGGTTTTATTTGCAAAGGTTTATCTCGATCGGTTGGTTCCCTCCAAAGGGGAGTCTTGGAGATTGAAAAGTGTTTTGGAGAATTCCTTTGCATGACCAAGTTTGGGTTTGTCTCATCGCAATTTTGAGAGTCAAATTTTCCTTATGAACTTAGGATGAGTTTAAAAACTAAAATCTTTGTAAACAAAGTAGTCTTTTGACTGAAATCGTTTGTCCCTAGTAAGAATTGATGTTTAGCATGTTATGTAGTAGGTAACAATGTGGTTTATGGATTGATGTGTTGCTAAGTTAAATTTTGAGTTGAATCAATTCAATGTGATTAATATCTCTAGCTTGAGAATAAATAGACTACTAGTGTTGCAGTTTACTCTTAGCGAGAATGATTAAATGTGTTAATGTACATGCTTAGAATCTGTTGCCTTGCTTTAAAAGTGCTTATGATCCTTGTTAATGTTAAAAGTTTAAACTTTGATGCATAGTTAAAACAATTAAGATGATGTAGACTGCTGTTATTCTAAAAGAAACTTTGCTGGTTGTTAAAGATGTTCTAATCTAATGGATTAATAGAGAAATTTAATCGTGTTGACTAGTGACTTTAATTTGGATGTTGATTAGAGTTGCTATTTATGTTGTTGCAAACTACTAGTATCTTTGGAAGTATGCAGTTGTGTCGCTACAATGCTAGTATTGATATCAATGGAGAAGACATAAGACTTATTGTTAATGATGTTGTTAATGGTAGTGTTAATGCTAGTATTCAGTCTATTTTAAATAGTGGGAGTATGTTGTGTGGTGGTAATTTTGTTATCACCTATGTATAGGGTAGCTAAAAGTAATGTTGTTGGTTGATGATTATGCCCATTTGTTGTTATTGATGACTAAGTAGTTGTGGTAACTGTTTAGATTATTCGTTGGAAAACCATGGTTAAAATAGAGGAAAATTTTAACATGTTGCGATCAAGTGAGCTTTGGATAATTAACATGATGTACAATTTCATCCTTAATGAATGTATGCCTTGGAATCCTAGTTATGAACTTTGTCTTGTAGAGATAATATTTACATGTTGAAGTCGTTGTTTAACTGAATAAGGTCCGGTTGTCGAGACGTGAATATATAGGTGGCATAAAATTTATATGCTGATCTTGCTGAAAGATTTATTGAAATACTATGTTTCCAACTTGGAATAAGATGTATTATGATTCGGTGACCCGTGAGGGTCATGTCAATATAGTTTTGGTTGGGAGCCTTTTTCGATAAGCTCCTTAAACCCTAATTAAAAGTGTTGGGATTGGTAACTAGAGGAAGAATTTGTTGTGAAGTTTCTGATTTATTTGTGTTGGGGCTTCTCAGGAAGTAGATAGTAATTATTGAAGTCTTTTAATGGAAAGCGTAGTGGAGTACTAGAGATGGTTCTTTTTATGCTGAGCTTGTGTTTAAAAGCTTTTGGACTGGTTTGGTTGCTTGCCATTTTGGTTGAACGGTTTTCAGTCAAGGTGTTCCTTATCTTTGTGTTTGAGTTCCCTAAAAATCGTAGAAATTGGTGCAAATATTTGGTTTTGGCTAACTTGTTTAGTTTGTGCTATGAGTTTCCCTTTCTCTTTGAGAAAGTTTGTGGCGGTTGTGTGTGCAGATGCTTGACTTTGGAGTTGATGTTCTTTTCCAAAATGCTGATTTTGGTTAAAATGCGAGGTTTTGCAAGTTTAGCTTTCAAGTAATGGAGGGTTCTGTTATGACATGGTCTTTTCCTGCTAACGGTTTGCAGTCATGGTCTATATGAATTTCTGCAACCTTCGATGTTAATGGTGTTTCAATTCTTTGATACCTAATAAGTTGTTTGGTGAATGACTAATCGATCTTTATGTTCCATGATGAATGAATGGTGGAAAGGAAAACATGTCAACGTTTATCGATGTTTAATGATGAAGGAGTCGTTGAGCCAGGTCGGTGAGAAAGTCATATATGGATACATGATTAATCCGGAGTGCTCTTGAAAAGTTTGCATTCATGTTATGAATCGAGATGTCCATTTCTTTCTAGTATGAAAAGAAAGAATAAAGAATTTCTGGTATGTTGGTTGTGATGAAGGGGATTTGTGTTTCCTTTGCATCTTGGTTTAGAAAGTTAAACTGAATGCTCTTTGGTTGTTGTCGAATCTTTTCCAAAGTGATTGTAGTGCATTGGATTCAAGGTTAAGCATGGGGACCAATTGGGTTCATGGTTTGTGGTTGAGTTTATCCAATCGTTGTGTCCTTGTTTTAGTCCTTGGGTGGAAAGCTTGAGGGCGAGACCCGCTTGGATGAGAAATCCAGTATGGGTTGTTATCAACATAAGCATTAGATGTTGTTAGTAGTGGATCGTAAATGGTTTAAAGGTGAGGAGTAAAGGAAGGTTGAGTTTGACTCAATTCAAACCTTCTTGGAGAATTGTGCTGTTGATGTGTTCCTCGATAGGGTTGATTAAGTACTAGTGGACCACTTGGTGGTTGCTAGTAATTGCTTTTCCTTTTCGAAGTGTATTGGATCTTTTGTCGCTGATCTATGAGCGAGTGGAGTCAACCGTAGCATTTTGTTCGGTTGTTACTGTTCTTGCGGGTTTTAAGAACTTTGGTTTTAAAGAAAGCTTTCCCTTTTGATGTTAGCGGTGGGTATTGGTCTTTTGTAAAAGACGAATCTTTTGCATGGTTTTAAACCCCGTTGTTCAAACAGTGGGTTGTCTTGGAGTGTAGTGTATCTCTTGGCTTGCGTCGTCTTGATTACGGCGAACCATAGTAGAGAGGTTGATGTGTGAAAAACACTTTTGTGCGTGGGAGCTGAAGAGGGTTCTAGCAGGTTGAAGCCGTGTTCTTCTAGAAAGTAGCATTGCTAAAGGGATCAGGCACTTTAGTGCCAAGGAATGTATCGAATGAGGAGTGTGAGACCGTGTTCTTTCGTGGTCTTTTTGGCAATTGGGGTGGAGGAACCGTGCGAGGTTGCACTTTGTTGAGCTAAATCAACATTTCCTCGCCAAGGGTTGGCTTTAAGAACTCGTTTGTCGTTTGTTCCGGTTTGAGTCTTTGTGTGAATGTTTTATGTTGTAAGGAAGTCTTTTGTCCCTCGGGGACTTTGTTGTTGCTTTTGGCGTCCTTTGGATTCGAGGTCAAATCCTGTTGAAGGGGGGAAGAATGTGACACTACGGTTTGGTGTGACGTTATAGAAGGTGAAATTAGAGAATAAAACCTTTCGGCTTGAGGTTTACTCGCGTTTTTGGGCCTTTTGAAGCGTTGTGACACCACGGAGTGTCGTAACCTTATTTAACGTGCATGATAAGGTTAATAACATTATGAGATGTGGAATTAAGGTTAAAACTATAGGATGTGGAGGTTAATAGCTTTTCCGGGGCGTTTCCGGGCCGTTTCCGGGGTTTTGGGCCTTCCCGGGGGAGTTTGGGACTTGGTGGGCTTTGGTGGGATGGAGTAGGTCTCCGTAACGGACTAGGATTGGGTGTGGGGGCTGGTAAAAGGGCTCCCCACCAGCCTTTTGGGCGTTCTCCCCTGCCCTTGGGCGCCCCCACCTCTCCCTCCAAGCCCTAGCCGCCACCCCCACCTTCCCCTCTCCCTTCCTTGCGCCTCCACCTCCCCCATTGCTCCCCATTGCACACCACCTCTCCTCCACCCCCTTGCTGCCCTAGGGTGGCCTCCCCACCCTTGCATCCTCATGGATCCATCCGAGGAGCGAGGAGCGAGGAGCGAGGAGCGAGGAGCGAGGAGCGAGGAGATCTATTGGAGATTCGTTCGTTGGGCAAAGGTATGATCATGGGGATCCTTGGCTTTGATCTAGGTACTGTTCTTAGGGTGTTTATGAAGTTTTTAGATCAATTGGTGGTGCTGGGTTGGAGTTCTTTGGGTTAGATCTAGACGTTGCCACGTTTCTGTTTTCGGGTAGATTGAGCAGTCGGGCTAGGGTTTGAGTTTTCATCGATTTAGAATCCGAATCTGTCCGTACGGACTTAAAAGAAGTTGTAGATAATTTAATTATATTTCCGTGGACATAAAGAACGTTAAAATCCGACCAGCCGTTTGAAAGTTATGGCCGTTTTACCGAGCGTGTTAAAATCTGTGACGCGATTGGAACAGATCTCGGTAATCTGTAGATTAAACAACTTTAGAGGCCGAATCAGACTTTCCATATACCTAGAGAAAGTTGGGAAATTTCCTAAGCTACGCGAGGGTGTACTCGTTTAATTCATTTGGAGTCCCAGAACTCAAGTTATGCCTTTTGCAAGGCTGCTGTCCCGACGGGACAGAACCTCTGTTTTTAGGTTTTGCGAGTAGTGGGCAATGTCGGGTTAGATGGGGGTTTGTGTACTGTTTTGTGGGCATGATTGTGAGTGTGTGATTCCTATGTGCAGGTGGTGTGACACCGGGAGTGCCCTCTACTTCCCGCCAATCCGTCGCCCGCGGTTGAGGCAAGTGTGTTGTAATGTATAGCGGAATCGTAGGTTGCTTGTGGAGATTAGATGAAAGATTGAATACTTGCTATGATCACTTGCCATGCTTGCTGTTTTCCAATGATATATTGAGTATGATTATCATGATATGATGCTATGTGTCTATACTTATCATGATTCGATGCCATGTGTTTATGTGTACTATGACATGATGCCATATGTTTATGTACAAATGAGATATGATAATTGGCATAGTTGCATGCATGTCATGAGATAGGGCGAGGCGGTGAGAAAGTCATAACTAGTCCGGCAAGGTCGGTGAGAAAGTTATGACTAGTCCGGAACGCCATTGAGTAAGACCTACATCGTGATTCCATCCACGTGGTGAATGGAAGCGAGGAGTAGGCACCCTCCATCTTCGGGATGGAAGGGGGGAAAATGGTGCACACCGACGGGTGTGTACTCAACCATACCGGTATGAGTTTCCAAGGAGATATGAGCATAACATTGCATTGCATTGCATTGCAATACATATTTAATGATGATGATGTTGTTATGTGCTCAAGTATGAGATGTTATAAGTGATGTAAGGTATTATTGTCTTGTAAATGATCTTGTTGTCCATTACAATATGCTTGCTGAGTTTTCGAACTCACGCTTGTGTTTTATGTTGTTTTTAGGTACTTTGAGATCGGCATGCGGGAAAAAGGGGTCTAGCTACACTTCTACACGTAGCTCCACCATCATAGTCCATAATTAATCACTTGGAGACATGATATTAAGAGTTGTGCCTTAAACTTAATGTATGGTTTAATTTAGCATCCTAGTGATTCCTTATTTGCTTCGTTTTAGTTTATGAAGTGGTTGAGCGTGGTATTATTGGCATAATTTGATGATATATCCATTTATGTTGATGTTTTAGATGTCGTGTGCTATGATATATCTTGCCATGATATTGATATTGTGTTAATTCATGGAAAAACAAAGGAGATGCTGCCGAAATATCGGTTTTTAGCATATGTACCTTTGCTGGAATTTATGTTTAAATGTGGTATTTAGATGTTGTTTAGCTTATGTTTGGTAGCATTCGGGCATATTAAATGCCGGGGTGTTACACTTACCGCGGGTGACGTGGACGAATCTGGACCCTCGGATCTTGATCGGACGGTGGAGCGAGCTCGGGGACGGCGATGGCTTCGCGGCGGAGCTGGTTCACCGGAGACGGAGATGACGACACGCCTGAGGGCGTTTGGGTGCGATTCCAGCGAGGTGGATGGTGCCCTCCGACGCGGCTCGACGGGACGAACCTGGATCTGACCTTGAACACGGCGGAGGAGGACGGAGCCGACGGCAAACAGCGAAGAAACGCGGCGGAACGGGGCTTCAACTTCGGCGAGCTCGCGCGGGCTGGCGGCGGTGGCTTGACCGGCGTGGGTTGGGGCAAACGACGCGCACGGAAGAGGGATAAAAGCTGGCGGCGGCGGTGCAATAAATAGGGGCCTCGGCTTCCGTGAATCTCGCGGAGACCGAGGTCCACCCGGGTGCGGCGGCGTAATCCGAATCCAATTCGGATTGGGTGATGTGGCTCAACATGGACCGTTGGATCTAGATCCAATGGTCGCGGGGGTTTGGGCTTGGGTGACTTGGCTGGCTCGGTCGTACTCGGGCTCGGGTGACGTGGCGCAATCGTGGCCGTTGGATCTCGATCCAACGGTCACGCGGTTAGGGTTAGGTTGGACTCGGGTCCGGTTCGACCGTGGTTCGGGTCGGGCTCGAGTCTGACTCGGACTCGGTCGGAGGAACAGTAAAACCGATTCAATTTTCCAGCGATTAAATATTCCAATTAATTCCTAGAAATTCATTTAATTAATGAAAAATAGCAAAATACTAAGAAAAATTTTAGAAAAATTCTAGAAAATATTTTAGGGCATTTGGGACTCAAATAAAATATTTCCAACAAAATTTTATTTGTAAAATTAAATTCTTTAGTTATTTCAAAAGGGGATAAAATTGAAATAAATTCCAAATAAATCCCAGAAAATTCCAAAAATTCACAAAATTGCCAAATTTCGTTTAAATTCATGAAAAAGAAAAAATTGGGGTGTTAAAGTAAGCAACATCTTTGCTAATTACATCTTTTGTAACTCTTGTTGGTTGAGCATGAAAACAAGTAATGAATGCCTCCGTCAACTTGAGTCATGGCCAGGTCAACTCGCCCCTAGGGCTCACATGAGGGAGGGAGCACTTCCCGTTTCCGGGTGCCAATTAAGAAACCTAGGCTCATGTGTGTTTTCCTAGACACCAATCGTCTTGTATCCGTTCCTTCATTACTGAAATCATATTCCAACCACTTATGTCCTTAAGCCCAAAACCGTTTTGATAGCTTAGTTAAATCAACCATTGTTATGCGCGATGTGTCCAACACATCCCTATCATCTATTAAGATAGTTATTGATATACTACTTTGGCAGTCATATCAATAATGATCTAAATTCTTGATAGGTGCAACAATTGGATGGACAAGTATGATTTAAAATTTTAACTATAGGGATGAACAATATCTACTATGAACATGGCATCACATGCAATGAGCATAAAGAAAATAGCAAGGATTAAACACACATCCACATATAATCAAATTAAGATGTGAAATAGTATGGCCCTTAGCATTAGGATCTCCAACATCATGCTTGATTGTTCACCTTGGCGTCATGCTTGATGCCACCATCTTCAACATTGTAGATGCAACTCCTTACAACTTTGATAATGAATATTACATGAGGGTTTGAAACATCACAAGTCAACACGCAGGTCATTATACATTTTAGATTGAAATAGCCTTATGGCTTGACACGGCACGCAGGCCATGTAAATATTACATGCATCACATACACATAGGCCATACTATTCCACATAACATCCTGCAAAAATGAGTTAAACAAAATAGATTCTACGACAGCGGGGTTCCAAGGGGCAGCGCCCAAGGCGGGGTTCAAGGGGCAGCGCCCTTGGAAATTTTTTTGAGAGGCATGTGTTCTGTTAAAAGAAAACGCCCTCAAAATCTCGATGGATCAATCAGATTGACTCAATCTGATTCAATCTGATTGGCTTGGTCCCATATGGTTGCGATTCATGAACCCTGTTGGTGGTAACCCGACCGGTAAGGGCAACGTCGTACCATGAACGGACTCACCCAAATCAAGATTGATTCGATTTGCACATTCCTCAAACCCTAAACCAATCGATCTCATCGATGGCTGCCTCCACCAATTTATCACATGAATCGGTTGAACATGCAATAGATCCAATTTACTATCCTCACATACTAGATGTGCAACATCCGATCACAAATCTACGCGAGATGGCTCTGATACCACTGTTGGGGAACGCGGTTTGCTACACTAGCACAAATTAAAATTTCTACCGCAAACCAGAAAAGCTACTTGTAAGAAGGGGATCATAGATCTATTACCACTAGACGCTCAGTTGCGGAATCCTTCGCACGTCGTTGTAGTAGATCGTTCTCGGCGTGAATCGTCCTCGCCGCGGATCGTCCTCTCCACGCCGTAGTAGCAGCAGCATCACCACAGCAGTCCACACGTCCGCGCATGGAACGCCGTGCATCAATGTGCAAGCACCAGATCGCTCGGCAGGGGCAACGAGAGGAGGTGGCTAGGGTTTTTGGCGAAACACCTCTAAACCGCACGAAAGTATATTATGCATCTAGCCTCCTCCCCTCTTTATATAGCCACGAGGTGAAACCCTAGGCAGTTAGGGCCCATCTACGCGCTAAGCCCACGAGGTCCATTAATTACGGATCCAATCCGAATTAATGTGTCCCAGCCCGTTAAGTGTGTGACCCTGTAGGTTCATGCGCATTTGAACATAGATTCGGAAAAACCCTTTTTCTAATCCAATAGTCGGTAGCGGCTCCTTGCAGAGCATGCCAACTCCCAAACACATATGATTAAAGTACTGATGTAATAATCCCTTTGCCAAACTATATGAAGATCGAACTCAAGGCGAGAAGCATGTCATCCTTTGACAGTTCAATCCATCTCTTGTATACGTGATATATTAATAAGTTGTGATTGACTTCTCAATCACGGCATGGCCATGCACTTCCTTAATCATATCACACGAGTGGCCTAGACATATATCTCCATTACTTTGGAGTGGCAAATTCCATCTTGACTGCTCACTTCCATCTGCATGTTTCATAGTAAACATGAAAGCTACCTTTATAACTATCCGGTTAGGAAATAGTGTTTAGTAACCCCAAGGTAAACTATTACACATGTAGGGAATATGACAAACTCAGGTCCAAGGATCATACATCTACTATGTATGAGATACACTGATGACACATAAGAATGTAACATTCTCGCAGTGTCCCATTGTGGGTCTATCTAACACATGTTCTTCAACATGCGTCCACAATGTATTGATGATATCTCCATATCCCATGATCTATGAAACATGATCATCGAACAATACATGTGCTGATCTATTCATCGTTGTCCTATACGATGATATCCGATCAGAGATATTTATCGAAATATATCAATAAGTAAAGAGCTTCATAAACAAGTCACACAATTGTTGATCAAAACAATGATATACATTCATTGGACCAATAATCATATTATTATTCATAAACATAGTCATGTTACAATCATCCATATGATTGCCTCAAGGGCATAACACTAACAGACTCTAACTCCTATTATCAGATAAGACATTTCATCGATCCTGGATAGCGGACACTTGTTCTTTATTTTCACTCCACTGAGCGCACGATGATCCATACACATCCTTAAGCTACCAATATGCTTCATGACGAACAACAGGCGCTCCCCATGGCGATGAACTTGGTCTCACAAAATGTAACACACCGGCACCTAGTATGCCGCGAATGCCACCCAAATGATACTAGAAACAACCAAAAACACATATTTAACAATAAATTACAGCAACTACGTTAATTGCTTAAACGAAATGTTAGCAGCATATCCTTTGTTTTTTCATGGTTTTTGAGCATCAATGATAGAGGCATAACATAATATCAAAATCAAAGTCGACAATAGCATGGCAACCAGGGATTTCAGCAACAATTCAACTAAGGATATAAATCTATTCGTCACATGACAAATATGGACTAAACATTTACTCATGTCAACCAACGAGGCATCAAAACCATAATTTAGTTCAATGAGGTAACCATCACAACTAAAGGAAGGGTATGACATTGATTAAATGAGTGATGGTAAGTGATGCCGTGTGTCTAGCTCCCTTTCCCACATGCCGAATTCAAGGTACCTAAAAAAAACATTAAACAACAAGCTTGAGTTCATCACTCAGCAAAGTGTATTGCAACGGTACCAAATAATAACAATTCACATACATACGACATACCGATCACCAACCATGGAAAACAATCCATGAAGACTTCCTCAATCACATTCTCATATACTTTCTCATTCACATTCTCATTTATGCAATGCAATGCAATGCATCATGCCTCTTTGCTTACCACATACCGGTATTGCCGAGTGCACACCCGTCAGTGTGCACCCTCTTTCCCTTCCATCCCGTGGAGGGTGCCTACTCTTACTGACTCGCTCCCATTCACCACTGTGGATGGGACTACAAGGTAGGTCTTTCATGTTCACTACGTGTGAACACAGAGGCCCGCATCAGAATGGGTCGCCTCTTCCTTTATGCTTGCACATATGGCATAAACATGAATAACTTGCATATAAACTCGATTTCACAATTGCATAGTCATTTAACAAATTATATTCAACATATCACATGCAAGTATCAAACATGGCAACTTAATCTAGCACATTGATAAGCTACGCATAACAAAGTAATATGGCCACCCAAGCCACAACCACTACAACACACTTGCCTTCAACCTCGCGAGACGGAGTGGCAAGATGTTGCTGGCACTCCCGGGGTCACACCACCTGCACATAGGTATAAAACACTCAAAAACATGCCCACAAAACAACACAAGAGCTATCGACTACATCGACTTCGCAACCCACTTCAAAAACCCAAAAAACAGAGAATCTGTCCAACGGGATAGCATGATTCCAACCAGCATATCTTGAGTTATAAAACTCCAAATCAGGTAAATGAGTACATTTTCTCGAACCTTAGGAAATGTCTCACCTTTTTCTAAGTATACACGAAAACTGATTCGGCTTTTAAAATCCTCTAACCTATAGTTGAACACAATCTGTCCCAATCACGTCACAGATTGGACAGCGCTCGGTAAATCGACCATAAATTTTAAACGGTTGAACAAAACTTAGCGTTTTTGGTGCTCAATTAAAGGTATTTCGATTACTGACAACTTTCGTAATAACCGGCTGACCATAGCATGACTCTAAAATCCTCACAAATGTGTCCCAACATCGACTGGAAAACCTGGCTGAGAGCCACTCGCGAGACAGATCTAGAATCCAACTTAACCCATCTAATCACAGCACCCAAAAGAGAGTTCTAGGCATGGATTCCCCCATCTAGCAGCACCTAGAACACCACAAAAGAACTACAATTCATTACCTCTTCTTGGAGACTCGAACGATGACGAAATCCTTTCTTCCATCCGGCCGCTCCTTCCTCCGGAACCGCAGCGAATCGCCGGAGATCTCTGGACCGACAATCCACCGAGCGAGGAAATGAATAACACCATGGAAGGAGAGGTGAGGGGCTACTAGGGGAGGGGAGGGTGGTGGCTGGGGGGGAACCCTAAGGGGGGCGCATGGAGGTGGGGGCACAAGGGGGGTTGCCGGCCCTAGGGGCGCATGGGGAGATGGGGGCGGCTAGGGAGGTGGGGGGAGGTGGGCTAGGGTTTGAGCAGGATACTCTCCCCCCACATGGGCCAAACCCCCCCCACCAAGGCCCAAACTTCCTCGGAAAGCCCAAAACTTAACCCCCTAAGGCCCAAACTCAATCCCCTAAGGCCCAATCCCTCCCAGAAAAGCCCAAACACCTAGAAAAACCCAGAAAGCGCGAAATAAACTCGTACCATAATGCCACCTTCTATAATGTCACATTTCATAATGTCACACAAAACCCTTTTCTAGCAGCCCCTCAATTTGCTTCTTCATCTCTACCAATTCATCGGTAGTCATCCGATATGGCCTCTTAGCTACTGGGTTGTATCGGGCACCCATTCAATCACAAACTCATTATCTTGGTCTGGTGACAAACCAGGCAACCCTCTGGAAACACCTTCGGATACTCACTGACCATTGTTACTTCATCCAAACTGGCAACCTTTACACTGTTGACCATTAACTGACCATTGCGAAATGCGGTTGCTCGAAATTCCACTTTTCACCTTTCACACTCTCCATTGACACACTTGACCACAAACCAAAACAACCTTATGCTTGGATAACTATTCCACTCCAGGAATAACATCTAAGGTCTAGGCTTTCAATACAATGATTACCCAAACATTTCAGCTAGTACATGCTCTGTGAGCGGTCTACACTAACATTGGCATATTTCCAAGCACTGAAGATGTATCCCAAATCTACAGCCTTCAAGCTCACTTTTAGATTACTCCTTTTTTTCTATGACCAATTGGAGGTTCATTCCATGGCATCACACTACACTCATGGCTCCAAATTATTGCTCTATGGCCATCATCCCACACAATCATTATCGGCTAAATTATGGAAATATCTGATCTTCATTAATACTCTTATTTCAAGACTTACATTCCAGTATATGAACCATCTTTATTTCCTTTCCTTAACTAGAGAATTCTTACAAAGGTTCCTCAACCAGTCACTATCTTTTATGAATAGAACATTACGTTGCCTAGGGAAAATCATGTCCTAGACTTCCTCTGTAGAGTCTTCATCCAAATGCCTCTTCTTCATCTGATTCCTTGGACGAGCTGCTCTTGTAGCTTTACCACTCACTCTTGGCGCGATGATCTTCATTGAGGTGACTTCTGGAATATCTACGGTTGCAGGAATTGCTTGACTTCTCCGTGGGCATTGCTTGATGAAATGGCCTGATTCACGACAGTTGTAGCACAAACATATCTTGCAAGATCTGTCCATAAGTGCAATGCTGTCCTTCCTGGGAGTCGGTACTTGCTGCTTCACAGGGCATCTTCTGGCATAATGACCTTGCTCAGCACACAAGAAACAAGTTGATAGCGAACTCATAGCATTGTTCTCCTGAGGTGGACAAACAGGGTTGGAACGTTTCTTCTTCAAGTCTTCAAGTGATCTAGCAGGTGCAGATGGCAATCCTCCTCCTTTCGCTAACCCTTGAGCAATGGCGGCTCGCAGATGCTGAGTCACAGTGGTTACTAATGGATCCAAAGGACATTGAGATGGGCAATGACCACGGCCTTCGCAAAGATAGCAAGTGATATTGCGCATAGGGCATTCTCTAGGTGGATGGCTTCCTTCGTAGCTGGTGCAATTGATTGCATGTTCATCAGTAGTGTGTCCTTTTTCTCCACAACGGATGCATTCACGATCTTCTGACTTGTCTGGATGACAACACTTCAAAGAACAACGTCTCGGTATGGTGTTGGGGTGCAAGGGTTGTACACTTCTCTGAACTTGCGGTAGTCACACTATCATCTGACGACGCAACAAACCGACGAAGGGCGGTGGCAAACTCCAACCAAGTGATTTCTTGTGGTGTCTTGTGGGCAGCACGATGGTTCTTCCACCACTCCAAGGCAACTCCTAGCAACTGGCGGCTAGCATACAGAACCATCTCGTCTCTTTTACACTGAGCGAGGAGTAACTTCTTCTCAATTACACGTAGCCAATCCTCTGCCTCCATAGGTGAAACATTCCCAGCAAAGATAGGCGGGCGAGTCTTCATAAACTCTGAAAGTCTTGAATATGGATGAGGATCTCGAATAGATGCAGGCATCCCAGTGTCATGAGATTGCTGATCGACTAGGTTTTGCATCCGTTGCATCATTATGTGCATGAACTGAGTTTGGGCAGTGACAAACTAATCCAAGTGTTGACTTGTCATGGTTGATGCAGTGGACAGCTGTTGGTCACAATCGACTTTGTCAATGACACTGGTGATAGCAACTTTACTGACTTGAACTACCTCAGAATCACTATTGTAGTTGGTCCTTTCCATCTGTTGATTATTCCAAGGTTTAGGTAAGAGAGAAAAAGCATAGATGAGGTTCAAGAATCCTATTGCAGGGGAATAGGTTTAACCCAAGAACTTATACAAACATTATTAATAACTTGGTATGGTTGCTTATAAAAGCCTAAAAGCTATGCAACGCATACTGCACACCCAGCAATCAATGGAGAACCAAATTAACCTAAGCACATAATAATCTAGCATCTAAAAGGGTAACACTCCTATCTTTACAGACGCGACTCTCACACTTGAGTCTCAACTGACTAGTAAATCACAGGTTCTTCTAGCCTCTGGAACACTTCGTTGATCCACTTCTCTTCGAGCTCGATGATTCCTTATTTCATGATCTTCAGGGTTGGTAGCGACACCCAGTACTTTCTCCTTAAGTGTGAAACATCGTTAACTATTCGGAACGACTCAGGTAAGATTTTCATTTAAACCAGTGGGGAAAGATAGAAATTTTAACAAAGGGAAAAGAATAGACGAATAAGATAAGTCAAGAACTTATTATTCTTTCAAGTTAAATTTTCTCTTTTTAGAAAATAATTTTGAAGCTCCTAAAGACGGCCAATCTATCGAGGGTTAAGACCTACAGTCAGTATGGCTCTGATACCACCTCTGTCGGGATCCGAATATGCAAATTCGGACCCTCTGTGTATTCAGCACTAGTCCAGGATCACGCTAGTGCACAAAATCTCAACATAGATGAAATATCATAATAATACACAGCGGAATAATAAATAAGGAATTCATCTATTAATATGGAACTATTAACGAACTTAAGGTCAAACTTACACTTGTGAGGCCTTGACGGCTTCACCTCCAAATAAGCAGTAGCGAAATGAAGAACGTCGGTGAATCCCATCAATATGCCATAGGCAAATGACAAGGTTCAACTTCTAGATATTTGCCTCATCGCGGAACTCCTCCTTTGAAGATGTAGACTTCTCCTTAACTGGTGATTGTTTGTTGCAAGGGGTGAGTACATAAAGCACTCAGCAAGTCATGCACAAAATATAAGTCTAATAACTATATGCATGGCTTATTCCAAGTGACATGTTGAATGGTTATTTTGCGGTAGAGCAATATTCACAAATAAACGTAATAGATTGTAAAGCAGTAAAACAAATAATAACAGTAATAAATTTTACAGTTATTTCACAAGTAAACCATTCCACATCCTTAACCAGTTACCATTTTTCCATAGGCAAATTGCCTCGTAGTCCAAGTTTCTTTTTATGAAAGACTAACCCTTGACTGTAATCCCCGAGCATTGTCGAATACCATAGACACGGCTATTCGAATAGTTTTGACACTCTTTAGAGGTTATACACTTTACCCACAAGATATAATCAACTCATCACGTCAGCCGTGAATCGCCATACAAGAGTATGTGAATGAGCGATCATAACAAAGCCTTTACAATGCTCTGTCTAAACCCAGTACTGCCCGCTAAGGTTTCAACACTGAAGGGACTGGTTACCACAATCATGGCCATCCTCTTGCGCCATGTGAGCGTACCCGTACACTCGGGCCTCACACACCCATGACAGTACCAAAGTGAAGACTTCACAAATTAGTCAACTAGGTCTGTCCTATTCCAAACATGTGGTTGTATGTTCGACTCAGTTCAAATTCTTGCAAGGTTAAGTCCTTAAAGTGACTAGGGCAAGACTTACATCAATAGTCTCATAGAAAACCACCTCACCATCACTCATATATATATATATATATATATATATATATATATATCATGTTTCATGTCATCCCCACCGCCAATCCGGCCCACCATAATCCTTGCCACTTGCCCCAGTCCAAATCATTTTATCACCCCAGTTGATTATTGCGCAACACAATGCTAACAACAACTCAACATCCTTGAAGAAGCACGAAGGCCTCCACATATCAACATCATCGTGTCGGCAACACGTCACACCATTTCAAAATACATTGCATATTCCATTAATCAATATTGACCTTTGTATTTTCAAAATGATGTCACTGACCCGTTGCAAGTTTAAGCGCACTAATATGTTTTATCTAACCCATGTTGGCAATTTATTAGCTACCAACTATTAATCAACAATCCTAGGGTGACAAATGAATCATGGCATACAAATAGTGACAAGGTGGCAATAACAAATAGGTTGATTATCTAATCCCAAATTAATTGAATTCAATTTACCTTAAACTAGCATGCAATAATTTGAAACAACATAATTTCGGAACATGGGATCAATATGGTCAAAGCACAACTTGCCTGGCCCTTGCTACTTTTTTTTACTGTTCTTTACTATTTATCTTTGATTCTTGATCCTCGATCTTCAATCTTCACTTCCTTTTTTTTCAACTCCTTAGAACGACTTCCGAATGACACGTCTCACGATAAAGAAACACAAATACAACAAAACTCAAAAAGCAAATCAAGTAAACTCCAAATTGATAATGTATGATATTGTATCATAAGGACTTTGGTGAATTTAGGGATTTCAATCGATTGGATTGAAGATTAGACAAAAGAGAACGGGCATTCAGAAAATACACCGAAAAGGGAAAGACTAATAATTGAGAAAGAAGGAATAATAGTCCAAGGAATATTTCTTCTAAAGTTATTATCCTGATTGGACACACAATGACATATGGGCTCTCGATCTACAGACCGGGTCCATAAAGATATGCTATTTCACAATGAACTAAGCTGATGCTCAAAGTTGACTTTTTTTTGACTAAGTAGGTACACAATCAATCAAAAGAGAGATAAACTGATAGATTAGATATGGGCACAAGGATATGACACATGGCAAATGGTCTAGTGACCAAGTCCACAAATAAATTCTAGGTTAATGGCAGAGTAGATTTTCAGGGATAAGACATGGACAGAAGGGATCGACATCCTCTGTGATTCGATTTGATCCAGTCATACATCGAAGAGACTTGACGATGACAAGGCGGTGACGACATGATCTCTAGGAAGCGATGCCGATGTGGAACAAGGCAGAGCACAAATGTTTACTACGGTTGACGCAATGAGAGAAACGGCAATACCAGCAATGCGGCTCACGATAAACTTAGTCCATCAAATGTAACAGCTCAAATTTAATTATCAATTAATTATGCATGGCATTCTCATATCATTCGTATTAGTGGCATGATCAATTCTTAATTAGGGCTATATAGATACTAACATCATTTTAGATAAATAAGTATGAAATTATAATGTTCATGACCCCTGGTAAAACTGCTACTATTTATACCTAAACTTCACCCACCATGAGTCAATGACATGAGGGCCCCACTAGTAAGAGAGAGAGAGAGAGAATCCTGCACAAAACTACTTCATTTTTCTCACTCTACCTACTCCTTACCCACTTCCTTACCTCTCCTTAACATGTGGGACATTGGCCCACATGTAAGTGATGGAAGGCGGCAGCTATATAAGCTTCTTGCCCACCTTGGAATCCCCTTCAAGCCCCAATCCCTGCTCCCACTCCACCAGAATTCATGCACACAAGGAAGAGGGCAAGAACCCCATCCAATCCACCCTCCATTCTTCCCCAAAAATCTCTCCAAAAACTGAGATTCAAGCTGTGCATGTTATACCATCTTGAAGCTAAGATAAAGAGCTTCAAATCCATCCAAATGGATTGTTGATGCTCCAAGTATTAGGTAAGTTCTAATCAAGTTTTGCCTCTCCTTGTGCTGAAAATGTGTCACTTGGGACTAATTCATCTCCTCCCCCATGAAAATCATGTTTCCGTCGACGATCGGGCCGTGCATGATAGTTTGCTAGCTTGAGGAGGAGGAGTAGAAGCTGCTGCAAGCACCAAGAGTGAAGGCATTGTACCCGGGAGCGAGGAGGAGTTGATACCAGGGGAAAGCACAACGAGCAATTCCGCGAAGCCATTCCTCATCCCGTCGACGAACCAGCCTCCCACCAAGTACAAGAACACCTTAGAAGTGGTAAGGTTCCACCCTAAGTCACCTTTTTGGAATGTAGGAGCCCCTTGTGCAACAGTCATTTTCGGGCAGAACAACCAGTCCGGATAGTCCGAACATTGGTCCGGACACTCCGGATGTGTCAGTACGAAACAAAGAACTGAACCGAGAAACCCAGCCTGGATACTCCGAGGTTCCATCTGGATAGTCCGGGGTACCCAGATACTCCGGGGTTAAACCCGGATACTCCGGGTTAGATAGCACTAGAGGACCGAGAAGGTTAGCTCAGACATTCCAGGTTGAAACTCGGATACTCCTGACCCAATTAGATAAAATGCTTCTCGTATGCATGCTAAGATTAGAAGTATAATCATGATGCATCTCATGCATGATTGAGCATGTTCTCGTGTTGTTTATTGTTTGGTTCTTAATTGGTGTTCTTTTGGAATTGGATTTTCTCGTTAGATGTTGACGCTTCGGAGGCTACTCCCGAGTACAACCACACGTACAACTTCAAGAACGAGCAACACGGCACTACTTTACTCCTTGAACATGATTGCTCTTACTAATTGCAATTATGCTTTCAAGTTATTTTACAAATTGCATGCCTACTTTCAATTATATCTATGTTGGGGTAGCATGCTTAGTTATTACCTTGTTGACATGTTATCCTCTTACCATGTTCCTTTCGTATACCATTGTCGCCCTAGGTGGTTGGTTTATTATTACGTATGGGTTCGTACGATTTGCTTAGCCATGTTTAGAACCTCGTTAGAAACAGCGATAGATGGACTTAGTTCATCGGTCGCAAAGATCAAAATGATTATGATGATGATGGTTCAATTGTGGTTATTGTGTAGCAATGTTGGTTAAGGATCTTAAGGATCGAATCTTGGTGACGTCTCTTTAAGTAACTATCGTGCGAACCACACGCCGTTTATGGGACTGGCTTAACCAAGTACTTGTGTATGACTAGGGTATTTAAACCATGTGCACTCGGAATTCCTTGAGCTTTGTAGAGTGTCAAGGAATGTCCACGGGAATTCTTCGAACCTTGTGGAGTGTCGGGAATATCCTTCAAAATCCCTCGAACTTTGTGGAGTTAGGGATGTTCAATAACAGGTGTACTCCTTGATCCACATACAGAGAGCACTGAGCACGTGGGATCAAGGGTCACAGTCACCTGGGTGGTTTAAATACACTACCCTGCATACTGGAAAAATGGTTTTGTCACGTTTACCTCGGCCGGCACATCAAAGGAATTGTGCTCATAGCTTGGCTTACAAGTGTGGCATGTCGTGTGGGTAAAGTCGTACCTTTGTAGAGTTTAAACTATTCGAATAGCCGCATCCATGGTTAAGGACGATCGCTTAATTTGTCAGTCACTGGGCGAGTATTAAGGACCGGGTAAGATGGATGGTGTGGGAAAAGTCTCGTGAGTATTGGAGTACTCATGGGAGGAACTTCGCGAGTATCAGAGTACTTGTGGAAGGAGACTCACGGGTATTGGAGTATTCGTGGGTGTGATGAGCGCGAGCGTCGGACTCGTGTCTCGGAAATGCTTGGGGGCATGAAAAAGGATATGGAATGATTACAATTACTTTATGTATTAACATTTTGCAAATGTTTATCAAACATCAAATTTCAATCTATAAGTGTCTACGATTTTACTCAAATGTTGCTTTATGCTGAAATTACCTATTGTCTTCCTTGGTGAATTAACCTCATGTAAGTAGGGTTCAATGCATAATCTATCCTATTGTGCGAGTACACCTTTTGTACTCAACCGGATTGTCCATCATTGCAGGTGAGGTTGAGAAGTCGCCCGTGGATCCTTACTGGGCCGACGCCTCCGAAGATAACGTTTAGAGGGTTGTTCTCAACCCCCAGCCAGTTGCCTGAGGGTTGGGGCATACTACGTTGGATAACACATTTGTCGTTTATATTTATTTCCACTGCTTGTTCATGTAAAACTCTATGTGTATGTCGTTGTGAACTACTGTATCACTTTTGGTATGTAATATAAATGATTAAATTCTCGTTATTGTGTGAGATATGATCCAAACTGTGATGCATTATAGCGCATGTTGGTGAACTTTCCTGGGACCAACACAGGCATATATGCGGGCCGTTCGAGATTCCCTTGATTTACTTGGGTTGTGTGATGCCACCGAGTGAATCAATGGAATCCCGGGGATGGGTCCCAACAGGCTTGGTATCAGAGCTCAATATGGACTGTAGGTTAGAACGTACCGGCTACCACCAGTTTATGACTTACTTTTGGGTCAAAATTATTTTCCTATCAAGTAATTTCAGAACTACTACTGCTGTGCATTCTTTTATTCCTTACCCATCTTAATCCTACACCTTACCCTTGTACTCATTTGATTTGACAAAGTTAGTTTTCTAACCCATCTCTTTTTCAAATGATAGATGAGTTACGGACCTTTGGTCATGGTTACCCGCACTGAGGATGTGGACGATTTCCCTTCCCTCCCCAGGGACATGCTCTGGAGGTCCAGCTGCACCTATGCACCCGAGTATGTGGTGTATGGGCGGGCTTTGGGACCAGGACAGGAGACCTACACTGCTACGGTCCACATCATCGCCCGAATGATGTCGGGGAGCATTCCCCATCACTTCCAAGCACAAGGGACATCCATTGGGATGGCAATCCAAGAGGTGGCATATGTTGCCATGTGCCATCTTCGTCATGATCTGCGGAAGCTGCTTGAGCCTCCGTTTCTTTACTTCCCACAGCGAGGACCAGCGGGTACCTACAACTACATCGTGGAAGTCGAACTGGGAGAAGACCGATCCGTCCGCCAGTTGGCAAGCTTGGTCCGTACCTTGGATCGGGCTCATCGTTGTGTGGTTTACGAGTTATGGGAGACTCGTGCCCGTCTTCGCGCCACCCAGGGGCATCTTCATCAATTTTTGCAGACTAGTCTCATGCCACGGAATGTGGTGTACGGGCACAATTCTACTTCGCCCCACAATGCAGCCCCATACCCTTTCCAATTTCCAAGCGTGATGGGGGTGGAGGCCCAACACTTCAACCCCAGCCGTGCAAGCATAAACTCGGCAAACGCAATGCGTTTCCGTGTGCAAGGGCTATCGGGAGCACCTACATCCTTCTTGGGATCCCCTCAACGTCTCGCTAGCTCTTTGGACCCTAAAGATACGGGATCACCGGGATACCATCTCTTGGATGTGTTTCCCCCGGGCTTCCTTAGAGACATTTGAGTTATCCTGGTTAAGCTTATCATAACCCCTATGTAGGGATGAACTATTTTAATTCGAAGTTATGTAATAGACTATGCCGTCTAGCTTGGACTATGTACTCGTGTCTCTGTCTTGGAACCTAGGTTATGCCCTCTTGTGTTGTCTTGGAACCTTGTTGTTGTTATCCTGGATGTTATTGTGGTTCAAGAACCTCTTAAATTGCTACTTTGTGCTTGCGTTGTATGTTTTCTTGCGACATGCATATGAATTATTATATGTGTGCCTTGCTATCCAGAATTTCGAATTTCACATTTCTGTTGCTCTTTTGCTCTTGTTGCTAACCTTGGTTTAGCAACAGAATGGCAGGGGCTACCACTCGATCACAAACTCAGCAAGGGGCAAGGCCACACTCTTTGGGCTCCCAAGCAGCTGATTACCATGCACCACATGCCATCAACATCACAACACATGATACCTTTCCAAAACAGGTTCAATATATCATTAAGTCAATATTAACATTTGATTGTCCAAAATCATGTCATGAGCACGTAGCAGGTCTAAGCAATATACTACAACGATCTAAATTCTCATGTTGGCAATTTAATAATGTCCAACTATTTAATCCTCAACTAGGGTGACAAGGGGTTCATGGTATTCACTTATCTATGTCAAGGTGGCATACATCAACTAGGTAATTAACTAATCTCCCAAAATCAATTAAAGCATTTTATAATTGAACTAGCATGCAATAATTTAAATCAAATTAATTTCAAAATGGGATCAACATGGTCAAAGCACAACTTGCCTTCAAAGAATACTTGATCTTGGTCCTGAGGTGGCTCCTGGGTCAACACTTCACCTTCGAAGCCTTCGGGCACTTCAACGTCTACTCGTAACGCGTGCAAATAGCAATAAATGAATAAAACAGTAAACAAAAAGTGTCCAAACATCCAAATGAAGTCCATAAACAGAGAGAGCATAATTTTATGAATTTTTAGGAATTTGAATCGGCGAAATCGGAGTTAAAACGCAAAAGTTACAAGCGTTTAAAGTTTAAATAATCAATTAAATAATATTACAGAGAAAAACTTTGGTCCAAAAATTAAATAAAATTCACCATTAGGTAGATATCAATTTTATACAAATTTAGAAATTTGAATCACTCAAATCGGAGTTAAATTGCAAAAGTTATAAGCGTTTGAAGTTTCAAAATTCAAATAAATCAATAATCCGAATTAATTCATTTATTTTTATACAGAAAAACCGAATAATGACGTCAGCATGACGTCAGCATGGATTTTGATTTTCTATCGAATTATTTTTCTATTGAAAAATCGATTTATTGTGTCAGCCGGTCCATGGACGTGGTCCACGGTTCGGTTTGGGTCCACCGTGGACCAGGTCCACGAATACATGTCTTTCTGACATGTGGGCCCCATCGGATGACGTCAGCGGTGACGTCATGGTGCGGTTCACCGAGGATGGTCGATACCGGGCCCACCGTGACGTCGGCCGGTGACGCCATGGTGCGCCACCAGTCGCCGACACGCGGCCCCACGTGACGCCACTACCGACGCAGCGGCGACGGCTGCGGACCGCCGACCGCGACGGTCAGCCTCCTAGCCACGTGGCTAGATCTCGGCCGTTGATTTGAAAATCAACGGCCCAGATCGGATCTGGCTTAACGCAATAGGAAAACTACTCGGCTGACCCGGACGGTTCGATCTTGATCGAACGGTCAAGATCTAATCTAACGCTATAACGTGGGTTAACGCTAGCCGTACGATCTGGATCTAACAGCTGAGATCTATCCTAGCATGGTACAGTTACGGCTACGTGGCACGATCTAAACCGTTGGATCTAGATCCAACGGTTGGAAATAGATCTAGAGATTAACACGTGAGATCTTACCGGGGATGACGTGGACGAATCTGGGCCCTCGGATCTGGATCGGACGGTTGGTGGAGTTCGAGAGCGGCGATGGCGTGCGGCGGCACTTGCAGACTGGAGACGAGGACGACGACACGCCCGACGGCGTTCGAGCATGATTCCGGCGAAGTGAAAGGTACCCTCCGACGCGGCTTGTCCTTGCGGTTCCGGATCTGGGCTCTACGGCGGCAGAGGACGGCGGACGGTGGCGGAATCGACAAATAACCGCGGCGAAGACCTAGCGCAACTACGGCGAGCTCTAGCGGGCGAACGGCTGCGGCTCAGGTGACGTGGGCTAGGGCTACGGGTGCGCACGGGAGTCGGCTACCCGGTGGCGGCGGCGGCGCCTTAAATAGGGGCCTCGGCTTCCGTGTATTGCGCGGAGACCGAGGTCCACCCGGTTACGACGGCGGAATCCGAATCCAATTCGGATTCGGTGACGTGGCTCAACGTGGATCGTCAGATCAAGATCCGACGGTTGCGGGGTTTGGGCTCGGGTCTGGCTCGGCGACATGGCTGGCTTGGTCGGAGTCGGGCTCGGGTGACGTGGCGATCGTGGCCGTTGGATCTTGATCCAACGGTCACGCGGTTTAGGTTAGGTTGGAACCGGGTTCGGCTCGAACGCGGCTCGGGTCGGACTCGAGTCTGACTCGGGTTTGGGCTCGGTCGGATGAACAGTAAAACCCGGTTTGGGTTTTTCCAACGATTAAATAATCAATTTAATTCCAAGAAATTCATTTAATTCATTAAAAATAGCAAAACACTCAGAAAAATTCTAGAAAATATTTTGGAACATTTTGGACTCAAATAAAATATTTCCAACAAAATTTTATTTGCAAAATTAAATTATTTAATTATTTCAAAAGGGAATAAATTCAAATAAATTCCAAATAAATCCCAGAAAATTCCAAAAATTCACAAAAGTGTCAAATCTTATTTAAATTCATGAAAAGCAAAAAATTGGGGTGTTACATCATCTCACTATCAAAATCAGCACCATCCTCGTGCGGAGGAGGAACTTCTGTCACCTCCAACAATGGCCCAAGTTCTTGCCATGATTGAGCAAAAACAGCAGGATCAAACTTTGATCTTGCAACAAATCGCTCGCAACACGGCTGCTGCCCCTGGACCTTTCGGAGGTGCCGGACATCATGCCACGGGAGGACTTGGCGAGTTTCTTCGCACGCAGCCACCACTATTTTCCCGTGCCGAGGATCCACTCGAAGCAGATGACTACCTTTGGACCATTGAGCGCAAGCTTACCATTGCTTAGTGTCCAGATCATGAGAAGGTCCTCTTTGCTTCTCATCAACTTGATGGAGCAGCGTGCGCATGGTGGGACAGCTTCATCGCCATGCAGCCCGCCGACCACATCATCACGTGGGCAGAGTTTTGCGCGCCCTTCCGCGAAGCTCATGTTCCTGCGGGTGTTATGGCCATCAAAAAGCACGAATTCCTCGCGTTAAAGCAAGGTGGAAAATCCGTCATGGAGTACCTCCACGAGTTCAATTACTTGGCTCGTTATGCTCCAAATGACATCTCCACCGACGAGCGCAAGCAGGAGCGCTTTATGGAAAGACTTTCCGAAGAGTTGCAGCTGGAGCTTGCTGCTCATGATTTTCATAACTTCCAGCACTTGGTTAACAAAGCCATAGTGGTGGAGGAGAAGCGGGGAAAGTTGGAGGAGTCGCGCAAACGCAAGCGAGCCGCCCAGATTTTAGTTAGCAACAGCGCGCTGCTCGTCCATCGCCTTCCAATTTCCAAGCTCCGACACTTCCAAGACCCCCAGTATTTGTTGCACGTCCCCCGCAGTAGAACTTTCCACCAAACACTGGTAGACATCAGCAAGGAGGCAACACTCAAGGCTGCCCAATTCTAGTGTGCTACCAATGCAAGAAGCCGGGGCACTTTGCGCGCCAATGTCCGCAAAGGAACCCAGCGACACCGGAAGTTCGAGCCCCGAATGCCGTCGGAGCCACACCACCGCCGCAACCAGCTACACCAAGAGCCGCACCGGCACCGCCACGTGGACGCATCAACCACGTCACCGCCGAAGAAGCTCAGAATGCACCAGACGTGGTGTTGGGTATGCTTCTTATCAACTCCTACCCAGCTACTTCATTATTCGATTCCGGGGCATCACACTCATTCATCAAAGAGGGGTTTGCTGCATATAATGGGTTTTCTATCCAACCAATGCATCCGCCTCTTCTCATTAGAGCACTAGGATCGGAGCTGAGGACCGATCAATTTTGTCGGGGGGGGGGGTAAAGATTGAAATCAATGGGGTAGAGTTTCTGGCTGATTTGATAGTGATCAAAACTGAGGGAATTGTGGACATTCTTGGGATGGATTGGCTTTCCAAGCACCAAGCATGCATCAATTGTGCACAAAGATCTATTTCACTCACCCACGCAAGCGGCGAACAAGTCGAATTTGCGTCGAGATCTGATTCCACTCATCTCTATGTCTTGAGGGATGAGCCATTTCTCGGAATAAGTGATGTACCAGTGGTATGTGACTACCCAGATATATTCCTAGAGGAATTACCGGGGATGTCGCCAGATCAGGAAGTTGAATTTGTTATTGAATTGCTGCCCGAGACGGCTTCGATATCTAAACGTCCATACCGGATGCCTCCAAATGAGTTGATTGAATTGAAGAAACAACTCGCGGAGCCGCAAGAGAAGGGCTTCATTCGACCGAGCTCCTCACCCTGGGGTTGCCCGTTACTATTTGTGAAGAAGAAGGACAACAGTTTGCGGATGTGTGTTGATTACCGTCCGTTGAATGAAGTAACGGTCAAGAATAAGTATCCACTTCCACGGATTGATGATTTGTTCGACCAAATGACCGAAGCTCGTATATTCTCCAAAATTGATTTGAGGTCGGTTTACCATCAAATCAAATTAGAGCGGGAGACATTCCGAAGACGGCATTCTCTACTCATTATGGCCTATACAAGTATATCGTCATGTCTTTCGGTTTAACCAATGCACTGGCCTACTTCATGAGCCTTATGAATTCGGTCTTCATGGAGTATCTTGACAAATTTGTTTTCATCTTCATTGACGACATTCTCATCTACTCCAAGTCTGAAGAGGAACATGGAGTGCACCTTCGGACTGTCCTGGAAAAACTGCGAGAGAATCGACTTTATGCAAAATTCAGCAAATGTGAATTTTGGCTAAAGGAGGTTACTTTCTTAGGCCATGTGCTATCAGAAGGTGGTGTTGTAGTTGATCCAAGCAAAGTGCAATCAATACTTAATTGGGGACAGCCCATGACTGTCACAGAAGTTCGGAGTTTTCTCAGACTTGCGGGTTACTACCGTCGGTTCATGGAGAACTTCTCCAAGATTGTAAAACCACTGACCGAAGTTTTGAAGGAGAAGAAGTTTTCATGGTCAGCAGAGTGTGAAGCGAGCTTCCAATTGCTGAAGGTTCGCTTAACTACTGCACCAGTCTTAGTACTGCCGGATATTTACAAGGGCTTCAACATATATTGCGATGCATCACGCCTCGGACTCGGTTGTGCACTTATGCAAGGAGGCCGAGTGGTGGCATATGCATCCAGACAATTGAGGCCACATGAGGTGAATTATACAACCCATGATTTAGAGCTAGCAGCTGTGGTGCATGCTCTAAAAATTTGGCGACATTACCTCATGGGTAATCGTTGCGAGATATACACGGATCACAAGAGCTTAAAGTACATCTTTACTCAAGCTGACCTGAACTTGAGACAAAGAAGATGGCTCGAATTGATCAAAGACTATGACATGGGACTCCATTATCATCCTGGAAAAGCCAATGTCGTTGCTGATGCTTTGAGCCGAAAATCACAATGCAATTGCATTTCGGCAGAACCAGAATCAAAAGCCATTTGCGCTGAATTCCAAAAGCTCGGGTTAGAAATGGTTAACAAGGGATTCCTCACTGTCCTTGAGATTAAATATGACCTCTTGGACCAGATCAAGGAAGCTCAAAAGGCAGACAGAGGCATGGCACTTATCCGAGCTCGAATCGAGCAAGGCAAGGCCGATTGCTTCACCAAAGACCACCAATGATGAGGACATCACTCCTTTGGATACACGCATACATCATGGTCCTATGACATGAGCTCGTGCACGTCAATTAAATCATAAGGTGAGCTCGTTTCTCGCTATTCATCATAATAATATTATTGAGGATGGGATGCTACTAAATATTTGTGATGTCTTACTGCTTAGGAACATGGGAGAAGAACGCCAAGTCAATTCGAGGTTCAAGTCTTCCACAATTCGGCCTCCAAGTCCAGTTCGGAGTCAGCGGACAGCTATTCACTAAAACGGGCATAACTTTCTCATACAGAGTCCGATTGAGGAGTTCTTGTTCTTGTTAGAAAGATAACGACGAGATCTTTCCAATGGATCTGGTCTCAGCTCCAGATTCATCACCAGTCGGCAGGAATCATCAAAAGAACACACGAAATCAATGTTTTTGGGCTGTTTTGGGCCTTGTTAGCGTGTGTGGGCCAAGCCCAGTTATGTACGCCCCCCCTAGCCGCTGGCCAGTCATGGTGGGCATGGCCCAGGGTGGGGCGCCCCACCTCTGGCCCATGAGGGTCCAAGTTCATGGCTACACAAGATTAGTACCATATTGCTTAGCGCTTGCTCTCCGGTAAACCCTCACTACTATATATTGGATGTAATAGGCCATCGTTTAGACTTGGGTTTTGCTTAGATTTGAACCAAACACATTATCTGTTTATCGCCGATCATCGGTTTGTAGAACCCCAACTTCGTGTGCTTAATTTCAATCCGCAATTTAAGGTTGCTCTTCTGCGTTCTTGCTTGTGTTTTCAATTCGCTTGCAGGGATAAGCCTTCTTGGCGAGGTCAACCGTGTTCGTTCGTGGTTGATAACCAACGGAGCCGTGGTGTAGCGATTGCAGGGTTCGGTCTGTTTGGATCGGAAGCTGGATCATCAACATCGAGTCTCCACCAATCGACTTACCTCTACCTATCAGAAGATCGGGCCACAGTGCGCATCAACCAAGGTGTCTTATGGTTCGGCCAATGGTTAGTGGTGCCGAATTGTACGGAGTTGAAGGAATCCATTCTTAGTGAGGCTCACAATTTCTCATTCTCTATTCATCCCGGGAGTACAAAGATGTACCAAGATCTTAAGCCAAGACTTTGGTGGACCCAGATGAAGCGAGAAATCGCCCGGTACGTCGCCGAATGCGACATATGTCGAAGGGTGAAAGCTGACCATCTACGCTCAGCGGGCACACTCCAGCCACTACCAATTCCCTTGTGGAAATGGGATGAGATCAGCATGGACTTCATCACCGGATTGCCCAGGATGCAAAAAGGCTTCGGCTCTATATGGGTAATCGTCGACCGATTAACAAAGACTGCTCATTTTCTTCCCGTCAAGGTTACCGACACGGTAAGCAAGTTGGCAGAGCTGTATCTCTCTCGAATCGTATCTCTTCATGGTGTTCCCAAGAGGATTGTCTCAGATCGTGGTACCCAGTTTACCTCGCATTTTTGGCAATGTCTTCACAAAGCCATGGGAACTCAACTCTCTTTCAGCACCGCATATCATCCCCAAACTGATGGACAAGCTGAGAGGGTGAACCAAATCCTCGAGGACATGCTTAGAGCTTGTGCTCTTGCATACGACAAGGATTGGGAGAAGTGCTTGCCATTCACGGAGTTTTCCTACAACAATAGCTATCAAGCTAGTCTCCAAATGTCTCCATTTGAAGCTCTCTATGGAAGACCTTGTAGGACTCCACTCAATTGGTCTGAATCCGGAGAAAGACCCATCTTTGGCCCAGACTTGGTCATCGAGGCGGAAGAGCAAGTACGGATGATCCGAGAATGATTGCGGACAGTGCAATCTCATCAAAAGAGCTATGCTGATCGCCGTCGTCGTGCTTTAAATTTCGAGGTGAATGACTATGTCTACCTCAAGGTTTCTCCGATGAAGGGAATTCGCCGTTTCCAAGTTAAAGGAAAGCTAGCACCTCGCTACATCGGACCCTTCCGAATCGTAGCAAAGCGAGGAGCTGTGGCATATCAATTGGAACTTCCACCTTCCTTCTCTGAGGTACATGACGTCTTTCATGTCTCTCAACTGAAGAAATGCCTCCGTGTCCCAACCGAAGCTACGGAGTTGGACACTCTCGAATTGAAACCCGATTTATCACACAAGGAATATCCAGTTTGTATTCTTGACGAGAGAGAGCGTGCCACTCGGAATCACACCATCAAATTCTTCAAAGTTCAGTGGAGTAACCATACTCCTGACGAGGCTACATGGGAGCGTGAAGATCACCTTCGAGTGGAGGACCCTCATCTCTTCACCGATGCAATCCAATCTCGAGGTCGAGATTCTCTTTAAGGGGGGTAGGTTTTGTAATAGCTCAAATTTAATTATCAATTAATTATGCATGGCATTCTCATATCATTCATATTAGTGGCATGATCAACGCTTAATTAGGGCTATATAGATGCTAACATCATTTTAGATAAATAAGTATGAAATTATAATGTTCATGACCCTTGGTAAAATTGCTACTATTTATACCTAAACTTCACCCACCAAGAGTCAATGAGATGAGGGCCCCACTAGTAAGAGAGAGAGAGAGAATCCTGCACAAAAGTACTTCATTTTTCTCACTCTACATACTCCTTACCCACTTCCTTACCTCTCCTTGACATGTGGGACCTTGGCCCACATGTAAGTGATGGAAGGGGGCAGCTATATAAGCTTTTTGCCCACCTTGGAATCCCCTTCAAGCACCATTCCCTGCTCCCACTCCACCAGAATTCCTGCACACAAGGAAGAGGGCAAGAACCCCATCCAATCCACCCTACATTCTTCCACAAAAATCTCTCCAAAAACTGAGATTCAAGCTGTGCATGTTATACCATCTTGAAGCTAAGATCAAGAACTTCAAATCCATCCAAAGATTGTTGATGCTCCAAGTATTAGGTAAGTTCTAATCAAGTTTTGCCACTCCTTGTGCTGAAAATGTGTCACTTGGGACTCATTCATCTACACCCCCATGAAAATCACGTTTCCGTCGACGATCGGGCCGTGCATGATAGTTTGCTAGCTTGAGGAGGAGGAGTAGAAGCTGCTGCAAGCACCAAGAGTGAAGGCATTGTTCCCGGGAGCGAGCAGGAGGAGTTGATACCGGGGGAAAGCACAACGAGCAATTCCGCAAAGCCATTCCTCATCCCGTCGACGAACCGGCCTCCCACCAAGTACAAGAACACCCTAGAAGTGGTAAGGTTCCACCCTAAGTGACCTTCTTGGAATGTAGGAGCCCCTTGTGCAATAGTCATTTTCGGCGAAACGACCCGATTCGGATAGTTCAGACATTGGCCTGCACACTCCGGATGTGTCAAGATTTAAACAAAGAACTGAACCAAGAAACCCAGCCCGGATACTCCGGGGTTCCATCCGGATACTCCGGGGTTAAACCCGGATACTCCGGGTTAGATAGCACTAGAGGACCGAGAAGGTTAGCTCGGAGATTCCGGGTTGAAACTCGGATACTCCGGACCCAATTAGATAAAATGCTTCTCGTATGCATGCTAATATTAGAAGTATAATCATGATGCATCTCATGCATGATTGAGCATGTTCTCGTGTTGATTATTTTTTTGTTCTTAATTGGTGTTCTTTTGGAATTGGATTTTCTCATTAGGTGTTGACGCTTTGGAGGCTACTCACGAGTACGACTACGTGTACGACCTCAAGAACGAGCAGCAAGGCACTACTTTACTCCTTGAACATGATTGCTCCTACTAATTGCAATTATGCTTTCAAGTTATTTTACAAATTGCATGCCTACTTTCAATTATATCTATGTTGGGGTAGAATGCTTAGTTATTACCTTGTTGACATGTTATCCTCTTACCATGTTCCTTTCGTATACCATTGTCGCCCTAGGTGGTTGGTTTATTATTACGTATGGGTTCGTACGATTTGCTTAGCCATGTTTAGAACCTCGTTAGAAACCACGATAGATGGACTTAGTTCATCGGTCACAAAGATCAAAATGATTATGATGATGATGGTTCAATTGTGGTTATTGTGTAGCAATGTTGGTTAAGGATCTTAAGGATCGAATCTTAGTGATGTCTCTTTAAGTAACTATCGTGCGAACCACACGCCGTTTATGGGACCGGCTTAACCAAGTACTTGTGTATGACTAGGGTATTTAAACCACGTGCACTCGAAATTCCTTGAGCTTTGTAGAGTGTCATGGAATGTCCGCGAGAATTCCTCGAACCTTGTGGAGTGTTGGGAATATCCTTCAAAATCCGTCGAACTTTGTGGAGTTAGGGATGTTCAATAACGGGTGTACGCCTTGATCCACATACATAGAGCTCTGAGCACGCAGGATCAAGGGTCACAGTCACCCGGGTGGTTTAAATACACTACCCTGCATACTGGAAAAAAGGTTTTATCACGTTTACCTCGGCCGGCACATCAAAGGAATTGTGCTCATAGCTTGGCTTACGAGTGTGGCGTGTCGTGTGGGTAAAGTCGTACCTCTACAGAGTTTAAACTATTCGAATAGCCGCGTCTATGGTTAAAGACGGTCGCTTAATTTGTCAATCACTGGGCGAGTATTAAGGACCGGGTAAGATGGATGGTGTGGGAAAATTCTTGTGAGTATTAGAGTACTCATGGGAGGAACTTCACGAGTATCGGAGTATTTGTGGAAGGAGACTCACGGGTATTGGAGTATCCGTGGGTGTGATGAGCGCGAGCGTCGGACTCGTGTCTCGGAAATGCTTGGAGGCATGAAAAAGGATATGGAATGATTACAATTACTTTATGTATTAAGATTTTACAAATGTTTATCAAACAGCAAATTTCAATCTATAAGTGTCTATGATTTTACTCAAATGTTGCTTTATGCTGAAATTACCTATTGCCTTCCTTGGTGAATCAACCTCATGTAAGTAGGGTTCAATGCATAATCTATCCTATTGTGCGAGTACACCTTTTGTACTCAACCGGATTGTCCATCACTGTAGGTGAGGTTGAGACGTCGCCCGTGGATCCTTACCGGGTCGACACCTCCGAAGATATCGTTTAGAGGGTCGTTCTCAACCCCCAGCCGGTTGCCTGAGGGTTGGGGCATACTACGCTGGATAACACTTTTATCGTTTATGTTTATTTCCGCTGCTTGTTAATGTAAAACTCTATGTGTATGTCGTTGTGAACTACTGTATCACTTTTGGTGTGTAATATAAATGTTTAAATTCTCGTTATTGTGTGAGATATGATCCAAACTGTGATGCATTGTCGCGCGTGTTGGTGAACTTTCCTGGGACAAACACGGGCATATATGCGGGCTGCTCGAGATTCCCTTGATTTACTTGGGCTGTGTGATGCCACCGAGTGAATCAATGGAATCCCGGGGACGGGTCCCCACATCAAACCATTCTTAAGTTAGGTTCTGGTTCGATTTTGCAGATGGTAGAAAGATAAGGCTAGACTCACATGGGATGGGGTTAGATCACACTACGGTGATAGAAAAGATAATGACATCGCGCTAAGGCTTTTGCTAGAATGCATGCATGCAATGATAGCGAAGCGATGAGAGCAAAGCATTAATGGGGGAACGTTAACGGCGGAACGTTAACGGTGAAGGTGAAGCGTTAACAGGACACTCATGAAATAACAAGGCGGCGACCGTCGGTAAAATGATAGGGCAGCAAGGTCATGATATGGCTCACGTTTGATCCGCGAGCTGCGGGGTTCACATGTCATGACGCTTCGTAACGACCGATTGGACCAAAGGTTAAGTTAGGGTTTGAGCAAAACGATTCAAGATTGGATACACTAGGCAGAAGGATATGAGGGTTAGGGTTGTCTCCGCAATAAAACATTACCAAGGATGGCAAACCGAAACATGAACCGATACAGAAGGGACCTGATTGAAAGACGACGGTTATAGACTGCAACAAGGCTTTGACAGCAAGCGGGGACCAAATGAACTCTAGGGATGGGCAAAACAGGGGAATATGAACCTACTGGACAAGACGACACAGCCACGGCGGATTAGGATGGTTCGCGGCAAAAGATGGCGCGCGCCGGTGATAAAAGACTGCGGCTACAAATATTAAAAATTTTGGTAGATGCAACAGCAAAGGGGAAGTGAGCACCACGTAGAACGCGGCGATACGAACTCAGTGGTATAGGAGGATTTGGTGGTGACCCACCGGATAGATCAAACGGTCATAACTATTGAAATAAAGCATGAAACCTAACCAACTTTTACAGAGAGCTATTTGGGACCCTAAGGCACGAAGTGATGTGAAAGGATTGGACTTTTACCTTTTGGATCGACGGGGAACGCGCGAAGAAGTTTTCAGCTGTCTGCAATGCAGTCTAATTGGGGAAGATTAATTTTTCTGCGCAAATCCCTTGGGCAAAACCTTGATTTTGGGTGAGCACCGTGTAGAGGACATCAAGATGAGTCTACAATAAAAATTTCACAGTCAAACTCGCAAAAACGAAGGAGAATGGGCGATGGCAAGAATTGAGATTGGATTGGCCATAACGTTTGATTCCGTGGATGAAATTGCACCAAAATTGGTGGAGAGTTAGATGGGACTATGAGGCACTAGATGACGTGGTTGGATTTCAAAAAAACTCAACAGAATGACGAGGAACACAACACCAAAATCGGCCGACGTGGGGCGGCGCTTCGAAGAGGTGCGGCGGTGGCTCTATGGTTTTGGTGATGTCCTCGTGTTTGGATATGTGTGGGAGAGGGTCATAGCACTCTTAGATAGGCTTGGGAGCCGGGCCATACAAGAAATCGGGAAGAAAAACCGAATTCAGATCAAAGGGGACTTAAATCAAACACTTGGTGTGAACGCTACAGTGCTGGGTCGACCCATACTGTTCACAGCCTTTTTTCAGCGATTTTTCAATAAAAATAATTCTAGTAATTCAATTAATTTGTTTAAGGCAATAAAAATACCCAAAAAATTCTAGAAAATATTTTGAGATATTTTGAACCCAAATAAAATATTTCCGAAAAAATTATATAAAATTTTCTAATATTTAATTAATTCAAAGAAGTGGCTTAATTCAAATTAATTCCAAATAAATCCAAATAAATTCCAAAAAATTCCAAAAATTGTAAATATAGATGAAATGCAAGAAAAGTAAAATTTGGGATGTTACAGGTGATATCAAGAGGATAGTAATGCCAGAGTTCCTACTTAAAGAAAAATAGTTCCAAATTTACAATACATTAAAATTAGTGACTTAAAATTCAAATTTGATGTCCCTATATTCTTTAACAAGTTTTTTGTACGGCCCTGCTAGAGCAATCATGGACTACCCCTAACCACATGATGTATCCATCTAGACGAGTGGTCGCACCTCGCAAGGGTGCCAGCTAGTTTTTTTTTTTGCTTTCATACCTGATGTACTTGTAACACCCCAGCACCAACCATGCTGTCAATGTTACTACCACAAGCTCAACCACAAAAAATAATTCAATTGTACAAAAATTTCATCGATCGTGCTAAATGACAACTCACTACTATTAATAAACAATGAACCATAACAAGCTTGCACACTGATAATTTTCCGACTCAACTAAAAATTTCAGCAACAACAAATGTCCATTTTATATAATAATTTTAGCTAGCATCTAGTTTCAACTTTAGTCAATAACCATCATCCACAAGTTACATGCGAGGGATGGAAACAGAAGCAATAATGACCACATCCCTAGTAAACCACAACATTTTACATGGAACCCACGCAATGAAAATAATTTTCAACACGCTACTTAAACAAATACTACCAATCCTAAGTCATCAATAACAATAAAACTAGTTCAACAAATAGGCTCAACACATAACTCAAATACTTTTGTGACCAAGATAATGTGTAATCAACAAGATCAACTAAATTATTCTATGGGGTGAAATTTCTCAAAAATTATTTATTATTAATGGCATGGCGTGTGAAGTGGTGAAGCTATATCCCATCCCTTCATGACGTCATCAGAGGAGTCCAAGACTCAGCAAAGTACATCAAAGAGGAGTGTCATAACCATTTAACACAATTAGAACAATAACATAACAATTTTTCTTATTTCAATTTAGCAAGCACACAAAACAGGAATATCAAAACCACTTATCAAGTTCAACTCATTGATCAACTCTAGTTGAGTTCACGACTCAACAACTTAACCCTTCTTCACATTATTCATCAATCAACAACAGCAATGCTATGCAATGCAATATGCTTTCATGTTCAAATGCACCCTCTCATAGCTTATACTGGTATAGCTTGAGTGCACATCTGTCGGTGTCGCACCCTTTCATTCCCTTCCGTCCCTGTGGAGGGGCCTACTCTTACTGTCTCGCTCCCATCCATCCTTGTGGATGGGACTACGAGGTAGGACTTCTCATGAGCACTCCGGATTAATCATATGACCTCATATCACGTTTCTCATTAACTTGGCTCATCAACTCTTTTATGATATGTATGCAAATGATGCACATTTTCTTTTCGTCACACATTCGCCATGAATCACATTACAAAATAACCATTCACAATATGAATCAATTCTCATCATGATAGGAATGGAGCACCAATGATACTAACAATTGCAATAGTTCATATAAACTATCATGAGAGCAAATATAATAAGGAACACCACATCCTAACACAAACCAGCCCCACTGCACGATGTACTTGCCTCTTTACCACGAGAAGCAGAGTAGCGTGAGGTCGAAGCCACTCCAAAAGTCGCACCTCCTGCAGTTAATACATAAATGCAATCATCTCAAAACAATGAAATCATGGCTCAAGCATCAAGCATAACAATTTAGCTCCTATGCTTATCCCCGCTTTAAACTTTCTCTATCGCCGGAGAGATCAACCCCCAATGTTGACCCGGTAGTCTAAAGGCTATAATTTCTACCCCAATAGCCCAAACAACAGAAACTAAGATCTTTAAGAAACTACCAAAGATTACCCACAAAGTTTTAGTTAAATAACTTCATCAATTAAACCACCCGCTTTTCGTTTCCTGCCCTAAAAATCATTTCGTTGCTTCATAGGACAATAGCCTTCAGAATTTCATAGCTAATTCTGTAGAACTCTAAAAATGAGCAAACGGTGATAGTTCCGAAATCTACAGGAAATTTCCTAGCTTTATGTAGTTATTGAGATAATTTAATTCGACATCTAACCAATACTAGCATGCAAAACACCGAGACTACACCCAACAGCAAATAGACTCATCATAGTCAGCTTCTATAGGCCATAACTTTCTATCTGCTCAACCAAATTTCGTGTTCTTGATCTCTAATGAAACTTAAGACAATAATCCACATTTTTCACAACATCCGACCCCCTTGGAACTGATCAAAAGGGCCCCAAAACATGACCTGAACATCAGTCCTAGATCTGAGCTTCTAGCAGGGATCCAATTTCTGGACAGCATACTTCAACAGAGCATAACTAATGTTATAGAACTCCAAATTAACAAAATGAGGACATTTTTAGAATCTATAGGAAATTTTCCAACTTTTTCTAGGCGTTGATAAATTCTAATTCAGCCTCTAAATAACCCTAAAACATCAATTACTGCATGCTCTACCATCCGCAACAAATTCTAGACAACAGTTAAAGAAACAGCCATAACTTTTAAACGACTGAACCAAAAATTGTGTTCTTGGTCTCTAAATAAAAATAAGATGAAGATCTACAGTTTTCACAACAACCATCCCTGCTGTAAGTGACCCTAGGGTTCAGTAAATCGTGCCCTAACAACGCGAACCAATTTGCCCGAGCGCACTGAAACAGTCACAAAACTAGTTTCCCTAAACAACTCTATTGCCCAAATCTAAAACTAGTAAAACTCATCTAATCACTACTAATCACAGCCTCCAAACCACCATAGGAACCCTAAAACAAATTACCTTCTGGAGATCGATGAGCCCGGTGATGAACTCGAATCTCCCTCAGATTGTGTAGCAGGGAGACGAAGGGGGTCTGTGGTTTGGAAGGAGGAAGGGGGCTGTTGCCGGCGCGGGAGAGGAGGAGGTGGCAACTGCTTGGGAGGGTGAGGAGGAGGTGCAAGGGGGAGAGGAAAGGGTGGGTTGCGGCCATGGGAGTGGAGGGAGGGGTGGGCCTTGGGTTAGGGGAAATCCCCCCCCACAAGGCCCAAACACCTAAAAAATCCCAGAAAGGACCCACCGGCCCACAAACACATCCTAAGGCCCACATGCCCCCCATTGGCCCAAACCCTCAACTGGATCTTCCTTTAACCTAGAAATCAAACTACGATATTACAGTACTAATCGGATAAGATCTTTACATTATGTGGTGTTGTACATTATTAACTTATGTAATACTCAGATATAATCTTTTGCTTTCTTAATTACGATATATCAGGCTTTTTAGTGCGATTTGACAACACTCTGCGCACCGCAAAGTGACAACACATGAGCTTTGTTAGTGCGATTTGACAACATGCTGCTAGCAGCATTGTTAGGCAGATTTGACAACACTCTGAACACCACGAATTGATAACACAAATCCATGCCAACTCGACCACCCACATCAAACACGGCAGATTTCTATGTCTTGCTATGTAACATTATATATTTATGCACATTTGCTGTCATTGTTTTCTACATTATGCTATGACATTTTATTCCATATGAGTCATGTACTCCGTACCTTCATTTCGTTTCTACTAACATTAAATGTCACTTATACGAATTTTTCCTTATTAATTTCTCTCCACCTTCTTATTTCGTACTTAACAAACCTCCCTCTCGAATTTCTATCAAATTTTGTTGGCGTGTATATTACTTCGGTATTTTTGTAACTACAACATATCAGCGTTTTCAGTGTGATTTGACAACATATTGCAAGGAGCATTATCAGTCCGATTTGATGACACATTGGCAGCTGCCTTTTCAAACCAAATTGACAATACAATGCTGTTAGGACCCAAATGTGCAAACCCTTACACTTGATGTATTCCACACTAGTCCAGGATGACACTAGTGCACACGGTCTCAACACAGATGAATATCACAATCATACATAGCGGAATAATAAATAAAGTCTTTATTTAAAATATAACCTGTTGAGTTAACCTTATGGTCAACTTACAAAGATACGCCTCGCAGGGCTAAGTCTCAAATAAATAAACTGGAGCGAAAAAGTAAAGAAGACTCGTGGTGTCCAATCAATGTGCCACAGGCAACTGACTGGGCGTGCTCCCTAGTTCATCGGCTCCTCCTGGAACTCCTCCTCCAAAGCTGGTGTGGATTCTTCCTCAACTGATGTTTGTGTTGTTGCAATGGGTGACTACTTAAAGCACTCAACAAGTTGTGCACAGAATACAAGGCATTACTACATGCATGGCTTATTCCAAAAGATAGGCTACATGGTTGTTTTTGCAGTAAATAGCATTTACAATATTCATAATAGATTGGAAGGCAGTAAAACAATAGTAACAATAATAACTTTCACAATAAATTCTCATGTAAAACATTTATCAACCTTAATCAATTTCATCATTTGCATACCAAGTGTCCACCATCCCAAGTTCATTTTATGAAAGTCTAACCCTTCAATGTAATCCCGGAGTATTGTCCATTTCCGCGAACATGGCTATTCGAATAGGTTTTACACTCTGCAGAGGTTATACACTTTACCCACAATATACAGTCACTCACCACATAGGCAATTAACCGTAACAAAGCCTTTCAGAAACTTCTAGCTTAACATGTGAACCTCTCCAGTATTGCCTTCACTATCACTTCCCTCACACAGAACTGAAGTATAGGATCGACACATACCGTTGGATGGGTACCAAGCCGCAGCATAGGTACGCTCTCCCGTACAGCTACACCCTTGTGTAACTATACCACATGCAAGATATTAGTAACTTACTCAACTAGGTCTGTCCTATTCCAGACATATGGTTGTATGCTAGACACGGTTCAAATTCTTGCAAGGTTAAGTCCTTAAATGACCCAGGCAAGACTTCCACACTCAAATGGCACACAACCCTCACAACCACTCATCAACCCATTGCCACATAGGCCCACCATTTTCGTGCCACTTGCCCCGATTTAAATAATTTTACCAACCAGTTGATTACCATACATCACGTGCCATCGTCATCATCAATAACACATGTTCCAACTTTTGTAAACATGTTCCATATCTCATTAAGTCAAGTTCAACATTTAATAATCCAAATTGATGTCACTAACACGTTGCAAGGCTAAGCACACTACAAACGATCTAGTTAACCCATGTTGGCAAATTATTAATGTCCAACTATTATTCCATAATCTAGGGTGACAAATGAATTAGGACATACAATTAATAAAGACAAGGTGGCATAATTCAAGTGGGTGTGTAGCTATTCCCAAATTAATTGAAAACATTTAAATTTAAACTAGCATGCAATAATTTGAAACAACGAAAATTTTAAAAGTGGGATCAATATGGTCAAAGCACAACTTGCCTTGGAAAAGGTCCAGTTCTTGCTCGGAACCTGCTTCTTGAGTCAACACCTCTCCCTCAAAGCCTTCCGGCACTTCGACATCTACGCGAAACGAGTAAAGAAGCAATAAATATCTAAAAATAGAGAAAAACATAACTCCGAAATTGAATAAAATTCACCAATAAATAGAGCAAAATTTTACAAATTTTTAGGCTCTGGAAACACCTCAATCGTAGTTCGTATGAGCAAGAACGGGCGATTTGAAGTTTGAAAATGAATTAAAAAGAATAAACATAATTTAACTAACTATTTTTATATTGAAAAATCAATTTATTGCATCGGCTTGCGTCAGCTAGACACGTGGACCAATCAGAGGCCGTCGCGTCATCTTTGGTGCATGTGCCCAGTCCACGAACCCGCTCGGGTCCACAATGGATTCGGTCCACGCTGCTTTATGCCACTGCCATGCGGGACCCACGTTAAGGCGTCAGCACTAATGTCCAGATGACATCACAGATGGCGTAAGCGAGGCGCGGCTGGCTCGGTGATGCTTCATAAACCGCGCAGACACGCGACGTGATCTAATTGGCTGGTGTGTGGTGCAAAATCTAATCTGCTGTAGCTAAAGGGTGACGTGGCATGTCTCGGTTGCTACCACGTGGCATAGGTTTTGCCCCTCCGATCTAGATCGGATGTTCATGATTCACCGAGACTGTATCCAAATGAAAAGATCTGAACTGTACAATTTGAATCGGACAGCTACGATCTAGTCTAAAGCAATTATACGTGATCTAATCTGGATCGCTCATAATCAATCCTACTGCGGGGATCTAATACAATTCATCTAATGGAAGGACGCGTGGATAGTCCCAGTGTCCTACACGTGTACGCATCCGAGACATCCATCTACAATCTAGTGGTCTAGATTGGATCTAATTACTACAATAGATCTGCTCTGTGGCAAAACCTAGGTCATTAGATCTAAATCCGATGGTGCAAACTTAATCTAGGTGGAATGCTGGAAATTGCTTACATGGTCAAATCCAGACAGCTCCCTTGAGATCGGACGGCTGTGATTGATCACGAAGCTCCAGTGAAGTCACGGCGACTAGGGCTATTGATGTTGAGGAAGATGTCTAGCGTACCGGTGTTTCCGCGCTACTTCGGCGAAGTGAAGTACCTGGGGAAACACGTCTCGCCCCCACGGTTCCAAATCCGGGCTCAGGTGCGATTAGTTCGGCTCACCGGTGGCGGAATCACGCAAGGAAACACGACGACGACTCTGGATCTACGGTGAGCAGTCATGGGCCAACGGCGGCGGCTCTAGAGGAGAGAATTAGGGATTCGAGATCAGTGCAAAACGGCGCACCTGGTAATTGCTTTTGTAGTACCTAGGCATGCGTGTCCCACCCGAAAACCACGGCGGAGCCGTTGCGGCAGCGGAATCTGATGAAGATAGGACGAGGCGACGTGGTGAGATCATGCGTGAACACATGTCCTTGATCCGAGGGCTCTCAGCGCTCGCACACGCGATCAAAGCTCGACTGTCCGATCGCGATCCGACAGCAGCTAGGTTAGGGTTGTGGTGCGGCTACGCTGGGCTGGTGATGCAGTTCGGATGGGCTGGGCTGGTGCTCATGGGCTAGGCCCATTGGTCTGGCCCGCTAGGGTTTCTAATTTCCAGCATTTTTAATATTTAAAATAAATGTAGTAATTCAAATAAAGCAAGAAAATAGCAAAAATACAGAAAAATTCCAGAAAAATTCTGAAAAATATTTTGAGATATTTTGAACTTGAATAAAATATTTCCAACAAAACTTTATATGAACTCTCCAAATAATTAAATAATCCAATAAATGATTTAGTTCAGAAAAATTCTCCAATAAATGATTTTGAGACATTCTGAAAAATATTTTGAGACATTTTGAACTTGAATAAAATATTTCCAACAAAACTTTATATGAACTCTCCAAATAATTAAATAATCCAATAAATGATTTAGTTCAAATTAATTCCAAATAAATCAAATAAATTTCAAAAAAATTCAATAATTGCAATGAAAAGTAAAAATTGGGGTGTTACAACTACTATGTACTTTGTCAAACTGATTTAACAACTCATGGGCTACAACTTTCTTAGGCCGCATGGACAACACGCTTTCACCAAAAACATAGATTAAATACGGAGCTATGCCCATCATATACATTCCACACTACCCCAAGCCAACCCCCACACCGAACACCTCATCCCTACCAGCACCATAGACCCTTTCACTGATGGGTTCACAATGACTAACCACAGAGCGATTCTTCATAAGTGAAAGTGGATTACCAAGAATGCGAAAAACTACTTAGATGTTTCTTGGAAGGATGCACTTGTGCCATCGGAGCTTTCCCGCCCAAACTGAAACTACAGTGCTCTGGTGTGGATAATGCAATCCAGACATCCTAACACTGCTGGCCGGGCACACTACACATGCCACAACAAAGGGAGTGTAAATTAATGACATGCATGTACATTCTGTAATGCGTTTTTCATATTTCTAACTTCGTCCACGCATGACACCAGCTATATGACCATTGCTACTTCTTTGAATGGATCGATGGCCCGGACATGTATGATAAGGTGTACATCGAGCACAAATTGTACCTACACTACGCAGTTGCGCTCGAGCGCTACACCCGGTAGAAGCCTTACCCTAAGACTACGAAAGACAAAGCAAAGCTCATGCCCCTTCGCCTTGAAGAAGTTGACTATTGGAAACCTATCTATGAGTTGCAGGCACATCAAAAGAATTTGAAGGAGCAAGCCGAGGCGGCTTGTTTCCAAGAAGAGCCGAAGATCGCCCTAGAAGACTATTATTGAGTGGATTTGTACAGACCTAATTGGAAGAAAACCAAGGCCAACAGCCTCGCCAGATCAAAGGGGAAGGCACTGATGGATCCTTCCGTGTAAGGTCTATGACATGCAGCATGACTTCTTTACAATTCCAAAAGGTGCTCATGTATCTAGTTGTACTTTCCGTTCATTGTTCACCCGTGTCGCTATTTGTACCGTACAAATACTAGGACTAACATAGGCAACGAACCGAACTGTATGTGCCATGTATGTTTACTTGTTTATATGTCCTGCAATGCATGGTTCCACATGTGCCATCTATCTTCTATAATTTTGTATGCCATTTGTTTATCTTCTTATTTATCATATGTACATCGATTTGATTATAATTATACAATTTTAAAGTACAACACTCAACAAAAAAACAATAACAATTTTACCATACATCACTGAACCAAAAAAATTCAAAAACTGTCGATTGAAATTCCCTAATTTTTCGCTACATCAGTGAACCAAAAAAATCAAAAAATATCGTGTACTCCCTGCCTTCATTCTGTTTCCACCAACATTAAACACCACTTCTACGAATTTTTTCTTATTAATTTCTCTACGCCTTATTATTTTCTACTTAACAAACCTCTCTCCCGAATTTCTGGCAAATTTTATTAACGCGTATATTATTTCTGTATTTCTTAAAAAACCTAGGCTGCACTACCCTGTTTTTGCTATACTTATTTTATTAGTTTTTATTTTAACAAAATTCATACGCGCTTTCTTCTTTTTTCTTCCCCTGCTTTCTTTCTCTTCCCCTCTTCCCCTCTCTTTTTTTTGGCTACCAGTGCTCTTTGTCGCCATTTGGTTGTCGCCATTCCAAATGGCGACAGAGAGTCTATCGTCGGTCACACTCTCTGTCATCATTCCAAATAGCGATAGAGCTTGTCATTGCCCAAGAGCCTTCTTTCGCCATTTCAAATGGCTATAGAGGAGTATTTTTGATATTTTTTAACCGACATATTATTTCGATAATTTTTCATTAGGAAGTATTATTTTAAAAAATTCCTTTACAAATAGGAATCAGTTTTCTTGCCATGTGCAGACACATCAAAGGCTGATTACTGTATACTCGCTACAAAGGTGAGGTGCCCAAGCGAGTACCTATCCCCGAGTTTTAGAACCTTCAGTGACACATTTGAATCAAACTAAGATATATGATATCTACATCATTTGGTCGTGAAAAACAGACATGAGTTGTTTGCATAGCAACTCACATGTACTCGACTAGTGGTAGCAAACCATATCAGCATGGAGACACCACAATGATATTCATATTCAGCAAATGGAATCCATGAAATAGTTTTGTAAAATCTACAGAACAGGCTGTCATATGCTCTAGAATTTTATCCATTTCGGCTCAAGCGCACTTGAGCATTAGGTTATAGCGACTTGCAACTCGATAATTAATTCACCGTTCAACCAGAGGAACAACTGAAGGTGTAAACATTAACCGGAAGAGTAGGCATTAATCTCCTGACCTCTGAGCTGAACGATGAATGGTGCAAATCGAACAATGGTCGGGAAAGATGAGATTGCTGGTATAGGTAGAACACTGGTTGGATCCAATTCTGAGAAACTAAGCTACTGCAAACAAAAGATAACGCTACGCATGAGAGAAGATCAGAACATCAGTTATCCAAAGCAATGTGTAAATTTGACTCATCTCCAATGTCAATGAGCAAAGGTGCAAATATCATCGAGGTTCATCCATCAGGCCATACTTATATAGCGAAGGACCCCCTCGTGCAACAGAGAAAAAAAAAATATCCAGGTTTTGTTGACAACAGCGGCTAGAGAGTAGAGAGATTGTCACAAACCAAACAGAACGCTGGTATAGCAACTTCAACAGAAGACAATACAGTGCTACAACTTCCAATTCTATCAAGGCAAAAGAATAAGTAGTCTTTCAGCAGGTACTGACATAGTGATATTCCCTTATTGACAGGTAAAACTGGGGTAACACAATTCAAGACAATTTATGCAAAGTTGCAATTAGCACATTGCTTGAACTGAACTTTAGCACTTGTAACGCGCAGTCCCAGAAAAATCAGCAAAATTTGGTAAGACACACGTTAGAAACAATTGGCAAAAAACCAAATATGCCCCAAGATTTGCATCAATAAATGGTGACAGGAATAAAACCACGTCGTGATACCATGTTGGACCAGAGAATCTGATTCAGTGGCTTCCTTTTATGGCCTGAATAGTTATATCCAAGGTAATATCAGAAGGTGAGATGATCTAAGGCCTATATTAAGACCCCGTTTGGTAATTTGGAACCGGGCCGTTTCTACTAGATTCTGAAAGAAACCCAACCAAACGAGCTAAAGCTCGGAACGATTCATTTTGGATCGTTTCTTCTTTTTCCACTCTGTGGCTAAATCGGTCTCAACCCTGTTTCATCCGATTCACAGAATCCTACCTGAAACGTTTCTACCAAGAATCTAGAGCCGTTTCCGTTTCTACTAAAATTTAGAACTGTACCAAACGAGACATAAATTTATTGCTACTAACTGAGCGAGTTTACTCAGCCAATGCCCAAAAGTAACCGAGAAGAAAGAGAAAACAAACCAAGGATAATTATCCGTCTAATAACAGAAAGAGGAAGTGTTGAACATCTAGGTATTATTTTGATTTCAGATTTGAATATAAAACATAATTCCAAAATAATCAAACACAACAAGCTAGACAGAAGGTACCACATATTTCTAAAAAGTAGATCTAGAAAATACCACATATTTTCTAGATCTGATGAACAGAGGGAAAAATTCTTAAGATGGGCTTGATGACGAAATGGAAGCAGCGCAGTAGCGACCGGCCGTAGAGGAAGTAGTCGACGCAGAGGAAGCTCGAGTGGTCGCGCAGTTGCGCTGCCCAGAAACCTTATTGCCACCCCCGTGCAGGTTCTCGCGGCGTCAACGGTTCGGAGATCCCGCTCTCCCTGCCTCGCGGTGCACGCCGAGAGGAAGGTCGGTGAAGAACGAGTGCAGAACGAAGACGCAACACAGATCACAAAGGATGAACACGAGTACCAGAGCAAAAAACTTGCTTTAGTCCGACGCTCTGCATTTTATAGCCTCGCACCAGTAACGGACATTTAAACGCTAGTAAACAGGATTTAATCCAAATGACTGTTTCTATTAGAAACTGACGCCATTATCATGGCTGTTTCGATTAGAAACTGAAAAATAAAAGGGTTTAAACGTGCCAGGATTTAATTCACTGCACGGCGACCCGCGACGTCGCAAGTCACAAGTCACGCAGGAAAAATACGCGGTAATTCGCGAAATACGCGCGCGCGTGCGTGTGACTTTAGCTGTGCTCCTCACCCTCCATCTGCCTTATTACAAGGCATGGTGGGAGCTCTCCCTTTTAAATTGGTATTCTCCTCTCTCAACTAGCAATATGGTACTATTCTTTGTAGCTTTGGCATTAGAGATAAATAGGCCACTTGGGCCTTATTTCTAACAATCCCCCACCAATGCCGAAGCAGACAAAGAATCAAAATTTTGATCACTGTGCTGAATCTTTGTTTAATATATCAGTGTTTCGGTGCAAGTCCCATACGGGTTGAACTTTCACCTAGAATAACGAGATCTATCCTCCCACAGCTAATTAATGGACTCAGCCTTGAATTCACATCTTTGTGTGGTTAGATTTCACCCGAAATCTTAACTGATACTAGGCTGCCAAAGAACTTCACCTCAACGGAGCATTAAATGGTCATGCTCCCCAATCTTCTCATGAGCTTTCTAGAGAATGCCCCTTTCTCGTGAATTGCGACCTCACAGTTAGGCTCAAGTAGGTGTATTCATTTTAGGTATCCTGTAGGCCGATACCTTTTCCTCTCATTAGGACACTAGAATACATTAAGATTTTAAATCAACCTTCCATACAGATTAGAGTACTTAGAACATGGGTAGATTTAGTGTACTCTCTTGTTACAACCACAACTTGTTTTTCCCATTACCTAATTCACGGGATCTCCGATCAAAAGGATGGGTTAAAATGTGAAGTAACTCATATGGGCCTCATTCCCATGTCCTTCAACGCAATAGAAATCGCATTTCTTGTTAACCCTTTAGTAAAAGGGTCTACCAGATTTTTCTCAGTGCGTATATAATTGACAGCTATAACTCCGGAGCATTTCAATTTTCTGATAGATTTAAGCCTACGTTTCACATGTCTGGAGGACTTCATATTATCCTTAGCACTCATAACCTTGATCAATACTGTTTGGTTATCGCAGTACATTAGGATCGCCGGGATTGGTTTCTCAACCAATGGCAAGTCCAACAGAAGCTCTCTTAGCCATTCAGCTTCAAAAGCGGCTGTGTCTAGTGCTACAAGTTCAACTTCCATGGTTGACCACATCAATATAGTCTGTTTACATGACCTCCATGAAACTGCAGCACCCGCTGCCACTTGTAGCTTTGATCTCATCTGCATCAGAGATCCAATTTGAATCACTATACCCTTCTAATACCGGAGGGTATCCAGTATAGTGAATTCCATAAGAGGTAGTGCCTCTCAGATAGCGCAACACTCTCTCAAGAGCCTCCCAATGATCATCTCCCGGATTCGATGTAAACTGGCTTAATTTGCTCACAGCAAATGAGATGTCAGGTCTCGTTGCACCAGATAAATACATAAGGGACCTTATAATTTGTGAATATTTTAATTGATCTTTCCCTAATCCGTTATTTTTGCGAAGTTTTACACTTGCACCATAGGGAGTTGGGGCTACTTTGCAGTTCTCAAAGCCGAAGCGGTTCAATAATTTTTCTGCATAATGGGACTGACTCAAAGTAATCCTATTCTCGGTTCTAATCAATTTAATATTTAGAATTACATCTGCCTCACCCATGTCTTTCATATCAAAACAACTAGATAAGAAAGACTTGACCTCGTCAATGATAGCAGTGTTGGTCCCAAATATAAGTATGTCATCGACATACAAACACAAGATTACTCCTTGACCCCCACCATAGCGATAATAAACACATTTATCCGCCTCATTCACAGCAAAACCAGCAGATGTCAAAGTTTTATCAAACTTTTCGTGCCATTGTTTAGGTGCTTGCTTTAAGCCATACAAGGATTTTAATAATTTGCACACTTTATTTTCCTGTCCAGTAATCGCATAACCATCTGGTTGCTCCATATAGATTTCTTCCTCCAACTCTCCATTAAGGAAAGCTGTCTTTACATCCATTTGATGGATGTGTAGACCATAGGAAGCTGCTAATGCAATGAGCACTCTAATGGTAGTTAATCTGGCAACAGGAGAATAAGTATCAAAATAATCCTCTCCTTTCTGGGTATAACCCTTGGCTACAAGCCTTGCCTTATACTTATCAACAGTACCATCAGGCCTCATTTTCTTTTTAAAGATCCACTTACATCCAACTGGTTTACATCCAGTAGGAAGTTCAGTGATCTCCCATGTTCCATTACCCATGATGGAATCCATCTCGCTTCTGACAAACCTCTTTCCAATACTCTGCATCAGGTGATGCATAAGCCTCTAAAAGAGTTTTTGGCACATCATCCACAAGATATACAATAAAGTCATCACCAAAGGTTTTCTCAACCCTTTGTCTTTTGCTCCTACGAGGAGCCTCATCTGTGACAATATTGTTATCCTCCTCAGGGATATCACAAGCTGGTTCAACAATATTTGGTAACTCAGAAGTAGATGGAAGATCAGCAGTTTTAGAATTTTCATTAAAGACTGATGCTCTCATTGGATAAATATTCTCAAAGAAAGAAGCATCTCTTGATTCCATTATTGTGTTAGCAATAATCTCATGGGAATCTGATTTTACTACTAAAAATCTATAGGCCGTACTGTTATGTGCATATCCCAGAAAAATGCAATCGACTGTTTTAGGTCCAAGCTTTCTCTTTTTCTATAATGGTATATTGACCTTAGACAAACATCCCCACGTTCGCAGAAAATTGATATTTGGTTTTCTCCCCTTCCATCCCTCATATGGAGTAATCTCACTTCTTTTAGTAATTACTCTGTTGAGGACAAAGGTTGCTGTTAAGATAGCTTCCCCCCACCATGACTTAGGCATACCAGCACTCTCTAACATGGCATTCACCAAGTCTGTTAGTGTCCGGTTTTTCCTCTCAGCCACCCCATTAGATTAAGGCGAGTATGGTGGTGTCACTTCATGGATTATACCATGCTCAGCACAATATTGGGAGAATTCCTGAGAGATATACTCTCCTCCACGGTCAGACCTTAACCTTTTAATTTTCTTTTCTAGTTCGTTCTCAACCTCGACCTTATAAATTTTGAAGTAGTTTAAAACTTCATCCTTTGTTTTCAGCAAATACACATAACAATAACATGTTGCATCGTCTATAAAAGTTAGAAAATGTCTTTTGCCTCCTTTTGTCAACAATCCATTCATCTCAACAGGTCAGAATGGATGAGATCTAATGGTGCCAAATTCTTTTCTTCCTCTAACCCCTTAAATGGTTTTCGAGGTTGTTTTGCTTGCACGCAAGATTGGCACTTTAATTCTTTGACAATATCACATTTTGGAATTATTTCAAATCTGGACATTCGAGCAATGGTATCATAACCAATATGACATAAACGAGAATGCCAAACATTGGATTCACAATTATTAACTTGAGTAGGAACATTTAAATTTAAACAAGACTCCAGTACACTTAAGCTGAACGGGCCTCCGCTTTCATAACCTTTTCCAATAAAGTTTCCAAACTTGGACATTACAACTTTATTAGACTCAAATACTAGCTTATAGCCATCTCAACATAATAGGGAACTGCTAACAAGATTCTTATTTATTGTTGGCACATGCTGCACGTTTCTCAAACGGACAGTCTTCCCTGAAGTGAGCTTCAGTTCTACCGTGCCAACACCACGCACAAAAGCATGCGACCCGTTCCCCATTAGGACGGAGGAAGCCCCTGCTGCCTGTTAAGAAGAAAATAGAGATATATCAGAACATACGTGAACATTTGCACCAGTATCAACCCACCAATCAGTGGATTGACATGCTGAAAAAACAACAGGAGAATTACCATACCCTCCTGAAGTAGTTCCCTCACTTATGGTCACATTGGCAATTTTCTTGCCTTGCTCATTTGGCCTGTTCTTGCGGAAACGATAGTCTTTAGCCATGTGACCATCTTTTCGGCACACATAACAGGTAATGTTCTTCATATTTTTCTTCTCAAATTTCTTCTTGAAGCTAGTATTGTTGTTTGGTTTCAAGCCTTTGTTGTTTTTGCCACCCTTCTTCTCAATCACATTTGCGTTGTTTGGTTCCTGAGAAGAAGTTTTTGGTGCATCTTTGGCTCTGGTTTTCTCTTCCACGTCGAGGACTACAATGAGATCTTCAACAGAAATCTCTTCCCTCTTGTGTTTTAGACCAGTGGCAAAATTCCTCCAAGATGGGGGAAGTTTGGCAACAATGCCCGCAGCCACAAATTTTGCAGGTAAAGCACATCCCAAATGTGCAATCTCACCCACTAGTAGCTGAAAGTCATGCGCTGAGCGACAATCGATTTAGACTCATCCATGGTAAAATCGAATAGTTGCTCGCACGTATACAACCAGCGACTAGCCTCAGCTTTTGCATATTTTTGTTCAAGAGCCAACCACAACTCAGTGGCAGATGTGTAACTCATATACACATCATATAACTGATCTACCAAGATGGTCAGAATGCATCCCAATGCGGTGTTATTCGCATTCTCAAACTGCGCATTCTCCTCATCCGTAAGCGGGTATTCAAGGAAAATCACCCACCACAAACCCAGAGACATGAGCCAAAACTTGGCTCTAGTCTGCCACCTACGGAAGTTTTGACCATTGAACCTCTCAGGTTTCATGGCATCACTTGCACCAGCCATTGCTGAATCACAATCACACAAATAATACCAATAAGGTTTCTGGATTGTTGAACATCTAGGTATTATTTTGATTTCAGATTTGAATATAAAACATAATTCCAAAATAATCAAACACAACAAGCTAGACAGAAGATACCACATATTTCTAAAAAGTAGATCTAGAAAATACCACATATTTTCTAGATCTGATGAACAGAGGGAAGAATTCTTACGATGGGCTTGATGATGAAATGGAAGCAGCATAGTAGCGACCGGCCGTAGAGGAAGTAGTCGACGCAGAGGAAGCTCGAGCGGTCACGCAGTTGCGCTGCCCAGAAACCTTATTGCCACCCCCGTGCAGGTTCTCGCGGCGGCAACAGTTCAGAGATCCCGCTCTCCCTGCCCCGCGGTGCACGCCGAGAGGAAGGTCGGTGAAGAACGAGTGCAGCACGAAGACACAACACAGATCACAAAGGATGAACACGAGTACCAGAGCAAAAAACTTGCTTTAGTCTGGACGTCTCCAGATTTTATAGCCTCGCACCAGTAACGGTCATTTAAACGCTAGTAAATAGGATTTAATCCAAATGACTGTTTCTATTAGAAACTGACGCCATTATCATGGCTGCTTCTATTAGAAACTAAAAAATAAAAGGGTTTAAACGTGCCAGGATTTAATCCACTGCACGGCGACCCGCGACGTCGCAAGTCACAAGTCACGCGGGAAAAATACGCGAAAATACACGGTAATTTGTGAAATACGCGCGCGCACGTGTGTGTGACTTTAGCCGTGCTCCTCACCCTCCATCTGCCTTATTACAAGGCATGGTGGGAGCTCTCCCTTTTAAATTGGTATTCTCCTCTCTCAACTAGCAATATGGTACTATTCTTTGTAGCTTTGGCATTAGAGATAAATACGCCACTTGGGCCTTATTTCTAATAGGAAAAATAACTCTCTAGTCTAACAAACAATACATTGTTAACCTGAAAGGCTGGGCATCCTTTTCCTCTGTGAAATCATATGCTGAAAAATTGGTTTAGTGATAAATTTGGCATTGCAAAGTGGTTGTGCTTATGTTATGTGTGGTGCTTGTGCATGTGTTGTTTCATATGATTATTTGATATACTTGTGATAGCATGGTAATGATTTTGCTTGATGCAATGTACCCAAGTGAGTGGTTGGATGGACTGATGTTGAGTCAAGTTGGGAAGAACTTGTGCTTGAAAAATTGTTTTGTGGTTTATTCATGTGTAGGTGTTGCTTGAGGTCGAACGTGGTCGATGACAGGGATCGAAATTAGGTTCTGGGATGAATCGAGGTTCAGACGATCAAGGATGTCATGCGGAACGTTCGTACTAGAGAACAATGCACGTGAATTTAAGGACGATGCAGCGTAGCGGTAGGTGGGTTGTATGCGTGTATATGTGAATTTTGGACTATGTGCATATATTAGGTCATGTGTAATTGGGTAAGTGGATACACATATATGTATTTAATTATAGATAAAAAGTTGAGGTTAAACGGGTATTTAAAGGAGCCGTATCCTGTTGAGGGGCTGTACAAAAAAAGAGAGAAGAAAAAAGCCACATGTCTGCACGAAAAGAAAAGGACCAGGTCGTGCAGCAGAGGCGGAGCACTTCAATTTCCTCGTCAAGGCTGTCAAGAAGAAGCAAGGGGCCGTACGGCTGCTATTCTTGATCGGCGCTGATACTGGTAGTCTCCACTTGCGAGTCTTTGTTTAGATTGGTTTGGGAGTTTCTCCTTTTCCTTGATTGCATCCGGTGCACCTGCTGATAATCATTGGTGTAACCAAGAGTTAAGTATCTTCTAATTACTATTGACGTGTGAAAGATCGAGATGACGATGAGAGGAGGTGAATGATCCCAGTTTTAATACTTCCATCTCTTTGACAAGATTGATGCTTTCTCCAACAACAAGCCCCAAGAACCAAATTAAATACTAAAACCAAGCAAGGAAATCTCAAGAATCAAGAGCAATCGTGTATCATCTTAAAAACAGCAGCACATCCCCCTAATAAAATTGACGTGAATAAAAATTTGTGGCTCACATGGTCATGGAGATTTTTCTATGGTAATACTGGTTGTTAAGCGTCCACCAAAAAAGGAATCTATTCAAAATCACCTTTAGAAAAAAAAAGATAAATAAGACAAGGTCTGCTGTTTCTGAAAAGCAAAAGTGAGTTTTTAGCACAAAATAAACTCAGTCAAAAGGTGATCTCTACAAATCTGTGACTCATTTGAATTTTAAATTTTTTTTCTAATGAGATAATGGAGTCGTGAAGCTACCCACAAAAAATAATATCCAGATCAAGCATAGTAAAATTATGATGAAAATAACAAGCTCTGCCACACAAAGAACTTAGATAGAAAATTTGGGGCTCGGTAAAAACCTCATAGCTCCAAAACTATAATTCGTATGAACTTTCTGCTTGGAGGGTGATAGGTATGAAAGTCACACTTCTCCAATAAGAATCACCCCAATATCAGATCATATGAATTTTCTATAAAATAAACATGGACTGCAACATAGAGAAAACAGGCTTGAATAGGAAATCAAGAAAGAAACTTCAAGAAAATAATCTTCAAGGTTTCTCAAAGATTAAACATAGAATAAGTGAAGCCTAGATGATTGGGATATGATCTAAGAAGATTCATCCATCAATCATTCAACCTTGGCTGATCTAAGAAGATTCATCCATCAATCATTCATCCTTCGCTCAAGAACCACAAGCATTTAGAATTAGCGGAGGCAAATGTGCAAAATTTAAATGCTTGAAATTAAATACTGAATTTAAATTACGTAAAGTAAAGATATAATGTAAATGAAAAATTTAAATTCACAAGAATAGTAGAGAAACTCTTTGTATTTTTGGTGGGAAGGTTTACAAAGCCACACAACAAGTGGGCAAAGCTCAAAGGAGCACACAAAACCTTTAAGTGGGGAGGCTACCCCTAACCCTCTCTATATAGTGCCCATGGGTCATCCTCCACCCTTTGATGAGTTGCTTCTATCCTAAGCTACCCTCCAAAGACCAGGATTTGATGCCACACACTTACCGATTGGGCTAATCCGAAACCTAATAACATAACGGGTTTTGCACTCTTCTCAAACACAAACTAAACTTAACCGCTACTCTATCCTCTAGAACTGCGATCCAATGGTTCTCCTTGATCCGAGTAGCGTCAAGCTAGTATCTTCAACATTCCCTTGCCTTCATGACTTGCTCCGACTTCATCTCTGGCTAACTGTCGGTGATCCTCGGCCATCCGGACCTCCGGCATCCCTCGCCTAGTCCCGGCCATTCTTCGCCTCACCATGACCCCAAATTGAAGCCCCGCAATCATCAAAGACAAGAAGAACGTGAATTTAGATGAAAAAAAGCATGCTGATTTTATTCAAATTGCATGAAACTACAAAAGACAACATTGAGTGCATGAATGAGAAGTATACAGTTGCTGGTAGCTAGGGTAGGAAACATTTAACATTTGAACCTGGTGATCTTGTTTGGCTACATTTGGGCAAAGAAAGATTCCCTGAATTGAGAAAATCTAAGTTGATGCCATGTGCTAATGGGCCTTTTAAGGTGCTAGAACGAATAAATGATAATGCATAAAAGTTTGAACTGCCTGTAGAGTTTGGGGTTAGCCCCACCTTTAACATTGCAGATTTGAAGCCATATTTGGGTCAAGAAGATGAGCTTGAGTCGAGGACGACTCCATTTCAAGAGTGGGAGGATGATGAGGACATCACTATACCAGATGCACCCATGACCTCATCTCCACCATCCCCTCTACAAGAGCTCGTGCACAACAATTAAATTATCAGGTAAATTTGTTTCTGGGGTTGCATAATTTTACATTGGAGAATAGACCGCTAACTAATAATATTCTCATACTTAGGAACCTGGGCAAGGATCATCAAGGGAACATTAATCTGCCAACACAAGTCATAGAGCAATGTGGGAATGCGAAAGGTTTCAACTCAGCCTCCAATGACCAGTCTGACCTTAAACGCTCATAGGGAATGCAAACGAACTCCGATTGGGGCGTGTGCATACTTGATTGAAAGATTATTTCCTCCACTTTCTAATGAATCTGGCCCCAATGCCAAACTCCAAATGCAGCATCCAGAATCATTTAAACAAGTCACATGCATAACTGTTTTGGACATTGGGTGTTGCACCACCTTATTGTTGGGCCTTAGGCCATGTATTCTCCACCCCTTTGGCTTTCCTACTACTGTTCACGACTGCCACACTAGTGTATTGGCTGGTCTCTTCACCTCCTTTCTTAGGTATTGTTCATTTGTTTGTTTTCCCTTGGAGAAGCACACTCGGTTCCCCTTGTGTCGGTTGACCAATTTGATGAGGACATCACTACCATGGATACAGCCACACCTACACATCACGTTGAAACCAATGATGTAATACAAGGACCAATTACTCGAGCTCGTGCATGTCAATTCAATTACCAGGTGAATGCGTTCCTCGGGTTGCATACAAATATTTTAATGGATGGTATGCTATTTAATCCTTGTGATAATTTTATTGTCCTTAGGAACCAAGGAGAAGGACCTACAAGCATCATGCATGAAGCCAATCCTTTTGGTGCACAAGATCTACTCGGATTCAGCCTCCTGGACAGCACCAACTTAAAACGACCATAACTTTTGATCCGTAAGGGTGTTCGGGGTCTATGAGTACTGGTTTGAAAGGTTTCGTCGTTCTCTTTCCAACGGATCTGGCCCTGTCTCCAAATTCCATCCGAGTCAACAGGAATCTACAAAAGAATTGACGTCACTTTTCCAATCCGAGATGACATGGGCCTTGGGCCTTGTAAATTGAGTTGTAATTGTTCCCCACTCATTTTGGACGTGTTTCCCACACCTCTATCTCCTTTAAATAGCCAGCCACCGCCACTTTAGGTGTCAGGTTTTATTTGATTAGTTTAGCCAAGTGTAAACTTGATCCTGTGAGTTATGCTGGACAGCCACCTTGTCAAGATCGTCAACAAGACTCCAACTTGTTAGCCTTCATCCATATTTGCAATTTCAAATTGCCTTTATCGTGTTCTTGCTTGTTCTTTTGTTACTTGCAGGAATTGAACCTCGTGTTCAGGTTGATCGTGCCCGCGGCAAGATCAATAACCATCTGGAGTTGGTTTAGCGATTGCTAAGGCGCATTGTTGTCGTACGATGTAGTCAGATCGTCAAAGTCGTCTCCACCAAATCGATCGCGTGTTTCTCATCGAAAGATCGGGACACCCAAAGAGCTATCAAGTGGTATAAGAGCAAACCAGTTTGCTCAGTGAGGAAATTCTATACCCTAGAATTCGTACTCGGCAGCATTGTTTGATGCTGGAAAATGGATCTGCAAGACGTATTTCAGCTTTTCTCCTTTCGGGGATGTGAGCACGACGCCAGCCCCCGCGCCGCTGAGCGTGAGGGAACCGTCGAAGTGCATTATCCAGTGCTCAAGTTCCTTGCTGGTTGATGGTTTTTGTAGTTCCGTCCACTCGGTGATGAAGTCGGTTAGTGCTTGTGACTTTATGGCTATGCGCGGTTTGAACGTAATTTCGAAGGCTCCCAGTTCGGTCGCCCACTTGGCGATCGGCGCAGCTGCATAGTGATCGGCCAAGGCGAACATCTCCCTAGATGTGGCTGGGGGTCTCCGGTACATCTTTTTAATGAGATCGGGATCGCTGACGACCTTTTGGAAGGCCGCGACGACGATCGCATCTGAGACATCTTGAACAGTATTCTTTTTCTGCATGAATCGCCGAATGAACTCTCTCAAGGATTCGTTTTTCTTCTGATGGAGCTGGTAGAGGTCCCAAGGGGTTCCAGGCTTCTCGAAAGTGCCTTGAAAATTCGTTATGAACTGGTTACAGAGGTCTCCCCAGGAGTCGATGGAATCTCTTGGAAGGCCTGTGAGCCATGCTTGAGCCGAGGGGGCCAACATCACTGGAAGATAATTTGCCAGCACGTTGTGGTCTCCTCTGGCCGCTTTGACTGCAAGGGAGTAGATCTGCAGCCAAGCTTCCGGATCTCTCTCTCCGTCAAACTTGGTAATGCCTTTCGGATTAAAATCGTCCGGCCATTGCACTCAGCGGAGACGAGTAGTGAATGCCCTGATCCCGTCGATGGGGCCTTCGTCGCGCTGAGCGTGGCGGCGATGCGGGGGAAGACCCACTCGGCGATCTTCATCCTGGTGTGGACTGCGCTGGCCTTTGTGATGGCCGTGGTCAGAGGCCCGATCACGAGGATGCTGACTGCTATGCTCATGGTTGATGCCAAAGCATTCATGGTCATCATCCCGGCGGCGCTGCTCGTCATCCTCCTGCTCCCGCCTTCTATCATTGAGATCTTGGCGAAGATCACGGTGAATGGTGGAGTGTATGTCCCTTTCGCAGGGGGACTTGTGCCGATTGCTTCTTGTTCGACTGCGATCCTTCCGACTGCTAGCCATGTGAGTTTCTTCTCCTGTATGCAGAGACTTTGTAGTCTTGCCCCGCTGGTTGTGTTGCATCACCATGTCTTTGACCTGTCCCACGATCGGCGCGACTGGGCTAACGGATTCGATCATGGGTTTCAAGGTATCAAGGAGTGTCTTAGTAGCCATGATGTTTTGCTGCGGAGTTTGGAAAACTGACTGGTTCCCCACTCTAGCATGCAAGATGCCATCGTTGACATTGCGCGCTCGATTTTGATGTGACCGAACGCGATCGTCTGGGTCTTCATGCTGAGCAGACTCCGTCTCGGTCTCCCCAGGTCCCCATCGATTCTGTGATTCGGGAAGACTGGTTTCGATCACAAATACCGAACGGAAACTGGAAAAGCTCTCAAACCTGATCTGAGCTAAGTTCGAGAGGATGAGGGCGCCGTGTTTGTTGGTGATGAAGTGTAGACTTCCGAAGCAAAAACCCTGGCATGGAGCAAAGGTGATGCCATCTTCGAACGCCATCGAAATCACTCGGACTGATCTTCACGCTGCCCCTACCTGGCGCGCCAACTGTCGACGTTTGGTGTCGGCAATAATCTTAGGGGGGTGTGAATTTACGGGGCAAGGCGTTGGATCGGGATCTCGATGGTAACACAAGACAAGGGATTATACAGGTTCAGGCCCTCGATGGAGGAGGTAATACCCTAGTCCTGTGTTCTGGGATTATCTGTCTCGCCTCGTCTCTTCCCTTCCCTTATATATAGGAAGGAGGAGGGGTGGAATCCAGCTCGGTTACTATAGCATGAGTCCGAGTTGGTTACAAGTAAAGGGGTCGTATCCTTCCTTATCTAGGATAGCTTCCTTTACGGTTACAATCTTTCCGTTCTAATTACAACACAATCGGATCCACACGCGCGTTCTTCTCTTGACCGGACATCTAGAATCCACATGCGTGCATACCCGGTCTTTGTCACCTCCACAGTATTGAAGTTGACCAGTCAAAAATTGAGGCAATACAAAGATGGCCAGTACCTAAGATAGTGACATAGGTGAGAAGTTTTCTTGGTCTTGCAGGTTTCTACCGGAGCTTTGTGAAGGATTTTAGCACCATTGCAGAGTTTGGATTCAATTTCACACTTAACATTGAGGATTTAAAGCCATACTTGGTGAAGAATACGAGCTACCGTCAAGGACGACTTCGATTCAAGAAGGGGGGTGATGAGGACATCACTTCCATGGATGCTGCCATGCCTACACATCAAGTTGGAACTAATGATGTAATACAAGGACCAATTACTCAAGCTCATGCACGTTAATTCAAATACCAGGTGATTGTGTTTCTCGGGTTACATTCAAATATTTTAATGAATGGGATACTATTTAATCCTCATGATGATATTATTGTCCTTAGGAACCAAGGAGAAGACCTTCATATTCGCAATTTTAGATTGTTTTGCCTAAATTTAAATATTCATATTCGCAATTTCAGATTGGTTGTTATCTTGTTCTTGCTCGTTCTCGATTGCGTGCAGGATCATTGTTTGTGCTCTGGCAAGATCAACAAAACAAGAGATTGGTGTACCGGTTGCTAAGGCGCAAGCGTCATGGACAGTTGTAGTCGAACCGCTAACATCGAACTCTAAATCAGATCGAGAGTTACCTTGTCTCTCATCGAAAGATAGGACCACATATCCTATCACTGAGCTCTAGGAATGAAACTCCAGCTCACGACAATTCTCGCGGGTGTCACACATCGGAGCACGTGCGTGACCGTCAACCAAACTCACCTCCTATCGTTCCTTAGAGTAGGGAGTGATTGCAAGCCCTGGCAGCGGCTGTACGTGATCTTCGAAATTTCCGCGAGCAGGTGGAACTGGAAGCGATGGGCACGGTCGTAGCTAAAGACTTGGAAAAGCTCACCGCCGACATGAAGATGTCTGGGTCACCACGTGACAAAGAGACCAGGAGTGTTTCCTAGGAATATCGACGTCACACCCCTGTTTGCTCCCGTGAGGGTGATTCTCGAAACCTTGCTCAGGAAGACCGTAGGAGGTATGATCGGTACCGCGAGGATACTCAGAGTGATTCCCAAGTGGCCTCGCGGGATCAAAGGTATGCTCAACACGGTCACTGATGTACTGAGCACTCTACCTCAAATCGATCCCCATCATGCCGATATCGAGAAGTTTTCTCTCGTCTTGGCTTGCGTGTCGGAAGATAGTATGGCGATGATCGCCATGATCACCGCGACTGAAGAGACCATTACGATGCCCCAGTTTTCGGATGTCAAGCCTTTGCGGCACCTATTTGTAATGTCTCATGGCCGAGCAAGTTCAAGCATGGCCACATCGAGAGGTTCAATGGGACTCAGAACCCGGATGAATTCCTCTCCATATACACCACTATGATTCTAGCAGCTGGAGGTGACAAGGGAGTTATGGCAAGCTTCCAACCTTCAATGCTCGACGGAGCTACTCAGACTTGGCTCTTCAATCAGAAGGAAGGGTCAATTCGCTCCTGGAGGCAGCTCAGCAACACACTCAGAGCAAACTTCCAGAGCTGCTACATCCGTTTGGCAAAGAGCACGACCTCGAGCGGACTCAATCCTGGTGCGTCCAAAGGTTCATCCAGGTGCGGAACTCAATCCCGAACGTTTTGTACGAAGCAGTCGTTCGTGCTTTCAAGTTTGGTATTTGAGACATCCGCTTCACGCAAGACCTGGAGATTCATCCAGATCTAACAGCTAGTGAGCTCTTCCGCATGGCTGACCGATACGCTAATGCCGATGAGGCGGTCCAGTGGAAGAAAATGATGGACGAAGGCAAGCTCCCACCTCAACCCGGCTTAGAGGGCTCCACGAGCAAAAAGAATGTAGGCTCCATGGAGAAAAAGATCAAGAAGAAGAAAAAGTATGTTCACGCTGAATATGGTCGTGGCTGTTGAGCAGCATCAGCCGCGAGCTTCGCAGCCACAATAGCCTAAGACTTTCGGCGGAAGAGGCAGGGGTTGACCACCCCAACACAGCAACGACCAAGGTCGCGATGATCACGGCGCTCCGTCGAGCAACCATTTCTGCCCGCTCCATCAAGCGTACGGGCATGACCTTTGTAATTGCCAAACCTGGATGTTCCATTTGGAACAGTTCTACAACGGCAAAGGTCCCATGCCTATGCTCCCAGAGAAAGGCGGGAACAGTAAGGGCAAAAAGCCCGCCGCCGACGAAGAAGATATAGACTATCAGGAACCCCACAATCATATTGCGGTAATATTCGGGGGCTCCTCAGCCTACAAATATCGTTGGGACTTAAAGGAGGCAACACGGGAGGTACACCATGTCACTCAAGGCAAGCCCCCCATGCAGCAGCTCAGGTGATCCGAGCTACCCATAACTTTTTCTAAGGATAATTGTCCCCTTGGATTGACCAAACCCTAGAGGCTTCCAATGGTTGTGAACCCGACCATCAGTAACACTACAGTGGGACGGGTGCTCATCGACTGCGGGAGCTTTTTAGATCTCATATACGCCAAAGTCTTGGATAAGATGCAAGTTCCTCGGTCCAAAATCAAGAGCATAGTGGTCCCCTTCTACGGGATCGTTTCGGGCACCTCGTGTTAGTGTTATGCCCTTGAGGCAATCATATGGATGATTGTAACATGACTATGTTTATGAATAATAATATGATTATTGGTCCAATGAATGTATATCATTGTTTTGATCAACAAGTGTGTGACTTGTTTATAAAGCTCTTTACTTATTGATATAATTCGATAAATATATCTGATTGGATATCATCGTATAGGACAATGATGAATAGATCAGCACATGTATTGTTCGATGATCATGTTTCATAGATCATGGGATATGGAGATATCATCAATACATTGTGGACGCATGTTGAAGAACATGTGCTAGATAGACCCACAATGAGACACTGCGAGAATGTTACATTCTTATATGTCATCAATGTATCTCATACATAGTAGATGTATGATCCTTAGACCTGAGATTATCACATTCCCTACATATGTAATAGTTTACCTTGGGGTTACCAAACACTATCTCCTAACCGGATAGTTATAAAGGTAGCTTTCATGTTTACTATGAAACATGCAGAGGGAAGTGAGCAGTCAAGATGGAATTTGCCACTCCAGTGTAACGGAGATATATGTCTAGGCCACTCGTGTGATATGATTAAGGAAGTGCATGGCCATGCCGTGATTGAGAAGTCAATCACAACTTATTAATATATCACGGATACGAGAGATGGATTGAACTGTCAAAGGATGACATGCTTCTCGCCTTGAGTTCGATCTTAGTATAGTTTGGCAAAGGGATTATTACATCAGTACTTTACTCATATGCGTTTGGGAGTTGGCATGCTCTGCAAGGAGCCGCTACCGACTATTGGATTAGAAAAGGGCTTTCCAAATCCATGTCCAAATGCGCAAGAACCTACAGGGTCACACACTTAACGGGCTGGGACGCATTAATTTGGATTGGATCCGTAATTAATGGACCTCGTGGGCTTAGCGCGTAAATGGGCCCTGACTGCCTAGGGTTTCACCTCGTGGCTATATAAGGAGGGGAGGAGGCTGGGCGCAACACACACTTTCGTGCGGTTTAGAGGTGTTTTGCCAGAAACCCTAGCCACCTCCTCTCGTTGCCCCTGCCGAGCGACCCGGTGCTTGCACACCGACGCACGGCGTTCCATCCCCAGACGTGTGGACTGCTGTGGTGACGCTGCTGCTACTGCGGCGTGGTGAGGACGATACACGGTGAGGACGATCTGCGGCGAGGACGATCAACGCCGAGAACGATCCACTACAACGACGTGCGAAGGATTCCGCAACTGCGCGTCTAGTGGTAATAGATCTATGATCCCCTTCTTGCGAGTAGCTTTTCTGGTTTGCGGTAGAAATTTTAATTTGTACTAGTGTAGCATACCGCGTTCCCCAACACCTCGGCCAAGCCTCTCGGTTAGTTCATTCTGCCCATGACATTCAGAAGTCCAAGCAATTTCTGGATGGAGATGATCACTTTCGATGTGGTCGATTTCAAGTCAGCCTACAATGCCATCCTCGGCAGACCGGTTCTCGCCAAGTTCATGGCTACTACTCATCATGGGTACCAATGCTTGAAGATTCCAGGTCTATGCGGAGTAATCGCAGTAAAAGGAAACCAAAAGGCAGCCTTGAATTGTGATAAGGAACACTAGACATGGTCGGGCAATTGCCTTACCATGGAACCAACCAAGAGCTGAAGAATTCTTGGCCAAAAGTTGCCCTCCAGCCCAAAGGAGAGACCAGGTCATGCGTTTAAGATCTTCCTTAGATCCTAAATAGGAATCGAGCTCGTGACTTTCCTCCGGAAAAATGTGGACGTGTTTGCTTGGGAACCGTCTGATATGCCCGAAGTCCCAAGGGAAGTCATTGAGCATAGGCTAGCAGTTCGGCCTAACAAGAAACTAATGCGGCAAAATCTCAGGTGTTTCTCCCTGGAAAAGCATGTTATCATCCAGGAGGTACTCGATAAGCTCCTCAAAGCTGGCTTCATTTGAGAAGTCAAGCATTCGGATTGGCTAGCGAATCTGGTCAATGTCAAGAAGAAGGGGGCAAATGACGTATGTGTGTCGACCATACGGGCCTAAATGCCACCTGTCCCAAGGATAATTTTCCGCTGCCCCGCATAGACCAGTTGGTCGACGCGACAACGGAGTCCCAGGTGATGAGATTTTTGGATGCCTATTCGGGCTACCACCAGATCGGCATATCACCTAAAGATGAAGAGAAGACTTCCTTCATTACCCCATTCGGCACTTTCTACTACACGACCATGTCTTGTGGTCTCAGGAACGCTAGAGCCACCTTCCAACGTCTCATGTAGAAAACTCTCAGACCAAATAGGTCATAATCTAGAAGTCTATGTGGACAACATAGTGGTCGAAAGTAACCTCGCCTCGGGTCATGTCTGCGACCTTGAGGAAAACTTTTGTAACCTCAACAAACATCGAATAAAGCTTAATCCAGAAAAATGTGTCTTCGGTGTGAGGGTGGGCAAGGTGCTTGGCTACATAGTCGGTCTACAAGGCATCGGGCAAACCCGAAAAAAATTGAAGCTATCGAAAGCATGCGACCGCCTACCTGTGTAAAGGAGGTCCAAGCCTGGACTAGACAAATGGTAGCTCTAAGTCATTTCATTTCCCGGTTGGGCAAGTGAGGATTGCCTTTCTTCAAGGCACTTTGCAAACATGATGGTTTCACCTGGATAGAAGAAGCGAACCGCTCTTTCGAAGAGCTGAAGCAATACCAATCCAAACCACCTGTCCTGACTACATCAAAATCAGGGGAATCCTTGCTGTTATATTTGGCGGCAACCCCGCAGGCAGTAAGTGCAGTCCTAACGGTGGAAAGGGATGGAGCACAGCGACCAATCTACTACGTCAGTGAAGTCTTGAATGGACCAAATGAGCATTACCCCGAGGTTCAGAAGCTCTTGTACTCACTGCTTGTGGCCTCCAGGAAGCTGTAACATTATTTTCAAGCCCACAAATCATGGTCCCGACCAATTTTCTACTTAGGGAGATCCTAAGGAATCAAGATGCCAGTGGCCGAACAGCGAAGTGGGCCATGGAGTTCGCTGAGTTCGAGATCGAATTCTCAACTCACACGGTGATCAAGTCCCAGGTCTTGGCAGACTTTGTGGCGTAGTGGACGAATCTAGCGCCACCCACTGTCGAGCTCGATAGATCTGAAGGAGACTGTTGGACCATGTACTTCGATGGATCTCAAGCCTATGAACGCTCGGGGGCTGGAGTTGTGCTAGTCTCCCCAGGGAACAATGCGGCAGAATATGAAGGCCTCTTGGTAGGACTATAGGCATGCAAAGCGCTCAGAGTCCAAGGACTTACTGTGAAAGGACATTCACAAAGGTCAACAAGGAGTATAAGTGCTCCAATAACTCAATGGCGCTTTACCTGATTGAAGTGATGAAGATGGAGAAGTACTTCAAGAATTTTGAGGTACTGTACATCCCCAGGAAGGACAATTCCTTGGCTGATCAACTCTCAAAGGTCGGTTCCTCTCAAGTTTTCACTTCGGCAGGAGTGCTCGTCGAGCACTTACACAAGCCCTCTATTCCCTCTGTAGAGGAGGCATCAGAGGCATGCGGTAACATCTCTCTTCTCGAGCATGGTGTGAATTGGATGACACCATTCATTCAATATCTCTCGCATGGGACACTGTCCAAGGAAGAAGCTGAGCGTTCCGGGCTTATAAGGCGATCCACTTCGTACAAATTGGTCGAGGGCACCTTATACTGCAAAGGAGCACTAGGAGTCCTCTCCAAGTGTATCTCTCAAGAAGAGGGCCAATACCTTCTTAGAGATATCCATGAAGGAATGTACGGAGCTCACTTGTCTTTTAGAGCGCTAGTGAGCAAGGCCTTCTGATTGGGTTACTATTAGCTAATGGCCTTAGCCGATGCTCGCTCGATCATGACTGTTTGCCGAGCATGCCACTTTCATGCTCGCAGGGTCCATCAGCCAGTATATGTGCTTCAAACCATTCCTTTATAATGGCCATTCTCGGTTTGTGGGCTGATATCCTTGGACCTTTTCCCCGAAGCTAGAAGAGCTGCAAGCACTTGCTCGAGGCTATCGACACTTTCACTAAGTGGATCAAAGCTAAACCCATGTCGACCATTTTGGCCCAGGCAGCCAGGAAGTTCTTTCACAATAATGTGGTGATGCGTTTTGGCATTCCCAATCGCCTCATCATGGACAATGTCACTTAGTTCACTAGTCAGCTGTTTCAACCCTATTGCGAAGACATCGGGGTAAAGGTCTGCTTCGCCTCTATGGCACACCAATATAGCAATGGAGCGGCCGAAAAAGCAAATGGACAAATAATCCAGGGAATCAAAAAGAGAGTTTTAAAAAACCTCAATCAACATGGACAGGCATGGGTGAACGACCTTCCTTCTATCCTTTGGTCGGTTCGCACTACGACAAGTTGAGCTACGGGCGAAACCCCCTTCCAGCTCGTCTAGGTGCATAGGCCATTTTGCCCACTGAAATCGTGCTAGGTTCCCAAAGAGTGCACCTGATCGACGACGTTGACCAGGAAGGCGAGCGTCTCCTAGACCTAGACCTCGCCGAGGCAACATGCGAACAGGCTTTGCTACAATCCGCGGTTTACCTACAAGCTCTTCATAAGCACGCAGCTAAATCGGTTCGACCAAGGACCTTGCAAGTTGGCAATCTCGTCTTGCGTCGAGTTCAGGATTTGTCGAAAGCTAACAAGATGACCCCCAGGTGGGAAGGTCCGTACACGGTCATTTCAACAACACGCATGGGGGCTGTTTGCCTAGCGATGGAGGACAGTCAAGAGCTCGCCAACAGCTGGAACATCGACCAATGAGTTTTTCTATAAAATTCGGTTCTTTCACCCCTGTGATTTTCATTCTTCCCAAGATTTTGTGAATGTCTTCGAAACCCCTGCCCGATGGTAAGCCAACTCAGCTTCGCACACACTCTCCTCCTGACGATCTTGATGATGGGATGAGCATGCATGGGCAAGGAATTCGCTCCAATTACATTTTCCTAAGGTTTGGCTAGCGTGTGCAAGAACAACCAAAGCCCAACGACCAGCACCGGATCACTAAACTCACCTCCAGAGGTCTCAGTCTACATAAGCCAATTATTGTTTGTAGTAGTACTTCACTGCAAGTCACAATCACATACAGATATCCTCTCGGTTGGTCTAGAGTTCTAGTTCGATCCGCTCCTGCTCGGTCATTGTGCGCGATGTCGAGCAACCGCATGACTTTTTCGTCCTCGTCAAAGCCATAACTTAGGGACATGAATCATGACTCTCGAGGGGGGGATGAAGCCGCGCGCGTATTTCTTTCTCCCGACTTGACCCATGCTCGCCTCTTAGAGAAATGGTGTTGGATCGTTAAGTGAAAGGCATACGCGATTTTTTCTAACTCTCCTATGAACGAGCTCGTGCTCGCAACTTAGGCGCACGACCTTCGTTCATAGAGGGGGCTTAGTAGGGATGAGCTATGGTGTTTTTCTAAAAAAATGCGTACTCGTATTGCAAAAGCAATCTAAAATTGCAAATATAGATGAAGTATAGAAAAAGTTAGGGTTCCGATACAAGGAGCTTGTTAGGCGGCCGTTGAGCACGTCTAAAAGACTCAAAATAGTAGCAAAAGGCTAAACTATCAAATAACCAAAACCCAAGTTATTTTGGGGGACTCCCTAGCTATATATAGGAGAAATAGGAGGCCAAAACCGTGCTAGGGGCGTCCAAAGCACAACAATGGCCGAGTAGGACTCCTATTCCTAGTTTGACTCGGATTTGGAAAGATGACCGAACTTGTTTTGCAGATTCCCGTTGACTCATAAGGAATTTGTACATGAGGCCAGATCCGTTGGAAATAGGACGACGAAACCTTTCAAACCAGTACTCATAAACCCTAAACACCCTTGTGGATCAAAAGTTATGGTCATTTTAAGTTGGTGCTATCCCGGAGGCCGAATCCGAGTTGAACTTGTGCACCGGAAGAATTGGCTTCATGCTTGACGTTTGGGAGTCCTTCTCCTTGGTTCCTAAGGAAAATAAAATCATCACAAGGATTAAATAGCATTCCATTCATTAAATTATTTGTATGCAACCTGAGGAATGCATTCACCTGGTAATTGAATTGACGTGCGCGAGCTCGAGTAATTGGCCCTTGTATTACATTGTTGATTTCAATTGGGTTTGTAGGCATGGTCGTATCCATTGTAGTGATGTCCTCATCATCCTCCCCTTCTTGCATTTGAGTCGTCCTCGACTCAAGTTCATCATCTTCTCCCAAGTATGGCTTTAGATCTGATAATTGAGTTGACGGGCTCGAGCTCGAGTCAATGGTCCTTGAACCAACGAAGATGTAGAAGGATGGCCAAGGTGGGGGTCGATAAAGCCATGCCGATGGAGCCATCGTAGTAGATGTATACGAAGTTGTAGGATCGAAGTATACGAATATAGAAATCAGAGGGGGGGTGAATGATTGTGCAGAAGCTAAAACCAAATTCTTGTTCTATTAAAAGTTCACCCCAAAATAGAACCAAATAATTGCCTTGTTTTCGACAAAAACAGAATGACAGAGGTTCGGTAAAACGAGAATTCCCGGAGATCCAACCGTTAGATTGATCTGAAATTTGGACACGAGAAACTATATTCCAATACGAATCGAACCCAAAAAGAATCAGCTCTATCGGACGTACGGATCAAAAGTTATGAACCTCACAAGCTTGCTGTGACAGAAGATGACGAGAATTAATCTAACCAAAACTTCAAGATTAAACAAGAACGACAAAAGTTTAATCAACTAAACTTAGTGAAACCCTAAATCAATTCTCTAGAAAGGTTTTGATGGATCAAATCAAGATAAAACTAAAAGAACAAAAACCAATCTAGAAAAGAACAAGCATGCAAACAAGAACCAAAACAGGAAACACTGTAGCAACGCGATTCTTGTAACGCAAGGATCTAGAAGAATTGATCTTTATTTCTTTTGTCTAAAGTACTCTCATCAAAAGAGTACAAACCCTAAAACTGAGCTTGAGGCTCTCAATGCGCTCAGCTCCAATTGATTCGATTGATGCCCTTCAACATGAGACACCCCTCCTATTTAAAGGAGCAAAACACAAGGAGTTCTGAATACAATTCCTAATCAAGAAGGAGTATGTATACAACTCCTCTTGGCCCAACCTGGCCGAGTACAACTCTTGCACGCGTATGGCAACCCTACCATACTCACGTGACTAACACTTTGCACGCGTATGGCCACCTGCCATACTCACGTGACTAACACTTTGCACGCGAATGACCTCCTGCCATTCTCACGTGACTAACCATTCTTCATGTGCACCATTCTCTTAGCTCGAACGTCCCGCATGACATCCTTGACCACCAAGACCTCAGTTCCTCCCTGAACCTAGTCCCGAACCTCAGCTCCTCCATGAACCTAGTTCCGGTCCCGTCATCGACCACGTTCCTCTTCGAGCAATACCTGCACATGAACAAACCACAAAACAATTCCGAGCACAAGTCCGCGACTTGACTCACATCAATCCATGCAAATACTCACACGAGCATTGCATAAAGTCCACTTCAAGCATCATGAAATTCTCACAAATTTCATAATCTCAAAAACAAATCAAACACAATTCCAATTTTGCTCAAAACCCTAATCGAGCAAAAACGCATTCACGACGGACCAAAAAATATGGTCCGGCGTACACATGAAAAAATCACTCAAAAAAACATTCACGACGGACCAACAAAATCGGTCCGGTGTACAAGTGAAAGTCTCGGTTTCAAGAACAAATCATTCCGGCGAAAACACGTTCACGACAGACTAAAAGAAATCAGTCCGTCGTATATGCAAAACTTACTGGTTTCTTGGAAAATTGAGTTCGGCTCATGAGCTCAAAAGCACGTCCACGACAGACCCAAAAACTTGGTCCGTCGTACATGTGCTGACTGCTATTTTCTTGGAAAATTGAGTTTGGCTCAATGAGTTCAAAAACATGTCCACGACAGACCCAAAAACTTGGTCCGTCGCAGATGGGGAACTTACTGTTTCTTGAGAGCTTGGTCCGGCGCAAAAGCGAAACTTACTGTTTCTTATCAAATTGTCAAACACATGCACAAGCACATTTTGCAAATCCAATTCTAAATTAATTTTTCAGTTCAAAGCCAATGTTTCAGCACATGATTTCACAATCTCCCCCTTGATGAAAACATTGGCAACACCACTTAGAATTGAACATTTGGCATTCACTTTACAAAAGATTTTGAAATCCAAAGGATCAAAGACCGAAGTAAGAAAACACAGAATTCCCCCTTTGACCAAAAAGCAAAACAAAAACTCCCCCTGAGAAGGAAAATGTGTGTGAATGTGCAATGTGCCCAAAAATTTCAAAATTCTCCAAACTTCTCCCAAAATTCTCAAACAACTCCCCCTTTTTCTTCTCCCCCTTTTTCTTAAACTTTTCAACGATTCCCAAATTTCTCCCCCTTTGACAATGGATTCATCAAGAGTACAAAAGAGAGAACAGGTTCAAAATTTTCCTGTAGCAAAGATTTCACAAGAAGAAACAAGGGAGTGCCAAGATAGGAAAAGATGAGCTCATTCGATCATATAACCTTATATATCACATAATATGCAAAATACATGATCTTGATGTGATTTTAACAAGTTAGGGAATGACATGCATCTCAACCTCAATTCAGTCAACTATAGCCAAGTACTAAGCAAAACCTTTAGTAGAAAAACAAAGGCTCAAAGTTGAAGCAAATAACAAATCAGGTCGAGCAAGTAGTTTCAACTCCAATCTAGTGGACCAATTTAATCTTTAAACAAGAACTGCATGTGGCATGCTTGAAGCATACTTCTTTTATTTCCTTGGAGTGGCATGCTTGAAGCATACATCTTGTCTTTTGAGGGAATGGCATGCTTGAAGCATACATCTTATCTTTTAGGGAAAGCATCCTAAAGCTCATAACTTGAGGCTTTTGCTTTTAACAACCCCTTTTTATTGATTCCCTTTTCTTTTTATTTTTCTTTGATTATAAATATGCAAAAGTGATTAAAAGGTCTTATGAAAGAGTAAAGTTGAAACCACACTTGCTTCATAGCCCAAATTTGTCAAGAGGATTCAATATCAAGCCTAGAAGAGTGAGATATCACAGAGTATTTAGCTATAGGCAATCAGTCCAGGGAATTTCACAATGTCATTTTTAGTTCAAGTGAGACAATTAGATTATCATATATTAGCTCAATTACATAACATATAAAGAAATATGATAAAGTGAGCTCATCAAGTGAAAGAGCTTGGCAAAGAAACTCCCCCTCAAAACAAACCCATTGGATGAACAATCCCAAGTTCTCCCCGAATAAAAGCAAAACGAGAAGAAGACAAAGGTTTTGTAAAAATGTCTGCCAATTGATGTTCAGTATCCACATGGTGAAGCACAATATTTTCTTTTTCAACATGATCTCTAAGAAAGTGAAATCCAATATCAATATGCTCAAGAAAGGGGATTACTCAAGAGGTGGCACGAACCAAATCAATTCAACATCCTCCAAAGTTAACATCAGAATAAGCTCTTAAACTAATGCATAAGGAAGCAGAAAGCCAAATGCCAAAATCTTGAGTACCATGGAGATACCTGAAAGTTCACTTGAACGCTTGTCGATGTGAAGCACGTGGGAAGCTTGAAAACAAGCACACACAAGCACGTGGGAAGAGTCTCTCATGTAAACCTCCAATTATCTCATCCTCAACAGCATCATCATCATCTTTTATAAACAAAGACACTCTCCCCCTGAACATATGCACCTGTACCTGCATCATTTGAACTAGTGCCTTTTGCAAAAACAGAGGTGGAAGAAGCATCTTGAAAAATAACACTTTTAGCACGAGATGCACGAGTGAAAGAGGAGAACCAATTCTTATCATCGGACATGTGGCGTGAGCATCCGGAATCCACTAGCCATATGTTCTCCTTCCTCGCGTGAGAAGCCTACATAGAAGCAGAAAGTGTCGAGGTCTCGATGTGGGGTTAGAAATAAGATGTTTAGGAATCCGATCTTGAGACACACGACGCACAACAAGATAGGCACAACACGAGCATTCTTATGCACAAAGATAGATTTGTCTTTTCCCGTGTTCTTACCAACAAAAGGTGTTTGCATCACCCTAGGCACATAATGAGAAACAAAGCGTGCCTGTCTGAAATTAGACCTAGCCTTAGTTCTTTCTTTCTTTTGTTGTTTGGCTAGTCTAAAGCAAAAATCTACTAAATGTCCATCTCTACCACAATGAGTGCAAGTGTACTTAACAGGATATTTGACTTTAGAAGTAGAAGCATCATTTGCATTCATCATAGTAGAAGATAACACTCCAGCAGACTTAAAGACAATTTTCTTAGGCTTATTGACAATTTCAAATTTTCCTCCTTTAAGTGATTTAACAATAGTGGGAGCATGTGATTTATGATGAGCATAAGAATCAAAACCTAAACCTTTGTTATGAGTGCTGACTTTTGATTGATCGAAGATCATGTTTAGGTTTTTCTTTCCTTTAGTGAAACGTTCTAATGACTTTTCCAAGTAATCAATTTTTCGAGAAAGAGTTAAACAATTATTACAGGGAACGTCCACTTTTCCTTTTTGCTTGTGACAAGTTGAGCATGAAAGAACCTCATGTGTAAGCAAATCTTCTGTCATTTGAGAAACCCTAGCATTTGCATCATGCAACTTCAATTCTAGTATGGAGCATATAGAACATGGAGTTGTATCAAGCAAATCAATGGTAGAACAACTAGCATGTTTAACAAGTTTCTCATTTTTCTCATTTTCAGCATTGATTTGCTCTAACAAGGTAACATGTTCTTTCCTAAGCAAAGTAAGCTCATTGTAAATTAAGTCACATGATTTGCAAGCATCATCATCAGGAATCAAGGTTTTAAGTCTAGCAATTTCAGCATTCAATGACTCCACAAGAATATCATGTTTCTTAATTTTTCTATCACGTTTGTCAAGCAATTTTCCAAGACGAGCAACAGCAATAGCTAATTCATCATAAGAAGGATCTACCTCATTGAAGTCGATGTCTTGATCGTCCTCGGTGAAGCTATCCTTGCTGCTTGCCATGAGACACAACCCTGTCAAGTCATGTTTGCTTGGAGTTGCATCGTCCTCGCTGCTCTCCGAGTCCACATCGCTCAGATTGACTTATTCAAGAGCGAAAAGAACTCGATGAACCACTTTGCGGTTGATGAAGCTCTTCTTTTTCCTGTCGTTTGAAGAGAACCTTTTCTTCTAATATCTTCTGTCGTTGTCCTTCTCCTCCTTTGATGTTTTACCTGAAAGCTTTGGACAATTTGATCTCATGTGGTTGAGATCACCACACTCGTAACACCTTGGAGGACCACCTCTTTTTCTCATTCTCACATTCTGCAAGGCTTTGTTAAAACGAGAAGAGAGTAGTGCCAAGTCTTCTTCAGGAAATTCTTCAATTTGCTCATCTGTTAAAGAAGACACGGAGGACAGGGCAAAGCTAGAAGAAGAATTTGCATTTGACATGTTAGGGTTAGAGATCAAAGCAATTGATTTAATATTACCTTTCCTTGCAAGAACATCCAACTCATGAGTTTTCAATTTAGAATACAGAACATCTAATGTAAGTGTACTCATGACAGTAGATTCTCTAATGGATGTAACTTTCATCTCCCAAATAGACATGTCTAAAGCACCAAGCAATTGTCTAGCATTAGCAGCAGCATCAAAGCTAACTCCAACGATTTAAGATTACTAAGAATTTTATTGAAGCGTGCAAAGAAGTCATCTAGCGACTCACCGGGTTTCATCTCAAATCGCATGTATTCTTTTTTGTAAAGATCTTGACGAACCTCTTTAATAGTGTTAGAACCCTCATGGTAATCACAAAGAGATTTCCATACCTCATATGCGGATTTGAGATGGATCACACGATCAAAGTCGCTGCGTCCCAAACCTTGGATGATCAAGTTGCGCGCCTTACTGTTTGCTTCAACATGTGTGCGATTGGTGTCGATGACGTTGTCGTTTGCAGGGACTTCATATGGCTTGTAGACCTTCTCCCAAATTGTGAAGCCTTGTGCTTGGATGAACGCCTCCATCTTGGCCTTCCAAAACTGAAAATCAACACCATCGAACACACATGGTTTTGTCGAATAACGATCCATTAATCTAATCACCGGTTAAGATAGATTAGAAAAACCTTGCTCTGATACCACTTGTAGGATCGAAGTATACGAATATAGTAATCAAAGGGGGGTGAATGATTGTGCGGAAGCTAAAACCAAATTCTTGTTCTATTAAAAGTTCACCCCAAAACAGAACCAAATAATTGCCTTGTTTTCGACAAAAACAGAATGACAAAGGTTCGGTAAAACGAGAATTCCTAGAGATCCAACCGTTAGATTGATCTGAAATTTGGACATGAGAAACTAGATTCCAATACAAATCGAACCTAAAAAGAATCAGCTCGATCGGACTTACGGATCAAAAGTTATGAACCTCGCAAGCTTACTGTGACAGAAGATGACGAGAATTAATCTAACCAAAACTTCAAGATTAAACAAGAACGATAAAAGTTTAATCAACTAAACATAGTGAAACCCTAAATCAATTCTCTAGAAAGGTTTTGATGGATCAAATCAAGATAAAACTAAAAGAACAAAAACCAATCTAGAAAAGAACAAGCATGCAAACAAGAACCAAAACAGGAAACACTGTAGCAACGCTTGTATCAGAGCACGCAAGGATCTAGAAGAATTGATCTTTATTTCTTTTGTCTAAAGTACTCTCATCAAAAGAGTACAAACCCTAAAACTGAGCTTGAGGCTCTCAATGCGCTCAGCTCCAATTGATTCGATTGATGCCCTTCAACATGAGACACCCCTCCTATTTAAAGGAGCAAAACACAAGGAGTTCTGAATACAATTCCTAATCAAGAAGGAGTATGTATACAACTCCTCTTGGCCCAACCTGGCCGAGTACAACTCTTGCACGCGTATGGCAACCCTACCATACTCACGTGACTAACACTTTGCACGCGTATGGCCACCTGCCATACTCACGTGACTAACACTTTGCACGCGAATGACCTCCTGCCATTCTCACGTGACTAACCATTCTTCATGTGCACCATTCTCTTAGCCCGAACGTCCCGCATGACATCCTTGACCACCAAGACCTCAGTTCCTCCCTGAACCTAGTCCCGAACCTCAGTTCCTCCATGAACCTAGTTCCGGTCCCATCATCGACCACGTTCGTCTTCGAGCAATACCTGCACATGAACAAACCACAAAACAATTCCGAGCACAAGTCCACGACTTGACTCACATCAATCCATGCAAATACTCACACGAGCATTGCATAAAGTCCACTTCAAGCATCATGAAATTCTCACAAATTTCATAATCTCAAAAACAAATCAAACACAATTCCAATTTTGCTCAAAACCCTAATCGAGCAAAAACGCATTCACGACGGACCAAAAAATATGGTCCGGCGTACACATGAAAAAATCACTCAAAAAACCATTCACGACGGACCAACAAAATCGGTCCGGTGTACAAGTGAAAGTCTCGGTTTCAAGAAGAAATCGTTCCGGCGAAAACACGTTCACGACAGACTAAAAGAAATCAGTCCGTCGTACATGCAAAACTTACTGGTTTCTTGGAAAATTGAGTTCGGCTCATGAGCTCAAAAGCACGTCCACGACAGACCCAAAAACTTGGTCCGTCGTACATGTGCTGACTGCTATTTTCTTGGAAAATTGAGTTTGGCTCAATGAGTTCAAAAACATGTCCACGACAGACCCAAAAACTTGGTCCGTCGCAGATGGGGAACTTACTGTTTCTTGAGAGCTTGGTCCGGCGCAAAAGCGAAACTTACTGTTTCTTATCAAATTGTTAAACACATGCACAAGCACATTTTGCAAATCCAATTCTAAGTTAATTTTTCAGTTCAAAGCCAATGTTTCAGCACATGATTTCACATCATCACAAGGATTAAATAGCATTCCATTCATTAAATTATTTGTATGCAACCTGAGGAATGCATTCACCTGGTAATTGAATTGACATGCGCGAGCTCGAGTAATTGGCCCTTGTATTACATTGTTGGTTTCAATTGGGTTTGTAGGCATGGCCGTATCCATTGTAGTGATGTCCTCATCATCCTCCCCTTCTTGCATTTGAGTCGTCCTCGACTCAAGTTCATCATCTTCTCCCAAGTATGGCTTTAAATCTGATAATTGAGTTGACGGGCTCGAGCTCGAGTCAATGGTCCTTGAACCAACGAAGATGTAGAAGGATGGCCAAGGTGGGGGTCGATAAAGCCATGCCGATGGAGCCATCGTAGTAGATGTATACGAAGTAGAGGATGCCGTGAAGTGTCGCCAACTTAATGGTCCTGGCCAAGGTGGGGGTCGATGAAACCATGCAGTTGATATAATTGCAGCAACACTTGGTGATGACCATATGTATGCAGTGTTAGTTCTGTCCATGATGAGCATGGTCTCATCATCCTCCCTTTGTTGAAGTGGAGTCATCATCGACTCCATCATATTGTCCTGGAAAATGTTAGGAGCGACAGGAAACAAAGCAACATACAAATTTGCAATCAAATCAATGGATCGAGAATCTCTATCAATCATATACTCCCTTTCTTGAAAACTATCATGTGACTTGTAGGTTGAACCCAAAGTACTTGATATGACATGATTAGTGATATGGCACTTATCAAATTGATGACATTGTTGCATAACAAGCGGAGGTTTAAAATTTGAACAAATGTAAACTCGATGCGCTTCATACCCTCCTTTCTCACAATTTTTGCCAATAACATGGAAAATATTTCGCGATAACCAGGACAAATTAGAATGTACAAAAAGTCTCTCCTCTAAATAATTCAGATCACATGGACCATCAAATTCAATGTAACCTAATGTATCTAAAGAAGACATCAATTTCAACTCATCATTTTCGCTTGTGAGGTGAATGACATGTTTATTTTCAGCATAAGTGTCTAGTGTGTTAACAAAAGTGACATGTCCATTCGCTAGTTGTGTCATGGATATAAGTGAAGTATTATCACACAACTCTTCTTTATCACAAGAAATAGCAAGCAAATCATCTTGTAACAAAGCAAAATGAACAATTGGTTCCACTAATAGTTGCTCTACGATAGCATGATTTGTGGATAGTTTTAGCTCTTCAAAATTATTTTCTCCATGTATAATGTCCATACCTGTTACATTACCTTGTAGGTTCTCATCAGTTGTTGTAGGCGTTTCTTCAACTATTATCTCTTCACTTACACATGGGGTAGTACCGATCGTTTCTTTCTCTGTATGCTCTTCTACATCATTCTCTCGATGGTGCTCATTTTTCTGCAAAATATTAACTACAAAAGAAGGTGCAACAATGGGCGCCTCAAATGAAGCTAATGATTCTTTCAAGGATTCAGCAAGCATATTTTCAACTCTACAAGCACATACAACCAATTCTGAAAGAGAACTATATGTTTCATCAATAAGAGCATCCTGAATTTCTTGATTAAGTCCACGTATGAACCTAAGCTCTGTTGCTTCTTCACCTTCAACTAAATCACAACGCAACAAATGATTTTGCAATCGTTCATAGTATTCCTTAACGCACTTATTTCCTTGTTTCAAGCATTGGAGTCTAGTATACAAAAATTCAGTATGATATTCAGGAACATAATCAATTCTCATAAGTCTTTTCATGGCCTTCCATTTTTCATGTTTTCTCTCTTTTCTACAAATATGTTTTCACCATGTTAATGCATATTCATTTAGCACACTAGCAGCAATCCTAATCTTTTCATTTTCAGACAAATCATACTTGCCAAATTCTTTGTCTACTGCTATCTCCCAATTAATATAAGCATCAGGATCATATCGACCATCAAAAGGTGGAATGACGAATTTAACCTTACCTAGGGGATCATCATTAACATGTACCTGAGCATGTAGTACGCCATTTTTGTTGCTTGGAAGACGAGGCGGAGGAATGGAAGTTCCTGGGGCAGTACCTGCAAGCGTATCAAGTCTAGACAAAATAGTAGCAAGATTAGTGTTAGCAACTCCCTGAGCGGCCTCGATAGACCGGAGGTGGTCTTCTTGCAGCGACATTCTAGCAACAATTCCCTTTGCGCGTGGAGAGTGATCCAGCGAATCCTCATCACCTGACATGGTTAGTAGAAGACAAGAAAACAATATAACAAGTATAATGTTCCTATCAACTACAAGGAGGTGGTGGCAATTCTCTCAACATTCAAGCCTATAACCAAAGCTCTTACAAGTTCTTACATGCAGCAGGTGTTGACGGCTGTTGGCGTGGTCAAAAATTCTACGAAGCTTGGATAAAGCGATTGCCAAGGGACCGAACAAATGTACGGGGTTGGATGTGGAGCTTGGATAGGCAATATTTATTTCCTATGTAATATGGTAATTCTAGTTATTGTAATAATAAGTAATAATCCAAACTAGAATTCACAAGCCCTAGTTGCCGATCTCAAAGATACAAGTGAATTTCAAGACAACACAAATGCAAAGATAAGGGCACTTATGCAATCAAGGAATGAGCTATGAAATATAAGTGAAGCACCAAAATCTCTATTGCACAAGTCGTAGAGAGACGCTAACTTATTGCTTGAAGAATGTTAAAAGGGCTCAAGATTGCTCACTAATTAATAAATTGCACAACCTAAAAGTAATGAACACAAATTAGGGTTTTGCTCAATGTAGTGCGACCGGCCACAATTTTCTTTTCCTTTTCCTTTTTTTTCTTCTTCTTCTGTTTTTTTTTTTTTGGCCTTTTGGGTCTTTCTCTTTTCTTTCTTTTGGTGACTTTCGGCCAACACTAGTATGAACAAAGTTTTGGAATCCCTAACTCGGTGTCACAAGATAAAATGATATGATAATTGAAGATTATGCAATGTATCAAGTAGAGCAGCCGTAAGCAATATCAACAAGCTAGTCTCAAATAGGATCAAAGTGTTCACAAAGGATGAATTGGTTCCCAAAGGTAGGTGTACTGTTATTTTTTGGAACTTTATGGTTTATGGATGCTATTGCACACAAAGACTCAAAGGAATGAGCTCAAATTCAAAAATGCTCCAAGAAACCCTAATTCGGTTTTTCTAGGGCAGCAGACTTGTTGCCAAGATTAAAGTTTGAAGATTACCGAATTTGATTGGTTGACTGTGGAAAGCATTGAAGCTTATATCCTTAGCTTTCAATAGAGTACAAGAACATGCAATTTGGAGTTTCGGTGTGAAAGTTATGCACGAAATACCGAACTGGACAGGATTGAAGGATTGAAGTGATGCGAAGAAAGAAAAAGATCAGCAACTAAAACAAGGACTCTAATGGATCAAAACCTACCAAAACTCACTAAAATAATAGATTGAAACTAAAGGTTGAATTTTTGTGGGGTAATTTTCAATTTTAGGACAAAAATTAAGAACTAATCTAAGGTACAGATTTTCTCACCGATCAATTGAGACTCTGATACCACTTGATGTAACATTGGGTGTCCCGATCTTTCGATGAGAATGATAACCTTCGATTTGGGTGGAGACGACTTTGACGATCCGACTACAACGTACAACGACGATGCGCCTTAGCAATCGTTAAACCAACTCCAGAGGGTTATTGACCTTGCCGTGGGCACGATCAACCTGATCACAAAGATCAATTCCTGCAAGCAATCGAAGAACAAACAAGAACAAGGCAAAAGCAATCTAAAATTGCAAATATAGATGAAGTATAGAAAAAGTTGGGGTTCCGATAAAAGGAGCTTGTTAGGCGGCCGTTGAGCACGTCAAAAAGATTCAAAATAGTAGCAAAAGGCTAAACTATCAAATAACCAAAACCCAAGTTATTTTGGGGAACTCCCTAGCTATATATAGGAGAAATAGGAGGCCAAAACCGTGCTAGGGGCGTCCAAAGCACAACCATGGCCGAGTAGGACTCCTATTCCTAGTTTGACTCGGATTTGGAAAGATGACCGAACTTGTTTTGCAGATTCCCGTTGACTCGTAAGGAATTTCGACATGAGGTCGGATCCGTTGGAAAGAGGACGACGAAACCTTTCAAACTAGTACTCATAGACCCAAAACACCCTTGTGGATCAAAAGTTATGGTCATTTTAAGTTGGTGCTGTCCCGGAGGCCGAATCCGAGTTGAACTTGTGCACCGGAAGAATTGGCTTCATGCTTAACATTTGGGAGTCCTTCTCCTTGGTTCCTAAGGACAATAAAATCATCACAAGGATTAAATAGCATTCCATTCATTAAATTATTTGTATGCAACCCGAGGAACGCATTCACCTGGTAATTGAATTGACGTGCGCGAGCTCGAATAATTGGCCCTTGTATTACATTGTTGGTTTCAATTGGGTTTGTAGGCATGGCCATATCCATGGTAGTGATGTCCTCATCAATTTGCATTTGTGCAACACAAGCAGCATTATCTTCATAGATAATAGTAGGGGTATCGACGATATTCATACCACATGACCTCTGGATATGGTTAATTACACGCCTTAGCCAAACGCATTCCCGTGAGGCTTCATACAAAGATATAATCTCTGAGTGGTTGGTAGAGGTGGCTACCAAAGTTTGTTTGAAAGACCGCCAAGAAATGGCTGCACCACCGCAGAGAAATACAAAACGAGTCTGAGATTTGGCACTGTGAGGATCAGACAGATAGCCAGCATCCGTATATCCCACCATAGTTAAGTCTTGGTTCTTTCGGTAAAATAAACCAAGATCTTGAGAACCTTGGAGGTATCTGAGTAAAGTCTTGACACCAGTCCAATATCTTCTGGTTGGAGCTGCACTGTGCCTTGCTAGCAAATTTACTGCGAATGCAATATTAGGCCTTGTGCAATTCGCAAGATACATAAGTGCACCGATAGCACTTAGATATGGGACCTCAGGTCCTAAGACTTCCTCATCTTCCATCCTTTGTCTAAATGGGTCTTTGTCCGCTTCAAGGAATCTTACTACCATGGGGGTTTTCAAAGGATGAGGTTTATCCATGTCGACAATTGTAGTCTTTCTCTTATATAATTCTCCTGAATCCACATAATTGGTGGATATTTCTTCATTTATTTCTTCCAGCTCCTCGTGATTTCCTATAACAATGGAGTCTGGGTGTTCCGATCTCCTAGCGTTAGATTGTGCGCGCAAATGTATGCTGGGATTGTCATCTTCAGGATGTGTCATTTCAGGGACATCTTCATCTTCAGGATGGCTCTCTTCGGGGATTTTCTCAACATCAGGTTGAGCTTCTTCTGCTATCGTAGGTAGTGATCTCATTTGTTCGGTCCTCTGTTTCTGCGGACGTCTCCGCGGGATTGAGTCCCGTGCATCTGGAGGCCTCCCCCTCTTTTTGTCATGAGGGGTAAGAGTGGGTTGAATATCCTTCTGGGGTATATCCACTCTTTCAGGTGCATTTACTGCGGGTATATGAGATTTTGTCACTCCCTTATGATCAGTGAAGGCATTTGGCAGATTATTAGCTATTTGTTGCAGAATTATTATCCTCCGAACTTCAAGTTCGGTTTCTTTAGTGCGTGGATCTAAGGACTGAATGCCCATGACATTCCAATCAATTTCCCGGCATTCTTTTTTATGGCACTTATCTCCCCCTAATGCCGAAAAATTACCCTCATAAAAAATACAATTAGCGTACCGAGCCGTGAACAGATCCCCTGTCTTAGGCTCAAGGTATTTAATTATTGACGGAGATTCATAACCTACATAGATCCCCTGGTGAGGGCCTATGGTGGTACGCTATGGTGGAGAGATTGGCACGTATACAACACAGCTAAATTTTCGCAGATGGGAAATACTTGGTTCTTTTCCACACACTATCTGCAAAGGGGAAATTTCATGATATGCAGTTGGCCTGAGTTGAATTAATGCAGCAGCGTGTAAGACTGCATGGCCCCAACAACTGGTAAGTAGCCTACAATTCTGCAGTAGTGGCCTAGCAATGAGTTTTGTTCTTTTAATTAATGACTCTGCAAGTCCATTCTGGGTGTGGACATGAGGTACAGAGTGCTCTACATTAATGCCCAGAGCCATACAATAATCATTAAATGCTTTTGAGGTAAACTCACCAGCATTATCCAATCGAATAGTCTTGATCCTTTCTTCTGGAAAGGAGGCTCATAATTTAATAATTTGGGCAATTAATTTCGCAAAAGCATGGTTCCTAGTAGATAAGAGACATACATGAGACCATCTAGTAGAGGCATCTGTTAGTACCATAAAATATCTAAAGGGGCCCGATAGGGGCTCAATAGGTCCACAAATATCGCCCTGAATTCTCTCCAAGAAATTCAAAAGTTCCTCTCTAATTTTCAAGTAAGAGGGTCTCTAATTCTTCTCATCATATTCAACCCAGGATGGCCCAGTCTATCATGCTAAATTTTAAATATTTCTGGACTTTTAAGGATAGTTTGCATCGCAACATAAACTTCAGGTTTTATATATGTGTAATATAACCCAGAGGAGGAGGGAAGTTTTCCAACCACATGTTTATTGTACCCATTTGACTTAGTCATAAGAAGGTATTCAGTATCATCCTCACTATCAGTTTCCATATGGAAACCGTTAAGACGAATGTCTTTAAAACTTAATAGAGTGCGACTGGACTCAGGGTATAATAGGGCATTCTCAATTACTATATGAGTGCCCATAGGGAGAACTATAATGGCTCTTTCAGTGCCAATAATAAGTGCCTCGCTTCCGGCGATGGTCATAATATTTCCAGTTTTCTTGGTCAACGTCTGAAAATATTTAGTCCCCCTAAGAATAGTATTCGTGGTGCAACTGTCTACAAGACATATTTCCTCCTCCGCCATTTGATTATACGATTGTTCTATATTAAAGGAATAAATTTTAATTAATTAAATTGTTACAACAGGAACAAATTGAAAGGTATAGAACAAGCATAACAAAAAAATTGAGCAAATATTTTGGAAAACATTTTATTTAATTATTACTGATAATTGCTCAACAGGAGCATAGACCAGATGTTCATGCGGGAACATAAATATTCTAACTGATAATATGAGGCTCTTAAGGAGACTCAACTAACGGAAATGCGACATAAAGCAAAAAGGGGGTACGAGGAAACTATTGCAAATCTCCATATAAGTCATGTTCCTCCTCTTGGGGAACATCAGTATTCTTCTGGAATTGCATAAGTTCAGTGCCAAGAAGGTCATCTTCCTCCATGGGCGAGTCACCATATCTGAGAAAGCTTTCTTTGAACTCGACCATAGGGTCGGTGACGTTGTCGTCCTTCTTCCCACCTTTTTGTTCAATGAAGTGTGCCTCAACCTTTTTTTCATGATTCTTCTGAAATCTCCCAGTGGATTTCATGTAAAGTTCCACCAGGTGCTTTGGGGTGCGACATATGCGTGACCAATGGCCAATGCACCCACACCTAAAGCACGACTGATGAGGGTTAGGTGCCTTATTGGCTGGACCTTGCTTCTGGAAGGTTCCAGTACCTTTCCCTTTACCTTTCTATTGGGATTTGCCCTTTCCCTTTTGGTTTCTGCTATTCTTCCATTTATTCCCCTTATGCATTTGACCTTTTTCGCGGTTATGGCTATTACTAGCCTGTTGATCGGTAACATGTGCTTCGGGCAATGCTTGATTTCCATTAGCATTTGTATGATGATTCTTCAACAGGAGTTCATCATGTTTTTCTGCTTTTAGCATGACACTAATGTAGGATCGGATGGCGTCAATCAGAGGGGGGTGAATGATTGAGCGGGTGCTAAAACAAATTTTTAGCGATTCTTTAAACCCCCTAAAGTTAATATAAAATATTGCTTCGGTTTAACGCAAAAACAGATTAACAGATGTTCATTAAATTGTGAATTCCCGGAGATCCAACCGTCCAATTGATGTGAAATTTTTACTGTATAAACTAGATTCAATTTAGAAACTAACCCAATAAGAATCAGCCCAATCGGATAGACGGATCAAAAGTTATAAGCTTCGCAAGTTGAGTAATCGTTGGTTAAACTGACTTGCTACAGTAGATCGTGATTTACTGTAGCACTCGCGGCACTGTAGCAAACTAGCAATCGCTGGCTTTTCCTTCGCTTTGTCCCTTTCTTTGTGTTGTCGCCTGAGAAGCTTCAGAAAAGGAATCGGCTAAAGACGTCGTTGGAACTTGTTGCCAGGAGCAGTGCTATACGGCAGTACTAGCACATCAGAAGCTCACGCCGGCGAGCTGTCTCACGCAATTTTAATGCTCTTGCTCGGTGCGCTCTGCTGCTCTATGCGGCTACCCTCTCGCTGTGCTTTTCCCAGAGCGCACACGCCCTTTTTAAACTTGTTAGCATGCATCCGAGTCGACTTGCATACGCGCGTGACTCGAAGCCGGACGCCGTGTCCGAGTCAACGACGAATTCGTTGGCCGGCAGCTCCACGCGATCGAGTCCAAGAGGAAGTCACCGGCCGGCCGATTCTCGTACAGTAAAACTTGCTATTAACTCTAAACAAATACCTACATGCATATTTATCTGGCCCAATAACACGTGGCCCAATATATGCATACAACTCAAAATTCTCGCATGCACGCGTACGGCCCACCGGCTGCTACCGCGTGACTCACTCTCCCTCACGTGCACTGTTCTCTAGTCCGAACGCCTCGCATGACTTCCTCGATCATCTGAACCTCGATTCACTCCAGAACCTAGTTCTGATCCCTGTCATCGACCACGTTCGACCTCAAGCAACACCTGCACATGAACAAACACAAAACCATGTACGAGCACAAGTCCACGACTTGACTCAAGATCAATCCGTGCAACCACTCACACGAGCGCATTTCATCAAGCAAAAACCATTAACATGCTATCACAAACATATCAAATAATTGACTTAACCAGCACATTTTGGAAATTCAATTCTAAACCAATTTTTCATCACATGATTTCACAATCTCCCCCTTGATGAAAACATTGGCAACACCACTTTAGAATTGAACATTTGCAATTGACATTCACCTTACTAGAAAATTTTTGAAATCAAAAGGTTTAAAATCAAAGGTCAAAGTGAAAAACACAAAATCTCTCCATTTGACAAATATGCAAAGTGAAAAACTCCGCCTAGGTGAAGAAAAGAAAAAAAAACCTCCCCCTAAGAAGAAAAATGTGTCTGTGAATGTGCAATGAGCCCAAAATTCCAAAATTCTCCAAACTTCTCCCAAACTTCTCCCCCAAACTTCTCCCCCTTTGACAATGGATTCATCAAGAATACAAAAGAGAGAACAACATGTTAAATTTTTTTTTTTAACAATGATTTCACAAAAGAGAAACAAAGGAATGCCAAGATAAGAAAAGATGAGCTCATTCGATCATATAACCTTATATATCACATAATACGCAAAATACATGAACTTGATGTGATTTTAACAAGTTAGGGAATGACATGCATCTCAACCCTAGTTCAGTCTACTATAGCCAAGTACTAAGTAAAACCTCAGTAGAAAAGCAAGGCTCAAAACTGAAGCAACTAACAACTCATGGCGAGCAAGTAGTTTCAACTCCAATCTAATAGGCCAATTTAATCTTTTAAAAACGATTAACTGCATGTGGCATGCTTGAAGCATACTTCTTTTATTTTATCGGAGTGGTATGCTTGAAGCATACATCTTGTCTTTTTAGGGAATGGCATGCTTGAAGCATACATCTTATCTTTTTAGAGGAAAGCAAGTCTGAAGCGCACAACTTGAGACCTTTGCTTTTAACAACCCCTTTTTATTGATTCCCTTTGCTTTTTCTTTTTCTTTGATTGTAAACATGCACAGAGATTAAAAGGCCTTTTGAAAGAGTAAAGCCGAAAACACACTTGCTCCATAGCCCAAATTTGTCAAGAAGATTCAATATCAAGCCTATAAGAGTAAGATATCACAGAGTATTTAGCTATAAACAATCTAACCAAGGAATTCCGCAATGTCACTTTTAGTTCAAGTAAAGCAATTTAGATTGTCGTATATCAGCTCAATTACATAATATATAAAGAAATATGATAAAATAAGCTCATCAACTAAAGGATTTGGCAAGGAAACTCCCCCTCAAAACAAGCTCATGGGATGCACAACTCCCAATTCTCCTCTTAGAAAAGCAAATCGAGAAGCATCAAGTGGTTTTGTGAAAATATCAGCAAGTTGCAACTCAGAATCAACAAAATGCAAAACAACATCTCCCTTTTCCACATGATCTCGAAGAAAATGATAGCGAATATCAATGTGCTTTGTTCGAGAATGTTGCAATGGATTTATATCAATATTGATAGCACTATTGTTATCACAGAAAATTGGAAAAAAATCTAAATATAATACAAAATCCTATAAAGATGAAATCATACAAAGCACTTGTGCACAACATGCAAAGAAGAAAGAACAAATTCAGATTCAGCGATTGAGAGAGCAAAAGAAACTTGTTTTCTAGATGACCAAGCAACTAAAGATGTACCAATAAAGTGACATGTTCCAGATGTACTTTTCCTATTAATTCTACAACCCGCAAAATCAGCATCAGAGAAGGCTCTAAGTGATAAACAAGATGAAGAAGAGTACCATAAGCCAAACTCTAAAGTGGATTGTAAATAGCGAAGGATTCGTTTTACCGCTTGTCGATGAGAAGCACGTGGGGAAGCTTGAAAACGAGCACACAAGCACACCGCAAAGTGTATATCTGGCCTTGAAGCAGTGAGATAAAGAAGCGATCCAATCATCCTTCGATACTCCTTTTGATCAACCGCTTTCTCCTTCTTCATCCTGGATCCAAAACAGCTTGTTGTACCAATTGGTGTGGAAATTGGTTTGCATGTATCCATCTCAAAACGTCGAAGAAGATCTTTTGTGTACTTCGTTTGATGAATAAAGATACCTTGCTTTGTTTGCTTGACTTGTAAGCCCAAAAAGTATGTGAGCTCACCCATCATACTCATCTCAAATTCCCTGCTCATAGTATCTGAAAACTTGGCAACAAGAGCATGAGAAGTACCTCCAAAGATGATATCATCCACATAAATCTGAACAAGTAAGAGATCATTGCCATGCTTGAGTGAAAACAAGGTTTTATCAATTTTGCCCATTACAAAATCATTTTTCAACAGATATGATTTAAGACGCTCATACCAAGCCCGAGGTGCTTGTTTTAAACCATATAAAGCTTTTGGACAGTTTGAAAACATGATCTGAAACTTGGGATTCTCAAAACCAGGTGGTTGCTTAACATAAACCTCCTCATTGATGAAGCCATTAAGAAAAGCGCTTTTAACATCCATTTGATACAATCTAAAACCCTTAGATGCAGCAAAGGCCAACAAAATTCTAATGGCTTCAAGTCTTGCAACAAAGTGCAAAAGTTTCATCAAAATCAAGTCCTTCAATTTGAGTAAAACCTTGAGCAACCAACCTAGCTTTATTTCTTACAACAACCCCATCTTCGTTTTGTTTATTCTTAAATACCCATTTAGTTCCAATAATATTATAACCTACAGGAGGTGGAACTAAAACCCAAACCTGATTACGCTCAAAATTCTCAAGTTCCTCATGCATGGCATTAATCCAAGACTCATCAGATAAAGCATGACTTACATCTTGGGGTTCAAATGATGCAACAAAAGCGATGAGCATATGAGGCATTAGTATTGTACTGCTTTGAAGTACACGCACGCTTAACTCACCAATCATCTGTCTGTGAGGATGTCTACGTTGTATGTGCATTGGTGCAGAAACTTCTGGAATTGTCTCATGTACAGTACCATGTGAGGATTCTGTAGTTGCTTGAGTTTCTTCCTGTGGCTGGTCTGACTGGGCTGGGTTGTCAACTTGATTGCCACTGTCATCTTCATCTTCATCATCACTTTCTTCCAAAAAGATACTTTCAGAACCGCAAGTCACCTGTGTCCCTGAAGAGTTGGGTCTAGTACTAGGGCTAGCCTCATCAAAAGTGACTTCACAAGTCTCAACAATTTTGTTAGTCTCTAAATTCAGCACACGGTAACCACGAGTATGAAGAGCATAACCAAGAAAAAGTCCATCTGAGCATCTAGATTCAAATTTATCAAGATTTCCATGTTTGAGAATAAAGCATTTGCAACCAAAAACACGCATATGAGAGATGCTAGGGGTACGACCAAAACGAAGTTCATAGGAAGTTCTATGTAGCTTTGCTCTCAAAAATACTCTATTTGAAACATAGCAAGCAGTAGATATAGCTTCAGCCCAATATTTCCTAGGAGTTGAAAATTCATCAAGCATAGTCCTAGCCATCTCAACCAATGTACGATTTTTCCTCTCAACTACACCATTTTGTTGAGGAACACGAAAGCGAAGAAAATTGATGCTCAATACCATGTTTGGAACAAAAGGAAGAAAAAAGAGTATTCTTGAATTCTCCTCCATTATCACTCCTAATTACTTTAAGTGCTTCAGGCAATTCCCTAAACAACCTTAATGCAAGCTCTTGAAAACATTCAAAAACTTCATCTTTGGTAGACAAGAAATATACCCAAGAGTACCTAGAGTAATCATCCACAATAACAAGAACATACCACTTACCTCCTGCAGATTTCACTCTAGCAGTCCAACAAAGGTCCATATGTAGAAGCCGACCTGGAGCATTAGTCATAACGAGAAATAGGAAAATGTGGAGATGCGATCATTTTTCCATGTTGACAGGAGGAGCAAACCAAATTACTTGTTTTATCAATCTTTAATTCAGGTAAACCTCTAAGCAAGTTTGATTTACTTATGCGTGAAAGATGATCGAAACCAATATGACCAAGTCTACGATGCCAAAAAGTTAAATCTTTAGAAACTTGGGAGACAAGACATGTAGTTTCAGATGTTGGATATGAAAAATCACCTTTAAACAAGCGACCAATGCGAGTGATATTGCATACTAGATTTTCAGAAACATCTAATATACGACAAGAATTTTTCTTAAATCTCACCTCAAGATCTTCATCAAGCAAATCGTGAGATCGAGAGCAAATTATACTTGAGCTTACTTACCAAAGCTACATCCTTGAGAACGAAGTTTTCATTGACTCGCACAATTCCTTTTCCAAGAATCCGCCCCTTTGAATCGCCGCCAAAAGTGATAACATCATCACTGAACTTTGTGTGAGGGAGGAGAACCATTTTGAATCTCCAAATCATATGACGTGAACATCCGTAATCTATGAACCATATGTTCTCCTTCCTCTCTCGCACAACCTACACAAAGGGAATGTCGATGTCTCAATATCAAGTTAGATAAAAGAGTTTTAGGAATCCGGTATTGAGACATACGACCAACGAAACCAGTAGACATAACACGAGGATTTTTATCATAATGAGAAGCGAGTGTGCCTTTCTGACATTAGACTTAGCATTGAACCTTTCTCTCCTTTGCTGTTTAGCTAGTCTAAAGCAGAACTGAACTAAATGACCATCTTTACCACAGTGAGTGCAAGTGTATTTAATATGATGTTTAGCTTTAGAAGTAGGAGCAACATTTGCACTCATCATAGTAGAAGATAAAATTCCAGCAGATTTAAAAACAGCTTTTCGTGCTCTTTGACAATTTCAAACTTTCCACTTTCAAGAGCTTTAACAACAGTAGGAGCATGTGATTTGTGATGAGCATAAGGATCAAAACCTAAACCTTTGTGATGAGAGCTGACTTTTGATTGATCTAAAATCATATTTAGGTTTTTCTTTCCTTTAGTAAAACGCTCTAAAGATTTTTCCAAGTAATCAACTTTTCGAGAGAGCACAAGACAATTTTTGCAAGGAATATCAACTTTCTTTCTGCTTATGCGACAAGTAGAGCATGAAAGAACCTCATGAGTGAGCATATCATTAGTCATCTGAGAAACTCTAGCATTTGCATCTTTCAATTTCAATTCAAAAATTGAGCATTTAGGACAAGAGATTAAACCATGCAAATCATCAGTGGAACAACTAGCATGTTTAATATGTTTCTCATTTTGATGCAACAGGGAAGCATGAACATTCCTTAAAGCAATAACTTCAGATTGTAGCATATCACAAGATTTGCAAGAATCATCATCAGGAATTAAAGATCTAAGCCTTGCAATTTCAGAATTGGAACTATCAATTTCTAGATCTTTTTCTTTAAGAGCCTTCTTAGATTTTTTAAGTTCTGAAGCTAATTTAACCATGGCATACTCAAGCTCATCATAATAAGGTCTCACCTCTTCAAGGTCGGAGTCGTTGTCGCTATCCCTTCTAGCCATAAAACACATCCCGGTGAAGTCATCATCAGGATCTCCCTTCTTGTCCTTCTTCTTGTCATGTGGCTCATCATCACTCTCAAAGTCCACATCGCTAAGATCACACTCCTCTATGGCGGCTAAGACTTTCTTAGCAACTTTTCGAAAATTGGAACGCCTAGGGGTAGTGTGTCTTGAGCTGCGTTGTGCCGGTTCCCTTTCTTCCTTCTTTTTCAACTTGGGACAGTTTGCTTTGATATGCCCGGGAAAGCCACACTCAAAACAGTTGAAGGACCTCGGTTGTGCTCTCCACGCCTCCTCATCCTCACATTGTTGAGTGCTTTAAAAGCACGTGAGGAGATGAGCACAAGATCTTCTTCAGAAGCATCTCAAACTGTTCATCCAAAAGGAAGCCAAAGCGGACAAGGAACAAAAGATGGTAATCCAGGCGAAGTGTCGGGTTAGCAACAAGTGCATGTGTAGAGGATTTATTATCACTAGGTGACAAAGAATCCATCTCATAAGTTTTCAGTCTAGAATAAAGATCATCCATGGTCAAAGTATCCAAGTCAACAGTTTGATTAATTGCAGTAACAACCATGCGCCATTCAGGACTAAGAGATCTCAAAATTTTACTAGCGTTATCCTCAACTAAATTAGTAACTCCAACACCACGCAAATTACACAAGATTTTCTCAAATCGAGAGAAAAGATCATCAATTGATTCGACCTCATAGCAAAATCAGAAAAATCTTTTTGGTAAATATTTTTGCGCACTTTCTTAATCTTAGTAGAACCTTCATGATAGTCACATAATGTCTTCCAAACAGAATAAGCAGAACGTAGATGAGAAACTCGATCAAATTCTTTTTCAGAAATTCCTTGAAAAATCAAATTTCTAGCTTTAGCATTCAGATCAACGTCTATTTTGTTATCATTGGTGACTCTATCAGAACATCAAAAAGCAGTAGAAACTTTGCGCCAAACATCATTACCTTGAGCTTCAATATAGGATTGCATGCGACTCTTCCAATAAGAAAAATTTGAATCATTAAGCATAGGAGGACGATTAACATACTTATCTGACGCCATACCTTAACCTCGCTCTGATACCACTTGTAGGATCGGATGGCGTCAATCAGAGGGGGGTGAATGATTGAGCGGGTGCTAAAACAAATTTTTAGCGATTCTTTAAACCCCCTAAAGTTAATATAAAATATTGCTTCGGTTTAACGCAAAAACAGATTAACAGATGTTCATTAAATTGTGAATTCCCGGAGATCCAACCGTCCAATTGATGTGAAATTTTTACTGTATAAACTAGATTCAATTTAGAAACTAACCCAATAAGAATCAGCCCAATCGGATAGACGGATCAAAAGTTATAAGCTTCGCAAGTTGAGTAATCGTTGGTTAAACTGACTTGCTACAGTAGATCGTGATTTACTGTAGCACTCGCGGCACTGTAGCAAACTAGCAATCGCTGGCTTTTCCTTCGCTTTGTCCCTTTCTTTGTGTTGTCGCCTGAGAAGCTTGAAGGAATCGGCTAAAGACGTCGTTGGAACTTGTTGCCAGGAAGCGGTGCTATACGGCGATACTAGCACATCGAAGCTCACGCCGTGGCCGTCTCACGCAATTTTAATGCTCTTGCTCGGTGCGCTCTGCTGCTCTATCACGGCTACCCTCTCATTGTGCTTTTCCCAGGCGCACACGCCCTTTTAAACTTGTTAGCATGCATCCGAAGTCGACTTGCATACGCCGCGTGACTCGGCCGGACGCCGTGTCCGAGTCAACGACGAGTCGTTGGCCGGCGACTCACGCGATCGAGTCCAAGAGGAAGTCACCGGCCGGCCGATTCTCGTACAGTAAAACTTGCTATTAACTCTAAACAAATACCTACATGCATATTTATCTGGCCCAATAACACGTGGCCCAATATATGCATACAACTCAAAATTCTCGCATGCACGCGTACGGCCCACCGGCTGCTACCGCGTGACTCACTCTCCCTCACGTGCACTGTTCTCTAGTCCGAACGCCTCGCATGACTTCCTCGATCATCTGAACCTCGATTCACTCCAGAACCTAGTTCTGATCCCTGTCATCGACCACGTTCGACCTCAAGCAACACCTGCACATGAACAAACACAAAACCATGTACGAGCACAAGTCCACGACTTGACTCAAGATCAATCCGTGCAACCACTCACACGAGCGCATTTCATCAAGCAAAAACCATTAACATGCTATCACAAACATATCAAATAATTGACTTAACCAGCACATTTTGGAAATTCAATTCTAAACCAATTTTTCATCACATGATTTCACAACTAATAAGCTCAGAGTACTTCTTGTACTTTGCATGACGGTACTGTTGCTGTAGTATCATCATGTTAGGGTGGAAGGTGCACAAGGTTTTGTTAATCATTTCAACATCAGTAACTTTCTAGTTATAAAACGTTAATTTAGCGACAAGTTTATGCATTGCAGAATTATATGCTGCCACAGATTAAAAATCCTGAAAGCGTAGGAGGGTCCATTCGTGTTGTGCTTCTGGCAACAACACAGATCTTTGCTGGTTATAGCGTTCTTTCAGGGAATTCCATAATACCAGCGGGTCCTCCTCCATCAAGTATTCGGCCTTCAGGTCCGGATGAAGATGATGCCTTAGGAAATGTAAAACAGCGCATTTTGCGGGTTTGGGCACAACAGGTGCACTAGCTTCAGGCTGGGCAATGGCAGCTCCAAGTGCTCTAGCTGTTAGGTTGATTTTGGCATCCAGTGCCCCAAGTGAGATAATTACTGCCATCCAGGGCAAGCATAGCAAATTCCCTTTTTGCGATGTCACACATATCCTATATGCAAGCAATACAAAATTTTACTACTGGTAAAATATTATTTTGCATGTATCCTCATTGAATCAATAAAGTTTTGGTCTATATCTATTCAGTAGATAATTATCACAATTCTTCTAGAATTTTCTAGTATTTAGCAATTTTTTGTTAATTATACAGCAATTTTCCAGCATTACTTAATAACAGAAAATAAATTCCAACATCAATTAAACGCGGCATAATGCTAATTACGTCTTATGTAACTCTTGTTGGCTGGGAGTGAAAACAGGTAATAAATGTCTCCGTCAGCTCGACTTATGGCCAGGTCAACCCGCCCCTAGGGCTCACATGAGGGAGGAAGCACTTCCCGTTTCCAGGTGCCAATTAAAGAATCAAGCCTCATGTGTGTTTTCCTAGACACCAATTGTCTTGCATCTGTTCCTTCATTACTGAAATCAAATCCCAACTACTCATGTCCTCAAAATTTTCTAGCAAATTTTGCAATTCTCCGTTAATATTTGAGCAATTTTCATAATTACTTATGTAACAGAAAAATCAATTTACCACATATTAAACATGGCAAAAGCTAGAAAATAAACCCAGGGTATGGAGCTTCCAATAGTGTGCTAAACAATAAAAAATTTTGATGGACGGTAACAGATCAAGAACGATCTCTAACAGTAGATTAGATCAATACATCCAATGGGACAATCTGCAGGATTTTGATCATGCGCGATTACTTACGTTCTTAATGCCGGATGTGTTGACTATCACGTAGGATAGAGTCGCGTATGACTTTTTTGGCGATCCGAGTGGATGCTGGCTTGATGGCGAGTTGATTACAGATCGGATCGGACGATCAATCGCCGGTAGTAGTCGTTCTTCGTAGTCGACAATTCTCCGCTTCTTGTGGTAGAGACTCGTGCTGATAACGTGTTGTGAAACTAGATCGTTCACCCACGCCAATCAACGACACGCCAATGCAAGCACACGAACAGAAGAATGAGAAACACACCATATAAGGGGAAAATCTCTCTCTTTATTAGATTGATCGTTCTGTACAAGGCAATGCCCTACATATATAGTGAAGGATCCCTGGAAATTAATTCGGATTCGCCCACCAATGAATATAGTCCTACCATACAAGGACACGGACTCTAACCATATCATAACAGATACATATCATTCTAAAAAAATCTTTTTTTATTTAAAAGTAATCTTAAACTACTCGTACCTTACACGTGGCTAGTTCTATTTTGACTCGGTCTGTATGGCGCAACCCAGCCACTAGGTCCCCTCTCACCTGAGTCGGTCGGGTGACCATACGGGCGGGCGACACCACCAACCGACCCGAACCGGATGAGCCCTCCAGTTTAGCCCCACGGGTTTGACCGCCCGACAACGCGCTACGCACGGACCGCAACCCGGAACGGACAGGAGGAAGGACCGACCGGGTCATTCGTCCATACCGCGTCGGAGAGCCGTGGGCCCTACTGCCGGCTTGCATTAATCGCACATGCCCCTCTTCCCTTCCTAGTCCCCTTCCTTTCCCTACCCACTCGTCCAAGCACAACCGCGCGAGCAGGACAAGGAGCAGGAGCAGAGAGAGGAGAAGAGAAGCAGAGCAGCGCCATCAGTCCAACCAAGGCCTCAACGACTCTCGACGGCAAGCTAGCGCGCGCGCTCCCTCTCTCTCTCTCTCCAAGCAAGTCCATAATTCTTGTCTGAATCATTACAGGTGAAGTTAATTGATTTCAGGGAAGGAGGGAGGGAGCAATCTGAAGATCGATCGGACGGACGATGGAGGAGGGGAAGAGGGCTTTGAGGCGCGGAAGCGGCGTGGGCGTGCTCAAAGTGGTGGTGGCGCACGGGACCAGCCTCGCCATCCGGGACTTCACCTCCAGCGATCCCTACGTCGTCGTCCGCCTCGCAGACATGGTCAGTCCACTCCACCGAGTTCATCCATTACTCGGTTAGCCTTAGCTAGGTTTTACATGATTGATAATTAGACACATGGCAGTGATTAAATCACCTTCTAATGTTCTTTGAAGAACGCAAGGTTGCTAAATGTCTGACTCGTTAACCAGTATTTTCGGATGGGAGTCCTGTTGTCGCTTCCCCAGCGATGGATTAACCCGAGCCAGTGCAGTGTACCCTCGTTTCGTTGAAAAGGGGTGTGTTTGTGCGAGTAGCCCTTGTGGCCAAACCGACAGGTGAAATCTATCCAAATATGGTGTGCTTTGGACGCAGGACACTAATTAACGCGCTAGCTGGATGTAAGATTCAAATGGAACGAACCAACTTTCGTTGTTTTGAGTGGTACGGTGTACCTAGTAGGATTCCAGTAGCTGTTAGCTTAATTCGTCTTGGCTCTTTCTGAAATGGGAATCTTGTAACTAATGGTCCAAATTTGAAGCACGTGTTTTGTTCAGCTAGCTTTGATAATTATTTCTGCCGTTTTGATAATGATAGCTATATAGATGGATACTGTTCCAAAAAAAAATACAACGCTGAAATGGGCACCGTGGTTTCAAATGCTCAAACATAAGACAAATTCGGGTATATTTTTCAAAAATTTCAGTTTTAGGGTATATACGCATCTATAACAATTCAAATGAAACACATACCTTTGAAAAGTATAATCGAATTCAAAGGTTTTGAACGAATTTAAATCACATGCTTTGCTGATTTATATATGAAATCAGCACATACCTACAATCAAAATATTATAAAAAAAGAAACTCTATTTTGAATTTCAACTCAAACTTGTTTGAACTAGTTAGTAAATTGGTTAAACTCAACATCATAAAAATTTTGAAAATTTTTACATACAATACAGAGGAGAAATACCTGTTTGGATTGTGATGCCCAGGTACCATGGTACCCTAGGTGTGTATACACAAACACACACTCACTTTGGATAGGTAAATTTTTCTGCGCCAGACAAATGCCTGTGTTGTCCACTGTGTCCAGCCATTCTGAGCGAAAGCTACAATCAATTAGTAGAAAAGTAAAACCTATACATCCCATCTCTTGCTTCACCCCGTCCGTGTTCTTGCATTGAACTTTCTGTGAAGGAGCAAGTGTTTGTCAATCTATGTGTGCGTTCTTTTAAAGAGAATTGCCCCATGTATGCGATAAATCTTGATGACTGGCTCTCTGAATCATTCCATTGAAATTTCGACGTAAAATCTCTGTGTTTACTCAGCTGATCAGCTGCTGCATATGGAACAATGCGGTAGACCTAATTTCCTCCATCCTTTTTTACCAGCCCATTTAGCATTAGGCTTTTCAAAGTTAGTAATTGTGAGTGCCAAATCCACCCCCTCATTTTTTAATCATGTCATGATAACAGTCCACTTTTGTTCCTTTTGTCTTTGTCGGCAGGAGCACTTTTGGATTGTTTACTCCTTCTAAGAGGAAGTTTTCATTATCCTTAATAGATACTCAACTCAATTATTTATGCCTTCATCACCCTAACAATTTGACTTCAGCTTAGGCCTCTTTTTTACCGAACACAATTGATTTGATCACTACTCCACATTTCAAATTTTATAAAATAAAAATAAACACATTTCAAAAGCAAGAGCATGCTATTATGTTGGAAAAGACCACACTTCTGACGTTAGAATCCCTCGTGACGTAAGTAAACAAGAAAAACCATATTTTTCTTGTGGTTAGCGCTAGCCAGCTGGGCCAAACATGGCTTGGCCGAGCCTTTACAGATGTTCAAGATAGATCTTGGTTGGGCTCAAAACTAGTGAAAGAAAATGCCTCGGGCTAATCAGATTATTTTATCTACCTACGGCTGCTGTTTATGAAAACTGAGAGCGCTCATACAGAGATACACATATAGTGTTTTTTAGTACTAAATGGTTACTTTGACCTAGTAATTTGGTTTGGTACCTATGAAATCTGTCAAAGCAAGCGTGCTTGACTGTGGCTGCCTTTCTTTATGGGTGGAAGTTCCTTCTGTGACTTCTAACATAATTCTTCTTTTGTTCTTTATTTTGACCCCAGAGTGCAAAGACAAAAGTCATCAACAGTTGCCTCAATCCAGTTTGGAATGAAGAAATGACGTTCTCCATCAAAGAACCAGTAGGAGTCATAAAATTTGTAAGTTGCTCTGTTTCTTTTCCCAGCCGATTTCTATTTCAGATAAAGAACCCTGATCGTGTCAAAAGACGGTATTCAACAGGCCTTTAGTTTCCTTGAAATTTGTTTCACGTCTGAATGAGTTTCTCTTTTGTTGATGTTTTGACCAAGACTAATGGTCATATGAATTGTGCATGTTTTCTACTTGGCAGTACTGGTTAACTACATATTGCTTGTTTAAGGACGTATGAACAGATCCCATGTTTATCAACTATTCCACAAGCAGATTCAGAACTGCTCTAGTCCGATAAATTAATGTGACCTTGCAATCTAGTATGGCCTTACAGCCCTTACTAAACAGGGACGTCCAGTCAAAGGATAGACATCTAGGCCTTAATTTTCTTGCGACTTGAAGAATATCTGTTTTGCGCCTTGTACTCCGACTGACCTGTTTTTTGTCCCAAGTTTTAAGCTCTGATTTCTTTTTTCCTTTCTTTGTTCCATTTTTTTATCGCCACATCCGATCCTATTTTCATTACATTGCGCAACCAATGTTGATCAATTGTTCAGCCTGAGTTTCTATCAGCATCTGCGACTTTGCATTAATTCCGTCAATGTTGATCGGACAATTTTCTGTGAAACTTCGTTTTCAATAATAAAGTTGGGCAGCTTCCAGTGTTGTCGTCATTAGGAACAACAGCAGTGACCTCACTTGACAAGCAAATGGCAACTACAAGAACCCAACTACTGAACTAACATTCTTCGGACTCTAGAGGACACAATCCATGACACCATTCTTGTGATCGGAATGGTTTTTGTTACACTCTGATGATACCTCTTCTTACAGTAGACTTCGGATCGGATCAGAGTTTTATGAGATACGACACGAGCATGCATGGTCTCAAAAACAAAGAAAATGAATCTCGTAGAGTAGAGTGAACCAAAATAACAACGTTGAAGTAACCACATCGAGAGAGATTTGACGAAGCCGGCCGTAGATTCTTTAAGCGCAACCTTAAAAGAATACAAGGGATTGTTGCCCTTCATTTAGTTTTACCCTTTAATTAGTATCCTTCATTACTCCAAGTACTTTTTATGATTAGCTGGCCTTTGCAAGTAACTCGTATGACTCCATCTCGAAGTTATATCTCACCACCTTCGAGTTCAAGCAACCTCACAGATATTAGAATTTTCTATGTGCTAAGAACATACTGAATCCCATCAATGTGCAATGTGCCCTATCATACATCTCCAATGTAATTGTTCTCACTTCAGTAATTGTATACTCCTTGCAATTAGTTAAATGAACATTTCAATGTGCCGGGCATAGAAATCCTTCGTCAAATATCTTCCTCGCCAAACATATATGGAAGCAGCAATTTGAATCTAATATTCATCCATAAGAAGTACCTGATTGACTGATAACAAATAGGGATGAAGCAGACCGAATATGGACGGATAATGGCTCTACCATATTTGTTTTCATATTTTTTTCCCGAATGAGGAAATGAATGCGGATAAAGCGGATACAAATATGAATAATGTCAAATACAAATACGAAACGAATAGAAATTGAAACGAATACGGTCACAAATATTTATCGGAACATGTAAACCCTTTAAATTGTAGATACAAAATGAAAAAAACATAACTAGTTTATTTGATCCAAACATTCATGAAGAACATATAATGACCCAAGATTTGTATTTTTTGTTGAATTATGTTTAAAATAATAATGATATATTTATGAGTTTTTTATGCATTTTTAGCTACATATTAAAATATTTTCCTATTAAGTACATCATTATTTGAATTTAAGAGAAAAAAATTAAAAGCTGGGAAAATCTAGAAAACAATTTTTTTTTTAAAAATGATAAGAGTGTTGTCACGAACGTCCCCAGAAAAAATCATAATTTTTGGAACTGGTTTGCCAATTTTAATAATTAAAACTTGATTTATGAAATAATTAAATTAGAAAATGAGTTTGAAATTCAAAAACCTTTTTGGGCAAAAAGAGTAGCCATGGCCCAGCCTGCACGTCTAAATATTTGAATAATCTGGATCCATATTTGATGGATAGTGAGCTACCGAATTGTATTCGACTTAAAAAAAATCTGTATCCATTTTTGATCCGATACTATCTAGCAAATATCGAAGCCAAAATAATCTGTATTTAAAAATTGTTTGGATCAGTCAAAAACTACTCGATCCGTTTTCACCCTTAACGAAAAGTACGTCTGATTCATCTTTTGCTAGCCATTGGGCATACACCCTTCATTTGCTTCAAACTCAGATAGTCCTTTATCATATGACCTTCCTCGTCGCACAGATAGCATACACGTGTGTCCTTACTCTTGCTCTTCTTCTTGTAACTCTTGCTTTTGCCTGCAACATCTACTACAGCAAATGCTTGATCACCTGAGAATAAAGATTCCGATGACTTTTTTCGAGTACTCCGCCTTCAATAGATATGCAATTACCTCGTTGAAGTTAAGAGTGCTTTTTCTGATGAGAATATTCATTACCAATTACTCTCAAGATTGTGGTAGAGATGATACCAGTATGACAACCTTGTCGTTATCAATTTTCTCATCTACACTAGTCAGCTGCGTGATAAGCTTGTTGAAGACATCAAGATTGTTAACGAATCGTGTACCTTCATCTATGCTCAACATGTACAATTGTCGCTTCAACACTCACCAGTTTGTCAACAATTTTTCCATACACAATTCTTATATATCCTTCCATAATTTCTTCAGCGAATTCTCCTTGATCACTGAGTACTTGACCTCATTGGAGAGACGTAGAAGAATTGTATTGACAGTCTCTTGATTCATCACCTTCTAGTGTTCAACGGGTGTGTTTTCCAATTTGTCTCCTTTAAGAGTAGTGATTAATTCTTGCTAGGCAAGGACATCCTTCACCACAAATTGCTACATGCTAAAATTTTCTCCGCCATCAAATTTCTCTACTTATTCCATATTGTCGATATTGATCTTGATTTTGTGCAACTTGATGCTTTACTGACCTCCTCACAAATATGATTAATCCGATCTTAGCTCTAATACCACTTGTTACACTTTGATTCCCCATATTGTGCGCAGTCCCCAGATCAGATAAGTGTTTTGTAAGATACGACATGAGCATGCATGATCTCAAGAACAAAGAAGATGATTCTCGTAGAGAACCAAAATAACGACATTGAAGCAACCACGATGAAAGAGAGATTTGGCGAAGGCGACCGCAAATTCTTTAAGTAGAACCTCAAAAGAATACAAGGAATTATTGTTCTCTCACCTCTCGAACCTTTTAGGATTTTTGGATCCTTGTCCTATACAATAATCTAGTGCTATTGCCTCTATAGTTCTCATCGAAAGCAAGTAGGAATTTTACTCTTATTAGGATTCTTTTAACACATCTTTCTAAATACTAAAATACTATATGTGAGTCACCATATTTAACAATTTACTTGTAATCTAGATACCACAATTGAGAATAAGAAAATTTAAGAAAACTTTGAAGCAAAATTAAACAAAATTAATAGCCTAGCTAAATGTTGTACCTATCGAGATTGCTAAGAGTAACATTTAGTTACAGGTTCTTTGGCCTGAACCGAATAATTTTGAGACTTTCTCCTTATTGTGATTGACATTGCTAGGAGGTGTTCGACTGGGATCGCTTCAAGTACGACGACAAGATGGGCCACGCATTCCTGGACCTGCAGCCGGTCGCCGCCGCGACGAAGCTGCGGCGCGCGCTGCAGCTCACGACCGGGGAGACCAAGCTCCGGAAGGTGGCCCCCAGTGCCGACAACTACCTGCTCTCCGACAGCTTCGTGACGTACGCCGATGGGGAGGTCGTGCTCGACGCAAGGCTGAGGCTGCGCGACGTCGAGTCCGGCGAACTGTTCGTCACCATCAAGTGGATTGAAGCTGACGCCAAACGAGAGCCCATCTTTTAGGTAGATGAGATGACCATGGTGCAGGGAGCCTGTAGTGTTGTCTACTTTAGTCATTTTTGTGTGTGTACTGTCTGATATGTATCTGAAATTTTCAGGCAAGTCGTGTGCATGCATGTTCTGATGCTTTGTGGATTTTTTGTTTTGTTTCGTTGTAATGCCCCAAACCTCTTTCTGTTCTACCCAATTAAGTCTTTGGATAGAAGAAAAGAGATTGAAAGAAAGAAAAAAGAAAACCATGACCCAGTCGGTCACTCGAGTGCAATGTCTTGTGCCTGCATGCATGCTGGGTAATATAGGAGATGTGACGTCCTTAACTTTTACGTGGAATTAATTAGATAAAAAAATTAATATTAGTGTTAATTGGGCCTAATGGGTCCAGTGTGGACTAATCTAGTCCTAAACCAAAGTAGACTATTAATCTAAACTATAACGCTTGTTACTTATTTAACCTACCCCAAATTCTCCCGGGCGTAGCGCTCAACGCCGCCGCCGCCGCTAGTCGGGTCTCTGCCCTCGTGTCACGTCCCCTTGCCACCGTTGAGGTTTGGAGGCGTGAGATCGAAACAACCGACTGAACTATCAACTTGCAGAAGAAGAAGGAGGAAGAAGACGCAAAGGAAGAAGGCAAAAGGGGATTGATCTCAATTCATTTTCTGCCTTTTCCTGAGTACCATCTCCACTCTTTATACCTCTCTCACTCCTCTTACATGTGGACCCATCTCAAAGATATCCAGGTGTGACACCTCGCCGATGGAAGTCATGCCCAACGTCTGTGCATGCATAAGCATTGCATGCATGAGCCTGCTGCAGAGCTGCTGCATGCTGCGACTTGTGCTGGCATAGCTTCTGCTAACCCTTCATGCATGCTTCCTGCATCGCTGCCACTACATGCGCTGTTGCTGCTGCAGTTGCTAGCTGCGCAGGCGCTGAGTGCGCTGGTGTTGGCAGCCTGTTGATGTGCTGCCGCTGCTGCATGGTGTGCCTGTTGCATGTTGTTTTTGTGCTGCTGCCAGTGAAGAATACGTGTAGGCTAATCTAGCATGCCTTGTCGGTTGCTGTCACCATCTGCTAAGCTTGGTAAAAATTAGTAAGAACTTGACAAAACGAGTAGAGTAAGTGACTTGTTTAGCCACATCCTGGTGTAGTTGCTAGGGACATATTCTCTGTGATTGCTTGCTCCCTTGTTTTTCCGCTAACCATGACAGGTTCTGGAGGCAACAACGCACAACATTCTCCTCGTATGAGAGGTATCATCCAACACTTTGAGCGCCAAGTAATGCTACAAGGCCTTGATGAGGATGTGCGGGTTACTAATGAGCTCCTTGGTGGATTGGAGGTGGCTCAAATCGACACCAACAACAAGCTTGTAACGATGGAGACCTCTCTCGCTGAGATTTTGAGGCGGCTTGATGTCATTGGGCGTGCACCTAATGCTGAAGATGTTGATGTCTCGCGAGACCACCACAACCATGGTGCTTTGCGTAGCGCGGCGGGTGAAAATGATGATGACTATTCTGCTGACATAGAGGTTGATCATGTAGACGCTCGTCAACGACGTCAGCTCCGCCGCAATCGCAACGGCATGGCCCCTTTGCCACTGCGCCGTGAGGTACGTGACAATGACGATTCACTAGGAAAGATTAAATTCACCATTCCACCTTTTGATGGTAAATACGATCCTAATGCATACCTCACTTGGGAATTAGCTACTGATCAAAAATTTACTTGCCATGAATTTCCTGAGAACAAAAGGGTTAGGGCTGCTACTAGTGAATTCACTGATTTTTGCTTCGATTTGGTGGAGTGAGTATCGCCGTAAAAATCCAAATGCTGCTCAAACCTGGGATGATTTGAAAAGAATCATGCGAGCTAGATTTGTTCCATCATATTATGCGCGTGATCTATTAAATAAATTGCAACAATTGAGACAAGGTAGTCAAAGTGTAGAAGATTATTATCAGCAGTTGCAAATAGGAATGCTTCGTTGTGGATTAGAGGAAAATGAGGAGGCTGCTATGGCTAGATTCATGGGTGGGTTGAACCGTGAAATTCAGGACATTCTAGATTACAAATAATACAATTCTATTACTTTTTTATTTCATCTTACTTGCAAAGCTGAAAGAGAAGTGCAGAGACGACGCGCAAGCACCAGGACTAATGTTTCTGCAGGCCATGATAGCACTTGGTCTCCCTGTACACCTGCTGCTCCAACGAGTCGCCAAACTGCAGGACTTCCCCCCAACAACAAGCCACGTCCTTCGTCATCCATTCCAACATCCAGGCCCCCCGAGGCATCAAAGGGGCCTGTCCAAGTACCCACCAAGAGTGCTTCTTCTGTTGCTTCAACGGGGAGAACAAGAGATGTTCAATGTCACCAGTGCAAAGGGTATGGTCATATGAGGAGTGAATGTCCAAGCAAATGGGTGCTGATTGTGCGGGATAATGGTGAGTTTTCCTCTGCTAGTGATTTAGACGAAGATACATAAGCTATGCTTGCAGCTGACCATGCAGGAAGTGAAAATGAGCTTAATCAAGCAGAAGAGCACATTAACGCTGAGCATGCGGATCGCTATGAGAGTCTCATTGTACAACGTGTGTTGAGCGTACAAATGGCAAATGCGGAGCAAAATCAGTGACACAATTTGGTCCAAACCAAATTCGTGATCAAGGAGCATGCATGCCGTGTGATTATTGATGAAGGAAGTTGCAACAACCTCGCCAGCTCCGACATGGTCGAGAAGCTATCAATGAACACCAGACTGCACCCTCAGCCTTATTACATCCAATGGTTTAACAACAGTGGTAAGGTAAAGGTAACACGGTTGGTGAGAATACAATTTGCTATTGGTTCATATCATGATTTTGTTGATTGCAATGTCGTACCTATGCAAGCATGTTCTATGTTGTTAGGTAGACCTTGGCAATATGATAAGGATTCTTTGCATCATGGTAGAACCAATCAATATTCTTTTTGTGCATAAAGAAAGGAAAATTGCGTTACATCCTATGACTCCTGAGGCTATTCTAAAAGATGAGATTGCTAGGGCTAGCAAAGAGAAAAATCGAGAGAATGCTAAGAGTGAAAATCAGATTGTAGCAAAAGGGCTTGAGCAACATAAAAAAAAAGAATCTAACTCTTATTGTGACAAGAAAAATGAGATTAAATTGAAAGGTGCTTGTTTTCTTGCAACGAAATCTGATGTGAATGAGTTGGATACTAGTAGTTATTCTTGCTATACTTTGGTCTACAAAGAAACTTTGTTTTCACTAGAGGATATATCTTTTTCTTTGCCTCCTATCATCGCTAACCTTTTGCAGGAGTACGTTGATGTCTTTCCAAAGGACATTCCTCTAGGGCTGCCGCCCATCAGAGGGATTGAGCACCAAATTAATCTCATTTCAGGGGCATCTTTGCCCAATCGTGCGCCATATAGAACCAATCCTGAATAGACTAAAGAGATACAACGTCAAGTTCAAGACTTGCTTGATAAAGGGTACGTACGTGAATCTCTTAGTCCTTATGCTGTTCCAGTCATTTAGTACCCAAGAAAGATGGAACATGGCGTATGTGTGTGGATTGTAGAGCAATTAATAATATCACCATTAGATATCATCATCTTATTCCTAGGTTAGATGATATGCTTGATGAACTAAGTAGGTTAGATGATATGCTTGATGAACTAGGTGGCTCTACAATGTTCTCTAAAGTGGATTTGCGTAGCGGGTACCACCAAATTCGTATGAAGCTAGGAGATGAATGGAAAGCAGCATTTAAAACTAAGTTCGGTCTATATGAGTGGTTAGTAATGCCTTTTGGATTGACTAATGCACCTAGCACTTTCATGAGATTGATGAACGAGGTTTTACGTGCTTACATTAGGAAATTTGTGGTGGTTTACTTTGATGACATCTTGATCTATAGCAAATCTTTAGAGGACCATCTTGAACATTTACGTGTTGTTTTTAATGCTTTTCGCGATGCACATTTATTTGGTAACCTTGAGAAGTGCACCTTTTGCACGGATCGAGTCTCATTTCTTGGCTATGTTTACTCCATAGGGAATTGAAGTTGATCAAGCCAAGGTTGAAGAATACATAGTTGGCCGACTCCTAACACGGTCACACAGGTGCGAAGTTTTCTAGGACTTGCTGGGTTCTATCGTCGCTTTGCGAAGGACTTCAGCACAATCGTCTCACCGTTGAATGAACTCACCAAGAAGGGTGTGCATTTGTTTGGGGCGGGGCACAGGAAGATGCCTTCAATGTTTTGAAAGCTATGTTAACACATGCACCCTTACTCCAACTTCCAGATTTTTCTAAGACTTTTGAGCTAGAATATGATGCTAGTGGAATTGGTTTGTGTGGTGTTCTGTTACAAGAAGGAAAATATGTTGCTTATTTTAGTGAGAAGTTGAGTGGACCTAGTTTGAACTATTCTACTTATGATAAGGAGTTATATGCACTAGTTCAAACTTTGGAAACATGGCAACATTATTTATGGCCTAAGGAATTTGTTATACACTCTGATCATGAATCATTAAAACATATTAGAAGTCAAGCTAAACTGAATCGTAGACATGCAAAGTGGGTTGAATTCATTGAGTCTTTTCCTTATATCATCAAACACAAAAAGGAAAAGGATAATGTCATTGCTGATGCAATGTCTAGGAGATATACCATGCTTTCATAACTTGACTTCGAAATTTTTGGATTGGAAACGATTATAGAGCAATATGTGCATGATGATGATTTTAAAGATGTGTTGCTAAATTGTAAGGAGGAAAAAACATGGAACAAATTTGTCCTCAATAATGGGTTTGTGTTTAGAGCAAACAAACTATGCATTCCAGCTAGTTCTGTTTGTTTGTTATTGCTACAGGAAGCGCATGGAGGAGGGTTGATGGGACACTTTGGTGTGAAGAAGATGGATGACATACTTGCTAACCACTTCTTTTGGCCTAAGATGAGACAGGACATGGAACGTTTCGTCGCTCGCTGCACGACATGTCAAAAAGCTAAGTCATGACTCAATCCACATGGTTTATACATGCCTCTTCCTGTTCCTAGCGTGCCTTGGGAGGATATTTCTATGGACTTTATTTTAGGACTTCCTAGAACAAAGAAGGGGAGGGATAGTATCTTTGTTGCTGTGGATAGATTTTCTAAGATGGCACACTTCATACCTTGTAACAAAAGCAATGACGCTACCTGTAACACCCCGGCATCTAGTATGCCCTGAATGTCACCAAACATGATAGAAGAAGCATCTAAATACCATAAATAAATATAAATTACAGCAAAGGAGTAAATGCTAAAACCGAAAATTTCGGCAGCATCTCCTTTGTTTTTCCATGATTGAAGCAACAACAATACTATGACAAGATATAGCAAGATATGAGATGTCTAAAACAACATTAACAATGGATATAGCAACATCTTAAATCAATAATACCAAGTCGAACCACTCCTCAAACTAAAACGAAGAAATTGAGGAAATCAAGCACATAATTTAACCATACACCAAGATTCATGGCACTATTCTTATTATCATGACTTCAAACGATTAAATTGTCTATAAGTGTGGAGCTACGTGTGGAAGTGTAGCTAATGCCCTCTCCCGCATGCCGGTTTCATGGTACCTCAAAACAACATGAAACACAAGAGTGAGTTCATCACTCAGCAAGCATATTGCAATGGATCATAAGAACAAATCAATGCCAACATCGATACATACCATACTTAACATCATGATCAAGTCATAATTTCATATACAACATCATAACCATGTCCCAATCTCATTGTACACATTTCATTATCATCATTATGTATGCAATGCAATGCAATGCACATGTCTCCTCGAAGCACATACCGGTATTGCCGAGTGCACACCCGTCGGCGTGCACCCTCTTTCCCCTTCCATCCCGTAGATGGAGGGTGCCTACTCCTCGCTTCCACTCACCACGTGGATGGAATCACGAGGTAGGTCTTACTCGATGGCGCTCCGGATTAGTCATAACTTTCTCACCGACCTTACCGGACTAGTTATGACGTTCTCACCGATCGGGCCAGTTTTCATGCCATGTATGCACCATATTCCATAAACATAAACAATTAAACATTGCATAGCATCATAACATACCATTTTCATCATATCATGGGCAAACACTAGTCATGGCAAGATAGCATATCATGAAAACAATTTGCATCTAATCAAGACAAGCAACATACAACACACTACCCATGCCAATACACTTGCCTTAACCACGGGTGACGGATTGGCGAGAGAATGAGGGCACTCCCGGGGGTCACACCACCTGCACATAGATACCACACACTCAAAACGTGCCCACAAAATAGTACACCATCGCTCATCTACCCCGACTTCGCAAACTACCCCTAAAGCCGAAAAACAGAGAATCTATCCCCCGGGACAGCAGATTTCAAACTAGCATAACTTGAGTTCTAGGACTCCAAATCAAGTAAACGAGTACATAATCGCGAAGTTTAGGAAATTTCCTAGATTTTTCTAAGTATTGGGAAAAACTGATTCGGCCTCTAAAATTGTCTAATCTACAAAACATTACGTTCTATCCCAATTACGTCACAGATTTGAACACGCTCGGTAAAATTATCATATCTTTCAAACCGCTGGGCAGAATTGGACGTCCTTGGTGTCCAATTAAAGGTATTGAAGTTATCTACAACTTTCTCAACAGGCGGCCGACCAAAATCTGACTCTAAAATTGCTAAAACTCAAACCCTAGGTCGTGTGCCCAATCTGCCCGAGACAGAACGTGGGACAACCATTGCAAACTCCCTAATCTCAACTAGGAACAGCACCTAAACACCAAGATTAACCATGGAATTCACCATCTAACCATCACCTACACCCTAGAACCAAGATCCCCGGGCTTACCCCTTCTTGGCGAGACACTCGATCGACGAACTTCGCCTCCTCGCGGCCCGATCTCCTCTCCAAACGCCGGGGACGCCGAAATCGCCGGAATCGCCGGTTCCCCTTTGGATGAAGAGCTCCCAAACAGCGAGATCACGTGGAAGGGGAGACCCTAGGGCCGGCTAGAGGTGGGGAGGTGGCACAAGAGGATGGGGGCGCCATGGGGGAAGGGGGAGGGTGCACCATGGGCCTGAGGGAGGGGCGCCCTAGGGAATGGGGAGGTGCAAGGGGTAGGGCTTTGCTGCCCTCCTCCCCCACATGGGCCGGAAAAATCCACCCTTGGCCCATGTGGGGTCCCCCCTAAGGCCCAAATCGCCCCGGAAAGGCCCAAACTCCCGAAAACGGCCCGAAAACGCGATTAAACCTCATACCGTAAAGTTTTAATCTCCAATTTTACATTTTATAAAGTCACGACATTCCATAGTGTCACACTACCAACATTGCTGACTTATTGTTTCGTGAAATTGTTCGCTTGCATGGTGTGCCAAATACAATAGTTTCAGATCGTGACACTAAATTCTTAAACCACTTTTGGAGAACTTTGTGGGCTAGATTGGGGACTAAGCTTTTATTTTCTACTACTTGTCATCCCCAAACTAATGGACAAACTGAGGTCGTTAATCGAACTTTATCTACCATGCTTGGGGCTGCTTGAAAAAGAACATTAAATTGTGGGAAGAATGCTTGCCTCATATTGAGTTTGCTTATAATCGATCAATACATTCTACTACTAAGATGTGCCCTTTTGAGATTGTATATAGATTTGTAACTCATGCTCCAATTGATTTGTTACATCTTCCATCTTTGGAGAAATTGAATCTTGATGCTAAACAACGTGCTGATTTGATTATGAAAATGCATGAGACAACTAAAGAAAATGTAGAACGCATGAATGCTAAATATAAACTTGCTGGTAGTAAGGGAAGGAATGTAACACCCTGAATTTGTAATTAAGAATAGTTAGGCTTAATTAAGCTAATTGAGTGTTTAACTGTGCTTAGATTTGATTTCTGGATCTTAATTCGGAGTTATTGGTTTTCGGAGTGTTTTTGTCGTCTCGCTCGAGCCGTTTCGATCGGTTTTGACCAGAAACCCTGAGTTTCGAGTCCGGTCGAAATCCTTCGAAGTCGTTAGTAAACCTAATCCCAAAAACCTTCCTTTGGAGTCCTAAAACCCTTCCCTTGAATCCCCGGAGGTCAATTCCGAATATTGGAGAAAAGTCTGAGGAAGAACCTGGAGTTTTGCTGCAGGAGCGGTAGTACCGCAGGCCTGAGGCCGGTACTGCCGGTCGGGCGGCACTACCACTCTATGGGAGCGGTACTGTCGGCCTAGCCGAGCGGGCAGGGGTTGGAGCGGCCATTGTTGCCCGTTGCCCGGCCACCTCAGCCTCCCTCTCGATCCTTCTCCTCTCTACTTCTTTTCCCTTGCTCCCCCACTCCTCACTCCCTCTCTCGCTCTCTCTCTCCCCGTGAGCTCTCTCCCTCTCTCTCCCCACTCGGTTCTCTCCCTCTCCCCGAGTTCTCTCTCCCTCCTCTGTTTTTCGACCGGTTGGAGCTAGTGTGGAGCAAGAGGAGCAACTCCCAAGATGCTGGGAAGCTTCATCAAGCCCTAGTGGAGCCTCAAGACCGGAGGAATCGAGTTTTGAATCGATTTCTGAGGTTTTGAGCTAAACCCTAACACCTCCTCTATTCTTCTTTATTTTCTCTTTTGGTTTAGTCTTTGAAACCCTAGCCCTAGAGGTAGTCCGTCGTGTTTCAGAGTTGCTAGGCCTAGGTTGAGCTCAGTAGATCTAGTTAGCACGATCGATTCGAGCTAGAAACCCTAATTGGCTCTCTGTCAGATTCGTTCGCGTAAAAGCCATTTTCCTGGATCTTTGGAGTTTCCTTTGAACCCTAACTCCGAAAATTTGAGAAAGTGACCTTCGAATATATCTAACGTTGTATGAGTTCGATTCCTGCAAAAGATTTGAGTTTGAACTCAATCCGGGTTTGGAATCGAATTTGGTCCCAATTGAGGGTTTTGAGTTCAGATAGTTCGATCGTCGTGCGAAGAGTCTTTGGCCGCAATTAGACCCTGTGGAACCTTGATGCGCAAGGAGAATTAATATGATAGTCGCAAATCCCTCGTTTTGATTTGATTTGCGAAAAGTGCATTATAGTGCCTTTTGGAGTGTCTTCGAGTTTCGAAGTTCCAAAAGTCATGATAATGACTTGTATTAGTTTTTAATGTTGTAAGGTTCTAGTTTTGGAAAAAAGTCGAGTCGAAAACCCTAACTCGAAGTTTGTCGGATTTGTTTGTGTATGAAGTCAAATTCCTGAGTTTTGGAGTTTTCCTTGAACGTTAGCTCCAAAAGTCAAGAGGATGACTCTATAATATATCCGATGTCGTTAGAAGTTGATTCTCACAAAAAGAATCAAATTTGAATTTGATTCGAGTCGGAAATCAAAATCTAACGGTAATTAGAGTTATCGAGTTCGAAAAGGTGGAAATTAGGTTAAACGAACTCAAAACTTGGTGAGACCTGCATGGATGTGTCCCTAGCGTCGCTGGGAACCTAACCTTGTGATCTCGCAAAGTTTCAAATCCGTTTACGCAAAATCCTCATTTTGCAAAACCTAATGTTCTCCTAAGGCTGGCACTACCGACGTTATAGGGCCGGTACTGCCGCCTGAGCGGCACTACCGCAACTACAACATCGGTAGTTATTTTCCAATGAGCTACCCTCTCGGTATCTGGAAATCCGGCACTACCGGATCTAGAGTCCGGTACTGCCGCCCCAGCGGAAGTACCGCACCCAACGTGCCGGTAGTTAATTTCTAGAGAATGTCCATTTCTGGTCCTCAACCGCTGGCACTACTGGGCCCCGTGGCCGGTACTGCCGGGTGTGAGGGCAGCACTACTGGGGTTATGCCGCCGGTACTGCCGAACTCCCTGGCCAAAATAGGTCTCTTTTGGTCTTTTTATCTGTTGGTTCGTGGGCTCGTTTAGTTGTCGTCTATGCTTCTTAATTGCTTCATTTGGCTCTTGTTCGCCCCGTTTGTTCTGAGTTTGATTGTTTGTTCGTCGCTCCTTTTTCCGGTTGTTCGCGTAGGCGTTGTTACGTTGAAGATTGCCGACGAGGATTCCAACTTCATCCCCGGAAGCATAATCAATAAAGAACAAATAGGCAAGCACCCCCTTCGATCATATTGATCCTCTATTTATGAAGTTTAATTCGCTTTGTCAAAACTATTATGCATGCAATGTCTAATTTGTTAACTGCTAATTTATGGGTAGTTGATAGCTAAACTCAAAGTTGGTGGATTACCTTAATCATAATTGTCATGAGAACCATGATAAGCCCTAGAACTAGAAAAGGGTAATATGCTTAGTATATTGCATACGCTTAGTCATGACGTAGAAAATATCAAAAGAGTCTTGATTCGATAGAATATGATCCCTATCAGAAATGAACAATGGTCTGGATTTGGATTGTGGTGGGGATCATGGTATGGATCGGATTTGGATAATGGGTTGGAATCATAATTGAGTTGGATTCGAATGGTGGTATGACATTGGGTTCTAGTTGGAAGTCTGGAATATTGGTTTGATATTAATTGCATCAAAGCTGATTGTCTTTGGATTGGATAAATAAAAGGGAAAGTGTGGTCTAGACCCGGGCGAGATAATTGACTATTGTGGTCGTGATGGGTTTGTGATTAGAATTGTGCTGTTGGATGCTTTGCTATGGTAAGGACGAGGACAATGTGTCGGGGGACCATCGTAGGTACTAGCGGGGTACTACCGTAGACTCCTTTCTCCATAGCTGGTTGATTGGAGAATCTCGCCTGAGTCGCCTTAAGGACTAAACTTGATTTTATCGACTGAGTTAATTCGTGCAACCACATGTGTTGGTATGGGACAGCCTTAACCTAGTACAAGAGTTGGAGTCTAGCCCTGCATTCTGGCCAAGGCAGAGGGACAGACACCGAAGGTACTGTTGTTGTTCAGTAGGCAGTGGGGACAGACAACGAAGGAACTGGTGCAGTCCTAGGAACTCCCGCGCTGAAGCATCGGGGACAGAATGTTTCGACACAATGGTGTATGCCTTGCTATGGGTTGAAAGGCGATGGGGCGGAAATCGTAAACCATCGCGAGAGGGCTGATCACCTGCCATAGCAATGGAATGCACATTACCGGGGCTGGTGTGAGACTAGATACTGATAATTCGAACAGTTTCATCGCAATCTAGCAAAACGGATACGATGAGTCTCGCGTGACATGGTTGACATGATTGCTAGAATGTGTCATGTGGGTAAAGTGTGCAATCTCTGCAGAGAATAAATCTAATCGATTAGCCGTGCTCACGGTCAAGAGCAACTTGGAAAATATTGTCAAGTATAGGTTCCTTGGTGGGTTCTTTGGTCATGGTGGTATTCGGATGGGTAACGGTGGTGTCTAGCAGTCTGAGTTCCTGTTCGGTGGCTGGTATTAATGAATCGATCTGAGATTCGGATTGGGAAAATGGTGATGGTTAAAGGGGTGGTTTGGTGGAATGGATTATTGAATTGTGAATGATTAATTGAATAAATGTTTTATTGCAAGAGCTTCCTTTGCAACTGCTTTGCAAACTCGTGTGCATTTCAAAATTATTATCCTATTGAAAATGAAATCTTCTTTATGCTCAACTTAGACTTAGTGTAGAAACCTTATTCTTTGCTATAACCTTGCATGATTGTTATTATGATTTCCATATACTAAAGTCTTGAGAGTACATACGTGTACTCGCCGTTTGTTCTAAAACTGATTATCAAGCCCAGAAGACGAAGTTGGAGGTAAAGGAGGCAAGCCCGATGGCGGTCCCTGCGATCCAAGATTTGGAGCCCGACGAGTTTTGGAGCGGTTACCTAGGTTTTTCTCTCTAATCGGAGCGGATGCCTTTGGGTATGGGAAGGCACACCGCTGCCGCTGCTGCTGTCGGTTTTTTCTGTTTTGCTCTTTTAGCCAATCGGCTGAGTTGTAAGTTTCTATTTTCATCGGTTGTAAGTAAACCAGTACTATTGTAACCAGTACTCGTGCGTCCGTTGAATGATATGCATCTTTGTGCAAAATTTATGTGGGTGCTAGGCTACTGATCCAGGGAACTAGCACTAGACACATGCGGGAAGTTCGGATTGGAATCAACCAGTTGGCACATGACCGCTAGCCTCGCGTGTCGTGCCGATTGATTGGCCTCAATCCGGTACGGTTTTAGAAAAGTGATTGGGAATATTACGGGTGCGCTAATCTCCCAGTCCAGCGCAACAGTAATGACTCGAATCACTGTTCTATGACCAGAGCCCCCACAAGGAAGCATATAACTTTTTAACCAGGAGATTTAGTTTGGTTGCATATGCAAAAAGATCGATTTCCTGACTTAAGAAAATCTAAGTTGATGCCTCGAGCTGATGGTCATTTCAAAGTATTGGCAAAGATTAATGATAATGCATATAAGCTTGAATTGCCTGCAGATTTTGGGGTTAGTCCCACATTCAACATCACAGATTTAAAGCCATACTTGGGAGAAGATGATGAGCTTGAGTCGAGGATGACTCAAATGCAAGAAGGGGAGGATGATGAGGTCCTCACTTCCATGGATAAGGCCACGCCTACACATTACGTTGAAACCAAGGATGTAATACAAGGACCAATTACTCGAGCTCGTGCACGTCATTTCAATTACCAGGTGAATGCGTTCCTCGGGTTGCATACAAATATTTTAATGGATGGAGTACTATTTAATCCCTGTGATGATTTTATTGTCCTTAGGAACCAAGGAGATGGACTCCCAAACATCAAGCATGAAGCCAATTCTTCTAGTGCACAAGATCAACTAGGATTCGGCCTCTGGGATAGCACCATCTTAAAATGACCATAAATTTTGATCCACAAAGGTGTTCGGGGTTTATGAGTACTTGTTTGAAAGGTTTCGTCGTCCTCTTTCCAACGGATCCAGCCTCATGTTCAAATTCCTTACGAGTCAACATGAATATGCAAAACAAGTTGGGTCCACTTTCCAGTCCGAGTCAAACTTGAGCCTTGGGCCTTGTAAGAGTCCTACTTGGCCACTCCTCTTGTGGTGGCCGACCCTAGCACGAATTTCCCCCCTATTTCTCCTATATATAGCTAGGGAGTCCCCCAAAATTACTTGAGTTTTGTTTGATTAGTTAGCCTTTGCTACTTCTTGTAATCACGCGTGTCGGTTAGATCGCCTGAATTACTTGTCATCAGAACCCCACCATACTTTGTTTCTTCGTTTCAGATCTAATTTCATATTTGCAAATTGAGTTGCTTGTTTATCTTGTTCTTGCCAGTTCTCCAATTGCTTGTAGGAACCAAGACCCTCGTGGTCAGGTTGATCACGCGCCGGCGAGATCAATAACCATCTGGAGTTGGTGTATCGGTCACTAAGGCGCAACGTCCTGGACGGTTGTAGTCGGGCTGCTAACATTGACTCTCAACAAATCGAGATTTATCCTTCTCATCGAAAGACTGGGACCGCTGTTGCTATCACACCTTCTCTCCCGTAGCACCAAACTCTGACGAAACTCTCACCGGGGGGCTGGAGGATTCCCTAGGGTTGAAATAGGGGAGGGCGCACCAAGGCTGGAGCGGGAGGGAGGAGACGCCATGGGGAAAACCGAGAGGGAGAAGAGATGGAAAGGGGCGGCTAGAAGGGGGAAGAGGAGGCGCAATAGGGAAGAGTGGCTGCTGTTTGGAGGGGCAAAGGGGGGGAGGCGCCTGGGAGGAGGGTGAGGTGCCCTAGGGTTTGGGGGAGGGGAGATCCCACCTCTAGGCCCAAAAAGGCTAGCCTGGAGGCCCAGAATTGGGCCACGACTGAAAAACGCCTCCAAAAATTCAGAATTTCCCCCTAAAGTTTAGATTTTACCTCTAAAGTTCTCCTGAAATATTACATTCTCCTCCCCATAATAGAATTCGACCCCGAATTCTAAAACATACCCAGAGAAAAAAAACTCTGGATGCTTCTCGCGCAGGCGAGATTCCAATTCCCAAGCGGCTTCCCACTTAGATGGGTACTAAGGTTTGAAGACTAGCGGCTCTAACGATAACTCACGTTCAGAACTTGCAAGAACTTTACTCAACATCGAAACACAAAGCACTCACACAAGGACTCAAAACGACCCAAGTGATAAGATAAATTTGTAATATCGCGGAATTGTTTTCTAGTCCGGGCGTGTGGTGGTCCTATATGTGACTTGTGGACTTTAAAGGTAAGGTGGAGAGAAATCTTGCTTTTATAGTTTTTTTTGTTTCCCCACGTGACCTTATCCTCCCCACCCGGTCGCCACCAGCCCGAGCCGCCCCTGCTCGTCCTCCCCATCATGCCGACGCGCTCCTCCCCGAGCGACGCTGTCGCCGCTGGCCTCCCTCGGCTCGGCCGCCGCCTTCTTCGGCCCTGCGCGCCTCCTGGCGGCCAGAGCCCTTGGCCGCCTTCTCCTGGCCTCCCCTTGGCCTGCGCCTCCTGGCTCCCTCTCGGCCAGGTCTTGCCTCGTCTGCTCCTCCCGACCCGATCGCCGGCGTCGCCACAGCCCCCTCACTTTGGCTCCTCGCAGCTCAACGCCGCCCCCCTGCTCTGCCTCCCTGGCCGGCTCCTCTTTGCTAGGTAGATCTTGTGCATTTTTTTGAGCATTTGGTTAGAGATCCTTTGCTGTACCGAGCAAGTCTGCTTTCTTCTCCAGAAATTGGCACCTAGTGGAAGTCTCCAATGTTTTGGTTGAAAGGTGACGCTAATTGTACTGAATCTGTCAAGCATTACATATAGATCAGTGTAGTATCTTGAAGGTTTTTATGTAGATGATTTGAATATTTGTTGATCAGAAAACAGGAACTACTAAAATAGTTACATAGAAAATTTGTTGTCAATGGAACCTTTTAGTAAAGTGCTTGTTGGAATGGAATAAGAAAGCACATCAGTATGACCAACATTTTGTCTCCATGGAATGTGGTTGTCTGAAACTTTTGATTATTGGTTGATCAGAATTTTGGCATGCATGTTTCGCACCATACTGTTGCTTCATTAGTGCAATGCGTACTTGGTTGTTCGATGCTCCGGTTCGTTTATATCTTCCGGAAAAGATTCTAACCTATTGGATTCATAAGAGGCCTGTTAACTTGCTCTTTAAGATGTTGGCAAGAAGTAGATGGTGAATTTTTATATATACAGAAAAGGTGGAACAATTGACTTGATTGATGGTAATTCGATGTCTCACTAAGTGGGTACCATTAATAGCTTCCCCTTTTAAATTTGATTTCAACTAAAGCAAAGTTACTAAGTGATAATTTAGCTTGTAGTCATTTTACTACCGAGCTGTAGTAAGTTTCAACAATGGGATGGTAGTATAATTCCATTTGTGAAATTGTAATTGAGGCGTGTGATTTGTTAGTCAATTGTCTTTCTTTTGTACCATAACATTTGTCACCAATTTGCTGAAGTGCAATGCCCTAATTTCAGACTTCTCAGGTATCTTTGGTTCTTTGTTCTTGTATTGTAAAGTATGAAAGGCATTGGGTCGCTTACTTTGGAGTGTGTCGATTTTGTCCTTGTGTTAATAGATGGTTTCATCCGTAACCAGAAAACTATGTTGTGATTAATCGTCTAGTCTGTAAATTGTATTGTTATGATTTCTATTTTCAGGGGGAGTGGCCCCTGCTTCGTGCGTCACTACTTCTCGCAGTTAAGGCAAGTGCATGGTAGATCAATAATATCATTTGATGGTATTTCTCTGTATTAGAAATTGATGGACTGTTTACCTTGCTTTTATGAAATGCTTGGTCTTATATTCTTAAGTATTATGTGATGTCTAACCTATGAATACATGATGAAAGGTATTAGGTTTTGTGTTATGTTGATATTCTGGCATTTATTTATGATTATGTGCATGTCGGAAAGATTACAATTGGGATGGGTTGATACTCCCGTGTTTGGTTATGGTTATGCGCCTGTTGGTAACGAATGCAATTTGTTTATTTATTCTTGACATTTGCATTCATGATCGAAGAGGCGTCCCATTTTGATGCGGGCCTCTCTACTCACACGTAGTGAGCACGAAAGTCCTACCTCGTAGTCCCATCCATCGAGGTGGATGGGAGTGAGTCAGTAAGAGTAGGCACCCTCCATTTACGGGATGGAGGGAGAGGGTGAACATCGACGGGTGTTCACTCGCCTATACCGGTAAAGGCTACAAAAGGTGCTCATGAGCATACATACATCATTGCATTGCATTGCATAATGAGGTTTTGTTGAATTGTTGAGCTGTTGTGAATGCACAGGTTTGGAATTGAGTTATGGACTCATTCCATTGCATTGTATATTGAATTGTTGAGTCGTGTGAGTGTTCAGGTTTGGGATAATGTGTGGACTCCCCCCCCTCCCCAAGATTGTCTAAAGAGGTGCGTGTAAGAGTTGAGTGAGTTACTGAGGGATTTAATGAGGTGAATGTGGTACTACCGTTTTGTTTAATTGTTAACTTTAATTAAAGAAAGATTGTCATTCAGCCTCAATCCTACGGTTACGATTCTACCGAGTTCGGAGTAGTCCGAACTCAACAGGCATACGTGGCGCAATCTGAGCCATTGATCTAGGATCCAATGGCTACGGCTTCACAGAGTTCGGAGCGGTCCGAACTCAACGCTAGATCTGAGCCGTTCGATCTAAATCCGACGGCCCAACGGCAACGTGCTAAGGCATGCTATTCTCGTGCTATTGGCGTGCTATAGCGACGTGGCCCAATCTATGCCATCCATTCTAGATCCAACGGTTGGTAATAGATCTAATCTCATGGAATAACAAAACTACGCGATTCAATCTAACTGTACGATCTTGATCCGACAATCAAAACAAATGTGCTATGGTGTCGGGACCCGAATTTGCAAATCCAGACCCTCTGTGTATTCAGCACTAGTCCAGGATCGCGCTAGTGCACACAGTCTCAACATAGATGAATATCACAATCATACACAGCGGAGTAATAAAAATAACACAATTATAAAATATAAACTATTGGACGACCTTAAGGTCAACCTTACACTTGTGAGGCCTTGATGGCTTCAACTCCAATTAAGCAGCAGCGGAACGAAGAACACCGGTGAATCCCATCAATACGCCACAGGCAACTGACGGGGTTCAACTCCTAGATCATCGCCTTCTCACGGAACTTCTTCTTCTTCGACGAGGTAGACTTCTGCTCATTGGTGATTGTTTGTATTCAAGAGGTGAGTACATAAAGCACTCAGCAAGTCATGCACAGAATGCAAGTCTAATAGCTATATGCATGGCTTATTCCAAATGACAGGCTGAAGGGGTTATTTTGCAATAAACAGCATTCACAAATAGTCATAATAGATTGTAAAGCGGTAAAACAAATAACAATAGTAATAAAATTTCACAGTTATTTCACAAGTAAAACATACCACATCCTTAACCAATTATCACTTTTCCACAGGCAAACTGCCTCCAAGCCCAAGTTCAATTTTATGAAAAGCTAACCCTTGACTGTAATCCCCGAGCATTGTCCAATACCGCGGACTCGGCTGTTCGAATAGATTTTACGCTCTGCAGAGGTTATACACTTTACCCACAAGATACAATCAACTCACCACGTCAACCGTGAATCGCCATACAAGAGTATGCGAATGAGCGATCATAACAAAGCCTTTTGGAAGCTTCTAACTCCACAAGTGAACCTCCCCGGTTGCCATACACTATCCCTTCCCTCAGCAGAGGCGAAGTATAGGACCGACATACCGTTGGACGGATACCATGCTGTAACACCTAGTACGCTCCCCCTTCAACTACACAGAGGTATAGTTGACACCCCGAGGTACCACATGCAAGTTATTAGCAACCTACTCAACTAGGTCCGTCCCATTACAGACATGTGGTTGTATGATTGACTCAGTTCAAAGGCTTGCAAGGTTAAGTCCTTAGAGTGACCAGGGCAAGACTTACATCAATACTCTCACAGAAATCCATATCACCATCACTCATACATATATCATGTTTCAAACATTCCCAACCGCCAAACTGGCCCACCATAATTCTTGCCACTTGCCCCAGTCTAAATCATTTTACCACCCCAGTTGATTATTGCACAACACAATGCCAACAACAATTCACATCCTTGAAGAAGCACGGAGGCCTCCACATATCAACATCATCGTGTCGGCAACACGTCACACCATTTCAAAATACATTACATATCCCATTAATCAATATTGGCATTTGCAATTCCAAAATGCTGGCACGAACTTGTGCAGGTCTAAGCAAACTAATACGTTCTATCTAACCCATGTTGGCAATTTATTAGCTACCAACTATTAATCAACAAACCTAGGGTGACAAATGAATCATGGCATACAATCATTATAGGCAAGGTGGCGATAACAAGTAGGTTGATTATCTAATCCTAAATTAATTGAAATCAGTTTAACTCAAACTAGCATGCAATAATTTGAAACAACATAATTTTCGAAAATGGGATCAACATGATCAAAGCACAACTTGCCTGGCCCTTGCAATTCTTACTGTTCTTCACTCTTTATCTTTGATTCTTGGTCCTCGATCTCGATCTTCAACTTCCACTTTCTCGATCCTCAGCTCGTTCGAACGACTTCCGGACGACACGTCTAACGATAAAGAAACACAAATACAACAAAACTCAAAAGACAATTCAAATAAACTCCAAATTAAGAACAAACAGCATTGGGCACAACGGCTTGGATGAATTTAGGAACTCGAATGGATTAGACCGAAGAGTTGACAAAAGAGAACGGGCTTTTGGGAAAACACCGAAAAGGGAAAGATTATTAACTGGAAAAGAAAGAATAATATTCCGAAGAATATTTCTTCCGAAGTTATTATCTTGATTGGACAGATAGTGACATATGGGCACTCGATCTATAGATCGAGTCCATAAGGATGTGTTAGTTCATAATGAACTAAACTGATTCTCAATGTTGACTTTTGTTGACTAAACAGATACACAGTCAAACAAAAGAGAGATAGACTGATAGATTAGATCAGGCACAAGGGTATGACACATGGCCAATGGTCTATCGACCAAGTCCACGAACGATTCCAGATCGATGGTAGATTAGGTTTTCAGGAATAAGATAAGACAAGTGTCTTATCACGATTGAAACAACGGGAAAGATTGCAAAGATAACAACGCGGCTCACGATGAACTTAGTTCATCGAACCGGTCTTAGGTTAGGGTTTTGATTCGACTTTGAAGATGATATGATGATGAGGCTAGGCTCACATCATGATGATAGGACAGATGAGGACATCGCGCTAGGGCTCTTGCATGAATGCACGCATGCGACGACAAAGAAGCGATGAGATCCAAGCGTTAACGATGAAGCGTTAACGACGAAACGTTAACGGTGGAACGTTAACCGTGGAACGTTAACGGCAAAATGTTAACGGCGGAGCGAAGCGACAGAACGTTAACGGTGGAAGTCATCTCCAACTCGTCAATCCTTCGTAGAAGGTGTGCCACATACTCTTGAGCTTCCCGCCATCTGTTCTTCTCTGTCGTGATCTCCTTGCGGGCCTTCTGTAGCTCCTTGCTTGTATTATCTAGTACATCCTCCTGGGCGACGACAAATCGTGCCAACTGTGTAACCGTGGCATCCTCATCCTGAATCTCCTTCGGGTCGAGAAGGTTATCGCTGCGCGGATGGTAACGGAACACCGTACTCTCCAACTCTCGGGCGTAGATACGGGTAATGTGCCGCATTGCGCGTCGTGATACTTCTTGGATACCCATCTGCATCGTAGATCTCCTGGCAGTGCAGTGTATCGGCCGATTGCCTGGGCCCTTTTTCCTAGCAGGTACCTCAATCTTCACGTCACAAGCCTTGATCAATCCCGCTTGTCTGATCACTTCCACTTGGTATTGGGGCTTCTCGAAATCTCCGAGAGTCTGTAGCATATGCCAAAGTTCCGCGGCGTGACCAACTCCCAGATCAACGTAGTTGAACTCTTCCTCCATCTGTCACAAGAGTGCTTTACGTAAGAACTCGGAATTTTTAAATTGTGACAAGGTAAGGGAAAATTTCAGCAAGAGACAAGAAAAGAGAGAAGGGGATAAGTCGAGATGTCATTTCTTGTCTTCACAAATTTTTAGCTTTAGAAAATAGGTTTTATCCTCACTACGACCATTCTAGCTTAGGGTTGAGCCTACAGTCAAGTATGGCTCTGATACCACCTCTGTCGGGACCCCGAATTTGCAAATCCGGACCCTCTGTGTATTCCGCACTAGTCCAGGAACACGCTAGTGCACACAGTCTTCACATCGGTAAATATCACAATCATACCATTCGATATTATCAAAGTACTTTGTTTAAATAACCAAACTGGTTACTCGACCTTATGGCCAAGTTACAAATATATGCCTTGCAAGGCGAAACTTATTAAAAGAGAAATAACAGCAGCGGAAAATCAAATAACTTCGTGGCGCCATCCAGTATACCACAGGCAACTGACTGGGCTCGCATCCCTAAGTAGACGGGTCCTCTTGGAACTCCTCCTCCGAAACTGGCGTAGTCTCCTCTTCAACTGGTATTGTGTTGAGGCAAGGGTGAGTACTTGGTACTCAGCAAGTCATGCACAGAATGCAAGCTGATATACTATATGCATGGCTTGGTACAAAGGAGTAGCTCAAGGTATATTTGCGATGCTTGACTTTGGACAAGTAATAAAAGTAGATTCGAAAGCAGTAGAAATAAGTAAAGCATAAATAACTTTTCAAGAAGTTTAACAAACATTTTTCCCATCCTAAACCATATTTCCATCATCTTCCTTGTTAAACCAACCCAACTTTTCAAATCCAAGTTATTTTCAGAAAGTCTAACCCTTGTTGTAATTCCGAGCATTGTCCGATCAGTGGACTCGGCTATTCAAATAGATTCTACACTCTGCAGAGGTTATGCACTTTACCCACAAGATACAGTCAAACACCACAAAGGCGAGTTCAGTAACAAAGCCTTTCTAAGCCTCAAACAACACAGGTGGTCCTCTCAGGTTCGTGCTCTACACCATCCCTTCCCTTAGCCAAGGCGAAGTATGGGACCAACACACCGTTAGATGGGTATCGGCCACGACCACGATACGCTCCCCGCATAATCACACAAGCGGTGTAATCGACACCCTGAGGCTCCACAAGTGAGTCCTTAGCAACTTAGTCAACTAGGGCCGTCCCATTCCGACCATGTGGTTGCAAGTATGACCAGTTCAAAGGCTTGCAAGGTTAAGTCCTTAGAGTGACCAGGCAAGACTACCCAAGAACCAAATCAACATTCCCAACGCCACAAGCGGCCCACCTGATTACTCTTGCCACATGCCCTGGCCGAAATACGTTTATCAAACCCCGCTTGATTACCATGCACCACGTGCCATCAACATCACATGATACTTTTCCAAAACAGGTTCAATATATCATTAAGTCAATATTAACATTTGATTGTCCAAAATCATGTCATGAGCACGTAGCGTGTCTAAGCAAAGATACTACAACGGTCTAAACCCATGTTGGCAATTTAATAATGTCCAACTAGTAATCCACAACTAGGGTGACAAGGGATCATGGCACATACTTAGATAATCAAGGTGTCATACAACAAATTGGTATTTATCTAACCCCCCAGGTTTAAACAAAGTATTTTTCTAATTGAACTAGCATGCAATAGTTTAAATCAAAATAGATTTCGAAATAGGATCAACATGGTCAAAGCACAACTTGCCTTCAAAAAGTACTTGCTCTTGGTCTTGAGTTGGATCCTGAGTCAACACTTCTCCTTCGAATCCTTCCCAGACTTCAACGTCTACTCGTAAAGCGTGCAAATAGCAAATACACAAATAAAAACTATGCAAAAGATCCCAAAACTCCAAATAAAATCCATAAACAGAGAGAACATAATTTTCTGGATTTTTAGAAACTGGAATAAATCAAATTTGGAGTTACGACAAGAAAGTTATGATTATTTAAAGTTTAAATAATCAATTAAATAATATTACAAAGAAAAACTTTAGTCCAAAAATTAAATAAAATTCATATTTAGGTAGATCTTAATTTTATACAAATTTAGAAATTTGAATCACTCAAATCGGAGTTGAAACGCAAAAGTTATAAGCGTTTGAAGTTTGAATCTAAATTTGAATCAATATTTCGAATTAATAAATCATTTTCTTTTTCGGAAATTAATTATTGCGTCAGCAATGTCACGTGGCAGCCTCGATTGGTGGTGGCGTCGGTGATCCATGGACTTGGTCCACGCTTGGCTTGGGTCCACCGTGGACTCGGTCCACGACTCCACGTGAGACTGACATGTGGGCCCTACTCGGGTGACGTCATCGCTGACGTCAGCGGGGCTCGACCACTGCAGTCTTGGCAGTGGGACCTTTGTGACGTCATGGGTGACGTCGGCGCTTGGCGAGGTCACCAGCGACATGCGGGCCCTCGACACGCTGGCGCGTGTCGGCGTCCTACGCACGCGTGGGCCAGCGCCGAGCGTCGGTCCAACTTCCCGACACGTGGCGCAATCACGACCGTTGATTTGAAATTCAACGGCGCGGATTAGATCCGGGGTTAACACGTTAAACTACTCGATGATCGTGGGCCGTTCGATCTAGATCGGACGGTCGGATCTAATCCTATAATCGCATCAAGCTAAAGACGTGGCGATTGTGGAACCGTTGGATCTTGATCCAACGGTCCGAATCTAATCGGGTTTCTAGGGTTTGGGAAAACACGTGAACTCACCGCTGCCGTCCGATCTGGATCCAACGGCACGGCTTCGAGGACGGCGATGGCACGCGGCGGCTGCTTGACCGAGATTTAAGACGACGACCTCCCGTCTTGGCGTTTCCGTGCAACTCCGGCGTGAAGGCCGGCACTCCCGAGCGCGCGCGACACGGCGATCTCCGTTCGGGCTTGATGGCGTCGGAGAACGGCGCGAGGCGGGGATCAACGAAAAACGCGGCGGAAGACTCCTCTACTCCGGCGAGCAATAACGGCGAGACGGTGGGGATCCTAGCGGCGCGAGCTAGGTTTCGAACCGGCGTGGGATGGCGATCCTCGGTGCGATCCGGCATTAAATAGCCCCGGGAGGCGTGCTCAGGGCGGAACCCTAGTCGGTCACGGCGGCGCTCTCACCGGCGGAGTCCGGCTCGGACACGACGGGGAAGACGGCACGGGAACCGTCCATGTGGCACGATCGACGGCCACGATCGCACGGGCGCGATCGGATCCGGGCCGGTTACGGCTCGAACCGGTACGGGCGGATCTCAGCCGTTGGATCTTGATCCAACGGTTGGGATTGATTAGGGTTAGGAGTGGGTTCGGTCGAGTCACGTGGCTCGGGTCGGACTCGAACTCGAGTCGACTCGGGCTCGGTCGGATGAACAAGATTTGACCCGAGTTTGATTTTCCAGCGATTTAATATTTAAAATAATTCCCGATAATTCATTTAATTCATTAAAAATAGCAAATGACTCGAAAAATTCTAAAAATTCGAAAATACTTTGGATCATTTTGGACTCAAATAAAATATTTCCAACAAAAATTTATTTGCAAAATTAAATTCTTCAATTATTTCAAAATGGAATAAATTCAAATAAATTCCAAATAAATCCAAATAAATTCCAGAAAATTCCAAAAATTCACCAAAGTGCCAAATCACACATGAATTTAGGAAAAGTAAAATTTTGGGGTGTTACAAACCTCCCCCCTTAATAGAATCTCGTCCCCGAGATTCAGGGCTTACTAAAGGAATAGGTTTGGAAACTCTTTCTTCAAATCCTCTTCGCGCTCCCAAGTCGCTTCACTTTCTTCATGGTTGCTCCACTGAACTCTACAGAAACGGGTTGACTTGTTTCTAGTTTCTCGATCCATTGTGTCTAGAATCCTTACGGGATACTCCTTATAAGTCAAATCCTCTTGCAACTCAATTGACTCTAACGGTGTCTGTTCCTCAGGAACTCGGAGACACTTCTTCAACTGGGACACATGGAACACATCATGCACTCCTGCTAGCGACTGCGGCAACTCCAGCTGATAAGCAACTTCGCCTCTGCGGCTCAAAATCTTAAATGGTCCAACATAACGGGGTGCAAGTTTCCCTTTGGCATGGAACCTCTTAACTCCCACGAGGCGTAACTCGAGGTATACAAAGTCTTAGGTTCAAAACTCAAATCTCGGCGACGATTGTCAGCATAACTCTTTTGTCGTGATTGGGCTATCTTCAACCTTTCCCTAATCATGGCGATCTGTTCTTCAGCCTCTTGAAGAATATCAGGCCCAAAGACACGGCGCTCGCCGGTCTCATTCCAATTCAATGGCGTCCGACAGGGCCGACCATACAAAGGCCTCAAAAGGTGACATCGTAAACTAGCCTGATAACTATTGTTGTGGCGAACTCGGCATACGGCAAACTCTTATCCCAAGAGGTAGCATAAGCCAATGCACAAGCTCTCAACATATCCTCCGAATCTGGTTGACTCTTTTCGATGCATCCGTTAAATGCATGGATGATAAGTCAGATCAAGTTTAAACGGGTTCCCATGGCTTCATGCAACTTATTCCAGAACCTTGAGGTAAATTGGGTACCTCTGTCCGATACAATCCTCTTTGGCACTCCGTGCAAACAGACAATCCTGATCATGTACAATTCTGCTAATTTATCTCCCGAGTAAGTGGTCTTCATGGTGATAAAATGGGCTACTTTAGTCAAGCGATCCACTATAACCCATATGGAGTCATAACCTCCTTGAGTCTTCGGCAAACCGGTAATGAAATCCATTCCGATTTCCTCCCACTTCCACTCGTATTTTCAGTGTTTGTAGCAATCCTGCCGGTCTCGATGCATTGCCTTGACTCTCGGCATACGTCGCACAATGCAACATGCTCGGCAACTTCACGTTTCATACTCGGCCACGAGAATCTCTCCTTGAGATCCTGATACATCTTGGCGCTTCGGGATGAATCGAGTACTTGGAGTCATGGGCTTCTTCCGAGAATCGATTGCTTTAACTCCTTTTTGTTAGGCACACAAATGCGATCCTTCATCCACAACGTGCCTTGCTCATCCAACTTGAAGTCCTCTGCCTTGCCTTCCTCCTTTTTGGACTTAATCCTACGGATCCTGTCATCATCCTTCTGTCCTTCTCGGATCTGGTCCTCTAAAGTAGGCTTTACTTCCAATGCGGCCAAGAATCCGCTAGGTACAACCTCAATCTTCATTTTCTGGAAATCCTCACATAACTCATCCTGACTTGTGGCTAGCAACGCACTCACGGTATGGCTTTTCCGACTCAGAGCATCGGCTACTACGTTGGCCTTCCAGTTATTGTAATGGATTCCAACATTATAGTCCTTGATCAACTCTAGCCATCTCCTTTGCCTCATATTCAGATCCGACTGGGTGAATATGTACTTAAGGCTCTTATGATCCGTATATACTTCACATCTGTTTCCAATCAGATAGTGACGCCATATCTTCAAAGCATGCACTACCAGCCTAACTCTAAGTCATGTGTCGGATAATTTTCCTCATGCGGCCTCAATCGTCTTGATGCATAAGCGGCGACCTTTCCATCCTCGTGACAAGACACATCCAAGTCCTTGGCGCGATGCGTCACAATAAATATCGAAGCTTTGAGCAACATCAGGTAGAACTAACACCGGTCTTGATGTCAATCGCTTCTTCACTCTGAAATCCTTTCTCACATTCTCCGCGTCCATGCAAACTTCTTTTCCTTCTTCAGCAATTGCGTAAGAGGTTTCGCAATTGTCGAGAAGCCTTCAATGAAACGGCGGTAGTACCCTGCCATTCCAAGGAAACTCCGAATGCAGGTCAGTCTTGGTACTCCCAATGTAACACGCCTTCTACTTTGCTTGGATCTACTGGCGACTCCTTCCTGCGGTCATTACATGTCCAAGAAACTCCACCTTGTCCTTCCAAAAATCACACTTGTCGAACTTGGCGAAAAGTTGCTGTTCCTCGACTTTTCCAAAACTCGCCTTAAGTGTTCGGCATGTTCATCCTCTGTCTTGGAGTAGATTAGGATATCGTCTATGAACACGACGACAAACTTGTCCAAATATTCCATGAACACCTTATTCATCATATTCATGAAATAAGCTGGCGCATTTGTCAATCCAAAGGACATAACAGTAAACTCGAAATGACAACAAATTGAAGAGAATGCAGTCTACGGAATATCATCTGATCGGATCTTCAACTGATGGTATCCCGATCTCAGATCAATCTTGGAGAAAACTCCGGCTCCTCTTAACTGATCAAACCAATCATCAATCCTGGGTAGCGGATACTTATTCTTCACGGTGACTTCATTGAGTGCACGGTAGTCAATGCACATCCTGAAACTCCCGTCCTTCTTCTTGACAAACAAAGCGGTGCTCCCCACGACGAACTCGGTCTGATAAATCCTTTCTCCATTAACTCTTCTAGCTGTTTCTTCATTTCTACCAACTCCTCGGTAGACATCCGATAGGGTCTCTTTGCTATCGGTCTTTGTACTGTACAAGCTCTATCACAAACTCTATGTCCCTGTCTGCGGCATACTGTAGATCTTCGGGAAAAACATCTCGGGTACTCATTCACTCTGGGACATCCTCTATGCCGATTGCCTTGAATCTTGTTAACCATCAACTGTCCATCTCTAATCAGTAGTGGCTTGAAATTCTACTTTCTTCCCACACGGGCTCTCAACTGAGATAGTCCTTCGTCCACAATCCAATACGGCCTTGTGCTTGGATAACCAATCCATTCCCAATATAACATCTAAGGTCCAGGTCTCCAAAATTATAAGGTTTGCTAGGAACTCTATTCCATCTATTAGTATTCTCACCCGGAACATCCTACTTCCGTTCGGAGTTCTGGAACCAGGGTTTGAACTAAAAGCATGCACTTAAGTCTTGCAATCCTTAAATCATTTCCATAGCAAAGCCTTGCGAAACAAGCGAATCTGAAGCTCCAGAGTCAAACAAAACCGCTGTGTGTATCGAAGTTAACAAGTAACTTACCCAAGATCGACGTCAGTAGCATTTTTGCAAAGTGCATCCTGCGGTGACATGGTTGACTCGGCCTCTCACCTGATGCAGGGTGTGGCTCCTGGTCTTTGGCGTCCTAGCTGAGGTGGTTCCTAGGTTGAAGCGGCCGGGGTCGCTCTGCTGTCTTCTTTGGACAATCGTTGGCAAAGTGTCCTGGCTCGTTGCATTGTAGCGGCGTCTCCTTTGTTCCTTCTTTTGCACGGGGTAGCGTTTCTAGCGGGTGAGTGCAGTAGTTGTGATTGGCAGGTCTTGGTCTTTGAGGATGGTGTCCTTGTTGCATTCTGTGGTTGGAATCAAGAATTGATTTGGTGCAACTCTCAAGCGCTATGCGTTCCTGGCGTGATCCTTCTTTGTTGCATCCTGCGCTTCTGTTCTCATCCAGTTCCTTGCGCTTGTCCTCAAGAATAAGCGCCTTATTCACCAACTCTTGGAAATCTGGAAAGGTGTGGGTGATCAACCCAACTTGCAATCCTGAGTTAAGTCCCTTCATAAAGCGAGGCTATGCGGATTTGTCTGTCGCTACATCCTCAGGTGCGTAGCGTGCTAGGCTGTGTGAACTGTTCGGGTAGTCGACCAGCGGTGATTACCTTGCTTGATGCTCTGAACTCCTCATTCTTAAGGTCCAGGATTCCTTCAGGCAGGTGATACTGTCGGACTGCAGCGGTGAACTCTTCCCAAGTGTTATCTTGAGGGTGCTCGTGCGTGGCACAGTTCTCCCACCATTCGGCGGTGTTCCTTCCAATCGATGAGAAGCGTAAAGTACCTTCTCATTCCCTATGCATTGAGCTATGTGTAGCTTCCTCTCAATTGATCTTAACCAATCATCGGCCTCCAATGGATTGGCATTCCCGAGAGAAAGTGGGTGGGTGAGTCCTCATGAACTCGGCGACCTTGTATTCTCAAGCGTGGTCACTGATTAACTTGATTAGCGGTGGCCTCGAAGCGATGACGTGCTGCATTTGTTGCATCATAGCATGCATCAACTGAGTCCGAGCAGCAAGAAAGGCTCCAAAATTCTGCATATCAATGGCGGTCTTTGGTGCTCCCTCATTGGGGTTTTCTGCTGGGCGAGATCCACTCCCATTGCTTCCAAAGTTTCCACGGGTGTTCACCATCTGTCGATTTGCTCTAGGTTTAGAGATGAGAGGGAAACAAGAATAGACAAGTAATATGGAACTTATGCGGGGCGAAAGGGGTAACTTTAAGGTCCAACTTTATTATTAATAACTTGGTATGGCTGCTTACAATGCCTAAGGGCCTTGCAACACATCTTGCACACTCGACAAACAAAGCAAATCCAAATCGAACTAACTCGAGTCTAACGCCTAAAGGGTGACTCTTTATTCTATGACGCGACTCGGCGAAGGAGTCTCACTATAGAACCTATGCTCACTCATCGAAAACCTCCACGGCACAGATGCGGGTCTTTGTGGCATAGGCGTAACGATCGCCATGTCCAAAGAAGCTGTGTCCTCTGTGGTAGTCGAAGAAGCGATGTCCTCATCGAGATCGACTCCTCCTGGATCTGGCTCGTGTAGCTCAATCTTGGCTCTGGTCCAGTCCGCACAAAGTCATCTCCAACTCGTCAATCCTTCGTAGAAGGTGTGCCACATACTCTTGAGCTTCCCGCCATCTGTTCTTCTCTGTCGTGATCTCCTTGCGGGCCTTCAGCAGCTCCTTGCTTGTATTATCTAGTACATCCTCCTGGCGGCGACAAATCGTGCCAAGCGTGTAACCGTGGCATCCTCATCCTGAATCTCCTTCGGTCGAGAAGGTTATCGCTGTGGATGGTAGCGGAACACCGTGCTCTCCAACTCTCGGCGTAGATACGGGTAATGTGCGCATTGCGGCGTCGTGATACTTCTTGGATACCCATCTGCATCGTAGATCTCCTGGCGGTCAGATGTATCGGCCCGATTGCCTGGCCCTTTTTCCTAGCGGTACCTCAATCTTCACGTCACAAGCCTTGATCAATCCCGGCTTGTCTGATCACTTCCACTTGGTATTGGGGCTTCTCGAAATCTCCGAGAGTCTCAGAGCATATGCCAAAGTTCCGCTGGCGTGACCAACTCCCGAGATCAACGTGGTTGAACTCTTCCTCCATCTGTCACAAGAGTGCTTTACGTAAGAACTCGGAATTTTTAAATTGTGACAAGGTAAGGGAAAATTTCAGCAAGAGACAAGAAAAGAGAGAAGGGGATAAGTCGAGATGTCATTTCTTGTCTTCACAAATTTTTAGCTTTAGAAAATAGGTTTTATCCTCACTACGACCATTCTAGCTTAGGGTTGAGCCTACGAGTCAAGTATGGCTCGATACCACCTCTGTCGGGACCCCGAATTTGCAAATCCGGACCCTCTGTGTATTCCGCACTAGTCCAGGAACACGCTAGTGCACACAGTCTTCACATCGGTAAATATCACAATCATACCATTCGATATTATCAAAGTACTTTGTTTAAATAACCAAACTGGTTACTCGACCTTATGGCCAAGTTACAAATATATGCCTTGCAAGGCGAAACTTATTAAAAGAGAAATAACAGCAGCGGAAAATCAAATAACTTCGTGGCGCCATCCAAAGATACCACGAGGCAACCTGATCGGGCTCGCATCCCTAAGTAGACGGGTCCTCTTGGAACTCCTCCTCCGAAACTGGCGTAGTCTCCTCTTCAACTGGTATTGTGTTGAGGCAAGGGTGAGTACTTGGTACTCAGCAAGTCATGCACAGAATGCAAGCTGATATACTATTTGCATGGCTTGGTACAAAGGAGTAGCTCAAGGTATATTTGCGATGCTTGACTTTTGACAAGTAATAAAAGTAGATTCGAAAGCAGTAGAAATAAGTAAAGCATAAATAACTTTTCAAGAAGTTTAACAAACATTTTTCCCATCCTAAACCATATTTCCATCATCTTCCTTGTTAAACCATCCCACCTTTCAAATCCAAGTTATTTTCAGAAAGTCTACCCCTTGACTGTAATTCCCGAGCATTGTCCAGTACCGTGGACTCGGCTATTCAAATAGATTCTACACTCTGCAGAGGTTATGCACTTTACCCACAAGATACAGTCAAACACCACAAAGGCGAGTTCAGTAACAAAGCCTTTGGAAGCCTCAAACAACACAGGTGGTCCTCTCAGGTTCGTGCTCTACACCATCCCTTCCCTTAGCCAAGGCGAAGTATGGGACCAACACACCGTTAGATGGGTATCGGCCACAGCCACGATACGCTCCCCGCATAATCACACAAGCGGTGTAATCGACACCCTGAGGCTCCACAAGTGAGTCCTTAGCAACTTAGTCAACTAGGGCCGTCCCATTCCGGCCATGTGGTTGCAAGTATGACCCAGTTCAAAGGCTTGCAAGGTTAAGTCCTTAGAGTGACCAGGGCAAGACTACAGAAGAACCAAATCAACATTCCCAACGCCACAACCGGCCCACTGATTACTCTTGCCACATGCCCGGTCGAAATCTGTTTATCAAACCCCGCTTGATTACCATGCACCACGTGCCATCAACATCACATGATACTTTTCCAAAACAGGTTCAATATATCATTAAGTCAATATTAACATTTGATTGTCCAAAATCATGTCATGAGCACGTAGCGTGTCTAAGCGTTATACTACAACGGTCTAAACCCATGTTGGCAATTTAATAATGTCCAACTAGTAATCCACAACTAGGGTGACAAGGGATCATGGCACATACTTAGATAATCAAGGTGTCATACAGCAAATTGGTATTTATCTAACCCCCAGGTTTAAACAAAGTATTTTTCTAATTGAACTAGCATGCAATAGTTTAAATCAAAATAGATTTCGAAATAGGATCAACATGGTCAAAGCACAACTTGCCTTCAAAAAGTACTTGCTCTTGGTCTTGAGTTGGATCCTGAGTCAACACTTCTCCTTCGAATCCTTCCGGCACTTCAACGTCTACTCGTAAAGCGTGCAAATAGCAAATACACAAATAAAAACTATGCAAAAAGATCCCAAAACTCCAAATAAAATCCATAAACAGAGAGAACATAATTTTCTGGATTTTTAGAAACTGGAATCGTCAAATTTGGAGTTACGACGCAAAAGTTATGATTATTTAAAGTTTAAATAATCAATTAAATAATATTACAAAGAAAAACTTTAGTCCAAAAATTAAATAAAATTCATATTTAGGTAGATCTTAATTTTATACAAATTTAGAAATTTGAATCACTCAAATCGGAGTTGAAACGCAAAAGTTATAAGCGTTTGAAGTTTGAATCTAAATTTGAATCAATATTTCGAATTAATAAATCATTTTCTTTTTCGGAAATTAATTATTGCGTCAGCAATGACACGTGGCAGCCTCTGATTGGTCGGTGGCGTCGGTGATCCATGGACTTGGTCCACGCTTGGCTTGGGTCCACCGTGGACTCGGTCCACGACTCCACGTGAGGCCCGACATGTGGGCCCACTCGGGTGACGTCATCGCCGGCGTCGGCGAGGCTCGACCAGTCGGCGGCAGTGGGACCCATCGTGGCGTCATGGGTGGCGTCGGTGCTTGGCGGGTCGACCAGCGACATGCGGGCCCTCGACACGCGCGGGCCCGCGTGTCGGCGTCACGCACTGCCAGCGCGTGGGCCGGCCCGGCCGCGTCGGTCCAACTTCCCGACACGTGGCGCAATCACGACCGTTGATTTGAAATTCAACGGCGCGGATTAGATCCAGGGTTAACACGTTAAACTACTCGATGATCGTGGGCCGTTCGATCTAGATCGGACGGTCGGATCTAATCCTATAATCGCCTTTGCTACGGCCGCGTGGCGATTGTGAACCGTTGGATCTTGATCCAACGGTCCAGATCTAATCGGGTTTCTAGGGTTTGGGAAAACACGTGAACTCACCGTTGCCGTCCGATCTGGATCCAATGGTGCCTGGCTTCGAGGACGGCGATGGTACGCGGCGGCGCTGGCTTGACCGGAGATTTAAGACGACGACCTCCGTCTTGGCGTTCCGTGCAACTCCGGCGTGAAGGCCGGGCACTCCCGAGCGCGCGCGACACGGCGATCTCCGTTGCGGGCTTGATGGCGTCGGAGAAGCGGCGGGCGGCGAGGATCAACGAAAACCGCGGCGGAAGACTCCTCTACTCCGGCGAGCAATAACGGCGAGGCGGTGGGGATCCTAGCGGCGCGAGCTAGGGTTTCGGAACGGCGTGGGATGGCGATCCTCGAAGTGCGATCAGGGCATTAAATAGCCCGGAGGCGTGCTCAGGCGGAACCCTAGTCGATCACGCGGCGGCTCTCTCACCGTGAGTCCGGCTCGGACACGACGGGGAAGACGGCACGCAGGAACCGTCCATGTGGCACGATCGGCAGCCCACGATCGCCTGGCGCGATCGGATCCGGGCGATTCTGGCTCGAACCGTGCAGGCGGATCTCGGTAGTTGGATCTTGATCCAACGGTTGGGATTGATTAGGGTTAGGAGTGGGTTCGGTCGAGTCACGTGGCTCGGGTCGGACTCGAACTCGAGTCGACTCGGGCTCGGTCGGATGAAACGATGCTTGACCCGAGTTTGATTTTCCAGCGATTTAATATTTAAAATAATTCCCGATAATTCATTTAATTCATTAAAAATAGCAAATGACTCAGAAAAATTCCAGAAAAATTCTGGAAAATACTTTGGATCATTTTGGACTCAAATAAAATATTTCCAACAAAAATTTATTTGCAAAATTAAATTCTTCAATTATTTCAAAATGGAATAAATTCAAATAAATTCCAAATAAATCCAAATAAATTCCAGAAAATTCCAAAAATTCACCAAAGTGCCAAATCACACATGAATTTAGGAAAAGTAAAATTTTGGGGTGTTACAAACCTCCCCCCCTTAATAGAATCTCGTCCAGAGATTCAGGGCTTACTAAAGGAATAGGTTTGGAAACTCTTTCTTCAAATCCTCTTCGCGCTCCCAAGTCGCTTCACTTTCTTCATGGTTGCTCCACTGAACTCTACAGAAACGGGTTGACTTGTTTCTAGTTTCTCGATCCATTGTGTCTAGAATCCTTACGGGATACTCCTTATAAGTCAAATCCTCTTGCAACTCAATTGACTCTAACGGTGTCTGTTCCTCAGGAACTCGGAGACACTTCTTCAACTGGGACACATGGAACACATCATGCACTCCTGCTAGCGACTGCGGCAACTCCAGCTGATAAGCAACTTCGCCTCTGCGGCTCAAAATCTTAAATGGTCCAACATAACGGGGTGCAAGTTTCCCTTTGGCATGGAACCTCTTAACTCCCCTGAGAGGCGTAACTCTGAGGTATACAAAGTCTTCCGGTTCAAAACTCAAATCTCGGCGACGATTGTCAGCATAACTCTTTTGTCGTGATTGGGCTATCTTCAACCTTTCCCTAATCATGGCGATCTGTTCTTCAGCCTCTTGAAGAATATCAGGCCCAAAGACACGGCGCTCGCCGGTCTCATTCCAATTCAATGGCGTCAGCGAGGCCGACCATCTGATGCCTCAAAAGGTGACATCTGTAAACTAGCCTCGATAACTATTGTTGTAATCGAACTCGGCATACGGCAAACTCTTATCCCAAGAGGTAGCATAAGCCAATGCACAAGCTCTCAACATATCCTCCGAGAATCTGGTTGACTCTTTCGGTCTGTCCGTTCGATGCGTGGATGATAAGTCAGATCTTGAAGTTTAAGCGGGTTCCCATGGCTTCATGCAACTTATTCCAGAACCTTGAGGTAAATTGGGTACCTCTGTCCGATACAATCCTCTTTGGCACTCCGTGCAAGCAGACAATCCTGATCATGTACAATTACGCTAATTTATCTCCCGAGTAAGTGGTCTTCACGGGGATAAAATGGGCTACTTTAGTCAAGCGATCCACTATAACCCATATGGAGTCATAACCTCCTTGAGTCTTGACAAGCCGGTAATGAAATCCATTCCGATTTCCTCCCACTTCCACTCGAGGTATTTTCAAGTAATTTGTAGCAATCCTGCCGGTCTCGATGCATTGCCTTGACTCTCGGCATACGCCGCACAATGCAACATGCTCGGCAACTTCACGTTTCATACTCGGCCACCAATCTCTCCTTGAGATCCTGATACATCTTGGCGCTTCGGGATGAATCGAGTACTTGGGGTCATGGGCTTCTTCGTAATCGGTTGCTTTAACTCCTTTTTGTTAGGCACACAAATGCGATCCTTCATCCACAACGTGCCTTGCTCATCCAACTTGAAGTCCTCTGCCTTGCCTTCCTCCTTTTTGGACTTAATCCTACGGATCCTGTCATCATCCTTCTGTCCTTCTCGGATCTGGTCCTCTAAAGTAGGCTTTACTTCCAATGCGGCCAAGAATCCGCTAGGTACAACCTCAATCTTCATTTTCTGGAAATCCTCACATAACTCATCCTGACTTGTGGCTAGCAACGCACTCACGGTATGGCTTTTCCGACTCAGAGCATCGGCTACTACGTTGGCCTTCCCGGGATGGTAATGGATTCCAACATTATAGTCCTTGATCAACTCTAGCCATCTCCTTTGCCTCATATTCAGATCCGACTGGGTGAATATGTACTTAAGGCTCTTATGATCCGTATATACTTCACATCTGTTTCCAATCGAGATAGTGACGCCATATCTTCAAAGCATGCACTACTCTGACTAACTCTAAGTCATGTGTCGGATAATTTTCCTCATGCGGCCTCAACTGTCTTGATGCATAGCGGCGACCTTTCCATCCTGCATCAGACACATCCAAGTCCTTGGCGCGATCGTCACAATAAATATCGAAGCTTTGAGCAACATCCGGTAGAACTAACACCGGTGCTGATGTCAATCGCTTCTTGACTCTGAAATCCTTTCTCACATTCTCGCGTCCATGCAAACTTCTTTTCCTTCTTCAGCAATTGCGTAGAGGTTTCGCAATTGTCGAGAAGCCTTCAATGAAAGCAGCGGTAGTACCCTGCCATTCCAAGGAAACTCCGAATGCAGGTCACGATCTTGGCCTCCCAATGTAACACGCCTTCTACTTTGCTTGGATCTCTGGCGACTCCTTCTGCGGTCATTACATGTCCAAGAAACTCCACCTTGTCCTTCCAAAAATCACACTTGCTGAACTTGGCGAAAAGTTGCTGTTCCTCGGCTTTTCCAAAACTCGCCTTAAGTGTTCGGCATGTTCATCCTCTGTCTTGGAGTAGATTAGGATATCGTCTATGAACACGACGACAAACTTGTCCAAATATTCCATGAACACCTTATTCATCATATTCATGAAATAAGTGGCGCATTTGTCAATCCAAAGGACATAAGCGTAAACTCGTAATGTCCATATCTTGGCGAATGCGATCTTGAATATCTTCTGATCGGATCTTCAATCGATGGTATCCGATCTCGAGATCAATCTTGGAGAAAACTCCGGCTCCTCTTAACTGATCAAACCAATCATCAATCCTGGGTAGCGGATACTTATTCTTCACGGTGACTTCATTGAGTGCCACGGTAGTCAATGCACATCCTGAAACTCCCGTCCTTCTTCTTGACAAACAAAAGCGGGTGCTCCCCACGGCACTAACTCGGTCGATAAATCCTTTCTCCATTAACTCTTCTAGCTGTTTCTTCATTTCTACCAACTCCTCGGTAGACATCCGATAGGGTCTCTTTGCTATCGGTCTTTGTGCAGTACAAGCTCTATCACAAACTCTATGTCCTCGTCGCGGCATACCGGGTAGATCTTCGGGAAAAACATCTCGGGTACTCATTCACTACTTGGGACATCCTCTATGCTGATTGCCTTGGTACTGTTAACCATCAATCTGTCCATCTCTAATCGTAGTGGCTTGAAATTCTACTTTCTTCCCACACGGGCTCTCAAGCGAGATAGTCCTTCGTCCACAATCCAATACGGCCTTGTGCTTGGATAACCAATCCATTCCCAATATAACATCTAAGGTGCAGGTCTCCAAAATTATAAGGTTTGCTAGGAACTCTATTCCATCTATTAGTATTCTCACCCGGAACATCCTACTTCCGTTCGGAGTTCGGAACCAGGGTTTGAACTAAAAGCATGCACTTAAGTCTTGCAATCCTTAAATCATTTCAGTAGCAAAGCCTTGCGAAACAAACGAATGCTAAGCTCGAGTCAAACAAAACCGTTGCAGTGCTGAGTTAACAAGTAACTTACCCGATCACGACGTCAGTAGCATTTTTGCGGTGCATCTGCGGTGACATGGTTGACTCGGCCTCTCCTATGATGCAGGGTGTGGCTCTGGTCTTTGGCGTCCTAGCTGGGGTGGTTCCTAGGTTGAAGCGGCCCGGGTCGCTCTGCTGTCTTCTTTGGACAAGCTGTTGGCAAAGTGTCTGGCTCGTTGCGGTTGTAGCGGCGTCTCACTGTTCCTTCTTGTTGCACGGGGTAGCGTTTCTAGCGGGTGAGGGGTCAGTAGTTGTGATTGGCAGGTCTTGGTGCTTTGGGGATGGTGTCCTTGTTGCATTCTCGTGGTTGGAATCTGAAGAATTGATTTGGTGCAACTCTCAAGCGCATTGCGTTCCTGGCGTGATCCTTGCTTTGTTGCATCCTGCGCTTCTGTTCTCATCCAGTTCCTTGCGCTTGTCCTCAAGAATAAGCGCCTTATTCACCAACTCTTGGAAATCTGGAAAGGTGTGGGTGATCAACCCAACTTGCAATCCTGAGTTAAGTCCCTTCATAAAGCGAGGTATGCTGGATTTGTGCAGTCGCTACATCCTCGGTGCGTAGCGTGCTAGGCTGTGTGAACTGTTCGGGTAGTCGGCCCTTTGGTGATTACCTTGCTTGATGCTCTGAACTCCTCCTTCTTAAGGTCCATGATTCCTTCAGGCACGTGATCTTGTCGGAATGCGGTGAACTCTTCCCAAGTGATATCTTGAGGGTTCTCTGCGTGTACGAAGTTCTCCCACCATTCGTGTTGTTCCTTCCAAGCGATGAGAAGCGTAAAGTACCTTCTCATTCCCTATGCATTGAGCTATGTGTAGCTTCCTCTCAATTGATCTTAACCAATCATCGGCCTCCAATGGATTGGCATTCCCGAGAGAAAGTGGGTGGGTGAGTCCTCATGAACTCTCGACGGCCTTGTATTACGGCGTGGTCCACGATTAACTTGATTAGCGGTGGCCTGAGCGATGACGTGCATGCATTTGTTGCATCATAGCATGCATCAAGCGAGTCTGAGCAGCAAGAAAGGCTCCAAAATTCTGCATATCAATCGGCGGTCTTGGTGCTCCCTCTTTGGGGTTTTCTGTTGGGCGAGATCCACTCCCATTGCTTCCAAAGTTTCCACGGGTGTTCACCATCTGTCGATTTGCTCTAGGTTTAGAGATGAGAGGGAAACAAGAATAGACAAGTAATATGGAACTTATGCGGGCGAAAGGGGTAACTTTAAGGTCCAACTTTATTATTAATAACTTGGTATGGCTGCTTACAATGCCTAAGGGCCTTGCAACACATCTGCACACTCGACAAACAAAGCAAATCCAAATCGAACTAACTCTGGAGTCCTAACGCCTAAAGGGTGACTCTTTATTCTATGACGCGACTCGGCGAAGGAGTCTCACTATAGAACCTATGCTCACTCATCGAGAAAACCTCCACGGCACAGTGCAGGTCTTTGTGGCATAAGCGTAACTATCGCCATGTCCAAAGCAAGCTGTGTCCTCTGTGGTAGTCGAAGAAGCGATGTCCTCATCGAGATCGACTCCTCTGGATCGGCTCGTGTAGCTCAATCTTGGCTCTGGAGTGCAGTCCAGTACAAAGTCATCTCCAACTCGTCAATCCTTCGTAGAAGGTGTGCCACATACTCTTGAGCTTCCCGCCATCTGTTCTTCTCTGTCGTGATCTCCTTGCGGGCCTTCTGTAGCTCCTTGCTTGTATTATCTATGTGACACCTCGGAGTGTCGTAACCTTATTATTGAGCATGATAAGGTTAATTACAGTATGAGATGTGGAATTAAGGTTAAAATCATAAGAATCGGAGGTTAATAACGTTTCCGGGCCGTTTCCGGGCCGTTTTCGGGGTTTTGGGCCTTCCCGGAGGAGTTTTGGGCCTTGGTGGGCTTTGGTGGGATGGATTAGGACTCCGTAACGGACTAGGATTGGGTTGAGGGCTGGTAAAAGGGGCTCCCCCCAGCCCCCTTGCGCCCATGCTGCTGTGGTGCGCCCCCACCCCTTCCCCCTCCTAGCAATAGCACCCTCCCACTATCCATCTCCCTCTTGTGCTACTCCAACTCCACTTTGACACATTGCTCACCACCTCTACACCACCTATCCTACACCCCTTTCTGCACTTGGGTGGCCTCCCCACCCTGCACCTCGTGGAGTCATCCCGTGGAGCGAGGAGCGAGGAGCAAGGAGCGAGGAGCGAGGAACGTGGAGCGAGGAGCGATTCGCGAGGAGATTCGCGGAGATTGATTGGAGTTTTGCGCTTCGGGCAAAGGTATGATCTTGGGGATCCTTGGGGATGATCTAGGTACTGTTATTAGGGTGTTTTTCAAGTTTTTAGATCAATTGGAGGCGCTGGTTTGAAGTAGTTTGGGTTAGATCTAAACTTGTCCACGTTTCTGTTTTCGGGCAGATTGAGCAGTCGAACTAGGGTTCGAGTTTCCGTCGATTTAGAATCCGAATCAGACCGTACGGACTTCTAGGAAGTTGTAGATAATTTAATTATCTTTCCGTGGACGTAAAGCACGTTAAAATCCGATCAGCCGTTTGAAAGTTATGGCTGTTTTACCGAGCGCGTTAAAATCTGTAACGTAATTGGAACACATCTCGGTAATCTGTAGATTAAACAATTTTAGAGTCCGAATCAGTCTTTCCCTATAACTAGAAAAAGTTGGGAAATTTCCTAAGCTTCGCGATGGTGTACTCGTTTATTCGATTTGGAGTCCCAGAACTCAAGTTATGCCTTTTGCAAGGCTGCTGTCCCGACGGGACAGAACCTCTGTTTTAGGTTTTGCGAGTAGTTGGCAATGTCGGGTTAGATGGGGGTTTGTGTACTGTTTGGAGGCTATGATTGTGAGTGTGTGATGCCTATGTGCAGGTGGTGTGACCCCGGGAGTTCCCTCTTCTTCCCGCCAATCCGTTGCACGTGGTTGAGGCAAGTGTGTTGTGATGGATAGCGAGTTGTAGGTTGCATGTTGTGATTAGATGGAATTGTTTACATGATATATGTTCACTTGCCATGTGATAATGATGGATATGATATGATGAGCATGTTTAACATATTATGATGCCATGTGTTAATATGTGAAGTAAATATGATAATTGGCATGGTTGCATGCATGTCATGAGATAGGGCGAGGGCGGTGAGAAAGTCTTAACTAGTCCGGCAAGGTCGGTGAGAAAGTTATGACTAATCCGGAACGCCATTGAGTAAGTCCTATGTCGTGATTCCATCCACGTGGTGTTTGGAAGCGAGTAGGCACCCTCCATCTTCGGGATGGAAGGGAGGAAAGGGTACACACCGACGGGTGTGTACTTCCCATACCGGTATGAGGTTCCAGAGGGTCAGGAGCAATGCATTACATCGCATACAAATTGAGGATGATATTGATAAGTATTCATGAATGAGATGCTATACATGATGAAAGATGTTATTGACTTGTTGTTATGCTTGTTGTCCATTGCAATATGCTTGCTGAGTTTTCGAACTCACCCTTGTGTTTTTCTTGTTGTTTTAGGTACCATGAGAACGGCATGCGGGGAAAGGGAATAGTCACACGCTCACACGGTGCTTCACCTTAATGTTTCCCCAAGTCAATTCATTTAGTTTGATAATAAATTGCGTGTGATGATCTTTTAAATTAAGTCTTAGCCTGGTTAATGAGAGTTCTATTGTTTGTTTGACACTTGGAACCTTAAGAGCTTAATGTTAGTCTCTTATTGTCGTTAAGACTTTATTTATTGCTGTTTTAGATGTTTCTCTTATTGCCATATAATGCTATATTGTTGTTGTTCCTTAATTTCATGATAAAACAAAGGAGGTGCTTTAAATTTTCGGTTTTTAGTCTTTTCAGCTTTGCTGGAATTTGATTCTAGATGTGGTATTGATTTTTTGTTTAGCTTGTGTTTGGTAGCATTCGGGAATATTAAATGCCTGGTGTTCTGATTGGTATCAGAGCCAGGTTGTAGGTCCTTGGAATGTGAATTTTTAGTGTCATGCTATAGGGTACAACTAAAATGTGATGTGGAATAACTTAGAAACATGGCTTAGGTCTTAACTAAAACTTTGTTATAGGATAGCAACATTAAAACTTATAAAAGTGGTATAACTAATCTAAAATTTGACACACTTGGTTGCACAGTAGGATGGGGTTTTGGTTCATCATTGCATTGCGCTTAATTATTTAATGAAGGATATGCTTATGATGATGTTTGATCTATGATCTTGATTGTGTGATTTTGTGTTTTTGTTTTTGTGTTTGGATGGTTGTCTGTCTAAGCAGCCATGCCAAGGGGTAGAGGCCGTGGACGCCGTGGCCGTGGAGGCCCGAGGCTCCCAGAGAGTTGCGAGTCTGTCTGTATAAATGATTGGATTGTTCCTGTTGTGGTGATAAAAGTGGGGTTGTGGTGCCGAAGGGTTTCGGCCACCTCTTTTGGTTCATAGTAACGGTGAGGTTTGACGGTGTGGCGGTTAGCGCCATCACCGAAGAACTATTAACCCTCGTAGGAGAAGAGTGCTTATCCTTTCGTCCTTGATCGGGTAGTAGACTGAGTCAAATAGAAGAGTTGATGGTGGTTCCCTTCGATGTCCTCTCGCTGCTCGACGGTCGGTTTCGCTATTTCCTTGGCTTTAGTTGAGCTGAACCAAAAGAAAAGTGTTTTGTATTTGATTTTCGCGTATCGTTCAGAGTGCGGTGGTGAGCACCGTACTTCAGAGTGTGGTTGGAACGGAGTTGCAACCACGTGGCAAGCCCGCCACATGGGGACGAGTCTGCCGGATGAATCCCAAAGAGCATCATCAAGTGGGAGACGGTGCCTTCTCCTCCCACTCCAGCGGCGTCTTCCGGAGGATCGGTGCACATGATGGCTGCCCCTGTTTCTCGGCCGCCCTTTGCGTAGGCACCACCACGGCGTCTTGGTACCATGCGACCGTCTGCTCCTCCTCGATTGCCTCCTCCGCCCCAGCCTTGATGTGGCCTCGGCACGGAGTCGGGGCTCCTTCTTTCCCGGCGCCACCAGAGTGTGCGCTTTGCCGACCGCCGAGTCGGTAGGGCATCCAGAGGTGGTTTCGTGTACTGGCTCGTGGATTCCGTTGATGCCTTTGTTCTCTTTGATTCCGGAGCATCCTATTCCTTTGTGTCGCTTCGGATTTTGCTAGAAGAGCTAAGTTGGGAGTTCAACGGATTTACGAGTCCGTGTTAGTCGATTCCACAGGGGTTTGATTGCTAGTTCTTTGGTTTGCCCTGGTTGCACCATTGCCATTGATGATGAGGTTTTCTTTGCCAATCTCATGGTGATCCAGCTTGGCTCCTTTTGATGTCATTTTGGGCATGGGACTGCATCGATGCAGTGCTAAGATCTGTTGTTTCTGGAAGACAGTTGCCTTGCAGGCCCCGTCCGGGGAAGAGTTGACCTTTCAGGGTGGTATACCCTCCAGTTCCGTCTTTGCTTTGACTAGTTTGTTTTCTGGTCGGCGTTTGAGGCTGTTGGGTTTCCTCATGACTTTGTCTGAGAAACCATCTTCTTCAGTTTCCATTGAAGAGATTTCTGTAGTGAAGGAGTTCATTGATGTGTTCCCTGACGAGTTGCCTGGTCTACCTCCTGTGAGGAATGTGGAGTTTCGTATTGACCTTGTTCCGGGCACTCGACCTATTTCTATCTCTCCTTACCGCTTGGCTCGACCTTTTCAAGACGAGTTGAAGAAGCAGTTGGAGGATCTGTTGGCCAAGGGCTTTATTCGGCGTAGCGTTTCGCCATGGGGAGCACCCGTCCTCTTCGTCTCGAAGAAGGATGGAAGTTGGCGTATGTGCATTGATTATCATGCTCTTAACCAAGTGACAGTCAAAAACAAGTATCCTTTGCCTCGCATCGAGGATCTGTTTGACCAACTGAAGGGAGCAAAGGTGTTCTCCAAGATTGATCTTCAGTCGGGGTACAATCAGATCCGTGTGAGGGAGCAGGACATTGAGAAGGCGCTTTCTCCACTAGGTATGGGCATTATGAATTTAAAGTTATGTCTTTTGGACTAACTAATGCCCTCATTGTCTTTATGGAGGCGATGAACAAGATGCTACACAAGTACCTTGATGAGTTTGTGGTAGTGTTCATCGATGACATTCGATTTACTCTAAATCGGAAGAGGAACATGAGCGACACTTGAGGCTTGTCTTTGAGTACCCGAGGGGGAATCAATTCTTTGCTAAGCTGAAAAAGTCACGAGTTACGGATTCGTAAGTGGGTTTTCTTGGCCACATCATCAATCCAGAGGGCATATCTGTAGATCCTAGCAAAGTCTCGGCTTTTGGATTGGAAGAGGCCTTCCAATGTCAAAGAGGTGCGTAGTTTCCTTGGGTTGGTGGCTACTATCGGCGTTTTGTGCGTGATTTCTCTATCATTGCCAAGCCACTTTCACACCGACTCGAGAAAGGGATGAAATTCCACTGCAGAGTGTGAGCACAGCTTACGCACTTTGAAGGAGAAGTTAGTGATCGCCTCTGTTCTTACCCTTCTCGAGCCGGGAAGCGCTTCACTGTTTATTCTAATGCTTCTCGGTTGGGACTTGGGTGTGTGCTCATGCAAGAGGGCAAGGTGATTGCTTATGCTTCGAGGCGCTTGAAAAAGCATGAGCAAAATTATCCCACGCATGATCTTGAGCTAGCCGCCGTGGTGTTTGCATTGAAGATATGGAGGCATTACTCTGCACGGTGAGTCTTGTGATATTTTCACTGATCACAAGAGCCTCAAGTACATCTTTACTCGTAAAGATTTGAACTTGAGGCAGAGGAGGTGGCTAGAGTTGATAAAGGATTATGACCTCACTATCCAAAGATCATCCGGGAAAGCAAATGTGGTGGCCGACGCCCTCGCCGCAAGGCAATGCCCCTTTTGTTGATTGTCTTGTTGCTGATTTTGAGCGTTTGGGAGTCTCCTCTTGCTTTGGCGGGGACCGTGCAGGCTGAAACTCAAATGATTCTTGAGTCGGGCCGATTCTGGCGTGTCACGAGAGGCACAAAGAAGATGATCGCTTGCTCCAAAGCAAGTGAGGAAACGCCTTGGGGAAGGCAAGTCCGGAGACTTTACCGTTGATGATGCGGGAGCTTTGAGGTTTCGTGGGCCGTCATGCGTGCCCCGTAAATCTCAAGTGAAAGAAGACATCCTGAAGAAGCTCATCGCACTCAGCACACGGTCCATCCTGGAGAGACCAAGATGTCGAGGACTTGAAGAAGAATTTCTCGTGGAAAAGGATGAGAATGGATATTGCCAAGTATGTGGCGTCTTGTGGGGTTTGCTAAAAGATCAAAGCTGAGCATAAGCGTCCGCTGGCCTTATTCTGACCTTTGGAGATTCTCGTGTGGCCATGGGATGACATCTCCATGGATTTGGTGGTTGGTTTACCTCGGTCTCCACGTGGGAAGGATGCTGTTGGGGTTGGGGTGGACCGTCTCAGCAAGGCTGCGCATTTCATTCCCATCCGCACGACCAATTCAACAGCGAGTTGGCTCCCATCTATGTGCGGGAGATTGTGAGATTGCATGGTGTACCCAAGACCATTATCTCTGATCGGGATGCAAGTTCGTCTCCAAGTTCTGGGAGAGTTTGCAGAGTGCTTTGGGTACGCAGCCGCCTTAGTACCGCTTTTCACCCTCAGACAGATGGGCGGCGTACCATCCAGACATTGGAAGACATGCTCAGGCACGTGATGGCTTGGAAAGGTAGCTGGGAGGATCATTTGCCTCTTGCGGAGTTTGCTTACAATAATATCATTCCGAGATCCGGCTGCTCCTTATGAGGTACTATATGGCCGGAAATGCAGATCGCCACTTTGTTGGGATGCCGTGGGCGAGAGAGCTATTCTTGGACCGGATTGGGTGCAGCAGACTGTTGATCGCGTGTCGGAGGTTCGGCAGAACCTTCTCGCAGCACAGAAAGCGCATGAAGAGCTATCTTGTGAGGCTGCGAGTCTTGGAGTTTGGGTTGTGTGATAGCGTACTCTTGCGAGTATCTCCCACCAAGGGTGTGGTGCGTTTTGGCACCAAAGGAAAGCTCAGTCCAAGGTATGTTGGGCCTTTTCCTATCCTTGCCCGAGTTGGCAGGTTGGCCTATCGCCTAGAGCTACCGGAATCCATGCAAGGTGTGCATGATGTGTTCCATGTCTCGATGTTGAAGAAATACTTGCATGATCCGGAGTTGGTGGTTCCATTGGAACCATTAGTGCTTCAAAGAGGACCTCACCTTCGAGTCCCGTCCTGTGGAAATTCCGGGACTTCAGAGCGAGTGATGAAGAACAGGACGCTTAAGTTTGTCAAGGTCCCTGTGGTCACATCGCACCGAGAGAGAAGCGACTTGGGAGTTGGAATCTCGCATGCGCGAAGTATCCCGAGCTGTTCGCCTGTATGTGATGTGAAAATTCGACCTTTTGGTTTTGCTGGGTTTCGTGTTGGTGCGTTTAGATTCGAGGTCGAATCCTGTTGAAGGGGGGAAGAATGTGACACCTCGGAGTGTCGTAACCTTATTATTGAGCATGATAAGGTTAATTACAGTATGAGATGTGGAATTAAGGTTAAAATCATAAGAATCGGAGGTTAATAACGTTTCCGGGCAGTTTCCGGGCCGTTTTCGGGGTTTTGGGCCTTCCCGGAGGAGTTTTGGGCCTTGGTGGGCTTTGGTGGGATGGATTAGGACTCCGTAACGGACTAGGATTGGGTTGAGGGCTGGTAAAAGGGGCTCCCCCCAGCCCCCTTGCGCCCATGCTGCTGTGGTGCGCCCCCACCCCTTCCCCCTCCTAGCCCTAGCCCCCTCCCCCTCTCCCTCTCCCTCTTGTGCGCCTCCACCTCCCCTTTGCCCCATTGCTCCCCACCTCTCCACCACCTCTCCTCCACCCCTTGCTGCCCTTGGGTGGCCTCCCCACCCCTGCACCTCGTGGAGTCATCCCGTGGAGCGAGGAGCGAGGAGCAAGGAGCGAGGAGCGAGGAACGTGGAGCGAGGAGCGATTCGCGAGGAGATTCGCGGAGATTGATTGGAGTTTTGCGCTTCGGGCAAAGGTATGATCTTGGGGATCCTTGGGGATGATCTAGGTACTGTTATTAGGGTGTTTTTCAAGTTTTTAGATCAATTGGAGGCGCTGGTTTGAAGTAGTTTGGGTTAGATCTAAACTTGTCCACGTTTCTGTTTTCGGGCAGATTGAGCAGTCGAACTAGGGTTCGAGTTTCCGTCGATTTAGAATCCGAATCAGACCGTACGGACTTCTAGGAAGTTGTAGATAATTTAATTATCTTTCCGTGGACGTAAAGCACGTTAAAATCCGATCAGCCGTTTGAAAGTTATGGCTGTTTTACCGAGCGCGTTAAAATCTGTAACGTAATTGGAACACATCTCGGTAATCTGTAGATTAAACAATTTTAGAGTCCGAATCAGTCTTTCCCTATAACTAGAAAAAGTTGGGAAATTTCCTAAGCTTCGCGATGGTGTACTCGTTTATTCGATTTGGAGTCCCAGAACTCAAGTTATGCCTTTTGCAAGGCTGCTGTCCCGACGGGACAGAACCTCTGTTTTAGGTTTTGCAGTAGTTGGCAATGTCGGGTTAGATGGGGGTTTGTGTACTGTTTGGAGGCTATGATTGTGAGTGTGTGATGCCTATGTGCAGGTGGTGTGACCCCGGGAGTTCCCTCTTCTTCCCGCCAATCCGTTGCACGTGGTTGAGGCAAGTGTGTTGTGATGGATAGCGAGTTGTAGGTTGCATGTTGTGATTAGATGGAATTGTTTACATGATATATGTTCACTTGCCATGTGATAATGATGGATATGATATGATGAGCATGTTTAACATATTATGATGCCATGTGTTAATATGTGAAGTAAATATGATAATTGGCATGGTTGCATGCATGTCATGAGATAGGGCGAGGGCGGTGAGAAAGTCTTAACTAGTCCGGCAAGGTCGGTGAGAAAGTTATGACTAATCCGGAACGCCATTGAGTAAGTCCTATGTCGTGATTCCATCCACGTGGTGTTTGGAAGCGAGTAGGCACCCTCCATCTTCGGGATGGAAGGGAGGAAAGGGTACACACCGACGGGTGTGTACTTCCCATACCGGTATGAGGTTCCAGAGGGTCAGGAGCAATGCATTACATCGCATACAAATTGAGGATGATATTGATAAGTATTCATGAATGAGATGCTATACATGATGAAAGATGTTATTGACTTGTTGTTATGCTTGTTGTCCATTGCAATATGCTTGCTGAGTTTTCGAACTCACCCTTGTGTTTTCTTGTTGTTTTAGGTACCATGAGAACGGCATGCGGGAAAGGGGAATAGTCACACGCTCACACGTTGCTTCACCTTAATGTTTCCCCAAGTCAATTCATTTAGTTTGATAATAAATTGCGTGTGATGATCTTTTAAATTAAGTCTTAGCCTGGTTAATGAGAGTTCTATTGTTTGTTTGACACTTGGAACCTTAAGAGCTTAATGTTAGTCTCTTATTGTCGTTAAGACTTTATTTATTGCTGTTTTAGATGTTTCTCTTATTGCCATATAATGCTATATTGTTGTTGTTCCTTAATTTCATGATAAAACAAAGGAGGTGCTGCCGAAATTTCGGTTTTTAGTCTATGCACCTTTGCTGGAATTTTATGTTAGATGTGGTATTTAGTTGTTGTTTAGCTTGTGTTTGGTAGCATTCGGGCATATTAAATGCCGGGGTGTTACAATCTAGTACATCCTCCTGGGCGACGACAAATCGTGCCAACTGTGTAACCGTGGCATCCTCATCCTGAATCTCCTTCGGGTCGAGAAGGTTATCGCTGCGCGGATGGTAACGGAACACCGTACTCTCCAACTCTCGGGCGTAGATACGGGTAATGTGCCGCATTGCGCGTCGTGATACTTCTTGGATACCCATCTGCATCGTAGATCTCCTGGCGGTCGTTGTATCGGCCGATTGCCTGGCCCTTTTCCTAGCAGTACCTCAATCTTCACGTCACAAGCCTTGATCAATCCCGCTTGTCCGATCACTTCCACTTGGTATTGGGGCTTCTCGAAATCTCCGAGAGTCCAGTAGCATATGCCAAAGTTCATGGCGTGACCAACTCCCAGATCAACGTAGTTGAACTCTTCCTCCATCTGTCACAAGAGTGCTTTACGTAAGAACTCGGAATTTTTAAATTGTGACAAGGTAAGGGAAAATTTCAGCAAGAGACAAGAAAAGAGAGAAGGGGATAAGTCGAGATGTCATTTCTTGTCTTCACAAATTTTTAGCTTTAGAAAATAGGTTTTATCCTCACTACGACCATTCTAGCTTAGGGTTGAGCCTACAGTCAAGTATGGCTCTGATACCACCTCTGTCGGGACCCCGAATTTGCAACCATCATTAAGTTCAAGTTATTACTACGTTGAAGTGTGCTAAGATCAAGCGTGCTCATATCCGAGAGCGTGGCAATTCGAATCACTTATTCACCCTGCAGGGGATCATTAATCGCACGACACATGCCACCAAGAACCTCGTGTCAACCATCCTCCCATCCATACCAATCCGTTGGGGACATCTTCATGCGGCCCGAGCACCTAGCACCCCCTCGAGCGGCCCAAGCCCGGCTTGGCCCTCGAGAGTCGGCCTAAGCCTCGCCCTCAACCACGCCCAACCACATGAGGTGTATGCCCCATCGAACGGCATGCGATGAAAGAATAGCTTTACCGTCCCATTCCGGCATGTGACTAACAAGGTGTGCTCGATTAAAGGGCAAACAATGGATCGGTCCTCAACCGACACAGGTGAGACTACCACACTTGAGTCTCCACACCCATGTGCCCCAACTTTCTCGCCCGGTCTCAATTCATTTTCCACTTTTCCTCATAACCATAACCATTGCAACCAATTGATTTTGAAGTAAAAACTCACAAGCGGCGGAACCATCCACCACTTGGCCCCTACCCAACACCAAAGCACAACTAAGCATGGACACATATAGTTACCCATAAACTAGCTTCAAAGGAGGAGTTCAACAGGTTTCAATGGGTGTATGTGCAACAACTTGGTTCTAATACTGATCCCACCATCCAACTCCTAATGCGTAACTTAACATCCAATAAGAAATTGATTCACAAAGGTAATACATATAGGGTTGAACATGCTTAGGTGCTTGCCTGATGCTTCTGCTTGAGTATCGACGGCGACTTGCTCTTCGGCAATCCCCTCGACCACGGCCACGTCAGTCACCGCGGTCTCGTTCTCTACACGATCATAATGCATGAATGAGATGCATGCAAATGCAAACGAAATGGAAATAATGCAATTATCCCACCAAAACAGACCAGTCAATCCGGACAGTCCGGGTTTAATATCCGAACAGTCCGGATAAGCCGGACATTCCGGACCATTTGGCCAGACACTCCGGATTGCCCAGGACTTGGAAGATGGTGCGCAATATGGAGGTGCTCCCAAGTCTTACGGCACCGCGGGGGCCCGATCTACTACTTTCCTACACGCGGTCAAGCCAGAGAAGTTCCGAGCTAGCTCAAACCACGACGAACGATGCTCTCTTCTAAGAATTCCAACCAAAACCTAATCTGATGCTTAGAACGGCATCATCTAACCCCGATCTCTCACCCTATGCCCAAGCATTGCCTAATCCAACCCCCGAATCCGACCACCCACCAAAACCCTAACTCTCCCCAAAGTTACCCCAACTTCCAAACTACACACCAAACCCCAAATCCAACCCGATGGACTCCCTCGAACCCAAGAACCCCACAAATAGACTCCAAGAAGAGATCCTACCTTCAAGGAGGATGAAGGAGAGGAAGAGGAAGCCGGGTGGAGGAAGGAGAACGCCGGCTTGGGGAGGATCTTTGGGACACCAGGGTGAGGAAGTCGCCGGGGAGGAGCACAGGAGGTCGCCGGAGACGAGGTTGGGGTGGAGGAGACGCACGGGAGAGGTGGAGAGGAAATAAATGTTAGGTGAGGTGAGTGAAGAGCCACGAAATGAGAGTTTATACACGAATCCCGCAAAGTTCGAACTCTCCGGACACTCGACCCGGAGACTCTGGGTTGGGGTCTTCGGTAGGATTAACCCGGACACTCCGGATAATTAGTCCAGATACTCCGGGTTGGGGTGTTCGGGCGAGCTAGTCCGGATACTCCGGACAATTTATCCAGACATTCCAGGTTCCATCCGGACATTCCGGATATTCCGGATTTCCCCGAAATTTTGGAAATTGGGGCCTTGACAAACCCTCCCCCCTTAAAGGAATCTCGCCCCGAGATTCAGGATAAACGCATAAGCGGAACAGAATGCAGATAGACAGCACCATTACACGCTCGTCGACAAGCTTGGAATTGCGAAGATTTCACAGGCTAGCGACTTACATGACATGGAAGAATTCGGGATACTCGGTCTTCAAACGATCTTCGGGTTCCCAAGTGGCTTCGTCCTCGGTGTGATTGCTCCACTGAACCTTGTAGAACTTGAGAGTCCGTCAACGGGTCTTGCGTTCAGCTTCTTCCAAAACCCAAATAGGATGCTCTTGATAAGACAGATCCGGTTCAGGCTGAACTTTGAGTTCGTCCACCTCAAGTGACTCGAAAGGAGTACGGAGGCACTTCTTCAACTGAGATATGTGGAAGACATCATGGACCATCACTAGAGAAGGAGGAAGCTCCAGCTGATATGCCACTTGACCACGCCTCGTAAGGATCTGAAATGGTCCTATGTAGCGAGGGGCCAATTTCCCCTTAATTCCGAAATGACGGGTGCCCTGGAGGGGAGACACCTTCAGATAGACGTAATTACCAACGTCGAAGGAGAGAGGTCTCCTACGGCGGTCAGCATAGCTCTTCTATCATGGTTGCGCTACCTTCAGGTTTTCTCGAATGGTCTTCACCTTCTCTTCTGCCATCCACATCGGGCCCAAAGAATGGTCGTTCCCCACTCTCGGACCAGTTCAGGGGTGTCCGACAGCTACGACCATAGAGTGCTTCGAAAGGAGACATTTTGATGCTGGTTTGGTAGCTGTTGTTGTAAGCAAACTCAGCATACAGAAGACATTCATCCCACTTCTTCCCATACGACAGGACACAAGCCCTCAACATATCCTCAAGGACTTGATTGACCCTCTCGGTTTGGCCGTCAGTTTGCGGATGATACGCTGAGCTGTGAAGTAGCTTGGTGCCCAATGCCGCATGCAAACTTCTCCAGAATTGGGAGACAAACTGAGGGCCTCGATCTGAAACTATTCGCTTCGGCACTCCATGAAGGCATACAATCCGGGATAGGTACAGTTCCGCATATTTGATGGCTCAGTAGGTGGTGCGAACGGCTAGGAAATGCCCGGACTTCGTCAACCGGTCGACTATAACCCATATCGAGTCGTGACCCGAAGAAGTCGTCGGCAGCCCAGTGATGAAATCCATGCCAACGGCTTCCCACTTCCAATTTGGAATGGGTAACGGCTGAAGAGTGCCAGCCGGCTTAAGATGTTCAGCCTTCACCCTTTTGCAGACGTCGCACTCAGCCACATAGCGAGCAATCTCGCGCTTCATGCGAGTCCACCAAAATCGTTGCTTCAAGTCGTGATACATCTTGTTGCTGCCCGGATGAATTGTGAGCAAGGAGTTGTGAGCCTCATCAAGAACCTTTCTTCGCAATTCTCGGTGCTCGGGGACGACCAAGCGCTCACCGAACCATAAAGTTCCACGATTATCAAGATGGAAGTTAGTGGCTTGGCCGGAACTCAGTTTGCTGCATATTTGGGCAACGTCATCGTCCCTCTTTTGAGCTTCCCTAATCTGATCCAACAGCATGGAATTAAACTCCAGATTAGCTAAGGAACCTTCTTCAACCATCTCCAGACTGAGCTTCTGAAATTTCTCACAGAGAGTGGCACTCCGGGGTTGAAGAGTGAGGCAATTGCATCGAGCCTTGCGACTCAACGCGCCAACCACCACATTGGCTTTTCCTGGGTGGTAATGCACTTCCAAGCTGTAGTCTTTGATCAACTCAAGCCATCTTCGCTGCCTCATATTCAGATTTTCCTGAGTGAAGATGTACTTGAGACTCTTGTGATCGGTGTAGATATTGCACTTGTTCCCCAGGAGATAGTGGCGCCAAATTTTCAAAGCATGGACCACTTGAGCAAGCTCCAAGTCATGGGTTGGGTAGTGCTCTTCATGATGCTTCAATTGTTGAGACGCATAGGCGACGACCCGGCTTTCTTGCATAAGCACACAACCAAGGCTGATACCTGATGCATCGCAATACACATCGAACGGCTTATGGACATCAGGTTGGGTAAGGACAGGAGCTGTAGTCAGGCGCTGCTTCAGAGTCTGGAATGCTCGCTCACAGCCCACTGACCATTTGAATTCCACACCTTTCTTCCGTAGCTCCGTCATAGGCTTGGCAATCTTTGAGAAGTCCTGAATGAATCGGCGATAATAGCCAACAAGCCCAAGAAAACTGCGGACCTCTGTGATAGTGTTGGGCTGCTCCCACTTGAGAACAGCTTGTACCTTACTTGGGTCAACAGCGACACCCTGCTCGGAGAGGACATGTCCCAAGAAAGATACCTCATTCAGCCAAAACTCGCACTTGCTGAATTTGGCATACAGGTGTAACATCCTCAAATTTATAAAGGTTTAAAATAAAATATTAAAAATGTGAAATCATTTCCTTGCTTTATTTCTTGATTTTATGTGCATTTGTTGAATTGTTTGTTGATTGAAATGAATAATTGAAATGGTTATCGGAATCAAATAAAAGAAGAAAAGAAGAAATGATAGAATGGTAAATTTTGGAAATTACCATAGTAATTCTGATCTAATCTTGGACTACCCTAGAAACACTCTAGTTGGTCAAAAGACCATGTGTATGCATTTATTGATAAAGAAAACAATTAAAAATGATGAATCTTATCTCTGGCCAGAACTTTGTCAGATTTATGGAGAAAAACGTGGAGCAATCTAGGCCTTGGAATTTTTACCATAATACCTCAGACTTATTGCCTTCATTCACAAAAAGTTTCAAAAATTAATAAGCAATTTTGCTATGAGTTAGCATTTAATTTAGGCAGATTTGAAATTCTGCAGAAATCGGTAAAAGATTTATAGAGAAATAAATAATGCGAGTTTAGTGATGAGATTTTTATGGTATAATATTGATGAAGATACACACCTCCAGTAAAAATTTCAAATTTATATATATTTATTTAGTCCCTTAATCAATTCAAAAATCGAATTGGTTATTCTGTGCATCATTCAATGTCAGATTTTTAATTAAATGACTGTAGTTCATTTTAATCTCAAAATTTTACCCGAGGTAGATAATCCATCCATCAGCTTAGTCAAAAAGTTTCGAAAAATCTGGAGCTCGTCTGACCTGTGCATTAATGCATTTAGTGTGCTGTCCGAGAGGAAGGAACTGGGTTTCCCCTTCTCTCTCATTCTCTTCCACGTGGGGGCCACGTTTCCAGCGGCTCAAGCGTTAAGTCGCTGCCAACAGGACCCGAAAGACACCTGGCCCACACATCATGCTCCCTCTCGTCTCCCTCTGCCTTGTGGACCCCGAAGGCCAGAGCCTTCTTCTTCCTTCTCTCTATTTCTCTCTTTCTCTCTTTCGTTCTCTGTTGCCGACAGAGCCGACGGAACCGCCTCGTCTCTTGTCCGTTTTCCCGCCGCAATGTCGTGCACCTCGAGGCCGCCCTGGCCAGCTGCTGCCACGGTGTCCTTGGCCTTTGGCCGTGCCGAAGGGAGAGCTCCAGAGAGCACTGAAACCCGCCGCCATCTTTTCTCCACAAGCCACTTCCCGCTAAACCGCCTCCCATGCCTATTTAAGGGAACGAGCAGCACGCTCAAACCCAACCAAACTCGGAGCACATATCCATTCACCCTCTTAAGCCCTAAACCACCCAGGCCGAAGCCTTCTTCCTCGTCTCCGGCGGAACCCGAATTGGGGGAAATCCCAAATTCGTGCACCTCGGTAAGGAAGCGATCAAATTGATCTTTTCCAAAGTATCCTTGATGACTTACGAAGCTTATGCGCACCTTATTTCAGCTTGAACCCTCTCCGTTTGCTCCCGCACCGTGCAACCTCTTCCGCCATTACTGCGCACGGTGAGAACTCGGCTCAGTCTCTCTCCCTTTCAAGCAACTCGTGTAGTAACATCCCTAAGGCCTACTGAAGCTCGTGCGCATGACCGTCAAGACCTAGATACCTTGTAGCGCCGTCGAGCTTGACCTCACCGTGAAGCGCCGCCGGTCATCGCCGTGAGCTTGATTTCTCCGAACACCACCCTCATCCAAGCGGTCCCCTAGACTTGCCTTGGTCCACTGATGCCGTAGGAACCTAACAAAACCGATCGACGCTTGGCCGGAGAGCGCCGTGGCCGTCGGCCATCTCCCCTGCTTGGCCAGTGTCATTTGCTTTGAGCCATCTTTGTCAGCCGCTCGTAACCGCGCGTGTTCACGCACACCAGTCGCTGACAGACCGGGCCCAGGTGCCAGCGACTGCAACCCAAGTTCAAAACCAGCCCGCGCCTAATGCCAAGAATACGTCTTCCCTTAAGGAAAACGTATTTTCCTTTATTTCCTGGTTTTCTAGAACCGAATATATTCAAATGCATATAACTTTTTATTTATAAATCCAAATCAAGTGAAACTTGTTTGTAAATTCATCATAAATCATCTAGTTTCATAATATGTAAAAACATTTGAAACTTGCTTAGGAATTTGAATCTGAATTTGAATTCAAAGTTTGAAATTTGAATATGTAGCATATAGAGATTGTGCAAATAAAGTCCAATTTGAGTGAAACCAACTTTGCTGGAATCCTTAGGCCAAATACTACTCAAATATGTAAATAGATTTGGATTTGGTGTTAGTTTATGAAATTTTCATATTAGGACTTTACTTAATGCATAGATTTAATATAGTTGTGATAACTTAATGAAAAAGCATCCAAATTGAATGAAACTTGTTTCTTTGTGCTCATTACACTAGTTAGAATCAGATGGTAATATAAAAGTTAGGATGCACCATGAACTTTCATTAAATAAGATTAGAATTGCTTTGCATACTAACTCATATTAGTACAATTGATCAAACACCTTGAAAATGAATTTTATTATATTCAACTTTACAATCTTAGCTTCCTGAATTCGTAAATTAAAATAAAATAATACACTAAGGAAAGTAGTCATGTTATGTATACCCTTATACCTTTATCCTTAGAACCCAAAACCATATAACTGAGTTAATACTTGAAATGATGAAGTGATTGCTATCATTGATCGATTTGAATTGATTTCATTTGAATCTTTCAACTGCTATTTTTGTTGTTCATGTATTTGCTTCTTTATCGATATTGAAGTATTTCGTTTGCCATGTTCTTAATCAACGTATAGACGCTGAGACTACCGACTACGCCGTCGACGACACTGATTCAGCTTACACCGCTGAGGAGCAAGGCAAGCACCCCCTTTGAGCATTTTTAACCCAGATTTCATAATCAACTAAAATGTGATTAAGAATCTTCCTGCATGCTTATATTTCGATAAATCCTTATTTTGCGTTACTTGGTAGTTATAACCCAAATTGATGGATTCCCTTAATCATGTTGACATACGATCCATGAAAACTATAGGAATGGTTAAGTTCTTTGTACTGGGTATACTTGCTTATTAATCTGCATATGCTTAGCACTGCTTTAGATTAATGTCGGAAACATTTACACCCACACTTTTCCTTATGAAATCTTTTATGGTTTATTTAAGCAGTAAAGGATACTGATAGTTTGATAAAAATGAAAATAAAACTACTGTTTTGACGTGGGTGATTATTGGCAATAGCCGGTTGTACATGTTTTAACGTGTACGTAGCTAGGGTGGAGTTATCGCCCATGTCATTTTAAGGACCGAACATGGTGTCCCGCGATCCAAGATAACCGTACATCCACAAGTACTGGACTGGGACAGTCTTAACTTATTAAATTATTTGGGGATTAGCTTTGCACATTGGTAGGCAGTTGTAGCACGGGCATTCCGAGTATTGGTTTGCTCGAGGTAGGTGTCATCACCGAGGTGTTGGCATCTGCCGTTGTAACGATGTACGCCTGGCTATGAATTTGGGGCTGTTGTTGTACCATTTGAGCCGCGGGCTCCTGAATACTATTGCTTCACTGTTTGTTTGCTTCCATCATAGTCAGGGGTAACGTCATTGGGCTAGTGCAAAGTTAAGATTGAAGTAATCGAACAGTTTCGTTATGAACTCCTCGCGGACATACCAAAGGAAGTGTGTCTTATAGCTTGCAAAAAGGGAGAACATATCTTGTGGGTAAAGCTGTACAACTCTGCAGAGCTTAAACTAATCGATTAGCCGTGTCCACTGTCATGGACGACTTGGTGAACCCACACTAAGTTAGTTGCTTTCTATTTTTGAAAACTTTGGTAAAAGACTTTGGAAAATGTTTTACGACTGATTAATATCACTTGTCGATTTATTTTGTTTTGTAAGACCATGGAGGGTCTTGTTCGTTATTTTACTCACAAAAGGGCCGTGAGTAAAATGCTATTATCTTTTTATTACTTGTTATCTCAATTATTTATCAAACTGTCTTAAAGTTTTATTTATGCTTTCCATTACTATTCAGTATTACTTCATTCAAAATTTTCGCTTTATGCAAAACAACCGTAGAAACCCACTTTCTATTTCAGCCTGCATATATTCCAGGAATTGCATACACTACAAAGTCTTGCGAGTACCAATGTACTCAACTTGCTTCAACAATGTTTTTAGGTGAAGAGCAAGGTTATGATAATGACGGGAATAAATATGAGGAACCTGCGAGTTTTAGCGACGACTGATCTTTCTAGGTTCATCTCAGCAGTTGCCTGTGGAGTTATGGAATAGTTGGCACACTATGAGACATGGTTTTAATTTTCTGCTACTTTTGGTATTGTAATAACACTATAAAACCTGTGATGTAATAAAAATGTGTATCTGTGTGGCTGTAATTTCCAAATTGTGTTTGTGCGTGCCAGCCACTGATCATGGGAATGGCACAGGAAGCACTTAAGAGCCTCATATTTATGTTACTTAGTGACATAAAAATGAGGGTCTCACAGTTTGGTATGAGAGCCACGCTGCCTGTAGGTGAACGCTAGTTAGAACGATCGTTGGTGGGAAAATTTAAAATTTGAATAGACACAGTACACTTAGGAATATAAAACTTGCTATATTTGTTATTAATCCTTTACTGTTTTATATTCTACTCTTTACTTTTGTGCGTTATCGTTGCATCTTGCATTTAATCTGGAATACTAATTCCTTATTAAATGTGCAGATGGAGGGATACACGCCGTGCTTCATCACCTCAGAGCGTCAGGGAGCTGGGTTGATGGGAGTCTTGACCTAGATGTTAGAGTACGCGAGTTTCGATACCCCTCGCTACATCGTCTATCAGGCGATGGTGAGTCCGGTATCGATAGAGTACATTGCTAGGATTGAGATCCCAGCTAGGACACAGTTTGGTGAGACAGGACGTACTTTCGATGGACGTGGAGCCTCAGTGTCTGTCGCGTTGAGCGATGTCGCTTATATGGCCATCGTTCGACTACGACATGCACTTCCAGAGTTGGCGACAGTGTACCGGGAGATACCTGCTTTGGTGCCAAGGGGAGACACCAGTTACGTAGACCCTAGCACCATACAGGATGAGCACTATAGGGTCATAGTCGAGTTTCTTAGTGCTGCCGACCGTTACCACCGTCAGGCAGTGTTAGAGTACTATGTTGCTCGTAGGAGGGTAGCCTTTTTGGAGGACGCCATAGCACCTTTCGTGGCTATGGGTCTGTTCTCACAAGCGACGTTGGGAGACGACGCCACTCTCTTGCCAGTTCAGGAGGTGCCTGGTACTCCCACTCCTAGGTCTGCCAGAGCTGCTAGACGCTCTGGGCAGGCTAGGATGTCCACTAGAGGTAGCCGGCCTCGTCTTTCGCGTGTTAGACTTGAGCCGAGGTTTGTTAGTGCACCTCGTCCCCGTGTGACGCAGGTTTACAGGCGTCATGGTACCTTTCCTGCCACGGTGACTGACTCTACCCCTGCAGATCTTGTTGAGTCTACTGGCGAGGACGTTGTAGCGCCAGGTTTGGAGTAGGTTTACCTTGAGTTGTAGCAGCACATGTGGTCATGTAGTGTTGAGTTGTTGTCATACTTTTGTTGTACATATTGTTAATATGTGGTTTGAATAAAGTGTTGTTGCTGTTTATTTTTGCTTGTTTTGGTTCCTTCTCGTGACTTTCTAATATTTTTATTACAACTTCACGATGATGTGATCCTTAGTGTTTATCATTCACAATATGACATAACATAACAACACACCTTCCTTGTTAATGAATTCCTTTAAAAATAATAAAATTTTAGGGAATGAAATGTTGCCTTTTAACCAATAGAGATTGAGTTAAAATTTTCAATCTACTAGTTTAAATCATTTAATTACAATACATTATTTTCTCATCTGAATTGAAATTTCAGGATGCCTGTAACCAGATCTCTTCGCGGGATCTTGGAGAGTGAGGCTTCGCAGGAGCCCTTCCCTCCTCGCGAAACATTGCCCACTCCAGTGCAACCTAATCCAATGCACCCTTCTGCAAGGGCTTCATCTTCTCGTCAAGTTCCAGATCCACCAAATTCAAATTTAAATCCTAATCAGCAAGGTGGAATTCCGGAGGAGCAATTGCCAGGTCCGCCGACAATGGCACAAGTTCTGGCAATGATCGAGCAAAACCGTCAAACCCACACACTTCTTCTGCAACAGTTAGTTCAGAACACTTCCCACCAAGGTGTCCCTGTTGGAGGAAGTGGTGGTGGTGCTCCACCATCAAGGTTGGTGAGTTTTACGAAGACTCGGCCTCCTACATTCTCCATCTTCTGCCGACCCATTGGGCGCAGATGGTAGGCGAACAATGGAGAGCAAGTTGAACATTGCATAGTGCAATGATCGGGAGAAAGTTCTCTATGCATCTTATCAGTTGAGCGGAGCTGCTGCATTATGGTGGGAGAACTATCAAGCTATTCTTCCAGTGGATCAGATTTCATGGGAGGCCTTCAAAGATACTTTTCGCTGAACCCATATTCCTTCCAGTCTGATGGACATCAAAAGACGGGAATTCCTTGATCTCCGTCAAGGGAATCAGACGGTAATGGAGTATCTTAATCGCTTCAATTACCTTTCCCGTTATGCACCATCTGAAGTTATTCCTGAAGCACGTAAGCTGGAACGCTTTCGGGATAACCTAAATGAGGAGATCAAGTGTGCTTTAGCTGCCATTGATATTAATGATTTTCAAACTCTGGTGGATAAGTCTATTCGAGTGGAACACAGCACTCGAGCTGCTTTGGAGTCACGCAAGAGGAAATGGATGGCACAAAAGACTGCTAGTGCAAGCCCATCCAGACCTCGCCCTGCACCTCAGGGTAATGTGCGACCACCTGCTCCGCCACAGAAGCAAAGGCATCAAGGTCCTGCCCCTTGACCTCGACAACCTTTGGCACGTCCGGCGAACCCTACTGGAGCACGTCCTACCGGAGCATCGACTCAAACTTCGAATGTCACATGCTTCAAGTGCAAGCAGCTTGGACATTATGCCAATAGTTGTCCAAGCAAGGGAGTTCCTCAGCGACCCCCTGGTCGTCCTCAAGGAGCTGGAGGACAACAAGCCGGAAGACCTGCACCTGCTCAAGCCGCCAATCAAGGACGTTTACATCATGTGACGGCGGAAGAAGCAACGGAAGCACCAGATGTGGTTCTGGGTATGTTCCCCATCCAATCTATTCCCACTTTGGTGTTATTCGATTCCGGTGCATCTCATTCCTTTATATCCAAAAAGTTCGTAGAATCACATCAAATCCAAACTGAATCTTTACCTATGTCTATGATAATCTATTCTCCTGGAGCAAAAATGAGAACTACTAAAATGTGTCCTAAGGTTAGCATTGAAATAAATGAAGTTTTATTTTATGCTGATCTTATTCTTATAGAAACCCCAGGATTAGACATCATTCTTGGTATGGATTGGTTAGCTAAGAATAAAGGACAGATAGATTGTGCTAAAAGATCCATATCTCTTATCAATCCTGAAGGAATTGAAGTAAACTTTAGTTCCACCCAGAATCTTTCCGAATCAAGATCATACTTAAATGCATTGGTGTTGGAAAAGATTCAATCTGTTCCTGTAGTTTCCAACTTTCCTGATGTATTTCCAGAAGAATTGCCAGGTTTGCCACCAGATCGTGACTTAGAGTTCGTCATTGATCTTATACCTGGTACAGCCCCAATTTCCAAAAGACCTTATCGTATGCCACCAAATGAGTTAGTAGAACTCAAAAAGCAAATTCAAGAATAGTTAGACAAAAAGTTCATTCGACCTAGTACTTCTCCATGGGGTAGCCCAGTACTCTTTGTCAGTAAAAAGGATGGTAGTCTACGCATGTGTGTGGATTATCGTGCTCTCAATGATGTTACCATCAAAAACAAATATCCTTTACCTCGTATCGATGATCTGTTCGATCAATTAACCGGCGCCCAAATCTTCTCCAAAATTGATCTCAGACATGGATATTATCAATTAAAAATCCGACCGGAGGATATTCCCAAAACAGCCTTTACCACTCGTTACGGCTTATATGAATATGTCGTAATGTCCTTCGGACTTACAAATGCTCCAGCTAGCTTTATGAGCTTAATGAATAAAGTCTTTATGGAGTATCTTGATAAGTTCGTAGTGGTATTCATAGATGATATTCTCATATATTCCAAAAATGAAGAAGATCATACCCAACATTTACACTTGGTTCTGGAGAAACTCCGAGAACATAAGTTATATGCCAAGTTCGAGAAATGTGAATTTTGGTTGAAGGAAGTTGCATTCCTCGGTCATATCCTTTCCAAAGGTGGAATTTCTGTTGATCCCAGCAAAGTTCAAGCAGTCCAAAACTGGGAGCAACCAAAATCTGTTCCTCAAATCCGAAGTTTCCTCGGTTTGGCGGGATATTATCGCCGCTTTATCGAAAACTTCTCTAAAATCGCCAAACCTTTGACTCAGCTCTTGAAGAAGGAAAAGAGATATGAATGGACTCCAGAATGCGAAGCAAGTTTTCTGGAATTAAAGAAACGGTTAACCACACGGCCCGATCTTTGGTGTTACCCGACATCCATAAGAGCTTCGATGTCTATTGCGATGCTTCACGCAATGGTCTGGGTTGCGTGTTGATGCAAGAAATGAAAGTCGTAGCTTATGCTTCTCGTCAGCTTCGACCTCATGAACTTAATTATCCAACTCATGATCTGGAGTTAGCTGCAGTAGTGCATGCCCTCAAAATCTGGCGTCACTATCTTATTGGAAACAAGTGTGACATCTACACAGATCATAAGAGCTTAAAGTACTTCTTTACTCAGCCAGATCTTAATCTGCGGCAAAGGAGATGGCTGGAGCTAATAAAGGATTACGACCTTAGTATTCATTACCATCCTGGTAAAGCTAATGTCGTAGCAGATGCTCTAAGCCGTAAGCTTCATTGTATGACGGTGACAGCATACACCGATTAATCTGAATTAGTAAAGGAGTTTCAGAAGCTTAATTTGGGAATTGTTGAAAAAGGATTTGTTGCTAATCTCCAAATGCAACCAAATCTGAAAACCCAAATTAAAATGGCTCAATCTAAAGATGAAGCCATATCCAAAATCCGAGAAGATATGCCACTCGAGGTTGAGTCAGGATTTTTGGAAAACTCGGATGGTATACTCTTATTCAAGAACCGAATCTATGTTCCTAATGATCCAGCAATCAAAAACTTGATCTTGAGTGAAGCTCATGAATCACCTCTATCTATCCATCCTGGTAGTACGAAGATGTATCAAGATCTAAAAAGGGAGTATTGGTGGCCCGGAATGAAAAAGGAAATCGCCGAGTAAGTCGCGAAATGTGACGTATGTCAGCGAGTAAAAGCGGAGCACCAACGCCCAGCTGGTCTTCTTCGACCCCTTGAGATACCAGAATGGAAGTGGGACAATATCTGCATGGATTTCATTACTGGATTGCCGAGAACCAGAAAAGGGCATGATTCTATATGGGTCATCGTTGATCGATTATCCAAAGTTGCTCATTTTATTCCAGTTAAAACCAGATATTCAAGTCCTAAGCTTGCTGAACTATATCTAGAGAAATTGTTCGTCTTCATGGAATTCCTAAGACCATTGTGTCTGATCGTGGATCCCAGTTTACCTCTCGTTTTTGGAAAAGTTTGCATACCCTGTTAGGATCAAAGCTGAATTTCAGTACAGCTTATCATCCCCAAACAGATGGACAAACTGAGCGGACAAATCAAACTTTAGAGGACATGCTGAGAGCTTGTGTGCTATCTTATGGCATGGATTGGGAGAAAAGCTTACCCTTTGCTGAATTCTCCTATAATAATAGCTTTCAAGCTAGTCTTCAAATGTCCCCTTTTGAAGCACTTTACGGAAGAAAGTGCCGAACCCCTCTCTTTTGGTCTGAAACTGGAGAAAGAAATTTCTTCGGCCCAGACATTATCCAAGAAGCCCAAGAGCAAGTTGACATGATTAGGAGTCAACTCAAAGAAGCCCAATCTCGTCAGAAGAGTTACGCCGACAATCGTCGACGTGAATTAAGCTTTGAAGTCGGAGATCATGTCTATTTGAAAGTTTCTCCTCTTCGCGGAGTTCGTCGTTTCCAAATCCGCGGGAAACTAGCCCCTCGATATATTGGACCGTTTCCAATTATCGCAAAGATGGGAGAGATGGCATATAAGTTGGAGCTGCCATCCCGTTTGTCTGAAGTTCATAATGTCTTCCATGTATCCCAACTCAAGAAATGCCTTCGTGTGCCGACTGATCTCGCTAATCTCGACGATCTTGATCTACAACCTGATCTATCTTATCGAGAGCATCCTATTCGCATTCTTGAAGAAGCCGAGCGGCATACAAGAAACAAGATTCACAGAATGTTGAAAGTACAATGGAGTAATCATACTGAAGAAGAAGCCACGTGGGAGCGTGAAGATCATCTGATGAAAGAATTTCCAGACTTCTTCTAGTTTTCCTTAGCCCTCGCAAATCTCGAGGACGAGATTTTTGTAAGGGGGGTAGATCTGTAACATCCTCAAATTTATAAATGTTTAAAATAAAATATTAAAAATGTGAAATCATTTCCTTGCTTTATTTCTTGATTTTATGTGCATTTGTTGAATTGTTTGTTGATTGAAATGAATAATTGAAATGGTTATCGGAATCAAATAAAAGAAGAAAAGAAGAAATGATAGAATGGTAAATTTTGGAAATTACCATAGTAATTCTGATCTAATCTTGGACTACCCTAGAAACACTCTAGTTGGTCAAAAGACCATGTGTATGCATTTATTGATAAAGAAAACAATTAAAAATGATGAATCTTATCTCTGGCCAGAACTTTGTCAGATTTATGGAGAAAAACGTGGAGCAATATAGGCCTTGTAATTTTTACCATAATACCTCAGACTTATTGCCTTCATTCACAAAAAGTTTCAAAAATTAATAAGCAATTTTGCTATGAGTTAGCATTTAATTTAGGCAGATTTGAAATTCTGCAGAAATCGGTAAAAGATTTATAGAGAAATAAATAATGCGAGTTTAGTGATGAAATTTTTTTGGTATAATATTGATGAAGATACACACCTCCAGTAAAAATTTCAAATTTATATATGTTTATTTAGTCGCTTAATCAATTCAAAAACCGAATTGGTTATTCTGTGCATCATTCAATGTCAGATTTTTAATTAAATGACTGTAGTTCATTTTAATCTCAAAATTTTACCCGCGGTAGATAATCCATCCATCAGCTTAGTCAAAAAGTTTCGAAAAATCTGGAGCTAATCTGACCTGTGCATTAATGCGTTTAGTGTGCTGTCCGAGAGGAAGGAACTGGGTTTCCCCTTCTCTCTCATTCTCTTCCACGTGGGGGCCACGTTTCCAGCGGCTCAAGCGTTAAGTCGCTGCCGACAGGACCCGAAGGAAACCTGGCCCACACGTCATGCTCCCTCTCGTCTCCCTCTGCCTTGTGGACCCCGAAGGCCAGAGCCTTCTTCTTCCTTCTTTCTATTTCTCTCTTTCTCTCTTTCGTTCTCTGTTGCCGACAGAGCCGACGGAACCGCCTCGTCTCTTGTCCGTTTTCCCGCCGCAATGTCGTGCACCTCGAGGCCGCCCTGGCCAGCTGCTGCCACGGTGTCCTTGGCCTTTGGCCGTGCCGAAGGGAGAGCTCCAGAGAGCATTGAAACCCGCCGCCATCTTTTCTCCACAAGCCACTTCCCGCTAAACCGCCTCCCATGCCTATTTAAGGGAACGAGCAGCACGCTCAAACCCAACCAAACTCGGAGCACATATCCATTCACCCTCTTAAGCCCTAAACCACCCAGGCCGAAGCCTTCTTCCTCGTCTCCGGCGGAACCCGAATTAGGGGAAATCCCAAATTCGTGCACCTCGGTAAGGAAGCGATCAAATTGATCTTTTCCAAAGTATCCTTGATGACTTACGAAGCTTATGCGCACCTTATTTCAGCTTGAACCCTCTCCGTTTGCTCCCGCACCATGCAACCTCTTCCGCCATTACTGCGCACGGTGAGAACTCGGCTCAGTCTCTTTCCCTTTCGAGCAACTCGTGTAATAGCATCCTTAAGGCCTACTGAAGCTCGTGCGCATAACCGTCAAGCCCTAGATACCTTGTAGCGCCGTCGAGCTTGACCTCACCGTGAAGCGCCGCCGATCATCGCCGTGAGCTTGATTTCTCCGAACACCACCCTCATCCAAGCGGTCCCCTAGACTTGCCTTGGTCCACTGATGCCGTAGGAACCTACCAAAACCGATCGACGCCGCCGGAGAGCCGCCGGCGAAGCCGTCGGCCATCTCCCCTGCGCCGTGTCGCTGCTTTGTGGGCCATCTTTGTCAGCCGCTCGTAACCGCGCGTGTTCACGCACACCAGTCGCTGACAGACCGGGCCCAGGCGCCAGCGACTGCAACCCAAGTTCAAAACCAGCCCGCGCCTAATGCCAAGAATACGTCTTCCCTTAAGGAAAACGTATTTTCCTTTATTTCCTGGTTTTCTAGAACCGAATATATTCAAATGCATATAACTTTTTATTTATAAATCCAAATCAAGTAAAACTTGTTTGTAAATTCATCATAAATCATCTAGTTTCATAATATGTAAAAACATTTGAAACTTGTTTAGGAATTTGAATCTGAATTTGAATTCAATGTTTGAAATTTGAATATGTAGCATATAGAGATTGTGCAAATAAAGTCCAATTTGAGTGAAACCAACTTTGCTGGAATCCTTAGGCCAAATACTACTCAAATATGTAAATAGATTTGGATTTGGCGTTAATTTATGAAATTTTCATATTAGGACTTTACTTAATGCATAGATTTTATATAGTTGTGATAACTTAATGAAAAAGCATCCAAATTGAATGAAACTTGTTTCTTTGTGCTCATTACACTAGTTAGAATCAGATGGTAATATAAAAGTTAGGATGCACCATGAACTTTCATTAAATAAGATTAGAATTGCTTTGCATACTAACTCATATTAGTACAATTGATCAAACACCTTGAAAATGAATTTTATTATATTCAACTTTACAATCTTAGCTTCCTGAATTCGTAAATTAAAATAAAATAATACACTAAGGAAAGTAGTCATGTTATGTATACCCTTATACCTTTATCCTTAGAACCCAAAACCATATAACTGAGTTAATACTTGAAATGATGAAGTGATTGCTATCATTGATCGATTTGAATTGATTTCATTTGAATCTTTCAACTGCTATTTTTGTTGTTCATGTATTTGCTTCTTTATCGATATTGAAGTATTTCGTTTGCCATGTTCTTAATCAACGTATAGACGCTGAGACTACCGACTACGCCGTCGACGACACTGATTCAGCTTACACCGCTGAGGAGCAAGGCAAGCACCCCCTTTGAGCATTTTTAACCCAGATTTCATAATCAACTAAAATGTGATTAAGAATCTTCCTGCATGCTTATATTTCGATAAATCCTTATTTTGCGTTACTTGGTAGTTATAACCCAAATTGATGGATTCCCTTAATCATGTTGACATACGATCCATGAAAACTATAGGAATGGTTAAGTTCTTTGTACTGGGTATACTTGCTTATTAATCTGCATATGCTTAGCACTGCTTTAGATTAATGTCGGAAACATTTACACCCACACTTTTCCTTATGAAATCTTTTATGGTTTATTTAAGCAGTAAATGATACTGGTAGTTTGATAAAAATGAAAATAAAACTACTGTTTTGACGTGGGTGATTATTGGCAATAGCCGGTTGTACATGTTTTAACGTGTACGTAGCTAGGGTGGAGTTATCGCCCATGTCATTTTAAGGACCGAACATGGTGTCCCGCGATCCAAGATAACCGTACATCCACAAGTACTGGACTGGGACAGTCTTAACTTATTAAATTATTTGGGGATTAGCTTTGCACATTGGTAGGCAGTTGTAGCACGGGCATTCCGAGTATTGGTTTGCTCGAGGGAGGTGTCATCACCGAGGTGTTGGCATCTGCTGTTGTAACGATGTACGCCTGGCTATGAATTTGGGGCTGTTGTTGTACCATTTGAGCCGCGGGCTCCTGAATACTATTGCTTCACTGTTTGTTTGCTTCCATCATAGTCAGGGGTAACGTCATTGGGCTAGTGCAAAGTTAAGATTCAAGTAATCGAACAGTTTCGTTATGAACTCCTCGCGGACATACCAAAGGAAATGTGTCTTATAGCTTGCAAAAAGGGAGAACATATCTTGTGGGTAAAGCTGTACAACTCTGCAGAGCTTAAACTAATCGATTAGCCGTATCCACGGTCATGGACGACTTGGTGAACCCACACTAAGTTAGTTGCTTTCTATTTTTGGAAACTTTGGTAAAAGACTTTGGAAAATGTTTTACGACTGATTAATATCACTTGTCGATTTATTTTGTTTTGTAAGACCATGGAGGGTCTTTTTCGTTATTTTACTCACAAAAGGGCCGTGAGTAAAATGCTATTATCTTTTTATTACTTGTTATCTCAATTACTTATCAAACTGTCTTAAAGTTTTATTTATGCTTTCCATTACTATTCAGTATTACTTCATTCAAAATTTTCGCTTTATGCAAAACAACCGTAGAAACCCACTTTCTATTTCAGCCTGCATATATTCCAGGAATTGCATACACTACAAAGTCTTGCGAGTACCAATGTACTCAACTTGCTTCAACAATGTTTTTAGGTGAAGAGCAAGGTTATGATAATGACGGGAATGAATATGAGGAACCTGCGAGTTTTAGCGACGACTGATCTTTCTAGGTTCATCTCAGCAGTTGCCTGTGGAGTTATGGAATAGTTGGCACACTATGAGGCATGGTTTTAATTTCCTGCTACTTTTGGTATTGTAATAACACTATAAAACCTATGATGTAATAAAAATGTGTATCTGTGTGGCTGTAATTTCCAAATTGTGTTTGTGCGTGCCAGCCACTGATCATGGGAATGGCACAGGAAGCACTTAAGAGCCACATATTTATGTTACTTAGTGACATAAAAATGAGGGTCTCACAACAGGCGATGTTCCCGAAGTCACCCGAGAACAATACGAAGATGCTTTGCAAGCTTTTCTTCGTTCTTCGAGTAGACAAGGAAGTCATCAATGAAGATGACCACAAAAGAATCGAGCTCCTCCATGAAGATGGAGTTCATGAGGTACATGAAATACGCCGGTGCATTCATCAGACCGAACGACATGACAGTGTAATCATATAAGCCATATCGGGTGGAGAAAGCCGTCTTTGGGATATCCTCGGCCCGAATCTTGATTTGATGGTACCCGAGCCTCAAGTCAATCTTGGAGAACACCCGTGCACCAGCAAGCTGATCAAACAGGATATCGATCCGAGGCAGGGGATACTTATTCTTGACAGTGACTGCATTCAGCGGTCGATAATCCACACAGAGTCGAAGGGAGCCGTCCTTCTTGGGCATGAAGAGAGCCGAGCAGCCCCAAGGTGAGGAGCTTGGGCGAATGAACCCCTTGTCCATCAGTTCCTTCAGTTGCTTCTTCAACTCGGCCAATTCATTTGGCGGCATCCGATACGGCTGCTTGGAAAGCTGAGCGATCCAGTCAAGCTTCGACTCACGAACTCAATATCCCTATCGGGTGGCATCGCTGGCAGTTCCGCTGGGAACACATCTGGGTATTCCGAAACCACGGGAAGGGACTCTAACTCCTCAAATTCAGTAACATTCAAAGAGCAAAGAACGGCCTTGTTGTCATCGAGAAGCAGAGTCAGCAAGTCGCCCTTCGGTCCCTTGAGCGAAATGGAGCGACGAGAGCAATCTAGAATGGCCTGTTGCCAGGTTAACCAATTCATGCCCAATATGACGTCCATTCCACAAAAATCAAGGAGTAGCAAGTTAACAAGGAAGGAAACCCCTCAAATTTGCACGGTTGCTTTTTGGACCATCTGATTAGCAGCAATCTTAGAACCCGGTGCTTCAATTAAGTACAAGGTTTTGCTGCAACTCACTTTCATTCGATGTTGCATGACAAAATCTTTGCTAATGAAGGAATGGGAAGCCCCTGAATCGAACAAAACCCTGGCAGCATGCCCCTCAATGCACAACGTACCAGCCAGCACAGTAGCGCCCTCGGGAATAGCCTCAGCGTCGACGTAGTTGACTCGGCCACGGTTCGGCGCAGGAAGTGGAGGTGGTGCAGTCGCGCCTTCAGGTCTCGGGGCGTTGGAATTGTTGCCCCTCCTTGGAAAGGGACAATCACGGATGAAATGCCCTGCACGCCCACAGTTATAGCATGGGCCCGGTCCAGAGCTTGTCACCACACGCACTCCGGACTGTGGCTGCGGAGGTCGAGGAGCAGCAACAGGAGGTCTGGCCACTCCAACAGGCAAGGAAGGCACAGGAACAGGGGCCCTCGGTGGTAGAAGAGCAGTCCGGGCCCGCTGTGAACTACCGCCCGCCACAAACTGTACCGCCCTCTTCCGCTTCTTCTCATCTTGATGGCTCCTCATCTTGTGCTCCACGGTGATCGCCCGACTCACCATGGCATTGAAGTTGGGGAAATCACAAACAGAGAGCCTATCCTGCATCTTTGCGGTCAGCCCGTTCATGAAGCGATCCTGCTTCTTCTTATCAGCGTCGACTTCCTCCGGCGCATATTGGGCCAAGTAGTTGAATTCCCGTGAGTAGTCCATCACCGACTTGCTCAACTGCTTGATAGCAAGAAACTGCTGCTTCTTGATGTCCATGAGTCCTTTAGGGATATGGTACGCCCGGAAAGCCTCACGGAACTCTGCCCAAGTCACCTGGTGACCAGCAGGCTGCATGACTAGGAAGTTGGCCCACCATGCCCCGGCTGGGCCTTGAAGCTGCTGCGCTGCGAAAGGTGCCATCTGAAGATCCTCACAATGGATGAGCGCAAACTTCTGCTCCATGGTGCGCAGCCAATCATCAGCCTCCAACGGGTCGCTGGCCCGGGAGAACGTCGGTGGCTGAGTGTACAACAAATCCAGGTAGCCATTGGGTCAGCCTCGTCCATCACCGCGGCCACCTGGAGCGGCTTGATTCTGGACCAACATTTCCAAGATCCGGTTGGTGGTCTGCTGGTTCTGCTCCGAACGCAGTAAGACATCCAGCAGGTTGGGAGGAGGAGGCGGATCGCTGCCGTCAGGCTGCGATCGCCCAGTGCCATCATCACCTCCCATACCACCGCGGGTCCTCATCCGGTCGTCAATCAAGTCAGACAACAAGAGTTAGACTCCACACGGATAGGATAGGCCTTAAACCCGACAAGCCGCATACTAAACCCAAGTCAGACTGTAGCACTTCGGACTAACTCCATTGCGGGGTGCGACAAGCCTAACATACTCAACACACAATTCATGATGCAAGACGGCATGGCCCTTCCATGATATGGCATGAATGCACGATTTCTACGTAACCCACACTCACTATTTATATACATAGGGCGGGATATAAGTGCTAACTTCTACCTAATGCATTATGACAGTCCTAAGCCATTTCTTAAATGGTTGTCAAGTTTCGGGTTCGTCTACATGCACCTTGCTTTGATACCAGCGCTGAGAGGAGCCGCCCAGACCGTCCTCGGGTTATTAGCAGGTTGAGTCGTCCTAATCAGATTTGGAGGCTAACAGCGGATCGCTGAGGATGCTCGCAGTGTTAACACCAAAGCCCAATCGAGGCAACATTAGAGTCCTTCGAATAACTCGACAACAATCCCGGTATTCCCCCAGTATGCGACCCAAACCACGCCCAGGATCCCCACATACCGGTTTACAAGCCATATCAAACCAATTTGCAAAAAGGGGCAACGAACTCGGAACCCCACAACCAGACACGCGACGCGGAAGCAAAACTAACCAAACAACCAAACAAACCCGGCACGAAGATAAAACCCCCACGACCACAACCCCAACCACAGCAGCAAGGCACGAAGGCCGGCAAGGACAGGAGTAGAACATAAGTACAAGGTGGTCAACGACATACAACAGAAGTCAACTACAAAAAAAACCAAGTACTCCATGCAAATAAGACATCGTTTAAACTAACTATACCACAAAAGAGTACACATCTATTAGACTAGACCCAAAAGTAAAACGTCTCCGGAAGTGTTCTGCCTCTGAACACTCCCGGGTGTGCACGACGACAGTAGCCCCTACTCGGCGCCTCGCCCGGTCACCGAGAGGCAGGACGGACAGAAATCGCATCTGCCCTGATCCTCACCTGAAAATCACAACAGCAAAAGCATGAGTACAGAAGGTACTCCCAAGACTTACCCGTGGTCCATATATGACCGACTCGAAAGAATATGCATTTGGATGTAGCAAGGAATCAAGCTTAAAGTACGAGTGTGAAATCATGTGCTGAAAAATTGGCTTTGAACTGAAAAATTAACTTAGAATTGGATTTGCAAAATGTGCTTGTGCATGTGTTTGACAATTTGACAAGAAACTGTAAGTTTCGCTTTGGCGCCGGACCAAACTTAAAGAAAACAGTAAGTTTCCCATGTACAACGGACCAACTTTCTTGGTCCTTTGTAAACATGCTTTTGACAACCTCATTCTCCCATGTACAACGGACCAACTTTCTTGGTCCTTTGTAAACATGCTTTTGACAACCTCATTCTCCCATGTACAACGGACCAACTTTCTTGGTCCTTTGTAAACATGTTTTTGACAACCTCATTCTCCCATGTACGACAGACCAACTTTCTTGGTCCTTTGTAAACATGCTTTTGACAACCTCGTTTTCCCATGTACAAATGCACCAACTTTTTGGTCCTGTAAATGTGTTTTTGAAGGTTGTTGTGCCAAACCAAGTTATTGAAAAAGCAAGAAGTTTTACATATGCAGCCGGACCAAATTTTTTGGTCCGTCGTGAATGGGTTTTTGAGCGATTTTGAGATTGAAATTTGAATTTGATTTTGAGATTATGAAATTTGTGATAATTTCATGATACTTCTTTTGAAGTGGACTTTATGCAATGCTCATGTGAGTAGTTGCATGGATTAATGTGAGTCAAGTCGTGGACTTGTGCTCGGAATTGTTTTGTGGTTTGTTCATGTGCAGGTATTGCTCGAAGACGAATGTGGTCGATGACGGGACCGGAACTAGGTTCATGGAAGAACTGAGGTTCGGGACTAGGTTCAGGGAGGAACTGAGGTCTTGGTGGTCAAGGATGTCATGCGGGACGTTCGGGCTAAGAGAATGGTGCACATGAAGAATGGTTAGTCACGTGAGAATGGCAGGAGGTCATTCGCGTGCAAAGTGTTAGTCACGTGAGTATGGCAGGTGGCCATACGCGTGCAAAGTGTTAGTCACGTGAGTATGGTAGGGTTGCCATACGCGTGCAAGAGTTGTACTCGGCCAGGTTGGGCCAAATAGAGTTGTGTTGGATACAGATTCCTTCTAGGGAATAGGAATTGTATTCAGAACTCCTTGTGGGTTGGTCCTTTAAATAGGAGGGGTTGTCTCCTGTTGAAGGGTATCCAACCAAGGAGAGCTGAGCGCATCAAGCCTTGAGCTTGGTTTTAGGGGTTGTACTCTTTTGATGAGAGTATTTTAGACAAGAAATAAAGATCAATTCTTCCAAGACTTTTTGCGTGCTCCAGTAACCACGTCGCTACAGTGTTTTCTATTTTGGTTCTTGTTTGCATGCTTGTTCTAATTCTAGATTGGTTTTTGATCGTTAAGTTTCATCTTGATTTGATCCATCAAAAACCTTTCTAGGGTATTGATCTAGTGTTTCTCAAAGTCTAGTTGTTTAATCTTTTGAAGATCTTGTTTAATCTTGAAGTTTTGATTAGATTGATTCTCGTCAAGTTCTGGATCAGCAAGCTTATAAGCTCATAACTTTGATCTGTAAGTCCGATCGAGCTGATTCTTTTTGGGTTCGATTCGTATTGGAATCTAGTTTCTCGTGTCCAAATTTCAGATCAATCTAATAGTTGGATCTCCGGGAATTCTCGTTTTACTAAACCTCTGTCATTCTGTTTTTATCGAAAACGAAGCAATTTTTGGTTCTGTTTTGGGGTGATCTTTTAATAGATCAAGAATTTGGTTTTAGCTTCCGCACAATCATTCACCCCCCCTCTGATTGCTATATTCATATACTTCGATCCTACAAGTGGTATCAGAGCAAGGTTTCTCTAATCTATCTTAACCGGTGATTAGATCAATGGATCGTTATTCGACAAAACCATGTGTGTTCGATGGTGTTGATTTTCAGTTTTGGAAGGCCAAGATGGAGGCGTTCATCCAAGCACAGGGCTTCACAATTTGGGAGAAGGTCTACAAGCCATATGAAGTCCCTGCAAACGACAACGTCAACGACACCAATCGCACACATGTTGAAGCAAATAGCAAGGCGCGCAACTTGATCATCCAAGGCTTAGGACGCAGCGACTTTGATCGTGTGGTTCATCTTCGATCCGCATATGAGGTATGGAAATCTCTTTGTGATTACCATGAGGGTTCTAACACCACAAAGAGGTTCGCCAAGATATTTACAAAAAGAATACATGCGTTTTGAGATGAAACCTAGTGAATCAGTAGATGACTTCTTTGCACGTTTCAATAAAATTCTTAGCAATCTACGTCTTTGTTGGAGTTAGCTACACTGATGCTGAAAATGCTCGACAATTGCTTAGTGCTTTGGACATGTCAGTGTAGGAGATGAAAGTAACATCTATACAAGAATCTACTACCATGAGCACACTCACATTAGATGTTCTTTACTCTAAGTTGAAAACTCATGAGTTGGATGTTCTTGCCAGGAAGGGTAACATTAAATCAATTGCTTTGATCTCTAACCCTAACATGTCAAATGCAAATTCTTCTTCTAGCTTTGCCTTGTCTTCCATGTCTTCTTTAACAGATGAGCAACTTGAAGAGTTTCTGAAGAAGATCTGGCACTACTCTCTTCTCGCTTTAACAAAGCTTTGCGAGAATGTGAGAATGAGAAAGAGAGGTGGTCCTCCAAGATGCTATGAGTGTGGTGACCTCAACCATATTCGCACAAATTGTCCTAAGCTTGCAGGAAAAACATCAAAGGAGGAGAAGGACAACGATGTAAGGAATGAGAAGAAAAGGTTCTCGTCAAATGATAGGAAGAAGAAGAGCTTCATCAACCGCAAGGTGGTTCACCGAGTTCTTTCCGCTCTTAAACAAGTCAATTTGAGCGATGTGGACTCGGAGAGCAGCGAAGATGATGCAACTCCAAGCAAGCATGATTTGATAGGATTATGTCTCATGGCAAGCAGCAAGGATAGCTTCACTGAGGCGACCACGACAGCGACTTCAATGAGGTAGATCCCTCTTATGATGAATTAGCTATTGCTGTTGCTCGTCTTGGAAAATTGCTTGACAAACGTGATAAGAAAATTAAGAAACATGATTTCATTATTGAATCATTGAATGCTGAAATTGCTAGACTTAAGACTTTGATTCCTAGTGATGATACTTGCAAATCATGTGACTTAATTTACAATGAGCTCACCTTGCTTAGGAAAGAACATGCTCTTTTGTTGCATCTAAATGAGAAAAATGAGAAACATGTTGTACATGCTAGCTGTTCCAATCGATGATTTTCATAGTTCAACTTCTTGTTCTAAATGCTCAACTCTTGAATTAAAATTGAAAGATGCAAATTCTAGGGTTTCTCAATTAACTGATAATTTGCTTTCACATGAAATTCTCTCATGCTCAACTTGTCGCAAGCAAAAAGGAAAAGTAGATGTTCCCTGCAATAATTGTTTAATTCTTGCTAAGAAAGTTGATTACCTGCAAAACTCTTTGGAACGATTCACTAATGGCAAGAAAAAGTTGAACATGATCTTGGATCAATCTAAGGTTAGCACAAACAAGAGAGGTTTAGGTTTTGATCCTTATGCCACATACGAAACTAAACCTCAGATCGTTGTTCAGGCTCCTTACAAAATTGAGTTATCTAATGAGCCTAAGAAAATTGCTTTTCAATCTGCTGGTTTTTTATCCTCTACTATGATGAAAGCAAAATGTGCCTTTACTGTTAAAGCTAAACATCATGTCAAGTACACTTGCACTCATTGTGGTAGAGATGGACACTTAGTAGATTATTGCTTTAGACTAGCCAAACAACAAAAGAAGGAAAGAACTGAGGCTAGGTCAAATTTCAGCAAAGCACATTTTACTCCTTATGCGCCTAGAGTGATGAAAACACCTTCTGTTCCTAGAAACATGGGAAAAGATAAATTTGATTTTGTACATAAAAATTATCGTGTTGTGCCTATCACAAAGCGTCGTGTGTCTCAAGATCGATTCCCAAAAATCTCATTCCTAACCCCAAGATCGAGACCTCGACATGTTTTGTTGCTATGTAGGCCTCTCGCGAGGAAGGAGAACATATGGCTAGTGGATTAGGATGCTCACGCCACATGTCCGGTAAAAGAATTGGTTCTCCTCCTCACTCGTGCATCTCGTCTTTGAAAGTGTTACTTTTGGAGATGCTTCTTCCTCTTCTGTTGTGGCAAAAGGTACAGTAAAGGTAAGTGACAAGTTTATGTTCAAGGATGTGGCTCTTGTTGAAAACTTGAAATATAACTTGCTTTCTGTCTCACAAATGCTTGATGAAGATCTTGAGATAAGCTTTAAGAAAAATGAATGCAAAGTGCTAGATGCTTCAGGTGATCTTGTGTTCAAGATTTCTCGTTTTGGAAGAGTTTTTAAAGCTGATTTTGATGCATCACCTTCTTCTAAACATAGGTGTCTAATTGCCAATGTTTCTAAAGATTTATTCTTTTGGCATCGTAGACTTGGTCATGTTGGTTTTGATCATCTTACTCGTGTAAGCAGCTTAGATCTCATACGTGGCTTGCCTAAGCTTAAGGGTGATAGCAATTTAGTATGTTCCTCTTGTAGACATGGTAAGATGATTGCAGGTTCACATCCACCTCTTACCATGGTGATGACAAATGCTCCAGACAGCTTCTACATCTTGATACAATGGACCATCTCGAGTTCAATCCTTTGGAGGCAAATGGTATGTGCTTGTGATTGTTGATGATTTTTCTAGATACTCTTGGGTATACTTTATGGCATCTAAGGATGGGGCTTTTAGTCATTTTAGAAGTCTTGTTCTTAGGCTTTCTATTGATCATCCAGAGCTCTCAAAGCTATTAGAAGTGATAATGGAACTGAATTCAAAAATGCTTCTTTTAATCACTTTTGTCTTGAAAAAGGAATTGATCATCAATTTTCATCACCTAGAGTGCCTCAACAGAATGGTATAGTTGAAAGGAAAAAGCAGAACATTGGTTGAGATGGCTAGAACCATGTTAGATGAACATCACACTCCTAGGAACTTTTGGGCTGAAGCGATTTCAAGCGCATGTTATGTTTCAAACCGTGTGTTTTTGAGATCAAAATTGGGTAAGACTCCATATGAGCTTCGGTTTGGACATAGACCTTCATTTCTCACTTTCGAGTTTTTGGATGCAAATGTTTTGTCTTGAAATCTGGAAATCTTGATAAATTTGAAGCTAGATCAACTGATGGCATTTTTCTTGGATATCCTGCTCATACTCGTGGCTATCGTGTGCTTGTTTTGGAAACTAACAAAATTGTGGAAACTTGTGAGGTTACTTTTGATGAGTCTAGTCCAGTTACTATTCCAAGTGATTCAGGTAAAGGCGCATACATTCAGGGGGAGAAAATCTTTGAAGATAATGATGATGTTGAAGATGATGTCTTGACTCTTCCTAATGCACAACAAGCTGTAGCACCCTTGGCACCTACTACTACATCACCTACAGCTAACCATCCTCAAGCTACAACATCATCTGTACATGCTGAAAATGAAGAAGGAGAAGGAGAAGTCTCAAAAGCCAATGCTCCCTTGCACATTCAAAAAATGCATCCATCTGAACAAATCATTGGAGACCTAAATGAGAGAGTCACTCGATCCAGGTTTATTCATTCTGACACTCATGCTCATTCTGCTTTAGTTGCTTCTTTTGAACCCAAAGATATATCTCATGCATTATCTGACGAATCTTGGATCAATGCCATGCATGAAGAATTAGAGAATTTTGAACGAAATAAAGTTTGGAAACTTGTCTCACCTCCTCCTAATTTTAATGTTATTGGAACTAGATGGGTTTTCAAAAATAAACAAAGTGAGGATGGTGTTGTTGTTAGAAACAAGGCTAGATTGGTTGCTCAAGGTTACACTCAAATTGAAGGCTTAGATTTTGATGAAACCTTTGCTCCTGTTGCTAGAATTGAAGCCATTAGAATCCTTTTAGCTTTTGCTGCATCCAAAGGTTTCAAATTGTATCAAATGGATGTGAAAAGTGTTTTTCTTAATGGCTACATAAATGAGGAGGTTTATGTCAAGCAACCACCTGGTTTTGAAAATCCAAAGTTTCCAAATCATGTGTTCAAACTATCAAAAGCTTTGTATGGTTTGAAACAAGCCCCTAGAGCATGGTATGATAGGCTAAAAACCTTTTTACTTGAAAGGGGTTTTCAATGGGAAAGGTTGACAAAACTCTCTTTTCTTGAAGCAAGGCAATGATCAATTATTCGTTCAGATTTATGTTGATGATATTATCTTTGGTGGTTCCTCTCATGTTTTAGTGTCCGAGTTTTAAAACAATGAGAAAGGAGTTTGAGATGAGTATGATGGGTGAGTTGACATACTTTTGGGATTTCAAATCAAGCAAACAAAGGATGGTACCTTTGTACATCAAAGCAAATACACAAAAGACTTGTTGCATAGATTTGGGATGGAAAACAGCAAACCAATCATGACACCTATGGAAAGCAATTGCACACTTGATCCGGATGAAGATGGTGAGCCGGTTGATCAAAAGGAATATAGAAGCATGATAGGTTCACTTTTGTACCTCAACGCATCAAGGCCGGATATACAATTTGCTGTATGCTTGTGTGCTCGTTTTCAAGCTTCCCCACGTGCTTCACATCGACAAAGCTGTCAAAAGGATTTTCAGGTATCTTCATGGAACTCAAGATTTTGGTATTTGGCTTTCTGCTTCCTCATGCATTAGTTTGAGATCTTTTTACGATGCTGATTTTGGAGGATGTAGAATTGATAGGAAAAGCACTTCTGGTTCATGTCACTTCTTGGGAAATTCTCTCATTGCATGGTCATCTAGAAAGCAATCTTCATTTGCACAATCAAGCTATGAATCTGAATATGTAGTCTGCTGCTAGTTGTTGTTCTCAAATTCTTTGGATAGTAGCTACACTTAAAGATTATGGGGCTATTTTGGATAGTGTTCCTCTTACGTGTGATAACACTAGTGCAATTTGCATTGCTAAGAACCCTGTGCAACATTCAAGAACAAAACATATTGACATCAGATTTCACTTTCTTAGAGATCATGTTGAAAAAGGCAACATTGTGCTTCATCATGTGGATACCGAACATCAATTGGCGAGACATTTTCACAAAACCTTTGTCTTCTTCTCGTTTTGCTTTTATTCGGGAGAACTTGGGATTGTTCATCCAATGGGTTTGTTTTGAGGGAGTTTCTTTGCCAAGTTCTTTCACTTTATGAGCTCACTTTATCATATTTCTTTATATATTGTGTAATTGTGCTAATATATGATAATCTAAATTGTTCCACTTGAACTAAAAATGACATTGCGAAATTCCTTGGTCTGATTGCCTATAGCTAAATACCTTGTGATATCTTACTCTTCTAGGCTTGATATTGAATCTTCTTGACAAAATTGGGCTATGAAGCAAGTCTGTTTTAGCTTTACTCTTTCATAAGACTTTTTAATCACTTTTGCATGTTTTCAAAGAAAAATGAAAAGAAAAGGGAATCAATAAAAAAGGTTGTTAAAAGCAAAAGCCTCAAGTTATGAGCTTCGTGAATGCTTTCCCTAAAAGATAAGATATATGCTTCAAGCATGTCATTCCCTCAAAAACAAGATGTATGCTTCAAGCATGCCAATCCAAGGAAATAAAAGAAGTATGCTTCAAGCATGCCACATGCAATTCTTGTTTAAAGATTAAATTGGTCTACTAGATTGGAGTTGAAATCACTTGCTCGCCTTGAGTTGTTAGTTGCTTCAATTTTTGAGCTTTTGTTCTTTTCTTGAGATCTTGCTTCGTACTTGGCTATAGTTGATGTAATTGAGGTTGAGATACATGTCATTCCCTAACTTGTTAAAAATCACATTAATATCATGTATTTTGCATATTATGTGATATATAAGGTTATATGATCAAATGAGCTCATCCTCTTCTATCTTGGCACTCATTTGTTTCTCCTTGTGAAATCATTGCTACAAGAAAATTTTAAACATGTTCTCTCTTTTGTACTCTTGATGAATCCATTGTCAAAGGGGGAGAAAATTGGGAATTGTTGAAAAGTTTAATGAAAAAGGGGGAGAAGAAAAAGGGGAGTTGTGTTTGGAAATTTGAGAATTTTGGGAGAAGTTTGGAGAATTTTGGAATTTTTGGGCGCATTGCACATTCACACATTTTTCATTCTCGAGGGAGATTTTGTTTTGCTTTTGGTAAAAAGGGGAATTCTGTGTTTTCTTACTTTGGTCTTTGATCCTTTGGATTTCAAAATCTTTTGTAAAGTGAATGCCAAATGTTCAATTCTAAGTAGTGTTGCCAATGTTTTCATCAAGGGGGAGATTGTGAAATCATGTCTTTGAAAAATTGGCTTTGAACTGAAAAATTAACTTAGAATTGGATTTGCAAAATGTGCTTGTGCATGTGTTTGACAATTTGACAAGAAACAGTAAGTTTCGCTTTGGCGCCGGACCAAACTTAAAGAAAACAGTAAGTTTCCCATGTACAACGGACCAACTTTCTTGGTCCTTTGTAAACATGCTTTTGACAACCTCATTCTCCCATGTACAACGGACCAACTTTCTTGGTCCTTTGTAAACATGCTTTTGACAACCTCATTCTCCCATGTACAACGGACCAACTTTCTTGGTCCTTTGTAAACATGTTTTTGACAACCTCATTCTCCCATGTACGCATGCACCAACTTTCTTGGTCCTTTGTAAACATGCTTTTGACAACCTCGTTTTCCCATGTACAACAGACCAACTTTTTTGGTCTGTCGTAAATGTGTTTTTGAAGGTTGTTGTGCCAAACCAAGTTATTGAAAAAGCAAGAAGTTTTACATATGCCGGACCAAATTTTTGGTCCGTCGTGAATGGGTTTTTGAGCGATTTTGAGATTGAAATTTGAATTTGATTTTGAGATTATGAAATTTGTGATAATTTCATGATACTTCTTTGAAGTGGACTTTATGCAATGCTCATGTGAGTAGTTGCATGGATTAATGTGAGTCAAGTCGTGGACTTGTGCTCGGAATTGTTTTGTGGTTTGTTCATGTGCGTGTATTGCTCGAAGACGAATGTGGTCGATGACGGACCGAACTAGGTTCATGGAAGAACTGAGGTTCGGGACTAGGTTCAGGAGGAACTGAGGTCTTGGTGGTCAAGGATGTCATGCGGGACGTTCGGGCTAAGAGAATGGTGCACATGAAGAATGGTTAGTCACGTGAGAATGGCAGGAGGTCATTCGCGTGCAAAGTGTTAGTCACGTGAGTATGGCAGGTGGCCATACGCGTGCAAAGTGTTAGTCACGTGAGTATGGTAGGGTTGCCATACGCGTGCAAGAGTTGTACTCGGCCAGGTTGGGCCAAATAGAGTTGTGTTGAATCTGATTCCTTCTAGGGAATAGGAATTGTATTCAGAACTCCTTGTGGGTTGGTCCTTTAAATAGGAGGGGTTGTCTCCTGTTGAAGGGTATCCAACCAAGGAGAGCTGAGCGCATCAAGCCTTGAGCTTGGTTTTAGGGGTTGTACTCTTTTGATGAGAGTATTTTAGACAAGAAATAAAGATCAATTCTTCCAAGACTTTTTGCGTGCTACAGTAACCACGTCGCTACAGTGTTTTCTATTTTGGTTCTTGTTTGCATGCTTGTTCTAATTCTAGATTGGTTTTTGATCGTTAAGTTTCATCTTGATTTGATCCATCAAAAACCTTTCTAGGGTATTGATCTAGTGTTTCTCAAAGTCTAGTTGTTTAATCTTTTGAAGATCTTGTTTAATCTTGAAGTTTTGATTAGATTGATTCTCGTCAAGTTCTGGATCAGCAAGCTTGCGAAGCTCATAACTTTTGATCTGTAAGTCCGATCGAGCTGATTCTTTTTGGGTTCGATTCGTATTGGAATCTAGTTTCTCGTGTCCAAATTTCAGATCAATCTAATAGTTGGATCTCCGGGAATTCTCGTTTTACTAAACCTCTGTCATTCTGTTTTTATCGAAAACGAAGCAATTTTTGGTTCTGTTTTGGGGTGATCTTTTAATAGATCAAGAATTTGGTTTTAGCTTCCGCACAATCATTCACCCCCCCCTCTGATTGCTATATTCATATACTTCGATCCTACAAGTGGTATCAGAGCAAGGTTTCTCTAATCTATCTTAACCGGTGATTAGATCAATGGATCGTTATTCGACAAAACCATGTGTGTTCGATGGTGTTGATTTTCAGTTTTGGAAGGCCAAGTGTCATCATAAACCAGTACCACCACACGACCAACCATCATTAAGTTCAAGTTATTACTACGTTGAAGTGTGCTAAGATCAAGCGTGCTCATATCCGAGAGCGCGGCAATTCGAATCGCTTATTCACCCTGCAGGGGATCATTAATCGCATGACACATGCCACCAAGAACCTCGTGTCAACCATCCTCCCATCCATACCAATCCGTTGGGGACATCTTCATGCGGCCCGAGCACCTAGCACCCCCTCAAGCGGCCCAAGCCCAGCTTGGCCCTCGAGAGTCGGCCTAAGCCTTGCCCTCAACCACGCCCAACCACATGAGGTGTATGCCCCATCGAACGGCATACGATGAAAGAATAGCTTTACCGTCTCATTCCGGCATGCGACTAACAAGGTGTGCTCGATCAAAGGGCAAACAACGGATCGGTCCTTAACCGACACAGGCGAGACTACCACACTTGAGTCTCCACACCCAAGTGCCCCAACTTTCTCGCCCGGTCTCAATTCATTTTCCACTTCTCCTCATAACCATAACCATTGCAACCAATTGATTGTGAAGTAAAAACTCACAAGCGGCGGAACCATCCACCACTTGGCCCCTACCCGACACCAAAGCACAACTAAGCATGGACACATATAGTTACCCATAAACTAGCTTCAAAGGAGGAGTTCAACAGGTTTCAATGGGTGTATGTGCAACAACTTGGTTCTAATACTGATCCCACCATCCAACTCCTAATGCGTAACTTAACATCCAATAAGCAATTGATTCACAAAGGTAATACATATAGGGTTGAACATGCTTAGGTGCTTGCCTGATGCTTCTGCTTGAGTATCGACGGTGACTTGCTCTTCGGCAATCCACTCGACCACGGCCACGTCAGTCACCGCGGTCTCGTTCTCTACACGATCATAATGCATGAATGAGATGCATGCAAATGCAAACGAAATGGAAACAATGCAATTATCCCACCGAAACAGACCAGTCAATCCGGACAGTCCGGGTTTAATATCCGGACAGTCCGGATAAGCCGGACATTCCGGACCATTTGGCCGTACACTCCGTATTGCCCAGGACTTGGAAGATGGCGCGCAATATGGAGGTGCTCCCAAGTCTTACGACTCCGCGGGGGCCCGATCTACTACTTTCCTACACGCGATCAAGCCGGAGAAGCTCCGAGCTAGCTCAAACCACGACGAACGATGCTCTCTTCTAAGAACTCCAACCAAAACCTAATCCGATGCTTAGAACGGCATCATCTAACCCTGATCTCTCACCCTATGCCCAAGCATTGCCTAATCCAACCCCTGAATCCGACCACCCACCAAAACCCTAACTCTCCCCAAAGTTACCCCAACTCCCAAACTACACACCAAACCCCAAACCCAACCCGATGGACTCCCTAGAACCCAAGAACCCCACAAATAGACTCCAAGAAAAGATCCTACCTTAAAGGAGGATGAAGGAGAGGAAGAGGAAGCCGGGTGGAGGAAGGAGAACACCAGCTTGGGGAGGATCTTGGGGACACCGGGGTGAGGAAGTCGCTGGGGAGGAGCACGGGAGGTCGCCCGAGACGAGGTTGGGGTGGAGGAGACGCACGGGAGAGGTGGAGAGGAAACAAATGTGAGGTGAGGTGAGTGAAGAGCCACGAAATGAGAGTTTATACACGAATCCCGCAAAGTTCGGACTCTCCGGACACTCAACCTGGAGACTCCGGGTTGGGGTCTTTGGTAGGATTAACCCGGACAATTAGTCCGGATAATCCGGGTTGGGGTGTTCGGGCGAGCTAGTCCGGATACTCCGGACAATTTATCCGGACATTTTGGGTTCCATCTGGACATTCCGGATATTTAATCCGGATATTCCGGATTTCCCCGGAATTTTGGAATTTGGGGCCTTGATAGCGCCCCTCCAGATTAATCACAAACTGTCGATTAACGGGTTTCGGAACCAAACTTTAGACGGCCATAACTTCTAGAATAATGATCGGAACTTAACGAAATTTGATCGAGAGCTATATGGGACCAAGAGGAACACCGTGACGTAGGTGGCTCGAAGATTTACCATCTGGATCAACGGGGAACGCGCGAGGATGATTGTCGTTGTCTGAAACGCAGTCTGATCGCAGTCTGATCGGATAAAATATTTTTCTGCGCAACATCCAGAGAGCAAAACCGTGAGGCAAGATGGGCATCATGTAGAGGACATCCCCAGGAGTCTACACAAAATATTTCATAGTCAAACTCCAAAAATTAAGGGAGATATGGCCTCGACAAGATTCGAGATTGAAACGGCCATAACTTTTGATTCCATGGGCCAAATTGGCTGAAATTTGGAGGAGAAATAGATGGTACCTCATGGCTCACTATGGAAAAGATGGATCTCAAAAAGAGTTGACGAGCTACCCGGGACGCGGCTCCAAAGTTCGGCCATCGTCGGGCGACATCCGGAAGACATGGCGGCGGCTCGCGGGTTTTGGAGATAATCCGGAGGTTGAAGATGCATGGGAGAGGTCATGGGACGTCCACAAAGGATAGAGGAGGCAGCTAGGTCAAGAAAAATCAAGTTTGGAGGCGTTTGGAGCAAAAACGGGCCTCATAGGCATTTAAACGAGCACTTGGCGTGCGGATCGGATAGGGGGTGACGTGGCGCGCTCGTGGCCACCGGATCGGGATCGCGCGGCCCAGGACGAGGCGCGGCGTGGGCTGGTGGGAGACCGGCGCGTGGCGGCCCAGCTCGGCGGCTTTGGCCTTGCCTGCAGCTTGCGAACTGCTCGGCCAGTAGGGCGAGTGGAAGCGGGCATGAGGAGTGGGCGGCGAAGCGGCGGGGCGGCTAAGCGCGAGGAGGGCAGCCGGTGGGCATGGCGTGGGGAGAGAGGAGGATTAGGCCCAAAGCCAAAACCTAATTTCCAGTCAATTTGCGAATAAAACAAATCGAGGAAATAAAATTAATTCATTTAGGGCAATAAAAATACTGGAAAAATTCTAGAAAAATCCAGAAAATATTTTGAGATATTTTGAACTCAAATAAAATATTTGCAACAAAACTTTATATAAACTTTCTCAAATATTTAATTAATTTCAGTACAAGGGCTTAATACAAATCAATTTCAAATAAATCCGATAAATAGCAGACGAGTTCCGAAAAATCTAAAAAATTACAGAAAAATTAGTTGGAACACAAGGAACCCAAATAAAATAAAATTAATTTTATTTAAAATATAAAATAATCAAATTAAATTGTTTTAGCTTTTAGAAAATTCAAATCAAACTTTATAAACGCGAGAAAATCAACGGAAATTTTTGGGAAGCTAAACTAAACCAAAAATTTTTGAAAACCCAAATTTTGGGATGCTACATATGGCGTGCTATTTTGCTAGCTGCGGCCTACATGGCCTAATCTGATGTGTTGGATCTGGATCCAATGGTCCAGATTGCATCTAATCTCTACGGGGATTAGGGCGACGTGGACTCACCGTGGCGGTAGGATCTCGATCGGACGGCTGAGGGAGCTTGCGGGTTCCGATGGCGGCGCGGTGGCGTGCGGCTGCCGGCACTAGAGACGATGACTACGGTGACAGCGCTTGAGAGCTCCTCCGGCGAAGTGGATGGTACGCACAGGCGCGCCTTGCCAAGGGGATCCCAGATCTGGCCTTGAACACAGCGGAGACGGCTCGGCGGCGGTATGCGCAAGAAACTGAAGCGAAGCCCTAACCTAACTACGGCGAGCAATTGCGGGCGGACGCGACTGCTTAAGCTCAATGACCTAGGGCAACGTGTGCGCACGGAAGAAGGGATCACGACACGGGTGGCGGCGCATTAAATAGCCCCCTCGATGTCCGTGAAATCCGCGGAATCCAGCGGCGATATGGAGAGGGTGACTTGGGGAGCCGGGATTAGGGTTTAGGTCCGGCTCAGGTCTGGCTCGAACGTGGCTCGGCCGGACAAGGGTCAGTGTTGCAGTGCTAACCCGGTTGGATTTTTCAGCGATTTAATATTTAAAATAATTCTAGAAATTCATTTAAATCGAGAAAGATAGCAAAATGCTCAGAAAAATTCCAGAAAAATTCTGGAAAATACTTTGGGACATTTTGGATTTAAATAAAATATTTCCAACAAAACTTTATTTAAAACTTTTAATTATTTAATTATCTCTAAAGGGAATAAGTTCAAATTAACTCCAAATAAATCCAAATAAATCTCAGAAAATTCTAAATATTCTCAGAAGTGCAAAATACCATTGAAATACATGAAAAGCAAAAATTGGGGTGTTACAAAGGAGCACGGGAGATGGATTCGGGCTGGGGGAGGGGTGATCCAACCGGTGCATGGGGAAGGAAGAGAGAGAGAATGAAAAAAGGTGGGGATGAGGTTAGGTGGGGGAGAAAAAGAAGAAAAGGCAATAATTTCGCCCCCACCTAAACCTTGAATCCCAAAGCTCACGAACAGGTCCCCAAATACTCAGACTAGGAAAGTCCAGGACTCAAAGAAAACCCGCGATATTACACCCTATGAGGCGAGTACTCCTTCACGCACAGGTCGAAGACGAGGACCTTACGGGTGAGCGATCTTGCTCGTCCGTGCCTGTGTGAGAGATCCCGTGAGTACTGGCGACACATCAACAAGCGGCTCTGCCAGCGGAGAAGCGCTCCTAGGACCACAACTGCAGCAGTAGGACGCACCCGAACATCGTCGCGTCGTCGTCTACCCGAGATACAGCATCGCACAGACCTTTGTATGTCGCCGTGAGCACAACAGAGGCCCACAACCATTGCACCATCTGTTTACAACGAGAAAGTTAGACATGTGCACTCACTACAAATTTCAACGGAATGTGTTACCTCATCGGCCGGGGTCTGGACTGGGCGTACTGGATCAGGTGTCGGTCCACCATGTTCTCGTGCGAGGACAGGAACATCACCCAACCGAATAGCAACAACAAGTATGCCTCCAGGTGGCGGATCACGTCCTCCTCATCGGCGAGCGGGTGAATCAGCTCAGCCTGCAGCATTTGTACCAGGATAATCAGCAACTTAGCGCGCCCCTGTTGAATTGCAATGAAAGAGGTACTAACCATGAACTAAAGGAGCCACATCTTCGTCGATCCGTGCCGCTCACCGTGCCTGAGGGGCACGTACAGGGTGGCCCGGGGGTGTCGCTGCACCTCGGCGAACCATGCGGTCAACTCCGCGTGCCACGTGACAGAGACGTCGTGCGGCACAACTGCAGCACTAGCACAAGGGAGTCCTAGGAGGAAACACACGTCCTGCAGCGTCGGAGCCATCTCTCCGCAGGGCAGGCGGAACGTGTGAGTCTCCGGTCTCCACCGGTCGACGAGTGTGACCAACAGGGACCGGTCGTACCCGAACCGTGGGACGTAGTTGCCCTCCGCCGGGGCAGTGGTCTGCTCCACCATCCTACAGAGCGGAAGTAAGCTAGCCGCTCGTAACCTGCATGTAGTGTGTAGCGTGGTAAAAATTGCATGCAAAGCTAAGTACACTTACGTAAAAGAGTACGAATCGTCGGCAGCTTACTGTAGAACCCAACGTGGGTCAATGCGAAGCATCTCGTTCGGCACCCGAGGCCGCAGTGTCCCTAGAGCTCTCGCCATTTCGCCTGTCACAAAGCAAGTACAACAAACTAGGAAGTAATTAGATGTTGCACAACAAAACCATAATTTAAATGCAAAAAAACGACAATCATACAAGGCATACTGAAGATTACATGACCAACCGACGGTTACTGATTTTTCCAAATGAAACAAATGACAATGTATGGTTCAATGAGCAGGTTTGCAGCAACCTTCAATGAGCAACACATTACAAACATACTAAAGATGAGTACATGTTCAACGAAGCACGCAACATCAAAAATTACATGCTGGGAACAATAATTAACTGGTACATAAAAAATTATATGATGGGAACAACATCGAAAATTACATTATCCACAATTACAATGCACCTCGGACTCGTCCATATCATTCCGAATACGGCGTGTCCTTCTACGGCCGACCTTCTGCTTCAACATTCGGATGTCTGGTACCCATCAATGATCTGGAGGGGGGGTTGTTGTGAATGATCCATCGACTCGGTATTCGTACACCTCATTATGCCACGTGTTGAGAACACTTTGCTTGTAGTAGTAGTGGGAGATGTACGGGCGGCATGATTGGTGTGTCTCGGCGGCTGCGGCAATCACATGCGAGCACGGCAAGTGCAGCAGGCGTGGCTTCTGGCAGGAGCACCCACAGTCAGCAACTCGGAGTATGCGCAGATGAGGTCCTCTCCCGGTGGGCACCTCTTCGACATCGGTCACCGCAGTGCACGTGGTATCTCCGTTCCACACCACTCTCCGGTGTAACGCGAAGTGTTTGTGTCTTTCGTGTTTTGTTGGCCATGTACGTAGATACAACCATTGAGTACAACAGTCGATTTTTTGACATACAAGCAACAGACTTCTTGTATCGCTCAACAAAATATCTTTGGGTGCCTAGTAACACACCTTCAACTATACCCACCAGTGGAAGGCATCTCGTGCCTTTCATTACCCAGTTGTAGATCTTCGCTAGGTTCGTTGTCATTATTCCATAATGTGAACCGCCCTCGTCATGCAGAAGGGACCATTTCTCCAACGGCTCATTTCTCCAACGGCTCATGTCGTATACAGTCCGTGAAACTCTTTATGCATGTCCCGGGCCTACGCCGAATGTTTAGGGCGTCGGTCGGGAGCACACACAAGGCTGTGGGGTCCTCTCCTTGCTCGTGGTAGACCATGGGGTTCCTTGATGAGCTAGCGGTATCTCTTGGATTCATGGATTGCTTCTTCGTTAGTTCATCCAACGTCCTCCAAAGTGCGTCGAACTTCCTTCACTGGTTCTGTTTCCACAGCTGCTTGAACATGTTGATAAGCTGCTTGTTCCTGAACTGACAAAACAAATTGGCACCCATGTGCCTCATGCACCACCTGCTCTTCAGGTCTGGCCACTTTGCTGCTCTCATGACTTCGGATCCTTGTTGCATATCCACGATCGCCCTTAGCAAGCCTGCATGTCGGTCATGGATGACACAAACGTCAGGCCGATCGTGAACAACTGTCATCTTGAGTCAAGGAACCAGTACCAACTATCCGTATTTTCCCCCTCCACGATGGCCAATGCGATGGTAGAACCTAGTTGTTGGCGTCCACCGCGATCGCAGTTAGAATCTAGCCCTTGTAGTTCCCTGTGAGGAATGTGCCATCCATGCAAATGACCGGGCGATAGTGTCGAAACGCATTTATGCATGCGCCGAGGGCCAAGAAGGCCCGCTGCAAGACCCACTTGCCCGCGCACACACCATCCGCGGGAAACTCCGCAGGGTCAATGATTGTACCAGGATTCCTATGTGATATTGCCCTAAGCAAATGGGGAATATTCTCGTAGGAAGCCTCGTACATCCCGAACCGTATTTGCAAAGCTATCCTTTTTGCTCTCCATGCTTTTCGGTAGCTAATCTTGTACTGAAACCTCTCCTCCACGGCTGTGATAATAGATCGAGGCTCCACGTGCGGATTCTCCACGATCTGAGCATAAAACACATTTGCCACCCAGGTGGATTACAAATTGTGGTGTTCCTGCTCCGCTTCCTACAGTTCGCAGTTATGCTCCATCACTATGGAATAATTTCAGTAGTCCTTCCACTTCCCCTTGTATGCATGCACCCGCCATGGGTACGAATCAACTACGCACTTCACGTCATACTCCTTTTTGCTAGACTTCACTACCTTGAATTGCCGCCGAAGAGACATGCCCAGTACTTCACCGCATCCATCACAGCCTCCTTGTCTTTATATATGGCCCCCTGCGTGACCTCATTCTCATGATACTCCCATGCATCACTGTTCCCTTCCTTCATAGTTAGGTCTTCAAAATTGTAATTACTCCACGCACCAGGGATAGGCACCTCAGGAGTATTGTCCTCCTCGTTCGAGTTTTCGCCATCAAGGACATCCTCATCCGCACGGCCCTCCTCCTCCATCATGTCAACTATGTCCTCCACCTCCTCCCGCTCGTCGGCCACCCCCCGCGCCTCCATGGTTCTCTCCTCGCCCCCCTCGATCCCCTCGCCACCGCCAATCTTGTGTCCCTCGTCTCTGGGCTCCTCGCCACCTTCATCATCGCATTCTTGCTATTTGTCTCCCCCTCCTCCGTAATATCTACCCCGACATCACGAACTTCTGATACCGACGGAGCAACCGGGCAGCACTGTACCAGCAACATGAGCAGCCAGCCCTACTCTACGGCAAAACCAACATAGCTCCACGATGATGTCGCGTTAATAGGAATCAACTCTCTATAAAAACAGTGTTACGCACGGCTTACTACTGCTCTAATCCGCAGTCGAACAGACTGGACATCCAAATTGAACATCTGAAACATCCATACCAACAAAGCCTTGTATGTCCTATCACTTGGTCTAGATATGCCCCGTACAACTCTTGAAAATGATGACAAATCCACTCCATCGGCCCCCTGTGCTATCTCCCCATCTTCATAAAATATTTGAAAATAGAATTTGTCCGACATGCTGCCTGCAACGTCGACCCGAGTAATTCATCAGTTGTCTATTCTTAAAAACTGCATATCTACATAATATATCATACTTCCTTTCATTTCTACAACGCTGTCGCTGAGCCGCTGTGCCGTGGCAGAATAACGGCAGTGACAACAGTAACGAAAACTCTGCCACGACAACTCCTATTGCTAAGTCGCTAAAACGCTAGGTCACTAAGTCGCTAAAACGCTAAATCGCTAAATCGTTAAGTCGCTCAAACGTTAAAACGCTAAGTCGCTAAAATGTTAAAACGCTAAGTCCCTAAAACGCTAAATCGCTAAGTCGTTAAGTCGCTAAAACGCTAAAACGCTAAATCACTAAATCGTTAAGTCGCTAAAACACTAAATCGCTAAATTGTTAAGTCGCTAAAACGTTAAAATGCTAAGTCGCTAAATCGCTAAGTCCCTAAAACGCTAAGTCGCTAAAACGTTGTCGCTAAGTCGCTAAATCGCTAAAACGCTACAACGCTAAGTTGCTAAAACGCTAAGTCGCTAAAACGTTAAAACGCTATGTCACTAATTAATCTTATCGTTAAGTCGCTAATTGTAACATCCCAAAATTTGGGTTTTCAAAAATTTTGGTTTAGTTTAGCTTCCCGAAAATTTTAGTTGATTTTCTCGCGTTTATAAAAGCTTGATTTGAATTTTCTAAAAGCTAAAACAATTTAATTTGATTATTCTAAATCTAAAATAAAATAAATTTAATTTTAGTTGGATTCCTTGTGCTTCAAGAAGTTCTTCTGTAATTTTTGAGATTTTTCGGAGCTCGTTTGCTATTTATTGGATTTATTCGGAATCGATTTGTATTAAGCCCTTTTATGGAAATTAATTAATTATTTGGAAAAGTTTAAATAAATTTTTGTTGGAAATATTTTATTTGAGTTCAAAATGTCCCAAAATATTTTCTAGAATTTTTCTAGAATTTTTCGGGTATTTTTATTGCCTCAAATGATTTATTTGGAATCGATTTGTATTAAGCCTTTTATTGAAATTAATTGATTATTTCGAAAAGTTTATATCAATTTTTTTTTGAAAATATTTTATTTGAGTTCGAAATATCTCAAAATATTTTCTAGAATTTTTCTAGAATTTTTCGGGTATTTTTATTGCTCTAAATGATTTATTGGAATTTGTGGAATTGTTTTTATTCGAAAAAGATTGGAAAATCTGGTTTTTGGAAGTGGGCCGGCCCATCCCGTGCACCAGGCCAGCGCCCCACTTGGGCCAGGCCACCCCGCTGCCACGTGTCGCCCCCACAACGCGCCACGTCGCCCGGATCCGATTCATGCACGGAAACTGCTCGATAAAATGCCTATAAGGCCCGTTTTGCTCCAAACGCGTCCAAATTTTTTGTGCTTAATCTAGCCACCACCCCTAACCCCTGTAGACCTCCCACACGTCCTCTAGACCTCAGATCAATTTTCTAAAATTCCAAAACCATCCAATGTCGCCCGAACGTCGCCCAACGCCGGCCGAACTTTGGAGCCGCGTCCCGGGCAACTCGTCGACTCTTTTCGAGATCCGTCTTCTCCGTGGTGTGCCACAAGGTACCATCTACTTGCTGTCCAAAATTCAGCCAATTTGGTCCACGGGATCAAAAGTTACGGCCGTTTCAATCTCGAATCTTGCCGAGGCCATAACTCCCTCAATTTTTCGAGTTTGACGGTGAAATTTTTGTGTAGACTTCTGGGGATGTCCTCTACAGGATGCACATCTTGCCCCAAGGTTTTGCCCTCTGGATTTGGCGCAGAAAAATAAATTCTCCGTTTAGACTGCGTTCCAGACAGCGGCAAACTTCCTCGCGCGTCCCCCGCTGTTCCAGAAGGTATTTCTTCGAGCCACCTGCGTCACGGTGTGCCTCTTGGTCCCATCTAGCTCTCGGTAAAATTTCGTTAAGTTCCGATCATTATTCTAGAAGTTATAGCCGTCCAAAGTTTTGATCCGAAACCCGTTAATCGCCAGTTTGTGATTAATCCGGAAGGGCGCCGCAAAATCCGCCTATACCGTTGAGATCGTCTCGTCGCGTTCTACGCAGTAGACATTCTCCCTTTGCCATCCCATCCTCCGAATTTTTTATATATTTAGGCCACCGCTTTGCCGTCGCCGCGCGTTGACGCCAAGCGCCGCATATTTTGGATCGCTCCGGCCGTGTTGTCGCGTCCGGTGGATCATATTGTACTGTTTTGGTCCATCTTTAGAGTTCTTTTGGTCTCCGTTTGCCGAGAAGCCCGATTCCGGCCTAAACCCGTCGTCTTTCAACCTAGCCCGTGCCGCCGGTTCGCGCACCGGTTAGCCGTCCTTGGTAGCGTTCTACCGCGGCCATGTCGTTGTACCGACGGTCGCTACTTCGCTTCATGAAGTCTCCTATCATTGTTGACCTCCACCGTTAACGTTCGCCGTTAACGATCCACCGTTAACGTTCGCCGTTAACGTTTCCCCGTTAACGTTCTTCCGTTAACGTTCCGTTAACGTTCCTCCGCTAACGTTTTGCCGACAATGTTTCACCGTTAACACTCTGTCGTTAACGCTCCGTTGGTAACGTCTTGCCGTTAACGTTTTGTCATTAACGCTCCGTTAATGTTCCTTCATTAACGTTTCGTCGTTAACGTTTCGTCGTTAACGCTCCTCCGTTAATGTTTCCCCGTTAACGCTCCGTCGTTAACGTTTCGTCGTTAACGTTCCTCCGTTAACGTTTTGCCGTTAACGCTCCGTCGTTAACGTTCCACCGTTAACGTTTCGTCGTTAACGTTCCATCGTTAACGTTTCATCGTTAACGATTGGCTCTCTTCGCCTCGTTGTCATCGCATGCGTGTATTCTTGCACAAACCCTAGTGCAATGCCTTCACCTGTTCTATCATCATGACGTGAGCCTAGTCTCATCGTCATATCATCTTCAAGCCGAATCAAAACCTAACCTAAGACCGGTTCGATGAACTAAGTTTATCGTGAGCCGCGTTGTTATCTTTGCAATCTTTCCCGTTGTTTCAACCGTGGTAAGACACTTGTCTTGTCTTATCCCTGAAGACCTAATCTGCCTTTAATCGAGAATTCCTTCGTGGACTTGGTCGATAGACCATTGGCCATCTGTCATACCCCTATGCCCGATCTATCCGTCTCTCTTTTGTTTGACTGTGTCCGTTCGGTCAACAAAAGTCAACTTCAAGAATCAGTTTAGTTCACTGCGAACTAACATATCCTTATGGACCCGATCTATAGATCGAGAGCCCATATGTCGCTATCTGTCCAATCAAGATAATAACTTCGGAAGAAATATTCTTCGAAATATTATTCTTTCTTTTCCAGTTATTAGTCTTTCCCTTTTCGGTGTTTTGCCGAAAGCCCGTTCTCTTTTGTCAACTCTTCGATCTAATCCGTTTGAGTTCCCAAATCTCTCCCAAGCCGTTGTGCCCAATCTTTGTTCGTTCTTAATTTGGAGTTTACTTGATTTGTCTTTTGAATTGGTTTGTATTTGCTTCTTCTTTAATCGTTAGGCGTGTCGTCCGGAAGTCGTTCGAGCAGTGAGGATCGAGAAAGTGGAAGTTGAAGCTCGAGGATCAAGGATCAAGGATAAAGAGTAAAGGACAGTAAAAGTTTGCAAGGGCCAGGCAAGTTGTGCTTTGACCATATTGATCCTATTTCGAAATCTATTTTGATTTAAACTATTGCATGCTAGTTCAATTAGAAAGATACTTTGTTTAAACATGGGGGTTAGATAACTACCAATTTGTTATATGACACCTTGATTATCTAAGTATGTGCCATGATCCCTTGTCACCCTAGTTGTGGTTTACTAGTTGGACATTATTAAATTGCCAACATGGGTTTAGATCGTTGTAGTATCTTTGCTTAGACACCTTTCGTGCTCATGACATGATTTTGGACAATCAAATGCTAATATGGACTTAATGATATATTGAACCTGTTTTGGAAAAGTATCATGTGATGTTGATGGCACGTGGTGCATGGTAATCAAGCGGGGTTTGATAAGCTGATTTTCGGCGGGGCATGTGGCAAGAGTAATGTCAGGTGGGCGGTGTGGCAGGGATGATGATTTGGTTTTTCGTAGTCTTGCCCTGGTCACTCTAAGGACTTAACCTTGCAAGCCTTTGAACTGGGTCATACTTGCAACCACATGGGTGGAATGGGACGGCCCTAGTTGACTAAGTCGCTAAGGACTCACTTGTGGAGCCTCGGGGTGTCGATTACACCGTTTGTGTGATTGTGCGGGGAGCGTATCGTGGTCGTGGCCAGGTACCCATCTAACGGTGTGTTGGTCCCATACTTCGCCTTGGCTAAGGGAAGGATGGTGTAGAGCACGTCTGGGAGAGGACCACCTGTGTTGTTTGAGGCTTCCGAAAGGCTTTGTTATGATCGCTCATTCGCATACTCTTGTATGGCGATTCACGGCTGACGTGGTGAGTGGATTGTATCTTGTGGGTAAAGTGCATAACCTCTGCAGAGTGTAGAATCTATTTGAATAGCCGAGTCCACGGTACTGGACAATGCTCGGGGATTACAGTCAAGGGTTAGATTTTCTCAAAAATAACTTGGATTTGGAAAGTTGGGTTGGTTTAATGGAGATGATGGAAATGTGGTTTAGGATGGGGAAAATGTTTATTAAACTTTTTGAAAAGTTATTTATGTTTTACTTGTTTCTACTGCTTTCGAATCTACTTATATTACTTTTCAAAAGCTGTTTACTGCAAATATACCTTGAGCTATTCCTTTGTACCAAGCCATGCATATAGCTATTAGACTTGCATTCTGTGCATGACTTGCTGAGTGCTTTATGTACTCACCCCTTGCAAACAAACAATCACCTGTGAGCAAAAGTCTACATCGTCGAAGAAGAAGAAGTTCCGTGAGAAGGCGATTATCTAGGAGTCGAACCCTGTCGGTTTACTGTGGCGTATTGATGGGATTCACCGATGTTCTTCGTTCATTCTTTGCTTATTTGGAGTTGAAGCCGTCAAGGTTTCACAAATGTAAGGTTGACCTTAAGGTCGTTCAATAGTTATATTCTATATTTGAGCTATTTTTACTATTCCGCTGTGTATGATTGTGATATTCATCTATGTTGAGACTGTGTGCACTAGCGTGATCCTGGACTAGTGCTGAATACACAGAGGGTCCGGATTTGCAGATTCGGGTCCCGACAGAGGTGGTATCAGAGCCATACTGACTGTAGGTCTTGACCTTAGATAGATTGGCCGTCTTTAGGAGCTTCAAAATTATTTTCTAAAGAGAAATTTTAACTTGAAAGAATAATACGTTCTTGACTTATCTTACTCTTCTATTCTTTCCCCTTTGCTGAAAGTTCTATCCTTCCCTTCGATTTAAATGGAAATCTTACCTGAGTTGTTCTGAATAGTTAACGATGTTTCACACTTAAGGAGAAAGTACTGGATGTCGCCGTCAACCCTGAAGATCGTGAAGTAAGGAATTATCGAGCTCGAAGAGAAGTGGATCGATGAAGTGTTCTAGAAGCTTGAAGAACCAGTGTTTTGAGACTCATGTGTGAGAGTCACGTCTCTTAAGATAGGAGTGTTACCCTTTAGACGCTAGATTATTGTGTGCTTAGGAATTTGGATCTTTCTTTATTGCTGAGTGTGCAGTATGCGTTGCATAGCTTTTAGGCTTGGATAAGCAACCATACCAAGTTCTTAATAATGTTTGTACAAGCTTTTGGGTTAGACCTGCTCCCCTGCAATAGGATTCTTGAACCTCATCTATGCTTTTTCCCTCTTACCTAAAACCCTGGAGTGGACAAAAGATGGAAAGGACCAACTACAGCAGTAACTTTGAGGCGATTCAAGTCGATTCGATTTGCTACTATACGTATCGAGTGTCAAAGCAGACTGTGACCAACAGCCGTCCACCGTACCAACCGTGACAATTCGACACTTGGATCAGTTTGTAACCACCCACGTTTGATGGATCAGCCACTCTCAAAGACGGAGAAATATGGCTTCGTGTCATAGAAGAGAAGCTTGCTTGGGTACAATGTGAAGATGAGGAGAAGGTCCCCTGTGCTACTTGCCAGTAAAAAGGAGATGCATTAGTTTGGAGGAAAGGTTTCTACGCCACCTCGGAAGATGGACATACTATCACTTGGTTGGAAATTGCCACCGCCCTTCGTCAGTTTGTTGCGTCATCAGAAGATAGTGTGACTACCGCGAGTTCAGAGAAGAGTACAACCCCTGCACCTAATACCATACCGAGATGTTGTTCTTTGAAGTGTTGTCAGCCAAACAAGTTAGAAGACCGTGCATGCATCCGATGTGGAGAAATAGGATACATTGCTGATGAACATGCAATCAATTGTTCCAGCTGTGAAGGAAGCCATTTACCTGGAGAATGTCCTACGTGCAACATCACATGCTATCTATGTGAAGGTCGTGATCATTGCCCAGCTCAATGTCCCTTAGATCCAATAGTGACCGCTGTGACTCAGCATCAGCAAGAAGATTTTCGAGCTGTCATTGCTCAAGAGTTAGCGAAAAGAGAAGGATTGTCATTCGCACTAGCTGTGCCACGTGAAGAAAAGAAGAGGAAACATGTCAACCCTATCCATCTACCTCAAGAAATCAGTAATACTTGGTCACCATGGAATTGTTTCTTGTGTGATAAATGAGGTCATTGGCCTAGAGAATGCCCCATCAACCCAACACGATGACCCAAACGTTCATGTTACCACTGTGGCGAGTCAGGTCATTTGTTAAGGAATGCCACAGAAAGATCAAGCAATTTCGAAAGCCATGATCATCCCAGAAATTACATCAGTAAAGATTTTAACTCAGAAAGTGAATGGTAAGGCTATGGAAGCAACTTGCTTAAGGAGCCAGTTGAAGCAAGAGGAATTGGTTAAGACCCCTGATCCAAAGGATGAATGCAAGGGATTGGAAGATCACCGCAAGCATCAGAAGTCTAACCAAGAAGGACCACCGCAACAGCGAATGAGGAGTACCCCTCAACAATTTAGTTGCCATACTGCTCAGACTTTGTTAGAGACACCTTCACCTGTGCTTCGCCCTAATGGTCAGAGTTTCCATAACATCAACCTAGTGAAAAGTTCTCAAGGAAGAAGCCTGGTTTCTAGAATCTGCTTTGCCTGCCGTCAGCCAGGATATTTTTCTAACCACTGCCCTCAAAAGAAAGTGATCACCGCTGATCGCATCGATCTCAGCTCTGCCCTACCAAGGTTAGTACCATGTCAGGAGAAAGCCAACGGATGTCAGTCAAGTGTTGCTTCAGATGCAATGAGCCGGGACACTTTGATAATAGTTGTCCTAGGAGAAAAGATATTTTATCTGCCCACTTCAATCCTAATCCTACCCCTACCAAGACACTTGCGTCAGAAAGTGAATTGTGACGGAGTATTCAGTTGATACAGAGTTTCAGTCAAAGAATCAAGCCGACAAAGATAGTGCCAGACCAACCGGAATGCTATTCAAGTCTTGTCGAAAACCACGTAATCACAAGTAAGCTTTGTTGTCGAATACACCTGTCAATTTCTAGAAGAAGCGGAAAATCAAGTGTTTAGGAACGAAGCAAGGAGCCTATCAATGGAGTTACGTAAGCGTCGGCATGAGTGCGAGAAGATGTTCAAGATTTCCCGAGCAAAGTTAGTATCAAGATTTTCCGTAGAAGAAGTGCCTCGTGGGTAGCGGCATACGATTGGAGTCAGTGGACTTGTAAGAGTACCTAATCAGCAAGGAGCAGCCTGCAAAATTTTGGATGTGACCAAGCGTTTGTTCAGAAGTGACCCATCCGATTATCTGATTGTTGGAAGTTTGAAGAAGCTCAAGAGTTGAGTCCCCCTGAACCTAATTCTATAGTCAGCCCTGAATCTCGGGGACGAGATTCTGTTAAGGGGGGGAGATTTGTAACATCCCAAAATTTGGGTTTTCAAAAATTTTGGTTTAGTTTAGCTTCCCGAAAATTTTAGTTGATTTTCTCGCGTTTATAAAAGCTTGATTTGAATTTTCTAAAAGCTAAAACAATTTAATTTGATTATTCTAAATCTAAAATAAAATAAATTTAATTTTAGTTGGATTCCTTGTGCTTCAAGAAGTTCTTCTGTAATTTTTGAGATTTTTCGGAGCTCGTTTGCTATTTATTGGATTTATTCGGAATCGATTTGTATTAAGCCCTTTTATGGAAATTAATTAATTATTTGGAAAAGTTTAAATAAATTTTTGTTGGAAATATTTTATTTGAGTTCAAAATGTCCCAAAATATTTTCTAGAATTTTTCTAGAATTTTTCGGGTATTTTTATTGCCTCAAATGATTTATTTGGAATCGATTTGTATTAAGCCTTTTATTGAAATTAATTGATTATTTCGAAAAGTTTATATCAATTTTTTTTTGAAAATATTTTATTTGAGTTCGAAATATCTCAAAATATTTTCTAGAATTTTTCTAGAATTTTTCGGGTATTTTTATTGCTCTAAATGATTTATTGGAATTTGTGGAATTGTTTTTATTCGAAAAAGATTGGAAAATATGGGTTTTGTAAGTGGGCCGGCCCATCCCGTGCACCAGGCCAGCGCCCCACCTGGGCCAGGCCACCCCGCCGCCACGGCTCGCCCCCACAACGCGCCACCTCGCCCGGATCCGATTCATGGACGGAAACTGCGCGATAAAATGCCTATAAGGCCCGTTTTGCTCCAAACGCGTCCAAATTTTTGTGCTTAATCTAGCCACCACCCCTAACCCCTGTAGACCTCCCACACGTCCTCTAGACCTCAGATCAATTTTCTAAAATTCCAAAACCATCCAATGTCGCCCGAACGTCGCCCAACGCCGGCCGAACTTTGGAGCCGCGTCCCGGGCAACTCGTCGACTCTTTTCGAGATCCGTCTTCTCCGTGGTGTGCCACAAGGTACCATCTACTTGCTGTCCAAAATTCAGCCAATTTGGTCCACGGGATCAAAAGTTACGGCCGTTTCAATCTCGAATCTTGCCGAGGCCATAACTCCCTCAATTTTTCGAGTTTGACGGTGAAATTTTTTGTGTAGACTTCTGGGGATGTCCTCTACAGGATGCACATCTTGCCCCAAGGTTTTGCCCTCTGGATTTGGCGCAGAAAAATAAATTCTCCGTTTAGACTGCGTTCCAGACAGCGGCAAACTTCCTCGCGCGTCCCCCGCTGTTCCAGAAGGTATTTCTTCGAGCCACCTGCGTCACGGTGTGCCTCTTGGTCCCATCTAGCTCTCGGTCAAATTTCGTTAAGTTCCGATCATTATTCTAGAAGTTATAGCCGTCCAAAGTTTTGATCCGAAACCCGTTAATCGCCAGTTTGTGATTAATCCGGAAGGGCGCCGCAAAATCCGCCTATACCGTTGAGATCGTCTCGCCGCGTTCTACGCAGTAGACATTCTCCCTTTGCCATCCCATCCTCCGGAATTTTTTTTATATATTTAGGCCACCGTTTGCCGTCGCCGCGCGTCGCCTTTTGACGCCGCATATTTTGGATCGCTCCGGCCGTGTTGTCGCGTCCGGTGGATCATATTGTACTGTTTTGGTCCATCTTTAGAGTTCTTTTGGTCTCCGTTTGCCGAGAAGCCCGATTCCGGCCTAAACCCGTCGTCTTTCAACCTAGCCCGTGCCGCCGGTTCGCGCGCAGTTAGCCGTCCTTAGTAGCGTTCTACCGCGGCCATGTCGTTATACCGGCGGTCGCTACTTCGCTTCATGAAGTCTCCTATCATTGTTGACCTCCACCGTTGCGTTAGCGGGTTAACGATCCACCGTTAACGTTCGCCGTTAACGTTTCCCCGTTAACGTTCTTCCGTTAACGTTCCGTTAACGTTCCTCCGCTAACGTTTTGCCGACAATGTTTCACCGTTAACACTCTGTCGTTAACGCTCCGTTGGTAACGTCTTGCCGTTAACGTTTTGTCATTAACGCTCCGTTAATGTTCCTTCATTAACGTTTCGTCGTTAACGCTTCGTCGTTAACGCTCCTCCGTTAATGTTTCCCCGTTAACGCTCCGTCGTTAACGTTTCGTCGTTAACGTTCCTCCGTTAACGTTTTGCCGTTAACGCTCCGTCGTTAACGTTCCACCGTTAACGTTTCGTCGTTAACGTTCCATCGTTAACGTTTCATCGTTAACGATTGGCTCTCTTCGCCTCGTTGTCATCGCATGCGTGTATTCTTGCACAAACCCTAGTGCAATGCCTTCACCTGTTCTATCATCATGACGTGAGCCTAGTCTCATCGTCATATCATCTTCAAGCCGAATCAAAACCTAACCTAAGACCGGTTCGATGAACTAAGTTTATCGTGAGCCGCGTTGTTATCTTTGCAATCTTTCCCGTTGTTTCAACCGTGGTAAGACACTTGTCTTGTCTTATCCCTGAAGACCTAATCTGCCTTTAATCGAGAATTCCTTCGTGGACTTGGTCGATAGACCATTGGCCATCTGTCATACCCTATGCCCGATCTATCCGCTCTCTTTTGTTTGGCGTGTCCGTTCGGTCAACAAAAGTCAACTTCAAGAATCAGTTTAGTTCACTGCGAACTAACATATCCTTATGGACTCGATCTATAGATCGAGAGCCCATATGTCGCTATCTGTCCAATCAAGATAATAACTTCGGAAGAAATATTCTTCGAAATATTATTCTTTCTTTTCCAGTTATTAGTCTTTCCCTTTTCGGTGTTTTGCCGAAAGCCCGTTCTCTTTTGTCAACTCTTCGATCTAATCCGTTTGAGTTCCCAAATCTCTCCCAAGCCGTTGTGCCCAATGCTGTTCGTTCTTAATTTGGAGTTTACTTGATTTGTCTTTTGAATTGGTTTGTATTTGCTTCTTCTTTAATCGTTAGACGTGTCGTCCGGAAGTCGTTCGAACGAGCTGAGGATCGAGAAAGTGGAAGTTGAAGCTCGAGGATCAAGGATCAAGGATAAAGAGTAAAGGACAGTAAAAGTTTGCAAGGGCCAGGCAAGTTGTGCTTTGACCATATTGATCCTATTTCGAAATCTATTTTGATTTAAACTATTGCATGCTAGTTCAATTAGAAAGATACTTTGTTTAAACATGGGGGTTAGATAACTACCAATTTGTTATATGACACCTTGATTATCTAAGTATGTGCCATGATCCCTTGTCACCCTAGTTGTGGTTTACTAGTTGGACATTATTAAATTGCCAACATGGGTTTAGATCGTTGTAGTATCTTTGCTTAGACTCGCTACGTGCTCATGACATGATTTTGGACAATCAAATGCTAATATGGACTTAATGATATATTGAACCTGTTTTGGAAAAGTATCATGTGATGTTGATGGCACGTGGTGCATGGTAATCAAGCGGGGTTTGATAAACGATTTTCGGGGCATGTGGCAAGAGTAATCAGGTGGGCCGGTGTGGCAAGGGATGATGATTTGGTTTTTCGGGTAGTCTTGCCCTGGTCACTCTAAGGACTTAACCTTGCAAGCCTTTGAACTGGGTCATACTTGCAACCACATGGTCGAATGGGACGGCCCTAGTTGACTAAGTCGCTAAGGACTCACTTGTGGAGCCTCGTGGTGTCGATTACACCGTTTGTGTGATTGTGCGGGGGCGTATCGTGGTCGTGGCAGGTACCCATCTAACGGTGTGTTGGTCCCATACTTCGCCTTGGCTAAGGAAGGGATGGTGTAGAGCACGTCTGGGAGAGGACCACTGTGTTGTTTGAGGCTTCCGAAGGCTTTGTTATGATCGCTCATTCGCATACTCTTGTATGGCGATTCACGGCTGACGTGGTGAGTGGATTGTATCTTGTGGGTAAAGTGCATAACCTCTGCAGAGTGTAGAATCTATTTGAATAGCCGAGTCCACTGATCTTGGACAATGCTCGGGATTACAAATCAAGGGTTAGATTTTCTCAAAAATAACTTGGATTTGGACAGTTGGGTTGGTTTAATGGAGATGATGGAAATGTGGTTTAGGATGGGGAAAATGTTTATTAAACTTTTTGAAAAGTTATTTATGTTTTACTTGTTTCTCTTTGCTTTCGAATCTACTTATATTACTTTTCAAAAGCTGTTTACTACAAATATACCTTGAGCTATTCCTTTGTACCAAGCCATGCATATAGCTATTAGACTTGCATTCTGTGCATGACTTGCTGAGTGCTTTATGTACTCACCCCTTGCAAACAAACAATCACCAGTGAGCAAAAGTCTACATCGTCGAAGAAGAAGAAGTTCCGTGAGAAGGCGATTATCTAGGAGTCGAACCACATCGATTTACTGTGGCGTATTGATGGGATTCACCGATGTTCTTCGTTCCGCTGCTGCTTATTTGGAGTTGAAGCCGTCAAGGTTTCACAAATGTAAGGTTGACCTTAAGGTCGTTCAATAGTTATATTCTATATTTGAGCTATTTTTACTATTCCGCTGTGTATGATTGTGATATTCATCTATGTTGAGACTGTGTGCACTAGCGTGATCCTGGACTAGTGCTGAATACACAGAGGGTCCGGATTTGCAGATTCGGGTCCCGACACTAATTAATCTAATCGCTAAGTCACTAATTAAAATCAAATGCACAAGAAAATTACCTGTGACAACCTCCTCCTCCTCTCTTCCCCGTCCTCGTCGTCGTCGTCGTTGTCCTCCTCCTCCTCCTCCTCTCTTCCTCCTCCTCTTCTTTCTCTCTTCTTCCCCTCCTCCTCTGATGAGGACATCACTGCCATGGATACGGCCACGCCTACACATCCAAGTGAAACCAATGATGTAATACAAGGACCAATTACTTGAGCTCGTGCACATCAATTCAATTGCCAGGTGAATGCGTTCCTCGGGTTGCACACAAATATTTTAATTGATGGAATGCTATTTAATCCTTGTGATGATTTTATTATCCTTAGGAACCAAGGAGAAGGACCTCCAAACATCAAGCATGAAGTCAATTCTTTCGGTGCACAAGATCTACTCAGATTCGGCCTCCTGGACAGCACCAACTTAAAACTACCATAACTTTTGATCCACAAGGGTGTTTGGGGGTCTATGAGTACTAGTTTGAAAGGTTTCGTCGTCCTCTTTCCAACGGATCTGGCCTCATATCCAAATTCCTTACGAGTCAATAGGAATCTACAAAACAAGTTGCGTCACTATTCCAATCCGAGATGACATGGGCCTTGGGATTTGTAAATTGAGTTATAATTGTCCCCCACTAGTTTTGGACGTGATTCCCATGTCCTACCTCTCATAAATAGCCAACCGCCGCCTCCTTTAGGTTTTGGGTTTTGTTTTGGAATCAGTTTAGCTTCTTTGCTGCTATCCGTGTAAGCACATGTCGATTAGACCGTCTGCGCACGTGTAAACAAAACTCCAAATCTCAGATTGGTTTGCCTAAATTTAAATATTCATATTCGCAATTTCAGATTGCTTGTTATCTTGTTCTTGCTTGTTCTTCGGTTGCTCGCAGGAATTGAACCTTGTGTTCAGGTTGATCGTGCCCACGGCAAGATCAATAACCATCCGGAGTTGGTTTAGCGATTGCTAAGGCGCATCGTCGTCGTACGGTGTAGTCGGATCGTCAAAGTCGTCTCCATCCAAATCGATCGTGTGTTTCTCATCGAAAGATCGGGACACCCAAGGTGCTATCATCCTCCTCTTTTTCTCTCTTCTTTCTTGTTTCTTTCTTTCTTCTTCTCCCTTCCTTCCTTATCCTTTCTTCTGGCTCGGCCGCTCGGTCTTTGCTCTGGCTCGACCGGTCGCGATGGAGTGGCAAAAAGGGCACCAATCGCCTGTGTATGGGACGATTTCTTTACTCCATCTGACGACGTCAGTGGCGTCAGTCACTGCAGAGCTTTTGGGAGATGTTTCGCCCAGTAATAGGGTGATCGCCCATATCAGGGGCGACGGCAGCCCACTCCTGCCATTTTTTTCCTTTCATCCATTACTTTTGGAATAATGAATTAAATTAAATATTAAATAAAAAAAATTCTTGACTCAGCATTAACTCACGCCGACCGGTTCCAGGACACGATCGTCGTGTTCCTGTCGTGGGTAACGTAGTTTAGCCCACCTTCATCACCTACAATGTTGTGTTCCATGTGTACTCCAAGATGGCTATCCGAGATCGGGTTAGAGAAAGAGAGCGAGCAAGAAGTGATGATTTGGCACAGGGTGATGACAAAATTAAAAAATTACACGGCATTCCAATAATTTTGCCACCTCTAATACGTTAGCTGAATCAAGTGGTTTTACCCCCAAGGAGGTGTGTTGTGCATGTTTTAAGAGTTTCAGAGTGAAAATTAACCAATCTTAGGCCTTATTTGGCAAGACCAAAATTCTAGCCCATCCCGGGCCAAGATTTTGAGCATCCCAAATAGGCCCTTAGAGTTGAGGGTTAAACTTAACTTAATCATAGTTAAAGGTTGTAAAATTGACTTTTATAATACAGTTCAGATCATGTCGTCGCCCAATTTACCAAACCATTACATTCCCTTAGTTTTAGTCGATTGGATAGCTGATATCACTGGCCCCTCAGGCACGAATTCCCTACTTCTACATAGATTTTCTCCGTTTAACTCGATCAATTTTATTCTTTTAATAATCTGATGTGTTTTTGGACCTATCACAATCGTGGCCATCAATCCTGTCATACACAGGATGTTAAATCAGGTAATGGTAAATCTCCCTGCCCGAACATTTTATCACTCCCACCTCCACTGTACAACTAGTCCAACGATGAGAAGAGACTTGATTTGCTGAAACCACACATCATACAGTTCCCCAATCGAATGCCACAGTATCGTAATCTAGCCACATTAGTCGGACCACACGCGACAAGTTAGCCAGCCAACCATGATTCAAGACAGCTCGGTTAGGTCGCTATATTCAACAGCAATACCATGCTCACATGCGCCATTCTAAAAAGAAAAATGGCACACGAGTCTATTTGCGAGAAAATGCAGACAAAGAAACAACCACAAACCATGTTAACCAGATAGCTTATTTATTTGCAGAAACTGCCTTCGCCCCAGAATCAGGGGAAGCAGTACAAAAGATCAACAGAATGACTGGTCTAAAGCATTCAGCGAATTTACACACCACCCTTTGACCAGAAGGCAAATGGAAGCTAGTTACGATCTATCAGCACTGTTGTGCCAGTGCTCCAACTGTACCCGCCTGTGATCCCCATGAACTATTCCAAAATTTTTGGATTATGATCTTCATCCAGAGGATTCTCTAAAAGTTCTTTGGCCAGATCTACGTAATGTGTAGCATCTGTGACCATCATCTCAATTGCCTTCAAAATCTGCAAACAGCCGCACAGCAATCAGACACCAAAACATTGAAGTAGATTAAAAAATCACAACGACACTACTCAACGGTTAATTCTCAAGCAATGCATAATATCATTGAGGTATCAGGCACTGGAAATTACACCTAATATTTTTCACCCAAAGTTGGTACTAAAAACAAAACCATGTAGACAGGTAGGCATAGAAACAGATATAATGCTGCAAGAATACCAGTCCCACTCCCAGTGCAGATAGGTCACATGAAAATTACAACGTAGCCCTGACAAGACCAGTTTGAGCAAAAGTAACTGACGCAACCATCAATCCGCCATAGGGCTCAGGCCACCGGTTCACACAATGAACAGGTGGGTTACTAACCGAAATGCTAATGTTAATGTCTTTGTTAAAATATGCCACACTACGAAAACATATCTAGCACAGCTTCTCTGTCTTTCTAGCATTGAAATTGTCAGTCAAAAAAAGAAGAAAAAAATACAAAATACCACCATTGTAATGCTTGTAGTCCCAATCCATAGTAACACACTGGCCAAATTTACAAGCAATACCAGTCTAACTTCAATAATTTTTTTCTCTTCAGATGAATTGTGCAAGAAACAGAGTTCAGAAATATCACACGAAATTTTGCTCAGCATAAAGAAGCACAAACAGACAGTTTAGGTATCTGTAAACAGTAGAAACTAGCTCATGGAATCGTCCCATTAAACGAACCCTTTAACTGAATTATATATACTTCATGATACACTGGTTGAGTATATTGAAGGATCAATTTATGCTCAGGATTTCAACCTTAACAGAAGGCTAGGGAACCAGCAAAGCATCTCAGATCCAGACACATCAGTCCTGGTGAAAGTATTGTTGGAAATATGTCCTAGTGGCCAATCATAGAGATGATTAATAGATGTTTACTTTTTCATGTTCCTTTAATAAATACCATGTTATAGATCATCAAGTATGTGACTTGATCATGAGACTTTGTAATGAGACTTTGTAACACGTTTGTGGTCCCTTGTCGTTTAATTGATTGGAACGTCAATTGCTTATTTACATAGACAAGCATATGACTGCAATAATCATATTTTGCGGATCATGTATATGCAATCTAAACACAATTATATGGATAATGTGTTGGTGAATATGTTGTTGGACAGACCCATTATGAAGCACCGCATTGAGCATTACATGCACATCATCGGTTGATTCCATACAATGTTTATGATTGATCCTCTAACCTAAGACATACAATTCCAATATGATTATATTATTTGATGTAACTAATCGTTGTCCGTAACAGGATAATTATATTAGCTACAGTTGGGAATGTGTTGATACATGTAGAGGGATGTGCGTGGTCAAAAGATGGAATTTGTTCCTCGTTATATGAGGACAAAAATATCTTAAGGCACTCGAAGAAGATAGAATAAATAACATGAATGGCTATACCCGAGCAGGTTGACATGTCAACCGCTTGATCTATTTAGTCTTAGCTTTGGAGATTCGAGAAATAATGGATTAAACAGCACAAGGATGACATATATCTCGCCTTGGGTTTAATCTTGATATTCGAAACTGACAAAAGGATCGAATATATATTCATTGATAGCTTGTTGGATAAATGATAACCAGGTGGTTTGGGAAGTAATATGTCCCATTTGTTTGGGTTTTTCCTTTGGTTTAAAAGCAAAAAAGTAAAAGCCAAAACAAACGGGTGACTTTTCATCTGTACTTTTTGAGAAGCCTAAAGCCTCCCACAACTACAGGCCATAAACCAACATTAGGGTGCTTGTTTTTGGCTTCGGCAAGATGTAAATAACAGTTTGCCCCTAGACTTCAAAGCAATTACCCGCACGTACCAAGCATAAAACCGTCCATCCCAGCATCCCCCACTGCCATTCCTCTTTTCCCTCCCCCAACTGCAACCTAATCGCCCTACAGGCGATTAGGGCTCGTGACCTGGCCGGCCTCCCGTACCTTCTGTCGGCCACTTGTGAAGTTCTCCTACCTCCTACGACCTCTGCTGCCATCCTCCTCCCCCGACAACCCAAGCGCCTTACAGGCTATTAGGGCTCGCACCTACGCCGGCCATCACGAACTCCGCCAGCCTCCCGCACCTTCCGCCGACCACCCGTGAAGTTCCCCCGTCTCCCGCGCCTTCCGCCACCATCCTCCTCCCCCAACAATGCTTGCCTCCGCGATCGACCTCCACAGCTATTCTCTGCTCCACAACCACCACCCAATGTTGTTGACCTCTCGTCGATCCATCCGATGTCCCGACATAAAGGTACAAATATTGCCCTACATCCCTAGATCCCCAATTTGTTATATTGTAGAAATCCCATGTGATTGTTGATCACAAGGTGTAGTTAATCTTGTGATTTTTCATTGAGCTTGATTCCTTTGATGGTACAAGTTTGTGTAGATCCCAATTTTGTAGTTCCCATTGGTAATGTTGCTGTTGAGCTAGAAAGTTTTCACATATTTGGTGACGAAGCAGATGTAACTCTCATGGAAATTACTATCCGTTGCTGAGTAGAACCCGACCTACAAATGAACAAGCAAACTGGTCATGCAAACCAATTGGCCATGGAACCTAATATAGTAAACAAGTGATCGGGTATCCTACATTTATTCATTACCTAGGTTACAACCAAATCCAAATGTTGTCCTGTTTTGCCTTTTACAGAGTTTTGATATTTTTTCTTGAATTTTTTAAGATCAGATGACCTACTCCGTTAATTTCCTTTCTCTATTTCTTTCTGTTATGAATAGCACTTGTATTCAACACGAGGCCAATGGGCCAGTATATATACATGTACATGAGAGTATAAAAGGAAAACCTACATAAGGCAATATCTATATAAGGCTAACAATATCTATACAAGGCATTAGCAATCTCTTATATCATGGTGGATCTACAACACTGAGTTTGGAGAGAGATTATGATGAGCTCTAGTTTGTCTTCGTGAAGAAATCTGCCAACTAAAGCTCTAAAGGCACATACTGAAGAGCCACAACCTGATCCTGTGCCTTTGACCGCATATAAGAAGCATCAACACCGATATGCTTGGTGAGCTCATGCTTTCACTGAATCTCGAGCAATGCTAATAGCATCTGTACTATCAGATAAAAGAGGGGTAGAAACAAAAACACCAAAATCCTCAAGTAACCGCCGTAGCCAAGTAACCTCTACTGTCAAAAGAGCCATAGCCCACAACTCAACCTCAGCACTCGAACTAGAAACCGTTGTCTGCTTCTTAGTCTTCCAAGCAATGAGAGAACAGCAGAAAGAGACCCACGATCAGAGTGATCACTAGCCTAGGTAGCATCAGAGTATACCTGAAGCTATAAAGAGCTAAAGAAAAGACGGCGAGAGAATTCAACAAAGATATCTTAGAACACGAAGATGACTATAGTGAAGCTAAGGGGGAGCATAAGCGAACTAACTCAAGATATGGTTTGGATACGAAATGTCAGGAGGATCCTCAAGGTTCACCATCAGTAGATCGAAGGTGAACATTGAGCTCCATGGGAGTCTCAGCTGTACGCTGATCAGTGAGAGAAGCACGATCAAGAAGATCCTGGATATACTACTCTTGGAGAGGAAGAAACCCTCAGATGTAGAAGAAACCTCAATCCCAAGAAAGTAGCGAAGAGTACCTAGATCAGACATGAGAAACTGCTCACTGAGATGAGCCTTTACAAACATAATATACTGAGAATCATCTCCAGTAATGATCATGACAACATATAGAAGAAGAGCCCGACCACGGGGCGAAGTGTTTCAAAGAGCGCAAAATCATGAGCAATAGCAGAAAAATCAGCTGCAGTGATCACATAAAAAAATTGGTCAAACCAAGCACGTGGGGCTTGCTTAAGCCCATAAAGAGCGACGAAGCCGACAAACCACGCCCTCAGGAATAGAATACTCCGGTGGTGGCTACATATAGACCTCATGCAGCTCGCCATTAAGAAAGGCATTCTTGACATCAAGCTAAGAGATGGACCACTCACTGACAGAGGCCACAGCAAGTAAAGTGCGAACAGTAGTCATGTGAGCCACAAGTGTAGAAGTCCCATCATAATCACAACCATGATCGTGCTGAAAACCACGCACCACAGGACGAGCCTTGTAGCGCTCAAGAGAACCACTAGAGCGAGTCTTAATCTTATAAACCCACTTGCATGTAATGGGATGGACATGTCGAGGAAGAGGTACAAGATCCCACATGCCAGTACGCTTAAGAGCAGCAAGCTCCTCTACCATCGCATGTTGCCATTCCTGATGAATAAAAGCATCCCGGCTCGACAAGAACTGAATCGGCAAAACCAAGGCGCTCAGGAAGCCAAATAGACTGATGATCGCGATGAGCATAGCGAGGAGACACAAAGGAAGATGGCTCAGTAGGAGAATCCTCAACTCACGGTGACGAGTGTAGTATAGAGGATAAGAGGGTAGAAGGGACGAGACTCATCAAAAGTAACATCCCGAGAGATCCCTATCCATCGACCGACAAGATTCCAACAACGATATCCCTTATGCTCGGCGCTATATCCTAGAAAAACGCACTCAACAGACTAAGCGATCAACTTGGTGCATTCACGAGGTGCAAGAAGAACATAGCGCACACCCAAAGAGGCGAAACTAGAATATCAGGAGGCATGCCACACAGACGCTCTACTGGAATCCCACCCCGAAAAGCAGCAGAAGGCTGAATGTTAATCAAGTAGCAGTGGAAACAGTTTCAGCACAGAAGTGAGGTGGAACAGTGGAAGCAAGTAAAATAGCACGAGCTATCTCAAGATGACGATGCTTGCGCTCAGCCACTATTCTGACCATGAGCACCAGGACAGAAAAACTGAGAAAGTGCCCTGCGTAGCAAGAAAGGCACAAAGAGCTCCTGACAGACACTCCCGTTGAGTCAGGACGAAGAACACGAATGGAAGAATCAAACTGAGTACGGATCATGGAGCAGCGTGAGAACCTCCTGAGTGGAGTCAAAAGTCAACAGAAGGCCACTGAGGAGAGAGCCCGAGCCTCCAGTGCCCTTAGGAGGACGTCCACTTCGACGAGCAAGATTCTTCTTCCTGTAGCAGAACTGCTCCACATGTCTGTTCTTATCACAGTAGGTGCAGGGAAGGCCCCATCCCCTAGTAGCAGAAACTGGAGTAGGTGCCACTGACGACAGGGTAGAACGAGGCACCGCCAAATCTTAAGGACACTAGCAAACCCGCACCACGAAGGCGAGTCTCCTTAGTACGAATAGCTGCAAGGGCTTCGAACAGGGTCACACGAGGATGACGAGCAAGCAGTTGGACACGGAGCTGCTCAAATTCAGCCCGAAGACGTGTCAGGAAGTCGTAGATGCGGCGAAGCTCCAACTGAGTGCTGACGTTGACAACACTAGCAAGTGCGGCAAACATCCGGTCCCAGAGAATCAAGCTGACATCATATCGCGGACACTTGCGCATAGAACTCATCCACAGTAGAATCACCCTGCTGCAGCGACGACTACTATCGCACAATAGCAAGGTACAAAGAGTCGCCAGCAGCCTCATAGCGATCGCAAACATGCGCCCACATCAACTGTGTTGAAGACAAAGCGACAATATCACCAGTGAGATGTACGTCCATGTTAGCAACCAAAATAGCGGACGTACGAGCATCTTCATCAATCCATGTCTTGTAAGCAGTAAACTGAGTCTGAAAAGACCACACATCAGCATAATCATCAGACACTATCTATCGAGCAGTATCATCGGCCTCCTTAGGAATAACAGGCGTGGCAGGGGGAGCAGGACGAAGCGGGCAAGATAGCTCGCCGGAAAGAAAATCCCGAAGACGCTACCGCGCATGTGAAGACGCATACGAAGAATCCAATCTCGATAATTGAGACCAGTAAAGTTAACCAGGCATCGAGGAACCGAAACAGTCCTCGAAGAACCAGAAGATAGACTTTTTTCTTAAGAAATAGCAATAAAACCGGAGTTAAATCGGCTAGAAGCCGGAGCCGAATCACTAGAAGTCGGAGCCAGACCTGAAGCCTAAAAGTTAAGACGACTTCCCAATCGGATTTAAAATCCGATCGCTCGGTCTCGGCTCGGTTTCAATCTCGGAGGCGGACTCGGGCGACGAGGGTTCGCAACAGCAGCGCTAGACCGCGGAGGCGCCGGCGGTCGATGGCTGACAAGCCGAAGACGAGCTGGAGGCCGGCTCGGAAATGGCAGCAACCGGACATCGGGCGCGGAGGTGGTCAGCTCGGAGGTCGGGCGCGAGGTGGTCAGAATCGAGGCTCGAGCGCGGAGGGGCGTCGCGCGATCGTCGAAAGGAGGCCAATCGTCGGCCAGCATCACGGGGCCTCGTCGCAAGGCGTCCTCGACGAAGAAGACCAGGGGCGTCGCAAGGCCAGGCGAAGCGACAGGGTCCACGGCCCGATCCTTGAGGAGGAGGACCGAGGCGACGTCAGACGAACGTCGACATGAGGGACGAGTGGTAACCACGGAACCAACAGAGGAGCCGTCGGGAAAAAAAAAAAGGCGCAAGTGCAACGCTGGTGAGAAACCTAACCTTAAAACCTTGGCTTTGATACCATGTTATGAATAGCACTTGTATTCAACATGAGGCCAATGGGCCAGTATATATACATGTACATGAGATTATAAAAGGAAAGCCTATATAAGGCAATATCTATACAAGGCTAACAATATATACCATTAGCAATCTCTTATCTTAGGTAACTAGGATATTATCTAACACTTTCAACATGCTAAGATATATTTTCTATTGCTGGCAATGTATTCTGTGTAGATATAGAAAAGAACATACACCATGTTAGCTATAGAAAAGAACATAAATTCTGTGTTGCATTTATGCATGACAGTTTAATTGTTGTGTACAATCCAATCGGAGAAATTATGTCAGTATGTATATTAACTATTAAGATGCTAATCGCTGGCACTAGTTGTTCTTCCAGAGTTATACTAGATATATCTAACTTGTCCTGGCTCTGTGACACTGTTTGCTTTACTGAGAATTGTGAAAATCTGTTGATCTTTGCTTACTCTAACATGCTTTGGCTGCTTTTTTTGTTTAGCAATTTACCTGGTACTGAGACTGCCACAATTCCATAACTATTGTGAAGTGCATGCCTTCTCAATTTTGCTGCTTTATTCGAACTTTAGGTTCTGTCGTTTTTCCCTAATGGTTCACATTGTTAGATAGCAAGTGGTGTAGACTGACATTTACAAATTTTGAAACAAGACATGGTTAGTAAACCAATTTTAATAAAAGATAAGAGCAAGACACTAAGACAGACAAGATAGAAGCAAAGAAACTTAAAATTTTATAGATAAATTTTTATACAAATAGTAATCCTTAAGGCTTTGCCATTCTAACTATGTCACGTCCAACAGTCGTCCAGGCTCCGATACCACCGCTCTGGGACCCCGGATCGGCTACCCGAAATCTCTTGTGTATTTCTGTACTAGTCCCAGATCAGTAGCTAGTACACACAGTTAAACAGTGATGAATCATTACCAAATAGAATGAAATATTATAATAAACATAAAGTACCAGCCACATTGCTATTTATTACATCATATGGTCACATGACCAAAGTTCACGGCAGCGGAATAGAAACAACAAGAGATAAAACCTAAATAATTCCACAGGCGACAACTAGGTACGCGCTCTTAGATGTCTTGGCGATCTTCATTGCACTCCTCATCATAGAACTCACCGTCTTCAACTGCATCCTAATAATTTTCTGATGACAAAGTTTGTGTAGCATGGAGTACAAAAGTACTCAGCAAGTCTAGGAGATTATTCAACATGTATGGCTTTCCAAGGGAGGCTTATTATGGTTCTTTTGCATAAAGCTAAATTTCATCAAACCATACTTAATAATAATTTTCACAAAGCACATTTTTAACAATTAATATCACAATTGAATTATTTAATATTCTAGTGAAGGTTCTATCCACCATCACTAGTATAAGGGCTCTATCCGCCACATTTAAAAGATTAAGGTAAACCAACTCATGACTCTATCCGTCGTGATCAAAACAAGTTCCATCTACCTGATTGGCTCAATCCGCCAATGAAACATCCGAGAGTTCTAACCACTCACGAATCCCAAAACAAAACATCAGTTATTTTTAAAACAAAAGCAAGTCTACCAGTATGAAAGCATTCTTCGCTTTGCTCTTGACCGTAGGCACGGCTATTCAAATAGTTTTAACTCTGCAGAGGTGTACAGCTTTACCCACAAGACATGATCATCTCTTAGTGCCAAGCACTAATAACACACTTCCTTTGGTGTGTCGGCAGAGAGATCATGACAAGGCCTTTACAATGTATACGCCTCACCCGACCCACCCGCTAAGGTTTCACCGCTGTTAGGGTTCTATCCACCCAGTACAGAAGCCCCCTCTTACGCCGTTTGGGAAAATACGACTCGCCTCCATCTGGCGTCCACATTCCACCAACTGGTGAGTCTAAATTAGGTTTCTACAAATTGTTCGACCAGATCGTACCCATTATAGACATGTAGTTGTACGGTTATGCTTAGAATGGACAGCCATAAGCGTCGGTCCTTAAGTGACTTAGGGCGGTACTTGCACAATAAAAACTAGTGCTTCATCTGCACCCGCCCGACATTCCATTCCGCCCAAGTCCAAACCATTTTTCATTTTATTTTTATTTTACAAAAACGGTAGCAAACACTTTGCAATAATTTCCAAATCACACTTTAAATCATAACTTTGATATAATCCCACCCGTGGGTCATTTAATCAACTTTTGCAAGAAGCGTAACTATCGCTCTAATCATCAAATGTCACAATATAAATTAGGCATGACATAACAAAGTGCCTTAGGGTTACAAGTAAACGTGGATAACAATCAAGGAGATGATAACAATTCGGAATAACTAACAGTCTATATTTCACATACAGTTATAAAGATAGCAATGCATGTTATAAAACATTGAAAAACATTTGCAAACATCAGATCGAAATGCGTCAAGGAGACTTGCCTTCAGTCGCAACGAAAGTCTCGACGTCCTGGGATTCAGCGAAGGCATCGACGGCTCCGACAAGTTCTTCGGCTACGCGCAAAACAGAGCGACAACTTAATAAAATAAAATAAAATAAATAAAATCTAAAGATTATAAAAATAATACTGGCAGATATAGGGTGGTTTTAGATGAATTTAGGAATTTGAATCACTCGATTCGGAGTTACGACGAAAGAGAACGAGCTTTTCGAACCTCCCGCCGGACTTGGAGAAGAAATGGCTGTCGGCGGAGCTCCGGCAATCAAATTAAAAATCTGATTTTACTGGAGGTAGAGGACACCAAGAGGGAGCTCCAGTAAAAATTTGAAGCCGAAAGGAGGTCCGGAGTGACCGGGAGAGCTCGTCGAAAATTCGAAAAGAACGGCTTCTACAGAGAGATCCGTAAGTTGGATTGGAGAAATTCAAATTGGGTTGTGTGGGGAATGAGGGGAGTATTCTAGGGATCAATTTGTAGAACAATTGGACAAGCGGATTGCCGGAAAATGCTCGCCGAAGTTATGATCGGAAGCGCGCGCAGCGGCGCTCGGGGCGGCATATGGCGCCGGCGATGGCAGGGGCGGCGCACGGTCGGGGAAGGAGTGGGGAAGGTGCGGCCAAGCATGGGGATGGTGGCGCTCGCGTCGGCTGGCGACGAAGATGATCGGAGACGACGCACGGAGGATGTCGGCGGTGGGGACGACCGAAATAATAATAAAAAAATCGGGGACAAGAACAACGAAAAGGAGGTAAGCACGGCGTAGAGCTCGGCGAGACGAATTCAACGGTGTGGTTGGATTTGAGAGAAGCTCACCAGATCAAAAGTAATTGACAAAAAACCGAGCTCCAAACGAAGATTTCAATCGCGAAATTCGTCTCCGTCCTGCAACGAAAAGCGAAATCGATTGAGGGCTTTTGCTCGTGGCGACGACGCGCACGCCATGACGCAGACGGTGTTCCGATTGGCTGACCGGATCAAAAGTTACCGCGACGGTGTCGACGAGCGGCGCCCGCGACGGTTTTTGTTTTGTTCCGGCTAGTGCTGGGAGTTTGGGCCGGGCCGATCGGGCTAGCACGGGCACGGCCCGAAACGGCCGACGCGAATGGTCGATGGCCGCGGCCCGGCCGAAACGCGATGCCGTCTTGCGGCGCCAGCGAACGCAGCCGTCTTGCCGCGGCAACCCCGTCTGCAAATCTTGTGCTTAGGCCGGCATGAAAACGCCGGCAATACTCGAGCGACGCGCATGAAGCCTCGAAGATTCGAAATCCCGAGCCGGTCTCCCAATCCCCATTTCCGAGCATACACCTCCTCGGCTCGATCCCTAACCCTAGCGGCGATGGCGGCGGCGCGCGACGGCGGCGATGGTGCGGCGCGTGGTCCAACGACGGCATCGGTGATTTAGGCGAGATGGGATCGCGGACGGCCGATGGCACCAGCGACGGCAGTGCGGCCGTGCGGCCTCCGTCCTCGCCTCTCCAACGAAGATGATCTCCTCTAGTCCTCCACCTTGGCCGAACATTCGGTCTTCAGTCGGGCCGATGACTCCGATGCATTGATTTCTCTCGTTGTCCATGCGCATGACTCCTCATTCCTCTTCCTCCTCTAGACCTCAACTGCTAACTACTGAGTGATGTTAAATGCCAGTATGCAAGTATGCAACTATCCGTTGCACGATGCTCGTCTATTCGATCCGATTTGCATATACCTATAAAATGCATTCCTCCCTCTCCGTCTCAAAGACTCATACTCTTCTCTAGTTCTCTGAGTTCTCTAGTCTTCACTCTTCAATCCTCCCTCTCCAGTCTCTAGTGTGAGTGACTGAGTGTGTGATGAGCCGATGAGGAACAAGAAGCAAGTTAAAAGAAAGGCGGGCAGGCGGCGGTGCTGGGCGTAAATCAAAACGCCTGTAGTCAGAGTTTGTGCCCATCCCAACACCGCTCTGAGATGGTAGTTCTTCTCATCCTTTTTCTTGTGATGATGGCCACATTGATCCTCGCCAACTCTCCCCAAGTATGGGTGATTATGGCATGGACGACCGTGATATTGACGGCATAGAGGGCGAAGAACAGGCTGTATTCACGCAAGGTAGTGTTGGTAATGTGATTGGAGATCAGCCTCCCTATGATGGCACTGGTAGTGGCAGGATTGGGGTTGAGGATGTCATGCAAGGTGATGGTAGTACGGCCAGAATCGCGCCACCATCATCCGGTGCATCCGTGTTGGCGATAAGCGTATTCTTTGAATGTTGGAACCATATGCATAAGCGTATGGTTGTTATTGATGGTATACCACAACAATTTCTTTGTGTGTAACTATTGTAAAGTGAGTTGAGTGCAGTTCCACTTTGGAGGCACCGGGCATTTGAATCGCCATTACAAAGCTTGTTTGATCAAGTTAGGAAAGACTCGAGGAGGTGTGCGGACTCAATTGAACTTCACTTGAGGCAGTGCAGTAAGTACATGGGTTTACAACCCACAGGTAGCGCGCGATGAAATAGCGCGGTATATTGTCTTTGAAGATTTACCTATTATGATGGGTGAAAGCCGTAGCTTTGCTAGAATGATTCAACGTGCTTTCTGCCCGCAGTATCAACCTGTTAGTAGAAGAACCACAAAATCTGATTTGATAGCATTATATAAGAATGAGCTTGCTGTGTTGAAAGAAACTTTTAAAAAGGTTCAGTTTTCATTTGCTTTAACCTCTGATATTTGGACTTCATCTCACCAAAGAACATGCTATCTTAGTGTAGTTGCTCACTATTTAGATGATTCTTATAGTCTAAACAAGAGAGTGATAGGCTTTAGGCTAATGGATGAATCACATAGTGGAGATGCCATTGCTACAACTATTTTTCGTAATTAATGATTTCAATCTAGTCGATAAAATCCTTTCAATTACCCTTGACAATGCATCCTCTAATACAACCGCCATGGATATCCTTAGTCCTAAAATTCACCATATATTAATGGATATGTTATTCACCAAAGATGTATGTGCCATATTATAAATCTAATTGTTCAAGATGGTATATTTGTTATTGGCAAATATTTAAACAACATTCGTGGTGCTATTCGATACATATCAAGTAGCCCTCAGGTTGCATCTAAATTTCTTTGATTATTGTAGGGCCAATGATATTAGACCAAGAAAATTTGGTCTTGATATGAAGGTTAGGTGGAATTCCACCTACCTTATGCTTAAGAAGCTAGAGGGCTATGAAAATATCATTCTTGTGTTTGTCAATGCTAATGCTCAAGATCTTGATTTGGTACTTACCGATTATGATTGGAGTGTTGTGAGTTGTTTTAGAGAGTTCTTAAAGAATTTCTATGCAGCAACAAATGTTCTATCTCGTGTTTATTACTCTACATCATGCTTAGTCATTGAGTATATTTGGTTAATTGTGAATCATTTGCTAAGTGTAGATCTAATCCACTTATTTCCTCTATTGCTTTGCACCAATGGAGGTCAAGTTTCAAATACTTTAGTTCTATATCTCATGTATATTGCTTTGCAACCATTTTTGATCCACGTAAACAATTAGATGGATTGCAATGTGCTATGGAGGGTATAGGTGAGGCAATGGACATGGATTTCTCTCGAGTCTTTTAATCATGTAAAAGATGACTTGTTTCGAGTTTTTAACTTGTATTACAGAAGTATGGCGGCGAGGTGGAGTCTAATCTTTCTTGAGGAGGAGACAGTGATCACACTCTTACTTCACACTTGTGGAAGAGGGCTAAGGGCAAAGAATCTGCTGCTTCTGCCTCCTCTCAAAGATGGAATCCTCATGCTGAATTGAATCATTATCTTAGTACTAACTTTGCAGGCAATGATCGTACTTTGAGGGGTGCTAAGGTAAATTTACTTGAGTGGTGGAAAGAACACCAATATAGTTTTCCTGTTTTAAGTCGTTTTGCTAGGGACATTTTACTTGTACCAGTCTCAACTGTTTCGTCGGAAGCAACATTTAGCACAGTTGGGAGGATTATCGAAGAACGGAGTCGTTTCCGGCGTGATTGAAGATGAATGGTCATGGGGAATGGGTTCTCCTCAACGTTATCTTTCCAACGCAACCAACCGTTCGAGATTTGGTGGAGGAATGAGCAAGTTATGATGGTGGGAAGCTTCAATGCCATGAACGGAAGCTCTCTGTTCTTCCTCTGGAAAAAAACGCATGATTGAAGAAGATGACGCTACAGTGTTGCCATGTGTCCGCTTCCGGTTGGCCAAAAGTAAGTGAAAAGATATGCACGTGAGATAAAATAGCAAAAAGGGTCTAAAAATCCCGGAAAAATTCCTAAAAATACTAGGGAATATTTGGAACCCCCATAAAATTGGTTTCACTGATTTTGGATGAAATTTGGAATTTAGACAACTCCGGGACGAATAAATAGCATTTGACGAAAGACCGCGAGAGATAAATACCAAAGAGATTCTAAAAATCTTGGAAAAATTCCCAAAATCATTTTAGAATATTTGGAACCTAATTCAATAGGTTTCAGGATTTTTGGAGCATTTTGGAACTCGGGTGGAATTTCGAATAGGGACCGGAATTTAGAAATTCGATTTTTCAGACGATGAAGGATTGACCTCCAATTTCGGAAGGACAAGGGTTAAATAGAACGACGAAGAAAATCCAATTTTTGAATTTAATTATTTTAAATTAGGTTTTGGCCGAAGACCGAAATTGGGGATGTTACACTCAGCCTATTGAGTGTGTCTTTTTGGGATATAGTGTTGAGCATAAGGGATATTGTTGTAGGGATCCTGTTGGACGACGGATGCGGATCACACGGCATGTCACTTTTGATGAGTCTCGTCCCTTCTACCCTCGTTCTTCTTCCTCTCCTACATCTCTAGTTGTCACTTTCCCTTTTCACAATCAGCGTCTCCTTTATCGCCGGTTTCTTCACCACCGACCTCTCCTCCAAAGGTTTCTTCGGATATTGTTCCCTCCTATCCTCTTTACTACACTCGTTGTCCGCGAGCTAAGGGGTCTTTTGATGTGCCATCTTCTTCTGATGAGTCATCTTCAGTGTCTCCTCGTTATGCTCTTCGCGATCGAGAGTCCATTCGGCCTCCTGAGCGCCTTGGCTTTGTTGGTGCAACTCTGGCCGAGCCGACTTCTTACCGTGATGCTGTTATTCATCAGGAATGGCAGCATGCGATGGCGGAGGAGCTTGCTGCCCTTGAGCGCACTGGCACGTGGGATCTTGTACCACTTCACGTGCCCGTCCCATTACTTGCAAGTGGGTCTATAAGATTAAGACTCGCTCTGATGGTTCTCTTGAGCGCTACAAGGCTCGTCTTGTGGCGCGTGGGTTTCAGCAGGAACATGATCGTGATTATGATAAGACTTTTGCGCCTGTAGCTCACATGACCACTGTTCGCACTCTGCTTGTTGTGGCCTCTGTTCGTGAGTGGTCCATCTCTCAGCTTGATGTCAAGAATGCCTTTCTTAATGACGAACTGCATGAGGTCTATATGCAGCCACCACCAGGGATTCTGTTCCTGAGAGCATGGTTTGTTGGCTTCGTCGCTCTCTATGGGCTTAAGCAAGCCCCTCGTCCTTGGTTTGAGCGTTTTTCTTCTGTGATCACTACAGCTGGTTTTTCTGCAAGTGCTCATGATCCTGCGCTCTTTGTTCACACTTCTTCTTGTGGTCGAACTCTTCTCTTTCTATATGTTGATGACATGATCATTACTGGCGATGATTCTCAGTATATTGCCTTTGTAAAGGCTCGTCTCAGTGAGCAGTTTCTCATGTCTGGTCTAGGTTCTCTTCGATACTTTCTTGGGATTGAGGTTTCTTCTACATCTGAGGGTTTCTTTCTGTCCCAAGAGAAGTATATCCAGGATCTTCTTGATCGTGCTTCTCTCACTGATGAGCGTACAGCCGAAACTCCCATGGAGCTCAATGTTCACCTTCAACCTACTGATGATGAACCTCTTGAGGATCCTACCCGCTATCGCCATCTTGTTGGGGATCTTGTTTACCTTGGTGTCACTCGTCCTGACATTTCGTATCCAGTCCATATCCTGAGTCAATTCGTTTCTGCTCCCACTCAGCTCCACCATAGTCATCTTCTTCGTGTTCTATGATATCTTCGTGGAACTATCTCTCGCCATCTTTTCTTTCCACGCTCCAGCTCTTTACAGCTCCAGGCATACTCTGATGCTACATGGGCTAGTGATCACTCTGATCATCGGTCTTTTTCTGCTTACTGTGTTTTTCTTGGTGGTTCTCATCGCTTGGAAGACCAAGAAGCAGACAGCAGTTTCTCGTTCAAGTGCTGAGGCTAAGTTGCGGGCTATGGCTCTTTTGACAGCAGAGGTTACTTGGCTACAGTGGTTACTCGAGGATTTTGGTACTTCTGTTTCTACACCGACTCCTCTTTTATCTGACAGTACGGGTGCTATCAGCATTACTCGAGATCCAGTGAAGCATGAACTCACCAAGCATATTGGTGTTGATGCTTCTTATATGCAGTAACAGGTACAGGATCAGGTTCTTCAGTATGTGCCTTCATAGTAGATTTCTTCACGAAGACACAAACTAGAGCTTATCATCACTTTTACCTCTCCAAACTCGTGTTGTAGATCCACCATGAGTTTGAGGGGAGGTGTTAGATAGTATTCTGATATGCCTTGTATAGATATTGCCTAATATAGGCTTTCCCCTTTATACCCTCATGTACATGTATATATACTGGCCCATTGGCCTCATGATGAATACAAGTGCTATTCATAACACACATATTGCTCTCTTGTTAATTTGGTATCTATGCAACATTGCAAATTGCAAGTATTGACCAGTTTGAACATGTCAATGCTTCCTCACTAAATAAAAGGGGAGAAAATACATAAAGCTTACAGGACATAAAAGCGCGATTCACTTGCAATTTTCTTTTCAGTATGTGTTGATGGAATAAGTCTTGGTCATTTGTGGGCAGCTTTTGACTAGCCTTTTGGGCAGCTTTTAGGCAGCTTTTGACTAGCTTTTGGGCAGCCTTTAGGGCAGCTTTTAGGCAGCTTTTGACTAGCTTTTGGGCAGCCTTTGTGGGCAGCCTTTAGACTAGTATTAGTATATCTTTGCGCCAAAGAAATTATAAATATGGCACTTGCCCAACCCCTTAGGGTGGCAATAGCACCGTATGAGCAATAAAATTCGGAAAATTGCCCCAATTCAGTGTGTCATTCTCTCTCTCGATGATAGTAAGAATAGTGCTACTAACAAGTGGTATCAGAGCCGTTCTTTCTTGCAGCCTAAACATCTCTTGCTCATCTCCTTCCCACGCTCCTCCTCGCTCTCAAAGAAGCGGCAGATCTAGCAATTGTTTACGCTCACCCTTCATCTTCTCGAATAATGAGCAAAGAAATTGCCTGAGGCGCCTTCTTCCTAGCAAAGAAATTTCACTAGCGCGCCATGTCGGCGATGGACGCCTGGCCACGGTCGCCGAGCGCCAGGCAGAGGCCGGTTGTCATGGCAGAGGACCGCGAGCGAGCAGCAGTAGAGACTGCAGCGACGGCGGCAAGGGCGGCAAAGTCGGGCGCGGAATCGGCAAATGCAAGAGCAGAGGTGGAAGCAAAGAAAGCCGCGATGATGCACAGAGGCGGGCAAGAGAGTTTCGAGGCTCACGCGCAAGAGCTCCAAAGCAGCCTTCTGCCGACCGGCGCCGACTGGCTCAAGCGAGAGGGAGGCAAAGAAGTGAGCGGCGCAGAATGGGCGCTTGCCCACCCTCATGAGCGCGATGGGAGCCCAGACGAGCGCAGACGCTACGCCGGCAGAGCTCCGGCGGACGCCACGGCAAGCGATCGCGCTTCCGGCAGAGCCGGCATTGGCCGACGGAGATCGTGGGTTCTTACAGCGGCGCGCTCTCCCTCCCTGGACCGATACCATGGTCACCGCGGGCCCCAGGCCATTATCAGGGACATCGGCCCCGGTAGTGGGTGGCCTACCCTCACCAAGACCAACTATGTCGAGTGGGCCGCGGTGATGAGGATAAGGCTCCAGTGCGGCACATGTGGGAGGCGATCCGTCTGGCGACGTCGACCACGACGAGGATCGACGGCGCTGGATGCCCTCATCGCCGCAGCCCCGCCGTCAGAGATGCGATTCACGCTTTCAAGAAGCGACCGCCAAGGAGGCTTGGGATGCCATCGCCGCGCACGCATCGGCAGCCGATCGCGCGCAAGACCACACCGCAGCACTTCGCAAGGAGTGGGAGAACCTGGCCTTCGTGCCAGGTGAGGATGTTGATGATTTTGCTCTCCGCCTTAACACTCTACTACGTAAGATGGTGCGATTCGGTGACGACACCTACGATGAGGAGAGAGCCATCGAGAAGCTCTTCCGTTGCATCCCCGAGAAGTACAAGCGGATCGCCGCTTCAATCGAGTCTCTATTGGACCTCTCCACGATGTCGATCGAAGAGGCAATAGGTCGCCTCAAGGTCGCCGACAAAGAACGAGCCACGCCTCTCTCTGGCCTATCACCATTGGCGGGAAGTTACATCTCACTCGGAATAGTGGGAGGCTAGCCAGGGTGACGGAAGAAGGGGAGTCTCTTCGCCGCGACAGCGGCCGCAGCACGCTAAGCCGCCAAGCGGCGCCAGACGCTGCGTCGGTCGGGCGCGAGGACGTGCCAAGGGCGACACCACGGAGGCGCCAGGCGGCGCCACGGCAACCAAAGGCCGCAAGACGAGATTTACCTCGCCACAATCAGGCAAGCTTGGCCATTGGGCCAAGGAGTGTCGCCGACCACGACGCGTGGCCAGTCCACGCCGCACAAGTGGAGGAAGAAGAGCCGCTCTGCTCCTGGCAAACGCAAGCATCGAAGCTATCTCGGTGCATCGGCCGCAGCCGAATCTCCTCCACCTTGATGAGCCGAGAGCACACGCCTTCCTTGGCGATGCTCAAAGAAGCGACAAGATCGACGGTGGTACCTCGACATCGGGCGCTTACCCATCACATGACCTGGCCGACGGAGTTCTTCACCGAGCTTGACTCTAACGTCCGAGGCTCCGTCAAGTTTGGGGACGCCTCGGCGTGGAGATCCAGTGGTGTCGGCTCCGTCATCCTCATCGCCAAGTCTGGTGAGCACAGTCGCTTCACCGAGTCTACTACATCCCCGCGTTGAGGAACTCTATCATCGACTTGGGACACCGGATGAGAATGGTTCGGTGTGTTAGTAAAGAACGGAGTCATGAGGATTTGGGATCGCCATCGCCGCTTTCTTGCCAAGGTAACCAGAGGCACCAATCGACTCTACATCCTCAACGTCGGTGTGGCACAACCCTCTGCCTGCCGCTCGCCGACGACGAGGCGTGGCGCGGGCACGAGCGCCGGACACCTTTCACTTCGAGGCTCAAGCGACTCGGTGCCAAGGAGATGGTACGAGGCCTGCCGTGTCTCGACCACGTGGAAGCGATTCTGCGACATCTGCGTAACGAAGCGAGCGGCTCCCTTTCCCCAGCGGTCGAACTTCCGAGCCAAGGAGCGGCTCGAGCTCGTGCACGGGACTGTGTGGCCGGTGACACCGCCACACCGGAGACGACGCTACTTCCTCGCTACTCGTCGACGACCTCACCCGCTACATGTGGGTAACGGTCCTCGCGGCAAGAGAGGCCGCGGAAGCCATCAGCGACGCAGTCGGTCGCGAGGCAGAGCGCGCCGCGAGTGCGTGTCTTCTTGCTGCGATCGACAACGGCGGCGAATTCACTGCCACGGTGAAGTTCGCATCGTATTGCGCGGATGAGGCATTCGGCGCCACTATTCCGCCGTCTGACCCGCGGCGAATGGCGTCGTCGAGCGACGTGTCGACGATCGTGGGGATGGCTCGCCCTCCTCGCGAGAGAGGATGCCGGCTATTCTCTGGGAGAGGCGATGGTAGCGGCGATCTACATCCTCAACCGCTCGCCTACCAAGGCTCTCAACGGACGAGGCCGTGACTGAGGCACACGGACGCAGCCGGCGGTCTCTCACCTACGGGTTTTAATTTGCCTCGCGTTCGCCAAGGAGCTTGGACATGTTGGCAAGCTCGATGACAGAGCACTCGGGAGTGTTTATCGGTTACGAAGGGCTCAAGGCCTACCGCATTCTCGACCCAAAGACACAGCGTGTGCGCCGCGCGCGACGTTGTGTTCAACGAAGGGCGAGGATGGGCGTGGGACAAGGCGATTGACAATGGCTCGACTCGACGTCACGACGACTTCACCATTGAGTACGCCCACTTCGAGGAGCCGGGAGTAGGCAAGACCTCTTCGCCGAACGCGCTTACCCCAAATTCCCGAACCCCCACGCACTCCGGTGCCCGCTACTCCAAAGACTAACGGTTACCCCTCCAGGCACGCCCTCTCCGACACCACCGTGTCGAGCACACCGGGAGTTCGTTACTCCACTCTCCCACGACGAGGAGCGATCGACGCTGGCACTACGACGGCGAGCCGCTATGCGGTATCGCACGATGGAGGACCTTCTCGCGACCAATGCCAGGATCGGTGCCTCACGATCCGAGGCGCAGCTTGCATCTTGCGTCGCGGCGATGGTGAGCCTCGGTCTTTCGCAGAGGTCGAAAGACACGCAAAGATGGCGTCCGCGATGCAGACGGAGATGGACGCGGTTAAGAAGAACCGCACTGGAGCTTGCCGATCTTCCCGTGGTCCCCGCGCGATCACCCTTAAGTGGGTGTTCAAGCTGAAGAGGGATGAAGCCGGCGCCATTGTCAAACACAAGGCTCGCTTGGTGGCACGTGGTTTCGTGCAGCAGGAGGGGATCGACTTCGACGATGCCTTCGCCCCCGTAGCACGGTTGGAATCCGTGCGACTCCTCGCACTGGCCGCCAGAGGGTCGGCGGTGTTCACCACATGGACGCCAAGTCGGCATTTCGAACGGAGATTTGAAGGAAGAGGTCTACGCAGACCACCACGGATTTGCGATCCCCGGCAAGGAGGGCAAGGTGCTGCGTTTGCACAAGGCTCTCTATGGCTTGCGGCAGGCACCAAGGGCATGGAATGCCAAGTTAGATTCCATGCTCAAGGGGATGGGCCTCGAGCAAAGCTCTCACGAGGCGGCCATCTACCGGCGGGCCAATGGAGGAAATGCCCTGCTGGTGGGTGTCTACGTCGACGACTTGGTGATCACCGGCACCAAGGATGCGGAGGTGGCGGTATTCAAAGAAGAAATGAAGGCCACCTTCCAAATGAGCGACCTGGGGCTTCTCTCCTTCTACCTGGGGATCGAGGTGCACCAGGACGACTCCGGGATGTCACTTCAACAGACTGCTTATGCCAGGCGTGTCGTTCAAATTAGTCGGGCTCACGATTGCAACCTGGCTCCCACTCAGATGGAGGAGAGGAAAGCCGAGCCGCGACAAAGACAACAGAGGAGGCGGACGCTACACAAGACGGCGCCTTGTGGGGAGCCTTCGCTACCTCACCCACACACTACCGGACTTGGCATTCTCCGTCGGCCACGTTAGCCGATTCATGCAAATGACCGACAACGGAGCACCAAAGTCGTGAAGAGAATCATCCGCTACGCTATGGACTCTCGATCACGGTCTCCACTACCCGAGGTGCCCTGGGAGGCACACTTCGTCTGCATACGGACAATGACCACGCCGCCGGCGACGTTGACACCAAAGAAGAGCACGAGCGGGATGCTCTTCTTCCTAGGCAAGTCTCGCGACCGGCAATGGCCAAACAAAGAAAGGTGGTGGCTCTGCTCAAATTGTGAGGCCGAGTACATAGCGGCCTCCACCTCTACAACTCAGGCTCTGCTCGCTCGCCTGATCAAGCTTGGTGATCTCATTGGCGTAAACACCGGACGGTGGAGCTCAGTGGTAGACAAAGAAGTCCGCTCTAGCCCTGGCAAAGAACCCCGTTTTCATGAGCGGAGCAAGCACATCCGGGTGAGATATCATTTCATCCGGTCGCCTGGAGGAAGGAAGCATCAAGGCAAGCTACATCAACACCAAGGACCGGCTTGCGGACACCTTTCACCAAGCCCTTGGGAGGATCAAGTTTCTTGAGCTACGCTCCAGACCGGATGGTCCAACTTTCCCACAAGACGGCAGACAAGACTTAGGGGGAGAATGATGGAATAAGTCTTGGTCATTTGTGGGCAGCTTTTGACTAGCCTTTTGGGCAGCTTTTAGGCAGCTTTTGACTAGCTTTTGGGCAGCCTTTAGGGCAGCTTTTGACTAGCTTTTGGGCAGCCTTTGTGGGCAGCCTTTAGACTAGTATTAGTATATCTTTGCGCCAAAGAAATTATAAATATGCCACTTGCCCAACCCCTTAGGGTGGCAATAGCACTGGTATGAGCAATAAAATTCAGAAAATTGCCCCAATTCAGTGTGTCATTCTCTCTCTCGATGATAGTAAGAATAGTGCTACTAACATGTGTGAATATTAGCGTGCGCTTGGGTTGTATATCGATGACTTAAAATTGCATTGCAGAAAATATGTGCAATGCCAAGCATAGCCTAAGGTCTAACTCTGAAGCATTTTGCTTCTGCCTTGTAGTATAAGTCTGTAACTTCTAGGTTCAAACAGCGGTCAGCAAGTTAGTTACTCGTACTGATTTCCACAACGTATTCTGCGAGAATTTTAATGGAAACTTAATTGTACAAATGGAATTAGGTTCATTCTAACTTGTGTATGTTTCTTTTTTTGGGTGCTTTGATTGACAAGGGTTTTTCCCAAAGAGTTGTTCCATCTTTCGCAAGATTTTGATACAGTTAGGGGCAAATTGCAGAGTTGATCCTGTACTAGTGTGCATATCCATATTTTAGCTTTGAGGAATTCTTGTCTCTATAAAAATTTTCTATGTTAACTAGATGAATTTGTAAGAACAGTGAAATTACTCCCCTTTTTGTGTATAGTAAATGATCATTTACTTGTAAGAACAGAAGTTGAGCAAACAACAGAGAAATGTCATTATTCTTTTGGTACAACTGATTATTTTGAAGTTTTGTACTATTAATTTTCAAGAAAAATTATATAAAAATATTTTAAATTGGTGCTATTTTGTGTTGAATTCATTCTTGTACATGGATTTTTAATAGCGAGCAAATAGGCCATTAGAACCATGGGTATGTTAGATAATCCAACAATAAGCCATTGCTCAAAAGCCAAAAGAAACCAGGTTACCAAACACCCTAGCTTTTCTTAAAAGCTAGATGCTTATAAGCTGCTTAAGCCAAAACACAGGCCTTAAGTTATAAACCAAAAAGCCTAAGCCTAAACAAACAAGGCCATAATGTTCTGCTAGGAGTTGCTTATGACTAGTGCGTCGAATGGTGATTTGATACATTGCCAACATCACAATGGGCCTACGAGGTCGCACAAAAGAATGGGAACCTACTGATTTGTTAATAAATTATGTATATTATTATATGGATAATTAATATATTGGAATTATTAAATAAGGAGTAAGTCCTTGTTTGATTTGGATTATTTGAATCAGAAAACAGAAAGCCTATATGATTTAGATTAATGTAATACGAATTAAACAGGGAGTCAATTCGAATAAGGATTTGAATTGATAAAGGTTAATCATATTCGGATATGAAACATAAACATTTCAGGCTTATCTTATTCTGACTCCTCGGTTATAAATAACAAACCTAGGGTGTGTAGTGATCACCGAAGTTGAGAGACTAATTCCAGTGAGAACCAAGAGGGCCGTGCTGCGGAGGTACTAGTAGACCGGTGCGTAGTCTTCTTCACGTTCGTGTGGATACTCATAGGATGAGGCTGCTACTGCAGACGTGTTAACGTGGTCCCATATGCTCTTCCGCTGAAGAGAATTCGCACCCGCGCATCTTGTGGTAACACTGAAACCATAATATATAATCTTAGATCATACGCAGCGAGTTTTCTAGGTTTGGGTAGATCATTTTTTTTTTTTTTGAAAATGCTTCCGCATTGCTACCCTTTTTTCCCAACAAGTATCTGGCCATCGGTGAGTTGGACCTAGGCCAACACCATCCAAGTTCACCGAAATAATCTCATTTGAGTAAATTGCACCAAGAGTCCCCAAACATGCACCATAGTTTCACTTAGGTCCTTAAACTTCTAAATTAATCTACATCACTAAACTTGTTACCGACAGTCAACTATGTCCAACTGCTTGTGATACTGTGACTTTATGGATGTAGCTGATTTGGAGGTGGGTGATGGATTTCACTAAAGAGGAGCATACAATTCTTGATGGGTCCTAAAGAACCACTCATCCGGTAATTCCTACCATCCTTGATGGATCTACCATGTCACCTTTTAATGTAAACCCTCTTAACGGAATTTGTTGTCCACTAAAGCAAATTGTATCAGCTGGGCCTATTTGACCAATAGCTACAAGTGTAAGCCTAGTTAGTTTAGAAGTTTAAAAGGTGAAGATTCAGGAACCTATAGACCACTGCTATCACGGCGTCGCCTAAACGTGGGGGCGAGGATGGTCGCCAGGACCCGTCGCCTCGCCCGGAGGGCATCAGGCAACCGCCTAGTCGTCCCGGCGTCGTGGTGGAGACAACTGGGCGCGTGCAAAGACAACATGAGGTCAGTTAAAGCAAAGAGGAGGAGCTGGGTAAACCCTAGCGTGTGTTGAGAGGACCTCCGCCGTCGTCCGTAGCCCATCGTGGCGTCGCCTCTAGATCCCGTCACCTTCGCCCTCCAGCCCACCACGACCCATCGCCTCTAGATCCAGTAAGCCTCCTGCCCTCCACCTCCGTCGCCTCCACCGCCGCCGATGCTGCGCCGCTATTACAAGGTGGAGGGCCTAGAGGCGAGGAGGTGGCAGCGATTGCTTCTGCTGGCTGCGATTGCCGAGTGAGGACTAAGGAGTGACGAACAGAGTTTATATTGATGGCTTTGATGCTTGGCTACTGCTGATGCATTGCTTGGCTGGTGGCTGCATTGCTTGTTGCTGCTGCTACTACATTTATATTGGTCGCCTAACTGTCGCCTAGGTGCCCCGGAGGTGACTCGCCTCGCCGGGGCGCCGTGATAACCAAGCTACAGACCACGGTACAATTTATTTATCTAGTTTCTTTAGATGATAGTAGTGCCACCCAATCAAAATCCCAACCTCCAACACTACTGCCATTGATGTCACTATAGTTACTCAGCAAAAAAACAGAAAGCACCAAAGCAAAATTGGTCGGTAACTGGCCATACCGGTATTAGTATCGTAGCTACCAACAGACTCCTTACGGTCACAAATAGTTATCGTTTTGGACATAACACGTCTCCAAAACACAGCTTTGACTACTAATTTCTATTATAATATATTTATAAAACCCAATAAATTACAATATTATGAAAAGAACTTTTTGAGATATATCTACACATACAATTTTCATGTATCCAATCTAAATATTTAAAAAGACATTGATAGTCGAAGTTTTAAAAGGTTCATTGCACCTATGTCCAAAACTTGTGACTGTAGGAGTATGTTATTTTGACCTATGTTTGATTCATTTAACTAGGACCCATTCATATGTATCGTTTGGTGTTAGAAATTCAAGAAAACCAAGAAAAATGAGAAAAAATTAAATTTCAATTGATGAATAGCAATTCCTATTGGTAACTGGGTGCGAACTGGTCAAACAGGCCGGGAACCGGCCGAAAACCGGAAATTCAAGTTTTGAGTTTAAATTTGATAATTCTACCGGTAACCAGTTTGAATCCTTGCTTCCAAATATGTGCATAACCTACACAGTTTGTACAAAACCACCAAGGTCACACCAGCTAGAGTGAACCCCACCTGACCGCATCTTATAGGTTCATATTTTCAGAGGCAATCAACAAAAGCGACAGGGTTTATAACACTGGATAAGATTACTAGAGCCATGAGATAAACCCCCAGTAGTATGCTCCAGCAAACATCTTGTTAAGCATACACAAGCCAGTATTGCATAGAAGAGAAACAAAAACTACACTAAATGACAAAACACAAGAATTTCCACCAGCTCTCTCAATATATACTTCTATGCAAAAGCATTCAAGGAAGCAAGATAAATTTGGATCAGTCAGATAACTACCGATGAAAATGTAATCTCGAATACGTTGTAAAATGAAATATAAAACTCAGATGATGTCCATTGAATCTTGCCAAGAAAGATAGTTTGTCAATGAAAAATAACAAGGGAGACACTTTGAGACTTCAGCTATAAGATCTTCGTACCTGTACATGGCAAACAGAAAAACAATGACCCAGTGCACTCAGCGATGTGGTGCAATAGGTCAGCCAAAGCCAAAACCTTCACTAGCCTCATGGATGGCAAGAAGCAAGCGCTCTTCTAATTGCTCCTTCGAGGAATACTCCGGTAAGTCTAGTTGGTTAAAGCTGCATATTTTGCATGCAGGCAGAATTGTTAAAACAGCATGCAGTTACATAAAGAAGTTAAGAGGTGAATAGTCAGGAACTGAAAATCTTAAAATTACCATGTGTGGGCAGATGGAAGCCTCTCTGGAGCTCCATATGCCTTGTGAATCTGGAATCTTTGAGGACCAGAAATACCTTGCAGTGCTTCGAAACCCTCTAACGGTACCTGGAGCAGCATGATGAGTAAATTACAAAAGGATTATTGCCTTATTGACGTTTTGCCTCAGTATACATTTACATATAGTTTGAGTTCCCGATTTGCTTTACATCGAAGAGATAGGCCATTTTAAATGTTGACAGGAGAACTTGTGTACAGCAGTTCACTAATCCAAACTCTCGCTAAAGATTTTCTACCCCACATCAAAACCCATTTCATCTTCAACTAATACATAATATTTTAACAAGATGCAAGTAGTCTAATTATTATCTATATGCCTAAGAGCGAAATAAATATGTAGCTCAAATACTACTTACTATTGAGAGAACCGAGAGTTGACAACTGTGTAATTAAGTACCGATATATCTAATGGTTCATGGTGTGGGTGCGTAGGCACACACAAAGACACAGCAGAACCCTTTTCTACTGTTTTCCCCTCAAGAAATGTGAGGTGTGGAAAGAATAACAAAAATAATTATAGAGGTCAATAAAATAGCAAAATAAGATGGTCATCATTTAGATGTGATGAAAATTATAGAGGTAAAAAAGGATGCTGAAATGTATTCCTTATTACTGCCTACTTTTACAATTCATTGGTTTTCCTACATCGGCAAAAAAAATGTTCTCCAAAACTTCTAGATTCATCAATTTTCAATGAACTTTCCACGTAAAAATATCTTAACAAAACATTTAGTAATATGTATGTTCTAAATCGTAATTGCAGATAACAAAATCACCCTATTCCCCTAGGTGGCGCCCAGGTGCTAGGCCCCTCCCTCTCGCCTAGCCGCTTAGGCGGCCGCCTAGCCTGCCTAGGCGGCGATTAGGCGCTAGGCACCAGTCTGCCACCCGACTAGCGCCTAGGGGAACACTGCAAAATCATGAATGATTGAATAAAGTATCTTTTTACTTTTGATGTTCCGGTCACAAATTGTAGCAATCTTGCCATGTCCTCCTTGCTGAATCCTTTAACTACTTCCCAGAACCATTGGATGGCAGGAGATGCAGCAGAATATCCAATATACTCAGCATTTGCTTTTAGATCATCAACTGAAAAAACAACAAAAAGATAAGTTCCAGAGGACAAAAATAAGAGCGAATATCTCAGCTGAGACAAGAAAGGCACTCACGGTCAATTTCAGGAAGCCCACTGATCAATAGTTCAAGTTCTTTATCATTAAATAGGGAGATCAGCTCCCTGGGAACTAATTCTGTGAAACCTTCTAGGAAAGCATTAATTTGAGGACGAATTGCTGTGGTCAATATATGCTCTGCCACAAGGTCAACATATTCATGCTTTGTTTCTTCAGTGACCCTGATATTTCTTCCACCAGGTTTGAGCTCATAATCAGTAACCTGAATAACAAAGACTTATTAGGCAACACAGCCATGAGATAAGTCAACATGCATGTAAAAAAGATTTCAGCAGAAGATAGAAAATCTAAATACCTCGTTTTTCTCATAGAGGATATGTTTTTCCTCATCAGGGTCCATGCTGAATGTTAAGTCAGGAATATCACTTACGTCATTCTGTTCAAGGAATACAAAATTTAGTAACTTCACACATGCACCTACATTCATTCATACAAAACATGGGATAGTGAAAACAAACCTCCAGCATCCACTTCAAATTTTTGTAGTAATCAGGATCAACAGCCTCTATATCATGATAAGTTACTTTAACACCAAGTATGTGTTTGTAAAATGAACGGGTAAAGTGGACATCCAACAACTGGCCATCAAATAAGGCTTTGGCAACCTGTCCAAATAACAGGGTGTTAAAACAAAAAAAAAATATAAGCATATACTTCAAGGACATTGTCAAGAAATCTTACCACTCGACCAACGAACTTGAAATAAGAAAGGTGCTCTGTTTGATAAACAGAGTTGGGGTTAGGCTGGAAAGTCGCATTGTTCCCAACTGTGGTGAAGAGCAGTGCTCCTTTGTCAAAAATAACTCTTGAGAGCAGTTGGTACCACTCCCTAGTTAGTCCTCCAGCATCAATCCCCTCTTCACCTTGAAACTGTACAGTCAAGCGTTCCTTAAGATGCTGGCTACGATGTAACCTCAACTGATTGTATGAATCCTCCAAAACATATGCCCTGCGAACACTAAGGCGCAAAGAGGCTGAAATATGCTGATCATGTTGCTGTCTGATGCGTGATCTGAAGTGAACACGTTTATTGTCAAAATCTATAAGCCTTGGTACTTTCAACAACATAGAAAGTGATTTCTCCAGCAAGCTTGGGCTTTGCCGAATGAACACATTGAGAAGGCGTCGATGTTTTTCTGCCACCCTTACAAAAGTAATATTGCACATTCCACCAGTCTTTAGTGATGGCGATGATGAACTCCAACCAAGTTCTTTCACTTCTGTAGCAGTCACATTGGAATCTGATAGCATAACTGCTTGACTTGTTTGAAGCTTCTCACATAAAACAAAAAAAGATTCTATAAATGGCAACAGGCGGTGTGTGCCTGGAGGAAGAGGTGGGGATGCAGAGGAAGAGAGACCAACTTCTAAAGCATCAACCAATGGAGCAGGGGAAGTGAAGGTTGAATTGTGTACAAGTTTCGCCTCTGTGGTGCTTATACAGTCACTTAATTCTTGCCACAGAGGCTCAAGTGCTACATTCAGATCCCACAAAATAGACTGCTCCTCCTGTCCCACATCTTGGTCTCCGCTATTATCAATCACCTCTGAAGCCAACGTAGACAGGACTTGCAACACCCGCAAGATGGCAGCTCCAGCCATAGAACAAGAATTGAGCCCAAGCATTTGTGTGTTCTTCAATGTTACAAGCTCTTCTACAGCCGAAGAAATTAAGCTTTGAGCAGCACCAGCTAGCTCCATAGAGAAGAACTTCCGAAGGGATGCCGCAACACCAGCCAATTTTTTTACCACCTCCGCAGCAAGTGAATACACTTTATCTGGAAGACTGGTTATTTTAATAAAATAATGTAAGTTTGTCATGTGCAGAAATGGGAAGAAAAAATTATATTAAACTATTCAACATTTTGTTAGTTAAAAGGCCAATCAAATTTCCCCCAAAAGGTACCTTTTTCTGCTAAAATTCAAGGATGATAAGGTAAAGATAATTCAAATAAATATCAAAAGGTTGCAACGTAGAGTACATGGCCTTATACTATGGGCTGTTTGGTTGACCTAGGCAATACTGTCTTTGGATAGGATGCTGCAGGATCAGTATTTGGTTGAGAGTACATGCCAGGATCAGGGACTTGGATGGTGTGATTCTGTCACCCACACCTATATTGCATAGTATCTCATCAAAAATGTGCGCACCCGGGAACCAGTGAAATGACATTCCTCTCAATAACCGAAAAAAAAATCTTGTTTGAAATATACCAGTTGCAAATGGTGTTGCAAATCTCATTCATGGTGGACGACCATGATAATAATAAAGTGCTTGGGGCTCATATCATGGATGGCTACCTACAGAGGAATTAGGACTAGTAATATCTGTCATCAAATATAAGACATCCAAGCAGTAGTAACTACCAATATTTCTCTCATCCAACTCAGACTGCTCCTTCCTATTCCACAGAACAAACAAAGAAAAATCAACTAGTCCTGAAACGAATTTTCTACTACATATGGACTATGCAAGTGCAATCTAAGAAACAATAAGGAAAAGATAAACAACAGCAACCAAGCATTTTGTCCCAAACAAATTGGGGTGCACTGGGAAAGAAACCCAAAGTCAATAATGTTAGACAGTATCCTGATATGCCTTGTATAGATATTAGGCATTCCCTTTATACCCTCATGTACATGTATATATATTAGCCCATTGGCCTTATGATGAATACAAGCGCTATTCATAACATGGTATCAGAGCAATAGGTTCTAGGGTTAGGGCTTCGGCTGGCGGCTCTTCTCGTCGCCTTTTGCTGCCCGACCTTCTCCTAGCCGATCTCACCTCTGGAAGTTGGCGCACGGGTCGCCGCCGCCGTCTTGACCGACTGACGGGTCGGTCTCATCGTCACTGGTCGACTCTGGGGAGGCCACCGCACGTCTTCGGCTCCTCCCACACCGCGCCCGACGCCCGTGGACTGGTGTCGCTGACGAGCTGGTCGCCTCCCGAGTCGCTCCTCCTCCGATTGGATCTGCTCGCTCCTCGAGATTCCTTGCCGCCGCTGCCGCTTCGCCTCCGCTTGATTTACTCCTTGCGCCGCCGCGCTTCAGCTAAGTCACGCCTCGACGCCGCCGCGCTTTCGCCGTTTTCTCGCACCGGCCGCTCAAAGACGTTTCACAACCTCCTTAGCACGTCTTTCTGGGTCGGGCCGCCGCCGGCAGAGCCGAGCCGCCGCCACACGGAGCCGAGCCGCTGCCGCTCACGCCGCTGTAGCCGAGTCGTGGCGCTCCTCGCTTCGTGTAACCTGATTGGACTCTAAACCATCGGGAGCTCTGTTAATCGGTTGGTTGGGTCCAGTCAAAGCTCCAAGTAAAAAAAAATGTCATCTTCTTCTAGTTCTTCGGGGACCGTTTCTATTCCTCGCTGCCCGGTCATCTTTGATGGTCTCAATTATCGAGACTGGGTTCTTCATATACGTCTTCACATGCGTGGTCAGCGCCTGTGGGAGTTTCTTATTGGCGAACTATCCTGTCCACCTCGTCCTGCTCCCCCTGCCACACCTGTTATTCCCAAGGAGGCCAATGATGCTGCTCGCCAGAAGATATCTGATGATAATGCTGATGCTATGGAGTCTTTTTCAGACTCAGTTCACTGCCTACAAGATATGGATTGATGAAGATGCTCGTGCCTCTGCTATTAGCATAGAGGTGCATCTTACTGGGGACATTGTCGCTTTATCTTCGGCCCAGTTGATGTGGGCGCATTTTCGCGATCGTTATGAGCCAGCTGGAGACTCTGTACCTTGCTGTTGTGCGACAAGAGCAGTCACTCCAACAGGGTGATTCTACTGTGGATGAGTTCTATGCGCAACTATCTTCGGTGTGGCGTCAGCTTGATTCACTCGACCGGAGGTCTGCCGGATTTGCCAGTGTTGTCAGCGTCAGCATTCTCATTTGGAACTTCGCCGCATTTACGACTTCCTGACACGTCTTAGGGCTAAATTTGAGCAGATTCGTGCCCAGCTACTTGCTCGTCATCCTCGTGTGACTCTGTTGAAGGCCCTTGCCGCTATTCGCACCGAGGAGACTAGTCTTCGTGCCGCGGGCCTACTGGTGTCTCCCTCAATTTTGGCGGCACCTCGCTCTACTCCGCCATCAGTGACGCCTACTTCAGTTCCGGCTACTGGGGGCGGAGGCCTTCACTGCACCTACTGCAATAAAAACGGACATGATGAACAATTCTGCTACAGAAAGAAGACCTTGCTCGTCGCGGTGGACGCCCTTCTAAGGGCACTGGACTCTTGGGTGCTTATCCTCAGCAGACTTCTGTTGGTTCTGACTCTACTCAGGAGATTCTTGCCCTACTGCGTCGCATGGCTGCCACTACACCGACAGGTTCTGCTGGTTCTGCTACTCAGTCTTCTAGTGAGAAACCACCACCCTCATCAGGTATCACACCATGGATTCTTGACTCTGGAGCTTCTTTTCATATGACATCTAATCCCAGTTGTCTACATTCCATCAGTCCTCTTGTTGCTCCTACCACTGTGCAGACTACAGATGGTACTTCTCTCTCTGTTGCAGGACGAGACAATCTTTTGTCTTCCTCTTTTCATGTTCCTGCTGTTTCTTATGTTCCCAAACTGACCATACAGCTCATATACGCTGGCCAGCTTACTGATCATGGTTGTCGTGTTATTCTTGATTCTAACTCTTGTTGTGTTCAGGATCGCCACACGGGGGCTCTAGTTGGGACTAGCCCTCGCCGCCATGATTCTCAACGTCTTTAGGAGCTTGACTGGCTTCATCTACCTTCCGCTGCCTCTGCCAGTCTCTGCATCCTCTACCGCTTCAGCATCCGTTGCTTCTTCTACCGGGACTTTTGCTCAGTGGCATCACCGTTTGGGCCATCTTTGTGGTTCGCGTCTATCTTCTTTAGTTCGTCGTGGTCTTTTAGGCTCTGTGTCTAGTGATGCTTCTTTACACTGTACGGGTTGTAAGCTTGGCAAACAGTTACAACTCCCCTACCATTCCAGTGAGTCTATATCACAGCATCCTTTTGATTTAGTTCATTCTGATGTTTGGGATCTGGCTCCTTTTGTTTCAAAAGGGGGTCATCAATATTATATTCTTTTTATAGATGATTTCTCTCGCCACACTTGGATATATTTTGTCCTCTCGTAGTGAGGTTTTATCCATCTATAAGAGTTTTGCCACCATGATTCGCACTCAGTTTGATTCTCCCATTCGTGTTCTTCGTGCTGACTCGGCAAGGGAGTATCTGTCAGGAGCTCTTCGAGCTTTTCTTGCTACACAGGGCACTCTTTCTCAGTTTTCTTGTCCTGGTGCTCATGTTCAGAATGGTGTGGCTGAGCGCAAGCATCGTCATCTTCTTGAGACAGCTCGTGCTCTTATGCTTGCTTGCGCTATTCCACCTCATTTCTGGGCTGAGGCTATTTCCACTACCACCTACTTGACCAATATCCAACCTTCTTCTGCTCTTAAGGGTGGGATCCCAGTTGAGCGTCTCTGTGGCATGCCTCCTGATTATTCTGGACTTCGCCTTTTTGGGTGGGTGTGTGTGTGCTATGTTCTTCTTGCACCTCGTGAACGCACCAAGCTGACTGCTCAGTCTGTTGAGTGTGTTTTTCTGGGATACAGTGCTGAGCATAAGGGATATCGTTGTTGGGATCCTGTTGGCCGACAGATGCGGATCTCACGGGATGTCACTTTTGATGAGTCTCGTCCCTTCTACCCTCGTTCTTCTACCTCCCCTACATCCCTTGTTGAGCCACTGTCTTTCCTGACTTTTCCTGATACTCCAGTTGTCACTTTTCCTCTTTCACAATCGGCGTCTCCTTTATCGCCGGTTTCTTCTCCACCGTCCTCTCCTCCAACGGTCTCTTCAGATATTGTTTCTCCCTATCCCCTCTACTACACTCGTCGTCTGCAAGCTGAGGAGCCTTCTGATGTGCCATCTTCTCCTTCTTCTGATGAGCCATCTTCTTCAATGTCTCCTCATTATGCTCTTCGCGATCGACAGTCTATTCGGCCTCCTGAGCATCTTGGCTTTGTTGGTGCAGCTCTGGCCGAGCCGACTTCTTACCGTGATGATGTTATTCATCAAGAATGGCAACATGCGATGGCGGAGGAGCTTGCTGCCCTTGAGCGCACTGGCACGTGGGATCTTGTTCCACTTCCTCCATGTGTCTGTCCCATTACTTGCAAGTGCGTCTATAAGATTAAGACTCGCTCTGATGGTTCTCTTGAGCGCTACAAGGCTCGTCTTGTGGCGCGGTTTTCAGCAGGAGCATGGTCGTGATTATGATGAGACCTTTGCCCCTGTGGCTCACATGACCACTGTTCGCACTCTTCTTGCTGTCGCCTCTATTCGTGAGTGGTCCATCTCTTAGAGCATCTCCAGCAAGGGACCCTAAAACAGGGTCCCTATTTTGGATTTAGGGACTCCCTATTTTTTGGGGCCCTGTTTTCAGAGCACAAGTTTAGCAACAGCCCCTATTTTACTTTTTCTCCTATTTTGACATATCCGCTATGTATAATCTTCATTTGACACCACTAAAATTCAATCAAAAATATTTGTAATGCATAAAACATAAGCGTATTAACATTTACAATTTAAAAACATGATATTTCAAATTTAAATTTAAAATTTTCAAAACATGATAAATAGATAAATAGAAACTCCGAACAATGAGTCAAACTACGAAGCGCTGTGAATTGCCCACAAATGCTCAATAAGATCATCTCGAAGCCTCTCATGTATTTCTCTGTCTACTCGTGTCCCTGGGAATTGGGGCTGAGGAGGCAAATTTAGGGGCCTCCTAATTTTAGGGGCTTGAGTTGGGGCTCCCTGGGAATTGGGGCTAAGGAGGCAAATTTAGAGGCCTCCTAATTTTAGGGGCTTGAGTTGGGGCCCTGCTGGATCTGTTTTTTTTAATAAACTCCCTGTTTTAAGGTTTAGGGGCTGGTTTAGGGGCTCCGTTGGAGATGCTCTCAGCTTGATGTCAAGAATGCCTTTCTTAATGGCGAGCTGCATGAGGTCTATATGCAGCCACCACCATGGTATTCTGTTCCTGAGGGCATGGTTTGTCGCCTTCATCGCTCTCTTTATGGGCTCAAGCAAGCCCCTCGTGCTTGGTATGAGCGTTTTTCTTCTGTGATCACTGCAGCTGGTTTCTCTGCGAGTGCTCATGATCCTGCGCTCTTTGTTCACACTTCTTCTCGTGGTCGGACTCTTCTCCTTCTCTATGTTGATGACATGATCATTACTGGCGATGATTCTCAGTATATTGCCTTTGTAAAGGCTCGTCTCCATGAGCAGTTTCTTATGTCCGATCTAGATATTAGGCTTTCCCTTTATACCCTCATGTACATGTGTGTATATTGGCCCATTGGCCTCATGATGAATACAAGCGCTATTCATAACAAATAAAACCTCAAAACTTTCGATCTTAGCTCATGGTACCATTACGTGGATCGCTAGCTTCCGTGTACTCCTATCCAACTCCAAATCTTTGTAAACGTTCCAATCCCTCAAGTCACTTTTAATTGCTTCTTCCCACGTCTATCTCAATTGACCTCCGTCTCTTCTTATGTTTTCGAGACGACTTAAAATTCTACTACACACCGGTGCCTCAGAAGGTATCAATGCACATCCTGAAACTCCCGTCCTTCTTCTTGACAAACAAAACTGTGCTCCTACTACGATTTAACTCCTGGCCTCGATAAATCCTTTCTCCATTAACTCCTCTAGTTGTTTCTTCATTTCTACCAACTCCTCGGTGGACAACCGATAGGGTCTCTTTGCTATCGGTCTTTGTGCATACAAGCTCTATTACAAATTCTATGTCCTCGTCCGGCATACCGTAGATCTTCGGGAAAAACATCCGGGTACTCATTCACTCTTGGGACATCCTCTATGCCGATTGCCTTGGTACTGTTAACCATCAATCGCCCATCTCTAATCGCAGCTGGCTTGAAATTCCACTTTCTTCCCACACGGGCTCTCAATCGAGATAGTCCTTCGCCCACAATCCAATACGGCCTTGTGCTTGGATAACCACCATTCCCAATATGACGTCTAAGGTCCGGGTCTCCAAAATCATAAGGTTTGCTAGGAACTCTATTCCATCTATTAGTATTCTCACCGGAACATCCTACTTTCGTTCGAGTTCTAACTGTGGGTTTGAACTAAAAGCATGCACTTAAGTCTTGCAATCCTCAAATCATTTCTAGTAGCAAAGCCTTGCGAAACAAACGAATCGCGAAGCTCGAGTCAAACAAAATCGCAGTGTATCGAAGTTAACAAGTAACTTACCCAAGACGACGTCCAGTAGCATTCTGCAGTGCATCTGCGGTGACATGGTTGACTCGGCCTCTCACCACTGGCAGGGTGTGGCTCCACAGTCTTTGGCGTCCTAGGCGGGTGGTTCCTAGGTTGAAGCGAATCGGGTCGCTCTCGCTGTCTTCTTTGGACAATCATGGCAAAGTGTCACTGGCTCGTTGCGATTGTAGCGGCGTCTCACTGTTCCTTCTTTTGCACAGAGTAAGCGTTTCTAGCGGGTGGGTCAGTAGTTCGATTGGCGTGTCTTGGTGCCGAGGATGGTGTCCTTGTTGCATTCTCGTGGTTGGAATCAAGAATTGATTTGGTGCAACTCTCAGCGCCGCTGCGTTCCTGGCGTGATCCTTGCTGTTGCATCCTGCGCTTCTGTTCTCATCCGGTTCCTTGCGCTTTGTCCTCAAGAATAAGCGCCTTATTCACCAACTCTTGGAAATGGAAAGGTGTGGGTGATCAACCCTACTTGCAATCCCGAGTTAAGTCCCTTCATAAAACGAGATCTGCCTGGATTTGTCTGTCGCTACATCCTCAAAGCGTGGCGTGCTAGCCGTGTGAACTTGTTCAGTAGTCGGCCATCGGCCGATTACCTTGCTTCTTGCTCAACTCCTCCTTCTTAAGGTCCATGATTCCTTCAGCACGTGATATCGCTTAATGCAACGTGAACTCTTCCCAAGTGATATCTTGAGGGTTCTCTGCGTGGGCACGTAAATTCTCCCACCATTCGGCCAATGTCTCTTCCAACCGATGAGAAGCGTAGAGTACCTTCTCATTTCCTATGCATTGAGCTATGTGTAGCTTCCTCTCGATTGATCTTAACCAATCATCGGCCTCCAATGGATTGGCATTCCCAGAGAAAGTGGGTGGGTGAGTCCTCATGAACTCGATAGTCTTGTATTCTCGCGTGGTCCCCGATTAACTTGATTGGTCGTGGCCTGGCAAAGGACGTGTTGCATTTGTTGCATCATAGCATGCATCAATCGAGTCTGAGCGACAAGAAAAGCTCAAATTCTCGCATATCAATCAAGCGGTCTTTGGTGCTCCATCATTGGGGTTTTCATCGGGCGAGAACCACTTCCATTGCTTCCAAAGTTTCCGGGTGTTCACCATCTGCCGATTTGCTCTAGGTTTAGAGATGAGAGGAAACAAGAATAGACAAGTAATATGGAACTTATGCGGGCGAAGGTGTAACCTTAAGGTCCAACTTTATTATTAATAACTTGGTATGGTCGCTACAATGCCTAAGGGCCTTGCAACACATACCGCACACTCGAGAAACAATGAAAATCCAAATCGAACTAACTCTGGAGTCTAACGCCTAAAGGGTGATTCTTTATTCTATGACGCGACTCGGCGAAGGAGTCTCACTATAGAACCTATGCTCACTCATCGAGAAAACCTCCACGCCCTGGGTGCGGTGTCTTTGTGGCATAGGCGCGAAACGATTGCCATATCCAAAGAATCGTGTCCTCTATGGTAGTCGAAGAAGCGGTGTCCTCATCGAGATCCGACTCCTCCGGATCGCTCGTGTAGCTCGAAATCTTGGCTCGGTGCAGTCATACAAAGTCATCTCCAACTCGTCAATCCTTCGCAGAAGATGTGCCACATACTCTTGAGCTTCCCGCCATCTGTTCTTCTCTGTCGTGATCTCCTTGCGGGCCTTCAGAGCTCCTTGCTTGTATTATCTAGTACATCCTCCTGGCGACAATAAATCGTGCCAACCGTGGTAACCGTGGCATCCTCATCCTGAATCTCCTTCGTCAAGAAGGTTATCATCTGCGCTGGTGATAACGGAACACCGTGCTCTCCAACTCTCTGGCGTGGATACGGGTAATGTGCCGCATTGCTCGTCGTGATACTTCTTGGATACCCATCTCGCATTGTAGATCTCCTGGCAAAGGTCAGTTGTATCGAGCGATTGCCTGGCCCTTTTCCTAGCAGTACCTCAATCCTCACGTCACAAGCCTTGATCAATCCCGCTTGTCCGATCACTTCCACTTGGTATTGGGGCTTCTCAAAATCTCCGAGAGTCTCAGAGCATATGCCAAAGTTCCGCGGCGTGACCAACTCCCAGATCAACGTAGTTGAACTCCTCCTCCATCTGTCACCAGAGTGCTTTACGTAAGAACTCTAATTTTTAAATTGTGACAAGGTAAGGGAAAATTTCAGCAAGAGACAAGAAAAGAGAGAAGGGGATAAGTCGAGATGTCATTTCTTGTCTTCACAAATTTTTAGATTTAGAAAATAGGTTTTATCCTCACTACGACCATTCTAGCTAGGGTTGAGCCTACAAATAAGTATGGCTCGATACCACCTCTGTCGGGACCCCGAATTTGCAAATCCGACCCTCAGGTATTCAAAGACTAGTCCAGAACGCGCTAGTGCACACAGCCTTAACATCGGTAAATATCACAATCATACCAATCGATACCAATAAAGTACTTTATTTAAATAACTAAATCAAGTTACTCGACCTTATGGCCAAGTTACAAAATGTATGCCTGCAAGGCGAAACTTATTCAGAGAAAAATAATAGCAAATGAAAATAAGATAACCCGTGGCGCCATCCAAGATACCACAGCAACTGACCGGGCTCGCATCCCTAAGTAGACGGATCTTCTTGGAGTTCCTCCTCCAAAGCCGTGTAGTCTCCTCTTCAACTGGTATTGTGTTGAGGCAAGGGTGAGTACTTGGTACTCAAAGAAGTCATGCATGAATGCAAGCTAATATACTATATGCATGGCTTGGTACAAAGGAATAGCTCAAGGTATATTTGCAAAGAAACAAGATTCAAGAGTAATATAAGTAGATTCAAAGCGAGAGAAATCAAGAAAGCGTAAATAACTTTTCAAGAAGTTTTAATAAACATTTTCCCCATCCTAAACCACATTTTCATCATCTTCATTAGTAAACCAATCCAACCTTTCAAATCCAAGTTATTTTCGTAAAGTCTAACCCTTGATCTGTAATTCCCGAGCATTGTCCAAGATCATGGACTCTGCTATTTAAATAGATTCTACACTCTGCAGAGGTTATGCACTTTACCCACAAGATACAACAAACACCACAAAGGCGAGTTCCTCAGTAACAAAGCCTTTCTAAGCCTCAAACAACACAGGTAGTCCTCTCCTGCTCAGGTTTACACCATCCCTTCCCTTAGCCAAGGCGAAGTATGGGACCCACACACCGCGAGATGGGTATCCGCCCCCACCCACGATACGCTCCCCCGTACAATCACACCCACGGTGTAACTGACACCCTGAGGCTCCACAAGTGAGTCCTGAGCGACTTAGTCAACTAGGGCCGCCCCATTCCACCCATGTGGTTGCAAGTATGACCCAGTTCAAAGGCTTGCAAGGTTAAGTCCTTAGAGTGACCAGGGCAAGACTACCCGAAGAACCAAATCAACATTCCCAACGCCACAACCGCCCACCTGATTACTCTTGCCACATGCCCCTGGCCGAAACCGTTTATCAAACCCCGCTTGATTACCATGCACCACGTGCCATCAACATCACATGATACTTTTCCAAAACAGTTCAATATATCATTAAGTCAATATTAACATTTAATTATCCAAAATCATGTTATGAGCACGTAGCGTGTCTAAGCGATACTACAACGGTCTAAACCCATGTTGGCAATTTAATAATGTCCAACTAGTAAACCACAACTAGGGTGACAAAGGGTCATGGCACATACTTAAGTAATCAAGGTGTCATATAGCAAATTGGTATTTATCTAACCCCATGTTTAAACCAAGTATTTTTCTAATTGAACTAGCATGCAATAGTTTAAATCAAAATAGGTTTCAAAATGGGATCAACATGGTCAAAGCACAACTTGCCTTCAAAAAGTACTTGCTCTTGGTCTTGAGTTGGATCCTGAGTTAATACTTCTCCTTCGAATCCCTCCGGCACTTCAACGTCTACTCGTAAAGCGTGCAAATAGCAAATACACAAATAAACAATAGGCAAAAGTGTCCAAACACCCAAATAAAATCCAAAACAGAGAGAACATAATTTTGTGGATTTTTAGAAAGCTGGAATCACAAATTCGGAGTTAAAACGCAAAAGTTATGATTATTTAAAGTTTAAATAATCATTTAAATAATTTTGCAGAGGAAAACTTTAGTCCAAAAATTAGATAAAATTCATATTTAGGTAGATCTCAATTTTATACAAATTTAGAAATTTGAATCACTCAAATCGGAGTTGAAACGCAAAAGTTATAAGCGTTTGAAGTTTGAATCTAAATTTGAATCAATATTTCGAATTAATAAATCATTTTCTTTTCTGAAATTAATTATTGCGTCGGCATGGACACGCGGGCGACCTCGATTGGTCCACAAGTTTCTTGGCGACGCCAAGATCGAACGGCTCCACGATGACGCCAAAGATGACGTCATCATGCCACGCGGCATCACCCGCGATGACACGTGTCCCGCATCTTTGTGGCCGTGGATCGGCGACGCGGCTTTGGTCCACGGTGAATCCGGCCCACCGGACCGTGTCACCGACATGCGGACCCCACTTGTCACGGCTTGGGCTCATCGCCGGCGCGGCGCGCCGACGCTGCGGCCCTCGAGACGCGCCCGCGTGTCGAGACACGCGCCACGCCGAGTGTACGCAGCCTAGAGTACACGTGGCGCTATCCTGGCCGTTGGTTTGAAATCCGACGGCTGATTGGATCTAGGCTCATGTGTTGGAAGCGGGCGTGGCCGATCGTGGGCCGTTGGATCTTAATCCAACGGCCCGCATCCGATCCGGGTTCCGAGGTTTTGGTTACACGTGGCTCACCTGGATCGTTGGATTTCGATCGGACGGTTGGCGTGCTTGGGGTTGACGATGGTGTTGGCGGCGCGCTCCGTCGGAGTCGGGAAGGCGACCTCCCACACGGCGTTGAGGGCGTCTCCGGTGAAGTGATCGCTACTCCCAGACGCGCTGCGTCCTTGCGGTCTCTGGATCCGCCACCAACACGACGGAGAAGCGGTGGGCGGCGAACGACGCCAAAACCCTAAATTAACCCTAATCAACTCGGCGAGGAATCGTGAGCACGGAGGAGCTCTCCGAGTGGCGGCTAGGGCAAAAGTGCGCCGCGGTGGCGGTGATCCTCGCACGCACTTCACGCCTTAAATCTGGCTCGGGCGTCGAGATGCGCCACGGTTTCCATGGCGAGGCGATGCAGGCGGCGGAGTCCGGCCGGACATCGCGAGGCGACAGCGGCTCAATCCTAGCGAATCCGCAGCACGGCAGACGACCCACGATCGCCGCGAACGCGAGCAGGTTCGACTTCGGTCTCGGCTAGAAGCGACGTGGCGCAATCTGGCCGTTGGATCTTGATCCAACGGTCGCGTAACTAGGTTGGGACGGCGGGTTCGGCTCGACCACGTGGCTCGGTCGGACTCGAACTCGAGTCCGACTCGGGCTCGATCGGATGAACAAGAATCGACTTCGGTTTGATTTTCCAAATGATTTAATATTTAAAATAATTCCCAGTAATTCATTTAATTCATTAAAAATAGCAAATGACTCAGAAAAATTCCAGAAAAATTCTGGAAAATATTTTGGATCATTTTGGACTCAAATAAAATATTTCCAACAAAATTTTATTTGCAAAATTAAATTCTTTAATTATTTCAAAATGGAATAAATTCAAATAAATTCCAAATAAATCCAAATAAATTCCAGAAAATTCCAAAAATTCACCAAAGTGCCAAATCACACATGAATTTAAGAAAAGCAAAATTTTGGGGTGTTACAACCGCCCTATAGAACTTACCCTTTTAAGGGACTTTTCTATCGCATAGGTCATTCGATGCTTAGCACCATTTCAACCACCCCGCTCGTATCCTGTGGATTACATCAATCTTGCCGTCACTCTGTAGCATCAATCCCAAATATCAAAAAGTTTCCTTCCTATGCACTACTTTTCCATCATAACTAACATCTCCATCACCTGCCACAGCACCGCTGAAAACACACCTCATATACTTAGTTTTAGTCCTACTATCAAACCCTTTGATTCTCAACACCTACCCTACTCTTATCAATTGGCACCACATCATCAGCAAAAAGCATACACCAAGGAATCTCTCCTTGTATGTCCTGCGTGGCTTCATCACTAGCGCAAAAATATAGGGGCTCAATGTTGACCTTTGATGTAGTCCTATCTTAATATGAAAGCCACTATGAGCTTAATTCCTTTGTAATTAGTACAACTTTGAATGTCTCCTTTTTAAAAAAAAATTGGCACTAATGTGCTTCTCCGCCACCCATCAGGCATCTTATTCGACCTAAAAATTCTATTAAACAATTTAGTTAGCCAGACGATCGCCATCTCCAAGACATTTCTGCACCTCAATAGGAATGTTAGCCACAACGCCTTACCTACTTTCATCCTTTTTAAGGCATACTTTCGAATTTTTCGAATGAGATTTGTGTCATCAAAAGAATCGTCAAGTTCAATCATACTATCCCCATTGTATAACTTGTCGAAGTAGTCTCTCCATCTATTCTTGATCTCGTCGTTTTTAACCAGAAGTTTGTTAGTGTCATCTTTGATGCATTTAACTTGGTAGAAATCTCTCATCTTTCTCGAAGTTTGGCCATCTTGTATATGTCTTTCTCGCCCTCCTTGTTCTCAGCTTTGATAAAGATCGTCATAACCCTTGCCCCTTGCCTCACTCACCGCTTTCTTTGCACTTTTTTGGCTGCTTTGTACTTCTTCATGATGCCATCGCTCCTATCATACTGCATTTGCTTGTAGCATGCCTTCTTTTCTTTGATAGCCTTTTGCACTTCCTCGTTCCACCACCAAGTGTCTTTTGATTTGTATCTAGTCCCGTAGGTCACTCCACACGCCACCACAGTTACCTTCCTAATGCGAGTAACCATCTCTGTCCACGTGCTATTTTGCGTCCTCTCCCGCGTTCCATATCCCTTCCATGATCATCATTTCCTTAAACACCCATAAGGCGTCCCCTTTGAGCTTCCACCACTTCGTCCTCATGACTTTGGTGACTTTAGCCGGTCGAGCCCGTACCCTAAATCAAAAGGCCGAGACTATCAATTTATGTTGTGGAACAACACTCTCCATGTATAACCTTACAATCTATGTAGGCTCGTTTGTCCTCCCTCCTACTAAGGATAAAATCGATCTGGCTACAATATTGACCACTGCTAAAGGTAACTAAATGGGATCTTTTTCTAAAAAAGGTGTTAGCTATCATGAGGTCATAGGCTACAGCAAAGTTCAAGATATCCTCTCCTTGGTTCCTATCACCATAACCGAAACCCCATGAACCCTCTCAAACCTCCCACCAGTTGTACCAATATGACCATTGAAATCGCCTTCTAAGAAAAGCTTCGCATTGCTAGACAAACTTCTAACCAACCATGTCATCTAGATCTTCCCAAAATTGTCTCTTACTGGCCTCACTCAAACCTATTTGTAGAGCATAAGCACTAATAATGTTCAAAACCATGTCGCTAATGACTAGCTTGACTAGGATAATCCTATCCCCCTGACATGTCACATCGACAACTCCGCTCTCAAGGCTCTTTATCAATTAAGATGCCTACTCCATTCTTACTCCATTATAATCCAGTTTACCACCACTTGAAGCCAATACCCTACACTTCCTTCACTTTCTGACCCCATCCATTTAGTTTCCTAAATGCACAAGATGTTTACATGTCATACTAATCGCCGTACCAACTAAAACTTATTTGTTAGGTACCCTACATTCCAACTACCTAGGCAGATCCTACACTCCTCGGGTAGCTTCCCTGCCCCTTGCACTCGTTGAGTAAAGTGCGATGACCCTTGCATATTTTTCACTACATCCGGGTGTCGACGTAGCGCATCGCTAAGGGAGTGACGTCCCGACCCTTGCTCATTTATCACCACACCAAGGTTCCCATATGGCACGTCGCTAAGAGGGTTACACCCCCAACGAAAATCTTTTGGGTTTCAATCCTTGAAAGGGAAGCTGTTTTAGTTTACGTTGGCTCGCCAAGCCTAACACAACCCTCCTTTTCCTTAGCTTGCCAGCTTTACTTTTTGAGAAGATATAGCTGTCCATATGAATATAATCAGGTACAGCATTATGAGCAACTTCAGTGGGTCCGCATTTTCTTATACCTACTCTCTGAAACCATAGAAAACCCCTTGTTTGTTCAACCATACAAAACCCACTTCCCCTCCCCAAATTCCAAACGAGGAAAAGAAAACAACACTTTCCCACTGTCCTTTGGAAAATTACACTCAAAACCCGAAATATCAAAACGTCTGTTAGCATTAAACAGAAAGTACAAATAAAGATAACATGAACGGGTAAAACTATCACTTTTTCATATTGTACAAATAAATAAAAAGATAAAATTAAAAGACTAACCCCTCAAGTGCAAGAATATTGCACAAGTTGTGTAATTCAGAGTCGGGAAGCTGAATAAGAATATCATGCACATTAATAGACTGACCGGCAGCTGAGACTGGCACCTCAATATCTTTACTTTGAATATTTTCCTGGATAGGAACATGCTCCAGACTAGATGGTTCCCCGAGTGTTTCAGTTGGTGCCCCAGTAACCAACTCAACATCAGACCTGTTAGCAATTTGCCCTGAACAAAGAGGATAATCAACTTTGGAGGCAGCATTTTTGACCACTACTTCAAGCAAACACATCACCTATCATGCAAAATTAGAACTCAGGATAAATGAGGCATATGGTCCAAGAACTGCCATACTGTACAGAAAATAATGAGAAATACCTGCTCAAGATATACTCGACTCCGTAGAAATAAGGGTTTGTTTAAGAGCTTAAGGAATAACTGGATAGGTGCATAACCCTCTGAAGATGGTTGCATCATGTCCGATGATGAACTTTCTTTAGATGTCTCTTTAACATGCTGCAGTGTCAAACAGTTTGAACTTGCTGAAGGATTGAAGTATACCAAAAGACCCGCAACAGATGGATGGTTTGAAGCAAGGTATGTCAGTATTTCAAGAAGCCGCTGTGTCACAAGTGGAGGCAGACCTGTAAAGAAGCACAGGTATAGAATTGGGTGAGTAATATAGTAACAACACTGTTGAATAAGATAACAAAAGAACACAGACAGGAGAAAGATAAAACAGAGAAGCATTGTGGAGAGTGAAGAGCCATCCAGGAAATAATGACAAAAAAAAAATCAATAGTTCAACAATCATACAAAATTAGTAGCATAGAGAAGGTTACCATTTGCAGATTGTGGTTGCGTATAAACAATGTTCCACTGGCATCCATGTAATCTATATGGAGTCATGCAGTCCGATGTATTAAGCCCCTCAGCTTCAGGTTTAATCATGTTGAGTAAATGGCCAACCAAGGTAACACGGGTAACACTGTGTGCACATATATTAAACATAAGCCTTTGAAGAAGGCCTTTGCTGAGTGGCTGCAAAAAGGAAAACAGTAAAAAACAGTGTGTCTGCAAATTTAACAAGCTGATACAAAAAATGCACCAAAAACTTGATGAGAAAAAACAAGGGGACAATTGTCAGTATATCAAGATGTGTCTTCAACTTATCATTATAACCTGCAGAAATAATCAATTATATGCTCATGAATATTAAGTTAAAAATTATGAGCTTGCAAGATGGTAGATCAATTTCATTATAATGTTTTTTTAAAAAAGAAGTGATAATTGGTATATATTTTCATAAATTGAACAAGGCCTGACTTTATCAGCAAAAAAACTTATAAAACTAGGTTAATCTATACACCCTCTGGTTTAGGATGGTCATTTTGCCAACGTGGTGGTGGTTTTGCCAACATGTGCAACTCATGTCACCAAATTTGCTACGATGGCATCATATCCTAGTTAGCAATAGCAAATAGAAAATACCTCTTCAACATAATGAATTAATGAATAAAATACAATGGGGACAGAAAGGAATATAAGCCAGACATTCTAATGTGGAGAAGAATCAGATGGAAACTTCCATTTTGGTGAAAAGACATTCTGATGTGGAGAAGAATCAGTGGAAACCTCCTTTTTGGTAAAAACTTGTGTGAAGGGGTGACTTCTGAATCAGTAGTTTCACAATCAAATTCATGTGCACTTGAGGAAACCCAAAATTAAAGACAATATTTGGTATGAAAACCAATTTTTTACTGATCACCACAATTCCAACCCTTTTTTAAGACTTTTGGGAACTTCTATGCAAAGTTCATACGATTACATGGAGAGGGATTTGCTCTAGATATGCAACTACATATTTAAGCATGCAATATTACATCACAAAACTACAGAGGAATGTCCTAACACCACCCTATGCGAGAATAGAACATATACGAGTAAAAATGGCTAAATGGAAAAAGGGAAAGATCAGTTTCAAGAAAACATAAACCAAAATATATAGGGAATAAAATATAAGCACAATATGAAAATTACTGGAGCCAGCTGTAGAAGGCGAATAAGTGCTCTTAAGGCATCAGAATCCAAAATTGGGGTCCCTTCCAGAGCTTTACTCTTTGTGTTGCCAGATGCATAAGAATTGACCCTTCTACCAACAGTCACACCAACACCCCTGTTGATAACTGTCTGGTTATCAGCTGGTAACCTTCTGCCTCCAAGCCTGTAGCTTCCTCCAAAAAGGCTTCCCCTAGCACGGTAATGACTCAACTCTCTGTCCCGAAGCATTTGAGCTTCAGCCAGTAAAGCTGAAGGTAGGGCAGACAAAACCGCTTCCGATGAGGTCAAAAGCACCTATGTGATGTAAAATAGGTCATCTGCATTACAGTCCAGATACAGCAAACCAGCGTTGAAACAGACAGATGAATAAGCCATACCTCTTCACGTAGATCAGTAGGAAAAGTTGCTATAATTGAAGCATTGTCCATGTCAGCTGGCTGTCCAACCGGTTGGGAGTCAGCAATCCTTTGTGCTCGCTGCTGAGCCAAAACCTCAGCTTGTATGTCTGGTGGAAGAGCAGCCAAAAATTCAGGATCTATTTCTTCCGCAGCTGGTGGAGTATAGGAAGCAATTGGGGCAGAGCGATTCTGCTGAGAAGCAACAACTTCTGCACGGAGATCCTCAGGCAATGCTTCAAGAAATGTTGGATCAATTTCATTTGTACTAGATGCCTCATTGTTAGCATTCAATTGCTCAGGTTGAGCAGCTTCTTGAGGAGCTCCTTCATCTCGTGTTACTGACAAATCATTGCGATCCAAACCAGAAGCCAAGTTCTCAACTTGGTTGCCAGTAATATCAACACTATTCATGTCAACATTAGTGTTCACTATGGCAGAATCAACATGAGCTTCACTCAGCTCAGGTGCTGCACTTGCGGAAGTGAGACGAGCATGACAACTTGACTCCAAATCAGATGGGGCTTCCCTAGGATCACTACTAATCTGTGCATGTTGAGGTACTTCTACCTCATCCTCCATAATATGATCGTAACTTTGTAGATTACCAGACAATGAGTCCCTTTCAGGATGAGCACCCATTTGTCTGTCAGCAGTCGACATTGCTTCATTACTCTGAGGTACAGCATTCAGGTCATCAGTTGCTGTTTGATGCATCTCTTCTTGGACATGATCATCAGCAACATCAACTGACTGTTCACTAACTAGTCCATTAGTAAGACAAAGACCATCATTTGCAGGTGTAGCTTCTTGGTTGATCATACCAAATTGTTGAGAACTACCAATAGGTAGAGCAGGGGTATCGGTGGCAACAGGTTTTGTTATGTCAGAATCATGTGATGGTAATTGTGCATTTACATCATTGCCAATCTGTTCAGGTTGCATCGGAGGTATATTATTTGAAAAACTTGCTACATTCAACTGTGACACAAACTGATCCTCCACTGCCTGGGCAACAGCAGCTGCACGATTACCTGTCTGAGATTGACCATCAGTCCATAGATTGTCTCCGGGGCCCCGCCTAATTCGGAGAGATTCCATACCAAGTGAGAAATCTATCAAAGGTGGTGGTGCAGTACTTACAACACGCTCACCAAACACTGGGGCAGTTTCAGGTGGAAACCCAGCATCTAACATGTACAAGGGAATATCTGCACTCCCAAAAGACAATGTGTGCAAATCTCTTGATGAGGTTCCACTAGAAGGCCATATTGAGCCAGTCCCCTCTCTAGATTGTGCTGGCCTGACAAGCAGTGGATGCTGAAAAGCATTTCCATCAGACCTTGGTCGATCAAGAAAAGATCTACTTCCACTTTGGCGACGTCGCTCAAGACCAAACGGGCGATGCAGATTAAAAGTATCATCTGTCCCCATACCTTGAAATGCTTCAGCAGAGAGATCTATAAAACCACTTGCGTCTCTATGACCCCTGGAAACTCTCAGATGATGATCCATTCCAGTTAAGCTTTGCCTCCATCTCACTTCTATAACATGATTCTCAAGAAAATCGTCATCTTCTTCATCCATCATGTCATCGTTGTATTCATCACCAACAGCAGTGTTCTCCTGATCCTCAATATCTGTGTCAGCTATTGACATCAAACCAGCTCCCTCTTCTGCTATTTCCTCATCATCCTCGTCATCTTCATCCTCATCCTGCTCACCCATTTCATCATCAGCTTGATGTTGAGCTGGGAAAGCCAAACCAACATCAGTAGTAGTAGCCATTACATTACGTTCAATGGTTTCATCTCGCATGAAGTCCGCGCCATCCACTGAAGGGTTACCGGCAGTATTCTCGACCAAATCTACTCTCATCTCCTGCTCAACAGGCTGGTCTTGGGTGGTGTTATTGTTCCCATCGTCATGAGTAAGTTCTTCGACTTCCAGCCTGGTAGATTGGATGGCATCATTAGCATCATTTCTGGTGTCTGCACTTTGTTCATGGATTACAGTTTCATCAGCTTCATGTGTTTGTTCATGTGACCCTGATATTCTGTTCTTAGTATACCGATCCGACTTAAGGACCTGATCACTTGCATTTGCAGTCCTTGTGAGGCTATCCAAAGCCTTCAATATAAGGTTGACAACCTTTGGAGCATCCGGGTGGTCCAGATCAAGCACTTTGAGCAAACCAGAAAGAGACTGCACCATTCCACCATCTATCATTGGTTTTGCAATATCAGGTGAGCAACCAAGAACAGGCAAGTTGTTCTGACTATTTTGGGACAGTATTGAATTTACCAGCTCACAGAAAGCTAAAACTTTTTTGTCGGGTATCAAAGACCCTCTGGACGTGCTGCTTGCTGAATCTATGAAATAACAAAATGCCTTCACAATTTGAGAAATTACCCTTCTACGGCCTTCAGTGGATCTGCAACATAAAGCTACCAAGAACCAAGAGGCTCTTTCAGACAACTTTCCCATCCAATCATCTGAGACATCAGCAGATTTGTCAGAAGATAATGGTAGCAACAGATGACATGTATGATGAAGTAATCCACTGTGTCTAGTTCCTTGATCGCCACCTCGTAACTGCGATATCTCTGAATCTCGTCTCAGTATTATCCCTACTGCATGCATATACATGAGCAGTATCTCACTCACCAACTTAAGGACAAATGCCAACTTTGCCAGCAGGGCAGATCTCTCAGAGAGTGCATCACCATCTAGATTGCATCCATCATCAACTTTTGACTTTCCCTTGGTGTTTGGCTCATCAACATCCATAGGGGTCAACACAGAGGAACCGTCAAAGCCCTGTTCTTTCTTTGGGGACGGGTAGCTCATAATGATCTCCAGAAGCAGATCAATCACTTGAGAAAGACTAGTAGGAACCTTTTTATGGTTCCGTGAACATCTGTTTGGTGTATCAACTGACTTGATATCAGCAGTGACCTGAACAGGCTCATTACACGGTGTGCCACTTTCAGTTGGGAGAACTTTCTGTCTCTCATTATATTTCTCCGTATCCTTCAGCAGGACTACGTTCATTCTACCTCCTGAGGAATCTAATTGGCAAACTGAAGTTGCAGCCCTCATGAAGACAACAGGATCCCTAGATATCAGTGGTGCCATATTTGTCAGAAACGAGCGTGGGGTATGGTTGCTGCGGCTACTTAATGACTGTCGTATCTCCAGTTCCATAGCACTCTGCAGGGTCTGAGGGTCCTCAATGAGGTGACGCACAATAGCAGATGCTAAGGTCTCAAATCCAGGAAAGATGCAAGTCTTTGGAAGACTGAAGAGAGATGCAAGGCCACCATTTTCAAAGAACTGGGTAGCAAGCGTATGAGTTTTCGTCAAGCGGGCACAGAGTTGCAGAACAGCTTGCATAACAATTGCTGGCACACGTTGCTTGATGAATTCACAGCACAAAGTCAGTGCCTTTTGACTGTCCTGGTCAGACAAATAGCCAGTGGATTTTCCCAAAATCTTCTCAATCACATTAGCACTTACATCTTTTGCCGAATCAACAGTTTCAGTTTTCTTCTCAGCAGTCAGTGATGGGTTTGCCTTGCTATCTGCACTGGACGCATCAGAAGACGATTTAGAAGTCCCTTCAGGCGATTCCATAATTAGCTTCGGAGTAAACTGGAGCATGTTATCTAATATAATCAACAAAGCACTGGTAGCATTCCAAGTCTGATCGGTCTGCTCTATCCCTGATTTAAAATTTTCCAATATATTAAGAACATGAGGGGTAACACCATTTTCTGCGCCAATTTCACGTACGCCGCTGTCTTCACTCAGAAGTAAAGCCAACAACCGGGCACAGGAATATAGTGCATCTGTATCAACTGAGGAATCTGATGGAAAACGTTTCAGTTGCTCAAAAATATATAGTACTACCCGCTGACAGTCTTCTCCCTTATTCTGATTGCACAGTGTCACTAGAAGGTCAGTCAATGGGAAAGCCATGGAATCGCTAGAGCAGAAGAGCTTTGTTGATACAGTAAGAATGTCCTCCAAAGGGATCACAACTACACCTTTCGGTTCCGCAACACTGGGACCTTTCTTGTTGCAGCCATCCTCCTTGGGTACCTCAATAGAGTTTCCGAGTGACAAAGCTAGTGCCTGTGCAAGCTGCACATCTTCTTGAACAAATTCTTCCGGATGGCTAAACAACCAATCTGTTGCCATCTCAACACTGTTAGTTCTGACACTTCTCAGGGCTTCTTCAGCCCTAGCTCGCGAAAATCCCATCTCAACAATTGTAGCAATAGTAGACTCATCAAGAGGGGGGCTACTAAGACGTTGGTTGGCAGCTCCAACAACACTGTGGCTTTGCTTTAGATCACCAACACCAGAGCATATATGGTTTATAATGGAGACTAAGGAGGCAATCAGATCCGGGCTACACCTGGGAAAAATCGCATGATTCCAAACAGGAAGAACTGCTTCCAGAATTTGAGACTGGAGCATACGAACAAATGATTCAGGCTCTGAGGGCACAAGGAACAGATTAATGGACAGCTCAGTGACAATAGGCTGAACAAGAAGCTGATTATGAGAAGAAGATGGAGACAATAAATATGTGGAGTTCACATAATATTCCAGCAATTTACAATAACTCTGTAATGTATCCAGCAGCCAGGAATCGTGGGACACCTTATCGCTGATAGAGGAAGCATGATCTGTGCCAGCAGTCGAAATAGAGAAAGGAAGTGTCCATAGTAACTGACTAGTAGCTTCAAAGGTAGTTAGAAGCTCCTTGAATGTTCCATTCACATAAAAACTATTAACTAGTGCAGAACTGCATGAGCGACGCCTGCTGTCAAAGGTAAGTGCAGCCATGTCTTCCACAACATTTCCAAGGTATCGGCACTTCACAGATAATGACATCTCAAAGCCAGCAGTAGAATGTCCAGAGTAACCAAGAGCAGAAAGGAAAAGTTGTGCAAGCGCAGTCATGAGACTCCTAGAGGCTGTACTCAGATTAGAGTCAGCCCGACGGCGAGCCAGTAATCCTTTGACAAGGGTAGAAAGGAAGGAACGCATTGTATATCCAAGTTTCGTCATGAGTTCAGAAACAACAACATCAGGACTCTTTTTTACAGTATCATGACTTCGTGAACTATCTGCTGGAGAAAAAGGACCCTCCATGTCTGTATGTGTTGCATCCAACACTCCACTTAGGCGCCCACGTATCCTTGATAGTGTGCGCCGACCATGGCGATGCATGCTGGCAGCAGATCGCACTGCTGATACAAAATCTTGTTCCATATTCCAAGGTGATACAGAAGAAGTCCTTACTGAAACAGGATTCATATATCTTGCAACTAGTGCTGCATCTGTGTCATCATCACTGTCCCTTTCAGATGTATTCAAGATTGAAGCATCTCCAGGCACATCATCTTGCTCGGCATTTTGCTTCACCATGGAATCACTGAATAAAGATATTTGCCATGTGACTTCGATATACACCTTCCCCAGTTCCTTCAATATCTTAGCATCAGCAAAAGCCAGTTCTGAGACCATAATGGTAGTTCCCTTCAGCACAAAATTGGCAAGAGACAAAAGCCCTTCAAGGCTAGAAAGTGCTTTCAGGAGAGGTGATTGCTTCGCGGGTTCACTATACATCAGCTTAGTTCCAGACACTGAACCCAGCAGCTCATTGGTCAGCTTAAGATGATCCCCAAAAAAAGAGCAAACTGCTCTAGCAAGAATAACAGAATGCTGAGGTGAGAAGTTTTTAAATGCAACAGAAATACTCTGGCCAATCGAAACAGATACAGGCGTTAATGGCAATTTGAACAGTTGAAGAACAGATTCAATGCCTTTTTTCTCGATGAACATCCTACATGTGTCAGAACTTTGCAGAACAGTTTCAAGGAGACGAGCAACATAGCATATGCACTCAGGAAGAAATGACTCGATGGATGATGACGTCACATCTAGAGAAGCATCAATCATCTGCACTGAACTTCCCACCTCAAAAGTTCCAACCTCATTCCTTATAGTACCTCCCTCCGCATCAGTATCCATGGCGACTGGTGAAGAGTTCTCAGATTCCATACATGAACTAGACTCTCCACCACACCCAACTTTTGAAACGGTGTTCAAGATTTCAATAAGCATGTCAACTCCAAAGGAACATAGCGACAATTGATGCCGCATTAATTCATCCAGTCCACTTGATAAGGCCCCTGTTGTGTCCCCACCAAGAACTTTCAAATATGATCTGGATGTAAAGATTTTCACAAAGCATCTTAAAGCATTGCAGTCCTTTACCAATCGAAGCCCGCTGCTATTTAAACATAATGCATCCAAACACTGTGGAATGCATGTGACAGCATCAGAATTGTAAGGAACACCACCCATGATGGCATCAAGAAATGCTCGTGGCAAACCTGCTGCGTCAAGGACAGCGAAGCAAGTTGGATCTTTGTGTATAAGATCACTCATGACATGTGCAGCAAGTGAGAACACACCACCACCGAAGTCCTTGCCTCTCCTAAAAATGGTACATAAACAAGGGGGCAATACATTCTCTTCTGAACCATCAACACGGGCAGAGCTACCTGGCACATAGGTTGCCAATGATATAGTACGCAACAAAGCCTTCATTAAGTTCCTCCGATTATACGAAATCAAGGCTTCAGAATGAAGAGGCTGCACATCTGGAACAGGCCAACTACTTTCAACTTTTTTACCTTTATTAATATACTGTGACTCTTCTGATTTCTTCGAACCAATCTCAACCTGTGCCACTTCTATTTTAAGGCGTGCAATAGTGTCATCTAGACCACCTAGTTCTCTGAACAATGACGAAGAGGGATTATGATAATCCAAGAAGCCCTCAATGACATGTACGGCAGTACTAACTAGGTGTAGATGTTGTGGGTCTGTGTCTTTGAGGAGGGGTAAAATGGTGGGTATAAAGCCTGCTTCTTCAAGGGCTAAAGAACCCGGAGTCGATGATACCAACATGGACACGAGTGAGAGAAGTGCTTCAGCAAATATAATGGACCATTTTGTAGAACCATTGATTATAGAATCCACTGCCTTCTGCGTGAGAATAGGAAGGATACAGCGATGACCACCAGAAGTTACTAAGGACAATACAGTAGGTTGGTGGGATCGATCTTGGCACAAAGCAACCAACGAAAGGATACCCAAAATCCTAATTTTTTCTGGTATCTCGTCTTCATAGCTTAGTAATGATAACAATTCATCAATGAATTCTGGTTCATTGTTCAAAAAAGCTGCTAGACCTTCAGAATCATGGCTTGCTTGCACAAGAACAATAAACGCATACAGGCGGATACAGATATACTGGCGTCTACATGTCAAAGAGTCAAAGGCCCTTGAAAATCTCAATCTTGCAAGAAGAGGGAACCTTAGAGTTGATGGCACACTGTAATCCTTAACCAACTTGTCCAATATTTCAATATCGCTCTCCTTGCAGCTATTGATATTTGGTAAATGAATGACTTCCAACCTGTGCTCGTTGTCTACATATTCGGACTTATCTGATTTATCAACACCTCGGTAGAACTCAAAATGGAGAGTCGAACCAATCTCAGTGGCAACTGGATCACACCCACTGGGTAGACAACATGCTATTAATCCAAGGCCTCCTTCTTTTCCACCCCAACCTTGAGAAAAGGCAAATAACTTTGAAGTGAGGGATGCACTACGTATAGAGCTTTTCCCAACTGACTTGTTTACAAATGCCATCAATGTCTGCAAGCTTGCTTCAACAATATCTGCATCTGTACATGCTAGAAGAGCAGACAGATGCTGCTGCAACCACCAACAAGCAAATTTCACGTAAATTAGAAGTACAACACCACAAAGGAAACCGCAAAGCTATGTTCTTAAAATGGAAAATAAATACAACGATAAAAAATAAACAAAGTAGGTTTATTAAATAAAAGAGGACAGCTATAGAGCAATCACCTCAAAGCAACTATAGAAGTGCCTATTTGTGCAATTTTCCAAGATTATTCTTGAGACTCGAAGAATTTGAAGTACTGCTTCCCTAGGAAACGGGGGATGCACATCAAGAAAATTATCTTGAAGTTGTAAATCTTTCCTTGGTCTGATAAAACTCTCAAAAAATGAATCGAAGTGATTGAAAAGGTCCACCCAATGATGAAAGTCCCCCTACACAAGTTTAATAACAAGAGAATAAAAGTCATAATTCACCCCATAAAAGATGTTATGCACAGTAAAGTGGTAGGATGTGCAGACCTTGTCGAACTTCCATACAAAATCTTTCAGTGGCAACTCTACATTCTCGAGAGGACTGGTAGTGACAATGTAGATGAAAGATTTTATATTTGGAGGCTACAAATAAAACAATGTCATTGGTGAAAGAAAATATATATGAAATTCGAGCAGTTCAGGAGTCAAATATACAAAGCACTAAACAAATGGAACTTATACGCAGGTGCTTCATACAATATCAGACCTCAATCAACTGTGATTAACTGATTCAAGTGAATATAAATTTGGTAAAAGAAACTCATTCTCCAGTAATATATAGGAATTTAAATCTTTATATGCATAGAAGACAAGTTAAGACAGGTTGCATTTGAGTTTAGACTAGGTATACCAGATTGCAATAAAAAAATAATGTTAGCAAGGCAGATTCTACAAATCCAATTTGAACCAAACAGTGTGAGAACATATATTACACTTTGTGTCCTACAAAGTTTATAACAAGTTCTTGGCCCTGCACACTGGTCAAAGTAGTTAGAATGTTGACAAGAACAAATATTCATCACTCAAAACTCATTTCATTATATTATTAAATGCATGTCCACATTTATTTTTGTAATTGCATTGTCTTTAAGATAATTTGTTTATACAAAGGTTGCAAGGACATGGACACCGAACACTACATGACATACACAAGTCAACACAGTATTTCTCCAAAAGTATTGTGGAAGACATAGGGTATGATATATGTTCCTGTAACTTAAATATCCATAGAACATGTTGGAAAAATAAATTCAGGCAGTGAAATAGAACTGTTTAATCTCAATACCCCTCGGATGCAAAACAAGGTACATGTGACATTTTTAAAAGACATTTTTAAAATGCAAGTTCCCAATCTAACTTAAGTTGAAGGTTGTACAGAAATTACAACGCTACAGTTGTTACAAGGGAAAAATATGACACTGACAAGCTATGTCGCAGCAGAAATATGACTGTGACAATAACACTTGGTACTCTTTGGTTAAATAAGCAACCATCTGAATAAATTCAAAGTCATGCACATGCAAACAACTGTAGTGTATGCGTATTATTATTGAATCAGGAATTCAAAAAGAACATACAGACATAACTCTTTAACAGGAAGAAAAGCATATAATTATAAATATGGCAAGATTAATTTAATTTCTCCAATTACTTCCAGGGAACGTTCATTTCTTTTGAAACGAGCAAAAAAATGATCCAGTAAAGAGCATGTGGGCCAAACATTTTTTTTTCTACGTTGACATCACAAGGCCCTTATTGTCATCGGAACCACAGTAGATAACAGCTCTCAACTGCGCTTACAATTTCCAATCAGATTACTCAATGGCTCAATGCTTAAGCAGAAGCCAACCACTGCTAAAGCGCTAATGGCTTCTACAAAGTACAAATCCTATTTACAACAAGATCGAAGCAAACATCCAACTAGGATTCCAACATAATCAAACCACTCATGTAAGAAATGGTAAATTTTACCAGTTGTAGCATATCTCACACGAACAAAAGGAAAATCCACATCCAAATTTATAGCAGAAACGTCGTCTTAAAACCAACTACAGTGCAAATAACCCAACCATCACATATTCATAATCCTCTGAATGTGTCACACCATTACTCCCTGCCAAAACCCTGCAAGATCAAATGTTCTTCCAGAAGTCTATATAACCATATCATTGGTCACAAGCACATTCTTTCCAACCAAACTTCAAGCTGAACAACCGTTACTAGTAATTCCTCACCAAAACCATACGAGATCTAGACATCTAGTCTTTCCAGGAAATAAGCAAGATTGCTTCTCCAGCCCTTGCTCCATCACCTAGTAAGTTTTCACATCCAGACAACTATGTTGGTCCAATTGATCGTGCAGGCTGCCCAACCACTCACCAAACCAAAAAGGGCAAACGCAATCACTCCACTACTTCACCATGCACTGCGCACCAGAAACCCTAGCCCCCCGCAAAAACCCCGCCGGATCAAATCCACCCCACCACCAAACCCCGAGAAGATTCCTACAGCAAACCCACACGGGAACCATGAATACACCACCACACGCGGTCGCGCTCAAACCCAACCTAACCCCTAAAACCTCTCCCACCCCAACCGGAATCGCCACCGCTAAACACAACCATACCTAGAGAAACCCCGGGAAATTACCCTGATTTGGCGATCGGCGCCCAGATCGCGGCGATCGAGGACGAGGGGAAAGGAGGGGGGCGTCACGTACCACTTCCACCGACCGTCGCCGCTTGAGCTTCATCCCGCAATTCGCATCGCCGCGGGCGGGGGCGAGTGGTTGTGGGCAGTCGGGACTCCGCCAGAGGAACCGCTATCTCGACGAGGCGCGGGCGCTGGTAGGGTCTTGGGGGGTGCGGGAGCTTGCGGCGCGATCGGAATCGTATCCGGGGGGGGATGCGTGTCGCTCTGGAGTCTGGAGCGAGCGAGCGAGAGAAGGGAGAAGGAAAAGGAGGAGCGATGGATGCGACTGCCAATAAAACCGTTTTCGAGGTAGAAAATGAACCAGCTCGGCTTCGGTTTTCGCGAAAATCAGTCGAAAATTGTCAAAAACCGAAGATTTTAGAAACCGGGTGTTTGAACAAAAAAATTCAAATCAAATTTAATAAAAACAAAAACCGGTCGGTTTTCTCGATTTTCTCGAAAACCGATCGGTTTTCACCGGTTTTCGATCGGTTTTCTCGAAAAACCGCTCGACAAGTTGAACCTTTTGGGCGATCGGTTTCTTGAGCGGTTTTCGTCGGTTTTCTCGAAAAACCGCTCGGTTTTCACCGGTTTTCGATCGGTTTTCATCGCATAAATTTTTTTAAATTTTTGAAAAAAATTTTGAATTGAACCGGTTTACCGACCGGTTTATGATTTCGAACCGGCTCGATACGGTCGAAAACCGCGGTTTTCGACCGGTTTTCGACGGTTTTCGAACCCTGGCGACTGCTACTCATACGACGATGGGTTTGTTATACCATGGACGATGACGGTGGGGATAGACACACTCGGGGTCATACGCCCGTTTGACATGGCGGCACTCTAATTCTCATTTGGAACAGGTGAAACTATGTCAAATGATCTAGCTTTAAAAAAAATTGAATCACAAGTCAGACGAATTTAGAGCATATGTAGTTTATTTTCGTGGAGCAGGGGAGAAATTACTCCCCACGTGGAGCCGTGATCCAGTTATGAGAATACCCCTGGTGTTAGCATAGCCCTCGCCAAAAATAGTGTCGGTTCCACGCATCCGCAGCGCCGTCGTGTTACGTTCAGTTCACAGAATCGCCAGGGAATAGAGTTCAGAAGAAATCGGGAGAAGAGGATACAGAGAAAGTTCAAAGAAAAAAGGAGCACAGAGGAAGGAAAAGGTAAAGTAGATGTATTCAGTTGGTATCTTTTTCTTGTCCTCCACGATCACCAGTACAGGGTATTTATGTTACTCACACTTCACTTCTTAATGTAAACTACCCTATTACATTTAAATCCCGTTGTCGGACGTCACTGTAGCCCGTAAGGTCTGGTTTCCTCCCGCCAAAGCCGCTCTGTTGTCCATTCCTTCGCCCGTCTCAGTGTCACCCGTAACATCACACCTGTCGGGACCCCGAATTTGCAAATCCGGACCCTCTGTGTATTCAGCACTAGTCCAGGAACGCGCTAGTGCACACAGTCTTTAACATCGGTAAATATCACAATCATACCAATCGATACCATAAAAGTACTTTATTAAAGTAATAAAACTGGTTACTCGACCTTATGGCCAAGTTACAAATATATGCCTCGTAGGGCGAAACTTATTCAGAGAGAAACAATAGCAGCGGAAAATCAAATAAACTTCGTGGCGCCATCCAAGATACCACAGTAACCGACCGGCTCGCATCCCTAAGTAGTCGGGTCCTCTTGGAGTTCCTCCTCCAAAGTGGCGTAATCTCCTCTTCAACTGTATTGTGTTGAGGCAAGGGTGAGTACTTGGTACTCGACAAGTCATGCACAGAATGCAAGCTAATATACTATATGCATGGCTTGGTACAAAGGAATAGCTCAAGGTATATTTGCGATGCTTGACATTCAAGAGTAATATAAGTAGATTCGAAGCGAGAAATCAAGAAAGCGTAAATAACTTTGCAAGAAGTTTAAATAACATTTTTCCCCATCCTAAACCACATTTCCATCATCTTCTTTGTTAAACCAACCCAACTTTTCAAATCCAAGTTATTTTCGTAAAGTCTACCCCTTGATCAGTAATTCCCGAGCATTGTCCGATCTGTGGACTCGGCTATTCAAATAGATTCTACACTCTGCAGAGGTTATGCACTTTACCCACAAGATACAATCCACTCACCACGTCGGTATTGAATCGCCATACAAGAGTATGCGAATGAGCGATCATAACAAAGCCTTCGGAAGCCTCAAACAACACAGGTGGTCCTCTCCTAAGACGTGCTCTACACCATCCCTTCCCTTAGCCAAGGCGAAGCATGGGACCAACACACCGTTAGATGGGTACTGCCACACCACGATACGCTCCCCGCATAATCACACAAACGGTGTAATCGACACCCTGAGGCTCCACAAGTGAGTCCTTAGCGACTTAGTCAACTAGGGGCCGCCCCATTCCGACCATGTGGTTGCAAGTATGACCAGTTCAAAGGCTTGCAAGGTGAAGTCCTTAGAGTGACCAGGGCAAGACTACCCGAAAAACCAAATCATCACTCCCAATGCCACAACTGCCCACTGATTACTCTTGCCACATGCCCCTTGGCCGAAAATCGTTTATCAAACCCCGCTTGATTACCATGCACCACGTGCCATCAACATCACATGATACTTTTCCAAAACAGTTCAATATATCATTAAGTCAATATTAGCATTGGATTATCCAAAATCATGTCATGAGCACGTAGCGTGTCTAAGCAAAGATACTACAACGTTCTAAACCCATGTTGGCAATTTAATAATGTCCAACTAGTAAACCACAACTAGGGTGACAAGGGATCATGGCACATACTTAGATAATCAAGGTGTCATATAACAAATTGGTAGTTATCTAACCCCCATGTTTAAACAAAGTATCTTTCTAATTGAACTAGCATGCAATAGTTTAAATCAAAATAGATTTCGAAATAGGATCAATATGGTCAAAGCACAACTTGCCTTCAAAAAGTACTTGCTCTTGGTCTTGAGTTGGATCCTGAGTCAACACTTCTCCTCGAATCCTTCCCAGACTTCAACGTCTACTCGTAAAGCGTGCGAATAGCAAATACACAAATGAACACTATGCAAAAAGATCCCAAAACTCCAAATAAAATCCATAAACAGAGAGAACATAATTTTCTGGATTTTTAGAAACTGGAATCGTCAAATTTGGAGTTAAAACGCAAAAGTTATGATTATTTAAAGTTTAAATAATCAATTAAATAATATTTCAGGGAAAAACTTTAGTCCAAAAATTAAATAAAATTCATATTTAGGTAGATCTCAATTTTATACAAATTTAGAAATTTGAACCACTCAAATCGGAGTTGAAACGCAAAAGTTATAAGCGTTTGAAGTTTGAATCTAAATTTGAATCAATATTTCGAATTAATAAATCATTTTCTTTTTCGAAATTAATTATTGCGTCGGCATGGACACGTGGCAGCTCTGATTGGCTGCTGGCGTCGGCGGTCCATGGGCTCGGTCCACACTCGGCTTGGGTCCACCGTGGACTCGGTCCACGGCTCCACGTGAGATCGACATGTGGGCCCCTCGGGTGACGTCATTGTTGGCGTCGGCGAGGCTCGGCCACGGTCGACAGTGGGTCCCACCGATGACGTCATGGGTGACGCCACGGTCATCGCCGACACGCGGCCCCGCGTGTCGGTGATCACCTGACGACGCGTGGCGCGGCAGTTCGGCTTCCTGGGCGCGTGGCACAATCGTGGCCGTTGGTTTGAAATCCGACTACCGATTGAGTTTGGCCTCATGTGCTTGGGGCGCCGCGTGGATCGATCGTGGGCCGTTGGATCTAGATCCAACGGTTGGGATTAGATCTAGGATTTTCAACGGAAACTCACCGGTGGCGTGGCACGATCTGGGCCTTTGGATCTTGATCGGACGGTTGAGTGGAGCTCGGCTCGGCGATGGCTTCACGGCGGAGTTGCGGCTGCCGTGGCCGAGGCAGCGACCACCCAAACGGCGGTTGGGGCGTGCTCGGCGAGATGGAGGGTGTCTTCGTGCGCCCGCTTCGGGTTTTAACTGGGGTCAATGGCGGCGGAGGGCTGACGGCGGCGAGGCGAGGCAAGGACCGTGGTGGCGCTTCACGCAACTACGGCGAGCGATTCCGGCGAACCTCACGGCTAGAGCTCGGCGGGTTAGGGCAAGAAGTGCGCGGGTCACGGCGGTCCTCGGTGCGATCCGGGCATTAAATAGCCCTCGAGGCGTGTTTCAGCATGAGCCCTAATTTGGCCACGGCGCACTTTACCATGAGTCCGGCCGATTCTGAAGACGACGAAATCGTGGGCTGCCCACGTCGCGATCAACGGCCACGATCGCACGGCGATCGGGTCCGGTCCGAACACGGCTTTCGGTCGAGTCGGCGGATCTCGGCCATTGGATCTTGATCCAACGGTTGGGATCGATTAGTGGTTAGGAGTGGGTTCGGCCGAGTCAATCGCTCGGTCGGACTCGAGTCCGACTTCGGTCGGATGAACAGTACTTGACCCGAGTTGGATTTTCCAGCGATTTAATATTTAAAATAATTCCAGAATTCATTTAATTCATTAAAAATAGCAAATGACTCGTAAAATTCGAGAAAAATTCGAAAATATTTTGGATCATTTTGGACTCAAATAAAATATTTCCAACAAAAATTTATTTGCAAAATTAAATTCTTTAATTATTTCAAAATGGAATAAATTCAAATAAATTCCAAATAAATCCAAATAAATTCTAAAATTCCAAAAATTCACCAAAGTGCCAAATCACACATGATTTTAAGAAAAGCAAAATTTTGGGATGTTACAAACCTCCCCTTAATAGAATCTCGTCCCGAGATTCAGTGGCTCACTAAAGAAATAGGTTTGGAAATTCTTTCTTCAAATCCTCTTCGCTCCCAAGTCGCTTCACTTTCTTCATGGTTGCTCCACCGAACTCTGAGAATCGGGTTGACTTGTTTCTAGTATCTCGATCCATAGTGTCTAGAATCCTCACATGGTGCTCTTTATAAGTCAAATCCTCTTGCAACTCAATTGACTCTAGCGGTGCCTGTTCCTCAGGAACTCGGAGACACTTCTTCAACTGGGACACATGGAACACGTCATGCACTCCTGCTAACGACTGTGGCAACTCCAGCTGATAGGCAACTTCACCCCTGCGACTCAAAATCTTAAATGGTCCAACATAACGGGGTGCGAGTTTCCCTTTGGCATGGAACCTCTTAACTCCCCTGAGAGGCGTAACTCTGAGGTATACAAAGTCTTCTGGTTCAAAACTCAAATCTCGGCGACGATTGTCAGCATAACTCTTCTGTCGAGATTGGGCTATCTTCAACCTTTCCCTAATCATAGCGATCTGCTCCTCAGCCTCTTGAAGAATATCAGGCCCAAAGACACGGCGCTCACGGCCTCATTCCAATTCAATGGTGTCCGACAGGTCGACCATACAAAGGCCTCAAAAGGTGACATCTGTAAACTAGCCTCGATAACTATTGTTGTAATCGAACTCGGCATACGGCAAACTTTTATCCCAAGAGGTAGCATAAGCTAATGCACAAGCTCTCAACATATCCTCTAGAATCTGGTTGACTCTTTCTGGCCATCCATCCGTCTGTGGATGATAAGTCAGATCTTGAAGTTTAAACGGGTTCCCATGGCTTCATGCAACTTATTCCGTAACCTTGAGGTAAATTGGGTACCTCTGTCCGATACAATCCTCTTTGGCACTCGTGCAAACAAACAATCCCGATCATGTACAACTCGCTAACTTATCTCCCGAGTAAATGGTCTTCACGGGGATAAAATGGGCTACTTTAGTCAAGCGATCCACTATAACCCATATGGAGTCATAACCTCCTTGAGTCTTCTAATAAACCGTAATGAAATCCATTCCGATTTCCTCCCACTTCCACTCGTGTATTTTCAGCGGTTGTAGCAATCCTGCTGGTCTCGATGCATTGCCTTGACTCTCCGGCATACATCGCACAATGCAACATGCTCGGCAACTTCACGTTTCATACTCTCGGCCACCGTAATCTCTCCTTCAGATCCTCGATACATCTTGGCGCTTCCAGATGAATCGAATACTTAGAGTCATGGGCTTCTTCCGTAATCAGTTGCTTTAACTCCTTTTGTTAGGCACACAAATGCGATCCTTCATCCATAACGTGCCTTGCTCGTCTAGCTTGAAATCCTTTGCCTTGCCTTCCTCCATTTTGGACTTAATCCTACGGATCTTGTCATCATCCTTCGCCCTTCTCGGATCTGGTCCTCTAAAGTAGGCTTTACTTCCAAGGCGGCCAAGAATCCGCTAGGTACAACCTCAATCTTCATTTTCCGAAATCCTCACATAACTCATCCCGACTTGTGGCTAGCAACGTACTCACGGTATGGCTTTTCCGGCCAGAGCGTCGGCCACTACGTTGGCCTTCCCAGATGGTAATGGATTCCAACATTATAGTCCTTGATCAACTCTAACCATCTCCTCCGCCTCATATTCGAGATCCGATCGGGTGAATATGTACTTAAGGCTCTTATGATCCGTATATACTTCACATCTGTTTCCAATCGAGATAGTGACGCCATATCTTCAAAGCATGCACTACTGGCAGCCTAACTCTAGGTCATGTGTCGGATAATTTTCCTCATGCGGCCTCACCGCCTTGATGCATAAGCGGCGACCTTTCCATTCTCAGACAAGACACATCCAAGTCCTTGGCGCGATGCGTCACAATAAATATCGAAGCTTTGAGCAACATCCGGTAGAACTAACACCGGTCTTGATGTCAATCGCTTCTTCACTCTCAAATCCTTCCTCACATTCTCAAGCGTCCATGCAAACTTCTTTTCCTTCTTCAAAGAATTGCGTAAGAGGTTTCGCAATTGTCGAAAAACCTTCGATGAAACGGCGGTAGTATCCTGCCATTCCAAGGAAACTCCGACCTGGGTCACGCCTTCTACGCTCCCAATGTAACACGCCTTCTACTTTGCTTGGATCTACTGGCGACTCCTTCATGCGGTCATCACATGTCCAAGAAACTCCACCTTGTCCTTCCAAAAATCACACTTGTCGAACTTGGCGAAAAGTTGTCGTTCCTCGCCTTTTCCAAAACTCGCCTTAAGTGTTCGGCATGTTCATCCTCCTGCCTTGGAGTAGACTAGGATATCGTCTATGAACACGACGACAAACTTGTCCAAATATTCCATGAACACCTTATTCATCATATTCATGAAATAAGTAGGCGCATTGGTCACCCAAAGGACATAATCAGAACTCGTGAATGTCCATATCTTGACGAGAATGCGCCTTGAATATCTTACGATCGGATCTTTAATCGATGATATCCCGATCTCGCATCAATCTTGGAGAAAACTCGGCTCCTCTTAATCGATCAAACAAATCATCAATCCTGGTAGCGGATACTTATTCTTCACGGTGACTTCATTGAGTGCACGGTAGTCAATGCACATCCTGAAACTCCCGTCCTTCTTCTTGACAAACAAAACCGGTGCTCCCTACGGCGACTAACTTGGTCTGATAAATCCTTTCTCCATTAACTCTTCTAGCTGTTTCTTCATCTCTACCAACTCCTCGGTAGACATCCGATAGGGTCTCTTTGCTATCGGTCTTGTGCACAGACAAGCTCTATCACAAACTCTATGTCCCTGTCTGGCGGCATACCGGGTAGATCTTCTGGAAAAACATCGGGTACTCATTCACTCTTTGGGACATCCTCTATGCCGATTGCCTTGGTACTGTTAACCATCAATCATCCATCTCTAATCGCAAGTGGCTTGAAATTCCACTTTCTTCCCACACGGGCTCTCAATCGAGATAGTCCTTCGCCCACAATCCAATACACCTTGTGCTTGGATAACCAATCCATTCCCAATATAACATCTAAGGTCCTGGTCTCCAAAATTATAAGGTTTGCTAGGAACTCTATTCCATCTATTAGTATTCTCACCCTAACATCCTACTTCCGCTCGGAGTTCTAACCAGGGTTTGAACTAAAAGCATGCACTTAAGTCTTGCAATCCTTAAATCATTTCGAGTAGCAAAGCCTTGCGAAACAAACGAATGCGAAGCTCCGAGTCAAACAAAAGCTGCTGCAGTAATCGAGTTAACAAGTAACTTACCCAAGACGACGTCCGTAGCATTTTGCAATGCATCCGCGGTGACATGGTTGACTCGGCCTCTCACCACGATGCAGGGTGTGGCTCTGGTGCCGGGCGCCCTAGCTGGGTGGTTCCTAGGTTGAAGCGAATCGGGTCGCTCGCTGCCTTCTTCGGACAAGCTGTTGGCAAAGTGTCTCGCTCGTTGCGCTTGTAGCGGCGTCTCACTGTTCCCTATTTGCACCGGGTAGCGTTTCTAGCGAAGTGGGGTTTGGTAGTTACGATTGGCGGGTCTTGGTCTTTGAGGATGGTGTCCTTGTTGCATTCTCGTGGTTGGAATCTGAAGAATTGATTTGGTGCAACTCTCAAGCGCTGGCGTTCCTCGACGTGATCCTTCTTTGTTGCATCCTGCGCTTCCTGTTCTCATCCGGTTCCTTGCGCTTGTCCTCAAGAATAAGCGCCTTATTCACCAACTCTTGGAAATCTGAAAGGTGTGGGTGATCAACCCTACTTGCAATCCCGAGTTAAGTCCCTTCATAAAACGAGACTGCCTGGATTTATCTGCCGCTACATCCTCAAAGCGTAGCGTGCTAGCCGTGTGAACTTGTTCGTAGTCGGCCACCTGTTGATTACCTTGCTTCAGTGCTGAACTCCTCCTTCTTAAGGTCCATAATTCCTTCAGGCACGTGATACTGTCGGAATGCAGCTGTGAACTCTTCCCAAGTGATATCTTGAGGGTTCTCCTGCGTGGCACAGAAGTTCTCCCACCATTCGGCGGCTGTTCCTTCCAACTGATGGGAAGCGTAAAGTACCTTCTCATTTCCTATGCATTGGGCTATGTGTAGCTTCCTCTCAATTGATCTTAACCAATCGTCGGCCTCCAACGGATTGGCATTCCCAGAGAAAGTGGGTGGGTGAGTCCTCATGAACTCTGACATCCTTGTATTCGGCGTGGTCCCCGATTAACTTGATTGGCGGTGGCCTGAGCAAAGGACGTGCTGCATTTGTTGCATCATAGCATGCATCAATCGGGTCTGAGCAAAGAAGAAATGCTCCAAAATTCTCGCACATCCGATTGGCGGTCTTTGGTGCTCCATCATTGGGGTTTTTACATTGGGCGAGATCCACTCCCATTGCTTCCAAAGTTCCCACGGTGTTCACCATCTGTTGATTGCTCTAGGTTTAGAGATGAGAGGGAAACAAGAATAGACAAGTAATATGGACTTTATGCGAGGCGAAAGGGGTAACTTTAAGGTCCATCTTTATTATTAATAACTTGGTATGGTCACTTACAATGCCTAAGGGCCTTGCAACACATACCGCACACTCAAAGAAACAAAGCAAATCCAAATCGAACTAACTCTGGAATCTAACGCCTAAAGGGTGACTCTTTATTTTATGACGCGACTCGGCGAAGGAGTCTCACTATAGAACCTAAGCTCACTCATCGAGAAAACCTCCACGGCACGGTGCAGGTCTTTGCGGCATAGGCGCCGAACGATCGCCATGTCCAAATGACTATGTCATCTGTGGTAGTCGAAGAAGCGGTGTCCTCATCGAGATCTCGACTCCTCCGATCTCGCTCGTAGCTCGAGTAATCGCCTCGGGTCCGTCCGCATAAAGTCATTTCCAACTCATCAATCCTTCGTAGAAGGTGTGCCACATACTCTGAGCTTCCCGCCATCTGTTCTTCTCTGCCGTGATCTCCTTGCGGGCCTTCAGAGCTCCTTGCTTGTATTATCTAGTACATCTTCCTGGCGACGACGAATCGTGCCAAGCTGTGTAACCGTGGCATCCTCATCCTGAATCGCCGTCGAAGGTTATCGCTGGCGCGGATGATAACTTAACACCGTGCTTCCCAACTCCTGGCGTAGAATCGGTAACGTGTCGCATTGCTCGTCGTGAAACTTCTTGGATACCCATCCGCATTGTAGATCTTCTAGCGGTGCAGTGTATCGGCGATTGCCTGGCCCCTCTTCCTGGCAGTACCTCAATCCTCACGTCACAAGCCTTGATCAATCCCGCTTGTCCGATCACTTCCACTTGATATTGGGGCTTCTCAAAATCTCCGAGAGTTTGTAGCATGTGCCAAAGTTCTCAGTCGTGACTAACTCCCGAGATCAACGTAGTTGAACTCCTCCTCCATCTGTCACAAGAGTGCTTTACGTAAGAACTCTAATTTTCGAATTGTGACAAGGTAAGGGAAAATTTCAGCAAGAGACAAGAAAAGAGAGAAGGGGATAAGTCGAGATGTCATTTCTTGTCTTCACAAATTTTTAGCTTTAGAAAATAGGTTTTATCCTCACTATGACCATTCTAGCTTAGGGTTGAGCCTCACAATCAAGTATGGCTCGATACCACCTCTGTCGGGACCCGAATTTGCAAATCCGACCCTCTGTGTATTCAAGACTAGTCCAGAACGCGCTTAGTGCACACAGTCTTTAACATCGGTAAATATCACAATCATACCAATCGATACCATAAAAGTACTTTATTAAAGTAATAAAGCGGTTACTCGACCTTATGGCCAAGTTACAAATATATGCCTCGTAGGGCGAAACTTATTCAGAGAGAAACAATAGCAATGAAAATCAAATAAACTTAGTGGCGCCATCCAAGATACCACAGTAACCGACCGGGCTCGCATCCCTAAGTAGTCGGGTCCTCTTGGAGTTCCTCCTCCAAAGTCGGGCGTAATCTCCTCTTCAACTGTATTGTGTTGAGGCAAGGGTGAGTACTTGGTACTCAAGAAGTCATGCACAGAATGCAAGCTAATATACTATATGCATGGCTTGGTACAAAGGAATAGCTCAAGGTATATTTGCAAAGAAATGACATTCAAGAGTAATATAAGTAGATTCGAAAGCAGAGAAATCAAGAAAGCGTAAATAACTTTGCAAGAAGTTTAAATAACATTTTTCCCCATCCTAAACCACATTTCCATCATCTTCTTTGTTAAACCAACCCAACTTTTCAAATCCAAGTTATTTTCGTAAAGTCTACCCCTTATTTGTAATTCCGAGCATTGTCCGATCAGTGGACTCGGCTATTCAAATAGATTCTACACTCTGCAGAGGTTATGCACTTTACCCACAAGATACAATCCACTCACCACGTCGGTAGTGAATCGCCATACAAGAGTATGCGAATGAGCGATCATAACAAAGCCTTCTAAGCCTCAAACAACACAGTGGTCCTCTCCCAGACGTGCTCTACACCATCCCTTCCCTTAGCCAAGGCGAAGTATGGGACCAACACACCGTTAGATGGGTACCTGGCCCACGCCACGATACGCTCCCCGCATAATCACACAAACGGTGTAATCGACACCCTGATGCTCCACAAGTGAGTCCTTAGCGACTTAGTCAACTAGGGCCGTCCCATTCCACCCATGTGGTTGCAAGTATGACCCAGTTCAAAGGCTTGCAAGGTGAAGTCCTTAGAGTGACCAGGCAAGACTACCCGAAAAACCAAATCATCACTCCCAATGCCACAACTGCCCACTGATTACTCTTGCCACATGCCCCGGCCGAAATCGTTTATCAAACCCCGCTTGATTACCATGCACCACGTGCCATCAACATCACATGATACTTTTCCAAAACAGGTTCAATATATCATTAAGTCAATATTAGCATTGGATTATCCAAAATCATGTCATGAGCACGTAGCGTGTCTAAGCGACATACTACAACGTTCTAAACCCATGTTTGCAATTTAATAATGTCCATCTAGTAAACCACAACTAGGGTGACAAGGGAGCATGGCACATACTTTGATAATCAAGGTGTCTTATAACAAATTGGTAGTTATCTAACCCCATGTTTAAACAAAGTATCTTTCTAATTGAACTAGCATGCAATAGTTTAAATCAAAATAGATTTCGAAATAGGATCAATATGGTCAAAGCACAACTTGCCTTCAAAAAGTACTTGCTCTTGGTCTTGAGTTGGATCCTGAGTCAACACTTCTCCCTCGAATCCTTCCCAAGACTTCAACGTCTACTCGTAAAGCGTGCGAATAGCAAATACACAAATGAACACTATGCAAAAAGATCCCAAAACTCCAAATAAAATCCATAAACAGAGAGAACATAATTTTCTGGATTTTTAGAAACTGGAATCACAAATTTGGAGTTAAAACGCATAAAAGTTATGATTATTTAAAGTTTAAATAATCAATTAAATAATATTTCAGAGAAAAACTTTAGTCCAAAAATTAAATAAAATTCATATTTAGGTAGATCTCAATTTTATACAAATTTAGAAATTTGAACCACTCAAATCGGAGTTGAAACGCAAAAGTTATAAGCGTTTGAAGTTTGAATCTAAATTTGAATCAATATTTCGAATTAATAAATCATTTTCTTTTCGGAAATTAATTATTGCGTCGGCATGGACACGTGGCAGCTCCTGATTGGCCTGCCGACGTCGGCGGTCCATGGGCTCGGTCCACACTCGGCTTGGGTCCACCGTGGACTCGGCCCACGCTTCCACGTGAGATCGACATGTGGGCCCACTCGGGTGACGTCATTCGACGTCGGCGGGCTCACCACGGTCGGCAGTGGGTCCCACCGATGACGCCATGGGTGACGCCACGGCATCGCCGCCGACACGCGGGCCCCGCGTGTCGCTGACCACGACGCCGCGTGGCGCGACAGTTCGGCTTCCTGGACGCTGCGTGGCACAATCGTGGCCGTTGGTTTGAAATCCGACTACCGATTGAGTTTGGCCTCATGTGCTTGGGGCGCACGTGGATCGATCGTGGGCCGTTGGATCTAGATCCAACGGTTGGGATTAGATCTAGGATTTTCAACGGGAAACTCACCGGCGACGTGGCACGATCTGGGCCTTTGGATCTTGATCGGACGGTTGGTGGAGCTTCGGCTCGGCGATGGCTTCACGGCGGAGTTGCGGTGCCGCCGGCCGAGGACGCGACCACCCAAACGGCGGTTGGGGCGTGCTCGGCGAGATGGAGGGTGTCTTCGGTGCGCTGGCCGGGGTTTCAATCTGGGGTCAATGGCGGCGGAGGCTGACGGCGGCGAGGCGAGGCAAGGACTGTGGTGGCGCTTCACGCAACTACGGCGAGCGATTCCGGCGAACCTACGGCGGCTAGAGCTCGGCGGGTTAGGGCAAGAAGTGCGCGGGTCACGGCGGTCCTCGGTGCGATCCGGCATTAAATAGCCCCGGAGGCGTGCTCAGCGGAGCCCTAATCGGCCACGGCGCAAGCACTCGGCGGCGGAGTCCGGCTCGATTCTGAGAAGACGACGAAATCGTGGCCGCCCACGTGTCGCGATCAACGCCACGATCGCACGGCGCGATCGGGTCCGGTCCGAACACGCTTCGGCTTGGTCGGGCGGATCTCGGCCGTTGGATCTTGATCCAACGGTTGGGATCGATTAGGTTAGGAGTGGGTTCGGCCGAGTCAATCGCTCGGTCGGACTCGAGTCCGACTTCGGTCGGATGAACAAGATTTGACCCGAGTTGGATTTTCCAGCGATTTAATATTTAAAATAATTCCCAGTAATTCATTTAATTCATTAAAAATAGCAAATGACTCAGAAAAATTCCAGAAAAATTCTGGAAAATATTTTGGATCATTTTGGACTCAAATAAAATATTTCCAACAAAAATTTATTTGCAAAATTAAATTCTTTAATTATTTCAAAATGGAATAAATTCAAATAAATTCCAAATAAATCCAAATAAATTCCAGAAAATTCCAAAAATTCACCAAAGTGCCAAATCACACATGATTTTAAGAAAAGCAAAATTTTGGGATGTTACAACACCCCCCTAAGAGGTTGCTTGTCCCCAAGCAACAGCCGATGGAAATCGGTTCTGCAGAACACTCAGGTCCTCCCAAGTCGCCGCTTCCTCTGGAATGCCTGACCATTTAATCCTTCCCTGGACCACCACCGTATTTCCCTTCTTCACCAGTCTCCTCTCCAAAATTTCCTCCGGCTCAGTGGAGCTGACATCCAACTCTCGCACCCTTGGCAATTCCGCGAAGACAGGGGAGAAATCTGGTGCGAAAGCTTTAAGCTGAGAGACGTGGAACACCGGATGCATCAAGCTTTCCTCTGGTAGATCCAGCTGATAAGCAGCACACCCAATTTTCTCCTTGGCAGTGTATGGCCCGTAGAACTTGTAAGCCAATTTTGGGTAGGGCCGGTTCACTAGAGATGATTGTGCATAAGGTTGTAGTTTTAATAGAACCTTCTCTCCAACCTGAAATTGACGCTCCTGGCGATGCCGATCAACCTTCAACTTCATGCGGTTCTGCGCCCTATTCAGGTGTTGTCTGAGCAGTTTGTTGAACTTCTGTCTCTCTTGAAGAAATTCGCCCACATCCACTGTTAAATGATCAGATGGCGCCATGACAGTACCATAATTAGGCTCAGTTCCATACAAGGCTTTGAACGGAGAACATCCAAGCGATGAATGAAAGTTGGTATTATACCAAAACTCAGCCAATGCTAACCACTGCATCCACTTGGTCGGCAAGTCCAGATCGTGCCACGCGTCGAACGCCGTGTCATGCCACGTCACCCCCACGGTGATGCGATATCCAGATCCAATCTTAGTCGTCCGATTTGAAACGAACGGTCCAGATCAACCGCGTTGATCCACAACGTGCGGGATCCAGATCTAATCTTGACCATCGGATTTCAAACCGACGGCCAAGATTGTGCCACGTCGCGGGAAGCCGAACTGGCACGGTCAGCACGGTCGTCGCCCGGTCATCGCTGACGTCACCCTTGACGTCAACGTGGGGCTCGCATGTCAGCGGCTCATCGCACCGTGCAATGATGTCATCCGTGACATTATGCTGACGTCACGGTGGGGTCCAGCTGTCAGAGCCATTCGGCCGAGCTGCGATGACATTAGCGATGACGTCATCCAGTTGGTCCCACGTGTCAGTGACACGTGCACCCGTGGACCGGGTCCACGGTGGACCGAAACCGAACCGTGGACCAGGCCCATGGACCGGATGACGCAAGCATGACGCATAAACCGATTTTCCTTTAGTAAAATAATTCGGTGGAAAACCAATTTCCACGCTGACGTCATGATGACGTCATATTTCGGATTTTTCAATAGAAAAATAAATGAATTAATTCTATTTATTCTTTTAATTGATTTTTCAAACTTTAAACGGCTATAACTTTTGCGTTTTAACTCTGATTGAGGTGATTCCAGTTTCTAAATTTTTATAAAATTGAGCTCTATTTAATGGTGAATTTTAATTAATTTTTTGACATGAATTTCGTATTAACCCATGCAATCATGTTATTGATATAATTTTGAATGTCGAAAATTAATCTTGACTTAATGAGAGATGGAGCATGATTTTGGAAATTGCTACATGTGTTATTGATGATGTTGATGGCATGCGGTGCATGTTAATCAACTGGGTGATTAAATGATTTAGACTGGGGCAAGTGGCAAGATTGTTCTGGTGGGCCTGATGTGGCACTTGGGAGGTCGTATTTGGTTTATTGTTTTGGTTACTTGAAAATCCTTAGGTAGTCTTGCCTCGGTCACCCTAAGGATTTAACTTTGCAAGAATTTGAACTGAGTCCAACATACAGCCAAAAGTCTGGAATGGGACAGACCTGCCCAAGTAAACTGTGATGTCTAGTCTTTGGTACTGTCGTGGTGGTGTGAGGCCCGGGTTCGCGGGTAGGCTCACATGGCGCAAGAGGGGGGACCTGAGTGTGGTAACCAGTCTCTTTAGTGTTGAAACCTTAGCGGCAGTACTAGGTCTAGAAGTAACTTTAGAAAGGCTTTGTTACGGTCACTCGCCTTGATGGTGTTTGACTGTATCTTGTGGGTAAAATGTATAACCTCTGCAGAGTGTACAACCTATTCGAATAGCCGAGTACACGGTATTGGACATTGCTCGGTGATTACATTCAAGGGTTAGACTTTCGTGAAAATAACTTTTGGTCAATTGGTATGGAAATGATGAACCTGCTTTAGGTGAATAAATGCTTTACTCGTGAAACTGTTTATGAAAGTTATTATTGTTATTACTGTTTTACTGCTTTCCAATCTATTACTGTTATTTATGAATGTTGCTTATTGCAAAAGAACCTCTTAGCCTATTGTTGGAATAAGCCATTGCATGTAGCTATTAGACTGCATTTCTGTGCATGACTTGCTGAGTGCTTTTAAGCACTCACCCTTGCCACAATACAAACATCAGTTGAAGAAGAATCGACGCTAGCACTAGAGGAGGAATTCCAGGAGGAGCCGACGAACTAGGGGCGAGCCCAGTCAGTTTCCTGTGGCATATTGGTTGGCGCCACACGTTTCTTTATTTTTCGCTGCAAGTTAATTTGAGTAAGACTTAAGCCCTACGAGGTGTACTTTTTTAACTTGACCATAAGGTCGAGCAACCGGTTATATTCTCTTTCAATAAAGTACTTTACTATATGTAGTTAGTCTCGAATCTCGGGGACGAGATTTTGTTAAGGGGGAAGTTTGTAACATTCCAAAAATTTCTTTTAATATATGTAGTGTGTTTCTGAGATTATTTGTAATTTTTTTAAAATTTATTTGGAATCCTCGCGAGTAATATGAATTCAAGTTTGTTGGACTAATGGTCTTAAATAAAGATCATGCATTTTTGCATGAGCGCAAAATCTAAAATTTGGTTTAAAATAAAGATAATTGGAAAACGAGAGTGTTCTTCTCAAATATTTTCGAAAAACATGTTATATAGCGTAAGTCGTTGATTTTACAAAAATCGGTACAAGTGTCTGATTCACTAAAATAATTTTTACGAAAAATCTACACGTCGAAAAATTACGAAACCAACTTCGTTAGGTTCCAAATAGTTCTTGGTATTTTAGAGGAATTTTTCTGATTTTTAGAACCTTTGTTTTTTTTTCTCAACATGTTTTGAGAATGTACATGTGTATATGTGTATATGTGTAGGCATATATACGTATGTAAATAAATTGTGTTGCTAGAAGGACTCGAACTCGTGATCTCACCTGGCAGCCTTTAGTTCGATCGCCTGCCCAAACCAACCAACCATCCATACTAGTATATTACCCGTGCTAACGCTACGGTGATATTTGGTAATACAATTCAAATAAGGCAAATGTGTTATATGTTTTCGTAATCAAGTGTCGTAAGATGTGCACAAAAGAAAGATACAAAGATTTATTATATCGTTGATTACATAAGCAAGTGCATAAGGTAACATAGCAGCTGTTTATCATTAAAAACCATCTAATCCCTGATACGCTTAAGAATTTCCCGTATAACTTCAGGAATGTTGTCTTTCGATTCATTTTCATTGTAGTTCAATAAGCTCATGAGAAACTTAGCCCTCAATAGCTTCCCATCCTATACATGCATTATTATGGACCATCAGCAGAAAATATTAGTTGTGCTACGGTAAAACAAAGTATAATAAATAAATAATAGTACTCACAGTGCAAAATGATGGTACTTTTATACCATCCCAAGAGCGCATAAAGTTGATTAAAAAATATCCAGTGATGTCCCTACAAAAGGACACATAGTTACATCTATGTAGACAAACAAACTTGTTTCGTGTAATTTATAAGCAAGTTACCTATCTTCTGTTTTTGGAACACATGTCGGTAATATGCAACGCCATACATAAATATCGTCATTCCACATAGGGTTGGCTACTTCCATGGCTAGCTTCACGTTATTGGCAATCTTATGTATTTTGTGAATGTAGTACATGGTAGGATGCTGTGGGATGTCAGAGACAGGGGTCCCGCAAGAGGGGCCTACACCCGACTGGGCCTGACAGGCGGAATAGAAAGCCCAAAGCCCAGAAGCACCACGACGGGCCCAGAGGAGACCTTCGACTTGCTCCCCAAGACAACTCCTGATCCTTCAAGGAAGCTTCGCGCCCCGCCCTAACAACCCGCCAGGAACGAAGCATGCGATCGACATCGCGTAACTCATGCGGATGCTGGAACCTGACAAGGCGGCAGGCGTGGGTCGGAGAAAGCATAACCACCTCTCCAGGACGTAGAGCGTGAAGGCGGATAAGGACAAGGGACATGTCGTCCAGGCCACCATGTTCAGGGCCCGGTGGCGCCCATCTATCATGTATTCTTCCCCCAGTATATAAGGGGAGGAGGGAGAAACAAGAAAAAGAGAGACACACACGATATATCCAAGAACACAGGACTAGGGTATTATCTCCTCCGAGAGAGCCCGAACCTGTCTAAAACAGATTGCCCCCGCATCCTGTGTTACCATCAAGCTCAGATCCCGCACAAATCCCCTAGAATCACAAATCTTATTGCCGGCGAAACAGATCGTCGACAGATGCTGAGCCTTAAACCAGGTCGGTATAGGCTGTGGGTCCAATATAGATACACTTCTATCCTTCATGTGTAGTATGAACAATGTGAAGTGACCGAGGAAAGAATAAGGCAATAGAATCTGCAAACAATTTATGTAAGGAAAACATAATGAATGATTTAAAACAATTTTTGCAAACGATTGACAAAGAAACATAGATTACCTTGTTGCAATGTGAAATGTCATGTTCCATGTTAGGCCAACATTCAAATAATTTTGCCAATCGTTGGACATCAAGCTTGGAACGCCGGCATGGTTCTCGACCGAAGTCAGACAACGACTGTTTTGTCAGACATGCATACATATAATGTTGTAATAAACACATAAAATAGGGTTACCACAGATAAATGAAATAACTTACACAAAACTGCAGGTCCATGTGGTGCAACTTTTCATCTTGGAACAACAAGAGCTCATCGCATGCGAGCATCCGCACAGCCATGTTGAAAGCAGCATTGTCCATTGGCTTGTTCACATGCAGTATTTCTTGAAGTTTTCCGAGAGTTATAGAAATTGGGTAAGGCTTGGTGCTTCGAACCCATTCTTTCCTATGAAAATGTATATTCAGTTGGTTGTTCCAAGATCAAAGATGATATATTTATACTATGCATAATTTATTGCACAGAAAAATGACTTACTCTAAAGATTCTGCATGGTCAATTGAGATGATATATTTGCAAAGTGCACCCATTAATTCATGTGGGCTGCTCGCTGGTGTTATTCTAGTGGAAAGGACACATAGAGATGTATCTGATTTAGTTTCATGTGATGTGTTTGATGGTTTAGGTTCCTCGCCTGGAGCATCAATAAATTCAACATCATGTGGACTCCCTTCTTCATTTGTTTTTTCAGGTTCTTGACATCCTTTCTTCGTGTTTAGCTTTGATGCCCACAAGATTGCAGGTAGCTTAAACCTGAAATTTGTCATATCATCCTGCAAAGTAGTAAAACATATATGTTCACATCTTATATAATTAAACATGCAATAAACTCCTATTCGAATACCTGAGTGAAACTATCGTAAAAGTCGCGATCCTCGCTCCAATACTCCATATAGCTTAGCATCCACAGCATCACAGGATATCCTACGTGATTAAAAAACATCATAGAACTATTTACATGTAATCCATTGAACTATTTTTATATGTAATGAAAGGAAGCCAATCATTTTTACACAAGTCACATGTTGAAACATACCCATCTTTTTGCATTGGCTTTAGGATCTTCTCTACAACAGGCCATGTTGTAACGTCAACGTTCCACCACTTGTGTTGTTTAAGCTCTTTATGTTTTGCAGTGACTTTTATATGTTTATCTAGGCCTCTTAACTGTTGAGATAAATATATATCATCGAAGATTTAACAACAACAACAACAATAATGCTAATAATAGCAACAATAATAATGTAAAAGTAGAAGCTACTCACGGTAATAGTTAGGTCTGTGCGGTCCATTTTGCCCATTGAATCGAGTATATGTACCTCACACTCAGGGGCATTGAGTACTGCTAGGTACCAATGAAAGTTTTCTATGTTTATTGGAATAAAGACCTGCATCAAACATTTGTTTGTGAGTATTCTCCAATGGTATTATTATATATATACGTAGGGAATTAAGTTCACCATGTCATGGTCTAAATAATTATCAACCCTTGTCTGAAAGGTATCTTTCTTATAATCTATTTGGTCCAACGTAAGGCCACCATCACGCTTAAGAATACTGGAAATAAATGTATTCTCTAAGAAGACGTTTCCACCAACTCTATAAAGTAGATACTTTTCACCCATGATACAATTAATATACGCACTTATAACCTGTATAAAGAAAAATACAAATATATTAGGTAGAGCCATGTTTAAATATCTATTACTCTATATAGATGTACTTACATCGCCATTCAATTGCATGTCACCTTGGAAAAGGCATTCCATATGATATCTGTCTATAAATGCACTGTCGATGTCGACCAAAATTTGTTTTTCCGGTGCTGATTTCATGTATTCAATAATCTCAATATCTTCTTTGGTGCAAATATAATCTGTAATGAATAATAATTTAATAATAAAATAGCATATGTAGAAAAAGAGAAGGGAAAATTAACAAGCAGAAATAAGTACCTCGCGGCACAACATGAGCTATGTGCACCTTCTTTGGTTTGTTATGTTGTGGCATCCTAATTTCTGTATGTATCTTTTTTTGCTCCGAATTGGAACCGATGCAACCGTCTGCCATAGCATCGAGCGAAAGCTCGGCAGCATTGCCAACTCCAGCATTTCCTTCCTCCCCCTCTATGTCCATGGAGTTGCCACCAATACTCTGCCAATGAAATTAAAGTATTTGTATTCACGAGGAGTTGCCATCAATTCTCTAGTTTGATTTATCAGAATGCATGGATCAGGCTAGAAACAAGCACTGGCATCCGATGCAATAGTGCATTGCCAAAATTGTAGCATATAAAACCCTAAACCCTATAACAAAAAAGAGAAACGAGTTTACCAAATTTTCCAATCGCTGCTTCCAGATCGCTTATTCGCTAATTGCTGAAGGATCGTTGGCGCTAAATACCCCTAAATAATGTCTAGAAACGCTAAACGACACTAAACAGCGGAAGAAATAATTGAAACAGTACTAAACCAAAAGACTAAAACAAAAGAACATAAACAATTAGCATCATTTTGTTCTCTCTGGTTTAAGAGTTTTATTAGCCGATTCAGTTTTTTATTATCTTAAAGCCTCTTTTCCTTCAGGCATCTTGTGGATTTATGTCTCTACATTTGCAAAGTTCTCTCTCCTTGTTTCAGGTCCTGTAGACTCTCATTATATAGTTTATTTTAGTATTTAATATAATATAAACTAATCAGTGTCCTTCCCTACTGTTTCTCAAAAATAATAAAGTAAAACTCCTGTATCTACTTCAAACTCTTTTATTAACATGTTGTCAGAATGATAATCACTTCTAAGAAAAGAATCATTTCATATTCAAAGAAATTTAGCAAACTATGATATTATTTTTCTTATTAGTTTTCCTGTGCGAAGCCCATATCAATAGAAACAAAAAAGGTTTGACAAGTCTAATGCCAATCCCTCCGGGAGATATCATTGGATATCAAAGATTCAAAGATCATTTGTGTTACGAAATTAATTGCTATGTTGCTACATTGCAGGAGAAATCAATTACTATCACCAACACAGGTTCATCTCATTGCCCTGTATTTTGCTCACAAACTTCAAAAATTAGGTAATCCATGCAGGTAGTCATCCTAGCAAAGTCAATTAGATTCAATTAAGCAAAGCAGCAATCAGATGTTAACATCTCACAAAACAAATCAGATGTTAAACATCTAACCTACACCAGTACAGTTTTCATCAATGAACATCTTAAAAATAAACAGGAATACACCAGAGAAAAAACTAATCCCAATGTGATGGCTCTTTTGTAACATCCTGGAATTTGTAACTAAGATTAATTAGGATTAACTAAGCTTAATTAAGCTATTTGTGTGCTTGTTTCTGTGCTGAGTGCTATTGGATCTCAATTTGGCCCTTAGTTCGTTTTTGTTGCGCTTGTTTTGTCGTTCGAGTAGTTTCGATCGGTTTTTGTTTCAAACTTTGAGTTCGCTTCCGGCCGAAATCTCCCAAATCTGTAGGAGCCTAAGTCCTAAAACCTTCCTTTGTGGTCCCAAAATTCTTCCCTTAAGTTTCCCGAGGTTAAACCCAAAGATTGGAGTGAAGTTTGCGAAGAAACTCGGAGTTTTGTCACAGGAGCGCATCACTGGCCAGCTAGGGCAGATCGCCGGCGGAGCACTACCGCTTCAGCAGAGCTGCATCGGCCACGAGTCGTGCGGGTAGGGGTTGGAGCGGCCGTCGCTACCCATTGCCCGGCCACCTCACCCTCTTTCTCGATCCTTCCTCTCCTCTAAAGCCCAGCTGGCTTACCCCTCTCTCTCCCTCACTCCCTCACTTGTTCTCTTCCCCTCTGGAGCTCTCTCCCACTCTTCCGTGCTCTCTCCCTCTCCCTCTCCATTTCTCTCCCTTCAGTTCTCTCTCTCCCTCCTCTCTGGTGCATGAGGAGTTCAAGGAGCAGCAAGAGGACAAGCCGCGAGATGTGGAGGATCTTCCTCAAGCCCTAGAGCAGCCTCAAGACCGGAGGAATCGAGTTTCAGTCCGATCCCCGAGGTTTTGAGCTAAACCCTAAGTCCCCCTCTCATCTCTATTAGTTTCTCTTTTGGTTTAGTCTTGAAACCCTAACCCTAGAAGTGCTTCAACGTGTTTCTTGTTGCTAGACCTAAGTTAGCTCAGTAGATTAAGTTAGCGTGGACCGGGACCGAGCTGCTTCAGTCACTTGCTATGCCTGCCGCCAGAAGGGGCACATTGCTAGAGACTGTCCGTTTGTTGCCCGATCCGAAATCTGAAGAGCCAGTTCAACCCCAATGTTCATTATGAGGGAAAGTAGTTAGCGCTCATTTTGTTGTAAATTTGAGCCAGTTGCCTTTGTAGTTCAACCCCAATGTACGATGGTATGGTGGATATTCGATTGTGCTGGTGGTGATTCTTGATGCCATACGATGGTATGGTGGATATTCGATTGTGCTGGTGGTGATTCTTGATGCCATACGATGGTATGGTGGATATTCGATTTGTGCTGGTGGTGATTCTTGATGCCATGTGATGGTGGTGTTGGATAATTTGGAGGAAATTGAATGTGGATACTGAATGAATTATACAATTATGTATTGAATTACATTCTTTATCAATTGATTTTGTAAATCGAGCATCTTCTGAAATCTATTATTCTATTGCAAATAAATTTAGCTTTATGCAACTTGGAACTGGATTAGCAACCTTTTTCATTGGATAACCTGCATACTTATTATACTTGCAAACACTAAAGTCTTGCGAGTACATACGTGTACTCACCGTTTGCTTTAAATTTGATTACCAAGCTCAGAAGACGGAGTCAAGTGTGAAAAGGCGAGCTAGGCGAGGATCGCTTCGATTCAGAGATCATCGGGTTTTGCAGCTGTAGATTAGGTTTTCCTCTCGGTTGCAACTCGGCTACTGCCTTTGGGATTGGGAAGGCACTCTGCTGCCGTTGCTGTACTCTAAGTCTCTTTTCAGCTTTTGTAGCCATTTGGCATAATTTCTTTCTTGTATTACTATCTCGATGTAATCAAACCTGTACTACTGTAACCATTTTGTTAGTGTAAGTGTTTTGATGCAACTTATTGTGGCAATATGTGGGTGCTAGGCTACTAATCCAGGGAACTAGCACTAGACACATATCTCGGGGAAGCTCGGGTTGGAATCAATCATTTGGCATATGACCACGTGCCGAGTGTGTCGTGCCGATTGATTGGCCTCAATCCGGGTACGGTTTGTAATTGGGATTCGGTTTACTAACGGGTTGCGTTAATTCCAGTCCGACGCAACAGTGATTACCCGAATCACTGTTACAAAGACCGGAGCCCCCACATCTTTAATGCGTCATGCTTATAATGACACATCAAACATGTACAGTGAAAGTAATGTCTAGAAAAGCTTATAGATGATTGTTAAAGGTAATGGAACTGAAGCAGGAGGAACAAGACACAGTGACACACAAAGGTCAAAGCTAAGGCCAGAAGTAAACATAGCTAAAATTACAACAAATTGTGAAGCAATCATCAGATAGTGACCTCCTAACTTTGATCAGTTAAGAACTCCTGATGGCATGACATCAATTTCTATGATATGAATCTTATACAATGTTTCAGCTTTTGGTACTCACTTTTTAATCTTGCCACACAACACAATATAACTTATTCAAACATTTTTTAATCTTGCCACATGACACAACATAACTAATTCAAACACATTCGCGCTACTCCGGATTGGTAGCAGCCCTTACTTGAATGATCTAATGCTTAGTAATCAAAAGATTATGGCAACTCAGTACAAAGGAATGACCCATGTAATCTGAACAAGACAACAACAACAGTCGGGCTTCTTGCCACTGAATATCACTGAATTAACCTTGATGGGAGAATATGTTTTCTTGGAAGAAAAATGGTAAGCCTTGAATCTGCACCTGGGCGAGGGGATTGGCCTGGGGGCCTCTGGATTGGATGCCGGAGAACAAGGACGGCCCCAAGTCGAAGTTGAAGCCCTTGATGTCGAACGAGCCTTTTGTGTATGTAGGAGCTGTAATATATATAAACAGGAGTCCTTTGGTTAACATCACTGATCCCGCAAAAGGCAGACTGCAGCACAAGATCGTGATGCTCATGATCTCGAGCAGGGACATATCTACCTGCCTAGTTCCGATCGTACACGCAGCTGCCTCGCCTCTGCTCCTCGCTGGTTCCTTGCATGCAACCAAAGAACCAAAGAAGTCCAAGACTCTGTATCCTCACGTTGCTCCTTTGATCATGTGTGCCGCTGCCTAATGCATATCTTCAAATTTTTTCTCTGCGCTTTCACCAGCCGCCGCCTCAGATCAGGAATCCCTCACGTCGTATACCGGTTGCTTGCCTTCTTTTTATACCGAAGCACATGGCCCGGCCCGCCTCCTTATCCGACTCGATTTGTTCAGCTTACAATCAACAGATGGAAACCTGGATGGAAACCAATCAACAAATTGCAATGGATGGAAACCTGGTTGGAAACCAATCAACAGATTGCAACTAATCCTGGATATGCCTATTATCACAGCCTAGCCAAATATGGAGGATGACGCTGGTACCGTTGCCTATCCGGCAACGTACATATACGCAGGTCCATGCTGGACGCAGGCGTGGGCGGCTCATGTATACGGCTAACAAATGCATCCTGTGTTGTTGTTCTTTGCGGAGTATTGACCTTAATTATTTGCCAAACGGAGTCATTGGATATTGCGTTATCGTAAGGATTGGGCTGAGTGTAATCCCATTTTCCTCCGATGAAGTCAGGGCGTGAGGTCGATCAGACTTGGAAGGCAAGAAAGAGGAAGAACAGAAAGAACAAGCAAAAGAGTAAAGCAGGCAAAATAGATTTCATTTCATCGATGCCCCAATTCTGTTACAATGGCTATATATATAGTCCACTTTCCAGACCTGAAGTTCCCCTTTTACCCTTCACTCAATTTACTTTAACTCCTATTAAACTTTCTACTGTAAGTATTATCGACAACATATTACGGCTACAGTTTACTCCCATTAACCGATGCCTCCTTGCTTGCTGTCTTCAGTCCCGGTTCAGCACTGGTAGCTCTCCTCGACTACACCTGTGTTGCAGCGGTGACACTGAGTTGATTTGTAATGTAAAAAAACAGCAACACGCAATGCGAAAAAGTGATATTGCAAGCAGACTTCAGTGACCTGGATAGTTTCAACAGTCTGCAGAGCAATGTGCTTATGAGGATGATATTACTAATGTTGATGCTTAGTTCTGTTATCATTTTCCAAGTGGAATGATATTACTAATTATGATGCTGCACTGAAATAACAGTTCTGTACCTTCTTGGGTATGATAACACCAACAGGTGGACAGGCAATGTGCTTATGAGGATCCAGAAGCTTGTAGATTGAGCATCTCTGTGTCTACTTGTTTTTGTGCATGATTTTAAACGGTATGATCTTCCACCTGTAGCCTTGCACAACATCAAGGGTATCAGACCTTATGAACAAAAAGGAAAAAAGGAATTCTGCAAATCAAACTATACTCAGCTGTTCCATTTTTTAGATCCATGGCAAATCTAATATTTAACAGAGGGAAGTGAAATGCAGTCATGAGGAGCCAGGACTTGACACCATGGGGTCTAATATAATTAGAAATATCTGTAGTGTCCAAATTGAAAGAGCAGTCAAGATCTATGAAAGAGCAGAACCGGCTCTGATACCAATTGAAAGACCGAGATGGCGATCAGAGAGGGGGGTGAATGATCCCAAATAAAATTTTCCCACTCAAAGTACTCAAAAAAATCCCGCAAGGAAACCGATGCTCCTCAAATTCGCGAAACCCGCAAAAATCGGAACGACTCGACAACTATGTGTATCCTGAGTTTGCATGGATGAGGACCATGAATCATGTGAGGGATTTGTAAATCACAATCCTGGTTGTTAAGTGTCCAAAATAAAGAGGAATTAATTCAAAGATTTCTTTTCTAAAAGAGATCAAGCATAATCACCAAAAAGCCTCTTTTAGAAAAGCAAAAGCAGATTTTTCAGGAGTGGTCCCCAATTGGAGCAGGTGGTTAGTGGATTTATGTTGCTCCAAAATTTTTGGGAATTTTTCAAATTATGAACAGATGAGTCATGAAGAACTACACAAAAAATAACCTCCAAAAGCCTTGTAGAAAAATTATGACAAATCACGGAATACAGATAGTCAGGAACTTCGATCTGGAAATTTTGGGCTCGATTTTCACCTCATATCTCCCAAACGGTGCAATCAATGGACACCAAAATTGTTTCACAGATGGATATATGAGTCACACACATTCTCCAACAAGAATCAATCAAAAAGGAGTTTTATAGATTTTTCTAAAAATCAAAGACTGACTGCTGCGCGAAGAACAAGTTCTGGACAGATTCACGATTTTGATAGAAACTTGACAAATAAACTCTTGCGGCATACAAACTTTGGCAAATGAACTCGATCTTGAGCGAAGATTCAAATAGAGTATAGAAGGAGGTGAATGTGAATCGCTCAAGTCAAGAACAAAATCCAACAATCATAAATGTAAATGCGGGAATGTAAATGTTGAATTTCATACATGAAAGTAAAGACATAATGTAAATTGCAAGAATTAAATTGCGAGAAAATAAATTTGGCCTTTGGAACTTCTATTTCATTCAGAGATGTGTGATTACAAAGCCTCACTTCATGTGGCAAAGCTCAAAGGAGCAACACAACAACTCAAAAAATGAATGGGCATGGAGGCCTCCCTCCACCCCTCTATTTATACTATTCTTGGGCCACCTACCACCCTTGGATGAGTCCCAAACCCTAGGGCACTTCACCAAGGGCTAGGATTAACCCACTCACTCCACCATGCAAGGGACACCCAAAACCCTACACACATAATGGGTTTTCTTGCACGGTTTTCAAAGCATACTACTAGACCTGCTATCCTATCAACTAGACCGCGATCCAATGGCCCTCATCGATCCTCGCGGCATCTAGCTAGTATCATCCCCTTTCCTTATCTTCTTTGACTTGCCCGGACTCCATCTCCGATCATCTTCCGACGATATCCAACCGTCTGGACCTCCGACGCACCTTGCCTAGTCCCGGTCATCATCCGCCTCACCATGACCTAGCACCGTCGTCCTGCAACCATCAAAGACAAGGAAACCCATCACATAGCATTGTCCAATAATATACAATAAACATCACAAATGCTCACAATTAATCATATCTCATTCATCAGCCGGTTCTATCGCCAGCCAAAAGCCGGTAGTACCATAAGAGACCAACACAACCCAAATTGCTTCCTTTTGAATTCTGATTCAAATTAAACTCAAACATGAGCACACCTTGCTCAAATAAAGTCAAATACTCATCACAAATATGGATGGACCTCCACATGGTCCTTCAGGTGAGTACATAAAGCACTCAGCAAGTCATGCACAGAATGCAAGTCTAATAACTATATGCATGGCTTATTCCAAATGACAGGCTGAAGGGGTTATTTTGCAATAAACAACATTCACAAATGTTCATAATAGATGGTAAAGCGGTAAAACAAATAATAACAGTAATAGATTGCACAGTTATTTCACAAGTAAAACAAAACCACATCCTTAACCAATTATCTCTTTTCCACAGGCACACTGCCTCCAAGCCCAAGCTCAATTTTTAAGAAAAGCTAACCCTTGACTGTAATCCCCGAGCATTGTCCAGTACCGCGGACACAGCTATTCGAATAGATTTTACACTCTGCAGAGGTTATACACTTTACCCACAAGATACAATCAACTCACCACGTCAGCCGTGAATCGCCATACAAGAGTATGCGAATGAGTGATCATAACAAAACCTTTCAGAAACTTCTAACTACACAAGTGAACCTCTTCGGTTTTTGCCATACACCATCCCTTCCCTTAGCAAAGGCGAAGTATGGGACCGACATACCGTTGGATGGGTAGCATGCCGCAGCCCTAGTACGCTCCCCCTTCAAGCTACACAAAAGATGTAGTTGACACCCCAAGGTACCACATGCAAGTTATTAGTAACTTACTCAACTAGGACTGTCCCACTCCAGTCATGTGGTTGTATGGTTGACTCAGTTCAAAGGCTTGCAAGGTTAAGTCCTTAGGGCGACCAGGGTAAGACTACCCGAAGAACCAAATCAACCTTCCCGGTGCCACACCTGGCCCACCTGATCATAATCTTGCCACTTGCCCCGGTCTAAATCATTTTATCACCCCAGTTGATTATTGCGCAACACAATGCCAACAACAACTCAACATCCTTGAAGAAGTACGAAGACCTCCACATATCAACTTCATCGTGTTGGAAACACGTCACACCGTTCCAAAATACATTGCATATTCCATTAATCAATATTGAGCTTTTGTATTTCCAAAATGATGTCAATAGTACGTTGCATGGCTAAGCAAACTACTGACGGTCTAAATAACCCATGTTGGCAAAGTATTTAGCTACCAACTATTAATCAACAACCCTAGGGTGACAAATGAGTCATGGCATACAATCATTATAGGCAAGGTGGCGATAACAAGTAGGTTGATTATCTAATCCCAAATTAATTGAAATCAGTTTAATTCAAACTAGCATGCAATAATTTGAAACAACATAATTTTGGAAAATGGGATCAACATGGTCAAAGCACAACTTGCCTGGCCCTTGCAACTTTTACTGTTCTTTACTCTTTATCTTCGATTCTTGATCCTCGATCTTCAATCTTCGCTTCCTTGACCTTCAGCTCCGTAGAACGATTTCCGGACGACACGTTTAACGATTAAAGAAGAAGCAAATACAAACCCACTCAAAAGACAATCAAGTAAAACTTCAAATTAAGAACAAATAGCAATGGGCACAATGTCTTGGAAGAATTTAGGGACTCAAACGGATTAGATCGAAAATTAGACAAAAGAGAACGGGCTTTTGGAAAAACACCGAAAAGGGAAAGATTAATAACTGGGAAAGAAAGAATAATATTTCGAAGAATATTTCTTCCGAAGTTATTATCTTGATTGGACCGACATTGACATATGGGCTCTCGATCTGTAGACCGGGTCCATAAAGATATGTTAGTTCGCAATGAACTAAACTGGAGCTCTAAGTTGACTTTTGTTGATCGAACGAACACAGTCAAACAAAAGAGAGACGGATAGATCGGGCACAGGGGTATGACAGATGGCCAATGGTCTATCGACCAAGTCCACGAATGAATTCTCGATTAATGGCAGATTAGATTTTTAGGGTTAAGACAAGGACAAGTGTCTTACCACGATTGAAACAACGGGAAAGATTGCAAAGATAACAACGCGGCTCACGATGAACTTAGTCCATCGAACCGGTCTTAGGTTAGGGTTTTGATTCAGCTTTGAAGATGATATGACGATAAGGCTAGGCTCACATCACGATGATAGAACAGATGAGGCCATCACACTAGGGCTCTTGCATTAATGCATACATGCGATGACAACGAAGCGATGACGGAGCGTCAATGGCGAACGTCAACGGTGAACGTTAACGGCGAACGTTAACGACCGAATGTTAACGGTGGAGCGTTAACGGCGAACGTTAACAGCGGAGGTGAAACGATGATAGGATAAACGTGAAACAAAGTAGCGACCGTCGGTGCAACGACATGGCCGCAGTAAAGCGCTACCAAAGATGGCTAACCGAGACGCGAAACGATAGCAACGGCTAGATTGAAAGACGACAGTTTTAAGCCGGAACCGGCTTCGTCGGCTAACGCAGGCCAAAAGAATTCTAAGGATGGTCCAAAATAGTTAGGGATGACCCACCGAACACGAGAACACAGCCACGACGGACTAGAATAGCCGGCGTCGGCTAAACGACGGCCTAAATATATATAAAAAATTTCGGAAGATGGGATGGCAAAGGGGATTGTCCATCACGTAGAACGTGATGAGACGAACTCAACGGTATAGGCGGATTTTGCGGTGACGCGCCGGATTGATCACAAGCTGCCGATTAACGGGTTTCGGATCCAAACTTCAGACGGCCATAACTTCTAGAATAATGATCGTAACTTAACCAAATTTGACCGAGAGCTAGATGTGACCTAGAGGAACACCGTGACATAGGTGGCTCAAAGTTTTACCTTCTGGATCAGCGGGGAATGCGCGAGGATGATTGTCGCTGTTTGAAAAGTAGTCTGATCAGAGAAAAGAATTTTCTGCACAAAATCCAGAGGGCAAAACCAGGGGGCAGGATGTGCATCATGTAGAGGACATGACCAGGAGTCTACACAAAAAATTGTACGGTTAAACTAGAAAAATTGAGGGAGATATGGCCTCGGCAAGATTCGAGATTGAAACGGCCATAACTTTTGATTCCTTAGGCCAAATTGGATAAAATTTGGAGGGGCGACAGATGGGACATCATGGCTCACCATGGAGAATACGGATCTCGAAAATAGTCGACGAGCTTACGGGGGACGCGCTCCAAAGTTCAACCGGCAACGGGCGACATTCGGGCTTCTCGCCAGCGGCTCGGGAGTTTGGATGGATTGATTTGAGGTTGAGGGCGTGGGAGAGGGTCATGGGGGGTCTACATGAGGTAGGGTGGCGGCTAGGTCAAAAAGAATCAACAAAAACGCAAAACCAGGTCTCATAGGCATTTTATAGAGCACTTGGCGTGCGTGACCCGGACTGGATGACGTGGCCGATTCTGGTGGCGACACGTGGCATGGCCAGGAAATTCGGATTTTTCCAATAAAAACAATTCCGAAAATTCAAATAAATCATTTGAGGCAATAAAAATACCAGCAAAATTCTAGAAAAATTCTAGAAAATATTTTGAGATATTTTGAACTCAAATAAAATATTTTCAACAAAAATTTATATAAAATTTTTCAAATAATTAATTAATTTGATTAAAAGGGCTTAATACAAATCGATTCCGAATAAATCCAATAAATAACAAACGAGCTCCGAAAAATCTCAAAAATTACAGAAGAATTTCTTGAAGCACAAGGAACCCAAATAAAATTAAATTTCTTTTATTTGAGGTTTAGAATAATCAAATTAAATTATTTTAGCTTTAGAAAATACTAGATTAGGCTTTATTAAAGCGAGAAAATTAGTAGAAATTTTTGGAAAGCTAAACTAAACTAAAATTTTTTGAAAACCCAAATTTTGGGATGTTACAAATCTCCCCCCTTAACAGAATCTCGTCTCCGAGATTCAAGGCTGACTATAGAAATAGGTTCAGGGGACTCAACTCTTGAGGCTTCTTCAAACTTCCAAGCAACTGCATACTGGACGAGGTCACTTCTGAACAGACGCTTGGTAACATCCAAAATTTTATAGGTGGCTCTTTGCGGATGAGATTCTTTTGCAACTCCACTGACTTCAACAGTGTCTGCTTTTTTTGACATAAGAAGGCACTTCTTTTGCGGAAATCTTGATACCTCTTCTGTCGGGAAATCTTGAACATCTCATGCACTCATGCTGACGTCTCCAGCAACTCCAGTGACAGGCTCCCTTGCTTTTGTTCCTAAACTCTTTGTTTTCTGCTTCTCGGAGAAATTGAACAAGTTGCATCTGACGACGAAACCTACTTGAAGTTATATGGTCTCGAACAAGTCTCGAACGATATTCTGGTTTGTCTTGTACTATCGTTGTTGATTTGGCTCTCGAGTATTGACTTGAACTCCATATCAACTGATTACTCCCTCACATTGAACTCAAGCTTCAACTATTATTGGGGTAATGGTATTAGCTTGCTAGCGTACACTGCGGTGGCTAGAGTAATTCTTCAGGAAGACAATTATCCTTTGTAGTTATTAAGTACACGCAGCAACTCTTTCTTCCGATGTGATGGCACACCCATCTTCTTGACTCAACCATAACGGAATAGACGGTTCTCAGCTATCTCCGATATACTGAAGGTAACCCGATAGCAACTTTACCTCAGGAACACTTTAACTCCTCTTAACTAACTACACCTCTAATCATAGACCAAAACTGCCTTTCTCTTGGGTAACTAATTTAACTCCAAGAATAAACATCTCTAGCATGGGTTTCCAGTATGGTAAGCTTTATTAAGAATTTAACCTTAACAATGGACAAGTTAACTCTCAACATCCTGCATTACATATGACTTTTGATCAGTAGAACCTCTGATGCTTTTCTAAGATTCTTCAGTCATAATGTGATTGACACGATCTTTCACTAGCACTTGCGATATGGCTTCATCTTGATCTGCTTCACAATTCACTTTCTGGTGCAAGTGTCTCGGTAGGTGAAGGATTAGGATTGAAGTGGGCAAGTATAACACCTTTTCTCCTAGGACAACTATTGGCAAAGTGTCCTGACTCATTGCATATGAGGCAACGCTTGACTGACATCCGTTGGCTTTCTCCTGACATGGCACTAATCTTGGTAGGGGTAGAGCTGAAATCAATGCGATCCGCAGTGATCACTTTCTTCTGAGAGCAGTTATTAGCAATATGTCTTGGCTGATGATAGGCAAAGAAAACTCTAGAGAATAGGCTTCTTCCTTGTGAACTTTTCACCAAGTTGGTGTTATGGAAACTCTGACCATCGGGGCGAAGCATAGGTGAAAGTGTCTCGAGCAAAGTCTGAGCAGTATGGCAACTGAGTTGTTGAGGGGCACTCCTCATTCGATGTTGCAGTGGTCCTTCTTGATTAACTTTCTGACGCTTGCGGTTGTCCTTCAATTCCTTGCACTCATCTTCTAGACTAAGGATCTTGTTAATCAACTCTTCTTGCTTCAACTGACTCCTTGAGCAAGTTGCTTCCATAGTCTTATCATTCACTTTCTGCGTTATAATCTTTACTGAAATAATTTCTGGAATGATTATGGCTTCAGAAATTGCTTTATCTTTCTATGGGCACTCTTTTAACAAAATGACATAACTTACCACAGTTGTAACATGAAAGTTTGGTCATCGTGCCGGGTTGATGGGGCATTCTCTAGTCCAATGACCTCATTTATCAAACAAGAAATAGTTCCATGGTGACCAAGTATCATTGATTGCCTGAGGTAGACGAGTAGGGTTGACATGTTTCTTCTTCTTTTCTTCACATGGCACAGCTAATGCGGATGACAGTCCTTCTCCTCTTGCTAACTTTTGAGCAATGGCGGCTCGCAGATCATCTCGCTGATGTTGAGTCACAACGGTTACTATTGGATCCAGGGGACATTGAGATGGGCAATGATCCCAATCTTCGCATAGATAGCATGCGATGTTGCGCATAGGACATTCTCCAGGTAAATGGCTTCCTTCACAGTTGGAACAATTGATTGCATGTTCATCAGTGGTGTGTCCTATTTCTCCACAACGGATGCATGCACGGTCTTCTAATTTGTTTGGTTGACAACACTTCAAAGAATAACGTCCAGGTATGGTTTCAAGTGCGGAGGTACCATTCTTCCTTGATCTTACTGTGGTTCCACTGTCTTCTGACGAAGTGAAGAGCCGACGAAGAGCGGTGGTAAACTCTAACCAAGTGATGGTATGTCCATCCTCAGAGGTGGCGTAGAAACTCTTCCACCAAGCTAATGCATCTCCTTCTAACTGGCAAGTAGCATAGGGAACCTTCTCTTCATCTTCACATTGCACCAAAGCCATCTTCTCTTCTATGACACGAAGCCAGATTTCTGCATCTTTGAGAGGGGCTGATCCATCAAACGTGGGTGGTTTGGTCTTCATAAACAAGGCAAACTTTGACTGTGAATAGAAGGTTGTGACTTTAGCTGTGGAGGGGTTGATTTTGGCACTGATAACATTCATCTGTTGCATCATCATCTGCATGAGCTGAGTTTGGGCAGTTACAAACTGATCCAAGTGTCGAATTGTCACGGTTGGTGCGGGGGACAGCTGTTTGTAACACCCCATAAAACTAAACTGTTGTACCAGAAAAATTCAACAGCGTTTCCCCTAAAATAGGACAGTACAGAAGCAATTCAAATGGGAATAACATCACGATATCAAAACTAGAGACAACAAGTCTAATTCAAACAGGAATCAACCATAAACATAACACATCTCTAAAGGGACAACCAGAAACGAAATCAAGTTTAAAGGGGGCAACAATGGGTCTAGGTGTAATAATATTTCAAACAACTAATGAATTAATTAAAGCACTAGTTCAAGTGAGTTGTGACGACCCCAGAAGATTTATTGTGTTGCTAGCCCACCCTTCAAGCTTACGACTCACAAGCGCTACCTGAAAACATCAAAACAGCAAGTAGTGAGATTGGGTAAATCTCAGCAAGAGAAACAACTAATACAAATAACACATCCACCATAAAACTAGCATACCACATTCCTCATATCCTCAGTAAAATGCATATGATTGTGCACATGCTTATGCCATGATCCTCCTCACCGTGCCCTTTCTCAGGAACACACGGTGTTGTACGGCAGATCGCGCAAGACAAGGCCGACAAAACTTCCAATGCATGATTATGCAGTTAATGCTTCATGCATGAATTCATTCATAACCTTCCCCACTGAGTCCACATATTTGCATATCATCATATAGCATGGATAGAAAGCAAATATCATTGAGATGAAATGTTTAGACAATTCATCAGGTAAACAACATCATTCTTCACCTTACTCATGATTCATAGCCAAACCACAACATCACAATGCCAGTCAAGATATTGCAATCCTCAAAGCAAGTGATTAAACCGTGTATGATTGCTGTAATTGGAGTTTATAATGAAGGCAAAGCAAACAACGATGTATAGCTTAACAATACAACTATTTCCTCTTGCCTTTACCGACGTAGATGACGAATCTAGTTGCGTCCAGAAGGGGCACCACCTGAACAAGCATACTTTCAGTATATAATAACATCACAATTGATCACACAATTCAAACACGCGTTTCCTACAACCCGTTCCCCTTTTAAACACCGAAAACCCCGATCTGTCCGGATCGAACAGCAACACCCTCTCTTCCCAACTTCGTATCTTTTTTTCTACTGTTCATAAAAATACAAAAAAATTACAGTGGCTAGATATTGACAAGATCTACAACTTTCATGAAGATCACAAATTTCAATTCTACTGTTAAATATGCCTAAACAACCGTCCAACACAGTGGACGAAATCTGTTTCCAGATTCTGTTCGTCATCTTCCAACAGCGATAACTCTCAGACCGACGCCCCAAAAATTCTGAAAAAATTACAGAAGCTAGGTCTCAACGTTATCTACAACTTCCTAGTTATAGATTTTTGCAGAAAAAATCATATATACCACGTAAAACGCGAAACAATCCGCGCTGCACAATCTCCCTTTCCAGAAACAGCACCACGTGAACAACTACCCTTCTCCCCCATCAAGATCCATCCAAACCACACACCACCAGATCTAATAACTCCTAATACCTAGGTAGAATAGGGGTAAAAGTTTGGGAATTTTACCTAGAGTTCTCCCTTGAGAACCCACGAAGAATGCGCGACGATCCCCGAAACGGAAATCTGCTCGTCCTCCACGCCTCCACGGATCCTCTTCTCGTTTTCTCCTTCGCGTTTCGCGGCGGATCTTGAGCCACCACGCAGGGGAGGAAGAGGAGGGGGGTGCGGCTTCTAGGGGGAGGAAGGGAGGCGCCTTAGGGTTTGGGGGGAGGGGGTGCCACTTAAAGGGGGAGGTGGGCCGGCCCACCAAGGCATGGGGAGGAGAGGGGGAAAAAGGAATTCCCGGCCCAGGCCCAGCTTGCCTCAACCCAGCGGAAACTAGCCCAAAACTCCAATTTTTAATATTAAATTGCCGCACATTCTTCAATTATTTCATTCCCGACAAAACCCTCTTTCTTTCCGGAACAACCAAGAAAGAAAACCCTAGGATCACTCTCAAATTCTAGGGCATCACACTGTTGGTCACAATCTACGCTGTCACTAACACTATTAGTAGCAACTGTACTGACTTGAATTGCCTCGGACTCACTATTGTAGTTGGTCTTTTCCATCTGTTGCTCACTCCAAGGTTTAGGTAAGAGGGATTAAGCATAGATGAGGTTCAAGAATCCTATTGCGGGGAAACATGTTTAACCCAAAAACTTATACAACCATTATTAATAACATGGTATGGTTGCTTATCCAAGCCTAAAAGCTTTGTAACACATACTGCACACTCAGCAATAAAGGAAGATCCAAATTTCCTAAGCACACGATAATGCGACTCTCACACATGAGTCTCAACTAACACACCTATCTTAGACTAACACGACTCTCACACATGAGTCTCAACTGATAACTAAAGCACTGGTTCTTCAAGCCTTTAGAACACTCCATTGATCCACTTCTCTTCGAGCTCGATGATTCCTTACTTCACGATCGTCAGGGTTGACGACGACATCCAGTACTATTTCCTTAAGTGTGAAACATCGTTAACTATTTGGAACGACTCAGGTAAGATTTCCATTTAAATCGAAGGGAAGGATAGAAGTTTTAGCAAAGGGAAAAGAATAGAAGAATAAGATGAGTCAAGAACTTATTATTATTTCAAGTTAAATTTTCTCTTTAGAAAATAATTTTGAAGCTCCTAAAGATGGCCAATTTATCTAGGGTCAAGACCTACAGTCAGTATGGCTCTGATACCACCTCTGTCGGGACCCGAATTTGCAAATCCGGACCCTCTGTGTATTCAGCATTAGTCCAGGATCACGCTAGTGCACACAGTCTCAAGATAGATGAATATCACAATCATACACAGCGGAATAATAAAAATAGCTCAATTACAGAATATAAACTATTGAACGACCTTAAGGTCATCCTTACACTGAGGAGGCCTTGATGGCTTCAACTCCAATTTAATAAGCAGCAGCGGAACGAAGAACATCGGTGAATCCCATCAATACGCCACATGTGACATTACGGAATGTGACATTTTAGATTTCGGCATTACGGTACGACTTTATATCGTGATTCGGGCCATTTTCTGGGTGTTTGGGCCTCTCCGGGGGAGTTTGGGCCTTGGAGGAATTAAATGGGCCGTTGGTGGGGGGTATTTGGACCATGTGGGGGGGATCCTGCCAACCCTAGGGTTCCCACCCCCATGCGCCCCCCTAGTCCCTTGTGCGCCCCCCTCCTTCCAAGCCGCCACCCCATGTGCGCCCCCTCTCTCCAAGCCGCCACCCCCCTTGCGCCTCCTCCCCCACCCCTTGCACCTCCCATTCCCACCTCTAGCTGGCCCTAGCTGCTCCTCATAGCCACTCCGATATCGCTGTCCAGGAGCCCTTCGTCCAAGGAGATTCGGCGTTCCAGGCGATTTTGGCGTTCCCGGCGATCGGCGGGAAGATCGGGCCGCGAGGAGGCGGAATTCGTCGATCGGGTGTCTCGCCAAGAAGAGGTAAGCCCTGGGGATCTTGGTTATAGGGTGTAGGTGCTGGTTATATGGTGAATTCCATGGTCAATCTTGGTGTTTATGTGCTGTTCCTAGTTGAGATTAGGGATTTTGCAATGGTTGTCCCACGTTCTGTCTCGGGCAGATTGGACGTCCGACCTAGGGTTTGAGTGTTCGCAATTTTAGATTCGGAATTTGGTCATTCGCCTGTTGAGAAAGTTGTCGATAATTTCAATACCTTTAATTGGACACCAAGAATTCTTAATTCCGTCCAGCCGTTTGAAAGTTATAACTGTTTTACCGAACGTGTTCAAAACTGTGACGAGATTGGAACATATTACGTTGTTCTGTAGATTAAACAATTTTAGAGGCCGAATCAGTTTTTCCCAATACTTAGAAAAAGCTAGGAAGTTTCCTACGCTTCGAGAAAATGTACTCTTTCGTTTGATTTGGAGTTGTTAAGCCCGAGATATGGCCTTCCGAAGGCTGCTGTCCCGTTGGACAGATTCTCTATTTTTTGGTTTTGGGAGTAGTTTGGGAAGTCGGGGTAGATGAGCGATTGTGTACTGTTTTGTGGGCATGTTTTGAGTGTGTGGTATATATGTGCAGGTGGTGTGACCCCGGGAGTGCCCTCATCCTCTCGCCAATCCGTCGCCCGCGGTTAAGGCAAGTGTATTGGAATGGGTAGTGTGTAGTATAGATTGCTAGTCTTGACTAGGTGCAAATTAATTACATGATATGCTATCTTGCCATGGTTAGTGTTTGCCCATGATATGATGAAAATGGTTTGTTATGATGCTATGCAATGATTAGTTGTTTATGTTTATGGCATAATTGCATACATGGCATGTGAACTGGCCAGGTCGGTGAGAATGTCATAACTAGTCTGGTAAGATCGGTGTGAAAGTTATGACTAATCCGGAGCGCCATTGAGTAAGACCTACCTCGTGATTCCATCCACCGTGGAGAGTGGAAGCGAGGAGTAGGCACCCTCCATCTACGGGATGGAAGGGGAAAGAGGGTGCACGCCGACGGGTGTGCACTCGGCAATACCGGTATGTGCTTCGAGGAGACGTGCATTGCATTGCATTGCATACATGATGATGATAATGAAATGTGTACAATGAGATTGGGACATGGTTATGATGTTGTATATGAAATTATGACTTGATCATGATGTTAAGTATGGTATGTACCGATGTTGGCATTGATTTGTTCTTTATGATCCATTGCAATATACTTGCTGAGTGATGAACTCACGCTTGTGTTTTATGTTGTTTTAGGTACCATGAAACCGGCATGTGGGAAAGGGGTTTAGCTACACTTCTATACGTAGCTCCACACTTATAGACAGTTTAATCATTTAGATTCATGATAATAAGAATAGTGCCATGAAACTTGGTGTATGGCTTGGTTTTGAGCTTAAGTTCATCTTTTACTTCGTTTTAGTTCATGGTGTGGCTAAATTTGATATGCTAGACTTAAATTGCTGCTATGTCACCTGTTATTGCTATTTTAGATGCTCCCCATTATGATATATCTTGTGATATTATTATTGATGCTCCGTACCATGGGAAAACAAAGGAGATACTGCCGAAATTTTCGGTTTTAGCATTTGCTCCTTTGTTGTAATTTACCTTTATTTGTGGTACTTAGTTGTTGTTTAGTCTATGTTTGTTGACATCCAGGGCATACTAGATGCCGGGGTGTTGCAGTTGGTATCAGAGCGGGCTTCCGGTCCGTGGTGTATGAACTTAGTGAAATACCATAGGGTTAATTAAAATGTGATGTGGGATAACCTAGAAACATGGCTTAGGTTATAATTAAAATTTTGTCATAGGTTAGCAACATTAAAATTTGTGCAAGTGGAATAGTTAATTTAAAATTTGACAAACATGAATGAACAGTAGGAAAGGGTATGGGTATTGTTGCTTACGCTTAAATGTTGCATTTAAGCCTTGTTGTTGAATGCTATATTTGATAACGTATGCCGCTATGTTTATGAGATAATTGATTGAATTGTTCTTGTTATCATGATAAAATGGGGTTGTGGTGCCGAAGGGTTTCGGTCACCTTTTTGTTTATAGTGAGGTTGTGGTTTGACGGTATGGCCGGTTAAAGCCATCACCGAAGAACTATTAACCCCTTGTGGGGAAAGAGTGCGTACCTTTTCTGTCGTAGATCGGGTAGTTGACTGGAGACAAATAGAAGAGTTGGTGGTGGATTTCTTCGGATGTTCTTTATCGTTCTGACGGTCGGTTTTGGTTGGTTTCCTTAGTTTTAGTTGATTGAAATCAAAATAAAAGTGTTTGGTATTTGATTCTCGCGGATTGTTCCGTAGGCGGTTTGTGGTTTTGCCTTCCTTGGTTGAAGACGAAGAAGAAGAGTTGTGTGTTGCGCGTCTTTTGGTCGCAATTTTTGTTTTAACACCCGGTTTTGTTGGTAATTGTGGACTTTCTTGGGGAGGGAACATATGTGGTTGTTGTTATCCCTATCTAAGAAAAGTGTTGAAGTTTCTCCTTGTGCAGACCTTAAGTTGGATGGTGCTAAGTTTGAATCTTTATCGGAAAAGATTTGGTGGAACATTTGGTTTTTCCTGGTGCCTCCATCTTCCTTCTTGGAAGTATAGTTTTGAGGTTTCTTGAAGAGTTTTGGGCTATCAAAGTTGGAAAATTTGAGAGTTGAGCTCTCCCGCATTTCTGTTGGAGTGTTGTTTTTATTCCTTGCCTGGAAAGGAGAAATTGTTATACGGTGTTCGTTCTTGTTCCTGAGCTATGGTTATCTTTGAAGTTGGGTTGCATCCTGTTTGTCAAGAGTTCGTGACCCATGAAGATGTTTAGAAAGTTTTTGTGTCCGTGCTATGTAGTATGTAATAATGTGGTTTACGGAATGGCGTACTGCTAAGTTAATCTGTGAGTTGAATCGATTCAATGTGTTTGTATCTCTAGCTTGAGGATAAATAGACTACTAGTGTTGTAGTTTACTCTATAGTGAGAATGATTAAATGTGTTAATGTACAGGCTTAGAATCTGTTGCTTTTCTTTAAAAGTGCCTATGACCCCCGATAATGTTTAAAGTTTTAAACCCTGATGCATAGTTAGAACATTAAGATGATGTAAACTACTGATATTGTTAAAGAAACCTTACTGGTTGTTTAAAGATGTTCTAATTTAATGTGTTAATAGAGAAATTTAATCATGCTGGCTTGTGACCTTAACTTGGAAGTTGATTAGAGTTGCTATTTATGTTGTTGCAAACCATTAGTATATTTGAAAGTATGTTTATTTGATAAATAAATTTGACATATATTTCTTTGTGCTTCAGTCTTGACAGACAGGGAAGCTTGCGGGAAGTTTGTGCAAATTAGGCGATTCCCTTCCGAAAACTACAATAAAGCTAGCTAGACAAACAACTGGCCAGCTTGATTGGTCAGAGCGATGAATTTATCAGTAAACGCATCAAAGTAAGTACTAAGTAATGTCTTTTGGTCTTAGAATCAAATTAATTTTTGTTCTGAATTTTCATTTTGTTATCTATAGATGCATGGTCGGAAGTGTGCTGTCGGCCAAAATGAGGTTTCTTCCCAGGCTCCTACTGCAAAAAGGAGGAGAGCCGCAAACAGGACGACCTCAGTAATCCGACCAGCTCCAGGTCAGTGCGGAGCGTTGGGTCCACGGGAAACACCGACCAGCCCCAAGTCCAAGGGACTTTGGCTGCTTGTCAAAGAAGGACTTCCTCACAGGTAAATAAGAAACAATATGGTACATAGGATACTACATATAAGAATTATTCCGTATTTTCCACATGTCCAAGGTTAGGATGATGACAAGAGTGATGATATCCTTCTGGTCATCAAGAGAAAGAGAGCTCCCATCCCGACCATCGGGGAAAGTGGAACTCCTTGGCTCTCTTTGCAAATGGACTCGGAAGTATCCTTCATGTTCCCGTTACGAGGAAACCAACCCGAGTGAGCCAAACATCAAGGGAAGTTTGGATATGCTACGAAGATCTTAGAACAAGGGACTCCTCATCAGAAATGATCTGGTATCTCCAACCGACTATAGCCCGGGAGGAGGCTAGCTCGACTATATAAGAATAGGGGCAATTCTAGAGAGGGGGGTGGGAGGGAGAAGTAATTTTAGAGAAGTGATCCCGAAACCCGACGAGTTACACCCTCCCAGTTCTTAAGCTAGGTCTTATACACATCTCAGAGAGAATCTTCATTGTAATTAGACCTAGATAGATACTTTGTACTCTGTTCCACCAACTCCATTGTGCATCCACATAGGAGTAGGGTATTACTCTTCTCGGAGGCCCGAACCTATCTACATTGTGTGCCATCGATTTCGTGTTTGACTCTGCATATTCGAAGATCTCGAGTATATAAGTTTATTGTTGATTCACTACCTTCGATAGTTGCCGCGCCAAGGTAGGGGCCTTTAGCTGTGTTTGCAGATCAACCATGCCTTCGATGAATATCAATGACAGAACTTCCAATGCCGACCTCCGTCGCAACATCAACTCAAGCATCTTTATTGACCAGGCTCCCGCGATTGAATCTGAGATCACATTTGGAACCATGCTCTACCACTAGGAACCTAATAGGAATCTCGACCACATTGGCTTCATCAAGTTCCTCTCCTGGGATCCACGCCAAGAGGTGTCCTTCATCGACTTTGACCCTATGGGGCCCAGCATCCTAAAGTATGTCGAGACGGATAGAGACAACGACAATGTTGGCCTCAGCTGCCAAGGCAGCAGCATGGATTGCTGCGTGTTCATGGCTGAAGCCAACAAAGGTGCTACTGCCAAAAATTCCCAAGAAATAGTTTTGGGGGCAGACACCATAGGCACCCAGGGACATCAAATCTCCCCTGGCACGTGTCAAGATCCTACGGTGGTGACTATTGTGATGCATGCAGCCGTAAACATTGTTGCCCCCAACAAAGCCGATCATCGGCGAGATCCAACCACTATGGCTGCAGCCGGAACTATGGCCAACTTGTTAAAGCGATTCGACCATAGCAATTTGACAACACCCCACCCGAGGGTAATAGATTTCTAAGAGCAACAGATCCTTCGACAACGCGACCACAACGACAGGCTCGGCTATGCTCCAGGAACAATGTCTTGGCAACGCCGCAACAGTGACATCTTCAGCACCCTTGAGGTGAATGTCCAGTGTGTGCATATGTTGTTGAAGGCACTCCCGCCATCGGACCCGGACAACCCAATAACTCTAGTGCTCGACCAGATGAAAATGCTGCTCGACACAACACAAGCCCAAACCGCTCGAGCCACCAACTCGAGAGTCGGGCGTTCCTACCAACAAGGTACCAGGAGCCAATTACCAGGGCCATCTCACCACGGTCACCAAGAAACAAGGTCGGCAGTGGCCAGCTCCAGTCATCGTGCTTACAAGACGCATCATTCCGGTTCATATCAAAAGCACCGTGGGGATCATCGATATCGTATCCCTCATGATTGATGGGATTTACACCACGTCATTCGTGGTCGAAGGGAAGAACGCGACCGCGAGCAACAAGAGAGGGAGTCCCCATCTTCGAGGGACCAATCTCCTGAGCATCGGGTTCGATGAGGCGAGTCTTTATCCGCAAGGGGCCGCTTGCCAGCACGGTACAGGTTCCTTCCTCAGTAAGGAATGAGGCAACACCCATGGCAAAGGACCCCCGAGGATATCGACGAAGGGTGCAAGGCTTTCACCACCGAGCTACGCGCTGTTAGATGGCCGGATAAGTTTAAGCTTGGCCCTATCGAGAAGTATGCAGGAAAGATTAACCCAGTTGAATGGTTGTAGATCCATACTACAGTCATATGAGCAGCCAAAGGAAAGGAGAAGGTGATCGCCAACTATCGGCGTACTTTATGTCGGGGTACCCTCTCTACCGCAGACAAGTAAGATGGTCTGGCGAGCAGGCGGGCAAACAGGCCCCACTCTCAGGGCTGCCGGGCCACGTGATGGCCTGGCGAGCGTTTAGGCACCACTCGCTGGGCGGATGACCCACGTGGTGGCCTGGTGTAACACCCCATAAATCTAAACTGCTGTACAAGAAAAATTCGACAGCATTTCCCCTAAAACAGGATAATACGGAAGCAATTCATAAAAACAAGGTCCATGATAAGCAATTCAAATAGGAATAATATCACGACATCAATACTAGAGACAACAAGTTTAAAGGGGACAACAATGGGTCTAGGTGTAATAAAATTTCAGCCAGCTAAAGAATTATATAAAACACTAGTTCATGTGAGTCGTGATGACATCAGAAAATTTATTGTGTTGCTAGCCCACCCTTCATGCTTACGACTCACGTGCGCTACCTGAAAACATCAAAACAGCAAGTAGTGAGATTGGGTAATCTCAGCAAGCGGAACAACTAATACAAATAAAACATCCACCATATATTTAGCATTCCACATTCCTCATATACAATACCACATCAAAGAGTCCACACCACTTCAAGAAATGCATATGATTGATGCACATGCTTATGCCATGTTCCTCCTCACCGTGCCCTTTCTCAGAACACACGGTGTTGTACGGCACGGCCGCGCCGTCAAGGCGTCGACAAACTTCCAATGCATGATTATGCGATTAATGCTTCATGCATGAATTCATTCATAACCTCTCCCATCGAGTCCACACGTTTTCATATCATATAGCATGGATAGAAAACAAATATCATAGAGATGAAATGTTTAGACAATTCATCCGGTAAACAACATCATTCTTCACCTTACTCTTGATTCATAGCTAAACCACAACATCACAATACCAGTCAAGATATTTCAATCCTCAAAGCAAGTGATTAAACCATGTATGATTGCTGTAATTGGAGTTTATAGTGAAGGCGAATCAAACAACAATGTATAGATTAACAATACAACTGCTTCCACTTGCCTTTACCGACGTGGGCGAAGAACCTAGTTACGCCCAGCAGTGGCACCACCTGAACAAACATTATTTCAGTACATAGCGACATCACAATTCATCACACAATTCAAACACACGCTTCCTACTCCCCGATCCCATTTAAACACCAAAAACCCCGATCTGTCCGGATCGAACAGCAGCACCCTCTCTTCCCAATTTCGTATCTTTTTTTCTACTGTTCATAAAAATACAGAAAAATTACAGTAGCTAGATATTGACGAGATCTACAACTTTCATGAAGGTCAAAAATTTCAATTCTGCTGTTAAATATGCCTAAACAACCGTCCAACACAGTGGACGAAATCTGTTTCCAGATTCTGTTCGTCATCTTCCAACAGAGATAACTCTCAGACCGACGGCCCAAACATTCTGAAAAAAATACAGAAGCTAGGTCTCGACGTTGTCTACAACTTTCTAGTTATAGGTTTTTGCAGGAAAAATCATCTATGCCACTTAAACCGCGAAACAATCCGCGTTGCACAATCTCCCCTCTCAGAAACAGCACCACGTGAACAACTACCCTTCTCCCCCATCAAATTCCATCCAAACCAAACACCACCAGATCTAAAACACTCCTAATCTTAGGTAGAACAGGGGGTAAAATTCTGGAAATTTACCTAGAGTCCTTCCTCGAGAATCCACGGAAAGCACGCGATGAACCCCGAATCTGAAATCTGCTCATCCTCCACGCCTCCACGGATCCCTTCTCGCTTTCTCCTTCGCGTTTCGTGGTGGATCTTGAGCCACCATGCAGGGGAGGAAGAGGAGAGGGTGGCGGCTGCTAGGGGGAGGAAGGGGAGGCGCCCTAGGGCAAAGGGGGGAGGTGGCCGGCCAAAGGGGAGGGGCGCCACTTAAAGGGGGGTGGTGGGCCGGCCCACCAAGGCATGGGGAGGAGAGGGGGAAAAAGAAATTCCCGGCCCAGGCCTAGGTTGCCTCAGCCCAGCGAAAACTAGCCCAAAACTCCAATTTTTAATATTAAATTGCCGCATATTCTTCAATTATTTCATTCCCCGACAAAACCCTCTTTCTTTCTGGAACAACCAAGAAAGAAAACCCTAGGATCGCTCTCAAATTCTAGGGCATCACACCTGGCGAGCAGGCGGGCATTCAGGCCCCTCTCGCTGGGCAGACGGGCCACGTAGCACCCTAGCGAGCAGGTGGACGTTCATGCCCCACTCGCCGGGCAGACGGGCCACATGGCGGCCTGGCGAGCAGGCGGGCATTCAGGCCCCACTCACCGGGCGGCCTGGCGAGCAGGAGGGCTATCAGGCCCCACTCGCCAGGCCGCGCGGGCAACCAAAAGGATGAGAAGGAGGCTTCGCCCTGAAGTCTCCTCCCCCTAACACGCTGTGTCAGAGCATTGATTGCGAAGAGTTCTGCTGTCGATGTGATGACAACCCATCCCTCTTACGCCTCACACCTAACCCGACGTAGGAAAGACATATCCCGAGCGGACCGTGCGAAGCCAGACGACGGCACAGAGAATGAGGCATGGGGGACAAGACTGTAGTGATGGGTGTAATAAATGAGTCATAGATCTGTATGATGTCACCTTCTCACCTGCCCGAGCCAGCCCCGTCTATATAAGGGATCTCTTGTGTGGGAGAAGGGGACGACGAAAAAGAGAAGAGCATTGTAACCAGCTCAATATACATCAACAATGATCTAGCAGGACATAGGGCTATTACCCGCATCGGGGGCCCTAACCTGGGTACATCGGTGTGTCTTTTGGTGTGTTCATTGCTCTGGTGAGCCCGGGGATCCCCCGAGGGAGGACCATCGGGTGTATGGCTATGAAAGCACCCCTACCGAACCTTATTCTCTGTCCTGGGAGAAATCCTTTCGGTGAAAAACGCCGACAGGGGCGTGCTAGGTAGGGGGCTAGCAGTTGGCTCATCCGGACATCACTTTGATGGATCCCGGTCTTCCGTCTAGAAGGACCGCGCATTTGGTGATGGCGGGTTCGCACTCACAGCAGGAGGCAGCGAAGGCTAGCAGCTCCCAGGACATGTCTCGGCAGTCTCGCTGGACTCAGGATCGTCTCATGCCGCCCCTGCAGGGAGGCAATCGGCGGCAGAACATCCGGTTCGGCAACAGTTGACCATGGAGGTGGCCACTCCAGCCCAGAACCCACATGCAGTCCATCTCCTTCTGGACCACCCTCCAGCGGAACTCGTGGGAGATACCCTGGTGACGCCGTGGCTTCGAGACATTGCTGGCCTCATAGACGCGGCCCAGCTTCGCCTGGGGATGCCTGCCCGGTCAGGTATCGTCGATACCCCTTGATCAAGGGCGCGTGCTGACCGCACCCAAGCTTCCAGCCTCCTGAGCGGGAAGCACTCTGTCCAAGAGGGCCAGAGCAAAGGAAAAGGCGTACAAGACGCGGGTCCCGGTTCCATGAGGAACCAAGAGGACCTGAGGATTCATCTGGAGAAGCATCGTTGGTGGCGCGACAATGATTTACATGATCACCTGCAGCGCCGTCGCGCCCAGGAACAAGGCCGCAACAAGCGAATTGCTCCCGGGGATGAAAGCTCCTCCCTTGACTCTCACCTTCGAAGCAGGCAGGAGGTCCACTCCTCCGGTCCTTTGGGGAGTCGAGATCCGCACTCCCCGGCACGGTCCCCGGGCCAAGGTTTAGGTGGACGGCATGACTCCCCCTACGGCGTCAGGTGCCAGGCATTTTTCCCGACGGCTGCGCCATGTGGCGTGGCCCGAAAGGTTTTGCCTGGCATCCATCAAAAAGTACGACGACTCCACCAACCCGAAGGAATTCTTGCAGATCTACACCACGGTGGTGCAGGCTGCCCTATGTAACTTATCTGGTCGTACTATAAAAGGAGCCAAAGCCTGTCCACAGTGCTTGGATGAAACAGATAGTGTGTGGCTCAACAACTCAAGGAAAACTGTGTATATGCGTCACCGTAGGTTCCTTCGAAGGAATCACCCCTACAGCAATATGAAGAAACAATTTGACGGAACAAAGGAGAACGGTTTAGCTCCAAGGCTCGTGGGGAAGAAGTATATGATATGGTTAAAGATATTAATGTTGTACTTGGAAAAGGTAGTAGTAATACTGTCGACGTTGGGTGTCGGCAATAATCTTATGGGGGTGTGAATCTATGGGGCAAGGCCCTGGATCAGAAGCTCAATGGTAACACAAGACAAGGATTTATATAGGTTCAGGCCCTCAAGGAGAGGTAATACCTTATGTCATGTGTTCGATGGTATGTATTGATGGGTGTAGATCACGAGATTGGATGAGATATCCCGTGATTGGATGACTCGTCTAAGGCTCCCGCCCCCTTTATATAATCAGGGGGGTTGGGTTATATGGAGGAGTCCTAGTTCGATACAAGGAGGCAAACCTAGTCGGTTACAAGGTTGGTTCCCATATCCGGTCATGCCGAGTACTACAGGATTACAATCATGCTTTCCTTATCGATATGGAACTCTATCTCTTCCCTTTCTTGTGGATACCCAGGGACTGTATATTCCACAGTAGCCCCTGAGTGCTTTACAGTCGAGTTGCTGTTGCTCTGGTCGCCTTTCGCCGAGTCATGCTCACGCCGAGTGCTCCTGGCTTGTTGCCGCCAGACGGATGTGTATTGACATTTGATGCCGAGTGCTCCGTTGCATGCAAGGAGACTGTGAAGAACTCTAAAGCCCCTCATTGAATTACCCGAGTGGTACCCAGCTCAACTTGGTTGAAAACTGGCAGTTGGCCCAGCTTGGAGCGTACCTTATACCCAGAAAGGATTTGCCAAGCGGTATCCGTACCTGTATATTGCGGTGCACAGCTTTCGACCCTCATGGAGCATGCCCTTCGGACTTGACTTCTCACGATACCTGATTCCGACTTGCGGTAACCAGCTGTTGGCTTGACGTGAGGCATATCAGAGAAGTTTTGGACGTTAGGCACCCAGTGTCCCACTAAAAGTGGTAACCAGCAGTAGGCCTAGCTTGATGCGTGACTTATCCTAAATAGGTTTTACCCGAGTGGTATGAACCAAGCTGGCGTGGAGCTCAGCTGGTACACCTTCTAGGTGTATACCTCCAGAACCTTTAAACCAACTTGCAATATCTGATTCCGTCATGTGGCAACCAGTAATAGGCCTAGCATGAGGCATATCACAAGAGGAACTTTTGATTTTTCGTCCAATAGACACCCAGGTTCTGTTTGAAAACAGTAACTAGCAGTCGGCCCATCGTGGGGCGTGTCTTTCCCCAAATCAGGTTTATCCGAGTGGTACTTGAGCCCAGCTACGCGGAGCACGGCTAGCACACCTTTTAGGTGTATACCCTCGAAACCTAAATCTGGATCCAAACTTTTTGCTGAAGCTGAAACACCATTCTTGTTCCAGGCGAAATGTAGCGCCGCCTCTTAGATGGTTTGTGTCCCATGAGTTTTCGCTCTCGACGGATGGTGCGTGATGGCGCGTAACGGGTGTGCCGACATAAAGGTTCATGACCTTACGCCATCCCCTGGCCGCTCTTGGCGAGCTCTCCGAGCTACAAATCCCTGCAACGTGTAGGATTATGGCAGTATCTGAATATGAAAATTTTTGGTCAGATGTAAAGTCCGACTATCTTTGCGTGTGACCTAGCCTTTTTTTTACTCCTTTTACTCATTGATTTTTGTTAGTCTGAGTGGTTTTTTCTTTTTTTGTTATGCACTTTGCCCGACTAATCTAGCCCCCGAGCGTAGGGAGTTAGCTCATGGTTGTTTATCCCAGGCACACATTTGGGTGACTTATAGTTCGCCGTATTGTGGGTTCAGAGATTCATTACTCAGAATTATGGCGCACTCGGATTTCACTTAAATCACTTTGTAACAGAAGCAAAAAACAACTATAAAAAAGATGGATGCACGCAAGTGCACACAGTTATGTGTAGCCCCTGACTTATTGCTTAGTCGAGAAACAACTAAGGAGCAAGTCAATACACAAAATTGATGATTAAAAAGATCGATATGATGACAACTTAGCTGCTTTATGTGCCATGACTTGTCGATGAGCCGGCGTAAGAAGTCAGCATGGTTGTCCTCGACGTCGTGCGCGAGAAGCTGGCCTAAAAAGTCAGCACGGCTGTCCTCGACGTCGTGAGCATGAGGAGTCAGCGTGGCTATCCTCAGTGTCGTGTGTGTGAGAGGCCAGCGTAATAAGTCAGTGCGGCTATCCTCGGCGTCATGCGCGCGAGAACCCTGCGTAATAAGTCAGAGCGGCTATCCTCGGCGTCGTGCGCGTGAGAAGCCAGCATGAGAAGTCAGCGTGGCTATCCTCGGCGCTGTTGGAGCAGCGAATAGGTGTGGTCCTCCTCGTCATTGCCGAAGCTGCGAGTTGGCACAGCGTTCGTCGTCGTCATCGGAACCATAAGTCAGCATGGTCGTTCCCATAGTCGATGAAGCTGGTTCATCAATCTGCATGTAGTCGTACGGTAGTCGCCGAGCTTTGCCGCGATCTCCAGGATGAGCTCCGTCATATGGTCGAGGTCCGCCATGGCCTTGCTGAGGTGCGCCAAGGATCGCTGAGGTACTGGGCGAAATCCACGTCGAGCTCCAAAATTCCTTCCGAGTTATCGAGAAATTGCGACACAAGTTCCACCCAGATTCTGGATGCGAACAGATCGCTTCTCTTTGCATTGCTTCGCGGATGAAGTTGTCTTCCGATCGGATCTAATCCAATTCTTTATGGGCAAGTTTGTCGAGGTTGAAGCTCCCGAAATAGAAAGCATGTCCGGGAGTGAAGGTGGCGATGATGCCGTTGATTGCTGCCATTGAACTCGACGAGGTTGATCTTGATGTTGCCCCTACCTGGCGCGCCAATTGTCGACGTTGGGTGTCGGCAATAATCTTATGTGGGTGTGAATCTATGGGGCAAGGCGCTAGATCAGAAGCTCGATGGTAACACAAGACAAGGATTTATACAGGTTCAGGCCCTCAAGGAGAGGTAATACCTTACGTCCTGTGTTTGGTGGTATGTATTGATGGGTGTAGATCACGAGATTGGATGAGATATCCCGTGATTGGATGACTCGTCTAAGGCTCCTGCCCCCCTTTATATAATCAGGGGGGTTGGGTTACATGGAGTCCTAGTCCGATACAAGGAGGCAATCCTAGTCGGTTACAAGGTTGGTTCCCATATCCGGTCATGCCGAGTACTACGGGATTACAACCATGCTTTCCTTATCGATATGGAACTCTATCTCTTCCCTTTCTTGTGGATACCCGGGGATTGTATATTCCACAAATACATCGAGATCCTGAACTGAGAAGACCACGTGGAAGAAGAGATCGGTATTTTGGGACTTGCCCTATTGGAAAGACTTGGAAGTTCGACACTGCATCGATGTCATGCACATAGAGAAGAATGTATGTGACAGCTTGATTGGTCTTTTATTGAATATTCCTAACAAAACCAAGGATGGACTCAAGTCACGAAAGGACCTAGAAGATATGAAAATCAGATCCGAGCTACATCCTCAAGACACCGGGTCAGGCCGACTTTATCTTCCCACAGCTTGCTACACTCTATCCAAGAAAGAGAGAACAGAACTTTGCAAGTGCTTGCATGGTGTGAAAGTTCCGTCCGGTTATTCCGCAAACATCAAAAAACTGGTCTCGATGAAAGATTTGAAGTTATCTGGCATGAAGTCTCACGATTTCCATGTGATGATGACACAAATGCTTCTTGTTCCAATTAGAGGTATTTTGCCTAACAAAGTCCGAGAGACAATAATGAGGTTATGTTTCTTCTTTAACGCAATTTCACATAAGGTCATCGATCCCGTTGGACTATGTGAACTGCAGGATGATGTGGTGAAGACTCTATGCCAACTAGAGATGTATTTTCCTCCATCATTTTTTGATATCATAGCCCATCTCATTGTTCACCTTATGAATGAGATAAAGATATGCGGTCCCATATTCTTGCATCAGATGTACCCGTTTGAGAGATACATGGGTGTTCTGAAGAAATATGTACGTAATCGATCTCGGCCGGAGGGCTGCATTGTAGAAGGTTATTGAAAGGACCAACGATGCCGCCTAGAGGGGGGAGTGAATAGGCGGATTAAAAAATCGCAGCGGAAATAAACTGGCCGAACTGGTCAATCCGGAGTCTCCGGGTATTTGGTCCGGAGTCTCCGGGTTGTCCGGAGTGTCCGGTAATCTTTCCGGATACTCCGGGTTAGCTGGCACGGGAGCGCGACTTAGATTACTCTAGCAAGCACAAGAAATTACAATAAATAGATTGCAAGAGCAACTTAGATCAAAGGCTAGTATGGATTTGAATTAAAGCTAAAAAAAGAACTAGATCTAGCTTTACAAAGACAAATCCAAACAAGCTTTACTAAGAAGTAAAAGTGAAAGAGAGGGACACAAATTTTTCACCGAAGTTCGGATTCTTGAAGGGAATCCTACGTCTCCGTTGAGGTGGCTCGGTCGCACTTGAGCCGGGGTCTCTTTCAACCCGCTTTCCTCCCGGTGTTGCACAAATGCACTCGCCGGCTTCACTTCTTGTCTCTTCCCTTTCGGAGGCGAGACACGCCTTCACAAACGTCCGGGGCTCACCACACGCGTTGGTAGCTCCCGGTGACTCCTAGCCGTCTAGGAGACCTTCAACCTCCAAGAGTAAAAGCACCACGAACAATCGCTTGGAGGATGAACTAGTGCTCAACAACTAGAAATGAAAGCACCTAGCACTTTACTTCTTCCTCTCCACACCAAAAAGGATCAACAACCAAAACAAATGGTGGGAGGAAGTGGGGGCTCTATTGAATGCTTTGAGAGTGTTAGGAGTGGCTTGAATGCTGCAATGAATGAGCTCAATACGGTTACTAACCGTTGGGAGAGAGTGGGGGCTTTAAATAGTCAGTTCAAAAACTAGCCGTTACTCTCGTTTTTGTACAGGCCGGAGTGTCCGAACAGTTAACCCGGAGACTCCGGACAAAATGTCCGGATACTCCGGACACCTGGAATTCAAAAATGGCCGAGGGGTCCAACCCGGAGACTCCGGACATATTGTCCGGATACTCCGGATTGAGTCAGGATACTCCGGATTGAAAGTCTGGAGAGTCCGGGTTGCCCAGCACTGTTTGAATTGAAAACTTTTCCAAATTAAATGCAGGAGGGCTAATTTGAGATGCAAGACTTGACGTTGAGCACATGCACATCCTAAAGGCGATTTCTCGTCGAACCCTCTTAATAGTACGGCTATCCTTAAGACACAAATATAAAATGAAAATTACAACTCTTGTCTTGATGCCGTCTTTTCAACTTTTGAAAGGTTGTGGGGGTATCCAATCCCATTTCAGCTTGATATGATCTCGATATCTGCATTAATCTTAGTTGAAGCATTAGATCACTTTAATTGTGTCATCATTAATCACCAAAATAATTTGAGGGGCCTAGATGCACTTTCAATTATGCAATCGAGGAGGTTATCGAGTTCTGCGTCGATTACATGGACAATGTCGACCCGGTTGGTGTGCCTGTATCTCGACATGAGGGCAGGCTAGCTGGAAAAGGGGTCATCGGAAAGAAATCAATAAATACTTACGATCATGTTTTGTTCGAACAAGCACATTTCACAATCTTGCAACAATCAGTTGAGGTGTCCTTGTATATGGACTTGCACAAGGATGAGCTACGGAGGGAAAACCAAGGACGATAAGAGGTTTGGATAGCAAAAGAGCAAAACCGTTTGTTCAATCATTGGTTTAAGGAACACATGACTAGGAAAGAAACGAGTGTTACATTGAGGTGGTTGGCAAAGGGGCCATCAGGTACAATCGTGACATGGCAAGGATACGATATAAATGGGTATACATTTTACACTAGAGCTCAAGATAGCAAAAGCACTTACCAAAACAGTAGTGTTCGCATAGATGCTTATGACAGCACATACAGTAAGAAGACCAGCTTCTATGGGTTCATAAAGGAGATTTGGGAGCTCGACTATTGAATTTTCAAGATCCCGATGTTTCGGCGTCGTTGGGTCCAACTCCGAAAGGGTGTGAAGGTGGACAAGTATGGCTTCACTATTGTGAACATTGAACATGTCGGATACACAGATGAACCATTCATACTTGCGAAGCAAGTATCACAAGTCTTCTATGTAATCGACCTGGTAGATAAGAAGCGGCATGTTGTTCTTCAAGGAAAAAGAAGAATCGTCGGAGTTGAGAATGTCGTGGATGAGGATGAGTACAACCAGTTTGACGAGTTGCCACCTTTTGTAGATGGAAGCATCAAGCTAGAAGAAGAAACCACTGAGGAAGAAGCTACCTATCATCGCGATGATCATGAAGAGGGGCAAATTGTGAGAGAAAATTAGCTAGGAGTAATGTCAATGTGATGTAAAAAAATATAATGTAAATGTGATGTCAAAAATATGCATTTATGTGGACATTTAGTTGTTTTTCTCATGTTGATTACAATTTTGGAATATTTTTATAATATCAAAAAACTAGAAATCCTATCTTTTAAATAAAATATATACCTATTATATATTTATGTGGACTTTTAGTTATTATTCTCATGTTGATTACAATTTTGGGATATTTTTATAATATCGAAAAAACTAGGAATCCTACCCTTTAAATAAAATATATACCAATTATATTAAGATACTAAAAGGAGTTTTTGTGTCGGTTTTCATATGGAACCGACACTGAAAGGAGTATTTGTGTCGGTTTTCAGTTTGAGCTGACACAAATACGTCTACCATATATATTCGAACTAAGTCCCTCCACCCCGTGCCCTTTCCCTAAAACTAAGTCCCCGTCCCCATCCCCGTCCCCGTCGCCGCCTCGACGCCGCCCGGACGCCGCCCACGCTGACCCCGAACGCCGCCCGGATGCTCCCTCTCCCGCTCAGACGCCGCCTGGATGTCGCCCAGATGCCACTCCTGCCTCCTCCAACGCCCCGGGCCTCCTCCAACGCCCCAGGCCTCCTCGCCATCTCGGCGCTCCCCCGACGCCCGGCGCTCCTCCTCGTCCGCCGCTCGTCCCCGCCCTCTCGGCACTCCTCCCAACCCGCCGCTCGTCCCCGCCCGGTTAGTACTGCTACAAACCCACTGATTAATCATTCGTGAGCGCTAATATCCCTCCGAATCATGTAATCGCAATGGTTTGCTCGCTAGTCTTGACTCCTATTAGGGTTTGGTAGCCCCTACTCAACTCCCCCCTTTTCTTCTTCTCTCTGATGCCGAATTCCCCCTTTTTCCAATCTATGATTGAGGCTGGCATTATGCTGGTTGTAATGTGCGGTTTGCACTTGATGGATTTCACTAAGATCGATTCTCTAATCTGTGATGCTTGAGGGATTAATTAGAGGCCCTGTGCACTGATTTTGTGATGTGGAAGAACTTAGTAGATGATTAATTGGATACTAAGTTGCTTGATGGTCCTTGAATGTTTCATTAGGGCATGCTGTCAGTAGCCTTCTAATGTTTCTAGTGCATGGTAGATGATGTATTTTATTGCCTCTTCTTGGTCTGTGATGATTCGCTAACTAGCGATCATACCTGTTGGATGGTATTATGGCGACAATCTTAACTTGCAATACGTCGAGGGAGTAATATACAGGTTAATGAAACACATAATACAACCCCTGTGGGTTTTCTACTGAGACCCTAGGTTCCAGTCTACTTCATCTATTTCTTGTACTGTCCACTGTCACATCTAACTCATTTTGATCTCTACTGTCTACGACATGATTTTTTTAATGAAATTGGGTTTGCGATTACTTACTTGGCTGAGAAAGAAAAAAAATGGTTTTTGGAAGGAAGAAGGGGAAGGGCCAATCTAGTACTGTTATGGGATAGTGGGCATTTGACTGAGAACTATTCATGGTAGTTCAGCCTTCTAATTTTCAATATACATGTCAATGCTTCAATCTTTTCTTCTGATTTTTCTTTTATTGCTCGATGATGCAAATTGGGTCAAATGATGAATTGGACAATTAAGGTTGTGAATTAGGCCTTGAATCAGTAGACTTACATGCTAGAAATTGTTTAATTCATTTCGCTGTTGCAAAGCTTGTTCATTATTCTTTACCTGTAGTTATCCTCTTTTGATTACTGTCTGTGTTACTTTATTTGCCAACATGCTACTATCTGTATATATGTATTATTCTGAATTCTGATCATAAGAATAGTGAAATTAATTAAATAATACCTTAAACTGCATGATTAGGAAGGTAAGGATTCAAGGCCTTCTTTACATAGTTAATTGTTTAGTTCAAATGATATAAACTTGACCCAAGTGTAGATGAGGTAAGAGCTAGTCTCTAGCATTCCTACACCAAGTGCCTGAGAGCACTATCAATCAATTATACATTAATTTGTTATTAGTATTACATTCTTGCTCTTATTCTCTCAATTTGTACAACCATTCAGAAATTAATTTGTTCTATTTCAATTTCTAGTATTTGATGGTTGCAATTATATCATTATGTCAATTGATGTATTTTGTATATTGTCACTTGTAAGCAATATTGATTATCTTAACTTACCTTCTCTTAAATTTGCTTCTCTTAACTTTCTTTCTCTTAACCTTGTACATACAAAATAACTCTTAACTTACCTTGTCTTAAATTTGCTTCTCTTAACTTTCTTTCTCATAACCTTGTATGTACAAAATAACTCTTAACTTACCTTCTCTTAAATTTGCTTCTCTATCAATAGTTTCATCAATAACAATTCTATATCGATAGTTTCATCAATAACAAATAACCCTTTGTTCGTGAATTAAAATTTATTTAACTAATTAATTGATAAACAACAGATGGAGGGCACCCCTGAGCCTAACCCGAGTAGGATCCCGAGCAGAAGCCCGACTAGCTTCCTCAACCTCCATGAACCGGACGCTGAGGTTTTGCCTACCACTGATGCCGCGGTAGCAAGGCGTCGTGGCCGAGGGCAAACCAAGAAGCCTGAAGGACGACATGTTATCTCGGATATATCAGAGACTGGGGCTCCTAGTTCACCATAAGCAGCAGTGTCTAAATATAAATCAACCTGCAGGTGCATGCTAAGGGATAAAGTGCCAATCATCTATCAGGACTGGCATAAAGTGCCCGCCGCCACAAAAGAGGAACTTTGGACAGAGCTGAAACAAAGCTTTGAATTCCCCGAAGGAGTCGAGAACCTAATGCGTCGGGATGCATTGATGACCATGGGTACTTGCTGGAAGAATTTCAAGGCCAGGTTGAACTGCAAATATGTGAAGAAAAACCGATCGACCATTACGGACTATCCGAAACTGGAACTATACTAGGATGAGTTTGTGGCGATGAAGTCCAATGAATCAGCAATAAAGTCAAGTGAGGACCACAAAGAGATCTCCAGAAAGAATATTCATCCCCACAGACTAGGCACGGGTGGGTACGTTGGAAAAATTCCCCAATGGGAGAGGCAAGAAGCAGAGTCCACTCAATCGACTGGTAGAAGTCCATTGTTTGAACTACCACAGCGAGTCAAGCACTATGTGTTAGCAAGGGCAACTATCACATCTGGTGGGGGCTTGTCCTTCAAAAATAATGAATACGAAGTGATGTCCCAAAGAATCCAAGAGTTGTCCATCCAGGCTACAAAAGGCACTTTCATTCCAGATAGGGAGAAGGACGAACTTATCGTGGCCTTAGGAACCAAAGAGCACCCTGGTCGAACATGGGGTGTTGGGGCTAAGGTACCTTGGAGCAAGGGATTCCCAGAGCATACCGGCTCTTTGTAACACCCCAAATTTTTTCTTTTCATGAATTTGAATAAGATTTGGCACTTTGGTGAATTTTTGGAATTTTCTGGAATTTATTTGGATTTATTTAGAATTTATTTGAATTTATTCCCTTTTGAAATAATTAAAGAATTTAATTTTGCAAATAAAATTTTGTTGGATATATTTTATTTGAGTCCAAAATGTTCCAAAATATTTTCTAGAATTTTTTTGAGTGTTTTGCTATTTTTAATGAATTAAATGCATTTCAGGGAATTAATTGGATTATTTAATCGCTGGAAAAACCTAACCGGTTTGTACTGTTCCTCCGACCCGGACCCGACCTGAGCCCGAGTCTAACTCGAGTCCGAGTCCGACTCGAACCCAACCTAACCCTAACCCTCTCGATCGTCCGATCGAGATCGAACGGCCGAGATTGAGCCACGTCGCCGAACCCGAGTCCGACCGAGCCAGCCAAGTCGCCCGAGCCAGACCCGAGCCCAAACCATCGCACCGTTGGATCTTGATCCAACGGCTCACGTTGAGCCACGTCACCCCTCTCCGAGTCCTCGTCGGACTCCGCCGCCGCCCGCGTGTGGGCCTCGGTCTCCGCGCTTTTCACGAAAGCCGAGGCCCCTATTTAAAGCGCCGCCGCCGCCACCGGGTAGCCGACTTCCGTGCACACCCGTAGCCCTAGTCCACGTCACCTGAGCCGCCGCCGTCTACCCGCTAGAGCTCGCCATAGTTGCGCTAGGTCTTCGCCGCGGTTATTCACCGTTTCCGTCGCCGTCCGCCGTCCTCCGCCGCCGTTGTGCCCAGATCCGGAACCGCAAGGACCAGCCACGTCAGAGGGGACCTTCCACTTCGCCGGAGCACGCCCGCAATGCCGTTGCCATCGTCGTCGTCTCCATCTCCGGCCAACGAGCTCCGCCGTGGACATCGCCGTGGCCTCGAAGCTTTTCAGCCGTTGGATCTTCATCGCATGGCTGAGATTGCGCCACGTCGCCCGGAGGTATTTTCTCACGTTGCAGTTTTAGATCTATTCCCAACCGTTGGATCTAGATCCAACGGTTTAGATTGTGCCATGTAGCTAGAATCACTCCGTGCTTGGATAGCTGTCAGCCGTTGGATCTAGATCGAACGGCTAGGGTTAGCCGCGTTGTAAACGTTAGATTGGATCTTGACTGTCCGATCAAGATCGAACGGTCCAGATCAGCCGAGTAGTTTCCTTTTGCGTTGAGCTAGATCCGATCTGGGCCGTTGATTTTCAAATCAACGGCCGAGATCATGCCACGTGGCGAGGAGGCCGACTGCCGCGTCGGCCGCTGCCACGCCGGCCGCCGCCGACGTCGACCATGACGCCACGCTGGCCCGTGTCAGCGACCGAGCCAAACCGCACAATGACGTCACGCTGACGTCACGGTGGGGCCCGCATGTCAGCCCTCTCGGCTGAACCGTGTGCTGACGTCATGCTGACGTCACCAGTGGGGCCCACATGTTAGAGACACGAGCCGTGGACCGGGTCCACGATGGACCAAGCCAAACCGTGCGCCGGGTCCATGGACCCGAGGCGACGTGGCGGCCTCTGATTGGTCCACATGTCATGCTAACGCAATAAATTAATTTCCGAAAAAGAAAATGATTTATTAATTCGAATTTTTTATTTCAAAAATGGATTCAAACTTCAAACGCTTATAACTTTTGCGTTTCAACTCCGATTTGAGTGATTCAAATTTCTAAATTTTCATAGAAATGAGACCTACTCAAATATGAATTTTAATTAATTTTTGATTATGAATATTTCTCTGTTTATAATTAATTAATGTTTTCTTTAAACTTAAAACGGTTATAACTTTTGCATTTAAACTCCGAATTTGACGATTCCAGTTTCTAAAAATTCAGAAAATTATGCTCTCTTTGTTTGTGAACTTTATTTGGATGTTTGGACACTTTTTGCCTACTGTTTATTTATTTATTGCTATTTGAACGCTTTACGAGCAGGCGTTGAAGTGCCCGAAGGCTTCGAAGGTGAAGTGTTGACCCAGGAGCCAGCTCAGGACCAAGAACAAGTACTCTTTGAAGGCAAGTTATGCTTTGACCATGTTGAGTTTTCGCCCTCCGTGGCATATATTTGTAACTTGACCATAAGGTCGAGCAACCCGTTTGGTTAACTATTTAAGGTACCTTATTATTTCGTTGAGTATGATTGTGATATTTACCAACGTTGAGACTGTGTGCACTAGCGCGTTCCTGGACTAGTGCTGAATACACAGAGGGTCCGGATTTACAAATTCGGGTCCCGACAGAGGTGGTATCAGAGCCAGGTTGACTATAGGCTCATCCATAGTTAGATTGGTCGTAGTGAGGATAAAACCTATTTTCTAAAGATAAAATTTATCAAGATAATGAATGAATTCTCGACTTACCCCTTTCTTCCTTGTTCATACCCCTTGCTGAGTTCTTTTCGTCTTCCACATTGATTTTAAAAATGTCGCGTTCTTACGCAAGTGTCTTTTGACAGATGATGATGAAGAACAACTACGCCGAGCATGAGGGAGGCTATGCCGCCGAGTTGTGGCGTATGCTTCAGTTTCTTGGAGGTTTTGAGAGACCGCTCTACCGAGGGACTACACTCGTGCAGGCAGGAATGGTCATAGGATGGGACGTCAGGATCACAGTGTATGCCCGAGAGAAGACGAAGTTCAGCCGCCCTTTCCACTTCACCGCCAGGAGGTCTACCTTTGAGATGGGAATCCAAGAGGTGTCGCGTCGAGCAATGCAGCAGATCGCTCGCACCTACTCCAGGGAGCTGGAAGGCACAGTATTCCGTCACCACCCACGCCGAGACAGCAGAGCTCAGCGGAAGCCGATAGAAGATGAGGATGTTACCGTCACTCACTTAGCCAGATTCGTCACCGCCCAGGAAGAGCTGGTCGATGACACAGTTCAGGAGTTGAAGAAGGCTCGCGAGTAGGTTGAGGAGGAGAAGAAGAAGCACTTAGAGAATGCCCATGAGTACGTCGCTTATGCTGCGGAAAGGATCGCAGAGCTGGAGACCACACTGTATGGACAGGGCCCCGACCCAGTGTTACAGTTGGAAGCCCCAGAGCCAGAGGAGGACCCAGAAGAGGCGCCACATGCACCCGCACCACAGCCACAGCACCAGCCAGATCCAGAGCCAGAGGAAGACGCCGCGTCGTCAACCACAGCTGCAGTTGTGGGGCATGGCGATTGTTTCGCGCCGATGCCGCCGCACCCGCCGCGAGGAGGCAGTGGAGGTTTTCTCGACGAGTGAGCGTAGGTTTTGCTGTTAGGACTCCTTCGTTGAGTCGCGTCATAGAATAAGAGTCACCCTTAGAGGCGTTAGACTCCTGTGTTAGTCTTTTTGGATTTTCTTTGCTTGCTGAGTGTGCAGTATGCGTTGCAAGGCCTTTAGGCATTGTAAGCAACCATATCAAGTTATAATTATTAATAATAAAGTTGGATTTTGAGTTACACTTTTCCCTCGCATAAGTTTCCCTATTACTTGTCTATTCTTGTTTCCTCCTTATCCCTAAAACTTGGAGCAATCAACAGATGGTGAACACCAGCGGAAACCTTGGAGGCAACGGCAGTGGTTCTCGCCCAGCTGGAAACCCCAATGATGGAGCACCTGCACCCCAACCAGCACCGCCAGTTGACATGCAGAATTTTGGAGCTTTTCTTGCTGCACAGACTCAGTTGATGCATACTATGATGCAACAGATGCAGCACGTCACTACTCAGGCCGCCGCGAATCAAGTCAATCAGGGACAACGCCAGAATTCAAGACTGTCAGAGTTCATGAGGACTCATCCACCCACTTTCTCCGGGAATGCCAATCCGTTGGAGGCCGATGATTGGCTAAGGTCAATAGAGAGGAAGCTACACATTGCCCAATGCATGGGAAATGAGAAGGTACTCTACGCTTCTCATCAGTTGGAAGGTACCGCCGCAGAATGGTGGGAGAACTTCTATGCCACACGGGAGAACCCTCAGGACATCACTTGGGAGGAGTTTACAGCCGCATTTCGCCAGTATCATGTGCCTGAAGGAATCATGGACCTCAAGAAGGAGGAATTCAGGGCTCTGAAGCAAAGCTGACCAACCGATGGTGATTACGAATAAGGTCACATAGCTTGCACGCTACGCACTGAGGATGTAGCGACAGATAAGGCCGAGCAGTCTCACTTTATGAAGGACTTAACTCAGATCGCGGTGGGACTGATCACCCACACCTTTCCAGATTTCCAAGAGTTGGTGAATAAGGCGCTTATTCTTGAGGACAAGCGCAAGGAACTGGACGACAACAGGAAGCGCAGGATGCAACAGCAGGGATCACGTCAGGGAGCGCAGCAACGTTTGAGGGTTGCGCCAAATCAGTTTTTCAGGTTCCAACCACAGAATGCTACAAGGACACAGTCGCCAGCACCAAGACCCGTCAACCAGAATTATCAGACCCCAGCTCCAGCCAGAAACGCCGCTTCAGGCAGTCAACAGGGGACAGTGAGATGCTGCTACACATGCAATGAGCCAGGGCACTTTTCCAACAGTTGCCCTAAGATGACAGCAGGAGTGACCCAGTCCGCTTCAATCTGGGATCCACACCAGCCAGGACGCCTGCACCAGGAGCCAACCGAGGGACGGCACAGCCAGGAGACACACCCCAGACCGTGGTGAGAGGCCGAGTCAACCATGTCACCGCAGAGGCACTCCAGAATGCCACGGACGTCGTGCTGGGTAAGTTACTTGTTAACTCAGTACCTGCAACAGTTTTGTTTGACTCTGGAGCTTCGCATTCGTTTGTTTCTAAAGGCTTTGCTGCTAAAAATGATTTGGAGATTGGAAGACTTAAATGCATGCTTTTAGTTCAAACCCCTGGTTCCGAACTCCGAACGAAAGTAGGATGTTCTGGGGTAAGAATATTAATAGATGGGATAGAGTTCCTAGCGAACCTTATTATGTTGGAAACCCAGACCTTAGATGTTATTTTGGGAATGGATTGGTTATCCAAGCACAAGGCTGTGTTGGATTGTGGACGAAGGATCATCTCAGTTGAAAGCCCGTGTGGAAGGAAAGTGGAATTTCAAGCTACCGCCGTTAGAGATGGACAGTTGATGGTTAACAGCGCCAAGGCAATCAGCATAGAAGATGTCTCAGTGGTGAATGAGTACCCTGATGTTTTTCCTAAAGATCTACTTGGTATGCCGCCAGATAGAGACATAGAGTTTGTGATAGAGCTTGTACCCGGTACAGCGCCGATAGCAAAGAGACCCTACCGGATGTCCACCGAAGAATTGGTAGAGATGAAGAAGCAGCTTGAAGAGTTAATGGAGAAAGGATTTATCAGACCGAGTTCGTCGCCGTGGGGAGCACCAGTTCTGTTCGTCAAGAAGAAGGACGGGAGTTTCAGGATGTGCATTGACTATTGTGCACTCAATGAAGTCACCGTGAAGAATAATTACCAGCTACCCAGGATCGATGACCTGTTTGATCAGCTGAGAGGAGCCGGAGTTTTCTCCAAGATTGATCTGAGATCGGGATACCACCAGTTGAAGATCCGATCAGAGGATATTCCAAAGACGGCGTTTTCGTCCAGATACGGACATTACGAGTTTACCGTTATGTCCTTTGGTTTGACGAATGCGCCAGCCTATTTCATGAATATGATGAATAAGGTATTCATGGAATATTTGGACAAGTTTGTTGTTGTGTTCATAGATGATATCTTAATCTACTCCAAGACAGAGGATGAACATGCAGAGCACTTGAGGCGAGTTTTGGAAAAGCTGAAGGAACATCAACTTTTCGCCAAGTTCAGCAAGTGTGACTTTTGGAAGGACAAGGTGGAGTTCCTCGGACATGTAATGACTGCAGAAGGAGTTGCCGTAGATCCAAGCAAGGTAGAAGCTGTGTTACATTGGGAGCAGCCGAAGACCGTGACCCAGATCCGGAGTTTCCTTGGTATGGCAGGTTACTACCGCCACTTCATTGAAGGCTTTTCGACAATTGCGAAACCTCTTACGCAATTGTTGAAAAAGGAGAAGAAGTTTGCATGGACGCCGGAGTGCGAAAAAGGTTTTCAAGAACTAAAGAAGCGATTGACATCAGCGCCGGTGTTGGTTCTACCGGATGTTAATCAGAGCTTCGATATCTACTGTGATGCATCGCGCCAAGGACTAGGATGTGTGTTGATGCAGAATGGAAAGGTCGTCGCTTATGCATCCAGGAAGTTGAGACCACATGAGGAGAATTATCCAACGCATGACCTAGAGCTAGCTGCCGTAGTGCATGCTTTGAAGTTGTGGCATCATTATCTGATTGGAAACAGATGTGAGGTATACACGGACCATAAGAGTCTTAAGTACATCTTCACCCAATTAGACCTGAACATGAGGCAGAGGAGATGGTTAGAGTTGATCAAGGATTATAATGTTGGAATCCATTACCATCCCGGAAAGGCCAACGTGGTGGCCGATGCCTTGTGTAGGAAGAGCCATGCTGTGAATGTGTTGATAGCCACGAGTCAGGATGAGCTATCTGAGAATTTCCAGAGAATGCATATTGAAGTAGTACCAGAAGGATTCTTGGCCGCATTAGAAGTGAAGCCAACCCTGGAGGATCAGATCCGAAGGACAGAAGGATGATGACAAGATCCGCATGATTAAGTCCAACATGGACGAGGGCAAGGCAAAAGACTATAGACTGGACGATCAAGGCACGTTATGGATGCAGGATAGAATCTGTGTGCCAAACAAGAAGGAACTAAAGCAGTTGATCTTGGAGGAAGCCCATGACTCCAAGTATTCAATTCATCCGGGAAGTGCCAAGATGTATCAGGATTTAAAGGAAAGATTCTAGTGGCCGAGCATGAAGCGTGAAGTTGCCGAGCATGTTGCGCTGTGCGACATATGACAGAGAGTCAAGGCAATGCATCAGAGGCCACGGTAGGCTGCTGCGACCATTGAAGATACTGAGTGGAAATGGGAGGAAATCGGAATGGACTTCATTACCGGTTTACCCAAGACTCAAGGAGGATATGACTCCATATGGGTCATAGTGGACCGCTTGACTAAGGTCGCCCATTTCATTCCCGTGAAGACAACCTATTCGGGAGATAGGTTAGCCGAGTTATACATGACCAGGATCGTTTGTTTGCACGGAGTGCCGAAAAAGATTGTATTGGACAGAGGTACCCAGTTTACCTCGAGATTCTGGAATAAGCTGCATGAAGCCATGGGAACCCGTTTGAACTTCAGTACAGCATATCATCCGCAGACGGATGGGCAAACCGAAAGAGTTAATCAGATTCTAGAGGACATGCTACGAGCTTGTACTTTGGCTTATGCTACCTCTTGGGATAAAAGTTTGCCGTACGCTGAGTTCAGCTACAATAACAGCTATCAGGCCAGTCTGCAGATGTCACCTTTTGAGGCATTGTATGGTCGACCCTGTCGAACCCCGTTGAACTGGAATGAGACAGGTGAACGTAGTGTTTTTGGGCCGGATATTCTTCAAGAAGCCGAAGAACAGATTGCCATGATCCGAGAAAGACTGAAGATAGCACAGTCAAGACAGAAGAGCTACGCCGATAACCGTCGCCGAGACCTGAGCTTTGAGCCGGAAGATTTCGTGTATCTCAGAGTTACGCCACTCAAGGGAGTTAAGAGATTCCATGCCAAAGGAAAACTCGCGCCGTGATATGTTGGACCATTTAAGGTTCTCAGCCGTAGAGGTGAAGTTGCGTACCAGCTGGAGTTACCGCAATCACTAGCAGGAGTACATGACGTGTTTCACGTGTCCCAGCCGTAGAGGTGAAGTTGCTTATAACGGGCATCCCGCTTCTCAGTCGTTTTAAAATCAAGGATGAGAACCTTAAAACGAGAGTCCTCAATGTGACAGAACAACAAGTAGTCATTCTCCTCTATGTGATGGGCATCAACAAATGCTTGTCATCCACATTGGAGGAATGTCCTATTTATATGCTCAGTTACTTCAACAACATATAGAATACCGGTAGGAGATTCTAGTTTAATGGTTCCTGATATCTTTCCCCCAAAATGGTTCAGAAATCTGTTTGGCATGATCTATCACAATAATATTTTAAAGTATTCAATATAAACAGAGTAATTCTCGTAATAGCCAGAGCAACAGAAAATAAGAAGCGATGTAGAAGGTGTGTGCTGTGTAATGTGCATGCGTGTGCATGTGTTGGCTAGCTGAGCCAGGGCATTATTTGTGTCGGTTCTTAGTTGGAACTGACATTGATACATAGACTTTTTGAGTCAGTTCTTGGTTGGAACTGACACTGATATATTTACCTTTTGTGTTGGTTAGTGGTTAGAACCGACACTGATATATGGACTTTTTGTGTCGGTTCTTAGTTGGAACCGGTACTGATATATTGACTATCAGTGTCGGTTATTTGTGGGAACCGGCACTGATAATCCTCGATTATCACTGTCGATATATCTGGGTCGGTTTGAAAACCGACACTAATGTCGGTTCCTAACCGACACAGATCTGCATGTCCGTGGTAGTGTTTGAAGGAAGCGTTTAGGAGGAGGAGAAGGTTGCCAGAGATAGACGCCATGGCCTTCTCCACCTCGACGCTGCAGGTTATCTTATTTTTATGCTATCTCTATTTATCTAGTTTGGATGCAGTTTAGAGATGGTGTGCGATTGGTGACTGGCTGTCCATGCTGGAACGCCATCGACGTCTAAGCTTGTTGTCCGACGACACCATTAGAACGCGATGTTTTGGGTTGCTATTGCACTACCCATCTGCATAGTCGAGGACACGGCCAACAAACTACGAGCTCCATCGACAGTCGTGCTCGTGGTGTGCCACTGATCAGAACATGAGGAAGTCGCTGCCATGCTGGCGACGTCATCAACGACTACACTCGCCGTGTGAGGATGCCGTCAACTCAACAATATATATGAATTTCACCACCATGCTCCTCCGCAAGCCCTCCTCAACTTGTAGATGACAGACGTGCCAGACCACATGTTTTCATGTACGCATGCAGGTCACGACTGCTCCAGACATGGATAGCGCTGCATGGCATGGGTGACATCTTGACGCTGTTGACCGCTGCCTACCATGCGCAGACATCTACCCAAAAGCAGGCTACACTTCGAGGTCCATAGCTGAACCGTCCGAATGGCTGTCGCCGCTGCAAACTGCTGAAGATGTCATCGAAGCCACTGTACACACTGCTGAGTTCTTCGTTGGAGCCGACCTCATCAAGTCCATGTTTAAGTGAAAATATACGCATGCAGTGTATGTGTGAAGCTATGCACACATGCAACCACTACTACAGAATGATACATTACTATCGTTTCATCTGTGTCGGTTCTAAACTTTTGACTAAAAAACCGATTGTGATACGTGTATGTCATTTGTAAATTTTGGTAACAGGTTACCACAATCGGTTCTGAGAAAGAATCGATTGTGATAAGAATAATTATCACAATCGATTCTTTCTAAGAACCGATTGTGATAAGAATCATTATCACAATCGATTCTTTCTAAGAATCGATTGTGATAACCCGTTTCCTCATCACAATCGGTTCTAAGAAAGAGTCGATTGTGATAAGGGGTCTCATTACAATCGGTTCTTAGAAAGAACCGATTATGATGAGGAAATGGGTTATCACAATCGGTTTTGAGAAAGAACCGATTGTGATGGACCACTTATCAAAATCGGTTCTTTCTCAGAACCAATTGTGATGAGCCTCGCAGGGTTTATATACTCTCGGGATGAACTCTCCTCTGTTGGTGTTCTAGAGAAAAAAAAACCGTCGCCACCCCGAAAAATAGAACATACTCTTGTTGAAACTTAGACTTGGGGGAGAAACTCTGAAATCCTTAAGGATGTGTGTTAAGAGGGTAAGTTGAAGCACCAGCTTGAGGAGATTTCCCCTCTATTTCCTCTCATTTGAGGTTTTCAGCATATTTATAAGCAAGCACTTAGTGGTGACGACGACACACATGGAACAAATTACATGCGTGTAGATCATCAAGAAGGGTTGTATTGTAAATAAAGTTGTAAGATTGCCAGGTCTAATTGAGACAAGCTAATTCCATTTCAGGGGTAAAGTACCAGCAAAGTAAAAGTACAAACTTGCCAACTTATTCTCTATAACTTGCTGTTGAACCTGTTTTAGTTAAAATATACAGGACAATACTTTCATAAGGAAGGAAAGGAAAGAATTTTTCCACTCAACGCAAAATTATTAGTAATTACTTGCACATTCTTTTCACTCCATCCAAGCACAACACATAATCCCAAACAATTATTAGAACAATACCGACACTACTAGTCCTTTCATATAGCAGTCGGTTTCAGTTAAAACTAAAACTACTAATCAAACCTATTGCTTTTTCTAAAGGCAATGAAAGGAATGCATTTCAACAGCATATATACAGAAAGTTCAGCAAAGTGGAGACCGACTCGGCTTGAACTTACATTAGATGAAAAATAGAATTAAAGGTGTGATGGACACCACATCACAATCGATTCTAGCTCAGAACCGATTGTGATGAGGGGTCCCCTTAGCACAATCGGTTCACAATTGGTTCTTATTCAGAACCGATTGTGATAAGGGTACCCCTCATCACAATCGGTTCTGAGCTAGAACCGATTGTGATGACGGGTGTCATCACAATCGGTTCTAGCTCAGAAACGATTGTGATGAGGGTGGTCATCACAATCGGTTCCTACTCAGAACCGATTGTGATAAGGGGCCCCACAATCGGTTCTAGCTGAGAACTGATTGTCATGAGGGGCTTAATTTGAGGTTCAACAATTTTGTGAAGCTATTTGAGATTTCCATTGCTTGTTTAATCTTTTATTGACTTGGAAAGAAAATCTTTGGCTTCAAATGAAAACTTGTGAAGTTTAAAGGTTAAATAAGACTGTTAATAAATTTTGGATACCTTATTTGTCATCTCCAAAAAATTTTATTGAACGTTGAAATGATTTATTATATTTAGAAAATCAAAAATAGAAATTAAATTAGTAGGCCTAGAGCAATGCTAGATTTATATAAAAATAAATATAAATGCTCTTTATCTGAAACTTTTACTACAGCTTTTAAAGTACCCTAGGTCAGTGCAGTAAAAATTTCAAATCAATTTGACCTAGTTTGCATTCTCTGAAAAATCATTTTCGAAATAGGCAAATTCCTGACAGCTTCACTGTCAGAAGTTTCTAAAAATTTTGGCTTGGAGTTTTCATCTAAAATTTTAGGGTAGATCACATCTACTGTCGTGATTCCTCACAAAAATTATCAAAAATTTCTAACACGATTTGATAGCCCGATTAAATAGGATAGTGTTTACTATCTGAAAATAGGGAAATTAAACACTTGAATTTTTCCCTTTCCTTTCACTGCCGAGCGAGCCCATTCCAGCACCAACCCCACCTGGCAGCCTGGCGCCTAATTACCCGGCCTCACCCACTGCCGTGTGGTCCAGTGGCCCACTGCCAGCCTCCTCTTCTCCCTTCTTTCCCTCTTCTTTCTCCCTCGCGCTTGAAGCTCTGAAGGTTGCCATCGCCCGGCCAATCCTTCGCCCCCCCTCGCTGTTACAGCGACATTTCCAGCTTTGATCATCATGCGGCAGCCCTTCCCATTGGCCTTCTTCAACGCGGTGACCGAGATCTTCCATTTTCCCTCCGACCGAGCTCGTTCGCGCAAGATGGCCAATGCCGCGCCCTGCAGTTTCTTGAAGCACGCCCGGGCCAATGCCACATCGACCTGACACCGTCGAGTGGTCATCTTTCGCGTGCACACAAACCTCGAGACAGACACTCAAGTACGCGCGAACCTCGCCGAAAAGGAGCCAACGCCATTGTCCTTCCGCCATTGTCGCCGAACCCGACCTCACGGGCATCGCCAAATTGGGCGCCCTTCTCCACTACTTAAGCGCCCCCACCTACACTTGACTCCCGGCTCTTGCCCACTCCTTCACCAAGCCATTAGTGGGAGGCGAGCCTCACCGGAAATGCCGGAATCAGAGGTAAGCCGCAAAAGGGGGAAACACGCAATTGCTGTTCTCCTTTGCCCCAACCTTCAATTGCGCAAGTAGGAAGCATCGCCCTGACCTCCTTGTTCTTCTCCTCGCCTCAATTTCCAGCTTGAACTACCGTAGCGACGCCACACCGGAGCGCCTTCTTCCCCAGCTCTGACACATGGTGACAGCCCGCCTCGGCTGTTCTTCCTCCACTCCAAGGTATCAAATAGCTTCATTAGGACCCCTAGATGATCACCGAACCATCATTTGTGCTTCGACGTTTCCCTAGGGCCCCGATAGCCGCGCGCCATTAGCGCTGCCGCCCCTCACCGTCGTCGGCCTTCTCCGGTAGCTCCCGAGCTCAACCAAGCAGTGCCCTAGGTCCCCCTCGACCTGCTGATGCTCATCATGCTCTTGCACGACCGCCTCCGGCACTGCTCCGGCACCGGCGAGTCCACCTCTGCCGCTCCCCTGCTCGGTCTCACTGACTCGTGGGACCGAGGCGTCAGCCTCTTACCGCACAAGCCAAGCCAGCCACTGATAGTCGGTCCCACCTTGTCAGCAAGCACGCGTCTTAGCACAGCGCCAACCAAACCAAAATATGCTTCCTCTATGGGAAAGCGTATTTCTCTATTTTTCTTGAATTTTAGAACCCGAGCCTCTTCAAATGCTCATAACTTTTGCATTATAAATCCAAATTAGATCAAACCAGTTTCTAAAAATTTGTTAAATCATGTAGTTTCCAAATATGTAAAAATATTTCATTCTCGCTCACCGGAAAATGTTTAAATTTCAAATTTAGTATTTCGGTCGAAACTTAGTCGAATGCAAAATTTATGCAAATGACTTCAAATTGCGACGAGACCAATTTTATTGAGTTCCTGACATCATTAAGATTCCAAATATGTAAAAATATTTAACTTTGGACTTAGTTTGTATCAAATTCTTAAATAGGTTAGTTTAAATACATTTGAAATTGAAATGTTTATAAACAGTGCAAATAAACTTTAGAAATTTGTAAATATTGTCCCTAAGCCCTTTTAATATGATGTTCCTTTTGTCTATGTGAAAGTATTAGGTTTAACCATGCTCAATTTTGAAAACATTGTAGGGTTACCTTTTGTAGCTTGTATATAGTGTAAGTGTAGGATAAACGAATGTTAAACTCTATTAAACCCAAAATCCAGAACTTATACTTTAGAATGACATGAATATAGGCTCTGTAATAATAGTTAATTTTCCACTATTTCATGTATTAGTTAACCACTTATTCACACTCAATAGTTTAATTAAGATTCCAAGCAATCTTGCTACATAAAATCTTATTTTCATTTCATAAATCCTAACCTATACTTTTGTGATAACATGATTGTAGGTCCTGTACTAGTAGCTCAATAAACTATCATTTGTACCCTAGGAGAATCACTCAATTGTATCAATTAATCCTTCCTTGAGATCGAACTAGCTATACCAATTAGATTTTATTTTAATTTTATAAATCCAAACAATCTTAGCTTCTTGAATTTGAAAATAAATATAATCATATATACAAGTTTGACCTCTCGAATTCGTGAAGTTAAATGGTAACCTTCGTTAAATGCGGTTTTATGTTCTACACTAGTTGGGCCCAGACCCTAAACCCCGCTAGGTTACACACTCACGCTTGTTTTCATGGATGATTCTATTTGCGATTATATTCAACTTCTTTTTGCCACATGTATTGTATGTTTACTTTTCGTTCTTCCTTTTCCGGATTTGGATGTTGCTTTGCTTTTTATGATACGGCGTGAAGACACTGATATTCCGGATACCATCGTCGACGACCCCGACTCCGCGCAGGAAATCACTGAGCAAGGCAAGCACCCTCCTTTGACCATATTGATCCTACTATTTTAATTAGTTTACTTTGTTTGTCAAAACTATTATGCATGTGCTATGTTCATTAAATTTGCTATATTGTGGGATGCGGTAGAACTAAACCTAGCTTGTGGGATTTCCTCTATTAATTGTTGACATGAGAACATTGAAAACCCTAGGATATGGTTAGACATGAAATAATGTCCACAGGGTATACACAATTACTATTTACACATGCTTAGTATGCTCTAGAAATGGGAGTCGAATAATTAGTTGTGATGTCAATAAAAATCTTGTTAAGATTGAAAGAGACATGTATTGTCTCATAATTTAAAAAGGTTGGATATGACAGTAAAGGATACTAGTAGTTTGATAAAAATGAAAATAAAACTATGTTTTGACACGGGCGGATTATGGCAATAGCTGGGTGTGTAAGCTTTAACTTACATGTAGTGTAGGGGGACTTTCCGCCTGGGTTAATTAAGGACCGAACTTAGTGTTGTATAATCCAAGAAACACCATTCAACCACAATTGCTATTATGGGGTAGCCTCAACTTATTAAGTTGTTTAAAACTGGCTTTACACATTGGGAGGTTGAAGTAGCACAAGCTGTAAGCCCTTTCGAGTTGGCTTGTAAGGGGCTTCCACATGGATTTGTGGGTAATTGCATACCGATGCAACGGTGTACGCCTCACTATGGGGAGGAACATGTGATGTTTATCTCGCGCAATGAGAATTGATATGTTTATGAAAGTGTTGTTCCTACCATAATGAGGGTTTGTCGGCACCAGGTTGATGTAAAGTCAGGATTAAATAATGTAACGGTTATGTATGATCATTCCGCAGCACACCATAGGAAGTGTGTTAATTTCGAATGCAAAAAGGAATGGATCATTGCTTGTGGGTAAAGTTGTACACCTCTGCAGAGTGAAAATCTTTTCAAAAAGCCGTTCCCACGGTTATGGGAGTCTTGGTGCACTAACACTAGTTAGAGTTTTGGTACTTTCATAAAATGATTTGGAAACTTAATGGTAGTTGGAAAGAGTCTTGTTCATACGTTGTTGTCAATGGTATGGGGATGGACGATACTCTACTCACAATCATGGAGGATTGTGAGGTGATTACTACTCTTATTCGTACTTATTATTTACATAACTGTCAATTGCTTTACAAATTACGCTTGCAATCTATTATTCTGTATTTACCATTCAGTTTCGCTTTATGCAAAATAACTTAGTAGCTTCTCCATGACATAGCCTGCATTTATTATATACATTTGTGATACACTACAAGTCTTGTGCAAGAATACGTGTACTCAACCTTGCTATTGTTGATATTCAGAGAATGAGGAGAACGAGTTTCCCGATCCCGACGCAGAATACGGGGAATTTGCTAACGAATCTTTCTAAAGTTTTACCCTTGTTAGTTGCCTGTGGTATTTTGGGTAGAAGGCAAACTGTCGAGAAATGTATCTTCCGCTGCAAACTTTTAAATTCGGCCAATAGGCCATGATGTAAGACTTTATTTCTATCAATGTAATATGAACTTGTATGGATGTGATGACAATGTTGTAAATATGCTTGCTAGCCACTGATCATGGGACTAGTATTGTATGCACATAGGAATCCCTCTTGGTATTCCACGCCATTAAAGGGAGGGTTCCGACACTTTGCATTTATGAATCTTGTATTTATGAATCTTGCAATCATTGCTTTCTTTTAGTTTGCTGGAAATTCATGAGAATTTAATTATGCATTTATGAAACTTGCAACCACTCTCTATTAGATTACACGAAGTAATCTAATGAAAGAATCTTGTGAATATGCAAATACCTGACATTGTCAAACGTGTGTTTGAAGAACTAACCCCGAATGGTCAGAACTATCTCACATGGGGCATCAAATTTGAAGATCGTGCTTGCGAGCAAGAAGCTCCAAGTTGCCATCGGTTTAGGGTCCTCGAAGGACGAGCAACCTACTGCCGAGCAAAACGATCAAATTTTGCATTTCCTCAGACATCACCTATGTATTATTTGACCAACCATCAGGAGAAGCAAATACAAGGGGTACACTAATTACTAACACTGAGGAAGTCGCGATTAATGCAAAAACAGCTAATTGGAAAGCAATAGTCATATTTCTAATCCTCCAAGCTACCATCAAATAAAGTTGGCCACTTTAAAGAATGAATATATGGCTGAGATGAATACACTTGAGTTATGAACCACACTTCAGAAGCGGCTCGAGAAACTTAAGTACACCATCTTGCCCCAAGTACAGCAAGATTGGGTTCGCCTGAGGTTTGTAAACTATAGATTGTGGTTGTTAATGAATTTTTGAATAATGAATTGTAAGCTCTCGAAGAATACAAATTTTCTCATGAATTGAATTACACTTTACTCTTTATTCCAGTATTCTTTATTTGCAAGCAATGTTTGAATTACTTTGCCACTGTCTGATTAGAATTATATTTCTTTTCATCTAGAAATTGTGTAGCACCCAAATGGAGGAGATATGTATTGTTGATAGTGGCACAACAAATACCATATTAAGAGAGTCAAAATACCTCCAAATGATCACGAAGAACGCTGGAAGGATTACGACAATCGCAGGAAGCGATACGCATATGATAGGCTCCGGAAAAGCCATAATTATATTGCCAATGGGTACAACTTTGGTAATTGAAGAAGCCTTCTTGTACCCTGAATCAACTCACACTCTCTTAAGCTTTAAATATATCTGCGCCAATGGGTTTCACGTAGAAACCAATGAAGAAAATGGCAAAGAGCATTTGTGCATTGTGAAGCACGCGAAATATGGAAAAATGGTATTAGAAAAATGTCCCTCATATGAATCTGGGTTGTACTACACGAAAATCAATGCACCCGCAATGTATACTTCTTTGAAGACTGTCTTTAGAAGCTCTTAATTATTTTCTTTATGGCATTGTAGATTAGGTCATCCTGGTCTTAGGATGATGAGGAATATAGTTAACAACTCACAGGACATGGCATTAATGTTAAAAAATTTCCGAATCATGAAGATTTTGTGTGCCATGCATGTGCCACCGGGAAATTAATAACTAGACCCTCTGTTATGAAAGTGCAAAATGAAATCCCTGCATTCCTGGAACGCATTCAAGGGGATATTTGTGGCCCGATTCAGCCCTTGTCGGGGCCGTTTCGATACTTTATGGTGCTTATTGATGCTTGCTCAATATGGTCGCATACATGTTTGCTGTCAACAAGGAATCATGCATTCGCAAAGCTGATCTTGCAGATCATCAGAATTAAGAATGTTTTTCCTGATCATCGTGTGAAGTCCATTCGAATGGATAATGCCAGTGAATTTACTTCCAAGGCATTTGATGATTATTGCACAGCGGCTGGAATAACTGATGAGCACTCTGTACCGCACGTCCATACGCAAAATGGACTAGCTGAAGCACTAATAAAGAGAATTAAGTTCATAGCCCGATCGCTCTTGCAGAGTTGTAATTTTCCCAACACGTGTTGGGGACAGACAGTCCTGCATGCAACAGCACTCATCAATTATAGATCATCGACTTACAACATCCATTCACCTATGCAATTAGTGCAAGGGGTCATCCCGAAGATTTCCCATCTTAGAAAATTTGGTTGTATGGTATATGTACCTATAGGTCATATACCACCCCCACAGCAGACTGCAATGGGCCCTCTCCACAAGTCTGGGATATACGTTGGTTATGAGAGTGCATCCATAATCAGGTATTTGGAACCCATGACTGGAGACTTGCATACAGCCCGATTCATTATTTGTATCTCGGCGATGATCAAGTTTCCCGTCATTAGGGGGAGAGAATCAACCATTGGATGAAAAATATCGGGAAATAATATGGCATTCCACTGGGATCCCTGCTCATGACCCTCGCACTAATGAAGCAAATCAAGAAGTCCAGAAGATAATTGATTTACAGAATTTAGCAAATGAACTGCCTGATCATTTTTGTGATCTGAAGAGCGTGGTTAAGTTGCATGTACCAGCAAGAAATGCACCAAAGAGGGTGGAAATACCAAAGAAAGCAAAAGGTATCCCTCATCCTCTTCAGAGGCCTCAAAGAAAAAGAACAGGAAATCTGGCTTTTCAAACCCAATGTACCCAGAGACGTCTGGGAAAAACTAGGCAAGAGGACATACCACAGCCAATCACAAAAATGCCCCAAAGCAAGAAGGGGAGCCAGTTGAGACCTAGCACTGGAAAGAAGCATGTGGAAAAGGCAATTCCAGATCTGAACCTTCCATTGGAAGAAGCCACCGGAAATAATGTGTGCGCACATTAGCGTAGAAAAACTAAAGGAACTTGCTCATAGAATGGGAAATAGTAGTGAAGAGCAAATAGAAGTGCATGAAGCACACCATGACGGAATGGCCATAAATTTTGTAATAATAGGAGAATCAATGAATAGAGCAATAGCCAATGTCGATGCATACTTTGCAAAGAAGATTGCCACGATCATTGATCATGATCCCGAGCTCGCATCTCTCGCAGAGTGCAAGAAAAGGCTCGATTGGAAATAATGGAAGAAGGCAATCACTGCAGAGTTAGTCTCTCTGAACAAAAGAGAGGTGTTTGGGCCTGTGTGCCTCACACCTCCCCATATAAACCCCGTAGGTCACAAATGGGTTTTTGTTCGGAAGAGGAATGAAAACAATGAAGTTGTAAGGTACAAGACAAGGCTTGTCGCTCAAGGTTTCACTCAACGTCCTGGGGTTGATTATGAAGAAACCTATTCTCCGGTCATGGGAGGAATTACCTTTAGATATTTGATCTCAATGGCAGTCAACTTGAAGTTGAGAATGAAGCTTATGGATGTTGTCACAACATATTTGTATGGAAACTTGGATTCGGAGATATACATGAAAGTACCGGAAGGTATCCCTATCCTGAACCAAGACAGAGAGAATAGAAACCTATACAGTGTGAAATTGAAGAAATCACTGTATGGACTGAAGCAGTCAGGAAGAATGTGGTACAATCACTTAAGTGACTTTCTATGCAAGAAAGGCTACACGAACAGCGAAGATTGTCCATGTGTATTTATACAACGATCCCCGAATGGATTCTGTATAATCTCCGTCTATGTAGATGACTTGAACATCATTGGGACGGATGAAGAAATTGAAGAAGCATGCTCATACTTGAAGTCTGAGTTTGAAATGAAAGACTTGGGTAAAACCAAGTTCTGTTTAGGCTTGCATCTTGAACATGTCCAAGGCAGAATCTTGGTACACCAATCATCCTACATGCAGAAAGTGTTGGAGAGATTTGGTTTTGAAAAGGCATACCCTACAAAGACCCCAATGGTCGGAAGGTCACTCCAACCAGACCTAGACCCATACAGGCCTAGAGAATAGGGGGAGGAAGTCCTGGGAGCAGAATTCCCATATTTGAGTGCAATTGGAACACTCATGTACCTTGCGAATAGCACTAGGCTGGACATTGCGTTCGCCGTGAATTTGCTAGCACGGTATAATGCAGAACCCACCAAAAGGCATTGGAAAGGGGTGAAGGACATCTTTCGTTACCTCCAAGGAAGCAAAGATCTCGGCTTGTTCTACAGAAGAAGCAATGAATTGCATTTGGTTGGCTATGCCAATGTTGGGTACCTATCGGACCTGCATACTGGCAAGTCACAAACCGGGTATGTTTTCTTTTGTGGTGGAACAACAATCTCTTGGAAGTCGTCTAAGCAGACACTTGTCTCGACGTTGACAAACCACTCAGAAATCATTGCATTGTGTGAAGCCTCCCGAGAATGTGCATGGCTTCGAAGAATGGTTCACCACATCCAAAAGTCATGTGGTATGAACATGGAACAAACCCCCACTATTATCTATGAAGATAATGCAGCTTGTGTTGCTCAAATGCAAATGGGATATGTGAAAAGTAATCTCACGAAGCATATCAACCCCAAATTCTTTCATGCCCATGAAATTTATAAGATGAACGAGATAAAGATACTGCATACTAAGTCGTGTGAAAATCTCGCAGATTTATTCACTAAGTCACTCCCGGCATCTTCCTTTGAAAGATGCGTTAGAGGAATCGGGATGATGAGGCTTAGAGAAGTGCAGATTTCAGGGGGAGAATTTTCACATACTCCTACATAAATCTCGAACATGAAGTTTGAGTACCCAACGTGAATTTAGAAGATTAACATTGAAGTTTGGGTGGATTGTACTCTTTTTCTTAGTAAGTTTTCATTTAAATTTTTTTACATAAGGTTTTTGATGAGGCAATCCGTGCAACACAGCAAGCGTATCCTATGTACTCTTTCTCCAAGTATTTTTCCCACTGGGTTTTTCTGGAGTTTTAATGAGGCATACACATCTCGCGATGAAGAGTCCAAGGGGGATTGTAAGGAAACTCGGCCCATCGTGGCCCATGTGGACTCTCCCGAAACCTGTGAGACCCCGGATCGGCTATCCGAAATCTCCTGTGCATTTCCGTACTAGTCCCAGATCAGTAGCTAGTACACACAGTCACAGTGATACTTCATTGCTGAACATAACGAAACTTATATTATAAATATTCAAGTATGGGCCACATGGCCACTTATTACAATACTCGGTCTAAAGACCGGAAACAAAGCAGCGGAAACAAAAAGCGAAACGGGCAGACGCCAAAACGCCACAGGCGATGACTAGGAACACGACTAGTCCTCCTGGCAGCCTTCCTCGTACTCCTCTGCGTAGAACTCGCCCTCCTCAGTCGCATCTTGATAATTTTCTGATGATAACATGTTGGTGGAGCACGTGAGTACAAACGTACTCAGCAAGTCGGGGAAAGTATGCTTATGTGGGCTTTCCAAAGGAAGCTTAGTAGGGTTCATTTGCATAAAGCCAAATTTTATTAAATCATACTTAGGTAATAGCATTTCACAAAGCAACTTTTCACAATTCTTTTTAATCATTGAATTATATAATATCGTAGTGAGGTTCTATCCACCATCACCGATATAAAAGGCTCTATCCGCCAGATTTTAAAGGATCAGGGTTAATCAGGTGACTCCATCCGTCAAATACAAACACAGGTTCTTTCCACCTGGTTGGCTCTATCCGCCAAATCACATCCGAGAGTTCTAACCACTCCCGAACCCCAAAACAAAACATTTTTCAGTTTTCGAAACCAAAACCAAAATCTACCAATATGAAAGCATTTCTTGCTTTTGCCTTTGACCGCAGGCGCGGCTATTCGAATAGTTTTACTCTGCAGAGGTGTACAACTTTACCCACAAGACACGATCATCTCTTAATGCCAAGCTATTAGCACACTTCCTTTGGTGTGCCGGCAGAGAGATCGTGACAAGGCCGTTACAATGTTTCTACCTAGCTAGACCCACCCGCTGAGGTTTCACCGCTGTTAGGGTTCCAACCGCCCAGTACAGAAGCCCCCTCTTGCGCCGTGTGAGAAAAACAACATTGCCTCCATCCGGCATTCACATTCAACCGAATGGTGAGTCTAAACTAGGCTTCTACAAATTAGTTGGCCAGGTCGTACCATTATAGACATGTGGTAGTACGGTGTTGCTTAAAAGGGCAATCATAAGCGTCGGTCCTTATATGACTTGGGGCGGTACTTGCACAATAGGATCAAGACTTGATCCGCTCCCACCCGACATACCAATCCGCCCAAGTCCAAACCAGTTTTCCTTTTTATTTTATTTTGGAAAAACAGTATCAAACTAATTATAATACCTTTCAAGCCATTTTGGTAATCATTCATTTTTTTAAGAAATCCCTCCCATGGGTTAACTTCATCGATAAAGGTCCTAAGCAATTCTACCGTACTACAATCAAGGGATACCATATAAGCATAAGCATGGTATAAGCAATGTCCTAGGGTTACAAGTAATATGGTTGTCGATATCAAAGAGAGGTAATCACAAATTGGATTAGCTAAGTCCTTATATTTGACATACGACTTTAAACATAGCATGCAAGTTTATAAAGCATTTAAACACATTTGAAAACGTAGGATCAAAATGCGTCAAAGGGACTTGCCTTACTGTCAGGAGAAAGTCGTAAATCTGCAGAAGCCGAGCGGCGGGGTCGTGATCGCGTCGGCCATTTCGACTACTGGCATAAAGCAGGCAATAAATAAATAACAGAAAATAAATAAAATCTAAAAATTACAAAAATAATACTGGCAGGTAGATCTTGATTTTAGATGAATTTAGAAATTTGAATGGAGTCAAACGGAGTTCGGATGAGAAAGTTATGAGCTTCCGAAATTTGAATTTCAAATAAATCGAAAACCGGGAATATTCTCTGGAATATTCCTTCGTTGACCGGCTGACTTTGACTTGGACTTTGACTGGCTTTGACTAAGTCTATCCCTATGACAAGTTGGCCCCACATGTCATCCTCAAGGGGAAGGCTTCTCCTACAAGCTTGCCATGGAAGCCATGGCCATGGCATGGAGGAGAGAGAGAGCTTGAGGGAGAGAAAGAGGGAAGGAAGGGGGGGTGCCGGCCGGAGGAGGCGGCGAGGCCGAGCGGCGGCGGCGAGGCTGGCTGGCGGACAGCATGGGGACGGCATGGCTGGCGGCGAAAGCTGGCGGCGAAGGCCAAGGCGGCATGGAGGCGGCGATCGCCGGCGGCACGGCGGCGGGCACGGCAGCTCGCCGGCGGGCGGCTGAACGCATGCATGGGCAGAGGCCCAACCAAAAAAAAACAGAGACACGCGCTTTTCCCAAAAATCCGGATTTCTCAACCATTTTCGCATGGATTTGATCCAAATAAAAGCATGGAATCACGAGAGAACATCCTTAGGGATTTAGAGAAGTCATGAATTGGATCAAAACTCACTGGAGATGATGAATTCGACGAAGAACGAAGCTCCGGCCGAATGGAAAAGAACGCGAAATTCGTTGCCAAAACGCGATTAAACCTACAACCAATTGATGGATGAGCTCTTAAACGTCCTCACGGTCATAAGGAACTAAGAACCAAGAAGAATGGCTCACCGGAGAAGAAGAACCAACGACGAACACGAGGAACACCGAAAAAGTGACCCGGCGTCGGTTTTCTTGAGCTAGAGATTGAATGGAGGGGAGCTGCCAAAGGAAGATCATACCACTGGGAAGAGGGCTTTTATACGGTGAGATTGGAAGTGGTGGCGCGGCGTTTGGACGAGAAACGGCCGAGTTATGAGCAATTAAAGCCATGAGGGCCGTTTTCGGTTTTTGGGCGCCCGTGCAAATTCCGGCGAGCTCTCCGGCGAGGGGTGGTGGGGGATGTGAAGAGGACGACGCTCCGAATCCAACGCAACCGGCCGTTCGTCGATTGGAGTTACGTGGAGGGAGTTACAAGCATTTAAAGAAGAGCACCTCCATTGATGCATGCTTGGAGCTCCATTGTTCATGCATGGCTAGAGGAAGAAGATGACACTATTCACTTGCCACGTGTCACCACCCTATTGGCTCTCTTTTACGCAAACGTTCCGCCCTAGAGAAAAATAAGGAAAAATGGCCTAAAAATTCCGGAAAAATTCTTAGAGCCATTTTAGAATATTTGGAACTCAATGGAATTGGTTTGGTTGAAATTGGATGAAAATTGCGGAATTTAATATTCCGGAGCGAATTACGGGCATTTAACAAAAGCCGCGCGAGATAAAATAGGAACGGAGGTCCAAAAATTCGGGGATAAATTCCTAAAATCATTTAGGAATATTTGGAACATTTTATAAGTGGTTTGAAGATTTTTGGAGCATTTATGGACTCGGGTGAATTTTCGGGTACCGGCAGGACTGGAAAATCCGATTTTTCGACCGGAAGGGAATGGAATCGCGATTTTGGGTTGGATTGGATGCCAGGTTAATATAAACACCAACGAAACTCCAACTTTTGAATTACTTTATTTAAATTAGGTTTTTCTTCCAGAAGGCGAAAATAAGGATGTTACAAACCTACCCCCCTTAGAGAGAATCTCGTCCCCGAGATTCCGAAGAAGAAAGAAAGAGGTCCGGAAACTCTGCTCGAAGATCTTCTTCTCGCTCCCAGGTTGCTTCTTTCTCTGAATGATTGCTCCACTGAACCTTGCAAAACTTGATCACCCGGCTTCGAGTTCGGCGTTCCGCTTCATCCAAAATTCTGACAGGAAACTCTGGATAAGACAGATCTTCCTTCAATTCCAACTCTTCAACTGGCAGCTGATGCTCGGGAACACTGAGACACTTCTTCAACTGCGATACATGAAAAACATCATGTACTTCTGACAACTGAGACGACAGTTCCAACTTATAAGCAACCTCCCCTCTTCTGGCAACCACTCGGAATGGTCCAATATAGCGGGGCGCTAACTTCCCACTAACTCGGAACCGCTTCATTCCTTTTAAAGGTGACACTTTCAAGTACACATGATCACCAGGTGCAAAGCTCAATTCTCGACGACGATTGTCTGCATAGCTTTTCTGTCTTGACTGAGCTGTCTTCAGATTCTCACGAATTACCCTGACTTGCTCTTCGGCTTCTTTCAGGATATCAGGTCCAATGATCTGACCACCTTCTGTTTCTTTCCAATATAAAGGTGTCCTGCACCTTCTTCCGTACAAAGCTTCAAACGGTGCCATCTTGGTGGCTTGATAAGCTGTTGTTGTAAGCAAACTCTGCATAAGGCAAATTCTGATCCCAAGAACCTTTATACGTCAAAGCACAAGCTCGGAGCATATCTTCCAGAATTTGATTCACCCTTTCCGTCTGACCGTCCGTCTGGGGATGGTACGCTGTGCTAAAATTCAGATTTGTGCCCATCACCTCATGCAATCTCTGCCAAAACCTTGAGGTAAACTGGGAACCTCGATCGGACACAATCTTCTTGGGCACACCGTGCAAACATACTATCTTGGCCATATAAAGCTCTGCTAACTTATCACCAAAGATAAGTTGTTTTCACGAGAATGAAATGAGCCACCTTTGTTAATCTGTCACAATCACCCAAATGGAATCATAACCGGATTTAGTTTTGGGTAACTTGATTATAAAATCCATCCCAACTTCTTCCCATTTCCAAACAGGCACTTGCAAGGGCTGCAATGAGCCAGTGGTCTTTGATGTTCTGCTTTCACCAACTGACACACATCACATCGGGCCACGAAGTCTACAACTTCTTTCTTCATATTAGACCACCAATATTTCTCCTTCAGATCCGCATACATCTTGGTACCTCCAGGGTGAATGGAGTATACCGAATCATGTGCTTCCTTCAGAACCACACTCTTGATCTCTTCTTGGTTAGGGACTACTATCCTCTTTCCGAACCAAACCGTACCCTGGTCATCCATAGAAAATCCGGGGTGTTTTCCTTTCTTCAGACCTTCTTTCAGATCCGCAATGCCCTTATCATCTTTCTGAGCCGCTCGGATCTGATCCTCAAGGGTCGATTTCACCTCCAAGTTGTAGATGCATCCTTCCTTTACCAACTCCAGGTTAAGACGCCGAAATTCCTCACTAATCGCTGGCTGGCCTTCCTGCCCCATCACATTATTGCAGTGAGCTTTCCTGCTTAGTGCATCCGCAACTACATTTGCCTTTCCAGGGTGGTAGTGAATTCCAACATTGTAATCCTTCACCAACTCCAACCATCTTCTCTGCCTCAGGTTGAGGTCAGGTTGAGTGAAGATATACTTCAGGCTCTTGTGATCCGTATAGATCTCGCATCTATTGCCGATCAAGTAATGCCTCCATATCTTGAGCGCATGTACAACTGTGGCCAACTCCAAGTCATGAATGGGATAATTTTCTTCATGAGGGCGCAGTTGTCTTGAAGCATAAGCTATTACCTTTCCTTCTTGCATCAAAACACATCCAAGCCCTTGTTTTGAAGCATCACAATACACCTCAAAGTCCTTGTGAATATCCGGCAACACAAGCACTGGGGCTGAGGTTAATCTCTTTTTCAACTCCTGAAAACTCTGCTCGCAAGCTTTAGTCCATTCAAACTTCTTTTCCTTCTTCAGAAGCTGAGTAAGAGGTTTGGCTATCTTCGAGAAACCTTCAATGAATCTCCGATAATAACCAGCTAATCCAAGAAAACTCCTGATTTCTGGGACTGATTTCGGCTGTTGCCAATCCAACACATCTCTCACTTTGGCGGGATCTACTGCTACTCCTGCAGCAGAAATGATATGACCCAGGAAAGATACCTCTTTCAACCAGAAGTCACACTTGCTAAACTTAGCATACAGCTGATGCTCTCTCAACGTCTCGAGGACGATCCGCAGATGGTCTTCATGCTCTTTTCTGCTCTTGGAATAGACAAGAATGTCGTCGATGAAGACTACGACGAACTTGTCTAAATATTCCATAAACACCTTGTTCATCAGATTCATGAAGTATGAAGGGGCATTGGTTAACCCAAAAGACATGTAAACTAAATGCAGTCCATATCGGAGTGGTGAAAGGCTGTTTTTGGAATATCCTCCTTTCTTATTTTCAATCGATGATACCCGATCTCAAATCTATCTTGGAGAATACTTGAGCTCCCTTCAATCGATCAAACAGGTCATCTATCCTCTAAACGGGTACTTATTCTTGATAGTGACCTCATTTAAGGACCTGTAGTCTATGCACATCCTCAGACTACCATCTTTCTTCGAGACGAAGATCACTGGCGATCCCCACGGCGACGAGCTAGGCCTGATGAATCCTTTCTCTTGCAACTCTTCAATCTGTTTCTTCATCTCAACCAACTCATTGGACGGCAGTCGGTAAGGCCTCTTCGAGATTGGAGCGGTACCTGGTACGAGCTCAATCACAAACTCCACATCTCGCTCGGTGGCATACCGGCAAATCGTCCGAAGACATCCGGTACTCTTTGACTATCGGGACCTTTTCCAATGAGGTACCTTTCAACGGTTCGAGTGCTACCCCCCTTAGAGGAAAACTCAGAGGAAAACTCCACTTTAACTCCCTCAGGGCTGGTAAGCAAGATAGATCGACTAGCACAGTCTATCCGACCCTTATACTTGGTTAGCCAATCCATCCCAAGGATGACTTCTATACCCTTAGTATCCAACAGTATTAAGTTCGCTAGGAACTTTACCCCTTTTATTACTATATCCATTTTTGGACAAACAGTAGTTGTTCTTAATTCTTTTCCAGGGGATTGCACTAGCAAAGGGTTTCTTAACTGTATGGTGTTCCAGTTATGCTTTTTAACCAAGTACTCTGATATGAAAGAATGGGTTGCACCAGAATCAAACAGAACTGAAGAAGGTACTGAGTTGACAACGAACGTACCGTAAACCACTTCTGGTGCCTCCTGAGCCTCTTCCGCCGTGATGTGGTTCACGCGACCTCTCCCAGCTGTCCTCGGCGTGCGCGGGGTCTGCGGGGTTCCTCTTCCTTGAGCTGGCGCTGGCGCACGTGCTGGCGTCGATCCCAGGTTGAACCTCACTGGGCTGACAGGCTGACGCTTGTGAGGGCAGTTATTGGCGTAGTGCCCCATCTCCCTGCAGTTGAAGCACTGCACTCCTGCCGTCGCTGTACTGCCCTTCTGAGCTTGAGCTCCTACATTGCCGGTAGGGGCTTGTCCCATGGGGCGCGGGGTGGTCATTGGGGTCCTGGTTGCATTGGAGGGTGCGGGCTCTTTGAAATTTCTTCTTCTTTGGAACGTCTTGGGGCCGGGAGCTGCTGGCACCGCGCTGATTCTGGAACAGCATCTTCCTCTTGCGCGTCTCAAACAACTGACGCTGCGCATCCTCTTGGATCAGCGCCTTGTTGATCATGTGTTGGAACGACGGGAAGTCGCCCGACACTAGCTGCACCTTCAAATTTGGGTCCATGCCCTCCATAAAGCGCCAGATCTTGGCCTCATCCGTCGCGACGTCGGCGGCCGCATAGCGGGATAGCTGAGTAAACCGGTTAAGGTACTCTGAGATGGACAAATTCCCTTGTTGAAGCCTATGAAACTCACGACGCTTCATTTCCATGACTCCCCTTGGGATATGGGTGGCTCTGAAGTTTTCCACGAACTCATTCCATGGAATGTTCTGCGGGTCAGCGTGTGCGGCACAATAATTCTCCCACCAGTTGGCTGCCGTGCCTTTAAGCTGATGAGACGCACACCTGACACTCTCAAAGTCATCACACTGTGCCAGGTGAAGCTTCCTCTCTACTTCTTTCAGCCAGTCATCCGCCTCCAGCGGATCAACAGCTCCCGCAAACGTGGGAGGTCTCGTTCTCATGAACTCCCCAAACTTTGACTGGGGCTGCTCGGCGGCGGCTGGTGCAGCTTGAGGCTGGTTCATCAAGTTCTGAGCCAGAGCCTGCAAGATCTGGAGCTGCATAGCCATCATCTGCTCCATATTAGGTGGCTGCGCGGGCGGTGGAGGTGGGGGTGGGTCCTGCTGAGCTGCGGGTTGCTGAACATGTTCTACTCCCAGTTGCTGAGGTGGCTCCACAAACGCTTCTTCCTGAAAGTGCACCTGTCCTCGGGCACGTCCACGGCCTCTGCCACGGCCTGCTGGCCTTCCACGGCCACGACCACGACCAGGGTTCTCCATCTGCACACGGCGGTCAAGCAATAGGAAAGAGGGAAAAGCACAGGTAAGCAACAGGGGAATAAACCACATCCTCCACAGCAAGAGCATAACCACAAAAGCACCCCACAGAAGGGAAAACCAACTGAACTTCCATTAAAACAAAATAGTTTTGGGGCTGGCTGTATCACAACTGCCTAAGGGCACGATACAGTCCAACACACTTATTTATCGTTCTAATATGATAACAGAACAAAGTAAAGGTCCTTCAGGCTAGACAACTAGTCACTCTCGTCACTCGCAGCGCCACGCGGGGACGGATCCTCCTCCTCCTCCTTGCTCCTGCTGCGGGAAGGCGTAGCAGCTGCCGAAGGTCCTGCTCCTCCGGAAGCGGTCAAGAGCCCCAACGGCGACTGGGGACAGACTGACTTGCGCGCCTGGCAACGAAGCCTCAGACCCTGATGACGCTTGGCGGGCGGAGCATCCATCGGTATGTCGCGGATCGGCGGGTACTGTGGAACCGGGGCTGGTGGCGGTGGCGGAGCGTCCTGCCTCTCCTCCTCGAGCTGACGGATCCTCTCCCTCGCGGCCGTCAGGTCCCGACGCTGCCTCTGCATCTCGTCGGTCAACCGCACATAGGCGTCGTCCAGAGCCTGGATGAGTGACCCCTGGTGCACCACGGTCGGGTCGGCCTCCTGATCCAAACTCCGAAACAGGCTGTACATCCCCCAGGCTGAAAGCGAAACAAGCGGTACGGGGTGTCCTCCAAGCGATCGCGGTAGCTATGCCCCAACATGAGGATAGCCTTTCTGGCCGCGTCCTGCAAAGCGTACGCCAGAATCGACCGCTCGGCTGTAAAGTAGAAGGGTCGGTCCTCCTCGCGAACCCTGCTTCTCGCGAAGACCAGCAGACGGACCTGCCACAAGTCCTGGCTAAGCCCAGTAATAAACTGGTACCGATACTCAGGACGATGGGGAAACCCCAACTCCTGCAGCATCAGCGATAGCTCCTGGCAGAAGCCTCCAGTCTGAGCGGCAAAGGTGGTGGTAACCGGCATCTACAAATTTTTGGAAACAAGGTGGGATTAGTAACCAATTTTAACAAAGGACAAGACAAGAGTAAGACACTAAGACAGGAGAGATAGAAGCAAAGAAACTTAACTTTTTGTAAATACGTTTTTATAAAAATATAAGTCCTTAAGGCTTTGCCAAGCTAACTAGGTCACGTCCTACGGTCGTCCAGGCTCTGATACCACATTTGTGAGACCGGATCGGCTATCCGAAATCTCTGTGCATTTCCGTACTAGTCCCGGATCGATGGCTAGTACACACGATCCAGTGATACTTCATTGCTGAACATAACGAAACTTGTATTATAAATATTCAAGTATGGGCCACATGGCCACTTATTACAATACTCGGTCTAAAGACCGAAACAAAGCAAATAAAACAAAAGCGAAAGCGAGCAGACGCCAAACGCCACAAAGCATTTACTAGGAACGCGACTAGTCCTCCTGGCAGCCTTCCTTGTACTCCTCTGCGTAGAACTCGCCCTCCTCAGTCGCATCTTGATAATTTTCTGATGATAACATGTTGGTGGAGCACGTGAGTACAAACGTACTCAGCAAGTCGGGGAAAGTATGCTTATGTGGGCTTTCCAAAGGAAGCTTAGTAGGGTTCATTTGCATAAAGCCAAATTTTATTAAATCATACTTAGGTAATAGCATTTCACAAAGCAACTTTTCACAATTCTTTTTAATCATTGAATTATATAATATCGTAGTGAGGTTCTATCCACCATCACCGATATAAAAGGCTCTATCCGCCAGATTTTAAAGGATCAGGGTTAATCAGGTGACTCCATCCAGAAATACAAACACAGGTTCTTTCCACCTGGTTGGCTCTATCCGCCAAATCACATCCGAGAGTTCTAACCACTCCCGAACCCCAAAACAAAACATTTTTCAGTTTTCGAAACCAAAACCAAAATCTACCAATATGAAAGCATTTCTTGCTTTTGCCTTTGACCGCAGGCGCGGCTATTCGAATAGTTTTACTCTACAGAGGTGTACAACTTTACCCACAAGACACGATCATCTCTTAATGCCAAGCTATTAGCACACTTCCTTTGGTGTGCCGGCAGAGAGATCGTGACAAGGCCGTTACAATGTTTCTACCTAGCTAGACCCACCCGCTGAGGTTTCACCGCTGTTAGGGTTCCAACCACCCAGTACAGAAGCCCCCTCTTGCGCCGTGTGAGAAAAACAACATTGCCTCCATCCGGCATTCACATTCAACCGAATGGTGAGTCTAAACTAGGCTTCTACAAATTAGTTGGCCAGGTCGTACCATTATAGACATGTGGTAGTACGGTGTTGCTTAAAAGGGCAATCATAAGCGTCGGTCCTTATATGACTTGGGGCGGTACTTGCACAATAGGATCAAGACTTGATCCGCTCCCACCCGACATACCAATCCGCCCAAGTCCAAACCAGTTTTCCTTTTTATTTTATTTTGGAAAAACAGTATCAAACCAATTATAATACCTTTCAAGCCATTTTGGTAATCATTCATTTTTTTAAGAAATCCCTCCCATGGGTTAACTTCATCGATAAAGGTCCTAAGCAATTCTACCGTACTACAATCAAGGGATACCATATAAGCGTAAGCATGGTATAAGCAATGTCCTAGGGTTACAAGTAATATGGTTGTCGATATCAAAGAGAGGTAATCACAAATTGGATTAGCTAAGTCCTTATATTTGACATACGACTTTAAACATAGCATGCAAGTTTATAAAGCATTTAAACACATTTGAAAACGTAGGATCAAAATGCATCAAAGGGACTTGCCTTCTGTCGCGGGAAAGTCGTCAAATGCTGACTGAGAACCGTGGCGGGTCGTGATCGCGTCGGCGCTCGACTACAGCAAAAGCGAGGCAATAAATAAATAACAGAAAATAAATAAAATCTAAAAATTACAAAAATAATACTGGCAGGTAGATCTTGATTTTAGATGAATTTAGAAATTTGAATGGAGTCAAACGGAGTTCGGATGAGAAAGTTATGAGCTTCCGAAATTTGAATTTCAAATAAATCGAAAACCGGGACACGGCGGCTCGCCGGCGGGCGGCTGAACGCATGCATGGGCAGAGGCCCAACCAAAAAAAAAAAACAGAGACACGCGCTTTTCCCAAAAATTCGGATTTCTCAACCATTTTCGCATGGATTTGATCCAAATAAAAGCGTGGAATCACGAGAGAACATCCTTAGGGATTTAGAGAAGTCATGAATTGGATCAAAACTCACCGGAGATGATGAATTCGACGAAGAACGAAGCTCCGGCCGAATGGAAAAGAACGCGAAATTCGTTGCCAAAACGCGATTAAACCTACAACCAATTGATGGATGAGCTCTTAAACGTCCTCACGGTCATAAGGAACTAAGAACCAAGAAGAATGGCTCACCGGAGAAGAAGAACCAACGACGAACACGAGGAACACCGAAAAAGTGACCCGGCGTCGGTTTTCTTGAGCTAGAGATTGAATGGAGGGGAGCTGCCAAAGGAGGATCATACCACCGGGAAGAGGGCTTTTATACGGTGAGATTGGAAGTGGTGGCGCGGCGTTTGGACGAGAAACGGCCGAGTTATGAGCAATTAAAGCCATGAGGGCCGTTTTCGGTTTTTGGGCGCCCGTGCAAATTCCGGCGAGCTCTCCGGCGAGGGGTGGTGGGGGATGTGAAGAGGACGACGCTCCGAATCCAACGCAACCGGCCGTTCGTCGATTGGAGTTACGTGGAGGGAGTTACAAGCATTTAAAGAAGAGCACCTCCATTGATGCATGCTTGGAGCTCCATTGTTCATGCATGGCTAGAGGAAGAAGATGACACTATTCATTTGCCACGTGTCACCACCCTATTGGCTCTCTTTTACGCAAACATTCCGCCCTAGAGAAAAATAAGGAAAAATGGCCTAAAAATTCCGGAAAAATTCTTAGAGCCATTTTAGAATATTTGGAACTCAATGGAATTGGTTTGGTTAAAATTGGATGAAAATTGCGGAATTTAATATTCCGTAGCGAATTACGGGCATTTAACAAAAGCCGCGCGAGATAAAATAGGAACGGAGGTCCAAAAATTCGGGGATAAATTCCTAAAATCATTTAGGAATATTTGGAACATTTTAAAAGTGGTTTGAAGATTTTTGGAGCATTTATGGACTCGGGTGAATTTTCGGGTACCGGCAGGACTGGAAAATCCGATTTTTCGACCGGAAGGGAATGGAATCGCGATTTTGGGTTGGATTGGATGCCAGGTTAATATAAACACCAACGAAACTCCAACTTTTGAATTACTTTATTTAAATTAGGTTTTTCTTCCAGAAGGCGAAAATAAGGATGTTACAAAACCCTAGCAGTAGGTTATAAATAGGAGGCAGGGGGTCACCTCATTGGATACGTGCAATCAGAATAATAAAGCAGAGCAGTTCCTCCTCATATTGTGTCTCTCTACCTCTCTCTCTGTTCTCCAGTTTAGATCTATTAGGCAACCCCGGACTATTTGATAGCGAGGTTATCTAACAGGTTCGACCTGAGGGCCGTGCCAAACTTGTCGCTACACATACACTCGCTGTCCGAATGGCTCGCCTATGCCGGAGACGTCGCCAGCATGCTGCCGAGATCCGTGTCTACTGCCAGAGCCGACGAGCGCGTTGCTGAGATAGTCGCGCACGCCGTAAACCATAAGCACGTACCAATGTTGGTACGCATGCATGTTTCATGCATACCTGCACCTACTTCCCACTAGACAAAAAGATAATTAATGGCCACAGGGATCGTCATCAAGCGGTCGCTCTACTGCAAGTCGCAATGAATGTCGGTGGAGCTGCCATGCCCGGTGCGCCATCTGCAAGCTGGTGTGGATGATGTCGTAACCCACTGAGCTGTTGTGCCAAGTTACAGTTGTCTCCCGAGTCGTTGAGTCCTCCGCTGGAGCAGCCGAGCGCAATGCTGGGACGTCGCCAAGCACGTTGCCGAGCCGCTGGACGTTGCTGAGGTGACCACACACCTCACCACCTGCTTGCTCGAACTGGGGGTGCTATGCATACCTTGCTTGCATGCGACATGGTATAAGCACGCACTAGTATGTGCATGTGCCATGCAAACCATATACTAGTTACTCCCTATAAAGTACGAAGATGACTACGTAATTTAGCAAGAGACTTGTGTTGTCGTCGACCACACCGAGTCACCAGCAATCGTGATCCATCCGATGCTGAGATCGTTGTCGAGCCCCTCCGGAATCTGCGAACACTTCATCAAGGCTGTCACGTTTGCCAAGTGGTGCCTTTGCAACATGAGTGTTAATTACACTATTGAGATGTTCATGTGGAGATCATGATGCCAATCGTCAAGGCCGTGTTCGCTGTCGTTTGAGGCCATGCACAATAATTGACTAGCTCTTGTGATAATAGATGATGTTGCAACTTGTGCCGTCGTTGAAATTAGATGAGGATGTTTTCCCTCGTGATTCCAAAGTCTGCTTCTATGTGATAGCATTGGGCTCGTCCAAAACGACCTGCATGCCCATCGCATTCGAATGAGGATGTCCTGCCCTCATGACTTCGGAGTTTGATTGTTGTGTGCCTTCACTACATTGGTGTCATCCCAGTTGTCTCCTACATCTATGTACCCACATCAAAATGAGGATGAGTTGCCCTCAGAACATTGGAGTTCAGCTATATGTGCCTCCACTACATTGGAGTCCTCTCCGTCGTCACCACCGATCATGTCAACACCGTGGTGCTCATCTGCGCCAACCATACCCATTTCCATGTTTTATGTACTACCTTGACTCTACTGCTATGGCATCAGATTAGTCAAGCTTGGTGAGATCATGCATGTTTCACATCATCCAATCATGTATTGTCGTTCGTGACTGACGAGGCCGAACGACGAGGGCAAGTGTAGCTAGGGCAAAGACTACACTTCCAATGGCCCCATAGACCGACGAGGTTATTGATCACGCCACGCTCACATCTACATCAATCATTCATCACATGCATGGAGAATGAAAAGCGAAGACCGAAAATGATGACCAGTGCAGCTTAATCGGAGGTATCTTGCGAGTTCACCTTGCGAGAGTAATTAACTGGGAGACTTTCGAGACCCTAGGAACCAGGAGACCATGTTGCCTATGTCAGATTTGCTATGCCAAGCAGATCATGGAGCGCAATCATTTCAAGGGAACTTGTAATTTTGTGATTCTCCATAGAAGTAATAAAATACATGTTTCCCTATTTTTCTTGTGTTTATTTATTTTGTGTACTTTAGTACACTAGAACGCCCGCATTCTAATCCCCACACATAGAAATCCCAGATCGATTTCTCGTGTCAAACAAAATGACGTGCCCAGTGGGATATGGTTCTCCTCCCATCTTTGCTGCGCACTAATGGTCGTCGTATTCATCTTCAGTTTCTTCTCCAACATGAAGTAACCCGGTGTTATATGTGGTCCAATTCGGGTCAATCGGGTCACTCTCTTCGGTGGTTTCTTTCAGTGAAATCCTAAGATGCCTCAACATTAAGCAAAGGACATGACGCAATCCCAAGTCGTCATAGTCCACAAGAATGTAGTATCTAAATCAAATGTGTGCTGCATCACAGCTCACATTGTCAAGAAGATCAAGGCGCTAGATGATCCTACAACTGCAAGGGGGCATCACAAAGAGGTTGATCACATGAAGATGCATAACTCAAAAAGGCATCTATTGTGGCATTACCTCTCCTTTTCCAACATCATGGTAGATTCCTTCAAGCAAAAAAAGGCTGGTGCCATGTTTCCATATGTCCATTGTAGTAATTCTCCTTCTCAAGTCGGTTATCATCAAGCATGTTATTGGGCGAGATGTGTACTATGTACATGCGAAGGAAGGCATCAACAACAACTTTCGCAACCTGTGGAAGACATAGGAACCGGGTATACACATGAAGACCTAAGAAGATCAAATGAAGTCAAGCGTGCATCGCCCGGAGATCTACCTATTACCCCGTTATAACGGAAAGATTGTAACCGCAGGGGAAATCACCCTGGATAAGGAAAGATATGATCCCTTTACTTGTAACCAACTCGGACTCTTCCCCTAGTAACCGAGTTGGACTTCTTCCCCCCCTATATAAGAGGGGTGGGAGGATCTCAAGGAGAGAGAGGACATAATCCCAGAACACAGGACTAGGGTATTACCTCCACCGCAGAGGGCCTGAACCTGTCGAGACTCTTATATGTTTTACCATCGAGTCCCTGATCTAGCGCCTTGCCTCGTAGATCAACACCCCCCGATATTATTGCCGACACTATACGTCAACAGTTGGCGTGCCAGGTAGGGGTGCGCGAAGATCAATCCAGGCGATCTCGATGGCTTTCAGAAACGACATCACCTTCGTTCCAGGCCAGGTTTTTCGCTTTGGAAGTTTGCGCCTCATCGCCGATGAGCTCGGCACCCTTGTCTCTTCGAACTTAGATCAACATTGGTCCGAGAGTTTTCCCAATTTCCATTCGATATTTGTGATCAGAAGCGGTCTGCCCGAATCACAGAACCGGTGGGGAGCCAGAGAAACAGAGACGGAGTTAGTTCAGCATGAAGACCAAGACGATCGCGCCCGGTCACTTCAAAATCAGGCGCGCAACGTCAATGAAGATATCTTGCATGCTAGGATGGGGAGCCAGTCGGTTTTCCAAACTCCGCAGCAAAATATCATGGCCACCAAGGTACTCCTTGACACCTTGGGTCCCATGATCGAACCCAATAGTCTAGCTGCTCCGATCATACCACAAGTCAAAGCTATGGTGAGGGCTGCGGTAGTCCAGCACAACCAACAGGGTGAAAGGATCGGTATGGCCTAGAGGGGGGTGAATAGGCAAATTAAAAACTTATCAACTTTACTAAGAAGTTTATTGTCAGATTTAGAATAGATAAAATAGATTGAGCACCAAAAGACAATAAACAAGTATCAAGGAGTAGAGATAAAAGCATAGGCAGACAAAACACAGAGACAAGAGAATTTTTCACCGAGGTTCAAAGATAAATCTCCTACGTCCCCGTTAGAGCACTTCCTCAGAAGTATTGCTCCACCAGTAACTAACTGCATCAGTTCTGGTTTTGTCACTAGTGTGACTCTTTTACCACTCCGGTGAGGTGAGTCCAAACCTCTCACAATGATAGTGGCCTTCCACAAACACAGTTGGACAGGTCGCACTACAACCACCACTCAACCGTCTAGGAACAACTAGTTCCAAGAGTAATAGACCATCCACAAGTCCTGTCTCTTAGTTCACTAGACACTTCTGAAACTAGACTGCACTTGGAGCTGTAAAAGTGTAAGATTTTGATTTCAGAGTTTGAGCTAGGTCTCTTTGAGGGCTTTTGAGCTTTTGGGATGCTAGATGTCAAAGAGATGTAAAAGTTCTGATATTGGTGAGCCTTTGAACTGTTTATATAGGCTACAGGAAGCAAATAGCCGTTATTGGCAAAAATGTAGCCGTTTGCCAATGTCAGATTGAAAAGACAACTCACAATGATTGTATCTGACAAGGTTTGACAAAGTTTACAAGAGGCTCAATGTACTCTGGACCCAAATCAGCGACAAACGCATTTGCGACGGACCAACATGAGTTGGTCTGTCGTACACATACTTTGAGCAAAAATTGGTCCGTTGAGAAGCTGTAAGAGACATGTTTGCGACAGACCGAAAAACTTGGTCTGTCGTAAAAGGCAAACTTACTGGTTATGAATCCAGAAGAGAATTTGTTTTACCAACTAAAACCAGTAAGTTTTACGTTTACTCCGGACCAAATAAGGTGGTCTGATGTGAATAGAAGATTTTTGGTCCGTCGTGAACTTTTTTTGCACTTGATTAGATTTCAAAGGAAAGGCTATCTGCACCGGACCCAAAAACTTGGTCTGGCGTAAACGGGAAACGCTCGGTTTGAGTTCAGTTACGGAAGCATTAGCATTGGACCTAAAAAGGGATATGCACTCAAAACCAGCTATTTTAGAGGAATCGGAAAGAATTGGTCTAAGCTCCAAGTAGTCTCATTTAAAAAGACCTAAGAACCAAGATATTGAACTTATGCATAATCCCTCTTTATAGTACGGTTGAAACCTAGAACAATACATCTAAAAGACATGAAACAACTCCCAAGTCAAAGAACTAGGAACAAAGAAACCTTAATCTTGGTCCTTCTTTCCAATGATTTCTAATAGAAGCAATTTAGTTGATCATCAAGCACCAAAACCCAAAGATCAAATTTAAATAATCCATTAGGGGGCCTAGATGCTTTCAATCTCCCCCTTTTTGGTGATTGATGACAACACTCTTGATTTTAGATGAAAAAACCTTTTCTTCTTCTGCAAAAGATTGTTAGTTTGACAGAACAAAAGCATAATTTTGATAGAAAACATCACTCGAGAAAAAGTTAAGCATTAACAGCATAAATATAGTAGATAAGAATAAGCACAAACATCCTCAGACCAAAAGGCCAAAAGAGACCAAAAGATTGTTTTCTACTTCTACTCTAATTTGTCTTCTATTCTAATTTCTCCCCCTTTGGCATCAATTGCCAAAAAGATATCACTTCTTGCGCCTGGAGAAGGTTCTTTTGAACAAGGTTGATGCCCGGTGGCTGACACTGTGCCTTGGGGAGGACTGAGTTGGTGTTGCTTGCTCTAAGTGTTCTTCTGCTAAATGCTTTGGAGATGCCATAGCTCTGTCATGCCAACTGGGATAATTTGGATCTCCCGGCTAAGATTCAACTGTCCAGTTCCGAAAATCTTCTTAAAGTTCATGAACTGAGTCAAAAATTGGGATAGTCTGGTCAAAGATGATGTCACCAAGCTGTTCTTGATTTGAGACCAGATTTGCCAGTGAGGCATCAAAGTGATTTATATAGTCATGAAGAGTATGTTCTACCCCATGGACTGCATCATCATGGGTTTTGAGCATGCTCTTAGAGAAATCAGCAAACTAATTAAATTTAGTTTCTTGAGCATTCAACTTGTTATTGATGTCATATACCCTATCTTTGAGCAAATTTTGATTGGTGTTTACTTGAGTAAGCCATTTCCTTAGATCCCATTGATTGCTCCTGAGCATATCAAAAAATTTGGAATTCTCATCCTTTATTCTGTCCTGTTCTTGATATATCTTGTTCATTAACTCATGGGTTTGCTGAACTTGATCATGGTATTGCTGGAGAGCAGCCATATGCTCAATGTGCCTCAAGGCAGCTAGCCTCTGTTCTTCAGCAAACCTCTCTTGGGCATCCTTCAAATCAGTGTTGTATCTTGTCTCAAAAAGATTGAACCATTCAGGTTGATCATTCCATGCACGATGTTGTCCAACATCTGGATTTTCTTCTTCATGCTCATGAGCAGTGTGGTGGGAGAGCTGTGGAGCTGAAACATTATGAGGTAAAGCTGAACCACCTGCTTCAGGATCATGTGCAGCAGTCCTGAATTCCTGATCTTGTACAAACCTCGAGGCAGCAGCAAGTTCTCGCAGTCTATCAATTTCTCCAAGTTCATCTCCTTCAGATTGCTCATCATGATGAGAAAGGAAGCCCATGGCTTAATGCTCTGCTGGGCGTAGGAGGTGATGGCTTGAAGCTGGAGAAAGATGGCCAGGACCAAAGTGTCCACCATCGTTGTGTACAGGTTCTTCCTCATGATCAGATTGTGAGCTTAGGTAAACCTGTTTTGGTGCATCTCTTTCAGCAGACTGTTGCAAGGACTTCTGAGGACTACCTCCTAAAATTTCGGTTGCATCATCTGCTTCAAACTGAGGAGGTACAGCTGGCATTGACGACTGGGGAGCAAAAGGATGCCTATGATGGCTGGGTGTATGGTAGCTTGGAGTAAGATGACTAGCACTGTGATGACTTAGACTGTGATAGCTTGGAACAGGTTGATCATCTCCATCATGAGCAGGGCTGTCATCACTGTCTCCCCCATGATCACTTGGACCATCTAGTGCAGGCGGTACTCTTGGTCCTTGTGCAGCAATCTCAGTGGGAAGCTTGTGTAACTTATACTTTTTGGGTTGACAGTTAAAGGATCTACTTATCTCTTGCTGCGAAACTATCCCTTAAGCTAACAACACTTGAGATATTTGCTGAGCAAAAGGCAATGGACTTCCCATTCTTCTGTAAATAGCCTCCTCCATTTCTCCAAAAATGTAATCTATTAGATTAATGGGTTGCTTAGAGAGGATTAGGTGTAGCAGCCAAGGTAGAACTGGAGTAACACCTTCTTTATATCCAGACTTTGGAAATATTGTGTGCCTCAGAATTAATAGGAGTATTTTAGCTTCACCAGACAAACTGCTAACTCTATTTGCATTGAAATTCTCTTCTGTGATATCTCTATAGATATGTGTAGAGAGCTGAAGATCAGGCATATCACCAATTTGTCTCCATCTATTTTTAGGGAACATTTTGTCATGAATCCTCGTTCTGTTGACATGAGGACCTGAAGCTCCAATAGCTGACTCAAAATGAGGTGATCTCACTTTTCTGATTTTTCCATCCATAGTGAAGAGGATGTAATGTCTTCTTTTGTTTATAAGCAAGGACGCATAGAATTCAAGGATTCTATCTTCATTCCATGAGGCATTATTTCTTGACACCATTTCAACTAACCCAGGAGTAGATCTGACACAATCCAGTATATGGTGTGAACCAGTTATGGAGCATATTTGATTCCAGTCTACAAATTGATGTTTACTAAGGGTAGAGATTGATTTCCCTTTTCTGTCACATCTGTTCTTATATCCCAAAAAGATATTTTTCTGAAGAAGTGTGATGAACTTCTCATCTAGTGGGGGTTTATCAAAAGGGAACCAGTTTCTTTCACTTACAAGCCTGATTGACCTCAACTTTTTCCCTCCAAGAGTTGCCAACTCATTACCAATTATCATATCAATCTCAGGGCTAAGGTTAACTAAAGTTGGCACTTGGCTCATATTCAACATCATCAAATTCAGAGGCATAAGCAAGATCAGACACAACAGGTTGCTTATCTCTTTTGGGTGGCTTTGATGTTGTGACTTTAGTAACCTTGCCAGTAGTGTGAGTATCTTCTAGATGCCTTGCCCCTTGTGAAGATTGAGTCGAAATGGTGGATTTTTGTTTCTTCTTTTTCATTATTTCAACCAATCTATCCATCAAACTCCTTTTATCTGTGTCTTTTCTCCTAGGCATTTCGTCAAACACACAATGGACTTACTTTGCCTTTTAAACCACAGACAGGCACAAGAACTGACTTAACTGACTAGGTCTACAAAGAAGAGATGAATGACCTTAAGACCAAGATTTCTAAGTCTAGGGTTTGAGCAAAACGAAAGAGAGAGGGGATTTAGCAGAAAGCTTACCAAGGCCTAGAAGCACTTCCCCGAGCAGACTGGAGCACCGTCGCCGCCACCTGATTAGGGTTTGCTTCGATGGAGAGAGAAATGCTGCTCGAGAGATGAAGTACAGGAGAGAAAGTGGTAACTTCTGGGATTCTTTTTGAGAGAAAAAAGAGTATTGGGAAGAAACTAACAATAAGTTACTGCTTCAGAGAACAGTAACTGCCCATGGAGGTGGTGCGTTTTTATGAGATTGGTTGGTAGGTGAAAAAGGCAACTTCCTCACTTTACTCTAGTTGGTGAAACCCAAGAAAGAGGATTCAAAGCAGAGAATGGGTTTCAGAAGCAAAGAATGATTAGCAAGGATAAGTCCTAAATTTAGAAGAGATTTTGAATAGATTTTTCAAGTTTAGATAAGCATTTTTCAAATGGAGAGAATACTTTTGAATCAAGGAAAAAGAACAGAAACTAAAAGTTGCAAGAGCACGCCGGACCAATTTTTGTGAAAAATAGTAAGTTTCTTACTTTCGCCGGACCAATTTTGCACGAATGGACATTTACATCGGACTGATTTTCTTCAGTCTGTCGTGAATGTATCCTGAGCAAAAGTGGTCTGCCGTAGATGAGAAACTCCCTGTTTTATCTAAGTCCATCGTGAAAGACCAAATTTTAGTTAGCAAAGTAAGAAATAGCTATGCCCTTAGAGATTTTCAAGATCCTCTTGAAAGAAGGAAATAAGAGCAACTTAGATGGATCTTAGAATAATCTTAACTTTATAAGCAATCAATAAACATCAAGAGAGACGGAAGGATTTTTGGAATCCTTGATTTGTATGAGTTCCTCCTTTTAAGCATGAATATGGAAAAATTCAAGCTTGATAAAGAGAACTCATGTGCTGAGTGGCTAGATAATTTTAAGTTTTGTGAACATTTCTTTGAGTAAGGATCTATCTTCTAGATGTTAGAGACGATACGCTTGAGAGATAGAACGGTAAGATAATTAGCAGTAGTTTTAGCAGTTTTTTTTTCAATTTTTAGAAATAATTCTTAAAACAATTTACTTGCATCAGCACAGCTAATTTATGTGATCACAAGTGGGTAACAAGAGATGCATTGAAGGACATTCTTGACTCCCCCTTAATGTGATAACTTTCAAAGACTTCCACCAGGTAACAGCAAGCAAATATTTCAAGATATAAAGACAAGTATTAAGCGATATTGGACAGATCAATGATATTCAGTTCATTTCTCAGCCTTGAAAATCTAGCCTCATCCAGTGGTTTGGTGAAAATATCAGCCAATTGGTCCTTAGTTCTAACATGACTAAGCATAATGTCACCTTTAGCAACATGATCTCTGATAAAGTGATGTCGGATCTCAATATGCTTAGTTCGTGAATGTTGGACCGGATTGTTTGCTATTTTCACAGCACTTTCATTATCACAAAGAAGAGGTACATTTTCAAACTTAATGCCATAATCAAGAAATGTTTGTTTAATAAAAAAAACCTGAGCACAACAACTGCCGACAGCCACATATTCAGCCTCGGTAGTGGAAAGTGCTACAGAGTTTTGCTTTTTGGAGCACCAAGATACTAAAGACCTTCCAAGCAAATGACAACCCCTAGAGGTGCTTTTTCGATCTATTTTGCAACCGGCATAATCGGAGTCCGAATAGCCAAGAAGTTCAAAAGAAGCACCTTTAGGATACCATAAGCCAATGCTTGGAGTGTGCTTTAAATATCTAAAAATCCTTTTTACGGCACTAAGATGCACTTCTTTAGGTGCAGCCTGAAATCTACCACACATACAAACACTAAACATGATATCAGGACTAGATGCTGTCAAGTAAAGTAAAGACCCTATCATGGACCTAAAGAGTTTTTGGTCAACAGACTTACCTCCCACATCTTGATCAAGATGTGTGTTTGTTGCCATAGGTGTCTTGAGTGGCTTGCATTCATCCAATTTGAAGCGCTTGAGGAGATCCTTGGTGTATTTTTCTTGTGATATGAAAGTCCCCTTCTTCAATTGCTTGATTTGAAATCCAAAGAAGAAAGTAAGTTCCCCTATCATTGACATCTCAAATTCCTTTGCCATTAGTTCACTTCTACTTGAGTAAATCCTTGAGCCACTAATCTTGCTTTATTTCGAGTAACAACTCCATTTTCATCTTGCTTGTTTCTGAATACCCATTTTGTCCCTATGACATTGTGGTCTTTAGGACGATCCACCAAGTCCCATACTTTGTTTCTTTTGAAGTTGTTGAGCTCTTCTTCCATGGCAATGATCCAATCAGCATCTTTTAAGGCTTCATCAGCAGTTCTGGGCTCAACACAAGAAACAAAAGAGTAATGTGCACAAAAAGAAGCCTGTCTAGATCTAGTTTGAACACCCTTACTAAAATCCCCAATGATTTGGTCCACGGGATGATCTTTGGCAATGGTATGATGACTTTTTATCAGATTCAATCCTTCTTGATTCTTTTCATCTTATTCTTGTTGTGATCCATTTTAAGGCATCATGGAAGTTGTTGGTTTCTCATCATTGTCTTCTCTGGGTTTTACTTCACCAACTTCCATCTTCTTCATGGCTTCTATCAAGGCATCTTCACCTGCATCAGCTAGATTCTCATGCTCACCTTGTGAGCCATTAGATTCATCGAATTTTACATCATAGGTTTCTTCAACTAAACCAGTTGAATTATTGAAAACTCTGTAGGCTTTAGATTTAGAAGAATAACCTAATATAATACCAATGTCACACCTTCTTTGAAATTTACCTAAGTGTGTCATCTTTTTGTAAATGTAGACCTTGCAACTGAACACACGAAAGTAAGTGACATTTGGTTTTCTCCCTACTAACAGCTCGTAAGATGTTTTCTTGAGTAGTCGATGAAGATAAAGTTGATTGATTGCATGACATGCTGAGTTGGTGGCTTCAGCCCAAAAATCATCTGGAGTTCCATACTCATCCAACATGGTTCTTGTCATTTCGATGAGTGTTCTGTTTTTCCTTTCAACTACATCATTTTGTTGAGGAATGTATGTTGCTGACAGCTCATGTTTTATTCCTAACTCATCACAAAAGTCAATGACGTTAGTGTTAACAAACTCAGTTCCATTGTCACTCCTGATTTTCTTGATGGGGCAATCAAATTCATTTTGGGCCCTTTTTGCAAAACTTTTAAAGATTTTTCCAACTTCACTTTTATTTGGTAAAAAAATACCCAAGTGAAGCGAGAGAAGTCATCCACAATGACTAAACAGTATGAGTTGCCACCTAGACTGGCATAAGAGGTTAGGCCAAACACATCCATATGCAGCAGCTCTAGAGGCCTAGTGGTGGGCATGATATTTTTGGTAGGATGAGAGTTTACAACTTGCTTGCCGGCTTGACAAGCACTGCACAATCTATCCTTTTCAAATTTTACATCTTTCAAACCCACCACTAGCTCATTTTTGAAAAGCTTTTTCACATTAGACATACCTACATGCACAAGATGTCTATGCCAAAGCCAACCAAGAGAGGCTTTTGCTAACAGACAAGTCGAGATGCATGAGGAGTTAGAATTGAAATCAACTAGATAAAGATTTTGAAATCTAAAACCTTTGAAAATAAGCTTTTCATTTTTGTCAACAATAGTTACTCCATCAAGAGAAAAAGTACAATGGAATCCGAGATCACACAACTGTGCTACTGATAAAAGAATAAAGTTCAGGGAATCGACAAGAAGCACATTGTCAATAGAATGATCATTTCAAATAGCAATCTTACCATTACCCTTTACCTTTCTCCTGCTGTTATCACCAAAAGTGATTTTGTGACTAGGATTACCTTCCTTTTCAACTGAGGTGAACATCCTTGATGAGCTGGTCATATGTTGAGTACATCCACTGTCAATTACCCAATGACGACCACCACTCTTTTAGTTCGCCTAAACAGACAGATTCATTTCTTGATTTTAGGTACCCAAATGCTTTTGGGTCCATGGATGTTAGTTTCAACAATTTTGGGGCCAAAAGGATTAACAAGCAAAGACTTAGGCACCCAAACAGCTTTAAGCTTTCTATCTAGATTCGAGGGACCAACAAACTTCACATTCATTTTCCCCCTGAAATCTTTGAACAACATGTAGTGTGCATCAACCATGCAGTTTCTCCTTGCCTTTGCTTCGGATGTGCTAGCAAACATGCATACATTTGAACTATGGTCAAATTTATGACAGTAGTAACACTTAGTGCCTTTCTTGACAAAATTTGTCTTGGATCTTGGCAATCCATCTTTCTTGGGCACATTATCTGTTTTATATCCAATACCTCTTTTGCCCAAGGTGACTTTTTGCTCTCCAAGAATTTTATCAAGAATGACACTGCCAAGAAAGCATTTTTCTAGTCCTTTGTCAAACTTAGCAATTTTTGTCCTTAATTCAAGGTTTTCCAACATGAGCTCTTTAGCACACAAAGCATTGCTACAATTATCATCAAGAGTGCAAGAAGAGCTAGAAACAGAAATTTCATTACAAGCCAAATCACAAGTAATAGAAGTATCACGAGTAGAACCAATCTTTGATTTGCTCGTAGTTAATTCCTTACTCATTTCTAATTCACAGTGTTTGTCAAGCAAATCATCATGAGTCTTAACAAGTAATATATGAGTTGGATTCAAGGAATCATGAGCATTTGTAAGTAAATCATGATTGATGACTAGAGCATTATGAGCAAGAGTAAGATTATCATGAACAGCAATGAGCTCATTATGGCTAGTCTCTAAACAGTGAAACTTGTCTTGCACTTCTTCATACTTAGATTCAAGAATTTTGAGCTTAGAGACAAGCAAGTCATTATTATCATTTAGACTAGCAATAGTTTTCTTAAGAGCTTTATCCTTAGAAGTTTTAGAACACAAGGCATCATTAAGCTCTTTAATGATCTCTACTAGCTCATCATAAGAAGGAGAGTCATTTACCTTGTCCTCATCACCTCTTGCCATAAGACAAAATGACAGAGAAGGTGAAGGTGGAGTAGACTCATCCAAAGCCAGTCTAGCCAGCCCTTTAGACCTTGATCTTTCTTCATCATCAGAGGAGGAGGAGGATTCATCACTTGAACTCTCTTCGTCGGTAACCCATTCACCAATATGTGCCTCCTTTTTCCCTTTTTTCCAATATTTCTTAGAGAACTTCTTTCTGTGATGAACTTTCTTGCGACTGTTGTAAGCATTTTCATCGATTTCTTCATCTTTGCCCTTGCCCTTGCCCTTTTTCTTGCTCTTGTTGGGACATCGAGCAGCTATGTGTCCCTTTTCATTGCACTCAAAGCAAGTGATATTTGAGAAGGGGTTTTTCTTGGAAAACTGGGTATATACCTTTCCTCTGTCTCTGGCATTAACCCTCCTCATGATTTTGTTTGCAGATCTCATGAGTAATGCCAGTTTCTTCACATCTTCATCCTCTTCACAGCTTGAATTATCATCTTCTTCACTAGATGACTCTTGCACCTTTTCTTTGGCCTTGAGAGCAATAGATTTCTTCTTATGTGTATCTTCTTCAGCCAGAGTAAGTTCATGTGCAGAGATCTTCCCCAATAACTCAATGGGTGTTAGCTTTTTGAGATCCCCACTGTTTGATAGATAAGTGATCAAACTGTGATAGGCACGAGGCAGCACTCTTATCATTTTCCTGCAAACTTCCACATCATCAACTTTAGTTCCAAAACCTTTGAGTTCATTGACAATAGGATTAAGTTTAGAGAACATATCATTAGCATTTTCATGAGGAAGCATTTTGAATTGATCAAACTTTTCTCTAACAACAAAATACTTCTCTTCTTTCACATCAGAGGTGCCTTCATGAATTTCTTGTAGAGTGGTCCAAATATCATAAGCAGTAGACAGATTGCTCAATCTATCAAAAACTTCTATGCTAAGACAGGAGAATATAGCATTTCTAGTCTGAGCATCATATTGCAAGTTTTTAATTTCCCCAGGTGTAGGTTCCGAGGAAGAGGACTGTCCCTCAGGTATGACCCGTGGAGGTAAAGGTTTTTCAGTGACTCTCTACACGTCATATCCTACAGCCTCAAGATAGCACCTCATGCGAATTTTCCAGTAAGCATAATTAGTGCCATCAAAAACAGGAACTCTTCCTACACTGACAGTAGCAGACCCATTTCCCTCGGTCATTACCTAAGCTGATCAAGCTTGATCAGGGTAAAACCTGCTTTGATACCACTAGAAAGGATCGGTATGGCCTAGAGAGGGGGTGAATAGGCAAATTAAAAACTTATCAACTTTAATAAGAAGTTTATTGTCAGATTTAGAACAGATAAAATAGATTGAGCACCAAACGACAGTAAACAAGTATCAAGGAGTAGAGATAAAAGCATAGGCAGACAAAACACAGAGACAAGAGAATTTTTCACCGAGGTTCAAAGATAAATCTCCTACGTCCCCGTTAGAGCACTTCCTCAGAAGTATTGCTCCACCAGTAACTAACTGCAGCAGTTCTGGTTTTGTCACTAGTGTGACTCTTTTACCACTCCGGTGAGGTGAGTCCAAACCTCTCACAATGATAGTGGCCTTCCACAAACACAGTTGGACAGGTCGCACTACAACCACCACTCAACCGTCTAGGAACAGCTAGTTCCAAGAGTAATAGACCATCCACAAGTCCTGTCTTTTGGTTCACTAGACACTTCTGAAACTAGACTGCACTTGGAGCTGTAAAAGTGTAAGATTTTGACTTCAGAGTTTGAGCTAGGTCTCTTTGAGGGCTTTTGAGCTTTTGGGATGCTAGATGTCAAAGAGACGTAAAAGTTCTGATATTGGTGAGCCTTTGAACTGTTTATATAGGCTACAGGAAGCAAATAGCCGTTATTGGAAAAAAATGTAGCCGTTTGCCAATGTCAGATTGAAAAGACAACTCAAAATGATTGTATCTGACAAGGTTTGACAAAGTTTACAAGAGGCTCAATGTACTCCGGACCCAAATCAGCGAAAAATGAATTTGCAACGGACCAACACGAGTTGGTCTGTCGTACACATACTTTGAGCAAAAACTGGTCCATTGAGAAGCTGTAAGAGACATGTTTGCGACAGACCGAAAAACTTGGTCTGTCGTAAAAGGCAAACTTACTGGTTATGAATCCAGAAGAGAATTTGTTTTACCAGCTAAAACCAGTAAGTTTTACGTTTACTACGGACCAAATAAGGTGGTTTGATGTGAATAGAATATTTTTGGTCCGTCGTGAACTTTTTTTGCACTTGATTAGATTTCAAGGGAAAGGCTATCTGCACCGGACCCAAAAACTTGGTCTGGCGTAAACGGGAAACGCTCGGTTTAAGTTCAGTTACGGAAGCATTAGCATTGGACATAAAAAGGGATATGAACTCAAAACCAGATATTTTAGAGGAATCGGAAAGAATTGGTCTAAGCTCCAAGTAGTCTCATTTAAAAAGACCTAAGAACCAAGATATTGAACTTATGCATAATCCCTCTTTATAGTACGGTTGAAACCTAGAACAATACATCTAAAAGACTTGAAACAACTCCCAAGTCAAAGAACTAGGAACAAAGAAACCTTAATCTTGGTCCTTCTTTCCGATGATTTCTAATAGAAGCAATTTAGTTGATCATCAAGCACCAAAACCCAAAGATCAAATTTAAATAATCCATTAGGGGGCCTGTTGCAGTCGGACGAAACGCAGTCGGTGCAAATCCCTTTGCGGTAGGGATGTCCACTTTGCCATCCACCGTGACCTCCGCCAGGACCTCGATGCTCGGAGGCGGGAACGGGACGATGATGAGCGGCGCCGCTGTGACGACGATCGTAAGCGTTTCGGCACTGATCATGATCGAGATAGTCGGCACCACCACAATCGGGCCACCAGCCACGACGATCACAAAAACAGGCACAACCCGCGTTGGGATAGCGACTGTCGAGTAGACACTTCACCGCGCTACCACCATGCTCGACGCAACGAAGAACCTATTGACGGAATCAGAGCATTTACTGCTCGCCTCCGCTGAGTGCTGTGGCCGGACCGTTTTAATCCGAAAGGCATCACTAAGTTCGATGGGGAAAGAGACCCAGAAGCTTGGCTGCAAGTCTATTCCCTCGCAGTCAAAGCAGCCGGAGGTGATCGTAACGTGATGGCAAACTACTTGCCGGTCATGTTGGCTCCTTCGGCCCAAGCATGGATTACTGGGCTTCCAAGGGATTCCATCGATTCTTGGGGAGACCTATGTGACCAATTTGTTACGAATTTTCAAGGCACTTTTGAAAAACCTGGAACCCCGTGGGACCTCTACTAGCTTCATCAAAAGAAAAACGAATCTCTGAGAGAGTTCATACGGTGATTCACACAGAAAAAGAACACTGTTCGAGACGTCTCAGATGCGGTCATCGTCGCGGCATTCCAGAAAGGAGTCAGCGACCCTGATCTCATCAAGAAGATATCTCGGAAACCTCCAACCATGGCTCGGGAGATGTTCGCCTTGGCTGATCGCTATGCGGCTGCATCAGACGCATTAGCGGAACGCCGAGAAGATCGACCCCCGCAAAAGGACAAAAAAGATCATACCGAACCCTCGAAGCAAAAGGAGAAGAAACGGAAGGGCGAGGAGTTGGTCGCGGCAACCGAGCATGGAAGGATGAAAGCTCCACAGAACAAGGAATACGATGAAGTAATGAATGCCCAATGCCCTTTCCACCCGAAGGGAAAGCATGCGGCAAAAAAACTGCTTTACTCTAAAAAGATTTGCACAGGAAAACCGGAATCAGTCGGAGTCCAAAGATAAGAAGGAAGCTGGGAAGAAAGAGGACCCCTTAACGGAAGGCAATTTCCTAGAAATCGAGCATGAGCTCAACTTCATATTCGGGGGCTCAAGTTCGTATGAGTCCAAGCGGAAGCAGAAGCTTATAGCTCGGGACATCAATGCAATCATGCCAGCGGCCCCCCAATACTTGAAGTGGTCAGAAGTCTCCTTCACCTTCGATCGTTCGGATCATCCTGACCATGTTCCCTCTCCTGGCAGATATCCCCTGGTATTGGACCCAGTCATCCGCAGCGTAAAGCTCAAAAGGGTCTTGATTGACTGAGGAAGTGGGCTCAACATCCTTTTTGCCAAAACCTTTGATGACATGAAGATCCCGCGCTCGGAGCTCAAGCAGAGTCCATCGCTGTTTCACGGCGTAATTCCTGGGACTTCCTCTGTGCCACTCGGATAGATTGTTTTTCCCGTCACGTTCGGTACAAAAGATAACTACTGGACAGAATGCATGAACTTCGAAGTAGCCGATTTCGAGATGGTGTACCACGCCATCTTGGGAAGACCAGGCTTGGCAAAGTTCTTGGCTATGCCACACTACACATACTCGGTACTCAAGATGTCGGGTCCAAAAGGCATCATTACGGTACGGGGAGATGTTAAGCAGTCTTTCCAGTGCGACAAAGAAAGCTGCGAGTTGGCTGAAACCCTACGCGCATCAGCTAACCTGGAGAGACTCTGGCTAACCGCATCCACTCAGCAATACGAGGAAATCCCAGCCAAGAAGCAAGCTACGGCGAGAATCAAGCCGACGAAGAGGTCAAGAAGATAGCACTCAACCCGTCCAACCCAGCAAAAACAGCTCTGATTGGAGCTGGACTCGGTCAGGAATAGGAAAATGCGCTCGTCACTTTCCTCCGGGCAAACCAGGATATCTTCGCTTGGAAGCCATCTGACATGCTTGGTGTCCCGAGGGAGGTGATCGAGCATGCCCTAAATGTAAAAGAAAATGCAAAGCCGGTCAAACAACGACTCCGACGGTTTGCCCAGGATCGTCACGATGCAATCAGAGAGGAGATCACTAAATTATTAGCCACAGGCTTTATAAAAGAAGTGTATCATCCCGACTGGTTAGCAAACCTGGTCCTTGTTCATAGAAAGAATAAAAGTTGGCGCATGTGCATTGATTACACTGATCTTAGCAAAGCATGTCCAAAAGACCCTTTTGGGTTGCCTCGTATCGATCAAGTGATAGACTCCACCGTCGGCTGCGAACTCCCAAGCTTTCTGGATGCCTACTCAGGGTATCACCAGATCAGCCTCAAGGAAGAAGACTGCATCAAAACCTCTTTCATCACGCCGTTCGGAGATTTTTGTTATATCATAATGCCATTCGGGTTGAAGAACGCCAGCGCGACCTATCAACGCGCAATACAACGGTGCTTTCACAATCAGCTAGGGCGCAATGTGGAGACCTACATAGATGATGTTGTGGTAAAATCCCGGTCGAAAGGAGACCTCATCTCCTACTTAACCGAGACATTCAAAAGCCTAAGGGCTTACCGGATGAAACTTAATCCCGAGAAGTGTACTTTCGGAGTCCCTTCGGGAAAGCTTCTTGGGTTCATCGTGTCCCACCGCGATATCGAAGCAAACCCAGAGAAACTCAACGCCATCTTGAAAATGAAGCTGCCAGCGAGCCAGAAGGATGTCCAAAAGCTTACGGGGTGCATGGTGGCACTTGGCAGATTCGTCTCTCGCTTGGGAATGCGGGGATCACCATTCTTCAAACTCCTTAAAAAGCAAGAACAATTCCAGTGGACCTTTGAAGCACAGCAAGCCTTCGAGGATTTGAAGACCTTTTTAACAAAACCTCTGACACTAGCATCCCCAATGCCGGAGGAACCACTTATGCTCTACATAGCTGCGACTACCCATGTGGTCAGTGCAGCAATCGTTGTAGAGCGAGAAGAAGAGGAACACCTACAAAAGGTACAACGTCCAGTCTACTTCGTTAGTGAAGTGTTGGGCGAATCTAAAGTACGGTACCCCTAGATACAAAAGCTTATTTATGCCGTGCTAATCACTTCTCGGAAGCTTAAACACTACTTCCAAGAACATTCGATTTCGGTGATTACCTCCTTCCCAATCGGACACATACTCCATAATCGGGAAGCCACCGGGAGAATTGCCAAGTGGGCAGCCGAGCTGGGTGCTTTTGAAATTGCATTCAAGCCCCGCACTGCCATAAAATCATAGGCACTCATTGACTTCACCGCTGAATGGATGGAACTACAAAGCCCAGCAACCAGCAAAGAACTTAAGTACTGGACGATGCATTTCGACGGATCCCTCACACTCAGCGGTGCGGGGGCTGGAGTTATGCTCACCTCTTCAAAAGGGGAAAAATTAAAACATGCCCTGCAGATTCACTTTCTAGCGTCAAATAATGCTGCTGAGTATGAAGCACTCATCCATGGGCTTCGTATCGCCATATCACTCGGTATCCGACGATTGGCGGTTCGCGGGGATTCTCAGCTCATGATCAACCAGGTGCAAAAGGATTGGTCATGTGTTGACGATATGATGACTGCATATTGTTAGGAAGTGCAAAGACTGGAAGAAAAATTTAACGGACTGGAGCTGACCCATGTACACCGGCGAGATAACGAAGCCGCCAACGAGCTTGCCAAACTGGGATCCAGTCAGGCCGATGCGCCGACGGGGGGTTTTGTGGAAGAACTTTACAAACCCTCAGCAAGCCTACGCCAACAAGACAAGAAAACACCTCTTTCAAAAGGCATGGAAGTGTTTGTCATCAGCCCCGACTGGACAAAACCTTACTTAAATTACCTGCTGAAGACGAGCTCCCTGAAGATCGCACAGAGGCAGAGCGCATTACGAGCAGGAGCAAGAGCTACGTGGTCGTCGAAGGAGAACTCTTCCGAAAAAGCGCCTCCGGAATGCTCAGACGATGTATATAAGAGCAAGAAGGGAAGGGTCTCCTCAAACAAATCCACTCGGGAATATGCGGGCACCACGCGGCCTCAAGAACTCTAGTCGGAAAAGCATATCGCCAAGGCTTCTTTTGGCCGACTGCAGTAACTGACGCGGAGGATATTGTTCGCACTTGTGAATGCTACCAGTTCTTTGCTCGGCAAACTCATGTGCCAGCCCAGGAATTGCAAACCATCCCGATCACTTGGCCGTTTGCAGTCTGGGGGCTTGACATGGTAGGGCCCCTAAAAAAGGTGCAAGGCGGGTTCACCCACCTTTTCGCCGTTGTGGACAAATTTACCAAGTGGATCGAAGCCAAGCCAGTTGCCACCATTACCGCAGCTAAGGCCAAGGAATTCTTTCAGGAAATTGTGGATTGCTTCGGCACACCGAGTAGAATCATAACAGACAACGGCACCCAGTTCAGAGGGGAAGAGTTCCAAAGCTGGTGCGAGGAACTAGGGATAAAGATCTGTTTCACATCAGTAGCCCACCCGCGGTGTAATGGACAGGTCGAACGAACCAACGGCATGGTCCTACAAGGACGTAAAGTAAGGATCTTTGATCGTCTCAACCCGTATGCTACCCGATGGGTGAAGGAATTGCCGTCAGTGCTCTGGGGACTCAGAACAACCCACAGTCGGGCTACCGGGCAGTCACTCTTCTTCCTGGTATATGAGTCAGAAGCAGTCCTACCTACCGAGATGGAATTCATATCCCCAAGGGTTCAGAACTACAATGAGGACGGTTCGGAAGAGCGCCGGCTAGAAGACCTCGACCGACTGGAAGAAGCAAGAGACGTCGCGTCAATCCGATCGGCCAAATACCTTCAGGGATTACGCCGCTATCACGATAGAAATGTTCAGGACCGCGCCTTCTTCAAAGGAGATCTGGTTCTAAGAAAGAATCAGAAGAGCAAGCAAAAACTCTCTCCAAGCTGGGAGGGACCCTACGTTATCGACTTGGTAGTACGGCCAGGAACCTATCGGCCCAAACACGAAGAAGGCGCAGTCATCACCAATACCTGGAACATAGAACAGCTACGTCGTTTCTATGCCTGAACTCTGTACCCTATCAAATAAAACTCTTTTTGAAAATTCTCTATCTGAAAAAACACACTAAATACCCCTATTTCCCCATAGCATTGGCAAAGAAAGTCGAGCACGTCAAAATCCCAAATCGTAAAAACGTTGGGCCGTCCGCAACAAACCCTAGTCACCCACAAAATGTGCCTGCGCAGAGAGTTCGCTAGACAACTGCCGGCACTCGGGGGCTCGGCCAGCCGGACGGAACGCGTAAACGAAAAAGAGGAGGCGGCGTTCGGATAAGTTCGTGAGCCATACAAAACGGAAAATAGGAGCACACAGGGGAATATAAGGAAACATAGTCCTCCATTCATTACATATATATGTACAAGAAAAACCCCGCGATTCTTCTTCTCCTTCTTTTCAGGCCTCGCCGCGACGCGCCCGTTCGACCTCCGCAATGAGGGCATCCTGCGCCCTGAAGAGCCGAGGAACGACATCAAGCAACGCGTCGACGTTGGCTACGTTGCGCTCAGCGGCTTTGTAACACCCCAATTTTTTATTTTCATGAATTTAAATAAGATTTGGCACTTTTGTGAATTTTTGGAATTTTCTGGGATTTATTTGGAATTTATTTGAATTTATTCCCTTTTGAAATAATTAAAGAATTTGATTTTACAAATAAAATTTTGTTGGAAATATTTTATTTGAGTCCCAAATGTTCCAAAATATTTTCTAAAATTTTTCTGTGTGTTCTCCTATTTTTAATGAATTAAATGAATTTCTGGGAATTAATTTGATTATTTAATCGCTGGAAAAACCTAACCCGGGTTTCACTGTTCATCCGACCGGACCCGAATCTGAGTCAGACTCGAGTCCGACTCGAACCCAAACCACGCCAAGGCGTCGAGCCGACCGGTCCGGCCGAGCCTAAGCCGTGGACCGTTGGATCAAGATCCAACGGCCCACATTGATCCACGAAGCCACGTGCGCCGCACCACACCAACCCAGAGACCAGCCAATCTCAGCTGTTGGATTTAGATCCAACGGTCAAGATCAACCCGTACCGGTTCGAGCCGTATCCGGTCCGGATCCGGTTCCGTCCGCGCGATCGTGGCCGTTGGTTGCGCAACGTGTACGGCCCGGATTGCATCTTCCCCGTCCGAATCGCCGCCAGACTCCGCCGCCGTGTGGGCCTAGGGTTCCGCCTTTTGCGTGAACGCCGAGGGTATTTAATGCCCGAGACATGCCTCGAGGACCGCCTTGACCCCGCGCAGCCGTTGCCCTAGCTGCCGCCGCCCGTAGTGCCCCGACGCGCCTGCAATTGCTCGCCGTAGTTGCTCTCTCCTCCGCCACAGTTTTTGCTTCACCCTGCCGTCGTCCGCCGTTCGCCGCCGCGTCTGAGCCCAAGTCCGAGACCGTCAGGCCGAGGCGCACCCGTGGAGACCTTTCACCTCGTCGGAGAAGCCCGCAATCACCGTTCCCCGTGCCGTCTTCTTCCTCTCCGGTGAGCCAGCGCCGCCGCGCACCACCAAGCCCCCGCGAGCACCGTCAGCCGTCCGATCCGCATCGTGTAGTCCAGATTCGTCCACGTCGCCCGGAGGTATTTTCTCACGTTTGATTTCTTAGATCTAATCTCCGCCGTTAGATCTAGATCTAACGGTTTAGATCTCGCCACGTAGCCGTAGCAGTAACGAACTAGATTAGATCTGGACCATTGGATCAAGATCCAACGGCTCACGTTAGCCCACATCACCACAACGAAATCCACGTTGCGGTGTCCAGATCCAATCTCAGCCGTTGGATTTAGATCCAACGCACGAGATTGTGCCACGTAGCCCAGCCGCCGCACCGCGGCGCTGGTGAGCGCCATCGACATGCGGGCCCGCATGTCGGGCCGATCGTGGCGTCGCCGAAGCGCACCGTAGACCCGCCAGCCCGTGACCAGGTCCATGGATCGACACGTGGCAAAGACACCGGTGGTGCCACGTGGCATGATGACGTCATCGTGGGGTTCGACCGGTGCTGACATCAGCAGGTCCACGTGGACCAATGAGGAGCTGACACGTGTCACCCATGACGCAATAATTATTTTCCGAAAGAGAAATTATTTAATTAATTCGGTTTATTGATTTCAAATATAGATTCAAACTTCAAACGCTTATAACTTTTGCGTTTTAATTCCGATTCGAGTGATTCAAATTTCTAAATTTTCATAGAAATGAGACCTACTCAAATATGAAATTTAATTAATTTTTTATTATGAATATTTCTCTGTTTATATTTAATTAATGTTTTATTTAAACTTTAAACGACTATAACTTTTGCATTTTAACTCCGATTTGGACGATTCCAATTTCTAAAAATTTATAAAATTATGCTCTCTCTGTTTATGGACTTTATTTGGATGTTTGGACACTTTTTGTCTACTGTTTTATTCGTTTATTACTATTTGCACGTGTTACGAGTAGACGTTGAAGTGCCCGAAGGCTTCGAAGGTGAAGTGTTGACCCAGGAGCCAGCTCAAGACCAAGAACAAGTACTCTTTGAAGGCAAGTTGTGCTTTGACCATGTTGATCCCATTTTAAAATTAATTTGATTTAAATTATTGCATGCTAGTTCAACTATAAAAAGCTTTAATTGATTTTGGGAGATTAGTTAATTACCTAATCGTTGTATGCCACCTTGACATAGATACTTGAATGCCATGAACCCCTTGTCACCCTAGTTGAGGATTAAATAGTTGGACATTATTAAATTGCCAACATAGGAATTTAGATCGTTGTAGTATATTGCTTAGACCTGCCACGTGCTCATGACATGATTTTGGACAATCAAATGTTAATATTGACTTAATGATATATTGAACATGTTTTGGAAAGGTATCATGTGTTGTGATGATTGATGGCACGTGGTGCATGGTAATCAACTGGGGGTTTGATAAATAGATTTGGACCGGGGCATGTGGCAAGAAATGATTGGGTGGGCCAGTTGTGGCATCGGGAGCGTTGTTTTGGTTCTTCGGGTAGTCTTGCCCTGGTCAACGTAAGGACTTAACCTTGCAAGCCTTTGAATTGAGCTAATCGTGCAACCACATGTCCGTAATGGGACGGACCTAGTTGAGTAAGTTACTAATAACTTGCATGTGATACCTCGGGTGTCAACTACACCTTTTGTGTAGCTTGAAAGGGGAGCGTACCATTGCGATGGCATGGTACCCGTCCAACGGTATGTCGGTCCCATACTTCGCCTTTGTTAAGGGAAGGGATGGTGTATGGCAAAAACCGGAAAGGTTCACTTGCGTAGTTAGCCGTTTCCGAAAGGCTTTGTTACGATCACTCGCCTTTGTGGTGTTTGGCTGTATCTTGTGGGTAAAGTGCATAACCTCTGCAAAGTGTAAAATCTATTCGAATAGCCGTGTCCGCAGTATTGGACATTGCTCGGGGATTACAGTCAAGGGTTAGACTTTCTTGGAAATAACTTGGACTTGAGAGGTTTGGTTTGGTGAAATGATGATGTTGATGGGAATGTGGACTAGGAATGGGAAAGATGTTTACTTAACTCCTGGAAAAGTTATTGATATTATACTTGTTTTTACTGCTTTCGAATCAACTTATGATACTTATCAAATGCTGTTTACTGCAATTATACCTTGAGCTATTCCTATGTATTAAGCCATGCATGTAGTATATTAGCTTGCATTCTATGCATGACTTGCTGAGTACCAAGTACTCACCCTTGCCACAAAACAACACCAGTGGAAGAAGAGGCGACGCCAGCTTTGGAGGAGGAATTTCAGGAGGAGCCGTCTAACTAGGGATCGAGTCCAGTCAGTTGCCTGTGGCATATTAGTTGGCACTACGCGTTTTCTTTATATATTCCGCTGCAGATTTTATTTGAATAAGTCTTAGCCCTGCGTGGCGTACTTTTATTTGGTTATCATAATTAAAATACTTTATTATTATCGATGTGCATGATTGTGATATTTACCAATGTTGAGACTGTGTGCACTAGCGTGATCCTGGACTAGTGCTGAATACACAGAGGGTCCGAATTTGAAAATTCGGGTCCCGACAGAGGTGGTATCAGAGCCATACTGACTGTAGGCTCAACCCATAGTTAGAATGGTCGTAGTGAGGATAAAACCTATTTTCTAAAGCTAAAAATTTGTCAAGATAATGAATGAATTCTCGACTTGCCCCTTCTCTCTTTCCTTACCCCTTTGCTGAATTCTTTGGTCTCCCACTTTGATTTAAAATGCTGCGTTCTTACGCGAGTGTTTTGTGACAGATGGAGGGAGAGATCAACTACGTCGATCTTGAGGGTGGCCACGCCTCGGAACTTTGGCGTATGATGCAGTTTCTCGAAGGTTTTGAGAAGCCGCAATACCAAGTGAATATCATCAGACAAGTGGGACTGATTAAGACTTGTGATGTGAAGATCACGATACATGCCAGGAAGAAGGGCGAGGGCAGCCGTCCGATATACTGCACCGCCAGGAGGTCGACAATGCAGATGGGAATTCAGGAGGTATCACGACGAGCAATGCGACACATCGCCCGCATCTACGCCAGCGAGCTGGAGGGCGCGGTGTACCGCTACCACCCACGCAACAACAACCTTCTTGACCCAAAGCTGATTCAGGATGAGAATGCCACGGTCACGCAGCTAGCACGACTCGTCATCGCTCAGGAGGATGTGCTCGATGATACGAACTGGGAGCTACAGAAGGCTCGCGAGGAGGTCACGATAGAGAAGAACCGATGGCGGGAGGCTAAAGAGTATGTGTCCCACCTTCTGCGAAGGATTGATGAGTTGGAGATGGCATTGTACGGACCAGGACCAGAGCTAGTACTCGACCTACATGAGCCGGACCCGGAGGATCCAGATCTCGAGGAGGACACCGCTTCTTTGACTACCACAGTTGCAGGGCATGGTGATTGTTTCGCGCCAATGCCACCGCACCCGCACCCAGGCAGTGGAGGTTTTCTAGACGAGTGAGCCTAGGTCTTGTAGTTGGGACTCCTTCGTCGAGTCGCGTTATAGAATAAAGATTCACCCTTAGAGGCGTTGGATTTTCATTGCTTGCTGAGTGTGCAGTATGTGTTGCAGGCCCTTAGGCATTGTAAGCAACCATACCAAGATATTATTATGGTATAATTAATAAAGTTGGATTTTGAGTTACACCTCCCCGCATAAGTTACTCTATACTTGTCTATGCTTGTTTCCCTCTCGTCTTTAAACCTTGGAGCAATCAACAGATGGTGAACACCCGCGGAAACCTTGGAGGCAATGGGAGTGGTTCTCGCCCAGCTGGGAACCCTAATAATGGAGCACCTGCACCCCAACCAGCACCGCCAGTTGACATGCAGAACTTTGGAGCTTTTCTTGCTGCACAAACCCAGCTGATGCATGCCATGATGCAACAGATGCAACAGGTCACTGCTCAGGCCACCGCTAACCAAGCAAATCAGGGACAACGACAGGGAGCAAAGTTGTCGGAATTCATGAGGACTCATCCACCCACTTTCTCTGGGAATGCCAACCCGTTGGAGGCGGATGATTGGCTAAGGTCGATAGAAAGGAAGTTACACAAATGGGATCAACATGGTTAAAGCACAACTTGCCTTCAAAAAGTACTAGTTCTTGGTCTTGAGCTGGCTCCTTGGTCAAAACTTCACCTTCGAAGCCTTTGGGTACTTCAACATCTACTCGTAACCAGGGTTCACTAAATCGTTCATGCGATTTTCGCATGAACAGTAATTTTCGATAATCGCAAAAATCGAGTCGAAAATCGTTAAAAATCGGATGAATTCAAAAACCAAATTTTTTTCAAAAAAAAATTCAAAAATCATCGATTTTCGTGGAAAATCGACCGGTTTTCGTCGAAAATCGACGATTTCTCGTGGAAAATCGACGATTTCGTGTGGAAAATCGATGAACTTGTTGAACTTTTTGTGCGATCGATTTTTGTAGCGATTTTCGACGATTTTTGACGAAAATCGACCGATTTCCACCGATTTTCGACCAGTTTTTGACACGTAAATTTTTTCGAATTTTTGAATTTTTTTGAATTTTTTTTGAATTGGATCGGTTTATCGACCGGTTTTTGATATCGGGCCGCGGCGATACGCGCGAAAATCGCGAAAATTGCTCGATTTTCGCCGATTTTGCGAACCCTGCTCGTAACGGATGAAAATAGCAATAAATAAATAAAACAGAGAGCAACTCAAGCCGAAAAATGAAATAAAATTCGGAATCAAATAGAGGTTGATTTTATAAAATTTTAGAAATTAGAACCACTCAAATCGGAGTTAAAACACAAAAGTTATAAGCATTTGAAGTTTTAAAAAAATCAGTTAAAAGAATAAATCGAATTAACTCATTTATTTTTGAATTGATAATTCGGAAATATGACGTCAGCCTGTCATCAGCGCCAATTTCTATTTCGGTCGGATTATTCTTCGAATGAAAAATACGTATTATGACGTCAGCATGACGTCAGCAACGTAACGATAAAAATAAAAATATATTTTTCGGAAAATAATGTGTCGTTGACAAGTGGACCCACTGATGATGTCATCACTGACGTCACGCACACACGGGCGTGCTATTCCATCTAAACCGTTGATTCAAAATCCAACGGTCTAGATCCAATTGAGATCGGATTGGTCCAAACTGAACGCTTGATCGGAGCGATCCGAACTGAACGCTAAATCGTAGCCGTACGATCTAAATCCAACGGCCCAACGGCAACGTGCTAAGGCGTGCGAACCTTCTATGCTCGACATGCTATTTGTGACGTGGCCCAATCTAGGTCATTCAATCAATTCGACGGTTGGTAATAGATCTAATCTCGTGAAATAACAAAACTACACGATTCAATCTAACCGTACGATTTTGATCCGACGGTCAAAATAAATGTGCTATGGCGTGCTATTTTGCTAGCTGCGGCCTCGTGGGCTTAGCGGGTTGGGACACATTAATTCAGATTGGATCCGTAATTAATGGACCTCGTGGGCTTAGCGCGTAGATGGGCCCTGATCGCCTAGGGTTTCACCTTGTGGCTATATAAGGAGGGGAGGAGGCTGGGTGCAGAACACACTTTCGTGCGGTTTAGAAGTGTTTCGCCCAAAACCCTAGCCACCTCCTCTCGTTGCCCCTGCCGAGCGACTCGGTGATTGCACACCGACGCACGGCGTCCCATCCCCAGACATGTGGACTGCTGTGGTGACGCTGCTGCGACTGCGGTGTGTGAAGACGATCCGCAACCGAGGTGAGGACGATCCACAACTGAGGCAAGGACGATCCACGGCTAGGCGAGGACGATCCACGACCGAGGCAAGGACAATCCACGACTACGACAAGAACAATCCACTACAACGACGTGCAAAGGATTCCGCAACTGCGCGTCTAGTGGTAATTGATCTATGATCCCCTTCTTGCGAGTAGCTTTTCTGGTTTTGCGGTAGAAATTTTAATTTGTGCTAGAGTAGCATACCGCGTTCCTCTCCAGATGAAGCCCAATTCATCGCCGAGTCTGGTTCGGCCATCCAACAGCACCTCAACTTCAAACGGGCATATCTCGGGCTCCCAAACTCTGTTTTCGACGTACGATCACTCGTTTGAAAGCTTAGGAGATAAGCTTTCCAATGGATCTATCCCCATGTACAAATTCACACACTTAACGGGTTGGGACACATTAATTCAGATTGGATCCGTAATTAATGGACCTCGTGGGCTTAGCGCGTAGATGGGCCCTGATCGCCTAGGGTTTCACCTTGTGGCTATATAAGGAGGGGAGGAGGCTGGGTGCAGAACACACTTTCGTGCGGTTTAGAAGTGTTTCGCCCAAAACCCTAGCCACCTCCTCTTGTTGCCCCTGCCGAGCGACTCGGTGCTTGCACACCGACGCACGGCGTCCCATCCCCAGACATGTGGACTGCTGTGGTGACGCTGCTGCGACTGCGGTGTGTGAAGACAATCCGCAACCGAGGTGAGGACGATCCACAACTGAGGCAAGGACGATCCACGGCTAGGCGAGGACGATCCACGACCGAGGCAAGGACAATCCACGACTACGGCGAGAACGATCCACTACAACGACGTGCAAAGGATTCCGCAACTGCGCGTCTAGTGGTAATTGATCTATGATCCCCTTCTTGCGAGTAGCTTTTCTGGTTTTGCGGTAGAAATTTTAATTTGTGCTAGAGTAGCATACCGCGTTCCTCTCCAGATGAAGCCCAATTCATCGCCGAGTCTGGTTCGGCCATCCAACAGCACCTCAACTTCAAACGGGCATATCTCGGGCTCCCAAACTCTGTTTTCGACGTACGATCACTCGTTTGAAAGCTTAGGAGATAAGCTTTCCAATGGATCTATCCCCATGTACAAATTCACTCCAGATCAATATAAAAACGCAGAAGAGTGTCACGGGCCAAATCTGTCTGGTGCTGCGTCACAGCATTTTTGGGCCTATGGCCCATGTATCTTTAGGGTTTGGTGGTGGGCGCCCTTAGCTTGGGCACCCCACCCCTGGCCGCACCTCTTTAGGTTTTGTTGTGTTTGGTAGACCCTGTGTGCATCCCTCCTCGTGCTTGCGCGTGTCGACTAGATCGCCTGAGATGAGAAACAGAACCTCAACTTTTTGTTCGTGAGTTTATTGGTATCCAATTTTCATATTGCTTCTCACTTGTTCTTGCAAGTTTCTCGATTGCTAGCAGGGATAAATATCCATCACATCTAAGCGTGGTTTATCGACTCGCGTTGGTGGCTTTGCGATTGCTGGTTTCCTTTCCTCGCTGGTTGGAAGCCAAGATCACGAGTTCATCAACTCTACAAATCGACGTATCGTTCTCATCAAAAGATCGGGCACCCCTGTGTGCGCATCAAGTGGTATCAGAGCATCGCGGCAGAGGAGAAGGAAAGGGAGGAGCTCCTCAAACACACCATCCAGTGCGCCCGACTGATTCGGGTAAGTTTTTGGTCCCTTCCTTCTTTTATCTTCCTCTGGCAGTGCATCTTCTTCATCTTTTCTCGTTGTCTTCAGAGCATGCCGACCTGGAGTGGGCCAGGGCTGAGCGCCAAGCCGAGCTTCGAGAGCTTCGAGCCGAGGTCCATTCCTTGCGCTTGGAGAAACTGGATGTATCCGGCTCCCTCCAAGGTAGGTATCTCTTTGATCATTTTGCTGCCGCAGTTGGCTGTCTGTCTTTTGACTTCATATGCTCCTTCAGCTCGGGACTCCACCATCACGAAGCTCCAGGATCAGCTCAAAGCACTGGAGATCTCAGAGCTCCAAGCCCGAACCAACTCGGAGAGGTTGGCACGGGAGCTAGCAGGTGCACTTATTAGCTTGGTTCTCCTTTATCTCTATCATTCTTGCAGTATTATTGACGATGATCCACCTTGCCTGCAGAGTACAGAGACAGGACGCAAGCACAGCTCGGTGTCCTCGACGGGAGGGTTAAGGCTGCGGAAACTACATATGCTGCGTTCCGCCAAGCCTCCAAGCCGGTGCTAGCGCTCCTGCACCCCGGCGGGTTGAGCAACGAAGACTAATTCCTCCGACGCATGCAGGAGGCACCCGAGAGGCTTAGGACTTACTTGAGGGAGACGTGACCACAAGCGCTAGCCAAGCTCTAGCGATTGTGAAGTCCCTTTATCCCTGAGTGGATCTTGAGGCCGTCAAGGAAGGCTTCACCAGCACAGTGGACGATGGCCAAGTTGCCACCCTTCTCGAAGCCGTCAAGGACACCTTTGTCGAGTTGGTGGAGAATTTAGACTTGGGCTTGTAATTATGTATCTTCTGCCTCATCTTCTTCCATTGTTGACTGCAATTTTATCCGAGTGGTTTGACCCCTTTTTGTTGTATGCTCTACCCGACTAATCTAGCCGTCGAGCACCGGGACTTGGCCCATGGCCTTTTGTCCTAGACACGCCTTCCGAGTGACTAAAGTTCGCCGCTTATGGGATCAGAGTTGCATTCATCACGCGCTCGGAATTTTTTGAAAGCCACCTGAATAAAAAAGAAGTAAGGACATCTCCAAGGAATGTGTACGTGCCAGCATACACTTATTAAGTGTAGCCCCCGGCTTACTGCTTAGTTGGGCAACAACTGAGTAGTAGGTCAAAAACTTTATTCATAATAACATAATCGGACGGAAGGTTTAAGTGTAAAAGCAATGTAGTTGCTCTCTGTTCCACGTGTTGCTAATGACCGTGCCGTCTTCACGCTTAAGTATGTAGGTCCCTGGGTGTGTCACTTCATCGACGATGTAGGGGCCTTCCCAGCTTGGGGAGAGCTTATGCTCTCTTTTTTTATTCTTTCTTAGAACCAAATCTCCTTTAGAGAAGACGCGGCCCTAAACATTGCGATCATGATAGCGACGTAAGCCCTGAAGTTACTTGGCCGACCGGATTGCCGCGACGTCCCTGACCTCCTCCAGTCGATCGAGGTCTTCTAGCCAGCTTTCTTCTGACTCGGCTTTCTTGTAGTTCCGGACCCTTGGGGATCTAAATTCCAATTCAGTGGGTAAGATCGCCTCTGAACCATAAACCAGGAAAAAAAGTGACTACCTAGTTGCCCGACTGGGAGTAGTCCTAAACCTCCAGAGCACCGAAGGCAATTCTTTGACCCATCACGTGGCGTATGGTTTGAGGCAACCAAATATTCTCGCCTTTAGGCCTTGTAGCACCATGCCATTGGCCCGCTCGACCTTTTCGTTTCTTCGTGGGTGCGCCACAGAGGCAAAACAGACTTTGATGCCAAGTTCCTTTCACCAATCTTGGAATTCGGCGTCCCTGAATTGAGTGCTATTATCCATTATAATTTTACTCGGCATGCCAAATCTAACCACGATTTCTTTAAAATATTCTCTGGCTTTGGCAGCTGTGATCGTGTCCATGGGCTTGGCCTCAATCCATTTTGTGAACTTGTCAATGAAGAAGAACAGGTGGGTGAAGCCACCTTGCGCTTTCTTCAGGGGTCCAACCATATCGATGTAACATCCCAATTTTTGCTTTTATTGAATTTTGTAAGTTATTTGAATTTTTGGAATTTTCTGGAATTTAGTTGGATTTAATTTGAATTAAGTCCTTATTCGATTGTTTAAATATTTAAAAGTTTCATATAAAGTCTTATTGTAAATATTTTATTTGGGTCCAAAATGTCTCAAAATAATTTCTAGGATTTTTCTAGGATTTTTCTGAGCATTTTGCTATTTTTCTTGATTTATTTGAATTACTAGATTTAATTTAAATAGTAAAAACAAAAAGGAGTATTCAGAAAAACCCTAACGGGTCGAGCCATGGACCGGACCTATTAACCCGCCGTTATCCGCTAACCCGCAACCCGCGAACCCTATACCCTAATTAGCGTGACCGTCGAATCTCAATCCGATGGCTGAGATTGTGCCACGTCGCCGCCCTATTTCAGCTCAGATCCGACCGCGCCGGCTGATCGGGACCGTCGGTCGCATCTGCGTTGATGGCCAGGATGCAGCCACATCATCTCTCTGTATTCCCATCGGAGTCGCTGCCGCTGCAACGACCGCGCCGAATTCGGACGTCGAGGCCAATATTTAATGCGTGAACTCGTGCGCTGTGGCTGCCGTTTCATCCTTTGCATTTCGCCCTAGTGCACGTACGCCGAGGAGCCCTGGGCTGCCCGTGATTGCTCGACGGAGTTAAGGAGGAACCCGCCGCGTGTTTGGACGAGTTCTGCCACCATCGAAGCCGCTCCGCTGCCGTACGCCCCAGATGTGAGATCCTCGTGACGAAACGCTTCGAGCGGGACATCTCACCTCGCCGAAGTAGCAGCGAAATGCCATTGGCTAGGTCGTCGTCTTCCTCTCCGGTCAGCTAGCTTCGCCGCGCCTCGCCAGACTTTCACGAACTTAGACAGCCGTCCGATCAAGATCCAACGCACCAGGTTCGTCCACGTTGCCATCTCATTGTTCCGGTTGGATTATATCTGAACCATTAGATCTAGGATGAACGACCTAGATTGTGCCACGTAGATGCTTAGCAGTGTGGTGGATTGGATCAACACAGGCCGTTAGATCAAAACTAAATGGACCATATTAGATCTAAACTGAACGAACCATATTAGATCTAGAATTTGGACTTAGATCTAGTTGGAGCCGTTAGATCTAGAATGAAGGTACCAGATTAAGCCATGTAGTCCCGCACTGTTACGAGTTAGATTGGATCTTAACCGTTTGATCTAGATTGTACGGTTAGATTTTATTCACGTGTTAGCACTAGATTCAATCGTAACCATTCGATCCATAGCGTGTGGTCCAGATGCTTCCATGTGGCAAGCAACGGGACTATCCACGTAGCTCTTCATTGCGGAATGACCTGATTTGATCCGGGTCGTCCGATGTAGATCATGCGGGCCGGATCGATCCGTGTAGTTTAAGACTTGGGCGGATCCAAACTATCGGATTTGATTTGCACGGCCTGGATTGCGCCGCAGAGCCAGCCAATCCCGTCGTGCCACGTGCACACGAGAATTGAAGCGTCACAGCGGCACCGCTCGGTCGTCGCTGACGTCAGCACTAGGCCCACGCATCAGTGGCTGGACCCGTGCGTGCGTGACGTCACGGTGGGGCCCACATGTCAACCGAGTCAAACCGGGCTTGATGACATCAGCAGTGACGTCATCCCTGGGGCCCACGTGTCAGTGACACGTGGACTTGTGGACCGGGTCCACGGTGGACTCGGGCTGGACCGTAGACCGGGTCCGCGGACCAGATGACGTAAGCGTGACGCAATAAATCGATTTTCATTTAGAACAATAATTCGGCCAAAAAAGAAATTCGGTGCTGACGCAAGCATGACGTCATATTTTCGGTTTTTCAATAGAAAAATAAATGAAGTAATTCGGTTTATTCTTTTTAATTGTTTTTCAAACTTCAGATCACTATAACTTTTGCGTTTTAACTCCGATTGACGTAATTCCAGTTTCTAAAATTTTGTAAAATTGAGACTTATTTGATGGTAAATTTTGTTTAATTTTTGGACTTGAGTTTATCTCTATTTTTATTTATTTTTTATTTATTTATTCATTTTGCGTAGACGTTGAATTGCCCAAAGGCTTCGAAGGAGAGGTCTTGACCCAGGAACAAGTCCAAGTGTGACACTACGGTTTGGTGTGACGTTATAGAAGGTGAAATTAGAGAATAAAACCTTTCGGCTTGAGGTTTTGTCGGGACACCGAATTTGCAAATCCAGACCCTCTGTGTATTCAGCACTAGTCCAGGAACGCGCTAGTGCACACAGTCTTAACATCGGTAAATATCACAATCATACCACTCGATAATAGTAAAGTACTTTAATTAAATAGTCAAACTGGTTACTCAACCTTATGGTCAAGTTACAAATGTACGCCTTGCAGGGCGAAACTTATTAAGAGAGAAATAGTAGCAGTGGAAAAATAAGATAACTTCGTGGCGCCATCCAGTATACCACAGGCAACTGACTGGGCTCGCCCCCTAAGTAGACGGTTCCTCGTGGAGCTCCTCCTCCAAAGCTGGTGTAGTCCCCTCTTCAACTGGTGTTGTATTGTGGCAAGGGTGAGTACTTGGTACTTAGCAAGTCATGCACAGAATGCAGCTAATATACTACATGCATGGCTTATTACAAAAGGAGTGGCTCAAGGTATTTTTGCAGCAAACAGCATTTAACAAGTATCATAAGTAGATTCAAAAGCAGTAGAAACAAGTAAAGCATAGATAACTTTTCCAGGAGTTTAGTAATCATCTTTCCCAGCCTAATCCACATTTTCATCAACATCATTATTAATCCAACCCAACCTTTCAAATCCAAGTTTATTTTTGAGAAAATCTAACCCTTGACTGTAATTCCCGAGCGATGTCCAATACCGCGGACACGGCTATTCGAATAGATTCTACACTCTGCAGAGGTTATGCACTTTACCCACAAGATACAGTCAAACACCACAAAGGCGAGTTCCCGTAACAAAGTCTTTCGGAAACTTCTAACAATACAAGTGAGCCTCCCCGGTTATTGCACACTAACCCTTCCCTTAGCTAAGGCGAAGTTTAGGCCAATCAACCGTTAGATGGGTACCCGGCCTCGGCCAGACGCTCCCCGCATAACTTACACAAAGGGTGTAGTTGACCTCCACGAGGTCCCACCAGTGCGTTATTAGCAACTTAGTCAACTAGGTCTGTCCCATTACGGACATGTGGTTGCACGTTAGACCCGATTCAAAGGCTTGCAAGGTTAAGTCCTTAGGGTGACCAGGGCAAGACTACCCGAAGAACCAAATCAACATCCCCAGTGCCACAACTGGCCCACCTGATCATTCTTGCCACATGCCCCGGTCGAAAAACTATTTATCAAACCCCAGTTGATTACCATGCACCACGTGCCATCAACATCACATGATACCTTTCCAAAACAGGTTCAATATATCATTAAGTCAATATTGACATTTGATTGTCCAAAATCATGTCATGAGCACGAAAGTGTGTCTAAGCAGTATACTACAACGGTCTAAAACCCATGTTGGCAATTTAATAATGTCCAACTAGTAAACCACAACTAGGGTGACAAGGGGTCATGGCACATACTTAAGTAATCAAGGTGTCGTACAGCAATTTGGCATTTATCTAATTCCCCATATTTAAATAAAGTATTTTCTAACTGAACTAGCATGCAATAAGTTAAATCAAAATAGATTTCAAAATAGGATCAACATGGTCAAAGCACAACTTGCCTTCAAAAAGTACTTGTTCTTGGTCTTGAGTTGGATCCTGAGTCAATACTTCTCCTTCGAATCCTTCCGGCACTTCAACGTCTACTCGTAAAGCGTGCAAATAGCAATACACGAATAAACAATAGGCAAAAAGTGTCCAAACATCCAAATAAAATCCATAAACAGAGAGAACATAATTTTATGAATTTTTAGGAACTGGAATCGTTCAAATCGGAGTTAAAATGCAAAAGTTATAATTATTTAAAGTTTAAATAATCAATTAAATAATTTTACAGAGAAAAACTTTAGTCCAAAAATTAAATAAAATTCATATTTAGGTAGATCTCAATTTTATACAAATTTAGAAATTTGAATCACTCAAATCGGAGTTGAAACGCAAAAGTTATAAGCGTTTGAAGTTTGAAACAAAATCTGAAATCATTATTTCGAATTAATAAATCATTTTCTTTTTCGGAAATTAATTATTGCGTCAACGAGGACACATGTCGGCTCCTGATTGGCTGCCTGACGTCAGCCGGCTCATGGGCTCAGTCCACGGCTTGGCTCGGTCCACGGCTCGGGTCGCTGACAAGTGGGACCCCTTGGATGACGTCAGCACTGACGTCACCACGCTCAACGACGCTACTGACAAGCGAGGCCCACCGTGACGTCAGTGATGACGTCATGGTGCGGTTCTGCTGTCCCGCTGACACGCGGGCCCGGCGTGTCAGCGTCACACGCACGGGTGCGCTGACCGCGGCGGTCAGGCTTCCCGACACGTGGCGCAATCTCGGCCGTTGATTTGAAAATCAACGGCCCAGATTAGATCTGGCTCTCACGCGTTTGGGTTAACGCGTTTGATCTGGACCGTTGGATCTAGATCCAACGGTTGAGATCGGATCTGGGATTTGGAACGGGATCTCACCGTGAGATGACGTGGCGCGATCTGGGACGTTGGATCTTGATCGGACGGCTGAGAAGCTTCGAGCGACAGCGATGGCGTGCGGCGGAGCTGGCCGGGCGAGCCGGGACGGCGACACGCAACGGCGTTATGGCTCCTCCGGCGAGGTGAGTTCTCCCTTCGGGTGCGTCTCGTCGCGGTGAGTCCGGATCTGGGGTCAACAGCGGCGGGGAACGACGGAGATGGCGGCAATCGACAAAGAACCACAGCGGAGGGAAGAGGCAACTCCGGCGAGCGATTGCGGCTCAACGGCGGCGGCTCAGGCGACGTTGTCTAGGGCTACGGCTGCGCACGGAAGTCGGCGTCACGGCACGGGTGGCGGCGCATTAAATAGGGCCCTCGGCGTCCGTGAAACGCACGGAAACCGAGACCTGTTCCGTTGCGGCGGCGGAGTCCGGCGAGGACTCGGACTGGGCTACGTGGCTCACGCACAGCCGTTGGATCGAGATCCAACGGTGCGTGAGTTTGGGTTCGGGTCGGACTCGGACGAGCTGGCTGGCTCGGTCGGACTCGGGCTCGGTGACGTGGCTCAATCGTGGCCGTTGGATCTTGATCCAACGGTCACACGCGTAGGGTTCGGCCGAGTGGGTTCGGCTCAACCACGGGCTCGGGTCGGACTCGAGTCGGACTCGGACTCGGGTCCAGTCGGATGAACAGTACTTGACCCGACTTGATTTTCCAGCGATTTAATATTTAAAATAATTCCCAGAAATTCATTTAATTCATTAAAAATAGCAAAAGACTCATAAAAATTCCAGAAAAATTCTGGAAAATATTTTGGATCATTTTGGACTCAAATAAAATATTTCCAACAAAATTTTATTTGCAAAGTTTAATTCTTTAATTATTTCAAAATGGAATAAATTCAAATAAATTCCAAATAAATCCAAATAAATTCCAGAAAATTCCAAAAATTCACCAAAGTGCCAAATCACACAATAATTTAAGAAAAGCAAAATTTTGGGGTGTTACAAACCTCCCCCCTAATAGAATCTCGTCCCCGAGATTCAGGGCTTACTACAGAATAGGTTTGGAAACTCTTTCTTCAAATCCTCTTCGCGTTCCCAAGTCGCTTTCTTCATGGTTGCTCCACTGAACTCTACAGAAACGGGTTGACTTGTTCCTCGTCTCTCGATCCATTGTGTCTAGAATCTTCACGGGATGTTCCTTGTAAGTCAAATCTTCTTGCAACTCAATTGACTCTAGCGGTGTCTGCTCTCGTGTACTCGAAGACACTTCTTCAATCGGGACACATGGAATACGTCATGTACTCCTCGCTTAACGATTGTGGCAACTCCAGCTGATAAGCAACTTCGCCTCTGCGGCTCAAAATCTTAAATGGTCCAACATAACGGGGTGCGAGTTTCCCTTTGGCATGGAACCTCTTAACTCCCCTGAGAGGCGTAACTCTGAGGTATACAAAGCCTTCTGGTTCAAAACTCAAATCCCGGCGACGATTGTCAGCATAACTCTTCTGTCGTGATTGGGCTATCTTCAACCTTTCCCTAATCATGGCAATCTGCTCTTCAGCCTCTTGAAGAATATCAGGCCCGAAGACACGGCGCTCGCCGGTCTCATTCCAGTTTAATGGTGTCCGACAGGGTCGTCCATACAGTGCCTCAAATGGTGACATCTGTAAACTAGCCTGGTAACTATTATTGTAACTGAACTTGGCATACGGCAAACTCTTATCCCAAGAGGTAGCATAAGCCAATGCACACGCTCTTAACATATCTTCCAGAATCTGGTTGACTCTTTCGGTCTGGTCCATCCGTCTGCGTGGATGATAAGGTATCTTGAAGTTCAAACGGGTTCCCATGGCTTCATGCAACTTATTCCGAATCTTGAGGTAAATTGGGTACCTCTGTCTGATACAATCCTCTTTGGCACTCGTGCAAAACAGACGATCCTCGATCATGTAGAACTCTGCTAACTTATCTTCCGAGTAGGTGGTCTTCTCGGGTATAAAATGGGCTACTTTGTTCAAGCGATCCACGATAACCCATTTGTCGTCATAACCTCCTTGAGTCTTAGGCAAACCGGTAATGAAATCCATTCCGATTTCCTCCCACTTCCACTCTGGTATTTTCAGCGGCTGTAGCAATCCTGCTGGTCTCTGATGCATTGCCTTGACTCTCTGGCATACGTCGCACAATGCAACATGCTCGGCAACTTCACGCTTCATGCTCGGCCACTAGAATCTTTCCTTCAAATCCTGATACATTTTGGCGCTTCCAGGATGAATTGAGTACTTGGAGCCATGGGCTTCTTCCAAAATCAGTTGCCTTAGCTCCTTTTTGTTCGGCACACAAATGCGATCCTTCATCCATAACGTGCCTTGCTCATCCAACCTGAAGTCCTCTGCTTTGCCTTCCTCCTTGATGGACTTAATCCTCCGGATCTTGTCATCATCCTTCTGTCCTTCTCGGATCTGGTCCTCTAGGGTAGGCTTTACTTCCAGTGCGGCCAAGAATCCGCTAGGTACCACTTCAATCTTCATTCTCTGAAATTCCTGGCATAGCTCATCCTGATTCGTGGCTATCAACATATTCACGGTATGGCTTTTCCGACTAAAGGCATCGGCAACTACGTTGGCCTTCCCGGGATGGTAATGGATTCCAACATTATAGTCCTTGATCAACTCTAACCACCTCCTTTGCCTCATATTCAGATCCGACTGGGTGAATATGTACTTAAGGCTCTTATGGTCCGTATACACTTCACATTTGCTCCCGATCAGATAGTGATGCCATATCTTCAAGGCATGCACTACGGCAGCTAACTCTAGGTCATGCGTCGGATAATTTTCCTCATGCGGCCTCAACTGCCTTGATGCATAAGCGACGACCTTTCCATTCTCAGCAAGACACATCCAAGTCCTTGACGCGATGCATCACAATAAATATCAAAGCTTTGATTAACATCCGTAGAACTAACACCGCCGATGTCAATCGCTTCTTCAGCTCCTCAAAACCTTTCTCACATTCTCAAGCGTCCATGCAAACTTCTTCTCCTTTTTCAAAGAATTGCGTAAGAGGTTTCGCAATTGTCGAAAAGCCTTCAATGAAACGGCGGTAGTAACCTGCCATTCCAAGGAAACTCCGGATCCGGGTCACAGCCTTCTACGCTCCCAATGTAACACGGCTTCTACTTTGCTTGGATCTACTGGCGACTCCTTCATGCGGTCATTACATGTCCAAGAAACTCCACCTTGTCCTTCCAAAAATCACACTTACGAACTTGGCGAAGAGTTGTCGTTCCTCGGCTTTTCCAAAACTCGCCTCAAGTGTTCGGCATGTTCTTCCTCTGTCTTGGAGTAGATTAGGATATCATTAATGAACACAACAACAAACTTGTCCAAATATTCCATGAACACCTTATTCATCATATTCATGAAATATCTTTGGCGCATTCGTCGCACCAAAGGACATAATCAGAACTCGTAATGTCCATATCTTGACGAATGCGGTCTTCGGATATCTTACGATCGGATCTTCAATCGATGGTATCCCGATCTCAGATCAATCTTGGAGAAAACTCCGGCTCCTCTCAGCTGATCGAACAAATCATCAATCCTGGGTAGCGGATACTTATTCTTCACGGTGACTTCATTGAGTGCACGGTAGTCAATGCACATCCTGAAACTCCCATCCTTCTTCTTGACAAACAAAACTGGTGCTCCCCACGGCGACGAACTCGGTCTGATAAATCCTTTCTCCATTAACTCTTCTAGCTGTTTCTTCATCTCTACCAACTCCTCGGTGGACATCCGATAGGGTTTCTTTGCTATCGGTGCCGTACCAGGTACAAGTTCTATCACAAACTCTATGTCCCTGTCCGGTGGCATACCAGGTAGATCTTCAGGAAAAACATCTGGGTACTCATTCACTACTGAGACATCCTCTATGCTGATTGCCTTGGTACTGTTAACCATCAACTGTCCATCTCTAACGGCAGTAGCTTGAAATTCCACTTTCTTCCCACACGGGCTCTCAACTAAGATAGTTCTTCGTCCACAATCCAATACGGCCTTGTGCTTGGATAACCAATCCATTCCCAAAATGACATCTAAGGTCTGGGTCTCCAAAATAATAAGGTTCGCTAGGAACTCTATTCCATCTATTAGTATTCTCACCCCGGAACATCCTACTTTCGTTCGGAGTTCGGAACCAGGGGTTTGAACTAAAAGCATGCATCTAAGCTGATGAGGACATCACTACCATGGATACGGCCATACTTACAAACCCAATGGAAACCAACAATGTCATACAAGGGCCAATTACTCGAGCTCGGGCACGACAATTCAATTACCAGGTGAATGCGTTCCTCGGGTTGCATACAGATAATTTTATGAATGGAATGCTATTTAATCCTCGTGATGATTTTATTGTCCTTAGGAACCAAGGAGAAGGACTCCCAAACGTCAAGCATGAAGCCAATTCTCCCGGTGCACAAGTTATACTCGGATTCGGCCTCCGGGACAGCACCAACTTAAAATGACCATAACTTTTGATCCACAAGGGTGATTGGGGTCTATGAGTACTGGTTTGAAAGGTTTCGACGTCCTCTTTCCAACGGATCCGACCCCATCCCCAAATTCCGTCCGAGTCGACAGGAATCTGCAAAACAATTACGCCACTTTTCCAAATCGAGAAGACTTGGGCTTTGGGCCTTGTAATAGAGTTGTAGTTGGTCTCCTACTGCTTTGGACGTGATTTCCCACGCCCCTACCTCTCATAAATAGCCAGACATCGGCTCCTTAGGGTTTTGGGTTTTATTTGATTAGTTTAGCCAAGTGCAAACTTGATCCTGCGAGTTGTCTTTGGGCCGACCACCTTGTCAAGATCGTCAATAAGACTCCACTTTGTTTTCGCTTCCAGTTTTATCCGCAATTTCAGATTGCTTATCCTATTGTTCTTGCTTGTTCTTCGGTTGCTTGCAGGAATTGAACCTCGTGTTCAGGTTGATCGTGCCTACGGCAAGATCAATAACCCGCTGGAGTTGGTTTAGCGATTGCTAAGGCGCATCGTCGTCGTACGGTGTAGTCGGATCGTCAAAGTCGACTCTAACAAATCGATCGTGTGTTTCTCATCGAAAGATCGGGACACCCATATTGCCATCACGGCTCCATCAAGTGGTATCAGAGCAAGCCAGGTTGCTCGGTGAGAATTCTTTACCCTAGATTAGTAGATTGATATCTTTCCTATAGTCCAGAGAAACGCCATCAGATTGGATCTCCCCATACCAAAACAATTTGAGCCTCGCATTTTCCTTTCCAAAGGTAATCGCGTTATTGAATTTTTGGTTGCATCGTCGTGTCGAGTTGCTGATTTCTAGTCTAGTTGGAGTCCAGTCGAAGCGGTTTCGAGTTGTATTCGGTTTCGAAGTTGTGTTCCGCTTTCGGTCCCGAATCAAAAAAAAAAAAAGAAGAAAAGGTGTTCGGACCGAAGTTTTCTTTTCATCCGATCGTCGCCGCTTGATCGTCGCCCACTTGGTCGTCCTGACCGATTGCCCTCCTCGTTAGCCGATCGTCGCTTCCCGATCGTCGCCGCCGATCGTCGCTCCCGATCGTCGCCACCTGATAGCTCCATCGACGCTCGACCGTCGCTGCCTGATCGTCGCCTGATCGTCGCCCCGACCGTCGCCGCCGATCGTCGCTTCCGATCGGGTCGCCCACTGATAGCCCACTGTCGCCTGATCGTCTCGCCTCGATCGTCGCCGATCGTCGCCGCTCGATCGTCGCCCGATCGTCGCCTCGATAGCCGATCGTCGCTTCACCGCCGTCCGATCGTCACACGACTAATCTTCCGCCGCATAGCACTTGAAAGAAAAAGCGAATCGGATCGTTCGTAAAAAAAAAAAAAAAAAAAAAAAAAAAAAAAAGAGTCCGGAACAGATCCAAAATTTTTATGTGCTAAACCTGTTTTCACAAGATTCCCGATCTTTTGAGATAGTTCCCTTCTTTCGCGAATTTTTTTCGCTGTTTTTTTTCATCTGGAACTGCATCTTGTCGCCGACCACGCTTTTGAGTCACGATCCTTGCTAGCCTCGAGTCGAGAACTAGTGACTAGACGTTGAACAATTCTTCAATTTTGCATTCACCGATTGGATTATTGCTAACCTTTTGCTACTAAATTAAGCCTGTCCAAGCTCCACTTTCTACCCGCACAGGCGTTCGATCCCTTGGCAATCGCTCTACACAAACTTCGAGAACCTTTGACAACGCTAACGGCCGACAACGCCTCTTTGCATTGTAAGAACTTGTAAGAACTTGGGTCATAGGCTTGAGCGCTTGAGAGACTTGCCACCTAGTAGTTGATAGGAACATTATACTTGTGGTTTTGTTTCCTTGTCATCAACTAACCATGTCGGTGACGAGTTCACTTCATCACTCTCCACGAACCAAGGGCATCATTGCTCACTTCCAAAAGATGACGAGGGAAACCACCGATGGTCTTAGCGAGGATGTACGGCTCACTAATGAGCGTATGTCAATGCAAGAAGACCGTCTCGTATCCATCGAGGCCGCACAAGGGATTGCTAACACTACTCTTGCTACTATTTTGGCTAGACTTGATACTTTTGCATTGCGCATCTGGTGCTTCCAATCCACCACCCCGTCGTCAAGCAACAATTCAGCTCCACAGGAGGCCTCAAGCAGATTTAGAAGAACAGAACGAAGAGCACGAATATGATGACACCATCGATGTGGAGGAGGTCAACCCCATCCATTACGATAATGATCGTAACCATCAACGGCTATGCTTCAATCAGCAAGGTATGCGACGTGATCCTCCACGACCAAGGAACGAGAACGAGATGATGTTTTCCTAAGGTAAATTTCAATATGCCACCTTTTGAAGGTAAATATGACCCTGATGGTTACCTTAGTTGGGAATTACTTGTGGATCAAAAATTTGCGTGCCATGATTTCCGAGAATAGAAGAGTTAGGCTGCCACAAGTGAGTTCACCGATTTTGCTTCGCTTGGTGGAGAGAACATTGCCGTACTCATCCAAATAATATACCCACCACTTGGGAAGCCTTGAAATTGCTAATGAGGCATAGATTTGTTCCTTCATACTATGCTAGAGATTTATTGAATAAATTGCAGCGCCTACAAAGAAGGTAAGGATTCGGTGGAAGAATATTACCAAGAATTGCAAATTGGCATGTTGCGTTGTGGATTAATTGAGAATGAGGAAGCTTCTATGGCTCGTTTCTTAGGTGGTTTAACTCGAGAAATCCAGGATATTCTAGACTATAAGGATTATAATTCGATGACTCGGTTGTTCCATCTTGCTTGCAAAGCTGAACGTGAAGTGCGGTGGTCGTCAATCGAGGACCAAGACTAACTTTTCTGCAGGTCGAACTACTTCGTGGACACCGCGCACCCTGCTGCCCCTGCCGGCCGTACTACCACGCCGACCTCTTCCATCAACAGTAGCGGGCGTCCACCACCGCAAATTCGGCACCACGACCAACGCCGACGAAAAGTGCCACACAAGCTACTACAAATAGTTCGCCGTCGCTCGGTCACATCAACGGACGCACTAAAGATGTTCGGTGCCATCGCTGCAAGGGTTTCGGTCACATGATGAAGGAGTGTCCGAACAAGCGTGTGCTAATAATCCGTGAAGACGGCGAGTATGACTCGGCAAGTGATCTTGATGAAGAAACATATGCTTTGCTCGCTGAACATGAAGACGGCGATCCAAATGCCGAGCACGACGAAGTGCACGTGGCGCCGTGATGTCGACCAATATTTGAGTATTATTGCACAACGTGTGCTTAGTGCTCAGATTGCTCGCGCCGATCCAAATCAACGCCACAACTTGTTTTACACAAAAGGCGTCATCAAGGAGCGATCCATTCGAATAATCATTGATGGTGGGAGTTGCAATAATCTAGCCAGCATGGACATGGTGGAGAAGCTAGCACTCTCCACTAGACCACACCCTCAGCCCTACCACATTCAATGGTTCAACAACAGCGCAAACTCAAGGTAACTCGCATGGTAAGAGTACATTTCGCTTTAGGTTCCTATCATGATTATGTTGATTGCGATGTCGTACCTATGCAAGCATGTTCTATGTTATTAGGTAGACCGTGGCAATATGATAAGGATTGTTTACATCATGGTAGAACAAATCAATACTCTTTTGTGCATAAAGAAAAGAAAATTGTACTACACCCAATGTCGCTTTGATGCCATTGTAAAGGATGAAATCGCTAGATCTAGCAAAGAGAATTCTAAAAGTGAAAATCGACGGTCGCCAAAGGACTTGAACAACATAAACAGAGAGAATCTAACCTTGATTGTGCTAAGCCAAATGAGATTAAATTGAAAGGTGCTTGTTTTCTTGCAACAAAATCTGATTTGAATGAGTTGGATGTTTGTCGGTATACATGCTATGCTTTGGTCTGCAAACAAACTTTGTTTTCACTAGAGGAAATGTCCCTCTCTTTGCCTCCTGTTGTCACTAACCTTTTGCAGGAATACACTGACATCTTTCCAAAGGACATCCCCTCAGGGCTGCCGCCAATTAGAGGGATTGAGCATCAAATTGATCTAATTCCAGGGCATCCTTGCCCAACCGAGCACCTTACAGAACCAACCTGAAGAGACACAAGAGATACAACGCCAAGTTCAAGAATTGCTTGATAAAGGGTACGACGTGAATCTCTTAGTCCTTGTCTTTGTACCATCATTTTAGTACCTAAGAAAGATGGAACATGGCGCATGTGTGTGGATTGTAGAGCAATTAATAATATCACCATTAGATATCGCCATCCTATTCCTCGGTTAGACGATATGCTTGATGAACTAAGTGGCTCTACTATGTTCTCTAAAGTGGATTTGCGTAGTGGGTATCACCAGATTCGCATGAAGTTAGGAGATGAATGGAAAACAGCATTTAAAACTAAGTTCGGGTTATATGAGTGGTTAGTAATGCCTTTCGGGTTGACTAATGCTCCTAGCACATTCATGAGACTGATGAACGAGGTTTTACGTGTTTTCATTGGAAAATTTGTGGTAGTTTACTTCGATGATATCTTGATTTATAGCAAATCTTTAGAGGATCATCTTGAACATCTACGTGCTGTTTTTAATGCTTTACGCGATGCACGCTTATTTGGTAACCTTGAGAAGTGCACCTTTTGCACGGATCGAGTATCTTTTCTTGGCTATGTTGTTACTCCACAGGAATTGAAGTGGACCAAGCCAAGGTTGAAGCAATACAGAGTTGGCCGACTCCTAACACGGTCACACAAAGCGAAGTTTTCTAGGACTTGCTGGATTCTATCGTCGTTTTGTGAAGGACTTCAAGACCATCGCTGCACCCATGAATGAGCTCACCAAGAAGGGTGTACCTTTTGCTTGGGGCAAGTCACAGGAAGATGCCTTCAACATTCTGAAAGCTAAGTTAACCCATGCACCCTTACTCCGGCTTCCAGACTTTTCTAAGACTTTTGAACTAGAATGTGATGCTAGTGGAATTGGTTTGGGTGGTGTTCTGTTACAAGAAGGAAAACCTGTTGCTTATTTTAGTGAGAAATTGAGTGGGCCAAGTTTGAATTATTCTACTTATGATAAGGAGTTATATGCGCTAGTTCGAACTTTAGAAACATGGCAACATTATTTATGGCCCAAGGAATTTGTTATACATTCGGATCATGAATCGTTAAAACATATTAGAAGTCAAGCTAAACTGAACCGTAGACATGCAAAGTGGGTTGAATTCATTGAGTCATTTCCTTATGTCATCAAACACAAACAGGGAAAGGATAATGTCATTGCTGATGCCTTGTCTAGGAGATATACCATGCTCTCACAACTTGACTTCAAAATTTTTGGTTTGGAAACGATTAAAGAGCAATATGTGCATGATGATGATTTTAAAAATGTGTTGCTCAATTGTAAAGAGGGAAAAACTTGGAACAAATTTGTCCTCAATAATGGGTTTGTGTTTAGGGCAAACAAACTATGCATTCCAGCTAGTTCTGTTCGTTTGTTATTGCTACAGGAAGCGCATGGAGGAGGATTGATGGGACACTTTGGTGTGAAGAGGACGGAGGACATACTCGCTAGCCATTTCTTTTGGCCCAGGATGAGACGAGACGTGGAACGTTTCATCGCTCGCTGTTCTACATGTCAAAAAGCTAAGTCACGACTTAATCCCCATGGTTTATACATGCCTCTGCCTGTTCCTAACGTGCCTTGGGAGGATATTTCTATGGACTTTGTTTTAGGACTCCCTAGAACAAAGAAGGGGAGGGATAGTATCTTTGTCGTTGTGGATAGATTTTCTAAAATGGCACACTTCATACCTTGTCACAAAAGCGATGACGCTACCAACATTGCTGACTTATTCTTTCGTGAAATTGTTCGCTTACATGGTGTGCCTAACACAATAGCTTCAGATCGTGACACTAAATTCTTAAGCCACTTTTGGAGAACTTTGTGGGCTAAATTGGGGACTAAACTTTTATTTTCTACTACTTGTCATCCCCAAACTGATGGACAAACTGAGGTCGTTAATCGAACTTTATCTACTATGCTTAGGGCTGTTTTGAAAAGAACATTAAATTGTGGGAAGAATGTTTGCCTCATATTGAGTTTGCTTATAATCGGTCTATGCATTCTACTACTAAGATGTGCCCTTTTGAGATTGTATATGGATTTGTACCTCATGCTCCAATTGATTTGTTACCTCTACCATATTCGGAGAAATTGAATCTTGATGCTAAACAACGTCTTGATTTGATTATGAAGATGCATGAGACAACTAAAGAAAACATAGAACGATGAATGCTAAATATAAACTTCTTTGGTAGTAAGGGAAGGAAACATGTAACTTTTGAACCAGGAGATTTAGTTTGGTTGCATTTGCGTAAAAGATCGATTCCTGCATTAAGAAAATCTAAGTTGATGCCGCGAGCTGATGGTCCTTTCAAAGTATTGGCAAAGATTAATGATAATGCATACAAGCTTGAATTGCCTGCAGATTTTGGGGTTAGTCCCACATTCAACATTGCCGATTTGAAACCATATTTGGGAGAGGATGATGAACTTGAGTCGAGGACGACTCAAATGCAAGAAGGGGAGGATGATGAGGACATCACTACCATGGATACGGCCATACTTACAAACCCAATGGAAACCAACAATGTCATACAAGGGCCAATTACTCGAGCTCGGGCACGACAATTCAATTACCAGGTGAATCGTTCCTCGGGTTGCATACAGATAATTTTATGAATGGAATGCTATTTAATCCTCGTGATGATTTTATTGTCCTTAGGAACCAAGGAGAAGGACTCCCAAGCGTCAAGCATGAAGCCAATTCTCCCGTGCACAAGTTATACTCGGATTCGGCCTCCGGACAGCACCAACTTAAAATGACCATAACTTTTGATCCACAAGGGTGATTGGGGTCTATGAGTACTGGTTTGAAAGGTTTCGACGTCCTCTTTCCAACGGATCCGACCCCATCCCCAAATTCCGTCCGAGTCGACAGGAATCTGCAAAACAATTGGCGTCACTTTTCCAAATCGAGAAGACTTGGGCTTTGGGCCTTGTAATAGAGTTGTAGTTGGTCTCCTACTGCTTTGGACGTGATTTCCCATGCCCCTACCTCTCATAAATAGCCAGACATCGGCTCCTTAGGGTTTTGGGTTTTATTTGATTAGTTTAGCCAAGTGCAAACTTGATCCTGCGAGTTGTGCTGGACAGCCACCTTGTCAAGATCGTCAATAAGACTCCACTTTGTTTTCGCTTCCAGTTTTATCCGCAATTTCAGATTGCTTATCCTATTGTTCTTGCTTGTTCTTCGGTTGCTTGCAGGAATTGAACCTCGTGTTCAGGTTGATCGTGCCTACGGCAAGATCAATAACCATTGGAGTTGGTTTAGCGATTGCTAAGGCGCATCGTCGTCGTACGGTGTAGTCGGATCGTCAAAGTCGACTCTAACAAATCGATCGTGTGTTTCTCATCGAAAGATCGGGACACCCATATTGCCATCACGGCTCCATCATAAGCCTTGCAATCTCCAATTCATTTTTAGCAGCAAAGCCTTGCGAAACAAACGAATGCGAAGCTCCAGAGTCAAACAAAATCAAGCAGGTGCAGTCGAAGTTAACAAGTAACTTACCCAAGACGACGTCCGTAGCATTTTGCGGTGCATCTGCGGTGACATGGTTGACTCGGCCTCTCACCACCTGCAGGGTGTGGCTCCTGGTCTTTGGCGTCCTAGCTGGGTGGTTCCTAGATTGAAGCGAACTGGGTCACTCCTGCTGTCTTCTTTGGACAATCGTTGGCAAAGTGTCCTGGCTCGTTGCGATTGTAGCAGGCGTCTCACGGTTCCTTCTTGTTGCACTGGAGCAGCGTTTCTAGCGAAGTGGGGTCAGTAGTTCGATTGACAGGTCTTGGTCTTTGGTGACGGTGTCCTTGTTGCATTTTGTGGCTGGAATCAAGAATTGATTTGGTGCAACTCTCGGTATTGCGTTCCTGGCGTGATCCCTGCTGTTGCATCCTGCACTTCCTGTTCTCATCCATTTCCTTGCGCTTGTCCTCAAGAATAAGCGCCTTATTCACCAACTCTTGAAAATCTGGAAAGGTGTGGGTGATCAGTCCTACTTGTAGTCCTGAGTTAAGTCCCTTCATGAAGCGAGGCTGCAGCTTTATCTGTCGCTACATCCTCAAAGCGTAGCGTGCTAGCTGTGTGAACTTGTTCGTAGTCGACCAGGTGATTACCTTGCTTGATGCTCTGAACTCCTCCTTCTTAAGGTCCATGATTCCTTCCGCACGTGATCTTGTGAACGCACTTGTGAACTCTTCCCAAGTGATATCTTGAGGGTTCTCTTGCGTGGCACAGAAGTTCTCCCACCATTCGGCGGCTGTTCCTTCCAACTGATGAGAAGCGTAGAGTACCTTCTCATTTCCTATGCATTGAGCTATGTGTAGCTTCCTCTCGATTGACCTTAACCAATCATCGGCCTCCAATGGATTGGCATTCCCAGAGTAAGTGGGTGGGTGAGTCCTCATAAACTCTGACAGTCTTGTATTCTGGCGTTGTCCCTGATTGACTTGGTTAGCAGTGGCCTGAGCAGTGACGTGTTGCATTTGTTGCATCATAGCATGCATCAACTGAGTCTGAGCAGCGAGAAAAGCTCCGAAATTCTGCATATCCAGTGGCGGTGCTGGTGCTCCATCATTGGGGTTTTCTGCTGGGCGAGAACCACTTCCATTGCCTCCAAAGTTTCCGCGGGTGTTCACCATCTGTCGATTTACTCTAGGTTTTAGAGATGAGGGGGAAACAAGAATAGACAAGTAATATGGAACTTATGCGGGGCGAAAGGTGTAACTTTAAGGTCCAACTTTATTATTGATATTAATAACTTGGTATGGTTGCTTACAATGCCTAAGGGCCTTGCAACACATACTGCACACTCAGCAAACAATGAAAATCCAAATCGAACTAACACTAAAGTCTAACGCCTAAAGGGTGACTCTTTCTTCTATGACGCGACTCGGCGAAGGAGTCTCACTATAGAACCTACGCTCACTCATCGAGGAAACCTCCACGACCTGGGTACGGATGCTGCGGCATAGGCGCGAAACGATTGCCATGTCCAAAGAATCGTGTCATCTGTGGTAGTCGAAGAAGCGATGTCCTCATCGAGATCGACTCCTCCGGATCTGGCTCGTGTAGCTCGATCGCTCTCAGTTACGGTCCGTACAAAGCCATCTCCAACTCGTCAATCCTTCGCAGAAGGTGTGACACATACTCTTGAGCTTCCCGCCATCTGTTCTTCCCTGTCGTGATCTCCTTGCGGGCCTTCTGTAGCTCCTTGCTTGTATCATCGAGTACATCCTCCTGGGCGACAACAAGTCGTGCCAACTGTGTGACCATGGCATCCTCATCCTGAATCGCCTTCGGGTCAAGAAGGTTATCGCTGCGCGGGTGATAACGGAACACCGTGCTCTCTAACTCTCTGGCGTAGATACGGGTAATGTGCCGCATTGCTCGTCGTGATACTTCTTGGATACCCATCTGCATTGTAGACCTCCTAGCAGTGCAGTGTATCGGGCGATTGCCTGGGCCCTTCTTCCTAGCAGGTACCACAATCTTCACGTTACAAGCCTTGATCAATCCTGCTTGTCTGATCACTTCCACTTGGTATTGCGGCTTCTCAAAGTCTCCGAGAGTCTGTAGCATACGCCAAAGTTCCGCGGCGTGACCAACCTCCAGATCGACGTAGTTGAACTCTCCCTCCATCTGTCACAAGAGTGCTTACGTAAGAACTCGGAATTTTTAAATCGTGACAAGGTAAGGAAAAATTTAGCAAGAGACAAGAAAGGAAAGAATGGGATAAGTCGAGATGTCATTTCTTGTCTTGACAAACTTTTAGCTTTAGAAAATAGGTTTTATCCTCTCTACGACCTTTCTAGCTAGGGTTGAGCCTACGATCTCGGTAATCTGTAGATTAAACAACTTTAGAGGCCGAATCAGACTTTCCATATACCTAGAGAAAGTTGGGAAATTTCCTAAGCTACGCGAGGGTGTACTCGTTTAATTCATTCGGAGTCCCAGAACTCAAGTTATGCCTTTTGCAAGGCTGCTGTCCCGACGGGACAGAACCTCTGTTTTTAGGTTTTGCGAGTAGTGGGCAATGTCGGGTTAGATGGGGGTTTGTGTAATGTTTTGTGGGCATGATTGTGAGTGTGTGATGCCTATGTGCAGGTGGTGTGACACCGGGAGTGCCCTCTACTTCCCGCCAATCCGTCGCCCGCGGTTGAGGCAAGTGTGTTGTAATGTATAGCGGAATCGTAGGTTGCTTGTGGAGATTAGATGAAAGATTGAATACTTGATATGATCACTTGCCATGCTTGCTGTTTTCCAATGATATATTGAGTATGATTATCATGATATGATGCTATGTGTCTATACTTATCATGATTCGATGCCATGTGTTTATGTGTACTATGACATGATGCCATATGTTTATGTACAAATGAGATATGATAATTGGCATAGTTGCATGCATGTCATGAGATAGGGCGAGGCGGTGAGAAAGTCATAACTAGTCCGGCAAGGTCGGTGAGAAAGTTATGACTAGTCCTAACGCCATTGAGTAAGACCTACATCGTGATTCCATCCACGTGGTGAATGGAAGCGAGGAGTAGGCACCCTCCATCTTCGGGATGGAAGGGGAAAAGGGTGCACACCGACGGGTGTGTACTCAACCATACTTGGTATGAGTTTCCAAGGAGATATGAGCATAACATTGCATTGCATTGCATTGCAATACATATTTAATGATGATGATGTTGTTATGTGCTCAAGTATGAGATGTTATATGTGATGTAAGGTATTATTGTCTTGTAAATGATCTTGTTGTCCATTACAATATGCTTGCTGAGTTTTCGAACTCACGCTTGTGTTTTATGTTGTTTTTAGGTACTTTGAGATCGGCATGCGGGAAAAAGGGGTCTAGCTACACTTCTACACGTAGCTCCACCATCATAGTCCATAATTAATCACTTGGAGACATGATATTAAGAGTTGTGCCTTAAACTTAATGTATGGTTTAATTTAGCATCCTAGTGATTCCTTATTTGCTTCGTTTTAGTTTATGAAGTGGTTGAGCGTGGTATTATTTGCATAATTTGATGATATATCCATTTATGTTGATGTTTTAGATGTCGTGTGCTATGATATATCTTGCCATGATATTGATATTGTGTTAATTCATGGAAAAACAAAGGAGATGCTGCCGAAATATCGGTTTTTAGCATATGTACCTTTGCTGGAATTTATGTTTAAATGTGGTATTTAGATGTTGTTTAGCTTATGTTTGGTAGCATTCGGGCATATTAAATGCCGGGTGTTACGATTGGTATCGAGCTCTGTAGATCCTTGGAATGTGAATTTTTAGTGTCATGCTATAGGGAAAAACTAAAATATGATGTGGAATAACTTAGAAACATGGCTTAGGTCTTAACTAAAATTTTGTTATAGGATAGCAACATTAAAACTTGCAAAAGTGGTATAACTAATCTAAAATTTGACACACAATGGATGCACCGTAGGAAAGGGTATGGGTATCGTTTCTTTATGCTTAAATGTTGTATTTAAGCTATGATGTTGAATGCTTCCTTTGATAAAGCATGTTGCTATGTCTATGAGATAAATGACTGAATTGCTCTTGTTGTGATAGAGTGGAATTGTGGTACCGAAGGGTTTCGGTCACCTCTTTTTTTTTGTTCATAGTAAGGGCGAGGTTTGACGGTGTGGCCGGTTAGCGCCATCACCGAAGAACTATTAACCCCTGTAGGAGAAGAGTGCTTACCCTCTCTGTTGTAGATCGGGTAGTTGACTGGAGTCAAATAGAAGAGTTTGGTGGTGGATTCCTTCGTATGTTCTTTGCCGTTCTGACGGTCGATTTTCGTTGCTTTTCTTGGCTTTAGTTGATTTGAATCAAATGAAAAATGTTGGGTTTTCGCGGATCGTTCCGTATGCGGTGTGTGGTTTTGTCTTCCTTGGTTGAAGACGAAGAAGAGGAGTCTAGTGTTGCGCTTCTTTTGGGCGCCTTTCCAGTTTTAATGATTAGTTTGTTGATGGCTTTATGGGGAAGAAGCATTCAAATTTATCCCTGTGTTTGTCTTTCTCCGAGGTTAACGGAGTTATTGCGGAGTTATGCCGCACTGGCTGTCAAGGCTGAAGTTACGTGTCTTTGTAGAAGTAAGTGGTGTTTGATTCGTTATTTTCTTTGGTTTAAGAAAATCATCTTTGAAGAACCCTTCCTATTTTGTGAAAGTTTGGAGTTAGGGTTTATTTGCAAAGGTATATTTGATCGATTGGTTCCCTCCAGAGGAGTCTTTGAGATTTAAAAAGTGTTTTGGAGAATTCCTTTGCATGACCAAGTTTGGGTTTGTCTCATCGCAATTTTGAGAGTCAAATTTTCCTTATGAATTTGGGATGAGTTTTAAAACTAAAATGTCAGTAAACAAAGTAGTCTTTTAGTGAAATCGTTTGTCCCTAGTAAGAATTGATGTTTAGCATGTTATGTAGTAGGTAACAATGTGGTTTATGGATTGATGTCTGCTAAGTTAAATTTTGAGTTGAATCAATTCAATGTGATTAATATCTCTAGCTTGAGAATAAATAGACTACTAGTGTTGCAGTTTACTCTTAGCGAGAATGATTAAATGTGTTAATGTACATGCTTAGAATCTGTTGCCTTGCTTTAAAAGTGCTTATGATCCTTGTTAATGTTAAAAGTTTAAACTTTGATGCATAGTTAAAACATTAAGATGATGTAGACTCATTGTTATTGTAAAAGAAACTTTCTTTGGTTGTTAAAGATGTTCTAATCAAATGGATTAATAGAGAAATTTAATCGTGTTGACTAGTGACTTTAATTTGGATGTTGATTAGAGTTGCTATTTATGTTGTTGCAAACTACTAGTATCTTTGGAAGTATGCAGTTGTGACGCTACAATGCTAGTATTGATATCAATAGGAGAAGACATAAGACTTATTGTTAATGATGTTGTTAATGGTAGTGTTAATGCTAGTATTCAGTCTATTTTAAATAGTGGGAGTATGTTGTGTGGTGGTAATTTTGTTATCACCTATGTATAGGGTAGCTAAAAGTAATGTAGTTGGTTGATGATTATGCCCACTTGTTGTTATTGATGACTAAGTAGTTGTGGTAACTGTTTAGATTATTCGTTGGAAAACCATGGTTAAAATAGAGGAAAATTTTAACATGTTGCGATGGAGTGAGCTTTGGATAATTAACATGATGTACAATTTCATCCTTAATGAATGTATGCCTTGGAATCCTAGTTATGAACTTTGTCTTGTAGAGATAATATTTACATGTTGAAGTCGTTGTTTAACTGAATAAGGTTCGGTTGTCGAGACGTGAATATATAGGTGGCATGAAATTTATATGCTGATCTTGCTGAAAGATTTATTGAAATACTATGTTTCCAACTTGGAATAAGATGTATTATGATTCGGTGACCCGTGAGGGTCATGTCAATATAGTTTTGGTTGGGAGCTTTTTTTCGATAAGCTCCTTAAACCCTAATTAAAAGTGTTGGGATTGGTAACTAGAGGAAGAATTTGTTGTGAAGTTTCTGATTTATTTGTGTTGGGGCTTCTCAGGAAGTAGATAGTAATTATTGAAGTCTTTTAATGGAAAGCGTAGTGGAGTACTAGAGATGGTTCTTTTTATGCTGAGCTTGTGTTTAAAAGCTTTTGGACTGGTTTGGTTGCTTACCATTTTGGTTGAAGGGTTTTCGGTCAAGGTGTTCCTTATGCTGTGTTTCGGAGTTTCCCTAAAAATCGTAGAAATTGGTGCAAATATTTGGTTTTGGCTAACTTGTTTAGAAATTGGTGCAAATAATTTGCCAACATGGGTTAAATATAGCGTATGTAGTATGCTTAGTCTTGCAACGTGTCAATGACATCATTTTGGAATACTAAATGTTAATCTTGACTTAATGAGATATGAAACTTGTTTATGAAATATGTGATATGTGTTATCGATGATGTTGATGGCACGTGGTGCATGGTAATCAACTGGGTGATAAAATGATTTAGACTGAGGCAAGTGGCAAGATTGTTCAATTGTGGGCGAAGTGTGGCATTTGGGCGGTCGCATTTGGTTTTTGTTGATTTTGGATACTTGTGAATTTCTTGGGTAGTATTGCCTTGGTCACCCTAAGAACTTAACCTTGTAAGAATTTGAACTGAGTCTAACATACAGCCACAAGTCTGGAATGGGACAGACCTAGCTGATTAATTTGTGATGTCTAGATTTCGGTACTGTCGTGGTGGTGTGTGTTCCGAGTGTACGGGTGAAAACTCACATGGTGCAAGAGGGGGGCCCTGAGTGTGGTAACCAGTCCCTTCAGTGTTGAAAACTCAGCGGGCAGTACTAGATCTAGAAGGAGCACTGTAAAGGCTTTGTTACGGTCACTTGCCTTGGTAGTGTTTGATTGTATCTTGTGGGTAAAGTGTATAACCTCTGTAGAGTGTACAACCTATTTGAATAGCGAGTCCACGGTATTAGACATTTCTCGGGGATTACAATCAAGGGTTAGTCTTTCATAAAAATGAACTTGGGTTGGTTGACACTTGGTACAAAAATAATGAACCTGGTTAAGGATGATAAATGCTTTACTTGGGAAGTTGTTGTACAAGTTATTAGTATTATTGTTTTAACACTTTCCAATTTACTATTGTTATTTAAGAATATTGCTTATCGCAAAAGAACCACTATAGCCTGTCATTTGGAATAAGCCATGCATATAGCTATTAGACTTGCATTCTGTGCATGACTTGCTGAGTGCTTTAAGTACTCACCCTTGCCACCAACCAAACATCAGCTGAGGAGGAATCAACGCTAGCATTGGAGGAGGAGTTCCAGGAAGAGCCGGCAAACTAGGGGCAAGCCCAGTCAGTTGCCTGTGGCACATTGGTTAGCGCCACAAGTTATTTATTCCCGATGCAGTTTATTTATTTAAGACTTTGCCCTACAAGGTGTACTTTTGTAAGTTAACCATAAGGTTGACTCAACCGCTTTCGTTATAATAAAGACTTATTTATTATTCCGTTGTGTATGATTGTGATATTCATCGATGTTGAGACTATGTGCACTAGCGTGATCCTGGACTAGTGCGAAAAACACAGAGGGTCCGGATTTGCACATTCGGGTCCCGACAGTCGAGCCCCCAAACTGCAAACAGCTAGGTGATCGGAATGGTCTGCAACTCCTACGTCGGCACATATATCTGCTGAGCAAAAAATTGGCAGCACTCGCACGTGCGGACGATGCCCTCTCCATCTGTTACTGCGGTAGGCCAAAAGAAACACTAGCGATAAGCTTTTCCGACCAGGGTACTTGAAGCTGTGTGATGCCTGCAGATTCCCGAGTGGATTTACTTGAGGAGATTCTTCCCTTCTTGTTCTGATATACATCGTTTTAGCACTTTGGAGGCACTCTTCTGAAAAAGTTCATCCCCAACCACTGTGTAGCTTTTACTCATGCGCATAATTCGTTCTGCCTGTGTGTCGTCTTCAGGGAGTTCATCTTTCAACAGATAGTCCAGATAAGGGGTTGTCCAGTCAGGGTTAACGACTAAAACCTCCATATCCGTTGGCTTCTCCCTCGGCTTGTTCGCCTTCTACTGCTGGCTCATCGTGGGTTTATGGAGTTCTTCAACGAATATACCGGCCGGAATTGTTACGCGACTGGAACCCAATCTGGTGAGCTCGTCCACCGCTTCGTTATCTCGGCGAAGCACATGGACAAGTTCTAGCCCATCAAATTTATCTTCCAGCTTGCGCACCTCCTAGTAGTATGCGGCCATCTTATCGCCAACGCATGACTTGTCCTTTTGTACTTGGCTAATCACGAGCTGTGAGTCTCCGCGAACCGCCAAATGCCGGATGCTGAGCGAAATGGCAATACGGAGCCCGGGGATGAGTGCCTCATACTCGGCAGCATAGTTCGATGCTGGAAAATGAATTTGAAGAACGTACTTCAACTTTTTCCCCTTTCAGAGATATGAGCACTATTCCTGCCCCCCGCGCCGTTGAGTGTGAGGGAACCATCAAAATACATAGTCCAGTATTTGAGTTCTTTGACAGCTACAGAGCTTTGCAGTTCCGTCTACTCGGCGGTGAAGTCAATGAGTGCTTGTGATTTGATGGCGGTGCGTGGATTGAATGTAATCTCGAAGGCTCCAAGCTTGGTTGCCCACTTTGCAATCCTCCCGGTGGCCTCTTGGTTGTGGAGTATGTCTCTGATCGGGAAGGAAGTGATCACCAAAATCGCGTGCTCTTGGAAATAATGCTTGAGCTTATGGGAAGTGACTAGCATGGCGTACAGTAACTTCTGTATCTGCGGGTACCGTACCTTGGATTCGCCCAATACCTCGTTGACGAAGTAGACTGGGCGTTGCACCTTTTGTAGGTGTCCCGCCTCCTCTCGCTCCACAATAATTGATGCGCTAACTACGTGAGTCGTTGCTGCTATGTAAAGTATAAGAGGTTCATCCGGCATCAGTGAAGCCAATACTGAAGGTGTAGTTAGGAATGTCTTAAGATCCTCAAAAGCTTGTAGTGCCTCGGGAGTCTATTGGAATTTATCTTGCTTCTTGAGGAGCTTAAAGAACGGCATCACCCGTGTTCCCAAGCGGGAAATAAATCTGCCGAGTGCGACCATGCATCCTGTGAGCTTCTGGACATCCTTCTTGCCAATCGGTGGCTTCATCTTCATGATGGTGTTGATCTTCTTCGAGTTTGCCTAAATACCGTGGTGAGATACGATAAATTCGAGTAGTTGTCCCGAAGGTACTCCAAAAACGCACTTCTCGGAGTTGAGCTTCATCCTGTAAGCCCTTAAGCTTTCAAACATCTCGGCCAGGTCAGAGATGAGGTCTTCCCTCAGCCGAGACTTGACAAATACATTGGGATAGTGTCAAGACTTTACTCATATACCTTCAAGGTACTCAAGATCTTGGATTGTTTTTCAAAAGAACCATGACTTAACCATGGTGGAATATATGGATGTTGGCTATCTATTTGATCCTCACAGTGTGAAATATAAGACTGGTTTTGTGTTTCTTTTGAAAAACACAAGAAATGTGTGATCTTAGAGATTATAGCTACTTTTAAGCAGATCTTGGTAGCTACTTTTACCAACCACTTAGAGATTATAGCCTCACGTGAGTGTGTTTGACCGAGATGTGTGATTAGCCATATCCAGAAGTAATATGGTCTTAATACCGTCGATACCCCTACAATTATCTATGAAGATAATATTACTTGTGTTGCACAAGTGTAAATGGGTTATATAAAAGAGTAATATCACCAAACATATTGTCCCTAAACTTTTTCTATCCTCACGAACACAAGAAGAATGGTGAGGTAAAATTAAGTCATATGAAAATCTAGCAAATTTGTTCATTAAGTCCTAGCCAAAATCTATTTTTTAAAGATGTGTTAATGGTATTGGAATGAGATGGCTTAGAGATATGCAAAGTTTAGGGGGAGTAAAACCCTGAATCATGACCCTTTATATGATCATGAATATCCTACTTTATATCCTGAAGATTATAAATTATACTCTTTTTCTCTTAATGAGTTTTCCTAAAGTTTTCTCACATGAAAGTTTTTAATGAGACAACTAGTGTAACACGAAGTACGAGTGCAATGTACTACATGGTATTTGCCTAAGGGGTTAATGATATAGATAGAATCTCAGTCTAAGTTTGGAAGAACTCTATCTATTGGTGGGCGATTCTGAATCTATCACCAGTTGGTTTTGCTATATATTGGGACCTTTTGTACAGATAGAATCAATCTAATAAAGAGAGAATTATGCTCCCTACTTTTGTGCGTACTCCCTGTTCTTGTACATGTAATTTCTTGGCGCACTGTTGATTGATCGTGGATGAACAACTACGTTTTACAAAAGTATTTAACATTGAAGATACTACGCTTGCAATGGCCCTGCTTCCAAAAGAGGAAGAAAAAAATGGCTGCAGCGGCCCCAACCAAGGTTCCAAATTTCATTTTTGGTACATGTAGGATCGATATATACGAATATAGCAATCAGAGGGGGGTGAATGATTGCGCGGAAGCTAAAACCAAATTTTCGATCTACTAGAAGAAGACCCCAACTCGGATTCAAATAATTGCCTCGTATTCAACAAAAACAGATTGATAAACGTTTGGTAAAACGTGAATTCCTGGAGATCCAACCGTCGGATCGATCTAAAATTTGAAAACAACAAACTAGATTCCAATATGAATCTAACAGAAAAAGAATTAGCTCGATTGGACTTACAAATCAAACGTTATAAACCTCGCAATCTTGCTATGACAAAATATGACGAGAATTGATCTAACATTAATTTTGTGATTAAGCAAGATATTCAAAAGATTAACCAACAAAACTTTGAGGAACTCTAAATCAAATCCCTAGAAGGGTTTTGGATGGATCAAATCAAGACGGAACTCAATGAATCAAAGTCGACAAAGAACCAATCTAGAACCAGAACAGATGCAAAAACCAAAATAGAAAATACTGTAGCAACGCGTGCACTGTAGCTTCGAGATTATTGTAGCACGCAGAGGATCTGGAAGGAATTGATCTTCATTTCTCTTTGTTTAAAATATTCCCATCAAAACAGTACAAACCCTAAAACTTGGCTCCCAGCCGTTCTGCTCTCTAACACACGCATAAACATGGGACACCTCCCCCTATTTATAATGAGAAACCCTAACAGAGTACGCATGCATGTCCACTTGGTCCAACATGGCCCAATACATGCAAGCTACTCCAAACGATTACAACTCTGCATGCGTATGGCTCACCTACCATACTCACGTGACTAACAAGCCTCCATATGCACTGTTCTCTAGCCCGAACGTCCCGCATGACATCATTGACCACCAAGACCTCGATTCCTCCAGAACCTAGTCTCGAACCTCAGTTCCTCCATGAACCTAGTTCCGGTCCCGTCATCGACCACGTTCGCCCTCGAGCAACACCTGCACATGAACAAACCACACAAAAAAATTCTGAGCACAAGTTCTTCCCAACTTGGCTCAATTAGTCCATGCAACTACTCACACGAGCATTGCATCAAAATATGCATTATAAAATCCATATGAATTTCATAATCATTAATCAGAACCAAAACTGAATTGATGCAACTCAAAAGAATTAAACCCTAGAAAAAACATTCACGCCGAACCAAAGAAATAAGTTCGGCGCACACAGGGAATCACCCTTCAAAAAGCCGTTCCAACCGGACCAATACTTTGGTCTGACGTCACTCACGACAGACCAAAAAATTGGTCCGACGTACACGTCGAACTCTCGATTAAAAGAAGAATTTGGTCTGGCGAAAAGGTCTCAAAATCATGTTCACGACGGACCAAAAAGTTTGGTCCGGCGTACATGTGAAATCACACCTCAAAACGCCATTCACGACGGACCAAAAAATTTGGTCCGGTGTACATGCGAAACTTACTGTTTCTTGAGAAATTTGGTCCAGCGCAATACCCTCAAAAACACATTAACGGCGGACCGAAGAAATTGGTCCGGCGCAAATGCGAAAACAAGCTTCAAAACACCATTCATGACGGACCAAAAATTTCGTCCGGCGCATATGCGAAAAAAACGGTCCGGCGCACAAAGGCAAACACTGTTTTTCGAACCATTTAACTGAAGCATATCACAAGCATGTCAATTGATCAAATATGACAACACAAGCACAACCTTATTTTGCAAATTCAGTTGTAAGCCAATTTTTCAGCACAGGATTTCACAAACTCCCCCTTGATGAAAACATTGGCAACATCACCTAGAATTGAACATTGACATTCACTTCACAAGAGAACCTTTTTGAAAAAAACTTTTTGAGATCAACAGGTTTGAAAATCAAAAGGCCAAATCTCCCCCTTTGACAAAAAATCTTCCCTTAAGAAGAAAAATGTGAGTGAATGTGCAATGTGTGTCCAAAATTCTCCAAAGTTCTCCCAAAATTCTCCCCCTTTGGCAATGACTTCATCAAGAATATAAAAGAAAGAGAAAAATCTTTTTGTTTGTTTTTAGCTTGTCAATCTTTTTATGTACTGAGCATTATAAATCAACCACATATGTAATTCATCTCCAAGGCATGCAATCAAAGATACTTGCTTCCTCAAATCTACACATAGACAATGTAGAGTAGACACAACTAGTAATCAAGTACTATTAATGATTTTTACATGGCATGATCTCCCTTGCTCAACTATCTCAAAACGTGAAAACATTGAATTTTTGTGCACTTCTTTGATGCTTGAAAAACTGATTTTTTTTTTAACAGAGTACAAAAACAAGGAATTATATGCACCATCAGCCTTACTTTTCAACCATGCCAAGCAATGAGCTTAAGGTTTCATGGTTTCAGTCATACACAACCCCTTCCAAGTTCATATCAAAGTGCAATGATAAGCAGTCTCGTAAAGAGGAAGTGCGACAGTGCATAACCTGTTGGGGAACGCGGTATGCTACACTAGCACAAATTAAATTTTCTACCGCAAACCAGAAAAGCTACTCGCAAGAAGGGGATCATAGATCTATTACCACTAGACGCGCAGTTGCGGAATCCTTCGCACGTCGTAGTAGTGGATCGTTCTCGGCGTGGATCATCCTCGCCGCGGATCGTCCTCGCCGCGGATCGTCCTCGCCGCAGATCGTCCTCGCCATGGATCGTCCTCTCCACGCCGCAGTAGCAGCAGCGTCACCACAGCAGTCCACACGTCCGGGGATGGAACGTCGTGCGTCAGTGTGCAAGCACCGGGTCGCTCGGTAGGGGCAACGAGAGGAGGTGGCTAGGGTTTCTGGCGAAACACCTATAAACCGCATGAAAGTGTATCCTGCGTCTAGCCTCCTCCCCTCCTTATATAGCCACGAGGTGAAACCCTAGGCAGTCATGGCCCATCTACGTGCTAAGCCCACGAGGTCCATTAATTACGGATCCAATCCGAATTAATGCGTCCCAGCCCGTTAAGTGTGTGACCCTATAGGTTCATGCGCTTTTGGACATGGATTCGGAAAACCCCTTTTCTAATCCAATAGTCGGTAACGGCTCCTTGCAGAGCATGCCAACTCCCAAATGCATATGATTAAAATACTGATGTAATAATCCCTTTGCCAAACTATATGAAGATCGAACTCAAGGCGAGAAGCATGTCATCCTTTGACAGTTCAATCCAACTCTCGTATCCCTGATATATTAATAAGTTATGATTGACTTCTCAATCACGGCATGGCCATGCACTTCCTTAATCATATCACACGGGTCGCTCGGTAGGGGCAAATTCCATCTTGACTGCTCACTTCCCTCTGCATGTTTCATAGTTGTGAGGACCCCTCTTCCTATACCGTACTGTACGCCGTCTACTGTGGCGTATAGCACCGTATAGCAACAGAAGCCTCGACACCGAAAATCTGAATCTAAAAAAAATTCGATCGACGGGATCGAACCCTTAGCTTCAGACCCGGTGCCTGTACGCATCCGATACCGGTTCCCTGGATCAGTAGCCCAGTATCGCGTACCAACAACACGAGTATCAATGCACAAAGTAATGAACTAAAGTTAAATTACATAACTGGGTGTAAATCTTGTACATACACATTACAAAATCCAAAAGTAGAATAATAGCGGAAGCAAAAGAAACACTAAACCAGCGGTGGCCTCGACAACCCCACAAAGCTCTTGACTGGAGGAAGGACCACAACCGCCGCACAGCTCGCAGAACAGAGGACCACCTGAGCCATCCGGATCACCATCGGAACCATCCTCTGAGACAAGGTTAGTAAACAACAGCAAAGCAACGGTGAGTACACGTATGTACTCGCAAGTCTTTAGTGTATGGAAATATAGTTAAATGCAGGCTATTTCAACAGGAATAAGCTTCTATACTAGGTTGATTGCATAAAAGCGACATTTATTTGTAAACAACATTTAACAACCGATAGCATTAGTAATTGAAAGAGCATTTGACATAAAACATATTTCACAGTATATGTATAATGTATATTATCCCAACCGGTTCGCCATTCCCGCTCGAATGCAACCGATGGGCTAGATTGTCGACTCTATCCATCAAACACTTCCTTTCCGCTCGAGACTCACACTTTTCGTAAGAAGACACAAAACCAAACTTCTATACTCTCCATACTTATCTGGGCTAGATGCTCTTAACCGTGAGCACGGCTAATCGATTAGTTTTACTTAACACTTCTGCAGAAGTTGCACACATTCCCCACATGGGTCTATCTAGCAAGCGTGTTGCCACGACGCGCGATACTTTCGATGCAGACTCTTGCAGATTGACCATGCTGTTCCCATCATCGGTGTCAGCCAGACATCAGCACAATAGCGTGATCCCACCCTGGCGGATTTAGGCGGCCGTACGCTGCAGCGCAACACGGGGTATCCCTTGCCCCGGGCCCCATTACCCCACGAGTGGCACTATTGTTGCAGCGGGAACCCACAACACCCCCTTCTTCTGTCCAATGGATGACAAATTCCCTTCCGAGAACCCCGCCCGATTGCAGACACATCAGCTGCGCAAGTTCTCATCTTGCTCTTCGGCCTACCAACAAATCGCTATCCCCGAAGTCGGTACATAGGCATTCTTGATTCGATTCATGTGGTTGCGCGAGACTCACCCAAAGATTAACTTTGAGTTCGGTCCTTATATTTTTGTTGACTCAGGCAAGGACTCCAATCCTAACCACACCATCACCTTCACATTCTATACCTCCTCCCCGAGTCATTTACACCACTCATTTTTATCAATTAACCATTAACCATTTTGACTCAATTCATTTTGAAATCATATTTTGATTGATGAGTGTAACTGCCAAGGACTAGACTCAAATCTATTGCATTGACTAAGCATATGCATTTATTAACATTTTATACCCAAGTGACATTTATTAAGTTGCCTAACCTCTACTAGGGCTATCAATGTGACCATGGGAAATAGATTAAGGAAAACCACCAATTTGGGTTATATCTACCATTCCCACAAACTAGCACATTTATCAAATTAAGCATGCATATAGTTTGATAAATCAAAGTAAACATCGTAAAATATTGGATCAAGATGATCAAAGGAGGTGCTTGCACATGTCTGCTGCTGCTCACGATGGATTCGGGACGAACTCGGGATTGTTCAAGCGACTCACTCACTCGCCTCTAATCGAATAAAAACATCAAAAGCAATGACAGAGAAATAAATTAGCAAAAAGTGACTTTAGAAGCATAAACACCAACTTAACATCAAATAGAACTCATCTAGACACTAAGAAAGCAAAGAAAGCGAAACAAGCGAGAAAAATGGCGAAATCGCGATTCGAAGCAGCGATTTGGCGAATTTCTCGCCAACTTGAACAAAATGCGCAAAATAATTTAAAATTCAACTAAATTTTGTTAAACACCTAGAATTAGGTATAATACACCTAATGGAACTTACGGGAACTCGTTTGGATTTAAAAGCGAACAAGCGGAAGCCAAAGCAGTGAAAATCAATACACAAAATGCTTGAAAAATCAGAAAAAAAAACGGCACTATTCACCGTAACGCAAGAGCCATTTCTGTCCAGAATCTATTCGAGCGACTTGCGACCGATTCCAGCGACTCCACTAGGTACTTTAGGATGTCTAGGACCTATCTGGACCTTGCCCCTTGAAAATTCACTTAATTTGCATCGAATCCGATCGAAGCGCAAATTAAGCCGAGGTTTACGCCTCGATTCGCACAGGTCAGCGGCTCAAACTCGATTCCACTTGCGCGAGGAGCACGTTTCGACTCTACTAAGTCTAAATGACCCTAAATGACTCATTCCGACAGCTAATGGCGAAGAAACCCCTAAATGTGGAATATGGCCAAAATGGCTATTTTGCTCAACGAGCAATCTCGCCCAAAAGGGCCGTTTTGAGCTGAAATGCCGCGAGACTTGTTTTAAGCCCTCGGCTAGTTGCTTAGGGATACTTATGACCTATCGGAGCCATTCCCCAGCATGGATGACTTAATCTTCTCTGACTTTTGATCAATTGCCCGCTTAACTCCGGTAATTAACCGAGAAACGGCAAAAGTCCGAAAAGTGACTTGAATGCGATCCAAAACACGCGGGAAGCATGCTATCGACCTTAGTGACCTTAAACGAAGCTAAACAAAGCTAAATGCCTTAAACGTCTTGTGAGGCCTATAATTACTAAAATAAAATGCAAAGTGCTAAAATGCAAATCTAGCGATTCTAACTGCTTTTCTAGCCTCTAAGGGGACTAATGGTAAAGTCAATACATGCATCGGAGCTCTAGGATTTTATGAAATAAAAATAAATTAAAAGAGACCTAGAGCTAACAACTTGTAGCAGGTTTTGATGAAACTTAATTTCGACTCTTCTGATCGCAATCAGGGCTATCAGAAGAGCTAATGGAGCTATCGTTATACGCTATGGACCTTCGGTCCATTGTAAAAATAGTTAACACCTAAATGAATAAAATAAATTTCGGCTTAGCGAAATTGAATTCCGATTCCTCCGGTAGCGACTCTAGCCACCAGAACTGCTATGGGAAAAATCTATACATGCTATGCACCACTAGACCTCCGATAAATCGAAGACCTAGCGATGGACTTGAGCGAATACGAGGGTGACTAAAAGCTAGGTTGGCTATAGGATTAAATGAGCCTAACGATGATCTGAGTCTAGATTCTAAAGCACAATTGCCATGCGATGTGTCTAACACATGGAACCTAGTTTTGACCTAGGCTAGGGTTTAGGGAAACTTGATGAAATGCGAGGCTACGAAGGGGAAACTCGTAGCTACGGCAAGAGGGATGACCCGGGAGCCGAGAAATCAAGTCAGAATGCAAAAACTCCACGGGACCTCCGAGAAACGACGAGAGAACTTCGCGAGGAACTCACCTGAGGGTTGTTGGAGGGGAGGATCCTCGCGGGGACAACGAATCCTAGCTCCAGATTAGTTTCCACCGGTCGGATCGGCTCCAAACGGCGGAACCGGGTGGCGCCTTGCCCTCTTCTCTTCTCCTCTTCTTGCTTGGCGTGTGGGGGAGGAAGAAATGAGTTTGGCTGTTGGTTGGGGATGGCTAACACATATATATACACTATGCACTTATGAGGGGTATTTTGGTCAAGTGACAAAACTTGAAGATTCAAACTTCCAAAGCTGATTTTTAATGATTCTAAGGTATGTTGGAGGGATTTTGGGTCACTTTGACACTTATTCAACTCAATTTGCAATTACTCATGAGAGTGAAATTAATTGAGTCGGGTAGTTTAAATGTGACCGCGATCAAAGTTTACAAGCTCCGATTAAACGGATCCTTAACTCCTTTTGAAGATTTTTAAGTTCCCCACTAAACTAGGCAACTTGTACTTCAGAAGGACAGAGAAGAGAACATTTAAGTCGACGTACAAGATACTTTCGCAAGAGCTCGAAAACTGAATTCAATCACCGAAAACACTTGTCGGCGATCAAATGGGAAATTGATTTTGAGTGACGCTAAATAAGTTGAAGGGTTCTTTTAGATCCCGAACGAGTACAATCGCTCAAGATACAGAAACACACAAGAACAGTGTATTATTGAACAGTGTTTGAGTACAAATGTACAGTGACTCGAGTATAGAAATACTCGGGATATTACAATAGTAAACATGAAAGCTACCTTTATAGTGTTTGGTAACCCCAAGGTAAACTATTACACATGTAGGGAATATGACAATCTCAGGTTCAAGGATCATACATCTACTATGTATGAGATACACTGATGACACATAAGAATGTAACATTCTCGCAGTGTCCCATTGTGGGTCTATCTAACACATGTTCTTCAACATGCGTCCACAATGTATTGATGATATCTCCATATCCCATGATCTATGAAACATGATCATCGAACAATACATGTGATGATCTATTCATCGTTGTCCTATACGATGATATCCGATCAGAGATATTTATCGAATTATATCAATAAGTAAAGAGCTTCATAAACAAGTCACACGCTTGTTGATCAAAACAATAATATACATTCATTGGACCAATAATCATATTATTATTCATAAACATAGTCATGTTACAATCATCCATATGATTGCCTCTAGGGCATAACACTAACAATCTCCCACTTGCACTTGAGTCAATCAATTAAGTATCTAATACCAATAGACCTCGTGTGCGCCTCATGCTTAGGATGTGGTAGTGGCTTTGTGAACGGATCAGCCACATTGGCTTCCGTATGTACTTTGCATATCTTCACGTCACCTCTATCCACAATTTCGTGAATAAGGTGAAAGCGTCGGAGTATATGTTTGGACTTCTGATGTGATCTAAGCTCTTTTGCTTGTGCAATGGCACCACTATTATCGCAATAGATGTCCATTGGACTAGAGGCACTAGCGACCACACCAAGCTCCGAGATAAACTTCTTTATCCATACAGCTTCTTTTGCAGCATCCGAAGCCGCAATGTACTCCGCTTCTGTCGTAGAGTCAGCCACCGTGCTTTGCTTGGAACTCTTCCAGCTTACTACTCCTCCATTTAGTGTAAACACAAAACCGAATTGTCATCGAAAATCATCTTTGTCAGTTTGGAAGCTTGCATCGCTGTAACCTTTTACAACCAGTTCTTCCTCACCTCCAAAGACTAGGAACATACCCTTAGTTCTTCTCAAGTACTTTAGGATGTTTTTCACAGCTATCCAATGACCATCACCGGGATCCGCTTGGTATCTACTTGTGACACTTAGGGCATATGAGACATCTGGGCGCGTACAGATCATGGCATACATGATAGATCCAATAGCCGAAGCATATGAAATCTTGCTCATCCTGTCTCGCTCATTAGTTGTCGAAGGACACTGATTCTTGCTTAGACTGATGCCATGCGACATTCGCATGAAACCTCTCTTAGATTCATGCATATTGAACCTTTTCAATACTTTATCAATGTATGTTTCCTGGCTTAATCCAATCAACCTTTTTGATCTATCTCTATAGATCTTTATGCCCAAGATATAACAAGCTTCTCCCAAGTCCTTCATTGAGAAACTCCTTTTGAATGAAGTATTAACGTCTTCAAGCATAGGAATATCATTCCCGATCAATAATATGTCATCCACATAAAAGATTAGAAACACAAGTGCGCTCCCACTAGCCTTCTTGTAAACACAAGGTTCTTCTTCGTTTTTGATAAAGCCAAATCCTTCGACCACTTCATCAAAACGAATGTTCCAACTCCGAGATGCTTGCTTTAACCCATAAATGGATCTCTGAAGCTTGCATATCTTTTTAGCATTTTTAGGATCAACAAAACCCTCAGGTTGTATCATGTATACATGCTCAGATAGATTCCCATTAAGGAAAGCTGTCTTGACGTCCATCTGCCATATTTCATAATCGAAATATGCAGCAATTGCTAAAATGATCCGGACAGACTTTAGCATGGCTACCGGTGAAAAGGTTTCATCATAGTCAATTCCTTGAACTTGTTTGAAACCCTTTGCCACCAACCGTGCCTTATAGATTTGAACATTTCCATCTACGTCTGTCTTCTTCTTTACAATCCATTTGCATTCTATGGTTTTTACACCATCAGGAGGATCGACCAAGTTCCAAACTTGATTGTCATGCATGGATTGAATTTCGGATCTCATGGCTCCAAGCCATTTTTCGGAGTTTGGGTCCATCATCGCTTCTTTGTAAGTCGTGGGCTCATCTTTTTCCAATAATAATATATCATGTCCATATCTTATGGGTTCATGATGCGGCCTCCCCGACCTACGTAGGGCTGGTGTCTCTTCCACAGGTTGTACAACACTTTGTACATCTTGTGAAGGTTCAGTGGTAGCTTGAACATATTCATGCGATTCTCGAATTTCATCAAGATGCACATCACTCCCACTGATTTCTTTGGAAAGAAACTCTTTTTCCAAAAAGACGCCATTTCGAGCAACAAAAACTTTGTTCTCGTTTCTTTTATAAAAGTAATATCCTTTTGTTTCTTTAGGATACCACACAAAGAAGCATTTTTCTGATTTAGGTGCGAGTTTATCTGATTACAAACGTTTTACATAAGTCTGGCATCCCCATATCTTGAGAAATGACAATATGGGACTTCTCCCGGTCCATATCTCATATGGTGTCTTCTCAACGGATTTTGATGGGACCCTATTTAATGTGAACACAGCTGTCTCTAGAGCGAACCCCTAGAAGGATAATGGCAGATCTGTTTGGCTCATCATTGACCGAACCATATCCAATAAAGTACGATTCCGTCGTTCGGATACGCCATTCCATTGAGGCGTTCCTGGCGGAGTAAGTTGTGGAACGATTCCACATTGCTTTAGATGATCACCAAACTCTTGGCTCAAGTATTCGCCACCACGATCTGATCGTAAGTGTTTTATTGATTTGCCAAGTTGATTTTGTACTTCGTTCTGAAACTCTTTGAACCTTTTAAAGGTTTCAGACTTATGCCTCATTAAATAGATATATCCATATCTACTAAAGTCATCAGTAAAAGTTACAAAGTACTGAAACCCACCTCTAGCAATCGAGCTCATTGGTCCACATACATCTGTAAGTACTAGGGCCAACAATTCACTCACCCTCTCACTAAAACCTGTGAAAGGGGTTTTTGTCATCTTGCCAAGTAAACAAGACTCACATGTTTCAAATGATTCAAAATAAAATGAGGTGAGAAGTCCATCACCATGGAGCTTCTTCATGCGCTTCTCATTTATGTGACCCAAGCGACAATGCCATAAAAAGGTAGGGTTTAAATCATTTGGTCGAGGCCTTTTGACATTAATGTTATGAATTTTTTTTTAAAATAATACTTTTTTTAAACTGAATTGCATTTTTAATACTCGGAAAAAAAAATTGCAAAAATAATGCGTGGTCGCCAAATGGTACGGCGAATACCCTATTTTCGCCGAACCGTGCTGCGAATACCCTATTTTCGCCACACGATTCGGCGACAATACCCTAACCGCCGCAATTAAGCTGCTACACGGGTATCAAAGATTTTTTCGCCAAATGGTATGGCGAAGACCTATTTTCGCCAAATGGTACGACGAAGACCATATTTTCGCCATACCATTTGGCGAAAATAGGTCTTCGCCAAATGGTGCGGCGAAATTTTCTCGGTAAAAAAAAGGCCCCGAGATCGATCGATCGATCTGCCCCACCGTTTCAAAACAACAGAGTGCCCGCCGCCGGAAGAGAAGAGGGAGAGGGAGAAGGAGAGGGAGAGGGAGAGGGAGAGGAAGGAGGAGAGGAAGGAGAGGGAGAGGAAGGAGGAGGAGGAGGAGAAGAAGAAGAAGAAGAAGAAGAAGAAGAAGAGGAGGAGGAGAAGAAGAAGAGAGAAGAAGAAGAAGAAGAAGAAGAGGAGAAGGAGAAGAAGAAGAGAGAAGAAGAGAGAAGAAGAAGAAGAAGAAGAAGAAGAAGAGAGGAGAAGAAGAAGAGGAGGAGAAGAAGAAAAAAGAGGAGGAGGTAACATCGCAACTTTGTTTAATTTCGTATTTTTCAATGTAGAGAGTGATTTAGAGTAATGTAATTTAGATTAGCGATCTAGAGTAGCGCAATTTAGATTAGCGATCTAGAGTAGCGCAATTTAGAGTAGCGATCTAGAGTAGCGCAATTTAGAGTAGCGATGTAGAGTAACGCAATTTAGAGTAGCTATGTAGAGTAGCGCAATTTAGAGTAGCGATCTAGAGTAGCGCAATTTAGAGTAGCGATGTAGAGTAGTACAATTTATAGTAGCGATCTAGAGTAGTACAATTTAGAATAGCGATTTTAGTTGTTTAATCTAGAGTAGTGATATTAGTTAAACCTGATTAATTCCTATTAATTGTTATGCCCAGTTTTTTGACCGTAAGGAAAAAAATAGAATCTTTAGGGCTTCGATCACTAGCTAATCGGCTAGTTAATCAGCTAATCGGCTGATTTTTCTGAACATTGCATATTAGTAGCAAATAGCCATGTTATACGTGCGCTATATTATTATAATATTATAGTATCGATATCCCGATAGTTAATTATCGTTGTTCAATTTACGGTATAGATTTTACATTTTAGTAGGGATGCATAAATTTATTTTGTCTATGTCGTCGCAGTGATGTCGAAACCAGCGAAATTCAGGGTATATTATGGCGATGGGGAAGTAAAAATTGGGCAGAATGGAGTGGATTTAAGCTGCTTTGCGGTCACCATGGCCGAGCACTTGTCCCCGACATCAAGTTAGCATTCGTGATATAAAACTTTGGTTGACCCAATTTTTTTCCCTAGATCCAAGTGTTTATTCTGTTATCATCCAAATCGTATACACGCGTAGCAAGGGTGACCCGGCTGTGTGGGAGTTGAAGACAGTAGATCGAACACAGTTGTGGCAGAAATGGTTAAGGTGGTGCAAGGGATCTAGCCTCGAATGTGTGATCTTTGGTGCAAGCTTGCCCTAGGGAAGAGGTGAGTACTCTTTGGTGTGAGCGAGAGCGACACATCGGCTCTGGTGAACAAGTTCAGCCCAATGTGTCGGTTGAGGCGATGGCGGGGATGATCACATGGATGCAGCAAGCGCAGAAGGTCAGGCTGATGAAGGGGAGGATATCGATCAACTTGTGGATAAATTGGATTGGGTGGACCGCATGGCGACAGAAGAGGAAGCCGAAATGTTGGACCCTATCGATACCATCGGCGAAGATGACGAACGGGAGGAAGATGATGAAATGCATGGCGATCTTGGCTCGTGAGGTACCCATCCCCGATGAATGGAACAGGCAGAACAAAGCTGGTATGGAAGCTTTGTGGGGCCATGACTTGCATTGTGAGTATGGTACTGGTGCCATTCGGTTGAATCAAATGTTCCCGAACAATTCTGAATTGAAGTTGGCAGTGAGCTTGTGGGCACTATCGCTGCAAAGAGAGTTTCGGGTTGTCCTGTCTAGCCCAGATAAGTACACAGTGAAGTGCGTAATCGATGGTTGTGAATTTCGAGTACATGCCTACAAGCCGAAGTGTGAGACGTATTGGATTGCATCAAGAGTGGACGAGCACACATGCAGACTAGAAAATGTTCTTGTCAAACACCGTAACTTGAATGCGGCTGTAATAGCTAGCGTGATGTTTAATGAAATCATTGAGAAGCGGGATATCGAGTGTTCGTATATTCAGAAAGTAATGTTACGAACATTTAAGTATCAGATAAGCTACTTGTAACATCCTAAAAATTTCTTTTAATATATTTGGTGTGTTTCTGGGATTATTTGTATTTTTTTAAGATTTATTTGGAACCCCCGCGAGTAGTTCGGGTTCACGTTTATTGAACTAGTCGAAGTAAATAAAGAATCTGGTGTTCTTGAATAAGCATAAAATTTAAAATTTTGGTTGATAATTAAGATAATTGGTAGACGAGAGTGTTCGCTTCAAAGATTTTCGAAAAACATGCTATATAACTTGAGTCGTTGATTTTACAAAAATCGATACAGGTGTCTGATTCACGAAAAGAATTTTTACGAAAAATCTATACGTCGAAAAATCATGAAACCAACTTCGTTAGGTTCCAAATAGTTCCTAGTATTTTAGCGGAATTTTTCTGATTTTTAGAACCTCCCTGTTATTTTTTTTCCGTACCGTGATTTGAGAGTAGCTGTGCAGGTATACATGTATACATGGCTGCTTGTCTTCCCTTTTTCCATGTGTGGACGAGTGAGTCTCTAGCCGGTTCATCTTCTTTGGAAACGCCTCCACCCACATGCCATATTGCTCCAACCGTTTCCTATTGCCTGCATAGTGGACACTAGTAACTGACCTCATTAGTGGACGTACGTGAACAATAGTAGCTGTGGGGTTCCAACTAATCCTTTAAGTGATTTTGCACAGCACTTGCGTGAACTTCCTTCATTTTCCTGCCTGTTTCCTCTCCAGCCGTTTTTAGCCATAGCCTTGCATGCACGTTTCTAGTTTCCATTTCTCCAAGCATTACTACGATAGACACACCTCTTTCATTTTCTCATTCCCACGTTCAAGTCACCACACCATTTCCATTGCTGGGCCTCCGTCTCGCCGTCGCCGCCGCCGTCTCGTCGCCGCTGCAGCCGTCTCGTTGTCGTCGTCGCCGCCGTTGACCTCGTCACCGCCGCTACCGTCTTGCTACCGTTGAAGCCGCCGTCGCTGTCGCCTACATCGTCACCGCCGTCGTCTACGTCGCCGCCGTCGCCGCCGCTGTTGTCGCCGCCATTGGAGTCATCGCTGTCACCGCCACCGTCGTCATCGCCGTCGCCTTCGCTATCGTCGCTTTTGCCGCCGTCGTCGTCGCCATTGTGTGCCGCCGCTGTGTGCCGCCGCCGCCGCCGTCGCCGTCATCGTTGAAGCTGTCGCCGCCGTTGACGCCGTTGCCGCAGGCGCCCTCTCCGGCCACGCCCCTTCCTGCGCCGACGATCTGCACTACTGTCGCCGCCGACCGGTACTCCCTCATCTCTCTTGCGCGCGCTCTATCTATCTCGACCGGTTAATCTCAACACGTGTATTATGCATGTTAGCGTATATATGTTAGTCTGTATACGTATATAAATACTCGCTAGGCGCATGCATATTTCTATATTAGTCGTAGCATGTATACATATATATATACACACTGTGTTGTACATATATATGTATACCTGCGGTTATATTCGGTTGATTTACATGTGTATATAGTCGACCGATTCGCTATTATAACCTTCCATATGTAGGTATATGTGTATTAGTCGGATGATCCACGTGTATAAAATTTGGAAGCATATGAGTATATGCGTGTATATGTGTATACCTGTATTCAAATGTCTATTCCGTCGTCCCAGTATGCATGCGTGAATGCCCAGCCAAAGGAAAAAGCAACACGGGTGAACAGTGCCATGCAGAATAAGGGAAACAAGCTAGTTACATGTAGTAATTTTCGGAAATTGCGAATTTTCTCTTTTTCGCTACAAATTTGTTCTAAGCTCGAATCACTGGCAACAAATTTTGTTAATTAGTAGGAATTAATACCTTCCTACAGTGATTTTTAGGAAATTTTATAATTAAATTTACACTGTTAAATTATTTGCGGAATGTCCAAACTTATGAATTTTGTAGCTCCTAAACTATATGTTCAAAAATTCCAAAATAAATTTTATAAATCTTAGAAATTGCTAAAATATTTATCTAGAAATTTGCATAGGGGTTATAAGCTAGTTTGGTTTGTAGAATTGTTTTTGAATGTGTGTTTATACGTTGTTCCGAGTGTTTATTGGTTCTTTATCTGTTACGCGTAGACGTCGAGCTGTGTGAGGACGCGGATTTTGAGGATCAAGCTCCAGCCCAAGATTCGCTGCTTTACGAAGGCAAGTTGTGCTTTGACCATGTTGCTCCTAAATTTTGAAATGTATTTTTATTTAAATTATGCATGCTACATTGATTAAAATGGATTTAAAATAATTTGGGTAAAATAGTTAATAAACCTAATTGTTACTTTCGCCCTTGAAGATTTATATTCGTATGCCATATATTCCATTGTCACCTTAAGTTGGGTTAAAATAGTTGGATGATATGATTGTGCCAACACGGAAGGCTAGACCGTGAATAGTAGCCATGAATAGTGGCTTAACTATGCTTGCGTGAATATATTTCAAATAGCAAAATAATATTGACTAATGACAAATGGAATGATTTTGGAAGTTGAGTGTGAACTTGTCACGTGATGATGTGAAGTGTAGGTACCTTTGTGGTTCTACATGGTAACTGATATTATTGTTGGCATGTGTTGCACAATATTGGAACAGGGGTGGGAAAGGATTTAGTCTGGGGCAAGTGGTATGAGGCTTTATGCCAGGTGGGCCTTTATGGCACAGGTTTTGAGATAACAGCCTTTGCGGCAATGGGATGAGTGATGTGAGAATATTTGGGTCAGGGTTTGTGAGAAGGATGTCTTGCCCTGGACAGTTAAGGACTTCACCTTGCAAGCCTTTGAACTGGGCCTTTCGTGCAACCACATGACTGGAGTGGGACGGTCTTAGTTTAGTAGGATTCTGAAGTCTTACCTTTGATACCTCAGGTTGTGATTACATCGGGTAATCGTGTGGGGGAGCGTGCACTGTCTTTGCGGCTTGGTACCCTATCCAACGGTGATTGTCGGTCCTACACTTCGATCCTTCGTGGGGGAAGTGATAGTGAAGGCAATACCGGCGAGGGTCATAGGTGTAGATGGAAGTTTCTGAAAAACTTCGTTACGGTCGATCGCCTTTGTGGTGTGCGACTGTATCATGTGGGTAAAGTGTACAACCTCTGCAGAGTGTGTCAAAACTATTCGAATAGCCGAGTCCACGGAACTGGACAATGCTCGGGGATTACAGTCAAGGGTTAGATTTTTCTAAAATGAAATGTGGGAATGGGTGGCCGAGTGCCAGAGACAATTGCTAAAGTAAAATAGGGCTTTGAGCCAAATTGTTTAAAAAGAGATTGATAACTTATTATATAATATGGTTTTACTGCTTTTGAATCTATTAAGATTATTTAACCAAAGCAAAATGTTGCTTGATGCAAAATAACCACTTAAGCCATTCCTTTGGAAGAAGCCATGCATATAGTAATAGAACTGCACCTCTGTGCATGACTTGCTGAGTATGTTGTATACTCACCCTTGCTTTCAACACAATCATCAGTCGAGGAGAAGACTTCAACTTCGAAGGAGAAGTTCCGCGAGGAGGCAGTTATCTAGGAGTTGAACCTTGTCAGTTGCCTGTGGCAGGTTGATGGGGGTCACCGACGTTCTTCGTTCCGCTGCTGTTTATCTACTTTTGTTATTGTAAGCCCTGCGTGGCAGACTATTTGTAAGGTGACCTTAAGGTCTTGTAACTAGTTTATTTAATGTTCGAAGTACTTTATTATTAATTCCGCTGTGTATGATTGTGGTACTTCATCCCTGTTTAACTGTGTGTACTAGCGTGATCCTGGACTAGTACAGAATACACAGAGGGTCCAGATTTGCAGATTCGGGTCCCGACACTACTCCATGGCCTGGCGTGTGAAGCAGAAAGCATTAGAGAAGAGGTTTGGCACATACGAGGCTTCGTATTGCAACCTACCTCGTGTGCTTGAAGTATTGAAGCAAACCAATCCTGGCACATACATCGCGTTCAAAGAAAGCGAAGCAGATGCAAATGGGATCTGTACATTTCGTCATGCTTTCTTTTCATTGGGCCCTTGCATTGCGTCATTCAGGTACTGCCGTCCATTGCTTTGTGTTGATGGCACATTTTTGACTGGAAAATACAAGGGGCAGATTCTAACAGCCATTGTAATTGATGCGAACAACCACATACTTCTATTAGCCTTTGCTTTTGTTGAGGGTGAGAATCGGGATAGCTGGCTGTAACACCCCAAAATTTTGCTTTTCTTAAATTCATGTGTGATTTGGCACTTTGGTGAATTTTTGGAATTTTCTGGAATTTATTTGGATTTATTTGGAATTTATTTGAATTTATTCCATTTTGAAATAATTAAAGAATTTAATTTTGCAAATAAAATTTTGTTGGAAATATTTTATTTGAGTCCCAAATACCCTAAAATATTTTCCAATTTTTCTCGAGTATTTTGCTATTTTTAATGAATTAAATGAATTATTGGGAATTATTTTAAATATTAAATCATTGGAAAATCAACTCGGTCGAGTCTTGTTCATCCGATCGAAGTCGAACCCGAGTCGGACTCGAGTCCGACCGAGCCGATTGACTCGACCAAACCAGCTTCCCAACCCTAGCGATCCCGACCGTTGGATCGGGATCCAACTCGAGATCCGCCTGCACGGTTCGAGCGTCCGACCGGTTTCACGATCGCGCCCGTCGATCGTGGCCGTTGATCACGACACGTGGGCGGCTCCCGATCGTCGTCTCGCTCCGACTCGGCCGGAGAGCTCCGCCGTGACCGGCGGGACACGGCTAGGGTTCCGATTTGCGCCGCACGCCGAGGCCGTATTTAAAGCCCGGACCGGCCCCGAGGTTGACCTCTCCTATCGCCCGCTTGCCCCAGCTAATAGAGCTCAAGCCGCCGCCCAGCCGTGCCGAGTGCTCGCCGTAGTAGGGGAAGTCCCCGCCGCGGTTTTTCGTCGATCCCCGCCGCTCTCCGACGACACCGAGCCCAGACCGAGATCCCCATATCGCGTCGCGCCTGGGAGTGCCAATCTTCACGCCGAGCTACACGGACACGCCGTGTGGGAGGTCGTCGTCTCGTCTCCGGTGCTCAAGCCTCGCCGCGCCATCATCGACTTCGCGAAGCAATCTCCGCCGTCCGATCCGGATCCAGGCCGAGGTTCGCCACGTATTTCCTTTCTTGTTCAACCCTAGATCCGTTAGCGGTAGTTAGATCTAGATCGAGCGGTCCGAATCAACCGTATAGTCTTGAACGTGAAGTCTAGATCCAATCTGGGCCGTTGATTTTCAAATCAACGGACGAGATTGTGCCACGTGTACTTAAGCCACGCCACGCGCGCGTGATCGCGTGTCTCTGACACGCGGGGCCCGCGTGTCAGCGGGACAACCGAACCGCACCATGGCGTCACCGCTGACGTCACGGTGGGGCCCGCATGTCAGCGAGTAGACCGCAAGGGTTAATTGCGTGCGTGACACTGACGGTGGGGCCCACATGTCAGTCTCACGTGAGCCGTGGACCGGGTCCACGGTAGACCCGAGCCGAGCGTGGACCGAGTCCATGGACCGGCTGACGTCAGCCAACCAATCAGAGGCTGCCACGTGTCCATGCTGACGCAATAATTAATTTCCGAAAAAGAAAATGATTTATTAATTCGAATTAATGATTTCAGATTTTGTTTCAAACTTCAAACGCTTATAACTTTTGCGTTTCAACTCCGATTTGAGTGATTCAAATTTCTAAATTTGTATAAAAATGAGATCTACCTAAATATGAATTTTATTTAATTTTTGGACTAAAGTTTTTCTCTGCAAAATTATTTAATTGATTATTTAAACTTTAAATAATCATAACTTTTGCGTCTTAACTCCAAATTTGACGATTCCAGTTTCTAAAAATTCATAAAATTATGTTCTCTCTGTTTATGGATTTTATTTGGGTGTTTGGACACTTTTTGCCTATTGTTTATTTGTGTATTTGCTATTTGCACGCTTTACAAGTAGACGTTGAAGTGCCGGAAGGATTCGAAGGAGAAGTATTAACTCAGGATCCAACTCAAGACCAAGAACAAGTACTTTTTGAAGGCAAGTTGTGCTTTGACCATGTTGATCCTATTTCGAAATCTATTTTGATTTAAACTATTGCATGCTAGTTCAATTAGAAAAATACTTTGTTTAAACATGGGGGTTAGATAAGTACCAATATGCTGTAAGACACCTAGATTATTTAAGTATGAGCCAAGACCTTGTCACCCTAGTAGTGGAGTACTAGTTGGACATTATTAAATAGCCAACATGGGTTTAGACCGATGTAGTATCTTGCTTAGACACTTTCGTGCTCATGACATGATTTTGGATGATCAAATGTTAATATTGACTTAATGATATATTGAACCTGTTTTGGAAAAGTATCATGTGATGTTGATGGCACGTGGTGCATGGTAATCAACTGGGGTTTGATAAACAGTTTTCGACCGGGGCATGTGGTAAGAGTAATCAAGTGGGCCAGTTGTGGCGTTGGGAATGTTGATTTGGTTCTTCGGGTAGTCTTGCCCTGGTCACCCTAAGGACTTAACCTTGCAAGCCTTTGAACTGGGTCTAACGTGCAACCACATGTCTGTAATGGGACGGACCTAGTTGACTAAGTTGCTAATAACGTACCTGTGGGACCTCATGAGGTCAACTACACCCTTTGTGTAAGTTGTGCGGGGAGCGTCTGGCCGAGGCCAGTACCCATCTAACGGTTGATTGGCCTAGACTTCGCCTTAGCTAAGGGAAGGGTTAGTGTGCAATAACCGGGGAGGACCACTTGTATTGTTAGAGGTTTCCGAAAGACTTTGTTCTGAACTCGCCTTTGTGGTGTTTGACTGTATCTTGTGGGTAAAGTGCATAACCTCTGCAGAGTTTAGAATCTATTCGAATAGCCGTGTCCGCGGTATTGGACATCGCTCGGGAATTACAGTCAAGGGTTAGATTTTCCTAAAAATAACTTTGGTTTGAAAAGTTGGGTTGGACTAATAATGAAGTTGATGGAAATGTGGATTAGGATGGGAAAGATGTTTATTAAATTCCTTGAAAAGTTATTTATACTTTACTTGTTTCTACTGCTTTCGAATCTACTTATATTACTTTTCAAATGCTGTTTCGCAAATATACTTTGAGCTATTCCTTTGTACCAAGCCATGCATATAGTATATTAGCTTGCATTACGTGCATGACTTGCCGAGTACCAAGTACTCACCCTTGCCACAATACAACACCAGTTGAAGAGGAGATGCACAAGCTTTGGAGGAGGAGCTCCAAGAGGATCCGTCTACTTAGGAAGCGAGCCCGGTCGATTACTGTGGTATCTTTGGATGGCGCCACGAAGTTATTTAATTTTCCGCTGCTATTATTTTTCTCTGACTAAGTTTCGCCTTGCGAGGCATATATTTGTAATTTGACCATAAGGTCAAGTAACCAGTTTGACTATTTAAATAAAGTACTTTATTGGTATCAAGTGGTATGATTGTGATATTTACCGATGTTAAGACTGTGTGCACTAGCGCGTTCCTGGACTAGTGCTGAATACACAGAGGGTCCGGATTTGCAAATTCGGGGTCCCGACACTGGCTGTGGTTTTTCAGACATCTGAAGGTGGGGGTAGTTGGTGATCGGCCCAGCATGTGCATCATTCATTATCGTCACAAAGGTATCCTCTCGGCAATTAAGACTCTACAGGAGGATCGAGATGAACTATTTTCATGGCCTGACTTGCAGAACAGGTGGTGCATGAGACATTTGGGTGCCAATTTCTTCAGGCAGTTCAAAAGCAAGAAACTGATGAACCTGTTTAAGAGGTTATGCAAGCAGAATCAGGCACGTAAGTTCAACGCGCTATTTGCCGAGTTGGATAAGCACACCAGTGCGCATATTGAAGAGATGAAGAAGCAACCACCTACGACGAACGAATGCCCACCCAAAAGGCTTACACCCCTTGGGGAGCTCGATCCTCCTAATATGAGGAGACGAACGTCAAGGAACATTAAGTGTTTCTCGCACTGGATAGAGGCTGAGCCTCTTGAGAAGTGGGCATTGCTCCATGACACCGGAGGCGCCAGGTTAGTATGGTACATTAGAATATCAAAACACCGCTGAACAATTTGGGTTGTTGTTCTAAACTGTTATGCGTTGAACAGGTTTGGCGTGATGACAACGAACATAGCCGAGGTTTACAATTGGGTCATCCGAGGCCTGCGTCCGCTACCGCTTGTGGCCATCCTTGAAGGCATGTTGCACGGCATCGTTGCCTACTACCAGAAAAGGAATGCGGAAGCGGTACTTCATGCCTCGACATTGCAAACGCCGTATTGTTCGTGGATGATGACCTACATGGAGGAACGAACCATGAAAGCTCAGCAGCATATGGTGCGTAGCTACGGGGTCACTGAATACCGCTTCGAGGTGACTCTTCGGTGCAAAAGGGAGTTGGGAACGGACACAGCGGTTATTACGCACGAGGTTAATCTAGGCCAAGGGGCATCTGGATGGTGTGAATGCACCTGCAATAAGCCAATACTTCTCCATATTCCTTGCTCACACGTGATGGCTACTTGCGGGCAAATTGGGATGAACACGTCGCAATACATGTCCCCTTTCTACTTGAAGGATCATGTTGTCCATACCTGGTCGAGTGAGTTTCGTGGTTTTCGTGCACACGGTGATTTCACCGCGATTAACAGAGATGAGCGCGTCTGTTTGCCAGATCCAATCTTGCGGAGGTGTGCGGAAGGGCAGTCTGGTCGTCCACAGACTAGGCGCATTCGCAACGACATGGATGAATCTGAAGTGGGTGGCCCTCTTAGGAGGTGTTCTGAGTGCGGCGAGTATGGCCACAAGGCAAACCAGTGCAAGTAGGGTGTAGGATCTGAACGTGGTGGTGGCTATGTATCGAAATATGTAATTGTATGCACGTTGGATGTCTTTTATTGTAATATTGACGCGATTGGGTCTTTTATTCATATATGTTGTGTTTGTCACATGTTGTTTACTTTTATTTATGTTCACCCCTTATGTCTTTTATACATATATGTATTGTAATATTGACGCGATTGGATGTCTTTTATTCATATGTGTTGTGTCTTTTATTCAAATATGTTGTGTCTTTTATTCAAATATGTTGTGTTTCTCACATGTTGTGCACTTTTATTTATGTTCAACCTTCATGTCTTTTATTCATAAAAGTTGTGTACTTTTATTCATATATGTCGTGTTTGCCGTACGTTGTGGAGTATGATTTATGTTGAAACATTTCTATGTGCAGGGATGGAGCAGGTCGACTCACTCCTAGACCCTGTGTTGGATGCGCGGCACCGTGCGCACGTCCACACGATACAGGGGAATGACAAGTTGGCCTTACTGAGGATTCGTGTGCCTAATAAGGCATGGTGCGTTGACCCTCGCTTCCACACCAGGTTAGTTGCAGTACTTGTACATGTTACATTTTTCGTATAATTAGTGTTCATGACATTCAATTGATTCAACTCTGTTGTTCGTCGTTAGGCTGGCACCTGCCGGGCTCCTTCCGCTAGTCCGCATGGTGGAGGGTTCAGCTGCCGACCCCGGTGAGCACGACCCACAAGCCGAGGGTGACGACCCGCAGTGGTCGCGGCGTTTCCCGTTCGACAGCTCGCTGCTAGCGTGTTTGGTCGACCGCTGGAGGCCGGAGACGCACACTTTTCACCTGCCTTTCGGGGAGGTGACGGTGACGCTGCAGGACGTCGCCATGCTCACTGGATTGCCGATCGCTGGGGCACCGATCGGACCCTCGGTGACTCCTGCTGGGTGGGATGCGGACTTGCAGGCGCGCTTCGCCGGGGTTGCGGAGGTCGACCCGCATCTACCGATAGGCGCAAAGCACGGGCCATCGAGGAGGTGGTTGGCACAGTTCGAGGTTAGTGATTGTACATATTACTATGTTACTCCAGCTTTGCATAGCATTAACGTGATATCACACTCTTTCAATTGTCGCAGGTGCAGCGGATGGCGGCCCAGCCCACCGACTACCAGGTTGCTAGGCACCTTGAGGCCTATCTGCTTTGGTTGTTCGGCTGGGTGATGTTCACGTCGAGTCACGGCGACACCGTGGACGCGCGTTGGATAGCCTACGCACGGGCTATTGCGGACTCGGAGCCTGACGACGTACCGCAGGTATCCTGGGGTTCGACGGTTCTTGCTTCCACGTACCGCGCCCTTTGCGACGCGTGCGTGAAGAAAGGCAGGAGCCCCAATCTTACCGGGATGCCACTGCTTCTTCAGCTTTGGTCATTTGAGCGCTTCTCCGTGGGTCGACCCCACGTCGACCCACGACACTACACCCCTGACATGTACGGCGATGATGCGCTGGACCGACCGACGATGGGCTCGCTCTGGACCAGGAGACGGGTACATGTTCTTACTCACTAATGGAATTGTAATTTCAATGCCATGTGCTTACAGTTATTTCTACTCTTGCAGCCATAGTGGGCAGGTCTGCAGGTGCGTGCGGCGTACCTCTCCTTCACGGAGGCCTTCGACCACCTGAGGGAGGGGCAGGTCGTCTGGGACCCTTACAGCGACGAGCGTGTAGGAGAGAGAGCTGCGGTGGGGCTGTCGCTGTTGTGCTACAGGGACCAGGCTTACTGGATGACGAGGAGGAAGCTCGTCTTCGACGTCTTCGTAGAGGACTACGCACCGCACCGAGTCCTCAAGCAGTTCGGACTACGCCAGGTGGTCCCTGTTCCTTTGGGGGAACGCGTGCCGGCGAAAGTGCACTCGTGAGTTACTCGCCACTACATGCATGCTAAGTGCTTACGATATATTTGTAATAATGAGGTCTTTTATGCAGGTACTCCACCCAGGGACCTAAGAAGTGTATGGTGACCTTGCTGCAGAGGATGGCGCCGTGGATTGCGCAGTGGGAGGGGGCGCTGGAGGACGTTGTCGAGGAGGTCACGCCCTACGACTCCTCCTCCTACCAGGAGTACTTGTCCTGGTACGTGCCCCGGACCCGTACTCGTCTCCTACGCGAGGAGCAGCCGGCCCAGATGTTTGCTCCTAGTGTCGCAGACTTGTACTTGAGCCACGCAGGAGTGGCACTGCACCAGATGGTAAGTCTCGTTGTATTTTTACTCATTAATGCAATTGTAATTTCAATGCTATGTCGTTATGTTTATCGTTTGTTTGTACGTGATAGGTGGACGAGGCGAGGGACTTGCACCAGCATGCCACTGACTTTCTGTCTAGGCTGCAGCAAGGGACCATTTTCACACCGGACCAACTATCAGAGGCCATGGGGCGTGTGGAGCTGCAGTCCCGACGGATCGTGGAGATTGGTGCTGCTTGGCAGGCCCCAGCCCCGACTGTTTTGGCTGGCACCTCGTCCAGGCCGCCACCCGGGCTCAGCTCCTCGACACCACCTTCTCGACCACCACTACAGCCAGGGTCCAGCTTCCACACCCAGGTGCCTCTAGCTCCAGGCACGGCTGGAGGATCCAGTTAGCAGGCGCCAGCACGCGGGCCTACCGTGGTCCCCACACCAGGTAAGCCGATAAAAATTCAGTTGATCTCGTTTCGAATCTAATCTTCTCACTATAATTAAATGTTAATGTCTGTACTGTAGGCCTCCTAGGACATGCCTCTACTTCGGACACCCGATCGAGTACGGCGTCACGACTCGACCGATCGATTCTTCGCGAGGCTCGATTCACGCGCGGCATCCTCCAGCCACGCAGTACACGCCGCCTCCTCTAGCCACGCAGATCATGCAGCCTCCTCCAGACACATTGCCTCCTCGCTTGCGTCGCCCGGCGGTTCGGTACAGCCCTTCAGACTACGCCCAGGCGGGACCGTCGCGGGTGCTTCGCCCACGACCTCTCGACGATGTACCCCCTTCGGCGCGTCGGCAAAGGAGAGCTAGGGGACAGGGTCAGGGTCAGGATCCACCACCGGGGGGTGATCAGGATTAGGATGTGCGTTATTTTTGGGTACTTTGTCCTATTATGTTTTACCATCTATTTTGTGTACTTTCTCATATACGTGGTCTATTATATATTTCTGTCATCTTTAGTCATATCAACCGCGTGTCATTATTGCTTTTTCAGCTTTTGTCATATCAACTTTTCCAGCCTTTGTCATTTCAGCTGCATAATGCTGCCAAAAGCTGGCTATGGCAGAGATTCCCTGTCTAAAGCTGTGGGCATAGCCAGGCTTATGTTGTAACGCCCGTGTTTGTAATTAAGCTTAATTAGGCTAACTAGGTGTGGATTAGTGCTCTGTTTAGTTTCCAGTTTGAATTTGGAGTTATTTGCCTTCGAATTCTGTGTTGTCGTTTCGTTGATCGTTTTCCCCGATTGGAGTCTCAGAATCCGAAATCGGGTGAAAGTTGAAATCGAGAGAACTAGATCCCAAACCTAAGTTGTAAAACCTTTACTAGGACCCCTCGAACCTGTTCCGATAGTCCTTAAGCTAGTTGGTTGAAGAACCATCGCGAAAACTACGTTTTCCCCAAGTTTTCTGCTGGCGGCGAGCTGCAGACGCCGCTCCGGCAGATCGCTTGCCGCAGCGAGGGCAGCGGGGCCAGAGCCCTGTTTTGCTCCTGTGCTCGTGGCTATCCATTTGCCTCGGGTTTTGTGCCCCCCCTACTCCCTCAAAACGCCAAGGAGCCCCTCCTCTCCCTCTCCTCTCTCATTTTTCCTCCTCTCCTCCTCCTTCTTCCTCTCTTCTCCTTCCTCTCTCTCCATTGGAGCTCTCTCCTCCTCCTTGCCATTTCCAGTTGGTTGAAGCTCCAGGAGGCTGTGTGGGAGCAGGAGCAAGGGTGGAGAAGCGTCTCTAAGTCAAGGAACTCCACAAGAGGTAGGGCTTGAAGCTAAACCTAAACCCTAGGTGCAGATGCAAACCCTAGCTCTTCCCTGGCTTGTAATCGTTCTTTACGTCCTAGTTAAACCATAGAAACCCTAGTTCTTGTGGTGCATAGTTGTTTTCCAAGAAGTTAAACCTAGGTCAAGGGTAGAAGGATCCTTCTGCGTGATCGAGTAGTTTCGGTAACCCTGATCTACGCATCGTTGGACTCATTCGCTGCAAACGCCTTTTCTTGAATTTTCGGAGCTCTTCTTTTGGAACCCTAGCTCCTAAAGTCGGAAATGACCTTGGATGTTTTCTTAGAGCCTCGTAAGTCGATTCTGGAAGAATCGAGCTTGAACTCGATTCGGAGAGAATCTGATTTGGAGAGTATATTTAGGTTTTCGGGTAGTAGAAGTCGAATAGCATATTTCGGAGTTTCCAATCAGTAGTTAGATCACGTAGAACCCTAGTGCATTTTTGGACCTATTATGCTTGTTGCGAATCCGCCGTTCGAAGGATTTGCAAAGATGCACTCTGGGCATTCTGAGCAATTTCAAGTTCGAAGTCCCAAAGTTCACAAGTCTAGCGCACATAAGTCCCAGTCGTAGAGAATCCGTTGCGAAGAAACTCGAGTTTCGACACCTTCCGTGTCGAAATCCATTTCAGCGTCATTAACGGGGAGAAAAGATCCGAAAAGTGAAATTTTGCGCAAGCAGGCTCGAACTTGACGAAACCTGCGTGAATAGGTCCCATGGGTCCCCAGGAACCTATCCATGCACTTATGTCGAAGTTCCGGAGATTAATGCGTAAAATCTCAATTTTGGAAACACAGTCTCGAGGTGGCCGGCACTACCGCTGGGCAAGGCGATCTTGCCGGGTGGGAGCGGCACTACCGGCTTAGGACGCCAGGTAGTTATTTTCCAGAGAGCAACCCTTTTGGATCCCTCGAGAGCGGCACTACCACGCTACGATGGCCGTCTTGCCCGGCCAGGCGGCACTACCGCCCATTCAACAACAGATCGCCGGCCTCTAGAAGAAAAATTAGGATTTCTTTTTCCGTCTAGGTTTTCGTTTTCCGATTTCGCTTCTTTTTGGATTTCGATTGCTTCTTTGCCTATTTTGATCGATGATTTCGGGTCTCGTTGCTTTTCGTGTAGACGTAGACGCTTCGAACGTCGCCGACGATCCCGACTACGTCCCGGAGACCGATTTCACCGAAGAGCAAACAGGCAAGCGCCTCCTTGACCATTTCCAATCCCATATTTGCAAATTCTTATGTTTGATTTCCAAAACTATTATGCATGCTCATAAGTTTATTAAAAGTGATAATTTGTGGGAAGCAGTAGTTAAGCCGAAAATTGTTGGATTACCTCAATCTAATCCGAATATGCTATCCTTGATAGACTTAAGAATAATTTAGACACATTAGTAAGTGTCAGAGGGTATTAAAGAATAATAGTTGCATATGCTTAGTTCAGCAATAGAATTGGTTGCAGGAGATCATGACGTTCTTATTCATAAACTCCTGGAACTATAGGATGGGTGAAGGGTGTCCGGTTGGAACCGGAGGTTTTGGGGTTTTGTTGGAAAAAGGGAATGGTTGCGTGAGTAAAATGGAAAAGCTTGGAGAGATTAGACCAAGGCGAGATGTTTGGTGGTTCGGAGTTGGTGGTGTTTGGCGGGTAGTGGTTCGGTTGGAAGGTGGGTTTCGAGTTCGGATTGGTTGTCGTGCCGTTGGGTGGTTTGGAGTGGTTTGGTCGAGTTGGGCCCTTGCTATGGGGAGGTTGAGGGCTAGTGTGTGCTCGGTGGGGCCGCTAGTGCCGACCCTCTGTGGCCATAGCAAGTGGGTTTGGAAGATCTCGCCTGAGTCACCCTAAGGACCGAACTTGGTGCTATTTACTTGGGTATAAATTCGTGCAACCACATGTGCCAAGTATGGGATGGCCTCGACCTGAAGTACGGGAAAAGGGATCGGACTCTGCATCATTGGAGGGCAAAGAGGATTGGATGCACCTGTGGTGTCGGTGCATTCTAGGGACTTTCTTGTCGAGGCATCGAAGGAAAGTTTACCCAATACAACGGTAATGCCTACTACGAGGGTCGTGGGCTAGTGGGTGCCTATTGGAACCACCGTGGCCTCTGTGGCTGTAGTTAGGGATGCATGTTACCGGGCGGTGCAGGATTAGAACTCAATTCTTTCGAAAGGTTCCGTCCTTTGTCTAGCAAATCGGGTACTTCGGTATCGCGAGGCATGGATGACATGATTGCTAGAACGTGTCATGTGGGTACAGATGTCTGATCTCTGCAGAGATAAATAAACTAATCGATTAGCCGTGCTCACGGTCATGAGCAGCTTGGAAAGTACTATCAAGTATAGATTTTGGAGTGCAGGTTGATTTCGGAAAAATGGGTTTCGAGGTTGGATCGTGTTGGTTGGGTGTGTGTGTGTTTGAGTCTTGGGTTCAAAAGGTGCAGTGAATGGCTGGTTTGGTGGAAGGAATGGTTGGGTGCCGGTTTGGTTAATCGCTGGTATATTGTTAATTGTTTGAAAAGTTTTCTTCACTCAATTTCTTTCGTAAAATGCGAATGTGAATCTATTATCATATTGTAAGCAAAATCCGCTTTGTGCTCAAAAGACTAGTGTAGTAACCTGTTATTCATTGTTTCAACCTGCATTTTATATGTATACATTCCATACACTAAAGTCTTGCGAGTACATACGTGTACTCACCGCTTGCTCTAACGGATTTTGGTCGAAGGAGAAGAAGCGGTAATGACGCAGATGTTCCCATTTGGCCAGTCACAGTTAAGTGGTTGGCGCTAACGATTCTCTTGGGGCTTAGCTGGGTTATCATCCGGCCCGATTGCACGGGGTGGAGGCACACCGCGTGTTCTTCTTTTGGTGTTTCCGGTGCCGGTGTTTCTTTTGGATTTGTTCCTTGTAAGCCGTGACTGTAAAGTTAAACTATTGTAATAACGTTACCTTTTGGTGTAATATATTTACTCTTGCATAGTTGAGACCTGTCTTGTATGACAACGCGTGGTAGTCTGAGCTACCGATCCAGGGAACCAAGATTCATGCACGCGATTGCGAAGCTTCGAGTTGGGATCAATCGGTTGGCGTATACTCCTCACGAGTCTTGCCGATTAATTGGCCCCAATCCGAGTACGGTTTTGGCTTAGCGGCCAGGAGACGTTGCGGGTTGCATTAATCTTCATCCGATGCAACAAGAATGACCTGATTCGCTAATCTAATTCCGGAGCCCCCACAAGAGGTGGTATCAGAGCTATGTTAAAATCTGAAAGGATAAATTAGATCATTAGATAATAGAACTTAGGAAAGAGTTTTCTCTGGAAAGCTATTTTAACTTAGTATTCTTAATTGTGAAATGTTAGAATGCTAGCCTTTTCCCCTCTATAGCTTCTTTTTCTAATTTCGAATCTTCAAAGTGAATTTCTGCTCAGCTGATTTTCAAACCTTGTTTTCTGGGACAAGAGTGAAGTAGGAAAATGAGATTTATTCTATTCCCTTTCTCACTCAAAACCTTAAGATAGAGTTTGGGGAAGTCTTACCTATTTAACAGTTAGTTACTCGTTGTTTAAGGATAGGATTAAGGCTTTGGGCTGCGGCTTTTGCAGTTGTTCTGTGTGGTAGTTGTTTGGTTTCCTCTCTTTTGGTTTGTTTCCGTTAAGGTTTTGCTAACTAGTTCTTTTCTTGCTTTAGATGTCGGGTCATTTGGGAACCTCGTTTCTACACGCGTGCTATCCTGGAGGGTTACATTCGTGCCACCCTTTCGGAGATGATGCGCCGTGTTGGGTTCATCGAGCCGCCAGAGTTCATGATCTCAAGCGCTGGACTCAGCCAAAGATCCTCTCTTTTGTGGCTGAGGTCACCATTCGAGGTCGCCATGCAGAGAGCGATCACGTCTCTACTATGGCACAGCTCCGAGTCCTCTCGCAGCGTTGCTAGATGGGGCGTATATGGCAATCCTTCGACTCCGTTTCGACCTTCCCGAGCTGTCGCAGATGTTTCCGGGTTGTCCCTCTCGTGAGCCGGACGGCCAGGTAAACCTCTATGCACAGGTGAATCCGCAGATGGATTTAGTGGAAGCTTGGCAGGTTGGGTACGTGCGAGCTGTTGACAGGTACCTGCTTCGCCTTCAGGACGAGCTTCTGGTCGCTCGCCGTCGTATTTCCGAGCTAGAGAGCCATATGGCACCGTTCGTCAACCATGGCTTCTTCACCACTGAGATGATCTACGGGGAGCACGATGAGCTTGAGCCGGCAGAGGAGCTTCCTCGCCCTTACGGATCCTACCGTCGGGTCTCCCGCAATGCCAGGATGTCTGTGCGAGGCAGCCGCCGTCGCGTCTCGGTATGCGCCACTGGAGCCTCGTCAAGTGCAGCACCGGGTCGTAACCTCGTCTTTGGCGGTCGTGAGTACGAGCTGATGTACCCGGTGGAGTCTTCTACTTCTTCTGCAGCTCCAGGCCCTTCCGACGTTCCTGCCGAGAATGGTGGGGATGTGTAGATCTGGATCTTAGGAGTCCTGTGTGTATTAGGTAGTACTGAAGCTCGCTTTTGTCGTTGATACGAAATGGGCCGGGTGATGTACTTTTGTCGCATGAAGTCATGTTGGAACTTGCGTAGTGGAATGATGATGTAACATAAATGAAGCTGTAGCGCGCCAAGACATGCTTTATCGTCACCCGTAAATCTATCGCCATGAGATCCTTTCGCTGCAATGCGTGTTTCGCTATCTTGTGTTGCTGCGAATCTTATTAAATACATATAAATCCTGCAGTGATCCTGTTATGTCGTCTCATTTCTCGTGTTGCATCTGTTGTTCACGTTGTTGAACCTTATGTAAACAGGATGCCGAGGAGACGGCCAGTCCGCGCGATTACGGCCGAGGGTACGGCGCGAAATGAGCCGAATCCAGCCGTATTAGAGCCGAACCCCTCACATCATGATCCGCCACAGCAGGGATCCCATAGCCATGTTTCGCGACATTCTAATGACCCAGTGGCGTCATCACATGGACGTCGGAAGTACAGAGTGAGGAATTACCTCCTCCTCCGTCCATGGCCCAGAAATCTTGGTGATCTGATTCGTTTACTTGAGAGATTGGTGCAGAGTCGGAGAATCAGGTGCCGCCGCTTTTGGAGGTGTGGCAGCAATGCAACCCCCAGACTACGGTGGCAGAGTTCCAACGGACTCGCCCACCGAATTTCTCCGTGGCCACGATCCTTTGGACGCGACGACTGGCTCCGCGACATTGAAGATAAACTTGAGTTAGCTAGATGCACGGATGAAGAGAAAGTCCAATATGCTGCACATTATCTCCAAGGAGCGGCAGCGACATGGTGGAAACGATTTTAAGACTATTCGCCTGTTGGACAAGTTACCACATGGGCAGATTTCAAGGAAGCTTTCCGCGATCCATATTCCTCCATTGATGGAGATAAAGAAGAGGGAGTTCTATAACTTGAAGCAAGGATCCATGTCCGTTATGGACTATCTCGCATAAGTTCAACTACTCGACTCGTTATGTAGCCGATGAGATTCCGAGCGAGGCCCTAAAACCGCTTGGTTCCGGAGCATTTGAATGATGAAGTTAAACATTCGCTCGCAGCTCTTGATTTCCCTAATCTCCGTGAATTAGTGGATAAGGCGATTCGGTGGAAGACAAAGGCAAAGGCTGTTGCAGTAAAAATCGAAAACGGAAGTGGTCGCCCAAAAGCTCTGCGGGCCCGTCGAGGTCTCGCCTCGGGAAGGTCATCGGTGTTCACCCATCACTTCTCCTCCAAAACCTCAACGACTGTTCCTCGTGCCTCTCAATCTGCGGTTCAATCCTATAACCGCGGTGGGCAGATGCAAGGAGGACAGCAAAGGGGGACGCCGCTTTCATGCTTTGCATGTGGACAGGTTGGCCATTTTGCCAATGTTTGCCCTCATCGTCGACCCCTACCGACTCGCCCTTCAACTCAAAGCGCTCCGGTTCGTCCTCAAGCTCCTGTTAGTGGACGTGGTGGTCATCAGGTTGGCCGAGCGGGTTCGTTACTGCAGAGTCCTGCTCAGGGTCGTCTTAATCTGGTGACAGCGGAGGAAGCAAGTATTGCACCAGATGTGGTCCTCGGTATGTTTCTTGTGCATTCAGCTCCTACTGTGGTTTTGTTTGATTCGGGAGCTTCCCATTCCTTTGTGTCTTCAAGGTTCGTTAAGGATCAAGGGATTAGGACCAGTTTACTAGGCAATTACATGCTAGTTCATTCCCCTGGCTCAGTCCTTCGGGCTCAATGTATTTGCCTAGGAGTCCCGATTGAGATTGAAGGAGTGCGATTTAGTGGAGATTTGATTCAGATTGATACATCTGGACTTAATGTAATCCTAGGAATGGATTGGTTATCTAAGAACCAAGGACGCATTGATTGTGCCGAACGTTCTATTTCCTTAGTGAATCCAGATGGCATCCAAGTCAAATTTAACTCCAGCCCGTTATCGGTGCAAAAGCCCACTCTTCATTCCTTGTCTATTCTCGAGATGGAACAATTACCGGTTGTCTGTGAGTATCCCGATATTTTTCCTGAAGAATTACCGGGATTGCCTCCGGACAGAGACTTGGAGTTCATTATAGATTTGCTACCTGGAACAGCACCAATATCCAAGCGCCCTTATCGGATGCCCTCGGATGAGTTGATCGAACTCAAGAAGCAACTCAAGGAGTAGCTAGCAAAGGGTTTTATCCGTCCTAGCTCTTCGCCGTGGGGTAGTCCAAAGGTTTCTTCGTTAAGAAAAAGGATGGCGATCTTCGCATGTGCGTCGACTATCGTTCGTTGAACGAAGTCACCATTAAGAACAAGTATCCCCTTCCGCGGATTGATGATTTGTTTGATCAATTGAGCGGAGCTCAGATCTTTTCTAAAATCGATTTGAGGCTTGGGTACTTCCAACTTAAAATCCGACCGGAGGATATTCGAAAAGCTGCGTTTACTACTCGCTATCGCATTTGCAGTATACGTGAGTTTCCTTTGGTCTTACCAATGCCCCCGCCACTTTCATGAACCTCATGAATAAGGTATTCATGGAATACCTGGACAAATTTGTGGTGGTGTTCATTGATGATATCCTCATCTACTCCGTAGTGAAGAAGAACATAAGCTCCATTTGCGCTAGTGCTCGACAAACTTCGCGAGCACCGCCTTTATGCAAAATTCAGCAAGTGTGAGTTCTGGCTCAAGGAAGTTGCATTCTTAGGGCACGTTCTTTCCGGAGGTGGAGTCGCAGCTGATTCGAGTAAGGTGCAGGATGTAATTGCTTGGGAGCAGCCACGACTGCTCTCGAGATCCGAAGTTTTCTCGGTCTTGCCGGTTACTACCGACTGGTTCATCGAGAACTTCTCCAAAATCGCTAAACCGCTGACAGAACTACTCAAGAAAGAAAAGAAATTTGAGTGGTCATCAAGTTGTGAGGCAAGTTTTCAAGAATTGAAGCGAAGACTTACCTCTCGCCCGATTCTTGTTTTGCCGTATATACATAAGAGCTTTGACGTTTTCGTGATGCTTCGCGTCGTGGTCTCGGTTGTGTCTTGATGCAAGAGGGCAAGGTTGTAGCTTACGCTTCACGACAACTGAAACCTCACGAAGCCAACTATCCAACTCACGATTTGGAATTGGCGGCGGTCATTCATGCTCTAAAAGCGTGGCGTCATTATCTCATTGGAAACAGATGTGAGATATATACCGATCACAAGAGCCTGAAATATTTCTTCACCCAACCAGACCTGAACTTGAGGCAGCGCAGTGGTTGGAGCTGATCAAGGATTATGATCTGGGAATCCATTATCATCCGGGCAAAGCCAATGTGGTAGCAGATGCCCTCGATGCAAATCGCACCCCATTGATGCACCGACTTTCATTAGTCAACCTCAACCGATGGATGAGTTTGGGAGACTCAACTGAAGTAGTTCAAGAAGGGTTTGTGGCAGCCCTAACCTTAGAGCCCACTCTTGAGCCCCAAATTCTAGCCGCACAAATCGTTGACGAAAGTGGCTGAAATTAAGCGCGACTGAAGGAAAGCGCGCCGAGTTTTTGGAAAGAGCGGATGGAATGGTCATGCGTGGACGGCGATTGTATGCGTTAGAATGACCAAGAGATCAAGCAATTGATCTTCAAGGAAGCTCACAATACTCCTCTTCGATCCACCCCGAAGTACGAAAATGTACCAGGATATCCGTAAGTTTCTCGTGGCCTGGTATGAAAAAGGAGATCGCTGAATTTGTCGCTACTTGCGATGTGTGTCGGCCAGTGAAAGCGAGCATCAACGCTCGCGGGATTGCTCCAACCTTTAAAAATTCCAGAGTGGAAATGGGATGAAGTCGGCATGGATTTCATCACCGGTCTGGCCGAAATCTTCAGTGGCCATGATTCCATTTGGGTAATCGTGGATCGATTGTCCAAAGTGGCTCATTTTATTCCAGTCCATACCACTTATAATGGGCCTAAACTTGCGAACTTTACGAATCACATAGTCCGACTACATGGTGTTCCTAAGGTCATTGTGTCGCACCGGGGACCCAATTTACGTCGCGATTCTGGAAAAATCTGCATGAACTCCTTGGTACTAAGTTGTTTTTCAAAGACAGTATCATCCTCAAACCGATGGCCAAACCGAAAGAACTAACCAAGTCCTGGAGGATATGCTTTGAGAGCTTGTGTGTTGACTTATAACACGAAGTGGGAGAAATGCTTAGCTTTTGCTGAATTCTCCTACAACAACAAATTTATCGTGCAAGTCTCCGGATGTCGCCATTCGAAGCACTTTATGGGAGAAAGTGCGTAACTCCTTTGTTCTCGTCTCAAGTCGGCGAAGACAATTCTTCGGCCCTGTTGTGATCCAAGAAGCCGAAAATCATGTCAAATTGATTCGAGACCGATCAAGGAAGCCCGGTGAGGCGTAAAAGTTATGCCGATACTGCCGCCGAACTAAGTTTTGAAGTAGACGATTTTGTCTATCTCAAAGTGTCGCCGCTACGTGGCACTCGTCGCTTTCAAGTTCGTGGGAAATTAACGCCGCGTTACGTCGGACCGTACCGCATTCTTGCGAGGAAAGGTGAAGTTGCTTACCAGATTGAACTTCCCTCGCCTTCCGAGGTGCACGATGTATTCCACGTATCATAGCTGAAGAAATGTCTTCGAAAGTCCACAGAACTTACCCCATTGGAAACGATTGATCTTCAGCCTGATCTATCATATCGCGAGCATCCGATCCAAGTACTTGAAGAAGCTGAGTGCTTTACTCGCAATCAAGTCATCAGAATGCTCAAAATCCAATGGAGTAATCATACCCAGGACGAAGCTACTTGGGAACGAGAAGATCGTCTTAGAATTGAGTTTCCCTCTTTCTTCATAAAGTTTAGCTAATCTCGAGGACGAGATTATTCCAAGGGGGTAGGATTGTAACGCCTGTTTGTAATTAAGCTTAATTAGGCTAACTAGGTGTGGATTAGTGCTCTGTTTAGTTTCCATTTGAATTTGGAGTTATTTGCCTTCGAATTCTGTGTTGTCGCTTTCGTTGATCGCTTTCCCGATTGGAGTCTCGTAATCCAAATCGGGTGAAAGTTGAAATCGAGAGAACTAGATCCCAAACCTAAGTTGTAAAACCTTTACTAGGACCCCTCGAACCTGTTCCGATAGTCCTTAAGCTAGTTGGTTGAAGAACCATCGCGAAAACTACGCTTTCCCCAAGTTTTCTGCCGAGCGGCAGCATCGCCGCTCCAAGCAGATCTGCCGACCGCAGCGAGGCAGCGGGGCCAGAGCCCTGTTTTGCTCCTGTGCTCGTGGCTATCCATTTGCCTCGGTTTTGTGCCCCCTACTCCCTCAAAACGCCAAGGAGCCCCTCCTCTCCCTCTCCCCTCTCATTTTTCCTCCTCTCCTCCTCCTTCTTCCTCTCTTCTCCTTCCTCTCTCTCCATTGGAGCTCTCTCCTCCTCCTTGCCATTTCCAGCTGGTGGAAGCTCCAGGAGGCTGTGTGGGAGCAGGAGCAAGGGTGGAGAAGCGTCTCTAAGCCGTCAAGGAACTCCACAAGAGGTAGGGCTTGAAGCTAAACCTAAACCCTAGGTGCAGATGCAAACCCTAGCTCTTCCCTGGCTTGTAATCGTTTCTTACGCCCTAGTTAAACCATAGAAACCCTAGTTCTTGTGGTGCATAGTTGTTTTCCAAGAAGTTAAACCTAGGTCAAGGGTAGAAGGATCCTTCAAGGTGATCGAGTAGTTTCGTAACCCCGATCTACGATCGTTGGACTCATTCGCTGCAAACGCCTTTTCTTGAATTTTCGAGCTCTTCTTTTTGGAACCCTAGCTCCTAAAGTCGGGAAATGACTCATGGATGTTTTCTTAGAGCCTCGTAAGTCGATTCCTGCTAAGAATCGAGCTTGAACTCGATTCGAGCGAGAATCGGATTTGGAGAGTATATTTAGGTTTTCGGTAGTAGAAGTCGAATAGCATATTTCGGAGTTTCCAATCAGAGTTAGATCAATGAGAACCCTAGTGCATTTTTGGACCTATTATGCGCTTGTTGCGAATCCGCTGCTCCAAGGATTTGCAAAGATGCACTCGGGCATTCGGAGCAATTTCAAGTTCAAGTCCCAAAGTTCACAAGTCTAGCGCACATAAGTCCCCAGTCGTAGAGAATCCGTTGTCGCGAAGAAACTCGAGTTTCGACACCTTCCGTGTCGAAATCCATTTTCGCCATTAACGGGGAGAAAAGATCCGAAAAGTGAAATTTTGCAAACGAGCTCTAACTTGACGAAACTCGCGTGAATAGGTCCCATGGGTCCCCAGGAACCTATCCATGCACTTATGTCGGGTTCCGGAGATTAATGCGTAAAATCTCAATTTTTGGAAACCTGGTCTCGAGGTGGCGGCACTACCGCCGGGCAAGGGCGATCGCCGGGTGGGAGCTGCACTACCGGCTTAGGACGCCGGTAGTTATTTTCCGAAGAGCAACCCTTTTGGATCCTCGAGAGCGGCACTACCGCGCTACGAGCCGGCATCTGCCGGCCAGAGCGCACTACCGCCCATTCAACAACTGATCGCGGCCTCTAGAAGAAAAATTAGGATTTCTTTTTCCGTCTAGGTTTTCGTTTTCCGATTTCGCTTCTTTTTGGATTTCGATTGCTTCTTTGCCTATTTTGATCGATGATTTTGGGTCTCGTTGCTTTTCGTGTAGACATAGACGCTTCGAACGTCGCCGACGATCCCGACTACGTCCCGGAGACCGATTTCACCGAAGAGCAAACAGGCAAGCGCCTCCTTGACCATTTCCAATCCCATATTTGCAAATTCTTATGTTTGATTTCCAAAACTATTATGCATGCTCATAAGTTTATTAAAAGTGATAATTTGTGGGAAGCGATGAGTTAAGCGAAAATTGTTGGATTACCTCAATCTAATCCGAATATGCTATCCTTGATAGACTTAAGAATAATTTAGACACATTAGTAAGTGTCAGAGGGTATTAAAGAATAATAGTTGCATATGCTTAGTTCAGCAATAGAATTGGTTGCAGGAGATCATGACGTTCTTATTCATAAACTCCTGGAACTATAGGATGGGTGAAGGGTGTCCGCTGGAACCGGAGGTTTTGGGGTTTTGTTGGAAAAAGGGAATGGTTGCGTGAGTAAAATGGAAAAGCTTGGAGAGATTAGACCAAGGCGAGATGTTTGGTGGTTCGGAGTTGGTGGTGTTTGGTCGGGTAGTGGTTCCGTTGGAAGGTGGGTTTCGTGTTCGGATTGGTTGTCAGCCGCTATCGGGTTTGGAGTGGTTTGGTCGAGTTGGTCCCTTGCTATGGGGAGGTTGAGGGCTAGTGTGTGCTCGGTGGGGCCGCTAGTCCCGACCCTCTGTGGCCATAGCAAGTGGGTTTGGAAGATCTCGCCTGAGTCACCCTAAGGACCGAACTTGGTGCTATTTACTGGGTATAAATTGCAACCACATGTGCCGGTATGGGATGGCCTCACTTAGTACGGAAAAGGGATCGAGACCTGCATCATTGGAGGGCAAAGAGGATTGGATGCACCTGTGGTGTTGGTGCATTCTAGGGACTTTCTTGTCGAGGCATCGAAGGAAAGTTTACCCAATACAATCGGTAATGCCTACTACAGGGGGTCGTGGGCTAGTGGGTGCCTATTGGAACCACCGGTGGCCTCTGTGGCTGTAGTTAGGATGCATGTTACCGGGCCTGCAGGATTAGAACTCAATTCTTTCGAAAGGTTCCGTCCACACTGCCTAGCAAATCGGGTACTTCGGTATCGCGAGGCATGGATGACATGATTGCTAGAACGTGTCATGTGGGTACAAAGGTACAGCCTCTGCAGAGATAAATAAACTAATCGATTAGCCGTGCTCACGGTCATGAGCAGCTTGGAAAGTACTATCAAGTATAGATTTTGGAGTCCAGGTTGATTTCGGAAAAATGGGTTTCGAGGTTGGATCGTGTTGGTTGGGTGTGTGTGTGTTTGAGTCTTGGGTTCAAAAGGTGCAGGTGAATGGCTGGTTTGGTGGAAGGAATGGTTGGGTGCCGGGTTTGGTTAATCGCTGGTATATTGTTAATTGTTTGAAAAGTTTTCTTCACTCAATTTCTTTCGTAAAATGCGAATGTGAATCTATTATCATATTGTAAGCAAAATCCGCTTTGTGCTCAAAAAGACTAGTGTAGTAACCTGTTATTCATTGTTTCAACCTGCATTTTATATGTATACATTCCATACACTAAAGTCTTGCGAGTACATACGTGTACTCACCGTTTGCTCTAACGGATTTTGGTCAGAAGGAGAAGAAGCGGTAATGACGCAGATGTTCCAGACGAGTCACGGTGGGTTGACGCTAACGATTCTGCGGGCTTAGCTGGGTTATCATCCAAACATTGCCTGGGGTGGAGGCACACCGCGTGTTCTTCTTTGGTGTTTCTACCGGTGCCGGTGTTTCTTTTGATTTGTTCCTACTGTAAGCCGTGACTGTAAAGTTAAACTATTGTAATAACGTTACCTTTTGGTGTAATATATTTACTCTTGCATAGTTGAGACTGTCTTGTATGACAACGCTGTGGTACTGAGCTACCGATCCAGGGAACCAAGATTATGCACGCTGATTGCGAAGCTCGAGTTGGGATCAATCAGCCAAGGTGTATACTCCTCACGAGTCTTGCCGATTAATTGGCCCCAATCCGAGTACGGTTTTGGCTTAGCGGCCAGGAGACGTTGCGGGTTGCATTAATCTTCAGTCCGATGCAACAGTAATGACCTGATTCGCTAATCTAATTCTGGAGCCCCCACATATGTCATCAGAAGCTGCAGAAGCATCCGATGCTCGCGGATTTGAACTACTCTGAAGTCCGCGAGACTCTCCTTTGGCTGCCCCTTCGCCAGCTCTTTATAAACCCATCGAGGGAGGGATATGTGCATCACACTGCAAGAACTTCAATAAACTTTAGTCTGTTTTCCCCCACACACATAGTAGGCCACGATGTCATTCTACCGTCGCCTCTTCAGCAAGCGAAGGCTAACCCCCCCCCCAATACCCGGATGAGAGTAGCGTTGATGCCCCAGTTCTGCCGGAGCTGCCACGCCCGAAATGTGACTGCAACCTGGTAGCGAAGGTTACGCAGCTTCACGACGGAGATACGCCGCCCGCGCTCACTATCACAGTTCGCGGCTTCGGGGTAAACCAAATGATGTCCATACAAATTAGGGTAACACTACCATTTCATGCATCGTTATTTGTTTTTTTAGGACGAGGACCGTTGTTGCTTTTTCCAATGGATCGATGGGCCGGAACGACGTGACTATGAATTTCTCTACAACTGCCACGACGCCTACCCCACTTCGCCTGAGAACTTCACACGGTGGGAGAGGCCGCCGGGATATGTCCCCTACCTAGATCGACCGGAGTTAAGGGCCGGTGGGCAAGGGACGAACCAATCGGTGAGTTTCATGTGCCTCATGTTTCAGCTACAAAGTACCCATTCTAAACCAGTTCATCGCATACAGGACTTCAAAAAGAAGTTTGCAAAATGGCTCAAGTCAAGGCAAGAAAATCCTCCTCATGGGCCACCGCAAAGCCCCAAACTGTGCGACCACGGCCTCCAGGCAGTGGTTGATACCGGCGACGAGGATCTAGCGGACAGAAGATTCTACCGGTGCCCTTTGTCCGAGGATGCATGGTGCTGGTACTTCAACTGGGTGGACCCGGAGACGTACCACCCACATCTCAAACTTCCCGTATTTGATAATTGGGGAGAGCAACCCTCGCCGTGGTGCTACTACCTCCCAGAAAAGCCGGACCCCGAGTACGCATACGGTTTTCTTCAACCACCACAGCGGGCATACTGCATTGACTGCGGGGCACGTTTTCGATTGTACAACAAGAAGCCCAACACACACCTCCTGGACCATATAGTGGAGTGCGAGCCGAAACGGATGAGGCGTCTCGGTAAGTCTCCGGAAGGGCAAGAGGGTTCGTCCTCTCGAATGGTACGGGATAAGGGGAAGCAGCCGGCCGAGGTCCGCAGTACGCAACAAATCCTTGACGCATTACAAAGGCCATCCGGGAACCCCGGTGGTATTAACATAGGGGGCGCCGGAAATCGGGATGGCATGCCCATATGGGAGGGCAGGACTCCACAGAATGCACACAAACAAGTTACTTCTTACACCCCAGAGACGTATGGCATAGGCTACCCATTGGTCAGCAGCTGGGAGCACTGCGCACGCCCATGGAGCTCTTTCATAAGAGAGATTGAGCGGTGTCCGAGAACAAATCGCACAAGATTGACAGGTGATGTAATATGTAGAAAATGTATGGCATCATTCCCACTCTACGAACATAGGCGGAACGATCACTTGTTCCACCATTACAATCAGTGTTATTGGCACTTCTCCTAGCAATGTCGTCACTATTGTAATATCCGTTGTATCTGCTGTACTAAGGTTGAGTTTGCGTACTAAGGTTGCTGGCTGCATCTACATGCTTTTGTTATTGTCCTTTTTGAGTACCTTCTCATATTATGTTTTACCATCTATTTATATCAGCAGAAACAAAGGCATATATGGAATATTTTTCCATAATATGGTACTCCATGTATCAAAGAGCAAATCTGCGGTATTCGTACCGAAAAATACATTCAAACGTCACATTTTACAGGCTGCCGAAAAGGCTTCAAAGTTATCGTTGACACTAGTACTTAGGGTTATTGCGGCGGTATATTTTTGTAGGGAACAAAGGCGTATATGGAATATTTTCCCATAATATGGTACTCCATGTATCAAAGAGCAAATCTGCGGTATTCGTGCCGAAAAATACATTCAAACGTCACATTTTACAGGCTGCCGAAAATGCTTCAAAGTTATCGTTGACACTAGTACTTAGGGTTATTGTGGCGGTATATTTTTGTAGGGAACAAAGGCGTATATGGAATATTTTACCATAATATGGTACTCCATGTATCAAAGAGCAAATCTGCGGTATTCATGCCGAAAAATACATTCAAACGTCACATTTTACAGGCTGCCGAAAAGGCTTCAAAGTTATTGTTGAACTAGTACTTAGGGTTATTGTGGCGGTATATTTTTGTAGGGAACAAAGGCGTATATGTAGGGATGCAAATGGGCCAGCCCTAGGGTCATCTTTGACCCACTCTAGTTCATTTGTTTGCACTAAAACTTAAAAGGTGAACTAAAAATTAAGTTTTTAGTGCAAACAAATGAACTAGAATGGGTCAAAGAAGACCCTAGGGTTAGCCCATTTGCATCCCTACGTATATGGAATATTTTTCCATAATATGGTACTCCATGTATCAAAGAGCAAATCTGCGGTATTCGTGCCGAAAAATACATTCAAACGTCACATTTTACAGGCTGCCAAAAAGGCTTCAAAGTTATCGTTGACACTAGTACTTAGGGTTATTGTGGCGGTATATTTTTGTAAGGAACAAAGGCGTATATGGAATATTTTTCCATAATATGGTACTCCATGTATCAAAGAGCAAATCTGCGGTATTCGTGCCGAAAAATACATTCAAACGTGACATTTTACAGGCTGCCGAAAAGGCTTAAAAGCTATCGTTGACAATAGTACTTAGGGTTATTGTGCAAAAATAATACATTCAAACTCCATAATACGGTATTCGTGCAAAAATAATTTTCATCCTACGAAAGTGCTTCAGGAATTCATGCATTTCAAATTTCTTAAGGTTAAATAGGGTATTCAACTCAATTGATTCCTACATATTTTTTTGCATAAATGGAACATCCAACACTATATGAATATGGTATAATTATTTTTTGATTTTTGGAGCCATGTTTTGTATATTTTCGCCATATGGTACGTCGACTACCTATTTTCGCCACATGGCTTGGCGAATACCCTATTTTCGCCGTATGGTTCGGCGAATACCTATTTTCGCCGTACCGTGTGGCGAACACCCTATTTTCGCCACACGGTTCGGCGAAAATAGGCTAATTGCGCCGTACCGTGTGGCGAAAATAGGGTGTTCGCCGCACGGTTTAGCGAAAATAGGGTATCCGCCGTACCATTTGGCGACCACGCATTATTTTTGCAATTTTTTTCCGAGTATTAAAAACGCAATTCAGTTTAAAAAAAGTATTATTTAAAAAAATTCTTAATGTTATAGACATGTTTTTCTTTGAGTTCAAGCACGTATAACCTATCCACCATGGGACAACGACCATAATACATATCATTCAAAAATATTGAACAAACAAAGTTCTTTATTCTGAATTCATAACCTTCATGTTCCAAACAGGAAGATGAAATAATGTTTCTACTCATAGATGGAACAAAATAACAATTATTAAGTTCTAAAACTAATCCTGAAGGCAAATGCAATGGGTAGGTGCCAACGGCAAGACCAAAGAACTCTTGCTTTATTCCCCACGCCGAATATCCACTTCTCCCTTTGCCAAGTCTCTACTCTTTGTCACCTGCATCGAATTGCAAATGTGAGCAACCGATCCAGATCATATACCCAAGAGTGGAATAAGAAGTAGCAAGATTAATTTCTATAACATTAATACCTGAAGTGGAAGTCACACTCCCATTCTTTTATCTCGCTAGGTACTTCTCAGCCCGTTTCCAATGTCCTGACTTCTTGCAATAGAAGCACCGGGTTTCGGGTTGAGAGCCGACTTTGAGCTTCAAGCTTAGTTTTGAGGCTCGTGATCTCATCTTGAGCCTTGCCCTTGCCCTTTCCCTTTCCCCAAGCCTTGGCTTTCTTCTTTGAAGGCGCTTGTCTTCAACCATCATCACATGATTGGGTTTCTTCTTAATGCTTTCCTCGGCAGCCTTGAGCATCCCATGTAGCTCGGTCAGGCTCTTCTCCATGCTATTCATATGAAAATTCATAATGAATGGCTCAAAGCTCTGAGGCGTAGATCGGAGAATTACATCTCAGAGCTGCACCAATGCTAAGGGGAAACTCAAGCTTTTCCAATCTCCCAATGTAGCCAATCATCTTGATTACATGTGGGCTGACCTGATCGCCTTCACCAAATTTTACAAGCAAATGTAAGCTTTGAGATACCATACCTCTCACCCTTGCTTGATTCCCAAACATGCCCTTCAAGCCCACAATCATATTGTAAGCATCCTGGTCCTCATATTGCTTTTGCAGCTCGAGTCTATGGTGACAAGCATGAGACACCGACCTCTGAGAGGCATTAACATGTTTTTCATAGTCAGGCTTCAAATTCCGAGGAGCATTTTCGGCTGGTTCATCAGGAATCGGACTCTCTAGAACATATTCTTTCTTTTCATGTTTGAGAACAATTCTCAAGTTGCGATACCAATCCACAAAATTTGTTCCATTTAGTTTTTCTCTTTCCAAAACCGATCTCAAAGCAAAACCAGGTGCAGCAGGAGGTGCCATTGAACTACAACAAAAACATGCAAAGTTTCTAAGCCCTATGTTTCTGTAATACTTTTATTAAACATTTTAACAAAAGAAACTCCTATCATGCGCCCCCTTTATGGACACATGGTGAGTATTCAAGATCCATATTCATTAAACACTAGTGAGCTTTGGCATCACTGCTAGAAATCTAATGACATAGGTAAGCAACATCTTTACTAATTACATCTTATGTAACTCTTGTTGGTTGAGCATGAAAACAAGTAATGAATGCCTCCGTCAACTTGAGTCATGGCCAGGTCAACTCGCCCCTAGGGCTCACATGAGGGAGGGAGCCCTTCCCGTTTTCGGGTGCCAATTAAGAAACCTAGCCTCATGTGTGTTTTCCTATACACCAATCGTCTTGTATCCGTTCCTTCATTACTGAAATCATATTCCAACCACTTATGTCCTTAAGCCCAAAACCGTTTTGATAGCTTAGTTAAATCAACCATTATTATGCGCGATGTATCCAACACATCCCTATCATCTATTAAGATAGTCATTGATATACTACTTTGGCAGTCATATCAATAATGATCTAAATTCTTGATAGGTGCAACAATTGGATGGACAAGTATGATTTAAAATTTTAACTATAGGGATGAACAATATCTACTATGAACATGGCATCACATGCAATGAGCATAAAGAAAATAGCAAGGATTAAACACACATCCACATATAATCAAATTAAGATGTGAAATAGTATGGCCCTTAGCATTAGGATCTCCATCATCATGCTTGATTGTTCACCTTGCCATCATGCTTGATTGTTCACGTTGGCGTCATGCTTGATGCCACCATCTTCATCATTGTAGATGCAACTCCTTACAACTTTGATAATGAATATTACATGAGGGTTTGAAACATCACAAGTCGACACGCAGGTCGTTATACATTTTAGATTGAAATAGCCTTATGGCTTGACACGGCACGCAGGGCATGTAAATATTACATGCATCACATACACATAGGCCATACTATTTCACATAACATCCTTCAAAAATGAGTTAAACAAAATAGATTCTACGACAGCGGGGTTCCAAGGGGCAACGCCCCTGGTGGGGTTCCAAGGGGCAGCGCCCCTGGCAGGGTCCAGGGGCAGCGCCCAAGGCGGGGTTCAAGGGGCAGCGCCCCTAGCGGCGATCCCATATGGTTGGCCCAATCCGATTGAATCTGATTGGCTTGGTCCCATATGGTTGCGATTCGTAAACCCTGATGGCGGTAACCCGACCGGTAAGGGCAACGTCGTACCATGAGAGGACTCACCCAAATCAAGATTGATTCGGTTTGCACTTTCCTCAAACCCTAAACCGATCGATCTCATCGACGGCTGCCTCCACCAATTCATCACATGAATTGGTTGAACATGTAATATATCCAATCTACTATCCTCACATACCATATGTGCAACATCCAGATCACAAATCTACGCGAGATGGCTCTGATACCACTGTTGGGGAACGCGGTATGATACACTAGCACAAATTAAAATTTCTACCGCAAACCAGAAAAGCTACTCGCAAGAAGGGGATCATAGATCTATTACCACTAGACGCGCAATTGCGGAATCCTTCGCACGTCGTTGTAGTGGATCGTTCTCAGCGTGGATCGTCCTCGCCGCGGATCATCCTCGCCGCAGATCGTCCTCGCCACGGATCGTCCTCGCCGCGGATCGTCCTCGCCACGGATCGTCCTCGCCGCGGATCGTCCTCTCCACGCCGCAATAGCAGCAGCGTCACCACAGCAGTCCACACGTCCGGGGATGGAACGCCGTGTGTCGGTGTGCAAGCACCGAGTCGCTCGGCAGGAGCAATGAGAGGAGGTGGCTAGGGTTTCTGGCGAAACACCTCTAAACCGCACGAAAGTGTATCCTGCGTCTAGCCTCCTCCCCTCCTTATATAGCCATGAGGTGAAACCCTAGGCAGTCAGGGCCCATTTACGTGCTAAGCCCACGAGGTCCATTAATTACGGATCCAATCCGAATTAATGCATCCCAGATTGCTAAGTGTGTGACCTCAGCAGGTTCATGCGCATTTGGACATGGATTCGAAAACCCTTTTCTAATCCAATAGTCAGAGCGGCTCCTGCAGAGCATGCCAACTCCCAAATGCATATGATTAAAATATCGATGTAATAATCCCTTTGCCAAACTATATGAAGATCGAACTCAAGGCGAGAAGCATGTCATCCTTTGACAGCTCACCCATCTCTCGTATCCATGATATATTAATAAGTTGTGATTGACTTCTCAATCACGGCATGGCCATGCACTTCCTTAATCATATCACACGAGTGGCCTAGACATATATCTCCGTTACATTGGAGTGGCAAATTCCATCTTGACTGCTCACTTCCCTCTACATGTTTGATAGTAAACATGAAAGCTACCTTTATAACTATCCGGTTAGGAAATAGTGCTTGGTAACCCCAAGGTAAACTCTTACACATGTAGGGAATATGACAATCTCAGGTCTAAGGATCATACATCTACTATGTATGAGATACACCGATGACACAAAAAAATGTAACATTCTCGCAGTGTCCCATTGTGGGTCTATCTAACCCATGTTCTTCAACATGCGTCCACAATGTATTGATGATATCTCCATATCCCATGATCTATGAAACATGATCATCGAACAATACATGTGCTGATCTATTCATCGTTGTCCTATACGATGATATCCGATCAGAGATATTTATCGAATTATATCAATAAGTAAAAAGCTTCATAAACAAGTCACACACTTGTTGATCAAAACAATGATATACATTTATTGGACCAATAATCATATTATTATTCATAAACATAGTCATGTTACAATCATCCATATGATTGCCTCAAGGGCATAACACTAACATAACCTTCATCTTGCATCTATAAAATATCACTTTGTGAGCTTTTAGCTCTTTAACTTTGATAACCTTCACATTGAGCACTTTTTAAGCAGGATCAAGATAGCCAAGAAAGTTCAATCATGACAAGATTTAATTCAAGTTTTCATTCCATTTAAATAGTCATGTCATAAATTACACCATATATGCATAAAGATTAAGTTACAAAGACCTTGTAGCATAAACATGGTTTCAAAAGACATATGTGTATTAAATATAAAGCTCAATACTTTTTTCATCATTTTTCATGTTTTTTTTGTTTTTTTTAAAGAAAACAAAAGTGTAAGCTGAGATCACAAAATTTTCACAAACTCCCCCTCAAAACAAACCCATTGGATGAACAATCCCAAGTTCTCCCCGAATAAAAGCAAATCGAGAAGAAGACAAAGGTTTTGTGAAAATGTCTGTCAATTGATGTTCAGTATCCACATGATGAAGCACAATATTCCCTTTTCTACATGATCTCTAAGAAAGTGAAATCTGATATCAATGTGTTTTGTTCTAGAATGTTGCGCAGGGTTCTTAGCAATGCATATTGCACTAGTGTTATCACAAAGGAGAGTAACACTATCCAAATTAACCCCAAAATCTTTAAATGTAGCAACTATCCAAAGAATTTGAGAACAACAACTAGCAGCAGCCACATATTCAGATTCAGTAGTTGATTGTGCAACAGAAGATTGTTTTCTAGATGACCATGCATAAGAGAATTACCCAAGAAGTGACATGAGCCAGATGTAATTTTTATCAATTCTACATCCTCCAAAATCAGCATCAGAAAAGGCTCTTAAACTAATGCATGAGGAAGCAGAAAGCCAAAAGCCAAAATCTTGAGTACCATGGAGATACATGAAAATTCGCTTGACGACAAGTAACTTACCCAATACGACGTCTGTAGCATTCTGTAGTGCATCCGTGGTAACGTGATTGACGCGGCCTCTCACCACAGTCTGCGTTGTGGCTCCTGGTTGTGCGGCTCCACGGCTTGCTCTTGGTGCAGGTGTTCTTGCCGGCGTAGATCCCAAGTTGAAACGGACTGGAGTCACACCTCCTCCCTTCTTGGGGCAATTATTGGAGAAGTGCCCTGGCTCATTGCATGTGTAACAACGTTTCAACGTTGATGGCTGGCTACCTACTGGTGCGATTCTAGCTTGTGCTGGTGTCTGAAAGTTCTGTCCGGCAGGTCTCGGTGATGGAGACTGTGTCCTCGCAGCATTCTGCGGCTGGAATCTGAAGAACTGGTTGGGTGCAACCCTAAAACACTGTGCTCCTGGCCGAGCTCCTTGTTGTGCCATTCGGCGCTTCCGGTTGTCATCCAGCTCTTTACGCTTATCCTCCAGGATGAGAGCCTTGTTCACCAACTCCTGGAAATCTGAAAAAGTGTGGGTAATAAGTCCCACCGGCAGTCCTGAATTCAGTCGCTTCATGAAGCAAGACTGTCTAGCCTTGTCTATCGCTACATCTTCATGTGCGTAGCGAGCTAGCTGAGTGAACTTATTGAGATAATCAGTCACTGACTGGCTGCCTTGCTTTAAAGCCCTGAACTCTTCCTTCTTGAGATCCATGATCCCTTCTGGCACATGGTACTGGCGGAAAGCAACAGTAAATTCTTCCCAAGTAATCACATGTGGGTTCTCATGTGAAGCACAGAAGTTCTCCCACCATTCAGCTGCAGTTCCTTCTAATTGATGAGAGGCATAAAGCACTCTCTCATTCCCTACACACTGGGTGATGTGCAACTTCCTCTCAATGGACCTTAGACAATCATCTGCCTCCAACGGGTTGGCATTCCCGGAGAACGTAGGTGGATGAGTCCTCACGAATTCGGACAACCTTGAGTTCTGTCGCTGTCCTTAATTGACTTGGTTGGCAGCGGCCTGAGTAGTGACTTGTTGCATCTGATGCATCATGCATGCATCAGCTGGGTTTGTGCAACAAGGAAGGCTCCAAAGTTTTGCATGTCAACTAGTGGTGCTGGCTAGGGTGCAGGTGCTCCATCATTGGGGTTCCTGCGGGGCGAGAACCACTTCCGTTGCCTCCAAGGTTTCCGCGAGTGTTCACCATCTGTCGATTGCTCCAAGGTTTAGGGACGAGAGGGAAACAAGAATAGGCAAGTAATAGAGAATTTATGTGGGGTGAAAGGTGTAACTCAAACTCCAACTTTGTTAATTATTTAATAATAACTTGGTATGGTTGCTTACAATGCCTAAGGGCCTTGCAACACATACTGCACACTCAGCAAGCAATGAAAATCCAAATTAACTAACACACTGAAGTCTAACGCCTCTAGGGTGACTCTTTATTCTTAGACGTGACTCGACGAAGGAGTCTCACTACTAATCCTGAACGCTCACTCCTCGAGCCAACCACCACGGGAACTCCCCGGCAGGTACACAGGTGGGCGAGACGGCATCGGTGCAAAACAATCACCATGCCCAACCACGACAGTGTTCGACGATGCGACGTCCTCCTCTAGCTCTAGCTCTGGCTGCGGTGCAGGTGGCGCATCCTCTTGGTCCTCCTCAGGATCTAGGTCGTGCAGCTCTGAAGACTCAAGGAGGATATGACTCCATATGGGTTATAGTGGACCGCTTGACCAAGGTCGCTCATTTTATCCCTATAAAGACCACTTACTCGGGAGATAAATTAACGGAGTTGTATATGACCAGGATCGTCTGTTTGCACGGAGTGCCAAAGAAGATTGTATCGGACAGAGGTACCCAATTTACCTCGAGATTCTGGAATAAGCTGCATGAAGCCATGGGGACCCGTTTGAACTTCAAGATAAAGATATCATCCGCAGACGGGACAGATCAAAGAGTTAATCAGATTCGGAGGATATGCTAAGAGCTTGTGCATTGGCGTATGCTACCTCTTGGGATAAGAGTTCCGCCAGTATCCGAGTTCAGCTACAATACAAGCTTATCAAGCCGCCACGATGTCACCTTTTGAGGCATTGTATGGTCGCCCATGTCGAACGCCATTGAACTGGAATGAGACAGGTGAACGCCGTTTCTTTGGGCCGGACATTCTTCAAGAAGCCGAAGAGCAGATTGCCATGATCCAGGAAAGACTGAAGATAGCTCAGTTAAGACAGAAGAGTTACGCGGACAACCGTCGTCGAGACTTGAGCTTTGAACCAGAGGATTTCGTGTACCTTAGGGTTACACCTCTCAAGGGAGTTAAGAGATTCCACGCCAAAGGGAAACTCGCACCCTGTTATGTCGGCCCATTTAAGATTTTGAGCCGCAGAGGTGAAGTTGCTTACCAGTTGGAGTTACCGCAGTCGTTGGCAGGTGTGCATGATGTGTTCCATGTGTCACAACTGAAGAAGTGTCTTCGAGTACCCGATGAGCAAACACCATTAGAATCAATAGAACTGTAAGAGGATCTAACCTACAAGGAGCACCCTGTAAAGATCCTAGACACCATGGATCGAGAGACAAGGAATAAATCGACACGTTTCTGCAGAGTTTAGTGGAGCAACCATGCACAGAGTGAAGCAACTTGGGAGCGCGAGGAGGATATGAAGAAAGAGTTTCTGAACGTATTCCTTAGTAAGCCCTAAATCTCGGGGACGAGATTCTGTTAAGGGGGGAGGTTTGTAACACCCCAATTTTTGCTTTTCATGAATTCAAAAGGAATTTTACACTTTGGTGAATTTCTGGAATTTTCTGGAATTTATTTGGATTTAATATGAATTTATTCCCTTTTGAAATAATTAAAGAATTTAAATTTATAAATAAAATTTTGATGAAAATATTTTATTTGAGTCCAAAATGCCTCAAAGTATTTTTCAGTATTTTTCTGGAATTTTTCTAATTATTTTGCTATTTTCCTGAATTATTTGAATTTCTAGCAATTAATTTGAATATTAAATCGCTGGAAAATGCCAAGGGGGGTTGTACTGTTCCTCCGACCGAACCCGAGTCAGACTCGAGTTCGAGTCCAACCCGAGCCTGACGCAACCCTAACCCGTGCGACCGTTGGATCGAGATCCAACAGACGCGATTGCGCCACGTCGCCCACGTGCGACAAGAGCCGAACCCGTTCGCACCCATGCGATCTGCGCCGTTGATCGTACCATGTGGACGGCCCGCGTGCGTCTACGTCTCCTTCTCCGTGTCGCCGCCGGACTCCACCACCGCCCGCGTGTGGGCCTCGGTTTCAGCGTTTTTCACGAAAGCCGAGACCCCTATTTAATGCGCCGCCACCCCTGCCGTGAAGCTCTCTTCCGTGCGTAGCCATAGCCCCAATCCGTCAAGGTCGAGCCACCGCCGTTCGCCCGCAGGAGCTCGTCGAAGTTGGAGAAGAAGCCGCCGCGGTTCTTCGCCGTTTCCCGCCGCGTCCGTCGTCCTCCGCCGTGAGCGTGCCCAGATCTGGAACCGCAAGGACGAGCCGCACCTGGGAGTCTCATCCACTTCGCCGGAGCACGCCCGCAACGCTGTTCCCCACGTCGTCGTCTTCGTCTCCGGCAGCCTCAGCCCCGCCATGCCATCGCCGACCTCGCGAGCTCCGTCAGTCGTTAGATCTTCATCGGACGGCTACGGTGAGTCCACGTCACCCAGTTAGATTTCACAATTCGGTTTTTAGATCTAATCCCAACCGTTGGATCTAAATCCAATGGCTTAGATTAAGCCACGCGGTCGTGAACTGCACCGTGCTTGGATAGATCTCAGCCGTTAGATCTAGATCGTACGGTTAGGGTTAACCCGTGTTGTAGCAATAGATGTAATCCCAGCCGTTCGATCGAAATCAAACGGCGTAGATCGTGCCACGTGTCATGCGCCGGGACATGCCGCGTCGCCCCATGACGCGGCGAAACCCGATCGAATCTGGACCGTCCGATCCAAATCGAACGGCCGAGATTAGCCGCGTTGCACCATCACGTGCGGCATTGGATCCAATCTGGACCATTGATTTTAAAATCAACGGCCCAGATCGTGCCACGTGCGCGGGAGCCGAACCACCGCGGTCACCGCTGACGTCACGCGTGACGTCAGTGTGGGGCCCGCGTGTCAGCGGCTGGCCAATGGCTCCATGACGTCATCTGTGACATCATGCTAACGTCACAGGTGGGGCCCGCGTGTCAGTCCGCTCGGCCGAAGCGCGATGACGTCAGCGCTGACGTCATCCAATGGGTCCCACGTGTCAGTGACACGTGAACCCGTGGACCGGGCCCACGGTGAGCCGGACCCGAGCCGTGGACCGAGTCCATGGACCGGTTGACGGCATGATTACGCAATAAATTGATTTTTATTTAGAAAAATAATTTGGTGGAAATTCAAATATCGTGCTGACGTCATGCTCACATCATTTTTCGGATTTTTCAATAGAAAAATAAATGAATTAATTCGGTTTATTGATTTATTTGAATTTTCAAACTTCAAACGCTTATAACTTTTGCGTTTCAACTCCAATTTGAACGATTCCAATTTCTAAATTTTTATAAAATTGAGATCTACTCAAATATGAATTTTAATTAATTTTTGGATATGAATTTTTCTCTATTTATATTTAATTAATAGATTCTTTAAACTTTAAACAATTATAACTTTTGCATTTTAACTCCGATTTGAGCGATTCAAATTTCTAAAAATTTGTAAAATTATGCCCTTTCTGTTTATGGACTTTATTTGATGTTTTGGGCAATGTGCAGGTACTGTTTTATTTATTTATTGCTATTGCACGCATTACGAGTAGACGTTGAAGTACCCGAAGGCTTCGAAGGAGAAGTGTTGACCCAAGAGCCAGCTCAAGACCAAGAACAAGTACCCTTTGAAGGCAAGTTATGCTTTGACCATATTGATCCCATTTTTGAAATCTATCTGATTTAAATTATTGCATGCTCATTCAATTAGAAAATGCTTCAAATAATTCTGGGAAATTAGATAAATGCCAAATTGAAGTATGACACCTTGATTAATTACTTATGTGCCATAAACCCTTGTCACCCTAGTTGTGGATTATTTAGTTGGACATTATTAAATTGCCAACATGGGTAATTAGACCATTGTAGTATATTGCTTAGACCTGCCATGTAGTCACAACATGATTTTGGATAATTACATGTTAACATTGACTTAAGGACATATGGAACATGTTTTTGAGAAATGTCATGTGTTATTGATGTTGTTATCGATGGCACGTGGTGCATGGTAATCAACTGGGGTTTGATAAATAGATTTAGACCGGGGCATGTGGCAAGAATGATCGGGTGGGCCAGTTATGGCACCGGGGAAGTTGATTTGGTTCTTCAGGTAGTCTTGCCCTGGTCACCCTAAGGACTTAACCTTGCAAGCCTTTGAACTGAGTCAAACGTACAACCACATGTCTGTAATGGGACGGACCTAGTTGATTAAGTTGCTAATAACGTACCTGTGGAACCTCGGGGTGTCAACTACACCTTTTGTGTAGTTATACGGGGAGCGTCATCGGTCAGCGCCAGTACCCATATAACGGTTGATTGGCCTAGACTTCGCCTTTGCTAAGGGAAGGGTTAGTGTGCAATAACCGGGGAGGCCCACTTGTGCTGTTAGAAGTTTTCGAAAGACTTTGTTATGGACACTCTCCTTTGTGGTGTTTGGCTGTATCTTGTGGGTAAAGTGCATAACTCTGCAGAGTGTAAAATCTATTCGAATAGCCGAGTCCGCGGCATTGGACATTGCTCGGGAATTACAGTCAAGGGTTAGACTTTCACAAAAAAATGACTTGACTATGGAAAGATGGTTGGTTTGAAAAGATGAATTGGGCCTAAGATCAAAAAATGCTGTATTTGTGAGATCATTGTGAAGAGTACTCTATTCATTATTGTTTTACCGCTTGCAATCTATTATTGTATTTACTCATGCTACTTTACTGCAAATGAACCTGTTAGCCTATCCTTTGTAATAAGCCATGCATGTCGAATAATAGCTTGCATTCTGTGCATGACTTGCTGAGTACCAAGTACTCACCCTTGCCATAATACAACATCAGCTGAAGAAGAGTCGACGCCAGCTTTGGAGGAAGAGTACCAGGAGGAGCCGTCTAACTAGGGAGCGGGCCCAGTCAGTTGCCTGTGGTATACTGGATGGCGCCACGAAATCTATTTTATTCCGCTGAAGTTATTTCTTTTTTAATAAGTCTTCACCCTGTACGGCGTATCTTTGTAACTTGGCCATATTTACCGATGTTGAGACTGTGTGCACTAGCATGATCCTGGACTAGTGCTGAATACACAGAGGGTCCGGATTTGCAAATTCGGGTCCCGACACGAACCCTCTTAATAGAGTGAGCTAGATTCTCTCGAGCTTCTTGTAGTTGCTTCTTGACATCCTCGACTTCATCGCGAGACTTCTGTAACACCTGGACTATCATCAATCACATCCTCCTGAGCGACGACAAACCTCTCCAGATGAGTGATCGTGGCATCCGCATCCTCTATCGGCTCTCGGTCAAGGCGGTTGTCTCGGCGCGGATGGTGATGAAACACGGTGCCCTCCAACTCCCTGGAGTAGATGCGAGCGATCGGCCGCATCGCTAGACGCGATGTCTCCTGGATCCCGACCTTAAACGAAGACCTCTTCGCGGTGAAGTAGAGTGGACGGCTTGCCTTCGTCTTCTCTCAGGCATACACAGTGATTTTGACGCGCCACGCTTAGACCAATCTTGCCTGCACTATGGTGGTCCCTCGGTAGAGCGGTCTCTCAAAACCTCCAAGCACCTGTAGCTTACGCCATAACTCAGCGGCGTAGCCTCCCTCACGCTCAGTGTAGTTGTTGATCATCTTCATCTGACAAAGACACTCACGTGAGAACGCAACATTTTAAAATCAAAGTGGAGACAAAAAGATTTCATCAAGGGGCATGAACAAGAGTGAAGGGGATAAGTCGAGAATTCGTTCATTATCTTGACAACTTTTAATTTTTAGAAAATAGTTTTTATCCTCATTACGACCATTCTAACTATGGGTAGGCCTACAGTCAGTATGGCTCTGATACCACCTCTGTCGGGACCCGAATTTGCAAATCCAGGCCCTCTGTGTATTCAGCACTAGTCCAGGACCACGCTAGTGCACACAGTATCAACATTGGTAAATATCACAATCATACTCAATGAAATAGTAGAGTATTTTATTTAAATAGCCAAACTGGTTGCTTGACCTTATAGTCAAGTTACAAAAGTACGCCTCGCAGGGCGAAGTCTTATTGAAAGAATACTATAGCGGAAAAGAATCATCGTGGTGCAACTCAGTTTACCACAGGCAACTAACTGGGCTCGCTCCCTAAGTAGACGGCTCCTCCTGAAATTCTTCCTCCAAAGCTGGAGTCGCTTCTTCTTCAACTGAGATTGTATTTTGCAAGGGGTGAGTACTTGGTACTCAGCAAGTCATGCACAGAATGCAGAGCTAATATTCTACATGCATGGCTTATTACAAAAGATAGTTTCATGGTTCATTTGCAGTAAAGCAGTAAGTGTAAATACAGTAATAGATTGCAAAGCAGTAAAAAAATAATTAAAGATAATAACTTTCGCAAACATTGCACAAGTAAAGCATTTCATAACCTAAGTCCAATTCTCAGTTCCAACCCAACCATTTTCCAAACCAAGTTATTTTCATGAAAGCCTAACCCTTGACTGTAATTCCCGAGTAGTGTCCAATACCGCGGACTCGGCTATTCGAATAGATTTTACACTCTGTAGAGGTTATACACTTTACCCACGAGATACAGTCAAACACCACAAAGGTGAGTGTCCATAACAAAGTCTTTTGGAAGCTTCTAGCTCCACAAGTGAACCTCCCCGGTTGCCATACACTATCCCTTCCCTCAGCAGAGGTGAAGTATAGGACCGACATACCGTTGGACGGGTACCATGCCGTAGCACCTGGTACGCTCCCCGCACAACTATACCTAGTATAGTTGACACCCCAAGGTATCACATGCAAGTTATCAGCAACCTACTCAACTAGGTCCGTCCCATTACAGACATGCGGTTGCATGATGAGCTCAGGTCAAAGGCTTGCAAGGTTAAGTCCTTAGGTTGACCAGGGCAAGACTACCCAAGTAACAAAACCAAATCGACATTCCCGGTGCCACTCTTGGCCCACCAGAACAATTTTGCTACATGCCCCGGTCTAAATCAGTAAAACACCCAGTTGATTACCATATACCACGTGCCATCAACATCATCATCAATAACACATGACACTTTCCTAAAATATGTTCCATATCTCATTAAGTCAACATTAATATTTGTTTATCAAAAATCATGTCGTGACTACGTGGCAGGTCTAAGCACTATACTACAACGGTCTAAATACCCATGTTGGCAATTTAGTAATGTCCAACTAAATATTCCACAACTAGGGTGACAAGGGGTAATGGCATAAAAATATTTATATCAAGGTGGTATACATCAATTTGGCATTTAACTAATTCCCAGAATTAATTAAAGCATTTTCTAATTAAATTAGCATGTATTAATTTGAATCCAAATAATTTTCAAAAGTGGCAACAATATGATCAAAGCATAACTTGCCTTCAAAAAGTACTTGTTCTTGGTCTTGAGCTGGCTCCTGGGTCAAAACTTCACTGTCGGGACCCCGAATTTGCAAATCCGGACCCTCTGTGTATTCAGCACTAGTCCAGGAACGCGCTAGTGCACACAGTCTTTAACATCGGTAAATATCACAATCATACCAATCGATACCATAAAAGTACTTTATTAAAGTAATAAAACTGGTTACTCGACCTTATGGCCAAGTTACAAATATATGCCTCGTAGGGCGAAACTTATTCAGAGAGAAACAATAGCAATAAAAATCAAATAAACTGTGGCGCCATCCAAGATACCACAGTAACCGATCGGGCTCGCATCCCTAAGTAGTCGGGTCCTCTTGGAGTTCCTCCTCCAAAGTCGGCGTAATCTCCTCTTCAACTGTATTGTGTTGAGGCAAGGGTGAGTACTTGGTACTCAAGCAAGTCATGCACAGAATGCAAGCTAATATACTATATGCATGGCTTAGTACAAAGGAATAGCTCAGGTATATTTGCAAGAAATGACTTTTGACAAGTAATATGAGTAGATTCGAAAGCGTGAGAAATAAGTAAAGCATAAATAACTTTTCAAGAAGTTTTAATAAACATTTTTCCCATCCTACACCATAGTTCCATCATCTTCCTTGTTAAACCAACCCATCTTTTCAAAACCAAGTTATTTTCAGAAAATCTACCCCTTGACTGTAATTCCCGAGCATTGTCCAAAGACTGGACTCGGCTATTCAAATAGATTCTACACTCTGCAGAGGTTATGCACTTTACCCACAAGATACAATCCACTCACCACGTCACCGTGAATCGCCATACAAGAGTATGCGAATGAGCGATCATAACAAAGCCTTTCTAAGCCTCAAACAACACAGTGGTCCTCTCCAGACGTGCTCTACACCATCCCTTCCCTTAGCCAAGGCGAAGTATGGGACCAACACACCGTTAGATGGGTACCTGGCCACGCCCACGATACGCCTCCCCGCACAATCACACAAACGGTGTAATCGACACCCTGAGGCTCCACAAGTGAGTCCTTAGCGACTTAGTCAACTAGGGCCGCCCCATTCCACCCATGTGGTTGCAAGTATGACCAGTTCAAAGGCTTGCAAGGTTAAGTCCTTAGAGTGACCAGGGCAAGACTACCCGAAACCAAATCATCACTCCCAATGCCACAACTGCCCACTGACATTACTCTTGCCACATGCCCCTGGCCGAAATCATTTTATCAAACCCCGCTTGATTACCATGCACCACGTGCCATCAACATCACATGATACTTTTCCAAAACAGGTTCAATATACCATTAAGTCAATATTAGCATTGGATTATCCAAAATCATGTCATGAGCACGTAGCGTGTCTAAGCAAAGATACTACAACGTTCTAAACCCATGTTGGCAATTTAATAATGTCCAACTAGTAAACCACAACTAGGGTGACAAGGGATCATGGCACATACTTAGATAATCAAGGTGTCATATAACAAATTGGTAGTTATCTAACCCCATGTTTAAACAAAGTATCTTTCTAATTGAACTAGCATGCAATAGTTTAAATCAAAATAGATTTCAAATAGGATCAATATGGTCAAAGCACAACTTGCCTTCAAAAAGTACTTGCTCTTGGTCTTGAGTTGGATCCTGAGTCAACACTTCTCCCTCGAATCCTTCCCAGACTTCAACGTCTACTCGTAAAGCGTGCAAATAGCAAATACACAAATGAACACTATGCAAAAAGATCCCAAAACTCCAAATAAAATCCATAAACAGAGAGAACATAATTTTCTGGATTTTTAGAAACTGGAATCACAAATTTGGAGTTAAAACGCCAAAGTTATGATTATTTAAAGTTTAAATAATCAATTAAATAATATCTCAGAGAAAAACTTTAGTCCAAAAATTAAATAAAATTCATATTTAGGTAGATCTCAATTTTATACAAATTTAGAAATTTGAACCACTCAAATCGGAGTTGAAACGCAAAAGTTATAAGCGTTTGAAGTTTGAATCTAAATTTGAATCAATATTTCGAATTAATAAATCATTTTCTTTTCGAAATTAATTATTGCGTCGCCAAGATGGACACGTGGCAGCTCCTGATTGGCCTCGCCGACGTCAGCCGGTCCATGGGCTCGGTCCACACTCGGCTTGGGTCCACCGTGGACTCGGTCCACACTCCACGTGAGATCGACATGTGGGCCCACTCGGGTGACGCCATTGTCGACGTCGGCCGGGCTCACCACGGTGCCGACAGTGGGTCCCACCGATGACGCCATGGGTGACGCCACGGTCATCGCCGCCGACACGCGGGCCTCGCGTGTCGCTGATCACGCACGCCGCTGGGCGCGACGTTCGGCTTCCTCGATGCGTGGCACAATCGTGGCCGTTGGTTTGAAATCCGACTACCGGGATTGAGTTTGGCCTCATGTGCTTGGGGCGCACGCGGATCGATCGTGGGCCGTTGGATCTAGATCCAACGGTTGGGATTAGATCTAGGATTTTCAACGGGAAACTCACCGGCGACGCGGGCACGATCTGGGCCTTTGGATCTTGATCGGACGGTTGGTGGAGCTCTGGCCGGCGATGGCTTCACTGGAGTTGCGCCGCCGGCCGAGGATTCGCGACCACCCAAACGGGCGGTTGGGGCGTGCTCGGCGAGATGGAGGGTGTCTTCGGTGCGCGCCGGCTTCGGGGTTTCAATCTGGGGTCAATGGCGCGAGGATCGCGACGGCGGCGAGGCGAGGCAAGGACCGTGGTGGCGCTTCACGCAACTACGGCGAGCGATTCCGGCGAACCTACGGCGGCTAGAGCTCGGCGGTTAGGGCAAGAAGTGCGCTGGGTCACGGCGGTCCTCGGTGCGATCCGGCATTAAATAGCCCCGGAGGCGTGCTCAGCATGAGCCCTAATCGATCACTGCCAAGACTCGGCGGCGAGTCCGGCTCGATTCTGACGGAAGACGACGAAATCGTGGCCGTCCACGTGTCGCGATCAACGGCCACGATCGCACGGCGCGATCGGGTCCGGTCCGAACACGCTCGGCCGGTCGGGCGGATCTCAGCCGTTGGATCTTGATCCAACGGTTGGGATCGATTAGTGGTTAGGAGTGGGTTCGGCCGAGTCAATCGCTCTGTCGGACTCGAGTCCGACTTCGGTCGGATGAACAAGATTTGACCCGAGTTGGATTTTCCAGCGATTTAATATTTAAAATAATTCCCGATAATTCATTTAATTCATTAAAAATAGCAAATGACTCAGAAAAATTCCAGAAAAATTCTGGAAAATATTTTGGATTATTTTGGACTCAAATAAAATATTTCCAACAAAAATTTATTTGCAAAATTAAATTCTTTAATTATTTCAAAATGGAATAAATTCAAATAAATTCCAAATAAATCCAAATAAATTCCAAAATTCCAAAATTCACCAAAGTGCCAAATCACACATGATTTTAAGAAAAGCAAAATTTTGGGGTGTTACAAACCTCCCCTTAATAGAATCTCGTCCCCGAGATTCGTGGCTCACTAAAGAAATAGGTTTGGAAATTCTTTCTTCAAATCCTCTTCGCGCTCCCAAGTCGCTTCACTTTCTTCATGGTTGCTCCAATCGAACTCTACAGAATCGGGTTGACTTGTTTCTAGTTTCTCGATCCATTGTGTCTAGAATCCTCACAGGGTGCTCCTTATAAGTCAAATCCTCTTGCAACTCAATTGACTCTAGCGGTGCCTGCTCCTCAGAACTCTGAGACACTTCTTCAATCGGGACACATGGAACACGCCATGCACTCCTCGCTAACGATCGTGGCAACTCCGGTGATAGGCAACTTCACCCTCGCGACTCAAAATCTTAAATGGTCCAACATAACGGGGTGCGAAGTTTCCCTTTGGCATGGAACCTCTTAACTCCCCCGAGAGGCGTAACTCGAGGTATACAAAGTCTTCTCGTTCAAAACTCAAGTCTCGCGACGATTGTCGGCATAACTCTTCCTGGCCGAGATTGGGCTATCTTCAACCTTTCCCTAATCATGGCGACCGCTTCTTCAAATTCTCTTGAAGAATATCAGGCCCAAAGACACGGCGCCACGGTCTCATTCCAATTCAAAGGCGTCCGACAGGGTCGACCATACAAAGGCCTCAAAAGGTGACATCTCAGAACTAGCCTCGATAACTATTGTTGTAATCGAACTCGGCATACGGCAAACTTTTATCCCAAGAGGTAGCATAAGCTAATGCACAAGCTCTCAACATATCCTCCGAATCTGGTTGACTCTTTCTGGCCTGGCTCCATCCGTCTGTGGATGATAAGTCAGATCAAGTTCAAACGGGTTCCCATGGCTTCATGCAACTTATTCCGTAACCTTGAGGTAAATTGGGTACCTCTGTCCGATACAATCTTCTTTGGCACTCCGTGCAAACAAACAATCCCGATCATGTACAACTCGCTAACTTATCTCCCGAGTAAATGGTCTTCACGGGGATAAAATGGGCTACTTTAGTCAAGCGATCCACTATAACCCATATGGAGTCATAACCTCCTTGAGTCTTCGACAACCGGTAATGAAATCCATTCCGATTTCCTCCCACTTCCACTCGTATTTTCAGCGGTTGTAGCAATCCTCGCTGGTCTCTCGATGCATTGCCTTGACTCTCGGCATACGCCGCACAATGCAACATGCTCGGCAACTTCACGCTTCATACTCGGCCACCGTAATCTCTCCTTCGATCCTCGATACATCTTGGCGCCTCGTGATGAATCGAGTACTTAGAGTCATGGGCTTCTTCCGAATCAGTTGCTTTAACTCCTTTTGTTAGGCACACAAATGCGATCCTTCATCCATAACGTGCCTTGCTCGCCTAGCTTGAAATCCTTTGCCTTGCCTTCCTCCATTTTGGACTTAATCCTACGGATCTTGTCATCATCCTTCCGTCCTTCTCGGATCCGATCCTCTAGGGTAGGCTTTACTTCTAATGCGGCCAAGAATCCGCTAGGTACTACCTCAATCTTCATCTTCCTGAAAATCCTCACATAACTCATCCCGACTTGTGGCTAGCAACGTACTCACAAGATGGCTTTTCCGACTCGTAGCGTCGGCTACTCGCTGGCCTTCCCGGATGGTAATGAATTCCAACATTATAGTCCTTGATCAATTCTAGCCATCTCCTTTGCCTCATATTCAGATCCGACCGGGTGAATATGTACTTAAGGCTCTTATGATCCGTATATACTTCACATCTGCTTTCCAATCGATAGTGACGCCATATCTTCAAAGCATGCACTACGGCCTAACTCTAGGTCATGTGTCGGATAATTTTCCTCATGCGGCCTCACCGCCTTGATGCATAAGTTTACGACCTTTCCATTCTCGTGACAAGACACATCCAAGTCCTTGGCGCGACGTCACAATAAATATCGAAGCTTTGAGCAACATCCGGTAGAACTAACACCTGCCGATGTCAATCGCTTCTTCACTCTCCTGAAATCCTTCCTCACATTCTGGCGCCCATGCAAACTTCTTTTCCTTCTTCAAAGAATTGCGTAAGAGGTTTCGCAATTGTCGAAAAACCTTCGATGAAACGGCGGTAATATCCTCGCCATTCCAAGGAAACTCCGAATCAGGTCACGCCTTCTACGCTCCCAATGTAACACGCCTTCTACTTTGCTTGGATCTACGGCGACTCCTTCATGCGGTCATCACATGTCCAAGAAACTCCACCTTGTCCTTCCAAAAATCACACTTGTCGAACTTGGCGAAAAGTTGTCGTTCCTCGCCTTTTCCAAAACTCGCCTTAAGTGTTCGGCATGTTCATCCTCTGTCTTGGAGTAGACTAGGATATCGTCTATGAACACGACGACAAACTTGTCCAAATATTCCATGAACACCTTATTCATCATATTCATGAAATAAGCCGGGCGCATTGGTCACCCAAAGGACATAATCAGAACTCGTAATGTCCATATCTTGACGAGAATGCGCTTTCTAATATCTTCTCGATCGGATCTTTAATCGATGATATCCCGATCTCGAGATCAACCTTGGAGAAAACTCCGGCTCCTCTTAATCGATCAAACAAATCATCAATCCTGGTAGCGGATACTTATTCTTCACGGTGACTTCATTGAGTGCACGGTAGTCAATGCACATCCCGAAACTCCCGCCCTTCTTCTTGACAAACAAAATCGGTGCTCCCCACGGCGACTAACTTGGTCTCGATAAATCCTTTCTCCATTAACTCTTCTAGTCTGTTTCTTCATCTCTACCAACTCCTCGGTAGACATCCGATAGGGTCTCTTTGCTATCGGTCTTTGTGCAGTACAAGCTCTATCACAAACTCTATGTCCCTCGTCTGGAGGCATACCTGTAGATCTTCGGGAAAAACATCGGGTACTCATTCACTACTTTGGGACATCCTCTATGCTGATTGCCTTGGTACTTGTTAACCATCAACTGTCCATCTCTAATCGCTGTGGCTTGAAATTCCACTTTCTTCCCACACGGGCTCTCAATCGAGATAGTCCTTCGTCCACAATCCAATACAGCCTTGTGCTTGGATAACCAATCCATTCCCAATATAACATCTAAGGTCCTGGTCTCCAAAATTATAAGGTTTGCTAGGAACTCTATTCCATCTATTAGTATTCTCACCTAACATCCTACTTCCGCTCGGAGTTCTGAACTGTGGGTTTGAACTAAAAGCATGCACTTAAGTCTTGCAATCCTTAAATCATTTCGAGTAGCAAAGCCTTGCGAAACAAACGAATGCGAAGCTCAGAGTCAAACAAAATCACTGCAGTATCGAGTTAACAAGTAACTTACCCAAGACGACGTCCGTAGCATTTTGCAATGCATCCGCGGTGACATGGTTGACTCGGCCTCACCACGGCCTGGGGTGTGGCTCCTGGTCTTTGGCGTCCTAGCTGGGTGGTTCCTAGATTGAAGCGAATCGGGTCGCTCTCGCTGTCTTCTTCGGACAATTGTTGGCAAAGTGTCTGGCTCGTTGCGCTTGTAGCGCTGTCTCACTGCTCCTCGATTGCCTGAGGTAGCGTTTCTAAGCGGGGCTGGGGTTTGGTAGTTCGATTGGCGGGTCTTGGTCTTTGGGGATGGTGTCCTTGTTGCATTCTCGTGGTTGGAATCAAGAATTGATTTGGTGCAACTCTCAAGCGCTATGCGTTCTCGACGTGATCCTTCTTTGTTGCATCCTGCGCTTCTGTTCTCATCCGGTTCCTTGCGCTTTGTCCTCAAGAATAAGCGCCTTATTCACCAACTCTTGGAAATCTGGAAAGGTGTGGGTGATCAACCCTACTTGCAATCCCGAGTTAAGTCCCTTCATAAAACGACTGCCTGGATTTATCTCGTCGCTACATCCTCAAAGCGTAGCGTGCTAGCCGTGTGAACTTGTTCAGTAGTCGGCCATCGGTTGATTACCTTGCTTCAGTGCTCAACTCCTCCTTCTTAAGGTCCATAATTCCTTCAGCACGTGATATCGGCTTAATGCACCGTGAACTCTTCCCAAGTGATATCTTGAGGGTTCTCTGCGTGGCACGAAGTTCTCCCACCATTCAAGCCGTGTTCCTTCCAACCGATGAGAAGCGTAAAGTACCTTCTCATTTCCTATGCATTGGGCTATGTGTAGCTTCCTCTCAATTGATCTTAACCAATCGTCGGCCTCCAACGGATTGGCATTCCCAGAGAAAGTGGGTGGGTGAGTCCTCATGAACTCGACACCTTGTATTCTCGGGCGTGGTCCCCGATTAACTTGATTGGCGATGGCCTGAGCAAAGGACGTGCTGCATTTGTTGCATCATAGCATGCATCAATCGGGTCCGAGCAAAGCAAGAAATGCTCCAAAATTCTGCACATCCAAAGGGCGGTCTTTGGTGCTCCATCATTGGGGTTTTCATTGGGCGAGATCCACTCCCATTGCTTCCAAAGTTCCCACGGGTGTTCACCATCTGTTGATTTGCTCTAGGTTTAGAGATGAGAGGGAAACAAGAATAGACAAGTAATATGGACTTTATGCGGGGCGAAAGGGGTAACTTTAAGGTCCATCTTTATTATTAATAACTTGGTATGGCTGCTTACAATGCCTAAGGGCCTTGCAACACATACTGCACACTCAGCAAACAAAGCAAATCCAAATCGAACTAACTCTGGAATCTAACGCCTAAAGGGTGACTCTTTATTTTATGACGCGACTCTAAGGAGTCTCACTATAGAACCTATGCTCACTCATCGAGAAAACCTCCACGGCCTGGGTACGGTGCGTGGCATAGGCGCGAAACGATCGCCATGTCCAAATACTATGTCATCTGTGGTAGTCGAAGAAGCGATGTCCTCATCGAGATCGACTCCTCTGGATCTGGCTCGTGTAGCTCGAGCATCGCTCTGGTCCGTCCGCATACAAAGTCATTTCCAACTCATCAATCCTTCGTAGAAGGTGTGCCACATACTCTGAGCTTCCCGCCATCTGTTCTTCTCTGTCGTGATCTCCTTGCGGGCCTTCAGCAGCTCCTTACTTGTATTATCTAGTACATCTTCCTGGCGACGATTTAATCGTGCTAACCGTGTAACCGTGGCATCCTCATCTGAATAAGCCTTCGGTCGAAGGTTATCGCTGCGCGGATGATAACGGAACACCGTGCTTCCCAACTCCTGGCGTAGATACTGGTAACGCGTCGCATTGCTCGTCGTGAAACTTCTTGGATACCCATCTGCATTGTAGATCTTCTAGCAAAGGTCAAAGTGTATCGGCGATTGCCTGGCCCCTCTTCCTGGCAGTACCTCAATCCTCACGTCACAAGCCTTGATCAATCCCGCTTGTCCGATCACTTCCACTTGATATTGGGGCTTCTCAAAATCTCCGAGAGTTTGTAGCATGTGCCAAAGTTCTGCGGCGTGACCAACTCCCGGATCAACGTAGTTGAACTCTTCCTCCATCTGTCACAAGAGTGCTTTACGTAAGAACTCGAATTTTCGAATTGTGACAAGGTAAGGGAAAATTTCAGCAAGAGACAAGAAAAGAGAGAAGGGGATAAGTCGAGATGTCATTTCTTGTCTTCACAAATTTTTAGCTTTAGAAAATAGGTTTTATCCTCACTATGACCATTCTAGCTTAGGGTTGAGCCTACAATAAGTATGGCTCGATACCACCTCTGTCGGGACCCCGAATTTGCAAATCCGGACCCTCTGTATTCAAGCACTAGTCCAGAACGCGCTAGTGCACACAGCCTTTAACATCGGTAAATATCACAATCATACCAATCGATACCATAAAAGTACTTTATTAAAGTAATAAAATCGTTACTCGACCTTATGGCCAAGTTACAAATATATGCCTCGTAGGGGCGAAACTTATTCAGAGAGAAACAATAGCAGCGGAAAATCAAATAAACTTAGTGGCGCCATCCAAGATACCACAGTAACTGATCGGGCTCGCATCCCTAAGTAGTCGGGTCCTCTTGGAGTTCCTCCTCCAAAGCTGGCGTAATCTCCTCTTCAACTGGTATTGTGTTGAGGCAAGGGTGAGTACTTGGTACTCAGCAAGTCATGCACAGAATGCAAGCTAATATACTATATGCATGGCTTAGTACAAAGGAATAGCTCAGGGTATATTTGCAGTAAACAGCTTTTGACAAGTAATATGAGTAGATTCGAAAGCAGTAGAAATAAGTAAAGCATAAATAACTTTTCAAGAAGTTTTAATAAACATTTTTCCCATCCTACACCATAGTTCCATCATCTTCCTTGTTAAACCAACCCATCTTTTCAAAACCAAGTTATTTTCAGAAAATCTACCCCTTGACTGTAATTCCCGAGCATTGTCCAGTACCGTGGACTCGGCTATTCAAATAGATTCTACACTCTGCAGAGGTTATGCACTTTACCCACAAGATACAATCCACTCACCACGTCAGCCGTGAATCGCCATACAAGAGTATGCGAATGAGCGATCATAACAAAGCCTTTCGGAAGCCTCAAACAACACAGGTGGTCCTCTCCGGTACGTGCTCTACACCATCCCTTCCCTTAGCCAAGGCGAAGTATGGGACCAACACACCGTTAGATGGGTACCTGGCCACAGCCACGATACGCTCCCGCATAATCACACAAACGGTGTAATCGACACCCTGAGGCTCCACAAGTGAGTCCTTAGCGACTTAGTCAACTAGGGCCGTCCCATTCCAGCCATGTGGTTGCAAGTATGACCAGTTCAAAGGCTTGCAAGGTTAAGTCCTTAGAGTGACCAGGGCAAGACTACCCGAAAAACCAAATCATCACTCCCAATGCCACAACCGCCCACCTGATTACTCTTGCCACATGCCCTGGCCGAAATCGTTTATCAAACCCCAGTTGATTACCATGCACCACGTGCCATCAACATCACATGATACTTTTCCAAAACAGGTTCAATATACCATTAAGTCAATATTAGCATTGGATTATCCAAAATCATGTCATGAGCACGTAGCGTGTCTAAGCGACATACTACAACGTTCTAAACCCATGTTGGCAATTTAATAATGTCCAACTAGTAAACCACAACTAGGGTGACAAGGGATCATGGCACATACTTAGATAATCAAGGTGTCATATAACAAATTGGTAGTTATCTAACCCCCATGTTTAAACAAAGTATCTTTCTAATTGAACTAGCATGCAATAGTTTAAATCAAAATAGATTTCGAAATAGGATCAATATGGTCAAAGCACAACTTGCCTTCAAAAAGTACTTGCTCTTGGTCTTGAGTTGGATCCTGAGTCAACACTTCTCCCTCGAATCCTTCCTAAGACTTCAACGCTCTACTCGTAAAGCGTGCAAATAGCAAATACACAAATGAACACTATGCAAAAAGATCCCAAAACTCCAAATAAAATCCATAAACAGAGAGAACATAATTTTCTGGATTTTTAGAAACTGGAATCACAAATTTGGAGTTAAAGCATAAAAGTTATGATTATTTAAAGTTTAAATAATCAATTAAATAATATCTCAGAGAAAAACTTTAGTCCAAAAATTAAATAAAATTCATATTTAGGTAGATCTCAATTTTATACAAATTTAGAAATTTGAACCACTCAAATCGGAGTTGAAACGCAAAAGTTATAAGCGTTTGAAGTTTGAATCTAAATTTGAATCAATATTTCGAATTAATAAATCATTTTCTTTTCGAAATTAATTATTGCGTCGGCATGGACACGTGGCAGCTCCTGATTGGCCTGCTGGCGTCGGCCGTCCATGGGCTCGGTCCACACTCGGCTTGGGTCCGCGTGGACTCGGTCCACGCTCCACGTGAGAGGCGACATGTGGGCCCACTCGGGTGGCGTCATTCTTGACGTCGGCGGGCTCGACCACGGTCGGCTGACAGTGGGTCCCACCGATGGCGTCATGGGTGACGTCCGCGATGCTGTCGCGGCCGACACGGGCCCGCGTGTCGGTGACCACCTGCCGCGTGAAGCGCGACAGTTCGGCTTCCTGGGCGCGTGGCACAATCGTGGCCGTTGGTTTGAAATCCGACTACCGGGATTGAGTTTGGCCTCATGTGCTTGGGGCGACGCGTGATCGATCGTGGGCCGTTGGATCTAGATCCAACGGTTGGGATTAGATCTAGGATTTTCAACGGGAAACTCACCGGCGACGTGGCACGATCTGGGCCTTTGGATCTTGATCGGACGGTTGGTGGAGCTCTGGTCGGCGATGGCTTCACGGCGGAGTTGCGTGCCGGCTGCCGAGGCGGCGACCACCCAAACGGCGGTTGGGGCGTCCTCCGGCGAGATGGAGGGTGTCTTCGTGCGCTGGCCGGGTTTCGAACTGGGGTCAATGGCGGCGGAGGATCGGCGGCGGGCGAGGCGAGGCAAGGACCGTGGTGGCGCTTCACGCAACTACGGCGAGCGATTCCGGCGAACCTACGGCGGCTAGAGCTCGGGCTGTTAGGGCAAGAAGTGCGCGGGTCACGGCGGTCCTCGGTGCGATCCGGCATTAAATAGCCCCGGAGGCGTGCTCGGCGGAGCCCTAATCGATCACGGCAAGACTCGGCGGCGGAGTCCGGCTTCGATTCTGAAGACGACGAAATCGTGGCCGCCCACGTGTCGCGATCAACGCCACGATCGCCTGCAGCGCGATCGGGTCCGGTCCGAACACGGCTTCGGTCGGTCGGCGGATCTCAGCCGTTGGATCTTGATCCAACGGTTGGGATTGAGTAGGGTAAGGAGTGGGTTCGGTCGAGTCAACTGGCTCGGGTCGGACTCGAGTCCGACTCGGTCGGATGAACAGTACTTGACCCGAGTTGGATTTTCCAGCGATTTAATATTTAAAATAATTCCCAGTAATTCATTTAATTCATTAAAAATAGCAAATGACTCAGAAAAATTCCAGAAAAATTCTGGAAAATATTTTGGATTATTTTGGACTCAAATAAAATATTTCCAACAAAAATTTATTTGCAAAATTAAATTCTTTAATTATTTCAAAATGGAATAAATTCAAATAAATTCCAAATAAATCCAAATAAATTCCAGAAAATTCCAAAAATTCACCAAAGTGCCAAATCACACATGATTTTAAGAAAAGCAAAATTTTGGGGTGTTACATTCACCTTCGAAGCCTTCGGGCACTTCAACGTTTACTCGTAACGGATAAATAAACACCAAATAAATAAAAATAGAGAAAAATTCATGTCCAAAAATTGAATAAAATTCACCATTAAATAGACCTCAATTTTATAAAAATTTAGGAACTGGAATCGTCTCAATCGGAGTTAAAATGCAAAAGTTATAAACGTTTGAAGTTTGAATAAATCAATAAAAGAATAAACCAAATTAATTCATTTATTTTTCTATTGAAAAATCCAATTATGACGTCAGCAATGCGTCAGCGACGAATTTGAATTTCAACCGAATTATTTTTCTAAAGAAAAATTGAATTATGACGTCAGCATTGCGTCATCCAGTCTATAGACCCGGTCCACGGTTCAGTCTCGGTCCACGCGTGCACGTGTCGCTGACACGTGGGACCCACTGGATGACGTCAGCTGCTGATGTCATCCGGCTTAGTCGAACGGGCTGACACACGAGCCCCACCGTGATGTCAGCATGACGTCACGGGTGACGTCATCGCACAGTGCGACCGGTGGCTGACACGCTGGCCCATGCTGACGTCACGGGTGACATCAGCGACGACCGGGCGACGCCCGCGTGGACCGCGACGGTCCGGTTTCCGCACACGTGGCACAATCTGGTTCGTTGGTTTAAAATCCAACGGTCCAGATTAGATCCAATCTGCTACAGTGGATCCTACGTGGTTGAATTTGAGTCGTACGATTTAGATCGGACGGCTGAGATCCGATCGAAATTTCACAGCGTCATGGGGGTGACGTGGCATGTCCTGGTGATCGACTCATGGCTCGATCTAAGCTGTTCGATCTTGATCGAACGGCTGGGATTGCATCTAGCGCTACAACGCGAGTCAAAACTAACCGTACGATCTAGATCTAACGACTACGATTGGATCTAGCACGATGCGGTCAAAGGGGCTACGTGGCTCAATCACATGCGTTGGATCTAGATCCAATGGCTGTTAATGAATCTAAACGGTAACACGCGAGATTTGCTTGGGTGACGTGGACGAACCTGGGCCATCCGATGGAAATCCGACGGTTGACGGAGCTCGGGACTTCCAGCGATGTTGCGGCAGAGCTGGCTTGCTGGAGGCGGGGACGACAACCTGGCCAACGGTGTTTTCTGTGCGTCTCCGACGAGGTGAGTGGTACCCCTCGACGCGCCTCAACGTAGGGAGTCAAGATCTGGGTAGCACGGCAGCAAAACATCCTCGACGGCGTGGGAACGAGGCCAAAACCACGGCGGAACCCTAGGGTTACTTCAGCGAGGAATTCCTCGACAACGGCGGCGGCTGGAGCACGGAGACCTAGGGCAAATGACGCGCACGGCAAAGGGCTACACCGGGCGGGTGGCGGCGCATTAAATAGCCGTCTCGGCGTCCGTGAAAAGCGCGAAAACCAAGGCCCACTCGGCGCGGCGGCAGAGTCCGACGCGGGCACAGTCGGGGTGACGTGGCTGCATCTTGGCGCTCCATGCATGCCCGATCGGACGGTCCACGGTGCCCTGCGACGCGGCCCACTACCGGCTGTTAGATCGAGATCCAACGGTGCGGCAATTAGGGTTAGGTCGGGCGCCGGTCTGACTCGGGTCCGGCTCGAACGTGGTTCGGTCGGACTCGAGTTCGACTCGAGTCAGATGAACAGTGGAACCCGTTAGGGTTTTCCAGCAATTTTAATAATTAAAATAATTTCCAGAAATTCAAATAAATCGAGAAAAATAGCAAAATGCTCAGAAAAATAGCAAAATAGCAACAGAAGAGGAAGAATCATATCCAAAAGTAATACTTTCAGCATGAGATGCACGAATGAGGGAGGAGAACCAATTCTTATCACTGGACATGTGGCGTGAGCATCCGGATTCCACTAGCCATATGTTCTCCTTCCTCACGCGAGAAGCCTACATAACAAAGCATGTCGAGGTCTCAGTACTGGGGTTAGAAATCAGATTTTTGGGAATCCAGTACTGAGACATACGACGCAACAAGGTAGGCACAACACGGGTATTTTTATGCACAAAAACATATTTGATCTTCCCTGTGTTTTTAGCAACAAAAGATGTTTGCTTCACCCTAGGCACATAACAAGAAGCAAGGTGTGCCTTTCTGAAATTAGACCTAGCCTTGTTCTTTTCTTTCTTCTGTTGTTTGACTAGTCTAAAGCAAAAATCTACTAAATGTCCATCTCTACCACAATGAGTGCAAGTGTATTTAACATGATGTTTTGCTTTAACAGTAGAAGCACATTTTGCTTTCATCATAGAGGAAGATAAAAGACCAGCAGATTTAAAGACAATTTTCTTAGGCTCATTAATAATCTCAATTTTGTCATTGCAAGGAGCATGAGCAACATTGCAAGGTTTAGTTTCAAATTAAGCATGAAGATCAAAACCTAAACCTTTCTTATTTGAGCTAACCTTTGATTTATCCAAAATCATGTTCAAATTTTTCTTGCCATTAGTGAACCGTTACAAAGAATTTTGCAAGTAATCAACTTTCTTAGCAAGAGTTAAACAATTATTGCAGGGAACGTCCACTTTTCCTTTTTGCTTACGACAAGTTGAGCATGAAAGAACATCATATGTAAGCAGATCATCAGTCAATTGAGAAACCCTAGCATTTGCATCTTTCAATTTTAATTCAAGATTTGAGCATTTAGAACAAGAAGTTGAACCATTCAAATCATCAGTGGAACAGTGACGAATACCCATACCATGGGTACCTCCATCAGCCCGAGACCGCGAGCGGGCTGACATCCTTCAAAAGCCCAGTTCTGGCAAAAGTTCGTGGGCCGCAAAGGTCTGGCCTGCCACCGTTCAGAACCAGTCCCAGGCGGCCGGCCGACCCCGACCTCCAAGGACAAAGCGCATGGTCGGCCGGCTCCACTAACACTCGAAGGGCCAACCGCTCTGTGTACGTGACGTCCTCTGATATCCGTACCGGGGTAGGCGGCTCCTTCCCGAGGGTGTCAGAGGGTTCGCCAAGAAGTCAAGCCCCGGTCCCGTCACCGCTGACACACCGCAGAGAAGCGCCCCCTCCCGAGACCAAGCCGAGGTCAAGAACCATTAAATGCCGGGCTGACGTCCGCCCGGTGTGATGCGTCACCTCGTCAGCACGGCTGAAGACTTCCCGCCACAGGGCTACCAACCCGGCTTAGCGACTAGTCGGGACCCGGTCGGACGACAAGACAAGAAGACCAGACTCCAAGACGTACAGGGCTCCTTCCTCTTTTTTTCCAACTCCCATTTGTAACCTGCTGTCTCCGGATATATAAGGGGAGGCAGGACCCTGGGAAGGACGAGGATCAAGTAAAAAAACCATCAACACATTCATCCCCGTCGAGACCAGCTCTCGCTGTATTCCCACGGTGACTGTTCGGTGCTAAGAGCAATACACCTTGACCAAGCAAACTGGAGTAGGGACGTTCGGCCCGAACCAGTATAAATCTCTGACTTCCTGAGTCGACCATTCGGGGAGCGGGAGCGCGCGACCCCCTCCGACCATAAATTCGCATTGCCGGTGCAAGAAACACCGACAGTTGGCGCGCCAGGTAGGGGGCGTCGCGCGTCATCGCCGCATCCTCCTTCGGATTCCCATCTTCCTCCCCGATGGCTTCTTTTTCTCTCGACGGCTCGCCGGCGTCGAGGGGCTGGATCCGCTTCGGAGCCCTCGACTTCATCGTCACCATGGCAGGGGAGCTAGTCCTCGTCCCCGCTGCCCTCCGAGATCGGGCGCCCTCCACGAGCTTGGATGTGGTCGCCGATGTTCTCGGCAACCTCCGCCTCGAGACCCCGGCACGGGCCTCCCCGGCGGCCTCATCGCGCGGCGGCATCGCCTCCGACAACGCCACGCGCGATCCACGGCGAGCGACAATCTCGCCCTCCGCGAGCTCCCGGCTTGTGGCCATGACTGGCTACGCGCCTACCTCCCTCCACGACCTGCTGGGGGACTCCTCCAGCCATAGCTCCAGCTCCGACAGGGAGCACCCCCCGCGCAAGATGAACTCTCGAGAGTGCAACATGACGGGTGCGGCGGAACCGTCCTCCACCCCCGCTACCCTCGGGACCCTCCTCCCGCGCTACGAAGCGCGGCGGGAGGAATCCCGACGGGAAGACGACGCACAGCACCAACAACGCTTTGCTGACCTTCGGCAACAGCGCGAGGAGCTGGAGGCCCGAAAGGCCGAGCTCGACAAGCTCCAGGCCGAACTGGAGCGACGTCAACCTGACCCGCCACCCGTCTCCGGCGTGCGCGCCCGCGCGCGTTAGGTACATCAGCAGCTGGCTGAGGAGACGAACGACCTTCCGTTCTTTCCTCACTCCAACCAGAACATTGCTGCGGCGGCAATGCTGCTCCGCGGACTGCTTGAGCCAACGGAGCCAGAAGCCAAGGCTACCTACCAGAACCTCCGGGGACTGGTAGAACGTGCCGTCGTTCAGCACACCCAAGGCTCCGGCTCCCGACGGTCAGGCGCCACCTCGGGCCACCTGGGCCACTCCCCCTCACGGGGTCGACAGAGCCCAGCCAAGACGGCCCCGCTCCACGAGCTCCCCCAGGCATCATACACCCCGGTGCGCCACCGCCTGGGGGACAAGTATGATCTTCGCACCACCCTCGAGGCGCGAAGGAGAGCTACCGATGCAGCAGCACCCTCGCAGGTCGCCGATAGCGGGCGACGCAACCACTCCGACCCGGGATTCGACGGCCCCGGGCCGCGCGCGTTCACCCGCCTCATCCGCAACGCCGACTTCCCAGCCAGATTTCGGGCTCCGACCAACATAGCCAAGTACACAGGGGCAACGAACCCCAGTGTGTGGCTAGAAGACTACCGACTCGCCTGTCGGGCCGGGGGAGCGACTGACGACCTCTTCATCATCCAGTATCTCCCCATCTATCTCGCGGACTCCGCCCGAGCCTGGCTCGAGTACTTGCCTGCTGACACCATCGGCAGCTGGGCCGACTTGACGAACCTCTTCATCAGGAACTTCCAGGGCACGTATAAACGCCCTGGCTACTCCTGGGACCTGAAGAGCTGCAAGCAGCAGCCGGGGGAGACCCTCCGGGACTACATCCACCGCTTCTCCCAGCAGTGCAATGAGCTCCCTGACATCCGTGACGCCAACGTCGTCGGGGCGTTCATTTACGGCACCACATGCGAGGCCCTGGTCCACAAGTTGGGCTGCGCGAAGCCCCGGACCATCAAGGAGCTTCTCGACATCGCCACCAACCATGCTTCCGGCGAGGAAGCCGTGGGGGCCATCTTCGAAAGGAGGATAGCCCGCAAGGCGTCCGGGTCCGAGGCTGCCGCCCCTTCCGACCGCTCCAGCAAGAAGAAACGAAAGGGGAAGCAAGGCCGCAAAGACCATATGGTCGCCGCCACCGACCGCCCTGCCAAGCAGCAAGCGCGGCAGACGCCCGACCGGTTCGAAAGATTGATGGACAGTCCGTGCCCGAACCATGACTACCCCGTCAAGCACAAATATCGGGACTGCGAAGTCCTGAAACGGTTTCTCTCCGGGAACCCCACGACGTCACGGGGTAAGGGGAAGAAGCGCGACCCGGCGCCCGACACCGGGGCGAAGGGCGATGAGCCAGCCGATGAGTTCCCGCAACTCGACGGTTACCTCATGATCTTCGGAGGGGCAGAGTGCTACGCCGACAAGCGACGGTTGAAACTCGCCCACCGAGAGGTTCACATGGTGACCCCCGCCGTGCCCTGCTACCTAAGGTGGTCGGAGTGCCCGATCGCCTTCGATCGGACCGAACACCCCGACCATGTCCCGCACCCGGGACGCTACCCGCTCGTTGTCGACCCCATCGTGGGGACGAAGCGCCTGACCAAGGTGCTCATGGACGGCGGCAGCAATCTCAACATCATGTATGTTGAGACCATGGATGCCCTGGGGGTCCCTCGCTCCGCCTTTCGGCCGAGCAAGGCGCCCTTCCACGGCGTCGTTCCAGGCCAACAAGCCCACCCTCTCGGGCAGGTCAGCTTACCCGTCACCTTTGGGAATCCGGACAATTTCCGCACCGAGAGCCTCACTTTTGAGGTTGTGGACTTTCCCGGCTCCTACCACGCTATCTTGGGACGGCCGTGTTACGCGAAGTTCATGGCGGTCCCCAACTACACCTACCTCAAGCTGAAGATGCCAGGGCCACAAGGTGTCATCACCGTGGCCGCGTCTTTTCAGCTCGCTTACAACTGCGAGCGAAGCAGTTGCGAGCTCGCCTCGGCGGTCGTCGCTTCCGCCGAGCTCGTCCTGCTCCAGGAGAAGGCCCCCGAGTCCGTCCCCGACTCCGGCAAGTCAGGGCTAAGCTCCTTCAAATCTGCGGAGGACACGAAGGAGGTCGCGGTTGATCCTGAAGACCCCGCCAAGATCGTACGGATCGAGGCCGCCCTCACTGCCAAATAGGAAAGCGTGCTCGTCGACTTCCTCCGAGCAAACCGAGACGTCTTTGCTTGGAGACCCTCGGATATGCCGGGAGTTCCAAAGGAGGTCGCCGAGCATTCCCTGAACATCCGAGCGGGATCCAGACCGATCGCCCAACGCCTGCGCCGTTTCGACGAAGAAAAACGCCGGGCCATTGGGGAAGAGATCGCCAAGCTTTTGGCCGCCGGCTTTGTAAGGGAGGTGCGCCACCCCGAGTGGCTCGCCAATCCTGTCCTTGTAAAGAAAAAGTCGGGGCAATGGAGAATGTGTGTTGACTACACAAGCCTCAACAAGGCCTGTCCAAAAGACCCGTTCCCATTACCTCGCATCGATCAGGTCGTGGACTCCACCGCCGGGTGTGAGCCTCTCTTTTCTAGATGCCTATTCGGGCTATCACCAGATTGCGATGAAGGAGTCCGACCAGCTCGCGACCTCCTTCATCACTCCGTATGGCTCGTACTGCTACGTCACGATGCCTTTTGGTCTGAAAAACGCAGGCGCTACATACCAACGGTGTACGCAGGCATGTTTTTCAGACCAAATTGGCCGTAACATCGAGGCCTACATCGACGACATCGTTGTCAAAACCAGGAAGGCCGATGACCTCATCACCGACCTGGAGGAAACTTTTGCGAACCTCCAACGGTTTCGCATAAGGCTCAACCCCGAGAAGTGCGTCTTCGGGGTCCCCAAGGGCAAGCTGCTGGGCTTCATCGTCTCCGAGCGCGGCATCGAAGCTAACCGCGATAAGATCTCTGCCATCACGAGGATGGGGCCAATCAACGATCTGAAGGGGGTCCAGAGGCTAATGGGATGCCTCACGGCGCTAAGCCGCTTCGTATCCCGCCTCGGCGAGCGCGGGATGCCATTCTACAAGCTGATGAAGAAGTCCGATCGCTTCTGCTAGACCCACGAAGCTCAGGAAGCCCTCAGTCGACTGAAAGCTTTCCTAACCTCGCCTCCGGTACTGGTCGCCCCGGAACCGTAGGAGCCTTTGCTCCTCTACATTGCCGCCACGACTCAGGTCGTCAGCGCGGCGCTCATTGTGGAGCGAGCGGAGGAAGGCCGCGTCTTCAAGGTGCAGAGACCGGTCTACTTCGTCAGCGAGGTACTCTCCGAAACAAAGGTCCGATACCCCCAGATACAGAAGCTGCTATACTCGGTGCTCATTACCATGAGGAAGCTCGTCCATTACTTCGATCGACACCCCATCTCCGTTGTGACCTCCTCGCCACTCGGAGAAATTGTCCACAACCGCGACGCCACCGGAAGAATCGCCAAGTGGGCTCTCGAGCTCAACGGCCTTGACGTGTCGTACGTCCCCAGGACGGCGATCAAGTCACAGGTCTTGGCGGACTTTGTCGCCGAGTGGACCGAGGCGCAAGTCCCTACGGTGGTTGAGGACCCCGAGTACTGGACAATGTACTTCGACGGGTCCTACACCAAGAACGGGGCCGGCGCGGGGGTCGTCATCATCTCCCCACTCGGCAACAAGCTCCAGTACGCCATCCGTCTGTTCTTCAACGCCACCAACAATATCGCCGAATACGAAGCCCTCGTCAATGGTCTTCGGATCGCCGCCGACCTTGGCGCACGATGGCACTACGTTCACGGTGACTCCAAGTTGGTCGTCGACCAAGTGATGAAGGCCACCGAGCCCCGCGACGCTCGGATGGCCGCCTATTGCTTGGAGGTCCGCAGGCTCGAAGAAAAGTTTAAGGGGTTCGAGCTCCATCACAGTTACCGGCGCTTTAATAGTGAAGCCGACGCCCTCGCCAACCTCGCCTCCGGAAAAGGGCCAATTCCCCCCGGAATCTTCGTCTCCGACCTCCATAAACCATCGATCCGGTTGGATCCGGGTACTGAGGGCACCACCGACCCCCCAAAGGCGGACGCTCCGGCCGATTCTCGGTCGGACGCTCACCCGCCCGGGTCGGATTTGGATGTCCTGAACGTTGAGACCGACTGGAGACGACCCTTCATCGACCAGTTGACAGACGGATCACTCCCCGCCGATACCACCGAGGCTCGACGCCTCGCTCGGCGGGCCAAGTCTTTTGTCCTGGTCGACGACAACCTCTACAAGAGGAGCCCATCCGGAATCCTCCAGAAGTGCATCCCGGCCGACCGAGGGAAACACCTTCTGCTCGACATCCACGACGGGATCTGCGGGCACCATGCTGCGCCACGGTCCCTGGTAGGAAAGGCCTTCCGGCAAGGTTTCTACTGGCCGACCGCCGTGGCGGACGCAACGCAAATCGTTCGCACCTGCGAAGGGTGCCAATTCTTCGCCAGGCAGACGCACCTGCCTGCGCAAGCCCTACAGACAATCCCTATCACGTGGCCCTTCGCGGTGTGGGGGCTCGATCTGGTCGGGCCCTTCAGAAAAGCGCCCGGGGGCTTCACCCACTTGCTCGTTGCCGTGGACAAGTTCACCAAATGGATAGAAGCCAAGCCATTGGCGACTATCACCTCGGCACAGGCAGCAGGCTTCTTCCGCGACATTGTCTACCGCTTTGGGGTGCCCAACTCCATCATCACCGACAATGGGACACAGTTCACGGGGAAGGAGTTCCTCGAGTTCTGCGACGACTTCAACATCCGAGTCGATTGGGCGGCGGTTGCGCACCCCCGCGCCAACGGCCAGGCCGAGCGGGCCAACGGCATGATCCTCCAAGGACTCAAGCCGCGAATCTTCAGTCGACTGAAGAAATTCGCGGGACGGTGGGCCGCCGAGCTGCCTCCCGTTCTTTGGAGCCTACGAACCACGCCGACCCGATCGACCGGGTTCACGCCGTTCTTCTTGGTATTCGGGGCAGAAGCTGTCCTCCCGACCGACCTCGAGTACGGCGCGCCAAGAGTGCAGAACTACAACGGCGCACGGGGGCTACAACGACCAACTCGACGAAGCGCGAGACGTCGCAATCCTGCGCTCGGCCAAATATCAACAAACTCTGCGCCGATACCACAGTCGGCTGGTTCGCGGCCGGTCGTTCGAAGTCGGCGACTTGGTGCTACGACAAGTTCTATCCGCAAAGGACAGACACAAGCTCTCTCCGCCTTGGGAGGGCGCTTTCATCATCGCAGAAGTCCTCCGACCCGGCACCTTCCGTCTCAAGGACACTGAAGGAAATCTCGTGACTAATGCGTGGAACATAGAGAAGCTGAGAAGGTTCTATTCGTAGTCGGCCTCTCCACTCTTTTGTACCACTCGAAAGATACTTGAGCAAAGGAAGCCGCGGCAGTCGGACGACCGACCGAGTGCTCTCTCTCTCTCGAAATCTCTCCCGTCCTTGATTTACCGCAAGTACTACGACCTCCGCCCCGAAAGCAGAGGTCCCAAAGTAGTACTCTGCCGGTCACGAAGTCCGCAAATACAAGGACAACCGACCTACAGTTGGTCAGGCCGTTCCGTTCTGGTAACAAACACGCACTAAGCACCGCCCCGAACCTACGCCTGACCCCTTGCGGTCCCTAAAAGCTACGGTTACGGGCAAGCGCGAGGACAGAATTCTCAAAGAAAAAGAAGAAAAACAGGGAGCAAACAAAAAGCACTTTATTTATTTATGAAGGAACATCAGCCCGGCCGAAAAGGAACCACCCGCCAAGGTCCCTTCACTCGGCAAAGGCACGATACTCCTCTTGGTGTGCACCCAGCCAGCCGAACGACGCGTGACGTCGCTCAGTCACCGCCCGGACCAGCGGCGCCCTCACCTCCCACAGCCGAGGAATGCCCGCGACGAGGACGCCAACTCGCCACGCATCCCCACGCACGGCTTCAGCCTCGACCTCCGCCACCACCCGCAGTCAGGCTTGCTCGTCGCCCACCTCCTCCCGGAGCTGCGTGTAGCGGTCCGCCATAGCACGCGAAGAAGGTTCGTTTGGTGGCAGTCTTGGCAAAGTAACAAGCGCACTGGCGCCTCTCCTTTTATAGCCCGCGGCACGGAAGACGAAGCGCCCCAAGTCACCAGGGAGCGGAAGCCGAAGCGTCCAACACCAGTTCCGAAAATCGGCACGATCCTCCAGGCGAGTTAATCCACCCTTATCTCCAAAACAAAAATCCCTCTCAAATTTATCGCGCGCTTGCCGCAGGCTCAAGCGGTGCGTGGCGACTACACCCTCAGTCCCCACGCACCACTCGGGGGCTGCCTTACGACCCCAGGGGTCAGTGACCTAGATCGATAACCCGACCGGCCGGGCTACCTTCCTCATAGTAACCTCTTCAACCCAAAATGCTGCAGCCCACGCCCCCGCAGTTACGGCTTCGAGGTAACACTTTGCGGAAGAGGGGGGCTACTCGAGCAAAAGGCCAAGGCCGGTCGGACGGAACCTTTCAATTTGGGTCGGCGGACCGAGCGAGCGAGCGATCTACCTTAACCCAGGTCAACCCCCGACCGACCAAACAATCTTCCTCGTAGTAATCTCCTCAAACCGAATGCTACAGCCTACGCCCCCGTGGCTACGGCTCCCGAGTAGCACTTCGCGCAAAAAGGAAGTTGCCCGAGCAGAAGATAGCTTGATCGGTCAGGGCAGTCCGACCTGGGGCGTCGTTAAAACGCATACGAGTCGCTGACCTAAGCCGTAATTCGACCGACCGAGCTATCTACCTCGCGGCTATTTCCTCGGCCCAAAGTACTGCAGCCTGCGCCTCCGTGGCTACGGCTTCAAAGTGGCACTCTGTGGGGAAACAAGTCCTCCGAGCAAGAGACGCTAGGGTCGGTCGAAGCACCCCCACTCAGGTCAGCGTTCCAACCGATCAAACGGAAGCTTCGCGAAGGAGGCAGTCCGACCTAAGCACCTCTCCTCCGCGAAGCAAGCGCTCTAGGTCGCTTGTCTTGTCCCGTGTTTTCTTCAGATGTAGTTGGCACAACACCTACGCTCTCAGGGCACCCCCGCGGGCCCTGTAGCTACGGTCATAAGATTGTCCAAATCACAGAGGAAGCACGAGGTTGACAGGCAAAAAACTTAAAGCGACCCAGCAGGTCGGACTCGTTTGAAGCAATTATGTTCATTACATACACTGCGAAAGTAAAAACGAAGAAAACTAATCATCTCCCTCCCCCCGATGGAGGATATCCCGCGGCGAGATCCGGCGGGCAATCTCCTGGGCGCACGGGTCAACTCGGGCCATGAATGCCTCGACTTCCTCGTCGCTCCGATCAGTAGCAACGCCGCTCCCGACCGCCTCAAGATCGACACCGTCATAGTAAGAAACGGTGTTGACCAGGGCCGACGAAGCACCAAGCACCGCCGCTTCCCGAACCGACGCCTCGACATGCCCCGGAACCGTCCCCAGCAGGACGGCGATGGAACTCGGGCCCGGAGTAAGCCCGAGCAGCCGGTCACAGACGGTTTGGCTGGCCACCCGAAGGGCCGTCAGCTCGACCGTCGTATCGGCCGCATCCCTCTCCGCCATCCGCTTGTCCACAAGGGCCGAGTCACGTGACTCGACCGCCGCATCCCGCTGCTCTACCGCCGCCCTTCGCGACTCCAGCATGTCGCTAAGGTCCCTCCATAGCTCTACAAAGACAAAAAACAACATCAAAAGACGCCCGCTACGACAACTACCAAGAGGTGGGACTACCCACCGGCCTCGGAGGCCTCCTTGGCGCGAAGCTCCTCCTCGACCTTGGCACGCGCCTCTCGGTCGGATGCAAGCTCCCCCCGAGCGAGGTCTCGCTCGCCGCGCAGCCGGTCGGCTTCCCTTCGGGCCGACTCGAGTTCCTCTCGAAACAGGGCGACCTCCGCCCGAGCGGACTCCTCGGCGCGGACCGCGGAGGTCTTGGCCCTTTCGGCCTCCGCTAGGGCCGACCTGGCCCTCTCTGCCTCGTCGGTCAACGACTCCGTGAGCCGCTGAGCCTCCCGCAAGGCCTCGGTAACTTCCCCCAGCTGCTGACCAGCCGCGGCGGCCTTCCCTTGCTCGGCGGCATGCGCCCTTCGGGCGTCGCGAAGTTCTCCCTCCACGATGCACCGCTGGCTGTGCAGACGCCGGAGGAAGCTTGACTTGTCCACCGCCCGGGATACCAAACGCTGCAAATAAGGTACCTGCCCGGTTAGTCTCCATTTCTCGGTCAAGAAAATCCACGAAAGACGAAGCCCCGTTAGTCTTACCGATCTGGCCGGGCGGGACTCCTGAGCGATAGACATCATCGCCCTGGAGGAAGCATCAGCGGCATGGATGAGGTCAGCACGGATCTTCCCCATCTCCGCCTCCACCTCCTTCTGGCACCGCTCCAGGATGTTCCAATCCGCACATTCCACCTCGTCATCCAGGACAAACGCAGTTCTCCGACGGGTCGCGACGGGCCAGTCAAGACGGGCGGTCGGCGATCGCCTCGCCCCGATTTCCCCGCCCGGAGCGCTCATGCAGAGTTTCGCCATGCGCGCCGCGACACTCGGACTGACCGGGCCGGCAAAGTGCCGCTTCGGCGCGGGCGGCGGACGCCTCCGCCGATGTCGCTAACGCCGTGAATCCAGCCGTCCCGGCGGCGGGACCACGCCGACTCCACGGTCGACAATGCGGAGAAGGCGAGGGCGGCAGACTTCTCCCGCCAAGTTGCACGGCAGCGGTCCCAGCGCCCCTCCGTGGCGACGGACCTCACCGACTTCCCAGGCACGACGGCCGCGAAGGAGCACGCCCGGCAGACTTCTCCTCGCAGTTGTCGCGGCCACGCGGCCCGGTGCTCCCCCCTCTGGCGGCAGCACTTCGCCAACAGACCCTGCCGCGGGGGGCGCACCCGCGGAACCCTCGCTCCCAGCGACCGTCGCCACGGGCCCCGCTGGTAGGGGCGGAAGTGTGCGACTCCTCACCCCCGAGGTGGGGCTCAGCGCCCTTCCGGCACTGGTGTGCCCCCTGCGCACAACGGACGGTCAGGGATCGTGTGAAAGAAACACCAGAAAGAACCGGACAGGGCGCGCGCAAGGCACTTACCGGTAGGAGCGAAAGACCAGCGCTTGGCGCGCCCTCTTCGCCGGTCCCCTGCGAGGGGGCGTGAGAGATCTCCGCCTCCTCAGGACGTACCCTGCGCCCGCAGCTTTGTCCCCGGAATCGCGGTCAACGACCCCGCGGTCGGAACCCACGTCGGAGCCGCCCGGGTCGCCCCCGGCGCTCGGGCCCCCCTCACTCGACGACGACTCTTCGTCGTCGTCGCTCGGAGTCTCGTTGGAGACCTCTTCGCCGCGAGAGGGCCGGTCCACACGCTCCTTCCTCTTCCGCACCCTCGCGGCCTCCTTGTCCGCCCTCTGCGCCCGGAGGGCGGCGTCGCGCTGATCCACGATGAGGTGCGCTGCTGCTCTCGCCTCTTTCTCCCCCGGGAGCAAGGCCCGAGAGATCATGCCACCGAGCCCCTGCGAAGCGCACTCGAGTAAGCGGGCGGGAGAGCAGGAGGAAAAAGAGCCGCAAACCACCCGACTTACCAGGTTCTGCGGGTTCTGCGTCGAAAACGGCGCGGGCGCCTCGCCCACCGCCTCGGTATCGCCTACGAGGGAGACCGCAGCCACGCGCGCAAGAACCTCCGACGCAGGGAGCTCCGCCTCAGACGACCTCGTGGGGTCGGATAGTCCGGTGTACTCGAACATGGGGCGCAACCGATCCCTAAAGGGTTGGACGCGCCTCTCCATGAACGTGCGGATGACCACCTCGCCTATCAGGCCTCGTCGCTTCAGATCCTCGAGCCGCTCGAGGACCATCTCCACCCTTCTCTTGTCCCTCGAGTCGGGACCCCAAGTCCAGCGGGGACTCGGCATCGGCAGATTCCCGCTGAAGGCTGGGGCGCTGTTACCGAGGTTCCAAACGTAGAACCACTCGCTATGCCACCCCCGGTTCGACGACGGCAGCCTCACATCAATGTAGAAACGGCTCATGGCCGGGCGCAGCTTGAATGGCCAGGAGCCAGGAGACCACGACATCCGATGGCGGCCACAAGAAAGAAGAAGTGACGCCAGAGCCCCCAATGGGATTCGATCCCCAGGAAGGCCTCGCACAGCGTGATGAAGGTCGCGATGTGGAGGACCCCGTTTGGGTTCAGCTGGTGCACCTCCCCCCCGTAGAAGAACAGCAGCCCACGGACGAACGGGTGAAGCGGGAGGCCAAATCCGCGCTCGTAGAAGGCGGCCAGTGTGACGATCTCCCCGTCACCCACCTCGGGGACCTCGGTCCCGGCCGGCGGCGTTCGCCAGACGGACTCATCTCGTGGAGGGAGGAACCCCTTCCTCTCCAAACCAATGAAGCGACCGGCCGCGGACGAGTGCGGAATCAGCAACATCTCTGATGAAGGCAAGGAGGCGGGGCGCGGCGCAAGGAAGCAGGAAGCCTTTTTTGTCCTCCCCTTGTCTCTCTCTCTCTCCTTTCCTTTTCCTTTGCAAAAACACGAGCGGAAGTCTTCCTCCCCACGCCGCACTCGCCTTCCTTTATAGGCGCTGGGCGGGAACAGACGCATCTTCGCGCCCAACCGACGTCTCCTCGCGCGAACCGACATCTCCTCGCTCGAACCGACGCAGTCGCCGACCGTCCGCCTGCCACCTCGCCCACTACTCCGGTAACGCGCCGCAGCCCATTTAATTCCCACTGAGCATTAACTGCTTCGACAGATACCGCTACAAGACGCCACTTCACAGACTCAGCCGGCGCAATGGGCCAAGGCGACCCGGAGAAAGGTATGAAACGGCCCGCTGGGCCGCCCGGCCTCGGGGATGGTGGATCGCCTCCGGGCTCACACCCGAGGCCCGGCACCGTGTTGGGGTTACGAAGGCCAAGTCCGGCCGACCGGAACTGAAGCCGCCCCAGCACGTAAAACAGAGCGAGGGGCGGACTGGGGTGAGCCCCACGGTGGGCCTCCAGTTGGGTCGACGGACGACCCAATCACCCTAAACCGCATCCGGGACCATACCTGACACTCTCCCGCGGAGCTCATCCATGAGTAGCGGCCAGCCGCGCTCCAGGTCGGCGGACGACCCGGTAGCCCGATAGATCGAGTAAGGAAAGGTTCTCATGGAATGCCCACAGTGGGCCGGACGCCCACGCCGGGAGTTACGTCCGCTTGGGAACGACCCCCCATAAGGGGGATCGCCAAGATTCCACCCTGATTGCCCGTTTGTAGCTCGCACGAGCACGGCGTTCAAACCGACGTAGGTAAACGCGCGTTCGCTCACATGACTCTAAAGGTCCCATAACCATGGCCGACTGCATTTCGATCGTAAACCTCCGACCGCTCTTCGACCCGCTCGGGGCTCAAGAGATCACCGGTGCGCCACGCGCACCGGCCCTTAGCGAAGCGCAGCACCCAAAGAATCCACGCCAGCCAAAAGTCGCCGACCTCCGTGTCACGGCCGCCGATCGGGGTAAACCCCGACCGGCCGACCGCCGGGTTACACTCCACTGCGCCATACAAGACTGCTCCTTTGGCGAAGGCACGCCAAATAGCGCCACCGAACGTCGCCGACCTCCAGTGTCATGGTCAGCTGTCTAAACCCCGACCGGCCTCCGACCAAGGGGGCTCGATCGATTTAATACCCATACCATGGGTACTGTAACACCCCAAAATTTTGCTTTTCTTAAATTCATGTGTGATTTGGCACTTTGGTGAATTTTTGGAATTTTCTGGAATTTATTTGGATTTATTTGGAATTTATTTGAATTTATTCCATTTTGAAATAATTAAAGAATTAAATTTTGCAAATAAAATTTTGTTGGAAATATTTTATTTGAGTCCCAAATACCCTAAAATATTTTCCGTAATTTTTCTCGAATTTTTCTCGAAGTCTTTTGCTATTTTTAATGAATTAAATGAATTATCGAAATTATTTTAATTATTAAATCGCTGGAAAATCAAGTCGGGTCAAGTACTATTCATCCGATCGAAGTCGGAACCCGAAGTCGGACTCGAGTCCGACCCGAGCCACGCGGACTCGACCGAACCAAATTTAAAACCTAATCGATCCCAACCGTTGGATCAAGATCCAACGGCCAGGATTTCCGACCGCTTCGATCGAATCCGCCGATCCGATCCTCGCTACAAGATCGTGGGCCGATCGTACACGGACGGCTGTCCGTCATCGTCTCCGCCCGAAGTCCGAAGCCGGACTCGCCGCTGGCCTGGCCGCCGCTGGGAACTAGGTTTCCGTTTTCGCGCGAAGCCGAGGCTATTTAATGCCCGGATCACACCCGAGGATCGCTTTGACCTTGTGCACCGTTGTTCTAGCTGCCGCCGCCAAGCAGCGTTCTCGACGCGCAATCGCCGCCGAGTCGTAGCACCCTCCGTCGCGGCTTCGCTTGATTCCGCGCCGTCCGCCGCCCCGCCGCCATTGACCCCAGATCCGACTCACCGCGACGAGACGCACTGAAGGACCTCTCACCTCGCCGGAGGAGGCCGCAAACGCCGCGTTCGTGTCGCTGTCCCGACTCGGCCGGCCGGCTCCGCCAGACGCCATCGCTGCCGCTCGAAGCTTCTCACCGTCCGATCAAGATCCAACGCCCCAGATCACGCCACGCCATCTCACGGTGAGATTCCGCCCAAAACCACTAGATCCAATCTTGACCGTCCGATCTAGATCCAACGGTCCAGATCAACCGCGTTCACCCCAAACGCGTGAGTCCAGATTCATCCGACCGTTGATTTTCAAATCAATCGGTTGAGATCTAGCCACGTGTCCGGAAGGCCGACCGCCGCGGGCCCACGCCCACGCTGAAGCGCAGGACGCCGACACGCTGGGCCCGCATGTCGGGCCGCCCGCCAAACCGCACCATGACGCCACACGCCGACGCCATGGCGCCCGCATGTCGCCAATGTCCCAGCCTGCGCCGACGCCAAGAATGACATCACCCATGGGACCCACCTGTCAGCACCGTGGGCTGAGCCCCGCTGACGTCAGCAATGACGTCACCCGAGGGGGACCCACATGTCAGTGACACGTGGAGCCGTGGACCTGGACCGAGTCCACGGTAGACCCGAGCCGAGCATGGACCAAGTCCATGGACCGGCTGACGTCAGCCAACCAATCAGCGGTTGCCACGTGTCCAGGCTGACGCAATAATTAATTTCCAAAAAAGAAAATGATTTATTAATTCGAAATAATAATTTCAGATTTTGTTTCAAACTTCAAACGCTTATAACTTTTGCGTTTCAACTCCGATTTGAGTGATTCAAATTTCTAAATTTGTATAAAATTGAGACCTACCTAAATATGAATTTTATTTAATTTTTGGACTAAAGTTTTTCTCTGTAAAATTATTTAATTGATTATTTAAACTTTAAATAATCATAACTTTTATGCTTTTAACTCCAAATTTGACGATTCCAGTTTCTAAAAATTCATAAAATTATGTTCTCTCTGTTTATGGATTTTATTTGGATGATTGGATACTTTTTGCCTATTGTTTATTCATGTATTTGCTATTTGCACGCTTTACGAGTAGACGTTGAAGTGCCGGAAGGATTTGAAGGAGAAGTATTGACTCAGGATCCAACTCAAGACCAAGAACAAGTACTTTTTGAAGGCAAGTTGTGCTTTGACCATGTTGATCCTATTTCGAAATCTATTTTGATTTAACCTATTGCATGCTAGTTCAATTAGAAAATACTTTATTTAAATTTGGGGAATTAGATAAATACCCATTTGCTGTATGACACCTTGATTACTTAAATATGTGCCATGACCCTTGTCACCCTAGTTGTGGTTTACTAGTTGGACATTATTAACTTGCCAACATGGGTTTTAGACCGTTGTAGTAAACTGCTTAGACCTGCTACGTGCTCATGACATGGTTTTGGACAATCAAATGTTAATATTGACTTAATGATATATTGAACCTGTTTTGGAAAGGTATCATGTGATGTTGATGGCACGTGGTGCATGGTAATCAACTGGGGTTTGATAAATAGTTTTTCGACCGGGGCATGTGGCAAGAATAATCGTGGGCCAGCTTGTGGCATTGGGGATGTTGATTTGGTTCTTCTGTAGTCTTGCCCTGGTCACCCTAAGGACTTAACCTTGCAAGCCTTTGAACTGGTCTAACGTGCAACCACATGTCTCAGAATGGGACGGACCTAGTTGACTAAGTTGCTAATAACGCACTGTGGGACCTCAGGAGGTCAACTACACCCTTTGTGTAAGTTGTACGGGGAGCGCATCGGCCGAGGCCAGTACCCATCTAACGGTTGATTGGCCTAAACTTCGCCTTAGCTAAGGGAAGGGTTAGTGTGCAATAACCGGAGGACCACTTGTATTGTTAGAAGTTTCCGAAAGACTTTATTACGGAACTCGCCTTTGTGGTGTTTGACTGTATCTTGTGGGTAAAGTGCATAACCTCTGCAGAGTGTAGAATCTATTCGAATAGCCGTGTCCGCTGTATTGGACATCGCCGAATTACAGTCAAGGGTTAGATTTTCTCAAAAATAACTTGGATTTGAAACGTTGGGTTGGATTAATAATGATGTTGATGGAAATGTGGATTAGGATGGGAAAGATGTTTATTAAACTCTTTGAAAAGTTATTTATGCTTTACTTGTTTCTACTGCTTTCGAATCTACTTATGATATTCGTCAAATGTCGCTTTTATCGCAAATATACCTTGAGCTACTCCTTTGTACCAAGCCATGCATATAGTATATTAGCCTCGCATTCTCGTGCATGACTTGTCGAGTACCAAGTACTCACCCTTGCCACAATACAACACCGCTTGAAGGGGAGACTACACCAGCTTTGGAGGAGGAACTTCAAGAGGAACCGTCTACTTAGGGAAGCGAGCCCACCGGGCTTGCCTGTGGTATCTTGGATGGCGCCAATGGGTTATTTGATTTTTCCGCCAAGCTACTATTTCTCTTTTAATAAGTTTCGCCTGCGAGGCGTGCATTTGTAACTTGACCATAAGGTCGAGTAACCAGTTTGACTATTTAAATAAAGTACTTTATTAGTATCGAGTGGTATGATTGTGATATTTACCGATGTTAAGACTGTGTGCACTAGCGTGTTCCTGGACTAGTGCTGAATACACAGAGGGTCCGGATTTGCAAATTCGGGGTCCCGACAGGTACCTCCATCAGCCCGAGACCGCGAGCGGGCTAACATCCTTCAAAAGCCCGGGCTGCAAAAGTTCGTGGGTCAAAGGTCCGCTCGCCACCGCTCGTAACCAGCCCCAGCGTGGCCGACCCCGACCTCCAAGGACAAAGCGCATGGTCGGCCGGCTCCACTAACACTCGAAGGGCCAACCGCTCTGTGTACGTGACGTCCTCTGATATCCGTACCGGGGTAGGCGGCTCCTTCCCGAGGGTGTCAGAGGATTCGCCAAGAAGTCAAGCCCTGGTCCCGTCACCGCTGACACACCGCAGAGAAGCGCCCCCTCCCGAGACCAAGCCGAGGTCAAGAACCATTAAATGCCGGGCTGACGTCCGCCCGGTGTGATGCGTCACCTCGTCAGCACGGCTGAAGACTTCCCGCCACAGGGCTACCAACCCGGCTTAGCGACTAGTCGGGACCCGGTCGGACGACAAGACAAGAAGACCAGACTCCAAGACGTACAGGGCTCCTTCCTCTTTTTTTCCAACTCCCATTTGTAACCTGCTGTCTCCGGATATATAAGGGGAGGCAGGACCCCGGGAGGGACGAGGATCAAGTAAAAAAACCATCAACACATTCATCCCCGTCGAGACCCGGCTCTCATTTGTATTCCCCACGGTATTTGTTCGGTGCTAAGAGCAATACACCTTGACCAAGCAAACTGGAGTAGGGACGTTCGGCCCGAACCAGTATAAATCTCTGACTTCCTGAGTCGACCATTCGGGGAGCGGGAGCGCGCGACCCCCTCCGACCATAAATTCGCATTGCCGGTGCACGAAACACCGACAAACAGCTAGCATGTTTAACATGTTTCTCATTTATCTCATGTTGATGTAACAAGGAAGCATGTTCTTTTCTAAGCAAAGTAAGCTCATTGTAAATTAAGTCACATGATTTACAAGCATCATCATCAGGAATCAATGTCTTAAGTCTAGTAATTTCAGTATTCAATGATTCCACAAGAATATCATGTTTCTTAATTTTTCTATCACATTTGTCAAGCAATTTTCCAAGACGAGCAACGGCAATAGCTAATTCATCATATGAATGATCTACCTCATTGAAGTCGCTATCATGATTATCCTCGGTGAAGCTATCCTTGCTGCTCGCCTTGAGACACAACCCCATCAAATCATGCTTTTTTGGAGTTGCATCGTCTTCGCTGCTTTCCGAATCCACATCGCTCAAATTGACTTGTTCAAGAGTGGAAAGAACTCGATGAACAACTTTGCGGTTGATAAAGCTCTTCTTCTTTCTATCACTTGGAGAGAACTTCTTCTTTTCTTTTCTTCTGTCGTTGTCCTTTTCCTCTCTGGATGCTTTACCTGCAAGTTTAGGACAATTTGTGCGAATATGGTTGAGGTCACCACACTCATAGCATCTTGGAAGACCACCACCACCTCTCTTCTTCATTCTCATATTCTGCAAAGCTTTGTTAAAACGAGAAGAGAGTAGTGCCAAGTCTTCTTCGAGAATTTCTTCAATTTGTTCATTGGTTAGTGAAGAAAAGGAAGACAAGGCAAAGCTTGACAAAGAAGGGTTACTGTGAGACATATTAGGTTGAGAGATCAAAGCAATTGATTTATGATCATTCTTCCTAGCAAGAACATCCAACTCATGAGTTTTCAACTTAGAATAAAGAACATCTAAAGTAAATGTACTCATGACAGTTGATTCTCTAATGGATGTAACTTTCATCTCCCAAATTGACATGTCTAAAGCACCAAGCAATTATCTAGCATTAGCAGCATCATCAAAGCTAACTCCAACAGCACGCAAGTTGCTAAGAATTTTATTAAAGCGTGCAAAGAAATCATCTAGCGACTCACCCGGTTTCATCTCGAATCGCATATATTCTTTTTTGTAAATATCTTGATGAACCTCTTTGACAGTGTTAGAACCCTCATGATAATCACAAAGAGATTTCCATACCTCATATGCGGACTTGAGATGGATCACATGGTCAAAGTCACTTCTACTCAATCATTGGATGATCAAGTTGCGCGCTTTGCTATTTGCTTCAACATGTGTGCGATTGGCATCATTGACATTGTTGTTCTGAGGAACTTCGTATGGCTTGTAAACCTTCTCCCAAATTGCGAAGCCCTGTGCTTGGATGAACACCTCCATCTTGGCCTTCCAAAACTAAAAATCAACACCATCGAAAACACACGGTTTTGTCGAATAACGATCCATTAATCTAATCACCGTTTAAGATAGATTAGAAAAACCTTGCTTTGATACCACTTATAGGATCAATATATACGAATATAGCAATCAGAGGGGGTGAATGATTGTGCGAAATCTAAAACCAAAATTTTGATCTATTGGAAGAAACCCCAACTCGGATTCAAATAATTGCCTCGTATTCAACAAAAACAGATTGACAAACGTTTGGCAAAACGTGAATTCTCGGAGATCCAACCGTCGGATCGATCTGAAATTTGAACACAAGAAACTAGATTCCAATATGAATCTAACAGAAAAAGAATCATCTCGATCGGACTTACAAATTAAACGTTATGAACCTCGCAATCTTACTATGACAAAATATGACGAGAATTGATCTAACATTAATTTTGTGATTAAGCAAGATATTCAAAAGATTAACCAACAAAACTTTGAGGAACTCTAAATCAAATCCCTAGAAGGGTTTTGGATGGATCAAATCAAGACGGAACTCAAAGAATCAAAGTCGACAAAGAACCAATCTAGAATCAGAACAGATGCAAAAACCAAAACAGAAAATATCAGAGCAACGCTGCAATCGCAGCCTTCGAGATTATCAGAGCACGCAGAGGATCTGGAAGGAATTGATCTTCATTTCTCTTTGTTTAAAATACTCCCATCAAAACAGTACAAACCCTAAAACTTGGCTCCCAGCCGTTCTGCTCTCTAACACACGCATAAACATGGGACACCTCCCCTATTTATAATGAGCAACCCTAACAGAGTACGCATGTATGTCCACTTGGTCCAACATGACCCAATACATGCAAGCTACTCCAAACGATTACAACTCTGCACGCGTATGGCTCACCTGCCATACTCACGTGACTAACAAGCCTCCATATGCACTGTTCTCTAGCTCGAACGTCCCGTATGACATCATTGACCACCAAGACCTCAATTCCTCCAGAACCTAGTCTCGAACCTCAGTTCCTCCATGAACCTAGTTCCGGTCCCGTCATCGACCACGTTCGCCCTCGAGCAACACTTGCACATGAACAAACCATAAAACAAAATTTCTGAGCACAAGTTCTTCCCAACTTGGCTCAATTAGTCCATGCAACTACTCACACGAGCATTGCATCAAAACATGCATTATGAAATCCATATGAATTTTATAATCATTAATCAGAACCAAAACCGAATTGATGCAACTCAAAAGAATTAAACCCTAGAAAAAAACATTCATGCCGGACCAAAGAAATCAGTCCGACCACACAGGGAATCACCCTTCAAAAAGCCGTTCACGCCGGATCGAATCTTTGGTCGAACTCTCGATTAAAAGAAGAATTTGGTCTGGCGAAAAGGTCTCAAAATCATGTTCACGGCGGACCAAAAAGTTTGGTCCGGTGTACATGCGAAACTTACTGTTTCCTGAGAAATTTGGTCCGGCGCAACACCCTCAAAAACACATTCACGGCGGGCCGAAGAAATTGGTCTGGCGCAAATGCGAAAACAAGCTTCAAAACACCGTTCACGATGGACCGGAAATTTGATCCGGCGCATATGCGAAAAAAACGGCCCGACGCACAAAGGCAAACACTATTTTTCGAACCATTTAATTGAAGCATATCACAAGCATGTCAATTGATCAAATATGACAACACAAGCACAATCACATTTTGCAAATTCAATTCTAAGCCAATTTTTCAGCACATGATTTCACAGTATCGTCATGCTCCGAAATCCGAAATTTCGTCGAAATCTCATTATTTTGAATGAAATTTGGACAAAATTCAAAAGTAAAAATTCAAATCTAGAAATTTTTGGACCAAGATTTATGAAATATCATACAAAAACCAAAATTTCGTCCGAAATTGCCGAAACCTCATTAAAATTCAGCTGAAGGAAAAATAGTTTAAATTACGTAAAAAAATTATAAATTTTTTTGGAGGGTCCTAACACATCACTAATGTTCTCATAAAAAATTTAGATGATGATCAAGCCAAAGGAATATTTTTTAAAAATCTAACAGTGCTACTTCGTGATAAAAGACTGATCGACAAATTTCAACCGAATGGAAAATTGTGCAAACCATGTTAGAAACTTTTTAAAATTTTTGTGGATGGACCTAACATATCCAAAATATTCCCATGAAATTTTTAGATGATGATAAATCATGAGGAATTTTCAAAAATTCGGGCAATCATGAGAAATTTTCAAAAATTCAGACAGTGCTACTAAAGACTGGTCGACAAATTTCAACCGAATGAAAAATGGTTCAAACCATGTTAGAAAATTTTAAAATTTTTTTGGATGGTCCAAATGCATCGTAATATTCTCATAAATTTTTCAAATGATGATCAGTCTTGAGGAATTTTAAAAAATTATAACAGTGCTACTATCTCTACTATATAAAGTGATAGTTTCTTCCCACGTCACATTAATTGTCCTGCTTAATTGTCCTACTTAATTGCCCTGCTTAATTGCCCTACGCAAGAAACGAAGCGTTGCTTTAATTAGCCAGCTTTTGCAAGAAACGGTTGCTAAAGATAGATGTTTGATCTTATGAAATAGTATTTTTTTTTATTTTTTAATCTTTATTTTTCGTTATCAATTTTGTTTTTCGTAGCAACGCACGGGCATATAACTAGTCCTGATAAAAGGCTGACCGGTAAATTTCAACCAAATGAAAAATGGTGCAAACCACGTTAGAAATTTTTAAAATTTTTTGTGGTGGTCCTGACATATCCATTTTAATCTCATAAAATTTTTAGATTATGATCAATCTTGAGGAATCTTTAATGTATTTTGTGTCCTGTTCTATCACAACAAGTGTTCATTAGTTAGATACTGATCGAATAACTTATTGCTAAGGTGAAAATTTCGATAGAAACCTGATAATAGGTCTAGACTGAAGATTAATGAGTTCTGCAATGAAGTCATCTGATAATTATACTGGTGTTTTAAAATGTTCTTTTCTTTCGTAATTGGATAGTTTGAAGTCTGCAAGAGGTAAGTTGGTGTCAATGGCACACCAAAGGACCACAAGTCCATCTCGTAGCGTGGTACGTGGTTATAACTCAATTTGACAAGACAAACCAACTCGATCAAGCTTTTCTACCAGGCATACGTACATATTCTAGCTAGAATCAAAGTTTATCAAGTTGACCTTTGTATATACATGCGTAGCTGACCGATAGAAGATCACGCATGTGATAGTATGGAAAGCTTCAAATCATATCTTCCTTGATACAAAAGATTGATTTATATCTCCTATAACTAGAAGTATTCACTCACCACATCCCCATTGAATGGAAACAATATATTTTAGATGGAAAGTAATTAGCCTCATAAAGCAACTGTGATGCAATAAAATCATGATCTGATTCCTAGGATCAAGGGAGGTCCTAGCGCCGTATCAGTCAAACCCATCGGCTGGCCACTCCCTCGCTGCTCTAGCTTCTCCCTATAAAAACACATGCACATAGAAGAGCAGGACGCACATAGATTGATCAGGAGAAATATACATACACCCATTGCAGACCATCAGCAAGAAACACACGTATAGAGAAGACCAACAGCTGTAGCTACAGAGCAACCTATCTTCAACCAACAGCAAAGTTAAGCTTCCAAATTTCATCCAAAAAACTAAAATTTCGGTGAAATTTCATCGAAATTTTAAATTACTGTAGTAATTTGAATTTCTTTCAAATTCTTTTTACACGATCGGAATTTAGGATCTTGTTTTTGATTGAAATATGAAATCTCAATCAAAATTACCAAAATTTCATTACATTTTGAATCTTGGCCCCAACCATGATAGCGAGAGGGACCAACGAAGACCCGAAGCCGACACGAAATCAAGAGAGATGACCACAGCGGTCAGCCTCGCACTAAACTTCTCTACGCACACTGGCAAGTGGAGACCGCAACGCAGCGCCACCGGAGATGAGGAAAATTAGCCAAAAAAAAAAAGAAGAAAAAGAAACGGGGGAAATCCCCAACCTCCGGCCTCCGGGGGACACAGCGCGCGCGAGTGAGGCAAGGAGGACGGAGAGCGGCTTCCTCCGGCGGGAAAAGGCAAAAAAATTTCGCGAGGGCCCCAAAACTTCCCTCCCTGAACCCCCCGAATTCCCCAATACCCTTAGGCTAGGCGCAGCATCACCCGTCGCCAAACCCTAGGGCGTGGAGCGGCCTTCGAAACCCTAGCCAGCCATGGTGATCGCCGTGGAGGGGGGCTTCGTGCACGAGGAGGAGGAGGAGGAGGAGGAGGAGGAGGGGGAGCACCCCATGCGCTACCTCCCCCTCGGCCGCGTCTACTCCTCATCCGCCCCGTGCCCGCTCCCCAAGAAGCCCCGCACCGCTGACGACAGCAGGCCCCCCGTGATCGTGTACTACCGCCGCCGCCGCAAGAAGCCGCGGGTTGAGGAGCCACCGGGCTCGCCCGCAACGGCTCCCCCGGCGCCGGGGCAGCGGGAGGAGGAGGAGGCGGACGGGGTGGGCTCACGGCGGAAGTGCTCTCTCAAGTACGAGCTGCTGAGCCTGGGGCCAGCCCCGCCTGCATTGGACGGGGACGGCGAGGATCCGGCGCGGCGGCAGCGTCCGAGGCGCGGTGGAGGGGTTGAGAGGAGGGGTTGCTTCTCCGAGCCCAATAGGCGCCGGCGGCAGAGTGGGCAGAAGGAGGCTGCGTCCTCGGCCGGGAGGAGATGGGCAGAGTGAGTTGGATCTGTGCTGGCATGAGAGTGATATTTCCTTGACGGCTTCCACAAAAATACTTCTTTTTGAGGATTTGAGTTATTATTGACGCTGGTTTTTTCACAGGTTGGAAATTGAGGGAGCGGATCCTCAGGCGTTTGTCGGATTAGCGTGCAAGGCAAGTTTTTGAGAAAGATTTATTTTTTGGTGGCATCTGGTTCTTTCTTTACTGGGAAATACAGGGAAATGGGAACTGAATTTGATGGTGGATGCAGGTTTTCTGGCTCCTAGACGATGATTGGTACAAGGGTTCCATCAGGGGGTACAATGAAGCAACCAAGAAGCATTCTGTATGCTCTCTAGATCCTTGGTGGTGTAAAGATTCTTATTTTTTTCTTGAAAAAATTGTTGTGTTTGAGCAAATTCTCCAATGTTTCCATAGTTGAATTGGATAATGCTCTCTTATTTTAATTTTTCCTAAGTAAAGATTCATTTTGTTTAGTTATCAGATGCTAGATAGCATTTGACTATTATTGAATTTTCCATCTGTTGCCTGAGTTATGAATTCTATAATGTGAAAATTATGTGGTCGATAACTAGAGCTAAACGAACTGCAGGTGAAGTATGATGATGGTGAAGCAGAGGACCTTACTCTTGCTGATGAAAGGATAAAATTTTCTATTTCATCTGAAGAAATGAAGCGCCTGAACCTGAAATTTGGAATTTCCAATCTGGATAAGAAGGGATATGATGAGTTGCTTGCGCTTGCTGTCAGCTTTCATGACTACCAAGGTCTTGATCCAGGTGACCTTGTGTGGGCTAAACTAACAGGTACTCCTACTGTCGTGTTTTCTACTTCTGATTCCTGATATTTTCAGCCAATTTGATGTAGCATGTCATCAGAAGTTTTATGACGCTGGGCTGTAAGGTTTATTCTGTAGCATGTCATCAGAAATTTTATTGCCATTGTTCAAAGGAATAATTGATGATTTGCCACAAAGTTGATGTGCACTTGATGATTTGCCACTCCATGTCTTACTTGACATTTGGGCCTAGACATGGAGTGGCAAATCATCAAGTGCACATCAACTTTGTGGCAAATAATCAAATCTCCCTTGTTCAAACTGACGGTACATATTCCTATGAATTTTGGCTGCATGATACTTGATTGGTTCTAGTGCTGAAGGAAGTTTTGCATTAACTTATTGTCATTTTACCTTGTGAGCTACATCACAATTGTCAGATGATTTCGCTATGACTCTTTTGCAGAAAATGTTTCCAATTATTAATGCCTAGGTTACTTGAGTTCTACTTTGATGTTTTGATGACCTTCTCTTTAATTACTTGACATTATTTTGTTCCTTGGTCACTTGTCAGTTGTCACTTGTACTTTAGATAATCTTTTAAGTATTTATTCTTTCAAAACCTATTTAGTTTCTATTCTCTGGTCTCTTCTTAAACAAAACCAAGGAGCATGAATTTTTCTTCCTGTAGAATACTGAAATGCTTCCATTCAGTGATGTGCCATCTTTTTTTTTTTTTTTGCATTGATCTGAAATGCTTCCAATTGTAAGTTAGCTGCTCACTTTTCTTGGTTACCTCAAATTATTTTGTATCTAATGGACCTGATTTGCTTCAACAGGTCATGCAATGTGGCCAGCTGTTGTGGTGGGTGAGTCAAATGTTCCTGCTAACAGGGCGTTGAAGCCAGTTCGAGTAGATCAATCGATACTTGTTCAATTCTTTGGTACTCATGATTTTGCAAGGTATGGTTCTGTAAAAAGAATTCTAATATAATATTGACTCTTTGTTCTTTTAAAGAAGTACTGTACAAGTTGCTTTTTTTACCTCAGGATTAAGTTGAAGCAGGCGGTGCTCTTTCTGAAAGGTCTTCTTTCTTCCTTGCATGTCAAATGCAAGCAAGCACGCTTCTACCGGAGTTTAGAAGAAGCCAAGGAGTATGTGTCCAGGACCTCTTTCATAGTACTAATTACTAAACCATCATTGAGAATTTTCTGAGCACAAACGATAAGAGATGTGAAAATTTTCTGTTATGTTGCATGATGCGCTATTGGTACGACACTCTGAAAGCTTCTGATTGTATAGGTTTCTCCGCACACAGCAGCTTCCAGAAAGTATGTTGCAACTTCAGAAATCCATTGAAAATGATGGTTCTTCTGGTAATTCCCGTGAGGATGGGGTAGGCTCTTGTGATAATTTATCAGAAGATGTAACATCGCAAAATGGAGAGGATTACGCTGAAATGACTCAAATAGAACTAGGAAATCTTCGTGTGAGCAAGTTAGGTATGTTCTAACAAATAGTAAGAATTCTGTACCTTTCGTTTCTGTTCATAAGTATACCAGCCGGCGAAGTTTAAAGATACAACAATTTGCAAAAGCATGTTTATCTAGTTCCGTTCCTTCACTTTTAATTTGTTTTATGATACCAGCCTGCTTGTTCCTACCCAGTTCAAGGATGCCTTTTTCTTTCTTTCCTTTTTTGAGTATTGGAGTAACTTTGGGAGCTACTACCTCTGTTCGTGTTTACCTGTCACTTTTGACCATGGTTATCACGGCGCCCCGGCGAGGCGAGTCGCCTCCGGGGCGCCTGGACGCCTAGGCGCCTAGGCGCCCGCCTAGGCGACGATTAGGCGACCAAAAATAGTAGTAATAAAATTGCATTTGCAGCCCATATCACATATATGTATATAACATATATACCTTGTAGGAATGCAAATAAATAGCACAACAAGATGTGTGTAGTACCTTGTATGAATCTTTGGTGTGATCAATCCATCCAGATCCAGTAGCTTGCGTTGATTTTCCCTGGTACAAGCAGGAGATTTACTTGATGTCAGCAAGATGAAAGTATGAAACACTAGGTTGTTGGATACATGGAGTTGACAATGACATAACCCACAAAAATATCTTGAAAACAGAATTGAGAATGTTCCAAGGATAAAATATTGAAAGTTACAAACATAGATATAATGTTCCAAAGACAAGGACATTAAAACATAAATATAATGTTCCAAGGACAAGAACATTCAAACATCAATCAATCAATGTCTAAGTCTAAATCATCTTGACGATTCTCATCACTTGGTCCACTCTCATGAGGAGAAGTAGGCGGCGTTTGGCCATAATCATCGTCGATGTCTAGATCATCGGCCATCAAAGGTTCATAGTCTTCATCCTCGTCTGAGCCTTGCTCTTCTCCTTCAGTTGTTGAGCTCAAATTTACACCACGTCGAGAGTATGTCCTGGTCATCCTAGGTAGATTACGACCTTGAAGCATTTGTGATGCACCGGTGGCTTCATCAACATGAGCCCATGAAAGATTTTCTCCGTGATGGACTTCTTCAGTACTCATTTCAACCCATTCATTGTCCCATTGGAACTCTTCTAAGATCAAAGGGTTGAAATTTGTCCCTTCCACACGCCTCTTTTGAAAACGTTCGGCAATCTTAGGTTGTATTGAATGTAGACCAAATCATTCAATCTTTGGTGCTCCAACCGCTTTTTTTTGTATGGATCTGAAAATGAATCACTAATCAACAATGTAAAATACTTGGAATATATGAGCAGCCTTGAAATAAATACAACTTAGTTGCTTACAAATTCGAAGATACTCCAATTATGCTCACAACCGGAGGCCGAACAACAAAGGCCGAGGATGCGTCTTGCAAACTTTTGAAGCTCTCTAGCAAGGCCACCAAAAGCATCCCACCAATCAACTAAAATGTAAAACATGCTATCTATGTTAGAAACTTAGCATGTTTAAAATTGCATCAACTTAGAATAGAAATTTAATACTTACGAGGGCTCTTAGTTTTTGTTGCATCATAACCGATTGCTTTCCAAAGCTCTTCCTCATTTTCTCATAATCATCCGCTTGATCACTTATCTTTCTTAGCAAATTGTCATCACAATTAACAATTTTTCAAGCACATCATTGAATGCAATCCGAGCCTCGAAGCATAGTCAATATCTTTTCCTTGATGTCAAAAACCTATTTGGGTTCAAAAACAATGCAGCCCCATGCAGCTTTTGCTCCATCTGGTTCACCCACCGCCTCAATGATGTCCATTACCTTCTTTAGTACCCTTGGTTTGCTTCCAAAAGACTCTCTTATCTTATTCCTAGCATGATCCATACTTGCTGAAACTTACGGCATGGCGGGCTTCTCATCCCCATCAACAATTCTCAACACAATCAAGAAAGGCCGGGATGCTCTTATGCAATCCTCCACAAAGACGCCAAAAATGCAAAGACAACAAAATATCACAAACTTTCTTCCCAAACTCCGTTTGAGCCAATTTGGCCCTAGTCCAATCCTCACTAACAAAGAGTAGTCGCAAAGCATCCTTATGCTTATATAAACTCAGAAAGTGAGAAAAGAAGTAGCAAACCGAGTGGTCATGTCTCACTAAATCCCTCCCTCCTGTCTTCTCCCTCATTGCATCGAGAAGCCTCCCGTGCCTATAGATGAATGTAGTCACATGCTTGGCTTGATTGATGGCCTTCTTGAACTCACTTATTTTTCCAATATCTTCCAACATAAGATCTAAACAATGTGCAAAGACAAGGAGTCCGTAAGAGAGTGGGAAACCTTTCCATAAGAATTTTACTCGCCAAAGAAAAAGATTGAGTTCCAAACAATTTGCAGCTCTAATATTTTTTTGGCTAAAGAGAAACTTACCAAAGACCTTGAAGTTGGCACCATTATCGGTGACCACTTGAACGACGTTGTCGTGGCCTATCTCCTCAATCCTCTTCTCAAGCAAATCACCTAACATCCTTGCATCACCGACCGAGAGGATGCATCTACAGACTCCAAGAAAAAGTCCCTTCAGGACAATTGACAAGAAAATTTATCAAGTGTCTTCCTCTCCTATCACCCATCCATCTGACATTAGTGTACAACCATATTGCTTCCAACCAGACTCTTGCTTCTCTCGTAATGCTTTTGTTTCATTCTTTGCCTTAGCAAGCAACGGCACCCTTAACTCATGAAAACTAGGAGGCTTGTATCCATGCCCGTATTGTCCAACAGACTCCATCATAATTTCAAAACTCCTAGAATTTGCAGCATTGAATGGTATGCCACACTGATAAAAGAAATTAGCAACATGCATATCCACCCTCTCTTTTTCTTCCTTGGTCCTCATACATTGCTCCATGGAGGTTTGGGACAACTGTTTGGAATGTCTTTCCTCAACTACCTCTTCGGGTGTCTTTTTTATCATGGAGGCAACTGATTTTGTTACTTTGGCCACCGGTTTGAACATAATGGCAGCTTGCTTCCTCTTGGCAGCTGTCCCAGAACTTGGAGCACAAGACGACGCCTTCGAGGATACTTGTTGATTAACCTCAACCTCTTGAACATCATCGCCTCCACCTTCCTCTTCATCGTCATCTAAATTAATCATCTTGCTCCTTGCAGTCTTCTTGATGTAATCTTGCATTTCTCTCATTATGGCCGTGGTGGTTTTGGGGCATTTTTGAACATCCCCAAAACCCGCGGCAAGGTGCTGCTTCAATCTCTTGATGCCTGAATGCATTTGTTTTCCGCACAGTATACATTGCACCATATCCTTGTTTGTCATGTCGGGCCAAAATCCATACTTCCACCCGGGATCCTTCGATTTGGCCTTTCGCTTTGGATCCTTGGATGGATCATATGCCTGCTCTTGGCTAGCATTACCGGACTCGGCAACGGCGGTACTTGTTGCTTGGTCAGCCATGTATGTATATCAATGTGTCCTATACAAACATCATTAATCATTATCAATCATTTATTCATTTTTATACAAACTAAAATAAACAGTGTTAATACTCAGTATCAGTAGTGCTTGACTGAACTAAAATAAATAGTCAAGCTCAAGCACTCAGAGTCCCAGGCTGACCAAGCGGCAGGAGAGGAAGGAGCAGAGGAGCAGAGGCCGATCGGAGCAGAGGAGAAGAGGAGGCGGAGGAAGAAGGAGCAGAGGAGCAGAGGCGAATCCCTCCGAGCGGAGCAGAGGCGAATCCTCAGCCGAATCCCTCCGAGCGGAGCAGAGGAGGAGAGGCGACGGAAGAAGGAGCGCACGGGAGCGCCAGGGAGGCGGAGGAGGAAGAGGGAGCGCACGGGCGCACGGGAGCGCACTACCGAGGCGAAGGAGGGAGGTGGAGGAGCGGCCGAGGCGAAGGGACGGAGGCGGAGGAGGAGCGGGTGGCGAGGGATTACCGGCGAGGAGGAGCAGGCGCGCGAGCAGCTGGCGGCGACTGGCACCAAGCTAGGGTTCTTTCGCCGAGTCTTCACCTGTGAGTCTTCACCAAGCTAGGGTCCAATCTGGTCCACACCAAGTCTTCACCTGTGAGTCGCTCTCCCGTGCGTCCCTTTTATCCTCCAGCCAAAAACAGATTGGACGCCCGCCCGAAAACCCTAGACGACGCCTAGGCATCAACGCCGTGATGCTAGGACGCCCAGGCGGCCGCCTGGCCAGCTTCAGGCGAGGCACCGAGCCAAGGCGAGCCCCGCTGGCCGACTGGACGCCTAGGCGTCGCCTAGGCGACGCCGTGATAAGCATGCTTTTGACCATAGCACAGTTACCAAGGCAACACCCTTTTCTTTTCAAATGTGACCAAAATACCCTTGAAAACTTACCCAATTAACCATGGGCTTACAGGCGGTGGAGGGAGAGGTTTATAAGGGCAAAATGGGAAATCATGCGTTAGGAAACATGGAGCAACAAGTATTTGTGAACAAAGAAAGTAGTCAAAAGTGACAAGTAAACACGAATGGAAGGAATATGATGCTAAAAACGGAATACTGATTATTCCAGCAGGCTTAGGGGTTAGTAAGGTTGCAACCTTTCCTTTTATGAGAGACCCAAAGAAAAATTTGGCACTTCTGGATATAGTGGTTAGTGGATACCATATTTGTTCCAGGGATAAGGTATATATTCCAGGATGGTTAAGTTCATATTCACTAGGAGTTTTTTTACTGGTACCTTTGTTTATATACTTATTCCTTAGACGTACTTGCAGCTACTAGATTGAAATAATATGACTTATGATGGTCCATTCACTTCCTACTTCATCTTTAATATACATTATGGGCAATTTTACTTGGGCACGGATACGGGAGTTAGAATCCGACTCAGCTTTGGGGTGTTCGATTTGGCAAATTTTTTTGGACATGGGTGTTAGAATCTGACTCGGATTCAAGGTGTTTGATTCAGAAAAACTTTTTGGACCTGGGTGTCCGAGTGACATGGGTGTTAGAATCTGACTCGGATTCGAGGTGTTTGATTCAGAAAAATTTTTTGGACCTGGGTGTCCGAGTGACACTGATTATTGGCAAATTTCCAACTTTATGGTTCCAAAATTCGAACCAACAGCACTCAGTTGGCTTGTATTTGGTGTAGGAATAAAAGGTTGTCCTCACACAGCCATCATTCTGAGATTTATTTAAAAAAACACTTGGTTTGCTTATGAAGCGCTTATTTGTCACATTGAACATCTAAATAATTTTTTTTTGCTCCGATATATAACTTTTACTGAGCGCTTTTCTTGGTGCTGCCTGAGCTTTGCAGTTAATACTCTTGATTCTGGTGTATTTATTTGCTTGAACCTGCCTCTATCATATAACAAACTACTGCGAATGTTTTTTTCCAGGTAGGATAGTATCCAATTCAGACCATTTCCATAACAAAAGCCATATATGGCCTGAAGGGTATACTGCTTTCAGGAGGTTCACATCTGTAAAAGGTAGTTGTTCAATGTCCTACTTTTGTCGTCAAAATTGTGCGAAATTTTGTTCCATTTCGAAATTCAGTATACTCTCATTAGAGTCTAATACATTATAATATTGTTACAGATCCACATTTATTGACATCTTACAAAATGGAAGTACTGAGGAATTCAGATATAAAAGCCCGTCCGTTGTTTAGGGTGATCTCAGAAGATGGAGTGCAGGTAAGCAGATTAACAATTTTGCGATAGTACTGATATGTTTTTTTGATGTTTGTTGATGCTTCTGAAAAAAAGATGCTTTTTTTATGAATCTTCAGAATCTAGCGTATCTTGAAATATTTGTGTTGCATTGACATGTCGGAACTGAATATCCTAAAGCTGAAAGTACTGATGCTGTTTGCAGTTAATTGTGTTGTCACAATTAAGATTACTTTCTCTCATTTGCTACAGTTTATTTCTACCATTGTAAAGAAACCTCTAGAACCTAGTGTCATTGTGCATACAGTGTGATTGAATGCGTTCTTTACTAGAAGGTGGTGCTCCAATTCTGATGTTATGCATTTAAGGTGGCATTGTGAATTGTGATTAAATGGACCTTGAACTCCACCAACTAGCTACTTGAAGGTGTCCTATTATTGCTGTTTGCATCATCTTCTCGTCTAACTTTTTTCATCTTTTTTATCCATATATTGTATTCTTCTAAGAATAGGCATGAGAATGATCATTAGATGAGTTGATATGTTTCTATGTCTAGTATCAGTTATCTTCACATCCAGAGTGGCATATAGAACCGTTTCTACTGCTTTGTCGTTAGCGGTACATTGCATCAGATTCTTGGAAGTGCATCAACAATAATTTGGGCTCCGACTTGCTTAACACGATACCTCTCAGATTTTAATTCATTGGGTGCAGTTGAGGTACTCCATTTGAATGTGCACTTCTCACGATAGCACTTGCCTTTACATCATGCCAAAATATGTTTATGCATTCAAATGAAGATGAAGATGTGCATACAAATCAGCTTGGTGCATAGCTTGAAATATAGTTTATGCATTCATTGTGCAACATTTTGTTAGCTTCTCTCTGAATAACAAGTTAATTTTTTAATAGCAAGCCTTATATTTCAGGTACATATGTCTTTGACAAGTTTCATTTATTCTTCTGGTAGAAACTTTTCTATTCTGTCATTCCAAGTTGTAGTACATATGCAGCATTATCCAAGTCAGTCAGTCGATTCAGTATTACTTACTGCCTTTTTGAATCAGTCAAGTTACTTATTGTGATGAGTGATAACTGCATAGTTCATAGAAAAAGAGTAGATTTTGATGATTGTCAGAAAAACTCTCTTTATATGCCTTGGATATAACAGCATTTTATAAATTTGGTTGTTCCAAATCTGTACATTGTCCTAACATGATGACTACTAATGATCAGATTGATGGCTCCACCCCAAATTCATGTTGGAAGGAGGTGTACTGCAGAATAAAGGATAAACAGTGCAATGTTCCCTCCGAATTGGAGGGAAATTTTTGTCAGAGATCTGGTTCCTACATGTTTGGCTTTTCAAACCCACAAATAAGGCAGCTTATTCAGGTTTTTAAACAAATATCTGTTAATGATTTCCATATTTCATTTATCATCATTACTTTTGTTGGGCAGTGCATTGTTGCTAGACAATCAATTCATCTTTAATCCATGCATTTTTTTATACTTCTATTTATTTTTATGTCCTTAGCTTTCTTTTCATAATCATTCCAATATCTGTAATTATTGTCTAAAACTTTTGTGATGTATTTCAGGTGCATATTATTTGTTTCTGTCCACCCATGTGTCTGCACTGAATTTGTGGCGGACTGAAAATTTCTCTGTTTTTATGGATATATTTTTGGCTGATGACTGTACACTCCTGTCAAACCTCTGTTTCGAATTTGTTTTAGGACAGTTCAAGAATAGGACCCTACACCATTTTTGTCTGCAGTTTGTTTTACTTAGTTTGAAGTTTCAGACTTTGGTGATGCTTGTCATTGTTAGATAGACCCTATAGTGTATAAGGTGCCATGAGCCATTTGTTGCAAATCCATGTTTTGTTCATGTGGTCCATTATGCTAATGAGTAAGAAAGAGCAGACAAGTTATTGCATGCCTGTGGATTCTTCTGCATAGGCAAAACAAGGAGGAAATAGAATTTTGGTTTGCCATGTTTAACTAAGGGTGAAGTTGACATAAATTCATTATATTGGCTACTTGACTTTTATTCTTGACAGGATATTGGCTTTTATATGGTGGGTGTTTATCTTTAAGATTGACTAACTGAGTAATCTTTTTTTGTTTGTTTGTAATACTAAATATAGCTCTGTTGCGCTCACTTTTCCGACATTGTACGGCATCTTCCATAAAAACAGTTTGCTGCTATGTTTTTTTTTCTTCTGGAAAACATTGATGAATATTATGTATGTTAATGTTTAAAGTTTCATTAAAAAATGGTAATCATTCAAGCCATGCATTAATGGCATTCTTTATCAAGGCTTTTGCATTCTTCTTTGTCTTGACTTTACACTGGTGTACTTCCAATGCTTTAGATAGTGCATTTCATTCTTTACCTTTATTAACATCAAATTCAATTGTTATTTGTTAGGAGTTGCCCAATGCAAGGTCATGTTCGAAATATTTTGAAAATGGTGGGGATACCCTTCCTGGTTATAGAGCTGTTCATGTTAATTGGAAAGATCTAGACTATTGCAATGTTTGTGATATGGATGAGGTAATAATCTATTAATTCCTAATCCTTTTCTCATGCAGTTATTCAATAGGTAAGTAATCAACCTGAAAGTTATTTAAACTCTCTTTTGCCTTCCAGGAATATGAAGACAACTTGTTCTTGCAATGCGATAGGTGCCGTATGATGGTATGCAGGCTTTCATTGCCAGCTCCATGAAGATTGTCAAATGTGGAGGTGTTTACAAATGCCCTAAACATGATTGCAGGTTCATGCTAGATGCTATGGTGAACTAGAACCATTGGATGGAGTGCTTTGGCTTTGCAACCTGTGTCGACCTGGGGCACCTCGCGTGTCCCCACGATGCTGTCTATGTCCAGTTACAGGTATAGAATTGTAGTGCTCTTTCTTGCAAAACGAGGCTATACTTACAAGATATAATCTCTTTATTAAGGTGGTGCAATGAAACCTACAACAGATGGCCGTTGGGCTCATCTCGCATGTGCTATATGGATTCCTGGTATAATCACTTAATTGATCCGTAGATGTTATGTCATGACATGTTTTTAGTTCTCTTAATCTTAAATCTGTTGCAGAAACTTGCTTAAAAGATGTAAAGAGAATGGAACCAATTGATGGATTAAGCAGAATCAACAAGGTTTTTTCCCCCTTTGCCCTCTTGATTTTGGTGTGAACTTATTGGGAGCATAGCATTTCTGTAGAAACATCATCAGTTTTAAGTTGTCTGCCAGGGCCGTTGGAAACTTTTGTGCAGCATTTGTGGAGTTGCTTATGGAGCTTGCATACAGGTACTTCAGAAACTTTTTAAGCTTGTGCTAGGATGATTATAACATATTATTATTTATGAATCCTGTCCTTGTATCAATGTAGTGTTCTCATCCTACCTGTCGTGTTGCATATCACCCTCTTTGCGCACGGGCTGCTGATCTTTGTGTTGAGGTACATTGCCGAATGCTGATTTTTATGTTGTGGCCTATTTCTTGGGGACTTATTTTGTTCCTTCATTAACACCTATTCCACTATGTGCATCTATTATGTTAATTACAGCTTGAAGATGATGACAAAATCCACCTGATGTTACTTGATGAGGATGATGACCCATGTATTCGTCTACTCTCTTACTGCAAAAAGCACAGACAACCATCAACTGAACATCCTTCTCTTCAAAGTGACCTTGCCGAATCCATTCAGGTAGTTCAGACGAATGTGGCTCCATCATCTGGTTGCGCAAGGACTGGTAAGAGAACAAGCAATTTTTATTTGATGGCAAGCTTTTCAAGGTTTTCTGCACATTAAATTTGGTAGTGTATTAAAAAAATCACCTTAACCATGATATGGATTATGTAATATGGCTCTCCTGTTTTGATTTTTCTTATTTGGCTTTGTCAGTCAGATTTTTGTTGCTGTTTGGGTTTGTTGGTGAATCCTTAGTGTTATGGGATGGAGCTACTTAGTTATGCGAATGTTATATTTGTTTATTTTAAATTTTTAATAGAAAATTTCCTTTTTTTTATTACCTATGGAATTCTGTTGTCAATCCTGTTTCATATCTCCATTTACTTGTTTCCTGTATCAGAACCCTATAATTTCCGTGGGAGAAGAGGCCAAAAGCAACCTCAAGTTATGGCTACTGCTTCTGTAAAACGTTTATATGTAGAGAATAGGCCTTATATTGTTAGTGGCTACAGCCAAAATAGACTGGGCTGTGATATTAGCAATGAACCAATTCAATCAGTTGGCTTGTCTGATGCTGCGCAGCAAGAAGCTGTTGTTAATGTGTCTTCTATGGTTGAAAAGTATAAAAGCATGAAGGCCACGTTCAGGAGGAGACTAGCTTTTGGTGAGTTTCTCAAAATATAATAGCATCTCCGTAGCATGATCTTCTGCAGATGATCAAGTCTTTATATCTTATTGAAGAAAAAAATATTTTGAGGAAAGTGTAAGATAATATTCTTTTTGTGGTCTTGGGCACTTGGTGTTTATTTCATATGCTGCCGTTACTTGACATAATATTTATTCTTTAGTATTTATTAATTGCTGCTTCACCATTTATGCTGTTATGTTTACTCTGATGTCAATGTTGGATGGACCCGCATCCCTTTTCTTCAGTAACAGTGGAATCTATAGAAAGAAATTTAATAGGATGTTGGTATAAATCTGTCAGGTAAAAAAGTGTACCATATTTTAGCATGAGCATTACAAAAGAGGCATACCAGTGGATGGATTATAACTGGAACTTAGTATTAACTTGGTATTCTGGTAATTTGGAGTGGAATAGGATTTGAATAGTACTGATTCTGAGAACCCCAGATCTGTGCGTTTATTTTCTTTTGAGTTATGATGATGTGATTAGTATCACCCTTGGATAGGCATATCAAGAATTTGGCGTGCTAAATTTTGATTGAAATGTTGATTTTGAAACACTGATATAAATAAGTTGGCACTCTTGGATAGGCGTATCTGTGAATCACTGAATTGTGGCATATTTACTGATATTTTATTTTTTTTGCAGGAAAATCAAGAATTCATGGATTTGGTGTCTTCACAAAGGTTGCACACAAGGCAGGAGACATGGTATGTTCTGCAACTTTTTTCTTATAAAGAATGTACTACCCCTCTTCTTTTGTACTTGTCAATTTAGATAGACACGGTCTCCAATACACACCTTTGATGATTACTTTTCTGATTATATGTTAGTAAAAATTATTGAAAATATAACGATATTAAAGTATTTTTCTAGTAATATCATAATTATCATTTCCATATAAGAAAACTAAATATTTTTTTCGTATATTAACAGTCAAAGTTTTAAAAGGTTGACAGCATGAAAGACATCTAAAAAAGAACGGAGTAATTGCTTTTGGAAAGGAGTTGGATTCGTTTGTAGGGAAAATTTTCAGTAACATCCTAACGGAGCAAGTTTCGAGAAATAAAACTGCAATTATCCTTGACTGCCCAATGGTACTGCAAACAGCAAAAGGTGCAAAATAGTATTCCACTAGTTCTTCTGTTATAATGGCTGCAACTCTCAGGTGATATTATTTTTAAATAGACAGAAATGCCCCTGCCACTACTGTAGAGAAGATGAGTCAGAGGCAGTTGTGGGTACTCTAGCAACCTTGATGGCTGGCGGTGGCTGACTGCTGCCGCCGGTCCATGACTATAGCTGGATGACACCGGAGGTTGGCCCATTCCAACTGATGAAAAACTAATGGTGATGCTATTTTGCAGAATTTCTTCCATTGTAGTAACTGGGGAGTTGAGTTTCAAGGACGATTGCAATGTTGTTTCACTAAATTTGCACATTTGTGATGCTGCTGAGCTGCTCAGATGATCGAATAGTCGAGGACGATTGCGATGTTATTTTGCTAAATTAGCACATATGCGATGATAATGAACTAATTCTATTTTGTGTCTATTTGTTCAGATGATCGAATACATAGGGGAGCTCGTTAGGCCACCAATATCGGACATTAGAGAGCGGCGTATATACAACTCTTTGGTGGTAAGTTTCTGTTCAGAATTATGTCTGTTTTTGTTGCACAGAATCAATGATATAGCAATGTGCACAACTAAATTTGGCAGCTTTAAGTAAGGTTGCTTTTATCATGATCTTTTGGGTATATGGGAAGGCATTGTTTGATTTATGATCATTTTACTGGTCGATGTGTGAAAGGGATTACTATGCACAATTGCACAGTAGATTGGTGATCTTTACTTGTGCAGTACTGCAGTCATTTTCTACTAGTAGCTGCCTAGCTGGTCAAACCTTAAGTATAGGATAAGGTTGACTATCACTCCTAAGTTTTCATGATTGCTAGTGAACAACCTGCGCAAATGTTGGGCCAGTTGGTCATCAAAAGAAATTAAACAAAAATGACATAATCTTGGTAACTGCATAGTTAGTTTGTGATAATATAATTATATAAAGAGAAAAAATAAGGGTTTTGTATAAGTTTAAGTTGCAGAAGACATGACCATATTATATGTTTAGTGTGTATTAAGTGCCTGGACGCCCTTTTTGGTTTTGTGCAATTGCAAACTCATGTTATTAGGACATCACCTTTTGGTATTTTTATGCTTGAACTAAGAGATGGGAATGCCATAGTGCTTCAATGGTGTATGGTGGGTGCAACTTTGGTGAATGACTTGATGTTTCCTGAGTGGATGATGTGACACAATCAAGGTTATTAAGTCGTAAAGTCGAGTCGAGTCGCTAGGGGGGCGACTTGCCGACTTGGGCGACTAGTCGACCGACTAGTCGCGACTAGTCTCGACAGTTGAGTTGCAGAGACGGGTAAACATTACGGAGCGAAGACAACAGCGAAGGTAGAGGCGGAGGCCGCACGGGAGCGAAGAGTGAAGAGTGAAGACAGCAGCGAAGGTAGAGGCGGGGAGGCGGAGGCTGCACGGGAGGGGCCGGAGGCGGAGGCTGCTCGGGCGAGACCGGAGGTGAAAATAGAAGCCGCTCGGGCAGAGGCCGCTTGGGCGGAGCCAGAGGTGGAGGCGGCTTGGGCGGAGGCGGAGGTGGCTCGGGCGGAGGTGGAGGCCCCTTGGGCTGGGCCAGAGGCAGAGGAGCAGGGGCGGGGCTGGAGGCAGAGGAGCGGGGGCCGAAGGCGGCGACGCAGGGTCTTGGCGAGGCGAGGCGATTCACCGGCCGGGAGGTAGGAGGCGGTTCTGCGGCGGGAGTCGAGGCGGCTCTGCAGTCGACGGATGGCCGGATGGGTGCAGGCGATCGCGACGGCGGAAATCGATTAAGATTGGACGATTTAGGGTTCAGCACCCCATTCCATGCATATATGTGTGTGATGTGTTATCTCCCTGAAGTGTGGGCCATAAGTCGTCCGACTGGAAATGCCTGATTAGTCGCGGCTAATCGTGGATTAGTCGTCCAACCGCACGACTAGTCGCCCAAGTCGAGTTGATCACCCTAGTTGAGCTCCATGTACCGACTGGACGACTAATCGTGGATTAGTCGGCGACTAGTCGACGACTTAATAACAGTCACACAATGCCTCAGTTCTATTTGCACCTCAGCTATAAAGAAGTAAAGGGATGGATGACTGATTGTTGGTAGGTTACAGAAATTAAAATTGTTAACTGAGAAATATTTTCATAAATAGAAAATGATGTAAAAAGTGTAATGATATGCCAATTATTGGCGAGTTCTGGTTGGCACTGATAGATTAGTTGACTCCTAGGATAACATTTTCCTAAGTTGTACCAGCCAAGGGCTTAGGGACTAACCAAACTCAAGTTTTCAAACTCATGCTTTGCAAAAAAGTTTGAATATACTCCAATCGATTGAAGATAGCTTATTTTTTTTTGGAAATTTTAGCTAAATAATTATTAAAAAATAGTGAAGGAAATAACTGCGGTCCTCAATTTCTGTGTTAATAAAGTTCAATGTCAAGGTGGAAAGCGGAGACAATGAAGCTTTGGGGGAGAGCACTTGTGGTTGCCACAGTTGTCTTCATGACTTGGAGTGGTTTTTTTTAAGGAAGTCAACAATTAATCAAAGATCATTGGCCTGGCACACATTCTGTTCCACCTCATGTCATATTTAATTGTTACCCTCAACAAAGTAAAATAATAAATCATTGATTGGTAGAACTGATGCCATCAACATTTGGCGGCATTTTATGTGTAGTCATTGTACTGGTCCTGAAGACCCACTTGATATTGCACTGTTGGATTAGAGGGTAGTATTTTCCTGTATGTTGATAGATAGCTAACAGAACTGCTATTTCATCAGTGCTCAATGCTTACCTCACTTTGGTTCACTCAATTTTGGTCTCCACAGATTTAAACTTAAGTACCAGAGATTTTATTGACAATTTGATGATGTTGCAAAAAGCAGATGTTAAATGAGCTATCTAGCTATCAAATACAAGCAGACTCCGTCCTGCCTGCGATCAGTTGCATAGAGGATAGCTCAGGCTAGTCCAGCCTGTGATCAGTTGCATAGAGTCTAGCTCTCTGCATAGCTTGCCAGCTGTACAGGAAAAAGATGGGTCCATGACATTAGGCTTGATGGGTAATTACTAATTGAAATGTCATTGACCTGGAAAAAGCTGGTTGACCAGGGCATGTTTCCAGAAACAAGATGGGTTTTGCTTGAGGACAAAGTTGAAAATACCCTATATTCTTTTAAGTCCTGAGGCAATCTAATGTGTGCTGCTGCCAGTTTGCACTCCATTAATAGGAGTAACAGGATTCAAGCCAAATCTGTTGCTTTGTGGCTGAACTCGGTTCTTGTTCCTTGAGATGTGTGGGTGCTTGCCACTTGAGCTTGACGGGTTCTTGGTATTCAACCCTCATCAACCATCTTCACATACTTTAGCAATCACTAGTGCATGAGCTTTTTACTTCCCTGCATCTGCACAGGGCATCACCAGAGCAGCTCCTCGTGGTCACAACTGGCTGTGGCCATGCGCGGCTTGTTGTGCCTGCATAAACGCAGCTAGACAGCAAGGCAACATGGCATCGAAACTTGCCATCCAAGCAGCCTTGATGCTCGGTAGTCTGTGTATGGCCAATAAACCCAGTTGCGCATAGCTTGGGTTATGGATTTTATATGCTTGTTTGATTCTTATATACCATTTTTATTGATAATCATATAATTTTTTGACATAACCATTCATACATGGACATCTTTTGTAGCTGACAGACGCTGCTTGTATGTTCTGTACGTTAGTATAACACAAACCAATGTTAGAATTATTTTTCTCTTTTTATATTCAAAAAATGTGGTTGAGCTGGTGACCCACTGACTCAAAAACTTGGCTCAGTCTATGGTCCGCCAGTTCTGATAAACATGCTGTACTTCAATTTTAATTACATTCTGCATTCTGTTAACTATTCGCAGTAACTCACCTATGCAGGGTGCTGGGACATATATGTTCAGGATAGATGACGAGCGTGTTATAGATGCTACACGGGCAGGAAGCATAGCCCATTTGATCAATCACTCGTGCGAGGTGAGAAAATATGTGTTCATTATGCAGAGGCTTCCCAGTTATTGTTAGTGGCTGTGCTGTGAACCACATTATTTTCTCAATAGTTGTGGTATGACCATGGTTTGGTGTTTCCTTCAATGCTCTGCTACTATATATTGCACATATGGATAATGGGACAAAAATATTTTCACTGTACTCATGATGACCATGCATTGTGCTGGTACTGGCCATATTTAACATTCTTTATCCGAAATGAGAAAACAACAGGAAAAAAAAGAACATTAGTACGCTTCGGGACGGTTCTTAGAAAGCAAATAATAATTATTCACAGCGAGTTGTGAAACTTTTGTATTGTTTCTGGAAAGAACAGGGAATAGTTGTCCTGCTCATTAAAGGTTAAACGGTTCGATCAAAATACCCAAAGGCATTACTATTAATAGAAACATATCAATGTACTCATGGTACTGTAATATGCCATTCATGCAAATAGTATATTTCAGCTGGCATGAGTAATCTGTTTGATGTAAGGGTTTCATCATATAGCTTTCATTCCCTTCTCTAGTCTTTTTGTTTCTATTTCTAGTTTTGGCACTTATAGTTTTTTTATGGTACTTCATGATATCTTAATGTTTATATCTTAATTTCTTAATTATTATAAGACCAACAATGCATGGTTATGTTGCAAAGATGCGTTTTTGCAAGCCAGTTTTCATAACAATTCTTCTTCACCATTGCAGCCTAATTGTTATTCACGTGTCATAAGTGTTCTTGGTGATGAGCATATCATCATTTTTGCAAAGCGGGATATAAATCCATGGGAAGAGTTGACTTACGATTATAGGTTAGATTGGAATATCTATTACTTTTGAGCTTACATTGTACTTTACTACTTTTACCAATGATGTGGATGTTTTTATTCAGGTTTGTTTCGAGTGATCAACGACTTCCTTGTTACTGTGGATTCCCAAAATGCCGTGGAGTTGTTAATGATGTTGAAGCAGAGGTGCAATCGGCCAAAATAAGGATTACAAGAAGTGAATTATTTCAGCAACGAGGAGACTAATGGTCAGTGGAAAATTACCTGCCTTCCTGTGCTAGTGTTAATGCAAAATTCCAGCTGCCAACAAAAGTATCTATACCTTTCATTTTCGAGTTCAATCATAAAATGTGGTGCTCTAGTTGTGGTGTCTGATGCTCCTATCAACATTTCTTTGGATTGCGCCCACTAATAAATAAACATGACTACTATTGACTCGGGATACTGAGAAATTCTTGCATAGGATTTTTTCATATATTAAGGGGATTCAGTGGTGTAATAGATTATTACCTAATTTGTTAGGCTGCACAAGGGAGCTGTAATGGTTATCATTACAGTGTTTGATTTGGAATGAAAGAACTAGCTAAAAGAATTTCTGCTTTACCCATCTTTGATGATCCAACATGAAAGCTGCCATGGAGGAATCGCAAAGTGTGTTGCGTTCTGCTATATTGCATTCGTAATACACCAGAGGGTATCGGCTTTGAACTAGTCCGTTATCACAATCCACAGTAACCGATTCTGGCCCACCTGAACCAAATGCTAAGTAATATAATCAACTTCCAATGTAATCGGATTACACAGTGAAATTACAGAACCAAACGACTCCTAAGCGTACCCCAGTTATAATTGGTTGACATTAATATTAAGTATTTTGTCATGTATTGCCAGTCATGAAATGTATGGGCTGTTTCAGCTGGATAGCCTCTAAAATTTGATATTTACGACTGTGATAGTGTCATGTACCTTGTACATAACGAGGGTAAGTACCGTCGAAGAGGCCAGACGGCATGACTTGAAGGATAAAGTGCTAAAAGAACAAGGTCGCTCTGTAGGGACGCGATGACCCGGGAGTGGTTGAACTAGAGAACTCCTTGATTTATTCTTGCTTAATGTGCAGGCTGCTGCATCCTCTTATAGGAGCCGGTCCTAACAAATCAGCTAACCAACTAACTAATTGATAAGGTTCTCTTAAATTAATCCTACATCAATCCTAACTAATCTAATCTTGCCTCAAGGCTAGCTTCGGTGGCATCGCCCATGGAGATGGCAACGGCGAAGCCAATGGTAGTGTGGATAGCCACTGTTGGCTCCGGTGGCGTCAACCGTGCAACCATGCAAGGGCAGGATTAGATTAGTTAGGATTGAGGTAAGATTAGTTAGGATAAAGATAAGATATGCAGATTGGGTTGGTTGAAGTCGGTTTTATATAAAGGAGTCATTGTATCGTTATTTATGAAGCAATGAAGATGAATTAATCTAGTCTCTCTTCCAAGGTTCTTCACCCTCATCTATAGTCTAATCTCTCATCCTACGAAGCCGACACCGCCTAGCCTTCCTCCCGGTGGTGTTTACCCCGTTATGAACTAAGGTTCATGACAAATAGGTTTAGGAGGCACAAAAATGAGGAAAATGGAAAGAAAACTAAAATAAAAATTGAGTTAGCTAAAAATTAGCTAAAAAACCACTGGAAACCATCCAGTGATGGGTATGCGGCATCCATACCAGTTATGGCTGTTTTTTCAATAAACAGGAAATGAATCTATCGCTGCAAATACTGTCTGGGACCTGCTCCTGTCTCCTAGGTTCCTATCTTGAGTTGGCACATTTGTGGAATTTCAGGCCTTGTTGGACTCTTTTTTAGGCTGCATCCAGTCTGCCTCATATTTTCTGATTTCTTTGATTTTTTTTATAACCATATATCACAAGCATGCATAATTTTAAAACTCAGACCGGTGATCGAACTGGCCAGGGCGCTGGTTCAAATGGTTTGGCGGTTTGACAGCCAGTCCACCGGTTTGTTTATATTAATATATTTTATTTATCTAATATTGTTTTTATTAAGAAAAATAAATTTATATTGTGTATATCAAATTAAATAAAAAAGGATAATGTCAACCACTCCAACAACAATGATGTACAGAACCAAATTTATAGCGGAGTCAATCGAGTTTCCATAGATATACACAACAAACCAGAAGAGAGTAAGAAGAAAAGCAAGATACAGCAATCAAAACAAACTTGTTTAGCTTTTCTGATGCTAGATGCATGCATTGAGCTGGTGAGCAGCCCATTGCCGATGCCGATGACGAAATGCCACTCCCAGCCGCCAAAAGCCTAGCACAGAACTGTCGTCACATTGCCATGGATCTACTGCTGTGAACCGCCGCGAAGCCGACGCTGCCAGCCGCCATGCCGCAGTAAGAGAGGATTTCTATTGTTGCTGCAGTGACAAGAATGAGTAAAGGAAACCCTAAGTAGCAGTACTGACTATGCTCCCCACTTGACACAGGAACTGGACTGGGCCGGGCTGGGCCTTGCGCATGCGCATCTCTTTCCTTCATGTAATTTTCAGCCGGTGGCTTCGCTCGCTTGAAACTATCCTGGTTTACTGGTTCTGTTAAAAACAGCCCGGTCCATCTTCTTTTTTCGGTTCAAATTGCGTGGACGGTCTTTGAAGCAAACTGAGCCATCGAGGTTGCCGGTTCCGGTTTTTTTCAGATCAACCGCCGGTCTGGGCCGGCTTTTTAAACTATGCGTATCATTTGAAGTCTTGTTGACTGATGACAGCTTTGATCATGGATAACATAACATGTTAATTAGGTTTCATATAATGTTTTTGGAATCAGAGTATTGATTATGTGTGTCTACCTCGGCACATAAATTCCAGCAAGATTGATACTGCAGTTTAGTTTGTGCTCATTGCATGATGTGCATTTGTTTCCTCTTGTGCTGATCATATTTATCCTGTCGTCCGGTTAGATTTGCTTTTCTTCTGGACTAGAATGCATTCAAAATCCATCCTAAATTTCAGTTTGTACTTTTTGAAAGGTTACAGTACATCCAGGGTTCTAGAAACAGTGTATATATACACTTTTTGGTTGATTTTTCCTTTTTTTTTTTTTATTTCAAACTTGAATTTCTCAAGATTTGATATTTAGATTATATCTAAGTAATAAAAATATATCTATTACGCAAAATATGTGGACGACAGTGTTGATTAGGCCCTAAACCGGTGCCTTTTATAAAAATCGGACAGATCATTTTTCCAATTATTGGGCAAAACCGACCGATTTCTTGAATCCTTACCAATTGTGAGGCATCCGGTGAATCTTATCCTTTTGTGCTTTTGAAGAAAATTGTCCTTTTGATAAATAACAGCTGCTATAATGACAGCTTTAATCTTTGCAGGGAGAGTATCTGGAAATGCCCCAGGCTTGGGTTTGCTGAATTGAGAACTGTGTTGCTGCCGGTGCTTGCTGTGACATTCTAAAAAAATTACCTGAATTTATTATCCAAGGAATGCTAATTATTCCTTCTCACATTTTTTAGGATGGAAAGCCAATGTAATTGTATAGCTATTGAGAAATAGGTTTGGCAATCCAATTTGCATTATTGGAAACCATCATCGAAATATTCACTTTACATGTAATTTGGTCATTCATTGTGTTCAGTATGCCCCATTGTTGGAAAAACTTGGTTAGAAATTCGCATAGTTCATTTAGATTATCGAGATACCGTATTAAGTGTTAACATATAATTTTGGGCGGTACATGTGATTAAATCTCAGTTGTTAACCATGTGCCTGTGGGCGTCGGGCGGCGGCCGCGACCAGGTACCGCTGCCACAACATGTTGAAATGTAGTTTATTTGATACCCCTTAGGCCACAAAGACATCATTTTAGACATTGATATAGTTCTTAAACTGCTATTTTGATTGCTAATTTTTTTTTGTAATATATTGATAGAACTCAATGAAATTAAAATATTATAAAGTACTTAGAGACATATTTAAAAAGATACTGGTAACCAAAGTTTCAAAAGTTTGGCCGCATGTATCTCAAAATAAATGCATTTGTGATTGGAGTACTAAAAGGAGGTTTGTGGCAGGTTGGAAATGCAATTTTTTCACCAGTGGAAATGTTAGTTTTGAACTGTTTGTGTTTCATTTTCCAGATGTATTGTTGAACTGAGAAATGTTGTATCTTGTGTATTGTGTGTAGGTCGAGTTAACAATTTTTACTACCTAGTCGTTTTCTGATTTTACTCCTTTCCAGAAGTGATGATTACTTTACTGAAGCCGTACTGTTTATGTTTTCGACCAAGGTTGACAACCCTTTAGGGCGGATCTCTTAACGTTGGGGGAGTTGGCACTAGCAGCATCCATGATGTTGTCCTTTTTTTCCTTACAAAAAGAAACGATGGCTTGCAGGGTACCTCTAAGCATTGTTGGGAAGGGAAGTGCCAGCAACCTCCAAGGTTGGAATGTTTTAATGTTTTAGCTTTGTTGATATTTTTTTTTCGATCTAGCAGTTGAGTCCACGAAATTTCAAAAATGGCTCCAAAATAGTTAAATACCGCGGTTCTTGCCTGCTGAAATTTATTTTATTTTATTTTAAATACAATGGTCTCCGACCGTTGGATTGTTTTTTATTTTTTTATTTTTAATTTCCGCAGTCCTTGACCGCTAATTTTTTAAAATATTTTTTTTTGTTTTTTTAAAATCCCGCGTCCCGATCGCTATATTTAAAATAAATTTGTTTTTTTTTTTCATTTTCATTTTTTTTGAATTTTAAATTTTTTTAACGCTGATATGATTGATGTGACCGTGGGAATCATTCTTCATGTGAATACGCATTAGGAAAGAAGATAGGCACCTCCCTCCAAATGATTCTTCGCATGCAGGAAAGAGAAAGAAGGGGGGCCTGGCATGAGGGATTACTTCGCTCGGGGTTCACGATATCGAGATGTCTCATTAGTAGGGTGAAAACGGATCGGATACGGATCGGATAGGGACCATCCTATATCCTACCTTAATTTATTTTGTCGGATATCGGATCGGATACGGTAAGATTAAAATACGGTCGGATAGTCAGAACGGATACGGATATTAACGGTCGGGTAGAAAACGGAAATCGGGTATCATACGGACGGATAGTGAACGGATATCGGATACTAAATCGGGTAGCATACAAAATACATAAATTAAAGTATACGATGAAAATAACCTAACTAACATATAATTTGAGACATAATCCTAACACAAATACACGGAATACAAATAACTCAAACATAAAGTCCTAACTAATACATAATTGGAGACATAATTCTTACATAAATATACCAAATATAAATAATTCAAACATAAAGTCTAACATAAAGTCCATTTACACAAATAGTCCACAAATAGTCTAGCTTTGGGATTATTTCATATAAAATTAATGGACCTACCTGATAATATGCATTCGTTTTGCAAATTAACTAAGTACAATGTGCATTCATTTTGCAAATTAACTAAGTACAATGTGCATTCGTTTTGCAAACTAAGTACTGAATGATACATGCCTATATACACATTTGTGTGTTTAATTAACCAGGATGGAAGCTGTGAGGAAGCTGCAAAGAAGGATCTGAGGAAGCTGCAAATTAACTAACCACTTTGTCTAGTTATTCATGCATCACTACTTCAACTATATCCAAGTAACTAGTATCGGAAGCATCTATCGCGATGGACAATCTACGAAGATTTTCTGTTCGAAGAGAAATCAGATAACAGGTTTGAACTTTGAACCATAACATCATTCACAAAAATCTTACTTGAGGCCCGGAGTCTTTGGACAAGGTCATGGACGGGCAGGACGGCGGGCGGCGACGGGGACAGAGGTCGCCGGAAGGGTCGACGGGCGATTTAGGTCGAGGCGGCAAGCGGAGGCGACGGCGGGGACGGCGACGGCGGCGACGGGCGGGGACGAGACCGACGGGGCGGCGAGCCATCGAGGAAAGCGGACGGCGGCCATCGAGGCCGGGCGACGGCGATAGGGTTGGAGGCGGCAGCGAGGCAGGGGAGTTGAGGCGACGGCGGCGGGACGAGGCCGGACGAAGCGGGAGAGCGAAACCACTTGAGGCCGCGACGGCGACGGGTTGAGGCGACGGCGGCAGCGCGGCAGGGGACGGGGTTGAGGCGACGAGGCGGCGAGCGAAGAAGAGGCCAGACGAGGCGACAGCCAGCGGCGGCGATGGGGAGGCCGGCGGTGGCGGCTAGGGTTAGGATTGTGGGTCGGGCTCGGGGCGAGGCTGCTACGGATCGAGGCGTTGAGCCAGAGAGGTGAGGGACTCGGTTTGGATGGACCGCGTGGCAGGGACAGGAGTATTAGATATTAGAGCGGGTAGAACAACGGATACCCGATAGGGTATCCGAACCCGATCCGAAAATTTTGGGTATCATCCGTCCCATATCCGACCCGAATCCGACCAGATGCTAACGGGTAATATCCGAATCCGAACCCGAACCCGACGGGTACAAAAAAAAACGGGTTTTCTCTGACCCGACCTGAACCGGGTCGGGTACCCGTTGGGTAGTACCCGACCCGTTTTCACCCCTACTCATTAGCGTCGAAAGCAACGACTATCTCATGCAACTCCCTCATCCCCGAGCGTTATAAATTTCGTCCGACACCTCCCCTTTACGAAAGAATTTTTTTTGAGCGAGTGAGTTCAAGCAAAGATGTGGGCCCCTGGATCAGCTATTCGGAATCTCCTGTGTATTTCTGTACTAGTCCCAGATCAGTAGCTAGTACACACAGTCAAACAGTGATGAATCAACAACCATATCACGATTACAAATAACCAAATAATAACACCAAATAAAAGAAAAGACCTTATGGTCGAGGTTTACCATTACTGCCTTTACAGGATGAACAACTTGAACAATCCGCAGCGAAAGACGATAACACCAAGTGGTGACCCATCCATATGCCCACATGCAATCGAGTGGGGTATGCGTTCTAGTCCTTGGAATCTCCTTTGACAGCTTTCTTCACTTCTGAGATATGTTTAGAATGTAGAATGTGAGTACATAAAGTACTCAGCAAGTCTGGGAAAAATGCATAATGCAGGGCTATCCAAGGATGGTTTATTATGTTTCTTTTGCACAAAGCAATACTTTCACAAACTATACTTGTAATATTTTTCACAAAGCCATTTTTAACAATTATTTGTACATTTGAAATTATTTATAACTCTAGTGACGGTTCTAGCCACCAATCACTAGTATACAGGCTCTATCCGCCACAGCTTAAAAAGATCAGGATTCAATCCATCCACATGGCTCTGTCTGCCATGGTTCACAAAAACAGGTTCAATCCACCTACCTGGCTCTAGCCGCTAGAAGCACACCCGAGAGTTCTAACCACTCCCGGATCCCAAATCACCAGTTTTTAAAAACAAATAAATAAAATCTACCAATATGAAAGCATTCTTCGCTTTGCCCTTGACCATAGGCACGGCTATTCGAATAGTTTTAACTCTGCAGAGGTGTACAGCTTTACCCACAAGACATGATATTCCCTTAGTGCCATGTACAATTAACACACTTCCTTAGGTGTGCCGGCAGGGATATCATGACAAGGCCTTTACAATGTATACGCCTAGCCCGACCCACCCGCTGAGGTTTCACCGCTGTTAGGGTTCTATCTACCCAGTACAGAAGCCCCCTCTTGCGCCGTGTGAGAAAAACAGTCTTGCCTCTATCCGGCACTCACATTCCACCATCTGGTGAGTATAAGTTAGGTTTCTACAAATTATTCAGGCAGGTCGTACCCATACTGGACATGTTGTTGTACGGTAATGCTTAGAATGGAGACAGTCATAAGTGTCGGTCCTTAATTGACTTGGGGTGGTACTTGTACAAACCAGAACCAGTGCTCTATCCGCACCCGCCAGACCAACCATTCCGTCCAAGTCTAAACCATTTTTCATTTTATTTTTATTTTGTAAACCAACGGCAATACTCTTTGCCTATAACTTCCAACACAAGTTTTCAAGAGTTATAAGAAATTCCCACCCATAGGTGCATACTGACCGATTGCGAGTCTAAGCATTTCTACCGAACTGTTCTATTCCACCAATAACTTATTTATAATTTTTACTAGTTATATGCCCGTGCGTTGCTACGAAAAACAAAATTGATAACGAAAAATAAAGATTAAAAAATAAAAAAAAATACTATTTCATAAGATCAAACATCTCTCTTTAACGCTTCGTTTCTTGCAAAAGCTGACTAATTAAAGCAACGCTTCGTTTCTTGCATAGGGCAATTAAGCAGGGCAATTAAACAGAGCAATTAATGTGCAATTAAGCAGAGCAATTAATGTGACGTGGGAAGAAACTCTCACTTTATATAGTAGAGATTACTCAACGTTGATAAAAATTAATTATTATAATCCATTCTGTAACCTCCTGAATCATGAAGCCACCAAGATCTCACATTATTATCACGTCATTATATAATCCAGCCCAAACTAGTACTCCAACACATAGAGTCTGACATATGCGATCATGACTCCAAAATCATGCTAAGCTACTGACATTATTGTATATGACATAGTCTCCTCAAAATATAAGTCTCATCATTGATTATCCATCATCTATACATCGATTAATCTTGTTATCTACTTGATTCACCAAGAGTAATTCATAATCTCATCCCCAAGCATCTTTTAACAAAGATTCCTCAAAACCAAGGCCTCCGTAATTCCCCGACAATAGTGGTTTCCATGAACAATGATACCAGATCGACTAAACAAATCACACATAATCCACATTATTCATAATTCCACATAAATGGTTATCGCGAAACCATATTTCACAAAATCATCTACTACACCACCGGGTATGATTCTCGATAATTTCCATTTAATCCATCGAGTAGGTTAGATAATATCATTTACTAATTCACCAAGTATCATTCTCAATATCATCTAACTAACCCTTCACATTGTCATCTCTGGATCACATGGTATACTTGTTAAAAATCTCCCGAATATGATTCTCCACTTACTCTGTTTGATCCACAAGTATAATCCTCAATGTCATTTATTTAATTTATCAACTATTATTCTTAATATCAAACATCTTACAATATTCCTCCAATCCATACTAATTATATTGCGAACTGCTATCACAATCCAACTCCTCAATATTTCAACTATCACCATTCATAGATCAATTTCATAATGGCAACCCCCACATCATCACTAATATTCATCTAACTCCAAATTGCATTCCATACTATTTATTCCATCCAAAATGTCTTCCAAATAATCATTTCCCTAATAAAAGAATATTTTCCCAAAAATATTTATATTGGTGGATCACTATACTAGGGCGACAAAGGATCATGGATAACAATATCAAGGAGTTATAAACAACAGGTATAACTAACAGCCTAATGTTAACATCATCCTTTTACATAAATAGCGATGCAATTTGTAAAATATTGTAAAATATTTATAAATTATGGGATCAACATGCGTCAAGGAGACTTGCCTTCGTTGACGAGGAGAGACACGTCGCTCAGCTGGACTAAACTTTCTTCGGCGGCGACAACGGCTTCTTCGACTACGCGCAAAACAGAGCAACAAATAAATAAAATAAAATAAAAAAAATAAAAAAAATATAAAAATTATAAAAATAATAATGGCATATAGAGGGTGATTTTAGATGAATTTAGAAATTTGAATCATTCGATTCGGAGTTACAACGAAAGAGAACGAGCGTTTCGAACCTCCCGCCGGACTTGGAGAAGAAATGGCTGCCAGCGGAGCTTTGGTAATCAAATGGAAAATCTGATTTTACTGGAGGTAGAGTACACCAATAGGGAGCTCTAGTAAAAATTTGAGGCCGAACGGAGGTCGGGAGTGACCGGGAGAGCTCACCGAAATTTTAGACTGAACGACTTCTACAGGGAGATCCGTAGATTTGATTGGAGAAATTCCAATTTGGTTGTGTGGGGAATGAGAGGAGTATTTTGGGGTTCAATTTATAGGACGATCGGACTAGCGGATCACCGGAAAACACTCGCCGAAGTTATGATCGGAAGCGCGCGTAGCGCCGCGCCGTGCGGCATGCGACGCCGGCGATGGGAGGGGGCGGCGCACGGCCAGGGAAGGGGTGGGGAAGATGCGGCCAGGCATGGGGATGGTGGAGCTCACGTCGGTTGGGCCGGAAGATCGCTGGAACGGCGGCGGCCACGGTCATGTCGACGGCGAGGACACCCAAAATATTAAAAAAAAATTTGAAAAGCGCAACGACAAAAAGAAAGTGAGCACCACGTAGGTCTCGACGAGACGAATTCAACGGTGTGGTCGGATCCGAGAGTAGCTCACCGGTTTAAGAGTAATTGATGAAAAACCGAGCTCCCAACGAAGATTTCAACGGTGAAATTCGTCGTCGTCCTACAACGAAAAGTGAAATTAGTTGAGGGCTTTTGCTCGGGGCGTCGACACGAACACAACGACGCGATCGGATTTGAGTTTGGCTCACCGAAACAAAAGATGACATGGCGACGTCGACGGAGGACACCCGGCGTCGGTTTCTTCGCGTTCTCGGCCGAATGGAGAGGAGTGGCAGAGGGAGGGTGTGAGTACGGGGTAGAGGGCTCCAAGACGAAGAGTTGAGAGGTGGAACCTCGAAGTTTCATGGACAAATGGCCAAGTTATGACTATTCTAATGATTTTCGGTTTTCCTTTGATTGAACCGTTTCCGGTGGAATTTGGAACGAATGAAGGTGGGGAATGGGTTCTCCTCGTCTCCCTCTTCGAAACGGATCCGGTCGTTCGCATTTTGGTGGAGAAATAAGTGAGTTATGGTAGTGGGAACCCTAATAGCCATGAACGTGAGCTACTGCACCTTCTCTAGAAACGAAACGATAGGAGAAGATGATGCTACAGTAACACGACGCTACAGTAACCGCCACGTGACGCTTCCCGATTGGTCGAAAATTACGTAAAAGCAACGCCCTAAAGAAAAAATAGTAAAAATGGTCAAAAAATTCTGGAAACATTCCTAAAAATACTATGGAATATTTGAAACTCAACAAAATTGGTTTCATGGAATTCGGATGAAATTTGGAATTTATAAAATTCCGAGACGAATAAAGGGCATTTAACGAAAGACCGCGAGCGATAAAATACCAGAGAGTTTCAAAAAATTTTAGGAAAATTCCCAAAATGTTTTTGGAATATTTGGAACTTAATGCAATAGGTTTCAGGATTTTTGGAGCATTTTCGAACTCGGGTGGAATTTTCGAGTACGGACTAGAATCTAAAATTCGATTGTTCGGACGAAGGAGGATTGAACTCCAATTTCGGAAGGATAAGGATGCCAGGTTAATTAGAACACCAAGAAAAATCCAAAATTTGAATTTAATTAATTTAAATTAGCTTTTTGGCAAAAGACTGAAATTGGGGATGTTACAAGAGAGGAGGTTCGAGCAGGAGAAAAGAGAGGAGAGGAGGGAAAACAGAGAGAAAAAAGAGGTGGAAAAGGAAATTTGGAAGTGTATTTTGGGAGGAATTTTCGTGGTATTTATATTTTGTAGAAAAATGTATGTTAATATTTTCGATGAGTTGACGAGGGATCAGTTTTCTGTAGGTATTCTTTGGCACGGTTAGTTCGTACACCTGTCTGGATATTTAATTTTGAGGCTCAGTTTGCGGAAGGTTAATTTGATCGTTACTCCGGCTATTGCAATCACCAGTTGTGCTTCAGGAAGGTTAGTGTAAATATGAGTACATTGAAGTATGGGAGTTGTACATGGTTAGTAGAAATTATAATGGTAAATGTATAATGAGTAGAAGATGAAACTATAATAGTATTATCATGGTAGTACATGAATGAATGATACAAGTTGCGAAAAATGTTATTGAAATATTAGCATAGTATTAGTACAATATTGTAAAACTAGTAGTATGAATGACTAAAATAATGCTAGTGTAATATTACGACAACATTTGTGAGATTATAACAATTATGGCTCCATGTTAGTCTGAAGTAGAACAATTATGCCATGAACACATTAGTTTGAAGTACAGTAGATAATGGCTCTATGTTATTGAAATATTAGCGTAGTATTAGTATAATATTGTAAAACTAGTAGTATGAATGACCGAAAAATGTATGGTATTAAAATTGGTTTAATATTATTGCGATATATGGATAACTTAAATAATGTTAGTGTAATATTACGTTAACATTTGTGAGATTAGAACAATTATTTCAATATCGCTGTAATATTATTGTGATGTTGTGAGAACCATTGGGCACTTTGGAAACACTCTTTTTGACAATAAATAAATCGTTCAAATAAATAATGGATTTTAACTCAACATAGCATAGTAAACGAATTTAATAAATGGGAAGTGGAGCCGGTCGATCAATTTAATAAAGCGCGACCATATAAAATCGAGTAAAGCCTTAAAAATCGCAAAGTAAAATTTATAAATCCTAACATAATATGATAAGCGCGTTGGGTACTTTCCTATAATTTCATTACTTTGTTATGTACTATCATGTACTATGCTATCTATCCACTGATGTTATGTAATGTAATGTCGTCACATTTTATCTGTTCTTATGTCATGCCATGTTATTTTTTTATCGTACTTGTATTAATTTTTGTTTCTTTTTGTAGGACATGGCTGGGAAGCCGCAGTCTTTGCTTGACCCATACTACGATGCCAAGCATCGTACCAGGCTCTGGCTTACAGGTGTCAGCCCACCGTCTTTTGCTCTCATGGCCGCGAGGGAGCACTGGCCCTCGGACGAGCGGTACGTGCCCACTCTATGGGAGTCAGGGCTACTCCCACTAGTCCGGATGATGGACATCGGGCAACCCTTCCCTTTGGACGGGGCTCTCTTGTCCGCGCTAGTCGATCGTTGGAGGCGGGAGATCCACACCTTCCACTTCCGCTGGGGGAGATGACCATCACCCTCCAGGATGTTGCCTATATTACCAGCTTGCCTATCAGGGGCAGGCCGATAATTCTGCCACCTAGGAGGTCTGACTGGAAAATCAGATTGCTGGACAAGTTTGGTCATGCTATCCCTGAGCACAGTGTGGGGGGTTCCGTTGTCGTGGCTTCGCCACTACATGGAATGCCCTGATGATACCCCTCAGCACACGGTGAGGACTCACCTTATTGCATACCTGCTTTTCCTTTTTGGTTGGGTGTTGTTCCCTACAGCACATGGAGATACTGTGTACTCGAGCTACATCCACCTCACGGAGGCTTTGGCTGATGCCCACCTCGACGATGTCCCTCAGTTCAGTTTCGGATCCGCGGTGCTCTGCTTCACATACAGGGGATTGTGCGCGGCCTCCATGAAGACAACGGGGAAGGAGCCCATTCTTGCGGTGTGCTACTCATTGCTACAGATCTGGTCTTGGGAGCACTTTCCTGTTGGTCGCCCGTACTTCCAGGAGCCCGTTCACCCGTATTCGTTGGTTACTCAGTTCTACGGTGGACACCTGAACGATTTTCCCACCATGGGTACTCGGTGGACGCACAACATGTTTCGATGGGCACGGGATCGGCCTCAGAGAGTCTATCCTGAGTTTCACAACTATTTTGAGACCCTCTATGAGAATGAAATAATATGGCAGTCCTGGACTTCTGATGCGTTGGTCACTACGGCGCCGCATGGATTGTCACAGCAGTGTGGGCAGGATGATGCTTACTGGTTGACAACGTGCCACCTTGTGTTCTGTCATATAGTGGAGGCGTACTGCCCAGCTAGAGTGATGCGCCAATTCAAATTTCATCAGCAAATCCCCCCTTTAGTTGGTCCGCCTTTGCCACAAAAGTGCATATGTACGTTTAATTTGTAAATATGATATGTAATTTGTAATTATAATTTGTAACTCACAACTTTCATTTCTGTAGTCAATCTTGGAGGGGCCAAAGGAGCGACGACTGGCGTGCCACACAATTACCATGGACGATTGCATGGGAGCAGTCCGCGACAGAGCACGTAATAGTGGAGCATCGACCGTACGACCTTGAGTCGTACGACGCGTACTTGGAGTAGTACGTACCTCGAACACATGCACGACTTATTGCAGCACCTCCCTCAAGGGCCGAGGAGGTAACCCACGCCGAGCGGTTGGCCCTCCGCCACCCTGTACACCACGCAACATGCCAAGATGACGCGATATGAACATACATTATATTTCAATTCACATTTCTTTTACTAATCATATTTTCATGCAGTTCGATCGTGCGAACCGTATCATCGAGGAAGGTTCCGCTGCACTACAGCATGGGAAGAGGAACACTATGTCCGGCGTACTTGGGGTTATACGTTCTATGGTGAACAATGCCAAGGGCATCGTGAAGGCATTGATATGCGGTTGTCACAGTGAGTTGGTGAGCGGCGCTTGTCGTCCATCTCCCAGGTTGTCACGCCCCAGCATGGCCGGAAGACAATCGAGCTTTGCGCGAGCGTCTTCATCTCACACTGGCCTTTGGGATACGCATGTACGAAGCATATATTTAGTTGTGATACTTTGTAGTACTTACTCAATGTGACTTGTTTTGCAATACCATGTCCTATTACAGCACGCTCGCAGGGATCGCTCTCTCCTTCCATCCTCGTCTACGCGCCAGAATGAAGCACTTGCTCCCCCGCTAGCACGTCCAACTCCCAACGTGGACACAGATTTGGAGATGGAGTCGCCTGTTCGGGACTTCACGCCTGCACGCTTATCGCATGACATCGGGTTTGGGCAGACCTACACCAATCTTCCGCCATCATCGTCTATGCGCGAACATGAAACACATGCTCCTCCGGTCCGCACATACTCCGACGTTGACTCAGATGATCATGACCTGCAAGTAGGAAGTTCCTGTTGGGGGTCGTTCGCTCCTTAACGTTTATCGCTGTCATCGTCATGGCAGGTATGTTGTTTGCAGATCAAGTGATTCGCAAAAAGAAAATGAGCTAACACTCTGTGGAAGCATGTTTCTAGGGATGACTTTGGCTAGTGGGCACAACACTCCACAGCCCCGCAACCGTCATTGGTAATTACTTGTAATTTTAATTACTTTTGCAATCTCTTCTTTCCACTGCACTAATGATACATTCCAATGTAGCCTCATGGGTGGGTGGAAGACATGTTCCGCGATCAACAAATAGGACCTACCCAACTTGACGAGGCCCCTCGCGCAACACAGCAAACCCAATATGACTTGCGGAGCGACACACACGCACCTGATCGGTTCACGTTCTTAGAAGAACAAATCCACCATCAACGGAAGCGGTGACCGGGTTAGTGTCGAGGACGCGAGTGTTTGTATTACTATAATGAAGTTTGTATGTGTTATTATTGTAAACCTTAAGGCGTAATGCTGAATGCAATGTGGAGCGTAAATTATGTAATGAAGTTCGATTTCTTTTGTTTCGACCTTTCACTTTCCTGTTCGATTTGTCTATTTTACTATGTCTTACCAATTGGACAACACGTACCACAACTTTGCAGTGTCATTTAAAAACACGTTGACAGCAGCTTTGTTAGTAAGATTTGACAACACGCTGTGCACCGCAAAGTGACAACACACTGAAAAAAGTGATATGACAAAAATCTGGAAAAGGTGATATGACAACACGCTGAAAAAGATCATATGACAAAAGGCTGAAAACTTGACAACACATTGGCAGCAGCTTTCTCAGGCCACTTGGACAACACGCTGCCACCAAAAACTTGCTATAAATACGCTCGCAACCACCGACGATTCCATCCCGCGCCAAGGAGCGAAGGCGCCGCTTCGTCGAGCTGTCCCACGCCCGCGAGGAGCCAAGACTCGCCGGTTGGTGCCACACCGTCGAGGAGTCCAGCCGTTGCTCCGTCCCGCTTGTGAAAAGGGCCAGACAGCTTTGTCGTCGACCTAGTCCACCTCGCCGTCGTTCTGTTCGACTTTGTGCACTGTGGGATCGAGCGAATACGCAAAGTATGTACCCTAACTATTCTTCAATGTCGTGGTATGATCTGAGGTGGGGATCCACTTCCTTTAGTGGGTATTTGACAGGCAGAATACTTTCATTTGGACATACTAAGTTCTTCGGGGCAATAGTCTACACCAGAAGTTGCACTTGGTATCATCTTGTCGGTGTTTCGTGCACCGGCAATACGAATTTATGGTCGGATGGGGTCGCGCGCTCCCTCTCCCCGAATGGTCGACTCAAGGAGCCAGAAGAAGTATACTGGTTCGGGCCGAATGTCCCTACTCCAGTTCGTGCGGTGTGAATGTATTGATCTTTGGGAGACAGACAAGGGGTGTACAGGCGAGGCGGACGGTCGGCTGTCCGATCCCCTTGAGGTTTTCGCTAGGGAGTCGAGGCTACCTAGGGGACTGTTTTCTCTTTTCTCCGCGCCCCTCCCTCTCGGGCCCTGCCTCTCCTTATATAGACGGAGGAGGCAGGTTACACGGGAGTTGGGAAGACTACGAGGAGAGGGGTCTGCACGTCTTGAGGTCTGGCTTCTGTCTTGTCCGGCCAACCCCTGCCCGTCCCGAGGTAGGGTTGGTGGCTCTGTGGCGTACAGTCTTGCGTAGTGCTGTCAGGGTGGCGTGTTGCGTGGTGCTCTTGTCAGCCTCGGTGGCTTTAATGGCGCTTGACTTTGCTTCGGCCTCGGGAGTGGGCGTACTCCTCTGCGGAGTGCCAGGCGACGGGACGAGGCTTACTTCTTCGGTGGCTCTTCGGCGGCCTTGGGAAGGAGCCGCCTACCCTGGTACGGATGTCAGGGGACCCTGCGCACAAGGCAGCCGCCTGACACTGGCGTGGGCCCCGCTGGCTCGTGCGCAGGTGGAGCTTGAGCTTCAATATTAGGCGGCCGGCGCATGCCGACCGCCCGGAACCGGAGTCCGCCGACCGTCCGGGGTCGGCCCCGCATAGGTCGGGGCTCGTTCCCTGCGGCCCAAGTACCTTTCGGTGGTGCCGGGCCTCCGCCGTGATAGGTCAGCCCGTTCGTGCTTCCGGGCTGATGGGGGTACCCATGGTATGGGTACTCGTCACATCTATTTTTTTTAATTTTTTGTTTGAAATATATTTTGGTTCTGCTTGAATCCTACTCTGTTAGGCTGAAATATAATTGCTTCCAATGTGTACATGGACAAGGATCCAGAGAAGCCCAGTAAAGGCTTGGCCTGGATAATAAAAGAAATAGAGTGCATCGCATCTGACCTTAAGAAAATTGCAAAAGACAACTTTACTCCTAGAATATGTTCATATGGCAATGACGTCAATAGCTTTATGATTGACTTCGAAGCTGTAGCTCGTAGCCTTGAGCAGGTTGCCATACAGTCAAATGAATTACAACAAAGAGATGGAGTAGAGACTAAACAAGATGACCTTGAAGCTGTAGCTCGCAACCTTGAGCAGGTTGACATACAAGATGACCTCAAAGGGGATGTAAACCCTGATTTGTGTCTTCCATATGACTACCAGAGCGATGATGAGGGTAAATGGGACATTTGGCAGCATTGCGAAGATGAGGGTATTGACATTGATACTACTGATGATTCGGGGTTCTAATCCTGTATCGCTAGTGTCAAGACTTGTTAAAATTTTATGTATTAACGATGTACCTTGTTAAGACTTGTTACAATATTGTAATGTTGATGGATGTTGTTTGTTAACTTGAGAACTAGATATGAGTAGTTTTTTTTTGTAAATACTAAGGCATAGTGCTGAATGCAATGTGGTGCATAAATTGTGTAATGAAGTTTGATTTCTTTTGTTTCGACCTTTCACTTTCCTATTCGATTTGTCTATTTTATTATGTCCTGCCAATTGGACAACACGCACCACAGCTTTGCAGTGTCATTTAAAAACACGCTGCCAGTAGCTTTGTCAGTCAGATTTGACAACACGCTGTGCACTGCAAAGTGACAACACACTGCCTACCCATCTGGACAATTGAATCTTACGTGCTAACACTTAGTCCATACACCACCCCTTGGAGACTTTAAAAGGCCAAACTGTAGGCACACATACACAGCTCCCACTCACACTTCAGCATGGCTGGATCATCCAGCAGAACTGCAGGCACACATACACAGCTCCCACTCACATCAATTTCTTTAGAATTCCATAATTTTGATTAAAAAAAATATAATTTTATCATGCGATATCCAGCGGTAAAGGGGTTGCTTTTGAAAAAATTCCAGAAAACAGGGTCGGAGAAGGGCTCGAGAGGGTATTTTGGAGATTTTAGAGACTTCGTTTGGTGGAGTGGAGGTCATTTTTTGACTCAGTGGCTCAAATTGATCAACCAAATGTATTTTTGGATTTTTTTAGATTAATTAAACCGAAAAAGAAAAGAAAATATTTTTTTTAAAGAAAACAAAACCAGTCGAACCTCTAAAATAAAGGAAAATAGAAAAACAAAAAAACATTTTTTTTCAAATATAGCGGTCGGGGACCGTCGGAATTAAAAAAACAATTTTGTTTTTGAAAAAAATAGTGATCGGGAACCGCGGGATTTAAAAAAATAACAAATAGCGGTTGTGGACTACGAAAATTAAAAAAAATGTTTTTTTAAAACAAATCCAGTGCTCGGGGACCGCTGTATTTCAAATAAAAAAATAAAAATAATTTCAGTGGCTGGGAACCGCGGTATTTTACTGTTTCGGTGCCATTTTTCGAATTTCGTAGACTCAACTCGTAGAACTGAAAAAAATTATCAACAAGGCTAAAACAGTAAAAATTTCCCAAGGTTGCATCTGCTTGTTGTGTACGTATGTCAGAGGTTAGCGAATATGGATGAGACAATTATTTTTACTTTTAACTAACTAGATGCGGAGGCACAGGGCACGCTGTGCCAGCCACAACATGCACATGCGTCAACGAAATAATTTTTGAGGGTCTCTTACAATTGTAATTTTTTTGGATGTTTTCACAAAAAAAATAGGTGAAACCCGGTTTTGTATGGGAAATTTTGGGACTTTTGGGGCTTTCTAGTAAAAAAAAAGACTAACACGTAAGCTCTAAAAGATTCTCATAATTCTAGGGGCCTTTGTGAAAAAAGAGCAAATTTTGTAAGTTTTAGGGGTTTTTGTGCAAAAAAAAATTCCTAATACGTAATTTCAAAAAGTTTCTTTTAACTTTAAGGGACCTCCGCACATGGGGAAAGCAAATTTCCAATTTTTTCATGGTCGACACGCAAGAAAAAACAAAATTTTGAAGTTTCGGGCCTCTCACAAAAAATGGGCTAACATGTAATTTAGAAACAAATTCAGGTGTCTTTTTGCCAAAAAATCGCTCCCTCGGCGCATCGCCACGCATGCGCGGGGAAAATTTGGCCGGGTGCGCCGCATGCACTGTCGTGACCGAGCAGGAGGATAATTTATTTGAACTATATTAAACGCGAAACAAAGCAGGCGACGTGGTCTCGAGTCACCACATCATCTGGAATTGACGTTGATAGCGTGGGAGGCCAGAAACTCCTTAGGGTTTAATATACGGAGTATTCATATGTGTCACACCTTAAAGACATCTAGAGGAGCTTAATATTGTAAGAAGTTATGTTAAGCTTAGAGGTGATCAATGATTCTCAGCTTAGAGGCTGTATGTGGATACCGCTAATGAGAAAAAAATAAGTGAGTACCAAGCTTAGGGGACGATTCTATGCAATTGGTCCAATAAAGGCTTTTGCTTGAGATCCATAGTTATGGAACAAAAAATTCCAAATTAAGGAGGAGAATAAATTCGGCAAATTAAAATCTAGATTCTCTCCGCGAGCGACGATAGTGGCTGACCAGCATTAGGGTTAAGGTTCACTGGAGTTAGAAAGAAGAAGTGGTGGCAACGGGCAGCGAGGTGGTTAGTGTGTTGCTGAGTAAGGGATTAGAAGGAGGGTGGTGGGATCAAGGGGAGGAGGGCTGGCTATGACAGGGAAGAGGGGGCTATGAGAGTGCCACCGAACGGGTAGTAGTGTGGAGGCTCGGTGCAGAGGTGGAAGACAAGGGGCGAGGGCACCAGCAAGGGCGATGGCGGGTAGGCAGGAGAGGAGCTTGCTAGATAGGAGGCGGTTGGGGCAGTGGAGACATGTCAAAGGTGGAGATGAAGTCTCTGGACGAGTCGAAGGCAGACTCGATCTCTCCTCTCTCGATGGGTGATGCATTTCGGGGTAGATAATGAGCCAACTCAGCTCGACTCAACTCGGTTTGGTCAAACTCGTTAAGATAACGAGTCAACTCGACTCGACTCGTTATCTTAATGAGCTCAAACCTCAGCTCGGCTCGACTCGTTAAACTTGTGAGTTAGCTCGTTAAACTCGACTTTGTTATCTAAGAGGATGATTGCTGTTAAGGCTATACGGTATATCATGTGTTATCATTCTCGCCTCACACGTATACAGCTATACTTGTCGATTTGGAGGGCCTGTTAAACTCGTGAGTTGGCTTGTTTGACTCATTATCTAGACAAGTTCAAATCACAGCTCGACTTTACTCGTTAAGGAATGAGTTCGAGCCGAGTTGAGCTGAGTTTGCAAGTACTCGTTTAAGTCACTAGTTCGAGTTTTTTTTCCAACTCTATATGTGCTTCCGAAGGGATAAGGGTGGGGATGTGGGGCCTTATTATGTATGTTCATTCCAAAGTGTTATGAAATGGACATTCATTCATCAGATGGGTCCACCAATAAAAGGACCCATCCGTTGGATGCTAAGCACCACTATTGATCATTGTTGCTGTTGCAAGCTAAGGGCACTCCCAATAGTATTTTTCACTTTACTAAGGGCTCGCCACATTAGAATTTAGCGATGTAAAAGATAGGAGGGAAGATAGATAACTTATTACTTGTATGAGTAACAAGCTAGCACTCAAACCAAAACACAAATACAACCTAAATGGACTATCGAAGGGGAGTTTCTCACTTATAAAAAACTAAGATTCATGCCCCAATTAATTTATTGTTAGGCCCTTTAGTAAGAAGCTTTAGTAACTAGCTAATGGAGTGGAACGCTGTCACAGCCACTGGAGGAGAGCACGGAAGACGCGGCAAGGGTGGCGTTGAGTTGGGCTGAGCCCATGTAATAGCTAGCGTGTGCGTGTGTCTGGTAACAAACTGCAGATCGGCTGGACCATATGGGAGAGGGATATAACTGTGTATGCAAAGAGAGAAAGGGGTGAAGAATACAATTCCCAAATTCCCACCCAGAAGTATCCCTGTTCTAGCCTCTCCCTCGAACTCTCTCCCTCTTTCTCCTCTCAGACTTCCTCTTCTCTGTGGATGATCGTAACATTTGGTATCAGAGCCGGTCTCCGATCTGGCACCCAAACAGAAGTTGACCAAGTTGGAGGAGAGGATGGCAACATCCATGGAGAAAATCAAGGCCCAGTACACTAGAATTGAGCAGATGATGGCACAGTTCATGGATGAACTGAAGGAGAACAAGACTTGGAGGATGAATCAAATGGAGGCGATGAAGGCGTTGCGTTAGGTGGTGGATTCACAAGCCTTGAGGGTAGCCGCATTGGAGTCGACATCGACGTCGCCGCTACTTCCTGTGCTGTCTCAGGGGTACGGGGTCTCACCTCAAGTGAAGTTTCCTTCTACACCAGGGCGGATCATCGAGGCTACGCATCAGAACCTCAGTCAGGGCAAGGGCATCGCTACTCGTGGGTCAGCAGAAGGATTACTCGCAAATCCTTATGTATCTATGGCCCCAGGTGCGTCCAGTGTTCAGATGCAACAGGTGGAGAGGATAGAGGATGATCGTCAAAGTTTATCGGGGGTATTGATTGGGCATAAGGGACATATGGTGCCTAAAATGGATTTTCCAAAATTCATTGGGGATAATCCGAAAATTTGGTTGAAGAAATGTGAAGTTTATTTTGAAGTGTATGAAATTCAAGAGTTCCTGAAAACCCGTTTTGCATCTCTGAACTTTGTTGGGAAAGCGGCACTCTGGTTGGAGACTGAAGAGGCCCAGGGTAGAATTGAGTTGTGGAGCGATTTGGTGACTCAAGTGTTTAAGAAATGGGGACGAAATCAACATGCATTACATATGAGATAGATTCTGTGTGTGCGCCAGAGGGGATCAGTGGCGGAGTTCATAGAGCAGTTCAACGAACTTTGGCATCAGATATTGTTGCACGATCCTACCACTAGTGAAGTATTTTTTGTGTCTCGATTTTTGGAAGGATTGCATGATGATATATGCTCTACAGTATTTTTACATAGTCCGGAGGATGTGGATACGGTGTATGCTCTGGCCTTAATGCAGGAAGAGGAATTGGATGGGATCTGCAAGAGAGGAATTCACAAATCGGATCATCGAGAAGGAGGTAAAATACAGTCCCGATTTCCATCCCACATTGATAAAAACAAAGGATTAGTGAAAACAGATGAAGGTAAAAAGTATGAGGATAATAAGAAATTAGACAATATGGAATGGGAAAAAAAATTTGAATCTCTGAAGATGTATCGGAAGGTAAAAGGATTATGTTTCACATGTGGTGAGAAATGGAGTAAAACTCATGAATGCCCAATCCAAGTTCCAATTCACATCTTGGAGGACTTGATGGAGGTTTTCCAAGTAACAGATAGCACAATAAGGGCAACAGAGGCAGAATCTGATGATGGCGATCAATTGATGGCAGTGACAGTGGATACACTGAATCCTCTTTGCCGTAGACGCAATATGCGTTTACAAGGACTGATCGGGAAACAGGAGGTGTTAATTTTGGTTGATTCTAGCAGTGCATCATCTTTTATCAACGAGGCTTTAGTGAGCAAATTGAATTGCTCCACATTAACTGTGAAGCCCACCAAATTTGTGGCAGCAGATGGGGGTACCATGATTTGCGACAAACAAATTCTATCCATGGAATGGTGGGTATAGGGGCATTCCTTCTCTTATGATATCTGTATCTTACCTTTGGGCCGTTATGACATGATTCTTGGGGCGGACTGGCTTGAAGATCATAGTCCCATGTGGATCCATTGGCACCAAAAGGTGATGAAATTCATGCACAAAGGACAGTGTGTTACTCTTCAAGGAGTTCAGGACAATGTCACGGAATGTCCTAGTATTTCTTCGCAAGACTTGCGGGGATTGTTGAAACGTGGGGCGATTCTGCATTTTATTCAACTCACTTCGATTCCATAGGAGTGCAACACAGTGGCCACACTTGAAGATCAGCAAACACCTAATTCCTTGGACCATCTTGTTCAGGAGTTTGACCATGTATTTGCAGAACCCAAAGGTCTGCCACCTCATCGGTCTTTTGATCATGCCATTCCTCTTGTTGCCGGAGCTCAATCGGTGAATACTCGTCCATATCGCTACTCACCTCAACAAAAAGATGAAATAGAGCATCAAATCACAGAGATGCTGAACAATGGAGTCATTCAACACAGTGCTAGCCTGTTTGCATCTCCGGTGTTGTTAGTGAAGAAAAGGATGGAACGTGGAGATTCTGTGTTGATTATCGATAGCTCAATGCATTGACAGTTAAGAATAAACACCCATTGCCGATTTTGGATGAATTATTGGATGAACTTGCTGGAGCCAGATGGTTTACAAAACTTGATTTGCGTTCGGGTTACCATCAAATCCGAATGGCAGTTGGGGATGAACCAAAAATGGCATTCCGCACACACCAAGGGTTATATGAATTCCTTGCCATGCCCTTCGGTCTCACTAATGCTCCAGCAACCTTTCAAGGCGTCATGAATCACATCTTTAGTCATCTGTTAAGGAGGTTTGTATTGGTCTTTGTGGATGATATCTTGGTATACAGTGTGGCCTTGGAAGATCACACCAACCATCTTCGAGAAGTGTTCCAAATACTCCAGCACCATCAATGCTATATTAAAAAGTCCAAATGCTCGTTTGGTCAGCAATGTCTTGAATATTTGGGACATGTGATTTCAGCTCAAGGCGTCTCTACCGATCCAACCAAAGTCCAAGCAGTCCTAGAGTGGCCAATACCAAGTTCGATCAAGGAATTGGGAGGATTTCTCAGTTTAACAGGCTATTACCGAAGATTCATACACCATTATGGGATGATAAGCCATCCAGTAATAGACTTGCTTAAAAAGGGTGTTGTCTTCTAGTGGACACCAACAGTGGACAAAGCGTTTGAATTGCTTAAGCAAGCATTAGTCCAGGCGCCTGTCCTTGTCCTTCCAGATTTCTCCAAGACCTTTGTTCTCGAAACGGATGCTTGTAACACCGGCATTGGTGCCATACTTATGTAGGATGGCCATCCCATATCCTTTCTGAGCAAAGCATTGAGTGTCAGGAATCAAGCCCGTTCCACATATGAAAAAGAATGTTTGGCTATTTTTATGGCGGTGCGTAAATGGCACTCTTATTTGCAACATAAGGAATTTGTGATTCGGACAGATCAAAAAAGTCTTATGCACCTGGTAGAGCAGCGATTGGGCACGGAGTTGGAACAAAAGGCCTTCCTCAACCTAATGGGCTGACAATTTCGCATTCAATACAAAAAGGGTATTACCAATGCAGCAGCAGATGCTCTCTCCAGGCGTCCGGGCCAACTGGAGATCGCTGCAATCTCTACTTGCAAGCCTGCTTGGATGGAAAAATTGTTGGCTGGCTATGAGGATGATCCATTCACAAAGCAACTGCTCATTGAATCGAGTATCGGGAATCCGAGTGATACGAGTTTTTTCCTTGCACGATGGAGTCATCAGATACAAGGGACGTGTTTGGGTGGGTAATAACCCAATTGCTCAGGAGCATATTATTCAATCATTGCATAGCAGCGACATTGGAGGTCATTCGGGTGTTCAGGGGACTTATCATCGCATCAAAAGTTTGTTTGAGTGGCCAAGGTTAAAAGATTCAGTACGTAGTTATGTGCAAGCTTGCACAGTTTGTCAACAGGCAAAGTCCGAACATGTGAAGCTTCCTAGACTATTGCAGCCATTACCAGTGCCTACTCATGCTTGGTCGGTGGTCAGTTTAGACTTTGTGGAAGGGCTGCCTCGGTCACACAACCATGATGTGATTCTGGTAGTCATTGACAAATTCTCCAAGTATGCCCATTTTATACCTTTAGCACACCCTTTTACAGCATTCCAGGTGGCTCAAGTATTTGTGAATAATGTCTATAAACTGCATGGTTTGCCCAAAGTGTTGATATCAAACAGAGATCGCATTTTCACAAGCAATCTTTGGAAAGAGCTCTTCAAACTTTCTGACACACAATTGATGATGAGTTCATCTTACCATCCACAAACGGATGGGCAGACGGAACGGTTGAATCAATGCCTCGAAACTTATCTTCGCTGTGCAGTCTATGCCTGTCCCAAGAAGTGGTTCCAGTGGCTTCCATTAGCTGAGTATTGGTATAACACAACATTCCATTCAGCCCTGGGCAAAACCCCCTTTGAAGTGCTTTATGGCCATACCCCTCGGCACTTTGGCATCACTAATAGCAATGCTTGTTCGGTACCAGATCTGAAGGATTGGTTATTAGAAAGGGACCAACTCACTGCTATGCTCCAACAGTAACTACTCCGTGCACAACAACGGATGAAACAGCAAGCTGACAAAAATCGCTCTAAGCGTGAGTTCACGGTGGGCGATATGGTGTACCTCAAAGCTCAACCGTATGTGCAATCATCTTTGTCACAACGCAGCAACCAGAAATTGACTTTTCGATTTTTCGGCCCTTACAAAATTCTGAAGCGTATTGGCTTGGTGGCTTACAAGCTTGATCTACCTCCCTCGAGTAAAATTCATGATGTGGTACATGTTTCTCAATTGAAGCGCCATATTCCCTCGCATCATTCAGTCAATACAGACCTGGCTACCATTTGCACTAAGGAGTCGCCTGCTTTGGTTCCAACCCGCTGTTTAGATCGAGTCTTGGTCAAACATGGTAACTTTGTCATTCCTCAGGTCTTGGTTTAATGGAGTGGCTTACCAGAATCGCTGGCAACCTGGGAGTCTTTCTATGCTTTGTGCACGCGCTATCCTTCAGCAAGGGCTTGGGGTCAAGCCCCTTCTCAAGGAGGGGGGAATGTCACGGCCACTGGAGGAGCGCACGGAAGACTCGGCAAGGGTGGCGTTGAGTTGGGCTGAGCCCATGTAATAGCTAGCGTGTGCATGTGTCTGGTAACAAACTACAGACCGGCTGGACCATATGGGAGAGGGATATAACTGTGTATGCAAAGGGAGAAGGGTGAAGAATACAATTCCCAAATTCCCACCCAGAAGTATCCTTGTTGTAGCCTCTCCCTTGAACTCTCTCCCTCTTTCTCCTCTCAGACTTCCTCTTCTCTGTGGATGATCGTAACAAACTCCTGAAGAGTCTATGTTGCTGGCTCAGGAGTTGCTGCATCAAAAGTTGACCCTAATATTCCGTGGGGACCGAATTTGGGAATCTATTTTACTGTGGCTGGATATGAGATCGAATCCAGAGCAATTACTATCTGTTGGATCAGTATTTCTCTAGTATTATACCGTATTTATAATCCTGATATCCGGCTCTGATAAGACCAACAGACCCAGCCAATAGCCCTGTTAGGAAAAAAATCGGCCATCTACAAATACAGAAAACATGCGTCCGACAGGTTACGAACTTGGAACCTAGCCAACTAAGCATCATGGTTGGATGTCGAGTAACAAAAAACATACAAAGGGGAAATTGTTGTAAAACGATGACGTTCACTCTTGACCAACCTTAATAAAATAGTAAGTATAAATATGTGAAAAATCGGAATGATGTTCAGAGGGGGTGAATGATCTTAAAATAAATTTTCCCATCACTGAGACAAATACCGACTAAATAAAGCACTGCTTGTAAGAAATAAAAGCTCATGAAACAAAAATCAGCAAGAACAGTGTTAAAAAACAGCACGACCTCCAAAAGCAAACTAAATGGAATTTTGAATCTAACGATCTAGTGATCATGCAACTTGGTAGATAGCCTCTTAAGGATGTCAGGAACTTGTTCCAACAATCAACGGCAAAGATTGACACCAAAGTTCCTACCTTTAACCATCTGAGGAGGAAATTCACCAAGAACAAGTAAAAAAACAAATCTATGATCTAGGCTTGCTCATGGAATTCTGATGATCAAGATAGACTTGAATGCCTTCCCACAAGTCACAACAAGCTAGAAGTCACAAAGATAACCACCAAAACTTGATTAATCAAGAATTCATCATGAAGGAACAAAAGGTCGATTTCTCGCAGAACTTGAACCAAGATTGCCTAAAGGATTGGGATATGATCTAAGTGAAGACTCATTTAATCAATCTCTCATCCTTGAAAACAAGGACTAGAAGCAAGTAGAAGGAGAAGAGGCAAATCCAACTTGCATAAAGTAAATGCGAGAACATAAATACTAAATTTAAATTGCATAAAGTAAAGACATAATGTAAGTGCAGAATGTAAATTCAGAATTGAGAAAATATTTTTGAATTTTCTGGATGGAAGTTTTACAAAGTCTCACAACATGTGGGCAAAGCTCATGAGAGGAACCTAAACTTCTCTAAAACTTCAAGGAGGGAGGCTACCCCTGGCCCTCTATTTATAGTGTTCTAGGGTCAATTCCCACCCTTGGATGTGCTGCTTCAATTCTAAGCTAACTTCCAAGAGCCAGGATTTGATCCCATACTTTCACTCATTTGGCTAACCTGAAACCTACTAACAACCCGGTTTTAACCAATTAGCTAACTTGACCGCTACTCCAACTCTAAAAACCAACAACCCAGTGGTTTTCTAGACCTTGTAGCTCCAAGCCAGCACCCACATGGTTCCTTGCCTCGTTGGACTACACCTACGTCGTCTCCGGCCATCCTCCGGCGAACGTCCGACCAACTTGAACCTCCGGCCAGCCCGTGCCTAGTTCCAGCCATCCTTCGCCTCACCACGACCACCAAACGAAGCCCTGCATCCACAAAGATAAGAAAACCCTTCTTGGTTCCACCACGAACCCAACGCATCAATTCGATCATGAATTGGGGTTAGAACAGCTCGGAATAGACCAAAACAAAACAACCGAGTGAAAACACCATGTTTCTAATACAGCAGAAACCTTCCCAATTTTTTTATAATTTTTTATGTGGCTCAAATGAAAAAATTGTCAACACGAAAAAAATATGTCTCGAAATTCTCTACAACTTTCATGTAGAACATATAATTTTTCTAGCAAGGAAAGGCCTCCAAAAACATGAATTACTACAAGCTGTCAAAGTAGGTCCGTCACGAAAAAGAAGGTTCGTCGCAAACGTGAAACTTACTATTTTTTGGTCCGTCATAAACATGAAACTCTCTATTTCTTGGTCCGTCGCAAATGTGAAAGGTCCGGTGCAAATGTAATTCTTGCACCCTTTGGTCTAGCGCAAATGTGAAACTCTCTGTTTCTTGGTCCGATGCAAACGTGAAAGGTCCGGGCAAATGCAATTCTTGCACCCTTTGGTTCGGCGCAAATCAAAATGCTTCCAAATTAAAATCCAAACTCAAATATGAGCAAACCTAGCTCAAATAAAGTCAAATACTCATCACAAACATAGATGGACCTCCTCATGGTCCTTTACTCTCGCCCTTGAAGAGTATATTTTCAAAACACACCAAATGGCATAAATTTGAGTTTGAAAGTAAAAGAAAGAAGCAATTTTATTGCAAAATCATACTTGGTCCAATTGAAAGAGACAACAAGCTCGTGACCAAGTAGATGAAGAGATTTTTATAGTTCATCAAGAAATAGAACAAGTTTTCAACAAAAGCTCTATGATCTAGAAAATCTCTCAAAAGCTCCAAAAAGACAATTTTGATCATAATCCAAACGCAAGAACAATTTTTCACCGTGATCATGAGAAAGCATTTTTTTTACTTGTCTCTAAGATGCCTTTTCCAATGTTTTCTCCCCCGTTTGGCAATATAGACATCAAGAGAGCAATTTTTGGATGAAATACAACCTAGAAGAGATTTGAAGATTATGAAGTACCACTTAGACAAAGCATGACACCAAGCTACTTAAGTTCAGATTATGTCATCCTAAGTCATATCTAAAGGCATATATCAATTTCTGCTAACTAGCTCAAAAGAAATTATGTTAATTTAGCATGATTTCAACAATAGCAACACTTAGCATAATTTCAAGACTAAAACCAAAGCCAACCTAAAAAGCAAATTGATATACTAGAGTTACCCTTAGTCAACACTTTGAGAAGCTATAAGACTATTAGAGAACCCTCATGCTCAAACATCTCTTTAAAATGCAAATTTGTGAAATTAACGCATACAAAGCGGTCTAGAGAGTTAGGCCTAGTGAAGCATATCCTTGACTAGGAGCCACGACAAAATCGTCCTAAGCTTTACTCTCCTCCGCAAACCTTTGAGGCTTAGAGAGTTTATCCTAGAGAAACACAACCTCGACTAGGAGCCAATGACATAGGTCTCTTAGGCATCACTCTCTTCCTCTGGTCCATTTTGCATTTTTTAATTTTATTAACTCAAGCCATATTCAACTATCTCAAGCAAGAAGCTTAAAAGAGTGTGTGAAATCATGTGCTAAAAAATTGGCTAAGATTTGAACTTGAAAAATGTGTTCTGTGCATGAGTCCAACAATTTGACAAGAAATAGTGAAGTTCTCCTTTGTGCCGGACCAAACTTTCAAAAACAGTAAGTTTTGCTTTTGCGCCGGAACAAGTCTTTCTTAGTTCGTGGTGACCAAGTTTTTGAGCTGTGAAATTTGCATCTGCGCCGGATCAATTTTTTCATACACGCCGGACCAAATTTGTGATCTGTCGTGAACGCATTTTTGGAGCGTCGTTCTTGCATGTACGCCGGACCAAAAATTTGGTCCGCCGTGAACGTGTTCTTCAAACATTTTTGAGCCGAACTCGATCTTAAAAAAAAAACAGTAAGTTTTCTATTTACGCCGGACCAAATTTTGTTTGGTCCGCCGTGAATGAGGTTTTGAACGTTTTCGAGCTGACTTGAAACCGAGCGTGGCGCATGTACGCCGGACCGAATTTTTGGTTCGGCGTGAATGGGATTTTGCGGGATTTGATTTTTTTTGTCCGTCATGAATGATCTTTGCTCAGTTAGGGTTTTGAGCAAACTTGAAATTGAGTTTTTGGTTTGACCTTGAGATTATGAAATTGGTGAGAATTTCATGATGCTTGTTTTGAAGTAGACTTTATGTAATGCTCGTGTGAGTAGTTGCATGGATTGACTTTGAGTCAAGTCGTGGACTTGTGCTCGAATTTGTTTTGTGGTTTGTTCATGTGCAGGTATTGCTCGTGGGCGAACGTGGTCGATGACGGGACCAGAACTAGGTTCATGGATGAACTGAGGTTCGGGACTAGGTTTAGGAGGAACTGAGGTCTTGGTGGTCAAGGATGTCATGCGGGACGTTCGGGCTAAGAGAATGGTGCACATGAAGAATGGTTAGTCACGTGAGTATGGCAGGTGGCCATGCGCGTGCAAAGTGTTAGTAACGTGAGTATGGTAGGATTGCCATACGCGTGCAAGTGTTGTACTTGGCCAGGTTAGGCCAAGTGGAGTTATGTTGGATACATACTCCTTCTAGGATTAGGAGTTGGAATCCTTCTAGGAGTAGGAATTGTATCCAGGACTCTCTGTGGTTTGCTCCTTTAAATAGGAGGGGTTGTCTCCTGTTGAAGGGCATCAAATAGAGCTGAGCGCATTGAAAGCTTAGAGCTTTGTTTTAGGGTTCGTACTCTTTTGATGGGAGTACTTTAGATAAAAGAAATAAAGATCAATTCTTTATACCCTTGCGTGCTACAGTAACCACATTGCTACAGTATTTTCTGTTTTGGTTCTTGTTTGCATGCTTGTTCTAATTTTAGATTGGTTTTTGTTCTTTGAGATTCATCTTGATTTGATCCATCAAAAACCTTTCTAGGGTATTGATCTAGTGTGCCTCAGAGTTTTGTTGATTAATTTTTTGTTGTTCTTGATTAATCTACAAGTTTTGATTGGATTTATTTTCGTTAAGTTCTGGAACAGCAAGCTTGCGAAGGTCATAACCTTTGATCCGTAAGTCCGATAAAGCTGATTCTTTTTGGGTTCGATTCGTATTGGAATCTAGTTTCTTGTGTCCAAATTTCAGATCAATGTAACAGTTGGATCTCCGGGAATTTGCGTTTTACCGAACCTCTGTCATTCTGTTTTTGTCGAATACGAGGCAATTATTTGGTTCTGTTTTGGGGTGAACTTTTAGTAGATTAAGAATTTGGTTTTAGCTTCCGCACAATCATTCACCCCCCTCTAATTGCTATATTCGTGTCTTTCGATGCTACAAGTGGTTTCAGAGCAAGGTTTTTCTAATCTATCTTAATCGGTGATTAGATCAATGGATCGTTATTCGACAAAACCATGTGTGTTCGATGGTGTTGATTTTCAGTTTTGGAAGGCCAAGATGTAGGCATTCATCCAAGCACAAGGCTTCACAATTTGGGAGAAGGTCTACAAACCATATGGAGTCCCTGCAAACAAACGACAACGTCAACGACACCAATCGCACACATGTTGAAGCAAACAGCAAGGCGCGCAACTTGATCATCCAAGGTTTGGGACGCAGCGATTTTGACCGTGTGATCCATCTCAAATCCGCATATGAGGTATGTAAATCTCTTTGTGATTACCATGAGGGTTCTAACACTATCAAAGAGGTTCGTCAAGATCTTTACAAAAAAGAATACATGCGATTTGAGATGAAGCCTGGTGAGTCACTAGATGATTTCTTTGCACGCTTTAATAAAATTCTTAGCAATTTGCGTGCTGTTGGAGTTAGCTTTGATGCTGCTGCTAATGCTAGACAATTGCTTGGTGCATTAGACATGTCTATTTGGGAGATGAAAGTTACATCCATTAGAGAATCTACTATCATGAGTACACTTACATTAGATGTTCTATATTCTAAGTTGAAAACTCATGAGTTGGATGTTCTTGCCAGGAAGGGTAATATTAAATCAATTGCTTTGATCTCTAACCCTAACATGTCAAATGCAAATTCTTCTTCTAGCTTTGCCCTGTCATCCTTGTCTTCTTTAACAGATGAGCAAATTGAAGAATTTCCTGAAGAAGACTTGGCACTACTCTCTTCTCACTTTAACAAAGCTTTGCAGAATGTGAGAATGAGAAAGAGAGGTGGTCCTCCAAGGTGCTACGAGTGTGGTGATCTCAACCACATGAGATCAAATTGTCCAAAGCTTGTAGGTAAAACATCAAGGGAGGAGAAGGACAACGACAGAAGAAATGAGGAGAGAAGGTTCTCTTCAAACGACAGGAAGAAGAAGAGTTTCATCAACCGCAAAGTGGTTCACCGAGTTCTTTTCGCTCTTGAACAAGTCAATTTGAGCGATGTGGATTCAGAGAGCAGCGAGGACGATGCAACTCCAAGCAAACTTGACTTGACAGGGTTGTGTCTCATGGCAAGCAGTAAGGATAGCTTCACCGAGGACGATCAAGACAGCGACTTCAATGAGGCTTCTCGCGCGAGGAAGGAGAACATATGGCTAGTAGACTCCGGATGCTCACGCCACATGTCCGGTGATAAGAATTGGTTCTCCTCCCTCACTCGTGCATCTCGTGCTGAAAGTGTTACTTTTGGAGATGCTTCTTCCTCTTCTGTTGTGGCAAAAGGTACAGTAAAGGTAAGTGACAAGTTTGTGTTCAAGGATGTAGCTCTTGTTGAAAATTTGAAATATAACTTGCTTTCTGTCTCACAAATGCTTGATGAAGATCTTGAAATAAGCTTTAAGAAAAATGAATGCAAAGTGCTAGATGCTTCAGGTGATCTTGTTTTTAAGATTTCACGCTTTGGAAGAGTATTTAAAGCTGATTTTGATGCATCACCTTTTTCTAAGCATAGGTGTCTAGTTGCCAATGTTTCTAAAGATTTATTCTTTTGGCATCGTAGACTTGGTCATGTTGGTTTTGATCATCTTACTCGTGTAAGTGGTTTAGATCTCTTACGTGGCTTGCCTAAGCTTAAGGGTGATAGCAATCTAGTATGTTCTTCTTGTAGGCATGGTAAGATGATTGCAGGTTCACATCCACCTCTTACCATGGTGATGACAAACGCTCCAGGACAACTACTACATCTTGACACGGTTGGACCATCTCGAGTTCAATCTTTTGGAGGCAAATGGTATGTGCTTGTGATTGTTGATGATTTTTCTAGATACTCTTGGGTATACTTTATGGCATCTAAGGATGAGGCTTTTAGTCATTTTAGAAGTCTTGTTCTTACGCTTTCTATTGATCATCCAGGAGCTCTCAAAGCTATTAGAAGTGATAATGGAACTGAATTCAAAAATGCTTCCTTTGATCACTTTTGTGCTGAAAAAGGAATTGATCATCAATTTTCATCACCTAGAGTGCCTCAATAGAATGGTGTAGTTGAAAGGAAAAATAGAACGTTGGTTGAGATGGCTAGAACCATGCTAAATGAACATCACACTCCTAGAAACTTTTGGGCTGAAGCAATTTCAACTACATGTTATGTTTCAAACCGTGTGTTTTTGAGATCAAAATTGGGTAAGACTCCATATGAGCTTCGGTTTGGGCATAGGCCTACTGTTTCTCACTTTAGGGTTTTTGGATGCAAATGCTTTGTCTAGAAATCTGGAAATCTTGATAAATTTGAAGGTAGATCAATGGATGGCATTTTTCTTGTATATCCTGCTCATACTCGTGGCTATCGCATGCTTGTTTTGGAGACTAACAAAATTGTGGAAACTTGTGAAGTTACTTTTGATGAGGCTAGTCCAGGCACTAGTCCAAGTGATGCAGGTACAGGCGCATACGTTCAGGGGGAGAAAATCTTTGAAGACAATGATGATGAGATTGAGGATGAGGTGTTGACTCTTCCCAATGCACAACCAGTTGTAGCACCTTCTGCGCCTACTTCTACTCTACCTACAACTGAACATCCACAAGCTACAGCATCATCTGTACATGCTGAAAATGAAGAAGGAGAAGGAGAAGTTTCAAAAGCCAAAGCTCCCTTGCACATTCAGAAAATGCATCCATCTGAACAAATGATTGGAGACCTAAATGAGAGAGTCATTCGATCCAGGTTTATTCATTCTGACACTCATGTTCAGTCTGCTTTAGTTGCTTCTTTTGAACCCAAATATATATCTCATGCATTATCTGACGAATCTTGGATCAATGCCATGCATGAAGAATTAGAGAATTTTGAACGAAATAAAGTTTGGAAACTTGTCTCACCACCTCCTGATTTTAATGTTATTAGAACTAGATGGGTTTTCAAAAATAAACAAAGTGAGGATGGTGTTGTTGTTAGAAACAAGGCTAGATTGGTTGCTCAAAGTTTAACCCAAGTTGAAGGCTTAGATTTTGATGAAACCTTTGCTCCTGTTGCTAGAATTGAAGCCATTAGAATCCTTTTAGCATTTGCTGCATCCAAAGGTTTTAGATTGTATCAAATGGATGTGAAAAGTGCTTTTCTTAATGGCTACATAAATGAAGATGTTTATGTCAAGCAACCACCCGGTTTTGAAAATCCCAAGTTTCCAAATCATGTTTTCAAACTATCAAAAGCTTTGTATGGTTTGAAACAAGCCCCTAGAGCATGGTATGATAGACTAAAAACCTTTTTACTTGAAAAGGGGTTTTCAATGGGAAAAGTGGACAAAACTCTCTTTTTACTCAAGCAAGGCAATGATCAATTGTTCATTCAGATTTATGTTGATGATATTATCTTTGGTGGTTCCTCTCATGTTTTAGTGTTTGAGTTTTCAGAAACCATGAGAAAGGAATTTGAGATGAGTATGATGGGTGAGTTGACCTACTTTTTGGGACTGCAAGTCAAACAAACAAAGGATGGTACTTTTGTCTATCAAAGCAAATACATAAGAGACTTGCTACATAGATTTGGAATGGAAAACAGCAAACCAATCATGACACCCATGGAATGCAATTTCACACTTGATCCGGATGAAGATGGTGAGCCGGTTGATCAAAAGGAATATAGAAGCATGATAGGTTCACTTTTGTACCTCACTGCATCAAGGCCGGATATACAATTTGCTGTGTGCTTATGTGCTCGTTTTCAAGCTTCCCCACGTACTTCACATCGACAAGCTGTCAAAAGGATTGTCAGGTATCTTCATGGAACTCAAGATTTTGGTATTTGGCTTTCTGCTTCCTCATGCATTAGTTTAAGAGCTTTTTCTGATGCTGATTTTGGAGGATGTAGAATTGATAGAAAAAGTACATCTGGTACATGTCATTTCTTGGGCAATTCTCTTATTGCATGGTCATCTAGAAAACAATCTTCTGTTGCACAATCAACTGCTGAATCTGAATATGTGGCTGCTGCTAGTTGTTGTTCTCAAATTCTTTGGATAGTAGCTACACTTAAAGATTATGGGGTTAATTTGGATAGTGTTCCTCTTTTGTGCGATAACACTAGTGCAATTTGTATTGCAAAGAACCCTGTGCAACATTCTAGGACAAAACACATTGACATCAGATTTCACTTTCTTAGAGATCATGTTGAAAAAGGAAGCTTTGTGCTTCACCATGTGGATACGGAACATCAATTGGTAGACATTTTCACAAAACCTTTGTCTTCTTCTCGTTTTGCTTTTATTCAGGGAGAACTTGGGATTGTTCATCCAATGGGTTTGTTTTGAGGGGGAGTTTCTTTGCCAAGTTCTTTCATGTGATGAGCTCACTTTATCATATTTCTTTATATGTTATGTAATTGAGCTAATATATGATAATCTAATTGTCTCACTTGAACTAAAAATGACATTGCGGAATTCCTTGGACTGATTGCCTATAAGCTAAATACTCTGTGATATCTTACTCTTCTAGGCTTGATATTGAATCTGCTTGACAAATTTGGGCTATGAAGCAAGTGTGTTTTCATCTTTACTCTTTCAAAAGACCTTTTAATCTCCTTGCATGTTTACAATCAAAGAAAAAGTAAAGGAAAAGGGAATCAGTTTTAAAAAAAGGTTGTTAAAAGCAAAAGCTTCAAGTTATATGCTTCAAGCATGCTTTCCCTAAAAAGATAAGATGTATGCTTCAAGCATGCCAATCCCTCAAGATAAGATGTACGCTTCAAGCATGCCACTCCAAGGAAATAAAAGAAGTATGCTTCAAGCATGCCACATGCAATTTATTGTTTAAAGATTAAATTGGTCTACTAGATTGGAGTTGAAACTACTTGCTCGCCCTGAGTTGTTAGTTGCTTCAATTTTGAGCCTTTGTTTTTCTACTAAGGTCTTGCTCAGTGCTTGGCTATAGTTGACCGAATTAAGGTTGAGATGCATGTCATTGCCTAACTTGTTAAAATCACATTCAGTTCATGTATTTTGCGTATTATGTGATATAAGGTTATATGATCGAATGAACTCATCTTTTCCTATCTTGGCACTCCCTTGTTTCTCCTTGTGAAATCATTGAACATGTTCTCTCTTTTGTACTCTTGATGAATCCATTGTCAAAGGGGGAGAAATTTGGGAATCATTGAAAAGTTGACGAAAAAGGGGGAGTTGTTTTTGGAATTTTGAGAATTTTGGGTGAAGTTTGGAGCTTTTTGGAATTTTTGGACACATTACACATTCACACACATTTTCATTCTTAGGGGGAGATTTTGTTTTGCTTTTTGGTCAAAGGGAGAGCTTTTGTGTCTTTCACTGTGGTCTGCTCAAAAACCTTTTTGTGATGTGAATGCCAAATGTTCACTTCTAAGTGGTGTTGCCAATGTTTTCATCAAGGGGGAGATTGTGAAATCATGTGCTGAAAAATTGGCTAAGATTTGAACTTGAAAAATGTGTTCTGTGCATGAGTCCAACAATTTGACAAGAAATAGTGAAGTTCTCCTTTGTGCCGGGCCAAACTCTCAAAAACAGTAAGTTTTGCTTTTGCGCCGGAACAAGTCTTTCTTAGTCCGTGGTGACCAGGTTTTTGAGCTGTGAAATTTGCATCTGCGCCGGATCAATTTTTTCATACACGCCGGACCAAATTTGTGATCTGTCGTGAACGCATTTTGGAGCATCGTTCTTGCATGTACGCCGGACCAAAAAATTGGTCTGCCATGAACGTGTTCTTCAAACATTTTTGAGCCGGACTCGATCTTAAAAAAAACAGTAAGTTTTCTATTTACGTCGGACCAAATTTCGTTTGGTCCGCCGTGAAAGAGGTTTTGAACGTTTTCGAGCTGACTTGAAACCGAGCGTGGCGCATGTACGCTGGACCGAATTTTTGGTCCAGCGTGAATGGGATTTTGCGGGATTTGATTTTTTTGTCCGTCATGAATGATCTTTGCTCAGTTAGGGTTTTGAGCAAACTTGAAATTGAGTTTTTGGTTTGACCTTGAGATTACGAAATTGGTGAGAATTTCATGATGCTTGTTTTGAAGTGGACTTTATGCAATGCTCGTGTGAGTAGTTGCATGGATTGACTTTGAGTCAAGTCGTGGACTTGTGCTCGGATTTGTTTTGTGGTTTGTTCATGTGCAGGTGTTGCTCGAGGGCGAACGCGGTCGATGACGGGACCAGAACTAGGTTCATGGAGGAACTGAGGTTCGGGACTAAGTTCAGGAGGAACTGAGGTCTTGGTGGTCAAGGATGTCATGCGGGACGTTCGGGCTAAGAGAGTGGTGCACATGAAGAATGGTTAGTCACGTGAGTATGGCAGGTGGCCATGCGCGTGCAAAGTGTTAGTCACGTGAGTATGGTAGGATTGCCATACGCGTGCAAGTGTTGTACTTGGCCAGGTTAGGCCAAGTGGAGTTATTTTGGATACATACTCCTTCTAGGATTAGTAGTGGGAATCCTTCTAGGAGTAGGAATTGTATCCAGGACTCTCTGTGGTTTGCTCTTTTAAATAGGAGGGGTTGTCTCCTGTTGAAGGGCATCAAACAGAGCTGAGCGCATTGAAAGCTTAGAGCTTTGTTTTAGGGTTTGTACTCTTTTGATGGGAGTACTTTAGACAAAAGAAATAAAGATCAATTCTTCATACCCTTGCGTGCTACAATAACCACGTTGCAACAGTATTTTCTGTTTTGGTTCTTGTTTGCATGCTTGTTCTAATTCTAGATTGGTTTTTATTCTTTGAGATTCATCTTGATTTGATCCATCAAAAACCTTTCTAGGGTATTGATCTAGTGTTCCTCAGAGTTTTGTTGATTAATCTTTTGTTGTTCTTCATTAATCTACAAGTTTTGATTGGATTTATTTTCGTCAAGTTCTGGAACAGCAAGCTTGCGAAGGTCATAACTTGTGATCCGTATGTCCGATCGAGCTGATTCTTTTTGGGTTCGTTTCATATTGGAATCTAGTTTCTTGTGTCGAATTTTCAGATCAATCTAATGGTTGGATCTCTGGGAATTAGCGTTTTACCGAACCTTTGTCATTCTGTTTTTGTCGAATACGAGGCAATTATTTGGTTCTGTTTTGGGGTGAACTTTTAGTAGATTAAGAATTTGGTTTTACTTCCGTATAATCATTCACCCCCCCTCTGATTGCTATATTCGTGTCTTTCGATCCTACAGAGTGTTTTTGGCCATACACAATTCATTCCAAGTGTAATGAGAAGTAGTCTCGAGAATATAAATTGTTGAGTTCAGTTTTAGCACAAACATGTCAATTTTTTTTTTATCATTTTAGCACTTAGATGCATGAGCATGTTGAGGATTCTAGAATGAAATAATATAGCTAACCCAAGTTGCTATAGGGACCAGTAAAAACCCACTATTTCACTAAACATGGCATAAGCATCTAGTGAAAAAATATAGCAAGCAAAAGCAAAGTTTCACCAAGTTTTTCAAGAAAAATCAATTTTAAATGTTGGCTAGTTTAAACATGATACACCAGATTAGATATAACCTAAACTAGCAAGGATCTTCATGAAAGTAGCTAGGTGCAACATATCTTAAATTTATCAATTGCATAAAAGACAAAGCTCAGAAAATGAAAACAAGTCTATATGCAATGCAAGAAAATCAGTTTCAAGAACTCCCCCTCAACAAGTGAGTCAATTTTAAGCACAAATCTGATTCAAGTTGAGTTATTAGTAATTTTGATTCCAAGAAATAAAGAGGAACTCAACTGAAACCAGAAAGACAAAAATGAGAAGAGGGAAATAAGAAATTGACAACTGGGTGATCTAGGAGCATAGAAAAGATGGTAGAGACATGTAACATCCCAAATTTGTGCTTTTATTTAATTTATTGAGTTATTTGAATTTTTTGGAATTTTTTGGATTTATTTGTATTTAATTTGAATTTATTCCTTTTTGAGTTAATTAAACAATTAAAAATTTTAAATAAAATTTTGTTGGAAATATTTTATTTCAGTCCAAAATGTCTCAAAGTATTTTCCAGAATTTTTTTGGAATTTTTCTGAGCATTTTGCTATTTTTCTCGATTTATTTGAATTTCTAGAATTATTTTAAATATTAAATCGCTGAAAAACCCTAATGGGTTTCACTGTTGGACCGACCCGAGTCAGACTCAAGTCTGACTGAGCCGGACCGCACCGGGCCGAACCACGTTAGCGTGAACCGTCGGATCGCAATCCAATGGTTGAGATTGAGCCACGTGTACACGTGCTTGGCACCGATGGATCGAGATCTGGTGGCTGTGCTTGTGCCCGCGTGTGCGCGTGAAGGAGGCCATTGGATCGAGCCACGTGGACGGCGTGGATTGCGCCACGTCACCCGACTGTGTCCGAGCCGGACTCCGCTGCCCTGTACCGGCCTTGCTGCGAAATCCGCGCGTATCTCGACGTCCGAGCTGGTATTTAAAGCATGGGTACGTGCCCGAGGATCCGCCTTGCGCAGCTTTTGCCCTAGCCGCCGCCCGTAGAGCTCCATCGTGCCCACGATTGCTCGTCGTAGTTCATTGGGTTTAGGGGAGTTTCCGCTGCCGTCCGTCGTTCTCCGCCGCAGTGATGCCCAGATCTGAGACCGTCATGACAAGGCGCTTCGGAGGGGATCATTCACTTAGCCGGATTCACAGCCAAACGCCGTGGGGTCATCGTCGTCTTTTGTCTCCAGCAACCGAGAGCCACCACGACATCGCCGGACTTGCGAGCTCCACCAGCCGTCCGATCAAGATCCAACGCTCGAGGTTCGTCCACGTCACCACCCCGTGCTCAAATCCCAGATTAGATCTCAGCCGTTAGATCTAGATCGTACGGTTAGGGTTAGATCCTGTGTTACTATGTAGATCTATTAGCTGCCGTTAGATCTAGATCCAACGTACTAGATTAAGCCACGTAGTCCTTTAATGCACAGTGCTAGATTGGATCGTGACCGTTAGATCCAAATCGAACGGTTACATTTGATTCACGTTGTAAGCGCTAGATGTAATCGTGTCCGTCCGATCTAAAACGTACAGTGTAGATTGTGCCACGTGTTAGCCGTTGGGTCACGCCACGTCACTCGCACGGTGATGCGAAAACCCAATCGGATCTGAGCCGTCCAATCTAAATCGAACGGTCCAGATCAATCGCGTTAATCCAAATGTGAGGGATCTAGATCCAATCTTGACCATCGGATTTCGAATCTACAGTCCAGATTGTGCCACGTCGCCGGAAGCTGAAGCGGCGCGGTCAGCGTGGTCGTCGCCTGGTTGCTGCTGACGTCACGCGTGACGTCAGCAACAGGCCCGCGTGTTAGCGTCTCGGCCGCACCGTGCGATGACGTCATCCGTGACGTTATGCTGATGTCACGGTAGAGCCCGGGTGTCAAAGCCGTTCAGCTGAGCCATGCTGACGTCGGCGATGACGTCACCCCAGCGGGACCCACATGTCAGTGACACGTGTCCCCGTGGACTGGGTCCACTGTGTACCCGAGCGTGAGCGTGGACTGGGTCTATGGACCGGATGACGCAAGCATGACGTAATATTTCGATTTTCCTTTAGAAAAATAATTCGGCCGAAATCCGAAATCCACGCTGACGTCATGCTGACGTCATATTTCAAACTTTTCAATAGAAAAATAAATGAATTAATTCGGTTTATTCTTTTAATTGATTTTTCAAACTTCAAACGGCTATAACTTTTGCGTTTTAACTCCGATTTAGGTGATTCCAGTTTCTAAATTTTTATAAAATTGAGCTCTATTTAATGGTGAATTTTAATTAATTTTTGGACATGAGTTGTTCCTCTATTTTATTTATTTGTTGTTTGTTTATCCGATACGCGTAGACGTTGAACTGCCCGAAGGCTTTGAAGGAGAAGGAGAGGTTTTGACCTAGGAGCAAGCGCAAGACCCAGAACCGGTACTCTTTGAAGGCAAGTTATGCTTTGACCATGTTGATCCCACTTTTGAAACTATGTTGGTTTAAATTATTGCATGCTAGTTTAATTAAAAGTGCTTTTGAATAATTCCGGGAGTAGTTATGTGACCTATCTGATTATGCCACCTTGTCTACAATAATTGTATGCCATGAATCCTTTGTCACCCTATGATGTGAAATAATAGTTGGACAGTAATACTTTGCCAACATGGGTTAATTAGACCGTAATTAGCCAGCTTAGCCATGCAATTGTGTTATTGATATAATTTTGAATGTCGGAAATTAACCTTGACTTAATGAGAGATGGAGCATGATTTTGGAAATTGCTACATGTGTTGTTCATGATGTTGATGGCACATGGTTCATGGTAATCAACTGGGTGATTAAATGATTTAGATTGTGGCAAGTGACAAGACTGTTCTAGTGGGCCAGATGTGGCACTTGGGAGGTCGTATTTGGTTTATTGTTTTGGTTACTTGAAAATCCTTAGGTAGTCTTGCCTCGGTCACCCTAAGGACTTAACCTTGCAAGAATTTGAACTGAGTCCAGCATACAGCCACAAGTCTGGAATGGGACAGACCTGGCCAAGTAAACTGTGATGTCTAGTCTTTGGTACTGTCGTGGTAGTGTGAGGCCCAGGTTCGTAGGTAGGCTCACATGGTGCAAGAGGGGGGGGACCTGAGTGTGGTAACCAGTCCCTTCAGTGTTGAAACCTTAGCAGGCAGTACCGGGTCTAGAAGTCACTTTGGAAAGGCTTTGTTACGGTCACTCGCCTTGGTGGTGTTTGACTGTATCTTGTGGGTAAAGTGCATAACCTCTGCAGAGTGTACAACCTATTCGAATAGTCGAGTCCACGGTATTGGACATTGCTCGGTGATTACAGTCAAGGGTTAGACTTCCATGAAAATGACTTTGGTTACTTGGTATGAAAACGTTGAACATTGTTAGGTTGATAAATGCTTTACTTGAGAAATTGTTTACGCAGTTATTATTGTTATTACTGTTTTACCGCTTTCCCATCTATTACTGTTATTTATGAATGATGCTTATTGCAAAAGAACCTCTTAGCCTGTTGTTGGAATAAGCCATACATGTAGCTATTACCATTGCATCTCTACGCATGACTTGCTGAGTGCTTTAAGTACTCACCCTTGCAAACATCAAACATCTGTTGAAGGTTGAAGAAGAATCAACGCGAGCACTGGAGGAGGAGTTCCAGGAGGAGCCGACGAACTAGGGACAAGCCCAATCAGTTGCCTGTGGCATATTGGTTGGCGCCACACGTTTTCTTTATTTTTCGCTGCAAGTTTATTTGAGTAAGACTTAAGCCCTACGAGGCGTACTTTTGTAACTTGACCATAAGGTCGAGCAACCGGTTATATTTCCCTTTCAATAAAAGTACATTACTATTTCGTTGAGTATGATTGTGGTATTTATTGATGTTGAGACTATGTGCATTAGCGTGATCCTGGACTAGTGCTTAATACACAGAGGGTCTGGATTTGCATATTCGGGTCCCGACAAGACACTACAGCTTAGACTCGCTCTCATCTTCCCCTTATGACTTACAAAGGAAAACTAGCTCTCAAACTCTAGCCCAAGAGCAAACACAGACCCTGTCTACCCATGGGCCCAATACCTGCTAGACCTACAAGACTGTGAGTGAGCTCAACCGAGAAGTAGAAGAGAATAACATCCGAAAGCATAAAATGAGAGGTCCATGCCGAAGCGTGCCAGAAGCCTAGGTGAAGTGGAGTCAACAAAATGAAAAACAACCCAAAGATACCCAGAAAAAATAGAAAGGAAATGCTGAATATAAACATATAATACAGATCAGCTCCCACTCAAGATATGCCATATGGGCTCATAATACCAAGCTCCCCTCTCAAGGCAACAAACCTAGAGCTATCCAAAGGCTTGGTGAAAATGTCAGCCAACTGGTGGTCACTCTCCACAAACTGGAGCACTATGTCACCCTTCTTCACATGGTCTCTAAGGAAGTGATATCAAATATGAATGTGCTTGGTCCAAGAATGCTGCACTAGGTTCTTAGCAATGTGAATGGCAGATGTGTTATCACAGAAAAGTGGAACACATTTGCTGCTAACCCATAATCCCACATGGTCGATCTCATCCAGAGCACCTGGCTGCAGCGGCATACTCGGCCTCTATGGTGGACTGAGCAACTTTGAACTACTTTATAGAGGACCAAGAAACAAGAGAGGTGCTAATAAATTGGCAAGTGCCAGATGTGCTCTTCCTATCTATCCTACAACCAGCAAATTCTGCATCGAAAAAGGCTCTAAGGGATAGATAGGAGGAGGAAGATTACCAGATGCCATAATCAATGGTAGCTTGAAGGTACCTGAAGATGCGATTCACTACCTAGTGGTGAGAGGCACGAGGAGAAGCCTGAAATCGAGCACAAAGACATACAGAGAAGTGTATGTCAGGTCTCGAAGCAGTGATATACAAGAGAGTGCCGATCATGCTTCGATGCTCCTTTTAATCAACTGGCTCACCATCCTCGTTAGGCTTGAGGACAGCAGTGGTGGCCATAGGAGTCATGACTAGCTTCCCGTCAGACATATCAATGCACTTCAGGAGGTCTCGTGTGTACTTGCCTTGATGCAAAAATGTACCCTTCCGAGTCTTCTTGATCTGGAAGCCAAGAAAGTAGCTCAAATCGCCCATCATGATCATCTCGAACTCAGTACTCATCACATCTGAGAACTGAGTAATGAGTAAATGCGAGGAACCACCGAAGATAATGTCGTCAGCATAGATTTGGACTAGGACAAGTCCGAGTCTAAATGTCTGACGAACAAGGTCTTGACCACTTAACCCATATGAAAACAATGACTCAAAATGTAGGACTTAAGCCTCTCATACCAAGCTCATGGAGCTTGCTTAAGCATGTACAAAGCCTTGGAAAGCTTGAATACATGGTCAGGGTACTTGGGGTTCTCAAATCCTGGAGGCTGTCTGACATACACCTCTTCCTCAATGAAGCCATTGAAAAATGCACTCTTGGCATCCATTTGATAAAGTTTGAAGCCCTTGTATGCCTTGAATGCAAGCAGGATCCTGATGGCCTCTAGTCTAGCTACAAGGGCAAAAGTCTCCTCGAAGTCGAGACCCTCGACCTGAGTGAAACCCTGAGTGACTAACCTAGCCTTGTTTCGAGCTACAACCCCATCCTCACTCTGCTTGTTTTTGAACACCCATTTGGTCCCAATGATGCTGTGGCCAGAAAGGGGTTCGACAAGCTTCCAAACTTTGTTTCTCTCGAAGTTTTCATGCTCCTCATGCATAGCATTAATCCAAGATTCATCAGATAATGCATGAGAAACATTCTTCGGCTCAAAAGAGGCAACAAAGACCGAGTGAAGGTAGAAAGTGGACAGACCTAACTTAGAGCGAGTAACTCGCTCAAACAGTTCTCCAATAATCTAGTCAGGTGGATGATGCCTTTGTATATGGCGGGGAGGTCCAGATGCAGAAGTGGACTCTACTCCTCGCGTGGTAGAAGTAGGAATAGAGACACTGGCTACTGAATAGTGTGAGGGTAAGGGCTGATCTCCCTTAGGTCTAGAGATGGAAACTAGATGCACCTCGGGAGCATGAATGGAAACTAGATCAGGCAAAGTGCCTTCATCTCCGTCATCATCATCTTCTGCGAAAATAGACTGGGAAAGAGGAGAAGAGCCTGAAATGTCTGGTCCAGTGCTGGGACTAGCCTCATCAAAGTTTACCTCACATGTCTCTATTATCCTACCCAAGTCTACAACCCAAATCCTATAGCTACAGGAAGAAGTCGAGTAACCCAGAAAGATCCCATCCACATAGAGTGACTCGAACTTGTCTAGGTTCCCATACTTCAAAAAGAAGCACTTGCAACTGAAAACACGAAAATGAGACACACTGGGCTTTCGCCCATATCTCAACTGATAAGAAGTGCATGCAAGTGTGATATAAGAAAAACTCTGTTGGCAACATGGTATGCCGTAGCTACAGCCTCAGCCCAAAACTTTCTAGGAGTATTGTACTCATCTAGCATCGTCCTGGCCATATCAACCAGGTCCTGTTCTTCCTCTCCACTACGCCATTCTGCTGAGGGACGTATGGAGAAGAGAACTATTGTTCTATGCCTAACTCCTTACAGAAGCTGCTAAAGTAGGAGTTCTTAAACTCTATGCCATTATCATTATGGATCACTCGTAAAGCACCTGGGAGCTCAATGGACAACCTACAGACCAAACCCCTAAAGTGAGAAAATGACTCATCCTTCAAGGCCATGAAAAACACCCAAGAATACCTCAAAAAATCATCGACTATGACAAGATTGTACCACTTTCCTCCCGCTGACTGCACTATAGCCGGACAAAGTGTTTCCATGTGCAAGAGCTGTCCTGGTGCATTAGTCATCACTCGGGTGATTGGGGGATGAGAAGCAGCAACCGTCTTGCTGATCAAAATAATGATATACATTCATTGGACCAACAATCATATTATTATTTATAAACATAGTCATGCTATAATCATCTATATGTTTTCCTTAAGGGCATAACACTAACAATCTCCCACTTGCACTTGAGTCAATCAATTAAGTATCTAATACAAATAGACCTCGTGTGCGCCTCATGCTTAGGCTGTGGAAGAGGCTTTTTCAACGGATCGACCACATTAGCTTTCGTATGTACTTTGCATATCTTCACGTCATCTCAATTGTAACATCCCAAAATTGTGCTTTTATTTAATTTATTGAGTTATTTGAATTTTTGGAATTTTCTGAAATTTATTTGGATTTAATTTGAATTTATCCCCTTTTGAGATAAGTAAATATTTAAAAATGTTAAATAAAAATTTGCTACAAATATTTTATTTGAGTCCAAAATGTCTCAAAGTATTTTCCAGAATTTTTCTGAAATTTTTCTGAGCATTTTGCTATTTTTCCCGAGTTATTTGAATTACAGTGAATTTATTTACTTTTTAAATCGCTGGAAAAGGGTCCGACCGGTCGGTCACTGTTGGACCGACCGAGCCAACCCGCGCCCAACTCGGAACCAACCCTAACCCTAGCAGCGCGACCGTTGGATCTCGATCCAACGGCCACGCTTCGTCCGCGTGTACGCGTGAGGTGGCTGGAAGCATGGAATGGCTAATTGTGTACGTGGCTAATGAAATGATCAAGCCTTGCACTAGTAACAGACGAATGAGTCTTGCGGCTGGAAGGAAAAAAAATGGATTGTGTACGTGACCAAAGGCGACTAGTAACGGACAAATGAAGTTTACTAGTAACTGACAAAATGAAGGAACGTCGGCTGGAAAAAGAAGAATCGACTGGCAAGCAAAACGTCCAGGAAAAGGAGACGTCATCTTCACGCATGCTGTGTAAACACATATACGTGACTATAAGTTATACGTATACATGTACACTCAAATACGTTTTAGAAACCTACTGCAAAAAAAAAAAAACAGGGAGGTTCTAAAAATCTGAAAAATTCCTCTAAAATACTAGGAACTATCTGGAACCTAATGGAGTTGGTTTCCTGATTTTTCGACACGTAGATTTTTCGTACAAAATCTTTTCGTGAATCAGACACCTGTACCGATTTTTATAAAATCAACGACTTACGTTATAAAACATGTTTTTCGAAAATATTTGAAGCGAACACTCTCGTCTACCAACTATCTTAATTATCAACAAAATTTTAGATTTTACGCTTATTCGAACATGCATGATATTTATTTAACGTGATTAGTTCAATAAACTTGAATCCGAATTACTCGCGAGGCTTCCAAGTAAATTCCGAAAAATTACAAATATTCCAGAAACACACTAAATATATTAAAAGCAAATTTTGGGATGTTACAAACCTTCCCCCCTTAACAGAATCTCGTCCCCGAGATTCAAGGCTAACTAGAGAATAGGTTCGGAAACTCCTTCTTCAAATCTTCCTCGCGTTACCAAGTCGCTTCGCTTTCCATGTGATTACACTATTGGACTCTACAGAAGCGGGTTGATTTGTTTCTTGTCTCTCGATCAAATGTGTCCAAAATCCTGATATGATATTCCTTATAAGTCCTATCTTCTTGCAGTTCAGTCTCCTCCAGAGGTGTCTGTTCTGTGGGCACTTGAAGGCACTTCTTCATGTGTGAAACATGGAACACATTGTATACGCCTGCCTAGAACTGCAGCAATTCCTACTGGTACGCGACTTCACCTCTACAGCTCAAGATCTTGAATGGACCAACGTATCTTGGTGCGAGCTTTCCTTTAGCATGAAGTCTTCTGACTCCTTGGAGAGGTGTAATTCTGGGATACACGAAATCTTCTAACTCCTTTGAATATCTCATCCTGATTCTCCTGGATCAGTATATTCACGCTGTGAATCTTTCGGCTCAAAGCATCGGCTACCACGTTAACCTTGCCGGGATAGTAATGGATTCCTATGTTGTAATCCTTGATTAATTCCAAACATCTCCTCGATCTGTTCCTTCATCTCTATCCTCTTATTGATAGCCCTCTGATAGGGTTTCTTAGCTATTGGGAAAATACTGGAACCCAATTGATCACAAACTAGCTATCTCTGCTGGGTGGTAAACCAAGTATGTCTTATGGATGCACTTCTAAGTATTCACCATGTAACACCCCGGCATTTAATATGCCTGAATGCTACCAAATATAAGCTAAACAACATCTAAATACCACAATTAAACATAAATTCCAGCAAAGGCGCACATGCTAAAAACCGAGATTTCGGCAGCATCTCCTTTGTTTAAACATGAATTAACACAATATCAATATCATGGCAAGATATGTCATAGCACACGACAAATAAAACATCAACATAAATGGATATATCATCAAATTACGCCAATAAAAGCATGCTCAACCACTTCATAAGCTATAACCAAGCAAATAAGGAATCACAAGCATGCTAAATTAAACCCTACATTAAGTTTATGGCACAACTCTTAATATCATGTCTCCAAGTGATTAATTATGGACTATGATGGTGGAGCTACGTGTAGAAGTGTAGCTAGACCCCTTTTTCCCGCATGCCGATCTCAAAGTACCTAAAAACAACATAAAACACAAGCGTGAGTTCGAAAACTCAGAAAGCATATTGTAATGGACAACAAGATCATTTACAAGACAATAATACCTTACATCACATATAACATCTCATACTTGAGCACATAACAACATCATCATCATTAAATATGTATTGCAATGCAATGCAATGCAATGTTATGCTCATATCTCCTTGGAAACTCATACCGGTATGGTTGAGTACACACCCGTCGGTGTGCACCCTTTTCCCCCCTTCCATCCCGAAGATGGAGGGTGCCAACTCCTCGTTTCCATTCACCACGTGGATGGAATCACGATGTAGGTCTTACTCAATGGCGTTCCAGACTAGTCATAACTTTCTCACCGACCTTGCCGGACTAGTTATGACTTTCTCACCGCCCTCGCCCTATCTCATGTCATGCATGCAACTATGCCAATTATCATATTTCACATGTACATAAACATATGGCATCTCATCATGACAAATATTACACATGGCATCGAATCATGATAAGTATAGACACATAGTATCATATCATGATAATCATACTCAATATATCATTGGAAAACAGCAAGCAAGGCAAGTGATCATAGCAAGTATTCAATCTTTCATCCAATATTAACAAGCAACCTACAATCCGCTATACATTACAACACACTTGCCTCAACCACGGGCGACGGATTGGCGGGAAGTAGAGGGAACTCCCGGTGTCACACCACCTGCACATAGGCATCACACACTCACAATCATGCCCACAAAACAGTACACAAACCCCCATCTAACCCGACATTGCCACTACTCGCAAAACCTAAAAACAGAGGTTCTGTCCCGTCGGGACAGCAGCCTTGCAAAAGGCATAACTTGAGTTCTGGGACTCCAAATCGATTAAACGAGTATATCCTCGCGTAGCTAAGGAAATTTCCCAACTTTCTCTAGGTATAAGGAAAGACTGATTCGGCCTCTAAAGTTGTTTAATCTACAGATTACCGAGATCTGTTCCAATCGCATCACAGATTTTAATACGCTCGGTAAAACAGTCATAACTTTCAAACGGCTGGGCGGAATTTAACGTTCTTTATATGCACGGAAAGATAATGAAATTATCTACAACTTCTTAAAAGTCCGTACAGTCAGATTCGAACTCTAAATTGGTGAAAACAGGAACCCTAGCTCGTCTGCTCAATCTGCCCGAAAACAGAAACGTGGCAACATCTAGATCTAACCCAAATTACTCAAATCCAGCACCTCAAATTGATCAAAAAACTTGATAAACTCCCTAATAACAGTACCTAGCTCATCCCCGAGGAGCCCCATGATCATACCTTTGCCCGACGCACGAAAACTCCAATCGATCTCCTCGCTCCTCGCTCCTCGCTCCTCGGATGGATCCATGAGGATGCAGGGGTGGGGAGGTCACCCTAGGGCAGCAAGGGGGGAGGAGGAGAGGTGGTGTTCAATGGGGAGCAATGGGGGCGCCATGGGGGCAAGAGATGGGGCGGCTAGGAGGTGGAGGGAGGAGGAAGGGTGGCAGCTAGGGTTAGGGGCGCATGGGGCAGGGGTGGACGTCCCAAGGGCTGGTGGGGAGCCCTTTTACCAGCCCCCACACCTAAACCTAGTCCGTTACGGAGACCTACTCCATCCCACCAACGCCCACCAAGGCCCAAACTCCCCCGGGAAGGCCCAAAACCCCGGAAACAGCCCGGAAAAGCTATTAACCTCCATATCCTATAGTTTTAACCTTAATTCCACATCTCATAATGTTATTAACCTTATCATGCACGTTAAATAAGGTTACGACACTCCGTGGTGTCACAACACTTCAAAAGGCCCAAAAACGCGAGTAAACCTCTAGCCGTAAGATTTTTCTTCTCTAATTTCACAATCTGTAATGTCACACCAAAACGTAGTGTCACATTCTTCCCCCCTTCAACAGGATTCGACCTCGAATCCGAAGGACACCAAAAAAAACTACCAAGTCCCCAAGGGACAAAAGGCTTCTCAGCCGCACAAAACAATCGCACAACGACTAAAAAAAAAATCGGAACAAACGACAAACGCTTCGCACTTCTATCACAACCAACCTGACTACCACTCTCCATCAAACTCAATCATGACACATAATCCCATCTCTTCCAATTATTTGACCCTTTTCACAAAGAATCAAAATTAACTAATGTCATCTACGTGCATAGCCTTCATCGACAAAACTTTTCTTTTCTTCCACAAACCACGCTACACTTTCATTCTACCCCCTCCCAGGCATAACACACACCCAGGGACAACTAGCTACGACAAAGTTCACGACAGATCACTATATTTCAAATTATCATCACTTTTTAACAATCCAACCATATTCTCAACAAGGTTTGGACCGACATCACCAACTTCCAACATGACCACCCTTGAACCACAACCAAAGTTCTACGCCTAGCCCAAGGTAGAGTCAGAATTATTACCAAACCTCAACTGGTTCTTTTCCTATGAGGGTCTCGCCCTCACACTTTCTCACTCAAAAACTACCAAACCCATGAGTATAATCCTCCATTATGCTCAACAATTCCATAGACATTTCTATTCACATCTCAAACGAGAATGCCAACAAAGAGCAACTCCCTTAGTCGGATGAACCACATTCATCAACTCGAACCCAAAACACAACAAATCACTTGGAACAAAGGTTTGACAACCTCGAAAGATCACTCGATCTTTTTTTCCTAAGTCAAGTCGCAAAGGAAAAACTCCAATCTCAAATCAATGCGATACATCTCGCATCGGGGACCACTCAAACAAAAAGAGAGACTCCACACAATTCTTGGTTAGGAATTCTCAACAATCAATGACAACTCGACTCACTTTCACCACAGCCAAGCATCTCATAAAAACAACATTGTGGAAGAGAAAACCGATTCTCAAACCAATCGAAAGAATCCACAACCGCCATAATAACTCTCAAGGAAACAAGGAAACCCAATCCTCTTACAACAAAGCCAAATGCCAGGAACTCTTCACTCTTTCTTTTCATGCTAAAGAGCAAATGGAAATCTAGATTCATGACATGAATCCAAGCTTTCGAGCACACCGGATTAGTCATATTTCCCTATATGACTTACTCACCGACCTGGCTCAACGACTCTTTTATCAATAGACATCTATAAATGATGTCATGTTTCCTTTTCACCATTCATTCATCATGTACAACGCTACCAAATAGTCATTCACAAGACAACTTCTTCCTCTGCATCACATGATTAAAACTTGGATAGCATCGATGATTGCGCCCAATCATAAAACTATGAGGGGAACACCATTAACAGAAAAACACCACGTCATACATAACCCGTCGGCAATTGAAAGCCAAATTTGTAAAGCATCGCGTTTTAACCAGAATCAACATTTTGAAAGAGAACATCAATTCTCAAAGAGAAATGGGAGACTCATTTTCCCAAAATGAGAACACTTCACCAACCCGAATCACTTATAAACATTCATAAAATCCACCCTTTTGAAACACTCGCAAACACCACATGACCTTTTCCAAATAAATCCAGTTCCAATCAAATAGAATTACAAATTAAATCTCAAGAATTTTCAACACAGCCCACTATGTCCATCGGCTTCCTTTTTAAGATTTACTCCAAGTATGCTTCAGTGCGAACGCGAAGGAGCGCGATCCACTCAAAGGCTTTTGGGTGCAAAATCAAACTCATAGCATAAACTGAACAACTTAGCCAAAACCAAAGATGGGCACCAACCTCTACGAGTTTTAGGGAAACTCGAAAATGCAACATAAAGAACACCTTGACCAAAAAAAAAACATTTAACCAAGATAGCAAACCACCAACCCAGACCAAAAGGTTTTATACACAAGCTCGGCATGAGACTCACCATAACCAGTGTCCCACTATCCTTAACATTTAAGCATTCCATAATCACTATTTACTTATCGAGAAAACCCATCTTAAATCAATCCATACTACCTCCTCAAGAACCCCACAAACCAACACATCATAAAACAACGTATTCTATATTTCAAACGTAGTACTTCAACAGATACTTAAGCATGATCATCCTATCAATTTTTATACCATAAATACGTCAACATCTTGACAATCAAAACTTATTCCATTAACAAATGACTTCAACATACAAATAGTATCTCCATAAGACAAAGTCAAAAATTATGATCCTAAGATACACCTTCTTTAGGATACAATTCTATATCATGCTAAAATATCCATGGTTCACTTCATCGCCACATGTTATAATAATCTCTATTTTACAATGGCTTCCAAAAAGTAATCCAAACAATTACCACCACTACTAAATCATCAATATCCATAAATAGGCATAATCATAAAAACAACTACATTGTTTTTAGTTACACTATCCATATACCATAACAAATTGTCACTACACAACATACTCCAACTATAAAAACAAATTTAATAGGTTAGACCATCCCAATGCTTTAGCAATAACATAAACAAAGAAAGCCTATGTCTTCACAATTGACATCGATACTAGCATCGTAGGAACACAACTGCATACTTCCAATTATACTAATGGTTTGCGACAATATAAAAAGCAACTCTAATCAACTTCCAAATTAAAGTCACTAGTCAACACGATTAAATCTCTCTATTAATCCATTAGATTAGAACATCTTTAGACAACCAGCAAAGTTTCTTTAACAATAACAGCAGTCTACATCATCTTAATGTTTTAACTATGCATTAGGGTTTAAAACTTTAAACATATTCAAGGGTCATAAGCATTTTCAAAGCAAGGCAACAGATTCTAAGCATGTACATTAACATATTTATTCATTCTCATTATAGGGTAATCTGCAACACTAGAAGTTCATTTAATCTTAAGCTAAGCACAAATATTACTTTTAACTGATTCAACTCACCAATTAACTTAAGAACAAATCATTTCCAATAACCACATTGTTACATACTACATGACATGCTAAACAACCATTTTCACTTTTGACAAACAAGATGCAACTCCACTTTTAAGGACAACCACAACTCATGAACCAGAACGAACACTGTTAGACAATTTCTCCTTTTCCAGGCAAGGAAGAAAACAAAACTCTAACAGAAATGCAGGAGAGTTCCACTCTCAAGTTCCCAAATTTGCCCACAAAACTCTTCAAGAAATCTCAAGATCCATACTTCCAAGAAGGAAGAAGGATGCACTAGGGAAAACAAAATGTTCAACCAAACCTTTTCCGATTAAGTTACAAAACTTAGCTCCACCCAACCTAAGGTCGGCACTAGGATAACTTCAACTCTTTTCTCAGATAGGGAGGACAACAACCACATATGTTTCCTCCCTAAGACAATCCACAATAACCAGCAAAACCGGGTGTCAAAGCAAAGGCGATTAAAAAGGCGCAACTCTAAACTCTTCTTCTTCGTTTCCAACCAAGGAAGACCAAAAACCACAAATCGCATACGGAATGATCCGCGAAAAATCCAATACCAAACATTTTTCTTTTAGTTTCCATCAACTAAAACCAAGAAAACCAACCAAAACCAACCGTCAGAACGGTGAAGAACATACGAAGGAACCCACCACCAAACTCTTCTATTTGACTCCCGTCAACTACCCGATCTACAACAGAAAGGGTAAGCACTCTTCTCCTACAGGGGTTAATAGTTCTTCGGTGATGGCGCTAACCGGCCACACCATCACACTTCACCCTTACAATGAATAAAGAGAGGTGACCGAAACCCTTCGGCACCACAACCCCACTTTAACATAATAACATGAACAATTCCATTCAATTCTTTCATAAACATAGCAACATACATAAACAAATGTAGCATTCAACATCAAGGCTCAAATACAATATTTAAGCGTAAAGCAACGATTCCCATACCCTTTCCTACTGTGCATCCATGTGTGTCAAATTTTAAATTAGTTATACCACTTTTGCAAGTTTTAATGTTGCTATCCTATAACAAAGTTTTAGTTAAGACCTAAGCCATGTTTCTAAGTTATTCCACATCACATTAAAGTTGTACCCTATAGCATGATACTAAAAATTCACATTCCAAGGACCTACAGCCCGCTCTGATACCAACTGTAACACCCCGGCATTTAATATGCCTGAATGCTACCAAACATAAGCTAAACAACATCTAAATACCACAATTAAACATAAATTCCAGCAAAGGCGCACATGCTAAAAACCGAGATTTCGGCAGCATCTCCTTTGTTTAAACATGAATTAACACAATAACAATATCATGGCAAGATATGTCATAGCACACGACAAATTAAACATCAACATAAATGGATATATCATCAAATTACGCCAATAAAAGCATGCTCAACCACTTCATAAGCTATAACCAAGCAAATAAGGAATCACAAGCATGCTAAATTAAACCCTACATTAAGTTTATGGCACAACTCTTAATATCATGTCTCCAAGTGATTAATTATGGACTATGATGGTGGAGCTACGTGTAGAAGTGTAGCTAGACCCCTTTTTCCCGCATGCCGATCTCAAAGTACCTAAAAACAACATAAAACACAAGCGTGAGTTTGAAAACTCAGCAAGCATATTGTAATGGACAACAAGATCATTTACAAGACAATAATACCTTACATCACATATAACATCTCATACTTGAGCACATAACAACATCATCATTATTAAATATGTATTGCAATGCAATGCAATGCAATGTTATGCTCATATCTCCTTGGAAACTCATACCGGTATGGTAGAGTACACACCCGTCGGTGTGCACCCTTTCCCCCCCTTCCATCCCGAAGATGGAGGGTGCCTACTCCTCGCTTCCATTCACCATGTGGATGGAATCACGATGTAGGTCTTACTCAATGGCGTTCCGGACTAGTCATAACTTTCTCACCGACCTTGCCGGACTAGTTATGACTTTCTCACCGCCCTCGCCCTATCTCATGTCATGTATGCAACTATGCCAATTATCATATTTCACATGTACATAAACATATGGCATCTCATCATGACAAATATTACACATGTCATCGAATCATGATAAGTATAGACACATAGCATCATATCATGATAATCATACTCAATATATCATTGGAAAACAGCAAGCAAGGCAAGTGATCATAGCAAGTATTCAATCTTTCATCCAATATCAACAAGCAACCTACAATCCGCTATACATTACAACACACTTGCCTCAACCACGGGCGACGGATTGGCGGGAAGTAGAGGGCACTCCCGGTGTCACACCACCTGCACATAGGCATCACACACTCACAATCATGCCCACAAAACAGTACACAAACCCTCATCTAACCCGACATTGCCACTACTCGCAAAACCTAAAAACAGAGGTTCTGTCCCGTCGGGACAGCAGCCTTGCAAAAGGCATAACTTGAGTTCTGAGACTCCAAATCGATTAAACGAGTACATCCTCGCGTAGCTTAGGAAATTTCCCAACTTTCTCTAGGTATAAGGAAAGACTGATTCGGCCTCTAAAGTTGTTTAATCTACAGATTACTGAGATCTGTTCCAATCGCGTCACAGATTTTAATATGCGGCTAGGGTTAGGGGCGCATGGGGCAGGGGTGGACGTCCCAAGGGTTGGTGGGGAGCCCTTTTACCAGCCCCCACACCCAAACCTAGTCCGTTACGGAGACCTACTCCATCCCACCAAAGCCCACCAAGGCCCAAACTCCCCCGGGAAGGCCCAAAACCCCGGAAACGGCCCGGAAAAGCTATTAACCTCCATATCCTATAGTTCTAACCTTAATTCCACATCTCATAATGTTATTAACCTTATCATGCACGTTAAATAAGGTTACGACACTCCGTGGTGTCACAACACTTCAAAAGGCCCAAAAACGCGAGTAAACCTCTAGCCGTAAGATTTTTCTTCTCTAATTTCACAATCTGTAATGTCACACCAAAACGTAGTGTCACACACCAATCACTGGTACTTCTTCTCGACTAACAGCTTCACACCATTGACCATCAACTAGCCATCCCGAACTACGGTTACTTGAGATTCCTCACACTTCTGTGACCACAAATCAAACACACCTTATGCTTGGGTAACTAATCCACTCTGAGACTAGCATCTAGGGTCTTGGTTTCCAATATAATAAGTAACCAAACATCTCAACTGTACCTACCCGGTGAGTTGTTTATACTGACATTGGCAACCTTCCACACATTGAAGATTTTCCTCAAAACAACAACCTTTAGGCTCACTTTCATGTTACCTGTACCACAACAAACGGTGGCTCATACGATGAATCCACATTGTGCTCATAGCCTCAAGTTCTAGTTCTATGGCTATCATTCCACACAACTCATTATTAGCTGCTCTATGAAGACATCTGATCTTTATTAATACTCTTGCATCAAAACTTTACATATCAGCATACTCATATACCAGTTATATATTTTTTTTATGAGAGAATTCTTACAAAGGTTTCTCAACTAATCACTCTCTCATAAGCACGAAACATTACATTGTTTAAAGAAATCTTATGCCTTGGACTTCCTCAGTAGGGTATTCCTTCGCACACTTCTTCTTCATCTGAACCTTGGGCACGGTTTGCGTAACTCCAGCGGGACTTGTTCCGCAATTTGCTCTTGGGACTGATATTCTGGTAGGCGTAAGACTAGAATTGAAACAGGCAGGTGTAACACAACTTCTCTTAGGACAACTTTTAGCATAGTGTCCTGGCTTATTGCAATAATAGCAATGCCTAAATGATGTCTGCTGGTTTCCTCCTGACATATCCCTATTTTTGGTAGAGATAAAGCTGAGATTGATGCGATCTGCAGTGAACACTTTCTTCTGAGGGCATTGATTAGCAATATGTCCTGGCTGGCGACAAGCAAAGCAATTTCTAGACAATAAACTTCGTCCTTGCGAATTTTTCTCTGGGGTGGTGTTATGAAAACTCTGACCTTCAGGGTGAAGCACGGGTGAAAGTGTCTCGAACAAGGTCTGTGTGGTCACACCACCTGCACAAACATTCCACACACTCAAAACGTGCCCCCAAAACAGTACGCAAAAGCTCGTCTATCCCGACTTCACAAACTACTCTCAAAACAAAAAAATAGAGAATCTGTCCCGCCCGGACAGCAGACTTCAAACTAACATAACTTTAGTTCTAGGACTCCGAATCGATTAAAAGAGTACATCATCGCGAAGTTTAGGAAATTTTATAACTTTTTCTAAGTATTGGGAAAATCTGAATCTGAATCTAAAGTTGTCTAATCTACAAAACACTACGTTCTGTCCCAGCTACGTTACAGATTTGAACACGTTCGGTAAATCGAGCATAACTTTCAAACGACTGGGCAGAATTGGACGTTCTTTATGTCTACTGAAAGTTATTGCAGTTATCTACAACCTATTCAACAGGCGGACGGCCAAATTCTGACTCTAAAATCGCGAAAACTCAAACCCTAGGTCGACTGCACAATCTGCCCGAAACAGAGAACGTGGCAAACTCCAGATTTCATCTAATCTACCCAATCTTAGCACCACCACTTGATCTAAAAGCATCCAAATAACCTCTAGCACAGCACCTAGACCAACCCCAAGAATAACCCCTAGCCATACCTTCGCCCGACGAACGATGGACCGACGAATCTCCTCCCGGTTCACCCGATCTCCTTCCTCGCGCCAAATCTACCGGATCTCCTCATCGCGGAGCGCTCCAATGGTGAAAACAGCGGGATGACGAGGTGAGGGGCTCCCCTAGGGCAGCAAGGATGGTGGAGAGGGGAGGGGAGGGGTGGTGGCTAGGTGGGGAGAGGAGAGGGCGCATGGAGGGGAGAGGGAGGGGCGCACCATGGGGGCGACGGCTAGGAGGGGATGGGAGATGGGGGGGGCACCACATGTGGAGGGGGCGCAAGGGAGTAGGGTTTGCTGCCCCCTCCTCCCCCACATGGGCCAGGAACTCCACCCTCGGCCCAACAAGGTCCCTCGAAGGCCCACGCTTCCCCGGAAAGGCCCAAACACCCGAAAACAGCACGAAAACGCATTAAAACTGCATAACGTAAAGTTTTAAACTCCGATTTCATATTTTTATAATGTTTTGACATCCCGTAGTGTCACAGTTGTAGGGGTATTGATTTTGGCACAATTAGCTTCCATCCGTTGCATCATCATCTGCATAAGCTGGGTTTGAGCGATGAGAAACTGATCCAAGTACTGATTAGTTATTGCCGGTACGGTAGATAGCTGTTTGTTTGTCTCTGCTTTATCAGTGGTAGCAGCAGCTGTATTGACTTGAACTGCTTCAGGAACATAGGTGTGATCCATCCTTTCCATCTGTTGACACACCAAGGTTTAGTTGAGAGGGAAGAGCAAAGGTACGGTTCAAGAATTCTAGTGCAGGGAAGCAGGTTTAACCCAAAACACCTAAACACATAACATAATAACTTGGTATGGCTGCTTATCCAAGCCTAAAGGCTATGCAACACATACTGCACACCCAACAATCAATGAAGAACCAAATTAACCTAAGCACACAATAATCTAGCGTCTAAAAGGGTAACTCTTCGATCTTAAGAGACGCGACTCTCACAGATGAGTCTCAACTGACGACTAAAGCACTAGTTCTTCACGCTTTAGAAACACCGCATCGATCCACTTCTCCTTGAGCTCGATGATTCCTTACTTCACGATCTTCAGGGTTGACAGCGACATCCAGTACTTTCTCCTTAAGTGTGAAGCATCGTTAACCATTCGGAATGACTCATGTAAAATTTCCATTTAAACCAGTGGAAAGAATAGAAATTTCAGGAAAGAGGAGAGAATAGAAGAAAAAGATAAGTCAAGAACTTATTATTCATTCAAGTTACATTTTCTCTTTAGAAAATAATTTTGAAGCTCCTAAAGACGGCCAATCTATCTAGGGTCAAGACCTACAGTCAGTACGACTCTGATACCACCTCTGTCAGGACCCGAATATGCAAATCCAGACCCTATGTGTATTCTGCACTAGTCCAAGATCACGCTAGTGCACACAGTAACAACAGGGATGAAGTACCACAATCATACACAGCGGAACAATAAAATAAAGTACTTCAAACATTAAATAAACTGGTTACAAGACCTTAAGGTCAACATACAAATAGTCTACCACGCAGGGCTTACAATAACTCAAGTAGATAAACAGCAGCAGAACGAAGAACGTTAGTGACTCCCATCAATATGCCACAGGCAACTGACAAGGTTCAACTCCTAGATAACTGCCTCCTCGTGGAACTTCTCCTCCGAAGTTGAAGTCTTCTCCTCAACTGATGATTATGTTGGAAGCAAGGGTGAGTATACAACATACTCAGCAAGTCATGCACAGGGGTGCAATCCTATTACTATATGCATGGCTTCTTCCAAAGAGATGGCTTAAGTGGTTGTTTTGCATCAAACAACATTTTGCTTTGATTAAATAATCTTAATAGATTCACAAGCGGTAAAACCATATTATATAATAAGTTATCAATATCTTTTCAAGCAGTTTGGCACAAAGCCCTATATCACTTTGGCAATTATCTCTGGCCTACAGCCACCCATTCCACATTTTATTTTAGAAGATCTAACCCTTGACTGTAATCCCCGAGCTTTGTCCAGTACCGTGGACTCGGCTATTCGAATAGTTTTGACACACTCTGCAGAGGTTATGCACTTTACCCACAAGATACAGTCAAACACCACAAAGGTGAATGACTGTAACAAAGCCTTTCGGAAACTTCTACCTTAACAAGTGGACCTTCCCGGTTGCCATACACTATCCCTTCTCTCAGTAGAGACGAAGTATAGGACAGACATACCGTTGGATGGGTACCTAGCCGTAGCCTCGGTACGCTCCCCCGTACAACTACACAAAGGGTGTAGTTGACACCCCGAGGTACCACATGCAAGTTATTAGTAACTTACTCAACTAGGACCGTCCCACCTCAGTCATGTGGTTGCACGATTGACTCTGTTCAAAGGCTTTCAAGGTTAAGTCCTTAGGGTGACCAGGGCAAGACTACCCAAAGAACCAAAACGACTTTCCCGATACCAATCATGGCCCACTAGATCAACCTTGCCACTTGCCCTAGACTAAATATTTTCCCACCCAGTTTGATTATTGTGCAACACATGCCAACAATAATATCAGTTACCATGTAGAACCACAAAGGTACCTACACTTCACGTCATCACGTGGCAAGATTACACCATTTCCAAAATTTATTCCGTATATCATTAGTCAATATTATTTTGCCATTTGAAACACATTTCACGCAAGCATAGCTATGCAACTATTCACGGTCTAGCCTCCCGTGTTGGCACAACAGTATCATCCAACTAAATTAAACCCAACTTAAGTGGACAATGGATACATGGCATACAAATATTAACATCAAGGGTGGAATTAACAATTGGGTTGATTAACTGCTTCACCCAAATTAAATTAATTCATTTTAACAAAATAGCATGCATAATTTAAATCAAAATATATTTCAAAAGTTAGGAGCAATATGATCAAAGCACAACTTGCCTTCAAAGATCAGCTGGCTTTGGTCTAGATCTTGATCTTGGTCCTGATCTTCACTTCCGACAGCGTCACACAACTCGACGTCTACGCGTAGCAAATAAAGAACCAAATAAACACTCGGAACAATGTATAAACACACATTCGAAAACAATGCTACAAATCAAACTCGCTTAAAATCCCCATGCAAATTTCTAGATAATTATTTTAGCATTTTCTAATATTTATAAAATTTATTTTGGAATTTTTGGATGTATAGTTTAAGAGATACAAAATTCGTAAGTTTGGACTTTCCGTGAATATTTTAACATTATAAACTTATTTACAAAATTTCAGAAAAATTACTGTAGATAGGTATTAATTTGTACTAATTAACAAAATTTATCGCATACTATTTGGACTTAAAATGAATTTGTAGCGAAAAAGAAAAATTTCACAATTTCCGGAAATCAATATATACAAACCATCTCTACGTTGGTTCTCTGCATGGCACTGTTGAGGCGTATATGCATATACTTCTTGTCATTTTTTTGGCTAGATAATAATGTACGGCTAGGATTCATGAAAGGAAACCGAATATAGATATTGCAACATATATGTATTCACATGTACTGCCTAATATATTTTTGTATACATGCAAACGATCCTAGTACCAATAAACATATATGTGTACGTACTACATATACATGCAACGAGATCAACCGATCGGTAGGGATAGAGCACATATGAAGGAAAATAAAAACAGGTATACTGGCCAGCGCAGGGGATGCGAGATCAGAGAGTGCGTCGACGACGCGGTAACCGACGGCGACGGCGGCTCCAACAACGGCGGCGACAACGGTGTACACGGCGGCAACGGCGGCAACAACGAAGGTGACTGTGGCGAAGGGTGGCGTGCAGTGTAGCCGGTGAGTAGTAGCGCAGATCGACAAGCGCGGAAGGAGGTGAGACCGGAGGTCGGGGTCGACGGCGACTGTTCTAGTACGCACCAGAGCGCTCGTCGCCGGAGACGAAGGAGTAGCAACCAAAAGAAAAAAAACTCTCTAGAATGGTGTGGCTAAAGGATGGGAAAAATGGCTGGAAGCATGAAATGGCTAATTGTGTACGTGGCTAATGAAATGATCAAGCCTTGCACTAGTAACACACGAATGAGTCTTGCGGCTGGAAGGAAATTTTTTTTGGATTGTATACATGACCAAAGGCGACTAGTAACGGATGAATGAAGTTTACTAGTAACTGACTAAATGAAGGAACGTCGGCTGGAAGAAGAAGAATCGACTGGCAAGCAAAACGTCCAGGAAAAGGAGACGTCATCTTCACGCATGCAGTGTAAACACATATACGTGACTATAAGTTATACGTATACATGTATACTCAAATACGTTTTCGAAACCTACTGCGAAAAAAAACAGGGAGGTTCTAAAAATCTGAAAAATTCCTGTAAAATACTAGGAACTATCTGGAACCTAATGAAGTTAGTTTCGTGATTTTTCGACAGGTAGATTTTTCGTAAAAAATCTTTTTGTGAATCAGACACCTGTACCAATTTTTATAAAATCAACGACGTTATAAAACATGTTTTTCAAAAATATTTGAAGCAAACACTCTCGTCTACCAACTATCTTAATTATCAACAAAATTTTAGATTTTACGCTTATTCGAATATGCATGATCTTTATTTAACGTGATTAGTTCAATAAACTTGAATCTGAATTACTCGCGAGGCTTCCAAGTAGATTCCGTAAAATTACAAATATTCCAAGTAGATTTGCTTTTAATATATTTAGAAACACACTAAATATATTAAAAGCAAATTTTGGGATGTTTTACAGTATCAGAGTCAGGTTGACTGTAGGACGTGACCTACTTAGAAGGGCAAAGCCTTAAGGACTTTGCGTCGTTGGCTGGAGGGTTCCTTTGATCTTACCTTTGATTCTATCTCTCCTATCTTAGTGTCTTGATCTTACCTTATCGTTTATTTAAAATTTGTTACTAATCTTTTCTTATTTCAAAATTTGTAGATGTCGATTTACACCACCTTTGCGTCGTTGGCTGGAGGGTTCTGTGAGGAGCTGTCCCTGATGCTCCAGGAGCTGGGTTTTCCCCATCCCCCGGAGTACCGCTGTACCTCCGTGCCTAGCATTGGCTACAGCATGTGGAAGGTTATGCTGTTGGTGTACGCTAGGAGTCGGAGTCTGGCTGAGGATCGTCCGTTCTACTTCACTTCGGAGAGACTAAAGATGGGAGATGCGCTGCAGGATGCGGCGAGGCAGGCCCTTGTCCATTTGGGCAGCAGCTACAGTGACAGGCTGGAGGACTCGCCGTATCGCCTTTTTCCTTACCATGAGGAAGGAGAGCGCCACAGCAGGTTTCAGAGTTTGGATCGCGAGGCGGATCCGACGATTGTGCATATGGGATCGCTTATCTGAGCCCAGGATGAGGCTTATGTCAGCACCACCCACGAGCTCCAGGACATGTACGAGAGGTTGGCTGCAGCTCGAGAGGAGATTCACCAGCTGAAGGAGGCTCAGCAGGCAGCCGTTCTTCCTCCATCGGCCCCTGTGCACACGGCACAACCAGTAACACCACCACCACCAGCGCCAGTCCTGGAGGATCTGCCTAGGAGAGGGTTGACTCCCGATGCTCCGCCAGCCAAGCGCCATCAAGGCCTGAAGCTTCGTGTGACCGTGCGCAAATCTGTTCGTCGCCAGTCGCCTCTGGGGGTTTCCCTGAGTTTCATGGCTACCCCTGGAGGAGCAGGACCTTCTCAGGATCCTAGCCCTTCCCGCAGCAGGAGCGAGGAGGAGGAGGACCCGTCCCCACGTGTCTTCGAGAGCGACGCGAGTACTTAGATGCTTTTGCCTGGAGAGCCCTTTTTGTTCGCTAGCACGTTGAATAAATGCTTGTGTTGGTCTGTATCGTGCCTTGTGCGTTTGTGATGCAGCCATTGTTATCAAACTATTTTGATTTGAATAAAGAGTTTTGTTGGTTTTCTTTCTGTTGTGTGCCTTTGTCTCTGTGGGTGTTGTTTAGTCCCCTGTTTCTTATCCTTGCTTTTCCCTCTTTCCTTGTGCTTTGGCTGTCCTTGTTTCAGATGGAGAACCCAGGTCGTGAAAGAGGAAGAGGCCGTGGACGCGGTCGTGGACAAGTGCAATTTCAGGAAGAAGAACCTATGGAGCAGCAGCAACAGGAACAAGAGAATGTGCAGCCACCCCCAGCTCAACAGGAACCACAGCCACCTCCACCCCCGCTCCATCCGTCGAATCTGGAACACATGATGGCAATGCAGCTTCAACTCTTGCAAGCATTGGCGCAGAACGCTCTCAACCCACCCCAGGCTGCACCAGCCCAAGCCGTAATGGAGCCGCCCTAATCCAAGTTCGGGGAATTCATGAGGACTAGACCTCCAACCTTTGCTAGATCCGTTGATCCTCTGGAAGCTGATGACTGGTTAAAGGAAGTCAAAAGAAAACTGTTCCTGGCCCAGTGTGATGAAGTGGAGAGTGTGCGCTTCGCTTCGCACCAACTGAAGGGTACAACAGCTAGTTGGTGGGAAAATTATTGTGCCGCTCATGAGGATGCCCAGAATATTGCTTGGAACGAGTTTACTGAAGCGTTTCGCGCTACCCATATCCCTAAAGGGATTATGGAGATGAAAAGGAGAGAGTTTCACAAGCTGCAGCAAGGAAAGTTATCTGTGTCGGAATACCTGAACCGCTTCACCCAACTCTCACGCTACGCTACTGCAGATGTGGCCACTGATGAGGCTAAGATCTGGCGGTTCATGGAGGGTCTTGACCCCAATCTTAAGGTTCAGTTAATATCAAATGACTTCCCGTCCTTCCAGCATATGGTGAATAAAGCTTTAATGCAGGAAGATGCTCAGCGTCAGCTGTTTGAGTCAAGGAAAAGGAAGATGATGTTCCAGAGTCAGCGTGGTGCCAGTGGCTCAAGGCCCCGTACTTTTCAGCAGCAGCCTAGCAGGCCTGCAATCTCTAATGTTGCTAGGACCCCAATGTCCACTCCTCGTCCGATAGGTCAAGCCCCTGCTGGCAGTGCAGGCAACCAAGCCCAGAAGAGCAATACCGCAACTGCAGGAGTACAATGCTTCAATTGCAGAGAAATAGGACACTATGCCAACAATTGTCCGCAAAAGCGTCAGCCGGTCACCCCAGTATGGTTTAATCTGGGATCTACACCAGCCCGTGCCCCAGCACCAGCTCAAGGGAGAGGTACTCCGCAGATTCCGCGTACCCCTCGGACCGTGGGAAGAGGACGTGTGAACCACGTCACGGCTGAGGAAGTTCAGGACGCACCGGATGTGGTCTATGGTAAGTTCTTCGTCAACTCAGTGCATACTTCAGATCTGTTTGATTCTGGTGCAACACATTCCTTCATATCAGAGTACTTGGTTAAAAAGCATGGTTGGGATACAGTTTAGTTAAGAAACCCTTTATTAGTTCAATCCCCTAGTAAAGAACTAAGAACAACTGCTATTTGCCCAAAAATGGATATAGTTATACAAGGGGTAAAGTTCTTAGCGAACTTAATCTTATTGGATACTAAGGGTATAGAAGTGATCCTTGGAATGGATTGGTTAACCAAGTACAAGGGTCAGATAGACTGTGCTAGTAGAGCTATTTCTCTTACCAGCCCTGAGGGAATTCGAGTGGAATTCTTGTCTAATCTTTCTTCTAAGGGGGGTAGTACCCTGAACCGTTTGAAAGGTACATCGTTGGAAAATGTGCCTGTAGTGAATGAATACCCAAATGTGTTTCCTGAAGATTTGCCTGGTATGCCACCAGATCGGAACATTGAGTTCGTAATCGAGCTTGTACTTGGTACAGCTCCGATCTCAAAAAGACCATATCGGCTACCTGCCAATGAGTTAGTAGAAATGAAGAAGCAAATTGCAGAATTGCAGGAGAAAGGGTTTATTCGACCGAGTTCTTCGCCTTGGGGATCACCCGTAATCTTTGTCATGAAAAAAGGATGGTAGTTTAAGGATGTGCATAGATTACAGATCTTTGAATGAGGTTACCATTAAGAATAAGTATCCATTGCCTCGGATAGATGATTTGTTTGACCAGTTGAAAGGAGCCCAAGTTTTCTCAAAAATAGATTTGAGGTCCGGATATCATCAGCTTAAGATAAGGAAAGAAGATATCCTGAAGACAGCCTTCACTACCAAATATGGACTGTACGAGTTTACAGTAATGTCATTTGGACTAACAAATGCCCCTTCCTATTTTATGAATTTGATGAATAAGGTGTTCATGGAGTATTTGGACAAGTTCGTTGTAGTCTTCATTGACGACATTCTTGTCTATTCCAAGAGCAAAAAAGAACATGAAGATCATCTGAGGATCGTTTTGGAAAGGTTAAGAGAGCATCAGCTTTATGCCAAATTCAGCAAGTGTGATTTTTGGTTAAAGGAATTTTCTTTCCTGTGTCATGTTATTTCTGCTAGAGGAGTAGCTGTGGATCCAGCGAAAGTAAGGGGTGTTTTGGATTGGACGCAACCCAAGTCAGTTTCGGATATCAGAAGTTTCCTTGGATTATGTAACACCCCAAAATTTTGCTTTTCTTAAATTCATGTGTGATTTGGCACTTTGGTGAATTTTTGGAATTTTCTGGAATTTATTTGGATTTATTTGGAATTTATTTGAATTTATTCCATTTTGAAATAATTAAAGAATTTGACTTTGCAAATAAAATTTTGTTGGAAATATTTTATTTAAGTCCAAAATGTTTCAAAATATTTTCCAGAATTTTTCTGAGTATTTTACTATATTTAATGAATTAAATGAATTTTTGGGAATTAATTGAATTATTAAATCGCTGGAAAAATCAATCGGGTCGAGTACTGTTCATCCGACCGAGTCGGAACCCGAGTCGGACTCGAGTCCGACTCGAGCCAGCTGACTCGACCGAACCCAATCCTAACCCTACTCGATCACGACCGTTGGATCGGGATCCAACGGTCCGGATTGGACTGCACCGGTTCGAGCCGTGACCGGGCCGGATCCGGTTCCGCCCGTGCGATCATGGCCGTTGATCGCGCCATGTGGACCGACTCCGAAACGGACTCCGCCGCCGCGCCCGCCGCCGTGTGGGCCTAGGTTTCCATTTTCCGCGCGGACGCCGAGGGTATTTAATGCCCGGGTCGCACCTCGAGGACCGCCTTGACTCCGCGCAGCCATTGCCCTAGCCGCCGCCGCCCGTAGTGCACCGTCGCGCCCGCGATTGCTCGCCGTAGTTGCGTGAAGCACCGCCGCGGTTCTTCGTTGTTCCCGCCGCCGCCCGCCGTCCTCCGCCGCCGACGATCCCAAATTCGAACTCCCCGCGACGAGGCGCACCCGAAGGGAGAACTCACCTCGCCGGAGTGCGCCCGAAACACCGTTGCCCGTGTCGCCATCCCCAGCCCGGCCACAAGACTGCCACGCCATCGCCGGGACTCGAGCTCCCTCAGCCGTCGGATCACAATCGCACGGTCCAGATCACGCCACGTCGTCCCGCCGGTGAGATCCCGTTCCAAACCCCAGATCCAATCTCAGCCGTTAGATCTAGATCGTACGGTTAGCGTTAGCAGCGTTATACGCGTTAGATTGGATCTCAACCGTTGGATCTAGATCCAACGGTCCAGATTGGCCACGTTCACCCCAAACGTGCGTCACCAGATCCAATCTGGGCCGTTGATTTTCGAATCAACGGCCAAGATAGCGCCACGTGGTCGAAAGTCCGACCGTCGCGCCGGGCCAGCGTGGGAGCGTGTCTCTGACACGCGGGCCCGTGTCGAGGGCCCACCGCCACCACGCTGCCGGCGCGCTGAACCCACCGGCCGACAAGGCAGGCCCACACGTCAGTGACGTCACCCATGACGCCACCGGGTCCCACCTGCCGAGCGGGGCCGAGTCCTCACGACGCCAAGAATGACGCTACCCCTGGGTCCCACTGCCGGGCCTCACGGAGCCGTGGACCGGATCCACGGTAGACCCGAGCCAAACCATGGACCACGTCCATGGACGGCTGACATCAGCCGCCCAATCAGGGGCTGATACGTGTCCCTGCTGACGCAATAAATGAATTTCCGAAAAAGAAAATGATTTATTAATCCGAATTATTGAATTCAAATTTGATTCAAACTTCAAATGCTTATAACTTTTGCATTTTAACTCCGATTTGAGTGATTCAAATTTCTAAATTTGTATAAAATTGAGATCTACCTAATGATGAATTTTATTTAATTTTTGGACTAAAGCTTTTCTCTGTAATATTATTTAATTGATTATTTAAACTTCAAAATGCTATAACTTTCGTGTTTAAACTCCGAATTTGACGATTCCAGTTTCTAAAAATTCATAAAATTATGTTCTCTCTGTTTATGAACTTTATTTGGATGTTTGGATACTTTTTGTCTACTGTTTTATTCATTTGTTGCTATTTGCACGCGTTACGAGTAGACGTTGAAGTGCCGGAAGGATTCGAAGGAGAAGTATTGACCCAGGAGCCAGCTCAGGACCAAGAGCAAGTACTTTTTGAAGGCAAGTTGTGCTTTGACCATATTGATCCTATTTTGAAGTTAATTTGATTTAAATTAATGCATGCTAGTTTAAATTAGAAAATGCTTTACTTAATTATGGGTAATTAGATAAATGCCAAATTGTTGTATGACACCTTGGTTAATCATATATATGTGCCATGACCCTTGTCACCCTAGTTGTGGTTTACTAGTTGGACATTACTAAATTGCCAACATGGGATTTTAGACCGTATAGTATACTGCTTAGACCTGCTACGTGCTCATGACATGGTTTTTGGACAATCAAATGTTAATATTGATTTAATGATATATTGAATCGTTTTGGAAATGTATCATGTGATGTTGATGGCACGTGGTGCATGGTAATCAACTGGGGGTTTGATAAATAGCTTTTGACTGGAGCATGTGGCAAGATTGATCGGGTGGGCCAGTTGTGGCACTGGGAACGTTGGTTTGGTTCTTCGGGTAGTCTTGCCCTGGTCACCCTAAGGACTTAACCTTGCGAGCCTTTGAACTGGGTCAAACGTGCAACCACATGTCTGTAATGGGACGGACCTAGTTGATTAAGTTGCTAATAACGTACCTGTGGGACCTCAGGATGTCAACTACACCCTTTATGTAAGTTGAACGGGGGAGCGTACCGGGGCTGCGGCCAGGTACCCATCTAACGGTTGGTTGGCCTAAACTTCGCCTTAGCTAAGGGAAGGGTTAGTGTGCAACACCGGAGAGGACCACTTGTATTGTTAGAAGTTTTCGAAAGACTTTGTTACGGGAACTCGCCTTTGTGGTGTTTGACTGTATCTTGTGGGTAAAGTGCATAACCTCTGCAGAGTGTAAAATCTATTCGAATAGCCGTGTCCGCGGTATTGGACATCGCTCGGGAATTACAGTCAAGGGTTAGACTTTCTTGAAAATAACTTGGACTTGAAAGGTGGGGTTTGGTTAAATAATGATGTTGATGGAAATGTAGATTAGGAATGGGAAAGATGTTGATTAAACTCCTGGAAAAGTTATTGACCTTATACTTGTTTCTACTGCTTTCGAATCTACTTATGATACTTGTTAAATGCTGTTTACTGCAAATATACCTTGAGCTATTCCTTTGTATCAAGCCATGCATATAATATATTAGCTTGTATTCTGTGCATGACTTGCTGAGTACCAAGTACTCACCCTTGCCGCAATACAACACCAGTTGAAGAGGAGTCTACACCAGCTTTGGAGGAGGAGCTCTCAGAAGATCCGTTTAACTAGGGAGCGAGCCCAGTCAGTTGCCTGTGGTATACTGGATGGCGCCACGATGTTATCTTATTTTTCCGCTGCTATTATTTCTCTCTTAATAAGTTTCGCCCTGCGTGGCGTATATTTGTAACTTGACCATAAGGTCGAGCAACCAGTTTGACTATTTAATTAAAGTACTTTATTAGTATCGAGTGGTATGATTGTGATATTTACCGATGTTAAGACTGTGTGCACTAGCGCGTTCCTGGACTAGTGCTGAATACACAGAGGGTCCGGATTTGCGGATTCGGGTCCCGACAGAGGTGGTATCAGAGCCATACTGACCGTAGGCTCACCCATAGTTAGAATGGTCGTAGTGAGGATAAAACCTATTTTCTAAAGCTAAAAGTTGGTCAAGATAATGAATGAATTCTCGACTTACCCCTTTCTTCCTTGTTCATACCCATGCTGAGTTCTTTCGTCTTCCACATTGGTTTTAAAGTGTTGCGTTCTTACGCAAGTATCCTTTGACAGATGATGATGAAGAACAACTACGACGAGCGTGAAGGAGGCTATGCTGCCGAGTTGTGGCGTATGCTTCAGTTTCTTGGAGGTTTTGAGAGGCCACTCTACCGAGGGACTACACTTGTGCAGGCAGGACTGGCCATTGGATGGGACGTCCGGATCACGGTGTATGCCTGAGAAAAGACAAAGTTCAGTCGCCCTTTCCACTTCACCGCCATGAGATCTACCTTCGAAATTGGAATCCAAGAGGTGTCGCGCCGAGCAACGCAGCAGATCGCTCGCACTTACTCCAGGGAGCTGGAAGGCACCGTATTCCATCACCACCCACGCCGAGACAGCAGAGCTCAACGGAAGCCGATAGAAGATGAGGATGCTACCGTCACTCACTTAGCCAGGTTCGTCGTCGCTCAGGAGGAGCTAATCAAAGACACAGTACAGGAGTTCAAGAAGGCTCGCGAGCAGGTTGAGGAAGAGAAGAAGCACTTGCAGAATGCCCGTGAGTATGTCGCTTATGCTGCGGAAAGGATCGCAGAGCTGGAGATCGCACTGTATGGACAGGGTCCCGATCCAGTGTTAGAGTTGGACGCTCCAGAACCAGAAGAGGCGCCACCTGCACCCGCGCCACAGCCACAGCAACAGCCAGATCCAGAGTCAGAGGAAGACGCCGCGTCGTCAACCACAGCTGCAGTTGTAGGGCATGGCGATTGTTTCGCGCCTATGCCGTCGCACCCCCACCCAGGCAGTGGAGGTTTTCTCGATGAGTGAGCGTAGTCGTTAATGTTGAGACTCCTTCCTCGAGTCGCGTCATAGAATAAAGAGTCACCCTTTAGGCGTTAAACTCCAGTGTTAGTTTGATTTGGATTTTCATTACTTGCTGAGTGTGCAGTATGTGTTGCAGGCCCCTAGGCATTGTAAGCAACCATACCAAGTTATTATTAATTAAATAATAATGTTGGACTTGAGTTACACCCTTCGCCCCGCATAGTTCCATATTACTTGTCTATTCTTGTTTCCCTCTCGTCTCTAAAACCTGGAGCAAACCACAGATGGTGAACACTCGTGGAAACCTTGGAGGCAATGGAAGTGGTTCTCGCCCAGCAGAAAACCCCAATGATGGAGCACCAGCACCGCCAGTTGATATGCAGAATTTCGGAGCTTTTCTTGCTGCTCAGACTCAGTTGATGCATGCTATGATGCAACCGATGCAAAACGTCACTGCTCAGGCCACTGCTAATCAAGTCAATCAGGGACAACGCCAGAATACAAGACTGTCAGAGTTCATGAGGACTCATCCACCCACTTTCTCCGGGAATGCTAACCCGTTGGAAGCCGATGACTGGTTAAGGTCAATTGAGAGGAAGCTACACATTGCTCAATGCATGGGAAATGAGAAGGTACTCTACGCTTCTCATCAGTTGGAAGGAACAGCCGCCGAATGGTGGGAGAACTTCTGTGCCACGCGGGATAACCCACAGGACATCACCTGGGAGGAGTTCACAGCTGCATTTCGTCAGTATCATGTGCCAGAAGGAATTATGGACCTCAAGAAGGAGGAGTTCAGAGCACTGAAGCAAGGTAATCAGCCTGTGGCCGAATACCTGAATAAGTTCACACAGCTTGCACGCTACGCACCTGAAGATGTAGCGACAGATAAAGCCAGACAGTCTCGCTTCATGAAGGGACTTAACTCAGGACTACAGGTGGGACTGATCACCCACACCTTTCCAGATTTCCAAGAGTTAGTGAATAAGGCGCTTAATCTTGAGGACAAGCGCAAAGAACTGGATGAGAACAGGAAGCGCAGGATGCAGCATCAGGGATCGCGTCAGGGAGCACAACAACATTTGAGGGTTGCGCCAAATCAGTTTTTCAGATTCCAGCCACAGAATACGACAAGGACACCGCCACCAGCACCAAGACCCGTCAATCAGAACTATCAGACCCCAGCACCAGCCAGAAACGCCGCTTCAGGCAGTCAACAAGGAACAGTGAGACGTTGCTACAACTGCAACGAGCCAGGGCACTTTGCCAACAGTTGTCCTAAGAAGACAGCAGGAGTGACCCCAGTTCGCTTCAATCTGGGATCCACACCAGCTAGGACGCCAAAGACTGGAGCAAGCACCCTGCACTGCGTGGTGAGAGGCCGAGTCAACCATGTCACCGCAGATGCACTGCAGAATGCCACGGACGTCGTACTGGGTAAGTTACTTGTTAACTCAGTACCTGCAACAGTTTTGTTTGATTCTAGAGCTTCGCATTCGTTTGATTCTCAAGGCTTTGCTGCTAAAAATGATTTGGAGATTGCAAGACTCAAATTCATGCTTTTAGTTCAAACCCCTGGTTCCGAACTCCGAACTAAAGTAGGATGTTCTGGGGTGAGAATATTAATAGATGGGATAGAGTTCCTAGCGAACCTTATTATTTTGGAGACCCAAACCTTAGATGTTATCTTGGGAATGGATTGGTTATCCAAGCACAAGGCTGTATTGGATTGTGGTCGAAGGATTATTTCAGTTGAAGGCCCGTGTGGAAGAAAAGTGGAATTTCAAGCTACTGCCGTTAGAGATGGACAGTTGATGGTTAACAGTACCAAGGCAATCAGCATAGAAGATGTCTCAGTGGTAAATGAGTATCCAGATGTTTTTCCTGAAGATTTACCTGGTATGCCACCAGACCGAGACATAGAGTTTGTGATAGAGCTTGTACCTGGTACAGCGCCGATAGCAAAGAGACCTTATCGGATGTCCACCGAAGAACTGGTAGAAATGAAGAAGCAACTTGAAGAGTTAATGGAGAAAGGATTCATCAGACCAAGTTCGTCGCCGTGGGGAGCGCCAGTTTTATTCGTCAAGAAGAAAGACGGGAGTTTCAGGATGTGCATTGACTACCGTGCACTCAATGAAGTCATTGTGAAGAATAAATACCCGCTACCGAGGATTGATGATCTGTTTGATTAGCTAAGAGGAGCCGGAGTTTTCTCCAAAATTGATCTGAGATCGGGATACCACTAGTTGAAGATCCGATCAGAGGATATTCCGAAGACCGCATTCTCGTCAAGATATGGACATTACGAGTTTACAGTTATGTCCTTTGGTTTGACGAATGCGCCAGCCTATTTCATGAATATGATGAATAAGGTGTTCATGGAGTATTTGGACAAGTTTGTTGTTGTGTTCATAGATGATATCCTAATCTACTCCAAGACAGAGGATGAACATGCAGAGCACTTGAGGCGAGTTTTGGAAAAGCTGAGGGAACAGCAGCTCTTCGCCAAATTCAGTAAATGCGATTTTTGGAAAGACAAGGTGGAATTCCTTGGACATGTAATGACCGCAGAAGGAGTCGCCGTGGATCCAAGCAAGGTAGAAGCTGTGTTACATTGGGAGCAGCCGAAGACCGCGACCCAAATCCGGAGTTTTCTTGGAATGGCAGGTTACTACCGCCGTTTCATTGAAGGCTTTTCAACAATTGCGAAACCTCTTACGCAATTGCTGAAGAAGGAGAAGAAGTTTGCATGGACGCCAGAGTGCGAGAAAGGTTTTCAAGAACTAAAGAAGCGATTGACCTCAGCCCCGGTGTTGGTTTTACCAAACATCAATCAAAACTTCGATATTTATTGTGATGCATCGCGTCAAGGACTTGGATGCGTGCTGATGCAGAATGGAAAGGTCGTCGCTTATGCATCAAGGCAGTTGAAGCCGCATGAGGAGAATTATCCAACGCATGACCTAGAACTAGCTGCCGTAGTGCATGCCTTGAAATTATGGCGTCACTATTTAATTGGAAACAGATGTGAAGTATACACGGACCATAAGAGTCTTAAGTACATCTTCACCCAATCAGACCTGAACATGAGGCAGAGGAGATGGTTAGAGTTGATCAAGGATTATAATGTTGGAATCCATTATCATCCCGGAAAGGCCAACGTAGTTGCCGATGCTCTGAGTCGGAAAAGCCATACCGTGAACATGTTGCTAGCCACAAGTCAGGATGAACTATGTGAGGATTTCCATAGAATGCAGATTGAAGTCGTACCAGAAGGATTCTTGGCCGCATTGGAAGTGAAGCCCACCCTGGAGGATCAGATCCAAGAAGGACAGGAGGATGATGACAAGATCCACAGGATTAAGTCCAACATGGATGAAGGCAAGGCAGAGGACTTCAAGTTGGATGAACAAGGCACATTATGGATGAAGGATCAAATTTGTGTGCCGAACAAGAAGGAACTGAAGCAGCTGATTCTAGAAGAAGCCCATGACTCTAAGTATTCAATTCATCCTGGAAGTGCCAAGATGTATCAGGATTTGAAAGAAAGATTCTGGTGGCCGAACATGAAGCGTGAAGTTGCCGAGCATGTTGCGCTGTGCGACATATGCCAGAGAGTTAAGGTAATGCATCAGAGACCAGCAGGATTGCTACAGCCGTTGAAGATACCTGAGTGGAAGTGGGAGGAAATCGGAATGGACTTCATTACCGGTTTGCCGAAAACTCAAGGAGGATATTATTCCATATGGGTTATAGTGGACCGCTTGACTAAGGTTGCCCACTTTATTCCAGTGAAGACCACTTATTCGGGAGATAAGTTAGCTGAATTGTATATGACCAAGATCGTTTGTTTGCACGGAGTGCCAAAGAAGATCGTATCGGATAGAGGTACCCAGTTTACCTCGAGGTTCTGGAATAAGCTGCATGAAGCCATGAGAACCCGTTTGAACTTCAGTACAGCTTATCATCCACAGACGGATGGGCAAACAGAAATAGTTAATCAGATTCTAGAGGACATGCTACGAGCTTGTGCTTTAGCTTATGCTACCTCTTGGGATAGAAGTCTGCCGTACGCGGAGTTCAGTTACAACAATAGCTATCAAGCAAGTTTGCAAATGTCGCCATTTGAAGCACTATACGGTCGACCTTGTCGGACACCGTTGAACTGGAATGAGACAGGTGAAAGCCGTGTCTTTGGGCCGGATATTCTTCAAGTAGCCGAAGGACAGATTGCCATGATCAGGGAGAGATTAAAGATAGCCCAATCGCGACAGAAGAGTTATGCTGACAACCATCGCCGAGACCTGAGTTTTGAACCAGAGGATTTCGCCGTTGAACTGGAAGTGGGAGGAAATCGGAATGGACTTCATAAGGATTTTAAAGTTTACTGTGATGCTTCAAAGCAAGGTCTTGGATGTGTTTTGATGCAAGAAGGAAAAGTAATAGCTTACGCTTCCAGGCAACTGCGACCCCATGAAGAAAACTACCCAACTCATGATTTGGAATTAGCCGCAGTTGTCGACGCACTCAAGATTTGGAGACACTATTTGATCGGCAATAGATGTGAGATCGATACTGATCATAAGAGTCTGAAGTACATTTTCACCCAATCTGATCTCAACTTGAGGCATAGAAGGTGGTTAGAGTTGGTAAAAGATTATAACGTCGGAATCCATTACCATCCTGGAAAGGCGAATGTTGTTGCAGATGCATTGAGTCGGAAAAGCTACTGCAACAATGTTATGGTACAGGAAAGCCAACCAGCGCTTCATGAAGAATTTCAACGCCTTAAGTTGGAATTGGTGAATGAAGGCTGCATTTTCAATGTTGAGGTGCGGTCAACCCTAGAAGATCAGATCCGAGACGCTCAAAAGAATGATAAGGGTATTGCTTGGTTCGGGAAAAGAATAGTAGTCCCTAACTAAAAGGAAATCAAGGATGTGGTTTTGAAAGAGGCTCATAATTCTGTCTACTCCATTCATCCAGGAAGTACGAAGATGTACTCGGACTTGAAGGAAAAGTATTGGTGGTCCAATATGAAGAAAGAAGTTACCGACTACGTGGCCCGTTGTGATATTTGTCAACTGGTAAAAGCAGAACATCAGAGACCAGTCGGATTGTTGCAACCTTTGCAAGTTCCGATTTGGAAATGGGAAGAAATCGGAATGGATTTTATCACTGGACTACCCAGAACCAAGTCCGATTATGATTCCATTTGGGTCGTTGTGGACAGATTAACAAAAGTAGCACACTTTATTCCTGTGAAGACAACCTACTCTGGTGATAAGCTCGTAGAGCTATATATGGCCAAGATTGTGTTTGCATGGAGTGCCAAAGAAGATCTTGTCCGATCGAGGTTCTCAGTTTACCTCGAGGTTTTGGCAGAAGTTGCATGAGGTTTTGGGGACGAATTTGAATTTCAGTACTGCTTACCATCCTCAGAGCAATGGTCAGACGGAAAGAATAAATAAAATATTGGAAGATATGCTGAGAGCTTGTGCTTTGACGTACAAAGGATCGTGGGATCAGAATTTGCCCAACGCAGAATTCTCCTATAATAATAGCTATCAGTCAAGTCTGAAGATGGCACCTTTTGAAGCTCTGTATGGAAGGAAATGCAGAACACCCTTGTATTGGAAAGAGACCGAAAGTGGACAAATCGTTGAACCTGATATTTTGAAGGAAGCCGAAGAGCAAGTCAGGGTGATCTGTGAGAATTTGAGGACAACCCAGTCAAGGCAGAAAAGTTATGCTGACAATCATCGTCGGGAGTTAAGTTTTGCCCCTGGTAATCATGTGTACCTGAAGGTTTCACCGTTAAAGGGAATGCGCCGATTCAGAGTTAGTGGAAAGTTAGCGCCCCGCTACATTGGTCCCTTTCCAATGATTGCCAGAAGAGGAGAAGTTGCTTACAAGTTGGAATTGCCTCCTCAGCTGTCAGGAGTACATGATGTTTTTCATGTTTCTCAGTTGAAGAAGTGTCTCAGAGTACCCGAGCATCAGATGCCGTATGATGAGATGGAATTGAAAGAAGATTTGTCGTATCCCGAGTACATAGTCAAAATTTTGGATAAAGCCGAGCGTCGAACCCGAAACCGTGTGATCAAGTTCTGCAAGGTTTAGTGGAATAATCATTCAGAGAAGGAAGCAACTTGGGAGCAAGAAGAAGATCTTCGAGCCGAGTTTCCCGATCTTTTTCTTTCTTCGTCCGAATCTCGGGGACGAGATTCTCTCTAAGGGGGGTAGGTTTGTAACATCATCAATTTCGGTCTGCTGCCAAAATTTAATTTAAATTAATTAAATTCAAAATTTGGATTTTCCTTGGTGTTTAGTTTAACCTGGCATCCTTATCCGTCCAAAATCGGAATTCAATTCTCCTTCGCCCGAAAAATCAAATTTCCAGATTCCAGTCCGCACCTGAAATTCCACCCGAGTTCGAAAATGCTTAAAAAATCCCAAAACCTATTGAATTAGGTCCCAAATATTCTAAAAACATTTTGGGATTTTTTCCAAGATTTTTGGAAGCTCTCTGGTATTTTGTCTCGCGTGGCTTTCGTTAAATGCCCGTTATTCGCTCCAAAATATTCTAAATTCCAAATTTTGTTCAAATTCCACGAAACCAATTTTATTGGGTTCCAAATATTCCCTAATGGTTCTAGGAATTTTTTTTGGAATTTTTAGACCATTTTTCCTAATTTTTCTCACGCGTCTTTGACTTAACTAACCTTGGACCAATGGGAGAGTGCCATGTGTCCTTGTACTGTTCATCTTCAACCTCCAGAGTTTGGGATGTTAAGAGAATACGATTTCTCTCCCCTCACTTGGTTTCCTACTTTGCATGATCATAACTTTCCATTCAATGCCCCAAATCACGCTTAGCCGGATCCGTTGGAATCGTGACGGCAAGGCCTTTCTATCCCCGGTGTCCTTTACTCTTTAACCTCGCCGGAATTTGAACAATCAAGCAAAAACCGAAAATTGCATTAATGGCAATAACTCAGCCGTTTCTTCACCAAATCCCGCACTTCCACCTCTCATTTCTTCGTATTGAAGCCCCCTTTCCAGTGCACACACCCTCCCATTGCCTCTCCAACTTATTCGTCCGGTAGATTGCAAAAACCGGCGACCACCATCGTTCTTCGTGTTTGTTGGTGTAACTTCCATTCCAGTGAGCCAAACTCGACTCCACTTGTTTCATTGGGTGCACATGGATGTCTAGATCCTAACCCCTCCATCAATTTTAGGTTTCATCAAGTTTGGACGACAAATTTCGGGTTTGAACTTCTCCGGCCGAACCGTCGTTCTTCGCCGATTTCATCGTTTCCGGTAGTTCATTCTTCAATTACTTGCAATCTTGAACTCCTTTAGATGTCCTCTAGATGATCCATCATTCAATTTTGCATTGACGTGTGTTAATTTTTGCAAATTTTCGAATTTTTGGCAAATTTTCGGGGCCTCTGTTCTTGCCCGAACCAGGAGCGTGGCGGCCGGCCACGTTCCCCGCGACCCCCCGGACCTGCGCTGCCGCCCGCCCGCTCGCCGCCGCCCCGTCGTTCCGCGCTTCCCGGCCGGCCGACCCGCTCCCGCGCTCCCCAGCGTCATTGCCGCTCCCTGCCGCGCCCCACGTGCACCTCGCGCTCGCCGCGTCGGGCCACCCCGCCCCTCGCCGCAGTGCCCTGGCCGCCACCCAGGCCGTCGCCACCGCCAGCGCACATGGGGAGCTCAAGCTCCCCTGTTCCTTGGTTCATGGAGGAAGAAGCTCCCCTCTATGACATGGAGGGCCCCACAAGCCATAGAGACAAACTAATTTAGGAAAATCAGGAAAAAGAAAAGATGCCAAATGAATATTCCCGATTTCCATTTTTCCATGATTTTCGAAATTCGGACACTCATAACTTTTCCGTCCGAACTCCGTTTGACTCCGTTCAAATTCCTAAATTCATCTAAAATCAAGATCTACCTGTCAGTATAACTTTTATAATTTTTGGATTTTATTTTACTGTTATTTATTTGTTGTACCGTTTTGCGCGTAGCCGAGGATCTCGCTGAGTCCGTCGACCCCGCCGCCGGACTTCAAGAGTTCGACATCCCTACTGCGACTGAAGGCAAGTCCCTTGACGCATTTTCATCCCACAATTGCAAATGTTTTTACAATGTTTTATCGCATGCATTGCTATTTTTATCATCGTATGTCAAATATAGATTATTAGCTATTCCGATTTGTGATCGTCTCCTTGAATATTGATACCCATGTTATTTGTAACCCTAGGACACTTTGCTATGTCATTCCTAGTTTATATTATGACATTCGTTGAATAGTACGGTAGGATTGCTTAGGGCCGAAATTGATGAAAATGACCCATGGGTGGAATTATATCAAAATTGTGATTTAAGAATTATGGCAAAATATTTGGTACTGTTTTTGTAAAATAAAAACAAAAATAAAAAGGATTTGGACTTGGGTGGAGTGGAATGTCGGGTGGGTGCGGATTGAGCACTAGTTTCCAATGTGCAAGTACCGCCCCAAGTCAATTAAGGACCGACGCTTATGACTGTCCATTCTAAGCATAACCGTACTACCACATGACTATAATCGTACGACCTGGCTAAATAATTTGTAGAAACCTAACTTAGACTCGCCAGTTCGTGGAATGTGGGCGCCAGATAGAGGCAAGTTGTACTCCCCACACGGCGCAAGAGGAGGCTTCTGTACTGGGTAGATAGAACCCTAACAGCGGTGAAACCTCAGCGGGTGAGTCGGGTTAGGCGTATACATTGTAAAGGCCTTGTCATGATCTCTCTGCCGGCACACCAAAGTAAGTGTGTTAATCCGGAGGCAACAAGAGACGATCATGTCTTGTGGGTAAAGCTGAACACCTCTGCGATGACCTTTCCGTTCTGCATCAGCACACATCCAAGACCTTGGCGCGACGCATCACAATAGATATCAAAGCTCTGATTAACATCCGGTAGAACCAACACCGGTGTTGATGTCAATCGCTTCTTCAGCTCTTGAAAGCCTTTCTCGCACTCCGGCGTCCATGCAAACTTCTTCTCCTTCTTCAACAATTGCGTGAGAGGTCTCGCAATCGTCGAAAAGCCTTCAATGAAGCAGCGGTAGTAACCCACCATTCCAAGGAAACTCCGAATCTGGGTCACGGTCTTCGGTGGCTCCCAGTGTAACACAGCTTCTACCTTGCTTGGATCAACAGCGACTCCTTCTGCAGTCATTACATGTCCGAGGAACTCCACCTTGTCCTTCCAAAAATCACACTTACTGAACTTGGCAAACAATCACGCTGCTCGCAACTTCTCAAGAACTAGCCTCAAATGCTCAGCGTGCTCTTCTGTTGACTTGGAGTAAACAAGAATGTCATCTATGAACACGACGACAAACTTATCCAAGTAATCCATGAAAACCTTATTCATCATGTTCATGAAATAGGCTGGCGCATTCGTCAGACCGAAAGACATAACAGTAAACTCATAATGTCCGTATCTAGACGAGAATGCGGTCTTTGGAACATCTTCCGATCGGATCTTCAGCTGGTGGTATCTCGATCTCAGATCAATCTTGGAGAAAACTCCGGCTCCTCTCAGCTGATCAAACAGATCATCGATCCTGGGTAGTGGGTATTTGTTCTTCACGGTGACTTCATTGAGCGCACGATAATCTATGCACATCCTGAAACTCCCGTCCTTCTTCTTGACAAATAGAACCGGCGCTCCCCATGGCGACGAACTCGGTCTGATGAATCCTTTCTCCATCAGCTCTTCAAGATGTTTCTTCATCTCCACCAATTCTTCAGTGGACATCCGGTACGGTCTCTTTGCTATCGGTGCTGTCCCGGGCACTAACTCGATCACAAACTCTGTGTCTCTGTCTGGCGGCATACCAGGTAAATCCTCAGGAAAAACATCCGGATACTCATTTACCACTGAGACATCTTCTATGCTGACCGCCTTGGTGCTGTTAACCATCAACTGTCCATCTCTAACGGCAGTCGGTTGAAATTCCACTTTTCTCCCACATGGGCTTTCAACTGATATGACTCTTCGTCCACAGTCTAGCATGGCCTTGTGCTTAGATAACCAATCCATTCCCAAGATAACATCTAGGGTCTGGGTTCCCAGTATAATCAAGTTCGCTAAGAACTCTACCCCATCTATTAATATTCTCACCCCAGAACATCCTACTTGTGATCGGAGTTCTGACCCAGGGGTTTGAACTATAAGCATGCACTTAAGATCCACAATCTCCAAATCATTCTTAGAAACAAAATCTCGGGAAACAAATGAATGCGAAGCTCCAGAGTCAAACAAAAGCATTGCAGGTGTGAGTTGACGAGTATCTTACCCAAGATGACGTCCGTGGCATTCGAGTGCATCTGCGATCACGTGATTGACTCGGCCTCTCACCACGATGCAGGGTGCGACTCCTGGCGGTACTGCTCCGCGGTTTGCTCCTGGGGCTGGGGTCCTGGTTGGTGTGGAGCCCAAGTTGAAGCGAACTGGGGTCACTCCTGCTATCTTCTTAGGGCAACTGTTGGAGAAATGCCCTGGCTCATTGCATGTATAGCAACGCCTCACTGTGCCCTGCTGGTTGCTTGTAGCGGCGTTCCTGGCTGGGGCTGGGGTCTGGAAATTCTGATTCACAGGTCTTGGTGCTGGCGACGGTGTTCTCGCTGCACTCTGCGGTTGGAATCTGAAAAACTGATTTGGCGCAACCCGCAGACGCTGCTGCGCTCCCTGACGTGATCCTTGCTGCTGCATTCTGCGCTTCCTGTTTTCATCCAACTCCTTGCGCTTGTCCTCAAGAATAAGCGCTTTGTTCACAAGCTCCTGGAAATCTGGAAAGGTGTGGGTGATCAGTCCCACCTGCAGTCCTGAGTTGAGTCCCTTCATAAAGCGAGACTGTCTAGCCTTATCTGTTGCTACATCTTCGGGCGCGTAGCGTGCAAGCTGTGTGAACTTGTTCAGGTATTCTGACATCGGTTGATTACCTTGCTTCAATGCCTTGAACTCTTCCTTCTTAAGGTCCATGATCCCTTCTGGCACATGATACTGACGAAACGCAGCCGTAAACTCCTCCCACGTGATGCCCTGTGGGTTCTCCTGCGTGGCGCAGAAATTTTCCCACCACTCAGCGGCAGTCCCTTCTAACTGATGAGATGCGTAAAGCACCTTCTCATTCCCCATGCATTGGGCAATGTGTAACTTCCTTTCTATTGATCTTAGCCAATCATCCGCCTCCAGCGGGTTGGCATTCCCAGAGAAAGTGGGTGGATGACTCCTCATGAACTCCGACAACTTTGCTCCCTATCGTTGTCCCTGATTTGCTTGGTTAGCGGTGGCCTGAGCAGTGACCTGCTGCATCTGTTGCATCATAGCATGCATCAGCTGGGTTTGAGCAGCAAGAAAAGCTCCAAAGTTCTGCATGTCAACTGGCGGTGCTAGGTGGGGTGCAGGTGCTCCATCGTTGGGGTTTCCAGCTGGGCGAGAACCACTCCCATTGCCTCCAAGGTTTCCGCGGGTGTTCACCATCTGTTGATTGCTCCAGGGTTTAAGACAAGAGGGAAACAAGCATAGACAAGTAGTAGAGTAACTTATGCGGGGAGGTGTAATTCAAAATCCAACTTTATTAACTATAACATAATAATATCTTGGTATGGTTGCTTACAATGCCTAAGGGCCTACAACGCATACTGCATGCTTAGCAAGCAATGAAAATCCAACGCCTCTAAGGGTGAATCTTTATTCTATAACGCGACTCGACGAAGGGGTCCCAACTATAAGACCTGGGCTCACTCGTCCAGAAAACCTCCTCGGCCTGGGTGCGGGTGCGGTGGCATTGGCGCGAAACGATCACCATGCCCTGCAACTGTGGTAGTCGAAGAAGCGGTGTCGTCATCAAGATCTGATTCCTCCGGGTCCGGCTCATGTAGCTCGAGTACTGGCTCTGGTCCCGGTCCATACAATGCCATCTCCAACTCGTTGATTCTTCGCAGAAGGTGGGACACATGCTCTTGAGCCTCCCGCCATCGATTCTTCTCTATCGTGACCTCCTCGCGAGCCTTCTGTAGCTCCCGGTTCGTATCATCGAGCACATCCTCCTGAGCGATGACAAGTCGTGCCAGCTGTGTGACCGTGGCATTCTCATCCTGAATCAGCTTCGGGTCAAGAAGGTTGTTGTTGTGTGGATGGTAGCGGTACACCGCGCCCTCCAGCTCATTGGCGTAGATGCGGGTGATGTGTCTCATCGCTCGTCGTGATACCTCATGAATTCCCATCTGCATTGTCGACCTCCTGGCGGTGCAGTATATCGGACGGCTGCCCTTGCCCTTCTTCCTGGCATGCACTGTGATCTTCATATCACAAGCCTTAATCAGTCCCGCTTGTCTGATGACGTTCACTTGGTATTGCGGCTTCTCAAAACCTTCGAGAAACTGCAGCATACGCCGAAGTTCCGCGGCGTGGCCAACCTCAAGATCAACGTAGTTGATCTCTCCCTCCATCTGCCACAAAATGCTCACGTAAGAACAGATTTCAAATTGTGATGAGGGTAAGGGAAAAATTCAGCAAGGGATAAGAAAAGAGAGAAGGGGATAAGTCGAGAATTCATTCATTATCTTGACAAACTTTTAGCTTTAGAAAATAGGTTTTATCCTCACTACGACCATTCTAACTATGGGTTGAGCATACAGTCAGTATGGATCTGATACCACCTCTGTCGGGACCCGAATTTGCAAATCCAGACCCTCTGTGTATTCAGCACTAGTCCAGGATCACGCTAGTGCACACAGTCTCAACATTGGTAAATATCACAATCATACCACTCGATAATAATAAAGTACTTTAATTAGATAATCAAACTGGTTGCTTGACCTTAAGGTCAAGTTATAAATATACGCCTCGTAGGGCGAAACTTATTAAAAGAGAAATAATAGCAGCGGAAAAAGTAAGATAACATCGTGGCGCCATCCAGTATACCACAGGCAACTGACTGGGCTCGCTCCCTAGTTAGACGGTTCCTCTTGGAGCTTCTCCTCCAAAGCTGGTGTAGACTCTTCCTCAACTGGTGTTGTATTGTGGCAAGGGTGAGTACTTGGTACTCAGCAAGTCATGCACATAATGCAGCTAATATACTACATGCATGGCTTAATACAAAGGAGTGGCTCAAGGTATATTTGCAGTAAACAACATTTAACAAGTATCATAAGTAGTTTCGAAAGCAGTAAAAACAAGTATAACATCAATAACTTTTCCAGGAGTTAAATAAACATCTTTCCCATTCCTAGTCCACATTTCCATCAACATCATCTATTAACCAAACCAAACCTTCCAAGTCCAAGTTGTTTTCACGAAAGTCTAACCCTTGACTGTAATCCCCGAGCAATGTCCAATACCGCGGACACGGCTATTCGAATAGATTTTTCACTCTGCAGAGATTATGCACTTTACCCACAAGATACAGCCAAATACCACAAAGGCGAGTGACCGTAACAAAGCCTTTCGGAAACGGCTAACTACGCAAGTGAACCTTTCCGGTTTTTGCCCTACACCATCCCTTCCCTTAACAAAGGCGAAGTATGGGACCGACATACCGTTGGACGGGTACCATGCCATCGCATCGGTACGCTCCCCCTTCAAGCTACAGAAAGGGTGTAGTTGACACCCGAGGTATCACATGCAAGTTATTAGTAACTTACTCAACTAGGACCGTCCCATTCCGGTCATGTGGTTGCACGATTAACTCAGTTCAAAGGCTTGCAAGGTTAAGTCCTTATGTTGACCAGGGCAAGACTACCTGAAGAACCAAACCATCGCTCCCGATGCCACAACTGGCCCACCTGATCATTTCTTGCCACATGCCCCGGTCGAAAACTATTTATCAAACCCCTAGTTGATTACCATGCACCACGTGCCATCAACATCACAACACTTGATACCTTTCCAAAACAGGTTCAATATATCATTAAGTCAATATTAACATTTGATTGTTCAAAACCATGTCATGAGCACGTAGCAAGTCTAAGCAATATACTACAACGATCTAAATTCCCATGTTGGCAATTTATTAATGTCCAACTATTTAATCCTCAACTAGGGTGACAAAGGGTTCATGGCATTAATTATCTATGTCAAGGTGGCATACAACAATTAGGTAATTAACTAATCTCCCAAAATTAATTAAAGCATTTTATAGTTGAACTAGCATGCAATAATTTAAATCAAATTAATTTCAAAATGGGATCAACATGGTCAAAGCACAACTTGCCTTCAAAGAGCACTTGATCTTGGTCCTGAGCTAGCTCCTGGGTCAACACTTCACCTTCGAAGCCTTCGGGCACTTCAACGTCTACTCGTAACGTGTGCAAATAGCAATAAATGAATAAAACAGTGGACAAAAAGTGTCCAAACATCCAAATGAAGTCCATAAACAGAGAGAGCATAATTTTATGAATTTTTAGGAATTTGAATCGGCGAAATCGGAGTTAAAACGCAAAAGTTACAAGCATTTAAAGTTTAAATAATCAATTAAATAATATTACAGAGAAAAACTTTGGTCCAAAAATTAAATAAAATTTACCATTGGGTAGATCTCAATTTTATACAAATTTAGAAATTTGAATCACTCAAATCGGAGTTAAATTGCAAAAGTTATAAGCGTTTGAAGTTTGAAATCATATTTGAATTCATTAAACCGAATTAAATAAATTATTTCTTTTTTCGGAAAATGATTTATTGCGTCAGCAGTGATACATGTCAGCATCTGATTGGTCGGCTGACGTCAGTCGGTCCACGGACTCGGCCCACGGCTCGGCTCGGTCCACCGTGGACTCGGCCCACGGCTCCACATGTCACTGACATGTGGGCGATCTGTCGGCGGCCGCTCACGCTAGCGCGAGCGCGCGGCGACACGGGGCCCAACATCACGCGGGCCCGCGTGTCGAGACACGTACCCTGCCTTGGCGCTGACCGCTGCGACTGACAGTCGGCCTCCCGGCCACGTGGCTTGATCTCGGCCGTTGATTTGAAAATCAACGGCCCAGATTGGATCTGGTTTCACGCGTTTGGGGTAAACGCGGTCAATCCGGACCGTTGGATCTCGATCGGACGGTCGAGATCCAATCTAACGCGGCTAACGCTAACCGTACGATATATCTAACAGCTGAGATTGGATCTAGGGGTTAGCACGTGGATCTCACCGTGAGTGACGTGGCGCAATCTGGGCCCTCGGATCCTGATCGGACGGCTGGCAGAGCTCGAGGTCCGGCGATGGCGTGTGGCGGAGCGGGGTCACCGGCGCGGGGGACGACGACCACTCGGACGGCGTGTGGGGCGTGCTTCGGCGAAGTGAGATATACCCACGGGTGCGGCTCGACGCGGGGAGTCCAGATCTGGGGTCAACGGTGGCGATGGACGACGGACGGCGGCGGAATCGGCAAAAGAACGCGGCGGAACGGGCTTCCAACTCCGGCGAGCTCGCGCGGGCGAACGGCGGTGGCTCAAGCGACGCGAGCTAGGGCTTCGGGTGCGCAATGAAGTGGGCTTCACGACACGGGTGGCGACGCATTAAATAGGGGCCTCGGCTTCCGTGAATCGCGCGGAGACCGATGTTCACCCGGCTGCGACGGCGGAATCCGACTCCAACTCAGATTGGGTGACGTGGCTCAACGAGAGCCGTTGGATCAAGATCCAACGGTCGCGTGAGTTGGACTCGGGTCCGACTCGGTGAGCTGGCTAGCTCGGTCGGGCTCGGGTCCGGGTGACGTGGCTCAATCGTGGCCGTTGGATCAAGATCCAACGGTCACGCGGTTAGGGTTCGGCCAAGCGGGTTTGGCTCGATCACGTGGCTCGGGTCGGACTCGAACTCGAGTCTGACTCAGACTCGGTCGGGTGAACAGTAAAACCAACTCGATTTTCCAGCGATTTAATTATTCAATAATTCATAGAAAATTCAAATAAATTCAGAAAAATAGCAAAATACTCAGAAAAATTCCAGAAAAAATATGGAAAATATTTTGAAACATTTTGGACCCAAATAAAATATTTTCCACAAAACTTTATTTGAAATTTTTATTTCTTTAATTATTTCAATATAGAATAAATTCAAATTAATTCCAAATAAATCCAAATAAATTCCAGAAAATTCCAAAAATTCACCAGAGTGTAAAATAACATCTAATTTCATGAAAAGCAAAAATTGGGGTGTTACAGTGGCTTCATCTTCCCACCACCCCCTCCTCGCGGGAAGAGGCAAGTACATCGGGTTATTGAGCATGGTTTGTGTGTTCATATGTGGTGTTCCTTAATTTAGTTGTTGCTCTGCCAATTTAGATGGATTCTGGTTGAGAATGGGCTTTTAGTAAGGTTGATTTATAGTAAGTATATTGTTCGAGTGAATGAGGATGACATGAGCTTGGTTTAAATGAGTAAGTCGGTTTTTAGAGATCGTGTATATGAGAATCAGTGATGTTATCATGTTTTGATCACAATGCTATATTCGCTAACTTAATGCTTATGATGGAATCTTACAGCAAATGACTATTCTGGTAATGAATGAATGTCGGCAAACGAAAAGTAAGTATGTAAGTTGTTTCTTTTGGAGTGTGTTTTCGATTGCATCGGTTGCAGTCATGTCCTGCAGAAGACATAGGCCAGGTCGGTGAGAAAGTCATAACTAATCCGGTGAGGTCGGTGAGAAAGTTATGACTAATCCGGAGCGCCATTTAGAAGTCCTACCTCGTAGTCCCATCCATTGTGTTGGATGGGAGCGAGTCATTAAGAGTAGGCCCCTCCACGGGATGGAAGGGAATGAGAGGGTGTATGCCGACAGACATACACTCATTATACCAGTATAAAAAGATGAAAAGGTGCATGAGCATGAAAGCATATTGCATTGCATTGCTAATGTTGTTTGATGGAAATGTGTTAAGAAGGTTAAAGGATTGAGTTGTGGAATCAATCAAAGTTGATTAAGGAGTTACATTTGAGAAATGAGTAAGATCTTGACCGCTTTATTTCGCTCACTGAATTTTAATGAGAAATGTGGTTATGCTATTGTGTTATGTTAATTGGCTATGTTTCTGTCCTTTGATGTACTTTGCTGAGGCTTGGACTCACGCTTGTTATTTGATGTTGTTTTAGGTACTCTAAGGAGATCTCATTGGGATGGGAAACAGCGTCACGTCACTCACTTCATGACATGCTCAAATGATACTTGGAAGATTGTTACATGTTGGTTTTTAGTATTGGTTCTATTGTGTTAAGCGTTTGTTGTTGTTAAATTATTTTGCTAGGATCTTTCCTTTGGTTGACTAGTTGTTGTTATGCATGAGATTAATTTGTTGTAGTTGTTATCGTTCTTGATTCCAACCCTCGCTTTTAGCATGGGGTTTATGGTGATCGTTTAGAGCTAGAACTTTATATTGGTGAATGTTAAATGCTTGTGATTGGTATTTGTTATGTCTTATCCTGCTGAGTGGATGTCCACTTTTTAGGGAAGGTGCTGCCGAAATTCTTAGTGGATTTTAGAGTAAGTTTAGATTTGATCTTCCTCGTTTAGTTTGCTTTTGGTAGATTTTGGTGACACTCGGGGCACAGTTGGTGCTGAGGTGTTACACTCTCCCTCGAACTCTCTATGTAACTCTCTCTGGCTCACTCTCACTCTCTCAGTCCCTCTCTCCCCCTCCGACTCTCTATGTAACTCTCTCAGTCCGTCCCTCTCCCTCCGGCCTTTATGTAACTCTCTCCGACTCACTCTCACTCTCTCAGCTCCTCTCTCTCCCTCCGACTCTCTATGTAACTCTCTCTGGCTCACTCTCACTCTCTCAGTCTCTCTCTCCCCCTTCGACTCTATGTAAGTCTCTCCGGCTCACTCTCCCTCTCTCAGTCAATATCTCTCCCCCTGACTCTCTATATAACTCTCTCTGACTCACTCCCACTCTCTCAGTCCCTCTCTCCACCTCCATCTCCTTATGTAAATCTCTCTGGCTCACTCTCACTCTTGCAGTCCCTCTCTCTCTCCCTCCGAATCTCTATGTCACTCTTTCTTGCTCACTCTCACTCTCTCAGTCCCTCTCTCTCTCCCTCCACCTCCTTATGTAAATCTCTCTGGCTCACTTTCACTCTTGCAATCCCTTTCTCTCTCTCTCTCTCTCTCTCTCTCTCTCTCTCTCTCTCTCTCCGAATCTCTATGTCACTCTTTCTTGCTCACTCTCATTCTCTCAGTCCCTCTCCTCGGTCGGCATCGCACCTAGTTCTCTCCACTCCACCCTCCCCATCAACCCTGTTGACCACCACAGATGCCCCACCCTTTCAATCCAACTTCGGTAACTTCATCGACTGATGTTCTTTTCCTCTCATTAGAATAGTGCAAATGGACTAGGCCTGGGCTGGCACGGCACGAAGCAGACATAAAGAGCAAATGGGCCGTGTATTGGCTCGCCGAAGGCTAGCCGGGACGGCCCGGCACAACACAACAGGCACGACGGCCTGGCACGGTCTAGGTCCGAAGCACGATGGACCCATACCGGGCTGGCCTGGCCCGGCACGACGCCCACCGATGATAGAGACTTTCGAATGGCACGCTTACCCACACATCTTTAATGCTTTCACAGGTGAGGCCTTAGCATGTCGCGATGGAGCCACGCTTGCACCAGAATGTCGGTACAACTAGTTGATCAGTCTGATTCTCTAGGTTTGATCAATCTCTGGAATGTCCGAGACCAAGCACAGTGCGAGGGTCTTGCTACTAACTGTGTTGACAAAGGAGCTTAGCGTCCGAACTTTGAAGTTATCTAGTCAACGTTTTGTTCATTGGAATGTAAATCCCGTGCTACATTTATGTGCAAAACAAGCATAAACAACTAGAAAACGGTGGACATGGTTTAACAAATGTACAATTTTTCTAAATATTTTCTATTCCCAGATTATAATCCTTCTTCTGAATAAGGAAATTGAGCTCCTGACTTGCAGAAAAAAGAATCAGCTTTCACTTGCCACGTCACCTTGATCCTCATCAACACCTGCCTTGCCACCCCATCTACCTACATGGCGGCTGTTGGCAAGGCCTACCTGACCGAGGTCGGTTCTAACTGAGTCGGCTTGGTGAGCTAGTCCAAAGTGTAATAACATGTCAAAAACTTCTAGTGGTATACGAAAGGATTGCTTAGGTTCTGTTTGTTTCGGCTTAGGCTTTTTGTTTTTGGCTTAAAGCTAACTTTTTGGCTTAATGAGCTTTTAAGCCATCTGCTTTTAAGCCAAGACATGCTGTTTGGTATCCTGGCTTATTAATGGTTTAGATGGTATAGCTTATAGATGGAAAGTCTAAAATACCCTAAATGAGATGGGGGAGGAATTCTCGATTTATATATGATGGCATTTGGTGGGTAATTTTGGAGACTTTTAGTGGCAAAGAGTTATTTCATTCAAAAAAACCCAAAAAAGCTCATTTGTCTGGCTTTTGGCTTATAGTTATACATGGGCTTTAAGTTTTTTTTAAAGCCTGGCTTAAAAGCCAGTCGTTTGTTTCAGCTTAAGCTTTTTAGCTTTTTAGCCGATAAAAAAGCCGAAACAAACAGGGCCTTAGAGGTAGTGTTTTTTTTCAACACATGATATTTTAGGTGGTGCAGTGTACACCAAAATTTTTGCTGACACCAAAATTTGGTGCTTATAACCGACCTGGGTGATAACGGCTGATTTGGCAATTAATTTGGAAAATAAGGTTAAATGTGGATAGAGCCGATCTCGGTTCAAGTTAGATTATTTTTGGAAGATTATAGCCAATATGGATCAAATTTTTGCAGAGTTGGTCACAGATACCATCAGTCCAAGGCGCCATAAAAGAAGACAATGGATAAAAACAATGACCACGAACAAACCAATCAATCAATCGTCTTATTGAAGGACCAAAATAACAATTAGAGGGGGGTGAATGATCCCAAATAAAATTTTCCCCACCAACTGAAAAAGTGAAACCAACCAAATGTATCAATCAATCAAAATAAAGAACAAAATTAGCAATCTCAGCCAGAGGGCGGCACTACTATGACTTAGACATCGGTAGTACCAGAGAGACCGCGACTTACACATCGGTAGTGCCGGAAGTCGGTACTACCGCACGTCAGGGCGGTGCTGCTGACTTCACTGATGCCCTCTGTAACAGCGCAAGTTCAACTCAAGAATTGATGAATCCTTTGATTCATTGAGCTAAAACTCGTGAAAATTGGTATGCAATTATTTATGGATCACAAGAACTTATTCCAACCTTCAATAGTGAGGATTGATATCAAAGTTCTGACCTTTTCCAAATCAAAAGAGAAATGCACCAAGAAGAGGCAAAAACCAAAATATTGATCCTGGACTTGCTCGTGGGATTTTGATGATCAAGATGATCTTAGATATCCTCCCACTTATCACAGCAAGCAAGAAGACAAGAAACAAAAGCCTAAACATGATCTACAAAGATTTATCAAAGATTGAGCAAAAAGACCGATTTCTTGCAAAGTTATGCAAAGTTTGCCAAGATGATTGGGATATGATCTGAGAAAGGTTCATCCCTCAATCATTCATCATTGGCATAAAATCCATAATAATTTAGGAAGGGAGGCAAATCCAAATGAGTGGAATATATACTATAAGAATGTAAATTGTAAGAATTTAAATTGCTAAATTTAAGACATAATGTAAATGCGAAAAGTAAATTTAGAATAGTAAGGAAATAAAAATTTTATTTCATTTGAGAAAAGGTTTACAAAGTCTCACAACAAATTAGGCAAAGCTCAAGGGAGCACCAAAACCTTCAAGAGGGGATAGCTACCCAGAATTTTTTTTAAAAATAAACATTTTTTAATCAACAAATTCAAGGGAGCAGCGAAATGGGCCAGTCGCGCCACGTGGCAGCGACACACAGGTCAGTCGCACCACGGTGGCGCGATTGAGCCCAGTCGCGCCACGTGGCAGCGACTGACCCATGACGTGGCATTTTCATTTAATTAGATATTTTTAATTCGTTATATAGTCAAATAATTCATATCGGATACTAGGAACCTCGAAAAAATATGAAATTTTTTTCTAAATTTTTATTACGCTATAATCATTCATAATATATTAAAAAAAAGTAGCATGTTTAATGCAAATTTAAAATATTAAAATCAGGTTTACTAAAATACCATTTTAGGTATAATGAAGAAACTATATAAATCATGGCTCCAAAAATTATAATTTTTTTAAAAAATTTTATTACGCTATAAGCATTCATAATATATTAAAAAAAGTACCATGTTTCATTTAAATTTAAAATATTAAAATCAGGTTTACTAAAAGACCCTTTAAGGTATTTTGAAGAAACCATATAAACCATGTGTCCAATAAGCAATGCTTTTATACTTTCTCAAGTAGTAGCAGAAGAACAAATCAACCCTTAAAACTGACAAATACCCAATAAGCAATGCTTTTATACTTTCTCTTCTAATACAAATTGTACAAAATTTAAAACAAGTAAAGAAATAAGTAATCACTATCTATATTTTATTTATGTTTTAATATTTATGCAACTTAAAAAAAAACTGAAGCACCTCTCCCATAATCAACCATCATTGCAGGAGCATCATCTTAGTGTACAACACCTACCCATCATCTCGACTTGCCCCGACATGCAACATGAAAATAGAGTGACAGATGCAGCATCAGTCGACCATGCCCTCTCCTCTCCGAAAGATAATGAAGTTGTCGGTCAAGCATGCGAGCTAGCTAACTAAGCTCACTTGCCAGGCACGAAATTGGTGGCGTAGGCCCAGGCGTTGTTGTTCACCGGGTCGGCGAGGTGGTCGGCGAGGTTCTCAAGCGGGCCATTACCATTGACAATGGCTTGGACGAAGAAGCCGAACATGGAGAACATAGCGAGGCGGCCATTCTTGATCTCCTTCACCTTGAGCTCGGCAAACGACTCAGTGTCGTCGGCCAGGCCGAGCGAGTTTATATAGTTTCTTCATAATACCTAAAATGGGCTTTTAGTAAACCTGATTTTAATATTTTAAATTTGAATGAAACATGGTACTTTTTTTAATATATTATGAATGCTTATACCGTAATAAAATTTTAAAAAAAAATCAAAATTTTTGTAGCCATGGTTTATATAGTTTCTTCATAATACCTAAAATGGTATTTTAGTAAACCTAATTTTAATATTTTAAATTTGCATTAAACATGCTACTTGTTTTAATATATTATGAATGCTTAAAGAGTAATAAAAATTAAAAAAAAATTCATAGTTTTTGGAGCCATGGTTTATATAGTTTCTTCATAATACCTAAAATGGTATTTTAGTAAACCTGATTTTAATATTTTAAATTTGCATTAAACATACTACTTTTTTTAATATATTATGAATGATGATAGCGTAATAAAAATTTAGAAATTTTTTTCATATTTTTTCGAGGTTCCTAGTATCCGATATGAATTATTTGACTATATAACGAATTAAAAATATTTAATTAAATGAAAATGCCACGTCATGGGTCAGTCGCTGCCACGTGGCGCGACTGGTCCATTTCTCTACCACGTGGTGTGACTGGAGGCTAGTTTTGTAAAAAAATTTATTTCAGGTATATTTTTGAATTTGTCGACTAAAAAATGTTTATTTTAAAAAAAATTCTAGCTACCCATACCCATATATTTATACTACTCTTGAGTCATCCTCCACCCATGGATGAGTTCCTTCAATCCTAAGGAATGTCGTAAAGGGCTAGGATTGACTCACTCAGTCAGATTTGGGCTAACCTACAACCCACTAACATAACAATTATTGCATGCTTCTCAAAGCAGGCTAACTTGATCGCTACTCCATCTGCGAATCCACCATCCAATGGCTCTCCTTTGCTTGAGTACGGGCTAAGTTAGCATCCAGACCATCCACTTGTCCTCTTAGTTTATAGCAACTCCATCTCTGGCCATTCCCGACAGTCTGACCTCAGTGAATCTCATGAAATATGGCCAATGAGGTTCATAGTCCTCTGAACAAAAGGGAGCTTGGCATAAATAAAAGCATAAATTAGAACATTCAGGTATTAATTAGTTAAACGACTGATTAATAGTATTACAAAAACATCCCATGAATTTAAACCAAGTTTGGCTTTGGATACAACCAGCAACATTATAAAGGGCTTCACAGATCGGCTCCAAAGCCCATTAATGTGATGACCGCCATAGTAATGACCCTCTCCACATTGTAGATGATTTGCTCGTCTTCTTCTTGAGTGCCTAGGATGGGGACGACCTTAGCCGATTGGGCCTTGGCTGCGTTCATCTTCTCAGCCAAAGAAATCTTTTGGGTCATAGCGATTGTATTGGAGTTCGGCAGAAGCTTCTCGGAGTCAGCCATCATTCCAGTAACCTTTGCACACCCCTTCTCCAATGATTTCTTAGTTGATTCCAGCTCGGTTGTATTCTGTTTGGTGCCCTTAACCTCTCAGATGACTTTGTTGTATTTGGCCTTTTTGACATTGGCGTTGACCACCAAGTCATCCAAGCATTTTTTCCTGCTGTTGTGCCGATCGAAGTTTGATTCTTGCCTTCACCTCATTGATTGATTATTTTTTATCATCCAAGAAGCACATGGCAAGGAGGGCAGTGCACGTCTCCCCAGGTAAGTTGGTTCTTATGGTTTTCATTGTCTCTAATCGACCATGAGTTTTCCACTAGTGCAGCCGATGGGGTATGCAGTAATTCAAAAAGGTGCCAGAGGTGTTGCTTGATGCTTGAAGCCGATAGCACCTGAGCTGATGCCCCCTCTACTTCCTGGATAATCTCGTTGATTGCAGTAGGGACTCGCTCTTCCTCCTCATCTTCTATGTCCAACCAGTCAAATTTAAGTGGACTTCTAAGTTCGGAGGATGGCTTGGTGGGAGCAAGGATGACGGTTGACGCTTTTTCAGTGGTGGTGATTTGAGCTTGGGGCGTTGGCTAGGAGGGAGGAGGTGGAAAATCCAATCCTTGGGGGGTGTCCGTTGTGACATTAGGGGTTAAAGGAGGTGGCAAAGACATGCGCTTCAAGAACAAAATCGATTAGTTCATTGGTAAAATTTCTTCTTGGGTTCAATCAACTACAAGTATTTTACATGATATGTGGCTGATGTTCACGGGGAACTTTCGGCACACTACTCCTTAGTTAGTTTCCCTTGAGGGGCGCTGTCGACGTAAGAGCCAACAGACACTTCCGGATCGGGTGTATATGAAGTTCGACGCCACCCGTAATAAATGCGCGTGTTGGGAACATGCGCCGTCACACTGTGGCCTTCATTACCCCCATTTAATGCGCACGATACGCATTAAATGCTTTTGATCCTCTGTGTGGTGGCACAGACCACTAGGTGGCCTCGAGAGCTGAGCGCTAGCGGCGTTGCCTGAACGCCACCTGTCCGCTGGGCGACCACCACACTGACCGCCAGCGGCGTGGCCTGGACGCCACCTGTCCGCTGCCTGGACGCCACCTGTCCGCAGGGCGATCACCTTGTACCCTTACAGCGGTGAAGTGGGCACCCTGGTGTAGAATACACCAACAGTAGCCCGCGGGTCCACCCTGGAGCGCCTTTGTCCCTTTTTTGGAAAACGGCTCAGTCTCCCGGGTGGGTCCATCATAAATGCCCACGTAACGTCGCAGCTTTAAATGCCCGCCGCCGTTTCTGGGCATCAAAGCGGAACAGGCAGCCGCCCCCGCCTCGTAACCGACGCAGGATCCTTGGGAACGTGCCCACATTTTGACAGCTTTTTGGGCTTCCCGCCTTTGAACCGCCGCGCCCCTTCGGATTTCCCGTCGGATCATCCCTTCGGGTGCCTATATAAAATCGCCACGGGGGGAGCGGTTCTTTCTTTCAGTCTTACTCATCCGCTAATTCCTCAGCCGTGTTTCTTGCGAACTACCTCCTTCTTGCACATCGCCTCCTTCGCCCAGATGGCATCTCCAGCACCTCTGCTCCCGCCATCGACCGTCGAGGAAGAAGACGCCGCAAGGTTTTCCCGGCATATTACCGGCGGCACCCTCCGCATCCGCGCTGGGACTACCGCGCCCGGCTGCCGCCCGGGAGAAGTGATCTTCTTCGGCTGGGCGATGCTGGCGGGCCTACTCCCGCCGGTTTCCGACTTCTACCTCTCTGTCCTCAACTTCTACTCCATCCACAATATTCATCTTCCTCCCAATTCCATCGTCCTCCTGGCTGTCTTCTGCTACTTCTGCGAAATGTTCGTGGGAGTGGCCCCCAACCTTCCTCTCTTTCGCTTTTTCTACGCCTTGCTCGCGGCCAGGGATCATTCCATCCCATCGGGGTGCTGCCACCTTCGCCTCCGAGACGGCGCGACTTCGCGCTACATCCCGTTGGACTTCAGGTCCAACTGGAAGACCTGGCGCAACGAGTGGCTCTACGTCGCGGATGACAGCGGCATTGAAGTCCTGGAGTTGCCGATCGGGCTGGCGGTCAGCAACCCCACCTGGGGAGCACACGTCGACGAGACGCCCGAGCTCCAGACGATGCTGGCCCGCGTGGACCAGCTGCGGACAACGGGCCTGACGGGAGGCATGGTTCTCCGAGACTTCATATCTCAGAGAATCAGGCCCCTACGCCGCCGTGCCAGCCCGGCCTGGCAGTACACGGGCCCCGATGACATGACCCGGATGATTCCTAGAGGTAGGCTACTTGTCTTTCCTTCTTTTTGGTGCTTTTGGCGACTGCCGCCGAGCTGACAACGTTCTTCTTCCTTTTTTATTTTCCAACAGCTCTAGGGGACTTAACTCCCGCAAAAGTTGATGCCTGGATGGTGCTGCTGGGCGCTCCCGGCATCATCCCGCCTTTCCCGGTGGGCGCACTTCCGCTTTGCCTCGTGGAGCCCTGGGAGCGCGTGGTGATCACCCGGGCAATGCCTGCCATGGATGCCACGGGACTGGTGAACACACCACGCACTAAGGGATCCTAACGATCTGGGACCCTCCTCCAGCCGGCGACCAGGGAAGGGGCAAACGCCCCGTTGATGACGACGCCCCTGGTGCCAGCCCCAAGAGGCTTCGCGTCCCGGCAGGGGACACGACGATCTTGACCGCACCGCCGGGCTCGACCGGGGCGAGGAGCTCTACGGCGGTCGCGGCAGCGACTTCAACTGCTCCTGTCGGGGTGGTTGAAGTAGACGTTGCCCCGACCATAGCTCCGCCGGCACTGATCCTTTCGCCGCCACCGGCGCAGGTCGCTCCGCCAGCCCCGACTCTTCCGCCTGCGCCGGCTGCGCAGGTCGTACTGTCGCTGCCACCGGCGCCGCGAGGGGTGCCGAATCTCACTCCGGCCGTGCCCCGCTTTAGGAGACCTCCTGCCGGGTAGTTAAACCAAAGCACGAAAAAACCGTTAAGTTCTTTTAATCTGAGAGGCTTACCCCCTTTTACCTTTGTTCGCGCCAAAAACGTGAGGTAGGGTTTTCGGCTTTAGAACATACGAGACAAACGCCGGGTTTGCAGAGCGTGCCAGTCAATTTGACCTAAAATTGACAAGGTAGAATTGTGAAATCAATCAAAGCCGATAACGAAGGATTATCGGCTTAACTCTCGTCGGCTAGAAAGCCGATTAGAGGGATAACTAGATCAACCAGTTATGGTTAATCCAAAGGTAAAGGCAGATCGGCTTTGAGAGGCGATGCGCAACAAAACAAAGCAAATCAGACTTGGGTGTAATCGGTAAAGATCAACAATCGGCGATGCGCAACTTTATTGATCAAAACGAATTACAAAGGAAAGGTTCTAAAACTAAAAGACTACTACTAGTTGACGAAAAATAAGGGAAAAGTAAAGCGTGTTTGTGGGTTGGCTCTGGGCGCCTTTCCCTCTAGCCTCTGTTCCTCTTATATAGCGATCGGCCTGAACGTATCCTCCTCGGTCTCTTCAATCACCCGTATCGGCCTCAATCTCTCCTTACCATGTTAAGTCCGATCGTATCCAACTCGATCTCTTATCCTACCCGTATCGAACTCAGTTTCCTTTGAATCGCGGCCCTCCAATCCGAAACAGTATCAACTTGCTATAACCGACATATCCCTTATCAAAACCGATCTCCACGAGACCAGCCTTGCCAAATTTTGGTGCAAACAACCTTCTTCAGGGCGACCACTTCAAGTGCCCCAACCGAGGGCGACCAGGGAACCGTAGCGGCCGTGACAGTGCCGGTTGTGGTGGACGAGCATCGGGGCGACGCGAGTGACAGCCAAGTGGCCGCCGCAGGGGCGATCACCGCGCCGACCGAAGGCGAGTTGGGCGTGCAGCCCACTCCGGAGGCCTCCACCTCTTCAGTTCCCTTGGCAGACGCGGACACTCTGCTGGCCACCCTCAGCGAGCTGCACTCCAGCATGAGCAACCGCCTTGCGACGAGCAAGGAGAGGCTAAAGGATACCGCCGTGGAGATCAACCGCCTCCGCAAGGAGGCGCAGAACTGGCGCGGCTAGGCGGAGTGGCTGGAGCGGGAGCTGTAGCAGGAGAGGACGCAAGGAGCCCTCCGTGTCGAGGCGCTCACCAGGGAGTGCGACGCGGAGAGCAGTGATCGGCTCCGCGCAGAGTTCGAGACCACCTCCATGCTGCGCCCCGCCTTCGACCGGATGGTGGCCAGCCTGGCGCCGCTGGGGCTGGAGCAGCCGCCCCCTTGAGCAGATGGCACGGCACTATGCTTTCTGCATGTGCCGTGTCACTGACTTCCTCACCCTTATGCCCGCCGCCTTAGCCACCCGGTCTAGTGAAGAAGGGCGCGCAGTCGCGGCAGCCACGGCGAATTACGTGCTAGCGTGCTGCGCCAGCCGGGATGCCAACTTTGACCCCTTGGCCGCCATCCACGGGGTGGAAGGGGACTGGGCCAGTGCAGAGGCGCAGGTCCACGACGCCGCCGAACAGGTCGCCGGGCAGCTCGAAATGGTCAACCCGGCGCTGGAAGCGGTGGCCGAGGACGTGGCTCTTGGGCTGGATGCCGGTCCGGCAGAGGACCAGGGGGCTGCGGAAGCTGCGGCGAATGAGGAGTGAAGACCCTCGACTTAGTTTTTCTTGTCTTTTGTTTTGTCTTCATCTGTAAAAAACTCCTGCAAGTTAGCCCTTACTCATGAATGCACGTGCTTCCCTTTACATGTCTTATGCTTGAATGTTTGTCCGCACGCCCCACTTTGCTGGTTCTGCACGAGCGAACAAGCAGCCGCACGCTTTAACGGTTAGTCGGGATGCAGGGTTCGAGACCCTCGCGCTGGAACACCGCCATCTCAGGACCTTAGGACCTTGTGAAATTAACTACTCTCACGGTCTCCTGGGACCAAACAGTTGGTGAGGCGTGGCAGGGTATTAGGCTCTCGATAGCGGTGTTTAAGTCGCCGGTTCTCACGGGGACACCCGGAGCATCATGACCGTGTTGAGAACCATGCCAAACTAGCCGCCCGATCGCCCATCCCCGCTCGTCGCGCTCACCTAATGGTTCCACTTTTTCCGTCGAGGTTTCAGAGGGTCGCAAGGTACTAAGGGCGACTACGCGGATGTGGCCCACCAGGGCGCAAACAAAAAGAAGAGAACGAAGATGATAACTGCTTTGAATAAAAACCGAACGCTTGTTTAAACAGAGGCTTCCCCCGACCAGCCAAGGAGAGGAAAACTCAGTCCGGCTGGTCGGGGCACACAGCTCTGCACTTACAGCCATTTTAGGGATAGAACTTGCGCAGAAGCTCTATGTTTTGGGAGTTCGCCAACTCCTCCCCGTCTTCAGTGGCCAACCTAGCCGCCCCGGGGCGAGAGACTGAGACCACCTTGAAGGGGCCCTCCCACTAGGGAGACAGTTTGTGCAACCCAGCATGTGTCTGAATTCTGCACAAGACCAGGTCGCCCACTGCCAGTGTTCTCTCGCTGACCCGGGCGGCGTGGTACCGCCTGAGACTTTGCTGGTACCGGACAGCGCGCAAAGCTGCACGGTCTCGCATTTCTTCAAGGAGATTGGCTTCCTCTCGACACAGATCTTCCTGGCCTTCCTCTGTGAACGCCGCGATGCGCGGTGACCCCCAAGGCTAACTCTGAGGGCAAGACAGCCTCTGCGCCATAGACCAGGAAGAAAGGAGTTTCTCCGGTGGCCCGACTGGGGGTGGTACGAAGCGACCACAATACTGCCGGGAACTCTTCAGTCCACCAGGCTCCGTTCTTATGGAGTCGATCAAACGCCCTGGTTTTGAGGCCCTTCAGCACCAACGCATTGGCCCGCTCAACTTGGCCATTACTCCTTGGGTGGGCCACCGAAGCAAAGCAAACCTTGGTGTCCATTTCTTCACAGAAACCCAAGGCAGCGCTGGTGAACTGTGTGCCATTGTCGGTGATGATGCGGCTAGCGACCCCGAAGCGGATGAAGATTCCTTGCATGAACTTGACTGCGGCGGCGGTAATGGTCCTCACTGCTTCGGCTTCCACCCATTTGGTAAACTTGTCGATGGCAACGAACAGATGGGTGTAGCCCCCTGTGGCCCGCGGGAACGGGCCCAGGATATCCAGCCCCCAGACCGCGAAGGGCCATGAGAGCGGGATGTTTTGCAGAGCCTGGGCTGGTCGGTGGATTTGCTTGGCATGGAACTGGCACGCCTCGCACTTTCTCACCAGCTCGCAAGCATCCTGGAGGGCGGTCGACCAATAGAACCCTTGGCGGAAAGCTTTCCCAACCATCGTTCGACTGGACATATGGCTCCCGCACACGCCTCCATGGATATCAGAGAGCAGACTGCTCCCCTCTTCCCGAGTGATGCACTTCAGAAGAATTCCGTTTCTACCCTGGCGGTACAGGTCCCTGCCCACCAGGGTATAGCACTTGGCCTTTCGTGCTATCTTCTCTGCTGACGCATCATCGTCGGGGCACACTTGATCCCGCAGGTAGGCCAGGATCGGATCCATCCATGTGCCTTCCCGGTCAAGTGTGGCGACCACTCGGTGATCGCCCGGGTACTTCGTCTGGCCAGACGTTTTCGCCGGTACTACTCTCCCTTCTGGAATGAGGGCTGAAGTAGCGTCACCATCGTCCCCACTAGAAACGGGGGCTGCAATGGACGGTCGTGGAAGCCTTTCTTCAAAGACTCTGATTGGAACAGGGGATCTTGTCGAGGCGAGCTACACGAGCCCGTCCGCCAAGTAGTTGTCGCGTCGGGGGATATGAGTATGCCCCAGCCCGTCGAAGTGTCGCTCCATTTTTCTGACCTCCGCCAGGTACACCGCCATGACAGGATCAGAGCAGGAGAACTCCTTTCTCGCTTGGTTGACGACCAGCAGGGAGTCGCCCTTGACTTGCGACGCCGAACACCGATGGCTGCGGCAGCGCGAAGTCCCGCTAGCAAGCCTTCGTACTCAGCAACATTGTTGGTGTCCTTGAAGTCCAGGATGACCACGTACTTGAGGAGGTCTCCGGTTGGGGAAACCAGGAGGACCCCAGCCCCCGCGCCTTCGAGCCTGAAGGAGCCGTCGAAGTAAAGGTCCAGGGGGAGGGCGCGGGGATTCCTTCAGGTTCAGACTCAGCAGGAGTCCATTCGACGACGAACTCTGCCAATCTTTGACTCTTGATTGCAGTGCGGGGGGCAAATTTGAGGCTGAACTCCCCCAGCTCCATGGACCACTTGGCAATGCGGCCCTCCACTTCACGATTGTGAAGGATCTCACGCAGGGGATAGGCAGAAACCACTGTGATCTCCCTTCCTTGGAAATAATGCCGCAACTTCCTGGATGCTACCAGCACGGCGTACACCATCTTCTGGGCTTGCGGGTACCGTGTTTCCGCATCATGTAACACCTTGCTGACGTAGTAAACCTGCCGCTGGACGCCTTCCCGCTCTGCCACCAGTGCCGCGCTCACAACCGCAGGACTGGCCGCCACATATAACAGTAGCGGCTCGCCCGGCTCAGGGGTGACCAGTACCGGAGGGGAGGAGAGGTACTTCTTCATATCTTCGAGTGCTTGTTGTGCTTCCGTAGTCCATTCCAAGAAGTCGGTTTTCTTTAACAGCTTGAAAAAGGGGAGGCTCCTTTCCCCCAGCCGGGCTATGAACCGGCCGAGAGAGGCCAGGCGACCAGCTAAGCACTGTACTTGCTTGAGCCATGTGGGTGGTTGCATGCGCTCGATGGCCGTGATCTTTTCCGGGTTGACCTCGATTCCACGACTGGAAACGAGGAACCCGAGCAGTTTTTCGGACGACACACCAAACACACACTTCTCAGGATTCAACTTCAAACAATACTGCCGGAGGTGGGAGAAAGTCTCCTCTAGATCTTCAACAAGCCCAGCAGTCTTTTTGGTCTTCACTACCAAGTCATCAACATACACTTCAAGGTTTCTTCCAATCTGTGACCGAAATACAGTATGCATAGCTCGCTGGTAGGTTGAGCCAGCGTTCTTCAGCCCAAAGGGCATTCGGACATAACAGTACACGCTGAGAGGGGTCACAAAAGCAGTCTTCTCCTCGTCTTCCCGCGCCATGCTGATCTGGTGGTAGCCGGAGTAGGCGTTCAGGAAGCACAAGACCTCGCACCCTGCTGTGGAGTCGACGACGACGTCTATTCGCGGCAGAGGGTACGGGTCCTTGGGGCAGGCTTTGTTAAGGTCGGTGAAGTCAATGCACATCCGCCACTTCCCGTTTGACTTCTTGACAAGCACGGGGTTGGCCAGCCACTCAAGGTAGGTGGCCTCCCATACGATCCTTGCATGCAGCAGTTTCTCCACCTCATCCCGAATGGCATCTTGCCGCTCTGGTGCTTGCCTCCGGACTTTCTGCCGGACTGGGTGCACTCCAGGGAGCGTTGCCAATCGGTGCTCAATCACCTCCCTAGGGACCCCGGTCATTTCAGATGGTTCCCAGGCAAACACATCTGGGTTAGACCAGAGGAAGGTGACGAGCCCGTCTTCCTATTTGGTGCTGAGGTTGGCACCGATCTTCATGACCTTCCCAGAACTGTCCTCACCCACAAGGACCACCTTCACCTCACCTGAGGGACCGGGTGAAGTGCGGGCCTTGACCGGGGGGACCTCCGGGCAGTCGTCCTCGCCTCGGGCTGAGCAAGTGGCGCCAGCCAGGTCCTGCACCTGCTTGCTGAGGCGCAGGGCTTCCAGCCGATCCTCCTTCACTGTAATTGGGCCTCCAGGCCTTGGGATCTTCACCATCATGTAGGCATAATGCGTGGCAACCATGAACTTGACCAAAGCTGGTCGGCCAAGTAAAGCATTATAGGGGAGGTCGAAGTCGGCGACCTCAAAATTGATTCTCTCTGTCCGGAAGTTCTCCACACTTCCGAATGTGACGGGCAGCCGGACTTGTCCCAGGGGTGTCAAGCCTACCCCGGGGCAACTCCGTAAAAGAGAGGGGCCGGGTGCAACTCCTCATAGGGAATTTGGAGGGCCCTGAATGCCCCAACTGACATGAGGTTGATGGAGCTTCCTCCATCAACAAGCACTCACCCGAGTTTCGCATTTCGGATCGTGGGAGAAACCACGATCGGAAGATGGCTCGGGCCTGAAGTGCTCTCCGGGTGGTCGGCTCGGCTGAAAGTGATCGGCTCCTCCGACCATTTCAGTGGCCTGCTCGCCCCGGGGGTTGGCACGGTGGCGCACACCTCCCTCAACTCCCGCTTGTACTGCGAGTTTGAAGAGTAGGTGGCGGAGCCACCATGAATGAACGCCACCGTGTGCTCCGCTTGCTGAAAGGCCAGCGGAGCGGGGTCTTCACCCGCATCGTCATGGTCGTCTTCGCGGTGTTTCTTGAGCTGCTGTTCCACTAGTTTGGACACGACCTGGCAATCCGCCAGGACATGTCCGCTGGTCCTGTGGATGGGGAAGTAGGGTTTGCCCCCGTCATCTTCTCAGCGAGGTGAACGGCGATCCCTGCGGTCGCCCCGCGGGTCTCGGCGATCACCCCTCCTGTCCCGGCGGTTGCTCCTCTGGGGCTTGGCTTCCGGCTCAGCAACCAGGATCTCTCCGGCGCCAGCCTCTTTGCTCATCTTCTTCTTCTTGTGATCGGAAGCTTTCGAGGTTCCCGCCTCGCTGTGGCCAGAAGGCCCTGCCGCGCGCTCCCGGGCCTCCGCCGCCCTGTCGCATTTATGCGCCAAGGAGAATAGCTCGGAAGTGGTCGATATAGTGCGGGTAGCCATCTTCTCCCGCATCTTCTGATCCCGAACCCCCCTCCGGAACGCGATGATCACCGACTGCTCGGAAATCCAGGGGATTATGTTACGGCAGTGGTTGAACCGCCGGATAAATTCCCTTAGGGACTCCCCCTTTGTCTGTTCCAGGGCGTGGAGGTCATCCTCCACACCTGGCTGAGTGTAGGAGCCATAGAAATTGGCGACGAAAAGGTCGCACAGTTCTTCCCACGAGTGCACGGAGCCTCGCAGGAGGTTCAGCAGCCAGGAGCGGGCAGAGCCCGTCAGCGACGTCGGGAGGTAGTTGGCCATGATCTTTTCGGACCCTCCCACGGCACGCACCACTGTAGTGTAGATCTGTATGAAGTCCTCCGGGTTGGTGGTATCCTCGTACTTTTCGATGGACGCAGGGCGAAATCTCTCCGGCCAAGCAGCTTGGCGTAGGCGGAGGGAAAACGCCTGGCATCCAACGTTGTAGGGGGAGCAGCGTCGCTCGCCCGTTCCTCGGCTCCGAGAGGGGGTCGAGGAGTGCGAGTCTATGCTCTCCCTGGAGTCAGGGGGAGAGATCTCCCCCCGACCGCTAGGCGTCGGGTGGCCAACGCGACGTTGTGCATGCTCACGACGCCCCCTAAGGATATTGCGCAAGTCATCATCGCGCTGGAATCGCCTTTCGTCTAGATGGGCCCTCAGATCCTCGTGGCCCCCCGTCGGCTTGGGGGGACCGCGAGAAGGGGTGGGAGCATGTGCACGTCCCCCGATATCTAAGGGGCTACAACCGGCGCACCCTACCCTTTGTCCCGGCCCTCGTGGCCAGAAAAAACTTTGTTGGGGCAGCTGGAAGCTTGCGCATCGATCGCGCGCACGTCCAGCCGCCCAACGCCGGAAGCGCCCGGCTGGTTTGCAGCCTCTACCTATTGCTGGGCGGCATCCACTAGGCGGGCGATGTCCCGCAACCACGGAGCGGCTGGGGTATCGCCCCCTAGCATAACTGGAGGGTGATCGAGGAGCAGCTGGGCCGCATGAAGATTCCGCGCTGGGGTGTCATCTCCCATCAACAGGCGCCGTCGGACGGGTTGTCCTCCGAGCACGGAAGCAACACGTGTCCCTCCTAGGATGGAGGGGCCCAGGAGGTCCGACGCCGTAGTCGGGCGTCGGGATCGGTTACGGGCGCTGCTCTCTTCAGGTGGGTCGCCGTGCTTGGAACGTGAATCCGCCATGCCGACGACCGCCAAAGCTTTTTGCAAGCTTCGCGAGAAGGTTGAAGAAGAAAGGGCAACCTAGCCACTGAGCCCCCTACCTGGCCCGCCACTGTCGGCGTAAGAGCCAACAGACACCTTCGGATTGGGTGTATATGAAGTTCGAATAGGGGGCTTTTGTGGAGATCGCTCGAAAGATGGAGGAGAGGAATCAATGGCGAAGCTTGCAAGGGGACACTTGGTTTTTCCGAGGTTCAGGCCCTTCTAAAGAGTAATAGCCCTAATCCTGCTTATGTGTTCTTGCTTGTGCTCTTGGGGAAAACTGAGACAAACTCCCCCAGACGGAACCGCCCTTCAGAGGTTGAAGAAGCAGACCGAAAAATATCCAACCCCTTCTCCCATGCACCCCGGCTCCCTTTTATACTTGGGCTGGCTGGGGCGCATGGGAGCTTACATCAGTGTACCATACTCATTACACTGTCATACTGCATTTAATGCACCTGTCACTATTCTTGCGTCACACTTAATGCTCTGACATAGCAACCTTTACCCCTGCCTCGGGCCCCGCGTGCCTGCTGGCTCCGCCCGCCTCGCCAGGGGGATTTTGCCGTGATGCCACCCGTAATAAATGCACGTGTTGGGAACATGCGCCATCACACTGTGGCCTTCATTACCCCCATTTAATGCGCACAATACGCATTAAATGCTTTTGATCCTCTGTGTGGTGGCACAGACCACTAGGTGGCTTTGGGAGCTGAGCGCCAGCGGCGTGGCCTGGACGCCACCTGTCCGCTGGGCGACCATCTTGCTGACCGCCAGCGGCGTGGCCTGGACGCCACCTGTCCGCTGAGCGACCACCATACTGACCGCCAGCGACGTGGCCTAGACGCCACCTGCCCGCTGGGCGACCATCTTGCTGACCGCCAGCGGCGTGGCCTTGACGCCACCTGTCCGCTGGGCGATCACCTTACTGACCGCCAGCGGCGTGGCCTGGATGCCACCTGTCCGCAGGGCGATCACCTTGTACCCTTACAGCGGTGAAGTGGGCACCCTGGTGTAGAATACACCGACAAGCGCCTCTCTGGACAATCCTATTGTAGGGGCATCCACATTTATTTTCTGTAAATGAAATCAGCTTGATTTAGAAGGCGAAGAAAGATAAAGGATTTTTTTAAATTAGTCGATGAAGGTTTTAGAGCTCACTAGGTTGCTACTTCTCCAGATAGGAGAGGGATGTGGGTTGAATACCAAATGTTTTTAATGAATTGCCTATTGAAGCTAAACTGACTATGGGATGTGGCCGTTTGTTAGATTGTCCGACCCCCGATGAGCCACAGGCGGCTTCTTGCTGGCTGACCTCATCTGTAACATGCAAAAGTAGTCGATCAGCATGATTCAATAATAATTAGGGGACATAAGGGTAAATGAGCCACTTTAGCCGATACGTCACTAGTAATGTTAACTATACTCATGTTAGTATAGCCCAATGAACTAGCACCGTTGCTAGAACTTGGGCTGCTATAGGAGTTAGTCACAATTGTTGGCTCTGAAGGCAAGCCTAGGACGAAATAGGATATTACTGCCGATACTGTTCACTTTGCTGAATACAATGTTGTGGATGTAGCCGACCACCATGGAATAAAAATTGTTGCTCTCCGGGTGTGCAAAATGAAGTGCGGCAGGTCTTGAAGTTGAAGGTCATCGGCTATATGAAGAACTATTTCAGCTGATGAAGCGTGATGCGCTCTTTCTCTTGGCCTGAGCAGATCAAATAGTTGAAACTTTGGGGGGTTTGCCTGAAACCCAACTATCTTGAGTAAACTGATTGATGATAGAGTTCATAAGACAGTTGATAAGTCTGACCTTTGGCACGTAAGCTAACAGAGATTACACTCGGAGATATAAAAATCTTTTACAAATTCAGAGTTTTCTCAAGCATATCATTACTATCAGCTGTGAAATGGAGAAAGGATGGGCAGGGTTATTTATTGACTTCTTTGTAGCTAAAGAAGTCATTGTTGTTGAAGTTGTCCTAATCGAGCTAAAGGAAGAAGGCAAGGTAATTTCTTGCTGAAACAGGAGTTATCTTGACTTCATCACAAGAATAAAGATGAATCTTTCGCTGAAATATCGGCTATTTCTATACTCTACCTCTTGATTTTCTATGGTCTCTTCACGCGAAAAATGTGTCATCTCAAAGGAGTCAATCTGGAATGGTCCATTGAACACATAGGTAGAGTCAAATCTGGATGAACCACTGTGGATCACCTATGTTACCAACTGTGTTGCGATCCCATTACTGTGAATAGCCAACTGTGTATCTCGTGAATCATCTGGAAGACCGCCCCCAAGAACATTTTACCAATGCAAGCTGATGACCTTCTACAAATTGTTCCGCCATCACTTGATAGGTTTGAGTTGGACCGAGGGAAATGTCGCAAAACAAGAATCGATGAACCCACATATTAAGAAAAGCCATGTGTTCCTTTTTGGACACTAGACCGATTCCTTTGTTATTACTAATGTATTTACCCCAATCTTCACCCTTGGTGGAGACAAGCTTGTGCTAAGTTTTGGCGCTAAAAGCTGATATCTGGTTACTATATTGCCTTTAACAGCAAAGTTGGGCAACGTCCATCAAGGTTGGGTCGATGGGTCCAATTCTAAACAAAAAGGCGTTGAAAGTATCAGACCAAACATAACACGCCATAGCTAATAAAAATTCACTGGCTTGGGGACTGGCTAGAGATAGAGGGAGGCACTTTGCAATTCCAATTTGCTCGAATACGAGCATTTTTTATGCTGCTCCTTGATTGAACTAGTCATGATAGCATACCAATGTTGTCAACCAAGCCCTAAAACTGTTACTCCATCCTGCAATGTTACTCAGGAGCATTTAATGAAAGCCTAGGGATTTCTTGCTCTATAACAACTGATGGGTCAAGATTTCTTATCGGACCTAAGTAACACAGATCTTCACTATTGGGCACTAAAATGAGTACCTGGTTAGATCCATGAGCCGATGGGGTGTTGAAGCGTTGAAGGTTGAAGTAGAAGAGAAATGGGCACTTAAAGTCGATGATGATGGAGTCGATAGCTTGAGAGTGTGCAAATGACAAGATGAATGGCAGTATTTATAGCTGGGTAAACCTGGTGGTATTGGCAGGTAATTTTCGTGAGAACTTCACTGCATTTAATGCATGAAATTCGTGTGTTTACACGATTTATGTGGGAAATTACTGCGAAAAATGGTGGAGGAAGGTGAGGAGAATCCCAGTAAAGCCGATGGGTGATAGTCCATAATATAACCGATGATAATGATTTTTGAAAGATTCACATTTTTCTTAGTCAAAGTCTGAAAATATTTAGTCTCCCTAAGAATTTGATTTATGGTGCAAGTTTTCTATAAGAATGATTTCCTCCTCCATTAGATTATCAATTGATCTATATTAAAGAAATGAATTTATTGCATCAGGAACATATTAAAAAATGTCGAAAATATAGAAAAAACATAGCATAATTAAATAAATATCCTAAGAAATAATGCTTTATTGAACTTCAATTAATAATCGCTCAACAGGAATATAGACCAATGTTTATTCACGAAATGAGACTCAAAAGGGAAATGTGATATCGACTTATTGAAAGAAAGAGAAACAACAAGGATCCGGAAAACCCATTTTGATCCTACGAGAAATACTTTAGGAAGTGTTCGGTCAACAGGACCAAATACTTTCCTCTTGCTAAGAGAGCATAATTCTTCTTCAATTGCTTCTTTTCATTTGATCCAATCTGAGTGCTTCAGTCACTTTACCATGGACTTTGGTTCTAGATCCAGCTTAATAGTTTTAGCAATTTTTGAGGCAAAAAATATGTGACAATTTTACTGTTTCTTTTATACAATTGTCCTAAATTCACATAATTAGTGGATATCACTTCATTAATTTCTTTTGGCTTCTAATAATTTTCCACAACGATGGAGTCTGGGTGTTATGACTTCCCAACATCAAATTGTGCGTGTAAATATTTGCTGGGGTTATCATCTTTAGGATGGTTCAGTTCAGGGATGTTACCATCCCTTGGAGGGCTCACTTCACAGATTTTCTCAACATCAGGTTGAACTTCTTCCTCTATCTCAGGTATTGTTCTCACTTGTCGGTTCACTGTTTCTACGGACATCTCCGTGGAATTGAGTCCCGTGCACCCGGAGCCCCCCCTCTTTCTATCATTAAGGTTAAGAGTGGGTTCAATATCCTTAGGTATTTTCACTCTTTCAGGTGCATTTACTGTAGGTATATGAGATCTTATCACTCCCTTGTGATCATTGAAGGTATGTGGCAGATTATTAGCTATTTATTGCAAATTTATTGTCCATCAAACTTCAAGTTCATATTCTTTAGTGCATGGGTCTAAGGACATAATACCATTTACATTCCAATATATTTCCTGGTATTCTTTAATATGGTGCTTAATCTACCCTAATACCGATAAACTGTCCTCATCAAAAATTGAAAGGCCATGTGAAGGTCTACCCATGTTTGTGATAAGTAATTGACTATGTTTGAGCTTGTGATGCTCAAGTTTGAGTTTAATTTGAATTGGATTTGAATTTGGAGCAATTTGATGTAATTTTAGGTTCAAGGTGGCACTACCGGCTCTTGGGGGCGATAGTGCCGGCCAGCGGTGCTACCGGCCTTGTGGTGGTGGTAGCACCGGCTACCGACACTTAGAGTGGTGGTAGTACTGACTGGTACTACTAGCACTTGCTGGCGGTAGTGCCGGCCTCCATATGGTGGTAGTTATATTTCAAAGGGGGTATTTCTACCGAGTTCAGAGCAAGCAGCACTACCGGCTTCCACAGAGCGGTAGTACCAAACTTGCGGTACTACTTGCCTCTGGTTGGCGGTAGTAGCAGGGTACCTGATTTTTCAACCAATTGAATTACAATTTTTGTGATGGATGATTAATTGCATATTATGTTGGACATTGCTATGTGATGGCTTTCCCTTATCTATGGTGGTTGCAGGACTTGGAGCTAGGTCTTAGTGAGGTGGAGAAGACCGGGACTAGGCTAGGAGAGTTGAAGTCCAGACGGTCAGGTGGCACAATAGATGACTGAGGTCAGGAGTTGCTGTGAGCCGAGAACAAAAGTGGATAGATGGAGATGCTAACCGAGGCCCTACTCAAGTGAAGGAGGATCATCGTTGGATCAAGGTTCGCGCGTGGAGTAGCGGTTCAGTTAGTGTGCTTTCAGAAGCGTGCAAAACCCATTATGTGTGTGGGTTTTGGGTTCGCCCATGTATGACAATCCTAGCCCTTAGTAAGGTTCCTTATGGATGAAGTAAGCCATCCAAGGGTGGAGATTGACTCGGTTGTGCTATAAATAGAGGGGTAGAGGGATGCCTCACCTCTAAGTCTATAGAGAAGGATTTTGGTTTCCTTGTATTCATTTGAGCTTTTCCTACCTGGTAGTGTGGTGTTGTAAACCTTCCTCTCAAAGCAATTCAAGATCAAATTTCTTCTAAGTGATGAAATTTATTTTACTTCTTGCATTTTTGCTTATTGCATTCTGTCGGGGATTGGCTATCTGGCAAAAGTCCACGGTACCCCCGTGAAAAGCCAAGCCCATCGACCAAACAATACTGAAAGAAGATGCTCGGGGGCGTGAAACGAGCATCCCTCCTCCTCCCACGAGCATACGGTCCGCACCTTTACTCACGGTCACATCGAGCACCACCCGCACGAGCAAGCATGCTCGTAAAGACCATGACCTACCCAGGTATTTGGTCGGTGGGCCCAGCGAGCGCTACGAGGAAGGAAGGAGGCAACTAATCAGCCAAAGATCAAGGGAAATCTTACCCGAAATTCGAATAAAGCGCGAATCAAGGACGGCGGATCACGCTTACGAATACGTAGCGCGATCCCAGGAGGTAGTTACCTTCTTTGTATCTCTAGTCGTAGTATTTAAACCCCCTGAAGGTCTGTAACAGGGGAGGGATACCAAGATAGAACACAATATACTGGAGTAGGGCTATTATCTCGGCGGTGAGAGGCCCGAACCAGGATAAACACCGAGTCCCCCGCTTTTCTTCTCTCCCGACCTCGGCATCGCTCGAACGACCTCCTTGGCCCGCACGACGGGGCTCTGTTGATCCCCCATTCAACAAGTAAGCTCGACGGGAGCCCGTTCTCCAATCGTCGACAGCTGGCGCCGTCCCTGGGGACGACAGTTTGATTCCCGTGCAGATCAAGATCCTCGAAGATGCCAAACTCGGGAGACACTCGGGACCTTTGCGTTTTTGACCACGTTGAAGATGACGACATGTACTACGCCGGCGGCGGCGTGGCCAATGTGACCGATCCTATCGGTCACATTGAGTCTGGGAGCCCTTCCCCGGACACGGGAATGCGAGGACAGGACCTCCATTCCCCAGACATTACCCTCGGGGACCCCGAGGATGACTGCGACGGGCTCTACGATGGCCTGGACATACCGGACGACCTGGAGCTCGACCGGGAGACTGCATCTCAAGGGGATACAATGATGTCCCTGTCGCTTTCATCCCGCTCTCGCCAAGTCAACATGGCCGGGAGCCGTGCCGAGCCCGGGGAAGGGTCCTCAGACGCTGCTAAGTGCGACCACTACGAGGCGGCTAGACTCCACCTAGAGGCGTCTTTGGGAAAGACCCTCGCGAGCATTCGCCGCCAGGCGAAAGGGAGGCGCGCTTCTGAAAGGAGCTCTCGCGGGTACCGAACTCCCGATCGCGCCCCGGAGCACCGTCGAAGCTCACCGCCGCCAATTCACCAGAAACAGGAACGGCTACAGGCCTTGGCGGCGGTCGTGCGTGACCTGCGCAGTTTCCCCGAGCAAGTGGACCTAGAGGCCGTAGGCAAGGTCGTGGCCGAAGATCTGGAGAGGCTTGCCGCCGAACTAAAGGTCTCGGATCCTCCCTGTGACCGGGATGCCCGGAGTGTTTCCCGGGACCATCGCAAACGCTCCCCCATGCGCTCGCACAAAGGTGAATCTCGGAGCCATGCTCGGAGATCGCCCCAGACCGCTAACCTGATCCGGGAAAAGCCCCGGAACAGTTCCAGAGCAACCTCAGAGCGGCACCCCTATGATCGCCCGGATTACGAGCGCTCCGAACGCTCCACGACCAAGCGGTCATTGGCACGACCGTCGCATGAGGTCTTCTCTCGACTCGGCCCGCGCACGGGGCATTGGGTGGAAGACCCGCGTGGAGGCCGCTACGACCGAGGGTTTCACCGCGAAACCCCGAGCTTCAGTTGCCAGGCCTTCACGAGCTCCCTCCGGAATGTCGCATGGCCGAACAGATTCAAGCCCGGCCACATCGAAAGATTCAACGGGACCCAGAACCTGGACAAATTTCTCTCAATATATACTACCGCCATCCTCGCCGCCGGAGGCGATGAAGGGGTGATGGCGAATTATCTGCCGACGGCTTCCGACGGAGCCGCCAGATGCGTGGCTCTTCAATCAGAAGGAAGGATCCATACGATCCTGGGGCAGCTCAGCGCCGCGCTCCGAGCAAATTTCCATATCTGTTACATCTGCCCGGGAAAGGAGCGCGACCTGGAGCGCTTGATACAGACGGATGGGGAAACCCTGCGACAGTTCGTCCAGAGGTTCATCCAGGTCTGAAACTCGATCTCGAACATATCGGACGAGGCCGTCGTCCGAGCTTTCAAGTTCGGGGTACGGGACGTGCGCTTCACGCAGGACCTGGAGATCCACCCGGATCTGACGGCGAACGAGCTCTTCCGAATGGCCGATCGATACGCCAACGCAGATGAAGCCGTCCAATGGAAGAAAATGCTGGATGAAGGGAAGCTGCCGCCACCGCCTAGAGACCTCGGCCAGCAAAAAGGGCTCGAATTCTGTGGACAAGAAGATCAAGAAGAAGAAGAAAAAGCAACCCTCGCCAGCCATGGTTGCCGCGGTGGAACAACAACAGCCCCGAGCAACCCAGCCGCAGCGCCGGGGGTTTAACGCTCGGGGAAGAGGACAACCGCACAGGCCTCGAGAACGAGGCGACCAAGCAGACCAACGGGGCGACCTCTACTGTCCGCTTCACCAGGCGCACGGGCACGACCTACGGAATTGCCGAACGTGGGCCTACCGCCTGGAGCAGTTTTACAGCGGCAGGGGTCCCATGCCGACGCTTCCAGAGCAGGGCGAAAATGGCAAAGGTAAACAGCCCGCCGAGGAAAGTGAGGATGACATGAAATACCAAGAACCACAGAATCACATAGCTGTCATCTTCGGGGGCTCCTCCGCCTACAAGTCCCGCCGGGACTTAAAAGACGCCGCAAGGGAAGTGCACCATGTTACCCAGGGTAAGCCTCCCGGCAGAAATTGAAATGGTCTCGAGATGTCCTCACCTTCTCCAAGGACGATTGTCCCCTTGGGATGACCAAACCACAAAGGCTTCCGATGGTCGTGAACCCCACCATCAAAGAATACCGTTGTCGGCCGGGTCCTCATAGACTCCGGAGCTCTTTGGATCTTATTTCAGCCAAGGTTTTGGACGAGATGCAGATTCCTCGCTCCAAAATCAAGAGTGTAGCCGTGCCCTTCTTTGGGATAGTCCGGGCACCTCGGTCAAACCTCTCGGGGCAGGTCGTCCGCCCGTGACATTCAGCGGCCCGAGTAACTTCAGAGCGGAGCTAATCACCTTCGAGGTGGTAGACTTGAGTCGGCCTACAACGCCATCCTCGGCAGGCCGGCCTTGGCCAAGTTCATGGCCGCCTCGCATCATGCGTATCAGTGCCTGAAGATTCCCGGACCGAACGGAGTTATAACCATCAAAGGGACCCACAAGTTCGCACTCAATTGCGATTTAAAGAGCGTTGGATATGGTCGGTCGATTACCCACTCGCTGTCTCGACCAAGAGCCGAAGCATTCCCGGCCTAAACTTGCCCTCCAGCCTGGAGGAGAGACCAAGGCTGTTCCGCTCAACGAGTCGGAACCGGCCAAGGTCGTTCATTTGGGATCTTCCTTAGGTCCCAAATAGGAACTCGAGCTCATCACCTTCCTCCGGGCGAGGTCGAATGTGTTCGCCTGGGAACCATCCGACATGCCCGGGGTCCCAAGGGAGGTGATCGAGCACAGGCTAGCAGTTCAGCCTGACAAAAAACCAGTGAGACAGAAACTTAGACGCTTTTCCCCGGAAAAACAGGCAATCATCCGGGAGGAACTCGACAAACTCCTAAAAGCCGGCTTCATCAGAGAGGTTGAGCACTCCGAGTGGCTAGCCAATCCAGTTCTGGTCAGGAAAAAAGGAGGCAAGTGGCGCATGTGCGTCGATCACACGGGTTTGAACGCGGCATGCCCAAAAGACAACTATCCGTTGCCTCGCATAGACCAATTGGTGGACGCGACGGTAGGGTCACAGACCATGAGCTTCCTAGACGCCTATTCGGGCTATCATCAGATCAGCCTATCACGCGGAGACGAGGAAAAGACTTCCTTCATCACCCCATTCGGTACCTTCTGCTATATGACCATGTCTTTAGGTCTGAGAAATGCGGGAGCAACCTTTCAGCGCCTCATGCAGAAAACCTTCACAGACCAAGTAGGTCGAAATTTGGAGGTCTATGTCGATGACATAGTTGTCAAAAGAAAAAGTACTTCGAGTCACGTCGCTGACTTGGAAGAAACCTTCTGTAACCTCAATAAGCATCGAATAAAGCTAAATCCAGAAAAATGCATGTTCGGCGTTAAGGCTGGCAAGGTGCTCGGCTACATGGTCGGGCCGCATGGCGTTGGGGCAAACCCGGAGAAAATCGAAGCCATTGAGAACATGAGGTCACCCACGTGCGTGAAGGAAGTACAAGCTCTGACCGAAAGAATGGCCGCCTTAAGCCAGTTTATCTCCCGACTGGGGGAGCGAGGGCTACCTTTCTTTAAAGCCCTCCACAAGCACGACGGCTTCACATGGACGGAGGAAGCTAATCGCTCGTTCAAAGAGCTAAAGCAGTACATCTCCAAGCCGCCCGTCCTCGTCACACCCGCAGCGGGGAAGAATTGCTACTATACCTGGCGGCGACCCCGCAAGCGGTAAGCGCGGTGTTAGCAGTGGAGAGAGATGGTACCTAGCGACCTATCTATTACGTCAGCGAAGTACTTCATGGACCAAAGGAGCGTTACCCTGAGATCCAGAAACTACTATACTCGTTACTGATGGCCTCCAGGAAGTTGCGCCACTACTTTCAAGCACACAAGATCGTGGTGCCAACCAGCTTCCCACTCAGGGAAATCCTAAAAAATCAGGACGCCAGTGGTCGCATAGCCAAGTGGGCAATGGAGCTCGCCGAGTTCGAGCTGGTGTTCTCGGCCCGCACGGCGATAAAATCACAAGTCTTGGCTGATTTCGTGGCAGAATGGACGGCTCCGGCACCACCAGCCAGCGGAACCAATGATTCAAGGGAAAACTCCTGGACCTTGTACTTTGATGGATCCCGAGCATACGAGCGCTCGGGGGCTGGCGTCGTCTTGGTCTCCCCGGATGGAGAGCAACTTCAGTACGCCATCCAACTACATTTCGCCGCGACCAACAACGCGGCGGAGTACGAAGGCCTTTTGGCCGGGCTTCGGGCATGTAAATCGCTAGGAGTCCAACGGCTCACTGTGAAGGGCGATTGTAGGATCGAAGTATACGAATATAGCAATCAGAGGGGGGGTGAATGATTGTGCGGAAGCTAAAACCAAATTCTTGATCTATTAAAAGTTCACCCCAAAACAGAACCAAAAATTGCCTCGTTTTCGACAAAAACAGAATGACAGAGGTTCAGTAAAACGCGAATTCCCGGAGATCCAACCATAGGATCGATCTGAAATTTGGACACAAGAAACTAGATTCCAGTACGAATCCAACCCAAAAAGAATCAGCTCGATCGGACTTACGGATCAAAAGTTATGAGCTTCGCAAGCTTGCTGATCCAGAACTTGACGAGAATCAATCTAATCAAAACTTCAAGATTAAACAAGAACGACAAAAGATTTATCAACTAGACTTTGAGAAACACTAGATCAATACCCTAGAACGGTTTTTGATGGATCAAATCAAGATGAAACTCAATGATCAAAAACCAATCTAGAATTAGAACAAGCATGCAAACAAGAACCAAAACAGAAAACATCAGAGCGACGTGGTTACTGTAGCACGCAAAAATCTTGGAAGAATTGATCTTTATTTCTTGTCTAAAATACTCTCATCAAAAGAGTACAAACCCTAAAACCAAGCTCAAAGCTTGATGCGCTCAGCTCTACTTGGTGCCTTTCAACAGGAGACCCCCCACCTATTTAAAGGACCAAACAAGAATACGATTCCTATTCCCTAGAAGGAATCCGTATCCAACACAACTCCACTTGGCCCAACCTGGCCGAGTACAACTCTTGCACGCGTATGGCAACCCTACCATACTCACGTGACTAACACTTTGCACGCGTATGGCCACCTGCCATACTCACGTGACTAACACTTTGCACGCGAATGACCTCCTGCCATTCTCACGTGACTAACCATTCTTCATGTGCACCATTCTCTTAGCCCGAACGTCCCGCATGACATCCTTGACCACCAAGACCTCGGTTCCTCCTGAACCTAGTCCCGAACCTCAGTTCCTCCATGAACCTAGTTCCGGTCCCGTCATCGACCACATTCGTCTTCGAGCAATACCTGCACATGAACAAACCACAAAACAAATCCGAGCACAAGTCCACGACTTGACTCAATGTCAATCCATGCAACTACTCACATGAGCATCGCATAAAGTCCACTTCAAAAGAAGCATCATGAAATCATCACAAATTTCATAATCTCAAATTCAAATTATTTCAATTCTGCTCAAAACCCTAATTCAGCAAAAATGCGTTCACTACGGACAAACAAAACCAGTCCGGCGCAAATGCCAAGTGAAACCCTAGAAAATAGTTCACAACGGACCAACAAAGTCTGTCCGTTGTACAAGGGAAACTCTCGGTTCCAAAAGAAAACATTCCGGCCAAAACATGTTTACGACGGACAACCAAAATCGGTCCGTCGTACATGCAAAAGTCTCGGTTCAAAAACGCTTTCAAATTCATGTTCACGACGGACAAAAAATCTTGTCCGGCGCAAACGTGCCACGCTCGGTTTCAAAAACAACATGGTCCGAACGAAACCCTAAAGCAAAAATGCATTCACGACTGACCAAAGAAGTTTGTCCGCCGTACATGCAAAACTTACTGGTTTCTTGGAAGATTGAGTTCGACTCATGAGCTCAAAAACACGTTCACGATGCACTCCAAATACTTTGTCCGTCGTACATGGGAGACTTACTGTTTCTTGAGATCTTGGTCCGGCGCAAAAGCGAAACTTACTGCTTCTTGTCAAATTGTCAAGCACATGCACCAGCACATTTGCAAATTCAATTCTAAGCCAATTTTTCAGCACATGATTTCACAATCTCCCCCTTGATGAAAACATTGGCAACACCACTTAGAATTGAACATTTGGCATTCACTTTGATTTTGAAATCCAAAGGATCAAAGACCAAAGTAAGAAAACACAGAAATCCCCCCTTTGACCAAAATGCAAAACAAAATCTCCCCCTGAGAATGAAAATGTGTGTGAATGTGCAATGTGTCCAAGAATTCCAAAATTCTCCAAACTTCTCCCAAAATTCTCAAATTTCTAAGAACAACTCCCCCTTTTTCTTCTTCCCCTTTTTCTTAAACTTTTCAATGATTCTCAAATTTCTCCCCCTTTGACAATGGATTCATCAAGAGTACAAAAGAGAGAACAGGTTCAAAATTTTTCTTGAAACAATGATTTCACAAAGAGAAACAAGGGAGTGCCAAGATAGAAAAAGATGAGCTCATTCGATCATATAACCTTATATATCACATAATATGCAAAATACATGATCTTGAAGTGATTTTAACAAGTTAGGGAATGACATGCATCTCAACCTCAATTTAGTCAACTATAGCCAAGTACTAAGCAAGATCTTAGCAGAAAAAGCAAGGCTTTAAAAAAATTGAAGCAACTAACAACTTAGGGCGAGCAAGTAGTTTCAACTCCAATCTAGTAGACCAATTTAATCTTTAAACAATAAATCGCATGTGGCATGCTTGAAGCATACTTCTTTTATTTTCTAGGAGTGGCATGCTTGAAGCATACATCTTATCTTTGAGGGAATGGCATGCTTGAAGCATACATCTTATTTTTTAAGGAAAGCATGCCTGAAGCATACAACTTGAAGCTTTTGCTTTTAACACCCCTTTTTTTTATTCCCTTTTCTTTTTTCTTTTTCTTTGATTATAAACATGCAAAAATGATTAAATGGTCTTATGAAAGAGTAAAGTTGAAACCACACTTGCTTCATAGCCCAAATTTGTCAAGAGGATTCAATATCAAGCCTAGAAGAGTAAGATATCACAGAGTATTTAGCTATAGGCAATCGATCAGGGAATTTCGCAATGTCATTCTTAGTTCAAGTGAGACAATTTAGATTATCATATATTAGCTCAATTATATAGTATATAAAGAAATATGATAAAGTGAGCTCATCAAGTGAAAGAACTTGGCAAAGAAACTCCTCAAAACAATCCCATTGGATGAACAATTCCAAGTTCTCCCCGAATAAAAGCAAAACGAGAAGAAGACAAAGGTTTTGTGAAAATGTCTGCCAATTGATGTTCAGTATCCACATGATGAAGCACAATATTGCCTTTTTCAACATGATCTCTAAGAAAGTGAAATCTGATGTCAATATGTTTTGTTCTTGAATGTTGCACAGGGTTCTTAGCAATGCAAATTGCACTAGTGTTATCACACGTAAGAGGAACACTATCCAAAAATAACCCCATAATCTTTAAGTGTAGCTACTATCCAAAGAATTTGAGAACAACAACTAGCAGCTGACCACATATTCAGATTCAATATTGATTGTGCAAATGTAAGATTGCTTTCTAGATGACCATGCAATGAGAGAATTTCCCAAGAAATGACATGAACCGAAGTGCTTTTCCTATCAATTCTACATCCTCCAAAATCAGCATCGTAAAAGATCTCAAACTAATGCATGAGGAAGCAGAAAGCCAAATGCCAAAATCTTGAGTTCCATGAAGATACCTGAAAATTCTTTTGACAGCTTGTCGATGTGAAGCACGTGGGGAAGCTTGAAAACGAGCACACAAGCATACAAAGAAATTGTATATCCGGCCTTGATGCGTTGAGGTACAAAAGTGAACCTATCATACTTCTATATTCCTTTTGATCAACCGGCTCACCATCTTCATCAGGGTCAAGTGCGCAAGTGCTCTCCATAGGTGTCATGATCGGCTTGCTGTTTTCCATCCCAAAACGATGTAGCAAGTCTCTTGTATATTTGCTTTGATGCACAAAAGTACCATCCTTCGTTTGCTTGATTTGAAATCCCAAAAAGTATGTCAACTCACCCATCATACTCATCTCAAACTCCTTCCTCATTGTTTCTGAAAACTCAGACACTAAAACATGAGATGAACCACCAAAGATAATATCATCAACATAAATCTGAACGAATAGATGATCATTGCCTTGCTTGAGTAAAAAGAGAGTTTTGTCAACCTTTCCCATTAAAAAGCCCTTTTCAAGTAAAAAGGTTTTTAGCCTATCATACCATGCTCTAGGGGCTTGTTTCAAACCATACAAAGCTTTTGTTAGTTTGAACACATGATTTGGAAAATTTGGATTTTCAAAACCAGGTGGTTGCTTGACATAAACCTCCTCATTTATGTAGCCATTCAGAAAAGCACTTTTCACATCCATTTGATACAATTTGAAACCTTTGGATGCAGCAAAAGCTAAAAGGATTCTAATGGCTTCAATTCTAGCAACAGGAGCAAAGGTTTCATCAAAATCTAAGCCTTCAATTTGAGTGTAACCTTGAGCAACCAATCTAGCCTTGTTTCTAACAACAACACCATCCTCACTTTGTTTATTTTTGAAAACCCATCTAGTTCCAATAACATTAAAATCTGGAGGTGGTGAGACAAGTTTCCAAACTTTATTTCGTTCAAAATTCTCTAATTCTTCATGCATGGCATTGATCCAAGATTAAATCGAGATAATGCATGAGATATATCTTTGGAGTTCAAAGGAAGCAACTAAAGCGAGAATGAGCATGAGTGTCGAATGAATAAACCTGGATCGAGTGACTCTCTCATTTAGGTTTCCAATCATTTGTTCAGATGGATGCATTTTACGAATGTGCAAGGGAGCATTGGCTTTTGAGACTTCTCCTTCTCCTTCTTCATTTTCAGCATGTACAGATGATGTTGTAGCTTGAGGATGGTTAGCTGTAGGTGATGTAGTAGTAGGTGCCAAAGGTGCTACAGCTTGTTGTGCATTAGAAATAGTCAAGACCTCATCTTCAACATCATCATTATCTTCAAAGATTTTCTCCCCTGAATGTATGCGTCTGTACCTGCATCACTTGGACTAGTGCCTGGACTAGCCTCATCAAAAGTAACTTCACAAGTTTCCACAATTTTGTTAGTCTCCAAAACAAGCACACGATAGCCACGAGTATGAGCAGGATATCCAAGGAAAAAGCCATCCATTGATCTAGCTTCAAATTTATCAAGATTTCCAGATTTCAAGACAAAGCATTTGCATCCAAAAACCCGAAAGTGAGAAACAGAAGGTCTATGTCCAAACCGAAGCTCATATGGAGTCTTACCCAATTTTGATCTCAAAAACACACGGTTTGAAACATAACAAGCAGTTGAAATAGCTTCAGCCCAAAAGTTTCTAGGAGTATGATGTTCATCTAACATGGTTCTAGCCATCTCAACCAATGTTCTATTTTTCCTTTCAACTACACCATTCTGTTGAGGCACTCTCGGTGATGAAAATTGATGATCAATTCCTTTTTCAGTACAAAAGAGATCAAAAGAAGTATTTTTGAATTCAGTTCCATTATCACTTCTAATAGCTTTGAGAGCTCCTGGATGATCAATAGAAAGCCTAAGAACAAGACTTCTAAAATGACTAAAGGCCTCATCCTTAGATGCCATAAAGTATACCCAAGAGTATCTAGAAAAATCATCAACAATCACAAGCACATACCATTTGCCTCCAAAGGATTGAACTCGAGATGGTCCAATCAGATCAAGATGTAGAAGCTGTCTGGAGCGTTTGTCATTACCATGGTAAGAGGTGGATGTGAACCTGCAATCATCTTACCATGTCTACAAGAAGAACATACTAGATTGCTATCACCCTTAAGCTTAGGCAGCCACGTATAAGATCTAAACCACTTACACGAGTAAGATGATCAAAACCAACATGACCAAGTCTACGATGCCAAAAGAATAAATCTTTAGAAACATTGGCAATTAGACACCTATGCTTAGAAGAAGGCGATGCATCAAAATCAGCTTTAAAGACTCTTCCAAAACGAGAAATTTTGAACACAAGATCACCTGAAGCATCTAGCACTTTGCATTCATTTTTCTTAAAGCTTATCTCAAGATCTTCATCAAGCATTTGTGAGAGACAGAAAGCAAGTTATATTTCAAATTTTCAACAAGAGCCACATCTTTGAACATAAACTTGTCACTTACCTTTATTGTACCTTTTGCCACAACAGAAGAGGAAGAAGCATCTCCAAAAGTAACACTTTCAGCACGAGATGCACGAGTGAGGAGGAGAACCAATTCTTATTACCGGACATGTGGCGTGAGCATCCGAATCCACTAGCCATATGTTCTCCTTCCTCGCGAGAAGCCTACATAGCAAAACATGTCGAGGTCTCGATCTGGGTTAGGAATGAGATTTTTGGGAATCCGATCTTGAGACACACGACGCACAATAGTAGGTACAACACGATAATTTTTATGCACAAAATCAGATTTGCCTTTTCCCATGTTTGTAGGAACAGAAGGTGTTTTCATCACTCTAGGCGCATAAAAATGTGCTTTGCTGAAATTTGACCTAGCCTCGCTTCTTTCCTTCTTTTCTTTGTTTGGCTAGTCTAAAGCAAAAATCTACTAAGTGTCCATCTCTACCACAATGAGTGCAAGTGTACTTGACATGATGTTTAGCTTTAACAAGAAAAGCACATTTTGCATTCATCATAGTAGAAGATAAAAACCAGCAGATTGAAAAGCAATTTTCTTAGGCTCATTAGATAACTCAATTTTGCAAGGAGCCTGAACAACAGTGCGAGGTTTAGTTTCATATGTGGCATAAGGATCAAAACCTAAACCTCTCTTGTTTGTGCTAACCTTAGATTGATCCAAAATCATGTTCAACTTCTTCTTACCATTAGTGAAACGTTCCAAAGAATTTTGCAAGTAATCAACTTTCTTAGCAAGAGTTAAACAATTATTGCAGGGAACATCTACTTTTCCTTTTTGCTTGCGACAAGTTGAGCATGAGAGAATTTCATGTGAAAGCAAATTATCAGTTAATTGAGAAACCCTAGCATTTGCATCTTTCAATTTTAATTCAAGAGTTGAGCATTTAGAACAAGAAGTTGAACTATGCAAATCATCGATTGGAACAGCTAGCATGTACAACATGTTTCTCATTTTCTCATTTAGATGCAACAAAAGAGCATGTTCTTTCCTAAGCAAGGTGAGCTCATTGTAAATTAAGTCACATGATTTGCAAGTATCATCACTAGGAATCAAAGTCTTAAGTCTAGCAATTTCAGCATTCAATGATTCAATAATGAAATCATGTTTCTTAATTTTCTTATCACGTTTGTCAAGCAATTTTCCAAGGCGAGCAACAGCAATAGCTAATTCATCATAAGAGGATCTACCTCATTGAAGTCGCTGTCGTGGTCATCCTCGGTGATGCTATCCTTGCTGCTTGCCATGAGACATAATCCTATCAAATCATGCTTGCTTGGAGTTGCATCATCTTCGCTGCTCTCCGAGTCCACATCGCTCAAATTGACTTGTTCAAGAGCGGAAAGAACTCAGTGAACCACCTTGCGGTTGATGAAGCTCTTCTTCTTCCTATCATTTGACGAGAACCTTTTCTTCTCATTCCTTCTGTCGTTGTCCTTCTCCTCCTTTGATGTTTTTCCTGCAAGCTTAGGACAATTTGTGCGAATATGGTTGAGGTCACCACACTCATAGCATCTTGGAGGACCACCTCTCTTTCTCATTCTCATATTCTGCAAAGCTTTGTTAAAGCGAGAAGAGAGTAGTGCCAGATCTTCTTCAGGAAATTCTTCAAGTTGCTCATCTGTTAAAGAAGACATGGAAGACAAGGCAAAGCTAGAAGAAGAATTTGCATTTGACATGTTAGGGTTAGAGATCAAAGCAATTGATTTAATGTTACCCTTCCTGGCAAGAACATCCAACTCATGAGTTTTCAACTTAGAGTAAAGAACATCTAATGTGAGTGTGCTCATGGTAGTAGATTCTTGTATAGATGTTACTTTCATCTCCCATACTGACATGTCCAAAGCACTAAGCAATTATCGAGCATTTTCAGCATCAGTGTAGCTAACTCCAACAAAGACGTAGATTGCTAAGAATTTTATTGAAACGTGCAAAGAAGTCATCTACAGATTCACTAGGTTTCATCTCAAAACGCATGTATTCTTTTTGTAAATATCTTGGCGAACCTCTTTGACAGTGTTAGAACCCTCATGGTAATCACAAAGAGATTTCCATACCTCATATGCTTGGATCGAAGATGAACCACACGATCAAAGTCGTTGCGTCCCAAGCCTTGGATGATCAAGTTGCGCGCCTTGCTATTTGCTTCAACATGTGTGCGATTGGTGTCGTTGACGTTGTCGTTTGCAGGGACTTCATATGGCTTGTAGACCTTCTCCCAAATTGTGAAGCCCTGTGCTTGGATGAACGCCTCCATCTTGGCCTTCCAAAACTGAAAATCAACACCATCGAACACACATGGTTTTGTCGAATAACGATCCATTGATCTAATCACCGGTTAAGATAGATTAGAGAAACCTTGCTCTGATACCACTTGTAGGATCGAAGTATACGAATATAGCAATCAGAGGGGGGGTGAATGATTGTGCGGAAGCTAAAACCAAATTCTTGATCTATTAAAAGTTCACCCCAAAACAGAACCAAAAATTGCCTCGTTTTCGACAAAAACAGAATGACAGAGGTTCAGTAAAACGTGAATTCCCGGAGATCCAACCGTAGGATCGATCTGAAATTTCGACACAAGAAACTAGATTCCAGTACGAATCCAACCCAAAAAGAATCAGCTCGATCGGACTTACGGATCAAAAGTTATGAGCTTCGCAAGCTTGCTGATCCAGAACTTGACGAGAATCAATCTAATCAAAACTTCAAGATTAAACAAGAACGACAAAAGATTTATCAACTAGACTTTGAGAAACACTAGATCAATACCCTAGAACGGTTTTTGATGGATCAAATCAAGATGAAACTCAATGATCAAAAACCAATCTAGAATTAGAACAAGCATGCAAACAAGAACCAAAACAGAAAACACTGTAGCGACGTGGTTACTGTAGCACGCAAAAATCTTGGAAGAATTGATCTTTATTTCTTGTCTAAAATACTCTCATCAAAAGAGTACAAACCCTAAAACCAAGCTCAAAGCTTGATGCGCTTAGCTCTGCTTGGTGCCTTTCAACAGGAGACCCCCCACCTATTTAAAGGACCAAACAAGAATACGATTCCTATTCCCTAGAAGGAATCCGTATCCAACACAACTCCACTTGGCCCAACCTGGCCGAGTACAACTCTTGCACGCGTATGGCAACCCTACCATACTCACGTGACTAACACTTTGCACGCGTATGGCCACCTGCCATACTCACGTGACTAACACTTTGCACGCGAATGACCTCCTGCCATTCTCACGTGACTAACCATTCTTCATGTGCACCATTCTCTTAGCCCGAACGTCCCGCATGACATCCTTGACCACCAAGACCTCAGTTCCTCCTGAACCTAGTCCCGAACCTCGGTTCCTCCATGAACCTAGTTCGGTCCGTCATCGACCACATTCGTCTTCGAGCAATACCTGCACATGAACAAACCACAAAACAAATCCGAGCACAAGTCCACGACTTGACTCAATGTCAATCCATGCAACTACTCACATGAGCATTGCATAAAGTCCACTTCAAAAGAAGCATCATGAAATCATCACAAATTTCATAATCTCAAATTCAAATTATTTCAATTCTGCTCAAAACCCTAATTCAGCAAAAATGCGTTCACTACGGACAAACAAAACGATCAGCGCAAATGCCAAGTGAAACCCTAGAAAACAGTTCACAACGGACCAACAAAGTCTGTCCGTTGTACAAGGGAAACTCTCGGTTCCAAAAGAAAACATTCCGGCCAAAACATGTTTACGACGGACAACCAAAATCGGTCCGTCGTACATGCAAAAGTCTCGGTTCAAAAACGCTTTCAAATTCATGTTCACGACGGACAAAAAATCTTGTCCGGCGTAAACGTGCCACGCTCGGTTTCAAAAACAACATGGTCCGAACGAAACCCTAAAGCAAAAATGCATTCACGACTGACCAAAGAAGTTTGTCCGCCGTACATGCAAAACTTACTGGTTTCTTGGAAGATTGAGTTCGACTCATGAGCTCAAAAACACGTTCACGACAGACCCAAAAACTTTGTCCGTCGTACATGGGAGACTTACTGTTTCTTGAGATCTTGGTCCGGCGCAAAAGCGAAACTTACTGCTTCTTGTCAAATTGTCAAGCACATGCACCAGCACATTTGCAAATTCAATTCTAAGCCAATTTTTCAGCACATGATTTCACAATCTCCCCCTTGATGAAAACATTGGCAACACCACTTAGAATTGAACATTTGGCATTCACTTTGATTTTGAAATCCAAAGGATCAAAGACCAAAGTAAGAAAACACAGAAATCCCCCTTTGACCAAAATGCAAAACAAAATCTCCCCCTGAGAATGAAAATGTGTGTGAATGTGCAATGTGTCCAAGAATTCCAAAATTCTCCAAACTTCTCCCAAAATTCTCAAATTTCTAAGAACAACTCCCCCTTTTTCTTCTTCCCCTTTTTCTTAAACTTTTCAATGATTCTCAAATTTCTCCCCCTTTGACAATGGATTCATCAAGAGTACAAAAGAGAGAACAGGTTCAAAATTTTTCTTGAAACAATGATTTCACAAAGAGAAACAAGGGAGTGCCAAGATAGAAAAAGATGAGCTCATTCGATCATATAACCTTATATATCACATAATATGCAAAATACATGATCTTGAAGTGATTTTAACAAGTTAGGGAATGACATGCATCTCAACCTCAATTTAGTCAACTATAGCCAAGTACTAAGCAAGATCTTAGCAGAAAAAGCAAGGCTTTAAAAAAAATTGAAGCAACTAACAACTTAGGGCGAGCAAGTAGTTTCAACTCCAATCTAGTAGACCAATTTAATCTTTAAACAATAAATCGCATGTGGCATGCTTGAAGCATACTTCTTTTATTTTCTAGGAGTGGCATGCTTGAAGCATACATCTTATCTTTGAGGGAATGGCATGCTTGAAGCATACATCTTATTTTTAAGGAAAGCATGCCTGAAGCATACAACTTGAAGCTTTTGCTTTTAACACCCCTTTTTTTTATTCCCTTTTCTTTTTTCTTTTTCTTTGATTATAAACATGCAAAAATGATTAAATGGTCTTATGAAAGAGTAAAGTTGAAACCACACTTGCTTCATAGCCCAAATTTGTCAAGAGGATTCAATATCAAGCCTAGAAGAGTAAGATATCACAGAGTATTTAGCTATAGGCAATCAGATCAAGGAATTTCGCAATGTCATTCTTAGTTCAAGTGAGACAATTTAGATTATCATATATTAGCTCAATTATATAGTATATAAAGAAATATGATAAAGTGAGCTCATCAAGTGAAAGAACTTGGCAAAGAAACTCCCCCTCAAAACAATCCCATTGGATGAACAATTCCAAGTTCTCCCCGAATAAAAGCAAAACGAGAAGAAGACAAAGGTTTTGTGAAAATGTCTGCCAATTGATGTTCAGTATCCACATGATGAAGCACAATATTGCCTTTTTCAACATGATCTCTAAGAAAGTGAAATCTGATGTCAATATGTTTTGTTCTTGAATGTTGCACAGGGTTCTTAGCAATGCAAATTGCACTAGTGTTATCACACAAAAGAGGAACACTATCCAAAATAACCCCATAATCTTTAAGTGTAGCTACTATCCAAAGAATTTGAGAACAACAACTAGCAGCAACCACATATTCAGATTCAGCAGTTGATTGTGCAACAGAAGATTGCTTTCTAGATGACCATGCAATGAGAGAATTTCCCAAGAAATGACATGAACCAGAAGTGCTTTTCCTATCAATTCTACATCCTCCAAAATCAGCATCAGAAAAAGATCTCAAACTAATGCATGAGGAAGCAGAAAGCCAAATGCCAAAATCTTGAGTTCCATGAAGATACCTGAAAATCCTTTTGACTTGTCGATGTGAAGCACGTGGGGAAGCTTGAAAACGAGCACACAAGCACACACGACAAATTGTATATCCGGCCTTGATGCAGTGAGGTACAAAAGTGAACCTATCATACTTCTATATTCCTTTTGATCAACCGCTCACCATCTTCATCGAGGTCAAGTGCGCAAGTGCTCTCCATAGGTGTCATGATCGGCTTGTCGTTTTCCATCCCAAAACGATGTAGCAAGTCTCTTGTATATTTGCTTTGATGCACAAAAGTACCATCCTTCGTTTGCTTGATTTGAAATCCCAAAAAGTATGTCAACTCACCCATCATACTCATCTCAAACTCCTTCCTCATTGTTTCTAAAACTCGGACACTAAAACATGAGATGAACCACCAAAGATAATATCATCAACATAAATCTGAGCGAATAGATGATCATTGCCTTGCTTGAGTAAAAGAGAGTTTTGTCAACCTTTCCCATTAAAAGCCCTTTTCAAGTAAAAGGTTTTTAGCCTATCATACCATGCTCTAGGGGCTTGTTTCAAACCATACAAAGCTTTTGTTAGTTTGAACACATGATTTGGAAAATTTGGATTTTCAAAACCAGGTGGTTGCTTGACATAAACCTCCTCATTTATGTAGCCATTCAGAAAAGCACTTTTCACATCCATTTGATACAATTTGAAACCTTTGGATGCAGCAAAAGCTAAAAGGATTCTAATGGCTTCAATTCTAGCAACAGGAGCAAAGGTTTCATCAAAATCTAAGCCTTCAATTTGAGTGTAACCTTGAGCAACCAATCTAGCCTTGTTTCTAACAACAACACCATCCTCACTTTGTTTATTTTTGAAAACCCATCTAGTTCCAATAACATTAAAATCTGGAGGTGGTGAGACAAGTTTCCAAACTTTATTTCGTTCAAAATTCTCTAATTCTTCATGCATGGCATTGATCCAAGATTCGTCAGATAATGCATGAGATATATCTTTGGGTTCAAAGGAAGCAACTAAAGCAGAATGAGCATGAGTGTCAGAATGAATAAACCTGGATCGAGTGACTCTCTCATTTAAGTTTCCAATCATTTGTTCAGATGGATGCATTTTCTGAATGTGCAAGGGAGCATTGGCTTTTGAGACTTCTCCTTCTCCTTCTTCATTTTCAGCATGTACAGATGATGTTGTAGCTTGAGGATGGTTAGCCGTAGGTGATGTAGTAGTAGGTGCCAAAGGTGCTACAGCTTGTTGTGCATTAGAAATAGTCAAGACCTCATCTTCAACATCATCATTATCTTTAAAGATTTTCTCCCCCTGAATGTATGCATCTGTACCTGCATCACTTGGACTAGTGCCTGGACTAGCCTCATCAAAAGTAACTTCACAAGTTTCCACAATTTTGTTAGTCTCCAAAACAAGCACACGATAGCCACGAGTATGAGCAGGATATCCAAGGAAAAAGCCATCCATTGATCTAGCTTCAAATTTATCAAGATTTCCAGATTTCAAGACAAAGCATTTGCATCCAAAAACCCGAAAGTGAGAAACAGAAGGTCTATGTCCAAACCGAAGCTCATATGGAGTCTTACCCAATTTTGATCTCAAAAACACACGGTTTGAAACATAACAAGCAGTTGAAATAGCTTCAGCCCAAAAGTTTCTAGGAGTATGATGTTCATCTAACATGGTTCTAGCCATCTCAACCAATGTTCTATTTTTCCTTTCAACTACACCATTCTGTTGAGGCACTCTCGGTGATGAAAATTGATGATCAATTCCTTTTTCAGTACAAAAGAGATCAAAAGAAGCATTTTTGAATTCAGTTCCATTATCACTTCTAATAGCTTTGAGAGCTCCTGGATGATCAATAGAAAGCCTAAGAACAAGACTTCTAAAATGACTAAAGGCCTCATCCTTAGATGCCATAAAGTATACCCAAGAGTATCTAGAAAAATCATCAACAATCACAAGCACATACCATTTGCCTCCAAAGGATTGAACTCGAGATGGTCCAACTGTATCAAGATGTAGAAGCTGTCCTGGAGCGTTTGTCATTACCATGGTAAGAGGTGGATGTGAACCTGCAATCATCTTACCATGTCTACAAGAAGAACATACTAGATTGCTATCACCCTTAAGCTTAGGCGAGGCCACGTATAAGATCTAAACCACTTACACGAGTAAGATGATCAAAACCAACATGACCAAGTCTACGATGCCAAAAGAATAAATCTTTAGAAATATTGGCAATTAGACACCTATGCTTAGAAGAAGGCGATGCATCAAAATCAGCTTTAAAGACTCTTCCAAAACGAGAAATTTTGAACACAAGATCACCTGAAGCATCTAGCACTTTGCATTCATTTTTCTTAAAGCTTATCTCAAGATCTTCATCAAGCATTTGTGAGACAGAAAGCAAGTTATATTTCAAATTTTCAACAAGAGCCACATCTTTGAACATAAACTTGTCACTTACCTTTATTGTACCTTTTGCCACAACAGAAGAGGAAGAAGCATCTCCAAAAGTAACACTTTCAAAGACGAGATGCACGAGTGAGGAGGAGAACCAATTCTTATTACCGGACATGTGGCGTGAGCATCCGGAATCCACTAGCCATATGTTCTCCTTCCTCGCGAGAAGCCTACATAGCAAAACATGTCGAGGTCTCGATCTTGGGGTTAGGAATGAGATTTTTGGGAATCCAAAGATCTTGAGACACACGACGCACAATCGTAGGCACAACACGATAATTTTTATGCACAAAATCAGATTTGCCTTTTCCCATGTTTGTAGGAACAGAAGGTGTTTTCATCACTCTAGGCGCATAAAAATGTGCTTTGCTGAAATTTGACCTAGCCTCAGTTCTTTCCTTCTTTTCTTTGTTTGGCTAGTCTAAAGCAAAAATCTACTAAGTGTCCATCTCTACCACAATGAGTGCAAGTGTACTTGACATGATGTTTAGCTTTAACAGTAAAAGCACATTTTGCATTCATCATAGTAGAAGATAAAACCAAAGCAGATTGAAAAGCAATTTTCTTAGGCTCATTAGATAACTCAATTTTGCAAGGAGCCTGAACAACGGTCTGAGGTTTAGTTTCATATGTGGCATAAGGATCAAAACCTAAACCTCTCTTGTTTGTGCTAACCTTAGATTGATCCAAAATCATGTTCAACTTCTTCTTACCATTAGTGAAACGTTCCAAAGAATTTTGCAAGTAATCAACTTTCTTAGCAAGAGTTAAACAATTATTGCAGGAACATCTACTTTTCCTTTTGCTTGCGACAAGTTGAGCATGAGAGAATTTCATGTGAAAGCAAATTATCGATTAATTGAGAAACCCTAGCATTTGCATCTTTCAATTTTAATTCAAGAGTTGAGCATTTAGAACAAGAAGTTGAACTATGCAAATCATCGATTGGAACAGCTAGCATGTACAACATGTTTCTCATTTTTCTCATTTAGATGCAACAAAAGAGCATGTTCTTTCCTAAGCAAGGTGAGCTCATTGTAAATTAAGTCACATGATTTGCAAGTATCATCACTAGGAATCAAAGTCTTAAGTCTAGCAATTTCAGCATTCAATGATTCAATAATGAAATCATGTTTCTTAATTTTCTTATCACGTTTGTCAAGCAATTTTCCAAGACGAGCAACAGCAATAGCTAATTCATCATAAGAGGGATCTACCTCATTGAAGTCGCTGTCGTGGTCATCCTCGGTGATGCTATCCTTGCTGCTTGCCATGAGACATAATCCTATCAAATCATGCTTGCTTGGAGTTGCATCATCTTCGCTGCTCTCCGAGTCCACATCGCTCAAATTGACTTGTTCAAGAGCGGAAAGAACTCGGTGAACCACCTTGCGGTTGATGAAGCTCTTCTTCTTCCTATCATTTGACGAGAACCTTTTCTTCTCATTCCTTCTGTCGTTGTCCTTCTCCTCCTTTGATGTTTTTCCTGCAAGCTTAGGACAATTTGTGCGAATATGGTTGAGGTCACCACACTCATAGCATCTTGGAGGACCACCTCTCTTTCTCATTCTCACATTCTGCAAAGCTTTGTTAAAGCGAGAAGAGAGTAGTGCCAGATCTTCTTCAGGAAATTCTTCAAGTTGCTCATCTGTTAAAGAAGACATGGAAGACAAGGCAAAGCTAGAAGAAGAATTTGCATTTGACATGTTAGGGTTAGAGATCAAAGCAATTGATTTAATGTTACCCTTCTGGCAAGAACATCCAACTCATGAGTTTTCAACTTAGAGTAAAGAACATCTAATGTGAGTGTGCTCATGGTAGTAGATTCTTGTATAGATGTTACTTTCATCTCCCACACCGACATGTCCAAAGCACTAAGCAATTGTCGAGCATTTTCAGCATCGGTGTAGCTAACTCCAACAAGACGTAGATTGCTAAGAATTTTATTGAAACGTGCAAAGAAGTCATCTACTGATTCACTAGGTTTCATCTCAAAACGCATGTATTCTTTTTGTAAATATCTTGGCGAACCTCTTTGACAGTGTTAGAACCCTCATGGTAATCACAAAGAGATTTCCATACCTCATATCTTGGATCGAAGATGAACCACACGATCAAAGTCGCTGCGTCCCAAGCCTTGGATGATCAAGTTGCGCGCCTTGCTATTTGCTTCAACATGTGTGCGATTGGTGTCGTTGGCGTTGTCGTTTGCGGGGACTTCATATGGCTTGTAGACCTTCTCCCAAATTGTGAAGCCACTGTGCTTGGATGAACGCCTCCATCTTGGCCTTCCAAAACTGAAAATCAACACCATCGAACACACATGGTTTTGTCGAATAACGATCCATTGATCTAATCACCGGTTAAGATAGATTAGAGAAACCTTGCTCTGATACCACTTGTAGGATCGAAGTATACGAATATAGCAATCAGAGGGGGGGTGAATGATTGTGCGGAAGCTAAAACCAAATTCTTGATCTATTAAAAGTTCACCCCAAAACAGAACCAAAAATTGCCTCGTTTTCGACAAAAACAGAATGACAGAGGTTCAGTAAAACGTGAATTCCCGGAGATCCAACCGTAGGATCGATCTGAAATTTCGACACAAGAAACTAGATTCCGATTTAATCCAACCAAAAAAGAATCAGCTCGATCGGACTTACGGATCAAAAGTTATGAGCTTCGCAAGCTTGCTGATCCAGAACTTGACGAGAATCAATCTAATCAAAACTTCAAGATTAAACAAGAACGACAAAAGATTTATCAACTAGACTTTGAGAAACACTAGATCAATACCCTAGAACGGTTTTGATGGATCAAATCAAGATGAAACTCAATGATCAAAAACCAATCTAGAATTAGAACAAGCATGCAAACAAGAACCAAAGCAGAAAACAAGTAGCGGCGTGGTTCTTTGTAGCATAAAAATCTTGGAAGAATTGATCTTTATTTCTTGTCTAAAATACTCTCATCAAAAGAGTACAAACCCTAAAACCAAGCTCAAAGCTTGATGCGCTCAGCTCTACTTGGTGCCTTTCAACAGGAGACAACCCCTCCTATTTAAAGGACCAAACAAGAATACGATTCCTATTCCCTAGAAGGAATCCGTATCCAACACAACTCCACTTGGCCCAACCTGGCCGAGTACAACTCTTGCACGCCGTATGGCAACCCTACCATACTCACGTGACTAACACTTTGCACGCGTATGGCCACCTGCCATACTCACGTGACTAACACTTTGCACGCGAATGACCTCCTGCCATTCTCACGTGACTAACCATTCTTCATGTGCACCATTCTCTTAGCCCGAACGTCCCGCATGACATCCTTGACCACCAAGACCTCAGTTCCTCCTGAACCTAGTCCCGAACCTCAGTTCCTCCATGAACCTAGTTCCGGTCCGTCATCGACCACATTCGTCTTCGAGCAATACTGCACATGAACAAACCACAAAACAAATCCGAGCACAAGTCCACGACTTGACTCAATGTCAATCCATGCAACTACTCACATGAGCATTGCATAAAGTCCACTTCAAAAGAAGCATCATGAAATCATCACAAATTTCATAATCTCAAATTCAAATTATTTCAATTCTGCTCAAAACCCTAATTCAAAGAAAATCGTTCACTACGGACAAACAAAACCGATCCGCGCAAATGCCAAGTGAAACCCTAGAAAATAGTTCACAACGGACCAACAAAGTCTGTCCGTTGTACAAGAAAACTCTCGGTTCCAAAAGAAAACATTCCGGCCAAAACATGTTTACGACGGACAACCAAAATCGGTCCGTCGTACATGCAAAAGTCTCGGTTCAAAAACGCTTTCAAATTCATGTTCACGACGGACAAAAAATCTTGTTCGGCGCAAACGTGCCACGCTCGGTTTCAAAAACAACATGGTCCGAACGAAACCCTAAAGCAAAAATGCATTCACGACTGACCAAAGAAGTTTGTCCGCCGTACATGCAAAACTTACTGGTTTCTTGGAAGATTGAGTTCGACTCATGAGCTCAAAAACACGTTCACGACAGACCCAAAAACTTTGTCCGTCGTACATGGGAGACTTACTGTTTCTTGAGATCTTGATCCGGCGCAAAAGCGAAACTTACTGCTTCTTGTCAAATTGTCAAGCACATGCACCAGCACATTTGCAAATTCAATTCTAAGCCAATTTTTCAGCACATGATTTCACAGCGATTCACAGTTGGTCGCGAACCAGGTCAACAAAGAGTATCAGTGTTCCGATACCTCAATGGCGCTGTACCTGACCGAAGTGAGGAAGATGGAGAAATACTTCAAGAATTTCGAAGTAATCTACATCCCCAGGAAGGATAATTCCCTGGCCGACCAAATGTCTAAGATCGGTTCCTCTCAAACCACCGCTCCGGCGGGGGTGCTTGTCGAGCACCTACATAAGCCCTCCATTCCCTCTGAAGAGGAGGCACCAGAGACCGGCGGTAAGGTCTCATTCCTCGAGCAAAGTGCAAATTGGATGACGCCATTCATCCAATACCTTGCGCATGGGACATTGCCCGAGGAAGAAGCCGAGCGTTCCCGGCTAACAAGGCGATCTTCTCAGTACAAACTGATCGAAGGCGACCTATACCGGAAAGGCGCATTAGGAATCCTTTCCAGATGCATCTCTCAGGAGGAAGGCCAGTACCTTCTTCGTGATATCCACGAAGGAATGTGCGGAGCTCACTCGTCTTTCAGAACGCTTGTGAGCAAGGCCTTCCGATTGGGTTACTACTGGCCTACGGCCTTGACGGACGCACGGTCAATCGTAACGACCTGCCGAGCATGCCAGTTCCATGCTCGAAAATCCCGTCAACCAGCATACGCCCTGCAAACCATACCGCTTTCGTGGCCATTCTCGACCTGGGGGCTCGACGTCCTTGGACCCTTTCCCCGGGGGCAGAAAGACTGCAAGTATTTGCTCGTGGCCATCGACACTTTCACTAAGTGGATAGAGGCCAAGCCCGTCTCGACCATCTCGGCCCAGGCGGCCAAAAGATTCCTCCGCAGCAATGTGGTAACTCGGTTCGGGATACCCAACCGACTTATCACAGACAACGGGACCCAGTTCACCAGGCTGTTCCAAAGTTACTACGAGGAGGTCGGGACCAAGGTCTGTTTCGCTTCTGTGGCACATCCACAGAGTAACGGAGCAGCCGAACGAGCAAATGGGCAGTTAGTTCAGGGCATAAAAAAGAGGGTCTTCCAAAGCCTCAGCCAACACAGGCAGCAGTGGGTGGATGAGCTTCCCGCCGTTCTTTGGTCTGTCCGCACCACGACGAGTCGGGCCACAGGCGAAACGCCTTTCCAACTCGTCTACGGTACGGAGGCCGTTTTGCCTGCCGAAATTGTGCTAAGTTCCCCAAGGGTGCAGCTGGTCGATTCTGTCGACCAGGAGGTTGAACGCCTCCTCGACCTAGACCTCGTCGAGGCGACACGTGAACGGGCGTTGCTACGGTCTGCGATTTACCTCTGAGGCTCTCCGTAGGCACGCAGCCAAATCAGTCCGACCAAGGTCCCTGCAAGTTGGTGACATGGTCTTGCGAAGACTTCAAGACCTGTCGAAGGCCAATAAGCTGACCCCGAGATGGGAGGGACCCTACACGGTCGTGTCCACAGCACGCCCGGGGGCTGTCCGCCTCGCGATGGAAGACGGTCGGGAGCTCGCCAGCACCTGGAACATTGATCAACTGCGTAAATTCTACGTTTAGACGAGTACTCCTATCTCGCGCCCCTTGCGTTCTTTCCAATAAAACATTTCCCCTCCTTCTCGTGTTTTGTCCTCGCTTTGTCGAGCGAGCATCAGTACTGTAGACGAACTTATCCGACAAGTATGTGCGCACCATTTCCCTTGGCCCCCGGCCGGATGCTCGCCCAATCATCCACTTTCCACAGTAGCTCTTCACTGTATGCGTGGTCGGGCGCAAGCATCCACTCTAAGCCCGGTTCAGCGACCTCTCGGGTATGGCGGCTCTACGTATTGTTGGTTTAAAGCTCGTCTGCTCTGTGCTCACACTTCTCTCGACACAACCGACCTTTTTAAATCATTCAAAAAATCGTTACGACCAAAGCGACCCTTAAATTTTCCCATGAACAAACTCGTGCTCGCAACAGTGAGGGCACGACCTTTGTCCATGGCAGGGGCTCCGTATGATAGGAACGTTCCGTCCCTTCTTCCAAGGATCCTTTGCTCGTATCTATGCTATATGCTCTTATGCAGGAACTTGTTTTCTTTTTCTGCAGAACCGGGATCATGTAAGCATATGTTGAAGGCGAACTTGAGAAAAACAGGCAAGGACCCAGACACCTGCGAGTTCGCTCATTTAACCCAAAAGGTTGTTTTCTTTTTTACAGGAGTTACACGAGCTAAAAATCAAAGAAGAGCTAAGTCCTACGCTCGGCCTGAAGGGCAACGAGCTCCTCCTTAAGGGAGTCGACCTCTGCCTCCAGGTCCAAAACTTTCCGCCGAGCAGCACGACCTTCAGCCGCGCTGTCCCGAAGGCGTTGCACCTCCTTGAGCTGGGACTCTTCGCGCTCCCGAGCTCGCTGGAGGTCGGCGCGCAGGTCGGGGACCTCCTGCCGCAACTTCCCCAGCTCCTCTTCGAGGTCGGCACACTTCTGTTCTGAAGTGTTCTTCGCCGTCTCGCTCTCAAAGAGCTGGTCCCGAAGTCCGGCGATGAGACTCTTCGCCAACTCCAGCTCCTTCAGGTCGGCCTCGCGCACCTCGGAGACCCGACGCTCGAGATCGGCGATCTTGGCGTCTTGCTCGCGATGGTACGCCCAGAACTCCTCTGCTGGAACTGCGGAGGCATCGATGTCCTCCATAGCCTTCGCAGCAAACTTCGAGCAAAAAAGAAGAAAAGGGAAGGAAGGTCAAGAAGAACCCCTTGAAGATTACTCGCCTCATGAAAAAAGTTAGAAGCGGCGCTTACGAAGAGCCCGGTGACCAGCTTGTCTTGAAGCGTGGCGGTCGGTAGCGCCGGCTTCGGAAAAGGGTTTAACCCACGCAGGCCATCCCGATCCCGAGCCGCACGTCGGGATCTTGCCCCTCCTGGGCACCTGGTGCTCCAGGAGGGCAACGACGCTTCCTTCCTTCGACCAACCCGGGCGCCCGAGGTTGGTCTTCATGCGTCAACAGATGGCTCGTGGCGCCTTCCTCTGCCCGGCCATTGCGCCGCGAAGTGGGCGCCGACTGCCGCTTCCGCCCCTTGCACTTCCGCGACCGGAAGCAATGAGAGCTCCACGCCCGGAGGCGATTGGTCGAGGACGACCACCTCCGGCCCGTGGTCCGCGGCCGGGGGCAGCTGGTCATCGACGACCACCTCCTCTTCGTGATCAGCGGACGGAGGCAGCTGGTCGGGCTCGGCGATCGCTTCCGCGGCTGGAAGTGGCCGATCGATCACGACCGCATCTCCCCCTTGGTCCGCAGTTGGAGGTGGTTGGCCGGCAGCGACCGGCTCCTCCTCTTGGCTCGCGGCCAAGGGCGGTGGGTCGAAAGCCACCACCCCTTGACCATCGGAGCCCATCATTTGGGGCTCGCTTGCGCTTACCCCTTCGCAAGGGACCAAGGCCAAGGCTTCTTGGTCCTCAGCCCCCTGCGGCTCTTGCTCCTCCGCGGCTGGAATAGGTCCCACGTCCGCTGAAGGAAGCTCGGGCTCCGCCGAGGGAAGCTCGGACTCCATTGAGGCCGCAGCTGGCACCGACTCCTCCCCCGTCTCGGCCATCACTTGGTCAACGACGCGGTCGAGCTCGGCGTCAACTGCAGAGTCGATAATCTCCTCAGCCATCTGACGAAAGTCCAAAAGCAACATCTGAGCTATCACGCCCACGCCAAACAGGGTGGGGTTAGCCCAAAGAAAACCGCAAGGCAAGAACAGAACAAGAGAATGAAGCGGAACTTACCTTCTGCCCGGCGAGCAGCGCCATCCTCCTCGGCCTCCTCGCTTCGGGCCACGGGCGACCTGCCCGCGGTGGCCTCCTCTTCTTCCTCTTCCTCGGGGTCATCGACCACCCGAGTAAGCTGGTCCTGGAGGGCCTTGATCTGCCTCTCCAGCCGCTCCTTGATCGGGAGGGACCTGGCCTCCTCCTCGGCCTTCCTCGCCTGTTCGGCGAGCTGTTCCAGTCGGCCCATCAGCTCCGACCTCCTCCGTTTGAAGTCATCATACCAGATTCGAAGTTCGCTTACCTCCCGGCGGTCGGCGTACTCAAGGTGCGGCGTGGGGGTCCTGGTCGAAGCTCGGCGCTTCGACCGCTTGGCGCGGGGAGGCGAGGCGGATGCTTGGCGGCCTCGACCCGCCGACCTCTTGCGGGAACCCCTGGCCGGGGTGCTGGCCTGCGGCGGCGCTGCAGCGCTCGACACGGCGAGGTCAAGGGCGACCTTCTCCTGCAAACAGAAATAGGGAGAGATAAGCTCGGGAAACATGCCCTTGAACGGAAGCAGGAAGATGTACTTACCGCATCGCCGCGGTCAAAAATGTTCTTGGGGACCTGACGATTGGGCGTCAGCTCCTTCTCCTTCGGGGCACCAAACATCTCGGCGACCCTCTCACAACCCAAATCCGTCCTGAGTCGCGTCCACGACCGAAGATTAAAACAAAGAAATATATAGAACCGATCACCAGAAAGCAACGATGCTCGAGAAAAAGGTCCGGGAACATACCTGCGTTGTCCTCACGGGTGAAGTCATGCCACCCGGTCACCTCGAAGAAGGGGTGCTCGCGGCGCCTCAGGGGGGACACCCGGTTGAAGGTAAAGTCCTGGCGATATCCCGACCGATGAGCCCCATCTGGGCAAGCTCACCGATCGCCCTGAGCACCCGCTCTTCCTCGGGTTACCGCAGGCGGGCGCGCCGTCTCGATGGCGGAGTGTCCTCCCAGTATAGACCAAGGGACCCCTCCGCCTTCTTACGGTAGAACAGAGGTCGGCCCAACCCGACACCGAGTCCTTGAGCAACGAAGGGGTACTCGTATGGTCGGTTGGGCGAGGCGAAGATAAACGCATAGCCGTGAGCCATCCCGGCCGGTGCGGAAGGGGGAATAGAAGTGAAAGAAGAGGCTAGCCGTGGGCACTACACCCATGTAAGCCTCGCAAAGATGGGAGAAGATTGCGAGAGAAAGGATAGAGTTGGGGTGGAGATGAGAGATCTCGCACCCGCAGAAGGCAAGCACGGAGGCGAGGAAGTCGCTCTCGGGCAGACGAAGCCCGTTGACGGCGTACAACTCGCAGGAGACGATCTCCGTCCCCCGCGGCGCCGACGCCGCATCGCCCCCAGGCACTCGACCCGAGCCTGGGTCGACGTACCCCTCGTCCGTGAGCACCTGGAGTCTCCTTCGGGTCATCTGGCTAACCTTGAAACGCGCCATGACCAAAGAAGGAAGGGGAGCGAAAAGGGTTCTTGGGCGCTAGGGCTCTTGGAAGATTTTTTGGCCGAAGACGAGCAAAGAGACACAGTGTGACTCCGACCTCTTCCGGTAGAAAGGGTTAAAGAGACAGCGAAGGGATAGGTTAAAAATCGCCGCCTATCACGTAGCGACACCTAGCCGAAGAAAGCACGCTTTCCGAGAAACTGCCGTACCGTTGCAGGGAAACTTCTCAGAGAAGGAACCGCAGAACAACCAAATGACGCGCCCACGCGGAGCAAGCACGCGGCGGGTAAAGAAGTTCGTCTCCCGACGTAAAATGGTCGTGAGCCATGACCAAAAGAAATTCAATCCCCCCTCAAGTCTTCTTAGGCTCAAGGGGAAGCCTGAGGGTTCCCCGCTTGAACCTCGGGGGCTAGCTGTCAGGGATTGGCTATCTGGCAAAAGTCCACGGTACCCCCGTGAAAAGCCAAGCCCATCGACCAAACAATACTGAAAGAAGATGCTCGGGGGCGTGAAACGAGCATCCCTCCTCCTCCCACGAGCATACGGTCCGCACCTTTACTCACGGTCACATCGAGCACCACCCGCACGAGCAAGCATGCTCGTAAAGACCATGACCTACCCAGGTATTTGGTCGGTGGGCCCAGCGAGCGCTACGAGGAAGGAAGGAGGCAACTAATCAGCCAAAGATCAAGGGAAATCTTACTCGAAATTCGAATAAAGCGCGAATCAAGGACGGCGGATCTCGGTTACGAATACGTAGCGCGATCCCAGGAGGTAGTTACCTTCTTTGTATCTCTAGTCGTAGTATTTAAACCCCCCTGAAGGTCTGTAACAGGGGCGGGATACCAAGATAGAACACAATATACTGGAGTAGGGCTATTATCTCGGCGGTGAGAGGCCCGAACCAGGATAAACACCGAGTCCCCCGCTTTTCTTCTCTCCTGACCTCGGCATCGCTCGAACGACCTCCTTGGCCCGCACGACGGGGCTCTGTTGATCCCCCATTCAACAAGTAAGCTCGACGGGAGCCTGTTCTCCAATCGTCGACACATTCAAATTGCATGTGAATCTTTTGCCAAGGATGAATGATTGATGAATAAATCTACTGCACATCATATTCCAATCATCTAGGCAAGCCTCTACTTGATTTTCTCTCAAGAACCGATTTTTTTCTTAAGAGGAAGGATTCTTAATAGATCAGGTTCTTGGACATTTGACAGGTGGTTCATTGTTGTTCTTGATTTATGTGACATGTGGGAGACTATCTAAGATTATCTTGATCATTAAAACCCCACGAGCAAGATCAGAACAATGATTTATTGTTTTGCCCATTTTTGGTGCACCCTTCTTTAAAACCGAAAATGAACAGAACTTTGACGTTAATCCTTGCGACTAAAGGTTGGAATAGGTTGCTAACATTCATAGGAAGAGCATTCAAAGTTTTGTGGGTTTTCAATTAGCCAATCAAAAGATTCATTGATTTTAGTGCTTGAAGTCGTGTTGATTTTACTGTTCATTTGCATGTTTTACTGTTCATTCGGTAGTACCACCTCTACATAGTGGTTGTGCTGATTTTACTGTTCATTTCAGCACTACCACCCGTTTAACTGCGGTAGTGCTGCCCCAGAGCTGAGTTTCTCAGAAAATTTATTTCTCAGCACTCCTTTGATCAAGTGAGATTTTGGTTGGTTCTTTTAAGGGGAAAAATTATTTGTGATCATTCGCCCCCCTCTGTTCGCCATTTCGGTCCATCAAAATACAATTAGAGTATCGAGCCATGTACACATCCCTTGTCATACGCTCTAGGTAATTAATATTTGACGGAGATTCATAACCTACATAGATCCCCAACTTACCGTGAGGGCGCATGGTTGTATGCTGTGGTGGAGATAATTTCCTATATGGGTAATACTTGATTCTTTCCCATGCACTATCTGCAAAGAGGAAATTTCATGGTATGCAGTTGGTCAAAGTTGAATTAATACCGCAGGTTGTAGCACTGCATGGCCGTTACAGTTGGTGGGTAGCCTACTATTCTGCAAGAGTAGCTTAGCAATAAGTTTTATTCTTTTAATTAATGACTCTGAAAGATCATTTTGTATGTGGATATGAGGTACGGAATGCTCTATAAGAATACCCAGAGCCATGCAATATTCATGAAATGCCTTTGAGGTGAACATGCCAACAATGTCCATTTGAACAGACTTGATCTTTTCTTCTAGAAAGAAGGCTCTTACTTTAACAATTTGGGTAATTAATTTACATGGTACCATCTAGTAGAAGCATCTATTAGTACCATAAAGTATATAAAAGGGTTCGGTAGGGGCTGGATATGTCGACAAATATCACCTTGAATTCTCTTCAGGAAATTCAGTGATTCTTCCCACACTTTTAGACAATAAGATATAACTATGATCTTTCCTTTAGCACAAGCAGGGCATGAGAAATATTAAGGTCTAGGAAAGTGTAGTTTTTATGCTATGGCCAGTAGAATTATTGATTATTCTTCTCATCATATTCAAACCAAGATGACCAAGTCGATCATGCCAGATCTTAAATATTTTTGGGTTTTTAAGTATAGTTTTCATTGCAATATAAACTTCAGGTTTTATAAATGTATAATATAACCAAGAGTAGAAGGAAGCAAGCTTTTCAACCACATGTTTGTTACACCCGTTAAACTTAGTCATGAGTAGGTATTATACACCATCCTCATTTTCTGTGTCCATATAGAAACCGTTCAGATGGATGTATTTAAAACAAAATATAGTACAAATGGACTAGGGGTATACTAGTGTGACATTATGGAATGTGACATTATAGAATACGGCTTTCGGTACAACTTTATATCATGTTTTCGGGCCGTTTCTGGGTGTTTGGGCCTTTTCGGGGGAGTTTGGGCCCTAGGGGACCTAATAGGGCCGTAGGTAGGGGTCCCCGGCCCATGTGGGGGAGGAGGTGAGCACCAAAACCCACCTCCCTTGTGCCCCCCATGCCATGTGCCCTTCCTAGGGTTTCCCCCCTAGACGCTGCCCCCTCCTCTCCTCCATGCCATGCCCCCCCATGGCGCCTCCCCTCCCACCCCTTCCAACCTCTAGCTGGCCCTAGCTCCACCCCTCGTAGCCCTCCATCTCGCTGTCCGGGAGCTCTCCGTCCATGAAGATCCGGCGTTCCCGGCAATTGGAGGAGAGATTGGGCCTCGAGGAGGACACGTTCGTCGACCGGGTGATTCGCCAAGAAAAGGTACGCATTGGGGATCTTGGTTGTAGAGTTTTGGTGCTGGTTAGATGGGGGAGATTAGGGTTAAATTTTGTATTTATGTGATGTGATTAGAAGGATTTAGGGTGATTGCAATTATGTCCCACGTTCTGTCCTCGGGCATATTTGAACCCCGACTTAGGGCTTGAGTTTTGAGAATTTTAGAGGCGTTTTCAGGTCGGCTGGCTGTTGAGAAAGTTGTAGGTAATTGAATTAACTTTAATTGGACACCAAGAAAGTTAAATTCCGTTCAGCCATTTAAAAGTTATGGCTGTTTTACCGAGCATTATCCAATCTGTGATGTGATTGAGATAGATCGTATTCAACTGTAGATTAGAGGATGTTAGAGGCCGATTCAGTCTTTCCAAATACTTAGAAAAAGTTGGGAAATCTCCTAAGCTTCCAGAAAATGTACTCGTTTACCTCATTCAAAGTTTTAGAACTCAAGTTATGCTAGTTGGAAGCCCGCTGTCCCGTTGGATAGATTCTCTGTTTTTTGAGTTTTGGGAGTGGGTTGCGAAGTAGATGTAGATGATAGATCTTGTATTGCTTTGTGGTTATATTTTGAGTGAATTGTACCTATGTGCAGGTGGTGTGACCCCGGGAGTGCCCTCAACATCTCGACACTCTGTCCCTCACGGTTGAAGGTAAGTGTATTAGGATGGATTGTGGTTTGGGTGTCTATTAGACTTGCATAGTTGCAATATTAGTACAAAATGTGTTAACTTGCCATGCTTGCTATTTGCTTATGATATGATGAACATGATTACATATTAGATTATCGTGTTAAGTATTTATGCAAGTTCATAAATGATTCATGACATATGTGCATTCATAATGGAAGAGGCGACCCATTCTGATGCGGGCCTCTGTGTTCACATATTGTGAACACGAAAGACCTACCTCGTAGTCCCATCCACGGTTGTATGGGAGCGAGTCAGTAAGAGTAGGCACCCTCCACGGGATGAAAGGGAAAGAGGGTGCACATTGACGGGTGTGCACTCGGCAATACCGGTATGTGCTAACAAAGAGACATGTGCATTGCATTGCAAGTATGATGATGTAAATGAGATGTCTATATGATGAATTATGATATGCTTATGACGTCGAATGTGAGATGTAGTGATGATGGTATTGAAACTGTTTTGCATGTTCCGTTGCAATACACTTTGCTGAGTGATGAACTCACGATTGTTGTTTGTGATGTTTTTAGGTACCATGAAACCGGCATGCGGGAAAGGGGATTAGCGACACATCTTCACATAGTTTCATTCACTTAAACAACTACACTTTATCATTCGTAGTTGTGATGAACAATTTTAATGCACTAGAACTTGGATTATGCTTTAATGTGCACTTGGTTCTATCGTTCATTTCATTTTAGTTCATGGAACATTCGATTGGTCTTAAATTGTTGCTATACCTCATGTTATCGCTGTTTTAGATGTCATCCTTTATGTTATTGCTTGTGATACTATTACTGTTGCTTCGAACCATGGGAAAAACAAAGGAGATGCTGCCGAATCTTTGTTTAAAGCTTTTGCGCCCTTGCTGTAATTTGTCCTTAATTATGCTATTTGGTTGCTGGTTCTACTATGTTTGGTGACATCCAGGCCATACTAGATGCCAGAGTGTTACAACTAGAGCATTCTCTATTATTATACGAGTACCCATAGGGACAACTATGATGGCTCTTCCAGTGCAAAATATGAGACAATCACTTTCGATGATGGTCATAATATTTTTAATTTTCTTAGTCAAAGTCTGAAAATATTTAGTCTCCCAAAGAATTTAATTTATGGTGCAATTTTTCTATAAGATAGATTTCTCCTCTACCATTGGATTATACAATTGATCTATATTAAAGAAACGAATTTAATCAAACAATTGTTGCATCAGGAACATATTAAAAAAATGTAGAAAATATAGTAAAAAAAACATAGCACAATTAAACAATTATCTTGAGAAATAATACTTTATTGAACTTTAACTAATAATCGCTCAACAGGAATATAGACCAACGTTTATTCAGGAAATCACACTCTTAAGGAGACTAAAAAGGGAAATGTGATATCGACTTATAGAAAGAAAGAGAAACAACAAGGAGACTATTGCAAATCTCCATATAAATCATTTATGTCCTCTAGGGAACTATTGGTATTCTTCTGAAACTCTTTGATCTCAGTCTCAAGAAGGTCATCTTCATCCATAGGAGAGTCCCCTAGTAGTGTGGCTTTGTAAACCTTCCTTAGAGAAGGATTTTGGTTTTCTTGTGCTCATTTGAGCTTTGCCCACCTAGTAGTGTGGATTTGTAAACCTTCCTCTAAAGCAATGCAAGATCAAATTTCTTCTAAGTTCTAAAATTTATTTTACTTCTTGCATTTTGCTTATTGCATTTTGGATTTGCCTCCCCTCATTCTAATTGCTTGTGGATTTTTTTCCAAGGATGAATGATTGATGAATGAGTCTACTGAAGATCATATTCCAATCATCTAGGCAAACCTCAACTTGATTCTCTCAAGAATCGATTTTTTGCTTGAAATGAAGGATTCTCGTAGATCGGGTTCTTGCATGTTTGAGGGGGTGGTTCATTGTTGTTCTTGCTTGGATTGTTGTTCTTGCTTGCTATGACATGTGGGAGAATGTGCATACAAAGTTTCATAGGTTTTTTTATCTGCCGATCAAAAGATTCATCGATTTTTATTTTTGATGTCGTGCTATTTACTTTTTATTTGCCTATTTTTTCTGTTCATCTGGTAGTATTGGCCCTACATGGCAGTAGTGCCAATTTTACTGTTCATTCTGGCATTACCGCATGTTTAACTTTGGTAGTGCCGCCCCAGAACTTAGTTTTACAAAAAAAATTATTTCTCAGCACTTCTTTGATCAAGTAAGGTTTTGGTTGGTTCTTTTTAAGGGGAAATATTGTTTGTGATCATTCACCCCCCCCCTTCTGATTGCCATTTTGGTCCTTCAATTGGTATCAGAGCAAGTTTGCACTTTTCTAGATCTTGATTAATCTCGAGAGCCATGGTATCGGACAAGTATTTCACCAAGCCTCCAATTTTCTCTAGGATTGACTTTCCTTTTTGGAAGTCTCGAATAGAGTGTACATTACTGACCAGGGCTTCACGATCTAGTAGAAGGTGAAGCTCCCGTAAGAGGTTCCTGCTGATGAAAACATCATTGCTGGAAATATGGTGGATACTGAGGTGAATGCTAAGGCAAGGAACATCCTCATACAGGGCCTACAATAGGATCTCTCACCTTCGATCTACTCACTAGATCTGGGTGACCCTCAATGCTTACCATGAGGGAATCACCCAGATCAAGACGGTAAGACAGGATCAGTACAAGCTTGACTACAACAAGTTTGAGCTGCACGCTGGTGAGTCCTTAGAAGAGTGTTTTGGTCAGTTCATGAAGATCCTGAGTGATCTTCGAGCAGTATGTTGCACATACTCTGACTCGAAGAATGCTCGGTATTTTCTTATGGCACTTGATCTATGAGTGTGGGAGATGAATGTGACCACCATCAAGGACACCACTAACTTATCGACTCTGACTCTTGACGAGCTTTATTCCTGACTCAAGACTCATGAGATTGATGTCATCTCGCATAAGACAAAGTCAGAGTCGATGGCCTTGGTCACTGATCCCGCTAGGTCCTATTTTGAGATTTCTGATGGATTCTCCCTCTCGGGTCTCTGTGAGATGAGTGATGAGCAGTTGAAGAAGTCTTCAAAAACTAAGCTTACCTTTTAGACAGAAAATTCTCTGATGTATACAAGAGGGTAAGAAAGAGGAAGAGAGGTGGTCCTATCACCTGCTTGTATTGTGGTGACCCCAACTACATGGGCAAACTGCCCCAAGCTAGAGAAGGGCAAGAGCGACTACGGCGGTTTGGGCAAGAACTACTACATTGACAAGAACCACAACAAGAAGGCTCCAGCTTGGGACCCCCACGTGAGAAGAAGTTTCACAACTTCTCCAAGAACAATAAGCTCATCCACCGTGTCCTCATTGCACTTGAAAATATCAACCTCTCTGATAATGAGTGTGGCGGGAGAATACTGGCGACTGAGTGTGGAGGAAGTCCAAATAGCCATTTGGGCGGGCTCGCCCTTCGCCGACCACCGGGCAGGGTGATTACGGACCCGGCATCTCCAGACTCCGGTTGATAGTCTCCTGGTTCCTCTCTGACCGCAGCAGGATATCCAGTACATTGGGAGGAGGAGGCGGATCGCCATGGCTAGGCTGCGATCGCCCAGCGCCGGGAGAATCACCTCCCAAACCACCGCGGGTCCTCATTCTGTTATCAACGAAATCCAGATGACAAGAGTTAGACATCACGGGAAGGATAAGCCTCAGATTCGCTAAACCCGTGAACCACTCCCAAGTCAGACTGTAGCACTCCACGCTGGAGTTCAACGAGTCCAACACGCTAAAACAACACAATTCATGATGCAAGATGACATGCACATGCATGAGATGATACGACATGCACGATTCCAACGCAACTCACATTCACCCCTATAACCTAGGGCGGGGATAAATATTACTTCCGACCTAATGCATTATGACAGTCCTAACCAATTCCTAACTGGTCGTCAAGTTGGGGTCCGTCTTTGTGCACCTTGCTTTGATACCAGCCATGAGAGGAGCCGCCCAGATCGTCCTCGAGTTGTTGGATGAACAGTTGCTCCCGCCGGATTTGGATCCTAGCCACGCATCACCGGAGGTGATCCCGAAGCTAATACCCAAGCCCAATCGAGACAACTATACAATCATCCAAACGACTCGACAACAACCCCGGTATTCCCCCGGTATGCGATCCGAAACTCGCCCAGGATCCCCACATACCGGTTCCCAATGCCATATCAACATTCAATTCGCACAAAGGGGCATCGAGCCCCCAAGCTCACTACCAGAGACGCAAAAACGCGGAAGCAAACGAACACACCACACGGCACAAAGAGGCCCAACAACAACAACCAACAAAAACGACCAAGCGAAAAGCAGACGATTTCCATTGCAGAAATAAAAGTGTGATTATACAACAAAAGTATTACCAACTATCCTATACAACAAAAGCAAAACACCCCGGGAGTGTCATGCCCTAACACTTCCGGGCGCACACGCGATAATCGCAGCCTCTACTCGGTGCCCCGCCCGGTCACCGATAGGCAGTAGGGGCAAAACTCACACCCCGCTGGATCCTCACCTGCAAAACCACGAAAGCAGAAGCCTGAGTACAAAAGGTACTCGCAAGTCTTACCCGTGGTCCATATATGACCGACTCCAAAGATTATGCATTTGGATGTAGCAAGGAATAAGCTGAAAGTAGGACAGTTGCGAAATGTTTAACACTTGTTGTTTAGTTACTTAAACTACTCAATTCTCAATTTTTGTGCGGTTGTTAATGCACCTACCACTAGGTGAAGTTAACAATTAACAAACCACATCAATTAACCACATTCATTTCGAGCTCAAGCCCAATGGCGAACTTCAATTCAAGTTATTTACTACGTGTAACAGCAGTGACCAAGCGTGCTCATATCCGAGAGCGCGGCAATTCGAATCGCTTAGTTAACCTTGCAGGGAAGCATTGATCACACGACATGTGCCACGAAGGAACCTCATGTCAACCCCCTTCCATCCATACTTACTCGCCGAAGTACCCTCATGGGTCCGAAAACCTAGCACCCTCTCGAGTAGCCCAAGCCCGGCTTGGCCACTCGAGAGCCGGCCTAGGCCTCGCCCTCATCATCACGCCCAACCGCATGAGGTCGTAGTCCTTCGAGTAAGCATGCGATAAAACAGGGCTTACCCTACCATAATCAGGCATGTGACCAACCAGTTGGTGCCCAGCCATGGTGCCACATCGGATCGGTCCTTAGCCGACTCAGGCGGGACTACCACATTTGGGTCTCCTTACCCAATTGCCCCAATTCTCCCGCCCGGTCTCCAATTATACCTTTTTCCACAACATAACCATAAACAAACAGTTCCAGAGACTTGAATGTGTAACCACAAGCAGTGGAACCATCCACTACTTGGCCCGAACCCGACTCCTAAGCATACTAAGCACGACACAATTAATACCCATAATCTAGCTCCAAGGGAGGTGTCTTCAAGTAACAATGAAAAGGGTACATGCAGCAAAAGGATCTAGCCTATCCCACACCTCAACTCCTAATGCAACACTTAACATCCAATAAGCAGTAAATTCACAAAAATAGATTTCGCATAGGGTTCAAGATGCATAGGTGCTTGCCTTGTTCTTCTGCTTGCGGACCGACAGCAACTTGCCCCTCGGCAACTCCCTCAACCACGGTGGTATCACCCTCCGCGGTTTCGTTTTCTACACGAATCATATGCAACAATAAGATGCTTGCAATGCAATGAAAACAACTAGAATGAAAACCCAGACGAAGCAGCGCCAACCGAACCAACGAACGTAACCGGACAGACCAGGTGAACCCGGACAGTCCGGGTATTTGGTCCGGACAGTCCGGATAACCCGGATACTCCGGACTGGGTGTCTGGACACTCCGGATTGCCTAGGACTAGGAAGACGGCGAGCAAGTGGAGGTTTTCCCCAAGTATTACGGCACCGCGAGGACCCGATCTACGACTTATTTACAACTTGCAAGCCGGGAGAAGTCCCGAGCTAGCTCAACCCACCAAGAAACGACGACATTTCACTAACCCAACCAAAACCAACTCCAAGCCAAACAATGGCTTTTGCTATTACCCGATCTCTAACCTAAGCACCCTACATTCCCAAATCCAACCCCAAAACCAACCCAAGAACAACCACTTCCCAAAACCCTAGGACTCCAAAGTTCTTCCCCAAACTCTCAAACCCAAATCTAAGTCCCAAACCCACCATGGATGGCCTTAGAACCCAAGAAACCCACGAATCAACCCCCAAGAGAAAGACCTACCTCCAAAGGAAGATGGAGGAAAAACAACGCCGGGTAGAGGAAGGAGAACACCGGCTTGAGATCGAGCTAGGGGACGCCGGGGAGGAGCCACGGAGGTCACCGGCCGGTGCGAGCTCGCCGGAGTGGAGCTAGGGGTGGAGGAGTGAACTCACACGGGTGGGGAACCAAAATGGGGAGAAGAATGAGGTGGGGAAGTCAAGAAACGGGACTTTTATACAAAATCCCGCACCATCCGGACTCTCCGGACGCTCAACTCGGAGACTCCGGGTTGGGGTCTTCGGTAGCACTAACCCGGACACTCCAGACAATTGGTCCGGACACTCCGGGTTAGGGTGTTCGGTCAGCCCAATCCGGATACTCCGGACATTCTATCCGGACATTCCGGGTTGGATCCGGACACTCCGGATGTGGATCCGGATACTCCGGATGTCCCAGAATTTTTTTGGAACTTGGGCCTTGACAGTTAATTGCAATGCTGTCCCACGTTCTATTTTCGGTCAGATTGGAGGGCTGACTTAGGGCTCAGTTTTGTTAATTTTAGATGCGTTATCTGATCGGCCGGCTCTTACGAAAGTTGTAGGTAATTGAATTACCTTTAATTGGACACAAAGAAGGTTAAATTCCGTCCATCCATTTTAAAGTTATGGCTGTTTTACCGAACGTTGTCAAAAGTGTGACGTGATTGGGACAGATCGTGTTGATCTGTAGATTAGACAATTTTAGAAGTTGATTCAGTCTTCGCGAATACTTAGAAAAAGCTAGGAAATTTCCTAATCTTTGAGAAAATGTACTCGATTACTTGATTTGGAGTCTTAGAACTCAAGTTATGCTAGTTGGAAGCCCGCTGTCCCGACGGGACAGATTCTCTGTTTTTGGGTTTTGGGAGAAGTTTGCGAAGTCGGGGTAGATGAGCGTTCGTGTAATGTTTTGTGGGAAGGTTTTCAGCATGTTGTACCTATGTGCAAATGGTGTGACCCCAGGAGTGCTCTCAACCTCTCGCCACTCCGTCGCTCACGGTTGAAGGCAAGCGTATTGGGATGGGTTTGGGTGTTGTATGATTATTAGACTTGCATAGGTGCAATATGGCTACATGATGTGTTAACTTGCCATGCTTGATATTTTCATATGATATGATGAACATGGTTACATATTGGTTATGAAAATTGTTGTATTCAATGTTTATGCAAGTTTATACATGTTCATGTCATATGTGCATTCATAATGGAAGAGGCGTCCCATTCTGATGCGGGCCTCTTTGTTCACACGTAGTGAACACGAAAGACCTACCTCGTAGTCCCATCCACGATTGTGTATGGGAGCGAGTCAGTAAGAGTAGGCATCCTCCATCTACGAGATGGAAGGGGAAAGAGGGTGCACGCCGACGGGTGTGCACTCGGCAATACCGGTATGTGCTTCGAGGAGACATGTGCATTGCATATATGATGATGTTAATGAGATGTATACAATGTGAATATGAAATGGTTATGATGTTGAGTATGAGATGTAGTGATGATGGTATTGAAAACTATTTTCTGGTTCCATTGCAATATACTTGCTGAGTGATGAACTCACGCTTGTGTTTTATGATGTTTTTTGATACCATGAAAACCAACATGCGGGAAAGGGGCTTAGTGGCACATCTTCACGAAGTTTCACTCACTTAGACAGCAATCCTTTTACCATTCATAGTTGCGATAATAAGTTTATTGCCTTAACGGTGTGCTTGGTTATGTCATTTGCTTCGTCATAGATCATGAAGTGGTTGAATTTGTTGTTTTGACTTAAATTGTTGCTATATCTCTCTTTATTGCTGTTTTAGATGCCATTCATTATGTTATATCATGTTATATTAATGCTGATGCTTCAAATCATGGAAAAACAAGGGAGATGCTGCCGAAATTTTCGGTTAAAGCATTTACGCCCTTGCTGTAATTTAATCTTAATTGTGGTATTTAGTTGTTGTTCATGCTATGTTTGGTGACATCCAGGGCATACTAGATGCCGGGGTGTTACAGTTGGTATCATAGTGGACTTTAGGTTCGTGGTGAATGAACTTAGTGATTTACCAGAAGTTCAACTAAAATTTTGATGTGGGATAACCTAGAAACATGGCTTAGGTTATACTTAAAATTTTGTCATAGGATAGCAACATTAAAACTTGTGTAAGTAGAATAACTAATGTAAAATTTGACACACATGGATGCACAGTAGGAAAGGGTATGGGTATCGTTACTTTATGCTTAAATGTTGTAAATAAGCCTTGACGTTGAATGCTACATTTGATAATGTATGCTGCTATGTTTATGAGGTAATTGATTGAATTGTTCTTGTTCTCGTGATAAGGTGGGGTTGTGGTGCCGAAGGGTTTCGGTCACCTTTTTGTTCTTGGTAAGGTTGTGGTTTGACTGTGTGGCCGGTTAGAGCCATCACTGAAGAACTATTAACCCTTGTGGGGGAAGAGTGCTTACCCTTTCTTGTCGTAGATCGGGCAGTGACTGGAGTCAAATAGAAGAGTTTGGTGGTGGATTCTTTCGGATCTTTCTTTACCGTTCTGACGGACGGTTTTGGTTGGTTTTCTTGGTATTTGGTTGGTTAGGAACCAAGGAAAGATGTTTGGTTTTGAGTACTCACTGATTGTCCTTTTGGCGGTTTGTGGTTTCGTCTTCTTTGGGTGAAGACAAAGAAGAAGAGTTTTGTGTTGCACGTCTTTTTGTCATAATTTTTTGCTTTGACACCCGAATTTGTGAGTTATTGTGGACTGTCTTGGGGAGAAAACTTATGTGGTTGTCGTTCTCCCTATCTAAGAAAAGTGTTAGAGTTTCCCGTTGTGCATACCTTGAGTTGGGTAGGAACTAAGTTTGAATTTTTATCGGAAAAGGTTTAGTTGAATATTTGGTTTTCCCTGGTGCATCCATCTTCCTTCTTGGAAGTACAAATCTTGAGATTTCTTGAAGAGTCTTGACTATCAAAGTTGGAAATTCGAGAGTTGAGCTCTCCTACATTTCTGTTGGAGTTTTGTTTTTCTTCCTTGCTTGGAAAGGAGAAATTGTTTATCGGTGTTCGTTCTTGTTCCTGAGCTGTGGTTATCTTTATAGTTGAATTGCATCCTGTTCGTCAGGAGTAGGTGACCTATGAAGGTATTTAGAAAATTTTTGTTCGTGCTATGTAGTATGTAGCAATGTGGTTTACGGAATAATGTATTGCTAAGTTAATTTGTGAGTTAAAACACTTCAATGTGATTGTTACCGTTAGCTTGAGAATAAATAGACTACTAGTGTTGTAGAGTACTCTATAGCGATAATGATTAAATATGTTAATGTACATGCTTAGAATCTGTTGCTTTGCTTTAAAAGTGCTTATGATCCTCAATAGTGTTTAAAGTTTTAAACCCTGATGCATAGTTAGAACATTAAGATGATGTAAACTACTGATATTGTTAAAGAAACTTTGCTGGTTGTTTAAAGATGTTCTAATCTAACGTGTTAATAGAGAAATTTAATCGTGTTGGCTAGTGACTTTAACTTGGAAGTTAATTAGAGTTGCTATTTATGTTGTTGCAAAACATTAGCATAATTGGAAGTTCCAGTCGTGTTCCTGAAATGCTAGTATCGATGCCAATTCAGAAGGTATAGGATTTGTTGTTTGATGATGTTTTAAGAGCATTGTGATCGCCTAATTTATTATCTTAAATAGTTGGAGTATGTTGTGTAGTGGAAAATTGTTATAGTCTTTGGATAGGGTAATTTGTGACACCACGGAGTGTCATAATCTTATAAAATGTGAATGTTGAGGTCAAAACATTATAAAATATGAAATTGGAGGTTAAAACTATACGCTGTGAGGTTTATTCGCATTTCCGGACGGTTTTCGGGAGTTTGGGCCTCTCCGGGGGAGTTCGGGCCCAAGGGGGATGTGTCGTGGGCCTTGGTGGGAGGATTTTTGGGCCCATGAGGGAGGGGGAGGCAGGATAACCTGCCTTGGGGGCGTCCTCCCCCTGCCCACATGCGCCCCACAACCCTAGCCGCCACTCCACCTCCTCCTCCCACCATCCAAGCCGCCACCCCCCACTTTGGGTGCCTCCTCTCCCCATTGCGACATCCCCTCCCCTCTCCACCACCCCTTGCTGCCCTAGGGAAGCCTCTCCACCACACCACCCCGAAGATCCGTCCATTGGAGTGCTCCGCGACGAGGAGATCCGGTGGATTTGGAGCGAGGAAGAAGATCGCGCGAACCGGGAGGAGATCCGTTGGTTCTTCGTTCGTCGGGCGAAGGTATGGCCATGGGAATCCTTGGGGTTGGTCTAGGTATTGTTCTGAGGGTTGATATCATGTTTTTAGATCATTTGGTGGTGCTGTAATTGGGTAGATTAGATGGAATCTAGAGTTTGTCACGTTCTCTGTTTCGGGCAGCATGAACAATCGACCTAGGGTTTGGGTTTTCGCCAATTTAGATTAGGAATTTGGTCGGCCTCCTGTTGAAGAAGTTGTAGGTAGTTTCAATACCTTTCAGTGGGTATAAAGAACGTCCAATTCCGCCCAGCCGTTTGAAAGTTATGCTCGTTTTACCGAGCGTGTTAAAAACTGTGACGTGATTGGAACAGATCACAGTATTCTGTAGATTAAACGACTTTAGAGTCCAAATCAGTTTTTACATATACTTAGAAAAAGTTAGGAAATTTCCTAAGCTACGCGAGGATGTACTCATTTAATCAATTTGGAGTCTTAGAACCTGAGTTATGCTCGTTGCAAGTCTGCTGTCTCGACGGGACAGAACCTCTGTTTTTGGGTTGTGCGAGTAGATTGCGAAGTCGGGGTAGAAGAGTGTTTGCGTATTGTTTTGTGGGCATGATTTTGAGTGTGTGGTGCCTATGTGCAGGTGGTGTGACCCCGAGAGTGCCCTCTACTTCTCGCCAATCCGTCGTCCGTGGTTGATGCAAGTGTATTGGAATGGGTAGCGGGTTGTAGATTGCTAGTTTTGTTGAGTTAAAATTGAATATATGATATGTTCACATGCCATGCTATAATGTTTGCCATTGATATGATGAATATGGTTTATTATGTTGTGATGCCATGTGTTAATGTACAAGTTATCTATGATTATGGCATATGTTGCATACATGGTATGAAACTTGGCCCGGGCGGTGAGAACGTCATAACTATTCCGGTATGGTCGGTGAGAAAGTTATGACTAATCCGGAGCGCCATGGATGTAAGACCTACCTCGTGATTCCACCCACGCGGTGAGTGGAAGCGAGGAGTAGGCACCCTCCATCTACGGGATGGAAGGGGGACGTGGGTGCACGCCGACCGGTGTATACTCGGCTGTCAAGGCCCCAGGTTCCAAAAACTCTGCGACATCCAGAGTATCCGGATTAACATCCGGAATGTCCGGACACAACCCGGAATGTCCGGATATATTGTCCGGAGTATCCGGATTGTCCTGACCGAAGGCCTCAACCCGGAGAGTCCGGGTTGAAAATCCGGAGTGTCCGGGTTGATTCCACCGAAGACCCCAACCCGGAGTCTCCGGGTTAGAGTCCGGAGTGTCCGGTATTTGCGGGGGTTTAATATAAAAGTCCCATTTCGTGGCCCTCCACTCACCCCACCTCACTTGGTCTCTTTCCCACCTCTCCCGTGCGTCTCCTCCACCCCGAGCTCCACTCCGGCGAGCCCCACCAGCCGGTGAACCTCCGTGGCTCCTCCCCGGTGGCTTCTCCATTCTGGTGGCCTCAAGCTCCTCCCCAAGCCGGCGTCCTCTTAGTTCAACCCGGCTTCCCCTCCCTCTCCTTCATCCCCATTGAAGGTGAGACCTTTTTCTTGGGATCCGCTCGTGGGTCCTCGAGTTCTAGGGTTTCCTTAGGAGTTGGTGTTGGGGCTAGGATTGTAGATTTGGGATTGGGGGTAAACTTTGGGAGTGTTAGGGTTTTTTGGGGTTGGTTGGATGTGGGTTGGTTTGGGCAATGTTGGGTATTAGGGTTGTGGATCGGGGTTAGATGGAACCGTTCTAAGCATCGGTTTGAGGTTGGTTAGAGATGATAAGAATGAGCCCGTTCGTCGTGGGTTAGGCTTAGCTTGGAGCTTCTCTAGCTCAACCACGTGTAGGAAAGTCGTGGATCGGGTCCCCGTGATGCCATAGGACTTGGCGGCACCTCGATCCGTCGAGTTATTGGGTAAAACTCGCCAGGTCCGGAGTGTCCGGACGACCAGTCCGGAGTGTCCGCCCTAGGCCGGATTATCCGGACAAAAGGTCCGGAATGTCCGGGTTGGCCGGACTGTCCGGATTAAATACCCGGACTGTCCGGGTTCACCTGATCTGTCCGTATTGGGTCGAGTTGTTCGGTCGCGTTGTTTCGTCGGGGTTTTTTTTTCTTTTGTATTCATTTCATTGCATGGCATGCATCTTATTCATGCATTGTAATCGTGTAGAGAGCGAACACGCGGAGGGTGACGTGGCCGCGGTCGAGGGGGATATCGGTGAGCAGGTGGTTACTGAGACTCCAGCAGAAGCATCAGGCAAGCACCTATGCATCTTGAACCCGTATTAATTGTATTTTTGTGAATAAACTGCTTAATTGGTGAAATAAGTCTGCATTAGGAATTGAATTGGGTTAGGGTTAGATCCTATTTGCTGCACATTCGTCCCTTGGATTTGTGAATACTTCCGTTGGAACTAGTATGGGTATTAAATGAGTCACTGCTTAGAATTGCTTAGAGGTCGGGATTTGGGCCAAGTAGCGGAAGGTTCCGTCGCTTGAGGTCGTTACCTTACCCATGATAAAAAGAGTGGGCATGGATGGGTGGTTGGAAAAGAAAAGATGAATTGGAGACCGGGCGGGAAGGTTGGGACATTGGGTAAGGAGACCCGATGTGGTAGTTCCCGTCTGAGTCGATTAAGGACCGATTCGATGGTTGCCCTTTGATTGAGCACACCCCGGTTGGTCACATGCCCAATTATGGTACGGTAAGCCACTCTTTCTCTCATACGGAATCGATGGACCGTAACTTCCTGTGGTTGGACGTGGTTGAGGGCGAGGCTTAGGCCGACTCTCGAGCGCCAAGCCGGGCTTGGGGCTGCTCGAGGGGGTGCTAGGTTTTCGGGCCACAGGAGGATGCTTCAGCGATTGGGTATGATTGGGAGGGGGTTGACACTAGGCCCTTGTGGTAAGTGTCGTGCGATCAATGCTTCCCTGCAGGGTTAATTAAGCGATTCGAATTGCCGCGCTCTCGGATATGAGCAAGCTCTTTCATCGCACAGTCACGTAGTAAGAACTTGAACCGAGGTTCGCCGTCGAGCTTGAGCCCAAATAAATTGGTGATGAGATTAATTGTTGTGAATTAATGATTGCAACTTCATTTTAGAAGTAGGCGCTGTTACAACTGCTTAACTTGTGAATTGAGTAGTTAGGTAATTAATATAACAAATGTTAAGCTTTCTGCACTTTTACCTTCAGTCTGGTTCTTTGCTACATCCAAATGCATAACCTTTGGAGTCGGTCATATATGGACCCAGGTAAGTCTTGCAGTACCTTTCGTATTCATGCTTACCTTTGTGGTTTTCGGTGAGGATCAGGTTGGCGGGTGTGAGTTCTGCCCATCGCTTCTCGGTGACCGGGCGGGGCACCGAGTAGCGGCTTGGCGATGCCGTCTACGCCCGGGAGTGTTCAGGGGCAGAACACTTCCGGGGATTTCTTTATTTTTGTTTCATGCGATGGTTGATTCTTTTGTTGTATAGATAGATGCGATTCGATGGGCTTTTGGATTTGAAAAATGGTTGGTCATGTGGATGTCGGGCTCCGTGTGTGTGTTCCCTAACTGCTGATACTATGGTGGTGCTGTGGATGTTGCTTTTACTTTCGATATATATATATTGAACTGTGTTTTCTTGTCTGCTGAGTGGATGTCCGTATATTCTAGGAAGGTCATGCCGAAATTTTCTAGTTTTTTTGATGGCTTGGTTGATTTTCGGGTTTTGGCTAGTCGTGGGTCCTTGTGGGCTGTTTTTCGGTTGAGTCGGTGGTCGTCTTGGTTTGTCTTTGTGCGTGGTGTTTCCGCTTGCGCGTTTGGTCGTGACTGTTTCGAGTTCGTTGCCCCCTTTGTGCAAATTGAGTTGATATCGTGTTGGAACCGGTATGCGGGGCGATCCTGGGCGAGTTCGGGTCGCATACCGGGGGAATACCGGGATTGTTGTCGGGTTAATCGAGTGGGTTGCTGTCGTCTCAGTTGGGTTTGGGTGCTAGCACTGCGAGCGCCACCGGCGATCCGTTGCTAGCCTCCAAATCCGATGTGGACGATGGGACATTCGATAATCCGAGGACGGTCTGGACGGCTCCCTGACATCGGCAATACCGGCATTTGCGTCGAGGAGACATGTGCATTACATTGCATTGCATTCATGATGATGATGATGAAATGATCTCGATGAGGTTGAGACATGAATATGATGTTGCATATGAAGTATGACTTGATCATGATGTTGAGTTTGTTATGTAGTGATGATAATATTTGAATTGCTCTGTATGACCCATTGCAATATACTTGCTGAGTGATGAACTCACGCTTGTGTTTTATGTTGTTTTTAGATACCATGAAACCAATATGCGGGAAAAGGGCTTAGTGGCACATCTTCACAAAGTTTCACTCATTAAGATATATGCAATTTTGCCATTCGTAGTTGTAATTATAAGTTAATGCGTTGAGAGCTTGGAGTATGACTTATTTGTGTGCTTGGTCATATTATTTACTTCGTTTTAGATCATGGAGTGGTTAAATTCATTATGCTAGACTTAAATAGTTGCTATATCGCCTGTTATTGCTGCTTTAGATGCTTCCCATTATGATATAACTTGTGATATTATTGTTGATGCTCCGTACCATGGAAAAACAAAGGAGATGCTGCCAAAATTTTCGGTTTTTGCATGTACTCCTTTGCTGTAATTTACCTTTAGATGTGGTTATTAGATGTTGTTTAGTCTATGTTTGGTGACATCCAGGGCATATTAGATGCCGGGGTGTTACATAATTAAAAGCAATGCTGTTGTTTTATGATTATGCAAATAAGTGACATTGATGACTTATAAGTGGTGTTAATTGTTTAGAAAATTGTAAAATGTGGCAAGGGGTCGAGCACATATTATGATGGAATGAACAATGGATAATCATCATGATGTAGGATTTTATCCTTGATGAATGTATATCTTAGAATCATAATTACGAATTTTGTCTTGTAGAGATAATATCTATGTGTTAAAGTCATTTATTGATTGAGTAAGTTTTGGTTGTCGAGAAATTTACGTATGGATGGTATAAAAATTAGTAGGTTGATCATGCTCAAGTATTTGTTGAAATACTGTGTTTTAAATGTAGAAAATGATGTATTATGATATGATGGTTCGTGGGGATCTTGTTGAGGTAGTCTTGGTTGGATGTCTTTTTGATAAGCATCATAAGTCTTATTTATAAGTGTTGGGAAAGGTAACTTGAGAAAGAATTTGTTATGTAGTTTTTGGTTGATTCATGATGTGGCTTCTCAAGGAGTAAATGGTGAATATTGAAGTCTTTAATGGAAAGCGTAGTGGAATACTAGAGATGGTTGTATTTATGCTGAGCTTGTGTTTAGAATCTTTTAGACGGATTTGGTTGTTTGCTATCCTGATTGAATGCTTTCGGTTAAGGTGTTCTTTATGTTGTGTTTCAGAGTTTTCCCTAAAACTCGTAGTGATTGGTGCCAATCTTTGGTTTTGGCTAATTTGTTTAATTTATGCTATGAGTATGGATTTACACCCAAAAGTATTTGAGTGGATCGCGCTCTTTCGCGTTCACACAGAATTATCTTTGGAATCATTATTTAAAGGAAGCAAATGGACATAGTGGGTTGTGTTGGAAACTCTTGAGCTGAGCATTTAATCTGTATTTGGCTAGAGTTGGAGTTAGTTGGAAAATGTGTCTAGTGTTTGCGTGTGCTTCAAAAGGTGAATTTCAGGGATGTTTCATCAGTGATTTTGTTGGTAAAGTGTTCTTTTTGGAGTGAGCTTCCCTTTCTCTTTGAGATAAATTGTGGTGGTTGTAGGTGCAGATGCTTGACTTGAGATTCTGATGTTCTCTTCCAAAATGTTGATTTTGGTTGAAATGCGTTGTTTTGCAAGTTTAGCTTTCAATTGATGTTGGGTTGTGTTGCGACGTGGTGTTTTACTGTTAACTATGCTGCCGTCATAGTTTATATGAATTGTTGCAACCATCGATGATATTTGTGTTTCAATCATGTGATACCGAGGAAGAAGTCTCTTGGTGAATGACTATTCGGTATGGTTGTTACATGATGAATGAATGGTGAAAAGGAAACATGACAACGTTTATGTACAATTAATCATAAAAGAGTCGATGAGCCAGGTCGGTGAGAAAGTCATATATGGATATATGACTAATCCGGAGTGCTCTTGAAAAGTTTGCATTCATGTCATGAATCGAGATTTCCATTGTTTTCTTGTATGAAAAGAAAGGGTGATTAATCTCTGGTGTTTTGGCTCTGGTGTAAGAGATTCGAGTTTTTTTTGCGATTTTGGCTTAGGAAAATAAAATGTGTGCTCTTTGGATGTTGCCGAATTCTTCCCAAAGTGGTTTTTAGCGCTTGGAGGTTCGAGTTGATGCATTTGGATCAATAGGGTTCATGGTTTATCGTTGAGTATGCTAAAGATGTATACCCTTGGGCTTGATTACATAGTGTTAATATGTGAGGGCGAGACCCTCTTAAGAAAGGAGCCGATTGTGGTTTGGTAAGGTTTTACGGTTCTAGCTTGGGACTGGGTGTCGGACATTAGTGGTATAAGGATGAATTATGATGGAGGTTGATAATACCTTTATTAAGAGTATCGATGGGTGGTAGTGAAGACGGTAATTCGATGGTGTTTGTCTTGTCGCGAGCAATTGTCTTAGCTAGTCGTCTCTGGGTATGAGATTTGCCTAGGAGAGGATGGAATGAAATGTTAGCGTGATTGTGTATCGGAAAGGCAAACATGCCTTAGTGAGTTATTTTCTTTCGATGGCATTCCTCGGGAATGGTCTGTTCGGTTTAAAGGGCGCCCAATTGCAAGAGTTGAGAACCAGTGTTTTATTGGTTCTTGATTGGTGTTTGGTGGTAGAGACGTTGTTTGCGATAACTGTATGAAATGATTGATGTGAGGTTTTGGGCGTATTTAGTATTTTCGATTAAGCCCTTTAGTGGGTGAAATCGAGGATCTCGGTTGGGGAATTGGAAGTAAAAGTGGAACCGTGAGAGGCTGCACTTAGTTGAGCTAAGTTAACTCTTTCTCGCCAAGTGTAGGTCTTTGGGAAATTGTTTGTCGTTTTGTTCGGTTCGAGTCTTTGCGTGGATGTTTTGTGTTGCAAAGAAATTTTGTCCCGTAGAGACTTTGTTTTTGTTCTTAGCGTTCTTCGGATTTAAGGTCAAATCCTGTTAAAGGGGAGAGATTGTGACATTACAGTATGAATTTTTGTCATGTTTTTGTGATTTAAGAGGTTTTAGGTCTTTCCGGGAGGATTTGGGCCTTTCCGGGAGGGTTTGGGCCTCTTCGGGAGGAGTTGGGCCTAGGGGGTTGAGTCATGGGCCTTCAGTGGGGAGTTTTTGGGCCCATGGGGGGGAATTCCTGCAATTTCTGCCTACCCTAGCCCTCCCTGCGCCCGAAACCTTAGCCCCATGCACCCTAGCCGCCCCTCCCACTCCCCTCCCTAACCCTAGCCGCCACACTCCCCTCCTCACCCATCTTGCGCCTCCCCTCCACCCCCTAGCCGGCCCTAGCAGGGAATCATCCCCTCCCTTGCTGCCACACCCTCCTATTCCATTGATCTCTCCGTTGGGAAGCTCCGCAACCGAGAGGAACCGGCGGACTCGGCGTTTGGAGGGAGATCGGGGCCGGGAATCGAAGTTTTTCGTCTTTCGAGTGTTCTTCGAGGGAGGTAAGTGTTGGTAAATTCTTTTGTAGGGTTGTGGTGCTGGTTAGAAGGTTGAATCCATGCTTAAAATCCTTGAATAGGTGCTGGTTCTAGATGGGATTAGGTTAATTGCAATTCTGTCCCACGTTCTATTTTCGGTCAGATTGGAGGGCTGATAATTTTAGATGCGTTTTCTGATTGGCCGGCTATTACGAAAGTTGTAGGTAATTGAATTACCTTTAATTACACACCAAGAACGTTAAATTCTGTCCATCCGTTTAAAAGTTATGGTTGTTTTACCAAACGTTGTCAAAACTGTGACGTGATTGGGACAGATCGTGTTGATCTGTAGATTAGACAATTTTAGAGGCCGATTCAGTCTTCGCGAAAACTTAGAAAAAGCTAGGAAATTTCCTAATCTTCAAGAAAATGTACTCGTTTACTTGATTTGGAGTCTTAGAACTTAAGTTATGCTAGTTGGAAACCCGTTGTCCCGACGGGGCAGATTCTCTGTTTTCGGGTTTTGGGAGAAGTTTGCGAAGTCGGGGTAGATGAGCGTTCGTGTACTGTTTTGTGGGCAAGATTTCAACGTGTTGTACCTATGTGCAGAAAGTGTGACCCCGGGAGTGCCCTCAACCTCTCGCCACTCCGTCGCTCACGGTTGAAGGCAAGCGTATTGGGATGGGTTTGAGTGTTGTATGATTATTAGACTTGCAAAGGTGCAATATGGCTACATGATGTGTTAACTTGCCATGCTTGATATTTTCTTACGATATGATGAACATGGTTACATATTGGTTATGAAAATTGTTGTATGCAATGTTTATGCAAGTTTATACATGTTCATGTCATATGTGCATTCATAATGGAAGAGGCGTCCCATTCTGATGCGGGCCTCTGTGTTCACACGTAGTGAACACGAAAGACTTACCTCGTAGTCCCATCCACGATTGTGTATGGGAGCGAGTCAGTAAGAGTAGGCACCCTCCATCTACGGGATGGAAGGGGAAAGAGGGTGCACGCCGACGGGTGTGCACTCGGCAATACCGGTTCGTGCTTCGAGGAGACATGTGCATTGCATTGGATATATGATGATGTTAATGAGATGCATACAATGTGAATATGAAATGGTTATGATGTTCAGTATGAGATGTAGTGATGATGGTATTGAAAACTGTTTTCTGGTTCAATTGCAATATACTTGCTGAGTGATTCCATTGCAATATACTTGCTGAGTGATGAACTCACGCTTGTGTTTTATGATGTTTTTAGGTACCTTGAAGACCGGCATGCGGGAAAGGGGCTTAGTGGCACATCTTCACGAAGTTTCACTCACTTAGACAGCAATCTTTTTACCATTCATAGTTGCGATAATAAGTTTATTGCCTTAACAGTGTGCTTGGTTATGTCATTTGCTTCGTCATAGATCATGAAGTGGTTGAATTCGCTGTTTGGACTTAAATTATTGCTATATCTCTCGTTATTGCTGTTTTAGATGCCATTCATTATGTTATATCATGTTATATCATGTTATATTAATGTTGATGCTTCAAATCATGGAAAAACAAGGAAGATGCTGCTGAAATTTTTGGTTAAAGCATTTACGCCCTTGCTGTAATTTAATCTTAATTGTGGTATTTAGTTGCTGTTCATGCTATGTTTGGTGACATCCAAGGCATACTAGATGCCGGAGTGTTACACAGAACCACACATTTGGCAGCTTTGGGAAGAGCAAGGGGTACCAACTTCAGGCTGGGTAATAGTAGCTCTAAGAGATCGAGCTGTCAGGTTAATCTTGGCACCCATTGCCTTAGTGAGGTAGTTGTTGCTATTCAGGGTGAGCTCAGTAAATTCTCTCTTGGCGATGTCTAACATATCATGTATGCAAGTAGTATTGAATTTTACTACTGGTAAAAGATTATATTGCATGCTTATGAAGTAATTTTTAGAATTACCAATAACAAAAAAAAAATTAGCATATATAAAGACGGAATTATGCTAGAAAAAATGAACCCAGAGATATAGAGCTTCCAATATGTGTTAAGTCTAAAGTTCAACAATTTACAAAAGTCCATATACTAGAAAAATCAAATTCTAGGATTTACTTGAATTTTTTGAATTTATTAATTATTTTTTGTAATTATCCTTTATGGGTTAAGACACAAAATTATCCTTTATGATTTTCATCATTTTTCTTGCTGGAAATTTGGCCCATGTGGCTTATGGGCCACGACACATGCATATTGGCCCGTGCGAGGCGACCATTGCCTTGGTGGCTAGCATGCATACGTCGAGCATGGGGGCGGCGAGGTCCATAGTGGCAACGTGCATCGGGTGTGGGTGCGGCGGGCCCCTAGTGGCGGTGTGTGCCAGGCACGAAGGTGGCCATTGCAGAGATCAACAGAGGCAGCCGCCAATCGTTGGGAGTGGAGGCGGTCGGCCAGGGAGCAGTAGAGGCGACCTGCGTTCGTTGGGAGCGGAGGCGGCGGCTCGTGATGGGTGCGAAGTGGCAGGAGGAGCCCTCATCAGTGGCTAAGGTGTGGCTTAGGGGTGGCCAGCTTCCTTGGGGGCGCGGTGGCCAGCCCTAAGGGCGGCGCCCTTCAGGGGCAAAGCGGCTGGAGATGCAATCTTTTTTTTCATATTGATTGATGAACAATACATTGAAGAGCCCTAATTTGCTGATATAATCCAAAACAATTAAACTAGATAATTATGGGAGAATAATATGTAGGATTAAGGGACTGTTCATGTGTGATTAACTTATGTAGCTCAAACTGATGTGTATGGCTTGTAGGAAATTAATCGCTTGTTGCAGGTTGAATTCAATGCGTGCTTCGTGTTGGTTACATGTTGTAAAATGATGATGTCCATCATTAATCAACCACGATGCACCAATAGAATAGCAAGCATAAAATAGGAGCACACACGATATAGGGAAGCAAAATTGTTCTATCTTTATTCTCTTGTACAAGACGATGCTATATTTATAGTAGAATCCAACAATAGATAGATTCGGATTCACCCACAACGAGATAAAGTTTAATCATATTTGGACAACTAGAACTCAAAGTCCACTATATCTCAATACTAACAAGTGGAGATCTAAAGGAGAGAATGGGGAAAGGTTGGAGGAAGGGTGGAGAACGAGAGGCTTAAGCATGCACCCTTGCTGTTATCACTACTACAAAAGATGTTATATTAGACACCTCATCACTGAGACCTAGGCACATCTCTGACGGTTTTAAACAAAAACCGTATGTGATGAGGTGCATATCACAGACAGTTTTATCCATGAACCATCTGTGATGAGGTTCCCCACATCACAGAAGGTTTTTGTATAAAACTGTCTGTGATGTCTGGCTCATCAAAAACTAGTTTTGTCCAAAAACCATCTGTGATGTGGGGGACCTCATCACAGACGGTTCTGGATAAAACTGTCTGTGATGTGTGTCCTCATCACAAAAGATTTTTGTTTAAAACCATCAGGGATGTGCCCGGGTCTCATCACAGATGGTTTTTGTTTAAAACTGTTAGTGATGTTCGGTACATCACTCTCAATGTTGTAGCCCCAAACCGGCACGCGCGTACTGATAATTCAAACAGGAGCAAAAAAAACATCAAACAGAAGTAGAAGAACCAGGTAAAATGATCAAATAATAATCTAGCATAAGCTAACATAATTAACACAAACATGGCTATATAAACAAAAGGTTAACATAACATAATTATAACATGTGAAATCATGTGCTGAAAAATTGGCTTAATGATGATTTTGGTATTGCAAAGTATTTGTGCTCTGGCATGTGTGGTGCTTGTGCATGTGTTGTCTCATTGATATACTTGTGCATGTGCTTAACTAAGTTTCCAGGATACAGGGAATTTTGCATTCGCGCCGGACTAAGTTTTGGAGAAACAGAGTGTTTTCCTTTTGCGCTAGACCGCTTTTTGCTTTTGCGCCGGACCAATTTTTTGGTCCACCGTGAACGTGATTTTGAAATTGGATTGTTTTGTATGCAATGCTTGTGTGAGTAGTTGCATGGACTAATGTTGAGTCAAGTCTCGGACTTGTGCTCGGAATCGTTTTGTGGATTGTTCATGTGCAGGTGTTGCTCGAGGGCGAACGTGGTCGATGACGGGACCGAAACTAGGTTCATGGAGGAACTGAGGTTCGAGACTAGGTTCGGGAGGAATCAAGGTCTTGGTGGTCAAGGATGTCATGCGGGATGTTCGGGCTAGAGAACGGTGCACGTGGAGGCTGGTCAGTCACGTGAGTATGGCAGGTGAGCCATACGCGTGCAGAGTTGTAATCGTTTGGGGTAGCTTGCATGTATTGGGCCATGTTGGACCAAGTAGACATGCATACGTACTCTGTTAGGTTTGCCTATTATAAATAGGGGGTGTCCCCTGTTTATTTGTGTGCAATAGAGCAGAGCGCAGGAAACAATCTTGTGCTGTGTTTTAGGGTTTGTACTTTTTTGATGGGAGTACTTTAGACAAAAAGAAATAAAGATCAATTCCTTCAAGATTCTCTGCGTGCTACAGTAATCTCGTAGCTACGATTACGCAGCGTTACTCTGATTTCTGTTTTGAGTGTTCGTTCGCTCATCTGTTTTGGTTCTAGATTGATTCATTGTCAATCTTATTTCTTTGAGTTTATTCTTGATTTGATCTATCCAAAACCTTCCTAGGGCATTGATTTAGAGTTCCTCAAAGTTTTGTTGGTTAATCTTTCATCGTTCTTGTTTAATCTACAAGTTTTGGTTAGATCAATTCTCGTCATATTCTGTCATAGCAAGCTAAGGAAGAGAGGGGACAACAATAATACTTATATTTTTATAATTCATTTTGTTTGTAAGTCAAATTAATTTTTGTAAAGATTTTTCCTGAGCCAACTTAAGGTCTTAATCTATGGTCAAGCCACGGCTCTCATACCACTTGTAATGGACCGCCTTTTCAGGTGGCTCGTTTAAATACCTCGACAGCTACCCAGGAAGACTAGATGTCGGGAACCAAGTATACATAGCCATGCAAGAGATTAATTCAACTATTTTTATAGAATATAAGGCCTATCAGCCAAGTTTCTTACAAAAGGAGGCGCAGCTGGGCCCTAAATAGATTACATCCAAAACACCGCACAGGCAGGCTTAAGCAAAAGACTAAGACCTTAAAACCAAACCAATTCACCATCTATTAATTCTTGGTAAACACCAACTTCTTGGAATTCTAAAAGTGTTGGGGTTAAGCAAGGGTGAGTACACAACCGTACTCAACAAGTCGCATAGGAAATTACTGAATACTACATGCAACGAATTACAATGGATTGGCAGAAGGTTTAAATATTGTGGATGCAGTTTTATTTGCAATATCATTTTACATTTGAAACACAAACCATAAATGATAGTAAAGAGAGGGGGTTTCACAAAGTTATCACCATTAAGTCACATTCTCAAAATTCACCAAGAACAACTTGAGCTAGGTTATGGGAGTCACTCCAAATCAAACTTAGCTTCATTAACCGGAAGCACGACATATTCGAATACCATTAATTGACTCTGCAGAGCTACTCACCTTTACCCACAAGATATCTACGACCGTTAGTGCCACGTACGAATTACGTGCAACTTAAATGCATGCGGCCTGGTCGAGACCATCACAACCTTTTGATTGAACATCCCCATGGTAGCTCCTACACGATAAGTACTCGGACCCTACTGTTCTTTGGACCCTACTGGCCAACGCAGGAGCCACGTTCCAATACTGAGATGGTAACTATCGTTGTGAGAACCGGCGAATGGTGTTACACAAGCCCATTCCCATTCCACTTAACCCACCAGTCATTCCCCCACTGGGAATGACTGCTCCCCATTCTCCTTCTAAGAATGGTACCACTAAGCATGTAGGTATTCCCAGGAAATGAACAATGTACTAAGCTATGTTCGGAAATGGTTCAACTGAACTGATCGGTCCCAACCTGTGGTTGAGCGGGATCTTAAGTTATTTACTTTGCTCAAGAGGGTTTTACCTTATATTGCCAAAAACCAAGCCATCGGACCATCCACAAACCAATCTGGTACCTTCTGTACCAGCCACCGAACCACGCATGGCTTACATCATCGATCGGGAAGCACAGTTCAAAATCCACCAAGCCAACTGCTCGCCAACATTTTATTCCTCATTTAAAGATTTTGAGTGAAACTAATATAATTAATAATTAACTATGGCATGTATGCTCATTAACTAAGGTTGTTCAAGGTTTACTAAGGTTCAACAATGTCAAGGAGGCTAACCACGAAACTGGGTTTAGCTAAGTTGTATGTCATTCTAAACTAACGATTTTCAGTACTAAACATACAGTTAAGGTAATGCAATAGAAAGTAAATACTGTAATTATTAGAGACAATTGGGTTCGACATGATTAAGGACGTGCGTCTTGCCTTACTGGTTGAGGGGTCGTCTAGGGCATAGTTGTTGCAGTCGTACGCGGTTCTTGTCTAATCTGTCTCCAGTTCCAGAAACTATTCCTGCTCCGAGTATTGCGCGAACATCGAGTCTAGCGCGACAGAACGAAAACAAGTAAATAAACGAAAATGGAATGATGAACGTAAATGAAAACGAAAATGGAAACGAAAACGAAAAACGGCCGGAGGAGGTTTGAGGGCAACTTGGCATTTTTGGAATTTTGGAAGTTTCAAATGGCAAAACGGAGGCTGTATTTGGATTCAGTGGCTCGAAAGGGTCAAGATAGTGTATTTTGGCTATTTTTGGACTTTCTAGGGATTTTTGGATTTTTTGGAGTACTAAAAGGATTTACTCGGATTATTTAAATCCGAAAAAAGGAAAATAAAAAAGGGTAACTAGTTCTGGGCCACACTCGGGCACGGCCCAATTCGGCCGAGCGGCCCACGGGCGCTATCACAAGCGTGAAACTGGCCGGCCCGATTATTGCTGCCGGCCGATCGACCGATGGGCAAGCCAGGCGAGAAGGGCAAGGAGAGGCCGACGGCGAGCCGGCAAGCGAACTAACGCGGGCCCAGGGCAAGCGGCGGCTGACCGATGGGACCGACGGGGAGGGGGGCACGGGTAAAAGCTGACCGACGGGGCCCGCTTGGCAGAGAGGGAGGGCGCTAGGGTTAAGGCTATGGCGAGACGAGTGAGGCGGTGATGCGGGCGATTTCAGGCAGTGTCGGCCCGGGTGTCGACGGGTGTGGCCGAAGCTGGGGGAGAAGGTAGCAGGTCGAGCATAGGGATCAGCGGCGGTGGTGCCTGAGCGTGGTGGCGGTGGAGGAGATCGGGGTTGGGGAAGGGAAAAGGGCGAGGTGAGGGCGACGGGGAAATAGCGAGGGCGGCGGCGCGGGCTCTGGCCAAAGGGGAGGAAGAAGGGGGGGGGCTCACCGGCGAAGAGATCAAGCGGGGTGGGGAGAGTGGAGCTCGGGGGGTTTTATAGCGACACAACAGGAAGAGAGAGGACGTGGAGCGAGGTGGTGACGCACGGGAGCAGGCGAGCGACGTGGGCGCAGACGGTGACCAGGGAGAGAGAGAGTGGTTCGGCGCAAGCGGCGAGGCGAAGGATGACACAGAGGCGATGGGACGCGTGATGACCGGGGCAGGTGCGTGCAGTCGTCGAGGCAGAGCACGACGGACCGGTCGGGCGCGGCGACGAACCAAAGGTCCAGGGCGAGGAAGCCCTGGTAAGTTCATCCCATGCTCAAACTCAAATCCAACCCAAATCCAAATCAAAATCGAAAAAAAAAATCAAATTAGGGTTTTGAATTTCACTTTTGAAATTTTGGGGATGTTTCAGCCCCCATCCTTGGCGACCTGGGAGAACGCAACAGCGTTGCAATTACACTTAGCTGCGGTGCCGGCTTGGGAAAAGCCGTGTCTCAAGGGGAAGAGGATATCATGTGTTTGACTGCCATGGAGAACAAGTCGACGATAAAAAAACAGAGGAAGCAAGGATGAAGCCTGACAGTACGCCATGTTCGGACATGATATCCGTGATGTCAAGCCTTGGGCTTTGTATGCGTCATTTATAGCATGTTTACTAGATTGACTTGGAACCATTTGTAAGAGACCAGCGGCTGGATGTTATAACCGTGCCAAGTAGCCCCATTGCTGTCTGACGAAGAACTTGAACCCTAAATCCGCAAATTCTATCTTATTCCCTATCGCATATCTTGCTTTCTACGCCAAATTCCATTCTAGTTCCTAGTTCCTCTGTGACCATAACACGCAGCTTATTTAACTTGATATTTATAGAATCAGTTGTCTTTGTTCTGTCTCCCAGTAAAATAAAAGGTACGAAAAGCACTAAGCATGATAACACAGCTAGCAGAATGCTGTACATTTGTAGCATTTGTAGAAGGGCTCATAGTTGTGCCATCACCATCCTATTTTTTACGGGGCTCCCTCTACCCTGAAACAGCACCAGTGCGGTAGTGACTGTGCACGGTGTGACATGGAAATGTACCTGCACCCTGCAGTCTAACTCCATCGATAATTAGATTCGTTTTGGCTGTGCCTTCCTGTTCTTATTCCCCAGATCAGGTAGGCACGAGGGAGTCAACTTTCGAAGAGAAGCATGCAACATCATCACTGCAGAACATAACACACTGAATTATTCGAAGAATCAGAAGAAACGGGGAGAAAGAAAGGGATAAAGCCTAAAGGAGTATTCACCTGCATAACTCAACCCAATGGCATATACAAGAGCAAACTGCAAGTTGCATACATATAGTAGTATAGCAGTAGCTGTTCTGAAACCAAACAATTAGATAATTACAAAGACGACAATACAAAACTACATGTAAGATAATCAAAATGAAAACAAAGATGAACAAGACCCATGGGGCTAAACTAAAAAGTTGCACATGTGGGATGCAGGAGTGAAACAGAAAATTTGGCACTGTTTCCTAATAAGAGTAGGTAATTTTAGTTCACCAAAAAATCCAGCTTTAGCATAGGACTATTATACGGCAAGCGAGAAATGTGTTGTCAGGAGAATGTGAGCTCTAAAACTCAGTAACAGGTACTTGGTAGGTCACCTTTTAGCAAAACTGCAAGTTGCTTACATATAGTAGTATAGCAGTAGCTGTTCTGAAACCAAACAATTAGATAATTACAAAGACGACAATACAAAACTACATGTAAGATAATCAAAATGAAAACAAAGATGAACGAGACCCATGGGGCTTAACTAAAAAGTTGCACATGTGGGATGCAGGAGTGAAACAGAAAATTTGGCACTGTTTCCTAATAAGAGTAGGTAATTTTAGTTCACCAAAAAAAAACAGCTTTAGCATAGGACTATTATACAGCAAGCGAGAAATGTGTTGTCAAGAGAATGTGAGCTCTAAAACTCAGTAACAGGTACTTGGTAGGTCACCTTTTAGCGATAGTGGCAATCAGCCTCGTAACCGGTTTTTCTATTTAAATTTTCGATATATATATATATATATATATATATAGACACACACATATATATACATACATACATATATACATATATACATACATACATATATACATACATACATATATATATAACTGGGCACCATGATCTACTGAAATTCAAACTAGAGTTGCCTTTTTTATGGTAGTTTGATTGCAGGTATGTGCTGATTATATATATATTAGGAAAGTATGTGATATAAATTTGTTCAAAATATTTGAATTCAAGTATATTTTTTCAAACGTATGTGTTTCTTTTTAATTGTTATAGACGATTATATAACTTAAAACTAAAATTTTTCAAAAATATATCCAAATTTGGCTTAAATTCGTGCCTTTGAAATCATGGTGCCCTGACACTATGGTGTCCCATTTCGGCATCATATATTTATGTATATATGGAAGTATGTATGTATGTATGTGTGTATATATGTATACATATAGATACATATACATATGCATGTGTGTGTGTGTGTCACAATACTAGATGTGTAAATTGACATTAATGGCATGTTTAGAACTTGAATTTTCACATGAATTTGTAGGGAAGAACATAATCTTGCACGAATCTTATGAAAATCATTCATGTGTTTTAAAGTGGATCTGAAATGGAATAGGCCAATTGGTGGATAAAGAAACTGGAAAAATCTCAACCAAATTTGTTTTTGAGCCAGTGATGTAGATCCATGAAATAAAGCTTTTCTGCATCAAGCAAGTCTTGGTTTCAAAACCAAATCCATCATTTACACAAAAAAAGAGAGCTACTGTTGGATTAGAAAAGTCCCAAATAAATAAAAAAGTTATCCACATTCATGGTTCTGATCATCCTATGGAATATGGATAATGTGAACTTAATTGTTGAACACATGCACCGTATGCCGGTAGCTGCAATCAGCAGTTGAGAGATGCAATTGAATGTAAGGTGCAAGCTACAATAAGCAAGCAAATTGCTAAGAGAAGAGCCAGAGGGGACGTGTTGATTCTGTTTTAAAAAATGCACCACACATAGGGGTGCTGGAAGTCAGTGGAAAGTGGATGAGTGGTCTGAATTAGCGCATACATCTAGGTGAACAGAAGGCAAATCCAGCAGGCTCTGACTGTAAGATTCTGTTTGTTCAGAGTTGATGGAGGGCAGAAATTAGTGTTAGAAAGCAAATCAACGGTTGGTATGGATCTTCGGTTGTTTGGGCGGGAAAATAGAAACGGGATTTGAAATCCAAATTCAAAACTTGTGTATTATATATATAGTACAGATATTCATATATCATCGAAACAAACATGTAATGCATCTGTAGTCACTAAATCCCTTCACAAATCAGTCACATAACTATGGCCCTGTTTGTTTCCGCTTAAAATCTGATTATGGATGAAAATAAGCGATAAACCCACCCAAACAGTTTGATTATTTTTTGCTTATCTGGAACGCGGCGACTGTGCAAAGCCAAAATTAACACAGACCCCTCGGGTCACAAATCGCGGGCGCACCCCTGCGTTTTGGAAAACGCTGCGCTTCTTTCCCCTCCTGCCCTTCTCCATCTCCGCTCGGGGTCGCTCCCGTCTCCGCCGGCGACGGACCTCGCGACGCTCCCGTCCGCCCGCGCCGCCCCCGTCTCCGCGTGATGCGTCCCCGCTGCCCCGTCTGCCCGCCTTCCGACCTCGCCGCCGCCTTCCGACCTCGCGCCGCCCCGTCTCCGGCGACACTCGACGCCGCGCGGCCCCGTCTCCGCCGACGGGAAAGGTAATGCTCTGAACTTTTGTTGGATGAACTATGAACTTCAACCAAAACAACCTGTGACACCTCGGAGTGTCGTATCCTTAATTTTTGAACATGATAAGGTTAAATACAGTATGAGATGTGGAAATAAGGTTAAAATCATAAGGATCGGGGGTTAATATCGTTTCACGCTTCGGCCGTTTTGGTTTTGGGCCTTCCCGAGGAGTTTTGGGCCTTGGTGGGCTTTGGTGGGATGGATTAGGACTCGTGAACGGACTAGGATTGGGTTGAGGGTCGATAAAGGGCTCCCCGGCCCCTTGCGCCCATGCTGCTGTTGTTGCGCCCCACCTCCCCTCTTGCGCCCTCTCCTCCCTCCCCCTCCCCTAAGCCCTAGCCCCCCAAACCGTGCGCATCCCTCTCCCTTTCCTCCACCTCCACACCACCTCCCCTCCACCCCTTGCTGCCCTAGGGTGGCCTCCCCACCCCTGCACCTTGTGGAGTCATCCCGTGGAGCGAGGAGCGAGGAGCGAGGAGCGAGTAACGTGGAGCGAGGAGCGATTCGCGAGGAGATTCGCGGAGATTGATTGGAGTTTTGCGCTTCGGGCAAAGGTATGAACATGAGGATCCTTGGATTTGATCTAGGTACTGTTATTAGGGTGTTTATCAAGTTTTTAGATCAATTGGAGGCGCTGGTTTGAAGTAATTTGGGTTAGATCTAAACTTGTCCACGCTTCGTTTCGGGCAGATTGAGCAATCGAACTAGGGTTCGAAGTTTCCGTCGATTTAGAATCCGAATCGGACCGCACGGACTTCTAGGAAGTTGTAGATAATTTAATTATCTTTCCGTGGGCGTAAAGCACGTTAATTTCCGATCACCGCTTGAAAGTTATGGCTGTTTTACCGAGCGCCTAAAAATCTGTGACGTAATCGAACAGATTGTGGTAATCTGTAGATTAAACAATTTTAGAGTCCGAATCAGTCTTTCCTATAACTAGAAAAAGTTGGGAAATTTCCTAAGCTTCGCGACGGTGTACTCGTTTATTCGATTTGGAGTCCCGTAACTCAAGTTATGCTTTTTGCAAGGCTGCTGTCCCGCCGACAGAACCTCTGCTTTTAGGTTTTGCGAGTAGTTGGCAATGTCGGGTTAGATGGGGCGTGTGTACTGTTTTGAGGTTATGATTGTGAGTTTGTGATGCCTATGTGCAGGTGGTGTGACCCCGTGAGTTCCCTCTTCTTCCCGCCAATCCGTTGCACGTGGTTGAGGCAAGTGTGTTGTGATGGATAGCGAGTTGTAGGTTGCATGTTGTGATTAGATGGAATTGTTTACATGATATATGTTCACTTGCCATGTGTTAATAATTGATATGATATGATGAGCATGTTTAACATATTATGATGCCATGTGTTAATATGTGAATTGAATATGATAATTGGCATGGTTGCATGCATGTCATGAGATAGGGCGAGGCGGTGAGAAAGTCTTAACTAGTCCGGCAAGGTCGGTGAGAAAGTTATGACTAGTCCTAACGCCATTGAGTAAGTCCTATGTCGTGATTCCATCCACGTGGTGTTTGGAAGCGAGTAGGCACCCTCCATCTTCGGGATGGAAGGGGAAAGGGTGCACACCGACGGTGTGTACTTCCCATACCTGTATGAGGTTCCAGAGGGTCAGAGCAATGCATTACATCGCATACAAATTGATGATGATATTGATAAGTATTCATGAATGAGATGTTATACATGATGAAAGATGTTATTGACTTGTTGTTATGCTTGTTGTCCATTGCAAGATGCTTCTTTGAGTTTTCGAACTCACCCTTGTGTTTTCTTGTTGTTTTAGGTACCATGAGAACGGCATGCGGGAAAGGGGAATAGTCACACGCTCACACATTGCTTCACCTTAATGTTTCCCCAAGTCAATTCATTTAGTTTGATAATAAATTGCGTGTGATGGTCTTTAAAATCAAGTCTTAGCTTGGTTAATGAGAGTTCTATTGTTTGTTTGACACTTGGAACCTTAAGAGCTTAATGTTAGTCTCTTATTGTCGTTAAGATTTTATTTATTGCTGTTTTAGATGTTTCTCTTATTGCCATATAATGCTATATTGTTGCTGTTTCTTAAATTCATGATAAAACAAAGGAGGTGCTGCCGAAATCTCGGTTTTTAGTCTATGCACCTTTGCTGGAATTTGATGTTAAATGTGGTATTTAGATGTTGTTTAGCTTATGTTTGGTAACATTCAGGCATAGTGAATGCCTGGTGTTACAATTGGTATCGAGCTGGTCAGTAGGTCCTTGGAATGTGAATTTTTAGTGTCATGCTATAGGGTAAAACTAAAATATGATGTGGAATAACTTAGAAACATGGCTTAGGTCCTAACTAAAATTTTGTTATAGGATAGCAACATTAAAACTTGTAAAAGTGGTATAACTAATCTAAAATTTGACACACCTGGTTGCACAAGAGGGATGGGGTTTTGGTTCATCATTGCATTGCGCTTAATTATTTAATGAAGGATATGCTTATGATGATGTTTGATCTATGATCTTGATTGTGTGATTTTGTGTTTATGTTTTTGTGTTCTGATGGTTGTCTGCCTAAGCGACCATGCCGAGGGGTAGAGGCCGTGGACGCCGTGGCCGTGGAGGCCAGGCGAGGCTCCCGAGAGTTGCGGAGTCCTGGCTGCAGTATAAATGATTGGGTTGTTCCTGTTGTGGTGATAAAAGTGGGGTTGTGGTGCCGAAGGGTTTCGGTCACCTCTTTTGGTTCATAGTAACGGTGAGGTTTGACGGTGTGGCCAGGTTAGCGCCATCACCGAAGAACTATTAATCCTCGTAGGAGAAGAATGCTTATCCTTTCGTCCTTGATCGGGTAGTTGACTGGAGTCAAATAGAAGAGTTGATGGTGGTTCCCTTCTGATGTTCTCTGCTCGACTGGCCGGTTTACTGCTTTTTTTTTTTCCTTGGGTTTATTCGAGCTGAACCAAAAGAAAAGTGTTTTTTATTGGATTTTCGCGGATCGTTCCGAGGGCGGTGGTGGGCACCGTGCTTGAGTGTGGTTGGACCGGAGTTGCAACCACTGCGTGGCAAGCCCGGCCATATGGGGCGAGTCTCACGGATGAACCCCGATAGCATCATCAAGTGGGAGACGGTGCCTTCTCCTCCCACTCAGCGCGTCTTCCAGAGGATCGGTGCACTTGATGGTCGCCTATTTCTCACCCACCCTTTGCGTGGCGCCACCCGGGCGTCTTGGTGCCCGCACTGCCTGGCTTCCTCCTCGCTTGCCTCCTCCGCCCCACCTTGATGGGGCATCACCGAGTCGGGGCTCATACGTCCCGGCGCCACCAGAGTGTATCGCTGCCGACCGCCGAGTCACCGGCATCCAGAGGTGGTTTCGTGTACTCTGCTCGTGGATTCCGTTGATGCCTTTGTTCTCTTTGATTCCTGAGCATCCTATTCTTTTGTGTCGCTTCGGAGTTTGCTAGTAGAGCTAAGTTGGGAGTTCAATGGATTTACGAGTCCGTGTTAGTCGATTCTCCGGGGTTTGATTGCTAGTTCTTTGGTTTGCCCTGGTTGCACCATTGCCATTGATGATGAGGTTTTCTTTGCCAATCTCATGGTGATCCGATTGGCTCCTTTTGATGTCATTTTGGGCATGGACTGTGCATCGATGCAGTGCTAAGATCATTGTTTCGGAAGACAGCAGTTGCCTTGCAGGCCCCGTCCGTGAAGAGTTGACCTTTCAGGGTGGTATACCCTCCAGCTCCGTCTTTGCTTTGACTAGTTTGTTTTCCTCGGCGTTTGAGGTCATTGGGTTTCCTCATGACTTTGTCTCGAGAAACCATCTTCCTCGATTCCCATTGAGGAGATTTACGTAGTGAAGGAGTTCGTTGATGTGTTCCCTGACGAGTTGCCTGGTCTACCTCCCGTGAGGAATGTGGAATTTCGTATTGATCTTGTTCCTGGCACTCGACCTATTTCTATCTCTCCATACCGCTTGGCTCGACCTTTTCAAGACGAGTTGAAGAAGCGATTGGAGGATCTCATGGCCAAAGGCTTCATTCGGCGTAGCGTATCGCCATGGGAGCACCCGCCCTCTTCGTCTCGAAGAAGGATGGAAGTTGGCGTATGTGCATTGATTATCGTGCTCTTAATCAAGTGACAAATAAGAACAAGTATCCTTTGCCTCGCATCGAGGATCCGCTTGACCAACCAAGGGAGCAAAGGTGTTCTCCAAGATTGATCTTCATCGGGTACAATCGAGATCCGTGTGAGGGAGCAGACATTGAGAAGACCGCTTTCTCCACTAGGTATGGGCACTATGAATTTAAAGTTATGTCTTTTGGACTAACTAATGCCCCTCTTTGTCTTTATGGAGGCGATGAACAAGATGCTACACAAGTACCTTGATGAGTTTGTGGTAGTGTTCATCGATGACATTCTCGATTTACTCTAAATCGGAAGAGGAGCATGAGCGACACTTGAGGCTTGTCTTTGAGTACCACGAGGGAGAATCAATTCTTTGCTAAGTCAAAAGTGCGAGTTCGATTTCGTAGTGGGTTTTCTTGGCCACATCATCAATCCAGAGGGCATATCGGTAGATCCTAGCAAAGTCTCAAGAGCTTTGGATTGGAAGAGGCCTTCCAATGTCAAAGAGGTGCGTAGTTTCCTTGGGTTGGTGGATACTATCGGCGTTTTGTGCGAGATTTCTCTATCATTGCCAAGCCACTTTCACACCGACTCGAAAGGGATGAAGTTCCAGTGGATCGCAGAGTGTGAACACAAATTTTCCGTGACTTTGAAGGAGAAGTTAGTGATCGCTCTCGTTCTTACCCTTCCCGAGCCGGGAAGCGCTTCACTGCTTATTCCGATGCTTCTCGATTGGGACTTGGGTGTGTGCTCATGCAAGAGGGCAAGGTGATTGCTTATGCTTCGAGGCGCTTGAAAAAGCATGAGCGTAACTATCCCACGCATGATCTTGAGCTAGCCGTGGTGTTTGCATTGAAGATTTGGAGGCATTACATCAGACGGCGAGTCTTGTGATATTTTCACTGATCACAAGAGCCTCAAGTACATCTTTACTCGTAAAGATTTGAACTTGAGGCGGAGGAGGTGGCTAGAATTGATAAAGGATTATGACCTCACTATCCAAGATCATCCGGGAAGGCAAATGTGGTGGCCGACGCTCTCGATCAAGACAATGCCCCTGTTGTTGATTGTCTTGTCGCTGATTTTGAGCGTTTGGGAGTCTCCCATCGCTTATGGGACCGTGCAAGCTGAAACTCAATTGATTCTTGAGTCGGCCGATTCCCGGCGTGTCAGTGGAGGCACAAAGAAGATGATCGTTTGCTCCAAAGAAAGTGAGGAAACGCCTTGAGGATGGCAAGCTCGGAGACTTTACCGTTGATGATGCGGGAGTTTTGAGGTTTCGTGGCCGTCAGGCGTGCCCCGTAAATCTCAAGTGAAAGAAGACATTCGAGAGAAGCTCATCGCACCGTACACGGTCCATCCCGAGAGACCAAGATGTACAGGACTTGAAGAAGAATTTCGTGGAAAAGGATGAGAGTGGATATTGCCAAGTATGTGGCGTCTTGTGGGATCTGTCCGAAGATCAAAGTCGAGCATAAGCGTCCTACCGCCTCGCTGCCCTTGGAGATTCCTGTATGGCCTTGGGATGACATCTCCATGGATTTTGTGGTTGGTTTACCTCGTTCTCCACGAGGAAGGATGCTGTTTGGGTTGTGGTGGACCGTCTCAAAGAAGTCTGCGCATTTCATTCCCATCCGCACGACCAATTCAATGAGCGAGTTGGCTCCCATCTATGTGCGGGAGATTGTGAGATTGCATGGTGTACCCAAGACCATTATCTCTCGATCGGGATGCGAAGTTCGTCTCCAAGTTCGGGAGAGTTTGCAGAGTGCCTTGGGTACGCAGCTTTGCCTTAGTACCGCTTTTCACCCTCAGACAGATGGGCGATCTGAGCGTACCATCCAAACTTTGGAGGACATGCTCGGGGCCTGTGTGATGGCTTGGAAGGGTAGCTGGAAGACCATTTGCCCCTTGCAGAGTTTGCTTACAATAACGGCTACCATTCCAAAGATCCTGGCCGCTTCCTTATGAGGTAATCAGTATGGTCGGAAGTGCAGATCGCCACTTTGTTGGGATGTCAGTGGGCGAGAGAGCTATTCTTGGGCGGTTTGGGTTCAGCAGATCGTTGATCGCGTGTCGGAGGTTCGGCAGAACCTTCTCGCAAAGACAGAGCGCATGTAAGAGCTATCTTTGATGTGAGGCGCGAGACTTGGAGTTTGAGGTGGGTGATAGCGTACTCTTGCAGTATCTCCCACCAAGGGTGTGGTGCGTTTGGCACCAAAGGAAAGCTCACCCAAGGTATGTTGGGCCTTTTCCTATCCTCGCCTGAGTTGGCGAGTTGGCCTATCGCCTAGAGCTACGGAATCCATGCAAGGTGTGCATGATGTGTTCCATGTCTCGATGTTGAAGAAATACTTGCACGATCCGGAGTTGGTGGTTCCATTGGAACCATTAGTGCTTGAGCAGACCTCACCTTCGAGTCCCGTCTGTGGAAATTCGGGACTTCAGAGCGAGTGATGAAGAACAGACGCTTAAGTTTGTCAAGGTCTTGTGGTCACATCCATCGAGAGAGAAGCGACTTGGGAGCTGGAATCTCGCATCGCGAGAAGTATCCCGAGCTTTTCACCTCGGGTATGTGATGTGAAAATCTGGTCATCTTTGGTTTTGGCTGGTTTCGTGTTTGGTGCGTTTAGATTCGAGGTCGAATCCCGTTGAAGGGAAGAATGTGACACCTCTGAGTGTCGTATCCTTAATTTTTGAACATGATAAGGTTAAATACAGTATGAGATGTGGAAATAAGGTTAATATCATAAGGATCGGGGTTAATATCGTTTTAGGGCCGTTTAGGGCCGTTTTGGGTTTTGGGCCTTCCCGAGGAGTTTTGGGCCTTGGTGGGCTTTGGTGGGATGGATTAGGACTCAGAATCGGACTAGGATTGGGGTTGAGGGTCGATAAAAGCGGGCTCCCCCACTCTTGCGCCCATGTCGTTGTTGCGCCCCACCTCCCCTCTTGCGCCTCTCTCCTCCCTCCTCCCTAAGCCCTAGCCCCCCAAACCGTGCGCATCCCTCTCCCTTTCCTCCCCCTCCACACCACCTCCCTCCACCCCTGCCGCCCTAGGGTGGCCTCCCACCCTCGCACCTTGTGGAGTCATCCCGTGGAAGCGAGGAGCGAGGAGCGAGGAGCGAGTAACGTGGAAGCGAGGAGCGATTCGCGAGGAGATTCGCGGAGATTGATTGGAGTTTTGCGCCGGGCAAAGGTATGAACATGAGGATCCTTGGATTTGATCTAGGTAATGCGTTATTAGGGTGTTTATCAAGTTTTTAGATCAATTGAGGCGCTGGTTTGAAGTAATTTGGGTTAGATCTAAACTTGTCCACGTTTTACTTTTCGGCAGATTGAGCGGTCGAACTAGGGTTCGAAGTTTCCGTCGATTTAGAATCCGAATCGACTGCACGGACTTCTAGGAAGTTGTAGATAATTTAATTATCTTTCCGTGGACGTAAAGCACGTTAATTTCCGATCACCGCTTGAAAGTTATGGCTGTTTTACCGAGCGCCTAAAAATCTGTGGACGAATCGAACAGATTGTGGTAATCAGAGATTAAACAATTTTAGAGTCCGAATCGGTCTTTTCCCTATAACTAGAAAAAGTTGGGAAATTTCCTAAGCTTCGCGACGGTGTACTCGTTTATTCGATTTGGAGTCCCGTAACTCAAGTTATGCTTTTTGCAAGGCTGCTGTCCCGCCGACAGAACCTCTGCTTTTAGGTTTTGCGAGTAGTTGGCAATGTCGGGTTAGATGGGGCGTGTGTACTTGTTTTGAGGTTATGATTGTGAGTGTGTGATGCCTATGTGCAGTGGTGTGACCCTGAGTTCCCTCTTCTTCCCGCCAATCCGTTGCACGTGGTTGAGGCAAGTGTGTTGTGATGGATAGCGAGTTGTAGGTTGCATGTTGTGATTAGATGGAATTGTTTACATGATATATGTTCACTTGCCATGTGTTAATAATTGATATGATATGATGAGCATGTTTAACATATTATGATGCCATGTGTTAATATGTGAATTGAATATGATAATTGGCATGGTTGCATGCATGTCATGAGATAGGGCGAGGCGGTGAGAAAGTCTTAACTAGTCCCAAGCAAGGTCGGTGAGAAAGTTATGACTAGTCCTAACGCCATTGAGTAAGTCCTATGTCGTGATTCCATCCACGTGGTGTTTGGAAGCGAGTAGGCACCCTCCATCTTCTGGATGGAAGGGGAAAGGGTGCACACCGACGGTGTGTACTTCCCATACCTGTATGAGGTTCCAGAGGGTCAGAGCAATGCATTACATCGCATACAAATTGATGATGATATTGATAAGTATTCATGAATGAGATGTTATACATGATGAAAGATGTTATTGACTTGTTGTTATGCTTGTTGTCCATTGCAAGATGCTTGCCGAAGTTTTCGAACTCACCCTTGTGTTTTCTTGTTGTTTTAGGTACCATGAGAACGGCATGCGGGAAAGGGGAATAGTCACACGCTCACACATTGCTTCACCTTAATGTTTCCCCAAGTCAATTCATTTAGTTTGATAATAAATTGCGTGTGATGGTCTTTAAAATCAAGTCTTAGCTTGGTTAATGAGAGTTCTATTGTTTGTTTGATACTTGGAACCTTAAGAGCTTAATGTTAGTCTCTTATTGTCGTTAAGACTTTATTTATTGCTGTTTTAGATGTTTCTCTTATTGCCATATAATGCTATATTGTTGCTGTTTCTTAAATTCATGATAAAACAAAGGAGGTGCTGCCGAAATCTCGGTTTTTAGTCTATGCACCTTTGCTGGAATTTGATGTTAAATGTGGTATTTAGATGTTGTTTAGCTTATGTTTGGTAACATTCAGGCATAGTGAATGCCGGGGTGTTACACAACCCGTCACCAAGGCACAAAAAATTGACCGTTTCATTAAGTGGCTTAGGGGTATACACGTCAATTTACAGACAATACAGAGAATCCATGGGTAATAATCAGGATTACCAAACACTCAGCTTATCTAGACAGCAGATTCTCCAGTAAGTGGCTTATCAGAAAAGCCTGCTCGACAGATAAGCGAGATACAGAAAAGCGAAAACAAACGCGGCCTATACCTTGTCACCAAATCCGTTTCATAAAAGCAAGATCTATTGTTTGTTTTCTCACTAAATGCTCATGTGCCTAACAAGCAACAGCCTTCTATATAGCAAGTTAGCAACCAAATCAAAACCTATCATATGACTAAACTTAAGCTTATGGATATCAAGTAATCAACTATACTAGTAAATGCAAAACTGCTAGCCTACTCTCCCGCATCACTGGCAACAAAGTCTGAATCATTGTTATCAAGCATCAAGTAATCATCGTCGTCTTCTTTGCTATCGGTACCGTCAAACTCCACTTCATCAAGCCTCCACTGCTGCTGAAGATGATCCCATCATGGCCGCGCGTATAAAGGACTAAAAGGTGCAAGGATTGGAACATGTTGTGGTCTGGTGGACACAGTCCGAACTGAGCATGAACAAGCTGAGATTCATGTGTCCGCAACTCCTCAAACCACCTTGTAATCGCCCGGTTACCCGAGTAGTTGCCTAGTTAAACCTGTTAACTACCCTGTTTTGCATACTCGTGACTGGGGAGGTGATATGTTACAAAGTATTCGACCGAGTGCACCTGTTTTTAGAACTATAACCGACCGGTTACCGGATATATCAACACTACTGGTTTCAACAATACCAGGTGGAAACATTGTTGCTTTTGCTAGAAATGATGTTATTGGAGAAAAAATTACAATGTTGAGAAAACAAGAAAACACTGTTGCACTTCAACGGGTGTAGAAGTAGGCCAACACTTCTATTGGCAAATAGGAAGTTTCCAAATTCATGCCCAAGTACTCATCACTTCTTGGGTCGTAATCAGGGCATAGACAGGGGTTGTTACGGTTGGGCCATGGCCCAACCAACGCTCCGACCCACCAAGTATTTCCTAGCCCACGCACACGCTATCAGTAGAAAAATAGAACGTATTGATGACATGAGAAAAGATGATATCTTCAAAGGCCTAAAAAGTATAGTTGAACTCTCAGTTAAGCTTGTTCAAACAAAGAGGCATGATGTTCATGATTTGGTGCACTTGCTTATCAAATTGGTATTGCTTTTACAGGTGGCGATGTTAAGTGTTGAAAGGGCATTTTCTGCAATGAAGTTTATCAAGAATAAGTTGAGAAATAGGATGTGTGATAGTCTTTTGGATGATTGTCTAGTCATCTTCATTGAGCGAGATATGTTCTCCAAAGTGGATGAAAATGATATAATCGAGACTTTCATGGCCATTAGAAGGCGTAAGCTCGACAAGAAGAAGTATTATAGTAATATTCAAAACCTTATTATTATCTTCGTATATATTTAGCTTTTGATACATTTTATGTTTATATGTTGCCTTGTTACCTTTTTTTTTTTAAGTTAGACCAACCTTACGTAAAATCCTAGCTACGCCACTACTCGTAATTACTATATTGCTAGGCCTTTTCCGTCAATTGTCTAAACTTTCAAATTTATTACTTGCTGGCCATTGGTGGTGAATTTTTAACATGACACATATATCTAGTGTAGCCATAGTAACCATCCCTTTTTTTCACATATCACACACTCCAAAATATTTGTGAGCTGGGCCTTTTCCGTTTTAGATCTCACAGGTTTCTGGACCTCTCACCTCTGGTGTGTCTATGTATGCTGTAGCTTTATTCTCACCGTTTCTCTGTTTCTTTCTCCTCTTGGCTAAGACTGTTTTCATTTTCAATTCGGAAGCATACTGTCTTTCATTCAAAAACAATAATTCTCCGGAATATATATTTCAGAAAAAATTGATTACAAATACAAGATTGATATGCTATGTTCTTTGCTGTTTTTTTATTGCAACATATTTTTGATGGAATTTTTTATTATTCTATATTGAAATATATTTGTTTCAATATGTTGAATCCACCAAAAACATAAAGAACATGCTACCATCTTTGTTTCTCAAATTTTGCACCACACAATCACAAAAGATGTGCCAATTTATAGAAATGCATGTTTGTTAATCCATCACGTCATGCATGCATCCAAGAAATATGGTCTAGGCCCAAATAGTCACCAACAGGAACAGCAAGGTAGTTGCTTGAAAAACATGATGTTAATGATCACCACAGTTTGCAAAGTTATGATAAAATGAGGGCATTGAACTCACATCTAACCTATTACAATCATCCCACTCATTTTTTTAAAAAGTTCGGAAAAGATCTGCACTGAATAAAGATATTTCAAAAATGTGTCTAACAAAAAAAGTAAATAGAAAAACAGGGGAAGTGAAGCAAGATGCACAGCAACTCTGAGAAAATATCATGCCCTTAAGTTATCAATTTGGATGAGCAGAGATAGAGGATAAAAATAAGCAACACGGAACTAAAAAGGTGAATGTAAAGTTTGTTGCATTTGCAATGTTTTATTTCTCTTGCTTGATTTATGCATTACATGAGAAGAGTTCAACTTCAAACTTCAAAAGATTTCCGTGCACAAGTTTAAGCAGTGCATTTCAATTGATAACTAACATTCCACAACTTCCTAAAATCATTTTGTAATTCATCATGAAATGATACATGAGAAAACAAATGAGGTGTTATTCTTCTTTTATACTATACAGAAAGCATGCAAATGGAAACCCAGTCCTGGATATGACCCATGGAATAGACAATGAAAAGGAAGGAAAAACAATACACTGCGAGGAACTTGAACAGGTTATGTATTTGGGAATCTTCAAGTATATGAAGAATTTCTTGAAGAACATAAGATTTATACAAAACTTTGTGGGGATTCTTTTGCTTGGCACATTTAGGGAGGTTATTGAACTTTTGACAAAAGAGACAAATGAACATAATTGACTTTGACTGGGTTTCATTCCTAGTCTATCCTAATTTGTTTGGGACAAAAGGCTTGGTTGTTGACAAATGGCCATAATCATTATAAGAAAAAAATGCTGCACATGTTTCTATACATAAAAATGTAATTTGGTAAGACTAACTGTATGTTGTCATCTTCAAAAAAAAAAAAAAAGATGCAAGTATTGTCTTCAGTGCATCTACCTTTCCCTTTGCTATATGTCTAACAATTTTTGTAGACACTTTTAACAATTGAAGCTGTTAATGCTTCCACAATATCACATTGCTTTGTGAAAGAGTTCCTTTCTAGACCACAAGAATCTTAAGAAATGGATTCCTTATTTCTTCACTACCTTCTTATTTCAAAAACTAGGGACCAAAGTATCTACAATGTCAGGAAGGCTGCTGCGATTGAAATTCACGACTTGTGAATTTCCCCATTCCACTTGCAACATAACGCAGCCTCTCCAATCACCTATTCGAACTTGCCTGCGTAAACCCAATTACCCCTAAAAAAACACCGCGTGTTTGTGCAGAAACAGCATTTGCAACAACAAAAACTCACCAATCTGCGCACAGTGCAGGATAGCCTGCCCAACCCTCCGTGTGGCGAGCCCCCACCGCTCCCGGCAGTACCGCACGCTCTCCCACACGGCGAGGCTAGCCAACATCCCCAGCAGCGCCATCGGCATCCGGTACCTGCCCACACCACCAACAGCAGCAGCTGCTTTAATTCTCCAAACACACGCACGCAGAGAGAGAGAGAGAGAGAGAGAGAGAGAGAGAGAGAGAATTAATAACAGATGTTGGCAGGAAGGCATGCGGATGGATACAAGCAGCACGCGAAGACGAGGATGGAGAGAGCGGCGTAGTTGCGGGCGTAGCGGCGGACGTTCTCCTGGACGCGGAGTCGGGCCTGGGTGGGGGTCGAGGGCCAGGAGTAGGAAGCGGCGCCGGGGGGGCCGAGGAAGGCGAGGGACCAGGAGGGGGTGGGCGCTGCGAGGTCGGCGGCGGTGAGGCGCGCGAAGGGGTTGAGCGCGAGGAGCGAGGCGAGGGTGCGGGCGAAGGAGAGGATGTCGGCGGCGGCGCCGGAGGAGGCGGAGGTGGGGTTGGCTGGGGCGGCTCTGGTGGTTGCGGTGCTGGTTGCGGAGGCGGATGAGTCGAGAAGGTCGAGGTAGCCGGAGTCGCGGAGCCAGCGGTCGAGCGCGGGGTCCGGCACGCTCAGCGAGAGAGGGTTGGGCTTGAACGACGACGAGGAGGACATGGCGCAGCAGCACGGCGCGGCCGGGTGTACGGATTAGTAAGTCGGATTCGGATAGGGGTGGTCGGTTTGCTGATTTGCTCTCGCTGCGCCTGCGCGTGGAGAATTTGGAGGTTGGAGGGAGCGAGTCGGGGCGAGGGGCATTCGAGGATCTCGAGAATTTTCTGGAATTTAGGAGAGGAAAGGTTTTCCGGCGCAACAAAAAAACTCAAATAAATGTGAAAGATTGTTTGACTGCCTAGAATTGAATTTAACTAGTCAGATCTGCGCGCTGCGCCGCGTCGTAAAAAAAAACTTTGTTCTAGGTGAAGATCAAGTGGAAAACAATTTAGAAGCGTAATGAGAAATCAGGATTTAGGCGATCATTCTATTGAAGAATAGAGGACGTAAGTGCTGCCTACGTGGTGATAGGTGTATAACCATGGAGCAATGCATCGGTTGTTATTCAAGTGTGTCGCACTTGCACAGAAAAATCTATGAATGGACATCAACGTTTATATAACTTCGTGATGTTTCCGCTGGTGTGTAGTAGATAAACAATCATGTGATTCTACAGTGGGACAAAAAACAGCATGGAACGTGGAAGCAAGGTTTCAAATCTCGTTTTGAATCAAATCTCGGAGGTTCCCGAAATCCGAAATCTCGGCGAGATTCAGAAATTTCGGATAATATTCGGACGAATTGCAAAAACCAAATTTCAAATCCGGTTTTTTTTCAACCGGGAAATCCGAGATCTCGACCAAAATCACCGAGATCTCGGCCAAATTGAACCGGCCAAAAAATGGTTCAAAACACGTCAAAAAATTTTGAAAATTTTTTTGGATGGTCCTCACACATCACTAATGTTTCCATAAAAATTTGAGATGATGATCAAGCATGAGGTATTTTTAAAAAATCTAACAGCGGTAAAGTCGTGATAAAAACCGTATGTAAAATCAGTTTTTGATTTTTCAAATATAACAAATGAACTTCAAATTATTTGAAAAGTTTTATATATGTTCCTATGTATTAAAAAAGTCAACCCTCAACAATTCAACAATCAAATTTCAAAACTATGCTTCAGTAGGAACCTTCTCGTTGTCAAATGTCTGTGGAACATAAAGCATGTACAAAACTTAAGTTGTAAATCTTATTTTAAAATGTACACATAATACCTATTCACGAAATCTCATTTTTCATGGAATATCGTTTCCATATGAATAGAAGGTATATGTACGTAATAGTAAGTATAAGACTGCAATAATGTCATTAGGAAATATATTACATACATATATGTACGGAGATAAAAAAAAAATAACAGCGTAGCATGAAACCAAGTCTAAGGAGGAGAAAGATCAATGCAATATCGTTTATTACTTGCCTCCCAGATTAAATGAATCGTGAAGACATTAGGTGCTTGATGGACTTGCATGTGATGCAGTTGCCACAAATGAATGAAATAAGTTCATAAGTTGGACATATAGTACTCGTTAAGTTGGACCATTGTGGTTCATGCCCTGTGATCACGTACCCAGTTCATTAATAGCTTGATGTTGGACCATTTCAATTAGTTTCATTGCACGCTTGGTTGAAAAGTAAACTCTACTGTCCAGATGCTAGTAACAAAAATTAATGAATTTCTTGAAGCAAGTTTGGCACGCTAGAAATTTTCCTGTGTATTAAAAAAGTTCAAACCATTTTAGAAATTTTTGACAATTTTTGTGAATGGTCCTAACACATCCATAATGTTCCCATAAAATTTTCAAATGATTATCAATCTTGAAAAAATTTAAAAAATTCGGACAGTCCTAACCGACAAATTGAAACGACCAAAAAATGATCAAAAATATGTAAAAAAAATTTGAAATTTTTTGTGGATGATCTTGACCCTAAATTCAATCAAATCCAATGCACAAAAATTAAAATCCGGTAAAAAAACACGAAATTTCGGCCGAAATCACCGAGATTTCGACCGAAATCGCCGAGATCTCGCTGAGAAATCCGAGATTTTGAATTTTTTCAAAAAAATTTTTACCCGGCCGGGATTTTGAATCTCAGAGGGGTCCGAAATCCGAAATCTCGGCCGGGATTTCGGATTTCTGTCCGAAATTTGTATCCATGTGTGGAAGATAGTTGTTAACGTTCATATATACATGCATATTGCCTCACGCTCTTTGTGAGGGAACAACTGCCAGTATTCTGGAAATGCATATAACGGATATACAAAGGTATATTTAAAGGATAAATAATAAATGAGTTTTTTTTTAGATTAGAGCACAAAGAAATTCAAAAGCTCGAGTAGTTTTCCAACGCCTTGAAGACTAACGTAAGAGGCAAAAGCGGTCCAGTTTCTGTTCAACGGATAATATAGTGCCCTAAGGCAAAATACAAACTTCTCAGTGTAGCACCTATTGGATCAAAGGCGGGCGCGGTATGGACCTCCCTGGAATAGATTGCAACACTACTACAGAACCGGCCTTCACAACCGGTCTATCACAAGCGATTAGGTGCGCACCGCTTGTGAAGTCCCGTGCCACAAGCGGTTCGTGGGCAACGGACGGGAGGGGGTCTCTAGAAGCGGTTCTTAACACGAACCCCTTCTGGAGCCTCCTCTCTAGAAGCGGTTCGTGTTTGGAACCGCTTCTAGAGGTCTAATGGGGGCTCCAGAAGCGGTTTGTGTGTAGAACCGCTTGTAGAGCCCCCCTCCCGCCCAGCGCATTTAAACTCTGTCTTCCTCCCCGAGCTCGCACAGGACATCACAGTGGTGGGCCGAGAGCTGTTCATGGCGAGGTGCTGCCAAAATTTTGAATTGAGGCTATTAGATCCGAATTAATTGTTGTAAGGTGAGTAATATGTTCTTTGACATCCTTCTCACCTAGATATTGATGTTTTTGTGCATTGGATGTTGAGAAATTATGTTTTGTTGGCTTATATTTTTGTTCTTAAGGTGATATATACGATTTGGTGTATGAAATGAAATTCAATAAATGTGAAACGATGAAAAATTACAAAGCGTGTGGAAGAGAAAAGATTTGTATGAAAATGTAACAATTAGTTAGTTTTATTTTTAAAAAGTAGGAGGATTAGAAATAATTAGTTGGCTTTAGTGAAAAGAACACAGAATGATTATAAAATACAAAACTATTAGTCATAGTTAGCTTTAATAGAATATTGTGATAGATGTTGTTATTTTTTTTATTTGTGTAGATGAATCGGCAATGGATGTACAATGCAGACCGTCGGTCAAGAGAGTTCCGAGATGGCATGAAGGAGTTTCTCAGCCAGTTGCATTCTTGCCTCCAGGAAGCTTCATACGTTGTCCGTGCGTAGACTGCAAGAATGAGAAGGAGCATTCCGAACGATGGATGGTTATGAGGCATGTGATCACGAGAGGTTTCATGGCAAACTATACCTGCTGGACCCACCATGGCGAAACAAAGGCGATTCGACAGGAAGACGATGAAGAAGACGAAGAAGAGGAAGATAGAGCCAACAGTATGCCGGACACCACTCAATACGGGTCCGTGGAAGATACACTCGATGAGTTTGGCGATGATGAGCTAGAACAGATGCTCTGTGACGGAGAGGGAGAGTTCACAGAGGAAAGACAATACAAGAAGTTTCAGAGCATGGTAGAGGACCACCGAACTGCTTTGTACCCAAAGCGTACAGGGCCACAAAAAGCTGCGTACTACTGGAACTCATGCAATGGAAGGCCACACGGTGTGTCGGACAAAGGGATTCAATGGTTTGTTATCACTCGTAAAGAGGTTGCTTCCTAAGGAAACACTCTACCAGAATCTACGTATGAAGCGAAGCGAGTCCTCTCGCCCTTTAGGATTGCAAGTGCGGAAGATACATGCATGTCCTAACGATTGTACCTCAGATCGCAATGAGTATGCCGATTTGGTGGTCTGTCGATTAATGCGAAGAATCCGGTATAAGGTGCAACGTGACGATTCAGGTGAATTAGATGGGAATCGTGCGAAGAAGAGAACTCAGAAAAGTATTGTGGTATTTCCTGTGATACCCGGTTGAAGCGCTTGTTTGCTACGAAGGTCATGCCAAGATGATGCGTTGGCATGAGGAAGAGCGTAAGGAAGACGGGATGCTTAGACACCCCGCAGATGGCTCACGGTGGCGGAAAGTCGATCGGGCTTACCCGAACTTTGCAAATGAGGTCGAAACATAAGGTTTGGGTTGAGCACCGATGGGATGAATCCTTTCGGTCGGTTGAGCAACATCCATAGCACCTGGCTTTGTGACACTTTGCATCTATAACATTCCTCCATGGTCGTGCATGAAGCGGAAGTACATCATGATGCCATTATTGATCGAAGGCCCGAAGCAACTGGAAACGACATAGATGTCTACCTGAAACCATTGGTTGAAGACCTTGTGAAGTTGTGGGAGGATGGTGTACGGGTTTGGGATGAGTACAAAAGAGAGTATTTCAACTGCGTGCATTGTTGTTTGTAACAATCAACGATTGGCCTGCGCTCGGTAACCTCTCCGCCAAAGCGTGAAAGGGTTTAAAGCCTGCACCAAAGGCATAAATGAAAGCAATCGCATGTACCTCAAAAACTCTCGGAAGTGTGTGTACATGGGCCACCGCAGTTTCTTCCTAGCAGTCATGCTTTGAGGTGGAAAGGAAGTAAATTTAACTGTAACAGAAATTGTGGTAAGCCTCGGCATCGTAATGGGCGACTTGTGTTTGCTATGGTAAAAGATCTGAAAGTAGTATTTGGGAAGGGTCGTGGAAGCATACCTGCGAGCGAGGATGGTCATGCACCCGCATGGAAGAAGAAATCAATATTTTGGGACCTGCCGTATTGGGAGGTTTTGGAGGTTCGTCACTCATTTGGACTTCATGCACATCACGAAGAATGTTTGTTTGAACCTGCTAGGCTACATAGATATGTACGGCAAATCGAAAGATACACCGCAAGCTCGGAAGGACCTTGAAGACATGGAGGTGAGGAGTGACCTACATCCGAAAAACAAAGAAGGGACAAAACAACTTTATCTACATCCCGCAAGCTACACTCCAAGCAAAGAAGAGAAAAAGCATGATTGAGTGTTTGAACAGTGTGAAGGTCCCTTCGATATTCCTCAAATGTAAAGAGACTCATAAACACGAAAGAGAACAAACTCCAAGGCCTAAAATCCCATGACTCGCCTTGTGTTGATGACACGATTGCTCCCAAAGAGCTATCAGAGGTATATCTTGCCAGAGTGGGTGCGAGGGGACAATCACGAAGCTATGTTCATTCTTCAACGCCATTTCGCAGAAAGTCGTCGAACCAGCTAAAATGCCTAAGTTGGAGGTCGATGTGGTACAAAGTTTGGTTAGCCTCGAGATGATTTTTCCTCCTGCATTCTTTGATATCATGGTTCATCTCACCGCTCACCTTGTCAAGGAGATAGGTATCCTCGGACCAGTGTATCTCGCACAACATGTTCCCTTTCGAGAGGTACATGAGTGTCCTCAAGAAATACGTTCAGAATCGTTCGCGTCCGAAGGGTGCATTGCCGAGGGCTACGTGGCGGAGGAGGTGATAGAGTTTTGTGTTGATTACATGAATGATGTAACTCCTATCGGCGTCCCATATCACGACACGAGGAGGCTACGGGGCAAAGGGACAATAGGAAGGCAAGCGATTTGCATGCAACGATCTTGTTGCATTCAAGCAAGCACATTTCACTGCTCAAGCAATCCACCATAGTCGCCCCTATGTCATTCAAAGACAAGAGTGTCCTACGCCGCGAGTTCACAGGAAGACAGAGAGTTGGATAACCCTCAAGCACATGGATTCTTTTGGTAGCTACAGAAGTACATCCTTGAGGAAGGGTCAAACGATGAACTATTGCAACGCTTGGCCCGGGGACCATCACAAGAAATCGGGACATTCAAGGGGTATGAGATCAATGGTTACACATTCTACACCAGATCCCAGGATAACAGGAGCACCAACCAGAACAGCGGCGTCCGTATAGACGCCGAAGACAACAGTGGCAGGTTCGACACATATTACGGTTTCATAGAAGAAATATGGGAGCTCGACTATGTGACACTATGGTTTGGTGTGACGTTATAGAAGGTGAAACTAGAGAATAAAACCTTTCGGCTTAGGGTTTTCTCGCGTTTTTGGGCCGGTTGAAGTGTTATGTCGCCACGGAGTGTCGTAACCTTATTTAACGTGCATGATAAGGTTAATAACATTATGATATGTGGAATTAAGGTTAAAACTATAGGATATGGAGGTTAATAGCTTTTCCGGGGCGTTTCCGGGGTTTTGGGCCTTCCCGGGGGAGTTTGGGCCTTGGTGGGCTTTGGTGGGATGGAGTAGGTCTCCATAACGGATTAGGATTGGGTGTGGGGGCTGGTAAAAGGGCTCCCCACCAGCCTTTTGGGCGTGCTCCCCCTGCCCTTGGGCGCCCCCACCTCCCCCTCCTAAGCCCTAGCCGCCACCCCCTCTCCCTCTCCCTCTTGTGCGCCTCCACCTCCCCCTTTGCCCCATTGCTCCCCACCTCTCAACCACCTCTCCTCCACCCCCTTGCTGCCCTAGGGTGGTCTCCACACCTCTGCACCTTGTGGATCCATCCGTTGGAGCGAGGAGCGAGGAGCGAGGAGCGTGGAGCGAGGAGCGATCCGCGAGGAGATCTATTGGAGATTCGTTCGTTGGGCAAAGGTATGATCATGGGGATCCTTGGAATTGATCTAGGTACTGTTCTTAGGGTGATTATCAAGTTTTTAGATCAATTGGTGGTGCTGGATTGGAGTTCTTTGGGTTAGATCTAGACGTTGCCACGTTTCTGTTTTCGGGCAGATTGAGCAGTCGGGATAGGGTTCGAGTTTTCATCGATTTAGAGTCTGAATCTCTCCGTATGGACTTAAAAGAAGTTGTAGATAATTTAATTATCTTTCCGTGGACATAAAGCACGTTAAAATCCGATCAGCCGTTTGAATGTTATGGCCGTTTTACCGAGCGTGTTAAAATCTATGACGCGATTGGAACAGATCGTAGTAATCTGTAGATTAAACAATTTTAGAGTCCGAATCAGTCTTTTCGTATAACTAGAAAAAGGTAGGAAATTTCCTAAGCTTCGCGATGGTGTACTCGTTTAATCGATTTGGAGTCCCAGAACTCAAGATATGGCCTTTGCAAGGCTGCTGTCCCGCCGGGACAGAACCTCTGTTTTTAGGTTTGCAAGTAGTGGGCAATGTCAGGTTAGATGGGGATTTGTGTACTGTTTTGCGGGCATTATTGTGAGTGTGTGATGCCTATGTGCAGGTGGTGTGACACCGGGAGTGCCCTCTACGTCCCACAAATCCGTCGCGCTGGTTGAGGCAAGTGTGTTGTAATGTATAGCGGATTGTAGGTTGTTTGTTGATATTAGGTGAAAGATTGAACACTTGCTATGCTCACTTGCCATGCTTGCTGTTTTCCAATGAAATATTGAGTATGATTATCATGGTTCGATGCCATGTGTTTATATTTGTCATGATGAGTTGCCATATGTTTATGTACATGTGAAATATGATAATTGGCATAGTTGCATGCATGACATGTTACATGGCCCGGGCGGTGAGAAAGTCATTAACTAATCCGGGAAGGTCGGTGAGAAAGTTATGACTAATCCGGAGAGCCATTAGAGTAAGTCCTACATCCTGATTCCATCTACCGTGGGTTGTGGAAGCGAGGAGTAGGCACCCTCCATCTTCGGGATGGAAGGGGGGAGAGGGTGCACACGGACGGGTGTGTACTCAACCATACCGGTATGAGTTTCCATGGAGATATGAGCATAACATTGCATTGCAATACATTTTTTTTTAATGATGATGATGTTGTTATGTGCTCAAGTATGAGATGTTATATGTGATGTGAGGTATTATTGTCTTGTAAATGATCTTGTTGTCCATTACAATATGCTTGCTGAGTTTTCGAACTCACGCTTGTGTTTTATGTTGTTTTTAGGTACTTTGAGATCGGCATACGGGAAAAAGGGATCTAGCTACACTTCTACACGTAGCTCCACCACCATAGCCCATAATTAACTACTTGGAGACATGATATTAAGAGTTGTGCCCTAAACTTAATGTATGGTTTAATCTAGCATGCTTGTGAATCCTTATTTGCTTCGTTATAGTTTATGAAGTGGTTAAGCGTGGTATTATTGGCGTAACTTGATGTTATGTCCATTTATGTTGTTGTTTTAGATGTCGTGTGCTATGATATATATCTTGCCATGATATTGAGATTGTGTTAATTCATGGAAAAACAAAGGAGATGCTGCCGAAATATCGGTTTTTAGCATATGAACCTTTGCTGGAATTTATGTTTAATTGTGGTACTTAGATGTTGTTTAGCTTATGTTTGGTAGCATTCGGGCATATTAAATGCCTGGTGTTACTGATTGGTATCAGAACGAGGTTGTAGGTCCTTGGAATGTGTATTTTTAGTGTCATGCTATAGGGTACAACTAAAATGTGATGTGGAATAACTTAGAAACATGGCTTAGGTTTTTACTAAAATTTTGTCATAGGATAGCAACATTAAAACTTGCAAAAGTGGTATAACTAATCTAAAATTTGACACACATGGATGCACAAAGAGGAAGGGTATGGGTATCGTTGTTTACGCTTAAATGTTGTACTTAAGCCTTGTTGCTAAATGCTATATTTGATATAGTACGTTGCTATGTCTATGAGATAAATGATTGAATTATTCTGTTGTGGTGGTAAAAGTGGGGTTTTGGTGCCGAAGGGTTTCGCCACCTCTCTTATTTCATAGTAAGGGTGAGGTTTGTGGTGTGGCGGTTAGCGCCACCACCGAAGAACTATTGACCCTGTAGGAGAAGAGTGCTTATCCTTTCTATCGTTGATCGGGTAGTTGACTGGAGTCAAATAGAAGAGTTAATGGTGGTTTCCTTCAGATGTTCTTTGCCGCTCGACTGGTCGGTGTTCTTTGCTTTTCTTGGCTTTAGTAGATTTGAATCAAATGAAAAGTGTTGGGTTTTCGCGGATCGTTCATTATGCGGTGTGTGGTTTTCTCTTCCTTGGTTGAAGACGAAGAAGAGGAGACTAGTGTTGCGCTTCTTTTGGGCGCCTTTCCGCTTTGATGCCTGTTGATTGCATTATGGGGAACAAGTATTCAATTTATCCCTGTGTTTGTCTTTCTCTAAGGTTAAAGGAGTTATTATGAGTTGTGCGGACACAGGTCGCCGCTGACGTTCTGTGGCTTTGTAGTAGTACGTGGTGTTTGATTTCGTTATTTTACTGGTTTAAGAAATCATCTTTGAAAAACCCTTCTTGTTTCGTGAAAGATTGGGGTTTGGTGCTAAGGTTTTATTTGTAAAAGTTTATTTGATCGGTTGGTTCCCTCCAGTGGGAGTCTTGGAGATTGAAAAGTGTTTTGGAGAATTCCTTTGCATGACCAAGTTTGGGTTTGTCTCATCGCAATTTTGAGAGTCAAATTTTCCTTATGAACTTAGGATGAGTTTTAAAACTAAAATGCTGTAAACAAAGTAGTCTTTTGACTAAAATCGTTTGTCCCTAGTAAGAATTGATGTTTAGCATGTTATGTAGTAGGTAACAATGTGGTTTATGGATTGATGTGTTGCTAAGTTAAATTTTGAGTTGAATCAATTCAATGTGATTAATATCTCTAACTTGAGAATAAATAGACTACTAGTGTTGCAGTTTACTCTTAGCGAGAATGATTAAATGTGTTAATGTACATGCTTAGAATCTGTTGCCTTGCTTTAAAAGTGCTTATGATCCTTGTTAATGTTAAAAGTTTAAACTTTGATGCATAGTTAAAACATTAAGATGATGTAGACTCATTGTTATTGTAAAAGAAACTTTCTTTGGTTGTTAAAGATGTTCTAATCTAATGGATTAATAGAGAAATTTAATCGTGTTGACTAGTGACTTTAATTTGGATGTTGATTAGAGTTGCTATTTATGTTGTTGCAAACTACTAGTATCTTTGGAAGTATGCGATTGTGTCGCTACAATGCTAGTATTGATATCAATGGAGAAGACATAAGACTTATTGTTAATGATGTTGTTAATGGTAGTGTTAATGCTAGTATTCAGTCTATTTTAAATAGTGGGAGTATGTTGTGTGGTGGTAATTTTTTTATCACCTATGTATAGGGTAGCTAAAAGTAATGTTGTTGGTTGATGATTATGCCCATTTGTTGTTATTGATGACTAAGTAGTTGTGGTAACTGTTTAGATTATTCGTTGGAAAACCATGGTTAAAATAGAGGAAAATTTTAACATGTTGCGATGGAGTGAGCTTTGGATAATTAACATGATGTACAATTTCATCCTTAATGAATGTATGCCTTGGAATCATAGTTATGAACTTTGTCTTGTAGAGATAATATTTACATGTTGAAGTCGTTGTTTAACTGAATAAGGTTCGGTTGTCGAGACGTGAATATATAGGTGGTATGAAATTTATAGGTTGATCTTCTTTGAAAGATTTGTGGAAGTACTATTTTTAAAATTTAGAATAAGATTTATTATGATTCGTGAGCCGTGGGGATCATGTCATTATAGTCTTGGTTGGGTGCCTTTTTGATAAGCATCATAAACCCTTATTAAAAAATGTTGGGAATGGTAACTAGAGGAAGAATTTGTTGTGAAACTTTCGGTTGAATTGTGTTGGGGCTCCTCAGATAGTAAATAGTGATTATTGAAGTCTTTAATGGAAAGCGTAGTGGAGTACTAGAGATGGTTCCTTTCATGTCGAAATGTTGTCTAAAAACCTTTGAAACTGGTTTGGTTGTTTGCCATCTCATTGAATGCTTTCGATTGAGGTGTTCCTTATGTTGAGTTTTGAGTTTCCCCAAAACTCGTAGTGGTTGGTGTCGACCTTTGGTTTTGGCGAATTTGTTTAGTTCATGTTGTGAGTTTGAGTTTACATCCAAAAGTTTTTGAGTGGATCGCGCCCTTCGCGTTAGACCGATTTATCTTTGGAATTAATTTTAAAAGGAAGCAGATGGTCATAAAGGGTTGTGTTGGAAACTTTTGAGTTAAGCCCTTGATGTGTAACTCTATTTGACTAGAGTTGGAGTCATTTGGAAAATGTGTCCGTGTGCGGGTGTTTTACAAGTCTGGATTTTTATGAATGTTTCCTAAGTGAATTTGGTTAGTGAAGAGTTTTCGTTGTGGATTGAGATTCCCTCTCTTTTGTTGAAGTGTTATGGCGCTTGTGTCTGAGGATGGTTGATTTTGGAGTCGATGTTCTGGTCCAAAGGGTTGAGTTTGATTTTGCGAGGTGTTGCAAAGCTAGTGTTAAATCGAAGATGGGTTTTCACACGATGTGGTGTTTTGTTGATTAACGATGTTGCCGTCATAGTTTATATGAATTAGCGCAACTCTCGATGTTATTCGAGATTTATTCATATGATACTGAGGCAAAAGTCATCATGTGATTGACTATTCGGTAGTGTGGTTACATGATGAGGGAATGGTGAAAAGTAAACATGACATCGTTTTTACATGTTAAATGATAAAAGAGTCGTTGAGCCAAAGTCGGTGAGAAAGTCATATATGGAGATATGACTAATCCGGAGTGCTCTCAAGAGTGTGCATTTATGTCATGAAACGAGAATTCCCTTGCTTTCTAGTATGAAAAGAAGCAATTAACAATATCTCGAATGTTGGTTGTGATGTAGGGGATTTATGCTTCCTTTGTGTTTTGGCTTGGATGTTGCCGAATTCTTTCCAAAATGGTTGTTAACGCTTTGGGTTTGAGTTGTTGTGTGTACACTTGGGCTTGATAGCTAAGTGTTTTTGTGTGAGGGCGAGACCCTCTTAAGAAAGGAACCAATTGTGGTTTGGTAAGGTTTTCGATCCTAGCTTGGGCTAGGTGTCGAACCTTAGTGGTATAAGGGTGGTTTGTGATGGAGGTTGATGATGTATGGGTTTAACCTTTACTAAGAGTAGCGATGGGTGGAAGTGAAGTTGACTGTAGATCGGTGATAATTGCCCTGCCGTGAGCAGTTGTCTTCACTAGTTGTTTTTGGGTTTGAGTCTTGCCTGGGAAAGGATGGAATAAAATGTTAGTATGATCGTGTATAGGAAGGGCTAGAGTGCCTTAATGAGTTATTCCCCTCGATGGAAACTTTCGGGAATGAAGAGAGGTCGTTAAAGGAATTGTGACTTCCTTTGACTTTGTCATGTTGAGTTTATTGCAGTGTGTAGTCAGGTAGGTTGTGATAGAAGGGTGAGGTGTTTGTCGTGAGGATTCGAGCGTTTTGGGTTGTTGAAGCCCTTTGAGGTTGAAACGCAGATTTTGTTTGGGATTTGAATTGAAAGTTGAACTGTGAGCGGTTGCCCTTAGTTGAGCTAGATCAACACTTTTTCTTTAAGTGTTGGTTTTGGGAACTCGTTTGTCGTTTGTTTCCGGTTCTAGTCGTTGTCGAATGTTTTGTCTTTCTTGAAGCCTTTTGTCCCTTGGGGACTTTGTTGTTGTTTTTGGCGTCCTTCGGATTCGAGGTCGAATCCTGTTGAAGGGGGGAAGAATGTGACACTATGGTTTGGTGTGACGTTATAGAAGGTGAAACTAGAGAATAAAACTTTTCGGCTTAGGGTTTTCTCGCGTTTTTGGGCCGGTTGAAGTGTTATGTCGCCACGGAGTGTCGTAACCTTATTTAACGTGCATGATAAGGTTAATAACATTATGAGATGTGGAATTAAGGTTAAAACTATAGGATATGGAGGTTAATAGCTTTTCCGGAGCGTTTCCGGGCCGTTTCCGGGGTTTTGGGCCTTCACGGGGGAGTTTGGGCCTTGGTGGGCTTTGGTGGGATGGAGTAGGTCTCCGTAATGGATTAGGATTGGGTGTGGGGGCTGGTAAAAGGGCTCCCCACCAGCCTTTTGGGCGTGCTCCCCCTGCCCTTGGGCGCCCCCACCTCCCCCTCCTAAGCCCTAGCCGCCACCCCCTCTCCCTCTCCCTCTTGTGCGCCTCCACCTCCCCCTTTGCCCCATTGCTCCCCACCTCTCAACCACCTCTCCTCCACCCCCTTGCTGCCCTAGGGTGGTCTCCACACCTCTGCACCTTGTGGATCCATCCGTTGGAGCGAGGAGCGTGGAGCGAGGAGCGATCCGCGAGGAGATCTATTGGAGATTCGTTCGTTGGGCAAAGGTATGATCATGGGGATCCTTGGAATTGATCTAGGTACTGTTCTTAGGGTGATTATCAAGTTTTTAGATCAATTGGTGGTGCTGGATTGGAGTTCTTTGGGTTAGATCTAGACGTTGCCACGTTTCTGTTTTCGGGCAGATTGAGCAGTCGGGATAGGGTTCGAGTTTTCATCGATTTAGAGTCTGAATCTCTCCGTATGGACTTAAAAGAAGTTGTAGATAATTTAATTATCTTTCCGTGGACATAAAGCACGTTAAAATCCGATCAGCCGTTTGAATGTTATGGCCGTTTTACCGAGCGTGTTAAAATCTATGACGCGATTGGAACAGATCGTAGTAATCTGTAGATTAAACAATTTTAGAGTCCGAATCAGTCTTTCCGTATAACTAGAAAAAGGTAGGAAATTTCCTAAGCTTCGCGATGGTGTACTCGTTTAATCGATTTGGAGTCCCAGAACTCAAGATATGGCCTTTGCAAGGCTGCTGTCCCGCCGGGACAGAACCTCTGTTTTTAGGTTTGCAAGTAGTGGGCAATGTCGGGTTAGATGGGGATTTGTGTACTGTTTTGCGGGCATTATTGTGAGTGTGTGATGCCTATGTGCAGGTGGTGTGACACCGGGAGTGCCCTCTACGTCCCACAAATCCGCTCGCCATGGTTGAGGCAAGTGTGTTGTAATGTATAGCGGATTGTAGGTTGTTTGTTGATATTAGGTGAAAGATTGAACACTTGCTATGCTCACTTGCCATGCTTGCTGTTTTCCAATGAAATATTGAGTATGATTATCATGGTTGTGCCCTATACTTAATGTATGGTTTAATCTAGCATGCTTGTGAATCCTTATTTGCTTCGTTATAGTTTATGAAGTGGTTAAGCGTGGTATTATTGGCGTAACTTGATGTTATGTCCATTTATGTTGTTGTTTTAGATGTCGTGTGCTATGATATATATCTTGCCATGATATTGAGATTGTGTTAATTCATGGAAAAACAAAGGAGATGCTGCCGAAATATCGGTTTTTAGCATATGAACCTTTGCTGGAATTTGTGTTTAATTGTGGTACTTAGATGTTGTTTAGCTTATGTTTGGTAGCATTCGGGCATATTAAATGCCGGGGTGTTACAGACTATGGACCTCTCAAGGTCCCTCTATTTAAGTGCCAATGGGTCAAGCTGAGGACAAACGGTGTGAAGGTCGACAAATACGGCATGACAACTGTGGATCTCACAGAAGTCGGCTATAGGCGCGAACCGTTTGTTCTCGCGAATGATGTGGCTCAGGTCTTCTATGTAATGGACATGTCAAGCAAACCTAAAAATCGAAAGGACAAGCAAAAGGTAATGCCAAAGCGACATGTAGTTCTCCAAGGCAAACGACGGATCGTAGGAGTTGAGGACGTCACCGATGAGGAAGAGTATGGTCAGTTCGACGAGCTCCCTCCTTTTACAGTTGATGTTGAAATAAACGTCCTGCGTGACAGTGATGTCGATGCTCCTTACATACGTCACGATCATAAAGAAGGAACAATTGTAAAGACGAAGACTTAAGATGTACTACTTGAATACATTATGGCTGGAGAAACATTCCTTGTACATTATTCCATATGATCATGTTGATATGTTGATGTTTAACATTGCTTGTACATATGATGTTTTAAAAAAATGAAACAATAAAATAGAAACACATAAAAAAAACGTAAAAATCGCATACAAACACTTAAAAAAAATAAAAACATCGAATACAAACACTTTTAAAAAAAGAAATACAAACACTTAAAAAAAGAAAGGAAAAAAAAGAAATACAAGCACTTTTAAAAAAATTATTGTATACTTAAAACAATGCAGTGCCTTCTAAGGTTAACAACAAATCTCCTCTCCCCCTTGGCTAGCGCGGGCGCTTGAGTGCGGGCTTGTGCCCAGAGGTTGGGTGTTCGAGCCTCACTAGCGCCCTGCGGGCCTTTCTTTTTTTTTAAACCCCACTACAAGCGGTTCTTAGTACCAACCGCTTGTAGTGGGGAACTCTACAAGCGGTTGGTATTACGAACCGCTTGTAGAAGTACCTTTACAAGCGGTTTGCAAGACCAACCGCTTGTAGAAATGGGTGAGCTGGTAGGGTACTTGCAGTCGGGGTCCTCTACAAGCGGTTGGTATTACGAACCGCTTGTAGAAGTGCCTCTACAAGCGGTTGGTGTTACGAACCGCTTGTAGCAAAGGGGTGACCTTTAAATTTTGAAGTCCCGAAGGCTCCGCACCTTCAAATTTTCTAAGTCCCGCAGCGCTGAGCCGACTCGTCGACCGCCACCACTGACGGCCCCGACCACCGCGCCGACGCCTCCCACCATCACTGACGCCCGGCCATCCACCCCGGAGGACCTAGGTAGCCGGCGAATCGCCCAACGCCGCGCTGTATGTTTTCATGCCCGCAAGGTGTTCGGTGAAATGCCCACAAGGAATTTTCATGCTCTCTGTGTTGTAAATGTTGTATGTATGTTTGTTTGACAATATATAAGTATTGTATATATGATTTCATCCCACATTTATGTTGTATGTGTGTTTGACAATATATAAGTATTGTATATATGATTTCATCCCACATTTATGTTGTATGTGTGTTTGACAATATATAAGTATTGTATATATGATTTCATCCCACATTTATGTTGTATGTGTGTTTGAGAATATATAAGTATTTTATATATGATTACATCCCACATTTATGTTGTATGTTTGTTTGACAATATATAAGTATTGTATATATGATTTCATCCCACATTTATGTTGTATGTGTGTTTGACAATATATAAGTATTGTATATATGATTTCATCCCACATTTATGTTGTATGTTTGTTTGACAATATATAAGTATTGTATATATGATTTCATCCCACATTTATGTTGTATGTGTGTTTGACAATATATAAGTATTGTATATATGATTTCATCCCACATTTATGTTGTATGTGTGTTTGAGAATATATAAGTATTTTATATATGATTACATCCCACATTTATGTTGTATGTTTGTTTGACAATATATAAGTATTGTATATATGATTTCATCCCACATTTATGTTGTATGTGTGTTTGACAATATATAAGTATTGTATATATGATTTCATCCCACATTTATGTTGTATGTGTGTTTGAGAATATATAAGTATTTTATATATGATTACATCCCACATTTATGTTGTATGTTTGTTTGACAATATATAAGTATTGTATATATGATTTCATCCCACATTTATGTTGTATGTGTGTTTGAGAATATATAAGTATTGTATATATGATTTCATCCCACATTTATGTTGTATGTGTGTTTGAGAATATATAAGTATTTTATATATGATTACATCCCACATTTATGTTGTATGTTTGTTTGACAATATATAAGTATTGTATATATGATTTCATCCCACATTTATGTTGTATGTGTGTTTGACAATATATAAGTATTGTATATATGATTTCATCCCACATTTATGTATGTTTGAGAATATATAAGTATTTTATATATGATTACATGCCCACTTTAGATGGCGACACCAAGGCGTGGTGACCCGGATTTCGACAATGAGGAAAATATGATGTTTGAGACAATTGCGCTGGGTACCATCTTAGGCCTGGATGAGGTCATTAACACCTGCATTGTCGATGAGGTCGTTAACACTGCATCGCGAGGATATCACGGCAACAGCCGAGGTATACTCTTAACCATAATGAAATCACCGTAAACATGTTAATTATTCTAACATGTGTTTGTGTATCCAAATTCAGTACATCATCGGCCACCCAAATCCGGAATTAACCGAGGACCTAACAAGAAGCCTTCACCAAGTATGTGATAACCGAGGTCGGCAACGACGGAGTCCGTAGCCCCACTATCAGCAATTGGCCCTTTCAACAATGCTTGCGGCTACCACGTGAGGGATCACGTCCCAATCAGCATCCAGAAATGGACCGAAGTCCCTGCAGCTACCAAGGAATTGCTCTAGAATGATATGAAGGAAACTTTCACTTTTCCAGATGGGTACGAACAGAAGGCCAAGGGATGGGCTTTGAAGAAGATGGCAACTTCCTTTCAGCAGTGGAAGTCGTCCCTCACCCGCAAGTACATCGACAGAGGAGAAAGGCCAGACTTCAATCAATTTCCTAAGCTGGCAGATCATTGGGAGGCTTTCGAGGAATACAAGCTATCCGATGCAGGACAGGCCGCGAGAGAGAAAAACAAGGTGAATGCCCAGAAGAAGAAATACCACCACCATCTCGGCACCGGTGGTTACATTAAGGCTGCGAAGAAATGGGACAAGCGGGAAGAGGAACTTCGGCAGCAGGAGATTGTACCTGAAACTGAGGATTGGGAGCCCCGCCTGCGCAACTGGTTCTTGGGTCACGGGGGCCAACTTGCAGATGACGGTAGCTTGGTGATGGCACCGATACCCAAGAAGTTGGTCAAAGGATTGTACAAGCCATCGATCAATCTCGGTCAGGGTCCTTCATGACTGACAGTGAGAATGACGATCTAACATATGCCCTTCAAAACACTGAGCACCCGGGACGGACACGAGGATTCGGAAAGATACCGTGGAGGCACGGATTTGCCAAAGACGCATAGCGATTCTGAGCCGGGACGAAGCAAGAGGAGAGATCGAGGGTAGAGTGAGCCGTTTGGAGGGACGAGCTTAGAGCTACAAAGGCTTCCATCCCTGATTTGATCGCGCAACAAGTGTCCGAAGCATTAACCCAATATCGCCTTCAGGAGAGGTAGTGTTCAAGGGGCGCCGACACCGTGATCGATCCGAGCGCGCAAAAAGAGCAGCTGGCGTCCGCTGGGCCCCTGGCGTATGACCCGCAGGTTCGTTATCCCGTGGGACAGATTCAAGGTTCGCCGCCGGTCTGAAGCTACACATTGATAATCGTAACATGTCCTACAAGGTGGCTTACGGCATGGCTTATCCGGTGGAGGCGGGCCAGACGTTCCACTTCAATCAGATACCCTCCGGATACTCTAAGGTCACGGTGGAAGAGGTGGTGGGGGGCTTCGAAGATCTTGGACAGACCCTCCACGGCACATTCATCCTCTGGCGCAAAAAGTACATCATATTTCCAGATGGTGTGGAGGTCACATCAACAGTAGAGGCCCCGCAGTTTGAGCCAATTGCAGCATCAAGCACGCCTCCTCCACATCGACAACCCACGACTCCTCCAATGTCGCCTGCACGCAAAGCTTCTCCGGTGGTCCAGGACACGCCTCCTCCACCTCCCGCTCCAAAGATCGATGCTCCGGCACCTCCCGCCTCCATCACCTCCCGCTCCAAAGATCGATGCTCCAGCACCTCCCGCTCCAAAGACTCTCCCGCCTCCAAAGATCTCCCGAGGAAGAAGCTCCCTTCGTAAGGAGGGATCCGCAACGGCACCTCCTCCCACGGTCGGCATCCGACGGACAGAGAATATTGAAGGAACTGCCAAAGAGGCCATATGATCTCGATCATGAGGAGCTATCAATTACCGTGGAAGACGGATGTGGCCAAGCAGCTTGCGCCACCAAGCCAGCGCCCAACGTTAAAATAGATAAAAATTGTGAAGCACTTTCAATCATGCGGGCAGCGCCACCGCTGTGGCGACCGACTACGAAAGGACAATAAGAAAGGCTACAAGGAAAATACACGGGCTTTCGGCGGCAAAGAAGAAGAAGAAAGTGGAAGATGAGCAGATCTTTGAGCAATTGAGGATCCAGGATTTCTTGAAGGAGGCAGGATCGAATCAATAGACCAGATCTTCCACCGCACCAATCAGATGGAAGTATGAGTTGGGCAAACCGCTAATTGATCCAAAAGATATAAAAGATCTCCCAACCAAGATGCGTCAAATGCATGAATGTTATATGGAAAGGGCATGTAAAGGAGAGAAAATGTTCCACCTCATTTCTCAAGATACGCATTTCTTCCGCGGGAGATAGACAGAAATATGGTTGCAATTCGAGGACTTGTACCATGTGTACCAAACAGATGCCATCGACGTGTCCTTCATGTGCTGCTGGTGTCTGTAAGTATTGATCTTCTAAGTTTACCGTTTGCTTCCTCTCGTACCACAAAATCGAAAATCTAATTAACTTAGTTATCCCTTCTTATGTAGAATGGAGATACAACGATGTAGAAGAGTGGGCATACAGAACGTTGGTTTCATCGACCCAGAGGTTGTCAACGAGAAAATCTGGTCATTCGAGCAGCAAAGACCGGAAGTTGAGACATACATTTTGCGTGCATTATTGAAACAGCACTACAAACCGTACATACTTCTGCCCTTCAACTTTATGTACGTGTTCTCACAAACCTCTTGTTCTTGTATTTCTTAAGCCATTGATAGTACGACTAGCTGCTTACGCGCTTCTTGGAATATACGAATAGGTTTCACTGGATCCTTCTAGTCATCGAGCTTGACAACAGCAGGATTATAGTTCATGACTCAAGAAGGAATCCAATCAGCAAATACCAATGGTTCATTGACATCCTCAACAAAACATTTGGAAAGTTCGGAAGAAGCATAAAGGAGATTTCAAGAAAGAATTCAAGTCATAGTGAGCACTCAGTGCACGCACTACTAAAACATTTATTAATATCAATGCACCATATCAGTTCTTCATCTGATATTATGAAATTTCTCCCTGTCAAGGTTAAACGCCAAATGGCTGGAAACAACTTATGTGGCTACTACGTGTTCCACTATATTCAAAGTTTTATTCATGTCGATCTTATTTGGAACATTATGCCGAGGTTCGTATATGCATGTCAATTTGTTAGCTACAACTTACATTTTAATTAATCGTATGTGATCGGATATTTATATACTTCCCGCTTAATCAATTGTCAGCCCAACATCGATGAGCATGTTAGCGTGCTTCGCCTCACCGAAAGTCGCCAAGACTCCAAGAACAACTCATCGGCTTCATTGTCGACGAGGTTGTATCTCCAAATGGCGAAGTTCCACGTAAGGCTTGGTCCATCGTTGAACACAGCTGAATCGATGATTTACATCGACGTCGACCAAGAACTTGACTGACGCATGCAAGAAGAACTGAGTTCGATAATCATTTTTTTAATCATTCAAACTTGTAAACGTCGATAGCGTGTATGTACTTGTCCATTTGTTACACTGTTAAGGCGGGTTTTTTTTACTGAGCTAGCTTGTGAACATGTGTATGAGTGAGCATATGTAATATATATTTAATTGCGCAGAAAACTCCTACACTCATATTTCATTTTATGGTCAAAAACGATATACAAAAACACTGAAAGAACATATTCTATAATACATATAATTGAAAAATCTCTCCACAAGCGGTTGGTGACTCCAACCGCTTCTGGAGTGCTTGCTCTCCACAAGCGGTTGGTAACTCCAACCGCTTCGGGAGTGTGCTGTCCACAAGCGGTTTGTAACACGAACCGCTTGTGGAGGCCCCCACGTGGCGGCTCCACTGGCCTTCCTGGACACCTTCCCAACCGCTTCTGCTGCCACAACACAAGCGGTTTGTGCAACCGCTTGTGATACCGGGCGGGTATCACACACGGTTGCTTAGAAGCGGTTATAAAACCGCTTCTGAAAGGGGTTACGACCCGCTTGTAGTAGCCGGTTCTGTAGTAGTGCAAGCAAAGGGGAATTTATGAGAAAATATGTAAGGTAGGGAAATAAGGTCAGTTTTGAGACATGGCCAAAAAACAATAATGAATCTAATGGATCGTAAAGAAACCTTATTCATGAACATTCCTCTGTGCTGGTCTCAAATAGTTTTCTCTTAGTTGGAGGCTTTTCCTGTGGAACGGTGGAGCTATAAATGTTAAACAAAATAGTTAGTCCAAAGTGTAAGCTGTTGGTTCATGGCATCGCTAAATATGTATAGATAGCAGTAGAGATCACCTGTCGACATTTATAACATGAGATGAAGGCTCAGTGCTTGGCGGTAATGAATATTTGAAAGTAGGTTATAACATTGGCGAGAGCTGTGCACAATGAAAAGCAGAGAATTGTGAGGGAATTCTTGTTGTTATTACAGATAATCTAAAAAGATAGTCGTTTGATTGTCTATATGACTGACATCTACCGCATGTGGCGTAGGCTGATCTGTTGCAGTGGATTTAATGTCGCTTTTCAGTCACGGAGACCATATTTATATTGATGCAAATATACATCGTATCAACCGAGAAGGTGAACATGAAAGTTTTACATAAGCAAATGATGTAGAATTACAAAAGACAAACCTTGGGTGTAATGGATCCATCATAATCGATAGGTATAGAACTGGAGGCCTGTGCCTGCAATGGAATAAAAAATGTGAGTAATGTGTGAAAGGTAATCACCTGGAGCAGCATTGAAAAATGGTACAGCAAGGTGTTGTGTTACCATTAGTTTGTATAATTGTTTGCACCAAAATTTGGCAAGGCCGATCTTGTGGAGATCGGTTTTGCTAAGGGATATGTCGGTTATAGCAAGTTGATACCGTTTCGGACTGGAAGGCCGCGATTCAAAGGAAACTAAGTCCGATACGGGTAGGATAAGGGATTGAGTCGAATACGATCGGACTTAATATGATAAGGAGAGATTGAGGCCGATACGGGTGATTGAAGAAACCGAGAAGGATACGTTCAGATCGAGTGCTATATAAGAGGACCAGAGGCGAGAAAGAAAAGGCGCCCAGAGCCAATCCACAAACACGCTTTACTTTTCCCTTATTTTCCTGTCAACTAGGAGTAGTCTCTAGTTTTGTAATTTTTCATCTGTAATACTCTTTGATCAATCAAGTTGCGCATCGCCGGTTATTGATCAATGTTGTTTTACGCCATACTTCGGTTCGTCTTTTCTCCAATTTTGCTGCGCATCACCTTCTTCGGGAAGAAACGTCCTATTTACCCTCATCTAGTCAATCTCATCGGATTGATTAGATTTATCGTTCGGCTATCTGCGTCAGCTTGTATTGGCTGGCAAAGATTCAAGTTTTACCAGAATTCTAGATCGGTTCTTCCGGCTGATACATCGACGTATTGTCTAGCCGATTGTGCCACTAGATTTCTAGATCGGATCCTCTAGCCGATCTGTTGACGTATCCTCTTGCCGATTACAGGATCAAATCGGCTGGCACGCTCTGCAAACCCGGCGTTTGTCTCGTATGTTCGAAGCTAGGAACCCTGCTGTAACACCCCAAAATTTTGCTTTTCTTAAATTCATGTGTGATTTGGCACTTTGGTGAATTTTTGGAATTTTCTGGAATTTATTTGGATTTATTTGGAATTTATTTGAATTTATTCCATTTTGAAATAATTAAAGAATTTAATTTTGCAAATAAAATTTTATTGGAAATATTTTATTTGAGTCCCAAATACCCTAAAATATTTTCCAGAATTTTTCTGGAATTTTTCTGAGTATTTTGCTATTTTTAATGAATTAAATGAATTACTGGAAATTATTTTAAATATTAAATCGCTGGAAAATCAAACCGAAGCCTATTATCGCTCATCCGACCGATCCCGAATCAGATTCGAGTTCGAGTCCGACCCGAGCCCGACCGCGCCCGTGGTCAAGCCGAACCCGCTCGCTGGAACCCTAACCACGTGACCGTTGGATCTTGATCCAATGGCCACGATTGAGCCACGTCACCGAGCCCGAGCCCGACCGAGCCAGCCAGCTCACCCGGGTCCGACCCGAACCCAAACTCACGCACCGTTGGATGTCGATCCAATGGCTGTGCGTGAGCCACGTAGCCCAGTCCGAGTCCTCGCCGGACTCCGCCGCCTGTGAGCAGTCTCGGTCTCCGTGTGTTTCACTGACGCCGAGGCTCTATTTATTCGCCGCCGCCGCCATCATGAACGCCGCTTCATTGCGCACTGTAGCCCTGAACAACGCCGCTTGAGCCGCCCGTTGAGCCGCAATCGCCGCCGGAGTTGCCTCTTCCCTCGCCGTGGTTCTTTGCCGATTGCGGTCATCTCCGCTGCCCTCCGCCGCTGTGCCTCAGATCCGACTCCTCGCGTCGAGGCGCACCGAGCTACCTCTCACTTCGCCGGAGGGGCCTGCAACGCCGTTAAGCCGCGGGTCGCCGCCCTGACTCCGGTAAGCTGCCGCCGCAAGCCATCGCCGTCGTTCGAGCTCCACCGGCCGTCCGACGCCATCCAACGGCCCAGATCACGCCACGCCACCGGTGAGTTTCCACGTTGAAAATCCTAGATTCCAATCTCGGTAATTAGATCTAGATCCAACGGTCGGATCAAACGCGTTAACCCAAACGCTGCGAGATCCAGATTCAATCCGACCGCTGATTTTCAAATCAACGGCCGAGATCTAGCCACGCGTGTCCGGAAGGTCGACCGCCGCGTCGGCGCCGGCCCACGCTGGCGGCAGTGACGCCGACACGCCGGGCCCGTGATGTCGGCCGCCCGGCCAATCGCACCATGACGCCACGCCGACGCCATGGCGGGCTCAAGATGTCACGGGCCGTTCCCACCGAGCGCCGACGCCAGCCGGGTCCCACTCGCTGCCATTGGTCGAGTCCCGCCGACGCCGAGCGACGCTACCCGAGGGGACCCACTGTCGATGATCATGAGCCGTGAGCCGAGTCCACTGTAGACCCAACCGAGCGTGGACCGAGTCCATGGACCGGGCCGACGTCGGCCAGACCAATCCCGTGTTGCCACGTGTCCAGCCGACGCAATAATTAATTTTCAAAAGAAAATGATTTATTAATTCGAAATAATGATTTCAGATTTTGTTTCAAACTTCAAACGCTTATAACTTTTGCGTTTCAACTCCGATTTGAGTGATTCAAATTTCTAAATTTGTATAAAATTGAGACCTACCTAAATATAAATTTTATTTAATTTTTGGACTAAAGTTTTTCTCTGTAAAATTATTTAATTGATTATTTAAACTTTAAATAATCATAACTTTTGCGTTTTAACTCCAAATTTGATTTATTCCAGTTTCTAAAAATTCATAAAATTATGTTCTCTCTGTTTATGGATTTTATTTGGATGTTTGGACACTTTTTGCCTATTGTTTATTCGTGTATTTGCTATTTGCATGCTTTACGAGTAGACGTTGAAGTGCCGGAAGGATTCGAAGGAGAAGTATTGACTCAGGATCCAACTCAAGACCAAGAGCAAGTACTTTTTGAAGGCAAGTTGTGCTTTGACCATGTTGATCCTATTTCGAAATCTATTTTGATTTAACCTATTGCATGCTAGTTCAATTAGAAAATACTTTATTTAAATTTGGGGAATTAGATAAACACCAATTTGCTGTATGACACCTTGATTATTTAAATATGTGCCACGACCCTTGTCACCCTAGTTGTGGATTACTAGTTGGACATTACTAAAATTGCCAACATGGGTTTAGATCGTAGTAGTATACTGCTTAGACCTGCTACGTGCTCATGACATGATTTTGGACAATCAAATGTTAATATTGACTTAATGATATATTGAACCTGTTTTGGAAAGATATCATGTGATGTTGATGGCACGTGGTGCATGGTAATCAACTGGGGTTTGATAAATAGTTTTCGGCCAGGCATGTGGCAAGAATGATCAATTGGGCCGGTTGTGGCATTGGGGATGTTGATTTGGTTCTTGGGTAGTCTTGCCCTGGTCACCCTAAGGACTTAACCTTGCAAGCCTTTGAACTGGTCTAACGTGCAACCACATGTCTGTAATGGGACGGACCTAGTTGACTAAGTTCTTGATAACGCACTGTGGGACCTCGGAGGTCAACTACACCCTTTGTGTAAGTTGTATGGGGAGCGTCTGGGTGAGGCCAGTACCCATCTAACGGTTGATTGGCCTAGACTTCGCCTTAGCTAAGGGAAGGGTTAGTGTGCAATAACCGGGAGGACCACTTGTATTGTTAGAAGTTTCTCAAAGACTTTGTTACTGAACTCGCCTTTGTGGTGTTTGACTGTATCTTGTGGGTAAAGTGCATAACCTCTGCAGAGTGTAGAATCTATTCGAATAGCCGTGTCCGCGGTATTGGACATCGCTCGGGAATTACAGTCAAGGGTTAGATTTTCTCAAAAATAACTTGGATTTGAAAGGTTGGGTTGGATTAATAATGATGTTGATGGAAATGTGGATTAGGATGGGAAAGATGTTCATTAAACTCCTTGAAAAGTTATCTATGCTATACTTGTTTCTACTGCTTTCGAATCTACTTATGCTACTTGTCAAATGTCAAGCATCGCAAATATACCTTGAGCTATTCCTTTGTACCAAGCCATGCATATAGTATATTAGCCTGCATTCTCAGGTGCATGACTTGCTGAGTACCAAGTACTCACCCTTGCCACAATACAACACCGATTGAAGAGGAGACTACACCACTTTGGAGGAGGAACTCCAAGAGGAACCGCTCTACTTAGGGAAGCGAGCCCGGTCAGTTGCTGTGGTATCTTTGGATGGCGCCACGAAGTTATTTGATTTTCCGCTGCTATTATCTCTCTCTGAATAAGTTTCGCCCTGCGAGGCATATATTTGTAACTTGACCATAAGGTCGAGTAACCCGTTTGGGTATTTAAATAAAAGTACTTTATTAGTAACGAGTGGTATGATTGTGATATTTACCGATGTTAAGACTGTGTGCACTAGCGTGTTCCTGGACTAGTGCTGAATACACAGAGGGTCCGGATTTGCAAATTCGGGGTCCCGACACTTGCTTCACGTTTTTAGCGCGAACATATTTTGGCACGCCCGGTGGGACACGAGAGAAGCCAATATGACATCAACCGAAAAATCTGCAGCGGTTGCTGACATCAACTCCGACGCGATAATCGTGCCAACTTTGGCCGTTCTGACGCCGGAGCAACGCAAAGAAATTGAAGACAGGAAGGCAGCACTAGAGGAAATGATGCTGGGGTGCTATCAGAAGACTCGATGGGGTGTTACCCAGAAGAACGCGCTCCCAACTCTCAACCCCATCGACGACGACGACATCCCGACCAAGCCGGTAAGCCGATACATGCCGGCTCAAGCCGAGTTATCGTCTATGATTGAACAATCTATGCATCATGCATTAACTAACCAGTCATCGGCCTTGGTTACAACTTTAAAGCCGATGATTGAAAACAGCGTCAAGACAATTGCCCAGGGATTGGCTTCATCTGGGGGACTGCTAGACCCCTCACAGCCACTCCCATCGTACCCCGTTTTCTCCATAGCACAAAACACCAGTACGACAAAAGGATCGGCTCTGACACCTACGATGATGCCGACCCAACCTACGGTGTTGGCACCAGTGCTTGTTTAGACGGGATTACACATTACCACGCATGCACCGATGTGGCAAAGTTAGGCACAACAACCAACTTGCCATCGGTGGTTCCGGCCAACGCTTTCGTCCAATCGGTTCCTCAGCCGATTGAGTTAGTGAGGGTTCCTCAATCTCAAGGGCCGATCCCACATAGGGTAGTCCCATACACCGAACCCTTTGTTCCTATACCCGATTCACCGGCCGTAAAGAGAGATGAGCACAACCAATCACTTCAATATCAGCCGGTTCTGTCTAGCCGACCGCCCGAGTTTACACACGGGGGGCAGGATGCCAGTTACCACAATTGGCAAAACTCTAACGCCCAGTTGGCCCGAGTTAGCCGACCACCCGAGTTTACACTCGGGGGCAGGATGCCAGTTACCACAATTGGCAGAATTCTAACACCCAGTCGGCCCGAGCTAGCTGACCACCCGAGTTTGCACTCGGGGGGTAGGATGCCAGTTACCTCAATTGGCAAAACCCCAATGCTGCGTTAGCCGATAACGTTAATCGGGCCGATCAAATTTCTGCCGTTTTGAGAGATCAATTCGGCTTGCAGCCTAAAGGGAAAAGTAATCGGCTATAGAAAGCCGTATCCTGATTATATTGATCGAATACCATATCCCAATAATTTTAGAATCCCTGATTTCGCAAAATTTTCAGGAGACGATTGCACCACCACCTTGGAGCATGTTGGCCGCTTTATTACACAATGTGGAGAAGCAGCCCACTCCGACGGTTTAAGAGTGAAATTGTTCCCATTGTCCTTGACAGGGGCAGCTTTCACTTGGTTCACAACCTTACCTCCAAATTCGGTTAATACTTGGGCCGATTTGGAAAGCCGATTCCACGAATACTTTTTCCGTGGGAGTCTAAAACTTAGAATTTCATATTTGAGTTCTATCCGACAGAAGTTTGGAGAATCGGTAATTGAGTACATTAAAAGATTTAGGGAGATTAGGAATCAATGTTTTAGTGTGACTCTGCCCGATAATCAATTAACCGATTTGGCTTTCCAAGGGTTAATTCCCCCATTAAAAGAAATTCTGTGGGCAGGAATTCACCAATTTAAATAATCTCTTACGCTGAGTATCGGCTCAAGAAAGCTGTTTCTCCGATGATGCGGCCTTCAAAGATGAATGCAGGAATAACAAAAACATGATACAATCGACTATGGAGGATGACCAATTACAATTTGCAGAAGGGCCGACGATGGAGTTTGCTCCCAGTCCGTTTTCTGTCAACATGGTTCATTGTTATGCAAAAGGGAAAGAGCCGATACAGGATGCTGACTGTAGCCGACAAGGCGATCGGTCAAAGACAGATTATCCAGACCGATGCACAGTCGATCAAGACCGAAGAATAAGAAGCCGATTCGTGAAAGGCTATCAACGTTGAATCAAAGCGAGTCCTTCGAAGCCCCAAATTCTCCGGAATCCGACAGCGCTCCCAAGTCTTCGGAATCCAGCGGCGAAACTAGCAATCTGGCCGAAAAAATCCGAAAGCCAATTGAACCCAAGCCGAGATAATGCCCCTCTGGTCTTAGCAGATCACAGCGTAGACAGCTCCAACACTTAAGGACACGGGAAATGTAGGAAGCTGACGATGTAAAGCCGACACGATTTTTGGAAGACAACAAGTTATCTTCCAAAAATGGGGGGCATATGTTTGCACCAAAATTTGGCAAGGCCGATCTTGTGGAGATTGGTTTTGATAAGGGATATGTCGGTTATAGCAAGTTGATACCGTTTCGGACTGGAGGGCCGCGATTCAAAGGAAACTGAGTCCGATACGGGTAGGATAAGGGATTGAGTCGGATACGATCGGACTTAATATGGTAAGGAGAGATTGAGGCCGATACGGGTGATTGAAGAAACTGAGAAGGATACGTTCAGGCCGAGTGCTATATAAGAGGACCAGAGGCGAGAAGGAAAAGGTGCCCAGAGCCAACCCACAAACACGCTTTACTTTTCCCTTATTTTCCTGTCAACTAGGAGTAGTCTCTAGTTTTGTAATCTTTCATCTGTAATACTCTTTGATCAATCAAGTTACGCATCGCCGATTATTGATCATTGTTGTTTTACGCCATACTTGGGTTCGTCTTTTCTCCGATTTTGCTGCGCATCGCCTTCTTCGGGAAGAAACGTCCTATTTACCCTCATCTAGTCAATCTCATCGGATTGATTAGATTTATCGTTCGGCTATCTGCGTTGGCTTGTATTGGCCGGCAAAGATTCAAGTTTTACCAGATTTCTAGATCGGTTCTTCCGACTGATACATCGACGTATTGTCTAGCCGATTGTGCCACTAGATTTCTAGATCGGATCCTCTAGCCGATCTGTTGACGTATCCTCTTACCGATTACAGGATCAAATCGGCTGGCACGCTCTGCAAACCCGACGTTTGTCTCGTATGTTCGAAGCTAGGAACCCTGCTTCACGTTTTTAGCGCAAACAATAATGTAGACAAACTAAGATATCAGCGAGTGAGGGAAATAAATACTAAGAAATGACCTCTTGAGACGTGAGGCCAAGGGTGACAGCAGATGTCATAGCATTGGTTTTCTGTTGGCTCTCATAATCCTTAGAGGGAGCCGTAGAAGCATGTAGGAGAACCGTCATGGAGTCAACTTGATATGATATTTGAATCCTTTGTAATGCTCGCCGTGTCACAGAAACCCTAAGATTATATAGTTTTCTATAGAGACGTGTTATCTCAATATTCTAAATAGCAACTGGTTAAACCCAATATTCTAAATAGAAATGAAAGGACAACGATAGCAGAACAAAGCAAAGAAAGTAATAAGCATCGGGAAAAAGACGGATTAACTAAATAATGGTAGTATACTGAGATTGTCCTATTCTGATGTGGTTGAGAACGCTATTTCAAACTTCTGTATGCTACTTCCAGTTTCTGAATGGAACTAGGACATCAATGGTTTATTGATGTCCTCTTGGTCTAAAAAAACTAAATAACGATAGTAAAAAAACTAAATAACGGTAGTAAAAAACTAACGGCGAAAGGCTACGGGCAGGGTCCAATGCACAGCAAAGAACAAATACTGGATCGCAAAGAATTAATAAATTCTAAGCAACAAGCATCGAGAAAAAGACAGATTAACCAAACAACGGTAGCAAAAAATCTAACAGTGAAAGGCTACAGGCAGGATCCAACGCACAGTATTTTCATAGTTTCTAGGCAAAACCATGGTTTTGGAGAATACTATGGTATTTTTGGCAACATGGTGTTTGGAAGCAACTCAAAAAACTCTGTTTTGAAAACCATGGTATTGCCAATACCATGGTATTTTTGGAGTATTGAAAACTCCAGTCAAAGTGGAGTTTTGGGCTTTTGGTGCTGGTGTAGAGAGTGAGATGTGTCAATACTTTGAAAATACCATGCAAAAGACTTTGTAGCCAAACAGTTTGTAGTTTCAAGAAAAACCATGGTTTCAATGGTGGTAGATGAAACCATAGTGTTTATGCCAAAACAATTTCTAAGCCATGACTTTGTAATATCATGGTATTGAAAAACTTTGCTTCCAAACAGGGCCTAAGGAGTAAATACTGGAACGCAAACAGGTAATAAATTCTAATATACAATAAGCAACGATGGAATATAGAAGAAGAATCCTAAATAAACGACCGGAGAAGAAAATGTATAGGGCCATACCAAACAACAAACGCAGAAAATAGCAAGCGCCGACAATTATAATATATCAAACACAAAACGGTAAACAACCGGCAATAAGAACGAATAAGACATACCACTACTATCAGCAAAACGACACGCATACGAATTAACGACACGCACAATACGCAAATAAAGGAAATATAGGCGTTCACACGACAGTGCCACGCCGACAACCAAGAGGGACAGAACACAGCGGCATTGGAAAAACCGTTTTTTCCCTATGAAACACACATTAGTAGATATACGAAGAGCTTTTAGAAAAGCAGGAAACATTAGTTACCGACAAAAGCACAACCTAGAACAATCCAAAGCACCATACTGCTGATAGCAACCGCACATAGATACATATACGGAGAACAACGAACCCATAAATAGCAACCAAAGGTGAGGCATACAAACACTAATAGAAGAATGAAAGAGCAATGCGGCAAGAAACCAGCTAACCTGAAAACAGGAACCATAGAACGAAATAGGCCAGCTCACTTGGCCAGCTCGATCCGCAACCGATGCTGAGTAACGAAGAAACAACAACTTGAAGCAAAACACTGGAAGCAAATCAACAATTGCTAGCAAAATGAGGGCAACAACACTAAACAAGATAACCAGGCACATCAAAGGAAAAAAGAAAACCAGCATCGATACCTGGGACACGAACCTACAGAAAAGCATTGAACGGCGAGCATCATCCATAACGACCGAACGACGCATTCTCATTTCGCAAGCCGTAGAAATCCAGACCGCAAAACGAATAACCCAAAAAAAATGTAAACAAGTAGCAACAAACGCCAGATCACACAACAGCATCAAACAAGGTAGGCTGACATAGCAAAGCAAAAAAGAGAACCAGTACCGGTACATGTGACACGAAGGCATAGAACCAGGGCAGCAGCAATGGCGGAGACGCATCGACGAACGTTGAGCGGAGAACACGATCCATAATGTCGGACCGAAGCATCCCCATTTTGCGGACCACATAAATCCCGGGCGCAGAGCGAACAACCCAAAAAAAACAAAAGATAAATGAGTAAGGAACGGCAGATCACACAATGGGGATCCAGCGACGAAAAGCAAGCACACGACGGAAATACGTAGGGGCCAGAAAATCCGCAAGGACACCTGTCACACCTGGGATCCTTGAGAGGGGTGGCCCACATGTAAGAGAAAGAGGGAAGTATAAATACTAGGAAAGAGACACAGAAAAGGGGAGAAAGGAATTGAACCAATGTTTCCTTCGCCTGCTCTTCTTCTTCCTCAAGTTCTTCTATGTTTTCCCCCCTTTGTTCTCCCTTTGGTATCCAGTCTTGGGTGAATCTTGCACGCACTCACGCCCCAGTACCCACGCGGCAACGGGTCATGACAATCTGGTATCAGAGCCTTCCTCCCCACGGCCGATCGTCGCCCGTACGGCCACCTTCGTCTGCTCGACGTCATCAGCAGAGCTTCTTGGGTTGGAATCGCTCAGAGCCGCTTCGGTTGAGAGTGATTTCTGTAAAATCCCAAACACCGGCCAAGCTCCTCTCCTTCGCCGTTCCGCTCCTTCACCGTTTCGCTCCGACCGCCTCCGGCCACGACGCGCAGGCGTCCGCATCCGACGCGTCGCCCGTTCGGCTCGGCCCCGCCTCCAGCGACGCGACGCCGACATCAGAGCACCGTCGCCGTCGCCGATGGAGTACTCCACGTCCTCCTCGTGCTTCTCCTCCGCGCCGCCGCACCCATCTCCGTCTCCATCCGCCTTTTCGGGTGCTGCTTTTCCGCAACACGGTCTTCTCCGTGCCGGGCCGCCGTCGCCGAGGGGCCCGAGTACCTCGCTAGGTACCCCATCCTCAAGCACTCGTGGACGAGAAGGTATAGGCGGATCCTCTGCAACGCCGCCGCGGGCCTTCTCACGCTCGATCCAGCCACCCCCGCCGTCAGCCTCGATTTCGGATCTGCGCCGTGCCTCTTCGCCCTCCGCGGTGTCGCAGTTGCCGACCACCCCGGAGTCATCCTTCTTGAGTTCCATCAGTACATTCCCCACATCATAGATGAGGCCACCAAGATGCAGCTCAAGTCGCGGGAGTGTAGGCTCTACACCAACCACGTGGTCTACCACGGCGACGATCACCACTGCTACCACGACCTCCGCCCTGTATCTGGCACACACAGATTTGCTGTTGGCGCGAGTAATAGCTTCCCAGCAGTGTTGTGCAAAGCAAATGAAAAAAACAATAGCAGCGGTGAGGACTATGTGTGCCAATTTGGGCATGGAAGATGTAATTGAAGAGAGCATGTACCAAGTGTCTGAAGGAGTTCATTAGAGTTTTGGACAGCAGGGACTGCTGCGTGATGGATATGTCACATCGAGTGATAACTGGAAGGGCATACTTGGTGAAAAACCTATTGATCCTGTCAGTACAAGGTTGCAGTCGTGGAAGGTTGGTAAGAGAGAAAATGAGGAAGTTGTGATTTCTGGGTCCTCTCATTCAATGGCTGCTTCTGCAAATGCACCTGATCCTCAACAAATGCAAAGATTAGTTCCCTCATCTCAGTATCGCTCAGACTTATATAAATCATCACCAAGTTCAGAATTCTGTGTGACAGTAGTGGAGAAACAATTTGGTGCTTATGGTCACCGAAAGTCACTGGAAGAGATTCAAGATCTCAAGCAAATTGAGTTGGTGAGGGAATATCAGAGGGAGTATGAGACCGGTGACCATCTCCAATATAAGAGTAGGAATCTGGCACGGGAGGAACTCGGACAAATGTCACTGGATGTATCTGAAGTTCCAAAAGCAGTGATTCACCCAGCATCTGATACTCCACCAACCCCAGATATTGGTCCATTTCTGCAAACCTCCCAGTCGGCTGCTCATGAATTCTCAGACCCAACTGATTTGGAAGAGAATCCAACAGCTGATGCTGCTTTCAAGGTTGTGCTAACAGGTTCAGAATATCCAGTTTCTGCACCATTTCCTTTTGCCTGTCAACCACCATTTGTCGCTGCTTATTCAATGGAGAAAAATGAGTCAAGTCCCTCACCTACATCTACTCCTGTGAAGCTAACGGAGCCAGAAATTTTCACAAGGGAAATTGGTGAAGTGAACCCACCTCTAGCACCTCCGGCTGACATACTGTCTGTTGCCCAAACTGCTGCTGAGAAGTTTGAAGTTGTAGAAGATTTAAGTGGCAGCCAGTCTAATGGAATGCAACAGAGTAACAGGCGTGGGAGTAACAGCCATAATCTACATAAGAGTAAAACGCCACACAAAGTGAGTCAGACTTGTATGGCACAACCTGGCGACGATCTTGGTATAAGCAAGGATGGGTTCTACAATGACAAGCATGATATTCCTGCTAAAGTTGTAGCACGAGTCAAAATTTATTCTGTTGGAGGAGGTGACATTTCAGGAGATAGAATTGCTGAGCAAGGGAGCCTGATGGGAACAAAGAAGTTAAATAGTTCTTCAGATGATTTAAGTGACAGTAAGGAAGAAAATGTTGCACCTTATGGTACCCTTGGACAGCATGAGCATGCAAATAATCTTGCCTCCAAAATCCGCAGTGACTTGACTAATTCAATGAAAGCTTTGGGTGTGGATATACTGACTGGTATTGGCACAATTGTGGGGAAGCAAAAGGTGAGATATGGACAAGCTGGATTTCCAGGTAATGAAATCACCGCGAGAAATATCATAATTGCCACTGGGTCCGTTCCAATTGTTTCCAATGGCATTGAATTTGATGGTAAAACTGTATTTACTAGTGATCACGCACTAAAACTTGAGTCAGTCCCTGACTGGATAGCTATTGTTGGAAGTGCTTACATTGGACTTGAGTTCAGTGATGTATACACAGCTCTGGGAAGCAAGGTTACTTTTGTTGAAGCTCTTGATCAATTAATGCTTGGTTTTGATCCTGTGATTGCAAAATTGGCCCAGAGGATTCTTATCAATCCTCGTCAAATCGACTATCACACGGGTGCCTTTGCAAGCAAGATTACCCCAGCCAGGGATGGTAACCCTGTGTTGATACAGTGGATTGGTGCTCACACAAAGGAACACAAGGAAACAATTGAGGTGGATGCAGCACTTATAGCTACTGGAAGGGCACCATTCACCAACGAACTTGGCTTGGAAAACATCAATGTTGTTGCACAACGTGATTCTCTTCCTGTTGTCGAGCGGATGCAAGTTATGGATGCAGATAACAATGTGGTTCCGACTTTGTATTGCAAGGCAGATGCAGGTCTTACCAGTCGGAAGACCATCATTGACACTTACGGTGATTGGGAAGCCCAGGGTGGTGGCGTTTTCTCTAGCAAGTTAACAATACTTGAATTTGAGCTTCATGTGCAATGGGATCCTGGAATTTTATGGTGCCAAGGTTAGGCCAATGTTGCTTGGGGACAAGCAAGTTTTCGTGGGGGCGGTAATGTCACACCTGGGATCCTTGAGAGGGGTGGCCCACATGTAAGAGAAAGAGGGAAGTATAAATACTAGGAAAGAGACATAGAAAAGGGGAGAAAGGAATTGAACCAATGTTTCCTTCGCCTGCTCTTCTTCTTCCTCAAGTTCTTCTATGTTTTTCCCCCTTTGTTCTCCCTTTGGTATCCAGTCTTGGGTGAATCTTGCACGCACTCACGCCCCAGTACCCAGGCGGCAACGGGTCGTGACAACACCATGGCGATACCTGGGGGGCAGGAACGCCAGAGAGCCGCAGACACAACCAGAACGACGGAGGAAACAAAGGGGCATATTAGATTACCTTGCACACATTGATGGGAAGAAGGGACTGCATCCCAAAGACCAAGGCCGACGGGCACAGCGATGAAACGCCATCGGGCACAGGAGCAACCGAGGAAAAACGGCCAAAATCATGACCGTTCAAGAGCCAAATCGTGCGGGCAGCGGCCGGCGCGAGCGCCTGGCAAAAGAACAAGGAAAGGCAATGACAGGGAGAAGAACCAAATGGTGTGAACACCTCCAGTGCCACGCAGCCGACGAAGGCTACCACACGAACAACGAAGCGGGCCCAGGAAGGAACCAAAGCGTCGAGCGGGTGACAGCATCACACGAGACGCGGCATAGGAACGTATGAATACACGAACCGGTATACAGGAACGAATATGAACGCTCACAACGTACATACACGCATGAAGCAACACTCTGGCGGTTGCTGTACGTCGAGCGTCGATGTGGCATAGCCGGCGACGAGCGGTTTGGTTCCCTTATAGTATATTAAATATAAATATTCATTCAATTGGATTCCAAATCTAATTATAGGTGAATTTGAATCTGTGCCAATTCAAAATCTGTTCTTTCTGTTTAAATATCATTGGGAATTATACATCCTATAGAGCCCACCTATACACCTAGGTCATCAATATGCACCAAGTAGCTCGGATGCAAGTGAGTCCGCCTATCCACTAAGGTCCATTTGATTCAAAGGCAAAGGGTGGATAGGATGGGATCATCTGGTACGAAAGTACCTTTAAGTTGAGGTAAAATTACCCATAATATACCCCTCAACAAAAAGCAGGCTCGGTTCCTCACGCAGACAGCACTCATGGCGTCGTCGACCTCTCCAAAACCCTAGCGCGACCTTGGCCGAGGTGGAGCGCATCCCCCAGCGTCCAAGACTGAAGGTGTCATGTCCCTTGGCCACCGATTGGATCGGGACGTGAGATCAACAAAATCAAATAGCAAGGAAAACGAAAGAACAAGCAGAGGAGAACGGGAAGCAAAAGGAAAGAAGCAAAGGGGATTTCATTTCATCATTTCTTTTCTGTCTTTTCATGAGTACAATCTCCACTACTTATACCTCTCTCCCACTCCTCTTACATGTGGGTCCATAGGGTCCATAGGGGTGTTACATTACCGCCCCCATGAGAAGTTGCTTGTCCCCAAGCAATTGAATTGTCCTGCAGTTTCCCTAGTTTAGTGTTTGCAGTACACAGCTGTGCTTCCAATGATTCTTTAGCATTCCATGATGCCTCTGATTTTGCTGTGTGCTGCACAGAAATAGCCCTCTCAGCTTCAATCCTGTCTTCTAAAGATGCCAGAGTCTGATGAGGCTTTGTGGCTTCTGCTGACATCAATTCTAATTGAGACTCTAATTCCTTCCTTTCTGCATTTTCTTCCAATGAAGTCACTACCACAAGTAGCTCCTCAACTTCTATAGATTTGGACTCCAGTTGAAACTCCAAAGCCTTCCTCTCTGAGTCCACTCGCTCCATATATCCCAAAGCAGCATATTTGGAGTCATTTGCCAAGTCCAACTGCATTTGCATTTCAACCAGCCTGTTCTTTGCCGCCACTAGTGCATCGCAGGAGATGTCAAGCTAATTTTTGGCCTCCATCAGGGCCATCTCAAGCTCCCTTTTCTCGCATTCAGTCTTCTCAACCTTTGCCTTCAAATCTGCCACCTAAAGCTGCAATTCTTCGATTTTGACTTTAGAAGGGTTGTTTCCTATCACAGCCTTATCTGAATCTGTTTCCATATCAAAGGTAGAGCTTGTGTGGTCTGATTCAGGCAATGCAGCTAACCTTTCCATCTCAAGGAAATCATCCATTAAGTCGATCTCAATGGGATTGTTTTCAATATCTCTTGCACCAACCTTGTCATTCTTGAACTGATCAAGCTCAGCAATCAAAGCGGGCGCCCATGAGTCCGAATTTCGCAGATCATTATCAACAGCAACCATACACTCCGCACTGCAGCATTCTGCCTCAACCCTCGCAATCTTTTCCACACTTTCCAAGTGCTGCTTGCTTGTCAAGCTTTCACGCTTGATTGCTCAAATCTTTTTCCAATGAGAGTATCTTCAAGTCCTTGGACTGTACAAGGAGCTTGGTGTCAATCACACTGCTGAATTATATCTCTATCTTGATTAAAAGAGTGAACCTAATCCCACCAGGATCCCATGACCTATTTGCAGACAGAATAATCAGGGCCATATCCTCATCAGCAAACTGTAGTCCGACTTGGGTCAGGGTAATCTCATTTCCAGGACTAAAAGCGCTTCCGCTCCATGGCGGCATTGCGCCAAACACCAAACAAATACCATCCAGTCTGCACCTTACTCCATGAGAGACAAATTCCTCACTTCTACCACTCCCTTCATGGCCATTAAGTGCAAAGCCAGACTTGAGGTTTCTAATTGAATTTACGCCTTCAGACTTTATCATGATCTTTTCAGGAGAACTTTTCATCTTGACTTTATCCATACTCTGATGAGGCAAGAAACCTTGGGATGAACACCTGAGCCCATATGGATGTTTGAACTTTTCAGCTTCCTGAATATTAGGAGCAATAGCATCGCCATGTCCCAGCTGGTCAACACTAGGTGTCTCAAGCCAAGGTGAAGCTGATGGTAGATTGCATGGAACCCCAGAAACACTATATGAGCCATGCATCCCAGTGTACATTGGGCAATTTCGTCCACCGAAGTTTGGCTTCATGTGCTCAACGTCATTGATCCTCATAGATGAAGACATGAAACTATCTTGAGCAACTGACGGCTGATGTAGTGTATTCGTTGTGCTGTCGGTAGATGAAATCACAAGACCTGCAGGGTAGTATCCATTTCTAGATGCAACACTACCAGGGTTAGCATGAGTGTCAGCAGCACCATCCCTGAAGTCCATGCTCATGTTTTCAAATGCAGACACCAACGACTGGTCACCAATCAAATTGTCATTGCCAAGGAAACCCACACCAACTGGTCGGTTACTCCCCACCATTGCCATATCATACAGAGCAACCTGCGTATGCGATGGCCTTCTCGTGACCATGGGAACCCACTTAGACTGGGAAGAAGAACGACTTGCGCGATGAAGCTCCATTTCCCCATAGTTTGCAAACATGGCACCAGTGATCTTGTCAGTAAAGTGCCTGTCGGACCCCGGAATAACACCTCCGAAATCCTATGTGTATTCTGTACTAGTCCAGGAAATGCTAGTACACACAGTAGAAATGAAACCATAGCATATCCAGCGTTCTTTATTAACAATAAATATTCGAGGATTACATAGGAAATGGCGCGCAGGCCAACAAATAAATAAATGAATAAATAAAGCAACGGAAAAGAAGATTAATAAATAGGGCCCAATTAATTTGCCACAGGCAATCGACTGGGGGCACGGCCTAGTCCAACTGGTCCTCACCATCGTGATACTCCTCCTCTGAAGTGATAAATTAAGCAAGGGTGAGTACATACGCATCAAAGAAACCACACCGGAAATGCAATATAAATGTACGGGTAATCAAAGGATGGCAATATGGTTTATTTAAGCATAAAGCAACAGTTAATAACATTTTCAATAATTTTAAAAGGCATACTTTATTCCAAAAATCAAATCTATACAATTTTAACTCAGGAATCTCTCCTGGAATTGGCTAAGTTATACCCATGATGGACTCCCTCCATCCAACATCATTTCTGAAAAACCAAATTTTAATTTACTAAAGTCTAATATGAGAATGGCTTGCTCGGCATGCCCATATCCGTGGGCGCGGCTAATCGATTAGTTTGACACTCTGCAGAGGTTGTACAACTTTACTCACAAGACATAATATTTCCCTTTTATGTCAACACACTTCCTTTGGTGAGTGACAGAGAAGATTATGACAAGGCCCCTATATTAAATTCATACATGTAGTCATGCCTGCTAAGGATTCACCGCTGAAAAGACTCCCTCTATTCAGAAGCCCCCTCTTGCGCCAGAGTGGCAGCATCTCGCTTTCACCACACCACTACCCCCATATGGCATGACTGTCCATGAAATGATTTAATAAGGATAGCCAGGTCTGTCCCATTCCGCACTGTGGTAGTACGGTTAGGCTTTACATTCAGCGAGACTCAGACCGGTCCTTAATTGACTAGGCGAGACTGTCCACAAACCCAGAACCATGACCTCACCACTTTCCAACCAATTCTCGCCCGGTCTAAGTCATTTTCATTTTAACCATACTATCTCCACATTATCACTAATATTGATCATCATAAGTTTCCATTTGAACATGTCATCATTTTGGCATAAAATTCCCCAAAACTTCCTAAGTTCAGTTCTAAGCATGTCTAAGCAATGCCTAAATATTACCATAGTCATAACTCATATTTTTACTAAGGTTACAAGGGAATCGGAATTCAAATGTCAAAAGGTCGCATGTTGAAATTGGATATAAGTATCATTTGAAACTAGGTCGAAAATTAATGTCTATAATAAATAAGCATGCAATAATTGTAAATACAACATAAAAGTTCATAAACTGGGAGCAACATGGTCAAGGGGGTGTGACTTGCCTGGTTAGACGAGTTGCTGCTCGAAATCGTCGCTCGGGAACTCCTCGGACTCTCTGTAATTTACGCGTAAAAAGCACCCAAATTCAAATAAAGTCCAAACAAATTCAAATAAACACAAATTGAATTTCAAACTAGCTCTAAACTAAAGTTTAAGGTTTTTAATGAATTTAGGAAGAAGAACGGAGCCAAACGGAGTTCGAACGGGCGAAAACAGGCTCCCGGAAGTTTAAAAACGAATAAAACGGATTTTCTGGAATTTTTTATTATTTTTAAAAGGAAAAACCGAATTTACTGCGTCATGCTGACGTCAGCAGCCAAATCCAGTTTTTGATTTATTTTAAAAAGTAAAAACCGCTTTATGACGTCAGCATGACGTCATAAAGGTTTTTGGAAAATCCTTTTTTTTCGTTTTCATTTAAACTGACGGGTGGGGCCGGCTGGCGCGTGGACCGGGTCCACGCGACCCGTGGGCTGGGCGCACGCCCATGCGCACGCTGGGCGCTGCCAAGGCAGGGTTCGGCGTCGCGCGGCGTCAACCGCGGCAAAGTGAGGGGGCGGCGGCGCGCACCGGCTGCCTGGCGAAGGCGACGGCGGTGGTTTGGAGGCCCGGCTCGGCGCGCACGGCGCGAGGCCGCGCCGGGCGCTGGGAAGACGAGCCGCGCCGGGCGGTGGGAGGAGAGGGGAGTAGAGGGAGGTGAGGGTGAGGCACGATAAGAATGGGGGCTCGAGGTGGCTTTATAGGGGGCCGAGCGCTGGCGGCTCAACGGCCATGAGTCGAAGGCTGGCGCAGAGGAGGCGGCGGCGGTTGCGGGCGCGGGGGCGGCTGGCGGGAAGGGCGGGGCGGCCGGGGAGGGAGAAGCCGGGCGTTACAAACCTATCCCCCTTAAAAAGAATCTCGACCCCGAGATTCGGAAAGGCTGGCAAGAGAATAGGTTATAGATCCTTCAATTTATTTCTCAAACGTACCATGCTGCGAGTCTTGAGCCTTGATATTGTTCAGGAGTCCTTTGCCATAGTTCTGTGGCTTTCTTGCTGCATTGCGGAAGGCTTTGAAGTTGTTCACACTTGGACTTGCATTCTGCTGCTTCTTGGGGCAATTTCTGGCGAAGTGTCCAATTCCATGGCACTCGTAACATGTGACTTTGGACTGGGGTTTTGAATTCTGCTGTGTTGGCCCTCCTTGATCTACTTTGTTGATTGCCACGCTATTGGGATGGTTCACCATTACTGGCTTCTTGGTTACTTTTGTCAGCTCAAACTTGGGAGACGATGATGGATTTATCCGAGTTTTGGGAAAAGCTCCAGGATTGAACCATTGGGTAGTCATTCTTCGCTTGCAGTTCTCCATTTCCAGGTGCTTGCCTTCCTGGCGAAGTGCCTTGTTGACCAGTTGTTGGAAGTCGGAGTAGTCGTGGGAGATCAGTTGAATTGACAGTTCGTCATTGAGTCCGTCTAGGAATCTCTCCTGCTTGGCTTCATCTGGGGCCACATCTTCTAGTGCGTAGCGTGCTAGCTGGTTGAACTTGTGTAGATACTCCGTCACCGTATGACCTCTTTGTTGTAAACCGCAGAACTCTTTCTTCTTTAACGTAATCAAGCCAGACGGGATGTGAGCTCTACGGAAAGCTACCACGAACTCATCCCAGATGATGGCTTGGGCGTTCTGGTGGGTGACACGGAAGTTGTCCCACCACTCTACAGCGGGTCCACTCAGTTGATGAGAAGCGAACAAAACTCGCTCTCGGTCGCTGCACTGAATGATGTCCATCTTCTTCTCAATGTTTCTGAGCCAGCCATCGGCGTCCATTGGCTCTGTGCTGCTGGAGAAGGTTGAAGGTCTTGTTCTCATAAACTCTGACAGCCTGGACTGAGGAGGTGTATAAGCTTGTTGAGTAGCTTGAACGGTCTGATTATTGTTGATGGACTGAGCCAGGAGTTGGATGAGTTGGTTCTGATTGTCCATCATTTGCTGCCAGTTGGGTCCATCTACAGGAGGAGGTGGCAGACCGGGTGGAGGTGGACTGTCGTTGTTACGGCGAGTGTTCACCATCTGGCGGTTGGGAACAAGGTTTAGGAAGGAGAAGACTGGGAACAAAGGGGGTAAGGATTTCGCACCCAAAGAAGCAATAAACTCCAACCCTTTTTTTTAACTATTGTGGTTGCCAACAAAAGAGGAAAAAGGACAGCACACAATCACCGTCTACTAAAAATGGATAGCTTACTCTAGACCTTAATTGGGGTATTCTTCTGGTCTTGACAATCTTGATCTTCAGGCACGGAATGAGTCGCCATCTTTTCGAAGGATACTTTTCAATTCATCGCTTTGCTGGAAGCTTCGTCTAATATTTTGAGAGTGGGGATGCAGTAGATAAAACATTTAAATAAGAGTTTAGATAAGGACAAGATAGCATAAGATGAGAGTGGAACTTATACAAAAATATTGTTTTTATTTCAAAATAAGTCCTTAAGGTTAAACCATTCTGACTAAGGCCACTCCTACAGTCGATATGGCTCTGATACCATCTCTGTCGGACCCCAGAATAACACCTCCGAAATTCTCTGTGTATTCTGTGCTAGTCCAGGAAATGCTAGTACACACAGTAGAAATGAAACCATAGCATATCCAGCGTTCTTTATTAAGAATAAATATTCGAGGATTACATAGGAAATGGCGCGCAGGCCAACAAATAAATAAACGAATAAATAAAGCAGTGAAAAAGAAGATTAATAAATAGGGCCCAATTAATTTGCCACAGGCAATCGACTGGGGGCACGGCCTAGTCCAACTGGTCCTCACCATCGTGATACTCCTCCTCTGATGTGATAAATTAAGCAAGGGTGAGTACATACGTACTCAGCAAACCACACCAGAAATGCAATATAAATGTACGGGTAATCAAAGGATGGCAATATGGTTTATTTAAGCATAAAGCAACAGTTAATAACATTTTCAATAATTTTAAAAGGCATACTTTATTCCAAAAATCAAATCTATACAATTTTAACTCAGGAATCTCTCCTGGAATTGGCTAACTTATACCCATGATGGACTCCCTCCATCCAACATCATTTCTGAAAAACCAAATTTTAATTTACTAAAGTCTAATATGAGAATGGCTTGCTCGGCATGCCCATATCCGCGGGCGCGGCTAATCGATTAGTTTGACACTCTGCAGAGGTTGTACAACTTTACCCACAAGACATAATATTTCCCTTTTATGTCAACACACTTCCTTTGGTGAGTGACAGAGAAGATTATGACAAGGCCCCTATATTAAATTCATACATGTAGTCATGCCCGCTAAGGTTTCACCGCTGAAAGACTCCCTCTATTCAGAAGCCCCCTCTTGCGCCAGAGTGGCAGCATCTCGCTTTCACCACACCACTACCCCCATATGGCATGACTGTCCATGAAATGATTTAATAAGGATAGCCAGGTCTGTCCCATTCCAGACTCGTGGTAGTACGGTTAGGCTTTACATTCAGCGAGACTCAGACCGGTCCTTAATTGACTAGGCGAGACTGTCCACAAACCCAGAACCATGACCTCACCACTTTCCAACCAATTCTCGCCCGGTCTAAGTCATTTTCATTTTAACCATACTATCTCCACATTATCACTAATATTGATCATCATAAGTTTCCATTTGAACATGTCATCATTTTGGCATAAAATTTCCCAAAACTTCCTAAGTTCAGTTCTAAGCATGTCTAAGCAATGTCTAAATATTACCATAGTTATAACTCATATTTTTACTAAGGTTACAAGGGAATCGGAATTCAAATGTCAAAGGTCGCATGTTGAAATTGGATATAACTATCATTTGAAACTAGGTCGAAAATTAATGTCTATAATAAATAAGCATGCAATAATTGTAAATACAACATACAAGTTCATAAACTGGAAGCAACATTGTCAAGGGGGTGTGACTTGCCTGGTTCGACGAGTTGCTGCTCGAAATCGTCGCTCGGGAACTCCTCGGACTCTCCGTAATCTACGCGTAAAAAGCACCCAAATTCAAATAAAGTCCAAACGAATTCAAATAAACACAAATTGAATTTCAAACTAGCTCTAAACTAAAGTTTAAGGTTTTTAATGAATTTAGGAAGAAGAACGGAGCCAAACGGAGTTGGAACGGGCGAAAATGGGCTCCCGGAAGTTTAAAAACGAGTAAAACGGATTTTCTGGAATTTTTGATTATTTTTAAAAGGAAAAACCGAATTTACTGCGTCATGCTGACGTCAGCAGCCAAATTTGATTTTTGATTTATTTTAAAAAGTAAAAACCGCTTTACGTCAGCTTGACGTCATAAAGGTTTTTGGAAAATCCTTTTTTTCGTTTTCATTTAAACTGACGGTGGGCCGGCCAAGCGTGGACCGGTCCACGCGACTGGTCGGCGCGACGCCCACGCCAAGACGCCTGGCGCCGCCAGGGTTGGGGCGTCATGCGCCACCGGCTACCGGGCAAAGTGAGGGGGCGGGCGCGCACCAAAGATCGTGGCGGCGGGTCGGTGAGGCCGGAGGCCCGGCGGCTCGGCGAAGGCGCGGAGCGGCGTGGCTCGGCGCGCCGGCGCCGCGGTGGCGGTGGGAGGAGAGGGAGTAGAGGGAGGTGAGGAGGCACGAGAAGAATGGGGCTCGGGGCTTTATAGGGGGCTGAGCGCGCGACGGCTCAACGGGCGCGACCGCGTGGCGCTGGCGCGAGGAGGCGGCGGCGATTCTGCGGCGCTGGGCGGCCGCGAAGGAAGGGCGGGGCGGCCGGGGAGGGAGAAGCCGGGCGTTACAGTGCCCCAGTTTGGGATCATCCTGATTGCTATGCACTTTGTCACTTAAATCAACTGAAGAACTATTTAACTGCTTCGTTCCCATCAGGCTTTCTTGCTCAGCAATTCCATTTCCTGGAATGTCCTCAAGCATTCCTTCAGACACCCGACCCATGCCTTCTTCCATTACACCTCCAATACCTAGATTAACACACATATTCCTCACCGCTGCTGCTGTTCTTTCCATTTGCTTCGCCAGACTCTGCTGGGAGACTACCACTCGCGCCAACAAAAATCTGTATGCACCATCGACATGGCGACGGTCGTGGTAGCAGTGGTACCTAACGCGGATGAGCCAAAAGTGGAAACAGAGGAGGAGGCGGAGCAACCGAGCGCGAAGGAGGTTGCCATGGCAGTATGAGTAAAATTGGGGCGGCGTGTGGAGGAGCCGCGCGGGCGTCGCGGTTGGAGCCGACTGGACTCGACGACGACCGAAGGTGTACGGTCGGTGGCTCTCGAGCAAAGACGGACTCGAATCGGATCGCCAAGGGCAGTCGATGATGCGGCGGCCTGGTGGAGCAGTGATCACGGCGAGTCGCCGAGGCGACGACGGGGATGCGGGACCGGGAAGGCGACGCGGAGGCGCGGGACCGGGAAGGCGACGCGGAGGCGCGGGAGCTTGCGAATCGGGCTGGAGCGTGGCGGGGGAGTGCGCACAGGAGGTCGACGCAGTGGATCCGAAGACGGCGGCGCCGTGTTGACTTGACCGATTTGAACTTCACCGAATCTAGGGATTTTACAGGGAGTTCCAGATCAACGACGTACTCCCCAACTTGATCCGACTTCACCTCCCTCCGCAGATCGAACGAGCTCTGATACCACTTGTCATGTCCCTTGGCCACCGATTGGATCGGGATGTGAGATCAACAAAATCAAATAGCAAGGAAAATGGAAGAACAAGTAGAGGAAGAACAAGCAGAGGAGAACGGGAAGCAAAAGGAAAGGAGCAAAGGGGTTTTCATTTCATCATTTCTTTTCCGTCTTTTCCTGAGTACAATCTCCACTACTTATACCTCTCTCCCACTCCTCTTACATGTGGGTCCATACGGTCCATAGGGGTGTTACAGAAGGCCGGCGACCTCGTCTCGGCGGCACACACGTCGTCTTCACCCCTCCCCGTGACGTCCCGGCCTGGCGTCAGCGACCTCGGCCCGACGTCGGTGACCTTGGCCCAGCGTCCGCGACCTCGGCCCTGCGTTAGCGACCTCCTTCCCGTGACGTCCACGACCTCCCCTTGGCATCCGCGAGCTCTACCCGGCGTCGGTAAGGGCTCGGTGACCTCTTTCCCCCAGCGTCCACAACGGCTTCAAGGTAATTTCCCCGGCCCGTTTGTTTGAAATTTCTATGCGGCTTGAAATTTCTATGATGGCTTGTGCTTTCACTGCTCTTGGTAATGAGATTGTTGTTAATCCTCTTGGTGATGGCTTGTGCTGTAATCTGATCGTGGATGACTCGTTAGCTTGCAAAGCTAAGCTTGTGTTGTCACTGCTCTTGGTGATGAGATTGGTATTAATCCTCTCCATATATGACTCGTGGCTAATTTTTTTAGCAAGTGGATTTGTTATGCATTAGTTAAAGATATATGTTGAAGACTATGGACAGTTTACTTCGATTAGCAACAAAGTAAACTCACATTTAGATGATCCTTTTTTCATCTAGGTTATTCTACACGGTCCACTCTTTGCTGGCTTGCCCTCAAACACATGCCTCCCTGTTTCGATGTTTCTCCAAAATTGCCCATTGAGGTGTGGCATTTCTAGATGAATCTTGATTCTGGACGGACAGCATTTTCTCTTTCTAGGCTAAAGAAAATTTACTAAATTAAGGTAGCGGACTGTAGAAAGTTGGGGATAATGGACTTTTGATAAATTTCCCTATTCATTTAACTAAGCATGCCAAAGTTCATCGTTTAGTAATACTCTGTTTACATGATTTTCACCAAGAGCATTATTATAGCTGTTGTATATATGTGCCTTGTGTTGTTGTGTGCTCATTTTCAAAGAATAAGATGAATATCTATGTTGTGTGCTGTAGTGTCCTGTAAATTGCTTTTCATTAGACTTTTGCCTTGACAGATAAACATATATCTGTAGTGTGCTCATTTTCAAAGAAAATAATATAAACCTGTCATGTGACTTTGAGAAACAATCTCAACAGGATGAGATCCATTGATAAGTTGTGGCTTGCCTCATGAACAGTCAAGCACTTTATGGTCTTTCTTTTGTCAGCATTTTTCTATGTTATCTTGAGGAGTCTACTCCAATGAATGGGGCCATTCCCCTATATTGTTATCATTCTTTTACAGTTTAGAGAATCAGTATACAAAATTTTTCTCAGGATCGACAAAGCTTTATCACGTGAAATTCTGAGATAATGTGTTTCTCTTTTGCAGATATTCATGAATTCCTTGTCAGAGGACATCTATACAGCTTTGATCTCCCATCAAAACGATATCTTCATTGGATGGGATTAATATGTCAGTTCAACATCGTGTCACAATCTGTTCGTATGATGATTGGTCTCAGGTAGTATTTTTCAATTATCATAGTCCTGGGGCTTGTTTGCCCACCATATCTGCTGTAAAAATTATCTTGACAAGGTGGCTGTTCAGCATAACTTGTAGGATTAAGTTTGTACTTGGCTAAACTAATCAATAAAACCCAAGACCTAAAGGAGGCGACAGCTGGCTATTTATGAGAGATAGGGCGTGGGAAACACGTCCAAAACAAGTGGGGGACAATTACAACTCAATTTATATGGCCCAAGGCCCATGTCATCTTGGATTGAAAAAGTGACGTCACTTGTTTGGCAGATTTTCGTCGACTCGGATGGAATTTGGATATGGGGCCAGATCCGTTCGAAAGAGGACGACGAAACCTTTCAAACCAGTACTCATAGACCCCGAACACCCTTGTGGATCAAACGTTATGGTCGTTTTAAGTTGGTGCTGTCCAAGAGGCCGAATCCGAGTTGATCTTGTGCACAAGAAGAACTGGCTTCATGCTTGACGTTTGGAGGTCCTTCTCCTTGGTTCCTAAGGACAATAAAACCATCACAAGGATTAAATAGTATTCCATCCATTAAATTATTTGTAGACAATCCAAGGAATGCATTCACCTGGTAATTTAATTAACGTGCACGAGCTCGAGTAATTGGTCTTTGTATTACATCATTAGTTTCAATTGGATGTGTAGGCGTAGCCGTATCCATAGAAATGATATCCTCATCATCCTCTCTTTCTTGCATTTGAGTCGTCCTCAATTCAAGCTCACCATCTTCTCTTAAGTATGGCTTTAAATCTGCGTTGTTGAATGTGGGACTAACCCCAAAATCTGCAGGCAATTCAAGTTTATATGCATTATCATTAATTTTTGCCAATACTTTGAAAGGACCATCAGCTCGAGGCATCAACTTAGATTTTCTTAATTCAGGAAATCGATCTTTTCGTAGATGCAACCAAACTAAATCTCCTGGTTCAAAAGTTATATGCTTCCTTCCCTTACTACCAGCAAGTTCATATTTATCATTCATGCGTTCTATATTTTCTTTAGCTATCTCATGCATTTTTGTAATCAAATTAGTACGTTGTTTAGCATCAATATTCAATTTCTCCGAAGATGGAAGATGTAACAAATCAAGTGGAGCATGAGGTACAAATCCATATACAATCTCAAAAGGGCACATCTTAGTAGTAGAATGAATTGATCGATTATAAGCAAACTCAATATGAGGCAAGCATTCTTTCCACAATTTAATGTTCTTTTTCAAAATAGCCCTAAGCATGGTAGATAAAGTTCGATTAATGACCTCAGTTTGTCCATCAGTTTGGGGATGACAAGTAGTAGAAAATAAAAGCTTAGTCCCCAATCTAACCCACAAAGTTCTCCAAAAGTGGCTTAAGAATTTGGTGTCACGATCTGAAAATATTGTGTTTGGCACACCATGCAAGCGAACAATTTCACGAAAGAATAAGTCGGCAATGTTGGTAGCGTCATCGCTTTTGTGACAAGGTATGAAGTGTGCCATCTTAGAAATCTATCCACAACAACAAAGATACTATCCCTCCCCTTCTTTGTTCTAGGAAGTCCTAAAACAAAGTCCATAGAAATATCCTCCCAAGGCACGCTAGGAACAGGAAGAGGCATGTATAAACCATGTGAATTAAATCGTGACTTAGCTTTTTGACATGTAGTGCAGCGAGCGACGAAACGTTCTACGTCACGTCTCATCTTGGGCGAAAAGAAATGGTTAGCAAGTATATCCTCCGTCTTCTTCACACTAAAGTGCCCCATCAACCCTCCTCCATGCGCTTCCTGTAGCAATAATAAACGAACAGAACTAGCTAGAATGCATAGTTTGTTTGCTCTAAACAGAAACTCATTATTGAGGACAAATTTGTTCCATGTTTTTCTCTCTTTACAATTTAGCAACACATTTTTAAAATCATCATCATACATATATTGCTCTTTAATCGTTTCCAATCTAAAAATAGTTGTGAAAGCATGCTATATCTCCTAGACAAGGCATCGGCAATGACATTATCCTTTCCCTTTTTGTGTTTGATGACATAAGGAAAAAAACTCAATGAATTCAACCCACTTTGGATGTCTACGATTCAGTTTAGTTTGACTTCTAATATGTTCTAATGATTCGTGATCATAGTGTATAACAAATTCTTTGGGCCATAAATAATATTGCCATGTTTCCAAAGTTTGAACTAGTGCATATAACTCCTTATCATAAGTAGAATAGTTCAAACTAGGTCCACTTAACTTCTCACTAAAATAAGCAACAGGTTTTCCTTCTTGTAATTGAACACCACCCAAACTAATTCCACTAGCATCACATTCTAGTTCAAAAGTCTTAGAAAAATCTGAAAGTTGGAGTAAGGGTGCATGTGTTAACTTAGCTTTCAAAATATTGAAGGCATCTTCCTGCGCCTCGCCCCAAACAAAAGGCACACCCTTCTTGGTGAGTTCAGTCAATGGTGCAGCGATTGCGCTGAAGTCCTTCACAAAGCGACGATAGAACCCAGCAAGTCCTAGAAAACTTTGTACCTGTGTGACCGTGTTAGGAGTCGGCCAACTCTGTATTGCTTCAACCTTGGCTTGATCAACTTCAATTCCCTGTGGAGTAACAACATAGCCAAGAAAAGAGACTCAATTTGTGCAAAAAGTGCCCTTATCAAGGTTACCAAATAAACATGCATCACGTAAAGCATTAAAAACAGCACGTAAATGTACAAGATGATCCTCTAAAGATTTGCTATAGATCAAAATGTCATCAAAGTAAACCACCACAAATTTCCCAATGTAAGCACGTAAAACCTCGTTCATCAATCTCATGAAAGTGCTAGGTGCATTAGTCAATCCAAAAGGCGTTACTAACCACTCATATAGACTGAACTTAGTTTTAAATGCTGTTTTCCATTCATCTCCTAGCTTCATACGAATTTGGTGGTACCCGCTACGCAAATCCACTTTAAAGAACCTTGTAGCACCACTTAGTTCATCAAGCATATCTTCTAACCTAGGAAATAGGATGATGATATCTAATGGTGATATTATTAATTACTCTACAATCCACACACATAAGCCATGTTCCATCTTTCTTGGGTATTAAAATGACGGGAACAGCACAAGGACTAAGATTCACGTACGTATCCTTTATCAAGCAAGTCTTGAACTTGACGCTTATCTCTTTAGTCTCTTCCGGATTGGTTCCGTATGGTGCACAATTGGCCAAAGATGCCCCTGGAATGAGATCAATTTGGTGCTCAATCCCTCTGTCGGGAACCGAATTTGCAAATCCGGACCCTCTGTGTATTCAGCACTAGTCCAGGAACGCGCTAGTGCACACAGTCTCAACATTGGTAAATATCACAATCATACTCAACGAATTAATAAGGTACTTAAATAGTTAACCAAACTGGTTGCTTGACCTTATGGTCAAGTTACAAATATACGCCTCACAGGGCGAAACTTATAAAAAGAGAAATAACTGCAGCGAAAATTAAGATAACTTCGTGGCGCCATCCAGTATACCACAGGCAACTGACTGGGCTCGCTTCCTAGTTAGACGGATCTTCTGGGAGCTCCTCCTCCAAAGCTGGTGTAGACTCCTCCTCAACTGGTGTTGTATTGTGGCAAGGGTGAGTACTTGGTACTCAGCAAGTCATGCACAGAATGCAGGCTAATATACTACATGCATGGCTTAGTACAAAGGAGTAGCTCAGGGTATATTTGCAGTAAAACAGCATTTGACAAGTAACATAAATAGATTCGAAAGCAGTAGAAACAAGTATAAGATCAATAACTTTTTCAGGAGTTTAATAAACATCTTTCCCAAATCCTAACTCACATTTCCATCAACATCATTAATAAACCAAACCCAACCTTTCAAATCCAAGTCATTTTCAAGAAAGTCTAACCCTTGACTGTAATTCCCGAGCGATGTCCAATGCCGCGGACACGGCTATTCGAATAGATTTTACACTCTGCAGAGGTTATGCACTTTACCCACAAGATACAGTCAAACACCATAAAGGCGAGTGTCCGTAACAAAGTCTTTCGGAAACCTCTAACAGCACAAGTGGCCCTCCCCGGTGTTGCACACTAACCCTTCCCTTAGCGAAGGCGAAGTTTAGGTCAAGCCACCGTTAGATGGGTACCTGGCCGCAGCCCCGGTACGCTCCCCCGTACAACTACACAAAGGGTGTAGTTGACATCCTGAGGTCTCACAGGTACGTTATTAGCAACTTAATCAACTAGGTCCGTCCCATTACAGACATGTGGTTGCACGTTTGACCCAGTTCAAAGGCTTGCAAGGTTAAGTCCTTAGGGTGACCATGGCAAGACTACCCGAAGAACCAACACAACGTTCCCGGTGCCACAACTGGCCCACCCGATCATTCTTGCCACATGCCCCGGTCAAATCTATTTATCAAACCCCAGTTGATTACCATGCACCACGTGCCATCAACATCACATGATACCTTTCCAAAACAGGTTCAATATATCATTAAGTCAATATTAACATTTGATTGTTCAAATCATGTCATGAGCACGTAGCAGGTCTAAGCATTATACTACAACGGTCTAAATTCCCATGTTGGCAATTTAATAATGTCCAACTAGTAAACCACAACTAGGGTGACAAGGGTCATGGCACATATTTAATTAACCAAGGTGTCATACAACAATTAGGCATTTATCTAATTCCCATAATTTAAATAAAGTATTTTCTAATTAAACTAGCATGCAATACATTGAATCAATATAGATTTCAAAATGGGATCAACATGGTCAAAGCACAACTTGCCTTCAAAAAGTACTTGTTCTTGGTCCTGAGCTGGCTCCTGGGTCAACACATCTCCTTCGGAGCCTTCGGGCACTTCAACGTCTACTCGTAAAGCGTGCAAATAGCAATAAATAAATAAACAGTAGAAAAAAAGTGTCCAAACATCCAAATAAAGTTCATAAACAGAGAGAACATAATTTTATAAATTTTTAGAAACTGGAATCGTCAAATTCGGAGTTTAAATGCAAAAGTTACAAGCATTTAAAGTTTAAATAATCAATTAAATAATAATATAGAGAAAAAATTTAGTCCAAAAATTAAATAAAATTCATCATTAGGTAGATCTCAATTTTATACAAATTTAGAAATTTGAATCATTCAAATCGGAGTTAAAATGCAAAAGTTATAAACATTTGAAGTTTGAATCAAATTCTGAAATCAATAAATCGAATTAATAAATCATTTTCTTTTTCGGAAATTCTTTTATTGCGTCAGCATGACACGTGGACCAACCAGAAGCTGCCACGTCGCCTCGGGTCCATGGACGGCGCGACGGCACGCTGGTCTACCGTGGACTCGGTCCCACGGCTCGTGTCGGCCGACAGCGGGCCTGCCGGTGGCGCCGACACGGCTTAGCCGAGCGGCCGACAGCGGGTTTCACCGTGACGCCCGTGATGTCATGGTGCACTTGGCTGGGCCGGCGATGGGCCCCATCGACACGCTGGCCCGCGTGTCGAGACACGCTTCCACGCTACGGGCGCCGACCGCGACCGATCACGACGGCCTCCCGGCCACGTGGCGTGATCTCGGCCGTTGATTTGAAAATCAACGGCCCAGATCGGATCTAGCCTAACGCAGTAGAAAAACTACTCGGCTGATCTGGACCGTTCAATCTTGATCGGACGGTCAAGATCCAATCTGACGACTGACGTAAACAACGTGGCTAACCCTAACCGTTCGATCTAAATCTAACGGCTGAGAAAGGATCTAGTAGTGTGCGGTTTAGGCTACGTGGCACAATCTACGCCGTTGGATCTAGATCCAACGGTTGGAAATAGATCTGGGATTAGCACGTGGGATCTCACCGGGGTGTGACGTGGCGCGATCTGGACCCTTGGATCTGGATCGGACGGCTGGTGGAGCTCGAGGTCCGGCGATGGCTTGCGGCGGGGCTGGTTCACCGGAGACGAAGACGGCGACCACGGCGACGGCGTTGCGGGGCTCCTCCGGCGAAGTGAAGGGTCTCCTCTGGCGCGGCTTGACCTTGCGGTTCCGGATCTGGGCTCAACGGCGACGGAGGACGGCGGACGGCGGCGGAAACTGCAATTGAACGCGGCGGAACGCTCCTCCAACTCCGGCGAGCGATTGCGGCGCAACCACGGCGGCTCTGGCGGCGTGAGCTAGGGCTACGGGTGCGCACGGAAGTCGGCGTCACGGCAGCGGTGGCGGCGCATTAAATAGGGCCCTCGGCGTCTGTGAAACGCGCGGAGACCGAGGCCCACTCCGTTGCGGCGGCGGAATCCGAGTTGGATTCGGATTGGGTGACGTGGCTCAACGTCAACCGTTGGATCAAGATCCAACGGTGCGAGGGTTTGGGATCGGGTCTGGCTCAGGCTAGCTGGCTGGTTCGGTCGGACTCGGGCTCGGGTGACGTGGCTCAATCGTGGCCGTTGGATCAAGATCCAACGGTCACGCGGTTAGGGTTCGGGTCTGGCTCGGGTCGGACTCGAGTCCGACTCGGACTCGGGTCCGGTCGGATGAACAGTAAAACCCACTCGATTAAATAATCCAATTAAATTCTCAGAAATTCATTTAATTCATTAAAAATAGCAAAAGACTCAGAAAAAATCTAGAAAAATTCTGGAAAATATTTTGGAACATTTTGGACTCAAATAAAATATTTCCAACAAAATTTTATTTGCAAAGTTAAATTCTTTAATTATTTCAAAATGGAATAAATTCAAATAAATTCCAAATAAATCCCAGAAAATTCCAAAAATTCACCAAAGTGCCAAATCACACATGAATTTAAGAAAAGCAAAATTTTGGGGTGTTACACCCTCTGATGGGCAGCAACCCTAGAGGAATGTCCTTTGGAAAGACGTCAGCGTACTCCTGTAAAAGGTTAGCGACGACAGGAGACAAAGAAGGATACATATCCTCTAGTGAAAACAATGTTTCTTTGCAGATCAAAGCATAGCAAGGATAATTACTAGCATCCAACTCTTTGACATCAGATTTTGTCGCAAGAAAACAAGCACCTTTCAACTTAATCTCATTTTTCTTGTCACAATAAAAGTTAGAGTCATTCTTTTTATGTTGCTCAAGCCTTTTTGCGACAATCTGATTTTTGCTCTTAGAATTCTCTCGATTTTTCTCTTTGCTAGCTCTAGCGTTCTCATCTTTTACAATAGCATCAGGCAACATTGGATATAACACAATTTTCTTTTCTTTATGCACAAAAAAGTATTGATTGGTTCTACCATGATGTAAACAATCCTTATCATATTGCCACGATCTACCTAATAACATAGAACATGCTTGCATAGGTACGACATCGCAATCCACAGAATCATGATAAGAACATAAAGCGAAACATACTCTTACCATGCGAGTTACCTTGAGTTTGCCGCTGTTGTTGAACCATTGAATGTAGTAAGGCTGAGGGTGTGGTCTAGTGGAGAGTGCTACATTCTCCACCATGTCCAGGCTGGCTAGATTATTGCAACTCCCACCATCAATGATTATTCGAATGGAGCGTTCCTTGACGACACCTTTTGTGTGAAACAAATTGTGGCGTTGATATGGATTGGCGCGGGCAATATGGGCACTAAGCACATGTTGCGCAATAATACTCAAATATTGGTTAGCATCCCCAGCGCTCACGTGTACCTCATCATGTTCGGAATTTGGATCGTCGTTTTCATGTTCAGCAAGCAAAGCATACGTTTCTTCATCAAGATATCTGGCTGAATCATATTCGCCATCTTCGCGAGTTATTAACACACGTTTGCTTGGGCACTCCATCATGTGAATAAAATCCTTGCAACGATGGCACTGAATGTCTCTTGTGCGTCCCGTTGAGATGATGGACGACGACACGCTTTTTGTAGGAGCTTGTGGGGTGTTTTTCGTTGGCGTTGGTCGTGGTGCCGAATTTGGAGTAGAGGACGTTGTTTTGTTGATGGAGGAGGTCGGCGTAGAGGTACGACTGGACGGGGCAGCAGGGTGTGCGGCGTCCATGAGGTAGCCGTCCTGCAGAAAAGTTAACGTTTGCCCTCGATTGTCGACCCTGCACTTCACGTTCAGCTTTACAAGCAAGATGGAATAAACGGGTCATCGTATTATAATCCTTATAATATAGAATGTCCTGGATTTCTCGATTTAAACCACCTAAGAAACGATCCATAGAAGCTTCCTCATTCTCAATTAAACCACAACGCAACATGCCAATTTGCAATTCCTGGTAATACTCCTCTACTGAATTCTTACCTTGGTGTAGGCGTTGCAATTCATACCTTGGTGTATGAGGGAACAAATCTATGTCTCATGATCAGTTTTAATGTTTATCAAGTGGTGGGTATATTATTTGGGTGTGCGTGACAATGTTCTCTCCACCAAACAGAAGCAAAATCACTGAATTCACAAGTAGCAGCTCTAACTCTTCTATTGTCGTGAAAATCATGGCATGCAAATTTTTTATCAACAAGTAATTCCCAGCTAAGGTAACCATTAGGATCATATTTTCCTTCAAAAGGTGGCATATTGAAATTTACCTTAGGGAAAACATCATCACGCTCACGTTCCCTATGTCGTGGTGGATCATGTCGCATACCTTGTTGATTGAAGCGTAGTCGACAATGATCGCGGTCATGATCGTAGTTGACGGTGTGATCATCCTCCAAATCAGTGGCGCAGTCATCTTGGTTCTCACCGTGTTGTTCTTCTATGTTAGCTGTATGCCTCACCTGATGAACTGAAGTGTTGGTGAGTTCCGGTTGGCTAGCAGTACTGGGAACCCGTTGAGCATGTAGTACGCCGTTGTTGTTGCTTGGGAGACGAGGTGGAGGGTTGGAGGTCCCGGGGGTAGTGAAAGATGTGTTAAGTGCCTAGAGGGGAGGTGAATAGGCTAATTAAAATTTTAATGATAAATTAATCGCAGCGGAATGGAACTTGAATGTCGTGGGGGCTCCGATCTTTGTAACAGTAACTCAGAAACTCACTATTGCGAAGGACTGGAATTAACGCAACCCATCAGTAATCTAATTACTAGTTACAAACCGTACCCGGATTGAGGCCAATCAATCAACACGACACACTCCGCTGGTGGTCATATGCTAAAGGATTGATTCCAACCCGAGCTTCCCCGAGATATGTATCTAGTGCTAGTTCCCTGGATCAGTAGCCTAGCACCCACATATTTTAATATAAGTCGCATCAAGAACCAAACTCAAGGTAATAATTGTGTTAATACTGGTTTGTTTACAACGAATTAGTTTACAAGAATGGCACATAGCCGATTGGCTAAAAAGCAAAATAAGAGAAACAAAACCGCAACAGCGGTAGCGGTATGCCTTCCCATACCCAGAGGCAACCGACTGGGGGTTGAAACCCAGATAACCGCTACTAACTCGAGGAACACCCGTCTCGAAGAACGTCGGGAACGCCTTCATTGTCTTCAACGTCGTCTTCTGATTGCTTATTATTAAAATAAATAGAGCAAACGGTGAGTACACGTATGTACTCGCAAGACTTTAGTGTATGGAAATAATAATGTAAATGCAGGTTATAACAATGGAATCAGGTTTCTACACTAGGTCTATTTGAGCACAAAGCAAGATTTATTTGCATTACTTAATAGGTCCAAATCATTTGCAATTTATAAAGCAGTGGTAAAGAAATTGTTTTTGTTGCAAGCAATAAATATATCAATTGATCCATAAACCAAATTCCCAACCATTCCATTTTCACCAACCGAAAACCAAGCTAACCTATCTTGCCAAAACCATTTCCCAAAACCAATTTCTGACCAAACTCAATAACCAAACCAGCTCCTAACCAAGTCCAACCAAATCCATTTCCGAGACCGAATCAAGACCAGACCTGAACCAACACCAGCAATTCTATACTTGACAATACTTTCCAAACTGCTCATGACCGTGAGCACGGCTAATCGATTAGTTTTAATCCCTGCAGGAGATTGTACACTTTACCCACATGACACGTTCTAGTAATCATGTCAACCATGCCACGCGATACGAAGTGTATCCGTTTTGCTAGACAGTGACGAGACTTTCCGAAAGGTCAGGATTTTAGTCTTGCATCCGCCCGGTAATGTGCATCCCTTGCTATGGTCACAGAGGATGGCCACTAGTAGTCCTTATGGGGCACCACTAGCCCATATTTTTAGAAACCTCCCCATAGAAGGCATTACCGTTGTACTGGGCATGCTCCCCCTCGATGCCTCGACAAGGGAGACCCTAGAACACACCGACACCGCAAGTGTGTCCAACTCTTCTGCTCACCAAAATGCAAGACCCAACCCTTTCCCATCTACTAAGTCAAGACCATCCCATACTGGCACATGTGGTTGTACGGTATGACTCAGTAATAGCATCAAGTTCAGTCCTTAGGGTGACACAAAGTGAGATCTTCCAACCCGCTTGCTATGGTTACAGAGGATTAGCACTAGCGTCCCCGCAAAGCACACACTAGCCTGCAACCTCCCCATAACAAGGAAAACAACCAAAAATCAAACCATTTCCAAATCTCCAAACACCGTACACCTCGCCCGGTCTAACTCTTCTATTTTCCAGTTTCACCCAAGCAACCTTTCTATCCAAATAACCAAATCCAACTCCCAACCCATTTACCAACCTTTCCGATCCAACACCCAATCCAAACCAATGATTTTCCAAGAGATTGTAATTGACTGACTCACGACTTTCATAGCATTTGCTACTGCGTGACTAAGCATATGCAAGTATTATTCAATATTACCCATTTGACATTCATTACGATGTCTAATGTGGATCTAGAGCTTACCAAGGTTCACAATTCAATTAAGATTAAAGGAAATCCACCAACTCTAGGTTTATCTACCAATTTTCCCACAACTAGCATTTTTACTAAACATACACGCATGCATAATAGTTTTGACAAAAGAAAATAAAACTTTGCAAATATAGGATCAAAATGGTCAAAGGAGGTGCTTGCCTGTTTGCTCTTTTTAACAAGGCCCGACTCTGGAACGAAGTCGGGATTGTCGTCTACCGAATCGTCAACGCCTAAAGAAAAGCAATAAAGACGATTAACAACAAATCAAACCAGGCGAATAAGAACTAAATACAAAGCGAATCAAATTCGAGAACTAAGGGCGAAAGGACTCAAGAAAGGATTTAAACTTTTCAGTTCACGCCGGCAATATCGACACACAATTCCCGGTAGTACCGTTCAATCAGTAGCAACAACCTTGCGGCAATACTGCCGATCCCCGGTAGTAACGTACCATCGGGACGATAAAGTTGACGGCTGGGAACTAAAACGGAACACTTTCTGGAAAGTACTGTCTGAATGTTGCACACAAGATTGCTCATTCAGCGATTGTACCGCCCCATGCATCAACGATCGAATTTCAAAGTCCAAGATCAGCGCACTTTAGAAAAATAGCTATCGGCTTGTTTCACATAGTATTACCAATAGGGTAGTAATACCGGACCCAAACACCGGCAGTGCCGCGGCTCCAAAGGCTGAGGACAGCACACTCTGAAATCAACTACCGACGTTATAGTCACGGTACTACCGCCAGCGGCAAGATGCAGACTAACACGGTGGTAGCGCCAGTTTTCCAGAAAGGGCCAGAATGTGAGAAAGGGGTTTTCGCTCAAACGGGATCGGAATTCAAGTACGAGTGTCAGATTACGGTCCTAGCAGCGCCAGGAACACGACTAATCTGGTACCAACTAGTTCCGAGCTCGCTTGATCGATTTACCACTTTCCCACTCTGAGCTCAGAAACTTTTACCCAAAAACGGTTTTCGAAAAGGGAAGAACCAACGAAAACGATCCAAATGGGGAGGGAAGCGACCTAACACGAAATTGAGAAAATGAGAACTTAAAGAGAAAAAGGGAAATCCAAACTTCTCCCTAAGTCCTAAGAAGACGGCGTGTAGTGCCGCTTCAAGTCTCAAGAAGACGCCATTAAGCCCGGTAGTGCCGCAGGTCAGGGATCGAGCTGGGGTGCTCTCTGGAAATTAACTACCGGAGTTATGTGAGCGGTACTGCCGGCGAGGGCGGCAGTACCGGCCTCAAACGTCGGTAGTGCCGACTTTGCAAGAGAACTGTTGCAAAGAGGAGGATTTTTGCGTAAACGAGTTTGGGACTTTGATGCGAAGGCATGAATAGGTTCCTAGGGACACTAGGGACTCATTCATGAAGGTTTCGCCAAGTTTCGAGCTCGCTTGCTCAATTTCTCACTTTTTGACTAAGCGAATCCCTAAAACGACGCGAAAATGGATTTCGACACGAGAACAATCCAAATCTAGTTTTCGTCACAGCTAAGGAACCTCTATGGTACTAGGGACCCATGCGCGTTGAGCTCGTGTATTTTGGAACTTCGGAATATGAATTTGCTCCGAATGCCCAAAATGCACATTTTCGGCAAATCGGTGAATAAATGGATTCGCAACACGCGCAATGAATCCAAAAGTGCACTAAGGTCCTACACGTCTGAAAACTAGTCTACGTACTCGATGCACGATGATCGAATCTTCAGAACTCGAAAACCCTAATTAGTCCCGAATTTCGATTCTGGACCCGAATCGAGTTCAAACTCGATTCTTCCGCGAGAATCGAACTTCACCAGTGTTGGACATATTTGTGAGTCATTTTCTAAATTTTTCCGGAGCTAGGGTTTCAAAGGAAATCTTCGAAAAAATTGGGGAAATGACTTGTTAGCACATATACATCCAACGAGGAGTAGATCAGGGTTTCCAGAACGAATCAATCGTGTAAAAGAAATCTTCTAACCCTAATCTGGATCTAGCGACTCGACGAATCATCGATCTACTACCCGATCTAGACTTTCTAGGGCTAAACAAGCGAGAAAAGAAAAGAGAAAAGGAGGGGAAGAGCTAGGGTTTAGCTCAAAACCTGCAGAATCAATTCAACAGTTGATTCCACCGGTCTTGGGGCTACTCCAGGGCTTGATGATGCTTCCCACACCTTGCTCAAGCCTTCACCTCGCTCCACTCAAGCTCCTCTTCGTCAGAGTGAGGGAGGACGAGAGAGATCGGTGGAGGGAGAGGGAGAGAATGGCAGGAGAGAGAGCTCACGGGAGAGAGAGGGAGTAAGTGAGGAAATGAGGGAGTGAGAGAGAGGATGGGCTCTCCCCTGGCTGGATAAGGATGAGAGAAGGACTGAGTGAGCCGGGCACGGCAAGAGCGGACACCCACGACCCTGCCCGCCGCTACGGTCGGCGATCAGCCGCTCCTGCGGCGGTAGTGCCGCCCGGCCAGCGATCTGGCCGTGGTCGACAGATCTTGCCGCTCTGCAAAACGAAACTCCTGATCTTCTTCGCGATTCTTCTCCAATCTTCGGAATTGATCCTTGGGGATCTAAGGGAAGGGTTTAAGGATCTCAAAGGAAGGTTTAGAAATTTAAATTTGGGCTTTAACCTACATGATTCGAGAATTCACCCAAACTGAATCCAGAGGCCGAAAACTCTGGGCTTAAGCGACATCGCTTGGAGATTGAGGGTTTTGACTCGAAGAAAAGTTGGGTTAGGTTCAAGATCACCAAAGAAGGTTTGAAGCTACGATTCTGAGTCTAACTTAACCGATTTAAAGTTTTGACCAAAAACGAAATTCGAAACTTCAAACGGGAAAAACAATTAACGAAACGACAAGGCACTCCGAAACAAATAACTCCAAATTTAAGATTAAGAAATCAAATCTAAGCACAACTAAACACTCAATTAACTTAATTAAACCTAATTATTCTTAATTACAAATTCAGGGTGTTACATTGAACTTCTGATCAGATCGAAACTTCCGACTTGGGGTCGGAATGTCCGATCAGGACAGAAGCTCGAGAACAAGAGATAAAGTCTAGCAATCTACTCAACAATTTTAGTCTAGTTGAAAGTGATAACAAGCACAATGACTAGAAATAAAGGAGGAATTAACAAACACAAAAGAAATGAAAGGAATGGACAAGAATTTGTTTCCGGAGTTCGGATCGTTGAGGGGATCCTACGTCTCTGTTGAGGAAGCTCACAAAGAGCTGGGTCTCTTCCAACCCTTTCCACCCAAACCTCGGTCACACTTGAGATTTGGTTTCACTCTTGATTTCTTTCCTTTCGGAGGCGAAACTGGCCTTCACAAACTTCTCACGGCTTCCCACAATCGTCAGGAGCTCGCGAGCGACACCTAGCCATCTAGGAGTCCTTCAACCTCCAAGAGTAACAAATGCACCATAGTATGATCTTGGAGATGCTTTCTAGTGCTCAAGATGAATGTTTTGCTCTTTGATCTAGCACTCAATCACACTTCTATTCCTCACTCTCTAGATGATCACTACGATCAAAGAGGAGGACTCAAGAATGCTCTAGGATGTCCTCAACAAGCTTACTAGTTCAGCCAAAGTGAGTGTGTAACCCTCAAATGGAGAGGGAGAGAGGTATTTATAGAGTTGGCTCAAAACTAGCAGTTATGCCCGTACTCAGCCAAATATCGGAATTTTCGATTCCAATATTGGAACTTTCGATCTTTGTAAATTTCCAGAACTGGGCACACCCCAACGGTCAAAAAGACTATACATCGGAACTTCCGATTCCACGATCGGAAAGTCCAGTGTTTACAGAGAATCACCACTAAGAAAGTTTCCCAAGAATTCCACTAAGTCCACATCGGAATGTCCGATTCCCAAATCGGAACATCCGAAAATTCCAAAAAGTTCCCAAATTCGAGCTTAAACAAATCAGAACTTCCGAAAATTCCAAAGAGTACCCTATTAGAGCTTAACACGCATCAGAACTTCTGATTCCAAAAATCGGAATGTCCGACCTAATTTAGATGTTTCGGACTTGGGTTCAACTAAGCATCGGAAAGTCTGATGCAATGGAACTTCCAACCCAAAATCGGAATGTCCGACCTAAACTTTTAAGAGGAGCTAGTCCGGTGCTCATGCAGTGACTTCGTGTCTCTCAAGTGACTATTTAACATTCATCTGAGCATAGAGACAACCTCTAGATCAACTCCAATGCATCCCTCTTAATAGTATGGCATTCCTATGACTCAAAAAATGAAAAATACATACACATGATGCCGTTTTTCTTGTTTAATCCTTTTTTAGGGTATTCGATGTTTGTAGATGATCTCTTCTTGGGACTTTTACCTGTTCACAAACTTATTGAATAGATTTTTCCCTTTAATCGTTTGTCATTAATCATCCAAAACTCATTAAGGGGCCTAGATGCACTTTAAATCTCCCCCTTTTTGGTGATTGATCACAACCCGATTAAAGCTTACAAATAATATGAATAGAATAGATATGAAAAGGTATTGACATAAGGTGAGCTCCCCCTCAATATGTGCATTAAAGATATGATTTGTTAACCAATGCACATTTTGAAGTGAATTTTCCGAGAGCTCCCCCTAAAACATTGCATTCGAGGATAAATTGTATACAAGATATGGCATGCAAGAACTCACAAATAGCGTAATGAGCAAGTATTTAAACATTAACAGCGTTTAACCATCCAAAATTACAAAAAGTGACATAAAAGTTTAACCAACTAAGACAAAGTTTAACAACACATCCAATCACAAGCTCACATGACAAAAAGTTTCAAAAGACTATAAAGGATAGAAGATAGATTGTAAGATTTCCTATTTCTCTCCCCCTTTGGCATCAAGCACTACAAAGGGATACGGGAAGAGAGCTAAGAAAAGCTACTCAGACTCCTCGGAGCCAGACTCCTCGGCGTAGTCCCCAGAACTGGACTCTTCAGCAGCCGGGGCAAAGGGATCTTCAATGTCCTCATCTTCAGAGCAGGAGAGGTGATGGATACACGTACCATGGGTACCCCCAGCAGCCCGAAACAGCGAGCGGGCTGCCTTTTAAAGCCCAGCTCTGACGAAGGGCCCATGGGCCACAAAAGAGACTCAGTCCCGACCTGGGCCAGCCTTGGGGCATTCCGACCCCCTGGGACGGAGCACTCGGCAGGCTCCCGACCCCGGCTTGGGCAGGATGCTCCACGGTTCCAATCCGGTCGGGGTCGCCTTCGCCAGCAGTCGGGGCACCGAGTCCCGCACTAGCGTTTGGCCGACTGCCCTACTAACTTGACGTCTCAAGACGTCCATGCTAGGGTAGGCAGCACCTTTTCGAGATGTCAGAAGGGCCACCAAAAAGTCAAGCACCGGTCCCATCATCCTGTCACATGGCAGAGTGGGGCGCTCCCTCCCGAAGCAGCACCAAAGTCAAACGTCAAGATGCAGGCGCCAGATGGATGTACGGAGCAGTGCATCACTTCTCCAACTGGGTCAGCTGCCGACCCCCTCAGCGAGCCTACCAACCCAGCGTATGGGAACCGAAGGCCAGGACGAACAACAAGACCGAAGACCAGACACCGAGGCGTACAGTACCCCTTCCTTTTCTTTCCAAACTCCCATGCAACCTGCCACCTCCGTGTATATAAGGAGAGTCAGGACACCAGCGGGAGGGGGATGGACCCGATCGATCGAACCAGAGACCGATCGAACGAACAACGAGAAACACGCTCTCACTTGTAACACCTCGTAACTATTTGCTCCTGGAAGCAATACACACCCACCTTACAGACTAGAGTAGGGACATTCAACCCGAACCAGTATACATCTTGGGCTAACTAAGTCAGGCCATTCGAGGAGAGGGAACGCGTGACCACACTAACCAAAAATTCGTATTGCCGGTGCACGAAACACCGATAGTTGGCGCATCAGGTAGGGGCATTTCGCGGGTCATCACCTCATCTCCAGATTCCCATCCACTTCCCCGATGGCTTCCTTCTGACGCGATGGCGCATCAGCGTCGAGGGGCTGGATCCGCTTCGGCGCCCTTGACTTCGTCACTACTACGACGGGAGAGCTCGTGCTCATCCCCGCCGCTGTCCGTGACCAAGCCTCCTCCATGATCCTGGACGTAGTTGCCGATATCCTCGGCAACCTTCGCCTCGAGGCTTCCGCACGGGCCTCGACAACGGAGCTACTCCACGGTGGCATCGCCCCTGGCGGCGCCATGCGTGTGCAACAGCGGGTGGCGACCCCGCCCTCCACAGGTTCCCAGCTCGTGGCAATGACTGACTACGTGCTGGCCTCCCTCCACGACTTGCTGGGGGACTCCTCCAGCCACGGCTCTAGCTCCGATAGGGAGCACCCCCCGCGTCGGCTGCACTCTCGCGAGTGCAACATGGCAGGCGTGGAGGACCCCTCCGCCATCCCCGCGAGCCCCGAAACTCTCCTCCCTCGCACCGAAGCGCAGGACGATGAGGACCGGCGTGAAAACCCCGTGCACCTCCAAGCTCGCCGCGCTGAGCTCTAGCGGTAGTGCGAGGAGCTTGAGGCCGCAAGGCCGAGCTCGACAAGCTCTAGGCCAACCTAGAGCAGCGTCGGCTCGATCCACCACTCGTATCCGGCCCGCGCTAGGTACATCACCAGCTCACCGAGGGGTCGGATGGTCTTCCGTTCTTCCCCCATGTGAGCCAAAACGTTGCCGCGGCTGCGATGCTACTCCGTGGGCTTCCTGAGCTGATGGACCCGGAGGCCAAGGTCACATACGAAAACCTCCGGGGGCTGATGGAGCGTGCTGCTGTGCAGCACGCGCAGGGCTTTGGCTCCCACCACTCGGGCGCGACCTCGAGCCACCCGGGTCGCCCGTCCTCGTGGGGTCAGCAGAGCCCGGCGAAGATGGCGCTACAGCTCAAGCGGCCCCAAACATCACGCACTCCGGTGCACCATCGCCTGGGGGACAACCATGATCTTCGCGCCACTCTCGAGGCGCGAAGAAGAGCTGCTGATGCGATAGCACAGTCGCAGGTTGCGGATAGCGGACATGGCGACAACCGCTGTCCAAGCCCCGATGGCTCGGGACCGCAGGCATTCGCTCGCGCCATCCGTAACGCCGACTTACCGGCCAAGTTTTGGGGCCTGGTCATCATAGCCAAGTACACAGGGGCAACAAACCCCAGTGTTTAGCTGGAAGACTACCGGCTCGCCTACCGGGCGGGGGGAGCGGTTGATGATCTCTTCATCATCCAGTACCTCTCCATCTACCTCGCAGACTCTGCTCGAGCCTGGCTCAAGTATTTGCCCGCAGACACCGTCAGGAGTTGGGAGGACCTGATGAACCTCTTCGTCGGTAACTTCCAAGGCACGTACAAACGCCCCGGCAACTCCTGGGACCTGAAGAGCTGCAAGCAGCAGCCAGGGGAGACCCTTCGGGACTACATCCGGCGCTTCTCCCAGCAATGCAACGAGCTCCCCGACGTCCGCGACGCCGACGTCGTCGGGGCATTCATCTACGGCACCACCTGCGAGGCCTTGGTACATAAGCTGGGCTGCGCCAAGCCCAGGACCACCAAGGAGCTCCTCGACATCGCCACCAACCACGCCTCCGACGAGGAGGTAGTGGGGGCCATCTTTGACAAGAAGAAGGCCGATCAAGCGTCCGGCGTCAAAGCCGGCGCCACCTCCGACTGCTCCGACAAACGAAAGCGGAAGGGGAAGCAATGCCGCGAAGGCCGTATGGTCGCCGTCGCCGACTGCCCTACCAAGCAGCAAGCCCGGCAGGCGCCCGACCACTTCAAAAAGTTGATGGATAGTCCGTGCCCGAACCACGCCTATCCCGTCAAGCACAAGTACCGGGACTGCGAAGTCCTGAAGCGCTTCCTCTCCGGAAACCCCAGGACATCGCGGGGCAGGGGGAAGAAGCGTGACCCAGCACCAAATGCCGGGGCCAAAGGGGAGGAGGCGGACGATGAGTTCCCACAACTCGACGGCTGCCTCATGATCTTCGGCGGAGCCGTGTGCTACGCGGACAAGCGTCAGCAGAAGCTCGCCTATCGCGAAGTCCACACGGTCACTCCCGCCGTGCCCAGCTACCTATGGTGGTCGGAGTTCCCGATCGCCTTCGATTGGACCGACCACCCCGACCTTGTCCCGCATCCGGGGCGCTACTCGCTCGTCGTCGATCCCATCGTAGGGATGAAGCGCCTGACCAAGGTGCTCATGGACGGCGGTAGTGGCCTCAACATCATGTATGTTTTGAGACCCTCGACGCCCTGGGGGTCCCTCGCTCTAGTCTTCGATCGAGCAAGGCGCCTTTCCACGGTGTCGTCCCTGGCAACAGGCCCATCCGCTTGGGCAGGTCAACCTGCCCATCACCTTTGGGAGCCCGAACAATTTCCACACTGAAAACCTCACCTTTGAGGTTGTGAACTTTCCCGGCTCCTACCACGCTATCTTGGGGAGGCCATGCTACGCCAAGTTCATGGCGATCCCCAACTACACCTACCTCAAGCTGAAGATGCCGGGACCATGAGGAGTCATCACCGTGGCCTCGCCTTTTCAGATCACCTACAACTGCGAGCAGAGCAGTTGCGAGTTGGCATCGGCGGTCATCGCGTCCGCCGAGTTCGCCGACCTCCAGGGAAAGGTCCCCGGATCCACCCCCAACTCCAGCAAGTCGGGGCCAAGCTCCTTCAAATCCGCGGAGGACACCAAGGAGGTCGCGGTCGATCCTAAGGATCCTACCAAGATGGTGCGGGTCGGAGCCATGCTCCCCGCCAAATAGGAAAGCGCGCTCGTCGACTTCCTCCGAGCAAACCAAGATGTCTTCGCCTGGAGACCCTCGGACATGCCAGGAATCCCAAGGGAAGTCGCTGAGCACTCCTTGAACATCCGACTGGGCTCCAAACCGGTCGCCCAACGCTTGCGCCATTTCGACGAAGAAAAGCGCAAGGCCATTGGAGTGGAGATCGCCAAACTCTTTGCCGCCGGATTTGTACGGGAGGTTGCCACCCCGAGTGGATCGCCAACCCCGTCCTTGTAAAAAAGAAAACCGGACAATGGAGAATGTGCGTTGACTACACGAGCCTCAATAAGGTCTGTCCAAAGGACCCGTTCCCATTGCCTCGTATTGACCAGGTTGTCGACTCCACCGCCGGGTGTGTCCCTCTCTTTTCTGGACGCCTACTCAGGCTACCACCAGATCGCAATGAAGGAGTCCGACCAGCTCACGACCTCCTTCATCACCCTGTAGGCTCGTATTGTTACGTAACGATGCCATTCGGTCTGAAAAACGCGGGTGCTACCTACCAACGGTGTATGCAGACGTATTTTTCCGACCAAATAGGCCGTAACATTGAAGCATACGTCGACGACATCGTCGTCAAGACTAGGAAGGCCGATGACCTCGTCACTGACCTAGAAGAGACCTTTGCGAACCTTCGGCAGTTCCGCATAAAGCTTAACCCCGAAAAATGTGTTTTCGGGGTCCCGAAAGGGAAGTTGCTCGGCTTCATCGTCTCCGAGCGCGGCATCGAAGCCAATCGGGAGAAGATCTCTGCTATCATGAAGATGGGGCCGATCAACAACCTGAAGGGAGTCCAGAGGCTAACAGGGTGTCTTGCGACTCTAAGTCGCTTCGTGTCTCGGCTCGGCGAGCGCGGAATGCCGCTCTACAAGCTACTGAAGAAATCCGACCACTTCAGCTGGATGCAAGAAGCACAGGAAGCCCTCAGCCGGCTGAAGGAATTCTTAACTTTAGCCCCGGTACTGGTCGCCCCAACGCCGAAAGAACCTCTGCTCCTCTATATCGCTGCCACGACCCAGGTCGTCAATGCGGCGCTCGTTGTAGAGCGAGTAGAGGAAGGCCGCGTATTCAAGGTACAGAGGCCGGTCTACTTCGTCAGCGAAGTGCTATCCGATACAAAAACTCGATATCCGTAGATACTGAAGCTACTATACGCAGTGCTCATCACGAAGAGGAAGCTGGTCCACTACTTCGACCGGCACCCAGTTTCCATGGTGACTTCATCACCACTCGGCGAGATCGTCCACAACCGCGACGCCACGGGAAGGATAACCAAGTGGGCGCTTGAGCTCAATGGCCTCGACATCTCATATGTCCCCAGGACAGCGATCAAGTCACAAGTTCTGGCTAACTTCGTCGTCGAGTGGACCGAAGCTCAAGCTCAACCAACGATTGAAGACCCCAAGTATTGGACAATGTACTTCGACAGATCCTACACCAAGAACGGAGCAGGAGCTGGAGTCGTCATCATCTCCCCGCTAGGCAACAAGCTCCAGTACGCCATCCGACTACTCTTCGATGCGACCAATAATGTCGTCGAGTATGAGGCCCTCGTCAACGGTCTCCGACTCGCTGCCGACCTCGGCGCCCGGTGACTCTATGTACACGGAGACTCTAAGCTCATCGTCGACCAAGTCATGAAGGCCACGGAGCCTCGCGACGCCCGTATGGCGGCCTATTGCTTGGAGGTACGCAAGCTCGAGGAAAGATTCAAAGGTTTTGAGCTTCACCACAGTTACAGACACTACAACAGTGAGGCTGACTCCCTCGCCAATCTCGCCTCCAGTAAAGGCCCGGTTCCTCCCGGGATCTTCGTCTCCGACCTGCACAAGCCATCCATCCGGTTGGACTCGACGGTTGAGATCACATCCGTCCCCCTAAAGGCGACCGCCCCGACCGTTGATCGATTGGTGGCGGACCCGCCTGGGCCGGACCAAAATGTGCTCACAACCGATTCCGACTGGAGGCAGCCCTTCATCGACCGACTATCCAACGGATCACTCCCCGTCGACCCGACCGAGACCCGACGCCTCGCTCGGCGGGCCAAATCCTTTGTCCTAGTCGAGAAGGACTTGTACAAGAGGAGCCCTTTCGGGATCCTCCAAAGGTGTGTCCCGGCCGACCAAGGGAGGCAGCTTCTGCTCGACATCCACGGTGGGATCTGCGGACACCATGCCGCGCCCCGGTCCTTGGTAGGGAAAGCCTTCCGACAAGGTTTCTACTGGCCGACCACCGTGGCCGATGCCATGCAGATCGTTCGTGCCTGCGAAGGATGTCAGTTCTTCGCCCGGCAGACTCATCTTCCAGCGCAAGCCTTACAGACGATCCCCATCATATGGCCATTCGTGGTCTGGGGACTCGATCTGGTCGGGCCCTTCAGAAAGGCGCCCGGGGGCTTCACTCATCTACTCGTCGTGGTGGATAAATTCACCAAGTGGATAGTGGCCAAGCCGCTCGTGACCATCACTTCAACACAGGTGGTGAACTTCTTCCGCGACATCGTCTACCGGTTCGGAGTCCCGATCTCCATCATCACCGACAACGGGACACAGTTCACGGGGAAGGAGTTCCTCCAGTTCTGCGATGACTTCAACATTCGCGTCGACTGGGCAGCAGTGGCGCATCCCCATGCCAACGGCCAAGCCGAGCGGGCCAATGGCATGATCCTCCAAGGACTCAAGCCACGGATCTTCAGTCGACTGAAGAAGTTCGCGGGGCAATGGGCGACCGAGTTGCCCTCTGTTCTCTGGAGCCTGCGAACCACGCCAACCTGATCGACCGGGTTCACACCGTTCTTCATGGTGTTCGGCGCTGAAGCCGTTTTGCCCACCGACTTGGAGTATGGCGCCCCGAGAGTACAAGCCTTTGACGTCACTCGAGGGCTTGACTCACAGCAAGATGCCATCGACCAACTCGACGAGGCGCGTGACGTAGCAGTCCTTCGATCGGCCAAGTACCAGCAAACACTGCGACGCTACCACAATCGACAAGTTCGCAGCCGGTCGTTCAGTGTTGGCGACCTGGTCCTGCGCCAGGCACAATCCAATAAGGGCAGACACAAGATCTCACCACCGTGGGAGGGCCCCTTCACCATCGTGGAGGTCCTCCGACCTGGCACCTTTCGCCTAAAGGATGCCGAGGGCAACGTCCTCCCCAACGCGTGGAATATAGAGAAACCAAGGAAATTTTATCCTTAGAAACTTCTTTCGTCCATGTAAACGCCCGCCTGTACTTGAGTTCACGTCCGTTTTCTCATGCTTTGTGCTAAAAAATGCAAATGCTCCGACTCACGCCTGACCCCCGCGGTCCCTAAAAGGCTACGGTTGCTGAGTGTGAATTCACAGCAAACAAGCAAGAACAAGAAGAACAGCAGGCAATTTTTCAACGAAATGAAAACTTTATTTCATCAAAAATATTTACATTGGGGAGAACGAAGGGCCCTGCGCCATCACTCCCCCCGATCCACCCATCCACCTCGCGGCGCCTGCGGACAACCGCCTCGATCGAGGCCTGCCTCATCTCGCGGAGGCGGGGGACGGCCTGGATGAGCGCGTCAACGCGCTCCGTGTCCCGCCTAATCGAGGCCCCGTCCACGTCCACTATGATCTGTCTCCACGCCTCCTCATAGTCGAAGGCAGGCGGCAAGTCAAATGGCGGACGGTCGGCCATGAAGAGGCAGAGGAAAACTACTAAAGGCGACGAAAAGAAGAGATGAAGGTGGCTGCATTGCTAATTCATTCGGCACCTCCTTTTATACCCCAAGGCGTGGAAAACGAAGAGGCTCGAGTAAGTACAGGGCCTAGAAGCCAAAGCACCCTGCACCAACTCCAACAAGAGCACGGGCATCAAAAAGTTAAGGCGACCCTATCCTTCTAAACTCTTTCATTTTGTCATGTCTCTTATCCCCTCCTCCGAGTTTAAAGTGATGTGTGGCGACTACTACCCAGGCCCCACACATCACTCGAGGGCTACTTATGCTTACGCGGGTCAGTGACCCAACCTGGCCATTTGGTCCTACTCCGCTGCAACCCTCTCGACCCGGGTGCTACGGCCTACGCCCCGGCGGCTACGGTTGCGAAGTGGCGCCCCGCGGAAGAAGGGACTTCCCGAGTAGAGCCACTTATGGTCAGCTGGGAACACTCCTTCCCCACGTAAACGCAAGTAAAGCTTTGCTCACACACTCGCTCAGATTGGCAGTCTAACCGGCTGATCGGTCTTCCCTCACAGCAACCCTCTCGACCCGAGCGCTACGGCCTACGCCCCGCCGGCTACGGTTGTGAAGTAGCGCCTCGCAGAAGAAGGAGGTGCCCGCGGGAAGTGCTCCATGGTAGGTCGAAAATACTCCTTTCGCGCGAGGTGAGCGGTCTAAGCCTAAGTCCTTTCCCTGCGTTCCCTCGACATTGTGCAACACAACAACCCACCCGCGCTTAGGCAACTCCCGCGGTTCTTGTGGCTGTGGTTGTCAGCTGTTCGCCAAGTCGAAAGAACACAGAAACGGACAAAAAGCCAACTTAGACCAGCCCGAATGGCCAAAGCCTTACGATTAGCTTAAAGTTCATTTACACAGTTTCTTTGCGCTACAAAAACGAAAAGCAAAAAAACTAATTCCCTTCATGCTCGCCGTGGAGGATGCTACGCGGCGGAATCTCCTCGGCAATCACCCGAGCGTATGGATCGATCCGGGACACGAACTTGTCAATTTCTTCTTCGGTCCGATTCCCGGCGATCCCACTGTTGACCATCTCCAGGTTGATGCCGTCGTAGAAGGACACGGTGTTAACCAGCGCCGACGAAGCACCGAGCGCGGCTACCTCGCTCACCGAGGCCTCGACGTGCTCCGGCACGCCCGCTAGCATGGTGGTAAGGGGGCTTGGGCCCACGGTGAGCCCGAGCACCAGGTCGCAAACGTCTTGGCCGACCTCCCGAAGGGTCGCCAATTCGGTGGCCGACTCAGAGCGCTCCCTTTCCGCCCACTGCTGGGCCGCCAGAGCTTCATCCCGTGCCGTGACCGCCGTGTCACGCTCCTCCACCGCCAGCCTCCGCGCACCCACAACGTCAGCCAAGTTCTTCTGCAGCTCTGCGAATTCGAGACCACGTCAGAAAGCTGCTCCGCCCGACCACGATCACGAGACTGAAGGTTGGGGTGACCTACCGGCTGCGGAAGCCTCCATGTCACGAAGACTTTTTTCGGCGTCTTCGGCAAGCTTCCTCGCCGAAGATACTTCCTCTCGGGCAGAGTCCCGCTCAAAGCGTAGTCGGTCGGCCTCCCCTTGTGCCAAATCCAGCTCGTCCCGAAGGCGGGTCGCCTCCGACCGAGAGGACCCCTCTGTGGCAATGGTGGAGGCCTTGGCGTTGTTCGCCCACTCCAGGGCCTCCTGGGCGTCGCGCAGTAGTGCCTCGAGATGGTCGCGATCTACCTCGGCAGCCTCCCTCCGGCCAAATAATCGCCGAAGGTACCCGGACTTCTCCACGGACCGCGTCTGCAAACGCTGCGAAGCACAATTCATTCAGCCGACCGCGAGCCTGTTCAAAGGCTACGAAGACGGGTTGGATAGCCTTACCGCCCTGGTAGGGTAAAGTCCTCCGGCAATGGAATCCAGCACCCTGCTGGAGGACTCGAGGTCGAGGGTCAGACCTTTACGGATCTGTTCGACCTCACCTTTGACTCCCCGTGCGCCCTCCTGAAGGGCCTCCCACTCCTCGTGCTCCGCCGCGTCGTCCAGCACGAACGACGGCCCCTCGGACCGGTCGTCGGCTGGCCAGGTAAGCACGAGCGGTGGGATCGGAGCGGCCTCCGACGCGACCACCCCGGCGACTTGCGCTGCCGGAGACCCCTTCGGGGGATTCAAGGCGCCCGCCACTAACTCTTGGGCCACCCCTGCTGGTGCGTCCCCGAGCAACGGTGACAGGGCCCCCTCCGGTGCCCGGATGGCCCCGGCTGGCGGCTCACCCAGCGGCGGTGGCGGGAGTTCTTCTTCGCCTCCCTCCGCCCCCGGGTGAGCTATCGGCTCGGTTGCAAAAGCCGAGGGTTCCCCGCGTGCTGGTCCGCTCGACAGCTCCACCTCTCCCGCTGCCACCGTGGATGCCGCGGACGACACCGGCAGTGTCTCTAGAAGTGGCCGCACGGGCTTGTCGTCCCCGACCTCTATCACTTCGAAGGCACTAGAACTCTTGTCACCGTGGTCGGACTCGTCACCTCCAAGGCCACCCCGGCGTAGAGTCTGCACATAGCAATCAGTAAGAAAACTGCGCGGGATAACTCGAACTAACAATAGTCCCTAAGAAAAGGGACACCTACCGCAACGAGCGGGGCCGCTGCCGTCGCGCCCTCTTCGACGGTCCACCGCGAGAGGATGTGTTGGCCCTCCGTCTCCTCAGGGGCACCCTCGCTGGTGCTATCTCCTCCTGAGGTTCGATGGAGCCCTCGGTCTGGCCGGTGCCCTCTGCCAGGCCGTCACCTAGCGACAGCACGGGCCCGAGCGAGTGGCTCTGATCATCTTCGCCGTCCTCGCTGCTCCCGTTCGAGGTCGACCCCTGACTGTCCCACTCACTGGAAGTCGGATCGAAAACTTCCTCGCTACACGCGGCCCTGGCCGCACGCTCCTGCTTCTTCTCCTCCACCCTCCTTTTCCAGTTCTCCTCCTTCCGCTTCCTCCGGGCGTAGTCGCACCGCTCAGAGGCCACGCAGGCGGCAGCCCTTAGCTCCTTCTCCCCGGGCAGCGCGCCCCGGGAGACCATCCCGCCGTGCCCCTGCAAGGACCCGTTCAAACAACCGCCTACAAAGGACAAAAAGGGGGGACCCAAGGAGAAGGGGACCGCACTACTCACCAGGTTCGACGGATTACGCACCGAGAACGACGCAGGGACACCGCTCACCACCTTGGTGGCCCCTACACCGATGACGACAACGACCCGAGCTCCGAGCTCCGATGCCAGGAGCTCCACCTCTGACATCCTCATGGGATCGGATGCCCCCTCATATTCAAACATAGGGCGCACCCGATCCATGAGAGGTTGGACGTGCATCCCCATAAATGTGCACACAACGACGTCGCCGGTCAAGCCCTGCGCCCGCAAGGCCCTGATCCGCTCGATGACCACCACCACTTTCTTCCTTTCCTTCTTCTCAGGACCCCAGCTCCATTGGGGCCACGCTTTAGGGAGTCGGCTGGAGAAGGCCGGGGTGCTGCCCCCTGGGTTTTGGACGTAGAACCACTCGGGGTGCCACCCCCGGTTCGACGATGGCAGCTTTACTTCGATGTAGTTCGCCGCACGGACGCCCCGCAACTGGAGGATTGCACCGCCGAAGGGTGCGGCCTCATCCGACGGCCTGTCCCTCCACAGCTGCACCTCAACGAAGTACCTCTAGAGCCCCCAGTGGGGTTCGATCCCCAGAAAGGCTTCACATAGCATGATGAAGACCGCTATGTGGAGCACACCATTGGGGTTCAGGTGATGCACTTCCACCCTGTAGAAGTGCAGTAGCCCGTGGACGAACGGGTGGAGGGGGAGCCCGAAGCCACGCTCGAAGAAAGAGGCGGGCACCATGATTTCCCTATCGCCCGGCATAGGGATACCGGCCCCCGCTGGCACCATCCACCGCAGCTCCCCCCGCGGGGGGAGGAAGCCCTTCTTCTCCAACCCAAGCACGCGGCTGGACTGGATAGAGCACACCGGCCACGACATCCTCTGAGGGCTAAAAGACAGGCAAGCGGAAGCTTTCCCAAAATCGGTACACCTCTTTGCCTCTCTCATTTTCTTCTTTGTTAAGAGCAGGCAAGGAGGCGAGAAAAGCAAATGCGAGTGCCAGTCTCAGCACCCGCCACTCCGAACTTATAGGCGCCGATGGATGCGAGCCCAATAGGCGTCACGCCTAACAGACGCCTCCTCGGGCGAAGCGCCAGACGAATCACCATTCGCACCTGCCAGCCCACTACCGAGCCGCCGGTAAGCCGCGACGGTTCCCAATACCCCCACTACGCATTAAATTCCGACAGGACAGCCTGGAGCGAGGACACCACGTCAGGCGGCGCATGCCCACAGCCCCGTGGTGTCCGCCGGTGGGGGTGGGCTGACTTCCTCAAACAGGTGGGTCGGCGGTGAGCCCTCGGTGGGCCTCAAGTTGGGTCGGCGGATGACCCAATTGCCCCTACTCGCGTCCGAGACCATACTTCACACTCTCCAGCGGAACCCATCGATGGGTGGCAGCCAGCTGCGCCTTGGGTCGGCGGATGACCCAGGGTCCGATACGGGATTGAGTAAAGAAAGGTTTCTAATGGCACGCCCCCAGAGGGCCAGACACCCATGCCGAGAATCGTCTACTAGGAAAGATCCCCCTCGGGAGGGATCTCCAGGTCCCACTCGGATTACCCGTTAGCAGCTCACGCGATCACGGCGTTCAAGCCGACGTTTGGCAAATGCGCATCCGCTCACCCCCTCCAGGTCCCACACCTACGGATGGGGCGTATATGTGGGACAGACAGCGGCTACTCCTCCCGCAGATAGCCTCACCAGATGAGGACTCATGGACGCCACTCGCCTAGCTCCGGCACAAAACGAGCACAACTGACTCGCCTAACTCCAGCACAAAACGAGCACGACTGACTCGTCCAGCTACGACATAAAACGAGCACTCGAGCACCAGAACCTTGCTAAAGGCATCTGGGCACCCGCGCCGACTAAGGCACTCGTCCAGCTACGACGTAAAACGAGCACTCGGGCACCAGAACCTTGCTAAAGGCATTTGGGCACCTGCGCCGACTAAGGCACCGTCCAGCTACGACGGAAAACAAGCACTCAGGCACCAGAACCTTGCTAAAGGCATCTGGGTACCCGTGCCGACCAAGGCACCGTCCAGCTACGACGCAAAACAAGCACTCGGGCACCAGAACCATGCTAAAGGCATCTGGGCACCCGCGCCGACTAAGGCACCGTCCAGCTACGATGCAAAATGAGCACTCGGGCACTAGAACCTTGCTAAAGGCATCTGGGCACCCGCGCCGACTAAGGCAGTCGGAACATTCCCCGATCGACTTGGCACTCGGAGATGCAGGGATGCGATTCCACGTCGGTTCATGAACGTGCGCCGATAAAGACAATCCAGTCGGTCGTCAGGCTCTCCCCGGTAACCCTCTCGACCCAGGCGCTACGCCCCAGCGGCTACGGTCGCAAAGTAGAGCCTCCCGGAAGAAGGGATCGCCCATGGGGAGTGGCCCACAGTCGGTCAGAAACATCTCTTTCCCGCGAAACACCCATGAACGCTTCGTGCTACGGACGCTCGCGAACCTTAACGTGCATTCGCGCGGGTCGGTGACTCAACTGGCCGCTCGGTCCTCCCTAGTGGTAGCCCTCTCGACCCGAGTGCCACGGCCTATGCCCCGGCGGCTACGGTTGCGAAGTGGCACTTCACAGAAGAAGGAAGCACCCGAGTGGAACAATCAAACGGCTGGTCAGGAACACTCCTCCCCCGCGCAAACACACGTAAACGGTCTGTGTCGCGAGACGCCTACAAACCTGCTCCTAGCGCATTCGATCGAAGGAATGTCCCTACGACGCCCCGACCGGCAGAAAACCGCGCTCCCTCGCGCATCCTCCTCTAAAAACGCTAGCGCTCCTACGTTCAAGCAACCCAAGAGCAGCACTCATCCCCCCAGCAACCATTACGAAAAACAAAGACCACAGAAAATGAAGCCGGGGCATGCGCCACGACTGGCCAACACCATAATATATACATACATATATTGTTCAGAGAAGAGCGGGAGGGGAGCGAAGTACAAAAAGATAAAGGTTGTCATATATCTGTTCATAAACTAGTAGAACATGTTAGATTCTTTAATCGTTTGTCATTAATCAACCAAAACTAAATTAGGGGGCCTAGATGCACTTTCAATTAGCATTGCCTGAAAAGGTTGGTGGGCGGGTTCTCATGAATTCGAACAGTCTTGTCTGGTGCTGAAGCCCCTGGTTGCCTGCTGGGTTGACATTGTTGACGGTGGCCTGGTTGGCAATCTGCTGCACAGTTTGCATCATTGTCTGCATCAGCTGCGTCTGAGCAGCAAGAAAAGCTCCCATGTTCTGCATGTCCACGGGCGGTGCATTCGGTGCATCGTTCTGGTTTTCTCCTTGACGCAATCCACTTCCTCCAGCTCCAGCATTGCCACGAGTGTTCACCATCTGCTGTTTGCTCCAACAATTTAGAGGAGAGGGAAAAAAGAATAGACAATTAGAAAGGATCTTATGCGGGGGGAAACAGGTGTAACTTAAAACCAAACAGCTTTTGTATTAATATTAGTATGGTTGCTTACAAGTGCCTAAGGGCAAAGCAACGCACACTGACACACACAACAATCAATGAAGAACCAAATTAACCTAAGAACACAATGATCTAGCGTCTAAAAGGGTAACTCTCCTATCTTAATAGACGCGACTCTCACACATGGGTCTCAACTGACGACTAAAGCACTGGTTCTTCAAGCCTCGGGAAGACTTCATCGATCTACTTCTCTTCGAGCTTGATGATCCCTCGCTTCATGATCTTCAGGGTTGACAGCGGCATCTAGTACTTTCTTCTTAAATTTGAAACATCGTTAACTATTCGGAATGACTCAGGTAAGATTTCCATTTAAACCGAAGGGAAGGATATAAGTTTCAGCAAAGAGGAGAGAATAGAAGAAGGAGATAAGTCAAGAGCATATTATTCTTTCAAGTTAAATTTTCTCTTTAGAAAATAATCTTGAAGCTCCTACAGACGGCCAACCTATCTAGGGTCAAGACCTACAGTCAGTATGGCTCTGATACCAACTCTATCGGGACCCGAATCTGCAAATCCAGACCCTCTGTGTATTCTGTACTAGTCCAGGATCACGCTAGTACCCACAGTTAAACAAGGTTGAACATCATATCCATACACAGCGGAAACATAAATAAAGTACTTCATATATTAAATTAAACTGTTGCCAGACCTTAAGGTCACCTTACAAAATTCAGCCACGCAGGGCTTAAAACATAACCATAAGTAAAACAACGGATAATCATCGTCTTGATAGCTCCATCACTCCACAGGCAACTGACGTGGTCTGCACCTTAGTTCTCCTGGTCGTCAGTGTATTCTTCCTCCCAAGCCGGTGTAGACTCCTCTTCTGATGTTTTGTTTATAGCAAGGGGTGAGTATACAACATACTCAGCAAGTCATGCACAGAAGTGCATTCCTATTACTATATGCATGGCTTATTCCAAAGGAAATGCTTAAGTGGTTGTTTTGTGTTAAGCAGCACTTTGCTTTGGTTAAGTAATCTTATTAGATTCAAAAGCAGGGAAATCATATTATAGTATACTAAGTTCACAATCTCATTTCAACAGTTTGGTATAAAGCCTAATCCAATTTCATTGGCACGAGGCCACACATTTCCACATTTTATTTTAGAATGTCTATCCCTTGACTGTAATCCCCGAGCTTTGTCCAGTACCGTGGACTCAGCTATTTGAATAGTTTTGACACACTCTGCAGAAGTTGTACACTTTACCCACATGATACAGTCTCACACCACAAAGGCGATTAACCGTAACGAAGTTTTTCAGAAACTTCCATCTACACCTATGACCCTCTCCGGTATTGCCTTCACTACCACTTCCCCCATGAAGGATCGAAGTGTAGGACCGACAAACACCGTTGGATAGGGTACCAATCCATAGCACAGGTACGCTCCCCCACACAGTTACCCCGATGTAACTGTCACCCTGAGGTATCAAAGGTAAGACTTCAGAATCCTACTAAACTAAGACCGTCCCACTCCAGCCATGTGGTTGTACGAAAGGCCCAGTTCAAAGGCTTGCAAGGTGAAGTCCTTAACTGTCTAGGGCAAGACATCCTTCTCACAAACCCTGACCCAAATCTTCTCTCATCATTCATCCCATTGCCGCAAGGCTGTTATCTCAAAAGCTATGCCATAAAGGCCCACCTGGCATAAAGCCTCTTACCACTTGCCCCAGACTAAATCTTTTCCCACCCCTATTAAATTATTGTGCAACATATGCCAACAATAATATCAATTACCATGTGGAACCACAAAGGTACCCACATTTCACTTCGTCACGTGGCAAGATTACACTTAATTTTCCAAAATTCATTCCATTTGACATTAGTCAATATTGTTTTGCCATTTGAAATATATTTCACGCAAGCACGGCTAAGCAACTAGTCACGGTCTAGCCTCCCGTGTTGGCACAATCATATCATCCAACAATTAATCCCAACCTAAGGTGACAATGGAACATATGGCATACAAATAATATTAACAAGGGTGAAGTTAACAAGTAGGTTGATTAACTAATTATCCCAAATTAAACTATTCATTTTAATCAACTAACATGCATAATTTGAATCAAAATATATTTAAAGATAACTAGGAACAATATGGTCAAAGCACGACTTGCCTTCAAAAAGTTGATGATCCTGATCTAAGGATTGAGCTTGGTCTTCAACTTCCGCACTCTCGCACCGTTCAACGTCTACGCATAGCAGATAACCAAATAAACATTCAAAAACAACGAATAAACACACATTCAGGAAATGCCGCAAATCAAACTAATGCGTAATTTCTTGAAAATTTCCAAATAACTAGTTTAGCACATTCTAAGATTTATGAAATTTATTTTGATATTTTTGGACTTATAGTTTAAGAGCTACAAAATTCGTAAGTTTGGACTTTCTGCGAATAATTTAACAGCGTAAAGTTATTTATAAAATTTCATAAAAATTACTGTTGGAAAGTATTAATTTTTACTAATTAACAAAATTCATTGCAAGCGATTTGGACTTAAAACGAATTTGTAGTGAAAAAGACAAAATTCGCCATTTCCGGAAAATTAATACGTACAAACTAACTTCTAGCTTTCTTGCATGGTACTGTTCCTGCCATATACGCTTAGTCACTTGATCGGCTAGGCTCTGGAAAATCTGCTACGGCCGGCCGTTATACAAACAAGCAGGCGCATTATACAATCAACGTAAACATGTATTCACGTGCACAGCCGAGTATATTTTTATTTACAGATCCAACGAATATATCCACATGTATACATATATACTTGTAACCTGAGGTAAACATGCATATACAGGTTACGGCTACTTCAAACTCATGCATGCACCTAGTATAAACCTACACATACTAGCATATATATAAGCACACGCACCCACACAATCTAACATATACTTTTGTAAAATCAAGCGTTTAGTAAATAAATATATATAGACGTATATATATACCTATGCGAATATACAAACGAGATAACAACAAAAACAGAGCGCGCACGCGCGAAAGAAAAGAAATACTACCGATTGGCAGTAGCAGCGACAGCGGCGACGCAGGGAAAGGCGACGGCTCCAACAACGACGGCGACGACGGCGTACACGGCGTCAACGACGTAGACGACGGCGGAGGCGGCGGCGACGAAACCAGCGGCGATGACGAACGAGGATGGTGGCAGTATCCCCGGCCGGACGACTATGTGAAAGAGTTGGCGAAACGAGTAGAAAAGGCAAGGAAAAACTTAGGATGTGAATGGTGCAAAAATGACTGGAAACTCATGGAAAAGAAGAGGCGTGGAAACAGCTGGAATGGAACATTATGCGTGCGGAGCAACGGCTGGAAAGAATTTACGTGACTTAGAAGCGGGTGGCAGAGGAAACGGTTTGAAAGGAAACGTCAGGACTTCATGTGTGTAGAGGAAACGATTGGAAAATGAAACGTCATGCTTGTGCGGCTGGACAATGGGAAGTGAGTGCGTGTGGCTTGCGGCGTTTCCCTTGGAGAGTCTCCCACACGACATATACACATATACAAGCTAAGAAGGCTTCGTGAATGACTACATGTGAACACAAGTGGTATATTCATATGGATGCAAACACAAAGCATGGTTAGAAGAAATAGCAAAAAGGTTCCAAAAAAATTGGGAAATTCCTCTAAAATACTAGGAACTATTTGGAACCTATCGAAGTTGGTTTCGCGATTTTTCGACGTATAGATTTTTCGTAAAAAAAATCTTTTAGTGAATCAGACACCTGTACATACTTTTATAAAATCAACGACTTACGTTATATAACATATTTTTTGAAAATATTTGAAAGAACCACTCTTGTCTTTGAATTATCTTTATTATAAACAAAATTTTAGATTTTATGCTTACGCAAAAAAATGCATGATTTTTATTTAACGTGATTATTTCGATAAACTTGAATTCAAATTACTCGTGAGGATTCCAAGTAAATTTCAGAAAATTACAAATAATCTCAGAAACACACTAAATATATTAGAAGAAATTTTTGGGATGTTACACCCTACTTTGCATCTTCATGGACGACTCGAGGCTTGAGAAGTTTTATGAGATGAGATCAAATTAAGCTTTTTAAAACAATATTCCAGCAAAGGAGAGAAATAAGATCCTAAGAATGAGATGAGAGGAGACAACTATACAATACCAATTTTGTTGGTTTGATTTCGAAAATAGTTTTGAAGTTCTTTCTAAGAAGACCATGCTAAGTAGGGTTGCGTCCTACAGTCGAGATGGCTCTGATACCAACTTTGTCGGGACCCGGATTCACGAATCCAAAACCCTCTGTGTATACTGCACTAGTACAGGATCACGCTAGTGCACACAGTGGCAACAAAATTGACATATCATTCCAATCATCGAATTAACTAAGAAAGTAGCAAATAGTAACAACGGACCTTATGGTCAAGTTTTCATAACTGTGCCTTAAGGGCTTAAGAAACAAATAAAACTCTTGTAGCAGAAAATAAAATAACTTGGGTCATACGACATGCCACAGGCAATCGTCTGGGGAGCGCCATCCTAGTTCACGTAGTCTTCATAATACTCCTCCTCGTAGAACTTAGTATTTCGCTGTTCTTCTTCAGCAACTGATCAACAAAGGCATAAAGCTGTGAGTACAAAAGTACTCAGCAAGCCGTAGAGAATAATGCAAATAATGTACGGCTTGACAAAGGATAGTCATATGGTTATTTTGTAGAAAGCAATAACTTGAACGTAAATACAATAAATAGATTCAAAGCATATTTGACCAAGATAATAATAACCGGTAAATCAATGGTAAATAACAACACAAGATTGGTGAGGCATCACCCATCACCAACTAGATCACTATCAACCATTGAACTCAACAGTATTAGTAATTTGACAACGAAAATAATAGTGAACTCCCTGTTCACTTCCAACAATACCATCCTTTAACATTTTCTAAAAACTCTATACCCTGTGTGAAATCCCCAGGCACGTCCATGACCGCGGACACGACTATTCGAATAATTTAACATACACTCTGCAGAGGTTGTACAGCTTTACCCATAAGACATGATCATCTCTTTAGTGCCAAGCGCAACTATCACACTTCCTTTGGTGTGCGGCAAAGATATCATGACAAGGCCTTTACAATGCTTTGTCTAAACCTAGTAGTGCCCGCTAAGGTTTCACCCCTCAGGGCCCCCTCTTGCGCCGTGTGAGTCTACCCGTCGATCCCGGAACCCACATAACCACAACAATACTTACATATAGACATTGCAAATTAGTTAGCCAGGTCTGTCCCATAACAGACATGTGGTTGTACGATTAAGCCCAGTTCAATGGCGCACAAGATTAAGTCCTTAAGTATACTCAGGCAAGACAACCACATACCAAATGTGCTAATAGCACCCCCTTTACTGCACTATCACTTGCCCGAGTGAAAACAACTTTGTGTAACCAATACCAATGGCACATCCCGCCATGGTACAACAAATTTTACAACAGTGGCTACCCGCCACGATTCCATATCTCATTAAGTCAATATTATTAATTTATCATGTGGCATGAATCCCATCATACAACTAAGCATGGCTAAGCATAGTTACGCTAACCCAATGTTGGTACTACAATATGTCCAACTATTAACCAATCCAACCTAGGGTGACAATGGGTACATGGCATTTCAACTATTCAAGGTGTCATAATGGCAATCAGGTGTTTAACTACTCCCATTAAATAAAGGCTATAAACAAATAGCACGCAATTGTATGAAAACAAAAATACTTTTGCAAACATAGGTCCAACATGGTCAAGGACTACAACTTGCCTTGTTGATCAACTGCTATCACCAGGTCTTGATCTCTGAATCCTGCGCTCGCTCCCTGGGGATCAACGTGTACTGGAAAAGAATGCAATAAACACAAATAAATACCAAAATAGTAAGTAAACAATATCAAAAATTAAAATAAATAGCTCTAGAACGTAGAGCTCAATTTTACAAATTTTTAGACATTTGAATGGGCTCAAACGGAGTTCGTATGAGGGAGAACGGGCTCTCGGAAGTTTCTTCGAGAGAGAAAATGAAAAACAGAGAAGAAATTAATTAGAATTTAATTCCGAGAGGCTGACAGGTGGGGCCCGTGTGTCAGTGACTCGGCTCATGGTGAACCATGTCCACGGGAAAGCTATGGTCTACGGTGAACTAGGCTCACGGGAACGTGCTAGAGCTGAGGTGGCGAGCGGCTCACTGGGCGTGACATGGGTGCTGACGCGGCGGACACGCAGGTGAGAAGGCCAATGTGGTGGCTGAGTTGGATGACGACGAGGTGGCCACATCAGCTCGGGCTCCGGTAACTAAATTCACAGTGGCGCTTCGCCGTTCGCGGAGAAGACGACACAACAACAGCGATTAGCGGCCGGATCGGGCACCTAACCTTGGGGATCCGGAAGAGGACGACTCGGCACACTCGGCGAAACACACGGCTGAGGCGGAGATGGACCGGAACGGCAGATCGGTGCAAAGAAAGATGGTGGCGACGGTGGAGGACTTCGATGAGAGATGGCCGGCGTTAGACGGCATCTCGGCGAGCATGAAGTGGGGCGTTGGAGGCGACACGAGGTGGGGAACCCGATTCAAGGGTCGGCGGTGGCCTTTAAAGACCGGGGGTCACGGCACGGATGCCAACGTGGTGCGGCTAGGGTTTGCTTCGGTGGCAGCGGCAGCTGGGCCGGGCGGGCCGAGGAAATGTCCGGAGTGGCGACGCGTGGCAGCAAGCCGGGCGAGAGTGGCCAAGCGAGATCCGGCCCGAAGGCAATTGGAATTTAAAATTCATTTTTCGATTTTATAAAACCAGAAATTCAAATAAATTCATATAAATAGCACATAAATTCAGAAAAATCCCAAAAAATACAAAAAAATTCTTTGAAGCATAAGGAACCCAACAAAAACTGAAAATCTTTGATTTTATGTACAGAATAAATAATTAAAATCTTTTGGTGTTTAGAAAATTTATATTAGGCTGGAATTAATTCAGGAAAAAAATCCAAATGGTTCTTCTTGACTTTGAAACTTTGCAAAATCTAAAAAATTGGGATGTTACATCAACCCGCCCCTAGGGCTCACATGAGGGAGGGAGCACTTCCCGTTTTCGAGTGCCAATTAAAGAACCAAGCCTCATGTTTGTTTTCCTATACACCAATTGTCTTGTATCTGTTCCTTCATTACCGAAATCAAGTCCCAACTACTTATGTCCTCAAGCCCAAAACCGTTTTTATAGCTTGAATAAATCAACCATTGTTATGCGCAGTGTGTCCAACACATCCATATCATATATTAAGATAGCCATTGATATACTACTTTGGCAGTCATATCAATAACGATCTAAATTCTTTATAGGTGCAACAATTGGGTGGAGAAGTTTGATTTAAAATTTTAACTATGTGGATGAATAATATCTATTATGAACATGGCATCACATGCAATGAGCATCAAAAAAATAGCAAGGATTAAACACACATCCACAGAAAATCAAATCAAACTGTGAAATAGCATGGCCCTTAGCATTAGGATCTCCATCATCATGCTTGATTGTTCACCTAGGCGCCATGCTTGATGCCACCATCTTCATCATTGTTGATGCAACTTCTTACAACTTCGATAATGAATTTTACATGAGGGTTTCAAACATCACAAGTCGACACGCAAGTTGTTATACAATTAAAATAGCTTTATGGCTTGACACGGCACACAGGCCATGTAATAATTACATGCAACACATACACATAGGCCATATTATTTCACATAACATCCTACAAAAATGAATTAAACAAAATAGATTCTACGGTGGCGGGGTCCTAGGGGCAGCGCCCCTGGCAGGGTTCCAAGGGGTAGCGCCCTTGGCGGGCTCCGGGGGCAACGCCCCAGGCGGGGTCCCATATGGTCGCGATTGGTGAACCCTGATGGCGGTAACCCGACTAGTAAGGGCAACGTTGTACCATGAACGGACTCACCCAAATCAAGATTGATTTGGTTTGCACTTTCCTCAAACCCTAAACCGATCGATCTCATCGGCGGTTGCCTCCACCAATTCATCACATGAATCGGTTGAACATGTAATAGATCCAATCTACTATCCTCACATACCATATGTGCAACATCTAGATGACGAATCTATGCGAGATGGCTCCGATACCACTGTTGAGGAACGTGGTATGCTACTCTAGCACAAATTAAAATTTCTACCGCAAAACCAGAAAAGCTACTCGCAAGAAGGGGATCATAGATCAATTACCACTAGACGTGCAGCTGCGGAATCCTTTGAACGTCGTTGTAGTGGATTGTTCTTGCCGCAGTCGTGAATTGTCCTCACCTCGATCGTGGATCGTCCTCGCCTCACCGTGGATCATCCTTGCCTCGATCGTGGATCATCCTCCCTCGGTTGCGGATCATCCTCACACGTTGCAGTGGTAGCAGCGTCACCACAGCAGTCCACACGTCCGGGGATAGGATGTCGTGCATCAGTGTGCAAGCACTGAGTCTCTCGGCAGGGGCAATGAGAGGAGGTGGCTGGGGTTTCAGGCGAAACACTTCTAAACCTTACGAAAGTATGTGCCGCACCCAGCCTCCTCCCCTCCTTATATAGCCACGAGGTGAAACCCTAAGTAGTCAGGGCCCATCTGCGCGCTAAGCCCACGAGGTCCATTAATTACAGATCCAATCCGAATTAATACGTCCCATCCCATTAAGTGTGTGAACCTGTAGGTTCATGTACATTTGGACATGGATTCTGAAAACTCCTTTTAAATCCAATAGTTGGTAGCGGCTCCTTGCATGGCATGCCAACTCCCAAACGCACCATGTCAAATCGGACAGAACCTATCAAAAGTACTCATGTAATAACCTCTTTGCCAAACTATATGAAGATTGAACTCAAGGCGAGAATTATGTCATCCTTTGACAATTCAATCCATCTCTCGTATCCGTGATATGTTAATAAGTTGTGATTGACTTCTCAATCACGGCATGGCCATACACTTCTTTAATCATATCATACGAGTGGCCTATACATATATCTCCGTTACATTGGAGTGGCAAATCCCATCTTGATCGCTCACTTCCCTCTGCATGTTTCATAGTGAACATGAAAGCTACCTTTATAACTATTCGGTTAGAAAATAGTGTTTGGTAACCCCAAGGTAAACTATAACACATGTAGGAAATGTGAAAATCTCAGGTCTAAGGATCATACATCTACTATGTATGAGATACACTGATGACATAAGAATATAACATTCTCGCAGTGTCTCATTGTGGGTCTATCTAACCCATGTTCTTCAACATGTGTTTATAATGTATTGATGATATCTCCATATCCCATGATCTATGAAACATGATCATCGATCAGTACATGTGCTGATCTATTCATCGTTGTCCACTACGATGATATCCGATCAGAGATACTTCAAAATTATATCAATAAGTAAATAGTTTCATAAGCAGTTCACATACTTGTTGATCAATATAATGATATACATTCATTGGACCAATAATCATATTATTATTCATAAACACAGTCATGCTAGAATCATCTATATGACTGTCTCAAGGGCATAACACTAACATGCGAGTCCTTCCTCCAAGTAGCCAATCGCGAAGAAGGGGAAGGAGCCTATGGCCGAGGAGCCTTCTGGTGCCCAACCTCCAGCTAGGGGCCCGACCTGTGGCCCAATGATTCGAGACCTTTTGAATCAGCCTCCCGCGCACCCTGTGTCAGATGCTCCGAGGCCTCCTAATCTGTCGCCGACGCGGCCCATGCCGGGAGCCTCGGAGGCTGGTGCGCAGCCAGGACCCTCTGCTAGTGGTTCGACTATGCGGAAGGTTTCTGGTCTGAAGATAAGGAGATCCAATAGGTTGGTTCTTTTTCTGGTCTAATAATTACTGCTGGCACGCCGACGGGGGATTCCCAGGGGGCTATTCCTAAGGTTGACTTGAGTTTTGATAATGCCCCAGTCAGAAATGACCCCAGGGTCATGCCCCATTGGGACGCGATGCCTTCACCGAGTGCCGCCGCACCCGAGGACTCAGGCGTCATCCTCGAATCGGCGCCGCTTTCTCGGTCGCCTCAGCCATGGCCGAGGTCATCCTCAAGCTTGACGGATCATTGGGCCGCTACTCGCCCGCCCCTTGAGGTAGAGGAGATCTTTCGGGGACCGCGCGTGTCCCCACGCCCCAAGCCCACTCTTCTGAAAGCCGCATGGGGGCAGCGGAGCTGAGGAGTGGAATGACGTTAATGACACGGCTGAGGATAGGGAGAGAGGAGCTCCGCGGATTTACCATCCACTGTGCCCAGCTGGTCCAGGCGCGTCTTTGATTCCTTCTCTCTTTTATCTATTTCTAGCGGTATATCTTTCTTACCCTTTCTTTGCTGTCTTCAGAGCCTAGGCGACCGTTCTGAGAGGAAATTGGAATTCCTCCGGTAGGTCCTTCCGGAAATGAAGACGCGTAATGAGTACAATGAAGAGCTGTAGAGAGTCTGGTCCGAGTGCCAGGCCGAGCTACGGGGACTCCGAGCTGAAGTCCGAACCCTGCTCTTGGAGAAAATGGATATTTCTGGCACCCTTCAAGGTGACTGCTTTTTGATTGGCTTGCCGCCATGCTAGGCCGCTCATTTTTTCACTTCCTCCACTTTTGCAGCTCGGGACTCCGCCCTCTTAAAGTTCCAGGACCGAGTGCAAGCGTCGGAGGAACAGCGCAGAGCACTGGAGGAGAGGCTCAAGGAAGTGGAGGGCCAAGAATTTCAAGCCCGAACCTGCTTGGAGGGGGTGAAGCAGGAGCTGGAAGGTACGCGTCTAGTCTTCCTTCATCTTTCCGACATGTGGCGCATTTGGATTGCCAACCTTGTTTCATCTGCAGAATATCGAATGAAGTCGCGAGCGCAGTTTGGAGTTCTGGAGCAAAGGATCAAATCTGTGGAAACATCGTACGCCATGCTCCATCAAGCCTCCGAGCCAGTGTAATCTTTCCTTCATCCTGCCGACCCGGACGGTGGGGGCCAGGCCTTGCAGCGTCTTCAGGAGGTGCCTCAGAGGCTCAAGACTCACCTGACGGATAGGGCGATTACAAGTGCCAGTCAAGTGCTGGCGATTGTGAAATAGCTCTACCCCTGAGTGGATCTTGAGGCCATCAAGGAGGGCTTCGCTTGCACAGTGGACGATGACCAGGCTATTGCTCTTCTTGCAGAGGTCAGGGGCACCTCGGAAGCTTTAGTAGAGAACCTTGACCTGGATCCTCTGTAAACACGCAAGAGTGAGTACCTTGTAAAATGTCCTGACATGTGTGTATATATCTGGTTGGTTTTGCTGCTTGATATCTGCATCTTCTTCTTTTCAAGCTCGTCCGAGTGGCCCAGTTCCTTGTTAAGTGCTCCGCCCAACTAATCCCGCTCCCAAGTGCTGGGACTCAGCTCATGGCGTTTTTATCCCAGTTGCACTTTCCGAGTAGCTAGGATTCATCATTTAGGGGATCGGAGGTTAATTGTTTAGGATTTGTGCACTTGGACTCGACGATGGTTGGTACAAGAGGGAAATGGAGACACCTCAGGGAAGGGTGTGCCCGCAAGCTTGCACTTATTAAGTGTAGCCCCCGGCCTACTACTTAGTTGGACAGCAACTGAGTCATAGGGCAGGGACTTTTAATATCAGAAAGTATGTACGCGCGAGCGTACACTTATTAAGTGTAGCCCCCGGCTTACTGCTTAGTTGAGCAACAACTAAGTCGTAAGGCAAAAAATTAACTTTATTTAAAATAATGCAATCGAGTGGAGGATTTGAGTGTAGAAGTGACATATCTGTTTTGTGTTCCATGCGACACTAATGATGACGCCATCTTTACGCCTAGGCTAGACTTAACTATGATAACTTTGTTGTTTTCCCAAGATGCTTTTAATGTCAGCATACTTATTTACGCCTGGCTCGCCTTCTCGTGCTGGTCGCGTGACCGTTTCGGCTTCCCACACCGGCATTTCACTGGAGCTTATTGACTTCCCTGCTCTAGGAATAAAAAAGGGGGTTACCGCTGCGAGGGCAGACACCCGCTTCTTACACTTGACTTCCCTGGCACCCTTCAACTTCTTGTGCGGAGGTTCGATGGCCGACGCCCCGCCTGCGCCCTTTGACGAGGACGCCTACTGTCGGGACCCGAATTTGCAAATCCGGACCCTCTGTGTATTCAGCACTAGTCCAGGAACGCGCTAGTGCACACAGTCTTAACATCGGTAAATATCACAATCATACCACTCGATACTAATAAAGTACTTTAATTAAATAGTCAAACTGGTTGCTCGACCTTATGGTCAAGTTACAAATAAACGCCACGCAGGGCGAAACTTATTAAGAGAGAAATAATAGCAGCGAAAAATAAGATAACATCGTAGCGCCATCCAGTATACCACAGGCAACTGACTGGGCTCGCTCCCTAAGTAGACGGTTCCTCTTGGAGCTCCTCTTCCAAAGCTGGTGTAGATTCTTCTTCAACTGGTGTTGTATTGTGGCAAGGGTGAGTACTTGGTACTCAGCAAGTCATGCACAGAATGCAAGCTAATAGACTATATGCATGGCTTGATACAAAGGAATAGCTCAAGGTATATTTGCAGTAAGAGCATTTAACGAGTATCATAAGTAGATTCGAAAGCAGTAGAAACAAGTAAAGCATAAATAACTTTTCAAGGAGTTTAGTAAACATCTTTCCCATCATAATCCACCTTTCCATCAACATCATTATTAATCCAAAACCCTTTTTCCAAGTCCAAGTTATTTTCATGAAAGTCTAACCCTTGACTGTAATTCCCGAGCGATGTCCAATACCGTGGACACGGCTATTCGAATAGATTATACACTCTGCAGAGGTTATGCACTTTACCCACAAGATACAGTCAAACACCACAAAGGCGAGTTCCCGTAACAAAGTCTTTCGGAAACTTCTAACAATACAAGTGGTCCTCTCCGGTGTTGCACACTAACCCTTCCCTTAGCAAAGGCGAAGTTTAGGTCAATCCACCGTTAGATGGGTACCTGGCCTCAGCCCCGGTACGCTCCCCCGTACAACTTACACAAAGGGTGTAGTTGACAACCTGAGGTCCCACAGGTACGTTATTAGCAACTTAATCGACTAGGTCCGTCCCATTACAGACATGTGGTTGCAAGATTGACTCAGTTCAAAGGCTTGTAAGGTGAAGTCCTTAGGGTGACCAGGGCAAGACTACCCGAAGAACCAAACCAACATTCCCGGTGCCACAACTGGCCCACCCGATCGTTCTTGCCACATGCCCCGGTCAAAAGCTATTTATCAAACCCCAGTTTTGGAAATCTCGGCGGTCAAGCTCCCCATCACGTGGCGCAATCTCGGCCGTTGATTTGAAAATCAATGGCCCAGATTAGATCTGGACTCACGCGTTTGGGTTAACGCGTTTGATCTGGACCGTTGGATCTAGATCCAACGGTCGAGATTGGATCTAGGATTTTGGAAAGGGATCTCACCGACGGTGACGTGGCGCAATCTGGACCGCTTGATGAAGATCCGACGGCTAGCAGAGCTCGAAATCCAGCGATGGCGAGCGGCAGCGCTGGGTCACCGGCGCAGGGGACGACGACCTAGCCGACGGCGTTTCGGGCGCGCTCCGGCGAGGTGAGTTGGACTCCCGGACGCGTCTTGACCTCCCGGTCCCGGATCTGGGGTCAACGGCGATGGAGGACGGCGGACGGCGGCGGGATTCGACGAAAACCGCGGCGGCTCCTTCTCCTTACTCCGGCGAGCTCTAGCGGCGCAACCACGGCGCCAAAGTAGGTGTGTTAGGGCTACGGGTGCGCAATGAAGTGGCGGTCCCGACACGGGTGGCGGCGCAATAAAAGGGCCCTCGGCGTCCGTGAAACGCACGGAAACCGAGGCCCACTCCGTTGCGGCGGCGGAGTCCGGCGGCGACTCGGATTGGGTGACGTGGCTCAACCACAGCCGTTGGATCAAGATCCAACGGTGCGGGGGTTTGGGCTCGGGTCTGGCTCGGGCGAGCTGGCTGGCTCGGTCAGGCTCGGGCTCGGATGACGTGGCTCAATCGTGGCCGTTGGATCTGAATCCAACGGTCACGCGGTTAGGGCTCGGCCGAGTGGGTTCGGTCGAGTCACGTGGCTCGGGTCGGACTCGAGTCCGACTCGGGTTCGACTCGGTCGGATGAACAGTACTTGACCCGACTCGATTTTCCAGCGATTTAATATTTAAAATAATTTCCAGTAATTCATTTAATTCAAGAAAAATAGCAAAATACTCAGAAAAATTCTGGAAAATATTTTAGGGCATTTGGGACTCAAATAAAATATTTCCAACAAAACTTTATTTGAAAATTTAATTTCTTTAATTATTTCAATATGGAATAAATTCAAATTAAATCCAAATAAATCCAAATAAATTCCAGAAAATTCCAAAAATTCACAAATGTGCAAAATAATATTTAATTTCATGAAAAGCAAAAATTGGGGTGTTACAAACCTCCCCCCTTAATAGAATCTCGTCCCCGAGATTTAAGGCTAACTAAGGAATAGGTTCGGAAACTCTTTCCTCAAATCCTCTTCGCGTTCCCAATTCGCTTCGCTTTCTTCATGGTTGCTCCACTGAACTCTACAGAAACGGGTTGACTTGTTCCTCGTCTCTCGATCCATTGTGTCTAGAATCTTCACGGGGTGCTCCTTGTAAGTCAGATCCTCTTGCAGTTCAATCGACTCCAAGGGCGTTTGCTCATCTGGCACTCGAAGACACTTCTTTAGCTGGGACACATGGAACACGTCATGTACTCCTCGCTAACGATCGTGGCAACTCCAAAGTAAGCAACTCGCCTCTGCGGCTCAAAATCTTAAATGGTCCAACATAACGGGTGCAAGTTTCCCTTTGGCATGGAACCTCTTAACTCCCCCGAGAGGCGTAACTCGAGGTATACAAAGTCTTCGGTTCAAAACTCAAATCCCGGCGACGATTGTCAAGATAACTCTTCTCGCCGTGATTGGGCTATCTTCAACCTTTCCTTAATCATGGCAATCTGCTTCTTCAACTTCTTGAAGAATATCAGGCCCGAAGACACGGCGCCACGGTCTCATTCCGATTTAATGGAGTCCGGCAGGTCGACCATACAAAGGCCTCAAAAGGTGACATCTCAGAACTAGCCTGGTAACTATTATTGTAATCGAACTCGGCATACGGCAAACTCTTATCCCAAGAGGTAGCATAAGCCAATGCACACGCTCTTAGCATATCCTCCGTAATCGATTGACTCTTTCGGCCGGTCCATCCGTGCATGGATGATAGGTCATCTTGAAGTTCAAACGGGTTCCCATGGCTTCATGCAACTTATTCCAGAACCTTGAGGTAAATTGGGTACCTCTGTCCGATACAATCCTCTTTGGCACTCCGTGCAAACAGACGATCCTGATCATATACAACTCTGCTAACTTATCCCCCGAGTAAGTGGTCTTCACGGGGATAAAATGGGCTACTTTGGTCAAGCGATCCACTATAACCCATATGGAGTCATAACCTCCTTGAGTCTTAGGCAAACCGGCAATGAAATCCATTCCAATTTCCTCCCACTTCCACTCAGGTATTTTCAAAGGCTACAGCAATCCTGCTGGCCTCTGATGCATTGCCTTAACTCTCTGGCATACGTCGCACAATGCAACATGCTCGGCAACTTCACGCTTCATGTTCGACCACCAGAATCTTTCTTTTAAATCCTGATACATCTTGGCACTTCCAGGATGAATGGAATACTTTGAGTCATGAGCTTCTTCTAAAATCAACTGCTTCAGCTCCTTCCTGTTTGGTACACAAATACGATCCTTCATCCACAACGTGCCTTGCTCATCCAACTTGAAGTCCTCTGCCTTGCCTTCCTCCATGTTGGACTTAATCCTGCGGATCTTGTCATCATCCTTCTGTCCTTCTCGGATCTGATCCTCCAGGGTGGGCTTCACTTCCAATGCTGCCAAGAATCCTTCTGGTACGACTTCAATCTGCATTCTCTAGAAATCCTCACATAGCTCATCCTGGCTTGTGGCTAGCAACATACTCACGGTATGGCTTTTCCGACTCAGAGCATCGGCAACTACGTTTGCCTTTCCTGGATGGTAATGGATTCCAACATTGTAGTCCTTGATCAACTCTAACCATCTCCTCTGCCTCATGTTCAGGTCTGATTAGGTGAAGATGTACTTAAGACTCTTATGGTCCGTGTATACTTCACATCTGTTTCCAATCAAATAGTGACGCCACAACTTCATAGCATGCACTACAGCAGCTAGCTCTAGGTCATGCGTCGGATAATTCTCCTCATGCGGCCTCAACTGCCTTGATGCATAAGCGACGACCTTTCCATTCTGCATCAGCACACATCCAAGTCCTTGGCGCGATGCATCACAATAAATATCAAAGCTTTGATTGACGTCCGATAGGACTAACACCGGTGCTAATGTCAATCGCCTCTTCAATTCTTGAAAACCTTTCTCGCACTCTGGCGTCCATGCAAACTTCTTCTCCTTTTTCAGCAATTGCGTAAGAGGTTTCGCAATTGTCGAAAAGCCTTCAATGAAACGGCGATAGTAACCTGCCATTCCAAGGAAACTCCGGATCTGGGTCACGGTCTTCGGCTGCTCCCAATGTAACACAGCTTCTACTTTGCTTGGATCTACGGCGACTCCTTCTGCGGTCATTACATGCCCGAGGAATTCCACCTTGTCCTTCCAAAAATCACACTTACTGAACTTGGCGAAGAGTTGTCGTTCCTCGCCTTTTCCAAAACTCGCCTCAAGTGCTCTGCATGTTCCTCCTCTGTCTTGGAGTAGATTAGGATATCATCTATGAACACAACAACAAACTTGTCCAAATATTCCATGAACACCTTATTCATCATATTCATGAAATATGCTGGCGCATTCGTCAGACCAAAGGACATAACTGTAAACTCGTAATGTCCATATCTTGACGAGAATGTGGTCTTCGGAATATCCTCTGATCGGATCTTCAACTGATGGTATCCCGATCTCAGATCAATCTTGGAGAAAACTCCGGCTCCTCTCAGCTGGTCAAACAAATCATCAATCCTGGGTAGCGGGTATTTGTTCTTCACAGTAACTTCATTGACTGCACGGTAATCAATGCACATCCTGAAACTCCCATCCTTCTTGACGAACAAAACTGGCGCTCCCCATGGCGACGAACTCGGTCTGATAAATCCTTTCTCCATTAGCTCTTCAAGCTGTTTCTTCATCTCTACCAATTCTTCGGTGGACATCCGATAAGGTCTCTTTGCTATCGGCGCTGTACCAGGTACAAGCTCTATCACAAACTCTATGTCCTTGTCTGGCGGCATACCAGGTAGATCTTCAGGAAAAACATCTGGGTACTCATTCACTACTGAGACATCTTCTATGCTGATTGCCTTGGTGCTGTTAACAATCAACTGTCCATCTCTAACGGTGGTAGCTTGAAATTCCACTTTCTTTCCACACGGGCTCTCAACTGAGATAGTCCTCCGTCCACAATCCAGTACGGCCTTGTGCTTGGATAACCAATCCATTCCCAAAATGACATCTAAGGTCTGGGTCTCCAAAATAATAAGGTTCGCTAGGAACTCTATCCCATCTATTAGTATTCTCACCCCAGAACATCCTACTTTCGTTCGGAGTTCGGAACCAGGGGTTTGAACTACAAGCATGCATTTAAGTCTTGCAATCTCCAAATCATTTTTAGCAGCAAAGCCTTGTGAAACAAACGAATGCGAAGCTCCAGAATCAAACAAAACTGTCGCAGGTACTGAGTTAACAAGTAACTTACCCAGTACGACGTCCGTAGCATTCTGCAGTGCATCTGCGGTGACATGGTTGACTCGGCCTCTCACCACAGTCTGGGGTGTGGCTCCTGGTGCTGGCGTCCTGGCTGGTGTGGATCCCAGATTGAAGCGAACTGGGGTCACTCCTGCTGTCCTCTTTGGACAACTGTTGGCAAAGTGCCCTGGCTCATTGCGGTTGTAGCAGCGTCTCACTGTTCCTTGTTGACTGCCTGAAGCGACATTTCTGGCTGGGGCTGGGGTCTGATAGTTCTGATTAACGGGTCTTGGTGCTGGTGACGGTGTCCTTGTTGTATTCTGCGGCTGAAATCTGAAAAACTGATTTGGCGCAACCCTCAAACGTTGCTGCGCTCCCTGACGCGATCCCTGATGCTGCATCCTGCGCTTCCTGTTCTCATCCAGTTCCTTGCGCTTGTCCTCAAGAATAAGCGCCTTATTCACCAACTCTTGGAAATCTGGAAAGGTGTGGGTGATCAATCCCACCTGCAGTCCTGAGTTAAGTCCCTTCATGAAACGAGACTGTCTGGCTTTATCTGTCGCTACATCCTCAGGTGCGTAGCGAGCAAGCTGTGTGAACTTGTTCAGGTATTCGGCCACTGGCTGATTACCTTGCTTCAGTGCTCTGAACTCCTCCTTCTTGAGATCCATGATTCCTTCAGGCACGTGATACTGACGGAATGCAGCTGTGAACTCTTCCCAAGTGATGTCCTGAGGGTTCTCTTGCGTGGCACAGAAGTTCTCCCACCATTCAGCGGCTGTTCCTTCCAACTGATGAGAAGCGTAGAGTACCTTCTCATTTCCTATGCATTGAGCAATGTGTAGCTTCCTCTCAATTGACCTTAACGGGTCCTTCGGCTTCCAGCGGGTTAGCATTCCCGGAGAAAGTGGGTGGATGAGTCCTCATAAACTCGGCAGTCTTGTATTACGGCGTTGTCCCTGATTGACTTGATTAGCGGTGGCCTGGCAAAGGACGTGTTGCATCTGTTGGATCATAGCATGCATCAATCGAGTCTGAGCAGCAAGAAATGCTCCAAAATTCTGTATGTCCAAAGTGGCGGTCTGGTGCTCCATCATTGGGGTTTTCTCTGGCGAGAACCACTTCCATTGCCTCCAAGGTTTCATGGTGTTCACCATCATCGTTTGCTCCAAGGTTTCAGAGATGAGAGGGAAACAGAATAGATAAGTAATATGGAACTTATGCGGGGCTTAAAGGTGTAACTTAAAGTCCAACTTTATTATTTTAATCAATAGTAACTTGGTATGGTTGCTTACAATGCCTAGGGGCCTTGCAACACATAATGCACACTCAAAGAAGCAATGAAAATCCAAATCGAACTAACACCGAGTCTAACGCCTAAAGGGTGACTCTTTATTCTATGACGCGACTCGGCGAAGGAGTCTCACTATAGAACCTACGCTCACTTATCGAGAAAACCTCCACGGCCTGGGTACGGACGCTGCGGCATAGGCGCGAAACGATCGCCATGTCCAAAGAATCGTGTCATCTGTGGTAGTCGAAGAAGCGATGTCCTCCTCAAGCTCCGGCTTCTCGGGTGCAGCTCGTGCAGCTCGAGTACTAGCTCTGGCTCTGGTGCGTACAATGCCGTCTCTAACTCTCCAATCCTTTGCAGAAGGTGAGACACATACTCTTGAGCTTCCCGCCATCTGTTCTTCTCTGCCGTGATTTCTTTGCGGGGCCTTCTGTAGCTCCTTGCCTGTATCATCGAGTACATCCTCCTGGGCGACAACAAGTCGTGCCAACTGTGTAACCATGGCATTCTCATCTTGAATCGCCTTCGGGTCAAGAAGGTTATTGCTGCGCGGATGATATCGGAACACCGTGCTCTCCAATTCTCTAGCGTAGATACGGGTAATGTGCCGTATTGCTCGTCGCGACACCTCCTTGATACCCATCTGCATTGTAGACCTCCTGGCAGTGCAATGTATCGGGCGATTGCCTGGGCCCTTCTTCCGAGCAGGTACCACAATCTTCACGTCACAAGCCTTGACCAATCATGCTTGTCTGATCACGTCCACTTGGTATTGTGGCTTCTTAAAATCTCCAAGAGTCTGTAGCATACGCCAAAGTTCCGCGGCGTGACCAACCTCCAGATCGACGTAGTTGAACTCTCCCTCCATCTGTCACAAGAGTGCTCACGTAAGAACTCGAAATTTTTAAATCGTGACAAGGTAAGGAAAAATTCAGCAAGCGACAAGAAAAGAGAGAAGGGAATAAGTCGAGATGTCATTTCTTATCTTGACGAACTTTTAACCTTTAGAAAATAGGTTTTAACCTCTCTACGGCCATTCTATCTATGGGTGAGCCTCACAACAAGATGGCTCGATACCACCTCTGTCGGGACCCGAATTTGCAAATCCGACCCTCTGTGTATTCAACACTAGTCCAGAACGCGCTAGTGCACACAGTCTTAACATCGGTAAATATCACAATCATACCACTCGATACTAATAAAGTACTTTAATTAAATAGTCAAACCGTTGCTCGACCTTATGGTCAAGTTACAAATAAACGCACGCAGTGGCTTAAACTTATTAAGAGAGAAATAATAGCAGCGGAAAATAAGATAACATCGTGGCGCCATCCAGTATACCACACGCAACTGACTGGGCTCGCTCCCTAAGTAGACGGTTCCTCTTGGAGCTCCTCTTCCAAAGCTGGTGTAGATTCTTCTTCAACTGGTGTTGTATTGTGGCAAGGGTGAGTACTTGGTACTCAGCAAGTCATGCACAGAATGCAAGCTAATAGACTATATGCATGGCTTGATACAAAGGAATAGCTCAAGGTATATTTGTAGTAAGAGCATTTAACGAGTATCATAACTAGATTCGAAAGCAGTAGAAACAAGTAAAGCATAAATAACTTTTCAAGGAGTTTAGTAAACATCTTTCCCATCCTAATCCACCTTTCCATCAACATCATTATTAATCCAAAACCTTTTTTCCAAGTCCAAGTTATTTTCATGAAAGTCTAACCCTTGACTGTAATTCCCTAGCGATGTCCAATACCGCGGACACGGCTATTCGAATAGATTATACACTCTGCAGAGGTTATGCACTTTACCCACAAGATACAGTCAAACACCACAAAGGCGAGTTCCCGTAACAAAGTCTTTCGGAAACTTCTAACAATACAAGTGGTCCTCTCCGGTGTTGCACACTAACCCTTCCCTTAGCAAAGGCGAAGTTTAGGTCAATCCACCGTTAGATGGGTACCTGGCCTCAGCCCCGGTACGCTCCCCCGTACAACTTACACAAAGGGTGTAGTTGACAACCTGAGATCCCACAGGTACGTTATTAGCAACTTAATCGACTAGGTCCGTCCCGTTACAGACATGTAGTTGCAAGATTGACTCAGTTCAAAGGCTTGCAAGGTGAAGTCCTTAGGGTGACCAGGGCAAGACTACCCGAAGAACCAAACCAACATTCCCGGTGCCACAACTGGCCCACCCGATCGTTCTTGCCACATGCCCCGGTTAAAAGCTATTTATCAAACCCCAGTTGATTACCATGCACCACGTGCCATCAACATCACATGATACCTTTCCAAAACAATTCAATATATCATTAAATCAATATTAGCATTTGATTGTCCAAAAACCATGTCATGAGCACGTAGCAGGTCTAAGCAGTATACTACAACGATCTACAAACCCATGTTGGCAATTTAATAATGTCCAACTAGTAATCCACACTAGGGTGACAAGGGGTCATGGCACATATATAATTAACCAAGGTGTCATACAGCAATTAGGCATTTATCTAATTACCCATAATTAAGTAAAGCATTTTCTAATTTAAACTAGCATGCAATAATTTGAACCAAAATAGGTTTCAAAATGGGATCAACATGGTCAAAGCATAACTTGCCTTCAAAAAGTACTTGTTCTTGGTCCTGAGCTGGCTCCTGGGTCAACACTTCTCCTTCGAATCCTTCCGGCACTTCAACGTCTACTCGTAACGCGTGCAAATAGCAAATAATAAATAAACAGTAGGCAAAAGTGTCCAAACATCCAAATAAAGTTCATAAACAGAGAGAACATAATTTTATGAATTTTTAGGAACTGGAATCGCTCAAATCGGAGTTAAAACACAAAAGTTATGATTATTTAAAGTTTAAATAATCAATTAAATAATATTACAGAGAAAAACTTTAGTCCAAAAATTAAATAAAATTCATATTTCAGTAGATCTGAATTTTATGAATTTTTAGAAATTTGAATCGTTCAAATCGGAGTTGAAACGCAAAAGTTATAAGCGTTTGAAGTTTTGAAATTCAAATCAATTATTAAACCGAATTATTAAATCATTTTCTTTTTCGGAAATTATTTATTGCGTCAGCAGTGACACGTGGCAGCCTCTGATTGGGCGGCTGACGTCAGCCGGCTCATGGGCTCAGCCCATGGCTTGGCTTGGTCCACCGTGGACTCGGTCCACGGCTCCACGCGGTCGACAGTGGCCCCCTCGGGTGACGCCATTGTCGACGTCGCCAGAGCTCGACCACTGCGGTCGACGGGTGGGACCCATCGGTGACATCATCGCCGACGTCACTACACGGTGGGGTGGCGGCGACGCAGGGCCCGCCATGACGCCGCGTGGCGTCATGGTGCGGTTTGGTCGCGTCGCCGACACGCTGCGGGCGGCGTGTCGGCGTCAGCCACACGACGCAGTGCGCCGATCGGCGGTCAAGCTCCCCGCCACGTGGCGCTGCCGACTCACGCGCGTTTGGGTTAACGCGTTTGATCTGGGCGTTGGATCTAGATCCAACGGCCGAGATTGAATCTGGGATTTTGAACGGATCTCACCGACGGTGACGTGGCGCATCTGGACCGCTTGATGAAGATCCGACGGCCGCGAGCTCAAGTCCGGCGATGGCGAAGCGGCGGCGCTGGTCACCGGCGAGGGACGACCTAGCCGGCGTTGGCGCGCTCCGGCGAGGTGAGTTGGACTCCTGACGCTGTCTTGACCTCCCGGTCCCGGATCTGGGGTCAACGGCGACGGAGGACGGCGGACGGCGGCGGGATTCGACGAAAACCGCGGCGGCTCCTTCTCCTTACTCCGGCGAGCTCTAGCGGCGCAACCACGGCGGCTCAGGCGAGGTGAGTTAGGGCTACGGGTGCGCAATGAAGTGGCGGTCCCGACACGGGTGGCGGCGCAATAAATAGGGCCCTCGGCGTCCGTGAAACGCACGAAAATCGAGGCCCACTCCGTTGCGGCGGCGGAGTCCGGCGGCGACTCGGATTGGGTGACGTGGCTCAACCACAGCCGTTGGATCAAGATCCAACGGTGCGGGGGTTTGGGCTCGGGTCTGGCTCGGTCGGGCTCTGGCTCGGGTGACGTGGCTCAATCGTGGCCGTTAGATCTGAATCCAACGGTCACGCTGTTAGGGCTCGGCCGAGTGGGTTCGGTCGAGTCACGTGGCTCGGGTCGGACTCGAGTCCGACTCGGGTTCGACTTCGATCGGATGAACAAGATTTGACCCGACTCGATTTTCCAAATGATTTAATATTTAAAATAATTTCCAGTAATTCATTTAATTCAAGAAAAATAGCAAAATACTCAGAAAAATTCTGGAAAATATTTTAGGGCATTTGGGACTCAAATAAAATATTTCCAACAAAACTTTATTTGAAAATTTAATTTCTTTAATTATTTCAATATGAAATAAATTCAAATTAAATCCAAATAAATCCAAATAAATTCCAGAAAATTCCAAAAATTCACAAATGTGCAAAATAATATTTAATTTCATGAAAAGCAAAAATTGGGGTGTTACACCTACATGGCCTAGCTTTGGGCGGACTTCAACCTGGCGATGGCTGAGCTCGTTGAGGAGGAGGCCGTTCTCCACAATGCCGCTAACGTCTACGTCCTGATCGAGGTCGTCCCCAGGCTCTTTAGGGCGAGGGACGCCCTCATTGAGGCTGTAGGCCGCGTGCGTCACGGTGAGGTTTAGCATCTGCATGTATAATTTACATGATGTAATGAAAATAATATTGTAGTTCCTCGCTTGGCTTGCTCTTTTTTCCTCTATTCGCCTGGATTTGCTGTGTTCAGTCTCCTTTCATTTTCAAAAAAATACATAAAATAAAAATAAACTTCAAATAAATAGTAATTATACTCAATCAATTCTCAAAAATGAAAAAAATTTCAAGCACATAGAATCTAAATAAAATAATTTTGATGATTTTTCAATTGAAAATTAACATATTAAATTATTTATGACTTTGAAAAATCTCATATTAAGCTTTAATTACCAAATAAAATGGTGAACAATTTTAGAGGGCTAACTGCATAGAAAATTTGAAAGAAGTAAAATTGAGATGCTCCAACATCCTTAAAAATATCTAACAAAAAGGAAAAAACTGTGTCCCAATAAACAAATTAACTTTAATAAATATTCTGACATTGGTCTCATGGATCTCAAGCAGGCGAGGCAGCGGAGCCGAGGGCATGGTGTGGGTTGGGCACAGCAATAGAGGCACAACGCTAGCTGGGTCGAAGCTTGGTCCTACGAGGAGGCAAAGCTGTTACACCCCAGCATCTAGTATGCCTGAATGTTACCAAACATAGACTAAACAACATCTAAATACCACAAATAAAGATACATTACAGCAAAGGAGTAAATGCTAAAACCGAAAATTTCGGCAACATCTCCTTTGTTTTTCCATTAATTGAAGCAACAACAATATTAACATATCAAGATAGCATAATGAACGATGGCAATAACATGACAATCAGGAATTGTAGCCACCATACCACTAAGGATATAAGCCTAACCGTCACATGTCAAATATGGACTAATCATTTACTCATGATGACCATCGAAGCATCAAACCACAATTTAGTTCAATGCATTAACCATCACAATTAAAGGAAAGAACATGTCATCGTTTAAATGTGTGATGCTAAGTGATGACGTGTGACTAGCTCCCTTTTCCGCATGCCAGTTTCATGGTACCAAAAAACATCATAAAAACACAAGCGTGAGTTCATGTAACACCCCAATTTTTGCTTTTCATGAGTATAAATGAAATTTGGCACTTTTGTGAATTTTTGGAATTTTCTGGGACTTATTTGGAATTTATTTGAATTTATTCCCTCTTGAAATAATTAAAGAATTAAAAGTTGCAAATAAATTTTTGTTGGAAATATTTTATTTGAGTCCTAAATGTCCTAAAATATTTTCTAGATTTTTTCTGGAATTTTTCTGAGTATTTTGCTATTTTTCTAGATTTATTTGAATTTTCTACGAATTAATTAAATATTTAATCGCTGGAAAAATCGAGTTGGTTGCACTGTTCATGCGACCGAGCCCGAGTCGGACTCGAGTTCGAGTCCGACCCGAACCCAACCGCGCCGCGTATGAGCCTAGCCGTGCCGGACCGATCCGTGACTCGTGGACCGTTGGATCAAGATCCAACGGCCCACATTGAGCCACGTAGCCCATGTGCGCCCGCACCGCACTAACCCAGAGACCAGCCGATCTGGACCGTTGGATTTAGATCCAACGGTCAAGATAAACCAGTACCGGTTCGAGCCATATCCGGTCCGGATCCGGTTCCGCCCGCGCGATCGTGGCCGTTGGATGAGCCACGTGTACGGCCCAGATTGCAACTTTCCCGTCCGAATCGCCGCTGGACTCCGTCGTCGTGTGGGCCTAGGGTTCCGCCTTTTGCGCGGACGCCGAGGGTATTTAATGCCCGGGTCACACCCCGAGGACCACCTTGACCCCGCGCAGCCGTTGCCCTAGCCGCCGCCGCCCGTAGTGCCCCGACGCGCCCGCAATTGCTCACCGTAGTTGCTCTCTCCTCCGCCACGGTTTTTGCTTCGCCCTGCCATCGTCCGCCGTTCCCCGCCGTGGCTGAGCCCAGTTCCGAGATCCCCAGACCGAGACGCACCCGTGGGGATATTTCACCTCGCCGGAATCGCGTCCAAACGCCGTTGGGCGTGTCATCGTCTCCGTCTCCGGCCACCGCAGCCCCGCCACGTCACCATCGTCGCCTCGAGCTCGGACAGCCGTCCGATCAAGATCAAACGGCCACGGTGAGTCCACGCATTTCCTAAACCCGTAGAAACCAAATTAGATCTGGACCGTTGGATCAAGATCCAACGGCCCACGTTCATCCACGTCAGCCGTATTAGATCCACGTTGTGGTAATTGGATCTAATCCCAGCCGTTGGATCCAAATCCAACGGCGTAGATCCGTGCATGCGTCACACGCCGGGACATGCCACATTCTCCCGTGGCGCGGTGAGACCCTAGCTGTCGGGACCCGAATTTGCAAATCCGGACCCTCTGTGTATTCAGCACTAGCCCAGGAACGCGCTAGTGCACACAGTCTTAACATTGGTAAATATCACAATCATACCACTCGATACTAATAAAGTACTTTAATTAAATAGTCAAACTGGTTGCCCGACCTTATGGTCAAGTTACAAATATACGCCACGCAGGGCGAAACTTATTAAGAGAGACATAATAGTAGCAGCGGAAAAATAAGATAACTTCGTGGCGCCATCCAGTATACCACAGGCAACTGACTGGGCTCGCTCCCTAAATAGACGGTTCCTCTTGGAGCTCCTCCTCCAAAGCTGGTGCAGTCTCCTCTTCAACTGGTGTTGTATTGTGGCAAGGGTGAGTACTTGGTACTCAGCAAGTCATGCACAGAATGCAACTAATATACTACATGCATGGCTTAATACAAAGGAGTGGCTCAAGGTATTTTTGCAGTAAACAGCATTTAACAAGTATCATAAGTAGATTCGAAAGCAGTAGAAACAAGTAAAGCATAGATAACTTTTCAAGGAGTTTGGTAAGCATCTTTCCCATCCTAATCCACATTTCCATTAACGTCATTCGTAAACCAAACCCAACCTTTCAAGTCCAAGTTATTTTCAAGAAAGTCTAACCCTTGACTGTAATTCCCGAGCGATGTCCAATACCGCGGACATGGCTATTCGAATAGATTCTACACTCTGCAGAGGTTATGCACTTTACCCACAAGATACAGTCAAACACCACAAAGGCGAGTTCCCGTAACAAAGTCTTTCGGAAACTTTTAACAATACAAGTGGTCCTCCCCGGTTGTTGCACACTAACCCTTCCCTTAGCTAAGGCGAAGTTTAGGCCAACCAACCATTAGATGGGTACTGGCCTCGGCCAGACGCTCCCCGCACAACTTACACAAAGGGTGTAGTTGACCTCCTGAGGTCCCACAGTGCGTTATTAGCAACTTAATCAACTAGGTCCGTCCCATTACAGACATGTGGTTGCACGTTAGACCCAGTTCAAAGGCTTGCAAGGTGAAGTCCTTAGGGTGACCAGGGCAAGACTACCCGAAGAACCAAATCAACATCCCCAGTGCCACAACTGGCCCACCTGATCATTCTTGCCACATGCCCCGGTCGAAAAACTATTTATCAAACCCCAGTTGATTACCATGCACCACGTGCCATCAACATCACATGATACCTTTCCAAAACAGGTTCAATATATCATTAAGTCAATATTAACATTTGATTGTCCAAAATCATGTCATGAGCACGTAGCAGGTCTAAGCCATATACTACAACGTTCTACAAACCCATGTTGGCAATTTAGTAATGTCCAACTAGTAATCCACAACTAGGGTGACAAGGGGTCATGGCACATATTTTAAGTAATCAAGGTGTCATACAGTAATTTGGCATTTATCTAATTTCCCATAATTAAGTAAAGCATTTTCTATTTGAACTAGCATGCAATACCTTAAATCAAAATAGGTTTCAAAAATGGGATCAATATGGTCAAAGCACAACTTGCCTTCAAAAAGTACTTGTTCTTGGTCTTGAGTTGGATCCTGAGTCAATACTTCTCCTTCGAATCCTTCCGACACTTCAACGTCTACTCGTAAAGCGTGCAAATAGCAACCAATGAATAAAACAGTAGACAAAAACATTCAAACATCCAAATAAAGTCCATAAACAGAGAGAGCATAATTTTATGAATTTTTAGAAACTGGAATCGTCAAATTCGGAGTTAAAATGCAAAAGTTATAGCATTTTGAAGTTTAAATAATCAATTAAATAATTTTACAGAGAAAAAATTTAGTCCAAAAATTAAATAAAATTCATATTTAGGTAGATCTCAATTTTATACAAATTTAGAAATTTGAATCACTCAAATCGGAGTTGAAACGCAAAAGTTATAAGCGTTTGAAGTTTGAATCAAAATCTGAAATCATTATTTCGAATTAATAAATCATTTTCTTTTTCGAAAATTAATTATTGCGTCAGCGAGGACACGTGGCAGCAGTGGATTGGTCGGCTGACGTCAGCCGGTCCATGGACTCGGTCCACGCTCGGCTCGGGTTCACCGTGGACCCGGTCCACGGCTCCATGTGTCGCTGACAGGTGGGACCACTCGGGTGACGTCATTGCTGACGTCAGCGGGGCTCAGCCCACGGTCGGCAGGTGGGACCACCGATGACGTCATGGGTGACGTCCACGGTCTTTGCCGGCCCGACACGCGGGCCCGTGTCGCTGACTCCACGCGCACGCTCGGCGTGGCGCGGCGGTTCGGCTCCCTGGACACGGGGCGCGAACGGGTCCGTGGACTTGAAATTCCACGGCCGTGATTCGATCCAGGGTTACCACGTGGAAAACTCCACGGTGATCGTGGGCCATTCGATCTAGATCGGATGGTCCAGATCTAACCCTACGCTTAACATCGCTACCGCGACGTGATGATCGGGGGCCGTTGGATCTTGATCCAACTGTGCGGATCTGATCTGGTTCCTGGGTTTGGGGGAGAACGTGGGCTCACCGTGTGCGTTCGATCTTGATCGGCCGGCTGTCCGAGTTCTCGAGGTTGATGGCGACGCGGCGGCGCCGCCTGGCCGGAGACGAAGACGGCAACCTCCCGAACGGGCGTTCGGACGTGATTCCGCTGGCGAGTTGGCCTCCGGTGCGCCTTGGCCTGGCTTCTGATCTGGACTCAACGGTGACAGAGACGGCGGATGACGACAGAGAGGACGGAAACCGCGGCGGAGGAGTGCTACAACTCCGGCGAGCGATTGCGGGCGCTGCTGTGGCACCGCGGGCGACGGCTAGGCAACGGCCGCGCAAGGTCAAGGTGGTCCTCGGTGTGATCCGGCATTAAATAGCCTCGGCTTCCGCGTGGAATCCGGAAACCTAGAACCACACGGCGGCGGGCGCGGCGGCGGAGTCCGGCTCGGATCCGGCGGGGACGACGACGGTCGACCGTCCACGTGGCGCGATCAACGGCCACAATCGCACGATCGAAACCGGATTCGGTCCGGTTATGACTCGAACCGGTACGGGACGATCTTGACCGTTGGATCCCGATCCAACGGTCGGGATCGATTAGGGTTAGGAGCAGGTTTGGTCGAGTCAATTGGCTCGGGTCGGACTCGAGTCCGACTCGGGTTCCGACTCGGTCCGATGAATAGTACTTGACCCAACTCGAATTTCCAGCGATTTAATATTTAAAATAATTTCCAATAATTCATTTAATTCATTAAAAATAGTAAAAGACTCAGAAAAATTCCAGAAAAATTCTGGAAAATATTTTGTATCATTTTGGACTCAAATAAAATATTTCCAACAAAATTTTATTTGCAAAGTTTAATTCTTTAATTATTTCAAAATGGAATAAATTCAAATAAATTCCAAATAAATCCAAATAAATTCCAGAAAATTCCAAAAATTCACCAAAGTGCCAAATCACACATGAATTTAAGAAAAGCAAAATTTTGGGGTGTTACACTAGCCGATCTGGACCGTCCGATCTAGATCGACGGCCCAGATCAACCGCATTAAACCCACGCGTGAAACCCTCGATCTAATCTGCGCCGTCGATTTTCAAATCAACGATCGAGATTGCGCCACGTGTGCCTTAGCCGCGTACGCGCGTGCGTGCCCGTGTCACTGACACGCCGGGCTCGCGTGTCAGCGACCGAGCCAAACCGCACAGTGACGTCACCCATGACATCACCGGTGGGCCCGCATGTCAGTGCTGTGGCCGGGCCGTGCTGACGTCAGAGATGACGTCATCTGGTGGGTCCCGCGTGTCAAAGGCACATGAGCCGTGGGCCGAGTCCACGGTGGACCCGAGCCGAACCATGGACCGAGTCCACGCGCCCGCTGACGTCATGCTGACGTCATAATCCAGTTTTCCAATAAAAAAATAATTCGATGGAAAATTAAAATCCGCGCTGATGTCATGCTGACGTCATTAATCGGATTTTCAATATAAAAATAAATGGATTAATTCGGTTTAATGTTTAATTTGAATTTTGAAACTTCCAACACTTATAACTTTTGCATTTTAACTCCGATTTGAGTGATTCAAATTTCTAAATTTTTATAAAATTGAGATATACCTAATGGTGAATTTTATTTAATTTTTGGATAAAAGTTTTTCTCTATAATATTATTTAATTGATTATTTAAACTTTAAACGCTTGTAACTTTTGCGTTTCAGCTCCGATTTTGCCGATTTAAATTCCTAAAAATTCATAAAATTATGTTCTCTCTGTTTATGGACTTTATTTGTATGTTTGAATACTTTTTGTGTACTGTTTTATTCATTAGTTGCTATTTGCACGCGTTACGAGTAGACGTTGAAGTACCTGAGGGCTTCGAAGGTGAAGTGTTGACCCAGGAGCCAATCCAAGACCAAGAACAAGTGCTATTTGAAGGCAAGTTGTGCTTTGACCATGTTGATCCCATTTTGAAATTAATTTGATTTAAATTATTGCATGCTAGTTCAATTAGAAAATGCTTTAATTAATTTTGGGAGAATAGTTAATTGCCAAGTTGCTGTATGCCACCTTGACATAAATGATCGTATGCCATGACCCCCTTGTCACCCTAGTTGTAGATTAAATAGTTGGACATTATTAAATTGCCAACATGGGTAATTAGACCGATGTAGTATGCTTAGCCTTGCCACGTAACATGTTTTTGACAATTACATGATAACATTGACTTAATGAGATATGGAACCTGTTTTGAGAAGTGTCATGTGTTATTGATGATGATATTGATGGCACGTGGTGCGTGGTAAACAACTGGGAGTTTGATAAATAGTTTTCGACCAGGGCATGTGGCAAGAATGATTGGGTGGGCCAGTTGTGGCACCAGGAACGTTGATTTGGTTCTTCGGGTAGTCTTGCCCTGGTCATCCTAAGGACTTAACCTTGCAAGCCTTTGAAATGAGTCAAACGTGCAACCACATGTCTGTAATGGGACGGACCTAGTTGATTAAGTTGCTAATAACGTACCTGTGGGACATCGGGGTGTCAACTATACCTTTTGTGTAGTTGTACGGGGAGCGTCATCGGGCATGCGCCAGTACCCATCTAACGGTTGATTGGCCTAAACTTCGCCTTCGCTAAGGGAAGGGTCAGTGTGCAATAACCAGGGAGGCCCACTTGTGCTGTTAGAAGTTTTCGAAAGACTTTGTTACGGACACTCGCCTTTGTGGTGTTTGGCTGTATCTTGTGGGTAAAGTGCATAACCTTTGTAGAGTGAAAAATCTATTCGAATAGCCGTGTCCGCGGCATTGGACATTGCTCGGGAATTACAGTCAAGGGTTAGACTTTCTTGAATATAACTTGGACTTGAAAAGTTTGGTTTGGTTTAATAATGACGTTGATGGAAATGTGGATAAGGAATGGGAAAGATGTTTATTTAACTCCTGGAAAAGTTATTGATCTTATACTTGTTTTTACTGCTTTCGAATCTACTTATGTTACTTGTCAAATGCTGTTTTACTGCAATTATACCATGAGCTGCTCTGTTGTACTAAGCCATGCATGTAGTATATTAGTTTGCATTCTGTGCATGACTTGCTGAGTACCAAGTACTCACCCTTGCCACAATACAACATCAGTTGAAGAAGAGTCTACACCAGCTTTGGAGGAGGAGCTCCAAGAGGAACCATCTATCTAGGGAGCGAGCCCAGTCAGTTGCCTGTGGTATACTGGATGGCGCCACGAAGTTATCTTAATTTCCGATGCAGTTATTTCTCTTTAAATAAGTTTTCACCCTGCGTGGCGTATATTTGTAACTTGACCTTAAGGTCGAGCAACCAGTTTGGTTAACTAATTAAAGTACCTTAATATTTCGTTGAGTATGATTGTGATATTTACCAATGTTGAGACTGTGAGCACTAGCGTGTTCCTGGACTAGTGCTGAATACACAGAGGGTCCGGATTTGCAAATTCGGGTCCCGAAAGTTCATCACTCAGCAAAGTGTATTGCAATGGTACAAAAACAATAACAATTCACATACATACTTTATGCCATTCGCGCATCATGAGAATCAACTCATAAACTTCTTTATTTATGCTCTCATATAACATTGTCATAATCATCTTCATATGCATCTCATAGAACATCATAAGCATCTCATAAAACAACGTCATCCATGCAATGCAATGCGATGCACATGTCTCTTTGAAGCACATATCGGTATTGCCGAGTGCACACCCGTCGGCGTGCACCCTCTTTCCCCTTCCATCCCGTAGACGAAGGGTGCCTACTCCTCGCTTCCATTCACAACCGTGGATGGAATCACGAGGTAGGACTTACTCAATGGCGCTCCGGATTAGTCATAACTTTCTCACCGACCTTACTGGACTAGTTATGAATTTCTCACCGACCGGGCCAGTTCTCATGCCATGTATGAATTATGCCATAAACATAAACAACTTGCACATAACTCAACTAATCATTGCATAGCATCATAATAAACCATTTTCATCATATCATGGGCAAACACTAATCATGGCAAAATATCACATCATGTAATCCATTTGCATCTAGTCAAGACTAGCAACATACAACACGCTACCCAATCCAATACACTTGCCTTAACCGCGGGCGACGGATTGGCGAGAGGATGAGGGCACTCCCGGGGTCACACCACCCGCATATGGATACCACACACTCAAAACGTGCCCACAAAACAGTACACAATCGCTCTGTGACACCACGGAGTGTCGTAATCTTATGAAATATGGATGTTGAGGTCAAAACATTATAAAATATGTAAATGGAGGTTAAAACTTTACGTTATGCGTTTATAACGTGTTTTTGGGCCGTTTTTGGGTGTTTGGGCCTCTCCGTGGGACTTTGGGCCTTGGGGGTTGAGTTGGGCCTCCGGTGGAAGGGTTTGGGCCCAAGGGGGGGACTTTTGGGCAGCCAAATCTAGCCCCCACCCCTTGGTGCGCCCCAAACTCCCTCTCCCAACCCTAGCCGCCACCCCCTAGCCCCGCCATGCGCCTCCACCCTTCCCCTTCCTCTCCATCTTCCCCCATGGCGCCACCACCCCTCTCCTCCCCTCTCCACCTCCCTTGCTGCCCCTAGGGAAGTTCTCCACCTCAACACCTCAAAGATCTATCCATTGGAGCGTTCCGCAACGAGGAGATCCGGTGGATTTGGAGCGAGGAAGGAGATAGCGCGAACCGGGAGGAGATCCGTTGGGTTTTCGGTCGTCGGGCGAAGGTATGGCCATGGGAATCCTTGGGGTTGGTCTAGGATCTGTTCTAAGGGTGATTATCATGTTTTTAGATCAATTGGTGGTGCTGGAATTGAGTAGATTAGATGGAATCTTGAGCTTGCCACGTTCTTTGTTTCGGGCAGCATGAGCAGTCGACCTAGGGCTTGGGTTTTCGTCAATTTAGATTCAGAATTTGGTCGTACAGTTGTTGAAGAAGTTGTAGGTAATTTCAATATCTTTCAGTGGGTATAAAGAACAACCAATTCTGCCCAGCCGTTTGAAAGTTATGATTGTTTTACCGAGCGTGTTAAAATCTTTGACGTGATTGGAACAGATCACGGTATTTTGTAGATTAAACAACTTTAGAGTCCGAATCAGTTTTTCCATATACTTAGAAAAAGTTGGGAAATTTCCTAATCTACGTGAGGATGTACTCGTTTAATTGATTCGGAGTCTTAGAACCCGAGTTATGCCTTTTGGAAGGCTGCTGTCCCGACGGGACAGAACCTCTGTTTTTGGGTTTAGCTAGTAGTTTGCGATGTCGGGGTAGAAGAGGGTTTGCTTACTGTTTTGTGGACATGATTGTGAGTGTGTGGTACCCATGTGCAGGTGGTGTGACCCCGGGAGTGCCTTCTACTTCTCGCCAATCCGTTGCCCGTGGTTGAGGCAAGTGTATTGTAATGGATATCGGTTTGTAGGTTGCTAGTTGAGACTAGATGAAATTGATTATATGATATGATCACTTGCCATGCTTTAATGATTGCCATTGATATGATGAGTATGCTTATTATGTTATGATGCCATATGTTAATGTACAAGTTAATTATGATGTTGGCATGTTTGCATACATGGCATGATACATGGCCCGGGCGGTGAGAAAGTCATAACTAGTCCGGGGAAGGTCGGTGAGAAAGTTATGACTATTTCGGAGAGCCAATGAGTAAGTCCTACATCGTGATTCCATCCACCGCGGTGTTTGGAAGCGAGGAGTAGGCGCCCTCCATCTTCGGGATGGAAGGGGGGAGAGGGTGCACGCCGACGGGTGTGTACTCAACCCTACCGGTATGAGTTTCCAAGGAGACATGAGCATCGCATTGCATTGCATACATAATGGTGATGATATTGACATGTGATCATGAATGAGATGAAAGACATGATATAAGTTGTTATAGCCATGTAATTGTTTTTGTGTACCATTGCAATATGCTTGCTGAGTGTTGAACTCACGCTTGTGCTTTCCTGTTGTTTTAGTGTAACACCCCAAAATTTTGCTTTTCTTAAATTCATGTGTGATTTGGCACTTTGGTGAATTTTTGGAATTTTCTGGAATTTATTTGGATTTATTTGGAATTTATTTGAATTTATTCCATTTTGAAATAATTAAAGAATTAAACTTTGCAAATAAAAATTTGTTGGAAATATTTTATTTGAGTCCAAAATGTTCCAAAATATTTTCCAGAATTTTTCTGGAATTTTTCTGAGTCTTTTGCTATTTTTAATGATTTAATTGAATTTCTGAGAATTTAATTGGATTAATTAAATCGAGTTGGTTTAACTGTTCATCTGACCGAGCCCGAGTCAGACTCGGGTCCGAGTCCGACCCGAACCCGACCACGCTCGTGGTTGAGCCGAATCCACTCGGCCGAAACCCTAAGCGCGTGACCGTTGGATCAAGATCCAACGGCCACGATTGAGCCACGTCGCCGGACCCGAGCCCGATCGAGCCAGCCAGCTCACCGAACCGGACCCGAGTCCAAACCCACGCGACCGTTGGATCTAGATCCAACGGTTCACGTTGTGCCACGTCGCCCTCTCCGTGTCGCCGTCGGACTCCGCCGCCGCGTCGGAGTGGACCTCGGTTTCCGCGCGTTTCACTGACGCCGAGGGCCCTATTTAATGCGTCGTCTTTCGTGTCGTGACCTAGACTTCCGTGCGCACCCGTAGCCCTAGACAACGTCGCCCGAGCCACCGTGGCTGCGCCGCAATCGCTCGCCGGAGTTGATTGTGTGTTCCGCCGTGGTTTTCCGTTGTTTCCGCCACCGTTGAGGTCAGATCCGGAACCGCAAGAGCCAGCCTTGTCGGAGGGAACCTTCCACTTCACCGGAGCACACCCGCAACGCCGCTGCTATCGTCGTCGTCTCCATCTCCGGCCAGCAAGCACCGCCGTGGACATCGCCGTGACCTCGAAGCTTTTCAACCGTCAGATCTCCATCGCACGGACCAGATCGCGCCACGTCACCCGCCGGTGAGATCCACGTGCTAAACCCCTTATCCAATCTCAGCCGTTAGATCTAGATAAATGCGGTTAGCGTTAGCCGCTGCGTTAGATTGATCCCAACCGCTGGATCTAGATCCAACGGTTCAGACAACCGCGTTAACCCAAACGCGTGAAACCCAGATCCAATCCGAGCCGTCGGATTTCAAATCAACGGCCCGGATTGCGCCACGTAGCGGAAGCTTGACCGCCGCGGTCAGCCCACGCGTGGGCGTGGGTCACTGACACGCTGGGCCCGCGTGTCAGCGACCGCACCATGACGTCACGCTGACGTCATGGCGGACCCGCACGCCGCTGGCCACCCGGCCGTGCGGTGACGCCAAAGAATGACGCTACCGATGGGTCCCACCTGCCGCCAACGGCCGAGTCCTCGCCGACGTCGGGCCGATGACGCTACCCAAGGGTCCCACCTGTCAGTCTCACGAGGAGCCGTGGACCGGGTCCACGGTAGACCCGAGCCAAACCATGGACCACGTCCATGGACCGGCTGACGTCAGCCGCCCAATCAAAGACTGCCACATGTCCTCGCTGACGCAATAATTAATTTCTGAAAAAGAAAATGATTTATTAATTCGAAATAATGATTTCAGATTTTGTTTCAAACTTCAAACGCTTATAACTTTTGCGTTTTAACTCTGAATTGAGTGATTCAAATTTTTAAATTTGTAAAAAATTGAGATCTACCTAATGATGAATTTTATTTAATTTTTGGACTAAATTTTTCCTCTGTAATATTATTTAATTGATTATTTAAACTTCAAAATGCTATAACTTTTGCATTTAAACTCCGAATTTGACGATTCCAGTTTCTAAAAATTCATAAAATTATGCTCTCTCTATTTATGGACTTTATTTGGATGTTTGGACACTTTTTGTCTAATGTTTTATTCATTTGTTACTATTTGCACGCGTTACGAGTAGACGTTGAAGTGCTGGAAGGATTCGAAGGAGAAGTGTTGACCCAGGAGCCAGCTCAGGACCAAGAGCAAGTACTTTTTGAAGGCAAGTTATGCTTTGACCATGTTGATCCCATTTTGAAACCTAATTTGATTCAAATTATTGCATGCTAGTTTAAATTAGAAAATGCTTTACTTAATTATGGGTAATTAGATAAATGCCTAATTGCTGTATGACACCTTGGTTAATTAAATATGTGCCATGACCCCCTTGTCACCCTAGTTGTGGTTTACTAGTTGGACATTACTAAAATTGCCAATATGGGTTTTAGACCGTTGTAGTATATTGCTTAGACCTGCTACGTGCTCATGACATGATTTTGGACAATCAAATGTTAATATTGACTTAATGATTGTTTTGGAAAGGTATCATGTGATGTTGATGGCACGTGGTGCATGGTAATCAACTGGGCTTTGATAAATAGCTTTTGACCGGGGCATGTGGCAAGAATGTTCAGGTGGGCCAGTTGTGGCACTGGGAACGTTGGTTTGGTTCTTCGGGTAGTCTTGCCCTGGTCACCCTAAGGACTTAACCTTGCAAGCCTTTGAACTGGGTCAAACGTGCAACCACATGTCTGTAATGGGACGGACCTAGTTGATTAAGTTGCTAATAACGTCTGGGTGGGACCTCGGGATGTCAACTACACCCTTTGTGTAAGTTGAACGGGGAGCGTCTTGTCTTTGCGGCCAGGTACCCATCTAACGGTTGGTTGGCCTAAACTTCGCCTTAGCTAAGGGAAGGGTTAGTGTGCAACAACCGAAGAGGACCACTTGTATTGTTGGAGGTTTCCGAAAGACTTTGTTACGGGAACTCGCCTTTGTGGTGTTTGACTATATCTTGTGGGTAAAGTGCATAACCTCTGCAGAGTGTAAAATCTATTCGAATAGCCGTGTCCGCGGTATTGGACATCGCTCGGGAATTACAGTCAAGGGTTAGAGTTTCTTGAAAATAACTTGGACTTGGAAGGTTGGGTTTGGTTAAATAGTGTTGTTGATGGAAATGTGGTTTAGGAATGGGAAGGATGTTGATTAAACTCTTGGAAAGGTTATTTGTGTTATACTTGTTTCTACTGCTTTCGAATCTACTTATGCTACTTGTCAAATGCTGTTTTACTGCAAATACACCTTGAGCTACTCCTTTGTACCAAGCCATGCATGTAGTATATTAGTTGCATTCTGTGCATGACTTGCTGAGTACCAAAGTACTCACCCTTGCCACAATACAACACCAGTTGAAGAAGAATCTACACCAGCTTTGGAGGAGGAGCTTCCAGAGGAACCGTCTACTTAGGGAGCGAGCCCAGTCAGTTGCCTGTGGCATACTGGATGGCGCCACGAAGTTATCTTTTTTTTCCGCTGCTATTATTTCTCTCTTAATAAGTTTCGCCCTGCGTGGCGTATATTTGTAATTTGACCATAAGGTCGAGCAACCAGTTTGACTATTTAATTAAAGTACTTTATTAGTATCGAGTGGTATGATTGTGATATTTACCGATGTTAAGACTGTGTGCACTAGCGCGTTCCTGGACTAGTGCTGAATACACAGAGGGTCCGGATTTGCAGATTCGGGTCCCGGCATTTAGGTACCATGAGATCGGCATGCGGGGAAGGGAATTAGTCACACTTCTACACGTAGCGTCACTCAATTGTTCCCACAGTCACTCAATTGGGTCTTGATAATACATTAAGTGTGATGCATATTGATTTATGGTTTAGTTTTGCGATATGAGAGTCTTATTGTTCGTTTGGCTCATGGAGACATTGAATGCTTGGGATTAGACTTATATTGCTGTCATGCCTTTAATTATTGCTGTTTTAGATGCCTCTTATATTGCCATATATTGCTATGCTGTTGATGTTCCTTCAATTCATGTTAAAACAAAGGAGATGCTGCCGAAATTTTGGTTTTTAGCATTTGCTCCTTTGCTGTAATTTACCTTAATTTATGGTATTTAGATGTTGTTTAGCCTATGTTTGGTAGCATTCAGGCATGCTAGATGCCGGGGTGTTACAGTTGGTATCAGAGCGGGCTGTAGGTCCTTCAAATGTGTATTTTTAGTGTCATACCTTAGGTTACAACTAAAATGTGATGTGGGATAACTTAGAAACATGGCTTAGGTTTTAACTAAAATTTTGTCATAGGATAGCAACATTAAAACTTGCAAAAAAAATGGTATAACTAATCTAAAATTTGACACACATGGATGCACAGTAGGAAAGGGTATGGGTATCGTTCCTTTATGCTTAAATGTTGTATTTAAGCTTTGATGTTGAATGCTTCATTTGATAATCGATGTTGCTATGTCTATGAGAAAAATGATTGAATTGTGCTTGTTGTGGTGATAAAGTGGGGTTGTGGTGCCGAAGGGTTTCGGTCACCACTTTTGTTAATAGTAAGGGTGTGGTTTGACGGTATGGCCGGTTAAAGCCATCACCGAAGAACTATTAACCCCTTGTGGGGAAAGAGTGCTTACCTTTTCTATCGTAGATCGGGTAGTTGGCTGGAGACAAATAGAAGAGTTGATGGTGGTTTCCTTCGGATGCTTTTCACCATTCTGACGGTCGGTTTTGGTTGGTCTTCTTGGTTTTTAGTCGATTGAAATCAAAAGAAAAGTGTTTGGTCTTGGATTTTCGCGGATTGTTCCGTATGCGGTATGTGGTTTTGTCTTCCTTGGTTGAAGACGAAGAAGAAGAGTCTAGTGTTGCGCTTCTTTTGGTCGCCTTTCCAGCTTTGATGCTTAGTTTGTTGATTGCTTTATGGGGAGAAGCATTCAATTTATTCCTGTGTTTTCTTTCTCCGAGGTCAAAAGAGTTATTGCGGCGTTATGCCAGACTTGGTTGTCAGGGCTAAAGTTCTGTGGCTTTGTAGGAGTAAATGGTGTTTGATTTCGTTATTTTACTGGTTTGAGAAATCATCTTTGAAAGCCCTTCTTGTTTCATGAAAGTTTGGGGTTTGGTGTTAAGGTTTTATTTGAAATGGATTACTTGATCGCTTGGTTCCCTTTTAAGAAAATTGTGTTTCAACCATTTTCCTCTATGGGAGTCTTTGAGATTGAAAAGTGTTTTGGAGAATTTCCTCTTGCATGATCAAGTTTGGGTTTGTCTCATTGCAACTTTGAGAGTCAAGCTTCTTTGTGAGTTTTGGTTGAGTATTAAAAGAAAAAAAATGCTGCAAATAAAGTAAGTATTCGTTTGACTGAAATTACTTGTCAAAAGTGAAAATTGTTGTTTAGCATGTTATGTAGTATGTTGTAACACCCCAAAATTTTGCTTTTCTTAAATTCATGTGTGATTTGGCACTTTGGTGAATTTTTGGAATTTTCTGGAATTTATTTGGATTTATTTGGAATTTATTTGAATTTATTCCATTTTGAAATAATTAAAGAATTTAATTTTGCAAATAAAATTTTGTTGGAAATATTTTATTTGAGTCCAAAATGATCCAAAATATTTTCCGGAATTTTTCTGGAATTTTTCTGAGTCATTTGCTATTTTTAATGAATTAAATGAATTACTGGGAATTATTTTAAATATTAAATCGCTGGAAAATCAAACCGAGTCGGTTACTGTTCATCCGACCGAGCCCGAGTCAGACTCGAGTTCGAGTCCGACCCGAGCCACGTGGTCGAGCCGAACCCGCCGTCCGAACCCTAGTTACGCCGGCCGGATCAAGATCCAACGGTTGTGATTGGCGCCACGCCGCCCCTAAGCGAGACCGAAGTCGAACCCGTTCGTGCCGTCGCGATCGTGGCCGTCCGTCGTGCCGCCTGGACGGCTAGGATTGAGCCGCCGTCGCCTCGCCGTGTCCGGAAGCCGGACTCCGCCGCCGCATCGGCCTCGCCATGGAAACCGTCGCATCTCGACGTCCGAGCCAGATTTAAGGCGTGAGTGCGTGCGAGGATCACCGCCACCGTGTGCACCTTTTGCCCTAGCCGCCGCCACTCGGAGCTCCTCCGTGCTCACGATTCCTCGCCGGAGTTGATTAGGGTTAATTTAGGGTTTTGGCGTCGTTCGCCGCCCACCGCTTCTCCGTCGTGTTGGTGGCGGATCCGAGACCGCAAGGACGAGGCGCGTCTGGGAGTAGCAGTCACTTCACCGGAGACGCCCTCAAACGCCGTGTGGGAGGTCGCCTTCCCCGACTCCGACGGAGTAGCGCCGCCGCAACACCATCGTCAACCCCGAAGCACGTCAACCGTCCGATCGAAATCCAACGATCCAGGTGAGCCACGTGTAACCAAAACCTCGGAACCCGGATCGGATCTCGACCGTTGGATTAAGATCCAACGCCCACGATCGCCACGCGTCGCTTCCAACACCTGAGCCTAGAGCCAAACCGAGCCGTCGGATTACAAACCAACGGCCAGGATCGCGCCACGTGAACTCTAGCTGCGTACACTCGCGCGTGAGCGCGTGTCTCTGACACGCGGGCGCGTCTCGAGGGGCCGCACGTCGGCCCGCCGCGCCGCGCGCCAAAGATGAGCCCAAGCGGCGACAAGTGGGGTCCGCATGTCGATGACACGGTCCGGTGGACCTGGATTCACCGTGGACCAAGCCGTCGCGTCGCCCGATCCCACAAAGATGCATGACACATGTCATCACCCGGGTGATGCCACGTGGCATGATGACGTCATGCTGACGTCATCGTGGGAGCCGTTCGGTGCTGACATCAGCAAAACACTGTGGACCAATCAGAGGCTGCCACGTGTCCATGCTGACGCAATAATTAATTTCCGAAAAAGAAAATGATTTATTAATTCGAAATATTGATTCAAATTTAGATTCAAACTTCAAACGCTTATAACTTTTGCGTTTCAACTCCGATTTGAGTGATTCAAATTTCTAAATTTGTATAAAATTGAGATCTACCTAAATATGAATTTTATTTAATTTTTGGACTAAAGTTTTCCTCTGCAAAATTATTTAAATGATTATTTAAACTTTAAATAATCATAACTTTTATGCTTTAACTCCAAATTTGATTTATTCCAGTTTCTAAAATCCACAAAATTATGTTCTCTCTGTTTTTGGATTTTATTTGGGTGTTTGGACACTTTTTGCCTATTGTTTATTTGTGTATTTGCTATTTGCACGCTTTACGAGTAGACGTTGAAGTGCCGGAGGGATTCGAAGGAGAAGTATTAACTCAGGATCCAACTCAAGACCAAGAGCAAGTACTTTTTGAAGGCAAGTTGTGTTTTGACCATGTTGATCCCATTTTGAAACCTATTTTGATTTAAACTATTGCATGCTAGTTCAATTAGAAAAATACTTTGTTTAAACACAAGTTAGATAAATACCAATTTGCTATATGACACCTTGATTACTTAAGTATGTGCCATGACCCTTTGTCACCCTAGTTGTGGTTTACTAGTTGGACATTATTAAATTGCCAACATGGGTTTAGACCGTTGTAGTATATTGCTTAGACCTGCTACGTGCTCATAACATGATTTTGGATAATCAAATGTTAATATTGACTTAATGATATATTGAACCTGTTTTGGAAAAGTATCATGTGATGTTGATGGCACGTGGTGCATGGTAATCAAGCTGGGTTTGATAAACGGTTTTCGGCCAGGGCATGTGGCAAGAGTAATCAGTGGGCCGGTTGTGGCGTTGGGAATGTTGATTTGGTTCTTCGGGTAGTCTTGCCCTGGTCACTCTAAGGACTTAACCTTGCAAGCCTTTGAACTGGTCATACTTGCAACCACATGGTCGGAATGGGACGGCCCTAGTTGACTAAGTCGCTAAGGACTCACTTGTGGAGCCTCAGGGTGTCAATTACACCGTTTGTGTGATTGTGCGGGGAGCGTGTCGTGGTCGTGGCCAGATACCCATCTAACGGTGTGTTGGTCCCATACTTCGCCTTGGCTAAGGGAAGGGATGGTGTAGAGCACGAACCTGAGAGGACTACCTGTGTTGTTTGAGGCTTCCGAAAGGCTTTATTACTGAGGAACTCGCCTTTGTGGTGTTTGACTGTATCTTGTGGGTAAAGTGCATAACCTCTGCAGAGTGTAGAATCTATTTAAATAGCCGAGTCCACTGCATCGACAATGCTCGGGAATTACAAATAAGGGTTAGACTTTCTAAAATAACTTGGATTTGAAAGGTTGGATTGGTTTACTAATGAAGATGATGAAAATGTGGTTTAGGATGGGGAAAATGTTTATTAAAACTTCTTGAAAAGTTATTTACGCTTTACTGATTTCTACTGCTTTCGAATCTACTTATATTACTCTTCGAATCGTTTCTTGCCAAATATACCTTGAGCTATTCCTTTGTACCAAGCCATGCATATAGTATATTAGCTTGCATTCTGTGCATGACTTGCTGAGTACCAAGTACTCACCCTTGCCTCAACACAATACCAGTTGAAGAGGAGACTACACCAGCTTTGGAGGAGGAACTCCAAGAAGATCCGTCTACTTAGGGATGCGAGCCCGATCGATTTACTGTGGTATCTTTGGATGGCGCCACGAAGTTATCTTATTTTCCGCTGCTATTATTTTTCTCTGAATAAGTTTCGCCTTGCGAGGCATACATTTTGTAACTTGGCCATAAGGTCGAGTAACCAGTTTGGTTATTTAAATAAAGTACTTTAATAGTATCGATTGGTATGATTGTGATATTTACCGATGTTAAGACTGTGTGCACTAGCGCGTTCCTGGACTAGTGCTGAATACACAGAGGGTCCGGATTTGCAAATTCGGGGTCCCGACATATGTACCAATGTGGTTTATGGAATGACGTATTGTTAAGTTAATTTGCGAGTTGAAACAATTAAATGTAATTGTTACCTTTAGCTTAAGATTAGGTGAACCTCTAGTGATGTAGAGTACCCCATAGTGGGAATGATTAAATGGGTTAATGTACATGATTAGAATCTGTTGCCATGCTTTAAAAGTGCTTATGATCCTTGTTAATGTTAAAAGTTTAAACCTTGATGCATAGTTAGAACATTAAGATGATGTAAATTAATGATACTGTTAAAGAAACCTTGCCGATTGTTTAAAGATGTTCTAATCTAACGGGTTAATAGAGAAATTTAATCATGTTGACTAGTGGCTTTAATTTGGAAGTTGATTAGAGTTGCTATTTATGTTGTTGCAACCTACTAGTATATTTGGAAGTATGCAGTTGTGTCTCTACAATGCTAGTATTGATATCAATTGAGAAGACATACGACTTATTGTTAATGATGTTGTTAAGGGCAGTGTTAATGCTAGTATTCAATCTATTTTAAATAGTTGGAGTATGTTGTGTGGTGGTAATTTTGTTATCACCTATGTATAGGGTAGCTAAAAGTAATGTTGTTGGTTGATGATTATGCCCATTTGTTGTTATTGATGACTAAGTAGTGGTGGTAATCGTTATATTACTCGTTGGAAAACCATGGTTAAAGTAGAGGAAAATTTTAACATGTTGCGATGGAGTGAGCTTTGGATAATTAACATGATGAATGATTTTATCCTTAATGAAAGTATAACTTAATCTCACTTACGAATTCTTCCTGTGGAGATAATATTTACATGTTGAAGTAAACATTAACTGAATAAGTTTCGATTGTCGAGACGTTTACATATAGGTGGTATGAAATTCATTGGTTGATCATCTTTGAAAGATTTGTTGGAGCATTTGTTTCAATCTAGAATATGATGTTATATGATATGTTGGTCCGTGGGGATCTTGTTGACGTAGTCTTCGTTGGATGTCTTTGGATAAGCATCATAAACTCTATTTATAAGTATTGGGAAAGGTAATAAGAGAAAGAATTTGTTTTGTAGCTCTTGTTGTAACCTGAGGAGTTTCTCGATGAGTAAATAGTGAATATTGAATGTTTAAAAGATAAGTATAGGGTTTCATGCTGAGCTTGTGTTTAAAACCTTTTAGACTGGTTTGGTTGTTTGCTATCTTGGTCAAATGCTTTCGATCAAGGCGTTTTTTTATGTTGTGTGTCAGAGTTTCCCTAAACTCGTAGGGATTGGTGTTGATCTTTGGGTTTGGCCCATTTGTTTAGTTGTGCTATGAGTATGGATTGACACCCAAAAGTTTTAAGTGGATCGCGCCTTCACGTTCGCCCTGAATTTTCTTTGGGAATAAATTTTAAAGGAAGCAGTTGGACATAGTGGGTTGTGTTGGAGTTTCTTGGGATTTAATTTGTGACTCTTTTTGGCTAGAATTGGAGTTATTTGGAAAATGTGTGTGGTGTTTGCAAGTGTTTCAAAAGGGTGGATTTTATGAATGTTTCATCAGTGATTTTGTTAGTGAAGTGTTCCCTTCTTGGAAATGAGTTTCCCTTTATTGTTGAGAACATTTGTGGTGGTTGTGTGTGCTGATGTTTAACTTTGGAGTCGATGTTCTTTTCCAAAATGCTGATTTTGGTTAAAATGTGAGGTTTTGCAAGTTTAGCTTTCGAGAAATGGTGGGTTCTGACATGACGTGGTGTGTTTCAGCTAACGGTGTTGCAGTCATAGTCTATATGATTTAGCGCAGCCGTCAATGGTATGTGTGTTTCAATCATGTGATACCGAGGAAGAAGTCTTTTGGTGAATGACTTTTCGGTATTGTTGTTACATGATGAGTGAATGGTGAAAACGAAGCATGGCATCGTTTATAAATGTTCAATGATAAATGAGTCGGTGAGCCAGGTCGGTGAGAAAGTCATATATGGATATATGACTAATCCGGAGTGCTCTTGAAAAGTGTGCATTCTTGTCATGTATCGAGATTTCCATTTCTTCCAAGTATGAAAAGAAAGAATGAATAATTTGTGGTGTTTTGGCTGTGGTGTTAGAGGTTTGAGTTTTCTTTGCGATTTGGCTTAGAAAAATGACATGAGTACTCTTTGGTTGTTGCCGAACTCTTTCCAATATGGCTTTTAGCGCCTTGGAGTTCGAGTTGTTGGATGTGGATCATTTTGGGTTCATGGGTCTTGGTTGAGCTTACTCAATGATTGTACCCTTGTTCCGATTCTTTGAAAGAAAGAATGCGAGGGCTAAACCTTCTTAGAAAGAGGAATCTAGTGTGGGTTTGTAATGACCTAAGATATTAGGCGTTGCTAGTGGTTGATCGTAACTAGTTTGGAAGTGAAGAGTAAAGGAAGGTTGTGTAGGACTCAATTCAAACCTTCTTGGAGACTTGTGTCATTGATGTGTCCCTCGGTAGGGTTGATTAAATTATTAGTGGACCACTTGGTGGTTGCTAGTAATTGCTTTTCCTTTTCGAAGTGTATTGGATCTTTTGTCGCCGAGCTCTGAGCGAGTTGTGTCAACCGATGTGGATTGCTCGGTTGATATTGTTTTTTCGGGTTTTAAGGACCCTGGTTATAAAGTAGGTTTTTCCTTCGGTCGTAGTGGTGGGTATTGGTCTTTTGTAAAATGTCAATCTTTTGCAAGGTGTTAGCCGATTGTTCAAGCAGCTGGTAGTCTTGGAGTGTTGTGTCTTGCTTGGTTCGCGTCGTCTAGAATACGACGAACCACAATAGAGAGGTTGAGATGTGAAAGCACTTTTGTGCGTGGGAGCTGAAGAGGGTTCTAGAGGTTGGTGCCGTGTTCTTCTGAGGAGAAACATCGGTTAAAGGGATCGGGCACTTTAGTGCCAAGGAATGCATAAAAATGAGGAATATGAGACCGTTTCCCTTCATTGTCAGCTTAGGAAGTTATCCTTTTGCTTGGGACGTTCTGAATCCTTATGTTTGTACTCGGTGTTTCAAAGTGGAGTAAGAATTATGGCAAGTTTTGAATGTGAGTTATCTTTAGAGCTGTCAGTCTTTGATCCTTAGCTCCTTTGTGGGGGCTCCGGAATCAAATTAGCGTTGCAGGTCATTACTGTTGCATCGGTCAGAAGATTTATGCAACCCATAATGTCTCCTGACCGCTAAACCAACTCCGTACTCGGATTGGGGCCAATTAATCGGCAAAACTCGTGAGGAGTGTACATGCCAACTGATTGATCCCAACTCGAGCTTCCCGCAACCGCATGCATTGTACTGGTTCCCTGGATCAGTAGCCCAGTACCCACGCGTTGTCATACAAGACAGGTCTCAACTATGCAAGAGTAATTATATTACACATGAAAGGTAACGTTATTACAATAGTTTAACTTTACAAGTCTCGGCTTACAGCCGGCACAAGTCCAAAAGAATCCTCCAACGCCAGCGGAAACTCCAAAAGAAGAACACGCAGTGTGCCTCCACCCTCAGGCAACTGACTGGAAGGAAACCCAGCTAAGCCCAGTAGAATCGCTCGGCGTCATCAATGACTGCGACTCGCCTGGAATATCTGCATCATTACCTGCTTCTTCTTCCTCTGACCAAAGTCCGTTAGAGCAAACGGTGAGTACACGTATGTACTCGCAAGACTTTAGTGTATGGAATGTATACATATAAAATGTAGGTTAAATCAATGAATAATAGGTTACTACACTAGTCTTTTGAGCACAAAGCAGATTTTGCTTGCAATATAATAATAGATTTATATTCGCATTTTTACAAAAGAAACTGAAGAAAACATTTCAAACAATTAATAATAGATAAACCATTAACCAAATCAACCATCCAACCATTCCTTTCACCAAAACAACCAACCACCTGCACCTTATCCGAACCCAAGATCCAAACACACACCCGACCAACACAGTCTAACCTCGAAACCCATTTTCCCAGAAGTCAACCCAGACCCAACATCTATACTTGATAATACATTCCAAGCTGCTCGTGACCGTGAGCACGGCTAATCGATTAGTTTATTTATCTCTGCAGAGATCAGACATCAGTACCCACATGACACGTTCTAGCAATCATGTCATCCATGCCTCGCGATACCGAAGTACCCGATTTGCTAGACAGTGACGGAACCTTTCGAGAGATTGGAGTTCTAATCCTGCACCGGCCCGGTAACGTGCATTCCTAACTACAGCCACAGAGGCCGCCAGTGGTTCCCATAGACACCCACTAGCCCACGACCTCCCTGTAGTAGGCATTACCGTTGTATTGGGTAAACTTTCCTTCGATGCCTCGACAAGAAAGTCCCTAGAATGCACCGACACCACAAGTGCATCCAATCCTCTTTGCCCTCCAATAATGCAGGGTCAGATCCCTTTTCCCCGTACTAGGCTGAGGCCATCCCACACTGGCACATGTGGTTGCACGTATTACACCCAGTAAATAGCACCAAGTTCGGTCCTTAGGGTGACTCAGGTGAGATCTTCCAAACCCACTTGCTATGGCCACAGAGGATCGACTCTAGCGGCCCCGCCGAGCACACACTAGCCTTCAACCTCCCCATAGCAAGGGACCCACTGAGACCAAACCACTCCAAACCAGCCAACGGCCTAACAACCAATCCGAACCTGAAACCAGCCTACCAACCGGAACCACTGCCCGGCCAAATACCACCAACTCCGAACCACCAAACATCTCGCCCGGTCTAAACTCTCCAAGTTTTTCCATTTTACTCACGCAACCATTCCCCTTTTTCCACAAACCCCATATCCACTGATTCCAACCAGACACCAATCACCTATCCTAATAGTTCCAGGAGTTTATGAATAAGAACGTCATGATCTCCTGCAACCAATTCTACTGCTGAGCTAAGCATATGCGACTATTATTCTTTAATACCCTCTGACACTTACTAACGTGTCTAAGTTATTCCTAAGTTTATCAAGGATTGCATATTAGGATTAAATTGAGGTAATCCAACAATTTCTGGTTTAACTACTGCTTCCCACAAATTATCACTTTTAATAAACTTATGAGCATGCATAATAGTTTTGGCAATCAAAAATAAGAATTTGCAAATATGGGATTCAAAATGGTCAAGGAGGTGCTTGCCTGTTTGCTCTTCGGTGAAATCGGTCTCCGGGACGTAGTCGGGATCGTCGGCAACGTTCGAAGTGTCTACGTCTACACAAAAAGCAACGAGACCAAAATCATCGATCAAAATAGGCAAGGAAGCAATCAAAATCCAAAAAGAAGCGAAAACGGAAAACGAGAACCTAGACGGAAAAGATATTCTAAACTTTCTCCCAGAGGCGCGATCATTGTCGGAAGCGGTAGTGCCGCTCTCGGCAGCGATGCCAGCTCTTGTAGCCGATAGTGCCGCTGGCCGGGAATCGAAAAGGGTTGCTCTCTGGAAAATAACTACCGGCGTTCTAAACCCGGTAGTGCCGGACCCTCGGCGATCATCGCCTCACCCAATGCAGTAGTGCTTAGGTCGCCAGACCAAAATCCAAAAATTGAGATTCTGCGCACTAGCCCCCGGAACTTCGACGTAAGTGCATGGATAGGTTCCTGGGGACCCATGGGACTTATTCACGCAGGTTTTGTCAAGTTCCGAGCTCGTTCGCTCAAAATCTCACTTTTCGGATCCTTTCTCTCCCGATACCGGCGCGAAAATGGATTTCGACCAAGAGGGTGTCGAAACTCTAGTTTCTTTGCGACAACGGGTTCTCTACTACTCTAGGGACTTAAGTGCTCTAGACTTGCGAGCTTTGGGACCTCGGAACTCGGAATCGCTCTGAATGCCCAAAGTGCAACTTTTGCAAATCCTACGGAAAACGGATTTCGCAACACGCGCACTAGGCCCGCTAGATCACTAAGGTCCTACGTGATCTAACTACTGACTGGAACCTCCGCAATACGCTATTCGACTTCTACTACCCGAAAACCTAAATATACTTTCTGAATCCAACTTTCGTCCCGAATCAAGTTCAAACTCGATTCTCCCACAAGAAACGACTTACGAGGCTCTAAGAAAACATCCGCAGGTCATTTCCCCGACTTCCCAGAGTTAGGGTTCCGAGAGGAAGGACTTCGGAAACTCCAGAAATGACTCCTTGCAGCGAATGAGTCCAACGAAGCGTAGATCAGGGTTACAGAAACTACTCGAACACGCGGAAGAATTCTTCTACCCTTGACCTAGGTTTAACTACTTGGAAAACGACTATGCACCACAAAGACTAGGGTTTCTAGAGTTTAACTAGGACGTAAAGAACGATTACAAGCCAAGGAAGAGCTAGGGTTTGCATCTGCACCTAGGGTTTAGGTTTAGCTTCAAGCCCTACCTCTTGTGGAGCTCCTTGACAGCTTAGAGACGCTTCTCCACCCTTGCTCCTGCTCCCACACAGCCTCCTGGAGCTTCAACCGGCTGGAGATGGCGAGGAGGAGGAGGAAGCTCCAATGGAGAGAGAGGAAGGAGAGGAGAGGAAGAAGGAGGAGGAGAGGAGGAGAAATGAGAGAGGAGAGGGAGAGGAGGTGCTCCCAGGCATATAAGAGAGCTGGGACGTGCACGCAAACCGAGGCAAAGAGATAAACACGAGCACAGGACTAAAACCTGTCGCTCGGCCGGCGATCTGCCGCCGGAAGCGGCAGATCTTGCCGCTCGACCGGTAGTACCGCAAAAGTGCGATCGCCGCCCAACAGTTAAAAACTCGGGAATTTTACAGTTTTCGCGATGGTTCTCCAATCAACTAACTTTAGGACTATTGGAATAGGTTCGAGGGGTCCTAATAAAGGTTTTAAAACTTAGGTTTGGGATCTAGCTCTCACGATTTTAAATTTCACCCGATTTCGGATTCTGAGACTCCAATCGGGGAAAACGATCAAACGAAACGACAAAACCGAATTCAAGGGCAAATAACTCCAAATTCAAACTGGAAACTTTACAGAGCACTAATCCACACTTAGTTAGCCTAATTAAGCTTAATTACAAACACGGGCGTTACATCCTTGCTTCTGAGTGCTGGCTGGTGCAAATCGTAGGGGCTTCTAAGCGGGTTCTGAGGCGTGAACCATAGCTCCCTTCGATTTGGTTGTTTGCGAAGTGGCGTGTCTCGGATTCGGGGTCGAATCCTGTTGAAGGGGGGGAGAATGTGACACCACGGAATGTCGTAATCTTATAAAATGTGGATGTTGAGGTCAAAACATTATAAAATATGTAAATGGAGGTTAAAACTTTACGCTATACGTTTATAACGTGTTTTTGGGCCGTTTTCGGGTGTTTGGGCCTCTCCGGGGGACTTTGGGCCTTGGGGGTTGAGTTGGGCCTCCGGTGGAAGGGTTTGGGCCCAAGGGGGGGACTTTTGGGCAGCCAAATCTGGCCCCCACCCCTTGGTGCGCCCCAAACTCCCTCTCCCAACCCTAGCCGCCACCCCTAGCCCCCCCATGCGCCTCCACCCTTCCCCTTCCTCTCCATCTCCCCCCATGGCGCCACCACCCCTCTCCACCTCCCTTGCTGCCCCTAGGGGAGTTCTCCACCTCAACACCTCGAAGATCCATCCAATGGAGCGCTCCGCGATGAGGAGATCCGGTGGATTTGGAGCGAGGAAGGAGATCGCGCGAACCGGGAGGAGATCCGTTGGGTTTTCGGTCGTCGGGCGAAGGTATGGCCATGGGAATCCTTGGGGTTGGTCTAGGATCTGTTCTAACGGTGATTATCATGTTTTTAGATCAATTGGTGGTGCTGGAATTGAGTAGATTAGATGGAATCTTGAGTTTGCCACGTTCTCTGTTTCGGGCAGCATGAGCAGTCGACCTAGGGCTTGGGTTTTCGTCAATTTAGATTCAGAATTTGGTCGTACTGCTGTTGAAGAAGTTGTAGGTAATTTCAATATCTTTCAGTGGGTATAAAGAACGACCAATTCTGCCCAGCTGTTTGAAAGTTATAATCGTTTTACCGAGCGTGTTAAAATCTGTGACGTGATTGGAACAGATCACGGTATTTTGTAGATTAAACAACTTTAGAGTCTGAATCAGTTTTTCCATATACTTAGAAAAAGTTGGGAAATTTCCTAATCTACGCGAGGATGTACTCGTTTAATTGATTCGGAGTCTTAGAACCCGAGTTATGCCTTTTGGAAGGCTGCTGTCCCGATGGGACAGAACCTCTGTTTTTGGGTTTAGCGAGTAGTTTGCGATGTCGGGGTAGAAGAGGGTTTGCTTACTGTTTTGTGGACATGATTGTGAGTGTGTGGTACCCATGTGCAGGTGGTGTGACCCCGGGAGTGCCTTCTACTTCTCGCCAATCCGTTGCCCGTGGTTGAGGCAAGTGTATTGTAATGGATAGCGGTTTGTAGGTTGCTACTTGAGACTAGATGAAATTGATTATATGATATGATCACTTGCCATGCTTTAATGATTGCCATTGATATGATGAGTATGCTTATTATGTTATGATGCCATATGTTAATGTACAAGTTAATTATGATGTTGGCATGTTTGCATACATGGCATGATACATGGCCCGGGCGGTGAGAAAGTCATAACTAGTCCGGGGAAGGTCGGTGAGAAAGTTATGACTATTCTAGAGAGCCAATGAGTAAGTCCTACATCGTGATTCCATCCACCGCGGTGTTTGGAAGCGAGGAGTAGGCACCCTCCATCTTCAGGATGGAAGGGGGGAGATGGTGCACGCCGACGGGTGTGTACTCAACCATACCGGTATGAGTTTCCAAGGAGACATGAGCATCGCATCGCATTGCATACATAATGGTGATGATATTGATATGTGATCATGAATGAGATGATAGACATGATATGAGTTGTTATAGCCATGTGATTGTTTTTGTGTACCATTGCAATATGCTTGCTGAGTGTTGAACTCACGCTTGTGCTTTCTTGTTGCTTTAGGTGCCGTGAGATCGGCATGTGGGGAAGGGAATTAGTCACACTTCTACACGTAGCGTCACTCAATTGTTCCCACAGTCACTCAATTGGGTCTTGATAATACATTAAGTGTGATGCATATTGATTTATGATTTAGTTTTGCGATATGAGAGTCTTATTGTTCGTTTGGCTCATGGAGACATTGAATGCTTGGGATTAGACTTATATTGCTGTCATGCCTTTAATTATTGTTGTTTTAGATGCCTCTTATATTGGCATATATTGCTATGCTGTTGATGTTCCTTCAATTCATGTTAAAACAAAGGAGATGCTGCCGAAATTTCGGTTTTTAGCATTTGCTCCTTTGCTGTAATTTACCTTAATTTATGGTATTTAGATGTTCTTTAGCCTATGTTTGGTAGCATTCAGGCATGCTAGATGTTGGGGTGTTACACGCTCATCTACCCCGACTTCGCAAACTACTGCCAAAACCGAAAAACAGAGAATCTGTCCCGCCGGACAGCAGGCTTCAAACTAGCATAACTTGAGTTATAGTACTTCAAATCAAGTAAATGAGTACATTTTCTCGTAGCTTAGGAAATTTACTAGATTTTTCTAAGTATTGGGAAAAGCTGATTCAGCCTCTAAATTTGTTTAATCTACTGAACAACGTAATCTGTCCCAATCTCGTCACAGATTTGAACACGTTCGGTAAAACAGCCATAACTTTCAAACGACTAAACAGAATTTATTATTCTTGGTGTCCAATTAAAGGTACTGAAGTTATATACAACTTTCGCAATAGGTGGCCGACCAAATTCCGAATCTAAAATTGTGAAAACTCAAACGTTAGGTCGTGTGCCCAATCTGCCCGAAGCAGAACACTATGAAATCTCTAGTTTTCATCAAATCTATCCAATCGCAGCACCACCTTTAGATCTAACAACACCAAAACATCCTCTAGCATAGCACCTAGACCATCCCCAAGGATTACCCCTAGCCATACCTTCGCCCGACGAACGAAGAATCCGACGAACACGCCTCCCGATCGCCCGATCTTCCTCCACGCGCCAATCCCGCCGGATCCTCTCGTCGTGGAGCTCCCCAATGGTGAGGGCAACGGCGTGGAAGAGCGTGGCAGCAAGGGGTGGGGGTGGAGCTCGCCTAGGGCCGGCTAGAGGTGGTGGGGAGGAAGGAGCAAGGTGGCAGCTAGGGGAGGCAATGGGGGAGGCGCATGGGGGGGAGAGGGGTGGGTGGTGGCTAGGGTTGATGGAGAGGGGAGTGGGGGGTGCACACCAAGGGGTGGGGGCTAGGTTTGGCTGCCCAAAAGTCCCCCCCTTGGGCCCAAACCCTTCCACCGGAGGCCCAACTCAACCCCCAAGGCCCAAAGTCCCCTAGAGAGGACAAAACACCTGGAAACAGCCCAAAACACGCTATAAAGTCATACCGAAATGCCGAATTCTAAAATGTCACATTTTGAGGTGTCACATTCTCTCCCCCTTAACAGGATTCGACCCTGAATCCGAGACACACCACTTCGCAACCAACCAAATTGAACGGAGCTAAGGTTCACTTCTCAGAACCCGCTTAGAAACCCCTACGATTTGCACTAGCCCGGACTCAAAAGCAAGGAGCTAAGGCTCGAAGATTGACGGCTCTAATGATAACTCATAATCAAAACTTGCCAGAATCTTACTCAACATTGAAACACAAAGCACTCACATACGGCCTCAGCACGACCCAAGCGGTAGGATAAATCCTCAAACAGACCACAAAAGAAAACGATCTCACACTCCTCATTTCATACATTCCTTGGCACTAGAGTGCCCGATCCTTTTAACCAACGCTACTCTCCTGAAGAAGACGGTACCAACCTCTAACTCCAACTCTAGATCCCCCTTCAGCTCTCACATGCAGAAAAAATGCTTTCACACCTCAACCTCTCTACTATGGTTCGTCATAAACAAGACGACGTGAACCAAGCGGGACACATCACTCCAAGACTACCAACTGCTTGAACAAACGGGGTTAAAACCTTGCAAAAGATTGATCTTTTACAACTAGGCCAACACCCACCGTTACCATCGAAGGAAAAGCCAACTTTATAACCAGGGTCCTTGAAACCCGCAAAAATAATACAACCAAGCAATCCACTTCGGTTGACCCAACTCGCTCAAAGATCAGCGATAAAAAGATCCAATACACTTCGAAAAGGAAAAGCAATTACTAGCAACCACCAAGTGGTCCGCTAATAATTTAATCAACCCTACCAAGGAACACATCAACGACACAATTCTCCAACAAGGTTTGGATTGAGTCATACACAACCTTCCTTTACTCTTCACTTTTAAACTATTTACAATCAACTACTAGCCACACCAGATTTCTCTTACTAAAAAGGTCTCGCCCTCACATTCTTCCACTCAAAGGACCAAGACAAAGAGTACAATCATTGAGCGAGCTCAACCATAAACCATGAACCCAAATTGATCCACACACAACCACTCGAACCCCAAAGCGCTAAAAGCCACTTTGGAAAGAATTCGGCAACAATCAAAGAGTACTCATTTACTTTCCTAAGCCAAATCGCAAAGAAAACACAAATCTCCTATACCACAGCCAAAATACCAAAAATTATTCATTCTTTTCTTTTCATACTAGAAAACAAGGGAAATCTCGATTCATGACATAAAAGCACACTCTTCAAGAGCACCCTGGATTAGTCATATTTCCATATATGACTTTCTCACCGACCTAGCTCATCGACTCTTTTATGATTGAATAAACATAAACGATGTCATGTTTCCTTTTCACCATTCATTCACCATGTAACAACAATACCGAGTAATCATTCACCAAACGACTACTTCCTCGGTATCACATGTTTGAAACACACATAACATCGAAGGTTGCCCTAAAACATATAACTATGACGGCAACTGTAACACCCCAATTTTTGTTTTTCATGAATTTAAATAAGATTTGGCACTTTGGTGAATTTTTGGAATTTATTTGGGTTTATTTGGATTTTATTTGAATTTATTTCCTTTTGAAATAATTAAAGGATTTAATTTTGCAAATAAAATTTTGTTGGAAATATTTTATTTGAGTCCAAAATGTTCCAAAGTATTTTCCATAATTTTTCTGGGATTTTTCTGAGTATTTTGCTATTTTTCTGGATTTATTTGAATTTTCTACGAATTAATTGATTATTTAATCGCTGGAAAAAACGAGTTGGTTTTACTGTTCATGCGACCGAGCCCGAGTCGGACTCGAGTCCGACCCGAACCCAACCCGCGCCGCGTCCGAGCCGGACCCGGTCCAGCCGAACCCTAGGATCGCGACCGTTGGATCACGATCCAACGGCTGTGCGCGCGCCACGTCACCCGAGCCCGTTTCCCGTGCGGTCCCGATCGCGCCCGTGCGATCCGGGCCATCGATCGCGCCACGTGGACAGCTCGCGTGCGTCCACGTCACCTCACCGTGTCCGGGACGGACTCCGCCGCCCGTACCGGCTTCGCCGCGATTTCCGCGGGATCTCGACGTTCGGGCCGGTATTTAATGCCCGGATGCATGCCCGAGGATCGCCTTTGCCATCCACGCCATTAGCCCCACCTCCCGCAACCCTAGCCGCCGCATAGCCTCCGCATAGCCGCCGCGATTGCTCGCCGTAGTCGCCTTTCTCTCCGCCACGGTTCTTGCCTCGCCCCGCCGCCGTCCGCCGTCGCGGCTGACCCCAGATCCGGACTCCTGGCATTGAGGCGCGTCCGGGAGTACCACTCACCTCGCCGGAGCACGCCCCACGCGCCGTTCGAGTGGTCGCCGTCCTCAGCGCCGGCAGCCGCGCAGCCTCGCTGCGGAAGCCATCGCCGCCTCCGAAGCTCGCGAACCGTCGATCAAGATCCAGCCGCCAGGATTCATTCACGCCACCGCAGTAAGCCCACGTGTTACGGTTTTAGATCTAATCTCGGTAGTCGGATCTAGATCCAACGGCTCGATCGTACACGTGGCCCCCGACCGCACTGCATTATGATAGGTCTCAGCCGTTAGATCTAGATCGTACGGGTAGCTTTAACCCACGTTATAGCGTTAGATTAAATCTTGACCGTCCGATCAAGATCGAATGGTCCGGGTCAGTCGAGTAGTTTTCTATTGCGTTAAGCCAGATCCAATCTGGGCCGTTGATTTTCAAATCAACGGCCGAGATCTAGCCACGTGTACGGGAGCCGAACCGGTGCGTCCGCGTGAGCTGAGACAAGGGTCACTGACAGGGCGGGCCCGCCTATCAGTGACACCGGTCCAGTGGACCAGGGCCATCGTGGACCGAGCTGTGCGTGTAGACCGGGACACGTGGTAGCACCCGGGTGGTGCCACGTGGCCGATGACGTCATGCTGACGTCGTCGGTGGGTTCGGCTGGCGCTGACGTCAGCAAGACCACGTGGACCAATCCGGTGCTGACACGTGTCACTGCTGACGCAATAAATCATTTTCCGAAAAAGAAATAATTTATTTAATTCGGTTTAATGAATTCAAATATGATTTCAAACTTCAAACGCTTATAACTTTTGCAATTTAACTCCGATTTGAGTGATTCAAATTTCTAAATTTGTATAAAATTGAGTTCTACCCAATGGTAAATTTTATTTAATTTTTGGACCAAAGTTTTTCTCTATAATATTATTTAATTGACTATTTAAACTTTAAACGCTTGTAACTTTTGCGTTTTAACTCCGATTTCGCCGATTCAAATTCCTAAAAATTCATAAAATTATGCTCTCTCTGTTTATGGACTTCATTTGGATGTTTGGATACTTTTGTCTACTGTTTTATTCATTTATTGCTATTTGCACGCGTTACGAGTAGACGTTGAAGTGCCCGAAGGCTTCGAAGGTGAAGTGTTGACCCAGGAGCCATCTCAGGACCAAGATCAAGTGCTTTTTGAAGGCAAGTTGTGCTTTGACCATGTTGATCCCATTTTGAAATTAATTTGATTTAAATTATTGCATGCTAGTTCAACTATAAATGCTTTAATTAATTTTGGGAGACTAGTTAATTACCTAATTGTTGTATGCCACCTTGACATAGAAAATTGAATGCCATGAACCCCTTGTCACCCTAGTTGAGGATTAAATAGTTGGACATTATTAAATTGCCAACATGGGAATTTAGATCGTTGTAGTATATTGCTTAGACTCACGCTCGTGCTCATGACATGATTTTGGACAATCAAATGTTAATATTGACTTAATGATATATTGAACCTATTTTGGAAAGGTATCATGTGTTGTGATGTTGATGGCACGTGGTGCATGGTAATCAACTGGGGGTTTGATAAATAGTTTTCGACCGGGGCATGTGGCAAGAAATGATCGGGCGGGCCAATTGTGGCATCGGGAGCGATGGTTTGGTTCTTCGGGTAGTCTTGCCCTGGTCAACATAAGGACTTAACCTTGCAAGCCTTTGAACTGAGTTAATCGTGCAACCACATGACCGGAATGGGACGGTCCTAGTTGAGTAAGTTACTAATAACTCGCATGTGATACCTCGGTTGTCAACTACACCCTTTGTGTAGCTTGAAGGGGGAGCGTACCGATGCGATGGCATGGTACCCGTCCAACGGTATGTCGGTCCCATACTTCGCCTTTGTTAAGGGAAGGGATGGTGTAGGGCAAAAACTTGAAAGGTTCACTTGCGTAGTTAGCCGTTTCCGAAAGGCTTTGTTACGATCACTCGCCTTTGTGGTGTTTGGCTGTATCTTGTGGGTAAAGTGCATAACCTCTGCAGAGTGAAAAATCTATTCGAATAGCCTTGTCCGCGGTATTGGACATTGCTCGGGGATTACAGTCAAGGGTTAGACTTTCTTGGAAATAACTTGAACTTGAGAGATTTGGTTTGGTTAAATGATGATGTTGATGGAAATGTGGACTAGGAATGGGAAAGATGTTTATTTAACTCCTGGAAAAGTTATTGATCTTATACTTATTTTTACTGCTTTCGAATCTACTTATGATACTTGTCAAATGCTGTTTACTGCAATTATACTTAGAACTATTCCTTTGTATTAAGCCATGCATGTAGTATATTAGCTTGCATTCTGTGCATGACTTGCTGAGTTCCAAGTACCCACCCTTGCCACAAAACAACACCAGTTGAAGAAGAGGCGACGCCAGCTTTGGAGGAGGAATATCAGGAGGAGCCGTCTAACTAGGGATCGAGTCCAGTCAGTTGCCTGTGGCATATTGGTTGGCACTACGCGTTTTCTTTATATATTCCGCTGCAGATTTTATTTGAATAAGTCTTAGCCCTGCGAGGTGTACTTTTGTAACTTGACCATAAGGTCGAGCAACCAGTTTGGTTATCATAATTAAAGTACTTTATTATCATCGATGTGTATGATTGTGATATTTACCAATGTTGAGATTGTGTGCACTAGCGTGATCCTGGACTAGTGCTTAATAAACAGAGGGTCCGGATTTGCAAATTCGGGTCCCGACAGAGGTGGTATCAGAGCCAGGTTGACTGTAGGCTCAACTCATAGTTAGAATGGTCATAGTGAGGATAAAACCTATTTTCTAAAGCTTAGAATTTGTCAAGATAATAAATGAATTCTCGACTTATCCCTTCTCTCTTTTCTTACCCCCTTGCTGAATTTTTCCCTTACCCTCAGCACAATTTGAAATCTGTTCTTACGTGAGCATTTGTGACAGATGGAGGGAGAGATCAACTACGTCTATCTTGAGGTTGGCCACGCCGCGGAATTTTGGCGTATGCTGCAGTTTCTTGAAGGTTTTGAGAAGCCGCAATAGCAAGTGAATATCATCAGACAAGCGGGACTGATTAAGGTTTGTGATGTGAAGATCACGATACATGCCAGGAAGAAGGGCGATGGCAGCCGTCCGATATACTGCACCGCCAGGTGGTCGACAATGCAGATGTGAATTCAGGAGGTATCACGACGAGCAATGCGACACATCGCCCGCATCTACGCCAGTGAGCTGGAGGGCACGGTGTACCGCTACCATCCACACAACAACAACCTTCTTGACCCGAGACTGATTCAGAATGAGAATGCCACGGTCACACAGCTGGCATGACTTGTCGTCGCTCAGGAGGATGTGCTCGATGATATGAACCGGGAGCTACAGAAGGCTCGCGAGGAGGTCACGGTAGAGAAGAACCGATGGCAGGAGGCTCAAGAGTATGTGTCTCACCTTCTGTGAAGGATTGACGAGTTGGAGATGGCATTGTACGGACCAGGACCAGAGCCAGTACTCGAGCTACATGAGCCGGACCCGGAGGAGCCCGATCTCGAGGAGGACACCGCTTCTTCGACTACCACAGTTGCAGGACATGGTGATTGTTTCGCGCCGATGCCATCGCACCCTCACCCAGGCAGTGGAGGTTTTCTAGACGAGTGAGCCTAGGTCTTGTAGTTGGGACTCCTTCGTCGAGTCGCGTTATAGAATAAATATTCACCCTTAGAGGCGTTGGATTTTCATTGTTTGCTGAGTGTGCAGTATGTGTTGCAGGCCCTTAGGCATTATAAGCAACCATACCAAGGTATTATTATGGTATAGTTAATAAAGTTGGATTTTGAGTTACACCTCCCCGCATAAGTTACTCTATACTTGTCTATGCTTGTTTCCCTCTCGTCTTTAAACCTTGGAGCAATCAACAGATGGTGAACACCCACGGAAACCTTGGAGGCAATGGGAGTGGTTCTCGCCCAGCTGGGAACCCTAATAATGGAGCACCTGCACTCCAACCAGCACCGCCAGTTGACATGCAGAACTTTGGAGCTTTTCTTGCTGCACAAACCCAGCTGATGCATGCCATGATGCAACAGATGCAGCAGGTCACTGCTCAGGCCACCGCTAACCAAGCAAATCAGGGACAACGACAGGGAGCAAAGTTGTCGGAATTCATGAGGACTCATCCACCCACTTTCTCTGGGAATGCCAACCCGTTGGAGGCGGATGATTGGCTAAGGTCGATAGAAAGGAAGTTACACATTGCCTAGTGCATGGGAAATGAGAAGGTGCTTTACGCCTCTTATCAATTGGAAGGGACCGCCGCTGAATGGTGGTAGAACTTCTATGCCACACGGGAGAATCCACAGGATATCACTTGGGAGGAGTTTACAGCCGCATTTCGTCAGTATCACGTGCCTAAAGGGATAATGGACCTTAAGAAAGAGGAGTTCAGGGCGTTGAAGCAAGGTAACCAACCGGTGTCAGAATATCTGAACAAGTTCACACAGCTTGCACGCTACGCGCCTGAAGATGTAGCGACAGATAAAGCCAGACAGTCTCGCTTTATGAAGGGACTCAACTCGGGACTGCAGGTGGGACTGATCACCCACACCTTTCCAGATTTCCAGGAGCTTGTGAACAAGGCGCTTATTCTTGAGGACAAGCGCAAGGAGTTGGATGAGAACAGGAAGTGCAGAATGCAGCAGCAAGGGTCACGTCAGGGAGCGCAGCAGCGTCTGCGGGTTGCGCCGAATAAGTTTTTTAGATTCCAACCGCAAAGTGTAGCGAGGACACCGTCGCCAGCACCGAGACCTATTAATCAGAATTTCCAGACTCCAGCCCCAGCCAGGAACGCCGCTGCAAGCAACCAACAGGGCACAGTGAGGCGCTGCTATACATGCAATGAGCCAGGGCATTTCTCCAACAGTTGCCCTAAGAAGATAGCAGGAGTGACCCCAGTTCGCTTCAACTTAGGATCCACACCGGCTAGGACACCTGCACCAGGAGCAAACCGTGGAGCAGCATAGCCAGGGGCCGCACCCTAGACCGTGGTGAGAGGCAGAGTCAATCACGTGACCGCAGATGCACTCCAGAATACCACAGACGTCATACTGGGTAAGATACTTGTCAACTCAGTACCTGCAACAGTTTTGTTTGACTCTGGAGCTTCGCATTCGCTTGTTTCCCGAGATTTTGTTTCTAAGAATGATTTGGAAATTGTGGATCTTAAGTGCATGCTTATAGTTCAAACCCCTGGGTTAGAACTCTGATCTCAAGTAGGATGTTCTGGGGTGAGAATACTAATAGATGGGGTAGAGTTCTTAGTGAACTTGATTATATTGGGAACCCAGACTCTAGATGTTATATTGGGAATGGACTGGTTGTCCAAACACAAGGCCGTGCTAGAATGTGGACGAAGAGTCATATCAGTTGAAAGCCCGTGTGGAAGAAAAGTGGAATTTCAAGTGACTGCTGTTAGAGATGGACAGTTGATGGTTAACAGCGCCAAGGCGATCAACATAGAGGATGTCTCAGTGGGGAGTGAGTATCCAGATGTTTTTCCTGAAGACCGACCTGGGATGCCGCCCGACAGAGACATAGAGTTTGTGATAGAGCTTGTACCTGGTACAGCGCCGATAGCGAAGAGACCATATCGGATGTCCACTGAAGAATTGGTGGAGATGAAGAAACAGCTTGAAGAGTTGATGGAGAAAGGATTCATCAGACCGAGTTCGTCGCCATGGGGAGCGCCAGTTCTGTTCGTCAAGAAGAAGGATGGGAGTTTCAGGATGTGCATTGACTACCGTGCACTCAATGAAGTCACCGTGAAGAATAAGTACCCGCTACCCAGGATCGATGACCTGTTTGACCAGCTAAGAGGAGCCGGAGTTTTCTCCAAGATTGATCTGAGATCGGGATACCACCAGCTGAAGATCCGATCGGAAGATATTCCGAAGACTGCATTCTCATCAAGATATGGACATTACGAGTTTACTGTTATGTCCTTCGGTCTGACAAATGCGCCAGCTTACTTCATGAATATGATGAACAAGGTTTTCATGGAGTACTTGGATAAGTTTGTCGTTGTGTTCATAGACAACATTCTCATCTACTCCAAGACAAAGGAAGAACATGCAGAGCATCTGAGGCGAGTTTTGGAGAAGCTGAGGGAACAGCAACTCTTCGCCAAGTTCAGCAAGTGTGACTTTTGGAAAGACAAGGTGGAATTCCTTGGACATGTAATGACCGCAGAAAGAGTTGCGGTAGATCCAAGTAAGGTAGAAGCTGTGTTACATTGGGAACAGCCGAAGACCATGACCTAGATCCGTAGTTTCCTTGGGATGGCAGGTTACTATCGCCGCTTCATCGAAAGCTTCTCGACGATTGCGAGACCCCTTATGCAATTGTTGAAGAAGGAGAAGAAGTTTGCATGGACGCCGGAGTGCGAGAAAGGTTTTCAAGAGTTGAAGAAGCGATTGACATCAACACCGGTGTTAGTTCTACCAGACGTCAATCAAAGCTTTGATATTTACTGTGACGCATCACGCCAAGGACTTGGATGTGTGCTGATGCAGAACGGGAAGGTCGTCGCATATTCATCAAGGCAGCTGAGGCCGCATGAGGAGAATTATCCGACGCATGACCTAGAGTTAGCTGCCGTAGTGCATGCTTTGAAGTTGTGGCGTCACTATTTGATTGGAAACAGATGTGAAGTGTACACGGATCATAAGAGTCTTAAGTACATCTTCACCCAATCAAACTTGAATATGAGGCAGAGGAGATGGTTGGAACTGATCAAGGATTATAATGTTGGAATCCATTACCATCCCGGGAAGGCCAACGTGGTGGCCAATGCCTTGAGTAGGAAGAGCCATACTGTGAACATGTTGATAGCCGCGAGCTAGGAAGAGCTATGTAAGGATTTCCAGAAGATGCAGATTGAAGTGGTCCCAGAAGGATTCTTGGCCACATTAGAAGTGAAGCCTACCCTGGAGGATCAGATCCGAGAAGGACAGAAGGATGATGACAAGGTCCGCAGGATCAAGTCTAAAATGGATGAAGGCAAGGCAAAAGACTTCAAGATGGATGGGCAAGGCACGTTGTGGATAGAGGATCGAATTTGTGTGCCAAACAAGAAGGAGTTGAAACAGTTGATACTGGAGGAGGCCCATGACTCCAAGTATTCAATTCACCCTAGAAGTGTTAAGAGATATCAGGATTTGAAGGAAAGATTCTGGTGGCCGAGCATGAAGCGTGAAGTTGCCGAGCATGTTGCGTTGTGCGACATATGCCAGAGAGTCAAGGCAATGCATCAGAGACCAGCAGGATTGCTACGGTATGTTGGACCATTCAAGGTTCTCAGTCGCAGAGGGGAAGTTGCGTACCAGCTGGAGTTACCGCAATCACTAGCAGGAGTACATGACGTGTTCCACGTGTCCCAGCTGAAAAAATGTCTCCGAGTACCTGATGAACAGACACCGCTAGAGTCAATCGAGCTACAAGAGGACCTGACTTACAAGGAACACCGCATCAAGATTTTGGACACCATGGATCGAGAGACGAGAAACAAGTCAACCCGTTTCTGCAGAGTTCAGTGGAGCAACCATGCGGAGAGCGAAGCAACCTGGGAACGCGAGGAGGATTTGAAGAAAGAGTTCCCGAACCTATTCTTTAGTAAGCCCTGAATCTCGAGGACGAGATTCTGTTAAGGGGGGAGGTTTGTAACACCCCAATTTTTGATTTTCATGAATTTAAATAAGATTTGGCACTTTGGTGAATTTTTGGAATTTTTTGGAATTTATTTGGGTTTATTTGGATTTTATTTGAATTTATTCCCTTTTGAAATAATTAAAGGATTTCATTTTGCAAATAAAATTTCGTTCGAAAAATTTTATTTGAGTCCAAAATGTTCCAAAGTATTTTCCATAATTTTTCTGGGATTTTTCTGAGTATTTTGCTATTTTTCTGGATTTCTTTTAATTTTCTACGAATTAATTGATTATTTAATCGCTGGAAAAACCGAGTTGGTTTTATCGCTCATGCGATTAGCCCGAAGTCGGACTTCGAGTCCGAGTCCGACCAACTCAACCCGCTGCCAAGGCTCGAGCCGACCCTGGCCCGAGAACCCTAGGATCGCGACCGTTGGATCACGATCCAACGGCTGTGCGCGCGCCACGTCACCCGAGCCCGTTTCCCGTGCGGTCCCGATCGCGCCCGTGCAATCCGGGCCATCGATCGCGCCACGTGGATGTCTCACGTGCGTCCACATCACCTCACCGTGTCCGGGACGGACTCTGCCGCCCTTACCTGCTTCGCCGCGATTTCCGCAGGGATCTCGACTTTCGGGCCGGTATTTAATGCCCAGATGCATGCCCGAGGATTGCCTTTGCCATCCGCGCCGTTAGCCCCACCTCCCGCCGCCCTAGCCGCCGCGATTGCTCGCCGTAGTCGCCTCTCTCTTCGCCACGGTTCTTGCCTCGCCCCGCCTCCGTCCGTCGTTCTCCGTCGCGGCTGACCCCAGATCCGGACTTCTGGCGTTGAGGCGCGCCCGGGAGTACCACTCACCTCGCCGGAGCACGCCCCACGCACCGTTCGAGTGGTCGCCGTCCTCAGCGCCGGCAGCCGCAGCTCCGCCGTGAAGCCATCGCCGCCTCCGAGCTCGCCCAACCGTCCGATCAAGATCCAGCGGCCAGGATTCGTCTACGTCACCGCAGGTAAGCCCACGTGTTACGGTTTTAGATCTAATCTCAGCCGTCGGATCTAGATCCAACGGCTCTCGATCGTGCCACGTGGCCGCTGACCGCACCGTACTAGGATAGGTCTCAGCCGTTAGATCTAGATCGTACGGCTAGCGTTAACCCACGTTATAGCGTTAGATTAAATCTTGACCGTCCGATCAAGATCGAACGGTCCGGGTCAGCCGAGTCGTTTTCTATTACGTTAAGCCAGATCCAATCTGGGCCGTTGATTTTCAAATCAACGGCCGAGATCTAGCCACGTGTACGGGAGCCGAACCGGCGCGTCCGCGTGAGCTGAGACATGGGTCATTGACAGGGCGGGCCAGCCTGTCAGTGACACCGGTCCGGTGGACCAGGGCCACCGTGGACCGAGCTGTGCGCGTAGACCGCGTCCGTAGACCGGGACACGTGGCAGCACCCGGGTGGTGCCACGTGGCTGATGACGTCATGCTGACGTCGTCGGTGGGTTCGTCCAGCGCTGACGTTAGCAAGTCCACGTGGACCAATCCGGTGCTGACACGTGTCACTGCTGACGCAATAAATCATTTTCCGAAAAAGAAATAATTTATTTAATTCGGTTTAATGAATTCAAATATGATTTCAATCTTCAAACGCTTATAACTTTTGCAATTTAACTCCGATTTGAATGATTCAAATTTCTAAATTTGTATAAAATTGAGTTCTACCCAATGGTAAATTTTATTTAATTTTTAGACCAAAGTTTTTCTCTGTAATATTATTTAATTGACTATTTAAACTTTAAACGCTTGTAACTTTTGCGTTTTAACTCCGATTTCGCCGATTCAAATTCCTAAAAATTCATAAAATTATGCTCTGTCTGTTTATGGACTTCATTTGGATGTTTGGACACTTTTGTCTAATGTTTTATTCATTTATTGCTATTTGCACGCGTTACGAGTGGACGTTGAAGTGCCCGAAGGCTTCGAAGGTGAAGTGTTGACCCAGGAGCCAGCTCAGGACCAAGATCAAGTGCTTTTTGAAGGCAAGTTGTGCTTTGACCATGTTGATCCCATTTTGAAATTAATTTGATTTAAATTATTGCATGCTAGTTCAACTATAAATGCTTTAATTAATTTTGGGAGACTAGTTAATTACCTAATTGTTGTATGCCACCTTGACATAGAAAATTGAATGCCATGAACCCCTTGTCACCCTAGTTGAGGATTAAATAGTTGGACATTATTAAATTGCCAACATGGGAATTTAGATCGTTGTAGTATATTGCTTAGACCTGCTACGTGCTCATGACATGATTTTAGACAATCAAATGTTAATATTGACTTAATGATATATTGAACCTGTTTTGGAAAGGTATCATGTGTTGTGATGTTGATGGCACGTGGTGCATGGTAATCAACTGGGGGTTTGATAAATAGTTTTCGACCGGGGCATGTGGCAAGAAATGATTGGGCGGGCCAGTTGTGGCATCGGGAGCGATGGTTTGGTTCTTCGAGTAGTCTTGCCCTGGTCAACATAAGGACTTAACCTTGCAAGCCTTTGAACTGAGTTAATCATGCAACCACATGACCGGAATGGGATGGTCCTAGTTGAGTAAGTTACTAATAACTCGCATGTGATACCTCGGGTGTCAACTACACCCTTTGTGTAGCTTGAAGGGGGAGCGTACCGATGCGATGGCATGGTACCCATCCAATGGTATGTCGGTCCCATACTTCGCCTTTGTTAAGGGAAGGGATGGTGTAGGGCAAAAACCAGAAAGGTTCACTTGCGTAGTTAGCCGTTTCCGAAAGGCTTTGTTACGATCACTCGCCTTTGTGGTGTTTGGCTGTATCTTGTGGGTAAAGTGCATAACCTCTGCAGAGTAAAAAATCTATTCGAATAGCCATGTCCGCGGTATTGGACATTGCTCGGGATTACAGTCAAGGGTTAGACTTTCTTGGAAATAACTTGAACTTGAGAGATTTGGTTTGGTTAAATGATGATGTTGATGGAAATGTGGACTAGGAATGGGAAATATGTTTATTTAACTCCTGGAAAAGTTATTGATCTTATACTTATTTTTACTGCTTTCGAATCTACTTATGATACTTGTCAAATGCTGTTTACTGCAGTTATACTTAGAACTATTCCTTTGTATGAAGCCATGCATGTAGTATATTAGCTTGCATTCTGTGCATGACTTGCTAAGTACCAAGTACTCACCCTTGCCACAAAACAACACCAGTTGAAGAAGAGGCGACGCCAGCTTTGGAGGAGGAATATCAGGAGGAGCCGTCTAACTAGGGATCGAGTCCAGTCAGTTGCCTGTGGCATATTGGTTGGCACTACGCATTTTCTTTATATATTCTGCTGCAGATTTTATTTGAATAAGTCTTAGCCCTGCGAGGCGTACTTTTGTAACTTGACCATAAGGTCGAGCAACCAGTTTGGTTATCATAATTAAAGTACTTTATTATCATCGATGTGTATGATTGTGATATTTACCAATGTTGAGGCTGTGTGCACTTGCGTGATCCTGGACTAGTGCTGAATACACAGAGGGTCCGGATTTGCAAATTCGGGTCCCGACATTTAGTCTATGTTTGGTAACATTCAGGCGTACTAGATGCCGGGGTGTTACAGAAAAGTTATAGCTTACGCTTCAAGGCAACTGTGACCCCATGAAGAAAACTACCCAACTCATGATTTAGAGTTAGCCGTAGTTGTGCATGCCCTTAAGATCTGTAGGCATTATTTGATTGGGAATAGATGTGAGATTTATACGGATCACAAGAGTCTGAAGTATATTTTCACTCAGTCAGATCTCAATTTGAGGTAGAGAAGGTCGTTAGAACTGGTGAAAGACTATAATGTTGGAATCCATTACCACCCTGGAAAGGCTAATGCTGTTGCGGATGCATTAAGCAGGAAGAGTTACTGCAACAATGTTAGGATACACGAAAATCAACCAGCGCTTCATGAAGAATTCCAACGCCTTAACTTGGAATTGGTGAATGAAGGTTGTATTTTCAATATTGAAGTACAATCAACCCTAGAAGAGCAGATCCGAGAGGCTCAAAAGAAGGATAAGGATATTGTGAACCTCAAGGAAGAGTTGAAGAAAGGAAAACACCCTGGATTTTCCGAAGATGAGAAAGGTACTGTCTGGTTCGGGAAAAGAATAGTAGTCCCTAACCGACAGGAAATCAAAGATATAGTGTTGAAAGAGGCTCATGATTCTGTGTATTCCATTCATCCAGGGAGTACAAAGATGTACTCAGATTTGAAAGAAAAGTATTGGTGGTCCAATATGAAAAAAGAAGTGGCTGATTTTGTAGCCCGTTGTGATGTTTGCCAGTTGGTGAAGGCAGAACATCAAAGACCAGCCGGATTGTTGCAACCTTTGCAAGTTCCTATTTGGAAATGGGAAGAAATTGGAATGGATTTTATAACTGGACTCCCCAAGACCAAGTCCGGTTATGATTCCATTTGGGTTATTGTGGACAGATTGACCAAAGTGGCCCACTTTATCCCGGTGAAGACCACGTATTCTGGTGATAAGCTCGCAGAGTTAAATATGGCCAAGATTGTGTGTTTGCATGATGTGCCAAAGAAGATCGTGTCTGACCGAGGTTCTCAGTTTACCTCGAGGTTTTGGCAGAAGTTGCATGAGGTGTTGGGTATGAACTTGAACTTTAGTACTACGTACCACCCTCAGACAGATGGCCAGACGGAAAGAGTAAATCAAATATTGGAAGATATGTTGAGAGCTTGTGCTTTGACATACAAAGGTTCGTGGGATCAGAATTTGCCCTATGCCGAGTTTGCATATGACAATAGTTATCAGGCGAGTTTGAAGATGGCACCATTTGAAGCTCTGTATGGGAGAAAATGCAGGACACCCTTGTATTGGAAGGAGTCCGAAGCTGGACAGATAATTGAACCTGATATTCTTAAGGAAGCTGAAGAGCAAGTCAGACAGATTCGGGAGAATTTGAAGACAGCCCAATCGAGACAGAAGAGCTATGCGGATAATCATCGCCGAGAATTAAGCTTTGCACCTGGTGATCATGTCTATCTGAAAGTTTCACCGCTAAAGGTATGCGCCGATTCCGAGTTAGTGGGAAGTTAGCGCCCCGCTATATTGGTCCATTTCCAGTGGTTGCCAGAAGAGGAGAAGTCGCGTACAAGTTGGAGTTACCTCCACAGCTGTCAGGGGTGCATGATGTCTTTCATGTGTCTCAGTTGAAGAAATGTCTCAGAGTACCCGAGCATCAGATGCCATATGAAGAGATGGAGTTGAAAGAAGATTTGTCATGTCCGGAGTATCCCGTCAAGATTTTAGATGAAGCCGAGCGTCGAACCCGAAGTCGTGTGATCAAATTCTGCAAGGTTCAGTGGAGTAATCATTCTGAGAAGGAAGCTACTTGGGAACGAGAAGAGGATCTTTGCGCAGAGTTTCCCGATCTCTTTCTTTCTCCGTCTGAATCTCGGGGACGAGATTCTCTCCATGGGGGTAGGTTTGTAACATCCTCAGTTTGGCTTTCTAGGAAAAATCTAATTTAAATTAATTAAATTCAAAATTTGGAGTTTCCTTGGTGTTTAATTTAACCTGGCATCCTATCTCATCCAATATCGGAATTCATTTCCCGTCTGTTCGAAAAATCAATTTTCTAGATTCCCGTCAGTACACGAAATTTCACCCGAGTCCGAAAATGCTCCAAAAATCATGGAACCTATTACAATAGGTCCCAAATGTTCTAAAAACATTTTGGGATTTTTTCCAAGATTTTTGGAGGCTCTCTGGTATTTTATCTCGCGCGGCTTTCGTTTAATGCCGCTATTCGCTCCAGAATATTCAAATCCACAAATTTCATCCAAATTCAGCGAAACCAATTTTATTGGGTTCCAAATATTCCAAAATGGTTCTAGGAATTTTTCCGGAATTTTTTAGACCATTTTTGCTAATTTTTCCCTAGGGCGACACGTTCGCGTAACTCTCGGCCAATGAGGAGGTGACACGTGTCGCTACTGTTCATCATCTCCTACCTCCCGTGGGCATGAACTCCAGAGAAGAGCAAGAAACTTCCATACCTAGTTCATCCCTTCAAACTACCATAACTTCTTCATTAATGATCCAAATTGCAAACGGTCGGATCCGTTAAATCCGTAGCAACAAGCTCTTTCCATCCCCCACCATCATTAGCCCGGGATCTCGTCGGAATTTGAACAATCTTTCCAAAACCGAAAATGGCCATTATGGCAATAAATCGGCCGTTTCCAATCCGTTTCTCGTGCTTCCACCTCTCATTGCTCCGTATTAGAACCCTCTTCCCGGTGGTAGCACTCACCCTTTTCATCTCCAACTCATCCGATCGCTAGATCGAAAAACCGCCGAGGAACACCGTGTTTTAGTGTTCTTCGTGTTATTGGTCGTATCTTCCTCTCCGGTGAGTCAATCTCCACTCCATTTGTTTCCTTGTGATTGTGTGGAGGTCTAGATTCTAATTCATCCATCCATTTTAGGATTCATCAAGAGTTGGCGATGAATTTTGAGTTTTTATCGCTTCGGCCGAACCTCCGTTCTTCGTGGAATTCGTCTTCTCCGGCGAGCAATTGATCAATTCCTTGCAAGTGTGAGTCCCTCTAGATGTGCTTGAGAGGTTTCATTAATTAGTGGTTGAGGCCATGTTTCAATTTTTGAGAAAATTTCCAATTTTTGGAAATTGCGGGAGCTTCTCTGTTTGGGACTTGGCCCATGCGTGCCCGCGGGCCGGAGCTCGCTGTCGTCGCCCCTTCGATGACCTCGCCGCCGCCGCCGCCACGTCGCGCTCCGTGCCGGCCGACCCGCCGGCACCCGTTCGCTGCCATTGCCGCCGTTGCCAGCCCGCCCGGCCACCCGAGCGCCGCGCCATGCTCGCGCCGGTCGCCGCTCCCGCGTGCGGCGCTGCCACCTCCGCCCGCCGCCGCCACCGCCCCCATGGAGTTTGGCTCCCCTGTTCTTGCTCCTTGGAGAAGAACCTCCCCTCTCCATGACATGAGGACCCCACAAGCCATAGAGCTAAACAATTCCAAAAATCTCTACTATTCTAAAGCAGCACTTGGTGGCAGTGATCCGTTCTTCCCACGTCATTAATTACCGCTTAATTGCCCTGCTTAATTGCCCTACGCAAGAAACGAAGCGTTGCTTTAATTAGGCTATTCCCAATGGGTAATATCATCCTCATTAAATAGATGCCACATAGGATTTTTTGCTGATGTGGCAAAGCATTAAATAGGAGGGAGAAGAAAGCTGTATCTTGAGCAAGATACTGCTTTGGCACGATATCTTAGGCTGTGGCACAGAATCTAACGCATTGGGTCCACTTTCATAGACACAACATCACACCAATTAATTATTTTAACCATATAAGTATGATACTATGCATTGTAGAGTGTTTCTTCAATGCAGTATCATACTTTTCATCCTATGTGGCATTCTTGGATATTGGAGTATGATACTTTGCACTGGGAATAGCCTTAGGCAGCTTTCGCAAGAAACGAAGCGTTAAAGATAGATGTTTGATCTTGTGAAATAATTTTTTTTATTTTTTAATCTTTATTTTTCGTTATCAATTTTGTTTTTCGAAGCAACGCACAGGCATGTAACTAGTCAGAAAAAATTAGGAAAAAGAATATTCCAGGAATATTCTCTCGTTTTCATTTTCTAGGATTTTCAAACTTCGGAAGCTCATATCTTTTCCGTCCGAACTCCGATTGACTCCGTTCAAATTCCTAAATTCATCTAAAATCAATACCTTCCTGCCAGTACTACTTTTATAATTTTTGGATTTTATTTATTTTAGTGTTATTTATTTGTTGTCTCGTTTTGCGTGTAGCCGAGGAGCCGTCCGAGTCCGCCGACCCCGCCGCCGAACTCCAAGGTTTCGACACCCTCGCTGCGACCGAAGGCAAGTCCCTTGATGCATTTTGATCCTATGATTGCAAATATTTTAACATGTTTTATAAACTTGCATTGCTATGTTTATCATCATATGTCAAATATAAGTGATTAGTTAATCCAACTTGCGATTACCTCCTTGATTATCGTCATCCATGCTTGATTGTAACCCTAGGAATTTTGCTATGCCATGTTTATCCTATATGGTGACCTTTGTTGAATAGTACAATAGAATTGCTTAGGGCCAAATTGATGAAAATGACCCATGGGTGGGATTATACAAAAATGATGATTTAAATTGTAATTGGGAAATTATTATAAAGATTTTGGTACTATTTTTCCAAAATAAAAAGAAAAAGAAAAAGGATTTGGACTTGGGCGGAATGGAATGTCGGGTGGGTGCGGATGGAGCACTAGCTGCATTGTGCAAGTGCCGCCCCAAGTCAACTAAGGACCGACGCTTATGACTGTCCATTCTAAGCATAACCGTACTACCACATGTCTAACATAGTACGACCTGGCTAAATAATTTGTAGAAACCTAACTTAGACTCGCCAGTTGGTGGAATGTGGGTGCCAGATAGCGGCAAGTTGTACTCCCCACACGACGCAAGAGGGGGCTTCTGTACTGGGTAGATAGAACCCTAACAGCGGTGAAACCTCAGTGGGTGAGTCGGGTTAGGCGTATGCATTGTAAAGGCCTTGTCATGATCTCTCTGCTGACACACCAAAGAAAATGTGTTAATTGCATGGCATTAAGAGTTGATCATGTCTTGTGGGTAAAGCTGTACACCTTTGTAGAGTTAAAACTATTCGAATAGCTGTGCCTACGGTCAAGGGCAAAGCAAAGAATGCTTTCATACTGGTAGACTTTGGTTTTGGTTTTGAAAATAAATGTTGTTTTGGGATTCAGGAGTGGTTAGAACTCTCGGATGTTGAATTGGCGGATTGAGCCAACCAGGTAGATGGAACCTGTTTTTGTGTCATGACAGATAGAGTCATGTGTGAATAAACTTGATCTTTTAAATTGTGGCGGATAGAGCCCTTATACTAGTGATGGTGGCTAGAACCTTCACTAAAATATTACATAATTCAATTGTTAAAAAGAATTGCTAAAACATGCTTTATGAAAATTATTAGTATGGTTTGATGAAACTTGGCTTTATGCAAAAGAACCATAATAAGCCTTTCTTGGAAAGCCCCACATATGCATAATTTCCCAGACTTGCTGAGTACTTTTGTACTCACGTGCTACATAACCATTGTTATCAGAGAACTACCAGGACGCCGTTGAAGACGGTGAGTTCTACGTCGAGGAGTGCGAGGAAGATCGCCAGGAAAACTAGTCGCGTGCCTTGTCGTCGCCTATGGTGTTTTTGCTTTTTGCTTTTTGTCGTTTTGCTTCCGCTGTCGTGTCTCTGGTCTCGTGACCGAGTATTGTAATAAGTGGCCATGTGGCCCATACTTTATGATTATGTTACAATTTCGTTATGTTCGGCAATGACGTATCACTGTTGACTGTGTGTACTAGCTACTGATCTGGGACTAGTACAGAAATACACAGGAGATTTCAGATAACTGATCCGGGGTCTCACACCGAAGAACTATTAACCCCTGTGGGATAAGAGTGCTTACCCTTTCTGTCGTAGATCGGGTAGTTGACTGGGATCAAATAGAAGAGTTTGGTGGTGGATTCCCTCGGATTTTCTTTAACCGTTCTGATGATCGGTTTGGGTTGGTTTCCCTTGGTTTTAGTTGATTGAAATCAAAGGAAAAGTGTTTGGTATTGGATTTTAGCAGATTGATCCTTCGGCGGTTTGTGGTTTTGTCTTCCTTGGTTGAAGACGAAGAAGAAGAGTTTAGTGTTGTGCCTTTTTGGTCGCCTTTTGGCTTTGACACCGGTTTTGGTTGGTTGCTTTGTAAAGAAAAGTATAGTTTGGTTCTTGTGTGTCTCACTCTGAGTTTAAAAGAAGTTATTGAAGTTGTGTGCAAAAATTTAAGATGTATCGATTTATGTTTTGTGCCTTTGTCCGTAAAGGTTTACTTGATCGCTTGGTTCCCTCCTGTAGGAGTCTTTAAGATTGAAATGTGTTTTGGAGATCTTTTGCATGACCCAGTGTAAGTCATGTCCCATTGCAACTTTGAGAGTCAAGTTTCTTTGTGAATTTTGGTTGAGTTTTAAAAAGAAAATGCTGCAAGTAAAGTAAGTAGTCACTTGACTGAAATTATTGGTCAAAAGTGAAAATTGTTGTTTAGCATGTTATGTAGTATGTAACAATGTGGTTTATGGAAATGATGTACTCCTAAGTTAATTTGCGAGTTGAACCAATTAAATGTAATTTTTATCTTTAGCTTAAGATTAAATGAACTCCTAGTGTTGTAGATTACTCTATAGCGAGAATGATTGAATGTGTGATTGTGCATGCTTAGAATTTGTAGCTTTATGTTAAAAATGAGGTATCACCCTACTGTTACTTAATGGGAAAATGACCATTGATAGTGTTTAAAGTTTTAAACCTTGATGCGTAGTGAGAACATTAAGATGATGTAAACTACTGTTGAAGTAATAGTAAATTGGTTGGTTATCTAAAAGACTTTTAATTTAGGGTCGGTAGAACAAATTAATTGTGATGGTGATCGACCCTAGTGCATGATAGACGACTAGAACTACTATGTTGCTATTATGAACTATGGAAATAATTGGGGGATGTAATTGTGTTCTTGAAATGCTAATACAGATGACAATTGAGAAGGTAGGAGTTGTTGTTTGATGTTGTTGTTAAGAGCATTGGGATTGTCTAACTTATTAAATTTATTTTAATAGTTGGAGTATGTTGTGTAGTGGTAATTGTGTTATAACCTATGTATAGGGTAGCTAAAAGCAATGTTGTTATTGGATGATTATGCACATTTGTTGAGATTGATGACTAAGTAGTGGTAGTAATTGTTTAGATTACATGTTGAAAACCATGTGTGACACTACGTTTTGGTGTGACATTACAGATTGTGAAATTAGAGAAGAAAATCTTACGGCTAGAGGTTTACTCGCGTTTTTGGGCCTTTTGAAGTGTTTTGACACCACGGAGTGTCGTAACCTTATTTAACGTGCATGATAAGGTTAATAACATTATGAGATGTGGAATTAATGTTAAAACTATAGGATATGGAGGTTAATAGCTTTTCCGGGCCGTTTCCGAGGTTTTGGGCCTTCCCGGGGGAGTTTGGGCCTTGGTGGGCTTTGGTGGGATGGAGTAGGTCTCCGTAACGGACTAGGTTTGGGTGTGGGGGCTGGTAAAAGGGCTCCCCACCAGCCCTTGGGGCGTCCACCCCTGCCCCATGCGCCCCTAACCCTAGCCGCCACCCTTCCTCCTCCCTCCACCTCCTAGTCGCCCCATCTCTTGCCCCCATGGCGCCCCCATTGTTCCCCATTGCACACCACCTCTCCTCCAGCCCCCTTGCTGCCCTAGGGTGACCTCTCCACCCATGCATCCTCATGGATCCATCCGAGGAGCGAGGAGCGAGGAGCGAGGTGCGAGGTGCGAGGAGCGAGGAGCGAGGAGCGAGGAGATCGATTGGAGTTTTCGTGCGTCGGGCAAAGGTATGATCATGGGGCTCCTCGGGGATGAGCTAGGTACTGTTATTAGGGAGTTTATCAAGTTTTTTTGATCAATTGGAGGCGCTGGATTTGAGTAATTTGGGTTAGATCTAGATGTTGCCACGTTTCTGTTTTCGGGCAGATTGAGCAGTCGAGCTAGGGTTCGCGTTTTCGCCAATTTAGATTTGGAATATGGCCGTACGGACTTCTAGGAAGTTGTAGATAATTTCATTAACTTTCATTGCATATAAAGAAATTGAAATTCCGCCCAGCCGTTTGGAAGTTATGGCTGTTTTACCGAGCGCTGTCAAATCTATGACGAGATTGAGACAGTTCGTGTTCAACGTGATTAAACAACCTTAGAGTCCGAATCAGTCTTTCCCTATAACTAGAAAAAGTTGGGAAATTTCCTAAGCTTCGCGACGTTGTACTCGTTTAATCGATTTGGAGTCCCAGAACTCAAGTTATGCCTTTTGCAAGGCTGCGGTCCCGACGGGACAGAACCTCTGTTTTTAGGTTTTGCGAGTAGTGGGCAATGTCGGGTTAGATGGGGGTTTGTGTACTGTTTTGTGGGAATGATTGTGAGTGTGTAATGCCTATGTGCAGGTGGTGTGACACCGGGAGTGCCCTCTACTTCCCGCCAATCCGTCGCCCGTGGTTGAGGCAAGTGTGTTGTAATGAATAGCGGATTGTAGGTTGTTTGTTGAGATTAGATGAAGGATTGAATACTTGCTATGATCACTTGCCATGCTTGCTGATTTCCAATGATATGTTGAGTATGATTATCATGATATGATGCTATTTGTTTATGTTTATCATGATACGATGTCATGTGTCTATATTTGTTATGATATGATGCCATGTGTTTATGTGTACCATGATATGATGCCATATGTTTATGTACAAATGAGATATGATAGTTGGCATAGTTGCATGCATGGCATGAGATAGGGCGAGGGCGGTGAGAAAGTCATAACTAGTCCGGCAAGGTCGGTGAGAAAGTTATGACTAGTCCGGAACGCCATTGAGTAAGACCTACATCGTGATTCCATCCACGTGGTGAATGGAAGCGAGGAGTAGGCACCCTCCATCTTCGGGATGGAAAGGGGGAAAAGGGTGCACACCGACGGGTGTGTACTCAACCATACCGGTATGAGTTTCCAAGGAGATATGAGCATTGCACTGCATTACATAATTAATGATGATGGGAGTGTTATGTGTTCAAGAATGAGATGTTATATGTGATGTGGGATATTATTGTTTTATAATCGATCTTGTTGTCCATTACAATATACTTGCTGAGTTTCGAACTCACGCTTGTGTTTTATGTTGTTTTTAGGTACTTTGAGATCGGCATGCGGGAAAAAGGGGTTTAGCTACACTTCTACACGTAGCTCCACTATCATAGTCTATGATTAATTACTTGGAGACATGATTTTAAGAGTTGTGCCATAAACTTAATGTATGGTTTAATTTAGCATGCTTGTGATTCCTTATTTGCTTCGTTTTAGTTTATGAAGTGGTTGAGCGTGGTATTATTGGCGTAATTTGATGATATATCCATTTATGTTGATGTTTTAGATGTCGTGTGCTATGATATATCTTGCCATGATATTGATATTGTGTTAATTCATGGAAAAACAAAGGAGATGCTGCCGAAATATCGGTTTTTAGCATATGTACCTTTGCTGGAATTTATGTTTAAATGTGGTATTTAGATGTTGTTTAGCTTATGTTTGGTAGCATTCGGGCATATTAAATGCCGGGTGTTATTCTGATTGGTATCGAGCGGCTGTAGGTCCTTGGAATGTGAATTTTTAGTATCATGCTATAGGGTACAACTAAAATGTGATGTGGAATAACTTAGAAACATGGCTTAGGTCTTAACTAAAACTTTGTTATAGGATAGCAACATTAAAACTTGCAAAAGTGGTATAAGTAATTTAAAATTTGACACACATGGATGCACAGTAGGAAAGGGTATGGGAATCGTTGCTTTACGCTTAAATGTTGTATTTGAGCCTTGATGTTGAATGCTACATTTGTTTATGTATGTTGCTATGTTTATGAAAGAATTGAATGGAATTGTTCATGTTATTATGTTAAAGTGGGGTTGTGGTGCCGAAGGGATTCGGTCACCTCTCTTTATTCATTGTAAGGGTGAAGTGTGACGGTGTGGCCGGTTAGCGCCATCACCGAAGAACTATTAACCCCTGTAGGAGAAGAGTGCTTACCCTTTCTGTCGTAGATCGGGTAGTTGACGGAGTCAAAAGAAGAGTTTGGTGGTGGGTTCCTTCAGATGTTCTTCACCGTTCGACGGTTGGTTTTGGTTGGTTTTCTTGGTTTTAGTTGATGGAAACTAAAAGAAAAATGTTTGGTATTGGATTTTTAGCGGATCATTCCGTATGTGATTTGTGGTTTTGGTCTTCCTTGGTTGGAAACGAAGAAGAAGAGTTTAGAGTTGCGCCTTTTAGTCGCCTTTGCTTTGACACCGGTTTTGCTGGTTATTGTGGATTGTCTTAGGGAGGAAACATATGTGGTTGTTGTCCTCCTATCTGAGAAAAGAGTTGAAGTTATCCTAGTGCCGACCTTAGGTTGGGTGGAGCTAAGTTTTGTAACTTTATCGGAAAAGGTTTGGTTGAACATTTTGTTTTCCCTAGTGCATCCTTCTTCCTTCTTGGAAGTATGGATCTTGAGATTTCTTGAAGAGTTTTGTGGGCAAATTTGGGAACTTGAGAGTGGAACTCTCCTGCATTTCTGTTAGAGTTTTGTTTTCTTCCTTGCCTAGAAAAGGAGAAATTGTCTAACGGTGTTCGTTCTGGTTCATGAGTTGTGGTTGTCCTTAAAAGTGGAGTTGCATCTTGTTTGTCAAAAGTGAAAATGGTTGTTTAGCATGTTATGTAGTATGTAACAATGTGGTTATTGGAAATGATTTGTTCTTAAGTTAATTGGTGAGTTGAATCAGTTAAAAGTAATATTTGTGTTTAGCTTAAGATTAAATGAACTTCTAGTGTTGCAGATTACCCTATAATGAGAATGAATAAATATGTTAATGTACATGCTTAGAATCTGTTGTCTTGCTTTGAAAGTGCTTATGACCCTCGATTATGTTTAAAGTTTTAAACCCTAATGCATAGTTAAAACATTAAGATGATGTAGACTGCCGATATTATTAAAGAAACTTTGCTGGTTGTCTAAAGATGTTCTAATCTAATGGATTAATAGAGAGATTTAATCGTGTTGACTAGTGACTTTAATTTGGAAGTTGATTAGAGTTGCTATTTATGTTGTCGCAAACCATTAGTATAATTGGAAGTATGCAGTTGTGTTCCTACGATGCTAGTATCGATGTCAATTGTGAAGACATAGGCTTTGCTGTTTTTGATATTGCTAAAGCATTGGGATGGTCTAATCTATTAATTTTGTTTTAATAGTTGGAGTATGTTGTGTAGTGACAATTTGTTATGGTATATGGATAGTGTAACTAAAAACAATGTAGTTGTTTTTATGATTATGCCTATTTATGGATATTGATGATTTAGTAGTGGTGGTAATTGTTTGGATTACTTTTTGGAAGCCATTGTAAAATAGAGGTTATTATAACTTGTGGCGATGAAGTGAACCATGGATATTTTAGCATGATATAGAATTGTATCCTAAAGAAGGTATATCTTAGAATCATAATTTTCGACTTTGTCTTATGGAGATACTATTTGTATGTTGAAGTCATTTGTTAATGGAATAAGTTTTGATTGTCAAGATGTTGGCGTATTTATGGTATAAAAATTGATAGGATGATCATGCTTAAGTATCTGTTGAAGTACTACGTTTGAAATATAGAATACGTTGTTTTATGATGTGTTGGTTTGTGGGGTTCTTGAGGAGGTAGTATGGATTGATTTAAGATGGGTTTTCTCGATAAGTAAATAGTGATTATGGAATGCTTAAATGTTAAGGATAGTGGGACACTGGTTATGGTGAGTCTCATGCCGAGCTTGTGTATAAAACCTTTTGGTGCAGGTTGGTGGTTTGCTATCTTGGTTAAATGTTTTTTTGGTCAAGGTGTTCTTTATGTTGCATTTTCGAGTTTCCCTAAAACTCGTAGAGGTTGGTGCCCATCTTTGGTTTTGGCTAAGTTGTTCGATTTATGCTATGAGTTTGATTTTGCACCCAAAAGCCTTTGAGTGGATCGCGCTCCTTCGGCGTTATGCTGAAGCATACTTGGAGTAAATCTTAAAAAGGAAGCCGATGGACATAGTGGGCTGTGTTGAAAATTCTTGAGATTTAATTTGTAATTCTATTTGATTGGAACTGGATCTATTTGGAAAAGGTCATGTGGTGTTTGCGAGTGTTTCAAAAGGGTGGATTTTATGAATGTTTATAAGTGATTCGGGTTGGTGAAGTGTTCTCATTTTGGGAAAATGAGTCTCCCATTTCTCTTTGAGAATTGATGTTCTCTTTCAAAATGTTGATTCTGGTTAAAACGCGATGCTTTACAAATTTGGCTTTCAATTGTCGACGGGTTATGTATGACGTGGTGTTTTCCTGTTAATGGTGTTCCCCTCATAGTTTTATGATTGGGCGCAATCATCGATGCTATCCAAGTTTTAATCATGTGATGGAGAGGAAGAAGTTGTCTTGTGAATGACTATTTGGTAGCGTTGTACATGATGAATGAATGGTGAAAAGGAAACATGACATCATTTATAGATGTCTATTGATAAAAGAGTCGTTGAGCCAGGTCGGTGAGTAAGTCATATAGGGAAATATGACTAATCCGGTGTGCTCTCGAAAAGCTTGGATTCATGTCATGAATCTAGATTTCCATTTGCTCTTTAGCATGAAAGGAAAGAGTGAAGAGTTCCTGGCATTTGGCTTTGTTGTAAGAGGATTGGGTTTCCTTGTTTCCTTGAGAGTTATTATGGCGGTTGTGGATTCTTTCGATTGGTTTGAGAATCGGTTTTCTCTTCCACAATGTTGTTTTTATGAGATGCTTGGCTGTGGTGAAAGTGAGTTGAGTTGTCATTGATTGTTGAGAATTTCTGACAAAGAATTGTGTGGAGTCTCTCTTTTTGTTTGAGTGGTCCCGATCACGAGATGTATCGCATTGATTTGAGATTGGAGTTTTTCCTTTGCGACTTGACTTAGGAAAAGAGATCGAGTGATCTTTCGAGGTTGTCAAACCTTTGTTCCAAGTGATTTGTTGTGTTTTGGGTTCGAGTTGATGAATGTGGTTCATCCGACTAAGGGAGTTGCTCTTTGTTGGCATTCTCGTTTGAGATGTGAATAGAAATGTCTATGGAATTGTTGAGCATAATGGAGGATTATACTCATGGGTTTGGTAGTTTTTGAGTGAGAAAGTGTGAGGGCGAGACCCTCATAGGAAAAGAACCAGTTGAGGTTTGGTAATAATTTACAGCTCTACCTTGGGCTAGGCGTAGAACTTTGGTTGTGGTTCGAAGGGTGGTCATGTTGGAAGTTGGTGATGTCGATCCAAACCTTGTTGAGAGTATGGTTGGATTGTTAAAAAGTGATGATAATTTGAAATATAGTGATCTGTCGTGAACTTTGTCGTAGCTAGTTGTCCCTGGGTGTGTGTTATGCCTGGGAGGGGGTAGAATGAAAGTGTAGCGTGGTTTGTGGAAGAAAAGAAAAGTTTTGTCGATGAAGGCTATGTACGTAGATGACATTAGTTAATTTTGATTCTTTGTGAAAAGGGTCAAATAATTGGAAGAGATGGGATTATGTGTCATGATTGAGTTTGATGGAGTGTGGTAGTCAGGTTGGTTGTGATAGAAGTGCGAAGCATTTGTCGTTTGTTCCGATTTTTTTTTAGTCGTTGTGCGATTGTTTTGTGCGGCTGAGAAGCCTTTTGTCCCTTGGGGACTTGGTAGTTGTTTTTGGTGTCCTTCGGATTCGAGGTCGAATCCTGTTGAAGGGGGGAAGAATGTGACATTACGTTTTGGTGTGACATTACAGATTGTGAAATTAGAGAAGAAAATCTTACGGCTAGAGGTTTACTCGCGTTTTTGGGCCTTTTGAAGTGTTGTGACACCACGGAGTGTCGTAACCTTATTTAACGTGCATGATAAGGTTAATAACATTATGAGATGTGGAATTAAGGTTAAAACTATAGGATATGGAGGTTAATAGCTTTTAGGGCCGTTTAGGGGTTTTGGGGCTTCCCGGGGGAGTTTGGGCCTTGGTGGGCTTTGGTGGGATGGAGTAGGTCTCCGTAACGGACTAGGTTTGGGTGTGGGGGCTGGTAAAAGGGCTCCCCACTAGCCCTTGGGGCGTCCACCCCTGCCCCATGCGCCCCTAACCCTAGCCGCCACCCTTCCTCCTCCCTCCACCTCCTAGCCGCCCCATCTCTTGCCCCCATGGCGCCCCCATTGTTCCCCATTGCACACCACCTCTCCTCCACCCCCCTTTCTTCCCTAGGGTGACCTCCCCACCCCTACATCCTCATGGATCCATCCGAGGAGCGAGGAGCGAGGAGCGAGGTGCGAGGAGCGAGGAGCGAGGAGATCGATTGGAGTTTTCGTGCGTCGGGCAAAGGTATGATCATGGGGCTCCTCGGGGATGAGCTAGGTACTGTTATTAGGGAGTTTATCAAGTTTTTTTGATCAATTGGAGGCGCTGGATTTGAGTAATTTGGGTTAGATCTAGATGTTGCCACGTTTCTGTTTTCGGGCAGATTGAGCAGTCGAGCTAGGGTTCGCGTTTTCGCCAATTTAGATTTGGAATATGGCCGTACGGACTTCTAGGAAGTTGTAGATAATTTCATTACCTTTCAGTGCATAGAAAGAAATTGAAATTCCGCCCAGCCGTTTGGAAGTTATGGCTGTTTTACCGAGCGCTGTCAAATCTGTGACGAGATTGAGACAGTTCGTGTTCAACGTTAGATTAAACAACCTTAGAGTCCGAATCAGTCTTTCCCTATAACTAGAAAAAGTTGGGAAATTTCCTAAGCTTCGCGACGGTGTACTTGTTTAATCGATTTGGAGTCCCAGAACTCAAGTTATGCCTTTTGCAAGGCTGCTGTCCCGACGGGACAGAACCTCTGTTTTTAGGTTTTGCGAGTAGTGGGCAATGTCGGGTTAGATGGGGGTTTGTGTACTGTTTTGTGGGCATGATTGTGAGTGTGTGATGCCTATGTGCAGGTGGTGTGACACCGGGAGTGCCCTCTACTTCCCGCCAATCCGTCGCCCGTGGTTGAGGCAAGTGTGTTGTAATGAATAGCGGATTGTAGGTTGTTTGTTGAGATTAGATGAAGGATTGAATACTTGCTATGATCACTTGCCATGCTTGCTGATTTCCAATGATATGTTGAGTATGATTATCATGATATGATGCTATTTGTTTATGTTTATCATGATACAATGTCATGTGTCTATATTTGTTATGATATGATGCCATGTGTTTATGTGTACCATGATATGACGCCATATGTTTATGTACAAATGAGATATGATAGTTGGCATAGTTGCATGCATGGCATGAGATAGGGCGAGGGCGGTGAGAAAGTCATAACTAGTCCGGCAAGGTCGGTGAGAAAGTTATGACTAGTCCGGAACGCCATTGAGTAAGACCTACATCGTGATTCCATCCACGTGGTGAATGGAAGCGAGGAGTAGGCACCCTCCATCTTCGGGATGGAAGGGGGGAAAAGGGTGCACACCGACGGGTGTGTACTCAACCATACCGGTATGAGTTTCCAAGGAGACATGAGCATTGCATTGCATTACATAATTAATGATGATGGGAGTGTTATGTGTTCAAGAATGAGATGTTATATGTGATGTGGGATATTATTGTTTTATAATCGATCTTGTTGTCCATTACAATATACTTGCTGAGTTTCGAACTCACGCTTGTGTTTTATGTTGTTTTTAGGTACTTTGAGATCGGCATGCGGGAAAAAGGGGTTTAGCTACACTTCTACACGTAGCTCCACTATCATAGTCTATGATTAATTACTTGGAGACATGATTTTAAGAGTTGTGCCATAAACTTAATGTATGGTTTAATTTAGCATGCTTGTGATTCCTTATTTGCTTCGTTTTAGTTTATGAAGTGGTTGAGCGTGGTATTATTGGCGTAATTTGATGATATATCCATTTATGTTGATGTTTTAGATGTCGTGTGCTATGATATATCTTGCCATGATATTGATATTGTGTTAATTCATGGAAAAACAAAGGAGATGCTGCCGAAATATCGGTTTTTAGCATATGTACCTTTGCTGGAATTTATGTTTAAATGTGGTATTTAGATGTTGTTTAGCTTATGTTTGGTAGCATTCGGGCATATTAAATGCCGGGGTGTTACACCATGGTTAAAAATGGAGGAACTTGTAACATGTGGTGATGGAGTGAACAATGGATAATTATCATGATGTAAGACTCTCTCCTTAACGAGTGTATATCTTAGAATCCTACTTACGAATTTTGTCTTGTGGAGATAACATTGATGTGTTGAAGTCATTTATTGATTGAGTAAGTTTCAAATTGTCGAGAAGTTGATGTATGGATGGTATAAAATTGATAGGTTGATCGTGCTAAAGTATTTGTTGAAGTACTATGTTTTAAATATAGAATATGATGTTGTATGATTTGATGGTCTGTGGGGATCATGATGAGGTAGTCTTGCTTGGATGTCTTATGATAAGCACCAGAAACTTTATTTTTGAGTATTGGGAAAGAAAATTACAGAAAGAATTTGTTATGTGGTTTTTGTTAAGTCCTGTTGGGGCTTCTCAACGTGTAAAATAGTGGATTTGAAAATCTTTAATGGTAAGTGTAGTGGATTACTAGGTATGGTGGGATCTATGCTGAGCTTGTGGTTAAAACCTTTTGGACTGATTTGGTTGTTTGCTATCTTGGTTGATTGCTTTCAGTCGAGGTGTTCTTTATGTTGTGTTTCAGAGTTTCCCCAAATTCGTAGTGATTGGTATCAATCTTTGGTTTTGGCCCATTTGTTTAATTTATGCTATGAGTATGGATTTACACCCAAGTTTTTGAGTGGGTCGAGCTCTTTCGCGTTCACACTAAATTATCTTTGGAATCAATATTTAAAGGAAGCAAATGGACAAAGTGGGTTGTGTTGGAAACTTTCGAGTTAAGCATTTAATCTGTAACTCTATTTGACTAAATTGGATTTATTTGGAAAATTTATAAATGTCTCTGGTGTTTGCGTGTGCTTCAAAAGGGAGGATTTTATGAATGTTTCATAAGTGGTTTTGATAGTGAAGTGTTCTCGTTTGGGAATGAGTTTCCCTTTGTCTTTGAGAAAATTGCGGCGGTTGTGGGTGTGCAGATGTTTGACTTTGGAGTCGATGTTCTTTTCCAAAATGTTGATTTTGGTTAAAATGCGATGCTCTGCAAGTTTAGCTCACAACTGTTTGTCGGGTTGTGATGCGTTGTGGTGTTTATTGTTAACTATGCTGTCATCCTAATCTATATGAGTTAGTGCAACCATCGATGTTAATTTTGTTTCAATCATGTGATACCGAGGAAGAAGTCGTTTGGTGAATGACTATCCGGTACTGTTGTTACATGATGAATGAATGGTGAAAAGGAAACATGATATCGTTTATGTATAATTAATCATAAAAGAGTCGATGAGCCAGGTCGGTGAGAAAGTCATATATGGATATATGACTAATCCGGAGTGCTCTTGAAAAGTTTGCATTCATGTCATGAATCGAGATGTCCATTTCTTTCTAGTATAAAAAGAAATAATGAATAAATTATGACATTTTGGCTGTGGTGTAAGAGATTTGAGTTTTCTTTGCATTTTGGCTTAGGAAAATAAAATGAGTGCTCCTTGGATGTTGTCGAATTCTTTCCAAAGTGAATGTTAGTGCATTGGATTCAAATTGATGCATGGGGATCAATGGGGTTCACGGTTTATGGTTGAGCTCACTCACTGATTTTACTCTTTGTCTTGGTCCTTTGAGTGGAAAGATGTGAGGGCGAGACCTTCTTAGTAAGAGACATCTGGTGTGGCTAGTAGTTGATCATAAATGGTCTAAAAGTGAAGAGTAAAGGAAGGTTGTGTATGACCCAATTCAAACCTTCCTGGATAATTGTTTCGTTGATGCGTTCCTCGATAGGGTTGATTAAATTATTAGTGGACCACTCGGTGGTTGCTAGTAATTGCTTTTCCTTATGAAGTGCTTTATAGCCGAATGTGTAGATCGCCGCTTTTATTGGGATGCAGTGGGAGAGAGAGCGGTCCTTGGACCGGTTTGGGTTCAGCAGACTGTTGATCGGGTGGCAGAGGTGCGACAGAACCTTCTCGCAGCGCAGAGTAGACAGAAAAGCTATGCTGATGTGAGAAGGCGAGATCTAGAGTTTGCGGTGGGTGATAGTGTTGGGGAACGTGGTATGCTATACTAGCACAAATTAAAATTTCTACCGCAAACCAAAAAAGCTACTCGCAAGGAGGGGATCACAGATCTATACCACTAGACGCGCAGTTGCAGAATCCTTCGCACGTCGTTGTAGTGGATGTTCTCGGCGTGGATCGTCCTCGCCGCGGATCGTCCTCTCCACGTCGCAGTAGCAGCAGCATCACCACAGCAGTCCACACGTTCGGGGATAGAACGTCGTGCGTCGGTGTGCAAGCACCGGGTCGCTCGGCAGGGGCAACGAGAGGAGGTGGCTAGGGTTTTTGGCGAAACGCCTCTAAACTGCACGAAAGTGTATATTGGGTCTAGCCTCCTCCCCTCCTTATATAGCCACGAGGTGAAACCTTAGGCAGTCAGGGCCCATCTACGCGCTAAGCCCACGAGATCCAATAATTATGGATCCAATCCGAATTAATGTGTCCCAGCCCGTTAAGTGTGTGACCCTGTAGGTTCATGCGCATTTGGACATGGATTCGGAAAACCCCTTTTCTAATCCAATAGTTGGTAGCGGCTCCTTGCAGAGCATGCCAACTCCCAAACGCATATGATTAAAGTACTGATGTAATAATCTGTCGGGACCCGAATTTGCAAATCCGGACCCTTTGTGTATTCAGCACTAGTCCAGGAACGCGCTAGTGCACACAGTCTTAACATCGGTAAATATCATAATCATACCACTCGATACTAATAAAGTACTTTAATTAAATAGTCAAACTGGTTGCTCGACCTTATGGTCAAGTTACAAATATACGCCTCGCAGGGCGAAACTTATTAAGAGAGAAATAATAGCAGCGGAAAATAAGATAACATCGTGGCACCATCCAGTATACCACAGGCAACTGACTGGGCTCGCTCTCTAAGTAGACGGTTCCTCTTGGAGCTCCCCCTCCAAAGCTGGTGTAGTCTCCTCTTCAACTGGTGTTGTATTGTGGCAAGGGTGAGTACTTGGTACTCAGCAAGTCATGCACAGAATGCAAGCTAATACACTACATGCATGGCTTAATACAAAGGAATAGCTCCGGGTATATTTGCAGTAAAACAGCATTTGACAAGTAGCATAAGTAGATTTGAAAGCAGTAGAAACAAGTATAACATCAATAACTTTTCCAGGAGTTTAATCAACATCTTTCCCATGCCAAATCCACATTTCCATCAACATCGTTATTTATCCAACCCAACCTTTCAAGTCCAAGTTATTTTCAAGAAAGTCTAACCCTTGACTGTAATTCCCGAGCAATGTCCAATACCGCGGACACGGCTATTCGAATAGATTTTATACACTCTGCAGAGGTTATGCACTTTACCCACAAGATACAGTCAAACACCACAAAGGCAAGTTCCCGTAACAAAGTCTTTCGGAAACTTCTAACAATACAAGTGGTCCTCCCCGGTTGTTGCACACTAACCCTTCCCTTAGCTAAGGCGAAGTTTAGGCCAACCAACCGTTAGATGGGTACCTGGCCGCAGCCCCGGTACGCTCCCCCATACAACTTACACAAAGGGTGTAGTTGACCTCCTGAGGTCCCACAGGTACGTTATTAGCAACTTAATCAACTAGGTCCGTCCCATTACAGACATGTGGTTGCAAGATTAACTCAGTTCAAAGGCTTGCAAGGTGAAGTCCTTAGGGTGACCAGGGCAAGACTACCCGAAGAACCAAAACAACATTCCCGGTGCCACAACTGGCCCACCTGATCATTCTTGCCACATGCCCCGGTCGAAAACTATTTATCAAACCCCAGTTGATTACCATGCACCACGTGCCATCAACATCACATGATATCTTTCCAAAACAGGTTCAATATATCATTAAGTCAATATTAACATTTGATTGTCCAAAATCATGTTATGAGCACGTAGCAGTTCTAAGCAATAAACTACAACGATCTAAATTCCCATGTTGGAAATTTAGTAATGTCCAACTAGTAATCCACAACTAGGGTGACAAGGGGTCATGGCACATATTTAATTAATCAAGGTGTCATACAGCAAATTGGCATTTATCTAATTCCCCGGGAATAAATAAAGTATTTTCTAATTGAACTAGCATGCAATAAATTAAATCAAAATAGGTTTCAAAATAGGATCAATATGGTCAAAGCACAACTTGCCTTCAAAAAGTACTTGTTCTTGATCTTGAGTTGGATCCTGAGTCAATACTTCTCCTTCGAATCCTTCCGGCACTTCAACGTCTACTCGTAACGCGTGCAAATAGCAATAAATAAATAAAACCATAGACAAAAAGTATCCAAACATCCAAATAAAGTTCATAAACAGAGAGAACATAATTTTATGAATTTTTAGAAACTGGAATCATCAAATTCGGAGTTAAAATGCAAAAGTTATAGCATTTTGAAGTTTAAATAATCAATTAAATAATATTACAGAGGAAAACTTTAGTCCAAAAAATTAAATAAAATTCATAATTAGGTAGATCTCAATTTTATACAAATTTAGAAATTTGAATCACTCAAATCGGAGTTGAAACGCAGAAGTTATAAGCGTTTGAAGTTTGAATCAAAATCTGAAATCATTATTTCGAATTAATAAATCATTTTCTTTTTCGAAAAATAATTATTGCGTCAGCGAGGACACGTGGCAGCCTCTGATTGGGCGGCTGACGTCAGCCGGTTCATGGACGTGGTCCATGGTTTGGCTCGGGTCTACTGTGGACCCGATCCATGGCTCACGTCTGGTGGCGGTGGGATCAGGGGTGACGTCATTCTTGGCGTCGGCGAGGACTCGGCCGTTGCAGCGGCGGTGGGACCCACTGTGACGTCATGGGTGATGTCACCGCACTTGCGGTAGGGTGGCGGCCGAGGTGGGCCCGTCTTGGCGTCCGCGGTGCGGTTGCGGCTAAGCCGTGACCGACCTTGAGCGGCGTGTCGGCGTCACGCCGATGGAGTGCGTGGCTGGCCCGGCTGATCGATCAGCCTTCCTGGACGCGTGGCACGATCTCGGCCGTTGATTCAAAAATCAACGGCCCAGATTAGATCTGGCTTTCACGCGTTTGGGTTAACGCGTTTGATCTGGACCGTTGGATCTAGATCCAACGGTTGAGAATGGATCTGGGAGACGCACGTGGTTCTCACCGTGGGATGACGTGGCGCAATCTAGAGCGTTTGATCTGGATCGGACGGTAGAGCGAGCTCGGGGTCCGGCGATGGCTTGCGGCGGCGCTGGCTTGCCAGGGTTGGGGACGACAACCACGGCAACGGCGCTTCGGGCGTGCTCCGGCGATGTGAGTGGTGCTCACCGACGCGGCTTGATCTCACGGTTCCGGATCTGGGGTCAACGGCGACGGAGGACGACAGACAGCGGCGGGATTCGACGAAAACCGCGGCGTCTCCTTCTCCTTACTCCGGCGAGCTCTAGCGGCGCAACCACGGCGGCTCAGGCGAGGTGAGTTAGGGCTACGGGTGCGCAATGAAGTGGCGGTCCCGACACGGGTGGCGGCGCAATAAATAGAGCCCTCGGCGTTAAGTGAAAGCGCCGGAAAGCGAGACTCTGCTCCGTTGCGGCCCGAGTCCGACGGCGACACGGAGAGGGTGGCGTGTACGCAGCCACCGTTGGATCGAGATCCAACAAAGGCGTGGGTTTGGGTTCGGTCGACTCGGCGGTGGTGGCTCGGTCGGGCTCGGGCTCGAGTGGCGTGGCTCAATCGTGGCCGTTGGATCAAGATCCAACGGTCCGCGCGAGTTTGGGTTGGCGAAGCGGGTTAATTTGGACCAAGCTGGCGAAGTCGGACTCGAGTCTCACTCGGACTCGGGTCCGGTCGGAGGAACAGTAAAACCAACTCGATTTAATTAATCCAATTAAATTCCCAGAAATTCAATTAAATCATTAAAAAATAGCAAAAGACTCAGAAAAATTCCAGAAAAATTCTGGAAAATATTTTGGAACATTTTGGACTCAAATAAAATATTTCCAACAAATTTTTATTTGCAAAGTTTAATTCTTTAATTCTTTCAAAATGGAATAAATTCAAATAAATTCCAAATAAATCCAAATAAATTCCAAAAATTCACCAAAGTGCCAAATCACACATGAATTCTAGAAAAGCAAAATTTTGGGGTGTTACATAATCCCTTTGCCAAACTACATGAAAATCGAACTCAAGGCGAGAAGCATGTCATCCTTTGATAGTTCAATCCATCTCTCGTATCCGTGATATATTAATAAGTTGTGATTGACTTCTCAATCACGGCATGGCCATGCACTTCCTTAATCATATCACACGAGTGGCCTAGACATATATCTCCGTTACATTGGAGTGGCAAATTCCATCTTGATTGCTCGCTTCCCTCTGCATGTTTCATAGTAAACATGAAAACTACCTTTATAACTATCCGGTTAGGAAATAGTGTTTGGTAACTGTAACACCCCAAAATTTTACTTTTCCTAAATTCATGTGTGATTTGGCACTTTGGTGAATTTTTGGAATTTTCTGGAATTTATTTGGATTTATTTGGAATTTATTTGAATTTATCCCATTTTGAAATAATTAAAGAATTTAATTTTGCAAATAAATTTTTGTTGGAAATATTTTATTTGAGTCCAAAATGATCCAAAGTATTTTCCAGAATTTTTCTGGAATTTTTCTGAGTCATTTGCTATTTTTAATGAATTAAATGAATTACGGGGAATTATTTTAAATATTAAATCGCTGGAAAATCCAAGTCGGGTTTAGTACTGTTCCTCAGGCTCGAGCCAGACCAGCGGACCAGCGCCACGTGACTTGACTCAACCGCGTTTAGAATCCTAGCCCTAACCCTATTGAGATCCGACCGTTGGATCCGAATCCAACGGCCAAGAGACCGCCCGCGTCGCGGCGCGTGCGTCATCCGTCCGTCCGGGGCAGCGTGTATGCACGCGATGCTGGCAGCGTGCGCGCCCGACTTCCGTTCGCGAGCTCGGACTCCGCCCAGCGAGAATCTAGGGATCCGGATTGCGCCCGACGGCCGAGGCTATTTAAAGCTCGAACCGGTCCCCGAGGTTGCCCTCTCCGTGCGCCCTGTTGCCCTAGCTTTTAGAGCTCAAGCGCCGCCAAGCCGTGCGATTGCTCGCCGAAGTTGGGTGGAGCAGCTGCGGTTTTTCCGTCTTCTCGGCGCCGTTAGCCCTTCCGCCGTGTTGGAGCCGGTTTGAACCCTCAAGACAAAGCGCGCTGAGGGCGTCTTGATCACGCAGAGACGCCGAAGCGGCGGCCGTCGTCGTCTTCCCCGCTCCGGCCGAACCGCGCCGCGCATATCGCCGTCGTTTTTGAGCCCCATCGGCCGTCGGATCTCGATCAAGCGGTCCAGGTTAGCCCACATTACCCCGTGTATTCCCCACGTTGCGGTTTTAGATTGAATCTCCACCGTTGATTTTAGATCGTGCGGGTCGATTGGATCAAGTTTTATCGGTAGATTGGTTCTTAGCCGTCGGATTGGTATTGCACGGTTGAGATCTCGCCACGCATCGTGCTCGGTCAAGCGTGTCGGCGGGATGATCTGGACCGTTGGAGCTTAAATCAGCGGTCGAGATTGACCGAGAGCCGAGCCAACCCGAGGCTGCCACGTAGCCTCGCCGCGCGTGTAAGCGACCCATCGACGGGTGGGACGCGTGTCGGCCATGCCGTCCGGTGGACGAGATCCACCGTGGACCCGAACCGAGTCTGTGGACCACGCGTCGGTAGGACCAATCGAGAGGCTGCCACGTGTCATCTTTGACGCAATAATTAATTTCGAAAAGAAAATGATTTATTAATTCGAAATATTGATTCAAATTTAGATTCAAACTTCAAACGCTTATAACTTTTGCGTTTCAACTCCGATTTGAGTGATTCAAATTTCTAAATTTGTATAAAATTGAGATCTACCTAAATATGAATTTTATTTAATTTTTGGACTAAAGTTTTTCTCTGTAATATTATTTAATTGATTATTTAAACTTTAAATAATCATAACTTTTAACGTTTAACTCCAAATTTGTGATTCCAGTTTCTAAAAATCCACAAAATTATGTTCTCTCTGTTTATGGATTTTATTTGGAGTTTTGGGATCTTTTTGCATAGTGTTTATTTGTGTATTTGCTATTTGCACGCTTTACGAGTAGACGTTGAAGTGCCGGGAGGATTCGAAGGAGAAGTGTTGGCTCAGGATCCAACCCAAGACCAAGAACAAGTACTTTTTGAAGGCAAGTTGTGCTTTGACCATATTGATCCTATTTCGAAATCTATTTTGATTTAAACTATTGCATGCTAGTTCAAATAGAAAGATACTTTGTTTACACATGGGGGGTTAGATAAACACCAATTTGCTGTATGACACCTTGATTATTTAAGTATGTGCCATGACCCTTGTCACCCTAGTTGTGGTTTACTAGTTGGACATTATTAAATTGCCAACATGGGTTTAGATCGTTGTAGTATACTGCTTAGACCTGCTACGTGCTCATGACATGATTTTGGATAATCAAATGCTAATATTGACTTAATGATATATTGAACCTGTTTTGGAAAAGTATCATGTGATGTTGATGGCACGTGGTGCATGGTAATCAACTGGGGTTTGATAAACAGATTTCGACCGGGGCATGTGGCAAGAGTAATCAGGTGGGCCAGTTGTGGCATTGGGGATGTTGATTTGGTTTTTCGGGTAGTCTTGCCCTGGTCACTCTAAGGACTTAACCTTGCAAGCCTTTGAACTGGGTCATACTTGCAACCACATGGCTGGAATGGGACGGCCCTAGTTGACTAAGTTGCTAAGGACTCACTTGTGGAGCCTCGTGGTGTCGATTACACCGTTTGTGTGATTATGCGGGGCGTATCGTGGGCGTGGCCAGATACCCATCTAACGGTGTGTTGGTCCCATACTTCGCCTTGGCTAAGGAAGGGATGGTGTAGAAACCTGAACAGGAGAGGACCACTGTGTTGTTTGAGGCTTCCAAAGGCTTTGTTCTGAGGAACTCGCCTTTGTGGTGTTTGACTGTATCTTGTGGGTAAAGTGCATAACCTCTGCAGAGTTGAGAATCTATTTAAATAGCCGAGTCCACTGTGATCTTTGGACAATGCTCGGGAATTACAGTCAAGGGTTAGATTTTCTGAAAATAAACTTGGATTTGAAAAGTTGGGTTGGTTTAACAATGAAGATGATGGAAATGTGGTTTAGGATGGGAAAAATGTTTGTTAAACTTCTTGAAAAGTTATTTACGCTTTACTTATTTCTCTTTGCTTTCGAATCTACTTTTATTACTTGTCAAAAGTCATTTCTGCCAAATATACCTTGAGCTATTCCTTTGTACCAAGCCATGCATATAGTATATTAGCTTGCATTCTGTGCATGACTTCTTGAGTACCAAGTACTCACCCTTGCCTCAACACAATACCAGTTGAAGAGGAGACTACGCCGGATTTCGGAGGAGGAGTTCCAAGAGGACCCGTCTACTTAGGGATGCGAGCCCGATCGGTTACTGTGGTATCTTTGGATGGCGCCACGAAGTTTATTTGATTTTCATTCTTTGTTATTTCTCTTTTAATAAGTTTCGCCTTGCAAGGCATATATTTGTAACTTGGCCATAAGGTCGAGTAACCACTTTGGTTATTTAAATAAAGTACTTTGATAACATCGATTGGTATGATTGTGATATTTACCGATGTTAAGACTGTGTGCACTAGCGCGTTCCTGGACTAGTGCTGAATACACAGAGGGTCCGGATTTGCAAATTCGGGGTCCCGACAGAGGTGGTATCAGAGCCATACTTGACTGTAGGCTCAACCCTAAGCTAGAATGGTCGTAGTGAGGATAAAACCTATTTTCTAAAGCTAAAAATTTGTGAAGACAAGAAATGACCTCTCGACTTATCCCCTTCTCTCTTTTCTTGCCTCTTGCTGAAATTTTCCCTTACCTTGTCACAATTTAAAAATTCCGAGTTCTTACGTAAAGCACTCTTGTGACAGATGGAGGAAGAGTTCAACTACGTTGATCTGGGAGTTGGTCACGCCGCGGAACTTTGGCATATGCTCTGAGACTCTTGGAGATTTTGAGAAACCCCAATACCAAGTGGAAGTGATCGGACAAGCGGGATTGATCAAGGCTTGTGACGTGAAGATTGAGGTACTGCTAGGAAAAGGGCCAGGCAATCGGCCGATACAACTGCCTTTGCCAGGAGATCTACGATGCAGATGGGTATCCAAGAAGTATCACGACGAGCAATGCGGCACATTACCCGTATCTCGCCAGAGAGTTGGAGAGCACGGTGTTCCGTTATCATCCGCGCAGCGATAACCTTCGACGAAGGAGATTCGTGGATGAGGATGCCACGGTTACACGGTTGGCACGATTTGTAAATGCGCCGAGGAGGATGTACTAGATAATACAAGCAAGGAGCTACGAAGGCCCGCAAGGAGATCACGACAGAGAAGAGCAGATGGCGGGAAGCTCAAGAGTATGTGGCACACCTTCTACGAAGGATTGACGAGTTGGAGATGACTTTATGCGGACCGGACCCGAGCGATTACTCGAGCTACAAGAGCGAGATCCGGAAGAGTCGATCTCGATGAGGACAACGCTTCTTCGACTACCACGAGAGGACACGATCATTTGGACATGGCGATTGTTTCGCGCCTATGCCACAAAGACCCGCACCGTGCCGTGGAGGTTTTCTCGATGAGTGAGCATAGGTTCTATAGTGAGACTCCTTCACGAGTCGCGTCATAGAATAAAGAGTCACCCTTTAGGCGTTAGACTCGAGTTAGTTCGATTTGGATTTGCTTTGTTTGCCGAGTGTGCGTTATGTGTTGCAAGGCCCTTAGGCATTGTAAGCAGCCATACCAAGTTACTAATAATAAAGTTGGACCTTAAGGCTACACCTTTCGCCCCTCATAAGTTAAATATTAGTTGTCTATACTTGTTTCACTCTCATATCTAAACCTAGAGAAAATCGACAGATGGTGAACACTCGTTGAAACTTTGGAAGCAATGTGAGAGGATCTCGCCAGTGAAAACCCCAATGATGGAGCACCAAAGACCGCCCTTTGGATATGCAGAATTTTGGAGCCTTTCTTGCTGCTCAGACTCGATTGATGCATGCTATGATGCAACAAATGCAGCACGTCCTTTGCTCAGGCCACGCTAATCAAGTTAATCGGGGACCACGCCGAGAATACAAGGTCTGTCGAGTTCATGAGGACTCACCCACCCACTTTCTCTGGGAATGCCAATCCATTGGAGGCCGATGATTGGTTAAGATCAATTGAGAGGAAGCTACACATAGCTCAATGCATAGGGAATGAGAAGGTACTTTACGCTTCTCATCGGTTGGAAGGAACAATGGCGAATGGTGGGAGAACTTCATGCCCACGCAGAGAACCCTCAAGATATCACTTGGGAAGAGTTCACATTTGCATTAAAGCGATATCACGTGCTGAAGGAATCATGGACCTTAAGAAGGAGGAGTTCAGAGCTGAAGCAAGGTAATCAGCCGGTGGCGACTACTGAACAAGTTCACACAGCTAGCACGCTACGCTTTTGAGGATGTAGCGACAGATAAATCCAGGCAGTCTCGTTTTATGAAGGGACTTAACTCAGATTGCAAGTAGGGTTGATCACCCACACCTTTCCAGATTTCCAAGAATTGGTGAATAAGGCGCTTATTCTTGAGGACAAGCGCAAGGAACTGGATGAGAACAGAAGCGCAGGATGCAACAAAGAAGGATCACGCCGAGAACGCATAGCGCTTGAGAGTTGCACCAAATCAATTCTTGATTCCAACCACAGAATGCAACAAGGACACCATCCCCAAGACCAAGACCTGCCAATCACAACTACTGCACCCAGCCCCGCTTAGAAACGCTACCCAGGCAACAAGAAGGAACAGTGAGGCAGCTGCTACAATCGCAACGAGCCAGACACTTTGCCAACAGCTTGTCCAAAGAAGACAGCGAAGCGACCCGATTCGCTTCAACCTAGGAACCACCCAGCTAGGGCGCCAGACCGGGAGCCACACCCTGCATCGTGGTGAGAGGCCGAGTCAACCATGTCACCGCAGATGCACTTTGCAAAATGCTACGGACGTCGTCTTGGGTAAGTTACTTGTTAACTCAGTACACCAGCGGTTTTGTTTGACTCGAGCTTCGCATTCGTTTGTTTCGCAAGGCTTTGCTACTAGAAATGATTTAAGGATTGCAAGACTTAAGTGCATGCTTTTAGTTCAAACCCTGGTTCCGAACTCCGAGCGGAAGTAGGATGTTAAAGTGAGAATACTAATAGATGGAATAGAGTTCCTAGCAAACCTTATAATTTTGGAGACCAGGACCTTAGATGTTATATTGGGAATGGATTGGTTATCCAAGCACAAGGCCGTATTGGATTGTGGACGAAGGACTGTCTCGATGGAGAGCCCGTGTGGGAGGAAAGTGGAATTTGAGCCACTGCAGCTTAGAGATGGACGATTGATGGTTAACGATACCAAGGCAATCAGCATAGAGGATGTCCCGGTAGTGAATGAGTACCCAGATGTTTTTCCCGAAGATCTACCTCGGTATGCCGCCAGACAGGGACATAGAGTTTGTGATAGAGCTTGTACAGTACAAGACCGATAGCAAAGAGACCCTATCGGATGTCTACCGAGGAGTTGGTAGAAATGAAGAAAGCAATTTGGAAGAGTTAATGGATAAAGGATTTATCGAGACCAAGTTAAATGCGCCGTGGGGAGCACCGCTTTGTTTGTCAAGAAGAAGGGCGGGAGTTTCAGGATGTGCATTGACTACCGTGCACACAATGAAGTCACCGTGAAGAATAAGTATCCGCTACCTAGGATTGATGATTTGTTTGATCAATTGAGAGGAGCCGGAGTTTTCTCCAAGATTGATCTGAGATCGGGATACCATCGATTGAAGATCCGATCGTAAGATATTCAAGGCTGCATTCTCGTCAAGATATGGACATTACGAGTTTACAGTTATGTCCTTTGGATTGACAAATGCGCCAGCTTATTTCATGAATATGATGAATAAGGTGTTCATGGAATATTTGGACAAGTTTGTCGTCGTGTTCATAGACGATATCCTAATCTACTCCAAGACAGAGGATGAACATGCCGAACACTTAAGGCGAGTTTTGGAAAAGCTGAGGGAACAGCAACTTTTCGCCAAGTTCAGCAAGTGTGATTTTTGGAAGGACAAGGTGGAGTTTCTTGGACATGTAATGACTGCAGAAGGAGTCGCCGTAGATCCAAGCAAAGTAGAAGCTGTGTTACATTGGGAGCAGCCGAAGACTGTAACCCAGGTTCGGAGTTTCCTTGGAATGGCAGGGTACTACCGCCGTTTCATTGAAGGCTTCTCGACAATTGCGAAACCTCTTACGCAATTGCTGAAGAAGGAAAAGAAGTTTGCATGGACGCCAGAATGTGAGAAAGGATTTCAGGAGCTGAAGAAGCGATTGACATCAGCACCGGTGTTAGTTCTACCGGATGTTGCTCAAAGCTTCGATATTTATTGTGACGCATCGCGCCAAGGACTTGGATGTGTCTTTGTCTGAGAATGGAAAGGTCGTAAACTTATGCATCAAAGGCGATTAAGGCCGCATGAGGAAAATTATCCGACACATGACCTAGAGTTAGCTGCCGTAGTGCATGCTTTGAAGATATGGCGTCACTATCTGATTGGAAACAGATGTGAAGTGTATACGGATCATAAGAGCCTTAAGTACATATTCACCCAGTCGGATCTGAATATGAGGCAAAGGAGATGGCTAGAGTTGATCAAGGACTATAATGTTGGAATCCATTACCATCCCGGGAAGGCCAACGTAGTAGCCGATGCTCTGAGTCGGAAAAGCCATACCGTGAGTGCGTTGCTAGCCACAAGTCAGGATGAGTTATGTGAGGATTTCCAGAAAATGAAGATTGAGGTTGTACCTAGCGGATTCTTGGCCGCATTGGAAGAAAAGCCTACTTTAGAGGACCAGATCCGAGAAGGACAGAAGGACGATGACAGGATCCGTAGGATTAAGTCCAAAAAGGAGGAAGGCAAGGCAGAGGACTTCAAGTTGGATGAGCAAGGCACGTTGTGGATGAAGGATCGCATTTGTGTGCCTAACAAAAAGGAGTTAAAGCAAGCGGATTACGGAAGAAGCCCATGACTCCAAGTACTCAATTCATCACTGAAGCGCCAAGATGTATCGAGGATCTGAAGGAGAGATTCGTGGCCGAGTATGAAGCGTGAAGTTGCCGAGCATGTTGCCTTGTGCGATGTATGCCGAGAGAGTCAAGGCAATGCATCGAAGACCAGCGAGGATTGCTACGGTACTAAAAATACGAGTGGAAGTGGGAGGAAATCGGAATGGATTTCATTACCGGTTTAGAAGACTCAAGGAGGTTATGACTCCATATGGGTTATAGTGGATCGCTTGACTAAAGTAGCCCATTTTATCCCCGTGAAGACCACTTACTCGGGAGATAAATTAGCAGAATTGTACATGATCAGGATTATCTGTCTGCACGGAGTGCCAAAGAGGATTGTATCGGACAGAGGTACCCAATTTACCTCAAGGTTCTGGAATAAGTTGCATGAAGCCATGGGAACCCGTTTGAACTTCAAGATGTGACTTATCATCCACAGACGGATGGACAGACCGAAAGAGTCAACCAGATTCTGGAGGATATGTTGAGAGCTTGTGCATTGGCTTATGCTACATCTTGGGATAAGAGTTTGCCGTATGCCGAGTTTAGTTACAACAATAGTTATCAAGCTAGTTTACAGATGTCACCTTTTGAGGCACTGTATGGTCGACCCTGTCGGACGCCTTTGAATTGGAATGAGACCGGCGAGCGCCGTGTCTTTGGACCTGATATTCTTCAAGAGGCTGAAGAGCAGATCGCTATGATTAGGGAAAGGTTGAAGATAGCCCAATCACGACAAAAGAGTTATGCTGACAATCGTCGCCGAGATTTGAGTTTTGAACCGGAAGACTTTGTATACCTCAGAGTTACGCCTCTCAGGGGAGTTAAGAGGTTCCATGCCAAAGGGAAACTCGCACCCCGTTATGTTGGACCATTTAAGATTTTGAGCATGAGGCGAAGTTGCTTATCACCGGAGTTGCCCACGATCGTTAGCGAGTACATGATGTATTCCATGTGTCCCGATTGAAGAAGTGTCTCAGAGTTCTCGAGAGCAGACACCATTGAGTCAATTGAGTTGCAAGAGGACTTGACTTATAAGGAGCATCCCGTAAGGATTCTAGACACAATGGATCGAGAAACTAGAAACAAGTCAACCCGTTTCTGTAGAGTTTAGTGGAGCAACCATGAAGAAAGTGAAGCGACTTGGGAGCGCGAAGAGGATTTGAAGAAAGAGTGTCCAAACCTATTCCTTTAGTAAGCCACGAATCTAGGGACGAGATTCTATTAAGAGGAGGTTTGTAACACCCCAAAATTTTACTTTTCCTAAATTCATGTGTGATTTGGCACTTTGGTGAATTTTGGAATTTTCTGGAATTTATTTGGATTTATTTGGAATTTATTTGAATTTATCCCATTTTGAAATAATTAAAGAATTTAATTTTGCAAATAAATTTTTGTTGGAAATATTTTATTTGAGTCCAAAATGATCCAAAGTATTTTCCGTAATTTTTCTCGAATTTTTCTCGAGTCATTTGCTATTTTTAATGAATTAAATGAATTACGGGAATTATTTTAAATATTAAATCATTTGGAAAATCCAAGTCGGGTTTAATCTTGTTCCTCCGACTCGAGCGGACCAGCCGGACCAGCGCCACGTGACTTGACTCAACCGCGTTTCGAATCCTAGCCCTAACCCTATTGAGATCCGGCCGTTGGATCCGAATCCAACGGCCAAGAGACCGCCCGCGTCGCGTGGCGTCGCGTACCGTCCGATCCGGGGCAGCGTGTATGCACGCAGCGATGCGGCCAGCGTAGCGCCGCCCGACTCCGTTGCGAGCTCGGACTCCGCCCAGCTGAATCTAGGGATCCGGATTGCGCCACGGCCGCCGAGGCTATTTAAAGCTCGAATCGGTCCCGAGGTTGCCCTCTCCGTCGCCCTGTTGCCCTAGCTTTTAGAGCTCAAGCGCCGCCAAGCCGTGCGATTGCTCGCGAAGTTGGAGTGGAGCAGCTGCGGTTTTTCCCGTCTTCTCGGCGCCGTTAGCCCTTCCCGCCGTGTTGGAGCCCGGTTTGAACCCTCAAGACAAAGCGCGCTGAGGGACGTCTTGATCACGCAGAGACGCACGAAGCGGCGGCCGTGCGTCGTCTTCCCCTTTCGGCCGAACCGCGCCGCGCCATCGCCGTCGTTTTGAGCCCCATCGGCCGTCGGATCTCGATCAAGCGGTCGTGTTAGCCCACATTACCCCCGTGTATTCCCCACGTTGCGGTTTTAGATTGAATCTCCACCGTTGATTTTAGATCGTACGGGTCAGATTGGATCAAGTTTTATCGGTAGATTGGTTCTTAGCCGTCGGATTGGTATTGCACGGTTGAGATCTCGCCACGCATCGTGCTCCGGGTCAAACGTGTCAGCGGGACTGATCTGGACCGTTGGAGCTTAAATCAACGGTCGAGATTGACCGAGAGCCGAGCCAACCCGAGGCTGCCACGTAGCCTTGCCGCACCGTGTAGGCGACCCACTGACGGGTGGGACCCGCGTGTCAGCCGCACCGGTCCGGTGGACCAGATCCACCGTGGACCCGAACCGAGTCCGTGGACCGCTGACGTCAGCCGACCAATCAGAGGCTGCCACGTGTCATGCTGACGCAATAATTAATTTCCGAAAAAGAAAATGATTTATTAATTCGAAATATTGATTCAAATTTAGATTCAAACTTCAAACGCTTATAACTTTTGCGTTTCAACTCCGATTTGAGTGATTCAAATTTCTAAATTTGTATAAAATTGAGATCTACCTAAATATGAATTTTATTTAATTTTTGGACTAAAGTTTTTCTCTGTAATATTATTTAATTGATTATTTAAACTTTAAATAATCATAACTTTTGCGTTTTAACTCCAAATTTGACGATTCCAGTTTCTAAAAATCCACAAAATTATGTTCTCTCTGTTTATGGATTTTATTTGGAGTTTTGGGATCTTTTTGCATAGTGTTTATTTGTGTATTTGCTATTTGCACGCTTTACGAGTAGACGTTGAAGTGCCGGGAGGATTCGAAGGAGAAGTGTTGGCTCAGGATCCAACCCAAGACCAAGAACAAGTACTTTTTGAAGGCAAGTTGTGCTTTGACCATATTGATCCTATTTCGAAATCTATTTTGATTTAAACTATTGCATGCTAGTTCAAATAGAAAGATACTTTGTTTACACATGGGGGTTAGATAAACACCAATTTGCTGTATGACACCTTGATTATTTAAGTATGTGCCATGACCCTTGTCACCCTAGTTGTGGTTTACTAGTTGGACATTATTAAATTGCCAACATGGGTTTAGATCGTTGTAGTATCTTTGCTTAGACACCTTTCGTGCTCATGACATGATTTTGGATAATCAAATGCTAATATTGACTTAATGATATATTGAACCTGTTTTGGAAAAGTATCATGTGATGTTGATGGCACGTGGTGCATGGTAATCAAGCGGGGTTTGATAATGATTTCGGTAGGGCATGTGGCAAGAGTAATCAGTGGGCCGGTTGTGGCATTGGGGATGTTGATTTGGTTTTGGGTAGTCTTGCCTGGTCACTCTAAGGACTTAACCTTGCAAGCCTTTGAACTGGGTCATACTTGCAACCACATGGGTGGAATGGGACGGCCCTAGTTGACTAAGTTGCTAAGGACTCACTTGTGGAGCCTCGGGTGTCGATTACACCGTTTGTGTGATTATGCGGGGAGCGTATCGTGGGTGTGGCCAGATACCCATCTAACGGTGTGTTGGTCCCATACTTCGCCTTGGCTAAGGGAAGGGATGGTGTAGAGCACGAACCGGAGAGGACCACCTGTGTTGTTTGAGGCTTAGAAAGGCTTTATTCTGAGGAACTTCGCCTTTGTGGTGTTTGATTTGTATCTTGTGGGTAAAGTGCATAACCTCTGCAGAGTTGAGAATCTATTTAAATAGCCGAGTCCAGATCTTTGGACAATGCTCGGGAATTACAGTCAAGGGTTAGATTTTCTGAAAATAAACTTGGATTTGAAAAGTTGGGTTGGTTTAACAATGAAGATGATGGAAATGTGGTTTAGGATGGGAAAAATGTTTGTTAAACTTCTTGAAAAGTTATTTATGCTTTACTTATTTCTCTGCTTTGAATCTACTTTTATTACTTGTCAAAAGGCATTTCTTTGCAAATATACCTTGAGCTATTCCTTTGTACCAAGCCATGCATATAGTATATTAGCTTGCATTACGTGCATGACTTGCTTGAGTACCAAGTACTCACCCTTGCCTCAACACAATACCAGTTGAAGAGGAGACTACGCCGATTCGGAGGAGGAGTTCCAAGAGGACCCGTCTACTTAGGGATGCGAGCCCGATCGGTTGCACTGTGGTATCTTGGATGGCGCCACGAAGTTTATTTGATTTTCCGCTGCTGTTATTTCTCTTTTAATAAGTTTCGCCTTGCAAGGCATATATTTGTAACTTGGCCATAAGGTCGAGTAACCACTTTGGTTATTTAAATAAAGTACTTTGATAACATCGATTGGTATGATTGTGATATTTACCGATGTTAAGACTGTGTGCACTAGCGCGTTCCTGGACTAGTGCTGAATACACAGAGGGTCCGGATTTGCAAATTCGGGGTCCCGACAGTAACCCCAAGGTAAACTATTACACATGTAGGGAATATGACAATCTCAGGTCTAAGGATCATACATCTACTATGTATGAGATACACTGATGACACATAAGAATGTAATATTCTCGCAGTGTCCCATTGTGGGTCTATCTAACACATGTTCTTCAACATGTGTCCACAATGTATTGATGATATCTCCATATCCTATGATCTATGAAACATGATCATCGAACAATACATGTGCTAATCTATTCATCGTTGTCCTATACGATGATATCCGATCAGAGATATTTATCAAATTATATAAATAAGTAAAGAGCTTCATAAACAAGTCACACACTTGTTGATCAAAACAATGATATACATTCATTGGACCAATAATCATATTATTATTCATAAACATAGTCATGTTACGATCATCCATATGATTGCCTCAAGGGCATAACACTAACAGATAGTGTACTCTTGCGAGTATCTCCCACCAAGGGTGTGGTCGTTTTGGTGCCAAAGGGAAGCTTAGCCTGAGGTATGTCGGGCCGTTCCCGATTATAGCTCGAGTTGGTAAGTTTGCTTATCATTTGGAGCTTCCGGAGTCGATGCAAGGAGTCCACAATGTGTTCCATGTTTCGATGCCGAGAAAGTACCTGCATGACCCGGAGTTGGTGGTTCCTTTAGAGCCTTTGGTGTTGGATCAGAACCTCACGTTTGAGCCCCGTCCTGTGAAAATTCTGGGGAATTCGGAGCGAGTGTTGAAGAACAGGACGCTCAAGTTTGTCAAGGTCATGTGGTCGCACCAGTCTGAGAGAGAGGCGACCTGGGAGTTTGAGTCGCGTAGGCGCAAGAAATACCCCGAGCTCTTCTCATCAGGTATGAACCGTGAAGTTTAGTTCTCTTTGTGTTGTTTGTTTTGCGTAGTGGCGTGTCTTGGATTCGAGGTCAAATCCTGTTAAAGGGGGGGAGAATGTGACACTACAGAATGACAGTATGAGTCATTTTCGATTTTGGCACTTCGGTATGTCTTTTGTAGCGTGTTTTGCGCTGTTTCGGAGTTTGGGCCTTCCCGGGGGGATTGGGCCTTCCGGGGGGGAGTCTAGGCGTTGGGGAACATGTGTGGCCCGGAGGTGGGGGGGAGTTTTAGCCCATGTGGTGGGGGTTTGGGGAAGCAGCCTTGCTACCCCCATGCCATGCGTGCCCCCCCCCATTGCTAACCCTAGCCACCCCCCCTCATTTCCCCCATGCGCCTCCCCCATTGCCTCCCCTAGCCGCCACCTTGCTTCTCCACCTCCCCACCTCCCCTAGCCGGCCCTAGGAGAGATCCACCCCATCCCTTTCTGCCACACCCCTCCCTTCCGCTATCCTCACCATTGGGAAGCTCCACGACGAGAGGATCCAGCGGAATCGGCGCGTGGAAGGAGATCGGGGGACCGGGAGGAGAAGGTTCAGTCGATCGAACGGTTCTTCGAGGGTGGTAAGTGCTGGTAGATCCATTGGTAGGGTTAATATACTGGTTAGAAGGAGGATTTTATGCTTTAGTTCCATGTTTAGGTGCTGTTCCTAGATGAGATTAGGGAAATTACTATGCTGTCCCATGTTCTGTCCTCGGGCACATTTGCACCCCGACCTAGGGCTTAAGTTTTCGCAATTTTAAAGGCGTTTTCTGATCAGCCAGCTGTTACGAAAGTTGTAGGTAATTGAATTAACTTTAATTGTACACCAAGAACGTTAAATTCTGCCTGGCCATTTAAATGTTATGGCTGTTTTACCGAACGTTGTCAAAACTATGACGTGATTGGGACAGATCATGTTGATCTGTAGATTAGACATTTTTAGAAGCCGATTCAGTCTTCGCGAATACTTAGAAAAAGCTAGTAAATTTCCTAAGCTTTGAGAAAAAGTACTCGTTTTCTTGATTTGGAGTTTTAGAACTCAAGTTATTCTAGTTGGAAGCCCGTTGTCCCGTTGGGACAGATTCTCTGTTTTCGGGTTTTAGGAGTAGTTTCCGAAGTCGGGGTAGATGATCGTTCTTGTACTGTTTTGTGGGCATGTTTTGAGTGTGTTGTACCTATGTGCAGGTGGTGTGACCCCGGGGGTGCCCTCAACCTCTCGCCACTCCATCGCTCACGGTTGAAGGCAAGTGTATTAGGATGGGTTTGGGTGTTGTATGATCAATAGACTTGCATAGGTGTAATATGGCTACATGATGTGTTAATTTGCCATGCTTGGTAATTGCTTATGATATGATGAATATGGTGACTTATTGGTTATGAAATTGTTGTATTAAATATTTATGCAAGTTTATACATGTTCATGTCATATGTGCATTCATAATGGAAGAGGCGTCCCATTCTGATGCGGGCCTCTGTGTTCACACGTAGTGAACACGAAAGACCTACCTCGTAGTCCCATCCACGGTTGTGTATGGGAGCGAGTCAGTAAGAGTAGGCACCCTCCATCTACGGGATGGATGGGGAAAGAGGGTGCACGCCGACGGGTGTGCACTCGGCAATACCGGTATGTGCTTCGAGGAGACATGTGCATTGCATTGCATACATGATGATGATTATGAGATGTTTACAATGTGAATATGAAATGTTCATGAAGTTGGATAGGAGATGTAATGATGATGGTATTGAAACTGCTTGCTTGTTCCATTGCAATATACTTGCTGAGTGATGAACTTACGCTTGTGTTTATGATATTTTTAGGTACCATGAAACCGGCATGCAGGAAAGGGGCTTAGTGACACACCTTCACATAGCGTCATACATTTAAACAACTACATGTCACCTTCCGTAGTTGTGATAATAAGTTTAATTGCATTGTCACTTGGAGTTTGCCTCAAATGTGTGTGCTTGGTCATATCATTTAATTTTGTTTAGCTCATGAAGTGGTTGAATTCATTATTCTGGACTTAAACTGTTGCTATATCGCCTGTTATTGCTGTTTTAGATGTCTTGCATTATGCTATATCTTGTGATATTATTGCTGTGGCTTCTAATCATGGAAAAACAAAGGGGATGCTGCCGAAATTTTTGGTTAAAGCATTTACGCCCATGCTATAATTTAATCTTAATTGTGGTATTTAGTTGCTATTTATTATATGTTTGATGACATCCAGGGCATACTAGATGCCGGGGTGTTACAATGATTTTATAAAAATAATTAGGGTGTATCATTTAACTTTTATATGATACCTCGTATTGCTTTATATTTTTTATATTCGACACCCTCATACAGATACAGTAAACCATAATTCCTTAATTCATGAAATAAATTCTAAAATGTTCCTGAGGTCATGAAAAAAACTAATATTGTGTAGCGGTGGATGTAATATTGAATTCAGTATTGAAGAAGAACATTCATTATGTGTAATATGTGTGCAATAGATGGACATGTTTTTAAAAATATATTTTGGAGAATGGCTCATTGTTTTGCATAGAAGAGTGGTGACCATGGACAACTGCGTGCACTTAGAAAGTACAATAGCCATCCCGAATTATTTGGGGCAGCTAAAATCACATGTTGTTGTCCTACTAGGTGTGAACCATGATACGCACAGGGTTCATCTAGAAGGGGTTCGTCCACGATACGTTCCAAACAGCTGTATGGTTGTATACACACTCTTCTAGTTAAGAAATAATAGTTTGTGGGATTTGTATGTCCGCAAAGTGAATGAAGAGAATTTCGAGTTAGGAGTGTATGTGGATGTATTGCTACGACACCAATCTAGGGAGGCTGGGTCTACTTCTGAAGTAGTAGAGCATGATATGTCATATGGACCACATGAACCACAAACTGCGGAAGAGTGGACCTTGGGGCATGGCGAAGAACAAGTTGATGCGACGGAGGTTGATGAAGGTGGCGGTAGCGGGGATGAAGAAGCAGCAGATGATGATGATGACCCATCACCTGCTATACAGTACTTTCGAGCCATAGGTCACTTGGATTGTACCCTCGTGGATTACAGTAACATGTTCGCATAGGGGTACACCCATAACGACGTCCAAATCGGGCAACGGTTCCGTAACAAGCAGGAGGCCATGCACTTCCTAAGCAACTACGCCATCATAACAAGACGAGAGCACACTCATATCTGGTTGGAGCCCTCCATGTACAAGGTTAGGTGCATGAAGTTTCCCGATTGTCCCTTCTTTGTACGAGTTCACAAATCAAAACACGAGGAATACTTTGTGGTTAGTAGAAATAGTCCTCATACATGCACAGAGGAATTCGTAAGGAACATAAGCCGTATTGTGGATGTGAGGTTCGTAGCCCAGACCCTCATGATCATCATTGGAACCAACATCGGGATGACCCCCCGTAAAATTATGGAGGAGGTACAAATAAAAACCGGGATGGTAATCACGTACAATACGGCCTAGAGAGCAAAGCAGAAGGCATTGAAGATGCTTTTTGGGGGGATTCGAGGAGTCCTTCAACTTTGCTACTAGGTTACTATAGAAGATAGCCATGACAAACCTAGGCACTCAGTTTGCAGTGGTAGATGAGCCTGTAAGGATGGAGGACGGGTCCATGAGGTTGGTGGATTGGTACCTCGTCAAGCTATTCTGGTCATTTGGACAATGCATCGAAGCTTTTAGGTATTGCATACCAGTTATATGTGTCGACGGGACATTCCTGAGTGGGAAGTTCTGTGGGACGCTGCTAACTACACTTGCTGCAGATGCAAATAACCAAATCCTCCCATTAGCATTCATTCTCATGGAGAGTGAGAACAATGATAGTTGGTTGTGGTTCTTGACCCTGCTTAAGAGCCAGGTTGTAGGTACGAGGGAGCGCGTTTGCGTTGTTGTAGGGTCAAGGAGACGCCTAGAGGGGGGTGAATAGGCGTTATTAAAAATTCTTCTCACTAATCGAGGATCGCCACTAATTACCCCTATGTCAAAACCTACACTAATTATGCGCAAGTGGAAGACTAAGGTTTTGACAATTAAAGCCTAAAACAAATGGGCTCACGAGTGCACTAACTAAATTATGTCTCTAGGCTAGAATTGCTAAGTTGATCAAGCAAGCTACACTAAGCAATTCTATTCACAATCAAGCAATTGATAATATATCAATAAAGGAAATGCTTGAAAGTAAATGAGACAAGGGACACGATACTTTTTACCGTAGTTCGGAGCAAACCCTCCTACTCCACGTTGAGGAAGTCCAACTCACTTTGGACCGGCCCACTCACTCGAGCCTTCACCTCAAATCCACTATGGTAGCTTTTAACCCCGCCGGGTAGGCTAAGCTCCAACCTTCACAAACTTCGCCGGGGCTTCTCACAATCCTTGAGAGCTCCCGCACACGACGCACCTACGCTGTCTAGGAGGCACTGACCTCCAAGAGTAACGAATTGAGCACTTCGCTCAAGCTTCACCAATCGCACCTCCGCGATTCCGGTGATCACCTAGTGCGACTCATGCAACTAGGGTCCTCTCAAACTCCCTCTAATTGCCACTCATGCAATTAGGATCACTCTTGAGCTCAAAACCAAATTGGGGAGAAGAAAACCATCCAAACCCTCCCAGAAACTCAAACCAAGCTGAAATCAAATCAACTGAAATCAAATCTGAGTGCATGAGCTCTCTAATTGCAACTCCTTCAATTCTCTAGCTCCATGCAACTAAACCTAACACTTGCTTGAGCTCTCTCCGTTTGCAACCCGTGTAAATATAGCTCCAAGCAATACCAAATAAACGCAATAAGGTTTTGGTTTGAAAAACAAAAAAAAAGCATAAAGCTTCATCTATTGCAACACATGCAAACAAATGAACTTCATGCAAAAGCCAATGCATTAGCTTATCCTATTTGCAACTAATGCAAATCAAAGCTCAATGTGAAAACTCCAAGCATAGGCTTGACCTATTTGCAACAAATGCCAAATAGAGCTTATGCAAAAACCAAGCACGAGCTTCACTAGTTCGCAACACATGCTAAATGGTTAGCTCCATGCAAAAATCAAATAAAATAAGATTTGAGCTCGAGTGACTACGGGATTGAGATCATCACCACATGATGAAGCTTAAAGCAAATACTCAACCCCTCTTAATAGTACGGCGCTAAAAACTAGACTCAAAGACTAGAAAAGTCCTTAGCCTATCTAGTTATACCTTAGCCGCCGCAAGCAATCCCCTTTAGGGTCTTTATGATCTTCAATTAACTTGTTCCCCTGGGATTGTCACTCTGGCTCTCTTATCTCTTTTCGGGATCTTTTCTTGACGTCCATCACCTCATGATGTCGTCCTTGTCCCGTTTTCATCATCTCAACCATCTTTGGACTTAACCTAGCTCATTCATCACTTATGAAAATGGTTAGTCCAAGATGCATGGTTGTCTCAATCATCTAAGCACTCCATTAACACATAATGGATACCACTTATATCAATTGAGCATAACCTAAATCAATTCAATGAATTTATATGTGTCTTGAGCACATGATGCAACTAATGCTTCATACTACTCAAGAACTTTCCATTTGTTCTTAATCAATCACAAGAATACCATTAACACATGATGAAATGTCCTTTGATAATTAGGAGACAAATGAATTCAATTTAAAACATTCATTTAAATTGATATGGTTCAATGTATTGATCCTTTATATATGGAGTGAAGAATAGATCAATACATCGATACATCAAGTTCAAGTGTGAACTCCCCCTAGATATGTGCATCCATGTAATATATGGATTGGGAAACATAATGCACATTTTGTGGTTAATGCAATGGAGAATTCAAACTTAAACTTGAATCTAAGATATGCAATTAATACTAGAATGAATATGCATACGTACCTTGGGTTTTCCATTTTCAATCCAAATATGAGACTATTGAATATAACTCAATCAAACATGTTAGTCTCAATAAGATTAGATTTGTCATTAAACACAGATTTAAGCATCAAACTAAATCAATCACCAAAACTAAATGGAGCTTGAACTTACAGTTGTGTCCAACCTCAACAAAGGCCTTCTCCACGTGTTGGATATCATGCACGACAGCACATGCTCCTCAATGAACTAGCCTAATATGGAGAGAAGATAGTGCATGCGACACCTAGGTGTGAACTTGTATTCAAGGTACAAGAACAAGACGCTGGTGAAGAGGTTCAAAGCTATGTGCCTTCAAAACCAACCTCACAAGTTCAACGCAATATGGATGCAGCTGAACGACACCACATGGAAGATGACCAATCACAGGAACAACAACTACGTTCTCAAGTGGTCGAAGGCCAGACTTTGGTTAGTCGCGCATGACATACCTTTAGCTAGTGGATTGCGAGGAAGCCAGCTGAGCGGTGGGCGCTACTCCATGACACGAATAGAGCAAGGTATAGATGAACCATTAGTTCATGGTAATTACCGCAATGTTTGTGTTAATTCCTGTTCAAGCTAATATAAACCATTATAGGTACAACATCACGACCACGAACATAGCGGAGGCTTTCAACAACGTACTAAAGGGTATTTTCGCCCTTCCGTTGTGTTCAATCATTGAGCTCACCTTCTACCGGGCAGCTAATTACTTCTGCAATCATGGGAACGCAGCCGAGGCGTGTGCCACCATGTACGCACCAAGTGTGGAGAAGATTCTCAAATCGAGAGGAAGAAGGTGCACTTCCACCGCACAAGGAGTTATGACTTGGGCACGAATAAATTCGAGGTCATGTGCAAGCGCAAATATCCATCTGGGTATCTCACCGGAAACATCGTGCAGTAGTGCTAGCTAGGGGCAGAGGAGGTTACATGCACGTGTAACAAGCCAAAGCTACAGCACATCCCTTGCTCCCATGTGTTGGCCGCATGTTGTGACATGGGTAGGAACGATGCATCACAGTTCATCTCACCATACTACACCGTACATGCTTTGAAGAACACTTGGCGTCCAAAGATAATTTCGTTCACAATTGGAGTGAACTACAAGCTGCTGGAAGGCCCCACCTGGAAACCATACCCCATGAGTAGATGCACACAGCATGGAATGCCAAGGGGCACCAGATTGCAAGGTGACATGGATGCAGCTGATGCGGTAGATGGATTGCGAAAGTGCAAATTATGCAAACAACCTAGACATGACCGTAGGAGGTGCCCCAATCCACCTAGACTTAGTAGTGCATACTTTCATATTGTGTACTTAGTAGTGTGTACTTTCCAAGGATTCAAATTTCGTTTTCGGACTCCATCTCGGGCCTAGCAGAAATCCAAAATTTCGACGAGATTCGGAGATTTCGGACCAAATCCGGACGAAATTCAAAAACCAAAATTCAAATCCGGTTTTTTTTAACCGATAAATTTTGAAAAATCGGGTATTGATTTTTAAGTTCAAAAATACGCAATATCCGGTTTTTGAAAATCCAAATACGCAAAAACCAGAATTTGAAATTCCAGGTATTCAAAAACGGAATTTCAAATTCCGGGTATGATTGGTTTTTCTGTAAATACGTGAAAGTGTTGTATCATTTTGTGAATACGAGTCGAATCTTGTATCAAATACGAAATTTTCTGAATGAAAAGTGGTGGTGGCGCAAGAGAGGGTGAGGACGAGGAAGATGAGGTAGGGTCAACGGTGAGCTCCAATCACCTCTGCAGAGGGGCTAGTGTGGTAGTAAGGAAAGAAATAGAGAACCATTGAACGTGATGAAGATGAAGGCGAAATCATCTTTTTCACATCCAAATTTTGGTGAAAAAAAGGAAAAATACCAAGAGTACAACATAGAGATGGGCAATATACTTATACTATACAAATAACAAGAATACAGCAAGCAGTCTTCCTTTGTAGTCAATTATACAGGGAGTAAGATTTCTCTCTTAAAATGAAAAATCATCAAGTAAAATCTTAGAAATAAAAAAACCCTCAGGCAATATACTGGTATCATAGCGATAGCGTCTCAGCCGTTCACTCATAGCAATAGTCTTAGAGGTGCTAAAACCAAATTTGTCAATACCGTATGAGATGTTATACCGGTTTAACTCTTCAATGGTACGTTCAGTACTGGTGCATACTGGCATACCGTTTCAAGCTTAGTATAATGACATATTTATAACTATACACATGTTTAATTATATGTACACCACAGTTCACTTATAATATTACTCCAAATACATAGCAGTACTATCAATTATAACATATAGTTCAATAAATCATATTATCAATTCTACCATTATGATTGGTATTGACCAGTATGATTGGTATAAACTAGTATTAAAACCGGTACAGTAAATAAAATTACTTTATACACGATTAAGATACCGAAATAGTTACTACCGGTATTCATAAGTATGGCCAAAACCTTAATTTTCCCTTGCAACCGTGGCAATACACTGATACCATTGCGATGCGTCTGCGACTGGGCCGTTCACTTTAGATCAGACGGGTGCAAATGGGGCTGATACTGTGGGAAAAATTGAGTAAATAAATCACAGTTAAATCAAAATTGAGAAAATAACCTTCATTAAATCGAAATACGGTGAATAGCAGTTGATTCCGCTAGCCGACATGGTTTCCGCCGCACGGGATGGTGGAAACGTGGCTTCCGCCACACCACCCGGCGGAAACGGTGCTTCCGCCACACCACACGGTGGAAGCCGGGCTTGCACGGAAAGACATGTGGCCCGCAGATAGCAGGAAAATTTGGCGAAATAAATCATGTTAAAATTTTCCTGTTGAAAAAAATACAAAATCATCAATTGTGTGGATAATAATGAATAAAAGATATATTTTAGGTGGATAATAATGAATAAATGCATATAGTTGAGAGACAATAAATATAGGTATAGAAGGAAAGATATCATTAAATCTATATACTCGTTTTATATTTGGGACAAGACCATTCAAATTATAGGCCTTATAAGTAATATATAAGTTATTTTTTACCGTACCTTTTTAAGTTTTACCATAACCGTAATCTTTAATCCAAAAGCAAAATACACCTCATATTTATATTTATAGGAGGATAGAACCTCTTTTAAAAAGAAACAAGCCATTCAGGTGGGAAACTAGCACGTTCGGCCCTGTCCAGCCTCAATCGCAGCCTCGAGGTTGCAAAAGCAGATATTTAGTCCGGAATGAGACGCCATATACAATTTGTTATTTTTGTACAGGTCATATAAATTATCACTTTGTAATAATTTTTTCGAGACTTCATGTAGTTATTCTCAAAGATGTTAAATATATGTACGGTACACTGTACCGATAGATGGGCAGAAATAAGGATCTACTGAATTGCATACGGCTTACAAATGCTAAACAACAATGGCATGTACGGCACACTCTACCGAGTATACCGGACTAAACCTAACATGCCTTAGGGAAAGGGAACAACAACAAGGGCCCTTCTCATACACTTTACTGAGTGCACCGAGGATATTTTCCCTTACGCAACCCTTCCGCTTGTGCCGCCCTGGCCCTAGCTGCCCTCTCACGCTTTCTCTCGCACTCAGCCTCCCTCTCCGCGGCATGGCGCTGCCGTTCAGCCTCCCTCTGTGCATGCATCTGTTCCAGATGCTGCTTGCGCTTCTCCTCCTCATCCTGCTCACACCACTGCTGCTCCACGATAGCCCACCGATGCGAGTACTCCCAATTCCGCATCCTCTCCATCTCGGGAGTTTGTTCCGCGTCGTAGAATCGGATGAACTCGCACAGTGGAGGCTGCAATTGGTTACATCACATGGTGTTAGAACATGTAGGTTCGATGCAACACCAAATGCGAGTACGAAAATACTGGGCTTCTCCGCCGCATCCGCATCCCCAGCGTTGGCTCGGAGTCGTGGTTGCGGCAGCTCCAATACCTCATGCCGTATGTATATGAGTTGTCTACAGACTGCCGGAAGCGGCAAGGATCCCCGCATAGGCACATGGGGACCTCCGTGCCTTCGAGGATGGTTTCGACAACGCTGTGCCTTTGGGGCGAGGGAAACTCCATTGGTGCTGCTCGTTTGGGTCGGCGGTGATGGTTCTCTTTGTTGTATTGGAGCAGTGGTTTGGTTGATGCAATGCTGGGAAGGCAGGAAGGGGGTTAAATAGCCAGCATTGATAGAGCGACAGACTTGTAGCAAGAAGGAATCTGTGAGCATTGGATTCCTTTGCAGCTCTGCCTGTGCTTGATACCGACATATGCATGCAGCTTTGTAGCTGGGAGGGAGGTGCCAGTCAGGCTTTGGCAGCTATGCTTTGACAGGACGACTCAGGCAGCCTCTGCCACGCATGCATTCGACAGGACATTTCGGGCAGGCTCTGATAGCCATGCTTATGACATGATATGTCATGCAGGCTTTGCCACCAATGCTTTGACAGGACGTCTCAGGCAGCCAAAAATGTTACCGTTGCTTGGATTACAAAAATATCAACATTGCATAATTTATTGCAAAAAATAGGAATATTTATCAGCACATAGCAAATATTTATTGATTGTACTATTAGTGTTACAAGAAGGTACATACAGCCCTACAACAATCACTGTCCCCCAGCTCCCCATCTACTATCATATGCACTAGGGGTGTAATTTTGGGGTCGACGTGTTTGTTGTGTCCCTGCTGCTACCGACAGTCCAATCGTGTTGTCAGCTGCGCCATCTGGTCATCCTCTGTCGGTGCTGACGGGGCAACAACATATCCTGATCCACTATAAATATTCCATCCCACAAATGGGCCAGGCTGCGGTGCAGGTGGTAGTGGTGTCTGGTCCAACTGTGAACCACCTGTCGAAGATAACCAGTTAGACCCTCCAGCCTGGTCAGGACGCGTCATCGGGGGGTATGGCGTAAAGGCGTTTGCAGCAAGCTAGATAATCCATATTTAGCACCAAATGTCTCAGTGAACGCATTGTCGAAGGCCTGCCAGTTTCCTTCATTTTGGGGGGGGGGGCGTTCTGCCCGTATCCAAATGTCTGTTGGGAGCTGAACATGTCATCGTCCATCCCGATCGGTGAAGTCACTGGACGATTCATATCCAGGCCCTGTGATGTCTCCCCCGTTGGATGGGGCCCGGTGATCGGCGTGAACGCTGAGCGCTGTTGGCTATCAGTACCATGTGCTGATGTCGATGCCTGTGCCGGATGTGGAGGGGCCGCCTAGGAAACTGGTGGAGGATGCCTCCCCATGGACATTGTCCTCAAGGGTGGGCACAAATGCTGGGGGGTTCGATCGGCTGGCTCATCATAGCTTCTTCGTGTGCCCGACCGGTGGCCTCCAACTGCCCGTATGGCAGATCACAAGCGATCCCCCGCCCTGCGAAAGAAACCACACCTAGGATTTCCCCTGTGTGGACCCTGATGCCCGGTTTGCGTAAACATTTCGTCCGCCTCGTCCTATAAGTTTGCCGACTCCTGAGTCTATGTACGAAGACATCATCCTGTTAGTACATATCGATGTCCAAGCTGTACATGATATCGAAAGTATTTAAGCACATATGGGAGTCTGTACACGTACCAACCTGTGAACTCTCTCGGCATAGTCCTCCACGTAGTTTTGTGCTTGTTCGCGGGCTTGCCATGCAAGAAGAACACACCTTGCTCGAGGCATGTACCAGTCGAGGTAGGCCCAGTATTCAGTGGCATCGTAAGGCCCAGTTGGCTCGTACACATCGTCCGTAGATGACTCCAGCCATCGCGTGATGTGTGCTTGATGTACGGCTCTCCAGTCGTAGTTGTGGCCTTGTGCACTCCTCCTGAAAATTTAGTGTACATGCCGTTAGTCCAGGATGATGATAACTATAGTGGGACTTCAGAAATGTAATGTTGATTTCATCTTACCCATGCGACGGACCGACGGATCGTGGGGGGTGGAGGAATCAACTGTCGACGACCAAACTGTCGTTGCACACGCTCTGGTGAGTACACCTCGACAACATTCATGCACACTATGTGGCATTGCGTGAGCCAGTATGCTTTGTCTTGGTTGCACGCAAATGATATGCGTCCTTCTTCTGCTACTACGTGCATGCGATTGTAGGAGAACGGGTCCCAATCAACGTGATCCTAGGTCAGAAAGTCCAGGTCGGCGACGACGTGCATGTACGACCCGCGATCAACTTCTTGCGCCCAGTGCAACCTAGCGTGCATGTATATGTAACCAAATGTTGGACGTAGCGGCTGGGGTACGTCATCATCTACAGGCACTGGGTAGTAAGGCCTTTCAACTCTTGGACGAGACATAGGAAGGTAAAACCATGACCATAGTTGCAGAAGATACGGACAACCCGTCAAGATGGAGCTTGGTGCTGTCCGCCTGCATGCGTCACACAAGGCACGATAGGTGTCCGCTAGAACCGCGGATCCCTAGCTAAAACCCTGTGGTGCGTCCCCGTTTGCCGCATCCATGGATAGCTGCCAGGCAACCCACACAAGATGTGGACCGACGTTGTCTCCATTTGTGTGCGTGAACATCACACCACCTAGGAGTCTGAGTAGGTACACTTCGTAGTGTCTGTTCACGGTTGCCAGGTCCGCGTCTCCTGGGCAAGCTTGGAACTCTTCCAACTGTTGCAACCATGAGAATGACACCCCCTGGTCGCTCCCATGGTACTCCACGCCAAACCTACAGTTTCATTTAATCATGTAAGGCCTTTAAAATTTTGATTGAGTGGTGCGGATTAAATGCAATATGTATATGTTACCTGTTCTCTAGGTAGTGATGCCATGCCACTCGCTCTGGCTTTGCAACAACAAATGGTTGGCCAGCAATGGGAAGCCCTGTAATCAACGCCACATCTCGTAGGGTGATAGTCATCTCCCCAAGCGGGAGGTGAAAAGTATGCGTCTCTGACCTCCAACGATCAACAAGGTCCGTCAAAAGTGGAGCGTCTAAAGCCGGAAGAGGAGTCCATCTTCCACCGCCCATGTTTGCCCCATTCATAAGCTTCGCAAATGGGAGCAGCTCACAATGTGCAAGTGGGACATCGAATCTGTCATCAAGAATTTTCAGCTGCCGGGATCCCCTTAGACGCATGGCATGAAGCTGCAGAAGAAGATGGTATATCAGACAAAAAATATTAATGTGCATGAAAACCATTAATTTATGTAGTGTGTCTTACAACCTCTTCATGTGCGGCCAACTTCCTGGCCCTATGCTTTGAGTCGATTTGTTCGTGGAGCAACTCTGGGAGTGCCATTTTAGTGGCCGATTCACGTTAGCTTCAAGAAAAATAAAGACGACATTACTCCATAAGAAATAGTTTATTAACATCCTATTGAAATAAGAAGGCAACATAATGACATAAAAAAACTTCTCCATTTATTTACTAGTTCATACGCAAGCGCCACCTGACATGGACATAAGTTCACACTTATACAATATTCGAAATAGCTCAATTGCGACATTAATCCCTATTAGGGCATGCTCTACGGTCATGGCCTGGCTGCCTGCATTTTCCACAAAGCTGCAAACCAACACCACCTTGTGAAGCATCCATGTCACCCCTAAGTCGCGATGAAGATAGCCTTCCTGGTTGATCCCGCTTCGTCGAAGGGAACAGATGCCACGTACAGGGGGCCACCATGTCCCTATAACTACAATCGCCATAGTTTCTCATTTTTGGCTGCCATGTGTTCCGTATAGCTTGCATTGTGTAGTATGGGACACAAACTGGGCTCCCGTGTTGCCACCAAGCTGACGACAGGCGGCAAGCACGTGGGAGCACGGAATGTGCTCCAAACGGGGCTTGTTACAAGTGCAATGTGCCTTGTCCGCCCAATCCAACACGTTTGGATGGTGTCGCCCGCGATATAGCCCGAGGCATATTTCCTCCTGCATGAAATCTTGAATTCGTTCCGCACGAAATCGAACAATTGCAAGAGCTTCCACACGCGGTGCAAATGCGGACTCCGATTGTTGTGCTACACGACCACAGTCTCGGAAGTACTCCATGGTCCGATAAAAAGTGACCTCAATTATTGAGCATATCGGTAGCCCACGGACCCCTCTCAGAACGTTGTTGTATGACTCAGCGATGTTCGTGGTCATGACCATGTAACTGAAAATGCAGTCAGACTTCAATTAGAGAACGGGACATAATGGGGTATATAATAGATTATTACTACTTACCGTGCACCGTGCGTGTCGTGTGCCAGTGCCCATCTCTCTGCCGGTTTGCCGGCGATCCACTGCGCGAACGTAGTATTACGCCGTACAGTAACTCCTTGACCACCAACAATCTGGGAGGCCTGTTGCTCCTGATCTGCCACTAACTTCCTCGTGCGTTCGTTCAACTGTGCAAATATTGCTTCGAACTTACGCACTTGGTTCTGCATGCACATAATCTTGAACTGCTTCACCATGTTGCGATTCTTGTAGTGTACAAGTTTGCACCTAGGTGTCGCATGCACCACCGGCATTCCACATCAGGCCAAGCACACGATGGGTCCCTCCCCCCTTCATAACATCGAGAGCATGCAACAGGCCAGCATTGCGATCAGATACGACACACACGCGCGGGCCTATTCCTGACCACCTTGGTCTTCACGAACCGCATGAACCAAAGCCAACTATCGGTGTTCTCGCTCTCGATAATCGCAAAGGCAACTGGGACTATTTTATTGTTCCTGTCAGCAGCTAGGGCGGTGAGAAGAGTCCCCTAGTACTTCCTAGTTAGGAACGTGCCATCCACACATACCACAGGGCGGCAATGCCTAAATGCTTCGATGCACTGTGCAAATGCCCAGCAAAGCCTCATAAGGAATTGGTGACCTTCAGCAACGGATCCATTCTCTAGCACCACAGGCTGTTGGTCAATGCCCCATTCTGTGCCTGGGTTGGTCTTTGCTATCTGGCGCAGAAGGCGAGGAGCCCAGTTGTGGGACTCTTTGAATGACCCAAATAACATAGTTAGAGCCTTCTGTTTTGCTCGCCACGCCAGATGGTACGGGATTACCATCTCGTATCGGCTCTGCATCTCGGCAATTATGGACTTTGGTGCTAGTTTGATGTCAGCTTGGACGACTCCAAGGATTGTCTGGGATATGAATTTGGCATCCATGGAATTGTTCATGCTCATCACCACCTCGGCGCAACAGGTGTGCCCCTTGTAGCGTGAAATGAGAAACTGGCTCTCATTCTTTGGTCGGTACACCCGTACTGTAACACCCCGGCATTTAATATGCCCGAATGCTACCAAACATAGGCTAAACAACATCTAAATCCCATAAACTAAGGTAAATCACAGCAAAGGAGTAAATGCTAATACCGGAAATTTCGGCAGCATCTCCTTTGTTTTTCCATGAATTGAAGCAACAACAATAAGATCACAGGGTATAGTAAAAAGAATGGCATCTAAATCATCAATAATAAAGGTTCTAGCAGCAGTATAATACTAGAATAAAGATTCCAACCATCTCATGAGCCAAACGAAGTAAATGAGGAAACCAAGCACACAAATTAACCATCACAATTTAAAGGAAGGAACATGTCATTGTTTATATGTGTGATGCTAAGTGATGACGTGTGACTAGCTCCCTTTCCCGCATACCGGTTTCATGGTACCTAAGAAAAACAACATAAACACAAGCGTGAGTTCATCACTCAGCAAGTATATTTCAATGGAACAAGAAAATACAATCTAATACCTTCATCACCACTTTTCACATACAACATCATACACATCTCATATTCATAGCGTAAGCATATCATTGGCATCGTCATATAACATCCTCATATAATGCAATGCAATGCGATGCACATATCTCCTGGAAACTCATACCGGTATGATTGAGTACACACCCGTCGGTGTGCACTCTCTCCCCCCTTCCATCCCGAAGATGGAGGGTGCCTACTCCTCGCTTCCATACACCGCGGTGGATGGAATCACGATGTAGGACTTACTCATTGGCTCTCCGGAATAGTCATAACTTTCTTACCGACCTTCCCCGGATTAGTTATGACTTTCTGACCGCCCGGGCCATGTAACATGCCATGTATGCAAACATGCCAACATCATAAATAACTTGTACACTAACACATGGCATCATAACATAATCAACATATTCATCATATCATTGACAATCATAACATAATCAACATATTCATCATATCATTGGCAATCATTAAGGCATGGCATGTGAACATATCATATATTCAATCTCAATCTCAACCAATCTAGCAACTACAACCCGCTACCCATTCCAATACACTTGCCTCAATCACGGGCGTCGGATTGGCGAGAAGTAGAAGGCACTCCCGGAGTCACACCACCTGCACATAGGTACCACACACTCACAATCATATCCACAAAACAGTACGGAAAACCTCTTCTAACCCGACATCGCAAACTACTCGCAAAACCCAAAAACAGAGGTTCTGTCCCATCGGGACAGCAGCCTTCCAAAAGGCATAACTCGGGTTCTAAGACTCCGAATCGAATAAACAAGCACATCCTCGCGTAGCTTAGGAAATTTCCTAACTTTTTCTAAGTATATGGAAAAGCTGATTCGGACTCTAAAGTAGTTTAATCTACAAAATACCGTGATTTGCTCCAATAACGTCACAGATTTTAATACGTTCGGTAAAACGATCATAACTTTCAAACGGCTGGGCGGAATTGGACGTTCTTTATACTCACTGAAAGGTATTGAAATTACCTACAACTTCTTCAACAGCCGTACGACCAAATTCTGACTCTAAATTGGCGAAAACCCAAACCCTAGGTCGACTGCTCATGCTGCCCGAAACAGAGAACGTGGCAAACTTAAGATTCCATCTAATCTACTCAATTCCAGCACCACTAATTGATCTAAAAACATGATAACACCCCTTAGAACAGATCCTACACCAACCCCAAGGATTCCCATGGCCATACCTTCGCTCGACGCACGAAAACCCAATGGATCTCCTCCTGGTTCGCGCGATCTCCTTCCTCGCTCCAAATCCACCGGATCTCCTCGTCGCGGAGCGCTCCAATGGACGGATCTTTGAGGTGTTGAGGTGGAGAACTCCCCTAGGGGCAGCAAGGGTGGTGGAGAGGTGAGGAGAGGGGTGGAGGAGCAATGGGGAGCAAGGGGGCGCAAGCAAGGGGCAAAAGGGTGTGTGGCGGCTATGGGAGTGAGAGGAGGAGGTGGAGGCTGCTAGGGCAGCAGGGGGGCGCCCTAAGGGCAACATGCTGCCCCCCTCTCCCCTCATGGGCCAGAGAGGCCCACTTTTGGCCCACGAGGGGTCCCCCCTAAGGTCCAAACTCCCGAAAACGGCCCGGAAACGCTATTAACCTCCATACCGTAAGGTTTCAACCCCTCATTCCATAATTCATAATGTTTTTGACCTCAACATTCACATTAAATAAGGTTACGACTCTCCGTGGTGTCACATTCTCCCCCCTTTAAACAGGATTCGACCTCGAATCCGAAGAACGCCAAAGTCAACAACAAGTTCCCCAAGGGACAAAAGACTTCTTTGCAACACAAAACATTCACACAGAGACTAAAACCGGAACAAATGACAAGCGAGTTCTCAAAACCAACACTAACGAGAAAATGTTGATTTAGCTCAATAGAGTGCAACCTCTCACGGTTCCATCTTCACTTCAATTCCCAAACAGAAACTGTGTTTCAACCACAAAGGGCTCCATCAACCCAAAACGCCTGAAACCTCACGACAAACACTTCACACTACTATCACAACCAACCTGACTACCACACTTCATTAAATTCAACATGACACAATCAAAGCGAGTCACAATTCCTTTAACGACCTCTCTACAATCTCGAAAATTTCCATCGAGGGGAATAACTCATTAAGGCACACTTGCCCTTCCGATACACGATCATACTAACATTTCATTCCATCCTCTCCCAGGCAAGACTCAGACCCAAAAACAACTAGTTAAGACAATTGCTCACGGCAGGACAATTATCACCGAACTACCGTCAACTTCACTTTCGCCCATTGCTACTCTTAATAAAGGTTAAACCCATACGTCATCAACCTCCATCACAAACCACCCTTATACCACTAAGGTTCGACACCTAGCCCCAAGCAAGGATCGTAAAACCTTACCAAACCACAATTGGTTCCTTTCTTAAGAGGGTCTCGCCCTCACACAAAAACACTTAGTTAACAAGCCCAAGTGTACACATATTTCGCATATTCAACCATAAACCAAGAACATTTATATCCTCACTCCCATCTATAGAGCAAGAGAAGTACAATTCTTTTGAACCCAAGTGGACCACACACGACAACTCAAACCCAAAGCGTTAACAACCATTTTGGAATGAATTCGGCAACATCCAAGCCAAATCACAAAGGAAGCATAAATCCCCTACACTATAACCAAAATACCAAAAATTCTTCATTCTTTCTTTTCATACTAGAAAGAAATGGACATCTCGATTCATGACATGCATGCACACTTTTCAAGAGCACTCCGGATTAGTCATATATCCATATATGACTTTCTCACCGACTTGGCTCATCGACTCCTTTATGATTAATTATGCATAAACAATGTCTCGTTTTTCTTTTCACCATTCATTCATCGTGTAACAACGGTACCGAATAGTCATTCACCAAATGACTTCTTCCTCGGTATCAAATAATGGAAACACAATTAACATCGAAGGTTGCGGAAATTCATATGGACTATGACGGCAGCATAGTTGACAGTAAAACACCACGTCGCATCACATCCCACATCAATTGAAAACTGAACTTGCAAAACATTGCATTTCATCCAAATTCAACATTTTGGAAGAGAACATCAAAATTTCAAGTCGAGCATCTGCTCCCACAACCGTCACAAATTTTCTCAAGGAGAGGGAAACTCATTTCAAAAAGGGAACACCTCACTAACAAAATCACTTTATAAAATATTCATAAAATCCACATTTTTGAAGCACTCATAAACATCACACACATTATGCAAATAAATCCATCTCAGTCAAAAAGAGTTACAAATTAAATCTCAAGAGTTTCCAACACACCCACTATGTCCATCTGCTTCCTTTAAAATAATGATTCCAAAGATAATTCATGCAAACGCCAAGAAGCGCGATCCAGCGAACAACTTTTGGGTGTAAAAATCCATACTTATAGCACAAACTAAACAAATTTGCCAAAACCGTAGATTGGCACCAATTTCTCTCTGAGTTTTAGGGAAAACTCTAAAACTCAACATAAGGAACACTTTGACCAAAAGCATACAACCAAGATAGCAAACAACCAAACCAGCCCAGAAGGTTTTTAAACACCAGCTTAGCATAAATGCAATCATCTCTAGTATTCCACTACGCTTTTCATTAAAGACTTCAAAATTCACTACTTACTCATTGAGAAAGTCCAACCGGATTTAACAAAATTTACATAACCATTTCTTTCTCTAGTTACCGTTCCCAACACCATTAATTAAGGTTTATGATGCTTATTAAAAAGGCACCCAACCAAGACTACATTGACATGATCCCCACGGATCACCAACTCATAATACATCTTATTCCAAGTTTGAAACATAGTATTTCAACAAATCTTTCAGCATGATCAACCTATAATTTTTTTTATACTATCCATTCATCAACTTTTCGACAATCGGAACCGATTCAATTAATCATTGACTTTCAACATGTAAATATTATCTCTACAAGACAGAGTTCATAACTATGATTCTAAGACATACATTCATTAAGGATAAAATTCTACATCATGTTAATTATCCATGGTTCACTCCATCACAACATGTTACAATAATCTCCATTTTAACAATGGTTTCCAACAAGTAATCTACACAATTACCACCACTACTAAGTCATCAATATCAATAAACGGCATAATTATAAACAACAACATTGCTTTAAGCTACCCCATACATAGGTTATAACAATTTGCTGCTACTCAACATACTCCAACTATTAAAATGAATTTAATAAGTTAGACAATCACGACGCTCTTAAAGCAACAATAAAACCTATATCGTTCCAATTGACATCGATACTAGCAATATAGGAACACCACTGCATACTTCCAAATATACTAATAGTTTGCAACATAACAATAACGACTCTAATCAACTTCCAAATTAAGGTCACAAACCGACATGATTAAATTTCTCTACTAACACGTTAAATTAAAACGTCTTTAATTAACCCACAAGGTTTCCTTAACAATATCAGTAGTTTAAAATTTTAAACATTAACAATGTTCAGCTACACATTTAATAAATAGGGCGTACTACCTCACTTCAAAATAAAGCAACAAACTCTAAGCATGTTCATTAACACATTTGATCATTACTCGCTATAGAAATAAATCTACGGCACTAGAAGTTCATTTAATCTTAAGCTAAAGATAAAAGAATTTACATTGATTCAACTCGCAAATTAGCTTTAGGAGTACAACATTTCCATAAACCACACTGTTACATACTTCATAATATGCTAAACAACAGTTTTCACTTTTGACAACTACTTTCAGTCAAATGACTATTTACTTTATTTGCAGCATTTTCTTTTTATCACTCAACCAAAAATTCACAAAGAAACTTGACTCTCAAATTTGCAATGAGACAAACCCAAACTTGGTCATGCAAAAGGAAATTCTCCAAAACACTTTTCAATCTCAAGACTCCCATGGAGGAAAATGGTTGAAAGACAATTTTCTTAAAAGGGAACCAAGCGATCCAGTAATTCTTTGCAAATAAAACCTTAACACCAAACCCCAAACTTTCACGAAACGAGAGGGGTTTTCAAAGATGATTTCTCAAACCAGTAAAATGACGAAATCAAACACCACTTACTCCTACAAAGCCACAGAACTTCAGCCCTGACAACCGGGTCTGGCATAACGCCGCAATACCTCTCATGACCTCGGGGAAAGACAAACACATGAATAAATTGACTGCTTCTCCCCCATAAGGCAATCAACAAACTAAGCATCAAAGTTGGAAAGGCGACCATAAGAAGTGCAACACTAGACTCTTCTTCTTCGTCTTCAACCAAGGAAGACAAAACCACACACCACATATGGAACAATCCGCGAAAATCCAATCCCAAACACTTTTCTTTTGGTTTCAATCAACCAGAGCCAAGAAGACCAACCAAAACCGACCGTTAGAATGGTAAAGAGCAACTGACAGAATCCACCACAAACTCTTCTATTCGACTCCAGCCAACTATCCGGTCTACGACAGAAAGGATAAGCACTCTTCTCCCACAGGGATTAATAGTTCTTCGGTGATGGCGCTAACCGGCCACACCGTCAAACTACACCCTTACTATGAACAAAAAGAGGTGACTGAAACCCTTCGGCACCACAACCCTACTTTATCACAACCACAAGAACAATTCAATAATTTATCTCATAGACATAGCAACATGCATTATCAAATGAAGCGTTCAACATCAAAGCTTAAATACAACATTTAAGCGTAAAGAAACGATACCCATACCCTTTCCTACTGTGCATCCATTGTGTGTCAAATTTTAGATTAGTTATACCACTTTTGCAAGTTTTAATGTTGCTATCCTATGACAAAATTTTAGTTAAGACCTAAGCCATGTTTCTAAGTTATTCCACATCACATTTTAGTTGTAACCTATAGCATGACACTAAAAATATAAATTCCAAGGACCTACAGCCCGCTCTGATATCAACTGTAACACCCCGGCATTTAATATGCCCGAATGCTACCAAACATAGACTAAACAACATCTAAATCCCATAAACTAGGTAAATCACAGCAAAGGAGTAAATGCTAATACCGGAAATTTCGGCAGCATCTCCTTTGTTTTTCCATGAATTGAAGCAACAACAATAAGATCATAGGGTATGGTAAAAAGAATGACATCTAAATCATCAATAATAAAGGTTCTAGCAGCAGTATAATACTAGAATAAAGATTCCAACCATCTCATGAGCCAAACGAAGTAAATGAGGAAACCAAGCACACAAATTAACCATCACAATTTAAAGGAAGGAACATGTCATTGTTTATATGTGTGATGCTAAGTGATGACGTGTGACTAGCTCCCTTTCCCGCATGCCGGTTTCATGGTACCTAAGAAAAACAACATAAACACAAGCGTGAGTTCATCACTCAGCAAGTATATTGCAATGGAACAAGAAAATACAATCTAATACCTTCATCACCACTTTTCACATACAACATCATACACATCTCATATTCATAGCGTAAGCATATCATTGGCATCATCATATAACATCCTCATATAATGCAATGCAATGCGATGCACATATCTCCTGGAAACTCATACCGGTATGATTGAGTACACACCCGTCGGTGTGCACCCTCTCCCCCCTTCCATCCCGAAGATGGAGGGTGCCTACTCCTCGCTTCCATACACCGCGGTGGATGGAATCACGATGTAGGACTTACTCATTGGCTCTCCGGAATAGTCATAACTTTCTTACCGACCTTCCCCGGATTAGTTATGACTTTCTCACCGCCCGGGCCATGTAACATGCCATGTATGCAAACATGCTAACATCATAAATAACTTGTACACTAACACATGGCATCATAACATAATCAACATATTCATCATATCATTGGCAATCATTGAGGCATGGCATGTGAACATATCATATATTCAATCTCAATCTCATCCAATCTAGCAACTACAACCCGCTACCCATTCCAATACACTTGCCTCAACCACGGGCGTCGGATTGGCGAGAAGTAGAAGGCACTCCCGGGGTCACACCACCTGCACATAGGTACCACACACTCACAATCATATTAACAAAACAGTACACAAAACCTCTTCTAACCCGACATCGCAAACTACTCGCAAAACCCAAAAACAGAGGTTCTGTCCCGTCGGGACAGCAGCCTTCCAAAAGGCATAACTCGGGTTCTAAGACTCCGAATCGAATAAACAAGTACATCCTCGTGTAGCTTAGGAAATTTCCTAATTTTTTCTAAGTATATAGAAAAGCTGATTCGGACTCTAAAGTTGTTTAATCTACAAAATACCGTGATCTGCTCCAATCACGTCACAGATTTTAATACGTTCGGTAAAACAATCATAACTTTTAAACGGCTGGGCGGAATTGGACGTTCTTTATACCCACTGAAAGGTATTGAAATTACCTACAACTTCTTCAACAGCCGTACGACCAAATTCCTATTCTAAATTGGCGAAAACCCAAACCCTAGGTCGACTGCTCATGCTGCCCGAAACAGAGAACGTGGCAAACTTAAGATTCCATCTAATCTACTCAATTCCAGCACCACCAATTGATCTAAAAACATGATAATACCCATTAGAACAGATCCTAGACCAACCCCAAGGATTCCCATGGCCATACCTTCGCTCGACGCACGAAAACCCAATGGATCTCCTTCTGGTTCGCGCGATCTCCTTCCTTGCTCCAAATCCACCGGATCTCCTCATCGCGGAGCGCTCCAATGGACGGATCTTCGAGGTGTTGAGGTGGAGAACTCCCCTAGGGGCAGCAAGGGTGGTGGAGAGGTGAGGAGAGGGGTGGAGGAGCATTGGGGAGCAAGGGGGCGCAAGCAAGGGGCAAAAGGGTGTGTGGTGGCTATGGGAGGGAGAGGAGGAGGTGGAGGCTGCTAGGGCAGCAGGGGGGCGCCCTAAGGGCAACATGCTGCCCCCCTCTCCCCTCATGGGCCAGAGAGCCCCACTTTTGGACCACGAGGGGTCCCCCCTAAGGCCCAACACGCCCCGGGAAGGCCCAAACTCCCGAAAACGGCCTGGAAACGCTATTAACCTCCATACCGTAAGGTTTCAACCTCTCATTCCATAATTCATAATGTTTTTGACCTCAACATTCACATTAAGTAAGGTTACGACACTCCGTGGTGTCACACGTACACGGTACGAGCATTCTCCGATCTTAGAGCATTTAACCTCATAGACTTCCAGCCCTGACTTTGTGACATAGTGCTCACGCTGGGTCATGATGGCGTAGCTGCTAATGAAGTGCACCAGCTCGCTTTTATTGGGGAAGACTTGTTCTACCTGTATGTCGCTATGCTGGCACCCCCAGCTGGAAAGCTGTGAGTAATCAGCAATTACGCACTGATCCGCATCTAATTGGCAGAAATACGCGACAGCAGACCCCACATCATCCTCACCATCCTCTGTGCCTTCACCCGTGGCGTCAAGGCCTTCATCTTCCATGACCTCCACATCAACCTCCTCTGCGACCACATTAACCCCGTGCTCTCCCCCCACACTCTCCTCTACTTCTGTAGTATGACCCCCAGATGACCCTCCCACCTCTAACGTGTTACGGCAATACCAATGTCGCCCTCTACAGGCACCAACGAGGTTGCCCCTGTGCCTTCCTCCTCGCCTGATTGACGTGGTACCATCTCAGCGTACACACCAATCTGGAAAGATTCATCCACGGCCTTTGCAACGTACAGGTCCCAGGAACTTCTATTTCGAAGCTCCCACAGGTTGCACACTACTTGTGAGCTGTTCGGCACCAAACGGGGCCGAACCGCTTGTAAGCGCAGTTTATATCTTCTCCGGTCAATACCTATTGTTTGAGCTACTATCCCTATCAGGTCTTTAGATCCAATAGGAAGATCTATTGCAGCCTGCGTGTGCATATAGCTCTGCATGCTAACAAAAGGTCCGCGCACTTCTGTGGGAGCATCCCCATAGTAAATATGCAGTGTTGTACCAATCGAAATCTGTCCATGCATCATTAAATTTAATTGTATAAGTTAGTAATACATGGTAGCATGCAGTCCAAAAGTGTATTATTATGTAAGCCATTATTTCACAAAAAAAACAATTGTTAAATTTGATCATTTACTGCCGTACTAATGTTCATCACGCAAAACCATTTTTTTCCACCGCAAATTCGTGGGTCATTTCAACTCCTGAATTTTCCAAACTTTTGGACTAAGTTAATGGATAAGTTTTCCACTGTCAGTAAAAATTTTAGGTTAAAATTATTTACGGCTATTTTATAAAAATTCTAACATTACATGCTGCACAGTAAAATTTATTCGGTTTTTCAGTTGTTTAAGGGTTTAGATGGACATATTAATTTTTGAAACTTATACTGGAAGTGTGAATATGCATAATAGTTCTACCATAAAAATTTTAGAACAAGAATCATAGTATTTATTTTATTAGAATTCTTTTACTACTTTTTGCAGAATTTCAAAACTAAAATGATTAAGTGAAAAAAATAGCTAAACTACTTATTAATTTTTTAACATTTTACTGACTGAGGATAATGGTAAGACCTACTTACAGTAAAAATTTTGAGCTCTAGAGTTCTCTCTAGATTTCTCCATAATTCTTTTACTATTTAGGTCAGCTTTAACTTTTACTCCCAAAAGTTTATCACTTCATGGTTTAATGATGTTCACACTATTTTTGACCAACCTAGGTCATCATCCACGGTACTTTGGGGTTAGACAAAATTTACTAAGGTAATTATTTTTATTTTACTGTTTTACCATTTGTTATTTTCTCTTTTTCCTTGCTTTTATCTATTCCAACAATCATTTCATCGTCCAACAATTCAATAAATGCACGCAAAATCATAAAATACAGCAAACAAATGATTTCATATTTTAATATCCAATTATAAGCTTTTTATTAATTTGAGGATGTTACAACACAGTACGAATATTAAAACATCGTATACAAGACAGTAAAAAACACATTCACAGCACCTAACAGGTCGACATCAATACAATAAATTTTTTCCTTTTACACTAGATCTCGTAAACACCGTACAAATTAATTACGTTAAATTTTATACATTTCAGTAAACACCAAACGTAAACTAATAGCATGTAATACTACGTACCACTCAACCACCTTCTCTTATCATCAAACAACGAACTGTGCTTATCATCTAGCCTACCATTTGATCACTAATTACTATGCTTGTGGTACATCAAACAATAACCATTTTAAGTAAACAACCAACTAAATTTAATAGCATCAAATATAACAATTTAAATTATTTCTACACATTTAACCGTTGCTACAATAATTCTTGACTTCCACTACCAAGCACACCATCCAACTTATGTACAAAAATTTATATAATCATTACCAAATAAACATGATTTTTTAATCACATGAAATAATAACAAGGTGTACAACACAAAGATTAAATTACCTTCACAACACCGAACAGATCGACACTCCTACAATAAGTCCTTGCCTTGTCCACCAAAGCACCTTACAATTTATTTACGTTAAAATATTAATTTATGTATGTACCAACCACTGAAAGTAATGCATGCAGTACTATGAAACTCAATAAAAACCTAGCTCACCTGCATCAAATATAACGATGGTACGTATTACTACATGATTAATAACTATGCTCAAATAATTTCTTATCAACACCCCTACTACAACAATTCTTGCCTTTCACTACAGCTCATAATCACCTGCCATTTTATTTACATAAAATAATGTTCTAATTAGCAAATATGCATGTTTATTTCAAAAATAATAATAATGACGTTTTCTAAACAATAACCGTACTCTACATGCATTAATAGGCATGAAATCATTTGAAAACTTATTCACAAAAGCGCGCTATATTACTAAGTCCTGAATAAAAGGTTATGTAAATTCTCATATCAGTCAAATGTAAATAGATGTTATAAATCATGACAAGAGAGAGCACCTCAGAGAGCGGAGTAAGAACAAGAGCGCTGTGAGGTCCAGATCGTTGCACCTAACAGTTTATTTACATAAAATAATATAATAATTAGCAAATGAAAGTACATGTTACATAGAATAAACAGAGAGAGCACCTCAGAGAGTGCACCTGATAGAGCGGAGTGAGAGTGATGAGAGAGCAAGAGCGTTGCCTGGAGCGGCCTCTTATATAGACGAAGCGGTGATTATTTTTTCGTGTTGATTATATTACGTTAAGCGAGTCATTTCTTACTAATTTGTAGTTAAGCTAGTCATTAATTAATCAAATGACAAGAGGACAAGCTACTTTCGGTGCCATTCCCGCCACCCCATGTGCATGCACTCAGGAAAAAGCACTCACGGGTGACCACCCCATGTGCATGCACTCACGACAGCACTCACGGGTGAACCAAGGAGGCCGGCTCGGCGCATGTGGGAGACGCTTCCGCCAAGACATGTGGCTTCCGCCAGCCACCTCATGTGGTTGAAGCCACCATTTCCGTCACCTCCCATGGCGGAAGCCCCTCTTCCACCGTACCATCTGGTGGAAGCCATGTCCCCTGACGGAAACCACCTTCATTCATCGAATTTCAATTTAATTGTTATTTATTTACTCAATTTTTCCGATACTGCGCGGTCTCTGTCTTTAATCTATGGAAAGCAGAGGATACAAATCCAAATCAGCGACAGCTCCTCGGAAGATGCACCGGATATGCAGCGCACAAAACCTGTCGCTCGTTCGGGCAGTTCCCCACACCTTACTCTATCCCTTCTCCCTTGTCTGCACCGCGCTGCATATTCCTCCGGAATATTTCAGAATTTGACACTCAATTCGCAAGCCTTTCGGCTCATTTGGATGACATATGGGACCATCTGTGTGTATGACAGTGGGCCAGAGTGTCAAATTCCGAAATGCGAATTTTAAAGAGTGTCAAATTCTGAAAACTCCCATATTCCTCCTCCCCTTCCCTTCCCACGGTTTCTTCTCCTTTTCCACCCACCAGCCCACCGGAACCCAACAAGATCCTCTTCTCCCAGGCTCCCACTCCATTCATAGAGCAAGAATCGCAACCCCAAATCCACCCAAGAAAGCGCGCGCGCGCGATTGCATATCCTCACGCCCCTATCCGTCCGTCCATTCGTCGAGCTATGAGACAGGACGCCACCAACCTAGTGGTAACCCAGGACGCCCACCGACGGAAAGACCAACACCACCGCCGGCCTCCACCGTCGGCGACAGAGGACGAGGAGGAGACGGACGCCATGCCGCCGTCGCCGTGCGCGATCTTGCTGCGCCGGGAGGGCGAGGCGGCGGCAGCGGGGGAGCTGCTCGTGCCGCCGCTCAACTTTGCCATGGTGGACCATAGCGTGTATCGCTCCGGGTTCCCCGACGTGTCCAACCTGCCGTTCCTCGAGTCCCTCCGCCTCCGTTCCGTCCTGTTAGTCCCTATGAGAGCCGTTTCTATGTTTTTTTTTCCTTTTTAAGTTGCATAAATAGTAAAGTACGAATGAAATGTTTGTTACTTTTCGTTTGTTTTAAAATATATACAACTTATATTGACACGAAACATAGAAGCAGTGTTCTGCCTATTATCTTCTCGGTGGCGTTGCCATTTTGATCGTTTCTTGGATGCGCCCAGGTGCCTCTGCCCGGAGCCGTACCCGGAGGCGAATCAGGAGTTCCTCCGCGCCCACGGGACCAGGCTCTTCCAGTTCGGAATTGACGGCTCCAAGGTGAACAAATCAAATTTTACTTAACTCACTCTCTCAGGGAATTTTAATTTATTCTTTTAACGGACATTCTTGATTGCGTTTCTTAGTGCTTGGTTCTTTTTTTTTGGGGGGGATCTTTTCTTGTTCATTTGTTTATTGCGGTGGTTCAGAAGAATGAAAATGAAAGGGTAAACAAGAAAGAGCACAAAATTATTGGTCGAATTCATCATCTGCGAGCTAATTTGTCAATTGATTAATTAATTAACTCTGCTCCTCCTTTTCTTTCTACTTTTCGTGTTTCGTCACGGATTCCTTGTTAATACTTGTCAACGCGGTAGTGAGCGTACGGCTTGATGTTTGCAGTGGTTCATATTCTCAAATCTTCTCCATAGTACTTTTGTACCGACACGTACTGGGCCCTTTGTGAAATTATAAAATAGAGATGCCTTGTCCAAGTTGAGCTTCCCTCTAGACACTCTAGTTGAAAGTATCTCTACATAAATTGCATATCGAATAAATCTTTACTAAGTCATTTTTAATATCTTTAGGGGCTACGTCATTTTTAATTACATAATTCTATATATGTCATGGTAGACCAGGCCATTTAACTTTCTTTGTTGGGGAATTTGTGGATAATAAACTCAAGCATACATTTTGAGCTCGGAAAAAGGAAAATAAAACTCAGCATACAGATGCCTTCATGCAAAGCATAGGCAGCTGGGCTGCGATTTCTGTTCCATCGATGCAGTTTAGCGTAAATTTTTGTGAGGATTTTTTGGAGTAATATTATTTTAGTTGAATCCCATTAAGCCCACACTCAATATCAATCCAAAGTATTGATTGTCCTTGAATATGTGACTTTGCAATTTTGTAAAAGAGATTACGTGCCAGACAAAAAAATGCAACTTGATTCGCTTATCTGGATTATTGTTTATTTGGTACTTTCGTGATAATGCGGGGAAAGTCATTTATGATTGACAACAGGAGAAGATCTGCCTAGCATTTAGCAATTTGCTTTTATATGAGTGAAATAGAAATGTTTTTCGTGCTCATAACTTGGGCCAGGAAAGTGAACTAACAATCAACTTCTAAACTTGAAATTTTATTATATTATCACAAACTGGCAAGTAGTAATCTTAGGTGGCAGCACACACTAAAGCTGATTGTGGTATCTGCCTGGGTGTCACGAACAGCACAGATCAGTAAAGGAAAGGGGATGAGGAAGATCCAAAGGCTGATAAGCCAGGCTGTAATTGTCGGAAATTATTGTAGCCGTAATGGTTTGTTAAGCGGTAATAGATGGTCAAGTGTTTGTACAGGTTGATCCGGGGAATGGGAGGGGTAAATGATAGAATTACAGAATCCTGCAGAGGGTATAAAACCAGTGTAACATGATGAGCTTGGATGACGATGAATGAATGAAGTTTGTTCCGTTTTGCTTTTGTTCTGTTCTCTCTTCTTCCTTCTTCCTTCTTCATCTTCCTTCCCGAATCTATCTGTGATTTGGAATTGATCTCACATCCCGAAGTGTTGGGCGGCCAAGGGATGTGACAATTGGTATCAGAGCCGTGTCGATCGGGCTTGGAGCTGTGAAATCCTAGAGGAAGGTTGGGGGACATTGAATCCATTCCGATCGGTTCAGTTGATCCTTGTGAAATTTTGGGAATCTGGTTGGCTTGGCTCGATTGATGACCACGGCACCCCAAAACCCTCTGTTCAAGCCCAGTTCGTCCTGGAGGTGATGGGGGAAGTAGCCGGAAGATCGGAGGAAAAGTTGTCTACCATTGAGGAGAGTCTTGATCTGCTGTTTGCTCGGGTGGGGATGATGTCCTGGATTGAGTTAACTGCCAAGGCTGTTGAACAGGGCACTAAAGAGTAGCAACTCCTCACGAAGCAACTAGAGGCGACGGCGCAAGCTGTGACCAGACAATTACGTGAATACTATCGTGCAAATGGATTGTGTTATCAGTGTGGAGAAAAGTATGAACCAATCATCATTTGCAGTGTAAAAAGAAGGGCCAAGCACAACTGCAGGCTGTCATTGTGGAAGATCAGGGTGAGGTGTTGTCCGACGCTGTGCTTGACATGTTGGAGGTGGTAGACTTAGACAAAGAAGAGATGTACCATTTATCACTCAATGCTCTGTCATGCGCAGAAGAGGTTGAAACAGTGCGAATTTTGGCATTAGTAAGGAATCAAGTCATGTTGTTCCTCTTATTCGGGTAACTTCCATAGCTTTGTGAATGCGGGTTTCTTAAACAAAATTGGCTGTGTACCCGAGGTATCGGTGGCAAATGGAGAATTGTTACCATGCGATAGTTGGGTGCCAAAGATGGAGTGGTAGTGGCAGGGCCATACCTTTCACACAGATTTGAGAGTATTGGAATTGGAGCTTATGATGCCATCTTGGTATGGACTGGTTGACGGCTCATAGCCCCATGAACTGTCATTGGAAAGACAAGACAGTGGACTTTGATCATAAGGGTAAAAGGATTCGGTTGAAGGGTGTTAAGAAGGTTGAGAAGGCTGAATTTTAAGTCTTTAACTATGGACTAGCTAGATAAGTGCAAAGGGTAATAACATATGGGCCATGGCCTTATTGGAGCAAGAAAAACAAAGCACATATGAACTGGTTCCAGCAGAAATCTCAACAGTATTAGAGCAGCATGCAATAGTGTTCACTGAACCAAAAGGATTGCCTTCGAGGAGAGAATATGACCACACTATACTTTGATTCCAGGAGCCACACCAGTGCACTCTAGACCATATCAGTATTCTCCATTGCACAAGAATGAGATTGAAAGGCAACTAACAGAGATGCTTTCAATTGGAATAATCACACCGAGTGTTAGCCCGTTTGCTTCCCTGATGTTACTAGTGCAAAAGAAGGGTAATTCTTGGAGATTCTGTGTGGACTGTCGTTGTTTGAATGACCTCACCATAAAGAACAAATTCCCCATGCTGGTGATTGATGAATTGTTAGATGAGCTGGCAGGCACAAAGTATTTTTCAAAGTTGGACCTTAGAGCGGGCTACCATCAAATCTGCATGAAAGAAGAGGGTGAGTTCAAAACAACGTTTAAAACTCATCATGGACATTATCAATTCAGAGTAATGCCATTTGGTTTGATTGACTAATGCACCTACCACTTTTCAATGTGTCATAAACTCCATATTAGCACCTCCCAGAAATTTGTGATGAGCATTTGGCCAGTCTGACATACTTTAGGAACAAATCAGTTTTTTGTAAAAAGGTCCAAGTGCACTTTTGCTCGGAAACAATTGGGATATCTGGGTCATATCATTTCAGATCAAGGAGTGGTAACCGATCCCCGGAAAACTCAGGTGATGATGGATTGGCCTAGACCGATGAATGTAACAGAGTTGCGGGGATTTTCAGGGCTGACTGGATATTATAGGAAGTTTGTAGGAAATTATGGAGGAATAGCAAAACCATTAACCATGAACATCAAATTAAAACAGGCCAAGTGCTGAAACTACCAGATTTTGAACAAAACTTTGAAGTTGAAACAATGCTTGTGATCAAGGGGTAGGAGCGACACTGTTGCAACAAGGTCACCCGATTGCTTTCTTCAACAGGGCTTTGGGGCCTGTGCATCAAGGTCTGTCCATATATGAGAAAGAATTCTTAATCTTAATGTTGGCAATAGAGGGGTGGAGACCGTATTTGCGACGCAAGGAGTTCATTACAAGGACAGACCACAAAAGTTTGTGTTACTTGGAGGAGCAACAACTTCAGTTAGAGATGCAAAGGAAAGCTATGACATGTCTCATGGGATTACAATTTCAAATCATTTACAAGAAGGGAAAGGAGAATGTGGTGGCAGATGCTTTGTCCCGAGCAGGCCAAGTCATAATGCTGCAAGCAGTCTCTGAGACAGCCGGTGTGGATTCAAGAGGTGGTGAATTCTTATTTCATCGACAAGGCGGCACAACAACGCCTGGCCCAACTAGCAATGCATAGTCCTGACGAAAAGGGATTTGAATTGCTCGAAGGATTGATTCGAAACCAAGGAAAAATGTGGATTGGTGAGAATTCAGCATTGCAAACTAAGTTGATTAAGGTTTTCCATTCCAGTGCCATTGGAGGACACTCCGGAATTCAGGTTACCTATATAACACTAAAAAAGTTGTTCTACTGGGATGGGATGAAACGGGGAGTGGAAAACTTTGTTAAGCAATGTGAAATGTGTCAATTAGCAAAAGGGGATAGATCCAAACCAAACCAACCGGTTTGTTGCAGCCACTACTGATTCCAGCAGCAGCTTGGCAGGACCTAACCATGGATTTCATCGAAGGATTGCCATGTCAGAGGGCTATAACGTGATCATGGTAGTGGTTGACCGGTTCTCAAAGTATGCTCACTTTATCCCTCTTAGACATCCTTTTACCGCTCAAAAGGTTGCTGTAGTTTTCCTGGATCAAGTGGTCAAGCTGCACGGGGTACCGAAGACTATCACCTCAGACCGGGACAAGATTTTTACTAGTATTTTTTGGCGTGATCTATTCAAAACTTTGGATACTAAGCTGCTATACAGTACCTCATCACCTGTACACCGATGGACAAAGTGGGCGTGTTAATCAGTGCTTGGAAATGTATCTGAGGTGTGTAGTTCATGCTACACCAGGGAAATGGAGACACTAGTTAGCCCTAACTGAATTTTGGTACAATTCAAGTTTTCATTCTTCTTTGGGATGTTCTCCGTTCAAGGCCTTGTATGGACATGAACCAAGCTATGACGTTGTACCCCGAGCTGTTACCAGTGAGTCTCAGGAGGTTAATGACATGTTACACCATCGGGAAAGGTATACTGAACTGATCAAGCAATAGTTAGCCAGAGCTTAGAACTAGATGAATCTTCAAGCGGACAAAAACCGACAAGAACGGCAATTTCAAGTTGGGGAAAAGGTATTGCTTAAGTTACAGCCCTACGCTCGGACTTCCCTTGTGAATCGACCTTTTCCAAAGTTAGCATACAAGTTCTATGGCCCCTATTCGGTGGTAGAAAGAATTGGGCAGGCTGCTTACAAGTTGGACCTACCATCTGAGAGCCAAATTCACCCGGTGTTCCATGTTTCACAGCTAAAAGCTTTTAGTCCGGATTATTCACCCGTGTTTGTCGAGTTGCCAAAAATGGTAGAACTGGATGCAAGCTCAACTGAGCTAGAGAAGGTACTGGAACGACGTGGAACGATGGTTGGTGAAGAAAGGAAATGCTGCTGTAGCTCGAGGACTGGTCAAATGGATGGGAATACCTGTTGAAGCCGCAACTTGGGAAGACTTGCACAACCGATTTCCAACAGTAATTGCTTGAGGACAATCAATTTCTTCAGGAGGGGGTCATGTCACGGACGGCACAGATCAGTAAAGGAAAGGGGATGAGGAAGATCCAAAGGCTAAGAAGGCAGGATGTAATTGTTGGAAATTACTGTAGCCATAATTGTCTGTCAAGCAATAATAGATAGTCAAGTGTCTGTACATGTTGATCCGGTGAATGGGAGGGGTAAATGATAGAATTACAGAATCCCGCAGAGGGTATAAAATCAGTGTAACAGAATAGGCTTGGATGACGATGAATGAATGAAGTTTGTTTCGTTTTGTTTTTGTTCTGTTCTCTCTTTTTCCTTCTTCGTTCTTCATCTTCCTTCCGGAATCTATCTCTGATTTGGAATCGATCTCACGTCCTGAGTGTCCGGTGGCCAGGGATGTGACACTGGGTTTTATTCCAAGCATCAATGATGTTAGGTTAAGGCTGCAAGCCATGTCTGTGTGTGCGCGCTCCCACGTCTTTGTAGGAATGATGAAATAAGTGCTTGTGGTGGTTGATAACTGCTGTTAGTATTGTTTATGTTATGAATAGCACTTGTATTCATCATGAGGCCAAAGGACCTATATATATACATATACAAGAGGGCAAGGAATAGTAATAGGAATAGGAATAGGAATAGGACTCTATCTTTAACAAACAAGGAATAAGACTCTATCTCTAACACCCCCCTCAAACTTATGGTGGATCAACAACACTGAGTTTGGAGAGAAAGAAGTTATGATACGCTCTAGTTTGTGTCTTCGTGAAGAAATCTGCTAATTGGAGCTCTGAAGGCACATACTGAAGAGCCACAATCTTATCCTGTACATGTGACCTCATATATGAAGCATCAACACCAATATGCTTGGTGAGTTCATGCTTCACTGGATCTCGCGCAATGCTGATAGCCCCTGTCTTTGTCGAGATAAAAGAGGAGTCGGTGTAGAAAGCGAAACACCAAAATCCTCAAGCAACCACCGTAGCCATGTAACCTCTGGCATCAAAGAGCCATAGCTACGCAACTCACCTCGGCGCTTTCGAGCAGCTAGCATGCCTTCTTAGTCTTCCAAGCAATGAGAGAACCACCAAGAAAAACACAGTAAGTAGAAAGGGACCGACGATCAGAGCGATCACTAGCCCATGTAGCATCAGAGTATGCCTGGAGCTGTAAAGAGCTGGAGCGCGGAAAGAAAAGACGGCGAGAGATGGTTCCACGAAGATATCGTAGAACACGAAGAAGATGACTATAGTTGAGCCGAGTGGGAGCAGCTTAACGAATCGACTCGAGGATATGAACTGGATGAGAAATGTCAGGACGAGTGACACCAAGATAAACAAGACTCCCAACAAGATGGCGATAGCGAGTAGGATCCTCAAGAGGTTCACCATCAGTAGGTCGAAGGTGAACATTGAGCTCCATGGGAGTCTCAGCTGTACGCTCATCAGTGAGAGAGTCACGATCAAGAAGATCCTGGATATACTTCTCTTGGGAGAGAAAGAAGCCCTCAGAGGTGGAAGAAACCTCAATCCCAAGAAAGTATCGGAGAGGACCAAGATCGGACATGAGAAACTGCTCATTGAGACGGGCCTTTACAAAGGCAATATACTGAGAATCATCGTCAGTAATGATCATGTCATCAACATGCAGAAGGGGAAGAGTCCGATCACGAGAAGAGGTGTGAACAAAGAGTGCAGGATCATGAGTACTGGCAGAAAAACCAGCGGCAGTGATCACAGAAGAAAAACGCTCAATCCAAGCACGAGGGGCTTGCTTGAGCCCATAAAGAGAGCGACACAAACCATGCCCTCAGGAACAGAATACCCCGGTGGTGGCTGCATATAGACCTCCTCATGCAGCTCACCATTAAGAAAGGCATTCTTGACATCAAGCTGAGAGATGGACCACTCTCGAACAGAGGCAATAGCAAGAAGAGTGCGAACAGTGGTCATGTGAGCCACAGGGGCAAAGGTCTCATCATAATTACGACCATGCTCCTGTTGAAAACCACGCGCCACAAGACGAGCCTTGTAGCGTTCAAGAGAACCATCAGAGCGAGTCTTAATCTTATAGACCTACTTACAAGTAATGGGACGGACACGTGGAGGAAGTGGAACAAGATCCCACGTGCTAGTGCGCTCAAGGGCAGCAATCTCCTCCGCCATCGCATGCTGCCATTCCTGATGAATAACAGCATCACGGTAAGAGGTCGGCTCGGCCAGAGCTGCACCAACAAAAGCAAAACGCTCAGGAGGCCGAATAGACTGTCGATCACGAAGAGCATAACGAGGAGACACTGAAGAAGATGGCTCATCAGAAGAAGAAGATGGCACATCAGAAGAGTCATTAGCTGGCGGACGACGAGTGTAGTGGAGAGGATAGGGAGAAACAATATCTGAAGAGCCCTGTGTAGGAGAGGACGGTGATGAAGAAACTGGCGCTAAAGGAGACGCCGATCGTGAAGGAAAAATGACAACTGAAGTGTCAGGAAAAGTCAGAAAAGACAGTGGCTCAACAAGAGAAGTAGGAGAGGAAGAAGAACGAGGGTAGAAGGGACGAGACTCATCAAAAGTGACATCTCGTGAGATCCGTATCCGTCGGCCAACAGGATCCCAACAACGATATCCCTTATGCTCAACCTTTGTATCCCGAGAAAAACACACTCAGCAGGTGAGCGATCGACAGTGCGTTCACGAGGTGCAAGAAGAACATAGCACACACACACCCAAAAAGACGAAGTCCAGAATAATCAGGAGGCATGCCACAAAGGCGCTCAACTGGAATCCCACCCTTCAGAGCAGAAGAAGGTTGGATATTGGTCAAGTAGGTAGCAGTGGAAACGGCCTCAGCCCAGAAGTGAGGTGGAACAGCGGAAGCAAGCATAAGAGCGCGAGCTGTCTCAAGAAGATGACGATGCTTGCGCTCAGCCACACCATTCTGAGCATGAGCACCAGGACAAGAAAACTGAGAAAGAGTGCCCTGTGTGGCAAGAAAAGCTCGAAGAGCTCCGGACAGATACTCCCCTACCAAGTCAGCACGAAAAACACGAATAGGAGAATCAAACTGAGTGTGAATCATGGTGGCAAAAGTCTTATAGATGGATAAAACCTCACTACGAGAGGACATAAAATATATCCAAGTGTGGCGAGAAAAATCATCTATAAAAAGAATATAATACCGATGACCCCCTTTGGAAACAAAAGGAGCCGGACCCCAAACATCAGAATGAACAAGATCAAAAGGACGCTGTGAGATACTCACTAGAATGGTAGGGGAGTTGTAGCTGTTTGCCAAGCTTACAACCCGTACAATGTAAAGAAGCATCACTAGACACAGAGCCTAAAAGACCACGACGAACTAAAGAAGACAGACGCGAGCCACAAAAATGGCCCAAACGGTGATGCTACTGAGCGAAAGTCCCGGTAGAAGAAGCAATGGATGCTGACGCGGTGGAGGAAACGGAGAGACTGGGAGAGGCAACGGAAGGTAGATGAAGCCAGTCAAGCTCCCAAAGACGCTGAGAGTCACGGCGGCGAGGGCCAATCCCAACTAGAGCTCCCATGCGGAGATCCTGAACACAACAAGTCAGAATCAAGAATAACGCGACAACCGTGATCAGTGAGCTGACTAGCGGATATGAGCTGCATGGTCAGTTTGGGAACATAAGAAACAGCAGGAACATGAAAAGAGGATGAAAAAAGATTTCCTCATCCCGCAACAGGAAAGGAAGTACCATCTGCAGTATGCACAGTGATAGGAGCAACAAGAGGACTAATAGTATGAAGACTCGAAGGATCAGATGTCATATGAAAAGAAGCTCCAGAATCAAGGATCCATGGTGTGATACCTGAGGAGGATGGTGGTTTCTCATTAGAAGACTGAGTAGCAGAACCAGCGGAACCTGTCGGTGTAGTGGCTGCCATGCGACGCAGTAGCATAAGAATCTCCTGAGTAGAGTCAGAACCAACAGAGGCCTGCTGAGGAGAGGCACCCAAGAGTCCAGGGCCCGTAGAAGGGCGTCCCCCTCGACGAGGAAGATCTTTCTTCTTCTTGTAGCAGAATTGCTCCACATGTTCGTTCTTATTGCAGTAGGTGCAGTGAAGACCTCCACCCCCGGTGGCTGTAACTGAAGCAGGTGTCACTGTCGGAGGAGTAGAGCGAGGCGCCGCCAAAACGGAGGGAGACACCAACAGGCCGGCACCACGAAGACGAGTCTCCTCGATTGAATGGTCGCAAGGGCCTTCCAACAGAGTGACACGAGGATGACGAGCGGCGGTAGGCACGAATCTGCTCGAACTCAGCCCGAAGACGTGTCAGGAAGTCGTAGATGCGGCGAAGCTCCAAGTGAGAGTGCTGACGCTGACAACACTGGCAGGTTCGACAAACCTCTGGTCCGAGAGAATCAATCTGACGCCACACCGAAGACAGCTGTGCATAGAACTCGTCCACAGTAGAATCACCTTCTTTGAAGCGATCGCTCTGTCGCTGACAACAAGGTAAAGGAGTCACCGATGAGGTTCATAGCGATCCCGAAGATGTGCCCACATCAACTGTGCCGAAGACAAAGCAACAATGTCTCCAGTAAGATGCACTTCCAGGCTAGCAACCAAAATAGCAGAGGCACGAGCATCTTCATCCATCCATGTCTTGTGAGCAGCAAACTGAGTCTGAAAAGACTCCACAGCATCAGTATAGTCATCGGTGATCTTCTGGCGAGTAGCATCATCAGCCTCCTTGGGAATAACAGGCGTGGCAGGGGGAGCAGGACGAGGCGGACAAGATAGCTCGCCAGTAAGAAACTCCCATAGGCGCTGAGCACGCATTTGAAGACGCATATGAAGAACCCAGTCTCGATAATTGAGACCATCGAAAATAACTGGGCATCGAGGAACAGAGATAGTTCCCGAAGAACCAGAAGATGAGACCATTTTGTTTTTAAAACCAAAACTTATTCAAACCGACCGAGGCACCGAGCCAGATCGAAAACCAAGACTTGGCTCAAACCGCATCGAGCTAAACCAGCGAGGCGAAGGGCTCGAAGATGCGTTCCAAACAGGAGAGCTCCAACCGCACCGAACAGGAGAGCTCCTGCGCGAAGAGGCGCGTCGGCCGGAGGTGATGTAGCGGCCGTCGTCGTCGGCCGAAGACGGTGCGGCGGACGGGAAGAAGCACGGCGGACGCGGAGAGGCTCCGGCCGCAGGCGTCGACGCGGAGGAAGCCCCGACCACGGTGCGAAGTCGACGCGAAGGCCCGGGCGACGTCGAGTCTTCCGACCGCCGGTAGGCTGTGCGAGCCGGCGTCAAGAGCAGCCGGTCTGAAGAAGATGCGCGGCGAGACTCAATGACGGCGGCGAAGCGGCGGCAGACTCCAGCAGCGGGCGAGCGGCAGGACTCCAACGGACGGCTAGCCGGGCTCAGTGGCAGGACTCCAACGGACGGCGGGCCGGGCTCAGTAACAGGTCTCCAGTCACCAGGGAACGTCGCGGAGGACCAGGCTAGGCGTGGGAGTGCACAAAGATCCGATCGGTGGTTGTTCAGAACAACAATCAAGAAAAACAGAGGCAACAAAGAGAGTTGCCGAGCGTTGGTGGGAGGATACGGTGCAAGTGCAACACCAGGAGGAAAAAAAAACCCTAGATGGCTCTGATACCATGTTATGAATAGCACTTGTATTCATCACGAGGCCAAAGGGCCTATATATATACATATACAAGAGGGCAAGGAATAGGAATAGGAATAGGACTCTATCTCTAACATACAAGGAATAGGACTCTATCTCTAACATACAAGGAATAGGACTCTATCTCTAACAGTTTATAACAATGTTTAGCCCATAAAATTAGTTGGAATATCAAGACCGAAAGAATACTTTATGCAGACTTCAGCTGTTGAACTTCGTTGTGCAGTAACTGGTCTTAGTATTGTTTAACATAGTGTTCAGTAAATAAATTTAGTTGGACTATCAAGATTGAATGAATAGTTAGGACACTGTTCAACTTTTGAACTTTGTTGTTATGGATTAAGAGCTAATCGGTTTTGCGCTAGGATGGAATGTATAAGATAACACTTTGAAGCTATCGTAATCTAGTTTTGGTGTTGATCACTCTTTCCTGTACTGCACCAACATTTTGTCAAATTACTTTATTTTTCCTTGTTACCTAAGATGCTTTTCATAAATTGTGACACTTTCATGTTCCGGAGCTAGGTTTTGGTACTGAACATAGATGTTGCTTGCAGGAGCCCTTTGTGAACATTCCCGAAGATAGAATCCGTGAGGCTCTAAAAGTTGTTCTAGGTATTAGAATGTCGTCCTACCCGATTAATTGTCTCATTATTCATCTCCCTTGACTGTATATCAAATTATCTTGTAGATGTAAGAAACCACCCGGTGCTTATCCACTGCAAGCGTGGAAAGGTAAAACAGCTTGATTGCTTTGTAATTCACCGTACTGTTGCCCTCTCAAAATTCCAATAAGACCTGAGCTTTATATTATAAACACAAAAATGTGCAGCATCGAACTGGCTGTGTGGTTGGATGCTTGAGGAAATTGCAACGTTGGTGCTTAACTTCAATATTCGATGAATATCAGCATTTTGCTGCTGCCAAAGCAAGAGTGTCTGATCTAAGGTTTATGGAGCTATTTGATATCTCAAGCTTAAAGCATTTAGCAGCGTCGTTCTCATGTTGAGAAAGCAGCACAGATTTGGCGGCCTGTGTGCCAAGATTGGCATTTCTTTCCCTTGGAGACTTTTGAGCTCTGTACCGTAGTAACATGACTAGCATGATAAGAGCTGTTATACAACTTTTGAGTATGCTACTACCTCTATGCTTCCCGATTACAGCATTGTCTCTGGAAAGTTTATCCTTATTGTCCTTTTTGGAGCACAGGCATGTAGGATAGGCAGGTTGTAGGAGAATCGCAAAAGTAGTAGATGTTGAGGGCATAACATAGTGGGTATATTGCCGGTACAGATCACTGTAGGATTTTAGATTTCGTGAAGTAAACAAAGCGAGATGCATCATGTGTAATACCTCCACTGTTACTGCATTTAGCAGTATCGGTATGTATTTTCTGGCAACCGTCGTCCTCTCCCTTCCACAAGCAGTAGCATTCCTGTAGGTGATACCTAGCACCTTCGAAAAACTAACTCATTAAAAAAACCGGATCCCAAAGAAACCGAACTGCTCTATCCACGTTCGCCGTCTCTGCGCGTACCTCTCGCATGGCCCCTTCCCTCCTGAACTCTTGAACTCTCCTCTCACCTCTCATTCTTTCCAACTCCCAAACTCCTTGTGCCCGCACCTCCCCCGCACCCGTGTCACCCCTCTGCCTTCCTCGCCCCTCCGCTCCCATGCTTGTGTGGCACAGGGTCAAGGAAAAGCTCTCCAAGGGGTGCTGGATTTTTTTTGCAGAAATAATAGGTCATAAAAAATTACAGAAATATACCTTTGTCGCCATTTTAAATGGTAATAGATGCTCTGTTGACATTTGGAATAACGAAATGCTGATGTGATATCTAGCTAGGCTCTTTGTAACCAGTTGAAACAATGACAGAGACTCTGTCGTCAGTTGAAGCCATAACAAAGAGCTCCAGCTTATGACTCTTTAGGTTTTTGCTGGGAAAAAACACCGACATAGCCATGTGTGAAACTAGCGAAATATATTCGTATAGTGGAGGACAGTAAAATTAGACCTTTTTTGTCACTTAATGGTGAAATTCGTTATAGGCATGTAATAAAGTCAAGTAATGTTTGTTATTCGAACAAAACGGATGAAGCAGGACATTGCCTTTTGAAATATAGGTGCTAGCACATACAATTCAATTCGATGACTATGTTTGCATTGCTACTTCTATGGTACAAATGGTGATACGGACGAAACACAAACATAAAATACAGCTAAGATACATGTGTGCCTTTGGAATTGAAAACATAGGGGGGTGGATTCTGCATTTTGGGCATAGGTGAAGGAACGAAAATGGCGATCATAGGGGGTGAATGATCGAAAATAATTTTTCCTAACCCTAATGGATAAGAAGAGCCAACCAAGAGCCTCGAGGAGTCAAAAAGAGGTAGAAAAATCACACAACATGAGATACTCAGCCTGGGGCAGTTCTACCGCTGTGAACAATAAAATCAGGTATATGAATAGTAAAATCAGCACGACTTCAAAAATAAAAATCATTGTACCTTTTGATCAGCTGATCGACAACCCGCAAAACTTGGCGTGCACCTTCCTATGGATGTCATAAACCTATTCTAACCTTCAATCTCAAGGATTAATATCAAAGTTCTGATCTTTTTTCAAGTTTAGTGAAGGTGGTACCAAAACCAAGCAAAAACCAAAATATTCCCGTAAAGCTTGCTCATGGAGATTTGATGATCAAGCAATCCTAGATGAACTTTCACATATTACAGCAAACAAGAAAACCAAAGAACCATACCTCGACTCTTTGGATCTCGATTTCACAAAATATCTCTTTCTTAAGCCAAACACTGAGTTTTCTTGAGAAATCATGAGAGGGAGATGAGATGGTGCTTGGCTGATTGGAACAAGACCTTTTCAAAGTATTTCCATCAATCAAAAGCCATTCCACCACTCAAAAATAGCAGGAGAAGAAGGGATTCAAAAATCTTCAAAAACATGATGTTGTGAGCAAAACCTGAGCAAGAATGAGTTCTAGTGGATCTTGCTGGGTTGGGACATGATCTAAGTGAGTTCCACAACCTATTACACAACCTATATTCACTAGAATCACATCAAGTAGAAGGAGGGGAAGAAAAGCTAAAGTTGCACAAAAAAAAACAAGCAAAAAATGAAGTAAGTAAAATAAATTTTAGAACTTAGAAGAAATTTTCTTTTACATTGCTTTGAGGTGGGCAAAGCTCCAATGAGCACAAGGAAAACCTAAAATCCTTCTCAAAGACTTACAGGAGAGGCATCCCTCTACCCTTCTATTTATAGCCTACTTGAGTCAATCTCCACCCTTAGATGGCTTCCTTCATCCATAAGGAACTTTTTGAAGGGCTGGGATTGACTCACTCATACTTGGGCTAACCCAAAATCTACTAACATAATGGGTTTTGCATACTTCTCAAAGCAAGCTAATTTTACTACTACCCTATCCTCTAAACTGCGATCCAACAGCTCTCCTTGACTTGAGCAGCTCCAAGTTATCTTCTCCTTCTATCCACTTGTCTTCTCAGCTTGCAACGACTCTCGGCATCGGTCATCTTCAGTGCCGCCTAACCGTCTGGACCTTAGCTCTCCTGGCCTAGTCCTAGTGTCCTTCGCCTCACCATGACCTAGCTCCATCGTCCTGCAACCATCATAGATAAGCAAACCCATCATGTAGCAATGTCCAAATTGATATGCAATAAACATAAAAAATAATCAAAATTCAAATCATCCATCATAGTCAAGGTCAGCACTACCACTCATTGGAGACCAGTTGTGCCGCTCGGTCGGAACTCACATTCGTCCGGATCCTCACCTGAAAACCACAAAGCAGAAGCATGAGTACAGAAGGTACTCGCAAGACTTACCCGTGGTCCATATATGACCGACTCGAAAGAATATGCGTTTGGATGTAGCAAGGAATCAAGCTTTACGGTACAGAGTGCGGAAAAGCTTAACTTTGTTGTTTATTTTCATTCCCCTACTCAATTTCACAGATTTTATAGCACTCGGGGATAGCACCTATTACTAGAGTAAATTCTGAAACTTTACCATTAGAGTAAAGCAAGTGTCGACATAAACAAGTATCACAACCATGTCCAACTATCATCCAGTTCAAGTTATTACTACGTTGAAGTGTCGGATGAAACAAGCGTGCTCATATCCGAGAGCGTGGCAATTCGAATCGCTTATTCACCCAGCAGGGGATCATCAATCGCACGACATGTGCCACAAAGAACCTCATGTCAACCCTCCTCCCATCCATACATACTCGTTGGGCCATCTTCATGTGGTCCGAGCACCTATCAACCCCTCGAGCGGCCCAAGCCCGGCTTGGCCCTCGAGAGTCGGCCTAAGCCTCGCCCTCAACCACGCCCAACCGCATGAGGGCACACCCCATCGAATAGCATGCGATGAAAGAACACTACGTCAGTATGGGCCTATAGTAACACGTATATGTGCTACTATAGGTCAAAAAAAGTGTTACTGAGTCCTATTGCAACATATTTGTTTAGTGTTACTATAGCCTATGTTACTATAGAAGGGTCTATTGTAACATGTAACAAGTGTTCTTGTATATAAAAAAAGATGTTGCAACCATGCTACAGCAACATGTATCAAATGTGTTGCTATAGACTGCAGTAACACCTTTTTTAGCAAGAGCAACATAGTAACGCGTGTTGCCATAGACCCTAGTAACACCTTATTTTTACTAAGGCAACATATTAGCATGTGTTTCTATAGACCCTAGTAACACATTTTGAGATACAATAATTGAACTTAGTAACACCTTTTTTGAACGACAACAACACAATGTTGAGCTCCTAAAATAAATTTAAATATATTTTTTTTGTGAATGTACAAATTAAAACTGTTTCATAGAATATCTTTTGATAAGCATAACACATTGTACAATATAAACACACAAATGACCATAAGTGCAACAATCATAACATATTCTTTGCTTTCAACTCATCACCTAAACTAGTAGTTATTTCCTCAACATCTGCACGGGTTGTCCTCTCTTCGGCAATAATTGTTTTAAGTGTGTCTAACTCCAGCTGCAGGTTTAATATATCTTCTGTGTTCCTCATAAAGCCCTCATCGTAACAATCTTCCAGCGTTGCGGTGCATGAGAATCACACTGGTGTAATGTTGATGAAAGTTTACATCCATAGGATACAAAGCATAATGTCAGATTCTCACTTTTCCCATTGCCACAATGGATAGCCTAACTGGTGTAGAACGTAAGAACATAGATCAGTTCGGAAGCTATTGTTCATACCTCAAATACATAGGAATATTCCTCCCTCTTTGAGCCTTTGATGGTACTTAATTCTTCTTGAAGAACAACAATTTTCCCCGTGAAGTAACGTCCTTACTTAAAAACAGAAATTTTAACAACGAAAAACTCATGGTAATGCTATTTATGTAACTATGCAATTAGCTTGTTAATTTTATTAGATTCGAGGCAAACATGCAGCTCACTCCTACAGGTTTCTAACTCTTGATTGGTCCTTTTCAACTGGACATCAAATGAGAGCGAAAGAGAGAGAGCAACATCAGTTAATCAATGTAACTATAAGCAACAGGATAAAATGATTCTCACGGGCGACAAGTAGATACCTCCAAGCGTAAAGCTTCAGCATCACTTGCTAAATTAGAGCAATGTTGTTACGTGTCTGAAAATGTCAAAAAAAGTTAAAAAAAATTGTAGGAAAGATAAAAGTGGACAAGAAAAATCATGGTATCATGCTTAGTACAGAAAAAAAGTTAACAAATTTTCTACATAGACTCCATTCCTTATATCCTCCCGGAACTGCACATTAGTTGTTTCATGCTTAGTACAAATAATGGTATCACACTGATAAGTCATTTTCACTTGAAGCAACAGCATCAAAGCTTACTGGAAGATTTGTGGATGAAGGATCAAGAAGATCTGTAATTTGTTCATTGTAAATCTCCAAAAAAGAACACTTGCAAGCTTCTCATCCCTCCTACTCTCTTCTCCCTGCAATTTTGTGTTGAACACAAACAAATTTGAGATTTGTACGTACCATTATGAGATACTTGATCATCTAATCAGAAATAACTAATGTATTTTGCATTTATGAAACTGCGAAAGAGAGGGAAATAGTTTAGTTTTTTACCGCTCCGATTCTCGCAAAAATACGTGGTGTCATCCCACGGTCTGGACTAGACGATTGTATCTCATGGCCATGTATCTGAATCAAACAATTTTCATGAGTTAAACACATAATTTATGCAAGTTTTTGTTACCGAACTAGACAAAAACCTATGTTGATTAGGTATACATTACGACTACTATATGGTATTGTTTCATACAAACAATTAATTTTCCATCGAGATGCATCTATATATCTGAAACTTGATCACTCTATCCTACTGTACATGATATATAGATTGGAGCGATTCACTTTGATTGTGAGATATGACTATGAGGGTGGCAGCAATGTGCTCAAGGAGCTTGGTTACTACATCATGATTGGGCTCCTCAAGATACGCTGAGTAACAAGAGATGCTTTGTTGTCATCTCTACATCTGTTCAAGTAGGTTCAATTATATTGTATAACCATGTTGAAGATTTAAGCATTCTTTTCTGTAAGGCCCAATTTGTGAATATCTTTTGAAACTGCTGTCTTGAAATTGCCCAAGTTGAGAATGAGTTCTTTTATCTGATACTCTATATTTTTGGATAAGCCTAGGTATGTTGATGCCATACGTGAATTCAATAAAATTCTTCTATATATTCTAAAGTATAAGTAGTTCCATCAGAAATCCCTTAGTATTACCAGATACTGATGAAAAATGAGCGGATGTATGCCTTCTTTGGTGATTTGCCTCTCTTTGTGCCCATGAAGAAGCTCATAGATGAAAATGTTAGCACCCAGTTGAAAGAAAAGTACAATGACAAAGATGTAGAGGCCCAAAATGTGAATCATAGTTTGAGACTAGAGAGTAAAATTATAGACACATCTGGGTATCCAATTTAATTGTAAGAAGTAAAATTAACCTAGGACTACACCTTGTTTCATCACAGCTATATTACTAGTTAGGACATAAACTCATGCTCATTGCATGAAGCTAAATTATCTGAGGACTGAATGAATTGAGAATAGGGGTAAGAAATTTTATTATAAGAAGTGATTTATCCTAGTATTATGAGAATAAGGGTAAGCCATTCGATTATACATTCGTGGAAATTTTAAATTTGGGGACTTTAAGCCCTGTGCAGCAACATTGCAATAACTATGACTAAAGTGGTCAATGATCAAATTCCTCAACTTTTGAAGATTGCATAGTTTTTATGGTGAAGAGGTTTGGTTTCAATTAAACATGTTAATGCCTAAATGAACGAAATAGAATTCCAGGGAAGCTTAGCAAAATTACCTCTAAAAACCAGTAGCCAAATCCAAAGGCTTCATGATACAAATCTTTTGATTAGCAATCATAAAAAATGCTTAACTCGTAATGGCAATAGTACTTACCCTTATTCAATTGATCACGAACAAACATCATGAAGAAAGCACTCCAAGTTCGGAGGAGGGAGCAGGGGCGGCGAGATGGGGTGGGGAGCGAGGGTATCGGATGGAGGGGTGGAGGAGAGGAGTGCAAGCGGTGATGGAGGGGCGGAGGAGAGGAGTAGGGCGTTGGATGGTGGGGTGGTGGTGGGAGCAGGGTCGGTGGCCGGATGGAGGGGCGGAGGAGAGGAGCGCAACGCTGGATCGATGGAAGGGAGAGGAGAGGAGGGGGGGCCGGCGGATGGAGGGGGAGAGGAGAGGAGGGGGGGCGCCGAATGGAGGGGCGCCGGCCGGAAGGATGGAGGGCCGGCCGGATCGGTGGAGGTGCGGATGGAGAGGGTTAGGGATTTGGGAGGCCGGCCGGATTTGGGAGGGGCGCAGGGAGGGTTAGGGATTAGGGAGGGCGCCGACCAGATGCAGGGATTTGGGGGAGGAAGTGCATACTAGTGCGGATTGAGGAGAGGCGCGTGGGATAACGTGGTCTGTATCGTTCCACCAAACAAGCTGGCGCCTAGATTGTTTCATTTCCCGCCTATTTCATCTAAATGCTACGGCACCATCTTACACAAAATTTTCTCCGGTGTTTATAAACACCAAGGTAAACCCTAGTAAAGGCGTATATAAGCGCCATACTAGTATGTGCCAAGGTAAATCTTGCAACACTTTTCATAACTCATTAAGTCTGTGTTACAACATATCTTTGTAACACAAATTATATGTTACTACAAAATCTCTTTGTAACACATTGTTCAATGTGTTACGCGAATGTGTTACAGAAGATATGTTTTGTAGTAGTGGAATAGCTTACCGTCCCATTCCGGCATGCGACTAACAAGATGTGCTTGATCAACATGGCAAACAACGGATCGGTCCTCAACCGACACGGGCGAGACTACAACACTTGAGTCTCCACACCCAAGTGATCCAACTTTCTCGCCCGGTCTCAATTTACATTCCATTTCTACTCAATCATAACAAATAACCATTGCAACCCAATATTTGAGAAGTGTAACAATCTCAAGCGATGGAACCATCCATCACTTGGCCCGTACCCAACGTCTAAGCAAATCTAAGCGTGGACACCATATTACCACCCATATACTAGCTCCAAAGGCGGTGTCCAACAAATATCAAAAGGTGTAAATGCAACAAATAGGATCTAGTACCATTCTCACAATTCAACTTCTAATGCATGACTTAGTCACCCAATAAGCAATTTATTCACAAAAATAAGATTACAGATGGGATTCAAGATGCTTAGGTGCTTGCCTTCTGCTTCTGCTTGAGTATCGTCAACGACTTGCTCTTCGGCAATCCCCTCGACCACGGCCACGTTAGTTAACGCGGTCTCGTTCTCTACACGGACACAATGTATGAATGAGATGCATGCAATGCAAAAGAAACGAAATACAATGCACTCCCCAACGAAACAGACCAGGTAAACCCGGATAGTCCGGACATTCCGGGCAATTTGTCCGGACACTCCGTACGCCGAGCAACTCGCCCAATTGACACGAGGGATCGAGGTGTCGCCAAGTTCTACGACACCGCGAGGACCCGATCTATAACTTTTCCACACGCGGCCAAGTTGGAGAAGCTCCAAGCTAGCCCAAACACGAGGAAACGACGCTCACTTCTAAAAACCCCAACCAATACTTAATCCAACACTAAGAATGGCATCATCTACCCCCGATTTCTCACCCTAGCACCCCAAACATTCCCTAATCCAACCCCAAATCCAACTACACCCCAAAACCCTAACACTCTCAAAGTTACCCCCAAACCTCAATCTACAAGACCAAGCCCCAAATCCACTCCCAAGAATGACCCTAGAACCCAAGAATCCACGAATCAACTCCAAGAAGAGGTCTCACCTTCAAAGAGGACGAAGGATAGGAAGGGGAAGCCGGGTAGAGGAAGGAGGACGCCGGCTTGGGGAGGAGCTTGAGGATGCCGGGGTGAGGAAGTCACCGGAAGGAGCACGGGAGGACGTCGGCCGGTGGGGAGTCGCCGGAGATGAGCTCGAGCTGGAGGAGAGCACGCACAAGGGAGTGGAGAGCAAAAGGTAGGGGAAGAAATGAGGTAGGGGCTAAGAGAAACGGGTCTTTATACTTAACCCCCCGACAAAGTCCGGACTCTCCAGACAATTAGTCCGGATACTCCGGGTTGAGGTCTTCGGGTAGACACAGTCAGGACACTCCGGATACTCCATCCGGATACTCTGGGTTCCATCCGGACATTCCGGATGTTTAATCCGGATACTCCGGGTTACCCAGAATTTCAGCATGGGATCCAATCACCGCGCGAGTCGAATTTTGAATCGGGGCCTTGACAAACCCTCCCCCCCTTAAAGGAATCTCGCCCCGAGATTCAGAACAAACACATAAGCGGAACAGAACACATATGGATGGTATAGTCACGCACTAATAGACATGCCTGGAATTGCGAAGAATTTGTATACTGGCAACTCACATGGTGTGGAAGAACTCAGGATACTCGGTCCTCAAACGATCTTCGGGCTCCCAAGTGGCTTCGTCTTCAGTGTGATTACTCCACTGAATCTTGTAGAACTTGAGAGTCCTCCGACGGGTCTTGCGTTCAGCGTCATCCAAAACCCGAATAGGATGCTCTTGGTAAGACAGATCAGGTTCAAGCTGAACTTCGGGTTCGTCCACCTCCAGAGACTCGAATGGAGTACGGAGGCACTTCTTTAATTGAGATATATGAAACACATCGTGGACCATTGCTAGAGAGGGAGGAAGCTCCAGTTGATATGCCACTTGACCACGCCTCGCAAGGATCCGAAAAGGTCCTATGTAGTGAGGTGCCAGTTTTCCCTTAACTCCGAAACGACGGGTGCCCTGGAGAGGAGACACCTTCAGATAGACATAATCACCAATGTCTAAGGAGAGAGGTCTCCTACGGCGGTCAGCATAGCTCTTCTGTCGTGATTGTGCTACCCTCAGGTTTTCTTGGATGGTTTTCACCTTTTCTTCTGCCGTTTTGACCACATCAGGTCCAAAGAATGGTCGTTCCCCACTCTCGGACCAGTTCAGGGGTGTCCGACAGCTTCGACCATAAAGCGCTTCGAAGGGAGACATCTTTATGCTGGTTTGGTAATTGTTGTTGTAAGCAAACTCGGCATAAGGAAGACACTCATCCCATTTCTTTCCATAAGACAGAACACAAGCCCTCAACATATCCTCAAGGATCTAATTGACTATCTCAGTTTGGCCGTCAGTTTGCGGATGATATGCTGAGCTATGAAGCAACTTGGTGCCCAATGCCTCATGCAAACTTTTCTAGAATCGAGAGACGAACTGAGAGCCTCAATCTGAAACTATCCGCTTTGGCACTCCATGCGGGCATACAATTCGGGAGATGTACAACTCCACATACCTCTTGGCTGGATAGGTGGTGCGAACAGCTAGGAAATGGGCGGACTTTGTCAACCGGTCGACTATAACCCATATCGAGTCATGACCCGCAGAAGTCGTCGGCAGGCCGGTGATGAAATCCATCCCAATCTCTTCCCACTTCCAACTTGGAATGGGCAGCGGCTGAAGAGTACCAGCTGGCTTAAGATGCTCATCCTTCACCCTTTTGCAAACGTCGCATTCGGACACATAGCGAGCAATTTCGCGCTTCATGCGAGTCCACCAAAACCGTTGCTTCAAATCTTGATACATCTTGTTGCTGCCCGGATGAATTGTGAGCAAAGAGTTGTGGGCTTCATCGAGAATCTCTCTTCTTAATTCTTGGCCTTTGTGGACGACCAAGCGCTTGCCGAACCACAAAGTTCCACAGTCATCAAGATGGAATCCCGTGGCTTGGCCGGAACTCAGTTTGCTACAAATTCGGGCAACGTCCTCATTCTTCTTTTGAGCCTCTCTAATCTGATCCAACAGTGTGGAAGTCAACTCCAGATTAGCCAAGAACCCTTCTTCGACCATATCTAAGCCGAGTTTCTGGAATTCGGCACAGAGGGTGGCACTCCGGGGTTGAAGAGTGAGGCAATTGCATTGAGCCTTGCGACTCAACGCGTCAGCCACCACATTGGCTTTTCCTGGGTGGTAATGCACCTCCAAGCTATAATCCTTGATCAACTCCAGCCATCTTCTTTGCCTCATATTCAGATCTGCCTGAGTGAATATGTATTTGAGACTCTTGTGATCGGTATAGATGTTGCACTTGTTCCCAAGGAGATAGTGGCGCCAGATTTTTAAGGCATGGATCACTGCAGGAAGCTCCAAGTCATGAGTTGGGTAGTGCTCTTCATGGCGTCTCAATTGCCGAGATGCATAGGCAACAACCCGGCTTTCTTGCATAAGTACACAGCCAAGGCCGATGCCTGATGCATCACAATAAACATCGAACGGCTTGTGAATATTAGATTGCGTGAGGACAGGAGCTGTAGTCAGGTGTTGTTTCAGAGTCTGAAATGCTCGCTCACAGCCCACTGACCATTCGAATTCAGTACCCTTTTTTAGTAGCTTAGTCATGGGCTTAGCGATCTTTGAGAAATCCTGAATAAATCGACGATAATAGCCGGCAAGCCCAAGAAAACTGCGGACCTCTGTGATAGTGTTGGGCTGCTCCCACTTGAGAACATCTTGTACCTTACTTGGATCAACAGCGACACCTTGCTCCGAGAGGACATGTCCCAAGAAAGATACCTCCTTCAGCCAAAACTCACACTTGCTGAATTTGGCATAAAGGCGATGTTCCCAGAGTCGCCCGAGAACGACACGAAGGTGTTTTGCATGGTCTTCCTCATTGGCCGAATAGATGAGGATGTCATCAATGAAGATGACCACAAAGGAATCGAGCTCCTCCATAAAGATGGAGTTCATGAGGTACATGAAGTACGCTGGTGCGTTCGTCAGACCGAACGACATAACAGTGTACCCTTATAAGCCATAATGGGTAGAGAAGGCTGTCTTCGGGATATCCTCTGCCCGAATCTTGATCTGATGGTACCCGAGCCTCAAGTCAATCTTGGAGAACACCCGTGCACCCGCAAGCTGATCAAACAGGATATCGATCCGAGGCAGAGGGTACTTGTTTTTGACAGTGACTGCGTTCAAGGGACGATAATCAACACACAAGCAAAGGGAACCGTCCTTCTTGGTCACAAACAGAGCCGAGCAGCCCCAAGGTGAGGAGCTTGGGCGAATGAACCCCTTGTCCATTAGTTCTTTCAGCTGAGTCTTCAACTCAGCCAACTCATTCGGCGGCATTTTATATGGCCATTTGGAAACTGGGGCAGTCCTGGGCTGAAGCTCGACTACGAACTCAAGATCCCGATCGGGCGGCATCCCTGGCAATTCCGTCGGGAACACGTCCGGGTACTCCGAAACCACGGGAATGGACTCTAACTCTCCAATCTCAACGCCATTCAGGGAACAAAGAGTGGTCTCGCCATCCTCGAGGAGCAGAGTTAGCCAATCGCCCTTCGGTCCCTTGAGCGAGATGGAACAACGAGAACAATCTAAAACGGCCTGCTGTCGTGTTAACCAATTCATGCCCAAGATAACATCCAACCCACGAAGATCAAGGAGTATCAAGTTGACAAGGAATGGAACCCCTTGAATTAGCAGAGTTGCCTCTTGGACTACTTGATTAACAACAATCTTTGAACCCAGCGCTTCAATGAGGAACGAGGTGGTGCTACAACCCACCCTCAATTGATGATGCGTAGCAAAGTCCTTGCGGATGAAGGAATGAGAAGCCCCTGAGTCGAATAAAACCCTAGTAGCATGTCCCTCAATGCACAACGTACCAGTCAGCACAGTGGCGCCCTCGGGAATCGCCTCGGCATCAACGTAGTTGACGCGGCCACGGTTCAGCGCAGGAAGTGGAGGTGGTGCAGTCACGCCTTGAGGTCTTGGGGCATTGGAATTGTTGCCCCACCTTGGAAAGGGACAATCGCGGATGAAATGCCCCGCACGCCCACAGTTGTAGCATGGGCCCGGTCAAGAGTTTGTCACCACACGCACTCCCGGCTGTGGCTGCGGGGGCCGAGGAGCAGCGATAGGAGGACGGGCCATCCCAGTTGGTAGGGGAGGCACAAGAGCAGGGGCCCTCGGTGGTGGAAGAGGAACGAGCCAGCCCGCGAATCAACCACCCGCCGAGTAATCTTGCATCGCCCTTTTCCGCTTCTTCTCCTCTTGATGGTTCCTCATCTTGTGCTCTACAGTGATCGCCCGACTCACCAAGGCATTGAAGTCGGCGAAGTCAAACACTGAAAGTTTGTCCTGCATCTTGGCGGACAGCCCATTCATGAACCGACTCTGCTTCTTCTGATCGGTATGGACTTCCTCCGGCGCATATTGGGCCAAATAGTTGAACTCCCGCGAGTAGTCCATCATGGACTTGCTCAACTGCTTGAGGGCAAGAAATTGCTGCTTCTTGATATCCATGAGTACCTTCGGGATATGGTATGCCCGGAAAGCCTCACGGAACTCCACCCAAGTCACCTGATGACCGGCGGGCTGCATTACCAAGAAGTTGGCCCACCAAGCACCGGCGGGACCCTGAAGCTGCTGCGCGGCAAAGAGTGCCTTCTGAGGATCCTCACAGTGGATGAGGGCAAACTTTTGCTCCATCGTGCGCAGCCAATCATCAGCCTCTAACGGATCACTGGCCAAAGAGAAAGTCAGCGGCTGGGTGTGCAGGAAGTCCAGGTAACCATTGGGTTGGCCTCGCCCTTCACCGTGGCCACCTGGAGCAGCCTGATTTTGGACTAACATCTCGAAGATTCTGTTGGTAATCTGCTGGTTCTGCTCTGACCGCAGCAATACATCCAGCAGGTTGGGAGGAGGAGGCGGGTTGCTACCGCCAGGCTGCGATCGCCCAGCACCCCCATCAACCCCTGAAGTCCCACGGGTCCTCATTCTGTTGTCAACCAAAGTCAGACGACAAGAGTTAGACTCCACAAGGAATGGATAGGTCCTTAGACTTAGCAAAACTATGAACTACCCAATTCAGACCGTAGCATCTCAAACTAACTCCATTGTGGGGTGCCACAAGTCCAACATACCCCAAAACACAACTCATGATGCAAGATGGCATGGCACATGCATGATATGACATGAAATGCACGATTCCAACGTAACCCTTTTTCCCCACACTCACCAATTATAAACGTAGGGCGGGATATAAGCATTACCTTCTACCTAATGCATTATGCAAGTCCTAAGCAATCCCTAAGTGGCTGTCAAGTTTGGGTTCGTGTTCATGCACCTTGCTCTGATACCAGCGCTGTGGGGGAGCCGCCCAGACCGTAACCGGGTTATTTGAATGCTCAGTTATCCTAATCGGATTTGGAGGCTAACAACGGATCGCCGAGGGCGCTCGCAGTGTTAACACCCAAGCCCAATTGACACAACTGTGATACCCTTCGAATAACTCAACAACAATCCCGGTATTCCCCCGGTATGCGACCCGAAGCTCGCCTAGGATCCCCGCATACCGGTTTCCAATGCCATATCAGCTCAGTTTGCATAAAGGGGCAATGAACTCGAAACCCCACAACCAAAGTATGCAATGCGGAAGCACAACAACAAACTCGAACACGCACGAAGACAAAACCCGATAAGGAATCACGAACAACACCAAACAACAACCCGATAACCACCAAGCGACACGAGATTCAACGAGAAAGGAAGCACAACAGTGTATTAAAGAGTTGTAACGGAGTAACCAAGTGTTCAATTAAAGACATAACAGACTTTAACTAATCTAAGCAACAAAAGTGAACCCCCTACCACTAAATTAAAACAAAAGTACAACTCCTCCAGAAGTGTCCAGCCCCTGAACACTCCCGGGCGTAAGCCACACCGCCGGTAGCCTCTACTCAGTGCCCCGCCCGGTCACCGAGAGGCAGTACGGACAGAGCTCACATCCATCCGGATCCTCACCTGAAAACCACAAAGCAGAAGCATGAGTACAGAAGGTACTCGCAAGACTTACCCGTGGTCCATATATGACCGACTCGAAAGAATATGCGTTTGGATGTAGCAAGGAATCAAGCTTTACGGTACAGAGTGCGGAAAAGCTTAACTTTGTTGTTTATTTTCATTCCCTTACTCAATTTCACAGATTTTATAGCACTTGGGGACAGCATCGATTACTAGAGCATAAGGAACTTCATGTCAACCCTCCTCCCATCCATACATACTCGATGGGCCATCTTCATGCGATCCGAGCACCTAGCACCCCCTCGAGCGGCCCAAGCCCGGCTTGGCCCTCGAGAGTCGGCCTAAGCCTCGCCCTCAACCACGCCCAACCGCATGAGGGCACACCCCATGGAATAGCATGCGATGAAAGAATAACTTACCATCCCATTCTGGCATGCGACTAACAAGATGTGCTTGATCAACATGGCAAACAACGGATCGGTCCTCAACCGACACGGGCGAGACTACAACATTTGAGTCTCCACACCCAAGTGATCCAACTTTCTCGCCCGGTCTCAATTTACATTCCATTTCGACTCAATCATAACCATAACCATTGCAACCCAATATTTGTGAAGTGTAACAATCTCAAGCGATGGAACCATCCATCACTTGGCCCGTACCCAACGTCTAAGCAAATCTAAGCATGGACACCATATTACCACCCATATACTAGCTCCAAAGGCGGTGTCCAACAAATATCAAAAGGTGTAAATGCAACAAATAGAATCTAGTACCATTCTCACAATTGAACTCCTAATGCATGACTTAATCACCCAATAAGCAATTTATTCACAAAAATAAGATTACAGATGGGATTCAAGATGTTTAGGTGCTTGCCTTGTGCTTCTCCTTGAGTATCGGCAACAACTTGCTCTTCGGCAATCCCCTCGACCATGGCCACGTCAGTTACCGCGGTCTCGTTCTCTACACGGACACAATGTATGAATGAGATGCATGCAATGCAAAAGAAACGAAATACAATGCACTCCCCAACGAAACAGACCAGGTAAACCCGGATAGTCCGGATGTTTCATCCGGACATCCGGATAAGCCGAACATTCCGGGCAATTTGTCCGAACACTCCGGACGCCGCGCAACTCGCCCAATTGACATGAGGGATCGAGGTGTCGTCAAGTTCTACGACACCGCGAGGACCCGATCTATAACTTTTCCACACGCGGCCAAGCTGGAGAAGCTCCAAGCTAGCCCAAACACGAGGAAACGACGCTCACTTCTAAAAACCCCAACCAATACTTAATCCAACACTAAGAATGGCATAATCTACCCCCAATTTCTCACCCTAGAACCCCCAACATTCCCTAATCCAACCCCAAATCCAACTACACCCCAAAACCCTAACTCTCCCAAAGTTACCCCCAAACCTCAATCTACAAGACCAAGCCCCAAATCCACTCCCAAGAATGACCCTAGAACCCAAGAATCCACGAATCAACTCCAAGAAGAGGTCTCACCTTCAAAGAGGACGAAGGAGAGGAAGGGGAAGCCGGGTAGAGGAAGGAGGACGCCGGCTTGGGGAGGAGCTTGAGGACGCCGGGGTGAGGAAGTCACCGGAAGGAGCACGGGAGGACGCCGACCGGTGGGGAGTCGCCGAAGATGAGCTCGAGGTGGAGGAGAGCATGCACAAGGGAGTGGAGAGCAAAAGGTAGGGGAAGAAATGAGGTAGGTGCTAAGAGAAACGGGTCTTTATACTTAACCCCTCGACAAGTCCGGACTCTCCAGATAATTAGTCCGGATACTCCGGGTTGAGGTCTTTGGGTAGACACAGTCCGGACACTCCGGATACTCCATCCGGATACTCCGGGTTCCATCCGGACATCCCAGATGTTTAATCCGGATACTCCGGGTTACCCAGAATTTCGGTGTAGGATCCAATCACCGCGCGAGTCGAATTTTGAATCGGGGCTTTGACAAGAGGCTAGTAGTACCGCTTGGTCGGCAGAACCGACCCCTCTGGCCGATTGCTTATATTGCCCAACCCTCAGTCAGACAATTACTAGAAGGCACTACCACCACATTGGGGTTGGTAGTGCCGCTGGCCACAACTAATATCATTCGAGGTCGATAGTGCCGCCCAAACTGATAGTAGTTCAAATTGCTTCAAATTTGAAATCCAATTCAAAGTCAAACTTGAGCTCCACAAGATCAAACACAGTCAAATACCCATCATAAACATGGATAGACCTCCACATGCTCTTTCAATATCCCCCTTGTTGAGTATATTGACAAAACTCGAAAAGGCATAATTTGAGTTTGAAAGAATAAAGAAAAAAGCAATTTGAATGCAAAGTCACACTTGGTCCAATTGCAAGAGAAAGCATGATCATGACCAAGTTGTCAAAGTGAGATTTACAGCAAACAAAAAAAAGAACATGTTTTCCACAATTGCTCTAAAAAAATTCAAGATCTCTCAAAAGCTGAAATGAAACCAATTTTGCTCATGATCCAAAGGCAAGAACAATTTTTCACCGTGATCATGAGAAAGCATTTAAATCCTAATTCTAATTATGCCTTTTTCAATTTTTCTCCCCCTTTTTAGCAATATAAGCATCAAGAGAACATGTATGCATGAAATGTAACCTAAAAGAGTTTTAAGGATTATCCAAGTGACCATAAAGTCAAAGTATAACACCAAGCTACTCATATTCAGATTTTGCTAGACTAAGGCACATCCAAGTGCATATATATGAAAAATCCTTACTAGCAAGCAAAAAGAATTATGTTGTTTTTGCATGATTTTAACAAGAGCAATACTTAGCATAATTTCAAGACTAGAAGCAAAACCGTGTATTGAATCAAATGGATATACAAGAGTTCAACCTAATCAACACTTTGGGAAGCTACAAGTGCAAACAGAACCCTATTGCTCAATTATCTTTTGTAAAAGCAAATTTTAGAATTTGACATACACAATATGGTTTAGATAGCTTATCATAGCAAAGCACATCCTTCTAGGAGCCATCGACAAAGGCCTCCTAGACTTCACTCTCTTCCACATATTTTGTTTTTATTTGTATTTTTCAATTTTGATTGACTCGTGCCATAATTGACCATCTCAAGCTTGACACTTAAAAGAGTGGTCTTGGTCATACACAATACATTCCAAGTTTATTCCAAGTGCAATGGGAAGCAATCTCGTGAATGTATAGTGTTGAGATCAATTTGAGCACTCATAAGTCAATTCTTAAACACTTTAGCACTTAGATTCATGAGCAGAAAGAGGATTTTTGTATGAAACAACCTAGCTTAACTCAAGTTGCTCTAGAGACTCTAGTATAAATCCAAGATATCACAAAATTTGGTATAGGCACCTAGTGAGGAAACATAGCTAGTAAAAATAACAAGTTCTTTTTTATTAAAACTCAAATTTTAGTTTTTAGCATATTAGCATGATGAATCAATATTAACTTAGGCATGACTAAGCTAGCGATGATCCTCGAAAAGTAGCAAGGTGTATAACATGATAATTATTTCATTTGTATAATAGATAAAGCTTAAAAATAGAAAATGAAGTCTATGCAATGCATGATAATCAGTTTCTCAAAACTCCCCCTCAACACGTGAGTCAATTTTAAGCACTAGTCTAATTCAAGTTGAGTTATTAGCAGAATTAAAAACATAATTTCCAAATGAACTCGACTGAAATTAGAAACATAAAGTGCGAAGAGAAGGTCAAGAACTTGATAATCTGGGTGGACTATGGAACATAGATAGGATGGTGAAAACATTATGGATTAGACCCGCTCTCATCTTTCCCATATGACTAATATAGGAAAGTCTACTCTACAACTCAAGCTAGGGAGTATTCACAGACCCTGTCTACCTAGGGGGGCCAACACCAACTAGACCTACAAGACACTGAGGGAACTCAATCTAGAGAGAAGAGAGACAACTAATTAAGCATGATAGCAACCTATAGCATAAGATGAAAGGTTCATGCAAAGCATGCCATAAGTCTAAGTGAAGTGATCTTCTGAAACTAAGACTCAACCCAAAGACACCCAAAAGATGCAAAAGAATGAAAATGCTGGAAATAAGCATATAATACATAGTATACAAACTAGCTTCCCCTCAAGTAATGTCGTATGGACTCACAACTCCAAGATCTCCTCTCATGACTACAAATCTAGAGCTATCCAAAGTCTTCATGAAGATATCGGCAATGTGATGGTCACTCTCCACAAACTGGAGCACTACATCACCCTTCTCCACATGGTCTCTAAGGAAGTGATATATAATATCAATGTGCTTGGTCCTGGAGTATTGCATTGGGTTCTTGGCAATGTGAATAGTAGAAGTGTTATCACAAAAGAGTGGAACCGCACATATAGCTAACCCAAAGTCCTACAAGGTTGATCTCATCCAAAGGACTTGACTACAGCAACTAGCTGCAGCCACGTACTCATCCTCTGCGATGGACTGTGCAACTCTAACTGCTTTCTAGATGACCAAGATACAAGAGAAGTGCCAATAATTGGCAAGTGCTAGAAGTGCTATTCCTGTCTATTCTACAGCCAGCAAAGTCTGCATCAAAAAAGGCTCTAAAGGACAGACAAGAAGAAGAATAAGAAGAAGAGTATCAATGGTAGCTCGAAGGTACCTAAAGATGCAATTCACTGCTTGGTGGTGAGAGGCGTGGGGAGAAGCCTGAAATCGAGCCCACAAACACAAATCAAAGTGTATGTCTGGCCTCATGGCAGTGAGATACAAGAGGGAGCTGATCATGCTCCTAAACTCCTTCTGATCAACTGGCTCACCATCCTCATCAGGCTTGAGGACAGTATTGGTGGCCATAGGAGTCACACCGGTTTCCCATCAGATAGGCCGAAGCACCTTAGAAGGTCTCAAGTATAATTGTCTTAATGAAAGAAAATACCCTCCCAAATATGCTTGATCTGAAAACCAAGTGGCTCAACTCATGCATCATGCTCATCTCAAACTCTATGCTCATCACATTTGAAAATTGAGATACAAGAGCTTGGGTGGAGCCACCAAAGATAATGTCATCCAACAAAGAGAAAGTCTGAGTCTACATGTCTGACTTACAAGGTCTTGTCTATCTTACCTATCTCAAAACCATGACTGAAGAGGTAGGACTTAAGCCTATCATACCAAGCTCTAGGGGCCTGCTTAAGTCCATACAAAGCCTTGGAAAGCTTGTAGACATGGTTTAGGTGCTTGGGGTTTTCGAATCTTGGAGGTTGCCTAACATAAACTTCTTCCTCAATATAGCCATTGAGGAATGCACTCTTTTTTTTGAAAGAACGGGAATGCACTCTTGATATCTATTTGATAAAGCTTGAAGCTCTTGGGTGCCGAGAATGCGATTATGATCCTAATGGCCTTTAGTCTAGCTACATGGGAAAAAGTCTCCTCAAAGTCAAGACCCATGACCTAACAGAAACCTTAAGCATCTAGCCTAACCTTGTTTCTAATGTACTTTGCTTGTTCTTGAACACTCACTTGGTCCCAATGACATTATGACCAGATGGGGGTCGACAAGCTGCCATACCTTGTTCCTCGCGAAGTTCTCAAGTTCCTCATGCATAGCTGTAATCTAAGATTTATTGGATAATGCATAAGAAACATCCTTCGGCTCAAAGGATGTAACAAAGGCAGAATGAAGGCAGAAAAGTGACAGACCTAACTTCCAGCGCGTGACACGCTCAAATACATCATTAATTATCTGATCAGGCGGATGAGCCCACTGAACGTGGCGAGGAGGCCCAAAAGAAGAAGTGGCCTCTACCTCATGCAGAGAAGAGGTAGGAACAGGACATCTAGTTGCTGAAGAGTCTAAAGGTAAGGGCCGGTCTCCCTAAAGTGCAGAGATAGAAACAGGAGGCACCTCAGGTGCAGAGGGGACTGGATCAGGCAGAGAATCATCATCTCCATAATTCATATCCTCTACAAAGATGCTCTCAGAGAGAGAGAGAGAGAGAGAAAGAGAGGAGAAGAGCCTAAAACATTTGGTCTAGTGCCTGGACTAGCCTCATCAAAGGTCACCTCATAGGTCTCTATAATTCTACTCACCTCACAACTTCAAACCCTGTAGTTACGTTGATGGGGACATCACCGCCACGGATACGACTGCTGCCCCTCCTTCACAGATGCCCATTCCTGCCACGACGACCGTTTATACTTCAACCATGACTTCGTCGACATTCGGAGGCCTAAATCCAGAAGCTCATCCTTTCAAGCCTTCCTCGGTCTTGGTACATTAGGGTATCGGCTCAGAAAAGAACGGAGTGGAAAAGAATGGGCATAGCCGAGTGCCTTCCTTTGAGCCTAACCAATCCGGAAGCCAATGAACCCTTAGTGGCCACGGCATGTTATTTCTGTTCGAACTTCTTTAATGCTTTCCTTTTTCCAACTGGCCCGGTGTAACACCCCAATTTTTGCTTTTCATGAATTTAATTGAAATTTTACACTTTTGAGAATTTTTGGAATTTTCTGGGATTTATTTAGATTTAATTTGAATTTATTCCCTTTTGAGATAATTAAATAATTAAAATTTTTAAATAAGATTTTGTTGGAAATATTTTATTTGAGTCCAAAATGTCTTAAAGTATTTTCCAGAATTTTTCTATAATTTTTCTGATTATTTTGCTATTTTTCTTGAATTAATTGAATTTCTAGAAATTATTTTGATTATTAAATCATTGGAAAATAGCGAACGGGTTTCACTGTTCATCCGACCCGGGTCAGACTCGAGTCTGACTTGAGTCCGACCGAACCACGTTCGAGCCAGACCCGAGCTGGACCTAACCCTAACCCGCGCGACTCGGCTTGTCCATTAGCCTGGGTGTAATATGGTCAAGAATTAAGTAGCTTAATGCCCATACTCCTTGTAAAAGTATGAAATTCGTCGGACATGAACACAGTTCCCTGATCGGTCGTGATGGTCTGTGGAATGCCAAACCGATGGATGATGTGTTCATTAACAAAGTTAATCACTTCGGTGCTGGTAACCTTTTTAAGGGGCACGGCTTCTGCCCATTTAGAAAAATAATCAGTTGTTGTGAGGATAAATTTGTGGCCCTTGCTCGATGCCGGGAATATTTGGACAACCATGTCCATCCCCCACCCTCTGAATGGCCATGGCTTCGTGATCAGATGTAAAGTCGATGCCGATGCGAGTTGCATGTTTCTGAACTTTTGACATGTCTAGCATCCCTTATAATACTTGAAGCAATCTTCCAGCATCGTCGGCCAATAGTATCCTGTTCGTCTTAATATCCACCTCATTTTGTGAGTCGATTGATGAGATCCGCAAATCCCTTCATGAACTTCCCCCATGGCCACCTTTGCTTCATCGGTTCCGAGGCATCTCAATAGCAGACCTTCCATTGTTCGGAAGTACAGTACTACGTATTTCAGTGCTAGATGCCTGACTCTACGTTCAGTCGGCTTAGATGGATCCGCCAGATAATCCCAAATTTTTGACCTCTAGTTGGCGGAATCGACACACATTACTGCTTTATCAACCGATTCGATTGCCTCACATCGGCTATGGCTCTTGTACCCTGATGCTTGTTGTGCCAACAGGTTAGCTCTATCGTTCATCTCTTTAGGGACATGGAGAATGTCATGAATGACCCGATAGAGTGAAAGCATTGCTCCAAGTATGGCGTCAGTATTTCATCATTACATCGGAATTCACTTCTGACCTGCTACACAACCAACAACGAATCCCCGAAGGCCTTTACATCGCTCACTCCCATTGCTCTCCAATAGTTGCAGCCCCTTGAGTAACGCCTCGTATTCTGCTTGATTGTTAGAACATCAGCTATTTAGCCGATATGCGAACTCGAAGTTGTGCCCTTTTGGCGAAATTAAAATTATTCTGATGCCATTACCTTCTCGGCACATTGATCCATCAAAATACAACTGCCAGGGGACAACGTCGACTAGCCCGGTCATGGTGTTGCTTCCCGTGATAAAATCGGCTACAGCTTGCCCTTTGACGGCTTTAGCCGATTCAAACGTTAGGTCGAACTCGGTCAAGGCATATGTCCATTTGCCGAGTCGTCCTCGTAATATTGGTGCAGACAACATGTATTTGATAATATCGGCTTTACACACTATTGTGCATGTCGATGCTAAGATATAGTGTGTCAACTTCGTGCAAGCGAAATAGAGAGATAAGCACAATTTTTCTACAAAAGGGTACCTTCTTTCAGCGTCCAGAAGTCGTCGGCTTAGAAAAAATATCACCCGTTCCTTGACATCGACCCCTTGTGCCAAAACAGCTCCAATTGTTTCATTTTTTGCTGATATGTATAATCTGAATGGCATCCCCTTTCGTGGTGCAGCCAGAATCGGAGGTTTCACTAGGTATTCTTTTATATCGTCGAAGGCCCTCTGCTGATCAGCTCCCCACACGAATCCTTGATTGTCTTTCAGTTTTAGCAATGGAGTAAAGGCTCGGATTCGCCCGGACAGGTTTGAAATAAACCGTCGTAGATAATTGATCTTGCCGACCAACTTCTGTAACTCATTTTTGCTCATTGGCGATTTGGTATCGGCTATGGCTTTTACCCTTTCCTGGTTAACTTCGATCCCTCTTTCATGTACCATGAACCCAAGGAATTGTCCAGCCGACACACCAAATGCGCATTTGAGGGGGGTTCATTTTTAGCCCATATGCCCTTGTACTCTGAAAAACTTTCTCCAAATCGGCCAAGTGTTGCCAATCGCTTCTGGATTTTACGACGACATCGTCAATATAGATTTCCACAATGTGGCCGATTAGGTCATGAAAAATCAAATTCATAGCGCGCTGGTAAGTGGCGCTGGCATTTTTCAAATCGAACGTCATGACAGTCCATTCATAAAGCCCTAGAGCTCCAGGACATCTGAAGGCGGTTTTAGACACGTCGGCTTCTGCTATGAATATTTGATTATACCCAACATTTCCATCGAGAAAACTGATAATCTTATTGCCCGATGCAGCGTCGATAAGCATATCGGCTATAGGCATTGGATATTCGTCTTTTAGTGTAGCCTTGTTCAAATCTCTAAAGTTGTCGGGACCCGAATATGCAAATACGGACCCTCTGTGTATTCAACACTAGTCCAGGAGCACGCTAGTGCACACAGTCTCAACATAGATGAATATCACAATCATGCGCAGCGGAATAATAAAAGTAACTCAATTATAGAATATAAAACTGTTGAGCGACCTTAAGGTCAACCTTACATTTGTGAGGCCTTGATGGCTTCAACTCCAAATAAGCACCGGCGGAACGAAGAACACCGGTGAATCCCATCAATACACCACAAGCATGTAGACTTCTCATCTGACAGGGTTCGACTCCTAGATAATCGCCTTCTCACGGAACTTCTTCTTCTTCGACGATGTAGACTTCTCTTCAACTGGTGATTGTTTGTTGCAAGGGGTGAGTACATAAAGCACTCAACAAGTCATGCACAGAATGCAAGTCTAATAACTATATGCATGGCTTATTCCAAGTGACAGGCTGAATGGTTATTTTGCAATAAACAATATTCACAAATATTCATAATAGATTGTAAAGCAGTAGAACAAGTAATAACAGTAATAGATTTCACAGTTATTTCACAAGTAAACCATTCCACATCCTTAACCAATTATCACTTTTCCACAGGCAAGAACGCCTCCAAGCCCAAGTTCCATTTTAAGAAAAGCTAACCCTTGATTGTAATCCCCGAGCAATGTCCAATACCGTGGACACGGCTATTCGAATAGATTTTACACTCTGTAGAGGTTATACTCTTTACCCACAAGATACAATCAACTCAACACGTCAGCCGTGTATCGCCATACAAGAGTATGCGAATGAGTGATCATAACAAAGCTTTTCGGGAACTTCTATCTTAACAAGTGAACCTCCCCGGTTGTTGCACACTAACCCTTCCCTTAGCAAAGGCGAAGTCTAGGCCAACCAACCATTGGACGGGTACCTAGCCGCAGCCCCGGTACGCTCCCCCATACTACTACACAGAAGTATAGTTGACACCCTGAGGTACCACATGCAAGATATCAGTAACTTACTCAACTAGGTATGTCCCATCTCAGACATGTTGTATGTTTGACTCAGTTCAAAGGCTTGAAAGGTTAAGTCCTTAATTGACCAGGGCAAGACTACCGAAGTATCCACGAGTATTCCAACACCAACAAAAACCAAATTCGACCGCCCAGTTGCCACTCTTGGCCCACCAGAAACAATCTTGCCACTTGCCCAAGTCTAAATCATTTTATCACCCTAGTTGATTATTGCGCAACACAATGCCAACAACAACTCAACATCCTTGAAGAAACACAAAGGCCTCCGCATATCAACATCATCGTGTCGGCAACACATCACACCATTTCAAAATACATTGCATATTCCATTAATCAATATTGACATTTGTAATTCCAAAATGATGGCACTGACTCGTTGCAGGTCTTAGCAGACTAATACGTTCTATCTAACCCATGTTGACAATTCAATAGCTACCAACTATTAATCAACAAACCTAGGGTGACAAATGAATCATGGCATACAATTATTATGGACAAGGTGGCAATAACAAATAGGTTGATTATTGTCGTGTCCCGATTCTGCAAATCCAGACCCTATGTGTATTCTGTACTAGTCCAAGATCACGCTAGTACACATAGTTAAATAGGGTTGAATATCACATCCATTCACAATGGAAATATAAATAAGTACTTCAATAATTAAAATAAACTGTTGCAAGACCTTAAGGTCACCTTACAATATTCAGCCACGCAGGGCTTACTCAAATAAAGACTAGTAAACATAAGCAGCAGAAAATAAAAGTCTTGATAAGCTCCACAACTCCACAAGCATCTGACAAAGGTTGCCTCCTAGTTCTCCTGGTCCTCAACATACTCCTCCTCCCATGCGGGTGTAGACTCTTCTTCTGATGTTTTTGTTGATTGGCAAGGGTGAGTATACAATATACTCAGCAAGTCATGCACAGAGGTGCAATCCTATTACTACATGCATGACTTCTTCCAAAGTAATGGCTTAATTGGTTCCTTTGCATTAAACAGCATTTTGCTTTGATTAAATAACTATAATAGATTCAAAAACAGTGAAATCATATTATATTATATTAAGTTCACAATCTCATTTCAAGCATGGCACAAAGCCTAAGTCAATTTATCATCATCTCTAGCACTCAGCCAACCTTCCCACATTTTATTTTAAAAAATCTACCCCTTGACTGTAATCCCTGAGCTTTGTCCAGTACTGTGGACTCCGCTATTCGAATAGTTTTAACACACTCTGCAGAGGTTGTACACTTTACCCACATGATACAGTCGCACACCACAAAGGCGATTGACCGTAACGAAGTTTTTCAGAAACCTCCATCTACACCTGTAACACCCCGGCATCTAGTATGCCCTGGATGTCACCAAACATGATAGAAGCAACATCTAAATACTATAAATAAAGATAAATTACAGTAAGGGCGCAAATGCTAAAATCAAAAATTTCGGCAGCATGTCCTTTGTTTTTCCAAGATTTGAAGCAATAGCAATACCATGGCAAGATATATCATAACAAAAGACATCTCAAACAGCAATAACAGTCGATATAGCAACATCTTAAATCTAAAATTCTGAATCCAACCACTCCACAAACTATAACGAAGCAAATGATGAAATCAAGCACACAATCAAACCATACTCCAAGTTTCATCGCACTAATCTTATTATCATAACTCCAAATGATAAAAACTGTCTAATGTGTGGAGCTACATGAAGAACTGTAGCTAAACCCCTTTCCCGCATGCCGGTTGCAAGGTACCTAAAACATCATAAAACACAAGCGTGAGTTCATCACTTAGCAAGCATATTGCAATGGGACAAAGAGAAGCAGCTTTCAATGCTAACATCACTACATCTCATTCTTAACATCATACTCATGGCATAATTTCATATTCATCATCATAACCATGTTATAATCTCATTGTACACACATCATTAACATCAACATATATGCAATGCAATGCACATGTCTCCTCGAAGCACATACCGGTATTGCAGAGTGCACACCCGTCGGCGTGCACCCTCTTTCCCCTTCCATCCCGTAGATGGAGGGTGCCTACTCTTACTGACTCGCTCCCATACACAACCGTGGATGGGATTACGAAGTAGGTCTTTCGTGTTCACTACATGTGAACACAGAGGCCCGTATCAGAATGGGACGCCTCTTCCATTATGAATGCACATATGACATGAACATGTAAAGATTTGCATAAACATTTAATACAACAAATTCATAACCAATATGTAAATAGGTTCATCATGTCATAGGCAAACATCAATCATGGCAAGTTAGCATGTCATGTAATCATATTGCACCTAAACAAGCATAGCAATCAAACAACATCCAACCCATTCCAATACACTTGCCTTCAACCGTGGGCGACGGATTGGCGAGAGGTTGAGGGTACTCCCGGGGTCACACCACCTGCACATAGGTACCACACACTCAAAACGTGCCCACAAAACAGTACATGAACAATCCTCTACCCCGACTTCGCAAACTACCCCCAAAAACTGAAAACAGAGAATCTGTCCTGACGGGACAACGGGCTTCCAACTAGCATAACTCTAGTTCTAGGACTCCCAATCAAGTAAACGAGTATATTTTCTCAAATTTTAGGAAATTTCCTATCTTTTTCTAAGTATTGGGAAAAACTGATTCGGCCTCTAAAATTGACTAATCTACATATCAACACGATCTGTCCCAATCACGTCACAGTTTTGAACACGTTCGGTAAAACAGCCATAACTTTTTAAACAGTTGGACGGAATTTAACGTTCTTGGTGTCCAATTAAAGGTAATTCAATTACCTACAACTTTATCAACATACGGCTGACCAGAAAACGCATCTAAAATTGCTAAAACTCAAACCCTAGGTCGGACGTCCAATCTGCCTGAAACAGAACACCACCACAATTCTAGTTTTCATCGATTCTAACTATTTGTAGCACAACCTTTTGATCTAATATCACCAAAACCTCCTCTAGCACAGCACCTAATCCACCCCAAAGATTCCCCATCACCATACTGTAGCACAGCACTGTAGAAAGGTATTTGTGACACTACGGTATGGTGTGACATTATAGGATGTGAAATTAGAGAAGGAAACCTTTCGGCTGGAGGTTTACTCGCGTTTCTAGGCCTTTTGAAGTGTTGTGACACCACAGAGTGTCATAACCTTATTTAACGTGCATGATAAGGTCAAAAACAGTATGAGATGTGGAAATAAGGTTAAAACCATAGGGTATGGAGGTTAATAGAGTTTTCGGGCTGTTTCCGGGGTTTTGGGCCTTTCCGGGGGGTTTTGGGCCTTAAAGAGGGGGTTGTGGGCTTTGGTGGGATGGAGTAGGAATCCATTTAGGATTAGGAAAGGGGCTTAGGGCTGGTAAAAAAGGGGTTTCCCTGACCCATTGGTGCGCCCACCCTGCTCCTCCTTGCGCCCCACCACTCCCCCTCCATTGCCTAGCCGTCCCACCCTTTCCCCTTTGTGTCGTGCGCCCCCCCCCCTTGCACCTCTCCACCTCTCCACCACCTCTCCTCCACCCCCCTTGCTGCCCTAGGGTGGCCTCCCCACCCCTGCATCCTCGTGGATCCATCCGAGGAGGGAGGAGCGAGAAGATCTATTGGAGTTTTCGTACGTCGGGCAAAGGTATGATCATGGGAATCCTTGGGGTTGATCTAGGTACTATTCTAAGGGTTTTTATCAAGTTTTTAGATCAATTGGTGGTGCTGGATTTGAGTAATTTGGGTTAGATCTAGATGTTGCCACGTTTCTGTTTTGGGACAGCATGAGCAGTCGACCTAGGGTTCACGTTTTCGCCAATTTAGATTTGGAATCTGGTCGTACGGATGTTGAAGAAGTTGTAGATAATTTCATTATCTTTCAGTGGATATAAAGAACGTTAAATTCCGCCCAGCCGTTTGAAAGTTATGGCTGTTTTACCGAGCGTGTTAAAATCTGTGATGTGATTGGAACAGATCACGGTAACCTGTAGATTAAATAACTTTAGAGTCCGAATCAGTCTTTCCCTATAACTAGAAAAAGTTGGGAAATTTCCTAAGCTACGCGAGGATGTACTCGTTTAATTGATTCGGAGTCCCAGAACTCAAGTTATGCCTTTGGCCGCCGGGACAGAACCTCTGTTTTTAGGTTTTGCGAGTAGTTGGCAATGTCGGGGTAGATGAGGGTTGGCTTACTGTTTTGTGGACATGATTGTGAGCGTGTGATACCTATGTGCAGGTGGTGCGACCCCGGGAGTGCCTTCTACTTCCCGCCAATCCGTTGCCCGTGGTTGAGGCAAGTGTGTTGTAATGGATAGCGAGTTGTAGGTTGCTTGTTGAGAATAGATGGAATTGACTACATGATATATGATCACTTGCCATGCTTTAATGATTGCCAATGATATGATGAGCATGTTTATTATGTTATGATGCCATGTGTTAATATGTGAGTTAAATATGATGTTGGCATAATTGCATACATGACATGTTACATGGCCCGGGCGGTGAGAAAGTCATAACTAATCCGAGAAGGTCGGTGAGAAAGATATGACTAATCCGGAGAGCCAATGAGTAAGTCCTACATCGTGATTCCATTCACTGCGGTGAACGGAAGCGAGGAGTAGGCACCCTCCATCTTCGGGATGGAAGGGGGGAGAGGGTGCACACCAACGGGTGTGTACTCAACCATACCGGTATGAGTTTCCAAGGAGACATGAGCATCGCATTGCATTGCATACATAGTGATGATGAAACTGATATGTGATCTTGAATGAGATGATACATGATGTGAGTTGTTGAAGCCATGTATTTGTTTATGTTTGTACCATTGCATTATACTTGCTGAGTGATGAACTCACGCTTGTGTTTATGTTGTTTTTCTTAGGTACCGTGAATTCGACATGCGGGAAAGGGAGCTAGTCACACGTCATCACGTAGCATCACACAATTAAACATTGACATGTTCTTTCCCTTATGGTTATGGTTAAATCATTGAACTAAACTATGGTTTCGATGATTCGTTGGTTGTTATGAGTAATTGATTAGTCCTTACTTGTCATGTGATGGATAGAATTTATATCCTTAGTGTTATGGTGGCTGTTCTTCCGTTTGATCATGTTATTTGCTATCGTTCATTATGCTATATTGACAAGTTACTATTGTTGTTGCTTCAATTCATGTTAAAACAAAGGAGATGCTGCCCAAATCTCGGTTTTTAGCATATGTACCTTTGCTAGAATTTATGGTAAATTGTGGTATTTAGTTGTTGTTTAGCTCATGTTTGGTAGCATTCAGGCATATTAAATGCCGGGGTGTTACAGTATTAATTTTTACTAATTAACAAAATTTGTTGCATGCAGTTTGGAGCTAGAACGAATTTGTAGCGAAAAAGACAAAATTCACAATTTTCCTACAAAGTTACGTACAAACTTCTCATCTTCTATGCATGGCACTATTCAAGGTGTATACGCATATTCTCTTTGGCTGCATGAGTTCGGTTCTAATTTTGGCTACACGAGAATAACAGAAGCTTGGCTACAAAAAGAGAGCAACCGGATTACGCACTGCGAAGCGGCCAAGCCGACGAGGCTAGAAGGCGGCAACGGCGCGACAGCGGCAGCGCGGCCAGAACGAGCAAAGTTAGGAGAACCGAGAAAAAACATCGTTGCCGCAATATATATATACTCGCATGCGGCCTAATATACATGGATATACATACACATAGACAACCCAATACATGCGCACAACCATATATATATGAAGGACCATGTGGAGGTCCATCCATATTTGTGATGAGTATTTGACTTTATTTGAGCAAGGTGTGCTCAGGTTTGAGTTTCATTTGACTCGGTACTGCATGTTTGAATTAATGATAATTGTGGACTAACATGCAGGAAAATAAAGGTATGTGCATTGTGGTATGTGAAAAATGGTTTGTTCCTTGTGGTACAGGTTCCTGAGGCAGCTATGGTCGTTGGTGAGTACAGGGACTAGGTTGGGAGAACCGAGGTCCAGAGCGGTCGAGGATGCCGATGAGATGGTTGGGCTCAAACCAGGATCACTTGGATGTCATGGAAATGAACTTGAGGTGGCTCAAGGTTTCCGGTTCGGGTTGGAAGCTCGAAGAGGAGGAAACTGAGCGGTCAAGTCCGGCGGATGAAGGCCTGTTGCATCGGGTTGTGTTTAAAACCCATGTATGGCCAATGTGGCCCATGTAAAGCCCATGTGTGGGGTGAAATGAGAGGGTTAATCCTAGCCCTTGGTGGAGTGCCCTAGGGTTTGTGACCCATCCAAGGGTGGTAGGTGGCCCTAGAGTAGTATAAATAGAGGGGGGTGTCCTCCCTCACTTGAAGGTTTGAGTTGCTCCTTTGAGCTTTGCCCACATGAAGTGAGGCTTTGTAAACCTTCCAACAAGAAAATACAAAGATTTTCTTTACATTCTTGTGAATTTAAATTCCGCATTTACATTATGTCTTTACTTTACGCAATGTAAATTCAGCATTTACTTTCCCGCATGTAAATTCTCGTAATTTACTTTCTCGCAATTTGGATTTGCTCCTCTCCTTCTAAATGATGTTTATCAAGGATGTCTTGAGGGTGCTCATTTGGTTTTACATCTTTCTTGCACCCTAGGATAGACTAGAGATCAAGTTTCTATCACGATTGCAAATTTGTCCTGAACTTGTTCTTCGCACCGCAGTCAGTCTTAGATTTTTAGAAAAATCTAGAAAAATCCTTTTTGATTGATTCTTATTGGAGAAGGTGTTTGACTCATATATACATCTGTGGAAAAATTTTGGAGTCCACTGGGTGCACCGTTTAGGAGCTGTGAGGTGAAAACCGAGCTCTAAATTTCCTGATTGAAGATCCTGACTGTTCATAGTTCTTGATTTTTCCTGATTTTTGTAGAAGGATTTGTGTGGTGATTTTTTGTGGAGTGCTTCACGACTCATATTCTCACAGGGTGAAAAATTCCTAAAATTTTGGAGCAAGAGAAGTCCACCATCCACCTGCTCTAAGTGAGGACAATTCCTGAAAAAATCTGTTTTTGCTTTTCTAAAAGAGGCTTTTGTGTTTTGGCTTGATCTCTTTTAGAAAAGAAGTATTTGAATTGATCCCAATTTGCTTTGGACACATGAAAACCAGGATTGTGATTTAAAAATCCCTGACATGATTCATGGTTCTCATCCATGTAAGCTAGGGATACACATAGTTGTCTAGTCATTCCCGATTTTGCGGGTTTTGCGATTTTGAGGAGCACCGAGTTTCTTTGCGGGATTGTTTGGAGTACGTTGAGTAGGGGATAATTTTATTTGGGATCATTCACCCCCCTCTGATCGCCATCTTGGTCTTTCAATTGGTATCAGAGCCAGTTTTGCTCTTTCATAGATCTTGACCGGTCTCAAGAGCCATGGCGACGGACAAGTACTCAACTAAGCCTCTAATTTTTGCTGGAGTTGATTATCCGTTCTGGAAGGTTCGGATGGAGACATACATCACTGTCCAGGGCTTTTCTTTATGGCAGAAGGTGAAGCACCCGTATGAGGTTCCGGCCAATGAGAACGTCAACGCCGCAAACATGGCTGACGTTGAGGCAAACGCTAGGGCCAAGAACCTCCTCATACAGGAACTTAGCCGCAGTGAGTATGATCGTGTCTCTCACCTACGATCGGCTCACGAGATCTGGGTGACCCTCAATGCTTACCATGAGGGCACCACTCAGATCAAGTCCGTGAGACAGGATCAATTTAAGCGTGACTACAACAAGTTTGAGCAGCACGTTGGTGAGAGCCTTGATGAGTACTTTACTCGTTTTGCAAAGATTCTCAGCAATCTTCGGTCAGTGGGTTGTTCATACACTGATTCGGAGAATGCGAGGCATTTTCTTCGAGCACTCGATCTGAGGATTTGGGAGATGAAGGTAACCACCATCACGGACCATACGGACTTGTCAACCTTGACTCTTGACGGGTTGTATTCCCGCCTCAAGACTCATGAGCTCGACATCGTCGCTCGCAGGATGAAGTCCCAAATGATGGAATTGGTTACCGATCCCACTGGGTCTTCCTCTTCTGGACCCCCTCTTGACTTCTCTTCTGGTTTTTCTCTCCCCGCTCTTTGCGACGTAAGCGATGACGTTCTGGAACAATTTCCAGAAGACGAGCTTGCTCTTGTCGCTCGAAAATTTTCGAACATTTACAAGAGGGTGAGAGATAGGAAGAGGAGTGGCAAGTTCACTTGCTTTGAGTGTGGTGGCCCCAACCACATTCGGGCAAACTGCCCCAAGCTAGAGAAGGGCAATAATGAACAAGGCGGTGCGGGCAAGAACGACTACATCAACAAGAACCGCAACAAGAAGCCTCCAGCTCGCGAGCCGGCGCAAGAGAAGAAACACCGCAAGTTCGCCAAGGGCAAGAAGCTCTTTCACCGCGTCCTCGCCGCGCTCGACGACCTTGACCTCTCCGACACGGAGACATGGAGCGACGAGGACGAGGATGAACCGCAAGAGAGGGCGAAGGGCAGCGATGACTTCTCCAGCATGTGTTTCATGGCCTCCAGTGCCATGGAAGTACCCGACACCGAGCTGTACAGCGACACGGAGGAGGTATCTTCTTATGACCAGCTCCATGATGCTTTTATCAAACTAGGAAAATTTCATTCCAAGTCTAGAGCTATGTGTTTGGATCTAGAGAAGGAAGTAGGTACATTATTTCGGGAGTTAGCTTCACTTAGATCTTGTTCCTCCCGAGACTCTGATAGCTGTACTTTGTGTGATGTTTTGCTTGTGGAGTTGGAGAACCTAAGGACTCTACATGATAGTGTGGTTTCTGATCTTAAGTCACTTAGGTCGAAGGATGCTAGTACATGTCCAGTAGATCCTATTCCTGTTGATGCTAGTTTTCTTCACACTCACACAAATGCATCATGTGCTAATTGCCCTAAGCTTCTCGCTGAAATTGATGCCATGAGTTGTCACCTTAGGAAGCTATCTGCTAGAAATGATGAACTTGAAAAGCATGCTTCTAAGGACCCAATCAGCTCATGTGAGGGATGTATGCAACTAAAAAATGCTTATGCTGACTTGGTGCTTGAAAACTCAAAATTTGCTAACGATCTACTAGCTAAGTCACAAAATGGTTGCATGTTGTGTGTTGGGGTAGCAGAGGACATGAATCAAATTCATGTAGAGCTTAGGAAGAAGCTCAAAGCTCAGGTGGGTAGGATTAGAGACTCTCCTTGTGTTTCTTGCGAGTCCCTCAAGATTGAGGCTGCTTTGTATAGGGAGAGATTTGATCGTTCTGTTCGCTCTTCTCCATCTAGCTCTTCCCCTGCTACTCCTTCCCCTTGCTCTTTTTGTGCCTCACTTTTTCGAGAGTGTTAGTATCTTATGAGCACTCTCGAGAAGTTTGTTGGAAGTAAGAAGAAGCTCAATCTTATCCTAGATCAGTCCAAGATTAGCATATTCAATCAAGGTCTAGGGTTTGATGCCTTGGAGCATACACGGGCGCATCCGCCCATTGTTGTGCGTGCCTCCAAGAGCGGAGAGATAGTGGTGGCTCCACAAGTGAGCACTACTGTGTTTAGATCAGCAGGGATTGTCCATGGGATGTCTGACGATAAGGGTGCTTCTCATGCTACTACAGCCCCCAAGGCGAATTATACATGCACCTTCTGTCAGAAGGATGGACATATAGTTGATTTCTGCTTCAGACATGCCAAGATCTCTCGGCGTGAACGTGTCTGTGCCCTTAGGGGTATTCAGGGTCATCCCCAGACTCTGAGTGCGCCTAAGGCACACACGGCTTCTAGACAGGATAGACAAGCTAGAGAGTCTCCTGTTTTTGGACAGCACATGGGGCTTGGTTTTTAGGCTTCTACTTCTGGTTTTCGCCCCAGAGCTGTCCCGAGTCAGTCTTTCCGCCGTCCTCTTGATATTCCTCGTTTTTCCCATCGAGGTAGATATCAGCGGCGTGAGTTTGTTTTCCCCAGCGGGAGGTCTGGGAAGCAGCACTGGGATGGTCTGGCCTTTGCACCTCGGCGGACCAACCCGTCACCTGTACCCAGACGTTCGACTGGAGCGGAGTCTGAGTTTGTGAGAGTCGAGTCACGGAGAGGTGCCAGATTGCATTCTTCTACTCCGTTGACTGTTTCGTCTACTGCACAGTTGACTCAGTATTGGGTTCCTAGATCTGCATTGATCTATCCTGGTACTGAGACATCTGCTTTTCGCTCTCTTTGATTCAGGTCCGTAGGACAGGGAAGGGGGAGGTTTGGATCGTAGACTCCGGCTGTTCCCGCCACATGACCGGAGACTCCCGTTGGTTTTCTTCCCTAGACCGAGATCCCGGTGATGAGGTGATCACCTTTGGGGATGCTGCGTCGGGTAGAGTCATTGCTAAAGGTACTGTCTGCATTAACGATCATTTCATTCTTAAGGACGTTGCCTTAGTCAGTAAGCTGCATTTCAACTTGCTTTCTATCTCTCAGCTTCTTGATAACGATTTCGAGGTCAATTTTAAGAGGAGCTCTTGTAGGATCCTCGATTCTTCTGGGGAGTTTGTTTGCGGGATTTCTCATTTTGGGAGAGTCTTTCGTGCTGATTTTTCTTCTTCCTCTAGAGACTCTCTCCATTGCCTTATTGCTTCAGAGTCCCGTGATCTCTCCTTTTGGCATAGGAGACTTGGTCACATTGGCTTTGATCATTTGACTCGAGTTAGCGGCCATGATCTCATTCGTGGTCTGCTTAAACTTAAGATGGTCAAAGATGTTGTATGTTCTCCTTGCCGACATGGCAAGATGGTTGCTGCCTCCCATCCTCCAGTCACCCGAGTGATGACTGATGCACCAGGACAGCTGCTACACATGGACACTGTTGGTCCAGCTCGAGTGTGATCGGCCAGGTGGGAAGTGGTATATTCTTGTCATTGTCGATGATTTTTCGAGGTACTCTTGGGTGTTTTTCATGGCCTCGAAGGATGAGTCTTTTTCACACTTTAGGGGTTTGGTCCGTAGGTTGTCCGTTGAGCTCCCAGGTGCCTTACGAGCGATCCGCAGTGACAATGGCACGGAGTTCAAGAACTCCTACTTTAGTAGCTTCTGTGAGGAGTTAGGCTTAGAGCATTAGTTCTCCTCTCCCTATGTCCCTCAGCAAAATGGCATAGTGGAAAAGAAGAATAGGGCCCTGGTTGAGATGGCCAGGACGATGCTAGATGAGTACAGTACTCCTAGGAAGTTTTGGGCTGAGGCTGTAGCTATAGCATGCCATGTTGCCAACAGAGTTTTTCTTAGGGCACACTTGCACCGCACTTCTTATGAGTTGAGATATGGGCGAAAGCCCAGTGTGTCTCATTTTCGTGTTTTCGGATGCAAGTGCTTCTTCTTGAAGTCTGAGAACCTAGATAAGTTTGAGTCACGCTCAGTTGACGGAATCTTTCTGGGTTACTCGACTTCTGGCCGTAGCTACAGGATTTGGGCTGTAGACTTGGGTAGGATCATAGAGACCTGTGAGGTGACCTTTGATGAGGCTAGTCCCGGTGCTAGACCAGACATTTCGGGCTCTTCTCCTCTTTCTCAGTCTATCTTCTTAGAGGAAGTTGATAATGGAGATGAAGGCGCCTTGCCTGATCCAGTCACCATTCCTGTTACCGAGGTGCCTCCCATTTCCATATCTGCACCTCAGGGAGATCAGCCCTTACCCTCAGACTCTTCAGCTGCTAGTGGCTCTATTCCTACCTCTCCCACGGGAGGAGTAGAGGTCACTTCTGCTTCTGGAACTCCCTGTCACATTCAGCAGGCTCATCCACCTGACCAGATCATTGGAGATCTGTTTGAGCGAGTCACTCGCTCTAAGTCAGGTCTGTCCACATTCTGCCTCCACTCTGCCTTTGTTGCCTCTTTTGAGCCGAAGGATGTTTCTCCTGCATTATCTAGTGAATCTTGGATTAATGCTATGCATGAGGAACTTGAAAACTTCGAGTGGAACAAAGTTTGGAAGCTTGTCGAGCCCCCTTCTGGTCACAACATCATTGGGACCAAATGGGTGTTGAAAAACAAGCAGAGTGAGGATGGGGTTGTAGTTCGAAACAAGGCTAGGCTAGTCGCTCAGGGTTTTTCTCAGGTCGAGGGCCTCGACTTTGAGGAGACTTTTGCCCCTATAGCCAGACTAGAGGCCATCAGGATCCTGCTTGCATTCGCGGCGCCCAAGGGCTTCAAGCTTTTTCAAATGGATGTCAAAAGTGCATTCCTCAATAGCTTCATTGAGGAAGAGGTGTATGTCAGACAACCTCCAGGATTTGAGAACCCCAAGTACCCAAACCATGTCTTCAAGCTTTCCAAAGCTTTGTATGGACTTAAGCAAGCTCCACGAGCTTGGTATGAGAGGCTTAAGTCCTACCTCTTGAGTCATGGTTTTCATATGGGTCAAGTGGACAAGACTCTGTTCGTTAGACATTCTGATTCGGACTTTCTCCTAGTCCAAATCTATGTCGACGACATCATTTTCGGTGGTTCCTCGCATTCGCTCGTAACTCAGTTCTCAGATGTGATGAGTTCTGAGTTCGAGATGAGCATGATGGGCGAGTTGAGCTACTTCCTTGGCTTCCAGATTAAGCAGATTCGGGAGGGTACATTCTTGCATCAAGGAAAATATACTCGAGACCTCCTGAAGCGCTTTGACATGTTTGATGGAAAGCCAGTGTCGGGACCCCGAATTTGCAAATCCGGACCCTCTGTGTATTCAACACTAGTCCAGGAACGCGCTAGTGCACACAGTCTTAACATCGGTAAATATCACAATCATACCATTCGATGCTAATAAAGTACTTTTATTTAAATAACCAAACTGGTTACTCGACCTTATGGTCAAGTCACAAATGTACGCCTCGCAGGGCGATACTTATTAAAAGAGAAATAGTAGCAGCGGAAAATCAAAGAAGGTAACATCGTGGCGCCATCCAGTATACCACAGGCAACTGACTGGGCTCGCTCCCTAAGTAGACGGATCCTCTTGGAGCTCCTCCTCCAAAGCTGGTGTAGTCTCCTCTTCAACTGGTGTTGTATTGAGGCAAGGGTGAGTACTTGGTACTCAGCAAGTCATGCACAGAATGCAAGCTAATATACTATATGCATGGCTTGGTACAAAGGAATAGCTCAAGGTATATTTGCAGTAAATAGCATTTGACAAGTAACATAAGTAGATTCGAAAGCAGTAGAAACAAGTAAAGCATAAATAACTTTTCAAGAAGTTTGAGTAAACATTTTTCCCATCCTAAACCACATTTCCATCAACTTCATTATTAATCCAGCCCAACCTTTCAAACCAAAGTTATTTTTGAGAAAATCTAACCCTTGACTGTAATTCCCGAGCGATGTCCAATACCGCGGACACGGCTATTCGAATAGATTCTATACTCTACAGAGGTTATGCACTTTACCCACAAGATACAGTCAAACACCACAAAGGCGAGTTCCCGTAACAAAGTCTTTCGGAAACTTCTAACAATACAAGTGGTCCTCCCCGGTTATTGCGCACTAACCCTTCCCTTCGCTAAGGCGAAGTCTAGGCCAATCAACCGTTAGATGGGTACTGGCCTCGGCCCGACGCTCCCCCGTACAACTTACACAAAGGGTGTAGTTAACCTCCTGAGGTCCCACAGGTACGTTATTAGCAACTTAGTCAACTAGGTCCGTCCCATTACAGACATGTGGTTGCACGTTAGACCCAGTTCAAAGGCTTGCAAGGTTAAGTCCTTAGGGTGACCAGGGCAAGACTACCCGAAGAACCAAATCAACATCCCCAATGCCACAACTGGCCCACCTGATTACTCTTGCCACATGCCCTGGCCGAAATCGTTTATCAAACCCCGCTTGATTACCATGCACCACGTGCCATCAACATCACATGATACCTTTCCAAAACAGGTTCAATATATCATTAAGTCAATATTAACATTTGATTGTCCAAAATCATGTCATGAGCACGTAGCGTGTCTAAGCGATACTACAACGTCTAAACCCATGTTGGCAATTTAATAATGTCCAACTAGTAATCCACAACTAGGGTGACAAAGGGTCATGGCACATACTTAAATAATCAAGGTGTCATACAGCAAATTGGTATTTATCTAATTCCCCATGTTTAAATAAAGTATTTTCTATTTGAACTTAGCATGCAATAGTTTAAATCAAAATAGATTTCGAAATAGGTTCAACATGGTCAAAGCACAACTTGCCTTCAAAAAGTACTTGCTCTTGGTCTTGAGTTGGATCCTGAGTTAATACTTCTCCTTCGAATCCTTCCGGCACTTCAACGTCTACTCGTAAAGCGTGCAAATAGCAAATACACAAATAAACAATAGGCAAAAAGTGTCCAAACATCCAAATAAAATCCATAAACAGAGAGAACATAATTTTATAAATTTTTAGAAACTGGAATCGTCAAATTTGGAGTTAAAATGCAAAAGTTATGATTATTTAAAGTTCAAATAATCAATTAAATAATTTTACAGAGAAAAACTTTAGTCCAAAAATTAAATAAAATTCATATTTAGGTAGATCTCAATTTTATACAAATTTAGAAATTTGAATCACTCAAATCGGAGTTGAAACGCAAAAGTTATAAGCGTTTGAAGTTTGAAACAAAATCTGAAATCATTATTTCGAATTAATAAATCATTTTCCTTTTTCGGAAATTAATTATTGCGTCAGCATGGACACGTGGCAGCCTTTGGATTGGTCTGGCGGCGTCGGCCCGGTCCATGGCCGCGGTCCACGCTCGGCTCGGGTCTACCGTGGACCCGGTCCACGGCTCACGTGAGACTGACAGGTGGGTCCCCCTCGGGTGACGTCACTGCTGACGTCAGCGGGGCTCAGCCCATGGTGCTGACAGGTGGGTCCCACTGTGACGTCATGGGTGACGTCCACGGTATCAGCGACATCACGGGCCCGGCGTGTCGATGACCTCCACGCGCCAGCGTGGCGCGGCGGTTCGACTCCCTGGACACGCGTGGCACGATCGTGGCCGTTGGTTTGAAAACCGACGGCTAGGATTGGATTTGGGCCTCAAGTGCTTGGGCGCACGGGTTGATCTGGGCCGTTGGATCTTGATCTAACGGTCCGGATCCAATCTAGCCTGGTGCAGCTTCCGCTACGTGGCACGACCTAAGCCGTTGGATCTAGATCCAACGGTTGAGATTAGATCTAGGATTTTCAACGGAACTCACCGAGGTGACGTGGCGCGATCCGAGCCCTTGGATCTTGATCGGACGGTTGGTGGAGCTTCGGGTCGGCGATGGCTTCACGGCGGTTGTGGGCTGCCGGCCGAGGACGGCGACCACACGAACGGCGTTTGGGGCGTGCTCGGCGAGGTGAAAGGTCTCTTCGGTGCGCCTAGCCGGGGGTTCGGATCTGGGGTCAATGGCGGCAGGGGCGGCGGGCGGTGGAATCAAGCGAACCACAATGAGGGTGCTATGACTCCGGCGAGCGATTCGGCGGATCTACGGGCGGTGAGGCTCGGTGAGATAGGCGTAGAGTGCGCGGGTCACGGCGGTCCTCGGGTACCACCCGGTACTTAAATGCCCTTGGCATGCGCGCACGGACGAGCCCTAATCCTACACGGCATGACAAGCGGCGGAGGAGTCCTGGCTCGGACTCGGCTGGGACGACGACGCACGGCCGCCCACGTGGCACGATCAACGCCACGATCGCGTGGACGCGATCGGATCCGGCCGGATTCGGCCGAAGCGATGCGGGAAATCGGCCGTTGGATCTTGATCCAACGGTTGGGATCGATTAGGTTTTGGAGTTGGTTCGGTCGAGTCACGTGGCTCGGGTCGGACTCGAACTCGAGTCTGACTCGGGCTCGGTCGGATGAACAGTACAAACCCACTCGCATTTTCCAGCGATTTAATAATTAAAATAATTCCCAGTAATTCATTTAATTCATTAAAAATAGCAAAATACTCAGAAAAATTCCAGAAAAATTCCAGAAAATATTTTGGAACATTTTGGACTCAAATAAAATATTTCCAACAAAATTTTATTTGCAAAGTTTAATTTTTTAATTATTTCAAAATGGAATAAATTCAAATAAATTCCAAATAAATCCAAATAAATTCCAGAAAATTCCAAAAATTCACCAAAGTGCCAAATCACACATGAATTTAAGAAAAGCAAAATTTTGGGGTGTTACAAACCTCCCCCCTTAATAGAATCTCGTCCCCAGAGATTCGTGGCTCACTCTGAGAATAGGTTTGGGAACTCTTTCTTCAAATCCTCTTCGCGCTCCCAAGTCGCTTCGCTTTCTTCATGGTTACTCCACTGAACTCTACAGAAACGGGTTGACTTATTTCTGGTCTCTCGATCCCTTGTGTCCAGAATCCTCACGGGATGCTCCTTATAAGTCAAATCCTCTTGCAACTCAATTAACTCTAGCGGTGTGCATTTCTCAGAACTCGGAGACACTTCTTCAATCGGGACACATGGAATACATCATGTACTCCTGTTAACGATCGTGGCAACTCCGGTGATAAGCAACTTCGCCTCTACGGCCCAAAATCTTAAATGGTCCAACATAACGGGGTGCAAGTTTCCCTTTGGCATGGAACCTCTTAACTCCCCTGAGAGGCGTAACTCTGAGGTATACAAAGTCTTCCGGTTCAAAACTCAAATCCCTGCGACGATTGTCAGCATAACTCTTCTGTCGAGATTGGGCGATCTTCAACCTTTCCCTAATCATGGCGATCTGCTCTTCAGCCTCTTGAAGAATATCAGGCCCAAAGACACGGCGCTCACCGGTCTCATTCCAATTCAATGGCGTCCGACAGGGTCGACCATACAGTGCCTCAAAAGGTGACATCTGTAAACTAGCCTGATAACTATTGTTGTAACTGAACTCGGCATACGGCAAACTCTTATCCCAAGAGGTAGCATAAGCTAATGCACAAGCTCTCAACATATCCTCCAGAATCTGGTTGACTCTTTCGGTCTGTCCATCCGTCTGTGGATGATAAGCTGTACTGAAGTTCAAACGGGTTCCCATGGCTTCATGCAACTTATTCCAGAACCTTGAGGTAAATTGGGTACCTCTGTCCGATACAATCCTTTTTGGCACTCCGTGCAAACAGACAATCCTGATCATGTACAATTCTGCTAATTTATCTCCCGAGTAAGTGGTCTTCACGGGGATAAAATGGGCTACTTTAGTCAAGCGATCCACTATAACCCATATGGAGTCATAACCTCCTTGAGTCTTCGGCAAACCGGTAATGAAATCCATTCCGATTTCCTCCCACTTCCACTCAGGTATTTTCAGTGGCTGTAGCAATCCTGCTGGTCTCTGATGCATTGCCTTGACTCTCTGGCATACGTCGCACAATGCAACATGCTCGGCAACTTCACGTTTCATACTCGGCCACCAGAATCTTTCCTTCAAATCCTGATACATTTTGGCGCTTCCAGGATGAATTGAGTACTTGGAGTCATGGGCTTCTTCCAAAATCAGTTGCTTTAACTCCTTCCTGTTAGGCACACAAATGCGATCCTTCATCCACAACGTGCCTTGCTCATCCAACTTGAAGTCCTCTGCCTTGCCTTCTTCCTTGATGGACTTAATCCTGCGGATCTTGTCATCATCCTTCTGTCCTTCTCGGATCTGATCCTCTAGGGTAGGTTTTACTTCTAATGCGGCCAAGAATCCGCTAGGTACCACCTCGATCTTCATTTTCTGAAAATCCTCACATAACTCATCCTGACTTGTGGCTAGCAACGCACTCACGGTATGGCTTTTCCGACTCAGAGCATCGGCTACTACGTTGGCCTTCCCGGGATGGTAATGGATTCCAACATTGTAGTCCTTGATCAACTCTAACCATCTCCTTTGCCTCATATTCAGATCTGACTGGGTGAATATGTACTTAAGGCTCTTATGATCCGTATACACTTCACATCTGTTCCCGATCAGATAGTGACGCCATATCTTCAAGGCATGCACTACGGCAGCTAACTCTAGGTCATGTGTCGGATAATTTTCCTCATGCGGCCTCAACTGCCTTGATGCATAAGCGACGACCTTTCCATTCTGCATCAGCACACATCCAAGTCCTTGGCGCGATGCGTCACAATAAATATTGAAGCTTTGAGCAACATCCGGTAGAACTAACACCGGTGCTGATGTCAATCGCTTCTTCAGCTCCTGAAATCCTTTCTCACATTCTGGCGTCCATGCAAACTTCTTTTCCTTCTTCAGCAATTGCGTAAGAGGTTTCGCAATTATCGAGAAGCCTTCGATGAAACGGCGGTAGTATCCTGCCATTCCAAGGAAACTCCGAATCTGGGTCACGATCTTTGGTCGCTCCCAATGTAACACGACTTCTACTTTGCTTGGATCTACTGGCGACTCCTTCTGCGGTCATTACATGTCCAAGAAACTCCACCTTGTCCTTCCAAAAATCACACTTGCTGAACTTGGCGAAAAGTTGCTGTTCCTCGACTTTTCCAAAACTCGCCTTAAGTGTTCGGCATGTTCATCCTCTGTCTTGGAGTAGATTAGGATATCATCTATGAACACGACGACAAACTTGTCCAAGTATTCCATGAACACCTTATTCATCATATTCATGAAATAAATTTGGCGCATTAAATCGATCCAAAGGACATAATCAGAACTCGTAATGTCCATATCTTGACGAGAATGCGATCTTGAATATCTTACGATCGGATCTTCAATCGATGGTATCCCGATCTAAGATCAATCTTGGAGAAAACTCCGGCTCCTCTCGGTGATCGAACAAATCATCAATCCTGGGTAGCGGATACTTATTCTTCACGGTGACTTCATTGAGTGCACGGTAGTCGATGCACATCCTAAAACTTCCGTCCTTTTTCTTGACAAACAAAACTGGTGCTCCCCACGGCGACGAACTCGGTCTGATAAATCCTTTCTCCATTAACTCTTCTAGCTGTTTCTTCATCTCAACTAACTCCTCGGTGGACATCCGATAGGGTCTCTTTGCTATCGGTCTTTGTGCAGTACAAGCTCTATCACAAACTCTATGTCCCTGTCTGGCGGCATACCAGGTAGATCTTCGGGAAAAACATCTGGGTACTCATTCACTACTGGGACATCCTCTATGCTAATTGCCTTGGTACTGTTAACCATCAACTGTCCATTTCTAACTGCAGTGGCTTGAAATTCCACTTTCTTCCCACACGGGCTCTCAACTGAGATAGTCCTTCGTCCACAATCCAATACGGCCTTGTGCTTGGATAACCAGTCCATTCCCAAAATAACGTCTAAGGTATGGGTCTCTAAAATTATAAGGTTTGCTAGGAACTCTATTCCATCTATTAGTATTCTCACCCCGGAACATCCTACTTTCGTTTGGAGTTCGGAACCAGGGGTTTGAACTAAAAGCATGCATCTAAGTCTTGCAATCCTCAAATCATTTCTAGTAGCAAAGCCTTGCGAAACAAACGAATGCGAAGCTCCAGAGTCAAACAAAATCAAGCAGTGTATCTGAGTTAACAAGTAACTTACCCAAGATCTGACGTCAGTAGCATTCTCGCAGTTGCATCTGCGGTGACATGGTTGACTCGGCCTCTCACCACGGTGCAGGGTGTGGCTCACTGCCGGGGTCCTAGCTGGGGTGGTTCCTAGATTGAAGCGAATCGGGGCCACTCCTGCTGTCTTCTTGGGACAATCGTTGGCAAAGTGTCTGGCTCGTTGCGATTGTAGCAGCGTCTCACTGTTCCTTCTTGACTGCACAGAGTAGCGTTTCTAGCGGGTGAGTGCAGTAGTTCGATTGATGTGTCTTGGTGCTGGTGCTCCATCATTGGGGTTTCTGTTTGGCGAGAACCACTTCCATTGCTTCCAAAGTTTCCTTGGTGTTCACCATCTGTCGATTTGCTCTAAGTTTTAGAGATGAGGGGGAATCAAGAATAGACAAGTGATATGGAACTTATGCGGGGCGAAAGGTGTAACTTTAAGGTCCAACTTTATTATTAATAACTTGGTATGGCTGCTTACAATGCCTAAGGGCCTTGCAACACATACTGCACACTCAGCAAACAATGAAAATCCAAATCGAACTAACTCTGGAGTCTAACGCCTAAAGGGTGACTCTTTATTCTATGACGCGACTCGGCGAAGGAGTCTCACTATAGAACCTACGCTCACTCATCGAGAAAACCTCCACGGCACGAGTGCAGTCTTTGCGGCATAGGCGCGAAACGATTGCCATGTCCGAGAATCGTGTCCTCTGTGGTAGTCGAAGAAGCGATGTCCTCATCGAGATCGACTCCTCTGGATCTGGCTCGTGTAGCTCGAGTCTTGGCTCTGGGTCCGCCCGTACAAAGTCATCTCTAATTCGTCAATCCTTCGCGAGAAGGTGTGCCACATACTCTTGAGCTTCCCGCCATCTGTTCTTCTCTGTCGTGATCTCCTTGCGGGCCTTCTGTAGCTCCTTGCTTGTATTATCTAGTACATCCTCTTGGGCGACAACAAATCGTGCCAACTGTGTAACCATGGCGTCCTCATCCTGAATCGCCTTCGGGTCAAGAAGGTTATCGCTGCGCGGATGATAACGGAACACCGTGCTCTCCAACTCTCTGGCGTAGATACGGGTAATGTGCCGCATTGCTCGTCGTGATACTTCTTGGATACCCATCTGCATTGTAGACCTCCTGGCGGTCTGGTGTATCGGGCGATTGCCTGGGCCCTTCTTCCTAGCAGGTACCTCAATCTTTACGTCACAAGCCTTGATCAATCCCGCTTGTCTGATCACTTCCACTTGGTATTGGGGCTTCTCAAAATCTCCGAGAGTTTGTAGCATATGCCAAAGTTCCGCGGCGTGACCAACTCCCAGATCAACGTAGTTGAACTCTTCCTCCATCTGTCACAAGAGTGCTTTACGTAAGAACTCGGAATTTTTAAATTGTGACAAGGTAAGGGAAAATTTCAGCAAGAGACAAGAAAAGAGAGAAGGGGATAAGTCGAGATGTCATTTCTTATCTTCACAAACTTTTAGCTTTAGAAAATAGGTTTTATCCTCACTACGACCATTCTAGCTAGGGTTGAGCCTACAACAAGATGGCTCGATACCACCTCTGTCGGGACCCCGAATTTGCAAATCCGGACCCTCTGTGTATTCAACACTAGTCCAGGAACGCGCTAGTGCACACAGTCTTAACATCGGTAAATATCACAATCATACCATTCGATGCTAATAAAGTACTTTTATTTAAATAACTAAATCAAGTTACTCGACCTTATGGTCAAGTCACAAATGCGCCTCGCAGGCGATACTTATTAAAAGAGAAATAGTAGCAATGAAAATCAAAGAAGGTAACATCGTGGCGCCATCCAAAGATACCACAGGCAACCGACCGGGCTCGCTTCCCTAAGTAGACGGATCCTCTTGGAGCTCCTCCTCCAAAGCCGTGTAGTCTCCTCTTCAACTGGTGTTGTATTGAGGCAAGGGTGAGTACTTGGTACTCAAAGAAGTCATGCACAGAATGCAAGCTAATATACTATATGCATGGCTTGGTACAAAGGAATAGCTCAAGGTATATTTGCAGTAAATAGCATTTGACAAGTAACATAAGTAGATTCGAAAGCAGTAGAAACAAGTAAAGCATAAATAACTTTTCAAGAAGTTTGAGTAAACATTTTTCCCATCCTAAACCACATTTCCATCAACTTCATTATTAATCCAGCCCAACCTTTCAAACCAAAGTTATTTTTGAGAAAATCTAACCCTTGACTGTAATTCCCGAGCGATGTCCAATACCGCGGACACGGCTATTCGAATAGATTCTATACTCTGCAGAGGTTATGCACTTTACCCACAAGATACAGTCAAACACCACAAAGGCGAGTTCCCGTAACAAAGTCTTTCGGAAACTTCTAACAATACAAGTGGTCCTCCCCGGTTATTGCGCACTAACCCTTCCCTTCGCTAAGGCGAAGTCTAGGCCAATCAACCGTTAGATGGGTACCTGGCCTCACCCCAGACGCTCCCTGCATAACTTACACAAAGGGTGTAGTTAACCTCCTGAGGTCCCACAGTGCGTTATTAGCAACTTAGTCAACTAGGTCCGTCCCATTACAGACATGTGGTTGCACGTTAGACCAGTTCAAAGGCTTGCAAGGTTAAGTCCTTAGGGTGACCAGGGCAAGACTACCCAAGAACCAAATCAACATCCCCAATGCCACAACTGCCCACCTGATTACTCTTGCCACATGCCCTGGCCGAAATCGTTTATCAAACCCCGCTTGATTACCATGCACCACGTGCCATCAACATCACATGATACCTTTCCAAAACAGGTTCAATATATCATTAAGTCAATATTAACATTTGATTGTCCAAAATCATGTCATGAGCACGAAAGGTGTCTAAGCAAAGATACTACAACGTCTAAACCCATGTTGGCAATTTAATAATGTCCAACTAGTAATCCACAACTAGGGTGACAAAGGGTCATGGCACATACTTAAATAATCAAGGTGTCATACAGCAAATTGGTATTTATCTAATTCCCCATGTTTAAATAAAGTATTTTCTATTTGAACTTAGCATGCAATAGTTTAAATCAAAATAGATTTCGAAATAGGTTCAACATGGTCAAAGCACAACTTTGCCTTCAAAAAGTACTTGCTCTTGGTCTTGAGTTGGATCCTGAGTTAATACTTCTCCTTCGAATCCTTCCGGCACTTCAACGTCTACTCGTAAAGCGTGCAAATAGCAAATACACAAATAAACAATAGGCAAAAAGTGTCCAAACATCCAAATAAAATCCATAAACAGAGAGAACATAATTTTATAAATTTTTAGAAACTGGAATCGTCAAATTTGGAGTTAAAATGCAAAAGTTATGATTATTTAAAGTTCAAATAATCAATTAAATAATTTTACAGAGAAAAACTTTAGTCCAAAAATTAAATAAAATTCATATTTAGGTAGATCTCAATTTTATACAAATTTAGAAATTTGAATCACTCAAATCGGAGTTGAAACGCAAAGTTATAAGCGTTTGAAGTTTGAAACAAAATCAAATCATTATTTCGAATTAATAAATCATTTTCCTTTTTCGAAATTAATTATTGCGTCGGCATGGACCGTGGCAGCACTTTGGATTGGTCTGGCGGCGTCGGCCGGTCCATGGACTCGGTCCACGCTCGGCTCGGGTCTCACAGTGGACCCGGCCCACGGCTCACGTGAGACCCGACATGTGGGACCACTCGGGTAGCGTCATCGGCGACGTCGGCGAGGCTCGGCCACGGTCGGCGGCAGTGGGACCACCGATGACGTCATGGGTGACGTCACGGTGCGATCGCCGACACGCTGGCCCAGCGTGTCGCTGACTCCACGCGCACGCCGCGTGGCGCGCGCTCGCTCCCGGGACACGTGGCACCATCGTAGCCGGTGGTTTGAAAAACGACGGCTAGAATTGAATTTGGGCCTCAAGTGCTTGGGCGCGGGTTGATTCTGGGCCGTTGGATCTTGATCTAACGGTCCAGATCCAATCTAGCCTGGTGCAGTTCCCGCTACGTGGCACGACCTAAGCCGTTGGATCTAGATCCAACGGTTGAGATTAGATCTAGGATTTTCAACGGGGAACTCACCGAGGGTGACGTGGCGCGATCTGAGCCCTTGGATCTTGATCGGACGGTTGGTGGAGCTCGGGGTCGGCGATGGCTTCACGGCGAAGTTGTGGCTACCGACGCTGAGGACGACGACCACACGAACGGCGTTTGGGGCGTGCTCCGGCGAGGTGAAAGGTCTCTTCGGGTGCGCCTGGCTTCGGGGGTTCCGGATCTGGGGTCAATGGCGGCAGGGGACGGCGGACGGCGGCGGAATCAAGCAGAACCACAGCGGAGGGGTGCTATGACTCCGGCGAGCGATTCCGGCGGATCTACGGCGGCTGAGGCTCGGTGAGATAGGGCAGAGAGTGCGCGGGGTCACGGCGGTCCTCGGGGTACCACCCGGTACTTAAATGCCCTCGGCATGCGGCGCCTGGGGCGGAGCCCTAATCCTACACTGCGGCGACAAGCGGCGGAGGAGTCCGGCTCGGACTCGGCGGGGACGACGACGCACGGCCGTCCACGTGGCACGATCAACGGCCACGATCGCGTGGACGCGATCGGATCCGGGCCGGATTCGACCGAAGCGGTACGGGGAAATCCTGACCGTTGGATCTTGATCCAACGGTTGGGATCGATTAGGTTTTGGAGTTGGTTCGGTCGAGTCACGTGGCTCGGGTCGGACTCGAACTCGAGTCTGACTCGGGCTCGGTCGGATGAACAGTACAAACCCACTCGCATTTTCCAGCGATTTAATAATTAAAATAATTCCCAGTAATTCATTTAATTCATTAAAAATAGCAAAATACTCAGAAAAATTCCAGAAAAATTCTGGAAAATATTTTGGAACATTTTGGACTCAAATAAAATATTTCCAACAAAATTTTATTTGCAAAGTTTAATTCTTTAATTATTTCAAAATGGAATAAATTCAAATAAATTCCAAATAAATCCAAATAAATTCCAGAAAATTCCAAAAATTCACCAAAGTGCCAAATCACACATGAATTTAAGAAAAGCAAAATTTTGGGGTGTTACAGCCAGTCATGACTCCTATGGCCACCACTGCTGTCCTCGAGCCTGACGAGGATGGTGAGCTAGTTGATCAGAAGGAGTTTCAGAGCATGATCGGCTCCCTTTTGTACCTCACTACTTCGAGACCTGACATACATTTTTCTGTATGTCTTTGTGCTCGGTTTCAGGCTTCTCCCCGCGTCTCTCACTGTCAGGCAGTGAAGCGCATCTTCAGGTACCTTCGAGCTACCATTGACTATGGTATCTGGTACTCTTCTTCCTCCTGTCTATCTCTAAGAGCCTTCTCCGATGCAGACTTTGCCAGCTGTAGGATAGATAGGAAGAGCACTTCTGGCACTTGCCAATTCATTGGCACTTCTCTTGTTTCTTGGTCGTCTAGGAAGCGATCGTGTTGCACCTGATCCACCGAGGCCGAGTATGTTGCTGTAGCCAGGTTCTCTGGATGAGATCGACCTTGCGGGACTTTGGGTTAGTAGCAGATTGTGTTCCACTTTTCTGTGATAACACGTCTGCCATTCACATTGTTAAGAACCCAGTGCAGCACTCTCGGACCAAGCACATTGACATTCGCTATCACTTCCTTAGAGACCATGTGGAGAAGGGTGACATAGTGCTCCAGTTTGTAGAGAGTGACCACCAGTTGGTTGACATTTTCACCAAGCCTTTGGATAGCTCCAGGTTTATTGCCCTGAGAGGAGAGCTTGGGATTATGAGCCCATATGGCATATCTTGAGGGGGAGCTGGTTTGTATTATTTGGTTATATGTATATTCAGCCTTTCCTCTTTCTGGGTATCTTTGGGTTGGTTATTCATTTGGTTGAGTCCACTTCACCTGGACTTCTTACATGCCTCGGCATGGACCTCTCACCTTATGCTTTAGGGTGCTATTCCTCTCTTCTTCTCGGTTGAGCTCACTCACAATCTTTTAGGTCTAGCAGGTGTTGGGCCCCCTGGGTAGACAGGGTCTGCGTTTGCTCCTGGGTTGGAGTTGGAGATGTAGCTTTCCTATATAAGTCATATGGGGAAGGTGAGAGCGAGTCTGAGTGTTAGTGCTTCTCTTCATGTTATCTATGCTCCTAAACTACCCATTTGTCAGTTTTGTCATTCCTTCTCCTCATTTCTGTCTTTCTGGCTTCAGTTGAGTTCAATTCGTCTTTTTGAATCTAATTGCTAATAACTCAACTTGAATTAGATTTTGTGCTTAATCGACTCACTTGTTGAGGGGGAACTTGGAATTGATTTTTTGCATTGCATATAGACTTGTTTTTCACTTACGAGCTTTGTCTATTATGCAATTGATAAAATTGAGATATGTTGCACCTAGCTACTTTTCTGAAGATATTTGCTAATCTAGGTCATATCCAATTTGGTATATCATGTGAAACTAGCCAACATTTTAAAATTGAGCTTTCCTCAAAACTTGATGAAACTTGGCTTTTACTTGCTATACTTCTTCACTAGATGCTTATGCCATGCTTATTGAAATAGTGGGTTTCTACTAGAGTCCCTAGAGCAACTTGGGTTAGCTACATTGTTTCATTCTAGAATCCTCAACAATGCTCATAAATCTAAGTGCTGAAAATATAAATTGACTCTTTTGTGCTAAAATTGAACTCAACACTCTTCATTCACGAGACTGCTTCCCATTGCACTTGGGATGAACTTGGAATGAAGTGTGTATGACCAAAACCACTCATTTAAGCTTCTTGCTTGAGATGGTTGCTAATGGCTTGAGTCAATACACCGAAAAATGCAAAATGAACTAGAGGAAGAGAGTGATGCCTAGGAGACCTATGTCGATGGCTCCTAGTCGAGGTCGTGTCTCTCTAGGATAAACTCTCTAAACCCCCAAAGGTTTGTGGAAGAGAGTGAAGCTTAGGAGGCCTTTGTCGATGGCTCCTAGTCGAGGATGTGCTTCACTAAGCCTAACTCTCGCATACCGCTTTATGACCATTAATCTAAAAATTTGCATTTAAAGAGATGATTGAGCATGAGAATTCTCTAATGGACTTGTAGTTTCCCAAAGTGTTGACTAGGTTGAACTCTAGTATATCCATTTACTCGTTTGGTTGGCTTTGCTTCTAGTCTTGAAGTTATGCTAAGTGTTGCTATTGTTGAAATCATGCCAAAGTAATATAACTTCTTTTGAGCTAGTTAGCAAAAATTGAAATATGCCATTGGATATGATTTAGGATGACATAATCTGAACTTGAGTAGCTTGGTGTTATACTTTGTCTAAGTGGTCACTTGCATAATCCTCAAAGCTCTTCTAGGTTGCATTTCATGCAAAACTTGTTCTCTTGATGCCTATATTGCCAAAAGGGGGAGAAAACGTAGAAAGGCATGCATCTTAGAAAATTAAAAAAAATGCTTTCTCATGATCATGTTGAACAATTGTCCTTGCATTTGGATCATGAGCAATTTTGAGCTTCTTGGAGGATTTCTTGGTTTTTGGAGTTCTTGTTGAAAAATTGTTCTTTCTTGTGTTCAGCTCCGAAAATCTATTCATCTATTTGGTCATGATTTTTCTTTCTCTTTCAATTGGACCAAATATGATTTTTGCAATCAAATTGCTTTTCTTCCTTCGTTTTCAAACTCAAATTTATGTCTTTTGTGTGGTTTGTCAATATACTCATCAAGGGGGAGATTGAAGGACCATGTGGAGGTCCATCCATATTTGTGATGAGTATTTGACTTTATTTGAGCAAGGTGTGCTCAGGTTTGAGTTTGATTTGACTCGGTATTGCATGTTTGAATTAATGATAATTGTGGACTAACATGCAGGAAGATAAAGGTATGTGCATTATGGTATGTGCAAAATGGTTTGTTCCATGTGGTACAGGTTCCTGAGGCAGCTATGGTCGTTGGTGAGTACCGGGACTATGTTGGGAGAACCGAGGTCCGGAGCGGTCGAGGATGCCGACGAGATGGTTGGGCTCAAACCAGGATCACTTGGATGTCATGGAAATGGACTTGAGGTGGCTCAAGGTTTTCGGTTCGGGTTGGAGGCTCGAAGAGGAGGAAACTGAGCGGTCAAGTCCGACGGATGAAGGCCCATTGCATCGGGTTGATCGGGTTGTGTTTAAAACCCATGTATGGCCAATGTGGCCCAAGTAAAGCCTATGTGTGGGGTGAAATGAGAGGGTTAATCCTAGCCCTTGGTGGAGTGCCCTAGGGTTTGAGACTCATCCAAGGGTGGTAGGTGGCCCTAGAGTAGTATAAATAGAGGGGGAGGGGAGTCCTCCCTCACTTGAAGGTTTGAGTTGCTCCTTTGAGCTTTGCCCACATGAATTGAGGCTTTGTAAACCTTCCAACCAGAAAATACAAAGATTTTCTTTACATTCTTGTGAATTTAAATTCCGCATTTACATTATGTCTTTACTTTACGCAATTTAAATTCAGCATTTACTTTCCCGCATGTAAATTCTCGCAATTTGGATTTGCTCCTCTCCTTCTAAATGCTGTTTATCAAGGATGTCTTGAGGGTGCTCATTTGGTTTTACATCTTTATTGCACCCTAGGATAGACTAGAGATCAAGTTTCTATTACGATTGCAAATCTGTCCTAAACTTGTTCTTCGCGCAGCAGTCAGTCTTGGATTTTTAGAAAAATCTAAAAAAATCCTTTTTGATTGATTCTTGTTGGAGAAGGTTCTTGACTCATATATCCATCTGTGGAAAATTTTGGAGTCCACTGGGTGCTCCGTTTGGGAGTTGTGAGGTGAAAACCGAGCCCCAAATTTCCTGATTGAAGATCCTAACTGTTCATAGTTTTTGATTTTTCCTGATTTTTGTAGAAGGATTTTTGTGTTGATTTTTTGTGGAGTGCTTCATGACTCATATGCTCACAGGGTGAAAAAATCCCAAAAATGTTGGAGCAACATAAGTCCACCATCCACCTGCTCTAAATGAAGACAATTCCTGAAAAATCTGTTTTTGCTTTTCTAAAAGAGGCTTTTGTGTTTTGGCTTGATCTCTTTTAGAAAAGAAGTATTTGAATTGATCCCTCTTTGCTTTGAACACTTGACAACCAGGATTGTGATTTTAAAATCCCTCACATGATTCATGGTTCTCATCCATGTAAGCTAGGGATACACATAGTTGTCTAGTCGTTCCCGATTTTGTGGGTTTTGCGATTTTGAAGAGCACCGAGTTTCTTTGCGGGATTGTTTGGAGTACGTTGAGTAGGGGATAATTTTATTTGGGATCATTCACCCCCCCCCTTTGATCGCCATCTCGGTCTTTCAATATACATTCTCACCTACAAACTAACATTTATATGTATATATATATGCGTTCTCCTTATATGCATCTACATGCATGGGGTCTCTCACGTGTATACGCAAACATGCCTAACATATATATCTACAAGCACAGGCACACACAAACTAGATCGACTGATCGACAGAAACAAAGCACGCGCAAAAGAAAACAGAAGTACCAGACGAGGCCAGGCGACGACGACGGCAGGCGGCGCACGACGACAACAGCGGCGGCGGTCGGTCGGATGAGCAGCAGCGGCCAGGCAGCGGTCGAGCCAGATCGGTCGTTTGGAGATGGAATCAGCAGGAGATATGAGGAGAGGGTGAAATGGAGGAAGGGAGATATTCTGCCAAAATGACGATGAGCAAGTGTATTAGATCAAGACGTAAGGAAAATGAGGAGGCAATTCAAATCGTTTGATTCGTGCGCTCACTGGAATGAAGGAAATGACTGAAATCAACTCATGTCCGCTCGCTGGAATGAATGAAGGAAACGGCTGGAATAGAAACGGTTTGTGCATTCATGCATCTAGGAAAGGAATGAAGTGACTTTCCATTTCCTTGGACAATCAAGTCACCAATTCATGCGCACAAATACCACTAAAGACGCATCAGGGCAGGCTTCCTTTCTATTACGTGACCGGTCAGGCGGAAATCCGACTTTGAATAGTATTTGGAAGAGATAGAGGATAGGATAAAATAGTAGAATAGTTCAAAAAATCTTGGAAAAATTCTGTAAAATACTAGGGAGTATTTGGAACTTAACGAAGTTGGTTTCCTAGTTTTTTGATGTATCAATTTTCCGCAAAAAGTTATTTTAGTTAATCAGACACTTGTGCAGATTCTTATAAAATCATCAACTTAATTTACATAGAAAGTTTTTTAAAGTATTTGAAGGAAACATTCTTATCTTTCAAATGTTTTTATTTAAAATGAATTTTAGATTTTATGCGCACGTGAAATGCATGATCTTTATTTTATATACTAAATTCAATAAAACGTAAATTCGAATTAACTCCAAAATTTCCAATTTAATTCCAGACAGTTCCAACTAATTCAAAAATGCCAAAAATACATTTAAAGCGAATTTTTGGGACGTTACAATTATCTAATCCCAAATTAATTGAAATCAGTTTAAATTCAACTACCATGCAATAATTTGAAACAACATAATTTTGGAAAATGGGGTCAATATGGTCAAAGCGTTAACGGTGGAACGTTAACGACGAAACGTTAATGGCGAAAGCGAAGCGACGGTAGGACGCTCACGAAACAAGGTATCGACCGTCGATGCAACGACATGGCCGCGATAAAACGCTACCAAGGATGGCTAACTGATACGCTGTAATATCCCGAGTATTTTTATACTCGAAGCACTGTACCATTGTACACAAACGTTGTTCAAAAATACATCAAGTTTGTGTATTTCTGTATTTTGAGCTGAGTAGACTCGACTGGGATCCAAAAGAACCCTTTAACTTAATTAAACTCACTCAAAATCAAATCGAGTTCAATTGCGGTTCGTAATTGTCCTTTTGGACAAATTGGAAATTTAGGAAATTAAATGTCTAAAAGTCCTCAAAAACTATCCAAAATATCTTAGAAGTATTCAAAATCAGCTTTAGATGTTTGAATCTTCAAGTTTTGGCATTGGACCAAATTGCCCTCCATAAGTGCATAGTGTATAAAAGGGTGCAAGTCTCCAAGCCATCTTCCCAAACCAGCCATTTGCCTCTCCCCAACCGTGAGAGCAAGAAGAGTGGGAGCCCAAGCCCTAGGACACCCAAACCCGCGGATTGGAGGCGATCCGACCGACGGAAACTGGCACGGAGGCCGGATTCATCCTCTCCATCGCGTTCCCCACCTTCTGAACCCTCTCAAGTGAGTATTCCAACATCTCCCATGGATGTTTCCTTGAGCTTGCATGGGGTTTTTGAGTTCTAGGTTGATTTCTAAACTCCCGGGACTTCCCTCTAGCCATTGCTACGACTATCCCCATCGTAGCATCGCATTTCATCAAGTTCTTCTAAACCCTAGCCTAGGTCAAGTCTAGGTACCATGTGTTAGGAACATCGCATGGCAATTGTGCTTCGTAAACAAGACTCAGGTCATCGTTAGGTCCATTTAACTCTACTATCGACCTAGCATTTGACCACCTTCGAAATCTAGCAACCTAATGCTAGGTTTTCGATTTGTCGGAGTTCTAGTGGAGCAAAGCATGGATAGTAGTTTTTGTGGGCACTTCTGGTAGCTAGAGCCGCTATCAGAAGAATCGGAATTCAATTCTGATAAGCCGGATTTTATTTTATTTAATTAGGTGTTAAGTATTTTCACAAAATACTAGGAGTCCGTGGCTTGAATCGACGATTCTATTAGCTCTTCTGATAGCCGTAGTCGCGATCAGAAGAGTCAGAATTCAATTTGTCGCATCCTACACAAAGTTGTCAGCTCTAGGTCACTCTATTTGCGAAAAATCCTAGAGGTCCGATGACCGAATGGATAGCCCCTATAGCTTTCTAGCTAGTAGAAACCCCGATAAAAAATACGGAGTTTAGTTTTGACCATTTTGCGACATACTTTGCTGCTCTAGGTCTCAATTGGTTGAATAAAATCCTAGAGCTCCTGAGCACGAATCGACTTCACCATTAGTCTTCTTAGAGGCTAAAAGTGGCTAAAAATGCTAGATTTTCATTTTAGCACTTCGCATTTTATTTTAATAATTAGAGGGCCCAAAGCCGTTCTTGGCTTTTCGCTTGATTCGCCTCGTTTAAGGTCCCTAAGGTTGAAAGCATGCTTCACGTGTGCTTTAGATCCCATTTTGGCCCTTTTCCTGACTTTTGTCGTGCCGGGTAAATCTGGGAGTTATGCGGACGTTTGATCAAAAGTCCGAGTAGGTTAAGTCAATTTTGGCGGTGATTGGCTCCGATAAGTCATTATTACCTCCAAGTGTCTAGCTGCGGGTCCAGAACGAAGTTTCACGACATTCTTGATCAAAACGACCTTTGACGGTTTTGATCGCTTTTGGTCGTTAACGGTCGCTTTGATCGTTTTGGCCGCTTTTGCGAATTCGATGCAAATTGCTAATCTACCGGCGTTTTAGTTAGGTGTTGAGTGTTCGAACCCGTGTCGGGGAACCCACACGCGGATTCGATCGCGTTTGGACTCAATACGGACTCAAAAGCGGTTTTGTCGGAAATTACTCCGCGGTTTTCATTTTGATTTAATTTTGGTCAATTTCATTAGGAATTGCTTTGCAACCGATCCAACTAAGTCCTAAATATCTTGCTTTAGCTTGTTGCGTTGTCGGAAACCTGTTTTGCGCAAAAATCCGCAAAATTGGCCGTTTAACGGATTTCGACAAAAGCGATCGTTTTACGTTTCGGCAAATTTGTCGCTTTTATGGCGAAAGGTTTTTCTTCGATCTTTCGGCGTTTTAGCACCTAGTTATGTACCTGAGGCCATATTGAGGCTCCACATGCAAATTTAATTGCATTTGTCTTCAATTTACGTATTTTTATTCACGTAGGTAAAGAATACGCCCGTTTTAAATCGTTTTAGCTCGGTTGATCATTTCAACTTCAAACAAGTTCCAATAAGTCCCATTAGGTATGTTATACCTATTTTTAGGTATTTCACTAAGTTTAGTTGGGTTTTACTTCATTTTGCACGTTTTAATCCATTTTGGCACTTGTTCGGCCGAAATGGACATAATAGGTCATAGTTTCACATTTTCTTCGTTTTCTTCATTTCTTTCTCCTTTAAATATTTAAGTGGGTCTTATTTGATGTTTAGTTGGCATTTGTGCATTTAAATCCTTCTTTTGCTAAGTTGTATTTCTTTTTGTCGTTTTTGTTGCTTTGACCGATTAGAGGCTAGCGAGTCGGGCTTCGCCTCGAACGACCCGAACATCATCCCGGACATCACCGAAGTGCAACAACAAGGCAAGCACCTCATTTGACCATCTTGAATCCTATATTTCACAATGTTTACTTTGATTTCTCAAACTAATATGCATCATTTAAATTCAATAAAGCGCTAGTTTGTGGGAATGGTAGCTATAATCCAAATTGGTGGTTTTCCTTAATCTAATTTCCCTTCCACACATTGATAACCCTAGTAAAGGTTAGACAACTTAATAAATGTCACTTGGGTATAAACGAACTAGTAACTGCATATGCTTAGACATTGCAATAGAAGTGATTACAATGGCAGTCTTACCATACATTTTCAACTATGACATTTTTAAGTGGTTTTAGAAATGTGACATGAGAAAGTAATTTGGTAAAAATGTGAAGTGTCTAGTTGGTAATTAGACCGAGCGGGAGGTATAATATGTGCTAGTTAAACTGGTGGCGATTGGTTGACGAGTTAAGTGGAGTACCCTGCTTGAGTCACTAGGAGAAAGCTATAAGGACCGAAGCCTTGAAACCATAATTCTGACTGACATTACGTGCAACCGCGCATGCTGGGATGGGGCAGCCGCAATTGAGTACTTGAAGTGTGAGGGTTTAGCCGTGCACTGTTGGTAGGCATTTGTGTGGACCTTTTTCCGTGATGAGCAAGTCAAGCGCGGTGTGAGTGTCCCCACGACCGCCGCGTTTGCACCTTCGTGAGTGCGCTTGGTCTTAGCAGCGGAAATCGCTTCGATGTCACATCGGGTGATACAGCGGTGTACGCCTTGCTATGGAATAAGGGCCGCACGGACTTACAGATTACCCGCCACGAGAAGGTGGCGCTGTGTGTGCGGTTGGCTCCTTATCGCCATAGTGGTGGATATCGTCACCGGTCTTTGAGGTGTGGCTAAAACCTCAACGATGGGAAAGAATGTGTTCGGGCTTGTACAACGGGTACCTTTGGTATCGCGTGTTCCACTGGATGACAGGGTGCAAGTCCAGTTTCGCGAGGATAAAGTGTACATACTCTGCAGAGTCTTAAAATAAATCTGATCGATTAGCCGTGCTCACGGACATGAGCAATTAACTCAGTTTTTGTTTCAAGTATAGACGTTTGGTTTGGTTTTGAAAATGAAAATCTATTTCGGAGTCTAACTAAAGTATATGAATCGATATGAAACTTGGTGGATTTACATGTGGTTCGATATGGTACTTGATGGAACTATGGATGTGTGGATATAACACTTGGTGGATTTATGCATATATGGATGTCAAATCTTATCTCAATCACGAACATGTATGGCGGCAGTTGAGAAGCTCAAATGTTACATATATTGTAAATATGTTTTATTCAAAATGCTGTCTTTCAAATTATGTATTACATTTCGATGAACTGTTTCAAATCCTGCTTTTCGCAATAGACTTAGTGTAGTAGCCATTTCAATCGTATCAGCCTGCATATTAATTATATTTGCATACACTAAAGTCTTGCGAGTACATACGTGTACTCACCGTTGCTGCTAACCCCTTTTTCCTCAGAGGAAGGTATTGATGATGTCCCGGATGATGGCGAGCCCCAATTCTGCGAGTGTTGCGGCTTCGTAGGTCTTCCCTCCAGTCAGTAGCCTGTGGGGTGGTCAGGCCAGCTGCGCTGGTTGTCTTTCTTTTGTTTCCGCTGTCGCTGTACTTCTTTTGGATTCTGTAATACACTTGTACAAGATTTATACCTAGTTATGTAAATTAAATTAGTTTATCTTTTCGTGCATTGATACTCGGGTTGTGGAGTGCAGCGATCTTGGGCTCTTGATCCAGGGATCGATGTCGAGATGCGTCTGAGCACCGGGTCCGAAGCTAAGGGTTCGATCCCGTCGATCGAATTTTTAGATTCAGATTTTCGGTGTCGAGGCTTCCTGTTGCTATACGGTGCTATACGCTATAGTAGACGGCGTACAGTACGGTATAGGAAGAGGGGTCCTCACATACGCGAACAGGTAACAACGGATTAGGTTGAAAGACGACGGCTAAATGTCGGATTGCGGCTTTGTCGGCAAACGAAGATCAAAAGAACTCTAAGGATTGACCAAAATAGTACATCATGACCCAAAGGACGGGACAACACGGCCAAAGCGAGCTACGATGGTTGGCGGCAAAAGGCGGCACGCGGCGACAGCGAAAAGGCAGCTTAAATAAATAAATAAAAATTCAGAGGATGGGACAGCAAAGGGGGAATGTCCATCACGTAGAACGTGACAAGACGAACTCAATGGTATAGGCGGATTTTGTGGTAACGCACCGGATTGATCACAAACTGTCGATTAACGGGTTTCGGGACTAAACTTCAAAAGGCCATAACTTCTAGAATAATGATCGGAACTTAACCCAATTTGACCGAGAGCTATATGTGACCTAGAGTAACACCGTGACATAGGTGGCTCAGAGTTTTACCTTCTGGATCAGCGAGGAACGCGGGAGGATGATTGTCGCTGTCTGCAACGTAGTTTGCTCGAACTCCAGAGAACAAAACCGTGGGTTAGGATGTGCATCACGTAGAGTACATCAAGGAGAGTATATAGTAAACATTTCACGGCCAAACTCAAAAAATTGCGAGAGATATAGCCTCGGCAAGATTCGAGATTGAAACAGCCATAACTTTTGATTCCGTGGGCTAAATTGCACGAAATTTGAAAGGGAGATAGAGGGGACATCATGGCTCACCATAGCGAAGACGGATCTTGAAAAGAGTCAACGAACTAACAGGGAACGCGCTGCAAAGTTCGACCGGTGTTGGGCGACGCTACGAAGGATGAGGGATGGATTCTAGGGTTTGGATGAGATCCATGGGGTGGCACATGCGTGGGAGAGGCCATGAGAGATCTACATGATGTTAGGGTGGCGGCTAGCTCAAAATGAATCAAGAAAATGCGAAAACGGGGTCCCCAGGCATTTTATCTAGCAGCTTTCGTGCGTGGTCCAGACTCCGGTGACGTGGCGCGCTGGGAGCCGTCGGACGGTGATCGGCGGCCCAGATCAAGTGGGCAACGTGGCCACTCCAGGGCGCTGGCGTGGGCGCGGCCTGTGGCCCAGGCGGTGCATGGCGGCCGGGTAGCTCGGCCACGCAGCGCCGCTGGGGCGGTTTGACGATGGCGTCTTGATGGCGGCGGGAGGCAAGCCGTCTTGCGGGGTGGGCCGAGCGGTAGAAAAGAAATTGAGCCCAAAGGAAAATCCAAGATTTTCCACAGATTTTCGAATTAAAATAATTCCAAAAAACCAAATAATTCATTTGAGGCAATAAAAAAACCAGAAAATATCTAGAAAATATTTTGGACCATTTTGAACTCAAATAAAATATTTGTAACAAACATTTATACAATTTTTTCAAATATTTAATTAATTTAAATGAAAGGCATAATACAAATCAATTTCAAATAAATCTGATAAATAGCAAACAAGCTCCGAAAAATCTCAAAAATTACAGAAAAATTCCTTGGAGCACAAGGAACCCAAATAAAACTAAATTTATTTTATTTTAAATATAAAATAATCAAATTAAATTGTTCTAGCTTTTAGAAAATCCAGATTACACTTTATAAACGTAAGAAAATCAACGGAATTTTTTGGGAAGCTAAACTAAACCAAAAATTTTTGAAAACCCAAATTTTGGGATGTTACAAAAGTTCACGCATGCTCGGAGTTTGCCAATTTTCTTAACCACAGGAACGATATTTGAGACCCATTCGGCATATCGGCAAGGCCTGATAAACTTGGTCTCCAATAATCATTCTATTTCTTCTTTAATAGCATTATACAAGGCCGGATTAAAGCATCGTGGGTATTGCTTAAACGGCCAATACCTTGGCTTTATAGGTAGCCGATGTTCAACTAACTGTTGGCTTAGGCCAGGCATCTCGTAATACTCCCAAGCAAAATAGTCACTATATTTTCTAAGCATCTCAATCAACTTGGTTCTAAAATTAGTGTCTAACTTTGCGGTTACAAAAGTTGGCCTTTTTATGTCTCCTTCCCCTATGTCTACTTCTTCAAGCATATCGGTAGAAGTAAAACCTTGCCCTAGTTTTTCTTCTTGAAAATCTTCAATGGCTTCCTCGCAATCCATTGTTTACCGATAGCTTTGCACTTTGTCTTGCAGAACCTTCATTATTTCTGACCCCATCTTATTAGAACTTCATTTTCCCAATCAAATGTGCCCGGCTTGACACTGATCGGCATCAGACCTGATTTATCAATACAGATGAAGTTGCAGTCATCCAAGGTTTTGCCTGATATGCATTCGGCTTCTTCATGTGGCCAATTTACATCGGGACTGGCCATTGCGATATGAGCCGATGTATCAGCTGATACTATCTCGACTTCATCCCGATTCCATTGTACTAGCAGTTGATGCATAATCGACGGTATACAGCAGTTTGCATGAATCCAATCCTGTCCGAGGAACACGCTATAATTCCCTTTGGCTTCAATGACGAAAAAGGCAGTCGACAAAGTTCTACTGCTGACTGTTAACTCTGTGACATCACCCCCTTTACCTCGGTGGAGTCTCCCGTGAAATCGTTTAAGACCATATTTGTTTTGATTAAATCTTCGCCAGATTTTCCTAGTTTCTTGCAAGTGCTAAATGGCATCAGATTAACTTTAGCTCCTCCGTCCACCAACATCCTTGATATTGGTCGACAATTTATGTACCCTTTGAGGTACAACAACTTTAGATGCCGATGCGCGTCCCAGGGCTTCTCGAACACGGCATCTTGGGCGCTGAGGCAAAGCTGAACAAATGCTTTTTTAGCCGATTTAGTTTCCGTTCTGAACTCAGCCGGTAGAGTGATTACCATATTAATGTCCACAGGAGGGGTGTCATCACAAATCATTGGTGACCCTGAGTCAACCGACTGTTCTGACTCATCAATGGCTTGGTCTTTTCTCCTCCACTCTTGCTTCACGACTCGTACCGGTCGTAACTCATTGAACACTTGATCCCTAATTTCTTCTTGCTCTGCCTCACTCATTTCTTGTGTCCTTAAGCATTGGAGTCTTCGGCACTGGGATCGACTGAGGCTTGAGGGGCACCATCTTGGCTTAGGCTCAATCGGCTTACGAATTTTTCCAGCCAAATTGTTGGTTTCATCATTAGTATTTGAAGACTTGGTTTGACTGCCCGAGGGCTTGGCCGGTTTCATCATTAGTATTTGAAGACTTGGTTTGACTGCCCGAGGGCTTGGCCTGATCTGGCGTGGACAATCTTTCCCGGACTGGATTTTTATTCGCTGGTCCTAGTCGACTTTGGGCCGGTTTAGACAGTCTTTCCTTGACCGATCGCCTTGGCCAATCCCTCTGAGGCACATGTTCCATTGGTCACGTCTGTACTGAAGGCAACGCCATCCCACGTTCCCAATAGAATTGCCAAAAGGGGCATCGTCGATGAGCCCTTTTGTAACATCCCAGCACCTAGTATGCCTATGATGTCACCAAACAAAGTAGAAACAGCAACCATAAAGCATAATTAAGGACAAATTATAGTAAGGGCGCAAATACTTTGAACGAAATTTTGGCAGCATCTCCTTGTTTTTCCATGGTTTGAAGCAACAGTAATAAAATCACAAGCAATAACATAATGGATGACATCTAAAGCAACAATAACAGGAGGTATAGCAACAATTTAAGTCCATATTATAAACTCAAACGTTTCATGAATCAAAACGAAGCGAAACAATTTAACCAAGCACACATTATGGCATAATCCAGGTTTTAGCGCAATAAAACCAATCATCACAACTACGAATGATAAAGTGTAGTTGTCTAGGTGAATGAAGCTACGTGAAGATGTGTCGCTAACTCCCTTTCCCTCATGCCGGTTTCATGGTACCTAAAAAAACATCATAAAACAACAAGCGTGAGCTCATCACTCAGCAAAGTGTATTGCAATGGAATAAAGCAAAACAGTTTACAATACCACCATCACTACAACTCATATTCAACATGTCAACATCATAAGCATCTCATAATTCATCTTATATGCACCTCATTAACACCATCATACATGCAATGCAATGCACATGTCTCTTTGTTTAGCACATACCGGTATTCCCATGTGCACACCCGTCGGTGTGCACCCTCTTTCCCTTCCATCCCGTGGAGGGTGCCTACTCTTACTGACTCGCTCTCATACACAACCGTGGATGGGACTACGAGGTAGGACTTTCGTGTTCACTACGTGTGAACACAGAGGCCCGCATCAGAATGGGTCACCTCGTCCATTATGCATGCGCATATGACATAAACATGAATAACATGTAATTCAACCCAATTTAACAATTGCATAGCCAATTAACCATTCATACTTATCATGCCATATGCAAGAATCAAACATAGCATCTTATCATAACACAAGTATAAACTGGATCATTGCAAAACATTGCGGCTCCCCAAGCCATAACCACTACAATACACTTGCCTCAACCGCGTGCGACGGAGTGGCGAGATGTGGAAGACACTCCCGGGGTCACACCACCTGCACATAGGTACATTACACTCAAAAACTTGCCCACAAAATAGTACAAGAACGATCATCTACAACGACTTCGCAACCCATTCCTAAAACCCAAAAATAGAGAATCTGTCCAACGGGACAGCAGGCTTCCAACTAGCATATATTGAGTTCTAAAACTCCGAATAAGGTAATCAAGTACATTTTCTCAAAGCTTAGGAGATTTCCGAACTTTTTCTAAGTATTCGCGAAAACTGAATCAGCTTCTAAAATTTTCTAATCTACAATTGAACACGATCTGTCCCAATCACGTCATAGATTTGACAGCGCTAGGTAAAATAGCCATAACTTTTAAACGGATGAACAGAATTTAACGTTCTTAGTGTCCAATTAAATATAATTTAATTACCTACAACTTTCGTAACAGCCGACCAATCAGGAAACACATCTAAAATTGCCAAAACCGAGCCCTAAACACAAGCGTCCAATCTGCCCGAAAACACAACATTGGACAGATTTGCAATTACCCTAATACCATCTAGAAACAGCACCTATACATGAATTTTAGGCATGGATTCTCCCTTCTAACCAGCATCACATCCCTACAAAATAATCTACCAACAATTACCTCCCTCGAAGACCCACTCGAACGGAGAAAACCTTCTCCTCCTGGCCTCAATCTCCTTCCACACGCCAAATCCGACGGATCCTCTCGGTTGCAAAGCTTCCCAAAAGAGAGATCAACGAAGGGGGAGGGTGTGGCAGCAAGGAGGGGATGAATCCCTACTAGGGCCGGCTAGGGGGGTGGAGGTGGAGGCGCAAGGGGGGTGCAAGGGTGGAGGCGCAAGGGGGGCAAGGGGGCGGCTAGGGTTAGGGAGGGGAGTGGGGGCGCAGGGCAGCAGGGCTGCTACCCAAAAACGTCCTCCACATGGGCCAATGATCCCCCACCTTTGGCCCAAAAAGATCCCTCCAAGGCCTAAGCTTCCCCGAAAAGGCCCAAACACCCGAAAACGCGATATAAAATTGTACTGTAATGCTGAAATCTAAAATGTCACATTCCATAATGTCACATTCTCTCCTCCTTAACAGGATTCGACCCCGAATCCGAGACATGCCACTTTGCAAATAACCAAATAGAAGGGAGCTAAGGCTCACTTCTCAGAACCCGATCAGAAGCCCTTACGATTTGCACTTGCCAGAACTCAAAAGCAAGGAGCTGAGCTTGAAGACTGACGGCTCTAACGATAACTCACAATCAAAACTTGCCAGAATCTTACTCAACATTGAAACACAGAGCGCTAACACAATGACTCAGAATGTCCCAAGCAATAGGATAAATTCCCAAACAGACAACGAAGGAGAACTGTCTCACACTCCTCATTCTATGTATTCCTTAGCACTAAAGTGCCCGATCCCTTTAACCGATGCTACTCTCCAGAAGAACATGGCACCAACCTCTAGAACCCTCTTCAGCTCCCACACACTAAAGTGTTTTCACACCTCAACCTCTCTACTATGGTTCGTCGTATTCCAGACGACGCGAACCAAGTGAGACACAACACTCCAAGACTACCAACTGCTTGGACAATCAGGGTTATAACCTTGAAAAAGTTTGATCTTTTACAAAAAGACCAATACCCACCACTACCACTGAAAGGAAAAGCCTACTTTATAACCAGGGTCCTTAAAACCCGCAAAAACAATAACAACCGAACAATCCACTTCGGTTGACACAACTCGCTCAAAGTTCAGCGATAAAAAAAAATCCAATACACTTCGAAAAGGAAAAGGAATTACTAGCAACCACCAAGTGGTCCACTAATAATTTAATCAACCCTACCGAGGAACACATCAACGACACAATTCTCCAAGAAGGTTTGAATTGGGTCATACACAACCTTTTTTTACTCCTCACTTTTACACTATTTATGATCAACTATTAGCAACACCTAATAACTTAGGTCATTGACAACCCACACTAGATTTCTTTTTCTAAGAAGGTCTCGCCCTCACATTCTTCCACTCAAAGGATCAGGACAAAGAGTACAATCATTGAGTAAGTTCAACCATAAACCATGAACCCAATTGATCCCCATGCATCAATTTGAATCCAATGCACCAACATTCACTTGGAAAGAATTCAACAACATCCAATGAGCACTCATTTTATTTTCCTAAGCCAAATCGCAAAGGAAACACAAATCTCCTATACCACAGCCAAAATACCAGAAATCATTCATTCTTTCTTTTCGTACTAGGAAGCAATGGAAATCTCAATTCATGACATGAAGGCACACTCTTCAAGAGCACTCCGGATTAGTCATATATCCATATATGACTTTCTCACCGACCTAGCTCATCGACTCTTTTATGATTGAATATCTATAAACGATGTCATGTTTCCTTTTAACCATTCATTCATCATGTAACAACAATACCGAATAGTCATTCACCAAAAGACTTCTTCCTCGGTATCACATGATTGAAACACAAATAACATCGATGATTGCGATAATTCATATAAACTATGACGGTAGCACCGTTAATAGGAAAACACCACGTCAAACCATAACCCACCATCAATTGAAGGCTAAACTTGCAGAACATCGCATTTTAACCAAAATCAACATTTTGGAAAAGAACATCGACTCCAAAGTCAAACATTACACACACAACTGCCACAAATTTTCTCAAAGAGAAAGAGAAACTCATTTCCAAAAGGGAACACTTCACTAACAAAATCACTTATGAAACATTCATAAAATCCACCTTTTGAAGCACTCGCAAATGCCACACATATTTTCTGAATAAATCCAACTCTAGTCAAATAGAGTTATAAATTAAGTGCTGAACTCAAGAGTTTCCAAACATTACATTGGGTTTGCCTGTTTTCTTTAACTCATAGTACAACAGACGACTCATTTGTATGCTGAGGAGCGCAAAACAATTATACACTCTTTTAGGGTAGATCCCATAGTCATCACTTAAGCTAACTTTCTTAGCAAACACAAATGTATGATGCTATGCAACGAGATGAATCATTCCAAAACCATCACATTTTACTTCAGAGTTAATCGTTCTTCCAACCTCATTTTCAAGCCGCAAGGTTAACACCAAGTTAAGAAAAATTCACGTTAATGTAGGGACGCTCTAGTACCCATTGTACGGAATGTTGTAGCCAAAAGGCAATTCATCCAAATGACCAAACGAACAAACCAACCCACTTTCATTTAAACATAAGTTTAGCATAAATACTACCATCTCTAGTATTCCACTACGCTTACTATTAAAGATTTCAATATTCACTATTTACACGTTGAGAAGCCCCAACAGGACTTTAAAAAAACCACATAACAAATTCTTTCTGTAATTACCTTTCCCAATACTCAAAAATAAAGTTTCTGGTGCTTATCATAAGACATCCAAGCAAGACTACCTCATCATGATCCCCACGGACCATCAAATCATATAACATCATATTCTATATTTAAAACATAGTACTTCAACAAATACTTTAGTGTGGTCATCCTATCAATTTTATACCATCCATACGTCAACTTCTCGACAATCGAAACTTACTCAATCAATAAATGACTTCAACACATAAATGTTATCTCCACAAGATAAAATTCGTAAGTAGGATTCTAAGATATACATTCATTAAGGATAAAATCTTACATCATGATGATTATCCATTGTTCATTCCATCACAATATGTGCTCGACACCTTGCCACATTTTACAATTTTCTCTATTTTAACAATGGTTTTTCAACGATTAATCTAAACAATTAACACCACTTCTAAGTCATCAATGTCACTTATTTGCTGTAACACCCCAAAATTTTGCTTTTATTGAATTCATGTGTGATTTGGCACTTTGGTGAATTTTTGGAATTTTCTGGAATTTATTTGGATTTATTTGGAATTTATTTGAATTTATTCCATTTTGAAATAATTAAAGAATTTAATATTGCAAATAAAATTTTGTTGTAAATATTTTATTTGAGTCCAAAATGATCCAAAGTATTTTCCAGAATTTTTCTGGAATTTTTCTGAGTCTTTTGCTATTTTTAATGAATTAAATGAATTACTGGGAATTATTTTAAATATTAAATCGCTGGAAAATCAAACCGAAGTCGATTCTTGTTCATCCGATCGAGCCCGAGTCAGAACTCGAGTTCGAGTCCGACCGGACCCGGCCATGTCAGCTCGACCGAGTCCGTCGCACGCGAGCCGTTGGATCGGGATCCAACGGCTGTGCGTCATCGTTCTCGCCCGAAGCGGGATCGGAGAGCGCCGCCGTGTTCGACTAGGGCTCCGCCCTGAGCACGCCTCCCGGGGCTATTTAAAGCCCGAGACGTTCTCCGAGAATCGCCAGCTCGCCCCGCACCGTTTGCCCTAGGTTTCCGCGCTCAAGCCGCCGCCGTCGCCAAGGAATCCCTCACCGGAGTAGTCGAGGGTTGGCTACGGGTTTTAGAGCTATTCCGCCGCCGTTAGCCATCCTCCGCCGCGCCTGAGGCTGGATCTGAAACCCCCACGTTGAGGCGCCCCTGAGCGTGCTCTCCTTCTCGCCGGGACACGCCCTGTACGCCGTTTCGGGTGTCGTCTTCCCCGGTTCCGGTCTGCCAGCGCCGCCGCACCGCCACCGCGACCTTGGAGCTCCACCGGCCGTTGGATCATCATCTGACGCTTGAGGTGAGTTCACCTCTCTGTTTCGGCGTATTAGATCCCAACCGTAGGATCAAGATCGTAGGGCACCGATTAGATCTGGGTTATTGCTTATAGGGTAGTCTCGGGCGAATCTCAGCCGTCCATCCAAACTTGTGCGGTCGAGATTGCGCCACGTGTGCCTAGTCGCACCCACGCTGCGTGTGGCCGTGTCCCTGACACGCGGGCCCCGCAAGTCAGAGGGCCCACGCGTCAGCCGCGTTTGCGTGAGACCCCGCACTGACAGCTGGGTCCCATCTGTCAGTCTCACCCGAGCCGTGGACCGAGTCCACGGTGGACCGAGCCAAACCGTGGACCACGTCCATGGACCGGCTGACGTCAGCCGCCCAATCAGAGGCTGCCACGTGTCTAGGCTGACGCAATAATTAATTTCCGAAAAAAAGAAATGATTTATTAATTTGAAATATTGATTCAAATTTAGATTCAAACTTCAAACGCTTATAACTTTTGCGTTTCAACTCCGATTTGAGCGATTCAAATTTCTAAATTTGTATAAAATTGAGATCTACTTAAATATGAATTTTATTTAATTTTTGGACTAAAGTTTTTCTCTGCAAAATTATTTAAATGATTATTTAAACTTTAAATAATCATAACTTTTGCGTTTTAACTCCGAATTTGACGATTCCAGTTTCTAAAAATCCACAAAATTATGTTCTCTCTGTTTATGGATTTTATTTGGGTGTTTGGACACTTTTTGCCTATTGTTTATTTGTGTATTTGCTATTTGCACGCTTTACGAGTAGACGTTGAAGTCTTGAAGGATTCGAAGGAGAAGTGTTGACTCAGGATCCAACTCAAGACCAAGAGCAAGTACTTTTTGAAGGCAAGTTGTGCTTTGACCATGTTGATCCTATTTCGAAATCTATTTTGATTTAAACTATTGCATGCTAGTTCAATTAGAAAAATACTTGGTTTAAACATGGGGGTTAGATAAGTACCAATTTGCTGTATGACACCTTGATTATTTAAGTATGTGCCATGACCCTTGTCACCCTAGTTGTGGATTACTAGTTGGACATTATTAAATTGCCAACATGGGTTTAGACCGTTGTAGTATCTTTGCTTAGACACGCTACGTGCTCATAACATGATTTTGGACAATCAAATGTTAATATTGACTTAATGATATATTGAACCTGTTTTGGAAAAATATCATGTGATGTTGATGGCACGTGGTGCATGGTAATCAAGCGGGGTTTGATAAACGATTTTCGGCCAGGGGCATGTGGCAAGAGTAATCAGTGGGCGGTTGTGGCATTGGGAGTGTTGATTTGGTTCTTGGGTAGTCTTGCCCTGGTCACTCTAAGGACTTAACCTTGCAAGCCTTTGAACTGGGTCATACTTGCAACCACATGGCTGGAATGGGACGGCCCTAGTTGACTAAGTCGCTAAGGACTCACTTGTGGAGCCTCAGGGTGTCAATTACACCGCTTGTGTGATTGTGCGGGGAGCGTGTCGTGGCTGTGGCCAGATACCCATCTAACGGTGTGTTGGTCCCATACTTCGCCTTGGCTAAGGGAAGGGATGGTGTAGAGCACGAACCGGAGAGGACCACTGTGTTGTTTGAGGCTTCCGAAGGCTTTGTTACTGAACTCGCCTTTGTGGTGTTTGACTGTATCTTGTGGGTAAAGTGCATAACCTCTGCAGAGTGTAGAATCTATTTAAATAGCCGAGTCCACTGTGATCGACAATGCTCGGGAATTACAGTCAAGGGTTAGATTTTCTCAAAAATAACTTGGATTTGGAAAGTTGGGATGGTTTAATAATGAAGATGATGGAAATGTGGTTTAGGATGGGGAAAAAGTTTATTAAACTTCTTGAAAAGTTATTTATGCTTTACTTATCTCTCGCTTTCGAATCTACTTATATTATCTATCAAATGTCATTTCTTTGCAAATATACCTTGAGCTATTCCTTTGTACTAAGACATGCATATAGTATATTAGCTTGCATTCGCATGACTTGTCGAGTACCAAGTACTCACCCTTGCCTCAACACAATATCGCTTGAAGAGGAGATTACGCCACTTTGGAGGAGGAACTCCAAGAGGATCCGCTCTACTTAGGGAAGCGAGCCCAGTCGGTTACTGTGGTATCTTGGATGGCGCCACGGTTATTTGATTTTCCGCTGCTATTATTTTTTTTTCTCTGAATAAGTTTCGCCTTGCGAGGCATATATTTGTAACTTGACCATGAGGTCGAGTAACCAGTTTGATTATTTAAATAAAGTACTTTTATGGTATCGATTGGTATGATTGTGATATTTACCGATGTTAAGACTGTGTGCACTAAGCTGCGTTCTGGACTAGTGCTGAATACACAGAGGGTCCGGATTTGCAAATTCGGGGTCCCGACAGAGGTGGTATCAGAGCCATACTTGACTGTAGGCTCAACCCTAGCTAGAATGGTCGTAGTGAGGATAAAACCTATTTTCTAAAGCTAAAGATTTGTCAAGATAAGAAATGACATCTCGACTTATCCCCTTCTCTCTTTTCTTGTCTCTTGCTGAAATTTTTCCTTACCTTGTCACAATTTAAAAATTCCGAGTTCTTACGTAAAGCACTCTTGTGACAGATGGAGGAAGAGTTCAACTACGTTGATCTGGGAGTTGGTCACGCTGCGGAACTTTGGCACATGCTACAAACTCTCGGAGATTTTGAGAAGCCCCAATACCAAGTGGAAGTGATCAGGCAAGCGGGATTGATCAAGGCTTGTGACGTGAGGATTGAGGTACCTGCTAGGAAAAAGGGCCCAGGCAATCGCCCAATACACTGCACTGCCAGGAGATCTACAATGCAGATGGGTATCCAAGAAGTATCACGACGAGCAATGCGGCACATTACCAGTATCTACGCCAGAGAGTTGGAGAGCACGGTGTTCCGTTATCATCCGCGCAGCGATAACCTTCTTGACCCGAAGGCAATTCAGGATGAGGATGCCACGGTTACACAGTTGGCACGATTTGTCGTCGCCCAGGAGGATGTACTAGATAATACAAGCAAGGAGCTACAGAAGGCCCGCAAGGAAATCACGACAGAGAAGAACAGATGGCGGGAAGCTCAAGAGTATGTGGCACACCTTCTACGAAGGATTGACGAGTTGGAGATGACCTTGTACGGACTGCACTCCAGAGCCAAGATTTGAGCTACACGAGCCAGATCCAGAGGAGTCGATCTCGATGAGGACACCGCTTCTTCGACTACCATAGAGGACACGATTCTTTGGACATGGCGATCGTTTCGCGCCTATGCCACAGCACCCGTACCCAGGCCGTGGAGGTTTTCTCGATGAGTGAGCGTAGGTTCTATAGTGAGACTCCTTCGCCGAGTCGCGTCATAGAATAAAGAGTCACCCTTTAGGCGTTAGACTCCAGAGTTAGCTCGATTTGGTTTTCATTGTTTGCTGAGTGTGCAGTATGTGTTGCAAGGCCCTTAGGCATTGTAAGCAACCATACCAAGTTATTAATATCAATAATAAAGTTAGACCTTAAGGTTACACCTTTCGCCCCGCATAAGTTCCATATTACTTGTCTATTCTCGTTTCTTTCTCATCTCTAAACCTAGAGCAAATCAACAGATGGTGAACACCCGTGGAAACTTTGGAGGCAATGGAAGTGGTTCTCGCCCCACAGAAAACCCCAATGATGGAGCACCAGCACCGCCAGTTGATATGCAGAATTTTGGAGCATTTCTTGCGCTCGGACTCGATTGATGCATGCAATGATGCAACAAATGCAACACGCCACCGCCAAAGGCCATCGCTAATCAAGTTAACCATGGACAACGCCGTAATACAAGACTATCGAGTTCATGAGAACTCACCCACCCACTTTCTCAGGGAATGCCAATCCATTAGAGGCCGATGATTGGTTAAGATCAATCGAGAGGAAGCTACACATAGCTCAATGCATAGGAAATGAGAAGGTACTCACGCTTCTCACCACCGAAGGAACAAATTACGAATGGTGGGAGAACTTCGTACACGCAAGAGAACCCTCAAGATATCACTTGGGAAGAGTTCACACCAGCATTCCGACAAGATCACGTGCCTGAAGGAATCATGGACCTTAAGAAGGAGGAGTTCAGAGCATCGAAACAAGGTAATCACCGTGGCCGACTACCTGAACAAGTTCACACAATAGCACGCTACGCACCGAGGATGTAGCGACAGATAAATCCAGATAGTCTCATTTTATGAAGGGACTTAACTCAGATTGCAAGTAGGGTTGATCACCCACACCTTCCCCAGATTTCCAAGAGTTGGTGAATAAGGCGCTTATTCTTGAGGACAAGCGCAAGGAACTGGATGAGAACAGAAGCGCAGGATGCAACAACAGGATCACGCCAGGGAACGCAATGGCGCTTGAGAGTTGCACCAAATCAATTCTTCGATTCCAACCACGAATGCAACAAGGACACCATCCCCAAAGACAAAGACCTCACAATCGAACTACTGGACTCCCAGCCTGGAAACGCTTACTCCTGTGCAACAAGAAGGAACAAGTGAGACGCCGCTACAATCGCAACGAGCCGTGACACTTTGCCAACAGCTTGTCCGAAGAAGACAGCAGGAGTGACTCGGTTCGCTTCAATCTAGGAACCACCCAGCTAGGACGCCAAAGACCAGGAGCCACACCCTGCACCGTGGTGAGAGGCCGAGTCAATCATGTCACCGCAGACGCACTTCGTAATGCTACGGACGTCAGACTTGGGTAAGTTACTTGTTAACTCAAGACTGCAACAGTTTTGTTTGACTCTGGAGCTTCGCATTCGTTTGTTTCGCAAGGCTTTGCTACTAGAAATGAGTTGAGGATTGCAAGACTTAAGTGCATGCTTTTAGTTCAAACCCCTGGTTCCGAACTCCGAACGGAAGTAGGATGTTCCGAGGTGAGAATACTAATAGATGGAATAGAGTTCCTAGCAAACCTTATAATTTTGGAGACCCAGACCTTAGACGTCATATTGGGAATGGATTGGTTATCCAAGCACAAGGCTGTATTGGATTGTGGACGAAGGACTATCTCAGTTGAGAGCCCGTGTGGGAAGAAAGTGGAATTTCAAGCCACCGCAGTTAGAGATGGACAGTTGATGATTAACAGTACCGAGGCAATCAGCATAGAGGGTGTCCCGGTAGTGAATGAGTACCCAGATGTTTTTCCCGAAGATCTACCTGGTATGCCGCCGCACAGGACATAGAATTTGTAATAGAGCTTGTACTGCACAAAGACCGATAGCAAAGAGACCCTATCGGATGTCCACCGAGGAGTTGGTAGAAATGAAGAAACAGCTAGAAGAGTTAATGGAGAAAGGATTTATCAGACCGAGTTCGTCGCCGTGGGGAGCACCAGTTTTGTTCGTCAAGAAGAAGGACGGGAGTTTCAGGATGTGCATTGACTACCGTGCACTCAATGAAGTCACCGTGAAGAATAAGTATCCGCTACCCGTGATTGATGATTTGTTTGATCGCTTGAGAGGAGCCGGAGTTTTCTCCAAGATTGATCTCGAGATCGGATACCATCGATTGAAGATCCGATCGTAAGATATTCAAGACTGCATTCTCGCCAAGATATGGACATTACGAGTTTCTGATTATGTCCTTTGGGCTGACAAATGCGCCAGCTTATTTCATGAATATGATGAATAAGGTGTTCATGGAATATTTGGACAAGTTTGTCGTCGTGTTCATAGACGATATCCTGATCTACTCCAAGACAGAGGATGAACATGCCGAACACTTAAGGCGAGTTTTGGAAAAGCTGAGGGAACATTAACTTTTCGCCAAGTTCAGCAAGTATGATTTTTGGAAGGACAAGGTGGAGTTTCTTGGACATGTAATGACCGCAGAAGGAGTCGCCGTAGATCCAAGCAAAGTAGAAGCTGTGTTACATTGGGAGCAAACAAGACTGTGACCCAGTCTGAGTTTCCTTGGAATGGCAGGATACTACCGCCGTTTCATCGAAGGCTTCTCGACAATTGCGAAACCTCTTACGCAATTGTCAAGAAGGAAAAGAAGTTTGCATGGACGCCTTAATGTGAGAAAGGATTTCAGGAATCAAGAAGCGATTGACATCAAGACCGGTGTTAGTTCTCACGGATGTTGCTCAAAGCTTCGATATTTATTGTGACGACGCGCCAAGGGCTTGGATGTGTGCCGATGCAGAATGGAAAGGTTGTTGCTTATGCATCAAGGCGCTTGAGGCCGCATGAGGAGAATTACCCGACACATGACCTAGAGTTAGCCGTAGTGCATGCCTTGAAGATATGGCGTCACTATCTCGATTGGAAACAGATGTGAAGTATATACGGATCATAAGAGCCTTAAGTACATATTCACCCAATGGACCTGAATATGAGGCAAAGGAGATGGTTAGAGTTGATCAAGGACTACAATGTTGGAATCCATTACCATCCCTGAAGGCCAACGTAGTAGCCGATGCTCGAGTCGGAAAAGCCATACCGTGAGTACGTTGCTAGCCACAAGTCGATGAGTTATGTGAGGATTTTCGTAAAATGAAGATTGAGGTTGTACCTAGCGGATTCTTGGCCGCATTAGAAGTAAAGCCTACCCTAGAGGATCAGATCCGAGAAGGATGTATGATGATGACAAGATCCGGCAGGATTAAGTTCATCAAGGAGGAAGGCAAGGCAGAGGACTTCAAGTTGGATGAGCAAGGCACGTTGTGGATGAAGGATCGCATTTGTGTGCCTAACAAGAAGGAGTTAAAGCAATCGATTCTCGAAGAAGCCCATGACTCCAAGTACTCAATTCATCCCGAAGCGCCAAGATGTATCAGATCTCAAGGAGAGATTCGTGGCCGAGTATGAAACGTGAAGTTGCCGAGCATGTTGCATTGTGCGACGTATGCCGTAGAGTCAAGGCAATGCATCGAGACCAGCAGGATTGCTACACCGTTGAAAATACCTGAGTGGAAGTGGGAGGAAATCGAATGGATTTCATTACCGGTTTGTCGAAGACTCAAGGGGTTATGACTCCATATGGGTTATAGTGGATCGCTTGACTAAAGTAGCCCATTTTATTCCCGTGAAGACCACTTACTCTGAGATAAATTAGCGCACTATACATGATCAGATTGTCTGCTTGCACGGAGTGCCAAAGAGGATTGTATCGATGAGGTACCCAATTTACCTCAAGGTTCTGGAATAAGTTGCATGAAGCCATGGGAACCCGCTTGAACTTCAAGATGCCTTATCATCCATGCATCGGATGGGATGCACCGAAAGAGTCAACCAGATTCTCGGAGGATATGTTGAGAGCTTGTGCGTTGGCTTATGCTACCTCTTGGGATAAGAGTTTGCCGTATGCCGAGTTCAGCCACAACAATAGTTATCGTGCTAGTTTACGATGTCACCTTTGAGGCATCAGATGGTCGACCCTGTCGGACGCCATTGAATTGGAATGAGACCGGCGAGCGCCGTGTCTTTGGACCTGATATTCTTCAAGAGGCTGAAGAGCAGATCGCTATGATTAGGGAAAGGTTGAAGATAGCCCAATCCCGACAAAAGAGTTATGCTGACAATCGTCGCCGAGACTTGAGTTTTGAACCAGAAGACTTTGTTTACCTCAGAGTTACGCCTCTCAGGGGAGTTAAGAGGTTCCATGCCAAAGGGAAACTCGCACCCCGTTATGTTGGACCATTTAAGATTTTGAGTCGCAAAGGCGAAGTTGCTTACCAGCTAGAGTTGCCGCAGTCGTTAGCAGGAGTACATGACGTGTTCCACGTGTCCCAGCTAAAGAGGTGTCTTCGAGTGCCAGAGGAGCAAACGCCCTTGGAGTCAATCGAGCTGCAAGAAGATCTGACTTACAAGGAGCATCCCGTGAGGATTTTGGACACTATGGATCGAGAGACTAGGAACAAGTCAACCCGTTTCTGTAGAGTTCAGTGGAGCAACCATACAGAGAGTGAAGCAACTTGGGAGCGCGAAGAGGATTTGAAGAAAGAGTTCCCAAGCCTATTCTCAGAGTAAGCCCTGAATCTCGGGACGAGATTCTATTAAGGGGAGGTTTGTAACACCCCAAAATTTTGCTTTTATTGAATTCATGTGTGATTTGGCACTTTGGTGAATTTTTGGAATTTTTCTCGAATTTATTTGGATTTATTTGGAATTTATTTGAATTTATTCCATTTTGAAATAATTAAAGAATTTAATATTGCAAATAAAATTTTGTTGTAAATATTTTATTTGAGTCCAAAATGATCCAAAGTATTTTCCGTAATTTTTCTCGAATTTTTCTCGAGTCTTTTGCTATTTTTAATGAATTAAATGAATTATCGAATTATTTTAAATATTAAATCGCTGGAAAATCAAACCGAAGTCGATTCGCTTCATCCGATCGAGCCCGAGTCAGACTCGAAGTTCGAGTCCGACCCGACCGCCGTTGCCGCTCGACCGAGTCCGTCGCACGCGAGCCGCTGGATCGGATCCAACTACCGTAAGGCCATCGTTTCTCGCCGGCGGGATCGGAGAGCGACGCCAGAGTTCGACTAGGGCTCCGCCCGAGCACGCCTCCCGGCTATTTAAAGCCCGAGACGCTTCTCCGAGGATCGCCACCGCTTCGCACCGCTTGCCCTGGGTTTCCGCGCTCAAGCCGCCGCCGCCGCCAAGGAATCCCTCACCGGAGTAGTCGAGGGTTGGCTATGGGTTTTAGAGCGATTCCGCCGCCGTTAGCCATCCTCCGCCGCGCCTGAGGCTGGATCTGAAAACCCCACGTTGAGGCGCCCCCGAGCGTGCTCTCCTTCTCGCCGGGACACGCCCTGTACGCCGTTTCGGGTGTCGTCTTCCCTGCCTGCCCGCCACAAGACCGCCACCGCGACCTTGGAGCTCCACCGGCCGTTGGATCATCATCGACGCTTGAGGTGAGTTCACCTCTGCTTTGGCGTATTAGATCCCAACCGTAGGATCAAGATCGTAGGGCACCGATTAGATCTCGGGTTATTGCTTATAGGGTAGTCTCGCGAATCTCACCGGCCCATCCAAACTTGTGCGGTCGAGATTGCGCCACGTGTGCCTAGTCGCACCCACGCGTGTGAGCGCGTGTCCCTGACACGCGGGCCCCGCAAGTCAGAGGGCCCACGCGTCAGCCGCGTTTGCGTGAGACCCCGCACTGACAGCTGGGTCCCATCTGTCAGTCTCACCCGAGCCGTGGACCGAGTCCACGGTGGACCGAGCCAAACCGTGGACCACGTCCATGGACCGGCTGACGTCAGCCGCCCAATCAGAGGCTGCCACGTGTCTAGGCTGACGCAATAATTAATTTCCGAAAAAAAAAATGATTTATTAATTTGAAATATTGATTCAAATTTAGATTCAAACTTCAAACGCTTATAACTTTTGCGTTTCAACTCCGATTTGAGCGATTCAAATTTCTAAATTTGTATAAAATTGAGATCTACCTAAATATGAATTTTATTTAATTTTTGGACTAAAGTTTTTCTCTGCAAAATTATTTAAATGATTATTTAAACTTTAAATAATCATAACTTTTATGCTTTAACTCCGAATTTGATTTATTCCAGTTTCTAAAAATCCACAAAATTATGTTCTCTCTGTTTATGGATTTTATTTGGGTGTTTCGACACTTTTTGCCTATTGTTTATTTGTGTATTTGCTATTTGCACGCTTTACGAGTAGACGTTGAAGTGCCTAGGATTCAAGGAGAAGTGTTGACTCAGATCCAACTCAAGACCAAGAGCAAGTACTTTTTGAAGGCAAGTTGTGCTTTGACCATGTTGATCCTATTTCGAAATCTATTTTGATTTAAACTATTGCATGCTAGTTCAATTAGAAAAATACTTGGTTTAAACATGGGGGTTAGATAAGTACCAATTTGTCAGATGACACCTTGATTATTTAAGTATGTGCCATGACCCTTGTCACCCTAGTTGTGGATTACTAGTTGGACATTATTAAATTGCCAACATGGGTTTAGACTGTTGTAGTATAACGCTTAGACTCACTACGTGCTCATAACATGATTTTGGACAATCAAATGTTAATATTGACTTAATGATATATTGAACCTGTTTTGGAAAAATATCATGTGATGTTGATGGCACGTGGTGCATGGTAATCAACTGGGTTTGATAAAACGCTTTCGGCCGCATGTGGCAAGAGTAATCAGTGGGCCAGTTGTGGCATTGGGAGTGTTGATTTGGTTCTTGGGTAGTCTTGCCCTGGTCACTCTAAGGACTTAACTTTGCAAGCCTTTGAACTGGGTCATACTTGCAACCACATGGTCGAATGGGACGGCCCTAGTTGACTAAGTCGCTAAGGACTCACTTGTGGAGCCTCGTGGTGTCAATTACACCGCTTGTGTGATTGTGCGGGGAGCGTATCGTGGCTGTGGCCAGATACCCATCTAACGGTGTGTTGGTCCCATACTTCGCCTTGGCTAAGGGAAGGGATGGTGTAGAGCACGAACCGGAGAGGACCACCTGTGTTGTTTGAGGCTTCCGAAAGGCTTTGTTACGGGAACTCGCCTTTGTGGTGTTTGACTGTATCTTGTGGGTAAAGTGCATAACCTCTGCAGAGTGTAGAATCTATTTAAATAGCCGAGTCCACGGTACTGGACAATGCTCGGGAATTACAGTCAAGGGTTAGATTTTCTCAAAAATAACTTGGATTTGGAAAGTTGGGATGGTTTAATAATGAAGATGATGGAAATGTGGTTTAGGATGGGGAAAAAGTTTATTAAACTTCTTGAAAAGTTATTTATGCTTTACTTATCTCTACTGCTTTCGAATCTACTTATATTATTTATCAAATGTCAAGCATCGCAAATATACCTTGAGCTATTCCTTTGTACTAAGACATGCATATAGTATATTAGCTTGCATTCTCAGGCATGACTTGGTCGAGTACCAAGTACTCACCCTTGCCTCAACACAATATCGCTTGAAGAGGAGATTACGCCACTTTGGAGGAGGAACTCCAAGAGGATCCGCTCTACTTAGGGAAGCGAGCCCTACGCTGCCTGTGGTATACTGGATGGCGCCACGAAGTTATTTGATTTTCCGCTGCTATTATTTTTTTTTCTCTGAATAAGTTTCGCCTTGCGAGGCATATATTTGTAACTTGACCATAAGGTCGAGTAACCAGTTTGATTATTTAAATAAAGTACTTTTATGGTATCGATTGGTATGATTGTGATATTTACCGATGTTAAGACTGTGTGCACTAGCGCGTTCCTGGACTAGTGCTGAATACACAGAGGGTCCGGATTTGCAAATTCGGGGTCCCGACATTTGCGTAATCATAAAACAACAGCATTGCTTTTAATTACCCTATCCAAAGGCTATAACAATTTGCCACTACACAACATAGTCCAACTATTTAAGATAACTTAATAAATTAGGCGATCACAATGCTCTTAAAACATCATCAAACAACAAATCCTATACCTTCTCAATTGGCATCGATACTAGCATTTCAGGAACACGACTGCGTACTTCCAATTATGCTAATAGTTTGCAACAACATAAATAACAACTCTAATCAACTTCCAAGTTAAGGTCACAAACCAACACGATTAAATTTCTGTTCTAACACGTTAAATTAGAACATCTTTAAATAACCAACCAAGTATCTTTAACAATGTTAGTAGTTTACATCATCTCGATATTCTAACTGTGCATCAAGATTTAGAGCTTTAGACATTGTCAATGGCCATGTGCATTTAAGATAAAGCAAGAGATTCTAAGCATGTACATTAACACCTTTCATCATTCTCGCTATAGAGTAATCTACAGCACTAGACGTTTATTTAATCTTAAGCTAAAGATAACAATTACATGTAATTGATTCAACTCACAACTTAACTTAGAAGTACATCATTTCCATAAACCACATTGTTACATACTACATAACATGCTAAATAATAATTCTCACTAATGACAAATGATTTCAGTCAAAAAAACTACTTACTTTGTTTGCAGCATTTTCTTTTTAAAACTCAACCAAAATTCACCAAGAAACTTGACTCTCAAAGTTGCAATGGGACATGACTCACACCTGATCATGCAAAAGATCTCCAAAACACATTTCAATCCTAAAGACTACCACAGGAGGGAACCAAGCGATCAAGTAAACCTTTACTGACAAAGGCACAAAACATAAATCGACACATCTTAAGTTTTTGCACACAACTTCAATGACTTCTTTTAAACTCAAAGTAAGACACACAAGAACAAAATGATACTTTTCTTTGCAAAGCAACCAACAAAACCAGTTTCAAAGCCAAAAAGGCGACCAAAAAGGTGCAACACTAAACTCTTCTTCTTCATCTTCAACCAAGGAAGACAAAACCACAAACCGCCGAAGGATCAATCCGCAAAAATCCAATACCAAACACTTTTACTTTGATTTCAATCAACTAAAACCAAGAAAACCAACCAAAACCGATCGTCAGAACGGTAAAGAAAATCCGAAGGAATCCACCACCAAACTCTTCTATTTGACTCCAGTCACTACCCGATCTATGACAGAAAGGACAAGCACTCTCCCCCACAGGAGGTTATTAGTCCTTCGGTGATGGTTCTAACCAGCCACACCGTCAGACCCCAACCTTAATATGATCGAAAGGTGACCGAAACCCTTCGGCACCACAGCCTCACTTAATCACCATAATAAGAACAACTCAATCAATTGTTTCATAAGCATAGCAGCATACATTACCTAATGTAGCATTCAACATCAGAGCTTAAATACAACATTTAAGCACAAAGTAACGATACCCATCCCCTTTCCTATTGTGCATCCATGTGTGTCAAATTTTAAATTAGTTATTCCACTTACACAAGTTTTAATGTTGCTATCTTATGACAAAATTTTAAGTATAACCTAAGCCATGTTTCTAGGTTATCCACCATCAAAATTTTAGTTGACCCTATGGTATTTCACTAATTTCATACACCACGGACCTGAAGCCCGCTTTGATACCAACTGTAACACCACGGCACCTAGTATGCCCAGGATGTCACCAAACAGAATAGAAACAGCAACCATAAAGCATAATTAAGGACAAATTACAGCAAGGGCGCAAATACTTTAAACGAAATTTTGGCAGCATCTCCTTTGTTTTTCCATGGTTTGAAGCAACAGTAATAATATCACAAGCAATAACATAATAGATGACATCCAAAGCAGCAATAATAGGAGGTATAGCAACAATTTATGTCCAGATTATAAACTCAAACGTTTCATGAATCAAAACGAAGCGAAACAATTTAACCAAGCACACATTATGGCATAATCCAGTTTTCAGTGCAATAAAACCAAACATCACAACTACGAATGATAAAGTGTAGTTGTCTAGGTGAATGAAGCTACATGAAGATGTGTCGCTAACTCCATTTCCCTCATGCCGGTTTCACGGTACCTAAAAAAACATCATAAAACAACAAGCGTGAGTTCATCACTTAGCAAAGTGTGTTGCAATGGAATAAAGCAAAACAGTTTTCAATACCACCATCACTACAACTCATTCAACATGTCAACATCATAAGCATCTCATAATTCATTGTATATGCACCTCATTAACATCATCATACATGCAATGCAATGCACATGTCTCTTTGTTTAGCACATACCGGTATTGCCGAGTGCACACCCGTCGGTGTGCACCCTCTTTCCCTTCCATCCCGTGGAGGGTGCCTACTCTTACTGACTCGCTCCCATACACAACCGTGGAAGGGACTACGAGGTAGGACTTTCGTGTTCACTATGTGTGAACACAGAGGCCCGCATCAGAATGGGTCACCTCTTCCATTATGCATGCACATATGACATAAACATGAATAACATATAAATCAACTCAATTTAACAATTGCATAGCCAATTAACCATTCATATTCATCATGCCATATGCAAGAATCGAACATGGCATATTATCATAACACAATTATAAACTGGATCATTGCAAAACATTGCGGCTCCCCAAGCCATAACCACTACAATACACTTGCCTCAACCGCGTGCGACGGAGTGGCGAGATGTGGAAGGCACTCCCGGGGTCACACCACCTGCACATAGGTACATTACACTCAAAAACTTGCCCACAAAATAGTACAAGAACGATCATCTACAACGACTTCGCAACCCACTCCTAAAACCCGAAAACAGATAATATGTCCAACGGGACAGTGGGCTTCCAACTAGCATACTTGAGTTCTAAAACTCCGAATAAGGTAAACGAGTACATTTTCTAGAAGCTTAGGAGATTTACCAACTTTTTCTAAGTATTCGTGGAAACTGAATTGGCCTCTAAAATTGTGTAATCTACAGTTGAACACGATCTATCCCAATCACGTCATAGAATTGACAGCGCTCGGTAAAACAGCCATAACTTTTAAACGGCTGAACGGAATTTAACTTTCTTTGTGTCCAATTAAATATAATTGAATTACCTACAACTTTCGTGATAGCTGGCCGATTAGGAAACGCCTCTAAAATTGCCAAAACTGAGCCCTAAACACAAGCGTCCAATCTGCTTGAGAACACAACATTGGACAGATTTGCAATTACCCTAATCCCATGTAGAAACAGCACGTATACATGAATTTTAGGCATGGATTCTCCCTTCTAACCAGCATCACAACCCTACAAAATAATCTACCAACACTTACCTCCCTCGAAGATCCACTCGAACGAAGAAAACCTTCTCCTCCCGGCCTCGATCTCCTTCCACACGCCAAATCCTTCGGATCCTCTTGGTTGTGAAGCTTCCCAATGGAGAGATCAATGGAGGGGTAGGGTGTGGCAGCAAACATGGGATGAATCCCTACTAGGGCCGGCTAGGGGGGTGGAGAGGTGTAGGCGCAAGGGGGGAGCAAGGGTGGAGGCGCAAGGGGGTGGCTAGGGTTAGGGAGGGGAGTGGGGGCGCAATAGGGGGGTTGGGCGTAGGGAAGCAGGGCTGCTGCCCAAAAACCTCCTCCACATGGGCCAATGATCCCCCACCTCCGGCCCAAAAAGATCCCTCCAGGGCCCAAGCTTCCCCGGAAAGGCCCAAAGACCCAAAAATGGCTCGAAAACGCGATATAAAGTCGTACCGTAATGCCGAAATCTAAAATATCACATTCCATAATGTCACACCTTTCTTCATTGTCCGACCAATATAAGTTATCAGGCTGATGAGCACGTTGCTTCTGTCGACGGCTTATCCTTTCATACTTCTCCAGGAGTTGGGAGAACGATGGTTTGGATCTAACAGCCGATTGTTTTGATGGCGATCTCTCAGCTTTATACCAGTGTCTGATTCTCAGCTCTCCCTTTGGTTTTATGGTTCTTGAGTTTCGGCCATCTTGATCGGCTTCTATTTGTAATGAGCCGATCGTTATTTTCAATGTCTCGCCGCCATTGGAACTTGATTGAACATCGACATGTCGAATCGGCTTAGCGTCCCTATCCATAGGTTCCTTTCCTTTACGTGAGCACTAGACCATGTTGATAGGAAAAGGATTCACGTCTACTTGCATGGCCGGCTCTTCCGTGAACTTCAGTCATCCATCCTCGTTGATCGACTGTACTTGCTACCGAAAAACATTGCAATCATTAGTGTTATGTGAAAAAGAATGGTGCCACTTACAATATCTTCGTTTTCTAATTTCGTCAGCCGACAAGATGACATGTCCTTCCGGTAATCGTATTAGTTTCTCTTGCAGTAATAAATCGAATATGCGATCGCATTTAGATACGTCAAAGGCATATTTAATTTTCGAATTATTCTTCGTCGGCTTGAGCCATGAGCAAACGAGTGACTTTTTAGGACCCTTTATCCACTCAGCTATGTTTACTTCTGCTTCATCATCTTCAGAGGCTTCACTCGAGCTATAATCGACTATATTTACTTTGGCCTTTTCACTCCCGTTTAACCTGAACTTATCTTTGAACCCCTTACTGTCCAAGTATCAGCTTTCTTGTGCCGATACATGATTAAATAAATGGCCCAAATCAGAGAACTTCTGCCTTGCGAACTTTTCCTTTATTGGTGGGATCAACCCTTGGAATGCTAAGTCGGCCAGTTGATCGTCAGGCAACGTGACACTGAAACAACGATTCCACACGTCCTTGAATCTTCTGATATAATTAATCTAACACAGACTCACCGAACTTTTGTCGGACTGAACTTAGATCTGAAATTATAAGTTCAGGATTACCAGAGAAGAAGTATTCGTGGAATCGGCTCTCCAAATCATTCCAAAAGTGGACCGAATTTGGGGGCAAGTTTGTGAACCATGTGAAAGCAGTCCCTGATAAAGACAAAGGAAACAATCTGATTCTTAGCCTATCGGAATGGGCTGCTTCGACACACTGGGCAATGAATCGCCTAACATGCTCAATGGTAGTTACAGAGTCATCTCCTGAGAATTTGGCAAAATCAGGGATCCTGTAATTGTGTGGATAGGGCATGCGATCTATGTAATCTGGGTACAGCTTTCTATAGTCGATCACCTTTCCTTTAGGTTGCAAGCCGAATTGATCTCTCAAAACGGCAGAAATTTGATCAGCCCAATTAACATTGTTGGTCGACACAGTGCTAGGGTTATGCCAATTGTAATAACTGGCATCCTGCCCCCCGAGTGCGAACTTGAGCAGTCGGCCGAGCCGAGCCGGCTGATGCAGATGTGGGTGGTTGTATTCATCATTTTTACAGCCGATAACTCAAGTGAAGGGATGAAGGGTTCGGCGTATGTGACTATTCTATGTGGGATCTGATTCCTTGGGATTGGTCCTTGGAATTGTGGAACCCTATCTGACTCGATCGACCGGGTAGCCAATTGAGCGAAAGCATTACCCGGCGTTGCTGATTGTAGGTTGGCCATTGTGTTTACTTTTGCTGCATCAGTGTACGCGTGGTAATGTGTAATCCCACCTGATCGGGTGCTTGGGGCCAACATAGTAGGTTGGGTCGGTATTACTGAAGGTGTTGGGGTGGCCCCTTTTGCCGTGTCAGCGTTCCGCGTCATTGAGTAGACGGGATATGACGGGAGTGGCTGTAATGGCTCTAGCAAACTTCCGGATGACGCCAACTCCTGAGCAATCATCTTGACACTATTTCAATCATCGTCTTTAACGTTGTGACCAAGGCCGATCACTGGTTAATTAATGCATGATGCACAGATTGCTCAATCATAACGGATAACTCAGCTCGAGCCGGCATGTATCGACTTACCAAGTCGTTTGGGATTCCGGCGTCGCCGATGGGGTTGAGTGTTGGGAGGGCAGTCTTTTGGGTGACACCCTGTCAGGTTTTCTGATAGCAACCCAACATCAACTCTTCCAGAGTGGCCTTCCGATCTACAATCTCTTTGCGTTGCTCTGGGGCCAAATCGTCCAGCGTCGGGACGATGATGGCTTCGGCATTGACGTCGGCTGGTGGGATGGATTTTCCTGTGGCCATCTTCTTCGATCGGTCTCACCAGGCGTGCCAAAAGTGTGTTGACGCCAAAAACTTGAAGTAGGGTTTCTAACTTCAACACACCAGTCGAACACCTGGTTCTAGCGTGCCAATCGATTTGACCTACAATCGATAAGGTGGAAAAATAGTAAAGTCGATCAAAGCCGATATCAAACAATGGTCGGCGTAACTCCAATCGGCGAAAAGCCGATCAGGGGGTAACTTAGTCGATCAAGGCTAATCTTTAGGAAAAGGCAGATTGGCTTTGAGAGGTTATGCGCAACAAAACAAAGAAAATCGAATCTGCGATGAAATCAACGAGACCAACAATCGGCGATGCGCAAACTTTTATTGATCTAGTTGACTTACAGAGGAAAGCTTGTTACAAGAAAGAAAAACGACGAGAAAACTGTAAATATGATTATGGATGTGTGTGTCCCTCTTCTTTGCCTAGGCACATCTTTTATACCCTTCGGTCGATCTGAGTCCTTCCTCAACACGGTGATGAGAGTCTGCGTCGGTCATGATTTCCTAAATGGACTCCTGTTTCCAGGTTCCATCCGTCATGCGGTATCCAAACTCCCTTACGCCCTAATTGATCGATATTTCCATATATGCCAAATTCTGGTGCAAACACAATCTTTACTGGATTTCACAACTATCACCAGCCGCTGCAAGCTCATCGCCCAGACCCTTATAGCATCCTGCAAAGCGGACTTCTCCGCGTACATTGCGTGCACACGAACCTTAGTTGGTCGGTACTCACATATCGAGTCATGGGCATCATCGACTGCTAGGTCTTCCGCTTCGACCCTATTCCACGCAGCAGGCACTTGTACAGACGTATTTCCATCATCATCCGAGGAAGATTCATCGTGTTCATCTATAACTAACGAACGAACGAATGACAAATGAAAAACGAACAAAGAACGAACGATGAACGACGAACAAGCATGAAAAAAATACTCTCTTCCTTTTCTTCCTTTCCTCCCTCTTCTTCTTCTTCTTCTTCTTCTTCTTCTCCTCCTCCTCCTCCTCCTCCTTCGTCTCCTTTTCTTCTTCTTCTTCGTCCCCTTCGTTTCTTCTTCTCTTCTTTCTTCTCCTGCTTTTCTCTTCTTTTTTCCCTACCGTGGATGCTTTTTCTACTACCGCCTGCGCTACCCGAGCTCTATCGCTAGGGATGAAAACGGATCAGATAGTTTTCGACCGATCCGGATAATTTTCGGATACGGATTCTGTCGGATCGGATATTTGTCGGATAATATCGAATCGGATACGGATACGGATATTTTTTGTCGGATACGGATACAGATTAGGTATCTCACTATCCGTCGGATACGGATACGGATTCGGATAATCTGGATAGTGATGGATCGGATATCCGGATATACATGTGGGCTGGGCCAAGCTACTCTTTTGGCCCAAAAAGGTTACTAAATTTTAACTTGTTTTCTAATTTAATTAATCCATAAATCAAGTTTCAATTATTAAAATTAGCAAACTAGCTCCAAAAATTATGAAATTTTTTGATAAAATTCTTTACATGGTCTATATTTTTTAAAAAAATTATTTTTAAATTTTATCATATTTTAAATTTTCTAAAAATTCAAAAATTGTTGTCTTTTATAGGAAAATATTTTAAATAAGTAGCTAAAATGCATAAAAACTAATAAAATACATAATTTATTATTTTAAACATAATTTAACAAATAATACAAATATTGGGGTCATTAAATGTAAGTGTTATATATGTTTTCTAGAGATATGGTAATTATGTATTATCAAAATTTTTGTGTGTTCTATATTTGTTTCCATTTGTGTCTCTGAGCAAGGATCACCTTTATTTTGTGTTTTGATCTACATGTATGATGACTTAATCGTATGTACGTGATGAACTAAGTCTTACATAATTTTGTTTGCAACATGGTATCTAACTATTGTCTAAGTGAATGAAAATGCTTATATTTATTCAATTTTCAATAATGTTTTAATAAAACCAACTAGTTATGTGTTTTCGTTGATTTTTTATGTACAATCTAAGGGATTATCATGTTTCGATAAATATTCAGAATCAGATCCGATTCGATTCAGATTCGATCCAGATCTCAGATTCGACATTATCCGTATTCGTATTCGTATCCGAATCCGAAAAAAATATGAAAACAAATATAGTAGAGCCATTATCGTCTGTATCTGATCCGTTTTCATCCCTATCTATCGCGCCCCTGCCCGCGCCTGTCACGCCATCTTGGCGCGATTGCTGCCGTAGCGGGGCGGGCCGACTGCCGTGGTGGGGCTAGGCTATCGTGTGGTGGGGCGGGACGGCTGCCGTGGCAGGGGGTGTCGTGGCGCGACTGGCTGGCTTTCGCGCTAACTTGTCGCGACAGGTGTTTACTTTTGCAAAAAAAAAATATCGAAGTATATTTTCATATTTCACGTATAAAAATTGATTATTTAAAAAAATCCTACCACTGCTGCTACTGTTGCTTAGGGGTGAAAATCAAGCAAGTCGTCATTTTTTCGAGCTTTTTTCGAAATTGACACAGTTTGATTTAATATAATTTTATTTACAATTTAAAAGTATTTTTAGAATCGAGCCAACAAGCCGAGCCGAGCCAGAGCAAAAACCAATTTAATTCAAAATTAACTCATTCAATGATTAATCAAAAAACGAGTGTAATTGGAGCAATTTTGAACCGAGCCAACGAGCCCCACAAACGAGTTTTTTTCCAGCCTTACTGTTGCTGCACTTTTTTTTTGAACCGAATCAACAAATCAAGAAAGTGAGAAATTGTAACAGATTAAGAATACTAGCAGCCTATGAACTTCCAAGAACCAAAATTTGTGAAAATTTATGCAAATCAATACCTCAAACGGACGGAAAGAACAAAAAAGAGTAAACTTTACAAAACTATAAACTTGTTTTTGTACAAACCATCAAAAAAAACTACAACTTCAGCTTTTATTTTTCAAACTACAGATTTTATGAGAACTTATGTCACAGAACTAGAACTACATATTTTAAAATTGATCATTCCTTATAACGGGTGTGAGAGTGTGGACTCACATAACAATCTCATATACCCCCATTTTTCACTTCACTCACACGTGAGACTACCATGTGAGTCTACACTGTTAGACCCATATAAAAAATGATCAATTTTAAAACATGCAGTTTTATAAAATAGAAACTGAAACATGTATTTTTCTGATAATTTGTATAAAAAATATGTATTTATATAAAATTTACTTAAAAAGGAGAAAAGGAGAGAAAGGAGAAATTATAATCCCATGCATATTATAGAAGAGAGAGGAATTTGCCTTATTTTGTGGGCGGGGAGTAAGAATTTGGAAATAATTGATGATTTGCCCCGAAGTTGATGTCCAATTGATCATTTCGTCCATAATATCTTATTGACATGTGGGTCATGGGGCTACATGTCAGTAAGACACACGGGGCAAATAATCAATTGCATATCAACTTCTGAGCAAATGATCAAATCCCCCGCGAGATTTGCGGAGAGAAGAACAGAGGGGAGGAGAACTTAGTGCCGCCGTTAGATTCATGGTCGACGACAGGAAACAGCGTTGGATTCGTGGTCGATGGTTGAGCTGAAGTGCAAGCAATTAATGGTGCGGCAGTAGGGAGAAGAAGAAGAGGGAGGGGAGAAGAGAAGGGGAGCTCGGTGGCGGCATTGTATTCATGGTCGCCGGCGGGAAACTCCGTTGGATTTCTGGACGATGGCGGCACTGAATGGCAGGCGGTGGTGTGGCAGCATGGGAGATGGCTTCCATTTCAATCAAAGAGAAACGGAATAGGAAGAGAGAGGGCAAAATGGTCCTTTTGCAGCCCATTTGACAGAGGGCTCATGGTGTATGTTTGGCAATAGCGTATATGGGATGAAAGTTGAGACGAGTAACAACCAGTAAGGAGAAATTTTTCGACGGTATATCAAAGATCTGTCTAACTTCTAGGCAAATAAAGAATTTACTATATTAGAAACCATCTGGGCACTTCTCCGAGCGATTAAGAAGGCAAATGAGCTTGGCATGGACAGCGTAATCTTCGAGACCAATGCCCAGACACTAATGCAAAGCATCGAACAACATTAGAGAAGAGTTGCCAACGTGAAGCTCATTTACAACGGATAAAGCACACAAACCCTCTACCAAAAAGAAGAAAAAACACAATACATCAGAATATAATCAGCATGGCATACAACCTTACCAGTTTGCTAATCTGACAAAGGATTACCTAGAAAAACAACAGTAGAAGTGTGCAACACAAACAAATGCCCTAGCTTACTCCACTCGACACAGAATTCAACAAACTAAAAGGCTAGGTAGCAAAAGGAGCAAGAATAAGATCAGCACAGAACAAGACAAAGTAAACCTTGCTCATTTACAGCTCATTTACAATTTTCTATCTAAAAGGACTTGATCTCCACAAAAAAGGAATAGCAAGCTGGTGCATATGCCCAACACAAAGTGAAGAAATAATGGGGTCAGAGTCAGACACAAGGCCAAGTTTGAGGGTGCCACTAATGGATCAAGCCATGTTGCTCAGTACTTCAACCAGCTCGTTCTTCTTCATCTTGGAATAGCCTTTGATTCCTCGAGATTTTGCAAGTTCTCTTAGTTCTGTGACCTTCAAAGAGCTTATACCAGAATCTCCCGTAGAGGATTCCAGATTCTCATCATGAGATTCATCAATATTTGTAAAATTAGGAGTTTCCAAAGATGGCTCAAGATACTCCCCGTTGGATTCGTCAGTATGCAATGCATCAGATTCATCATCTGAAAGAACATCAGACTCATCCAAAGATAGATTTTCTGGTGGTATTACAGAGTCAGGTTCAAATGGAGAAAGTGAATTAGGTTCATCTGCAGTAGTTTTCTTCTCCAAAGTTGCCCGAGCTTTCTGTACAGTATCAGTGACGTTATTGCCAATAGGCTCGGCATTAATACTGAGAACAGGCTGGAACTTCACTCCAGGAACAGGGGATCTTCGCCTAAAATTTGAAGCTGGCCTTTTGAAGGATGCAGGATGTGGCTTCTTCTGTTCTTCCTGAGTGTCGTTTTTTATGTTGGAGATGCTTGAATTTCGTTTATTTCCAGAATCATTGCTTCTCCTTGTTTGATCAACATTCTGTTCTTTCTCATCACTGATCTTCCTTCTTTGGTCCACTGAGTGTTTCCTGAGCAACTTAAGAAGGGAGTCAACACTACCCCTCTCGCCCTGCGCTTTTGCTGGTTCAGGCTTCTTCTCTTCCCTACCTTTACCCCTCGCTCGCAATTGTGCTTGAACCCTTTTAAATAACTCTACAATCTCCTTCTCTCTTTCCCCTGGGACGGATGTTGCTTGAGGACGGGAATTGCTTGTCAAAGAGATGGGTGGTCCATTTTTGGAGGGCATGATATCGTTATCAAATTCATCAATGTTCTCAGAGTCATCTTTTTCTTGGTATGGCTTACTTTTCCGACGAGATGATCCACCCTTTTGCTGTCGTGTGATATCTGAACTTCTTGGCCTATGATTGTTAGGGTTAGCACCACATACCAAAGACACCTTCATTAGGCCCAACATAGGTGATTTACTCAAGAAACAAGCTCCCAGAAGGAATCTGCAACCTCCATGATGTGCGGGTAATATTGTTCTGCCTGAAACCCCTGAAAAGAAAAGCACTTTTCGTTACTCATTACTTTAGAAAAAGCTCAGCGCATAAGGGGAGAACCAAAAATTTTAAGATGGAAGCGTCTGCAGTGTGCAAAACAGAGATGTAGAGAAGTTGGGAAATATGGATGGCTATGATAGAAATAACATTTCATTACAAAAGGTTTATCAGTTTTTTCTTCCCCAAACATTTTTTTCCACTTCAGCCCACTCCCACTAGGTGCAAAAAAGTGTATGTACAGTGTATAAAATACAAAAAAAAGTATCATAGTTACTCCTTTGAAATAAACATAATATAGGCATGAGTGGAAAACAATTTAATCTTAGTGCCATAATGGCATATTCATATTGAATCAGCACATACATAATCCACTTTGATAAGACATACACAATTAATGTGTGGAAAATGAAAGGACATAAGAACCCCTTTGAAAAGGGTGGGAAAAGGAATTGCACTTTAGATTTCTTGTAGACTCAAAGAAGGGCTATAAAACCAGAACTAGTAAGCTCTTATCAAAAGAAGGGTTATCTTTTATGAAAAATGCAGTGCCAAAACATGCCAACAATCATCTTCAGTACAGAATGCAAGTTAAAAAATTATTATGATCCTGAACATATATGCATAAGATAGATGGGCATGCAAAGTATAAACCTAGTAATGTAGCCTTGTTGCATTCCTGATAAGTGTGTAACAAGTGAATCAGATCTGGAAGAACTTAGGGAAGACGAAGCTGTAATTGGGAGGTTCAGGAAAGTAATTCAGGGAAGAAGGGGAAGAAGATGTCATTCAATTTTAGCCACTGTCTTCGTTCAAGTCTGAATGATGTAGGTCCATTACAATTTAAAACCATTGCCCTGGCAAAATAACATACCAGGCCAACTTGTATACCATTTCCTCTCAACATTGCAGCCAGCTCATTGGTTACATACTTAAAAAAACTACTCTATCTAGCTGCAAGTGGGGCCGTGACCCACCCTGCCAGCCCATGGCCACCTCATGTCACTTGTTATTCCTCTGTTCCCTCCACACTGCCAACACAGTTTTCTGCTCGGCTTACTGATATTGCCGCCATTGCCATCCTCATTGGTAGTCTCCTTAACAAGCCTGTCTGCCCATCTTCAATGTGCATTCAGTGCTATTTCAAAAGTTCAGGTGGACTTCACACAGTAGTTCCTCACATACTCGTGAATCAGCTAACATGTGACCCAAATTAAAGTGAGTAGTGCAGAAGTGACATTCATTGACACGTGCAAACAAGCAAGAATACTCATAGTTAGTAATGGCACTAAGGAATAGCGAGCAACACGAACTCTGCTGTGAATTAAATTGAGGGATTCAATATGTGAAAGTTGCGCTTCCAAAACCAGCTTCGGTCTCATATAGCAGGAAGTCCACTTATCTGACTAGAAAAAGATTAAGGCCTTGATCAATATGTGCATCCTGGCAGACAGCAGTATAGAACACTGTATGTATCTCAATACAAAAGGCAGTGCATATATATCCAAAGGTACACAGATTGTGGTTGGAAAATGACAGAGGAAGTGTGAAGTGCATATGCCATCCATCGTATATAAATAGTCCATTGAAGTGGTTCATGAACAACCCATCGATTTAGAATCTTATTTCCCCTGGTATTTTAATAAAAGAATTAAACATGAATAATTTGGAACACGTTTTGAGTTGGGCACAATGGAATTGGTAAATAGGCCATTACGCTTGAATTAAAATAACAAAAACTTGGCAATCACAATCACAGCACCATCCACTATCACATATCCTGTGTTGTGTGCGCTCACGCTGGAAGGCCCTTGTTCCTGGTCGCTGCCCTGCACGCGACGACGAGGAAGCCGTGGCGTCGTTAGGAGCCGTCGTTGTTGAGATAACTAGCGTTACGACGCCACCGGCCGGTTATCGTCGGCTGCGCCTGGGAGTTAGGTTTGTGGACAAACAAGCGTGTCCTCTTCTCTTATTGAATCCCCCTTTATAAAGGGTTTATTTCTCCATACAAGGATTAGAATCCTAACTCAAAAAGAATACCTAATAAGAAACGGCTAACATGGTCCTTAAGCGTCTCGGATCAGACCTTACCCTCTCTATTCTCACGTTTCCTAAAATATACCCGATCCGGACCCACAACAGTACTCCCCCCCTCGACAACCAGCTTGTCCTCAAGCTGGAAGTCTGGATGAGAACGCCGAAACACAATGGCGTCCATCCATGTAGCGTCATCTTCGGTTTCCCCTGTCCACTGCACCAGGAACTGACGATGACCTTGGACAATTCGTTGGGCGAGAAGCTTGTGGGGAGCTGGCTGTGCTGGGGCGTCAGCAGGAGAGATATCGACCGGCAATTGGGGAATAGATGTTGGTGGAGTACCCGTAAAGGCCTTGAGAAGGGAGACGTGGAATACATCGTGGAGGCGTGCTGTTGCTGGAAGGATGAGACGATAAGCCACGCTGCCGACCCGAGCTGCTACCTGAAAGGGCCCAAAAAATCGTGGAGACAATTTGGTCTGGGCGGATGGTCGTAGTGATAGCTGTCGATGATGTTGGAGGCGAAGCCACACCCAGTCACCGACCTTAAAGGTCACCTCCCGGTGTCGTTGGTCGTAGTATTGCTTCATTCTATTCTGAGCGTTGAGGAGGTGCCGACGAGCCTGCTCCAAGAGGGCGTCTCGCTCGACGAGCCGGCAATCGACCTTGTCAATGACAGATGAACTTTGTGAATATGGTAGTAGACTGGGGGGTGCGCGACCATAAACCAGTTCAAATGGAGTCATGCGGAGGGCCGAATGATAAGAAGTGTTATAGCAGAATTCCGCCCATGGAAGCCATTTAACCCAAGTCGATGGATTGTCTGCCGCCAAACAACAAAGGTACATCTCGATGGTCCGATTGACAACTTCCGTCTGTCCGTCAGTTTGTGGATGGTAAGCTGACGAGGTAAGCAGATGAGTACCATATCTTTGAAAAAGGTCTTGCCAAAAGGCGCTTGTAAAAATCGGATCACGGTCTGAAACGATGGACTCTGGTATGCCATGTAACCGAACCACCTGGTCAAAGAAAAGATTGGCAACCAGTGGAGCCCCCGACGGACGCTTCAAAGCAATGAAATGAGCGTATTTGGAGAGACGATCCACCACAACCATAATTGCTGTCATGGATTGAGACTTCGGAAGACCCACAATAAAGTCCATAGAAATGTCTGCCCAAATTTGCTGAGGGATGCGCAAGGGTTGTAGAAGACCTGCGGGTGACAAGGAGCTAGTCTTATTCTGTTGACATACCGAGCATTGTGCAATATATTGTTCGACTGACTGCCGTTGACCCTCCCAAAAGAAAGAACCTCTGAGGCGATGCAGGGTCTTGTGGACTCCCTCGTGCGTGAGATTATGGACGGCTGCCACTATCTGGGTACGGAGGGGAGATGTGGCCGGAAGAAACAGCCGTCCAGATTTGAAGAGGAGTCCATCCCGAACCTGCCAGATGGGTGAGTTTGGCGTGGCCTGAACAGTCGAAGGACCTGCACGTGTGATGGACTGGGATGGAGAACCCGTTTGCTGAACGGAGGACCTCATCGTTGCGGTGACCTCAAGACAACGCTGTTGTATTTCAGGATCCTGCCGAAGAACCTCCCGCCACTGTTGGGTGATTGACTCGGCCGGCCAAGAAATTGCAGCGCATACTGGAGTGGGATCAAAGGCACGTGATAGCGCATCAGCAGCTCCATTCGCTTTGCCGGGCTTATACTCCACGGAGAAATCGTACCCCATAAGCTTACTAAGCCAATGTTGTTGTGGGGGTGTGACCAAAGCTTGTTCGAGGAGAAATTTGAGGCTAGCATGATCAGTACGCACCAAAAAGGAACGACCCCACAAATACGGGCGCCAGTGGAGAATTGCTTTGGATAGACCGATGAGTTCCCGTTCATAGGCGGCAAGCTTGCGATGACGATCAGCTAGTTGTTGGCTAAAATAAGCGATGGGGTGTCCCGCCTGTTGAAGAACAGCGCCCACCCCACATCCGGAGGCATCACATTCAACAACGAAGGAGGTATCGAAATCTGGTAAGTGGAGAACGGGAGCTGATTGGAGTGCGCCTTTGAGCTGCTGGAATGCTTGCTCGGCATCTGAAGTCCAATGAAACCCTTGTCGACGAAGCAAGGTGGTGAGTGGTCCCGCAATAGTGGCATACTGTTTGATAAACCTGCGGTAATAACCTGTAAGCCCCAAAAAGCTGCGTAGGGCCGAGACTGATGTCGGAGCGACCCAGTCGGCGATGGCTTGTAGTTTGTGAGGGTTGGCTGCCACTCCCTGTGCGGATATAATATGTCCGAGGTATAGAACCTCTTGTCGGGCGAATGAGCACTTGGACTGTTTAAGGGATAGTTTGTGGAGGCGAAGTTGCTGCAGGACCTGCTGTAGGTGGTCTAGGTGCTCATCCAATGAAGTACTATAGATCAAAATGTCATTGAAGAATACGAGGACAAATTTCCGGAGAAATGCAGCCAAAATTGTATTCATCAAAGCTTGGAAGGTTGAAGGGGCGTTGCACAATCCGAAAGCCATCACCAAGAATTCGTAATGGCCTTGATGCGTACGGAAGGCTGTCTTCTCGATGTCATCGACATGCATTCTGATTTGATGATAGCCCGAGCGAAGGTCTAATTTTGAAAAAAATTGTGCGCCATGTAGTTCATCAAAGAGCTCCTCTGCCACTGGTATTGGAAATTTGTCTTTGATTGTTTTGGTGTTCAGCGCCCGGTAGTCAACGCAGAAACGCCAGGATCCATCTGCCTTTTTTACTAACAGGACTGGCGACGAAAAAGGGGATCGACTTGGTCTGATAATGCCTTGGGCGAGCATCTCTGCACATTGCTTTTCTATCTCATCTTTCTGCCGGTAAGGGTAGCGGTATGGACGAACCACCACTGGATCAGTGCCCTCCTGCAGACATATGCGATGATCGCAGGGCCTTTGCGGAGGAAGTCCTTGGGGCTCCTGGAAGACGTCCTCGAATGATGCCAACAGAGCTTGCAGTTGTGTCCCCTGTGGCCCGTGAAGAAGGAAGCTGCTAGCGCCTTTCTCCCTCACGATGCCCCTAATGGTGACGTTTTTGTTCCCATCTGCGAAGGACAAACACCTGGAATCGAAATTCCAGTGAATATCGCCCAGGGTGCGGAGCCATTGGACACCAAGGATAACATCAAATCCTTGCAACGGAATCACTAGGAAGGGTGCGCTGAAATCATGTTGGCCAATGCGAAACTATCCCGCCGCAATTTTTCCCAAGCAAGGCAACTGCTCTCCGTTGGCGACCCTGACGTGTTGATCCAACCCTGTTTCCAGGATTGCGGTCATCATTTTGGCAGCATAACTGCTTATGAAATTGTGTGTACTGCCGCTATCTACTAAACCGAGAAGGCGGCACCCCTGCATGTCCAGCTCGACCTGCATGGTGCTGCACACTTGGGGACCACGTAGCGCCATTGCTGAGAGGGATGGTTCTTCCTCGGTCAAGTCAACCCGTTCTCCGTCATCTGTCTCTTCCTCCACGGCTTCCAAGTAGAACAAGCGCTTGCAGCGATGTCCTCGGGTATAGATTTCATCGCAATTGTAGCATAATCCTTTTGCGCGGCGTTCCGCTAGCTGATCCGGACTCAACCTGAGCCGATATGGTGAGGATGCCGTTGAAGAGATGCTCGACGAAACCGGGGGTGATGCTGCTGTGAAGCGACTGTTTGCTGCGACTGCCACTGGTAGGGCTGGGCGTGATGGAGTGGCCGTAGGAATAGCCACGCTGGATGCGTTCCCGGAAGGCGATCCTCCTTGCCCCGAAGTCGCCGTTGCTGCTACTCCTCGGCTAAATGCAGGTCGGTGTCGCCCTTGTTGGAGCAGACCCTGAGATGCATTAGCGATCCACGCATCCTCCCTCCGTTCCGCCTCCCTTGCCAGACCTATGGCTTCGGCCAGATCGCGCGGCCTATCCCGTCGGACGTCGGCGGCCAAGGTGGCCGACAATCCCGCCGTGTAAGTCTCAATTTGGTCCTCCTTCCGCATGCGCGATACCCGAGCCAACAAGCGCTGGAATTCTCGGCTGTACTCATCCACTCGACTGTCTCCCTGCTTCCAGTTTACCAAGTCGCCGAGAGGGCCAGCACTTGGGTGACGCGTAAACCTTATCAAGAACGTGTTGTAAAAGTCCTCCCAAGAGATGGAGCTTCCTTCCTGTTCCCAATTATCCAATACTTCCTGAGCTTCTCCGCGCAGATGGAGCCCTGCCATCTCCACATACTCGTGCGGAGGGACGTTGTGCACACGTGCAAATCTTTCGCATTGCTGGAGCCATAACAGAGGATCTTCGGTCCCATCGTATACCGGCAAATCGTAACGCGGAGTACGCGGAACCCACCGACGATCCTCGTGAAACAGCGCGCGCCTTCTCTCGTTCGTCGCGGTAGAATCAAGCGGTTCTGGTCGGCACTGCCGCCCAGGTAAGGCATCGCACCTCACTAGCCCCTGTTTCGTCCGGGAAGTCCGAACCTGCTGCTGGTTCCTTGCTGGGCTTGTGGCGGAGCACCTCTGTCAGCATCGTGTGCATCTCCGCCATTGTCTTCTGAATCGCCTCGATTGCATTCTCGGCAGCCGCCAGACGCTCTTCCGAAGATGCCATCGCTGGTGAAGGATCGGTTGAATCTGATACCAATTGTTGTGTGCGCTCACGCTGGAAGGCCCTTGTTCCTGGTCGCTGCCCTGCACGCGACGACGAGGAAGCCGTGGCGTCGTCAGGAGCCGTCGTTGTTGAGATAACTAGCGTTACGACGCCACCGGCCGGTTATCGTCGGCTGCGCCTGGGAGTTAGGTTTGTGGACAAACAAGCGTGTCCTCTTCTCTTATTGAATCCCCCTTTATAAAGGGTTTATTTCTCCATACAAGGATTAGAATCCTAACTCAAAAAGAATACCTAATAAGAAACGGCTAACATGGTCCTTAAGCGTCTCGGATCAGACCTTACCCTCTCTATTCTCACGTTTCCTAAAATATACCCGATCCGGACCCACAACATCCTGTCACGAACAAATTATAGAAATCCGGCAGAGGCACAAGCAGCTGACGGACGCCGCAGTTCAGTTCAATTCTCCGCATCATTGTCTGTAGCTTTACTAACTAGCTAACTAGGATTCCATTTCATAGTTCATCACCTATAGGCCCATGTTAACGGAATTCAGCAACATGTACAAACGAAAGTAAGGAACAGTCCCCGGCCACGCACGCCTTAAAGTGTGCCCCTCTACTGGGTGGAGCAGCTGCGCCGCCGGAAGGAAACCATAAAATTGGACGGCGCCGACGTGGGAATGTACGCAGTTGTAAAGGGTAGCGAGAGAGAGATAGGGAGTGAGTGTGAGCGGTACCGTGGTGGTGGGGAACGGCGCTGGACATGCCTCGTACTTACTGCCTCTCCGAACTGGTTACGGCGACGACGGCAGGTCCAGAGGAGGAGATGACGGCACGACGGTGTAGGCACGCGTGCCAGCACCGCTCGCCGGCGACGGTTGGTGCGGCGGAGAGGTAGGGCGGAGTGCCGGTAGTGGCGATTGAGGGGAGGGAGAGAGGCAAAGGGGGAGGCGGTCAATGTTGTGGGAGTGGATTAGGGCTGGGACGAAGATGTGGGCCATCCAGATCCGATCAAACGGCCCTCTAAATTCTTGCTAACTGTCTCAACCTTAATTAACGCCCATGCCTCGCTTCGCAGGCTTCGGATTTGCTATTTCGCGTTGGCGTTGTTGAGAAACTCGACCCAGGAAGGTCTACATGGACTCTTACCAAAATCGTAGATGTAGACTATCAATAGGATGCAGGGGGTTATCTCATTGTACACAGAAACAAACAATAAAGAGTAGCAGATCTGTTCCTTCTCATACTTGTGTCTCGCGCTCTCTCTCTGTTCTCCACTTTACATTTATTAGGCAACCCTAGGCTAATCGATAGCGAGATTGTCTAACATGTTGTCAGCACGAAGCTCTATCGGCGAACAGATTAAAAAGATGAGCAAAGATGAGATACGAGAGATTGAATCTAATCGCTCGCTTGTATTTATGCATGTATCTAATCTACGCCACGTGGCACGAAGCTACACGGCGATTACATAACGATTACATGAAACTACAGTACATAACAATTTTGCAGAATAGTAGCACGAAGCCATGATCTACGAATTAAGCAATATACATCACGACAAAGAAATACCGCCGGCCATGAAGCGCCGGCTATCACCGCCAAGAACGGGCTCGGCCGCCATTATCCCGCCACGGCGCCACCATCTGCCGCCATTATCGCCACGGCGTCGCCGATCCACCCGAAGCCACTCAGTCCACACACGAAGCGCCGTAGCCGACCTCCATCTACCCGCGCACACAACGCTGCCGCTTCGCGATGCAATACGCCGCCCGACGATCAAGAAGTCGACACTCGGCTGGCCGCGTCGAACCGGCCGCCTGACTTCCTCGCCTTGCACCGACCTCCCGGGTGCTTGCCTGCACGCCGCCACCTCGGTCACTTTGCACCGCCTCGCCTTTCGAGTCGCCGTTGGGCGCCGCCAAGATCGCCGCTCATCATCATCCCGCCGGCTGGCCACACAAGAATCGACCACGAAGGTCGCCTCGTGAACCCCGTCGGCCTGCGCTGCCTGGCCCGACCCTCGCCATTGCCCGCCGTGGTCGCACCAGGTTGGCCTGGCCCGAAGCGCTACCACCGATGCCCTATAGGCCGGCGCTCGCAGTCGCAGCCGCCACCGCACTATCGTCCGAAAGGAAGCACCCCTGCCGCTGGCTCGATCGGGCCCGAAACCAGACCACACCTCCGGTTAAGGCACGGAGAGGGGGAAATTCCCCTTTTGCCCTCCTCCTGAATTTCTTTTTTTAAATTTTTCTTTTTCCGAAAATGAATAAGTAATTCAGAAAAATAAGGAAAATTGATTAGAAAATTACAGAAAATTTCTAAAAATTGCTAAAAAATTCTGAAAAATTGACAAAAAAAAACCCAGAAAATTATTTGGACCTGGTTTAATTTTTTTATCATTCTCTTGCAGCATTTATGAATAATTTATGAATTTTTTCATGCATTTTGCAATTTTTGCCTCACGTATATTTGAGTTTTCTTTTCTTTCTCTAATATACACATAAAGCACGCCGCACGAAGCGGCCACCAGGAAGGCCGCCGTGCATGGAACTGACTGCGTTGCGCGCTTGAAGCCGTGCCACGTCGATCGCACGAAGTCGATCATACACATGAATCCGATCGCATGCGCGCACAAAGCCGATTGCGCACATGAAACTGATTGCACAAAGTCGATCATGTACATGAATCTGATCGCATGTACGAAACCGATCACGCACATGAAACCGATCGCACGAAGTCGATTGTGGACATGAATCCCATTGCATGCATAAAGCCGATCGCACGAAGTCGATCGCGCACATGAATCTGATCGCATGCACGAAACCGATCACATACATGAACTAAGCTGTATTTACAAATTTTTATGAATATTTATGAATCTTTATGAATATTTATGAATCTTGTATTTATAAATCTTGTAATTATGAATCTTGCATTTTTGAATCTTGGATTTAAGAATTTTGTACTTAAGAATCTTGTATTTATGAATCTTGCAATTATTGTTTTCTTTTAGTTTGCTAGAAATTCATGAGAATTTAATTATGCATTTTATTGAATCTAACAGCTACTTTCTATTAGATTGCACGCAGTAATTTAATGGAAGAACCTTATGAATGTGCAAAGGTTTGACATCGTCAAACATGAGTTTTGAAGAACTGGCCCTGAATGGTCAGAATTATCTCACATAAACATCAGATTGCATAATGAATTGCAAGCTCTAGAAGAGCATTTTTCTCTCATGAATGAATATGCAGATTATTATTTATTTCAGTATTCTATATTTGCAAGCAACGTTTAAATTATTTTGCCACTGTCTGATTAGAATTATATTTCTTTCACATAGAAATTGCATATCGCCCAAATGAAGGAGATATGTATTGTTGATAGTGGCACAACAAATACCATCTTAAGAGAGTCTAAATACTTCCAAACGATCACAAAGAATGTTGGAAGAATTACTACGATCACAAGAAGCGATTCATATATAATAGGCTCCGGAAGAGCCATAATTATATTGCCAATGGGTACAACTTTGTTAATTGAAGAAGTCATTTTGTACCCTGAATCAACACGCACTCTCTTAAGTTTTAAAGACATCTGCGCCAATGGGTTTCACGTAGAAACCAATGAAGAAAATGACAAAGAACACTTGTGCATTGTGAAGTACGCGAAATATGAAAAAATAGTATTGGTAAAATGTCCCTCATATGAATCTGGGTTGTACTACACGAAAATCAATGCACACGCAGTGTATACCTCTTTGAAGACTGTCTTTAGAAACTCTGAATTATTTTCTTTATGGCATTATAGATTAGGTCATCCTGGTCTTAGAATGATGAGAAATATAGTTAACAACTCACAAGGTCATAGCATTAATGTTAAAAATTTTCTGAATTATGAAGATTTGTGTGCCATGCATGTGCCACCGGGAAATTAATAACTAGACCCTTTGTTATGAAAGTGCAAAATGAAATCCCTGCATTCCTAGAACGCATTCAGGGGGATATTTGCGGCCTGATTCAGCCCTTGTCAAGGCCGTTTTGGTACTTCATGGTGCTCATTGATGCTTCCTCGAAATGGTCGCATGTATGTTTGCTGTCAACAAGAAATCATGCATTCGCAAAGTTGATCTCACAGATCATAAGAATTAAGAATGCTTTTCTTGATTATCGTGTGAAGTCCCTTCGAATGGACAATGGCGGCGAATTTACTTCTGAGGCATTCGATGATTATTGCACAACAACAGGAATAGTAGTTAGCACTCTGTACCGCACGTTCATACGCAAAATGGACTAGCTGAATCACTAATAAAGAAGATCAAGTTCATAGCCCGACCACCCTTGTAGAGTTGTAACTTGCCCAACACTTGTTGGGGACACGCAGTCCTACACGCAGCAGCACTCATCAATTATAGACCATCGGCCTACAACATCCATTCACCTATGCAATTGGTGCAAGGGGTCATCCCGAAGATTTCCCATCTTAGAAAATTTGGTTGTATGGTATATGTACCTATACCACCCCCACAGCGGACTGCAATGGGCCCTCTCCTCAAATCTGGGATATACATTGTTTATGAGAGTGCATCCATAACAGGTATTTGGAACCCATGACTGGAGACTTGCATATAGCCTAATTCGCTGATTGCATCTTTGACGAGGACCGTTTCCCGTCATTATGGGGAGGAAATCAACCATTGGATGAAAAATGTCGGGAAATCATATAGCATTCCACTGGGATCCCTGCGCATGACCCTCGCACCAATGAAGCAAATCAAGAAGTCCAAAAGATAATTGATTTGCAGAACTTAGCAAATGAACTGCGTGATCATTTTTGCGATCTGAAGAGCATCGTTAAGTCGCATGTACCCGCAAGTAATGCACCAGAAAGGGTGAAAATACCAAAGAAAGCAGAAGATATCACTCATCCTGTTCAAAGGCCTCAAAGAAAAAGAATAGAAAATCTAGCTTCTCAAACACAAAGTACCTGGAGACGTCTGGGGAAAACTGAGCAAGAGGACTTACCACAGCCAATCACGAAAATGCCCTAAAGCAAGAAGGGAAGCTAGTTGAGACTTGGTACTGGAAAGAAGCCTGTGGAAAAGGCAATTCCAGATCTGAATCTTCCATTGGAAGAAATCGCCAAAAACAATGTGTGCGCACACATTGGCGATGAAAAACTAAAGGAATTTGCTCCTGCAATGAAAAATAGCAGTGAAGATCAAGTAGAAGTGCATGAAGCACCCCATGATGAAATGACCATAAATTTTATAATAACTGGAGAATCGATGAATAGAGCAACAGCCAATATCGATGCATACTTTGCAAAAAAGATTGCCATGATCATTGATCATGATCCCGAGCCTACATCTCTCGTAGAGTGCAAGAAAATGCTCGATTGGGAACAATGGAAGAAGGCAATCACTGCAAAGTTAGTCTCTCTAAACAAAAGAGAGGTGTTTGGGCCTGTGTGCCGCACGCCTCCCCATATAAACCCCGTAGGTCACAAATGGATTTTTGTTCGGAAGAGGAATGAAAACAATAAAGTTGTAAGGTACAAGGCAAGGCTTGTCGCTCAAGATTTCACTCAACGTCCTAGGGTTGATTATGAAGAAACCTATTTTCCGGTCATGGGAGGAATTACCTTTAGATATTTGATCTCAATAGCAATCAACTTGAAGTTGAGAATGAAGCTAATAGATTTTGTCATAGCATATTTGTATGGAAACATGGATTCGGAGATATACATGAAAGTACCGGAAGGTATCCCTATCCCGAACTAAGACAGAGCAAACAGAAATCTATACAGTGTGAAGTTAGAGAAATCACTGTATGGACTGAAGCAGTTAGGAAGAATGTGGTACAATCACTTGAGTGACTTTCTCTACAAGAAAGGCTACACAAATATCAAAGATTATCCATGTGTATTTATACAACAATCCCCGAATGGATTTTGTATAATCTCCGTCTATGTAGATGACTTGAACATCATTGGGACGGATGAAGAAATTGAAGAAGCATGCTCATACTTGAAGTCTGAGTTTGAAATAAAAGACTTGGGTAAAACCAAGTTCTATTTAGGCTTGCAGCTTGAACATGTCCAAGGTGGAATCTTGGTACATCAATCATCCTACACGCAGAAAGTGTTGGAGAGATTTAGTTTTGAAAAGGCATACCTTGCAAAGACCCCAATGGTCGGAAGGTCCACTCCAAGCAGACCTAGATCCATACAGGCCTAGAGAATAGGGGGAGAAAGTCTTGGGAGCAGAATTCCCATATTGAGTGTAGTTGGAGCACTCATGTACCTTGCGAATAGCACTAGGCCGGACATTGCGTTCGCCGTGAATTTGCTAACATGGTATAGTGCAGAACCCACCAAAAGGCATTGGAAAGGGGTGAAGGACATCTTCCGTTACCGCCAAGGAAGCAAAGATCTCGGCTTGTTCTATAGAAAAAATAATGAATTGAATTTAGTTGGCTATGCCGATGTTGGATACCTATCGGACCCGCATACTGGCAAGTCACAAACTGGGTATATTTTCCTTTATTTGGAAAAACAATTTCTTAAAAGTCGTCTAAGCAGACTCTTGTCTCAACGTCGACAAACCACTCGAAAATCATTGCCTTATATGAAGCCTCCTGAGAATGTGCATGGCTTCGAAGAATGGTTCACCACATCCAGAAGTCATGTGGCTTGAACATAGAACAATCCCCCACTATCATTTTTGAAGATAATGTAGCCTGCGTTGCTCAAGTCCAAATGGGATATGTGAAAAGTAACCTCACGAAGCATATCAACCCCAAGTTCCTTTATGCTCATGAAATGCATAAGATAAACGAGATCAAGATACTGCATACTAAGTCGTGTGAAAATCTAGTAGATTTATTCACTAAGTCGCTCCCAGCATCTTCTTTTGAAAGGTGTGTTAGAGGAATCGGGATGATGAGACTTAGAGAAGTGCAGATTTCAGGGGGAGAATTTTCACATACTCCTACATAAATCTTGAACATGAAGTTTGAGTACCCAACGTGAATCTAGAAGATTAACATTGAAATTTGGATGGATTGCACTCTTTTTCCTTAGTAAGTTTTTCATTGAAGTTTTCTTACATAAGGTTTTGATGAGGCAATCCGTGCAACACAGCAAGCGTATGCTATGTACTCTTTCTCCAAGTATTTTTCCCACTGGGTTTTTTTGGAGTTTTGATGTGGCATATGCATCTAGCGGTAAAGGGTCCAAGGGGGAGTGTTGAGAAACTCGGCCCAGGGAGGCCCATGTGGACTCTTACCAAAACCCTAGATGTAGGCTATAAATAGGAGGCAGGGGTCACCCCATTGTACACAGAACCAAGCAATAAAGAATAGCAGATACGTTCCTCCTCATACTTCTCTCTCTCTCTCTCTCTCTCTCTCTCTGTTCTCCACTTTACATCTATTAGGCAACCCCGAACTATTCGATAGCGAGGTTGTCGAACAGGCGTCACGCCGTGTTCCACAGCCCCCGGTCGAAATGCACCGCCACCATCCAGGGGTGCCCCACGCCCTATGATACCAATCCCAGCGCCCCAACATCGCTGCTGTCATGTTCAGTAAGAGGAGAAAGAAGAAAAGGGAAGTCCGCTAATTTCATATCAGTTTGGCGACTTCAGTTAATCGAACATCAATGGTTGAAGTACATTTGAGAAATACATCCAATGACTAATGGAGTACCATAGTAGTTTTACCGATTACTGTAGCTCGCTAACTTTTGTCGCTAGTTTCCATTTTACAGTTTACTTCAGTTCTTACCGAATTCTGTTTTACTTGAGATGAATGGATATAACATCTACAGATATAAAACCTAGACCTTAGGGAAATGAAAAAGAAATCAGTATTCCACATATTATAAAGTATCTCTTAGTTGTGTTCGGTTAGGACTCTAGTTCTTGAGTTTATCCTCTATTCTATTACGATCTGGATGATCTACTACAAACCAAAAATACTTCATTTTCTTTATTAGCCTCGGATTGGAGTTGGGTCATGACATTTGGTACCAGAGCTAGGTTCTATTCTCGGTGTAATTTATTGGTGGAGAGTGGAATGGGGTTGGCTTGACCGTAAAATCCCCCAATCTAATTTCTAGGGTTTTAGCAGAAAAACCAAATCAAGCTTGTTGGTGGAGATATCGAGGTGTAGAGATGAATTTCTAGGAAGAGATTGAGACGATTCATGGGTGTCTCGCAAGTTTGGAGGTTCTTAAGTCAGATGTGGCGAAAATCAAAAGTCTGCTGTTGGGGAAATCATGCTAGGAAATAGACCTGGTTGAGCAGCCCACTTTTGTTGGAGTTATGGAAGGTACTTTCTTACCGATTTCTTCTTATATGAATAGATTTGGGTCATCGATGGGGTCATCGGTTGTAAACCTGGATATACCTCTGTTAGTGGAAAATCCTATGCTAGGAAGCAGTCATTTCCCCACCACCGCTTGCTGCCCCTAGGGGGGTTCTCCACCTCACCACCCCGCAGATCCGTCCATTGGAGCGCTCCGCAACGAGGAGATCCGGCGGATTTGGAGCGAGGAAGGAGATCACGCAAACCGGGAGGAGATCCGTTGGGTTTTCGTTCGTCGGGCGAAGGTATGGCCACGGGGATCCTTGGGGTTGTCTAGGATCTGTTCTAAGGGTTAATATCATGTTTTTAGATCAATTGGTGGTGCTGTAATTGGGTGGATTAGATGAAATCTAGAGTTTGCCACGTTCTCTGTTTCGGGCAGCATGAGCAGTCGACCTAGGGTTTGGGTTTTTGCCAATTTAGAGTCGGAATTTGGTCGTCCGCATGTTGAAGAAGTTGTAGGTAACTTCAATACCTTTCAGTGGGTATAAAGAACGTCCAATTCCGCCTAGCCGTTTGAAAGTTATGCTCGTTTTACCGAACGTATTAAAAACTATGACGTGATTGGAACAGATCACGGTATTCTGTAGATTAAACCACTTTAGAGTCCGAATCAATCTTTCCATATACTTACAAAAAGTTAGGAAATTTCCTAAGCTACACGAGGATGTACTCGTTTAATTGATTCGGAGTCTTAGAACCCGAGGTATGCCTTTTGGAAGGCTGCTGTCCCGACGGGACAGAACCTCTGTTTTTGGGTTTTGCGAGTAGTTTGCGTGTCGGGTAGAAGAGTGTTTGCGTACTGTTTTGTGGACATGATTGTGAGTGTATGGTACCTATGTGCAGGTGGTGTGACCCCGGGAGTGCCTTCTACTTCTCGCCAATCCGTCGCCCGTGGTTGAGGCAAGTGTATTGGAATGGGTAGCGGGTTGTAGTTTGCTAGATTTGTTGAGATTGAAATTGAATATATGATGTGTTCACATGCCATGCCTTAATGATTGCCAATGATATGATGAATATGCTTATTATGTTATGATGCCATGTGTTAATGTACAAGTTATTTATGATGTTGGCATGTTTGCATACATGGCATGATACATGGCCCGGGCGGTGAGAAAGTCATAACTAGTCCGGGGAAGGTCGGTGAGAAAGTTATGACTATTCCGGAGAGCCAATGAGTAAGTTCTACATCGTGATTCCATCCACCGCGGTGTATGAAAGCGAGGAGTAGGCACCCTCCATCTTCGGGATGGAAGGGGGGAGAGGGTGCACACCGACGGGTGTGTACTCAACCATACCGGTATGAGTTTCCAGGAGATATGTGCATTGCATTGCATTGCATTGCATTATATGAGGATGTTATATGATGATGATATATGATGATGTCAATGATATGCTTACACTATGAATATGAGATGTGTATGATGTCGTATGTGAAAAGTGGTGATGAAGGTATTGGAATGTATTTTCTTGTTCCATTGCAATATACTTGCTGAGTGATGAACTCACGCTTGTATTTATGTTGTTTTTCTTAGGTACCATGAAACCGGCATACGGGGAAGGGCATTAGCTACACATCTACACGTAGCTCCACACTTATATACAATTTATTCATCTTGGTCGTGATAATAAGAGTAGTGCCATGCACTTCGTCCAATGGTTAATTTGTGTGTTTGGTTCCTCATTTACTTCGTTTGGCTCATGAGATGGTTGGAATCTTGATTCTAGGCTTATTCTGCTGCTAGAACCCTTGTTATTGATGATTTAGATGTCATTCTTTATACTATATCCTGTGATCATTTTGTTGTTGCTTCAATTCATGGAAAAACAAAGGAGATGCTGCCGAAATTTTCGGTTTTAGCATTTACTCCTTGGCTGTAATTTATCTTAGTTTATGGTATTTAGATGTTGTTTAGCCTATGTTTGGTAGCATTCAGGCATGCTAGATGTCGGGGTGTTACAGTATACCCCCCGCCATCATAACTTCATCACAATCTCAAATGAGAACTTATGGAGGAATGGGGGTCCTGGGAAATAGTCTTTGTTTGGGTCCTCAGTTGCCACAGCCAATACACACTTTTATGCCATCATGGGTTAGAAATGGGAATTAGCCAATTCCAACATATTATCACCTAGCCCTTCCTCAGAATTGTCTTCAGGGAATGACCCAAGCGATGCACTATCCTAGCGTCCAATTATTTGATGCTCAAAGAAATGTGTACTATGGGGAGAATAACAGCACACATCAATATGCAAAAGCTATACTTAGGGGTCCAAAATTGGAATTAACTTTGTTCATGGGAGACAACCCTATAGGTTGGATAGATCAATGTGAGAAATTTTTTCAGATGGCTGGAACTCCAAGTGAGCAGTGGGTGAATCTAGCTGTGGGACATTTGACCGGGAGAACAAGTAGATGGTTTAAAGGTATAGGAATTCCCTGGCAAATGCTAACCTGGGACCAATTTAGTGCTATTGTTTGTGATTAGTTTTCGAAGGAAAGTGCACACAAAGCGTTTGAAAAGCTACAAGGTATCAAACATCTGAGCACAGTAGGGACGTATATTGACTACATTGAAAAATGTGTGGAGTTAGTTAAAAGAGATCACCCTTATTTGCAAGAAACCTACTTATTGAGTTGTTTCATTGGAGGCCTTAAGGATGAAATTAAGTATGATGTGAGTAGTCATCAACCAAAAGGGCTATTGGAAGCTTATTGGTATGCAAGGTTAGAGGAAAAGGCAGTTGTAGCAAAAGGGCTAGTCAATTAAGTGGAAGCTCCAAACCAAAAACTTATGCTTCACAAAGACAGAACATCATAAAACCACATGTGGTGGACAAGAAGGAAGCTCAAAAAGGGAATCAATGTAAAAAAACAAGCAGAACTTGTTGGCACTACAAAGAGCCATGGATCCCTGGACATAACCAGCAATGCAAAGTTAGGACCGCTCCTCATACTTTGTTAATGCAGGGAGAAGAAGGGAATATGTCATCTGATGAAAATGATAACCTTACTAAATCAGCTGGATTTGATATTGCTCCTAGCAGTCCTGATGTTGCAGTTAGTGCAAGCCAACAAGCCAAATCATGCAAATATCGGCTTATGCAGTTCATGGTATATCTGGACCCGTGACCTTTTCTTTGTTGGTGTGGATTGGAAACAAACAAGCTATAGCTTTGGTAGACAGCAGAAGCACAAACTCTTTCATGGACTATGAATATGTTGTTAACAATCGGTATTCTCGGATATATATGCCTCTTAAGAAAATAATAGTGGCGGGAGGAGAGTTGACATTAGACACTAAAGTGGAAGGGTTGCAATATGAAATTCAGAATACATCATTGACCACCACTTTCAAATTATTGAAGTTGGGAAATTATGACATTATTTTAGGGGCAAACTGGATAGATGATCACAGTCCCATTGAATTGGATCTCAAGGAGAAATTGCTAACTATCAACAAAAATGGGCAAATGATTCAGTTCCAAGATTGTACTCAACCCACAGCTAATTATTTGTTGAAGGCTGAATAGTTTCATAAATTAGTTCAGAAAGGAGAAAGGGGGTTTCTAATCCAAGTTAACTTATGTGAGTCAAAGAAAGATTCTGATGAAAATGAAGTAAAATTAGAAATTGAGGAATTACTTAATTGCTATTTGGATGTATTTATAGAGAAGGAAGAATTACCACCCCGAAGGGAATGTGATCATGTGATCCATCTGAAGGTTGGAGCTGAGCCACCTAATCTGAGACCTTACCAAGTGCCTCAACATCAAAGGGACGCCTTGAAAGATATAATTAAGCACTTGCTGAAGACTGGGGAGATAAGACCAAGCAATAGCCCTTAGAGCATCTCCAGCAAGGGCCCCTAAAACAGGGTCCCTATTTTGGATTTAGGGACCCCCCTATTTTTTGAGGCCCTGTTTTCAGAGCACAAGTCCAAAGAATGACCCCAAAATCTCAAATTTCCTATTTTACTTTTTCTCCTATTTTGACATATCCGCTATGTATAATCTTCATTTGACACCACTAAAATTCAATCAAAAATATTTGTAATACATAAAACATAAGCATATTAACATTTACAATTTAAAAATATGATATTTAAAATTTAAATTTAAAATTTTCAAAACATGATAAAATTTTCGAAGCCTCTCATGTATTTCCCTATCTTCAATAATAGGGGTTGTACTCGTGTCCCTGGAAATTAGGGCTGAGGAGGCAAATTTAGAGGCCTCCTAATTTTAGGGGCTTGAGTAGGGGCCCCATGGGAATTGGAGCTGAGGAGGCAAATTTAGGGGGCCCCTAATTTTAGGGGCTTGAGTTGGGGCTCTGCTGGATCTGTTTTTTTACTACACTCCCTATTTTAAGGTTTAGAGGCTGGTTTAGGGGCTTTGCTGGAGATGCTTTTACTCTTCTCCGGTGGTCATGGTGAGAAAGAAAGGTGGCACGTGGAGAATGTGTGTGGACTTCCAACAACTAAACTCCTTGACTATCAAGAACAAGTTTCCTATGCCGATAATTGAGGATATACTTGATGAATTGCATGGTTTGACCATATTTTCCAAGTTAGACTTAAGATCCGGGTACCATCAAATTATCCCTCCATTATATCTGGGAGGTTTCCAGCCTCCTCAAGCCTCCACCTCACCCTCCTTTCAATTTTCCAAAAAAACCCATTTATTTCTCCAAATAGCGGACAGGTCCTTCCAAATTACAAAGAGGTCCTTTGCTATTTTATGTGAGGGGAAGATTTTTTTTCCCGGTTCGCGTTTAGGCCCCTCATTCGCCATTTTACATAAGGGGGCTCCCATTAAATACGAATCGCGAGTGAGCCCTTTTCTAATTTTTCAAAATAGCGAACAGGTCCAAAATTATAACAAATAGGTCCCCGCACTTTACATCCAGGTCCTTTCTCCGTTTTGCCCGAAAAAAATGTTTTCGTGATCCGTTTTTTCTCCGGAGCATGTTTTCGTGGTCCATTTTTCCACCAAAAAAAATAGAAATTCGTTTTTCGTTCATCCTTTCTTCGTTTTTCTCGAAAAAATATTTTCGGGGTCCGTTTTTTCTCATTTTTCCCGAGAAAAGTGTTTTTGGTGTTCGTTTTCCCGGGAAAATGTTTCCGTGGTCCGTTTTCCCTCGTTTTTCCCGAAAAAAATGTTTTAGTGGTCCGTTTTCCCTCGTTTTTCCCGAAAAAATGTTTTCGTGATCCGTTTTTTCTCCGAAAAAAATGTAAATCTGTTTTTCGTTCACGTGCGCGGCGTGCGCCGCAGATTTTCTTGGAAAAATGTTTTCATAGTCCGTTTTTTCTCATTTTTCACGGAAAAAATGTTTTCGTTACCCGTGAAAAATGTTTTCGTGGCCCGTTTTTATTCGTTTTCCCCGGAAAAAATATTTTCGTAGCCCGTTTTTCCTCCGAAAAAAAACTTTTCCTTTTTCCCTGGAAAGAATGCTTTCGTAGTCCATTTTTCCTTGTTTTTCCCGAAATAAATGTTTTTGTTGTCCGTTTTTTCTTCGGAAAAACAACACAAATTTATTTTTCGTTCACGTGCGCGGCGTGCGCCACGCTCACTTTCCTAGTAAGAACGAAGGAAGAAGACATTCCCAAAATAGCATTCAAAACACATCTAGGCTATTATGAGTATACAATAATGCCCTTTGGATTGTCTAATGCACCTCCAACTTTTCAAGCTCTAATGAATAATATATTTGTCGAGCACTTGAGGAAATTTGTTTAGCTTTCTTTGATGATATACTCATTTATAGCAAGAACTTTAGAGGCCATCAAGAGCATTTGAGGGTTGCATTACAGCTGTTGAGGGACAACCTATTAGTACTAAAGAGAAGTAAATGTATTTTTGCTAACTTTGGAGTACCTCGGTCACATCATTAGTCGTGAAGGAGTTGCCACTGATCCAAAGAAGATTGTTGATGTCCTTAATTGGCCTCACCAGACACTATTACAAAGCTAAGGGGGTTTCTAGGATTAACCTAGTATTACAGAAGATTTGTTCGAGGATATGGAAAGATTTGCAGACCTTTATTTGACTTGTTAAAGAAAGATAGTTTCCATTGGCGGCCTAAACAAACCAAGTCATTTGAAGTGCTAAAACACCTCATGACATCTTGTCCTATGCTAGCACTGCCAGATTTCACCAAACCTTTTTATCTAGAAATCGATGCAAGTGGAACATGAATTAGGGCTGCTATTATGCAATCGGGTAGGCCCATAGCTTGTTTCAGTAAAGCTTTAGGGGTGACATCACCAGGAAAATCCATATATGACAAGGAGGCTATGGCCATATTAGAGGCAATAAAAAAAATAGAGACATTACTTGCTTGGAAATACTGTGATCATTAAAACGGATCAGCAAAGTTTAAAGTTTATAACTTCACAAAAGTTGGTAGAAGGAATCCAACATAAGGTGATGCTGAAGCTTTTGGAGTTTGATATCAGGATTGAGTATAAGAAAGGGAGAGAAAATAGGGTGGCCAATGCTCTATCAAGATTAGTCCCTCAAACTAATGAATCTAAAAATTGTGATGCCATTACCTGTGTAGTACTTGAATGGGTAAAAGATGTACAATATAGTTATGAGAATGATCCCAAGGTGGCAAAAAAATTTGGAAGAAGTACAAGCCAATTAGAATTTGGACTACAAATTTAGAGTTGAAGCTGACATTATCAAGAATAAGAGGAGATTGTATGTGGGGGAGCAAAATGATATGAGATCAGTGCTGCTAGATACATTCCATCAGTCGGCATTCGGAGGACATTCAGGTGTGAGGGAGACACACCAGAGGTTGAAGAAGTTGTTTTATTGGTCGAAAATGAAAAGGAACATGGAATATATTATTAAGGCATGTCCCATATGCCAGCTCATGAAGTCAGAATATATACACATCCCGGGCTTGCTGAATCCATTAGAAGAACCGGAGATGGCGTGGACACATATATCAATAGACTTCATTGAAGGTCTTCCAAATTCAAAAGGTATGGAAGTCATACTGGTAGTAGTGGATAGACTGACAAAGTACGCTTATTTCATGGCTTTATCACACCCTTATACAGTGCAGCAAGTGGTTCAAATCTTCATGGACAACATCTTTAAACTGTATGGCATGCCCATATATAGTGATTGTGATAGATTGAGATAGAATCTTCACTAGCAAATTATTTTAGGAGGTGTTTAAGCTACTTAAAGTATCTCTCAGATTCAGCACGGCATATCACCCACAATCTAATGGCCAAACTGAACATGTGAACCAGTGTTTGGAGGCTTATTTGCGAAGTATGGTGTTCCAGGAGCCCAAGCAATGGTTGAGTTGGCTAACAATGGTGGAATGGTGGTACAACACTTCTTACCATACCTCGCTAAAAATGACACCATTTCAAGCTCTATATGGGTATTATCCACCCCAATTATAGAGTTCTCCATCCCTTGCAACATGTCTGATGAAGCCAAGGTTACTACTGAGGAAAAAGATGAAATGCTAAAAAGACTTAAGGAGAACTTAAACAATGCCTAACATCGGATTAAGAGGTTCGCTACTAAGCTGAGAACAGAGAGGAGTTTCAAAGTGGGAGATATGGTTTATTTGAAAATGCAACCCTATCGACAAAATGCTCTTGGATTGAGGGGGTTCCTTGAAGCTCAGATCTAAATATTATGGGCCTTTTAGAGTGATGGGCAAGGTGGGAGTAGTGGCTTACCGATTATAGCTACCCCCTGAGGCTACCATCCTTCCATTTTTCCATTTCTGTCAACTCAAGAAACATGTGGGAAATAATGCAATTCCATTGCCAAGGCTTCCAGTGGTTGATGCTAAAGGACGAGTGAAAACTGTACCAATTGCCATTTTTGATAGAAGAATGGTGCCAAGAAAAGGTATTGCTGTGACTCAATGGCTCATCTAATGGCTAAACTTGTTAGAGAAGGATACCGCATGGGAAGATGCAGCATTTATTCAGAGAACTTTTCCTGAATTCAAGCATTGAGGACAATGGCTTGCTCAAAAGGGGGGAACTTGTTAGGTTTTGTAAGAGGAGGAAGAAGAAACAGGGAAGTTGGCTGATTTCATATCGGTTCGGTGACTTCAGTTAACCAAACATCAATGGTTGAAGTACATCCCAGATGTATGAGGAAGACATCCAACAGCTAATGGAGTACCGTAGTTGTTTTACCGATTACTGTAGCTTGCTAACTTTTGTCGCTAGTTCCCATTTTACATTTCACTTCAGTTCTTACAGAATTCTGTTTTACTTGTGATGAATGGATGTAACATCTTCAGGTATAAAACCCAGACCTTAGGGAAATGGAAAAGGAATCAATATTCCGCATATTCTAAAGTATATCTTAGTTGTATTCAGTTAGGACTCTATTTCTTGAGTTTATCCTCTGTTCTATTGTGATATGCATGATCTGCTACAAACCAAGAATACTTTGTTTTCTTTCTTAGCCTCGGATTGGAGTTGGGTCATGACAGCTACCCCCCTTGAAACTAGTCTCTACCTTTTCTCTCCGGCTCCAACTCCAGCGCCTTGCTACACACTAGCACCACCATCCTCAATGACAAAATTAAAAATAAAGCTTTCAACTCATGGTTTTTTAAGCTTTCAAGTCATGAATCAAACTTTCAAATTTGGCCTTTCAGCTGAGTAAAAGCTTTCAAATTCAGCCTTTCAACGAGTAAAAACTTTCAAATTCGGCCTTTCAACTGAGGTAACTCTCAAATTGAAGAAATTTCAACAAAAAGCTTTCATTTTCAAGAACTTTCATCTCTAAGCCCTAAAAAATTTAGGAGAATTTCTAACCTCAGCCTGGCCCAAGCTTTCAACAGAGCCATGGCCGCCCCTCTTCTAGCAATGAGGTCGACAACCTATCCCCCACATAGGTGGCGGTGGCACTGAGCAGCCGAGGAGGCGGGATCCCGCACGCCTCCTCTACATGTGTTTACCACACTGGGATGGTGTTGTTCCAATGGGAGGGAGGGAGTGGGTCACAGCGGGGGAGGAAAAGGAGGTGTTGCAGGAGGGGGACACTCGCGGTTCACCGGCGGAATTGAAGCACGACAGCTTACTAGGTAGCGGTGCGGTGGAAGGTGTTGCTGGAGGGGAAGGAGTTGGCAGGAGCGATAAGGAATTAGGAACATGCGTGCAATCAGTTCACATAATTTCCAACCAACCCATCAAATATCTCAATTCAAATTCAAATAGTTATGTCAAATAGTTGTCAGATTCGGTATCATTTTTGGATTTAGATTCGGGATATCACTATCCATCAGCTCGACATATTATGAGATGATTTTCGGATATTTTTGAAAAAATAATTTAGATATCCACTGTGATGGTGGATCAGGACCGGAACATGGAGTCGGTACCAGGGTTCACAAAACCGGCGAAAACCGCTCGAAAACCGCGGTTTTCGAGCGTACCGCTCCGGTTCGAGATGCAAAACCGCTCGGTAAACCGGTCTAATTAAAAAAGAATTGAAAAATTTGAAAAAATTTGTATGTTCGGTTTTTCGTGAAAAACCGCGGTTTTTCGTGAAAAACCGCGGTTTTTCGCTTAAAATCGCGGTTTTTCGCGTAAAACCGCTGAAAACCGTTTTCGAAGAGGTTGGGTTAGTTTTTCGTGAAACCCTAACGGTTTTTCGTAAAAACCGAGCAGTTTACCGTGAAAAACCGAACGGATTTCAAATTTTTTCAAATTTTTTGGATTTTCCAACTCTTCGGTTTTTGACGGTTTTTTAGCGGTTTTTCGCTCGGTTTTTGCGAAAACCGTACCGCGAAAACCTAACCGGTTTTCGCGGTACGGTTTTGTGAACCCTGACTCGGTACAACGCTGGTGACGTGCTCCTCTGTTCTCCTCAGCCCCAAATCAGGCCTCCTCCCTGTCTCGTTCGTTGGGTCACTGGCCACATCATTCGGTGGCGGAGGGGAAGTCGTCAGGGGCTTGGCCGGAGAGTGAGAGATCGAGCCCAATGCCAGCACCGATGGGGAGGGATGGTCGGGGCAGGGTCCTTGGGGACCGGAGCTAGTGAAGCATCTAGTCCACCAATTTCGCTTGGTTTTGGTAATTAATGACAATCAATATTTACGGACTAATATTTTACTATAAGTGTGCAAAAGGTGATTGGTCCTCATCAAAGGAATCCCAAAAGCAATGACATGAATCTATATTAAAAGTCAAGCACAAGATCAAGGTATCAAAAAATTAAGGACATTTTATAGCATTTTGCTGATCTCAGTGTTTAGAGAGATATCAGGTTGCTAGATTAGGTGTCGTACTATTAAGGAGGACTTAATTAGTAGTTTGAAGATGAGTAGATTAAATGGCTCAATGAATGGGACAACTCATGATCATTCATGTGCATCAAATCCCTTTCAAAATCTTGCTTTCCAGTAAATAGCGGCACTACCAACCCCTTAGGGGCGGTATTGCCGGAGGTGCGGCAGTACCGCCAATAAGAGGGTGGTAGTTATTTAACAGAAGGCAGTGATTTTGGGTCTCTCGATGTCCGGCACTACTGCACCTTAGGAGCGGTACTACCAGGTGAGCGGTAATACCACCCCTATGATAGCTGTACTTATTTAACAGAAAGGATGCATTTTCTACCGTGGCCCCGAGCGGCACTACCAGCTATATGGAGTGGTACTGTCAGCGGACCGGCAATATCGCCCCCTAACCCCGGTACTTATTTTCCAGAGAACCCTATTTTTGCCCATTTCAAAATATGGCACTATCGGCCCTAATGGGCGGTAGTGCCAGATTTACGAAGGCTAGTGGCTAGCAATCAATACCTAGTGCATTTAATGCACTAGGTCTACTGTTGGAGCCCTGGCAGGCACTACCAGCCCTTAGAGGGCGGTAGTGCTGAACTTGGCTGTTTTTCCTAGAAAAGTCTGCAACTGCTAGTTTTTTTGTGGGGGTTATAAATACCCTCACCTATATCAAGGGCTTCTTTAATGACTCTATTGAATACTTCCTAAGCCCCTGTAACTCCCATTTCACTCTAGAGCATTCAATTATCAAAATTATGAGTTGTTGAGAGAGATTGAGTGCATTTCATTAATTGAGCCATTAGAAGCACTCAAACACCTTCAAATAAGTGTCAAGTCTATTCTCTTGAAGGTTACCACCTCCTAGACAGCTTGGAGGCGGGAGAATCAGTGATCTTCTCTAAGGAGCTTGTGAGAAGGCCCGGTATTTGTGAAGGCAAGGAGCTCGCCTACCCGGAGCGGGGAAGAGCTACCACTAGTGATCGAGGGAGACTCATTTACGCAAAGAGCCAGCTTGACTGGATTAAGCTTCTTCAATGTGGATTAGGGGAAACCAACAAGTCTCTATGACCACATGATAAAACCTTGTGTTCATGTTCTTGTGGTTTGATCACTTATTCTTATTTGAGCAAATTTACTTTCATAGCTTATTTATTATTGCTCTTGAAACTAGAATTGTGTAGTTGCTCAATCTTAAAATTGTTGGTGCACTTTAGTGAAACCTAGAAGTTTTAGGACTTGATTGTAAAATTTCTCATTTCTAGTATTACTTGCTTTGTTTATTGCAATTAGAGCCAAGAATTTTAAAAACCTCACATTCACCCCCTCTCTAGTCAATTATCCTTGATCCTACAATTGGGGCCTTTGGTGCAGGCGCGGGTGTGTTGGTTGGGGAGGTAGAGGCTTCGCGAGAGGGGGCATCGGTGCCGCGATAGGAGGAGGGGTCACTAGAGGCTGCGCCTTGAGGGCGAGCGTCAAGGAGGCGCCCTAGGCCTGCGTGGTGACGGCAGTGAAGAGAACGACCATGGCCACGCCATGAGGTGGAGGCACACCAAGGGAGGAGGCGGCGAGGTGGTGAGATAGGAGAGCTACTGGGTTTGAGTTTTCAAGTGGTGGGTTTGCAAGTGGGGAAGGCGCTGCCTGCAGGTATAGGAGGGGGTATAAAAAAAAGGTGGGAACATGATACGCAGTAGAAAAAAGGAAAAAATTGGTTAACGATTAAATATGTTATCATCTTATGTTGGTGGGCTATGGGGCGAGTACACTCGTTTGATCGGCATCCAGTGGTGCACCAAAATATTTTTGTTGCTCTGTATTTTTAATTTACATATTATTCTATGTTCCATAACTTTTCATTATGGGTACGGTCCAAATTGAATGTACTTTTGCAAATTTATTCAACTATCTGATAAAATGACTTGTTAAATTGTGATAGTTTTATTGCATTCAACCTCATACGGTTGATTAAACATTGTTATATGGGTTCTTTATGTGGTATCTATTTTTGTGCGATATCTAACAAAAATATCCGATACCGTATCGACTCTTCCCCATGTTCGCTTTGAATCCGTGATCGATATTATTTGCATAGTATTCGTATCTAGCACTATCCATATCTAACAAAAATATAGTTTAGGATACAAAAAGTATGATATACAACTGAATCCGAGCCAGTTGCACCCCTAATTAGGAACACAAGAGAGAGCCACTGGAGAGTAGACCTGGGCCAGGCTGAGCACCATGAGCCGTTGTAGGATCAAGGATAACCTACTAGTGGGTGTGAATAGAAGGTTTTCAAAATTCTTTGGCTCTAATTGCAATAACCTAACAAGTAATACTAAAATTAAGAGTTTGAACAATTAAGGCCTAAATCATCTAGGTTTTGTTAAGTGCGCCAACTAATTAATTCTATGCAAATTACACAATCCTAGAAAAAAAGGACAATCACTAAATATGCTAGGAATCAAAATTTGCACAAATAAACAAAAGAAAGCAAATCACAAGAGAATTGACGTGAAGATTTTTCCCGTGGTCTTGGAGACATGTCGGTCTCTCCCTAATCTACATTGAGGAAGTTTGAATGAATCAAGTCGGCTCCTTGTGCAATTGAGCCTTTCCTCGATCACTATTGGTAGCTCTTCTCCGCTCCGGCCTTCACAAACTACCAGGTCTTCTCACAAACTCCTTTTAGAAGATTACCGGCTCTACACATCTAAGCCGTCTAGGAGGCGGCAACCTCTAAGAGAATAGAACTTTGACTCTTTCTTGAGGACGATCAAGTGTCTAATGGCTCAAAATCAAATCCACACTTGAATGATCTTCAACTCTCACCAAATGAGAAATAAATGCTTAAGAGAGGAAGAGAGTAGCTAGGTCTCACAAATGCTCAATGAATGTCCAAGAAGAGGCCCTTGCACCTGGTGGGGTTGTATTTTGTCGGGACCCCGAATTTGCAAATCCGGACCCTCTGTGTATTCAGCACTAGTCCAGGAACGCGCTAGTGCACACAGTCTTAACATCGGCAAATATCACAATCATACCACTCGATACTAATAGAGTACTTTATTTAAATAGTCAAACTGGGTACTTGTCCTTATGGTCAAGTCACAAATGCACGATGACGCAGGCGAAACTTATTAAGAGAGAAATAGTAGCAAATGAAAATCAAAGAAGGTAACATCGTGGCGCCATCTAGTATACCACAGTGCAATCGACCGGGCTCGCTTCCCTAAGTAGACGGATCCTTGGAGCTCCTCCTCCAAAGTCGCGTAGTCTCCTCTTCAACTGGTGTTGTGTTGAGGCAAGGGTGAGTACTTGGTACTCAGCAAGTCATGCAATGCAGCAAAGGCTAATATACTATATGCATGGCTTGGTACAAAGGAATAGCTCAAGGTATATTTGCAGAAACAACATTTGACAAGTAATATAAGTAGATTAGAAAGCAAGTAGAAACAAGTAAAGCATACATAACTTTTCAAGAAGTTTAACAACCATCTTCCCATCCTAAACCACATTTCCATCAACATCATTATTAATCCAACCCAACTTTTCAAACCAAGTTATTTTTGAGAAAATCTAACCCTTGACTGTAATTCCCGGCGATGTCCAATACCGCGGACACGGCTATTCGAATAGATTCTATACTCTGCAGAGGTTATGCACTTTACCCACAAGATACAGTCAAACACCACAAAGGCGAGTTCCCGTAACAAAGTCTTTCTAAACCTCTAACAATACAAGTGGTCCTCCCTGCTATTGCACACTAACCCTTCCCTTAGCTAAGGCGAAGTCTAGGCCAATCAACCGTTAGATGGGTACTGCCTCACCCAGACGCTCCCCGCACAACTTACACAAAGGGTGTAGTTGACCTCCCGAGGTCCCACAGTGCACGTTATTAGCAACTTAGTCAACTAGGTCCGTCCCATTACGGACATGTGGTTGCACGTTAGACCCAGTTCAAAGGCTTGCAAGGTTAAGTCCTTAGGGTGACCAGGGCAAGACTACCCAAGAACCAAATCAACATCCCCAATGCCACAACTGCCCACCTGATTACTCTTGCCACATGCCCCGATCGAAAATCGCTTATCAAACCCCGCTTGATTACCATGCACCACGTGCCATCAACATCACATGATACTTTTCCAAAACAGGTTCGATATATCATTAAGTCAATATTAACATTTGATTGTCCAAAATCATGTCATGAGCACGAAAGTGTGTCTAAGCAGATACTACAACGGTCTAAACCCATGTTGGCAATTTAATAAAGTCCAAATTAGTAATCCACAACTAGGGTGACAAGGGTCATGGCACATACTTAAGTAATCAAGGTGTCATACAAAGAAATTGGTATTTATCTAACCCCCATGTTTAAACAAAGTATTTTTCTAATTGAACTAGCATGCAATAGTTTAAATCAAAATAGATTTCAAATAGGATCAACATGGTCAAAGCACAACTTGCCTTCAAAAAGTACTTGTTCTTGGTCTTGAGTTGGATCCTGAGTTAATACTTCTCCTTCGAATCCTTCCCAGACCTCAACGTCTACTCGTAAAAGCGTGCAAATAGCAAATACACAAATAAACAATAGGCAAAAAGTGTCCAAACATCCAAATAAAATCCATAAACAGAGAGAACATAATTTTATAAATTTTTAGAAATCAGTAATCGCTAAATTTGGAGTTAAAATGCAAAAGTTATGATTATTTAAAGTTCAAATAATCAATTAAATAATTTTACAGAGAAAAACTTTAGTCCAAAAATTAAATAAAATTCATATTTAGGTAGATCTCAATTTTATACAAATTTAGAAATTTGAATCACTAAAATCGGAGTTGAAACGCAAAAGTTATAAGCGTTTGAAGTTTGAAACAAAATCTGAAATCATTATTTCGAATTAATAAATCATTTTCCTTTTTCGGAAATTAATTATTGCGTCAGCATGGACACGTGGCAGCACTGGATTGGTCTGGCGACGCCACCGGTCCATGGACTCGGCCCACGCTTCGGCTTCACCGTGGACCCGGCCCACGGCTCACGTGAGATCGACATGTGGGACCACTCGGGTGACGTCATCGCCGACGCCGGGCTCACCACGGTGCCGACAGTGGGTCCATCCGATGACGCCATGGGTGACGCCACGGCAGTGATCGCCGACACGCTGCCTCGCGCGTGTCGCTGACTCCACGCGCACGCCGCGTGGCGCGCGCTCGGGCCTCGACACGTGGCACGATCGTAGCCGTTGGTTTTGAAAACCGACGGCTAGGATTGGATTTGGGCCTCAAGTGCTTGGGCGCACGGGTTGATCTGGGCCGTTGGATCTTGATCTAACGGTCCAGATCTAATCTAGCCTGGTGCAGTTCCCGCTACGTGGCACGACCTAAGCCGTTGGATCTAGATCCAACGGTTGAGATTAGATCTAGGATTTTCAACGGGGAACTCACCGAGGGTGACGTGGCGCGATCTGAGCCCTTGGATCTTGATCGGACGGTTGGTGGAGCTTCGGTCGGCGATGGCTTCACGGCGAAGTTGTGGCTGCCGGCGCTGAGGACGGCGACCACACGAACGGCGTTTGGGGCGTGCTCCGGCGAGGTGAAAGGTCTCTTCGGGTGCGCCTGACTTCGGGGGTTCCGGATCTGGGGTCAATGGCGGTGGGGAACGGCGGACGGCGGCGGAATCAAGCAGAACCGCAGCGGAGGGGTGCTATGACTCCGGCGAGCGATTCCGGCGGATCTACGGCGGCTGAGGCTCGGTGAGATAGGGCAGAGAGTGCGCGGGGTCACGGCGGTCCTCGGGGTACCACCCGGTACTTAAATGCTCCTCGGATGCGCCAAGACGGACGGAGCCCTAATCCTACACGGCGGCGACGCGGCGGAGGAGTCCGGCTCGGACTCGGCGGGAACGACGACGCACGGCCGTCCACGTGGCACGATCAACGGCCACGATCGCGTGGACGCGATCGGATCCGGGCCGGATTTGACCGAAACGGTACGGGGAAATCCTGACCGTTGGATCTTGATCCAACGGTTGGGATCGATTCGGTTTTGGAGTTGGTTCGGTCGAGTCACGTGGCTCGAGTCGGACTCGAACTCGAGTCTGACTCGGGCTCGGTCGGATGAACCGTACAAACCCACTCGCATTTTCCAGCGATTTAATAATTAAAATATTTCCCAGAAATTCATTTAATTCATTAAAAATAGCAAAATACTCAGAAAAATTTCAGAAAAATTCTGGAAAATATTTTGGAACATTTTGGACTCAAATAAAATATTTCCAACAAAATTTTATTTGCAAAATTAAATTCCTTAATTATTTCAAAATGGAATAAATTCAAATAAATTCCAAATAAATCCAAATAAATTCCAGAAAATTCCAAAAATTCACCAAAGTGCCAAATCACACATGAATTTAAGAAAAGCAAAATTTTGGGGTGTTACATATTTATAACCCCCAACAAAAACTAGCCATTTTTGCATAGAATTCAGCAAAATTTAAGAAAATCGGCGATACCGCCCTGGGAGGCCGATAGTGCCAATTTCAGTTCAATGGTTATATTTGCATTAAATGCACTAAAAAGTAGTTGTTGAAATATTTGCCCAGCACTACCGACGTGAAAAATCGGTTGTGCCGGTTTTTCAACCCAAAAAAATCCAGCACTCTCCTTCACTGCAAAATCATTACTGGCCCTACAAATGCGGTACTGCCGACTATCAGTAGTACTAGAAAATCATAGCGGTAGTGCCAATTTTTGCATTTCTAAAAAAAAGAATCTTTGGAAAAGGAGTACTGACACAAAACTATGGTACTACCGATAATCAGTAGTACAGGGAAATAAAAGCGGTAGTGCCAATTTTCACATATCTTAAACAGACAACTCTCTGGAAAAAGAGTACTGATAGAGAAGCGGCGGCACTACCAATAATCGGCAGCATCGAGAATCTGCAAATTAACTAAAAACACAAAGAAAACACGTTATGGAAAAGACTACCATTTCATTAGAGAGGTACTACCAACACGGCGGCAGTACTGGCAAATATAGAGCGGTAGTGCCTATTTCTGAGATACTTTTAGTTTTTTTTTTTTTTTTTTTGAAGATTTTTTAATGCAATCAGAAATCAAATTTGCAAAAGACTTTGAGCCATGACACTAGAGCATTCTCAAACTACTAGTCAACGATCCCCCTTGATAGTATAGCTCCTATACTAGTAACCCGATCTTTCCCTCCAAAACTCTGAGATTGGTAGAAACCATGAAAAACATCCTTAATTCTTTAGTACCTTGGTCTTGAACTTGAACCATTGATTCACTTTGCATAAAAATTTCATCTTTATACCTACAACTCCATAGACCAACCTATTTTTATCAACTCAAGCGAGATCGTTGGTCCTCAAAACATGATTGTCATTAATTACCAAAACCCAAAAAAAATTCGGGGCCTACATGCTTCAGCTGTGCAGCCATGGCCTAGCCAGCTCGTCGTTCGTACCTACTTGACTCATCTCTAGTGAGCCCAGGCAAAGGCTATTGACACATCGTGCTATCCTTGTGCCGTATTGGTCCAGGACATGTCCATTTGTACTATTACAAGGAGAGGAAAGGATCTGAAGACTCATGGTACTAAGGCAGTGACACAAATATTAGGGATAAAGAAATAAATTTTATTGATTCTTCGCAAAAGATGTGTCGACAGAGTGGTTGATTTTTACTAGTAGATTTCATTGTGACCTGCTCAGCGCTTCAGAAGATGAACTAAACGTATTGCCTTTTAGGTTTTTCCACACGCTTGGAGCGCTCGAACCGTCTTGTGCTTATTGCACTGTTAAGGAAGTTTTTTTTGCTTCACTTCTGTTATCAAATTTTTCATAATATTTATCAAAAACTATAAAAAAAATATCAAAGTTGTGTCATTCCTATGTTACTGTAAAAAATATATCAAAGTTGTGTTGTGCATTCGTCTTGCGCGTCAACCCTGTAGCGTACTGGCCCAAGCACAATCATTTGAGGTGCGTTGTGTTATCCATCGTGTCCGGCCGCTAGGCTCGGCACAACTATCGTGTCGTGCTAGTCCAGTCCGTGTTCATGAATACTATGCCGTGTCTCCTATGCCATAGGCTGGTCTCAAAAAGCTTGACCCGATGCTCACATCTACCGAAGAGGAAGACACAGTGTGCGGGTTTTATGTGGGCCCGTGACGGAGCTATATCTAATCTTTAATGTTATTGTTGCAGAGTTTGCAAGTCCCGCCCTACATATGAGAGGAGCCAACTCACTGTCGTGAAAACAGCACTCGTTCCCCAAATTTTGATCCAGTGTTTAGCCTCTTTTGTTCCCTCACAGGTAGGCCCACTGCATATTTATAATTTTTTTTAAAAGAAAAACTCAACGCCCACACCGTCTTAATTCCTTCGCCAGTGAACAATTCCACTTCCTGCCCTCTTTCGTTTCTTTCTCCTCTCCAAACCTAAGCACCACGCCATCAATCAAACTGGACATGGTAGAATTATTCGTCGCTTGTCACCTTGTTGGCACCGAAAAAATTTCTTGACAGCAGGGTTGCGTCCCTTGGAAGGTGCTCCGTGGAATGATTAATCATATACAAAGACCATATGGTATTAATTCATTAGAATCTCCTACCATTACCTATGAAGATAATGTTGCCTGTGTTGTTCAGATACAAACAAGCTATATAAAGAGTAATATAACAAAACATATTGCTCCTAAGCTATATAAAGAGTAATATAACAAAACATATTGCTCCTAAGCTATTTTATCCTTACGAACTTCAAAAGAGTGGTGGGATAAAATGTCTTGCAAGCGAAGTCATGTAAAAATATAACCGATTTATTCACTAAATTTTTACCAACGTCCTTGTTCCAAAGATGTATTCAAGAGATCGATATGAGACGGCTTCATGAGTTGCAAGGTTTAAGGGGAGTTAACCCTTGAATTAGAATATGTTGTACTCTTTTCCTTTATGAGTTTTACATAAATGATTTCTCATAGAAGATTTTTAATGAGGCAACATTGAATATGAATTTATGTCACAAGTTTCTCTTTATATTTTTCTTACTGGGTTTTAAAGGAGTTTTAATGGCATATAATTATGAGAATAAATTTTTCTTTATATTTTTTCCATAGAGTTCTTAGAGGAGTTTATCGAATCATATGAAGGCTGTGTTATTCGCCCAAAAGAAAGTGTTAAGAAGTTAATAATACAGTTAAATAGGCTATTAACTGCCTACTGTTAGAATAGGTGTCTTTTGGACACCATCAACTGCCATCTATTAGCTTGTATAAACATGTAAATACATGTATAATAAAAAAATATATAAAATCTCATCAATTATTCTCTATTCTATTATCTAGTTCAATCTCTACTCTACCTTCAATATTTTGAACCCTTCATCAATTCCCAAGCTATATTATGTTGCCACCTCATAAAATGGTAAATTGGTGGCGCCGCCCGCAAAGGCACAGTCGCGGTGAAGGCAACCACGGAGCCGGTGATGATGTGGCATCCATGTCTTCCAGCCGAGGTGGCATCTGTCCAAGGGTGCAGCGGTCGTTCCGATTCTTTCATTAGCCTAGACTTGAGAAGACTCCCAAAGATCTTTAGCTAAGCCTTTTTTTACAACATTTATAGATGTCCTTAACAACTTTGACTGCACAAAGTACAAGGTGATTTTCATGGCGTTACACCAAGAGCCTGGTTTTTCCTAGGGATATAGGGCAATTTTTTTTAAAGATCGGTAGAAATTCTGTCCTTCATTCCAGTGAGAGAGAAGAGCAAAAGTACCGTTATAATTTACCGGCCTAAACTCCAGGGGAAGGTTGGCCGGACGGGAAGACAAACAATCGAACAACTGGAGAGGACTAAAACTTAAAAAAAAAAACTAGGTTTAGGAAGACACAACAAACAGAGACGACCACAACCCTAAAAAAGCGATGATCTGCAAGGGGAGAGCACAACTAGCACGACACTGAAGTAGATCATGCGGTAGGCAACTTTGGAGGCGAGCAGATATCATACCCTATTTAGAAGAGCTGTGCTTTAGCTGTGCCTTAGTTTTGGGTCTGAAGCTATGGGGGCTCCGGTCTTTGTAATAGTAACTCGGTTACTTACTGTTGCGCCGAACTAGTATTGACGCAACCCGTTAGTAATCCGATCACTAATTACAAACCGTACCCGGATTGAGGCCAATCTGTGAAATCATGTGATGAAAAATTGGCTTGGTGATGAATTTGGTATTGCAAAGTGATTGTGCTCATGGCATGTGTGGTGCATGTGCATGTATTGTTTTAGATGATTAATTGATATGCTTGTGATAGCATGGTAATTGTTCCGCCTGAAGCAATGCGCTCGTGTGAGTGGTTGCATGGACTGATCTTGAGTCAAGTCGTGGACTTGTGCTCGGAATATTGTTTTGTGAATTGTTCATGTGCAGGTGTTGCTCGAGGGCGAACGTGGTCGATGACGGGACCGGAACTAGGTTCATGGAGGAACTGAGGTTCGGGACTAGGTTCAGAGAGGAATCGAGGTCCTAGTGGTCGAGAATGTCATGCAGGACGTTCGGGCTAGAGAACGGTGCACATGGAGGCTAGTTAGTCACGTGAGTATGGCAGGTGGGCCGTACGCGTGCAGTTGTAATCGTTTTGAGGTCGTTTGCATGTATTGGACCATGTTGAGCCAAGTGGACATGCATACGAACTCTTCTAGGGTTTTCTTATAAATAGGGAGAGATGTCCCCTGTTTATTGGTGCGTTGATTAGGGTTTGTACTCTTTCTGTTTAGAGTACTGTAATCAAGTAGACAAAGAAATAAAAATCAGTTTCTTGAGCAAGCCGTGCAAAACAGAGAAAAGAAATAAAGGTGCGGCGGCTCGGCGAGATTGAGAGGCGGCGTCGCATAAAAAGAAGTAGGCGGATTCCTCTCGGCGGCGCAGACGCACGAAGAAAAGGAAGAGCTGCCGGCACGGCGTGGCGCAAAAATAAAAGGGAGAGCACTTCGTGGAGCTTCGCGGTGCATGGTCGTGTTCGTGTATTTGCATACGTAAGCAAGGGATAGAGGAAGCAAAAAAGCTACGGCGACGTGAAGCGGTTGGAGACGTGCTGTGCCATCGATCAAAAAGGAGTGCATGAACAAAGGCAACACTACCGTATGGTCTACAACATCGCTACAGTACTCGCGATTTACTGTAGTGGCTGCGGACTACTGTAGCAGGTTAGTTTTCCGAGAGAAAACAACATGCGGTAATTTGCTCTCGCTCGTTTATTTCGTTTCTATATTGATTCATTATTTCTTTATGATAATCTTGATTTGATCTATTTCAAACCTTTTTAGGGCATCAAGTTTTTGATCTAAAAAGTTTAGTTGGTTAGTTCCTTATAGATTTTGTTTAATTACGAAATTAGGGTTTAATCTATTTTCGGTTTTATTGAAACAGTCAATTTGCAAAGCTTATAACTTTTGATCCGTAGATCCGATTGAGTCGATTATTGTTGGGTTAGTTTCTAAATTGAATCTAGTTTCTACAGTAAAAATTTCACATCAATTGGACGGTTGGATCTCCGGAAATTCATGATTTAATGAACGTCTATTAATCTGTTTTTGCGTTAAACCGAAGCAATATTTTATATTTTGTTTAGGGGTTTAAAGAATCACTAAAAATTTATTTTAGCTCCCGATCAATCATTCACCCCCCCCTCTGATTGACGCCATCCGATCCTACACAATCAATCAGCAAGACACACTCTGCTCGTGGTCATATGCCAATCGATTGATTCCAATCCGAGCTTCCCCGAGATATTGTCTAGTGCTAGTTCCCTGGATCCGTAGCCTAACACCCACATATTTCACAATAAGTTGCATCAAGAATCAAGCGCAAAATAATGGTTGTATTAATATTGGTTTGATTACAACCAATTAATTTACAAGAATGAAACACAGCCGACTGGCTAACAGCAGGACAAGAAAAACAAAACTGCAACAGTGGCAGCGGTATGCCTTCCCATACCCAGAGGCAACCGACTGGGAGTGAAAGTCCCAGATAACCGCTCAAACTCGACACCCGCCTCGAGGAACTCGTCAACCGACGCGCCTTCATTGCCTTCGACGCCATCTTCTATGCATGTTGTTAATATATGGCAAACGGTGAGTACACGTATGTACTCGCAAGACTAGTGTATGGAAATATTAATATAGATGCAGGCTACAACAAAGAATACAAGTTTCTACACTAAGTCTGTTTTGAGCACAAAGCAAGATTTATTTGCAATAACATAATAGATTCGAAACATTCGCAATTTGTAAAGCAATTGTAAAGAGATTGTTTTAATGAAAACAATAAACATAAACATTTATCCATAAACCAAGTTTTCCAAACATTCCATTCCCACGAACCAATAACCAAACTAACCTACCAAGCCAAATCCATTTTTCAAAGCCAAGTTCCGACCAAACCCATTAACCAATTCAACACCCATCCAAGTTCCAACCAGAACTATTGCCGGAACCGATCCAAGACCAGACCAGAACCAACACCAGAAATTCTATACTTGACAGTACTTCCCAAGCTGCTCATTACCGTGAGCACGGCTAATCTATTAGTTTATTTATATCTCTGTAGAGATTGTACACTTTATCCACATGACACGTTCTAGCAATCATGTCAACCATGCCACGCGATACTCAACGTACCCGTTTTGCTAAACTGTGACGAGACTTTTCGACATGTTAGGATTTAAACCTTGCACCAGCCCGGTAATGTGCATCCCTTACTACGGTCCCAAAGTATGGCCACTAGTGGTCTCTACGGGCCCCCACTAGCCCATAACCTCCCCATAGAAGGCATTACCATTGTATTGGGCAAACTCCCCCTCGATGCCTCGACGAGGGAGTCCCTAGAACACACTGACACGACAGGTGTGTCCATACTCTCCCGCCTTCTAATGATGCAAGACCCAAATCCTTTCCAATTTACTAAATCAAGGCCATCCCATACTGGCACATGTGGTTGCACTGTTTGACCCAGTAATAACATCAAGTTCAGTCCTTAGGGTGACTCAGGCGAGATCTTCGATACCACTTGCTATGGCCATAGAGGATCGGCGCTAGCGGCCCCTCGGAGCACACACTAACCCGCAATCTCCCCATAGCAAGGAACCAACCGAAACCAAGCCTCAGGCTTGCAATCCAATCCAATAACCATTCCAATCCAACCAAACCAAACCAACCAGACCAACCAAACCAAATTCCGAACCACCAATCACCAAACATCTCGTCCGTGTCTAAATACTCCTTTTCCATTTTTCCAAAGACACCAACATGACCATTTTCCAAACCAATACCCAACTCCGAACCATGGACCAAATCCAACCAAACCGACCATTTCCAAGAAGAATTGTAATTGATTAAATTGTAACACTATACAGTACATTCTACATCATAACTAAGCATATGCGAATATTACTCATTATTACCCGAGTGACATTTACTTTTATGCCTAGAATTAGCCTAAGGTCCAACAAGGTTCACAGATCAATTACGATTAAGGAAATCCACCAATTCTAGGTTTAACTACCAATACCCACAATTAGCATCTTTATTCAACATACACGCATGCATAATAGTTTTGGCAAATAAAAATAGAACTTTGCAAATATATGCTCAAGATGGTCAAAGGAGGTGCTTGCCTGTTTTCTCTTTAACAAGGTCCGACTCTGAAACGTGGTCGGAATCGTCATCTACCGAATCGTCAACGCCTGACGAAAAGCAGCAAGAACCATCAACGACGAATCAAATCAGGTGATTAAGAACCAAATTCAAAAGCGAATCAAATATTAGAAACTAAGATCAAAATAACTTGAAAAAGGGTTTAAACTTCTCAACTCACACCGGCAATATCGACACATAATTTTCGGTAGTACCGTCCAATCAGCAGTATTGACCTTACGGTAGTACCGCCGACTTCCAGCAGTACCGTAATCTCAGGACGATAATGTCGGCGGCCGAGAAACAACATGAGGTGCCTTCGAAAACAACTACCGGAGTGTTGCTCACAGTACCATCGATCACGCAACAGTACCGGCCCCAAACCCCCGGTAGTGTCGGGGTTCCAAAGGCCACAATTACCGCGCTCTGGAAAATAGCTATCAGAGTGTGGCACACAGTATTACCAATAGGGTGGTAATACCGGCCCCAAACACCGGCAGCGCCGCGACTCCAGAGGCCAAATGCGGCTCACTTTGAGAAACTAACCACTGACAAAGTTAACCACAGTTCCCTCATGTCAACGACTAACGAAAAGCAAAAACCTACAACATTGGATCAAATAGGAAAAGGAAAGACTTAAATCCAAATCCGAGAAAACGAGAACTCAACGGGCGAAGGAAATCTAACTTTTTTCCCTAAATCCGGCAGTACCGGCGGCTAAATAGCGGTAGTACCGCCCTAGGCCGACAGTACCGCAATAGTAACCCAGTAGTGCTGTTGGTTAGGGATCGAAATGGGGTGCTCTCTGGAAATTAACCGCCGACGTCTAACTCCCGGTACTACCGCTCGGGCGGCAGTATCGGCCTCGTCAACCGGTAGTGCCGGCCACAGAGACCGAAAGGGGGCTCTCTGGAATTTAACTGCTGGCAGTGTGCGGGCGGTAGTGTCGACGAGGGCGGCAGTACCGGCCTCACGCCGTCGATAGTGCCGGCATTCCAGGAGGTGATTTTGTAAAAAGAGGAATTACGCGCAATTAAGTTCGGAACATCGATACAAGGGTATGACTAGGTTCCTAGCGGCGCCAGGGACCCATTCACGCTAACCTTGTCGTGTTTCACGCTCGATTGCTCGAAATCTCGCTTTTTACTCTTTTCGAACCCCAAAATCGACACAAAGTCGGATTTCGACTCAAAATGGGTCCAAATCCGATTCTTGTGGCAATGGGACCTCTACGGCACTAGTGACCCATACGCGTTGGTTCTGAGGATTTTGAGACTTCAGCACGCGAAAATGCTCCGAATGCCCATAATGAACCTTTTTGCGAATCGAGTGAAACAACGGATTCGCAGCTTGCGTATTGGTTCCATTAGCGCAACACGTTCCCACGCGACCGAGAGCTCATCTACGAACTTGTTGCACGATGATCGAACTCTCAGAACTCGAAAACCCTAATTAATCCTGAATTCGATTCTGAATCTGAATCAAGTTCAAACTCGATTCTTCCGCGAGAATCGACCTTCACGGTGTTGGATTTATTCGAGGATCGATTTCTCAAATTCTTGGAGTTAGGGTTTCAAAGGAAATTCTCCAAAAATTCAAGAAAGCGGTTTTGAGGGCAAATAAATCCAACGAAAAGCATATATGGGTTTTCAGAACGAATCGATCGCACAAAAGAATCCTTCTACTCCTAACCTAGGTCTAGCAATTCGTCAAAGCGACAATCTACCGCTAGAACTAGAATTTCTAGGGTTTAACAAGAGAGAAAAGAAAAGAGAAAAAGAGGGAGAAGGCTAGGGTTTGAGATTAACTCTAGGGATTGAGCTCCAACCTTGAATCCACCGGTTGTGCAGCCTCCTAGGGGTCTTGGGGATGCTCCACCACACTTCAATCTTGCTCCACTTGCACTCCTTGAGCTCCAACCGGCCGGTAAACGGAGGCTTTTGGAGGAAGGAGGAGGGGGCAGGGCGACGTGGAAGAGGTATGGCCGGTGACGTGCAAAAATAGGGGCTTGTCCCCCACTCTCGTGCCCCTCGGCCGGCAGTACCGCCCGGATGGCGTGGTAGTGCCGCCCGACCGGTACTACCGCCCTCAGACCGGCGGTAGTACCGCTCTGGCTGCAACTCCAGGTTCCTTCGCGATCCTTTACCCCAACTTCGGAATTGATCCTCGTGAATCCAAGGGAAGGGTTTTTGGGATTAGGTTTACTAATGACTTCGAAGGATTTCGACCAGACTCGAAACTCAGGGTTTCAGGTCAAAACCGATCGAAACGGCTCGAACGAAGCAACAAACACACTTCGAAAACAAATAACTCCAAATTAAGAGCCAACAACCAACGCAAAGCACGACTAAACACTCAAACGGCTTAATTAAGCCTAATTAATCTTAATTACAAATTCAGGGTGTCATAGAAGCTCCCCCCAAATAGCCCAGCTGCAAAACAGCTGCATAGCTAAGCCACAGCTGAAGCATCCCTAAAAGCCACAGTTGGTAGGGGTGCTTTTCAGCTGTGACTTCGCTCGACCGCCTCCCCGCTCACTCCGCCTCCCTTCTCGCCCCATCGTCTCCCCGCTCGTTCACCTCCTCGACTCCCTTCGGCTCGAGCACCACCTCCCCAACTCCCTCCTCACATGGGCTTGCTCGGTTGCCACTCAAAAGCTGTAGCTGCAGCTGCCAGTTTGCCAAACGACATCAAGAAAAGCCACAGCCGCCAGCTACAACTGTTTTACAGCCCAACAAGCCAAAAACAGCTTTTTAGCCCAGCCGCAGCTCTCCCAAACAGGCCCTTTGTTATTTCCTGCTCTCTCCAATTAAGGGATATGTTCCTTTTGTCAATGAAGTAAATGCTGAATATCTTATGAGGGAGCCCCGGATATGAAGACCCAGATCAATAAGCACTTACTAGAAGATCGCAATCCATGATCCTCTCTTGCTCAAGATTTGACAATCTTTGTGGACCTGTCTTGAGCATTATCACCGTGATGGCCTGCTGCTAGCTACACTCTGCTTGGGACTATTAGCGCCCCCGGATGCAGTGGCGAAGCCAAGACTAAATTAGAGGGGGGGCTAAGCTAAACATTTCAACTACTAGTAAAAGCCAAACTCATACATAAATAACCATTTACAAGTGAAACAAAGTAGAAGTTTATAAGATACATAAATGAAGTTGCGGGCGACGGGGCGAGGGCGGGCGTCGGAGCGGGCTAGCGTCGGGGTGGCCGGGCGCATGCGGCCGGCGGCCAGCGCAGCGACGGCCAGGCGCGGCCGGGTGAGGGCAGGCGTCATGTCGAGGAGACCGGGCGCGTGATGAGGACATCACTCCTTTGGATACACGCATACATCATAGTCCTATGACACGAGCTTGTGCACGTCAATTAAATCATGAGGTGAGCTCGTTTCTCGCTATTCACCATAATAATATTATTGAGGATGGGATGCTACTAAATATCTGTGATGTCTTGCTGCTTAGGAACATGGGAGAAGCATGCCAAGTCAATCCGAAGTCGCGACCACCAGTCGGGCGGACGTCCAATCGGGCGACCAGGCGGCGGCGACCAGTCGGGCAACCAGTCGGGCGACCAAGCGGCGATGAGCCGGTCGGGCGACCAGCCCCAGGGCTGTTTTTGGGCCTTGTAAGCGTGTGGGGGCCAAGCCCAGGTTGTGTGCGCCCCACCCCACCAGCAGCACACAACTCTAGGGTTTCCCTCTCACGCCCCTCCCTCCTTCCATATATATATATCATGTAGCCGTCGCTTTAGGAGGCGGGTTTTGCTTAGATTTGAACTAGACATTTTGTCTGTTTATCGCCGATCATCGGTTTGTAGAACCCCAACTTCGTGTGCTTAATTTCAATCCGCAATTTAAGATTGCTCTTCTGCGTTCTTGCTTGTGTTCTTGATTCGCTTGCAGGGATAAGCCTTCTTGGCGAGGTCAACCGTGTTCGTGCAAGGTTGATAACCAACGGAGCCGTGGTGTAGCGATTGCAGGGTTCGGTCTGTTCGGATCGGAAGCTGGATCGTCAACGTCGAGTCTCCACCAATCGATTTACCTCTACCTATCGGAACATCGGGCCACCGTGCGCATCAAGTGGTATTAGAGCCGAGGTTTACCGATAGGTAACACTAGTTTCCCCATCTTTATCATTGCTGCCATCGTCCTAGTCCAGAAAAATTAGCCCTACAAAAAAAAAGATTGATGATCTGTTCGTACTGTCCTACAACCCTGTGTGCCATTGCAATTTTCGTTTACAGTTTGCTTTGTTGAATTTATGTCCATAGTCATCGTCTTGTTGCTGGTTGTAGTCATGAAACTTAGATCTTGTTTGATGTCTTTCCGCTGCCCTAGATCAACCCACCACAACCGACGCCCGAAAACCAAACTGAGTCCTACTCGGTTTGCCCTCGCGATCCGCCTTGCTTAATCTGTCCCGCACCATAAACCCTAGATAGGTCGCGAGCCACCTTGTGTCAATTTCCCAGCCACCGCTAGCCTTTCTTTCTTAAGCCGCAGTCCTATCTTTTGCTTAACCCTAACCGGAACCGCAGAAAAGAAGTGAAGCCCGAGTTAGACCAAATCTGCGCAGAGTTCACTAAAACGGCCATAACTTTTGCATACGAACTCCGATTTGGGTCTACTTTTTTTTTGTTTCGAAGGGGACGACGACGCGCACGTGAAAATTTCACACGTCTTTCGACCTGTGCAATTTTAGACCCTAAAAAAAGCTTCTAAGACCGAGTTTTGGCTCCCAGAAGTTTGCTGTCCCATTTTTGTCAATTCTTTCGGGCATCTGTTTACTGTCGTCTGCTGCTCCAAATTGTGAGGTTTTTTGTTTCTCCTCTGAGTTAAGAGTTATATTTTTGTGATAGAAGAAAAAAAAAGAGGTGAAAAAAAAATAAAAAAAAATATAAGAGGGGAGAAAGAGCCAAACTGGCAAAAAAAAAAGAGAGAAGAGAAAGAGGAGAAGCAAAAAGGAGACGAAGAGGAGGAGAAAAACAGAATTGCTTGCATTCCTTGAGTCCTTTGTACTTCAGCTTATCCCTAGCTTGGTTGAACTAGTTCTAGGAACATGTTTAGGCCAGCAATTGCGACAAGTACTTTGGACATTTATTCAGCTTTGCTATTCTGTTTTTGATATTGCTTATTCCTTTACTACTTGACATTGCCTTCCAAGCTCCACACACTTCTTATCAGTTCAGGTCCTACCTTGCAATCGCCTCGCTCACGCCCTACTCACGGTATCACGAACCAGCCACTGGTTGCACCTTCCTGTTGCGTTGGTAGGAACACTTGTAAGAGCGTGGTAAGGCGCTTGAGAGTTAGTGAATCCTCCTTCTGCCTGCAGAGTAGTTGATAGGGATTATACCATTAATTGTCTTTGTTTCCTTTGTCTTTCTTTCAACTAACAATGGCAGGTGTTGAGGAAGATGCGTGTGTTACACGGAATGAGCTTAACAACGCGCTAAATGACATCAATGCAAACATCGCAAGGATCGGACAAGGTAATGAACACAGATTGGAGAGGATAGAGCGAAGCATCGCCAATATTCTTACCAGGTTGGAGAATTTTGAGAGACAGCCACCTCCCAATAGAGTTCACAGAGTGGAAGACCAAGAAGAGTCTGTCATGGGAGATGATGTGAATGGAGAAGACAATGCTCATGCCGCTGCACAAGATGTACGACAACAACGACACCTGAATCACAACCGTCAAGGTATGGGAGGTAATAACTTTAATCACCGTAATGATGATCCTTTTTGTAAAGTTAAATTTACCATACCCTCTTTTTCTGGAACATATGATGCTGAAGCTTATTTAAATTGGGAAATAACTGTTGAGCAAAAATTTAACTCCCATTTAGTTCCTGAAGTACATAGAGTCATACAAGCTACTAGTGAGTTCAAAGACTTTGCTATCATTTGGTGGAATGAAGTAGTGAATTCTGGCTTACAACCGGATACATGGGATAGATTAAAGCGAGCTATGCGTAGCAGATTTGTTCCTCCTTACAAACGTGATTTACGTAAGAAATTGCAACGCTTGAATCAAGGTAATAGATCTGTTGAGGAATACTATCAAGAGCTACAAATAGGCATGTTGCGTTGTGAGGTATTTGAGGATGAAGAAGATAAGATGGCTCGTTTTTATGGGGGTTTACGACGTGAAATCCAGGACATAATTGATTACAAAGAATACAATAACATCAATAGATTGTTCCAGCTTGCTATGTTGGCAAAAAAAGAATTGCAGGGAAGACAACAAAGGACCCGGAGCAACTTTGGTGGTGTATCGGCGCCAAGATCGACATCAGCAGCACCTCCACCTTCTTCCACTCAGCCTGCTGCCCCCTCCACGAGTAGGGCGCGTTCAGCAGCACCATCACTGTCACGAGCACCTGAGGTGAGTAAATCTAACAATGTGCAGGTGCCCACAAAGAGCTCGTCATCGGTTGCTTCCACAGGTCGTACCACTGGAATTGTATGCCACCGATGCAAGGGAATGGGCCATGTCATGAAGGATTGCCCAAGTCGTCGAGCGTACATTGGAACAGAAGGTGGGTACATTAGCGCTAGCGATGTTGACGATGAAAATGCTCTTGCAGCTAACCATGCAGATAATGAGGTTAACCATGAGACGGACGATGATGGCAAGGAGATTTTAGGGGCCGCTGCCACCGAGAATTATAGGACAATCATTGTGCAACGAGTGTTGAGCGCTCAAATGGAGCAAGCGGACAAGCTACAACGCCATAATTTGTTTCAGATGTATCTCATCGTCAAGGACCGTCGTGTTCGTGTCATAATTGATGGTGGGAGCTGCAATAACTTGGTGAGTTCAAATCTGGTGGAGAAGCTTTGCTTGCCCACACGTGCACACCCTCATCCCTACCATATTCAATGGTTCAATAACAGCGGTAAGGTGAAGGTAACACAAACTGCGAGAGTGCAATTTTCCATTGGGACATACCATGATTTTGCTGATTTTGATGTAGTGCCTATGCAAGCATGTTCAATTTTGTTAGGCCGTCCATGGGAATTTGATGCTGATGCAATTCATCATGGTAGAAGTAATAAATACACTCTTATGCACAAAGGGAAGAAAATCACTTTGCTCCCTATGACCCCTGCTGAAATTGTGCGATCTGACAAAGAGAGAGCTGAAAATGAGAGAAAAGAGAGCGCACTAGAATCTGAAAATCAGCAAGTGGCTAAAAATATTTTCCCACCTAAGAAAAACAAGAAAGAACCTAGTTCTAGGTCCGAGGGAATTAAATTGAAGGGTGGTGTTATGCTTGCTACAAAATCCGATCTTGCTGAAACTAATGAGAATAATGCACCATGCTATGCTTTGATATGCAAAGAAGCTTTATTTTCATTTCATGATATGTCTAGCTCTTTGCCTCCTGCTGTCACTAACCTTTTGCAAGAATATGAGGATGTGTTCCCAGCTGAGATACCACCGGGGCTGCCACCTATTCGAGGTATTGAGCACCAAATTGACTTGATCCCGGGAGCGACTTTGCCAAACCATGCTGCATATAGGACAAATCTGGAGGAGACTAAGGAAATTCAGCGACAAGTCCAAGAGCTTTTGGACCGAGGGTACGTACGACAAAGCATTAGTCCATGTGCCGTTCCTGTTCTTTTAGTTCCTAAGAAAGACGGTAGTTGGCGTATGTGTCTGGATTGTAGAGCCATTAATAATATTACAATAAGGTATCGTCATCTTATCCCTAGGTTAGACGACATGCTTGATGAATTGAGTGGTTCTATTATTTTCTCAAAGGTTGACTTGCGTAGTGGATACCACCAAATTAGAATGAAATTGGGCGACGAGTGGAAAACAGCATTTAAGACTAAGTTCGGCTTATATGAGTGGTTAGTCATGCCTTTTGGACTGACTAATGCACCTAGCACTTTCATGCAATTGATGAACGAAGTTTTACGCGCTTTCATTGGCAAATTTGTGGTGGTCTACTTTGATGATATCTTGATATATAGTAAGTCTCATGAAGAACATGTGGAACAACTGCGTGCTGTTTTTAATGCTTTGAGAGACGCACGTCTGTTTGGTAATCTTGAGAAATGCGCCTTTTGCACCGATCGAGTCTCTTTTCTTGGCTATGTTGTTATCCCACAGGGAATTGAAGTGGACGAAGCAAAAATTGAAGCCATAAAAAGCTGGCCGACCCCTCAGACTGTCACCCAGGTGAGAAGCTTTCATGGTCTTGCCGGATTCTATCGGCGTTTTGTTCGGGAATTCAACACCCTTCCGCCCCGCTAAATGAGTTGACAAAGAAAGGGGTAGCTTTCACATGGGGACCGACACAAGAGAAAGCATTCAAGTTGCTAAAGGAAAAACTCACCCATGCTCCACTGCTCCAACTCCCCGATTTCGGTAAGACTTTTGAAATAGAATGTGATGCTAGTGGGATTGGAGTAGGAGGCGTGCTAATTCAAGAAGGTAATCCAGTTGCTTATTTCAATGAGAAATTGAGTGGCCCACATCAGAATTATTCTACTTATGATAAAGAATTGTATGCCTTAGTGCGTGTGCTTGAAACTTGGCAACATTATCTATGGCCTAAAGAATTTGTTATACATTCTGATCATGAATCTTTGAAACATATTAGAAGTCAAGCTAAATTGAATAAACGACATGCTAAATGGTTAGAATATATTGAGTCTTTTCCATACATCATAAAACATAAGAAAGGAAAGGACAATGTGATTGCTGATGCACTTTCTAGACGTTACACCATGTTATCTCAACTTGATCACAAGATTTTTGGTTTAGAGACGATTAAGGATTTATATGCTACTGATTTGGACTTTAAGGAAGTGCATGAACATTGTAAACAAGGGAAAACATGGAACAAATACATTTTGAATGATGGTTTGCTCTATCGTGCTAACAAGCTATTCATTCCAGCTAGCTCCGTTCGTCTGTTGTTGTTACAGGAGGCGCATGGAGGAGGTTTTATGGCACATTTTGGAGCAAAGAAGACTGAAGATGTGCTGGCCGGCCACTTCTTTTGGCCAAAGATGAGACGCGATGTCGAGCGCTATGTGTCACACTGCACTACTTGCAATAAAGCTAAGTCCCGTTTAAATCCACATGGTCTTTATATGCCTCTTCCTATTCCTAGTATACCTTGGGAGGACATTTCTATGGACTTTGTGTAACACCCCGGCATTTAATATGCCCGAATGCTACAGAATATAGACTAAGCAACCTCTAAATACTACAAATACAAGTAAATTACAGCAAAGGCATGAATGCTAAAAACCGAAATTTCGGCAGCATCTCCTTTGTTTTAACAAGAATTGAAGGAACAACAACAATATAGCAGGCATCTAGAATAGCAATATTTGAAGGCATGACAGCAATATAAGTCTAAATCCAAGCATTCAATGTCTCCATGAGCCAAACGAACAATAAGACTCTCATATCGCAAAGCTAAACCATAAATCAATAAGCATCACACTTAGTTTATTATCAAAACCCAATTGAATGACTTGTGGGAACAAATGAGTGAAGCTACGTGTAGAAGTGTGACTATTTCCCTTCCCCGCATGCCGGTCTCATGGTACCTAAAACAACAAGAAAGCACAAGCGTGAGTTCAATACTCAGCAAGCATATTGCAATGGTACAAAAGAACAATTACATGGCTACAACAACTCACATCATGTCTATCATCTCATTCAGGATAACATATCATTATCATCATCATTATGTATGCAATGCGATGTGATGCACATGTCTCCTTGGAAACTCATACCGGTATGGTTGAGTACACACCCGTCGGTATGCACCCTCTCCCCCCTTCCATCCCGAAGATGGAGGTTGCCTACTCCTCGCTTCCATACACCGCGGTGGATGGAATCACGATGTAGGACTTACTCATTGGCTCTCCGGAATAGTCATAACTTTCTCACCGACCTTCCCCGGACTAGTTATGACTTTCTCACCACCCGGGCCATGTATCATGCCATGTATGCAAACATGCTAACATCATAAATAACTTGTACATTAACACATGGCATCATAACATAATAAGCATATTCATCATATCATTGGCAATCATTGAGGCATGGCATGTGAACATATCATATATTCAATTTTCAATCTCAACCAATCTAGTAAACTACAACCCGCTACCCATTCCAATACACTTGCCTCAACCACGGGCGACGGATTGGCGAGAAGTAGAAGGCACTCCCGGGGTCACACCACCTGCACATAGGTACCACACATTCACAATCATGTCCACAAAATAGTACGCAAACACTCTTCTACCCCGACATCGCCAACTACTCGCAAAACCCAAAAACAGAGGTTCTGTCCCGTCGGGACAGCAGCCTTCCAAAAGGCATAACTTGGGTTCTAAGACTCCGAATCAATTAAACGAGTACATCCTCGCGTAGCTTAGGAAATTTCCTAACTTTTTCTAAGTATATGGAAAGACTGATTCGGACTCTAAAGTGGTTTAATCTACAGAATACCGTGATCTGTTCCAATCACGTCACAGTTTTTAATACGTTCGGTAAAACGAGCATAACTTTCAAACGGCTGGGCGGAATTGGACGTTCTTTATACCCACTGAAAGTTATTGAAGTTCCTACAACTTCTTCAACAGGCGGTCGTCCAAATTCCGAATCTAAATTGGCGAAAACCCAAACCCTAGGTCAACTGCTTATGCTGCCCGAAACAGAGAATGTGGCAACTTCTAGATTTCATCTAATCTACTCAATTCCAGCACTGTCAATTGATCTAAAAACATGATAATAACCCTTAGAACAGATCCTAGACCAACCCCAAGGATCCCCGTGGACATACCTTCGCCCGACGACCGAAAACCCAACAGATCTCCTCCCGGTTCGCGCGATCTCCTTCCTCGCTCCAAATCCACCGGATCTCCTCGTCGTGGAGCACTCCAACGGATGGATCTTCGGTTTGGTGAGGTGGAGAACTCTCCTAGGGGTAGCAAGGGAGGTGAAGAGGTGGTGGAGGGGTGGTGGCGCAATGGGGAGCAAGGGGGGCGGCGCAAGCAAGGGAGAGGGGAAGGTGGGGGTGGCGTCTAGGGCATTGAGGTGGGGTGCAACCAGCAGGGGCGGAGGCGCAAAAGGGACTTGGGAAGGCCCCCAACCTGGTCTCCTACTCCCAAAAGGACTCAAACTCTTCCCCACCAAGGCCCACGACCCTTTCCCCTAGGCCCAAACTCCCCTGGAAAGGCCCAAATCCCCAGAAACCTCCCGGAAACGCAAATAAACCTCATACCGTATGGTTTCAACCTCCAATTCCATATTCATAATGTTTTTGACCTCAACATTCACATTTTACAAGGTTACGACACTCCGTGGTGTCACATTCTCCCCCCCCCTTCAACAGGATTCGACCTCGAATCCTAGACATGCCACTACGCCAAACCGACAACACACAGAGATCTAATCTTCACGGTTCAAACCTGAAGAAAAGAGCTTTGGGTAAAGCTCGCCCCCGCGTGACTTCAACTCCCAGGTCGCTTCTCTAAATAAAACCACTGGAATTTACACTGATCGAGACTCGATGACATGACGCCTAGGTTCGAAGACCAACGGCTCTAATGATAACTCGCAATCAAAACTTGCGAGAACTTTACTCAACATTGAAACACAAAGTACTCATACATGGTCTCAGCACGACCCCAAGCGATAAGATAAATCCTCAAACAGCCCACAAAAGAAAACAGTCTCATACTCCTCGTTCTATGCATTCCTTGGCACTGAAGTGCCCGATCCCTTTAACTAATGCTACTCTCCAGAAGAACACGGTACCAACCTCCCTTCTTTGGTTCCTTGTACTCAAGACGGCGCGAAACAGGAGAGACACAACGCTCTAAGATTACCACCAGAAGGAACAACATACTTTATATCCAGGATCCTTAAGACTCGCGCAACAGAAACGACCGAACGTTCCTCTGCGGTTGACACAACTCGCTCTTTGCCCAACGACAAAAAGATCCAATACACTTCAAGAGGAAAAGCGATAACTAGCAAACACCAAGTGGTCCACTAATAATTTAATCAACCCTACCGAGGAACACCTCAACGACACAATTCTCCAAGAAGGTTTGCATTGAGTCATACACAACCTTCCGCTCAAAGGACCATGATAAAGAGTACAATCATTGAGTGAGCTCAACCATAAACATGAACCCAATTGGTCCACATACAACAACATAAGCCCCAAAGTGCTAAAACCACTTTAGAAAGGATCCGGCAACATCCAAAGAGCACACATTTTATTTTTCTAAACCAAATCGCAAAGAAAACTCAAACCTCTAACACCACAGCCAAAATACCACAACTTATTCATTCTTTCCTTTCATACTAGGAAGAAATGGAAATCTCGATACATGACGAGAATGCACACTTTTCAAGAGCACTCCGGATTAGTCATATATCCATATATGACTTTCTCACTGACCTGGCTCATCAACTCCTTTATGATTAATTATGCATAAACAATGTCTCGTTTTCCTTTTCACCATTCATTCATCATGTAACAACGGTACCGAATAGTCATTCACCAAATGACTTCTTCCTCGGTATCAAATAATGGAAACACAATTAACATCGAAGGTTGCGGAAATTCATATAGACTATGACGGCAGCATAGTTGACAGTAAAACACCACGTCGCATCACATCCCACATCAATTGAAAACTGAACATGCAAAACATTGCATTTCATCCAAATTCAACATTTTGGAAGAGAACATCAAATTTTCAAGTCGAGCATCTGCTCCCACAACCGTCACAAACTTTCTCAAGAAGAGGGAAACTCATTTCCAAAAGGGAACACCTCACTAACAAAATCACTTTATAAAACATTCATAAAATCCACCTTTTTGAAGCACTCGCAAACATCACACACATTATGCAAATAAATCCAACTCCAGTCAAAAAGAGTTACAAATTAAATCTCAAGAGTTTCCAACACAACCCACTATGTCCATCTGCTTCCGTTAAAATTTATTCCAAAGATAATTCAGGGTGAACGCGAAGGAACGTGATCCACTCAAAAAAAACTTTTGGGTGTAAATCCATACTCATAGCATAAACTGCACAAATTAGCCAACACAACAGATTGGCACCAATTTCTACGAGTTTTAGGGAAACTCTGAAACTCAACATAAAGAACACCTCGACCGAAAACATTTAACCAAAATGGCAAACAACTACACCAGTTCAAAAGGTTTTAAACACCAGCTCAGCATGAATCCCACCATAACTTGTATTCCACTACACTTACAATTTAAGCATTCAATAATCACTATTTACTCATCAAGAGAGTCCAACCGGATTTAACAAAATTTACATAACAATTTCTTTCTCTAGTTACCATTCCCAACACTTTTAATTAAGGTTTTAAGATGCTTATCACAAAGGCACCCAACCAAGACTACATTGACATGATCCCCACGGATCACCAAATCATATAACAACGTGTTCTATATTTCAAACATAGTACTTCAACAGCTACTTGAGCATGGTCAACCTATCAATTTTATACTATCCACATACGTCAAAATCTTGACAATTGAAACTTGTTCAATCAATAAAATGACTTCAACAAATAAGTAATATCTCTACAAGATAAAATTCGTAAATAGGATTCTAAGATATGCATTCATTAAGGTTAAAATCTTGCATCATGATTATTATCCATTGTTCATCCCATCACAACATGTACTCGACATAATACCACAGTTTTACACCTTTCTTCTATTGGATCAATGGTTTTCAACAATTAACAACACTACCAAGGCATCAATATCAACAAATGGGCATAATCATCAACCAACAACATTACTTTTAGCTACCCTATACATAGGTGATAACAAAATTACCACCACACAACATACTCCAACTATTTAAAATAGATTGAATACTAGCATTAACACTGCCCTTAACAACATTATTAACAATAAGTCTTATGTCTTCTCAATTGATATCAATACTAGCATTGTAGAGACACAACTGCATACTTCCAAATATACTAGTAGTTTGCAACAACGTAAATAGCAACTCTAATCAACTTCCAAATTAAAGTCACTAGTCAACACGATTAAATTTCTCTATTAATCCATTATATTAGAACATCTTTAAACAACCAGCAAAGTTTCTTTAACAATAACAGCAGTCTACATCATGTTAATGTTTTAACTATGCATCAGGGTTTAAAACTTTAAACATAATCGGGGGTCATAAGCACTTTTAAAGCAAAGCAACCGATTCTAAGCATGTACATTAACCCATTTAATCATTCTCGCTACAGAGTAAACTACAACACTAGTAGTCTATTAATTCTCCAGCTAGAGATGATAATCACATTGAATTAATTCAACTCAAAATTTAACTTAGCAACACGTCATTCCATAAACCACATTGTTACCTACTACATAGCCCGGACATAAACTTTTCTAAACACCTTCATGGGGCACGAACTCTTGACAAACAGGATGCGACTCAACTTTTAAAGATAACCACAACTCAAGAACCAGAACGAACACCGATAGAAAATTTCTCCTTTCCAAGCAAGGAAGAAAAACAAAACTCCAACAGAAATGCAGGAGAGCTCAACTCTCAAATTCCCAAATTTGCCCACAAAACTCTTCAAGAAATCTCAAGATCTATACTTCCAAGAAGGAAGAAGGATGCACCAGGAAAAATCAAATGTTCATTAAATCTTTTCCAATAAAAGATTCAAACTTAGCTCCACCAACTCAGGGCCTGCACAAGGGGAAACTCCAACACTTTTTCTTAGATAGGGAAAACAACAACCACAAAAGTTTCCTCCTCAAGACAGCCCGTAATGACCAACAAAACCGGTGTCAAAGCAAAAATAGTAACCAACAAATGCGCAACACAAAACCTTTCTTCTACATCTTCAACCAAGGAAGACAAAACCACAAATCGCCTACGAAACAATCCGCGATAAATCAAATACCAAACACTTTTCTTTTGATTTCGATCGACTAAAACAAAGAAAACCAACCAAACTGACCGTCAGAACGGTAAAGAACATCCATAGGAATCCACCACCAATCTCTTCTATTTGACTCCAGTCAACTACCCGGCCTTCGACAGAAAAGGTGAGCACTCTTCTCCTACAGGGGTTAATAATTCTTCGGTGATGGCGTTAACAGGCCACACCGTCAAATCACACCCTTACTATGAACAAAAAGAGGTGACCGAAACCCTTTGGCACCACAACCCCACTCTATCACAACAACAAGAACAATTCAATCATTTATCTCATTGACATAGCAACATGCATTATCAAATGAAGCATTCAACATCAAAGCTTAAATACAACATTTAAGCGTAAAGAAACGATACCCATACCCTTTTCCTACTGTGCATCCATGTGTGTCAAATTTTAGATTAGTTATACCACTTTTGCAAGTTTTAATGTTGCTATCCTATGACAAAATTTTAGTTAAAACCTAAGCCATGTTTCTAAGTTATTCCACATCACAGTTTTTAATACGTTCGGTAAAATGAGCATAACTTTCAAACGGCTGGGCGGAATTGGACGTTCTTTATACCCACTGAAAGGTATTGAAGTTACCTACAACTTCTTCAACAGGCGGCCGACCAAATTCCGATTCTAAATTGGCGAAAACACAAACCCTAGGTCGACTGCTCATGCTGCCCAAAACAAAGAACGTGGCAACTTCTAGATTTCATCTAATCTACTCAATTCCAGCACCGCCAATTGATCTAAAAACATGATAATAACCCTTAGAACAGATCCTAGACCAACCCCAAGGATCCCCGTGGCCATACCTTCGCCCGACGACCGAAAACCCAACGGATCTCCTCCCGGTTCGCGCGATCTCCTTCCTCGCTCCAAATCCACCGGATCTCCTCGTCGCGGAGCGCTCCAACGGATGGATCTTTGGGTTGGTGAGGTGGAGAACTCCCCTAGGGGAAGCAAGGGAGGTGGAGAGGTGGTGGAGGGGTGGTGGCGCAATGGGGACCAAGGGGGGGCGGCGTAAGCAAGGGAGAGGGGAAGGTGGGGGTGGCGGCTAGGGCATTGAGGTGGGGCGCAACCAGCAGGGGGGAGGCGCAAAAGGGGCTGGGGAAGGCCCCCCAACATTGTCTCCTACTCCCAAAAGGACTCAAACTCTTCCCCACCAAGGCCCACGACCCTTTCCCCTAGGCCCAAACTCCCCCGGAAAGGCCCAAATCCCCGGAAACGGCCCGAAAACGCAAATAAACCTCATACCGTATGGTTTCAACCTCCAATTCCATATTTCATAATGTTTTTGACCTCAACATTCACATTTTATAAGGTTACGACACTCCATGGTGTCATACTTTGTTTTAGGATTACCTAGGACAAAGAGGGGGAGGGATAGCATATTTGTAGTTGTGGATCGTTTTTCTAAAATGGCACATTTTATACCTTGTCACAAGAGCGATGATGCTACAAACATAGCTGATTTATTTTTCAGGGAAATCGTTCACCTTCATGGAGTGCCTAATACTATTGTCTCAGATCGTGACGCAAAGTTTTTGAGCCATTTTTGGAGATCACTTTGGAACAAATTGGGGACAAAGTTGCTATTTTCTACTATATGTCATCCCCAAACTGACGGCCAAACAGAGGTCGTTAATCGCACTTTATCCACCAGGTTGCAGGCTGTTTTAAAGAAGAATTTGAAGCTGTGGGAAGAGTGTCTACCATACGTTGAGTTTGCTTACAATCGATCGGTACACTCCACCACCAAGGTAAGTCCATTCCAGGTAGTGTATGGGTTTAGTCCTCGTGCTCCAATTGACCTTTTACCCTTGCCTACTTCTGAAAAGGTAAATTCCGATGCAAAGAAGCGTGCTGAATTCATTTTGAAAATGCATGAAACAACTAAGGAAAACATAGAAAAGATAACTGAAAAGTATAGACTTGCTGGTAACCAGGGTAGGAAACATTTATCCTTTGAACCAGGTGATCTTGTTTGGCTGCATTTGAGAAAAGATAGGTTTCCAGATTTGAGAAAGTCCAAATTAATGCCTCGAGCTGATGGTCCTTTTAAAATACTTGAAAAGATTAATGATAATGCCTATAAACTTGAGTTGCCTGCAAACTTTGGGGTTAGTCTCACTTTTAACGTTTCAGATTTAAAGTCGTACATGGGACAAGAGGATGAGCTTGAGTCGAGGACGACTCCAATTCAAGAGGGGGAGGATGGTGAGGACATCACTCCTTTGGATACACGCATACATCATAGTCCTATGACACGAGGTCGTGCACGTCAATTAAATCATGAGGTGAGCTCGTTTCTCGCTATTCACCATGATAATATTATTGAGGATGGGATGCTACTAAATATCTCTGATGTCTTGCTGCTTAGGAACATGGGAGAAGCATGCCAAGTCAATCCGAAGTCGCGACCACCAGTCGGGTGACTAGTCGGTCGGGCGTCCAGTCGGGCGACCAGGCGGCGACCAGGCGGGCGACCAGGTGGCGGCAACCAGTCGGGCGACCAAGCGGCGACCAGTCGGGCAACCAGCCAGTCGGGCGACCAGCCCCAGGGCTGTTTTTGGGCCTTGTAAACATGTGGGGGCCAAGCCCAGGTTGTGTGCGCCCCACCCCACCAGCAGCACACAACTCTAGGGTTTCCCTCTCACGCCCCTCCCTCCTGCCATATATATATATCCTGTAGCTGTCGCTTTAGGAGGCGGGTTTTGCTTAGATTTGAACTAGACATTTTGTCTGTTTATCGCCGATCATCGGTTTGTAGAACCCCAACTTCGTGTGCTTAATTTCAATCCGCAATTTAAGATTGCTCTTCTGCGTTCTTGCTTGTGTTCTCGATTCGCTTGCAGGTATAAGCCTTCTTGGCGAGGTCAACCGTGTTCGTGCGAGGTTGATAACCAACAGAGCCGTGGTGTAGCGATTGCAGGGTTCGGTCTATTCGGATCGGAAGCCGGATCGTCAACGTCGAGTCTCCACCAATCGACTTACCTCTACCTATCGGAAGATTGGGCCACCGTCTGCATCGTAGCGAGCAACGAGCTAAGCGTCAGCGGCCGAGGCGCGGCTTGTTGGCGTCGAGGCGACGGCCGAAGCGGCGGCAAAGATCGATCTGGCCATTGAAATCGGATTAGGGTTAGAGTGGTGGACAAGATTAGGGTTAGAGTGGTGGAGAGGATTTTGCTATTTTGGAGTGGCGTCAGGGCTACAGGGGGGCTAGGGAGTAATGGCCTTGGGCCACGTAGCAGAGGCGCACACGCCCCAGTGCTAGCTTCGCCTCTGCCCGAATGCACTCGTTAGACAGTGCCAAACTTCGTTTTCCGACGTCGTCAGAAAAGCGATCAAGAACTGACTGCACTGTGTGATCAAATTTTCGTCCATCAAATAATATCCAATAGCTTTAGTACACAGATGTGGGGGCTCCGGAATCAGATTAGCGATGCAGGTCATTACTGTTGCATCGGTCAGAAGATTAATGCAACCCGTAACGTCTCCTGACCGCTGAACCAACTCCGTACTCGGATTGGGGCCAATTAATCGGCAAAACTCGTGAGGAGTGTACATGCCAACTGATTGATCCCAACTCGAGCTTCCCGCAACCGCGTGCATTGTACTGGTTCCCTGGATCAGTAGCCCAGTACCCACGCGTTGTCATACAAGACCAGTCTCAACTATGCAAGAGCAAATATATTACACATGAAAGGTAACGTTATTACAATAGTTTAACTTTACAAGTCTCGGCTTACAGCCGGCACAAGTCCAAAAGAATCCTCCAACGCCAATGAAACTCCAAAGAAGAACACGCAGTGTGCCTCCACCCTCGAACAATCGATCGAAGGAAACCAGCTAAGCCCCGGCCGAATCGCTGGCGTCATCAACGAACTGCGACTCGTCTGGAACATCTGCATCATTACCTGCTTCTTCTCCTTCTGACCAAAGTCCGTTAGAGCAAACGGTGAGTACACGTATGTACTCGCAAGACTTTAGTGTATGGAAAGTATACATATAACATGCAGGTTTAAACAATGAATAACAGGTTACTACGCTAGTCTTTTTGAGCACAAAGCAGATTTTGCTTGCAATATGATAATAGATTCACATTCGCATTTTTACAAAAGAAGCTGAAGAAAACATTTCAAACAATTAATAAAAGATAAACCATTAACCAAATCAACCATCCAGCCATTCCTTTCACCAAAACAACCAACCACCTGCACCTTATCCGAACCCAAGATCCAAACACACACCCGACCAACACCAACTAACCTCAAAACCCATTTCCCAGAAGTTAACCCAGACCCAAAATCTATACTTGATAATACTTTCCAAGCTGCTCATGACCGTGAGCACGGCTAATCGATTAGTTTATTTATCTCTGCAGAGACTGTACACTGTACCCACATGACACGTTCTAGCAATCATGTCATCCATGCCTCGCGATACCGAAGTACCCGATTTGCTAGACAGTGACGGAACCTTTCGAAAGATTGGAGTTCTAATCCTGCACCGGCCCGGTAACGTGCATCCCTAACTACAGCCACAGAAGCCGCCAGTGGTTCCAATAGGCACCCACTAGCCCACGACCTCCCTGTAGTAGGCATTACCGTTGTATTGGGTAAACTTTCCTTCGATGCCTCGATAAGAAAGTCCCTAGAATGCACCGACACCACAGGTGCATCCAATCCTCTTTGCCCTCCAAAATGCAGGGTCAGATCCCTTTTCCCCGTACTAGGCTGAGGCCATCCCATACTGGCACATGTGGTTGCACGTATCACACCCAGTAAATAGCACCAAGTTCAGTCCTTAGGGTGACTCAGGCGAGATCTTCCAATCCCACTTGCTATGGCCACAGAGGGTCGGCACTAGCGGCCCCGCCGAGCACACACTAGCCCTCAACCTCCCCATAGCAAGGGACCAACTCAGACCAAACCACTCCAAACCAGCCAACGGCCTGACAACCAATCCGAACCTGAAACCAGCCTTCCAACCGGAATTACTACCCGGCCAAATACCACCAACTCCGAACCACCAAACATCTCGCCCGGTCTAAACTCTCCAAGTTTTTCCATTTTACTCACGCATCCATTCCCTTTTTCCAACAAAACCCCAAAATCTCCAATTCCAGCCTGACACTCTTCACCCATCCTATAGTTCCAGGAGTTTATGAATAAGAACGTCATGATCTCCTGCAACCAATTCTACTGCTGAACTAAGCATATGCAACTATTATTCTTTAATACCCTCTGACACTTACTAACGTGTCTAAATTATTCTTAAGTCTATCAAGGATTGCATATTCAGATTAGATTGAGGTAATCCAACAATTTTCGGCTTAACTACTGCTTCCCACAAATTATCACTTTCAATAAACTTATGAGCATGCATAGTAGTTTTGGCAATCAAAAGTAAGAATTTGCAAATATGGGATTCAAAATGGTCAAGGAGGCGCTTGCATGTTTGCTCTTCGGTGAAATCGGTCTCCGGGACGTAGTCGGGATCGTCGGCAACGTTCGAAGTGTCTACGTCTATACGAAAAGCAACGAGACCAAAATCATCGATTAAAATAGGCAAAGAAGCAGTCGAAATCCAAAAAGAAGCGAAAGCGGAAAACGAGAACCTAGACGGAAAAGGAAATTCTAAATTTTCTCCCAGGAGCGCGATGCAGAGCGTGCAGCGGTAGTGCCGCTCGGCAGCGATCGGCCAAACTCTTGTACGGTAGTGCCGCTGGCCGGAAACCGAAATGGGTCGCTCTCTGGAAAATAACTACCGGCGCTTTAAACCCGGTAGTGCCGGACCCACCGGCAGTACCGCCTTCACACTAGCGGTAGTGCCGGTCTCTTCGAGACCAAAATCCAAAAATTGAGATTTTGCGCATTAGCCCCCGGAACTTCGACGTAAGTGCATGGATAGGTCCTTGGGGACCCATGGGACTTTTTCACACAGGTTTCGTCAAGTTTCGAGCTCGTTTGCATAAAATTTCACTTTTCGGATCCTTTCTCTCCTGATACCGGCGCGAAAACGGATTTCGACCCAAAAGGTGTCGAAACTCGAGTTTCTTCGCGGCAACGGATTCTCTACGACTCTAGGGACTTGTGTGCGCTAGACTTGCGAGCTTTGAGACTTCGAAACTTGAAATCGCTCCGAATGCCCAGAGTGCAACTTTTGCAAATCCTTCGGGAAACGGATTTCGCAATACGCGCACTAGGCCCGCTAGAACACTAAGGTCCTACGTGTTCTAACTACTGATTGGAACCTCCGAAATATGCTATTCAACTTCTACTACCCGAAAACCTAAATATACATTCCGAATCCGACTCTCGTCCCAAATCGAGTTCAAACTCGATTCTCTCACAAGAATCAACTTCAGAGGTTCTAGGAACACATTCGCAGGTCATTTCCCCGACTTCCCGGAATAGGGTTTCGAAAGGAAAAAGGCTCCAAGAATTCGAGAAATGGCTCCTTGCAGCGAATGAGTCCAACGAAGCGTAGATCAGGGTTACAGAAACTACTCGATCAAGCGGAAGGGTTTTTCTACCCTTGACCTAGGTTTACCTGCTTGGAAGAGTGTCAACACATCGCAAAACTAGGGTTTCTAGAGTTCAACCAGGACGGAAAGAACGATTACAAGTCAAGGAAGAGCTAGGGTTTGCATCTGCACCTAGGGTTAGGTTTAGCTTCAAGCCCTACCTCTTGTGGAGCTCCTTGACAGCTTAGAGACGCTTCTCCACTCTTGCTCCTGCTCCCACATAGCCTCCTAGAACTTCAACCGGCTGGAGATGGCGAGGAGGGAAGATCTCCAATGGAGAGAGAGGAGGAAGAAGAAGGAAGAGAGGAGGAGAAATGAGAGAGGAGAGGGAGAGGAGGGGCTCCCCTGCGTATAAGAGGGCTAATACGTGCACGCAAACCGAGGCAAAGAGATAAACACGAGCACAGGACCAAAACCTGTCGCTCGGCCGTGATCTGCCCGGAAGCGGCCGATCTTGCCGCTCGGCGGTAATCTGCATGAGCAAAGTGCAATCTTGCCCCGGCAGCAGAAAACTCAGGAATTTTACAGTTTTCGCGATGGTTCTCCAATCAACTAACTTGAGGACTATTGGGATAGGTTCGAGGGGTCCTAATAAAGGTTTTAAAACTTAAGTTTGGGATCTAGCTCTCACGATTTTATATTTCACCCGATTTCGGATTCTGAGACTCCAATCGAGGAAAACGATCAACAAAACGACAAAACCGAATTCAAGGGCAAATAACTCCAAATTCAAACTGAAAACTTTACAGAGCACTAATCCACACCTAGTTAGCCTAATTAAACTTAATTATAAACATGGGCGTTACAACAGATCTCCCAGGACATCTAACTCACACAAGGGTTCAATTGAAGGGTTCATGCTATAGCTTGACGCAGCCACTCTTAAGAACGGGTTGCAACCACATCGCGTTGCGAGACAAACAGATGTGACCTTGTCGGTTCCAATGCAAAAATTATACAAGTAACACTTCAAATTTACTGCCTTTTAAATTATAATGATGCACAATCGATTTTCAGTCTTGTTGATAGCTGGTACCCAAATACATCTCACTTGAAAAGACATTGGAGTCTGATTCCCAAACGAAATTTGGCATGTGCAAATGTACCTGGCTTACAAATAACATGCCGCAAAGTTAGCATCCAGAATGCATATGCATAGACACTCTCGATCAAGTGTCGACTGTTAGTACTACCCCAATAACCTTCAACACCGACAGCTATACCATTAAGAGCACTATACTATCCTCCCCGCCCCCCACCCAAAAAAAAAATAATTCAAAAACTGCTTCCTACCAACCTAGATGCCACCTGATATCGATTTACGAAACAGTAACTAACATTGTATCAGGTTTCTTCACAAAAAAGCTAGCCCTGCTGCACAAGGAACGATTAAGACCACCTCAACAAAAGAACATTGAACTGCAGACATCAGCATGCAACCGCGGCAATTCTGGAACTGTTGATGCTGATGCCAAAGGGACACCACTCCCAGATGATGTCTCAGCAAACTCCTCGAATTTCATGAACTGGCCCATCTGCGCTGCTGCGAGGTGAGCGTAACAGATAGGGGCCACTGGAGAAGGGAGAAAAGCAGCATTGATCAAACAATTGGTAAAATTTCAGAATACAGAAGGAAGCAAATTGTGATAAAAGATATCAACATACCGACAGATGTTGCAGTGGTGCTCCTTTGATACCTGCGCAAGCACAAAACTATAATTATCTTCCCAACCTAGCATATTCGAGTAGAAGTTTGGAAATATCCATGTACTTACACATATGAAAGTGATAGAACTAGCTTCTGGAGGTCATCCGGTGAGAAACCAATCTCATCAAGCAAGACATGGTAATGGGTGGGCCTTGAGGTACCCTATAAGAGATCATACATTTTACAATATTTATATTTCGGATGCCAAATATACACAAAGCAAGAGATGCCTGATGCATATAATTAACATTTTACAATATTTATATTTCGGATGCCAAATATACACAAGGCAAGAGATGCCTGACGCATATAATTAGGCAACTAATCAAAATCAATGGGAATTCCAGCAGATGCAATTTCCAAAATCAGACAATACTTACTATAGGTCCAGCATGAGCACACATGTAGAAATCATATTGTCTTGGATGAACAATACCAGAGTCTACAACAGTCCCTGTTCACAAAGTCAGAGCGCAAGTTCCTTTATGCTGTTTGGAGGAGAAAATATGCTGTTTGGGAGGGAAGACCAGATGTATTAAACATGGCACAATTGCATACCAGGAGGAACATTATCTGGTGCATCAGCTAGGAAGAGTTTCGTGTGGTGATTCTTTTGGGCGATGATCACTGTGAACTTTGGAAGGTCCCCCTGACCCATATTCTGGTAAGCCTGTATTGCAATCTGTTAAAAAGGATTTCTAGAGAACCAATAATTGCCCAAGCTAAATAAATGCTAGAGCATGACCTTTATAATTTGATTAAGCTCAACATTAAGTACTTGGTTAAATTGAGACTCGCTCACACCATCCCTGCATACATAGATCATATTAAAAAAAATATCAAAGAATTCATGAGAATCAGACTATTGGATTACTCTCTGTGTAGAAAACTTGCAGCTAAAACACTAGAAACAACCAAGGGCAACATGCTTATTCATGACGACAATGCATTAGGCCATGTCAACATTGTTATAAATAGCTCTTGTATTCATGATGAGGCCAATGAGCCAGTATATATACATGTACATGACGGTATAAAGGGAAAGCCTATATTAGGCAATATCTATACATGGTGAGTCTACAACATGGTTATCACGGCGTCGCCTAGGCGACGCCTAGACGTCCAGTCGCCGGAAGGAGAGCGCCATGCCCGATCGCCTCGCCTGGAAGACCCGGAGGCGGCGGCGCGCGCGGTGGGGAGGGGAGGCGGCGGCGCGCGTGGTGGAGAGGGGAAGCGGCGTGTCTGGCTGAGGAGGGAGGACCGAGGCGGGCGCGACCGTGGAGGAGGAGGGAGAGGGAAGCGGCAGCGTGTCTGGGAGGGAGGACCCGGAGGCGGCGCGCCAGCGACCGGGAGGAGGAGGCGGCGTGTCTTAGGGGAGGGACGACCGGAGGCGGCAGCCTTGGGGGGAGGAGGAGGCGGCGTGTGCGCTGGGAGGGACGACCCGGAGGCAGCCTTGGCTGGGAGGAGGAGGTGGAGCGCGGTGGGGAGGAGGAGGCGCGTCTTGGCTGGGACGAGGGGCAGGGGAAGCGGCGGCGGCTGTAGGCGTAGGAGTAGGGTTAGGGGTTGGGAGGAACCGGGCTGGGCTGGCCAGTGGGCTGAAATATGGGCCAAAACTAGGATGGTGTTGTGACAGAGAAATGGTAATTCTTTTTTTTCTTTAGCTAAATTAGCATTTGCTAGGATAAGAATGGTAATTTTTTGGTCGCCTAATCTCCGCCTAGGCGCCCAGGCGCCCCGGAGGCGACTCGCCTCGCCGGGGCGCCGTGATAACCATGGTTTACAACACTGAGTTTGGAGAGGTAAAAGTTATGATAAGCTCTAGTTTGTGTCTTTGTGAAGAAATCTGCTAACTGGAGCTCTGAAGGCACATATTGAAGAGCCACAACCAGATCATGTACCTGTGACCGCATATAAGAAGCATAAACACCAATATGCTTGGTGAGTTCATGCTTCACTGAATCTCGAGCAATACTGATAACACCTGTACGGTCAGATAAAAGAGGAATCAGTGTAGAAACAGAAACACCAAAATCCTCAAGTAACCACCGTAGCCAAGTAGCCTCTGCTGTCAAGAGAGCCATAGCCCGCAACTCAGCCTCAGCACTCGAACGAGAAACCACTGTCTGCTTCTTAGTCTTCCAAGCAATGAGAGAACCACCAAGCAAAACACAGTAAGCAGAAAGAGACCGTCGATCAGAGTGATCACTAGCCCATGTAGCATCAGAGTATGCCTGGAGCTGTAAAGAGCTGGAGCGTGGAAAGAAAAGACGGCGAGATAGTTCCACGAAGATATCGTAGAACACGAAGAAGATGACTATAGTGGAGCTGAGTGGGAGCAGCAACAAACTGACTCAAAATATAGACTGGATACGAAATGTCAGGACGAGTGACACCAAGGTAAACAAGACTCCCAACAAGATGGCGATAGCGAGTAGGATCCTAAAAGATTCACCATCAGTAGGTCAAATGTGAACATTGAGCTCCATGGGAGTCTCAGTTGTACGCTCATCAGTGAGAGAAGTACGATCAAGAAGATCCTGGATATACTTCTCTTGGGAGAGAAAGAAGCCCTCAGATGTAGAAGAAACCTAGATCGGACATGAGAAACTGCTCATTGAGACGAGACTTTACAAAAGCAATATATTGAGAATCATCTACAGTAATGACATATCATCAACATATAGAAGAGTCTAACCACGAGAAGAAGTGTGAACAAAGAGCGCAGGATCATGAGCACTGGCAGAAAAACCAGCTGCAGTGATCACAGAAGAAAAACGCTCAAACCAAACACGAGGGGCTTGCTTGAGCCCATAAAGAGAGCGACGAAGTCGACAAACCATGCCCTCAGGAACAGAATACCCTGGTGGCAGCTGCATATAGACCTCATGCAACTCACCATTAAGAAAGGCATTCTTGACATCGAGCTGAGAGATGGACCACTCACGAAAAGAGGCCTCAGCAAGTAGAGTGCGAACAGTTATCATGTGAGTGTTAAGGATATATTGTCTGTTATAGATGATTGCCTTATCTCGTCCTTTACCTTATCTCTTTCCCTCATGTACTCTATATATTGTGGACATTTGCCTCATATTGAATACATCAAGTGCTATTCATAACATGGTATCATAGCCCTAGGTTTTTAGATCTAATCTGCTGCCTCGGGAGGAGACTCCCGGGGCGGCACCTGCACGACAATACTGCACACCTCGGCTCCTGCGCGCCGCCTCGACTCTGTTTATGCGCCGGCACTTCCTCGGCCGGCTCCACCTCTGGCCTCCTCGACGACGCCGACTCCAGCTCATCCCGCCAACAACCGTGCCGCCCGCATCGCCGCACGTCAGAACTGCTGCCTTCCGACGCGTCACCGCCCTCCGTTGCGGCCAGCCGTCGCTCAGCTTCGCGCCGTCGCCGCCTCGGCTCGCGCGTCTTCCCGACCTCCTCCGTGCCGGCATGCCGTTGCTCTACTTCGCTCTGTCTTTGGCCGGCCCTCCGTGCTCGTCTGCGATCTCGGCCGGTCCTGCTTCGTTCGACTCCGACTTCAGCCCGCGTCGGCTGAGCCTCGATCGGCTCCACCGCGGCGCCATCGCCCGATCTCCGGGCGACCGAGCCAGTCCATCTCAGCTGCACCGTCGCCACAGACTCCTCGGTTTCCAGCGGGCCGCATCCGCTCGTTTCCGAGCGCGTCTTCCTTCAGACTCATTTTCCTCAACGGCACGCCGTCTCTCCCGCCGAGCCACGTCGCCAACCCGGCCGCACGCGCTGCCTACCCGAGCTCCTGTCTCCCGATTCAATCGCTCGAGATCTTCTCGATCGAACTCCAACAAAATCCATAGATGGATTTAATACATTTATTTTAGTCCCGTTGGCTCCTCCAAAGCGGCTTCCAACTTCCTTGGTCTGGCTCCAGCTTCGCAGTTTGGCTCGGCTTCTCCGACTTCTCAGTTCGGCTTGGCTCTTTGGCTCAGCTTACTTTGCGTCTTGATTCTGGCTCCAGAGCGGCTCGAGCTTTGCAGCTTCAGCTTTTTTTTGTTTGGCTTTTGGCTCCAACTTTTGGTTCTTTGGATCAACTATGGCTCTTCGGCTCACTCAGTTGGCTCGGTTCTTCGTCATCTTGGCTTGCTGGCTCTCCATTGATTGCTGCTGCTAGTGCCCCTAGCTATTTTTGAGTTTTTCTTAACATCATTGCTTCCGTTGGGTCCATCCAAGTCTTTAGCATCTTGATTCTGTCGTCGCTCGGCTCTTTTATCGGCTTGGCTCATTCTGTCAACTCTTATTACCTCGGCTTGGCTCGTTTTGTCGGCTTCGTCGGTGCTTCTTCGTCGACTCGGCCCTACCTTCGACTTCCGTTTGTCGATTTGGCTTCTTCGTCGACTTTTCTTCGTCGACTCGGCCCTACCTTCGACTTCCATTCGTCGATTTGGCTTCTTTGTCGACTTTTCTTCATCGACTCAGTTCTTCGTTGGCTGTTCTTCGTCAGCTCGATTTTTCAAGAGTTACATGCTACGACGGTTACAATGGTGTCTAGATCCACTACTCTGGTGGAGGCGGCCGACGGTAGGGGTGGCGTGAGCGATGGCTAGAAGGAGGCAGCCAGGGGTTGGAAGGACGCAAGCGCAACACCTGTTATAAACTAAGCCTAAAGAACCAGCTCTGATACCATGTTATGAATAGCACTTGTATTCATGATGAGGCCAATGGGCCAGTATATATACATGTACATGAGGGTATAAAGGGAAAGCCTATATTAGGCAATATCTATACAAGGAATAACAGGATACTATCTAACAAACACCACTGCAAGCAGCAACAACCAACAGCCAAGCCTTTTTGTTGGGATAGAGCCCGGATTGAGTTTGGTTAGATTAGAGATAAATTCGGAAGTTAGAGATAAGAATTCAACTATAATACGGTTGTAATCTTTGCTATAAATAAAGGGTGTGGGATCCAATAGGATACATGCAATTTCCAAACCATATGGTACCAGTGCCCCAACCTTGAGCTGTCGTCCTCCCCGATTCGCCGCCATTGTTCTTGATCTGCCGCCTATCCTAGCCTCACAGCCCACCACCCTCTGCCTTAGGTCACCCCCACCACTCGGGCCGCCGCAACGTAGATCCGCTCAAGGGAGGGGGATGCCGCGCTGCGCGGGTTCACTTGGGAAGTCGCCACCGCTCCTTGGTGCTCACTTGAGAACAAAAGCCGGCCGACAGCAGATCGAGAACAACAGCGATGGATCGGCACTCAGGGGAGGGGGTGCCACTGCGCCGCGTAGATTCTTAGGAGGTTGCCACCGCTGCTTTGTGCTCGCTTGAGGACAACAGAGAGAATTAGGAGGAAGAAGAAAAGAACAGTGAGAGAGGGGGCAAAAGAAAAAAGGAAAAAAGTTTTTTGCTAATCTGTTTTTTTTTCTATGTATATCAGAGGAAAAAAAATCTATGGCACCAAGTACCCTGTAGCATCTATAGCACTGGGGGGATTTAGTTGCTTTGAGATCTGTATTTGCCATGTGTCTAGTTTTTGTGAGGGATGCTACAAGGCAACCATAGGCCATAATTTTTTTTCCTGTATCAAAGGTGCCATGTCTATGTCTTGCATTGCCATTGATGCTTTAAGGATTGCTGTGATTATGGAGATACGCACTGCATAGATTTGTGATCAGCATTGCTCTAGTTGGGTGTACGAGATGACTCGGCCAAAGAGAAGGGGAGGGTGATGGTGGAGTCAACTTCCTCACTGGTCAGATAAGATGCCATAAGAAACATATTACATGACCTTTTAACAACATATATGATTGGTCCAAGGGCCAATATGGGATTTGAAGTTGGAGTTGATGCAGAATGATGTGAAGTTGGAAGGGAGCAATAATTACCTGAGTTGGTCTGGAAGGGCTTAGCTAATTCTGAGGGTGAGGGGGTGGAGGAGTACCTACATGAGACTTGCGTAGAGCATGTAGACAGGACAAGTATGGATTGGAAGATGTGGAACACCACTAACTCTGTGGTGGTGGCTTGGTTACTAACTTCAATGTCTCCCTTCATTGGTCGGATGGAGAGGATGCAAAGTGCAACGAACATGTGGAAGATGCTTAGTAACATGTACTCTGGGGCAGACAATGTGATGATGGTGGAGGTTCAGGGCAAGATGAAGACCTCAAATAGGAGAAGTATACTAGTGAATTGCAGACTTGAATCACTATGATCCACTGCAATTGACATGTGCAGATGATGTTGAGGTTGGAGGATTGTGGCTGCAACGCAAGTGAGTCACTTTTTGAAGGGGTTCAACCCAAAATTTGAGAGCAGGGGAGCTGCTACATTTCACTTGGAGAATCTAACTTCTACAAACGAAGCGATTTCAACTATGGTGCAGGAGGAAGTTCAACAAAGAGTGATGGGAAGCAACAACCCGGTAAGATCAGCCTATGTTGTACCTAATGATAGGGAGTGCTACAACTGTGGGGTAATAAAACACTTGAGTCGTGCCTGTCCTCTCACTGTATGGAGGTCGAGGTGGAGATCGTGACGGTCATGATGATCGTGGAGGCCGAGAAGATCAAGGTCGTCGATGTCGAAGTGGAGAACGTGGAGGCCGAGGCTTTTCTCAAACCATGCTGGACAAGCTTTTCTTCAATTGGTGTAGACTAACATCTCTATCATATGCTATAGCACCACTGAAAACACACCTCATATACTCAGATTTAGTCCTACTAAGTCTAAAGCCCTTCGATTCTAAAGCCTTCCTCCACAACTCCAGTTTCCTATCAACACCTACCATCCTCTCATCAATTAGCACCACATCATCAGCAAAAGCATACACCAAGGAATCTCTCCTTGTATGATCCGCGTGACTTCTTCCGTCACTAGGGCAACCATGTAGGAGCTCAATGTTGACTATTGATGTAGTTCTATCTTAATGGTTAACACCACTAGAAGCAAACAGCGAATTAAGCGTGGAGTTTTGCACGTCAAGGAAATAATTAATTTGATGAGCGTGAGATGTTCTTTGTGCTAGAGCCCATGAGTAAACGAAATTAAAGTGTCATCTTGAATGGAGGAAAAGGTATATGGCCCAAAAGGTGTTGGGAGCAGAGAGATGAGTATTCGTGAGAAAGCGTAGAGCACGTTTTTTTTTTTTTTTAACTGAAATGCTAATGTGCCCTTCGATGAAGGTTAATTTATTCCTTTTGTTAGGGAACATGTCGAGGCTTTCCTTAGAAAACACAATCTCTCTTTATTTATCTTATGACTTGTACATAATTGTAAGTTCAAATGATGCTTGTGAGTATTCAAGATGCTAAGTAGTGCATCATATGAAAATTTTAGCCCATAGCTTTGCTTATGCTTTGTTTATTATTATTATTATTTTAGAACAGAAGGGCCACAGCTATTTCGTTCAAATGAATTAGGAAATATAGCCATATGAGTTCACACTTCAATAGATTGCAGAAGTCCATTTTAACACAAAAAGAAAATAAATAATGAAAACTTTGTTCGTTGTTCTGTTTCATGGCTGCCAGGTTTCATGTGCTTCCATTGACTCTACAATAAAAGGGGGACAAGAGAGAAAGAAAAAATGGTTTTCTAGTTCCAATTATAGTACAGAATTCTGAAACCCCTTTTTTGTACCTAGCTACCTGGCATTTTGTATGTAGTCTAGGATTCGCAAAGCCATGTAGAGCACAGATCTCTCCTTACCCCATAACTGTTTCTTTTTGTAAATTAACTAAAGAAAACTATCAATAATCCAAGGAAATAGTTCTTGGAGAGACCTAAACAAAACCTCAAGGGATCAACACAACTATCAAAATGTATGAACAAATTCCAAATCAATTATCAACCAGATGTTATGCTGAAGTGAAAGTAACAAGTAACCAACAATAAAGACCTGAAAATGATTATTTGTGATGGCTTTCTTTGTTGACTGGTTTTGTAGAAGTCTAGTAGAAGTTCCCTGCAATGCAAAGTTACAGTAAAAATGGGTACTGAAATTTCTTTTGGTCTTAACAGGCTCAGACCACACCCCAAGGTGTAAATAACTTTAACATAACATGCAACTACAGTACAGCTGGAAGAATGTTAGGTGTAAACAGAAACAATACAGAGAGAAGATCAGTTCAGAGAACCTCATTATGCCGTCATCCTTTCCATCATCCAGTGGCTTAAAAAGAGAATCAATCATCTCTACCTTTGGAGACTGTGTCCGGACAGATGCTCTGTAGCGTGATATCAGTGGCCAGCATCTGGATCCAACAACCTGTAGCAAAGGTGGATTTCATTAACATTGAAGGTGAATACAAATCCTAAGAAATACAGAAATGTGCTTGATGCACTCTAGCTCAATCAGATGTTCCAAATAGCCTAGAAATTCATGGAATATACCTTGAGGAGTGGTGCACAGGCTATTGTGCTAGCCTATTCATCTAAAATTATGCAACTACATATGGGAGTACTCGAGAGATAGAAATACAGAACTGTGCTTGATGCAAGCAATGTAGAGAGAGAGAGCAAGACACACCGCAGCAATTGATGGTATATCTGCTCGGCCAGGAGAACCATGTGAAACATCCATTCCCAAAATTAATGTGGGTACCTGATTGACAATTGGAATCATCTGGCGATGCTCCAATGCCAGTTTAGAGTTCATTCCACCTAGCTAATAAACAGGAAAAACAAATTAGATAAGAAAGTAACTCATATGTGAGTAAAGAGACGAAACTTAAAGGCACAATCAGACAAAGAGATGAAGTGTTCGTACCTTTGCATTGATTTTTAGAAGAACATTGGTGAAGTATTGATCATTCATCTTATTACTAGGAACAATGCATTGAGTGACAATACCCATCTCATGAAGATTTTTCTTCTTCCATGGCCCTTCAAGGTAGTTAAAGAAGTTAGTTACATGAAGAATACATGAGGGGGCAAAAATATTGATTGTGTAACATATTACCATAAATATCGCAGTTTTTCCTCTCTGGTAAAACACAAAGAAGAAATTCAGGAGGACCAAGAAGGCTTGCTTTGACTTTTTCAAACATCCTTTCAACTCTTACAACAGGTGCACATCTCCTAGCTTGACTATCCTCATCAACCAAGGCGAGAGGGCACTCAATAAACTATGAAAGAGAGCAAAGGATTAATTACATGGACAAAGCACATCATTAAAAGATAATCTACGTAGGATTAAGCTTTACAGGAAAAGAACCAAGCCACACAAGAACTTACAATGCCTTTGCTTCGTCCGCAGTTTATAAGATCTCTTGAGATCCGGCTCATGTCACAACGAGCAGAGAAATTAACAATTGCCCAACGTTCAATCTTGACAGGCTCAAATAGCCTCTACAACAGTGACCAAATGAAAATTAAGTTTAGCACAAAATGCTTTTGCTGAAAGCGTGTTCCGTTACAAGTAGTGAAGTAGCAACCTTGTTATTGTAGTTCCACCTGCCTCTGTTTGGAATGCAATCTTCACTATTTCCCACAACCAGCTGCATTAGCATATCAGAATTAAAAAAATACGAGCCATATATGAAAAAAAAAAGGCAAAATGCAAAATAGACTAGGTCTAACCGTTGGAGCAGACAGAACACGACCATCAACACGAGTGAGTTGTTTCTCAATTTTAATACCACAAGCAGATAAGATTGGATCATCATCATATCTATTACTTTTTATGGCCTGTAAATTGTATCCGTCACTAACTAAAAGGACAAAAAACTGACAGCGGTAACAATATCAACAGAATCCAGTAAACCCACATCAGTAACAACTCGCATACGATCTTGAGGTTTTTGTCGTGATTTTTCAACTAATGTTGCTCTTTGTTGAGAAGATAGTGCCTTTGTATAACGTTGAAGCGATACCATGTGGCACAGCTGCACAAAAAAAAAGAATCTATCACAACTTGGGACACCAAATGCAGTCAGACACTAAAATTACTGGGTCACAGTATGAAATAAATAAGCAAACAAGGCTGCAACCTCAATTGGGAGATAATTTGGGCGTTTTGGTTTACCCACATCAAGACATGGCAGATAAGGCATCGCTAAATCCACCTGCTTGGATTTAAAATATTCCTGAACAGTAATATCAACTGTCTGATCAGTAATATCACTGCTTCCATTCCGAACTTTCATCGGGAATCTGTGCACCAGTAAGGTTTCAACATAACCGATGAATACAATAAGCAATAAAGCTCAGCTTGAAGTAGCAACTATCAGATACAGTACTATTTCCAGTCACAAAAGTGATTTATTCAGTCTCCAAGAATTGAATTTGACAATTAATTTTTGCATTACAATATAAATGAAAAAGCTATAGAATTATAATAGTATGCAAGTATTTGTTGTGACAAGTCTATTTATATCATGTGTCCAGTGTAGATATTTACAGACATTATTGCTGGGAGTTAGAAACAATTGACTGTGTGCACCCTATAGCAACACGTTCTTACGACTAGAGGGAGTAACAGACAAGGTAGGTTGGACAAACAAGAATATAGAAACAGGAATAGGTAGATTACTGAAATGCCCTAGAATATCAATTAGACAAATAATAGCAGTAATTAGTAATTAGAATAGTAATCAGCGTATTGTTCTTATTTCAAAATAAAATAGCGAATAGAAACGAATAGATTAGAAAAAGGAATTGTCGTCAAACCCGCAGGCGAGGTATTGATCACCGAGATACTAGACCCATTGGGGCCGAGTCGACACCTCTCGCTAGACCGGGTATCATCATTCAGCAATCCGTACTTGCTCGGATTGCGGTTATCCGTAGCAGTAGAATCCCATTTAGTAACTCAGTAACTGGTCCAAGTGGTGCAACTCAGTAACTCAATAAAGTTGACCCAAAGACAAGTTACAGCCTTCCCAGCCAAGCCTCAGTTCACCCCCTTGAGCAAGCAGGCCACCCCAAAACCGGTCAAGGAGCCAGCAGTAGGTGCGTTCCTCGTGAGTAGCTCGGCAGCCAAGGCAGCAGTAGCGCCATGCCTCTCTAGTCAAAGCCATAAGACCAGCCAGCACCCCCAATTCCAACCGAAGCCACAAAAACAACGCAAGCAGCAAGGCCATTCCCTCACTCTCCCAAGTTCCAGCCAAGAGCACTCAGCTCCCAAAGCCCAAAAACACCAAACACATTTCCATTTCCAGAGAGAAAGTAAACCGAAGGTAAGAGCACAAGCCAACCATTCCATCATCCCACAGCCAAGCCACCAAGGAACCGAGGAACCGAGAGCCATTCCACTCAAAGACTCATCAATTTCCCTCCCCACATCCATCTCCAAGTTCAAGACCAAGAACCGGAGCTAGGAACCAGAAGAGGAGGAATCCCCAAGAATCAAACCAGGAGGGATCCCCAAGCTGAACCAGGAGGAGTCCCCAAGAGAACCAAACCAAGCAAGGCGCCAGAAGACCCACGAAGGAGCACTGAACCGGCCACCCTCTTCTTCCTCTCGACCCCTCATCCCCGAACCCAACCACACCGCAGGTGCAACTCCAATATAGCATTACTAGGAGTAGCAGTAGCAGTACTTGTAGGTTGTCTGTTGGGTAGATTGGAAGGGGATTAGTGTCCTCAGTAGATGAACCCTACGGTTGCATACATCGTAGTCTTGCCGTCCCGCTAGAGTCGTACATCATCGGCAGTTAGTATAATAAAAATGCAACTAAAAGCAAAATCTTGCATTCAGGTAAAATGCCAGTAGTGGTAAAGTAGAGTAGAATGAGAAAGTAGAAAATGGTAGCTCGGTTTCAGCCGAGCCATAGAGAGAAGAATAGAGGGTGTAGAAGAAGAGAGGATAGGAGGAGTTGAAGTCGACCATGGCCGTCGGGTTAGGGCTAGAGAAGAAGAGCCGACGGGTAGACATACCCGGAGGCCGGAGAAGAGGGGAGATTAGATTGGAGGAAGAGAGGAGGGGAACTAGGTCGTCCAGGCGGCGAGCTGCGGCGGCCGAGGCGCCGGGGGAGCCAAGTGGTCGAACTGGAGGAGAGCCCGAGGAGGAAACCAAGGAAGGCTTCAGCCAAGAGCAGCCGAACGGGTGGAGTGTCAGTCAGAGAAAAGAAAAGGGGGAGGAAAAAGGGAAAGAGAGGAAAGAAGAAAAGAAAAGAAGAGAAAAGGAAAGAAGAGAAAAGAAAAGAGGAGAAAAAAGAAATAAGAGGAAAGAAAAAGGAAAAAATTAGAAAACCGTTGCCTTCCGTGCGATTCACGCAGATTAATTCGTTGTTCTGTGATCATAGGAAAAAAATGGTATTTAAATTTCAAAAAACCGCGATTAACTAGAAAGTAAAATATATAATTGCTGTATTGGTTGCTACTAAATTATAGAAATAGTGGGAGATTAGTAAGTTTAGGCTAAAGGATACTATCTGTAGGAAGCTGGTCGTCATAGCGTGATTGGTTGAGTTGTACTCTATAATTATCATGTCCAGAGCAGAATCCGTCAGACCACCCACCCCACGATTCGAACGAGGTCGAACCATTCAATACTACTTCAAGCAAGAGTCCTTTGATCAATATCTCTTAAAAGTCTTTTTAAATAGATTTCTGTATATCTGTGTATCATTTATGCACGGAAAAATATGTGTTCATATCAAAAATCTTAAATCAGACGTTGTTGTAACTATGGTTGAGAAAATGAACTGGTATTGTGTCTAGTGACACGAAAGGAATTGATTTAGCTTGTTCACGGAAGGATCCATGGTCGTATAATTACTATGGTGGGTAGAGGACGCTAATGAGAAGGATTATCATACCGGTGGGGCCCTCTACATAGGCTAGAATATAAGAATTTAACAAACTACACTCCGACAATGAGCCGTAATTAACCATAGTGTGAAATCGGTCAGAAAAGGTTATCTCATGAAAGTATTAGAATCTCCGCATTTGGTAAGTTCATTACGGGCGTACCCCTGGGATATGCCGGGAGGCCCGTGGGGGTACATGTCCCAATGAAATGGCGGTATATTTGAAGCCACGGGTAGAGTTACTGCCGACGACTGACTGTCGGAGCACAAACTGTATCTGTGAGTCGGCGAATAGCCTGGGATAGGTGTTCCTGGCTCGAGATACAGGGTTAGAGATCTATTACTGGATTTGGGATAAACGTTCTGGGGCCTCTCTAGAATGGGTCACTATGGATCAAGTAATACATACCTACGCAGGGTTAAAAAATCATGAATTCATGCCTGTCTCCTGGATTGGAGGCTGCGGAAGCTAGTCTACCTCATACAGAAGTGTAGTAGTTCTTGTTTTAAAATAAAAATGACCAACCTTTAAAATTAACAAGCTATGTTATTAAAAACCTGAATTTGAGGGAAGGTGAGCCCTGTGGAAAATGGAGAGAATAAATTCATGTCATTTAATTGCTATTATTACTTGCTGAGTACCCCGGTACTCACTCTTGCTTAAATCCTCACCTTTCCTTAGAATTTGAGCATTATGGATCCGCCTATGAGGCATGGGACAAGGGTGACGTGCAAGACCAGGACCTACCAGAGGACGACGACAACTACTACTATTACTACCACTTGGAGGAGTAGAGTTCAGGAGGGACCGTCAGCCAGACCTGGGCGATCCTTAGGGTAAAATGAAGCTGTATTATATTTTTGTTGTACTTGAACTAAATGTATAATTAAGAGTATAATTAAGACCTGAACTAGTAAGCCCTATGTGGCATGGAATGCAATATAATTTATATTTTCAGTCTCTTATTATTGTTCTGTTGCAACACTCTGAACACGGCGTAGTAGCTGATAAAGTAACGAGACGCCCGATATTTTGGCAGCCACTATGCCAATATCCGCTTAATTAACTCAGAGTAATGACAGCGGTTGTTAAATTACCCTGGGTTAATTGCGCGAATCGCCACAATTTCAGTATGACACAAAAATGACCAGAGACATAGAACAGTAATATAGTGGAAAGAAAACAATTTCCAAGGAGAAAACATAATGCACGAATAGAGCCATACGTTTGTCTAGAGCATGGTTGATCACTAAGACCAATGATCTTGAATTCCATGTTGTTGTGCTTGGCTTTAACTCTCAGGTTTCTCAACATTTTCTTGGCCTGCAACATTTACCAATAGAAATTAGTGAAAAGCTTCAAAGTTGCTTCGTTAGGAAACAAAAAACTGTAATTTCAGGTAGTGGTATATTATCATGTACCCTGGGCCAGTCAATATCTCTAATGTCTCTAACATTTTGATTTGTAAGGAGGAAGTCAATAACTGGTCCAGGAGTCACAATCATAGTAGTTGAAACATCTGTATAACATAAATGTGATGTCAGGATTGGCAATTAAAATCCAAAGGTCGACACTAGAATACATACCCATGTTTAAAGACAAACCACCAACAGTAGTACGGAAACTAGAGTGGAGTCCACGACATCCGCTAACCCCACCAGTTAAATCAACTAAGTTTCTATGGTCATCACTGAAAAATGATTGTCTAACAAGTAGGAAACCTCTGGATACAACAAAAAATAATTACAATCAGAATGACACTTAAAGGGCAAATGAAAGTAACAAAACTATAGTTCTTGGAAACGACAAAACAAAATAATATACCGCTTAGCATGCTGTTGCCTTAAAACAATGTCAAGGACTCTCAGAGCATCCTGAGGATGGTCCGAATCGCTTCCTCGAAGCGCCAAAGCAACCGACTTGAGGGGAATCTTTGCTGCGTAGCTTATGCCCACTATAAACTTTTTTGCAAGATGTGACCGTTTTGATCGTTTCTTGTCACCTTGACCAGGGCTTCCATGTCCTGGACTGACACCAACGGCCCTGAAGAACAGATGAGCTTAGATATTCATGTAAGTTTGCTGTTGGGATTACTTGTGTGTATAAAGTACCAAAATCTGTCTCTAGCATTACAAGAAGTATAATCCCTATCGGTGCTAAAATCTTTGGATCTAACTGATACAAATTGCACAGTATGATTATAAAACAAAGATCACATATAAAACTTCAATACAACAATCCTTTGTGGCTTAACAACTTCACAGTAATATTTTGGGTCAAATATAGTATGTTTTCCTCATTTTTCGTGACACCAGTATTTAACTGTATCAAAAAAACAAGACAAAAAAGCTGGTCCTAAATGGATAAAAGCAAATGGCTTAGCTACATATGGTTTCACAAAAGTTCGAACTGAAATATATGTAGACAGTTTGCAAAACGTAAAAAGCTAGAAAGTCATGTGCTCCCTCCTTACTTTCAACATGACAGTAACATGTAGCAATGTAAGTATGTATCTACTAAATCAGGCCTCTGAAGGTATTCTTTTGTTACTATAGTCAACCAAAAAGACAAAGTAGGAAGTCAATCCACACCACCCCAAATTTAAAACTTTTTTTTTTAAAAAAAAAGGATCAGTCAAAACAGGAATGCCTGAATTTGGACCAAAACAGTTCAGGAAGTGGCAAAAGTGGGAAATTGGACAAACTAAGCAAAATAATCAGCCATCATTCAAATACTTTGCACTTTGTAAAATTCATCAATTCAGATAGTTGTTACGATTTAAATACCTCGAAGATGTTTCCTCCAAGATAACAGTGAACTCAAAGTTCTTCTGTGGAAGAGGCCCCACAGTAAATAGACATTTCTCACCATCGTATGCAAAATCCTTCCCAGAAAGCTCAGAACCATATGTTTGCAAAAGTTTATCAATGACCTTTCGGCCGATACCCTTGCCGTCAACCACCTTATCATCCTCAGATTTCATGGAGACCTACAATGTAATCAAAAGTAATTTCAGAATAAAACACTGAGCATCAACCATGAAAGGAATACAGGTCCAGAAATTAAGATTTATCCATTACATCGTATTGGTAGAAAACAGCATCAACTCCATTAAGCTTCACAGCGAAGTGGTTTGACAGCAACTTAATGTGCTTTCCTTCACGGCCAAAGCTAGGCCGTGCGATTGGTGTGCGTTTAACAGTGTCATCTTTATGCATTTGGACAGCTTCACCCGTTTTGGCAGCCATACTATCAGGCATCTGAATGAAGTCACTTGCTGCCGATAAGCATTACAGAAGAGTAAGGCAAATTGAAGTGGCACATACATGATACATCCATAAACAGAATGTGGCATATAGAAGCGGCACATACATCCATAAACAAAGTGTTAATATTGAATGTGTAACTCATCACTCATACAAGCAGGACAGTAAAGCAAACAAAAAGGTACAATCAAAATACGACTAGGGCAAGGAAAAATTAGATAACACCAATGCATGCAAATAATGCATGTGAGAATGTATGTCTTGTGCTCCATCCAAGAAAAAGAAAAGAAAAAGGGCAGAAAGCTCTACAAACTAAAAGCTAATTTTCCAACTAGCCTATGAAAAGAAAATACCCTATTCAAGATGTAATTGCTAACCATTTTGCATTAACACAACATGCATAGCATTAAAACCAGACAACTTCGCAAAATCCACCAAAAATGATAGAGCAAAATACAACCCTCCACCAGGCCTGAAGAAAACAAGTTATGTCATACCAGCTTCTTTTCCAAATATGTTTGATCAGAATTCAGAGGCCTAATATTCTAGCTACATTAACCAGTTAAGAGTCACTGCATGTATAGATGACCAAAGGAAATTTCTGCAAAGTAAAAAAAAATAGGCAGAAAGGTAACACTAAGCAACAAGACTTACTTGAACAAAAAATGCACGGATAACATGACTGCCTTTTGCTTAGTACCAAATTATTACCAAAAAGAAAGCCCAAGCCATGTAGCAATCTGCACCTCGGGGCAATTTGACATTTAGTTGAACACCCAATAAAAATTAACGGGGCTGTCTATTCCTCAATGGCTCAATCACCTCATTTTTTTCTAAAATCTCAGTCACTTTTTCTATCATCCTCATCCTCTCCTCCACCTACTATATAAACTCAACATCTCAACCCAAACCCTACCCTCATCTGCTCCCTCCAACCGCTGCCGACGCTCCCATCTCCAACCCCGTGCCATTGGCGGATCAAGGTGGGGTACTGGGTATGCACCAGCATTGCCAAAAAATTGAAAAGCGCCAGGAAATCACCTCTTCGATGGGCCCAATTTGTTGATTGAATTGATTCCAATTTTCGTGGTTGGGTATTTGTTAGACCAACGAAATATTTGTATTGCAGTAAATTTCGAATATATGTGTTGGAGTAATGATGTTACGAAACCATTGTACAAGATTACAGCGTTGTGTGTGTGAAATGTGCACACCCATTGAAACTTTTTCTAGTTCCGCCACTGCCCAGTGCCCCCTCCCGCCTCTCCGGTGCTGGAGGGGCTAGCGAAAGTGACCCTCCCCCAACGCCAGCCTCCTCCTTTGCCACGCTTCCCCAGCCGCCACCATCCCTGCCTTCTTCCTCCTCTCTAGTGAGATGCCACGGCCTCTTGCTGCCTCCTAACCACTTTGATCACGTCGCCCCCGCCGAACTCCATCACCCACCGCCCTTCTCACCCGCGTCCGGCAGTGCCACCGCCGGACAGCCGCCACCCCGGCCTCCCTCTAAGCACATGGGGCACCGGTGAACCCAAACCCTAAATAGGTGAACCCGCGCCCTAATTCGCCAGCCGTCGTCGCCGCCGCCGCCGCCGCCGCCCGAGGGCATGACGACAATGTCAACCCGTGACACTCCCGAGCATGAATCTCCGCACCGATCCAAAGGTGAGAAAAATCGACTGAGATGTCTCAAATTTCAGTTGCACAATCCCAAAAATTAAAACGTGCAAACGCCTACAACAGCTTCAATTGAAGGGAACCAAAACAATTTCAAGAGAACTCCTGCCCAATAAAACACCCCCACAGATGCACTGTTTGAACATTTGAAAAAGGTAGAGTAGAAAAGGAGCACGACGTAATTGAGGCAAAAGAAGTTTTCCAAAACCTCACGTATAAGCATCTGAAGTATTGGTTAGTCTGAAAAAAGTACATACAGAAAAGATCAATGTTACAAAAATCTTACCCGTAAAAGATTATCTCAAAAGTTGAAACACTAATTAGGAACAGTGATCGCACAAAAGTCCCTGCAAATCCGAAAGGCAAACCTACAGATTTAAATGCAAACAAGTACTGGACAAAATATTGTTCTGAACTGCAATACTGTAATCTGGAAATGACTAAATCCAAAACCCAAACCAGAAAATTAACTACGTAAGCATCCATCTATCAGAACGCAGCCAGAAAAAAAAAAAAAGGTAACTACTGACGAAAGAAGCCACCATGCCGAAGCACAAACAGGAATTAAGGAATAGACACGAATAGACACGGCGATTTCAGAACCCACACGCCAAATAGTCCACGGAAACAAGAAGCAAAGGGAAAGATCATTAAACCAGAAGCAACCCCCACAAACAAAATCAAACCCAAACCGTTCAATAAAAATGAAGCAGAGAGGAACCAAATGTGGGAGCGGAGATTTATAATTATTTGCCAAATAAAACAACCGTGGGAAATACCCCCTTCCACGCCCAAAAACCAACGGAATGAACCAATCGATTTCAAAACCTACGTGCACCGGTAGAACACGAGATTGTCGCATCCAAACAAACAAGCAAGCAGTTCGATCCGAAACAAGCACGCCAAAAAAAACTACAGAATAGAACCAACCGAAAGGGGCGAAGTGAGCGAATTGTGAACCGAAGCAAAGCGCTCGCAGCAGCAGATTGGAACCACCCGCTCATGAAGAAGAAGCCGCACAAATCGAAAGGTCTCTAACTCAACGCACAGAACATGGACGCAAGAGAGAGAGACACATCGAACAACGCACCAAAAACCCAACCCAAATCACACAACCATCTGAACAGAGAGATAGAAACCGCTACGAGCAGGAGCAGCGTGCTGCGAGATCACACAACCATCTCGAATCATACAACTCGAAACCGCAAAGCACGCACATTGCGCGGAATCCGAACCACGAAAACCCCCACCACCCACGCCCCAAAAACACCCCTACCAAATCGAACGAAACGCCATGGAACCCCGCGAGATGAGCAGGAGCGCCGTGCCCCCCAAATCGGCACAACACGAAACCCCGGACCGCCCACACCCAGAATCCAAACCCCGAAAACCCCAACAAGCGTGCCACAAAACCCCTCAAAAACACCCACCAAATCGAGCCAAACGCCATGGAAACCAACGAGACGAGAAGATTCGAACTCACCCGAAGCCGGATACCCCTCTCGCCTCCGCCCCCTCCCCCCCTCTCGCACTATCTCCCCCTGTCCCTCGGTCTCTCCCTCCCTCTCCCCTCCGTCTCGGCGTCTAGAGAGATGGAGGGAAAGCAAAAAGAAGGCGAAGAAGCGGAGGCGAAGCTGGGGGTGGGGCCGGCCCGGTATATGAGCGGGCGTTTCCCATGTGGTGTGGGCAATGAACCGTCCGCGGAGTCGCAGTTTGCACGCACGGGTCTCCTCCGCACCGTTCCCACGCGAATCTAATCCGTCGATCCTATGATGGACGGTTCGACTTGCTCCATTGCATATAGCGTCGTTTACGGGGTAATTTTGTGTACCGGAAATCCTACCCGGGCAGGGGAGGCTATTACGCATTGGTTTCGTGCGTGAGGAACGGGAGATGCACGCGTGTCGTCTATAGCAACTGTTGGACACGTGGAGTGAATATATTGGTTCAAAGCTGCGGTGCGTGTTTGCGGGTGTGGTATTTGGATGCGAGCGCTCGCGTGAGCGTGGGCGTGGGCTTTGATTTGGCGGCACTGGGGATTTTGGGCGGAATTGGGGACGCGGGCGGGAGGGAGAAACCTGGCCTTCCGATCGCTCGCGTGAGGTCAATCGGTATTGTCACTCACACCTATTTAGCAGGGATGAATAATATGAAAATATTTATTTATCTGATAATTATGATTTGGACCGTTGGATTATGTACCAATGTTCATATCTGTCTATCTCTATCCACCTTGACCATTTTGTAAATAAACCTTCGGACTATTTCAAAAACCTAGCTCGCTTTCGCACATCTCTCTCCAAATCTCTTCTGATTCTCTCAATCTCCCACAAGGGGCGTATGGCAGCGGCATTGTGAGGGTGGTGGGTAGCCTAGCGAGCGAGGGATCAAATATGGGCATCTTCCTCAATACAAGCGCAGGGTCTACAGTGCCGTAGCGGCACGGTGCATAGGATCCTTATCTGGGCGTCCTCCTCAACACCGTCATGGTGTCCATGGTGTCATGCCCATCCACCGCCGATGCATCGGAAGCGGTCACTCAGTTCTAGAGGGGACCTCCTCTAGCTCCGGTGGCATGCCCTGAAGACCGGCTGTGGTGGCGGTGATTAACTCGCGGTGAGGTCAAGGATGGTGGCGGGAAGGTGAGGCTATGGCTCAAGAGTGGCTTAGATCCAGATGGGGTCTTCCCCTCCGGCATCGACATCTCTATCGCTCATCCTCAACGCCCGTCCATGTTTTTTTATTTTTGGGAGCTGGGATGGGGGTTATGCAATTCTTTCTGTTTCTTGGGACTTTTTTCATGCAATTGTTGCTGATGCTGTTGAAATCTGAATGTTCATGAGTTCGAATGCAACTCCTTGTTATGTGTTGTAGATGAAATCCAGATGTAAATTCTTGAAGATGAAATCTGAATCGATCTTTCCTTGCATTCTTCTTGAAGATGGAAAGCTAAGAAATGAACATAATGCAATTTCTTTTGTTGTAGATGAAATCTGGATGCAAATCTTGAAGTTGAAATCTGAATCAGTTTTTTGCAAAATGAGTTGACAATGAACATGTTGATTGGGGAAAGGAGGATGAAAGAAAGACTAAAGAATAAGGGTAATGAAGATTAGGGGATTATTTGCAAATGGTACCTTACCATTTCATGCCTTTTTTCAAAATGCACATTTGTGAGGTGGAAGGGCATCTGGGCGATCCTAGCCAATGGTATATGACCCAATGGCACACAATCAAAATTTCTAGATTTTTCAAAAAGTTATGCATTAGCACCTGATATGCCCTCCATTTGACATGAGGCATTTAAACAACGGTTAGAGATAAAAAGGATTTCCTATCATGTCATTTCTATTGTAATATCCCAATTTTTACCTCTTTGAAAATCTTTTTATGTAGCTAGCTGTAACACGCCAATTTTGCACTTTTGAGAATTTTTAGAATTTTCTGGAATTTATTTGAATTTATTTGGATTTAATTTGAATTTATTCCCTTTTGAGATAATTAAATAATTAAAAGTTTTAAATAAAATTTTGTTGAAAATATTTTATTTGAGTCCAAAATGTCTCAAAGTATTTTCCAGGATTTTTCTGGAATTTTTCTGAGTATTTTGCTATTTTTCTCGATTTATTTGAATTTCTAGGAATTAATTTAATTATTAAATTGCTGGAAATCCGAGTGGGTTTCACTGTTCATCCGACCGAGCCAGACCCGAGTCGGATTCGAGTCTGACTCGAACCGGACCAAACCCTAACCCACGCGACCGTTGGATCGATATCCAACGGCCTGCGTTGCGCCACGTCACCCGAGCCCGAGCGGGATCGGATCCGCTCGTGCTCGGATCGATCCCAGCCGTTGGACGCGCGCACGTGGACGGCCAAGATGCGTCCACGTCAACAGTCTGAGCCGCCGCCGGATTTCGCCGCCGCACGCGTGTGGGCCTCGGTTTTCGCGGTTTTCACAGACGCCGAGGGCGCTATTTAATGCACCGCCACCCGTGTCGTGACCGCCGTTTCCGTGCGCGCGTTTTCCCCAAGGTCTTGGAGCTCCAACCACCATAGCCACGCCGCAATCGCTCACCGTAGTTGGAAACGTGCGCTGCCGCTGTTTTCCGCCGTTTCCCGTCGTCTCCGCCGTCCTCCGCCGCGTGGGAGCCCAGATCCGGAACCCTCGCGTCGAGCTGCATCGGGGAGGACCATCCACTTCGCTGGAACATGCCCGAAGCGCCGTTGGCCTCTGCTCCGCCGCGCCATCGCTGGAACCGCGAGCTCCCTCCGCCGTTGGATCCTCATCAAACGGCCCAGATTCGTCCACGTCACCTGTAAGTGTTTTCCAGGTTACGGTTTTTAGATCTATTTTCAACCGTTGGATCTAAATCCAACGCTTTAGATTGAGCCACATAGCTGTAGACTGCATCGTGATAGATCTAATCTCAGCCGTTTGATCGAGATCGAACGGTGTAGATGAAGCCACACGTCGTACGCTGGGACATGCCACGTTGCCCCATGACGCGGTGAAACCCGATCCAATCTTAGCCGTCCAATTCGAATCGTGCGGTCCAGATCGAGCCACGTTACCCCAAATGTGCGAGATCCAGATCCAGCATGGGGCTCGCGTGTCAGCGGCTCAGCCCACCATGCGGTGGCGTCATCCGTGACGTCACGGTGGGCCCGCGTGTCAGTATCGTGTGGCTGAGCGTGATGACGTCAGCAATGATGTCATCCAGTGGGTCCCATGTGTCAGTGACACGTGCACTCGTGGACCGGCCCAAGCCGTGGACCGAGTCCATGTACCGGCTGACGCAAGCTGACGTCTGTCGACGATCGGTTTCGTCGGCAATGAGATTTGTGATTCTAGGGGATTCGTGCGAGATCAGAGCTAGATGGTAACACAGGATGCGAGGGCGATCTCTTTTTAGACAGGTTCGGGCTCTCACGGAGGAGATAATACCCTAGTCCTGTGTTCTTGGATATATGAGCGTGATCTTTTTTTCTTCCCCCCCCCTTTTAGGGTTGTTCCCTCCATCTTATATACTGGGGGAAGGATACACTACAAATGGGCGCCACCTGGCCCTGAACATGGTGGTTTCATGAGTATGTACTTTGTCTCTATCGGCTGAGCCCCACTACGTCCGGGGTGTGTGGTCGTTCCTTTCCCGACCCACGCCTGCCACTCCACCAGGTTCCAGCGCCTGCAGGCTCTGGCGATGTCAGGTTGCAGGCTTCGCTTTTGACGGGTTGTTTGGACGTGGCACGAAGCTTCACTGAGGGATCAACGAGCTGCCTTGGGGAAGAAGTCGGGCCATCCCACGGGCTCATCATGGGGCTTCTAGGCTCTGGGCCTACTGCTCCATCTTCGGCCCAGTCGGGTGTAGGCCCCACTTACGGGACCCCCATCTCAGGCATCCCACAGTAGCCCCCAAGTGCTTTAGGATCGGATTTCCTCTTTTTATCCTGTCATAAGGATTTTGTGGAAGAAAGATCATAAAGGACTTGCTAAGTAAGGCCACCGTGATTGGTTTGCTCGTGGCCGAGTGGTACCCGCGCTCGTTTACGGTGCGCGGCAACTGGCTTGTCGCTTAATCGACCCTCGTGGGGCGTACCATGGTCTTTTGGCTCATGGCCGGGTGGTACCCGCGCTCGTTTACGGTGCGCGTCAATCGGCTTGCAAGGCTCGATCGACCCTCATGGGGCGTACCTTGGTCATTTGGCTCATGGCCGAGTGGTACCCGCGCCCGTTTACGGTGCGCGGCAATCGGCTTGCAAGGCCCGATCGACCCTCATGGGGCGTACCTTGGTCATTTGGCTCGTGGCCGAGTGGTACCCGCGCCCGTTTACGGTCTTGTGGCAAGCTAACTTGTCGCTCAGTTGACCCTCATGGGGCGTACCATAGTATTTTGGCTCGTGGCCGAGTGGTACCCGCGCCCGTTTACGGTGCGTGGCAATCGGCTTGCAAGGCCCGATCGACCCTCATGGGGCGTACCTTGGTCATTTGGCTCGTGGCCGAGTGGTACCCGCGCCCGTTTACGGTGCGCGGCAACTGGCTTGTCGCTCAGTTGACCCTCATGGGTCGTACCATAGTATTTTGGCTCGTGGCCGGGTGGTACCCACACCCGTTTACGGTGTGCGGCAATCGGCTTGCAAGGCTCGATCGACCCTCATGGGGCATACCTTGGTCATACAGAGTAATGCATGTGCCCGTTGACGGCGCACTGCTTCAGACTCTCATGGAGCGCATTCTCAAGACCATGTTAGTAAAAATCCTCCCACGATACCCGATCCCGCTATGCAGCAGTGACCGGCAATTGACCCCAAATTATGGAACATACCGCTGGAGGATGTTCGAAAAATGCCCGGCCCCAATCTTCCGTGGCGGCCGGCGTTTAGGCCCATCATGGGGCGCACTTTATCCCAAACCTCGAACCAGACTTGACACCTGGTCGCGTTTTGCGCGACACAGCTCTTGGCCCAACATGGGGCGTGCCCTAGATCTGGCCCAGAATCGAGCACGAAAGCCCTTGCTTTTCCCACCGTAAGGCGAAAATTGAGGCTCATTTCTTATAAATGAGGAAAACCTCGCTGGGGTAAAGACATCTTTGCCCCTCCCCCACCACGGCTGAGAAATCTTTGAATCTCCTTTGGCGATCTGGGCGACCTAGGGTTCCTGGTTTCGCGCCCAAGACTCGCGGCGGTTTCTCCCACAGGGTTTTCTTCTTCGAGATGTCTTCTTCTTCGGACTCTTCGTCGTCGTCGGAGGGCTACTCCGACCCAGCGTCCGAGGGGTGGGAGGCCTCCATTACTACGGCATCCCGCCTGGAGGAGCTGGTCGCGGCCAGCGTTCTTCCTCCGCTGGAGTTGATCTCCGCCCGACCCGCCGCAGATGAACCTTACCCCCTACCCCTGGAGAATGAGATCGTGGTCTTCGAGTCCTTCTTTTGGCGGGGGTTTAGCGTTCCTGGGAGCGCCTTTCTCCGAGGGCTCCTTCACTTTTACGAGATCGAGCTGATCAATTTGAATCACAACTCCATTCTTCACATTGCTCTCTTCGTTCAATTTTGCGAGGCGTATCTTGGGATACGTCCTCATTTTAACTTGTTCCGCTCCCTCTTTCTGCTCAAGCCTCATCCAAACCGGGCTGCTCCCAGTGTTATTGGGAGCGCCGGACTTCAGCTGCGAGAGGGCTTGAAGAAACATTACTTCGCCATCCCCCTCAAGACTTCCCTTAAAGGTTGGAGGCGGGAGTGGTTCTATTGTGCGAATGTCGATCCCTTTCTCGCCCCTTTCACTGGTTGCGCCCCTAAAGCTTCTCGATGCTGGAGTGATGCCCCAGATGGCGGCGGGTTGAACCAAGTCGCCGAGCTTCTGGTGTTGATTAATGATCTGTAAAGTCGGGGGCTGTCTGGCCCCGGGATCGCGATCAGCTTTGTGAAGCGCCGGGTGCAACCTTTAAAGGAGAGAATCCACTTCGGGTTCCAGTACAGCGGGACTCAGGATCCCACCCGGGAGACAAGCACGTCCCTATCGAGAGATGCATTGGCGGTGCGGGTGGTTGATTTCTTCGTGCCTGGCACTGAGATTACCAACAGGGGCTGCCCTCACAAATTTTCGACGGTGAACCCTCCCCCTCCTGTGAGTGTCCCACTCTCTCGAGAAGTTGTCCCATGATTTTTGCCTGATGTGTGATTCTGACAACGTGTAATCATTCATCTTTCAGGAACGTGAGTCCTTCTTTTTTGACGTTCCGGTCGTCGGCCTCTCTCGGCTAAGGAATGTTCAGGCCAAGCGAGCGGCTGACATTTCGGCTGATGAGCTGCGCCGGCGATCGGGGGAGGAGGATGCTGATCCCTCGCCGGCCGGGCCTTCGACTTCTAGTGTCCCTGGGTCACAAGGCGCAGAGCCGCAGCCTTCTGACTCAGGGGCAGCCCCGACTGCTGGTGCCGGGTCGGGCTCCTCTCCGAGCGGTGCTGGGACTCGGATGAGGCCTGGGATAAAGTTTAAAAAATCCAGGAGGTATTCTTTTGGGCAATCCTTGTCTTTTTGTTCTTACCCGTGCTGAGACGTTTCCTTTTTGTCAACTCAGGACTCCTACTATGGATGTCCCAGTGGAGGGGTCTCTTGAAAAGGAGCCCTCGGGGCCGGCTTCTCCAAGGGGGACCCCCCCTCGTCGGCTAGGTCCCCGTCTCCTTCGGCGGCTGGGGCGTCACCACCTCGTGCCGCTGGCCCGACCGCTGAGCCGTCGAGTGGTCCGGCAGTCGATGGGCTTGACCCGGCTTCGCCCCCCAAAGTGGAGGAGGTGCGTCGAGAGCCACCACCGCTCGGTCCTCTGCCGAAGCCCCCGAATCGGACCGTGTGGTGCGAGGGGGGTTCCGACTGGAAAGGAATGGAGGAGGATGAGGAAACGGAGATAGCGGCTCGGACGGAGCTTTACGAGCTCACCGTCAGGTGTAGCAAGCTTGTCAGGGTAAGTCTTCTGTCTTTCTTTAGTCTATTATCATCAGGGAATGCTGGCCCCCACCTGAGACTCTGCCATGTCGCCTAGGACATGGGAGAGCGCTCGGAGCAGAGGTCGCAGTTTTTTCGGAAGGTGCTTCCCAAGCTCAAGGAGCACCAGAAGTATCAGGACAAGATCAACGAGATCAGCGACGACAGATGGAGAGAGGTCCATGGGCTGGAGGCCCAGTGCATGACGCTCCGAGAGGCAAAAGCGGGGCTCGAGCATACGCTCGAAGGTAAGATTCTCCCCTGGGTTTGGTATGGACACTTTCTTAAATAGCTGGGAAAATTGACGGCGACCTCGTGTTTCAGAACGCGACTCAACCATCGCTGAGTTGAGGGCGCGACTGAAGGCTTCAGAAAGCTCTAACCTCGAAACTCGAGCTGGCTTGGAGAAGATACAGCGAGAGTTGGAGGGTAAGCTCCAGTCGGCATATTCTACACCAGGGTACCTGCTCCCCCGCAGTTACCCCCCCCCCCGCCGCGGTGAGCAGAAGGGTCGCAAGGTGGTCGCCTAGTGGACAGGTGGCAATCAGGCCACGCCACTGGGCGCCCAGTAAGGTGGTCGCCCAGTGGACAGGTGGCGATCAGGCCACGCCACTGGGCGCTCAGTAAGTGGTTGCCCAGTGGACAGGTGGCGATCAGGCCACGCCACTGGGCGCTTAGTAAGGTGGTCGCCCGGTGGGCGGTGGCGGTCGAGCCACTCGGCTGGCGCTCGATGGGCAGTGGCGACGAGCCACGCCATCGGCGCCAGTGAGGTGGTCGCCGGTGGGCGAGTGGCGTCGCGAGCTCGCCATCGCGCACCACCCCCGAGGCGGCGTTGCCAGGGTCAAGGGTATTTAATGCGAATCGTGCGCATTAAATGCCAAGCGTGGAGGCTACAGTATGGCGGTGCGCCTTCCCCAGGCGCGTAATAATTACGGGTGATGTCACGGCAGCACTTCACCCTCTGACGAAACAAGCGGCGTTGGTGGGCGTGGGGCCCGAGGCAGGGGTGCGACGGCTGCGGCAGGCATTAAATAAGGTGTAAGAACAGTGACGGGCGCATTTAATGCCCCCGTGGCAGTGTAATGAGTGTGGCTTGCAGTGTAAGCCTCTCATGCGCCCCCGCCAGCCCAAGTATAAAAGGGAGCCGGGGTGCATGGGAGAAGGGGTTCGATCTATAGATCATAAGTTCCATTCCCTCAAGTTAGGATTCCAGTTCATATTTCACAAGGCAAGCAATAACTAGAAAGGCAGGACTAGGGCTGTTACTCTTCGGAGGGCCCGAACCTGGGTAAACCCTAACGTCCCCATCCTTCTGAGCTTCACTGGCACTCCAATCTTCTCTCTTCCTCCGGCGATTGCCCCGAAAGCCCCCCCCGTCTGAACCTTATAAGCACCCGCTTCGGAGGTGCCTGTTGGCTAGTACGCCAACAGTGGCGCGCCAGGTAGGGGCTATTGGTGGTTAGATTGCCCTCTTCCTTCCGTTTCCGGTTCGAAGCTTAGAAGAAGTAGGGGCGATTGTCTGCATGGCGGAGTCGCACTCCAAGCGCAGCAATCTACCCGAGGAAAGCAGCGCCCGTAGCCGATCCCGACGCCCGGGGAAGGAGCTGGTCCGGCCGGGTCCCTCCGCCGTGGGGCCAGCCCGTCCAACGGCGTTTGGTGCTGGGGGACGACACCCCCGCGCGTAGCCTTCATGCGGCTCGTCTGCTCCTCGACCATCCTCCAGTTCCGCTGGGGGCGATACCCCAGCCACTCCATGGCTGCGGGATATCGCCCGCCTAGTCGATGCCGCTCAACAATAGGTTGAGGCGGCGACCCAGCCGGGGGCTTCCAGCGCGTGGCGGCAGGGAGCGCGCACGGCTGATGCGCAGGGTTCCAGCCGCCGCACGACAACTTCTCCCGGCGTTAAGGGCCGGGACAAGGGGAAGGGAGCCCTGGTTGCAGCCCCCTCAGTTATAGGGGGACATGCACGTGACTCCGCTTCTTCCCGCGGTCCCCTCGAGTCGAGGGGGAATCGCGAGGATCTCAGATCGCGCCTGGATGAGAGGCGGCTCCAGCGCAGTGGGGACCTACGCCACGTCCTCAGGGAGTGCCACGAACGCTCGCTGCGACGTGTCAACCCTCGAGCGCTCGCTGATCAACAGGGGGCTTCCCCCTCTGACTCCGGGGAGAGCGTAGACTCGCACTCCTCGACCCCATCCCAGGGTCGAGGGGCTGGTGAGCGACGCTGCTCCCCCTACAACGTTGGATGCCAGGCGTTTTCTCTTCGTCTCCGGCAAGCTGCATGGCCGGAGAGATTCCGCCCCGCCTCCATCGAGAAGTACGATGGCACCGCCTACCCGGAGGAGTTCCTGCAAATCTACACCACGGTAGTACGAGCTGCGGGGGGCTCTGAAAAAGTTATGGCCAACTACCTTCCGACAGCGCTAACTGCTCGCCTTGCCTTGGTTACTTAACCTCCTCGAGGCTCTGTGCACTCGTGGGAGGAGTCTTGCGACATTTTTCGCCGCTAACTTCCAGGCTCCTACGCTCGGTAGGGCGTGGAGGATGACCTCCATGCTCTAGAGCAGATGGAGGGGGAGTCCCTGAGAGAATTCATTCGGCGATTCAGCCACTGACGCAACACGATCCCCCGGATCTCAGAGCAATCAGTGATCATTGCATTCCGGAGGGGGGTCCGTGACCAGAATATGCGGGAGAAGATGGCTACCCGCACCATCGCAACCACTTCCGAGTTGTTCTCCCTGGCGCACAAGTGCGCCAGGGCGGCTGAAGCTCGAGAGTGCACGACAAGGCCTTCCGACCCCGGCGACGTCGGCACCTCGAAGTCCTCCGACCGCAAGAAGAAAAAGAAATGAAAGGAGGCCACCGCTAGGGAAGTCCTGGTTGCTGAACCAGAAACCAAGTCCCAGCGCCGCGACGATCAAGATCGAAGGGACGAGCGCCGGGACCAGCGCAGCGACCGCAGGAACCGCCGCTCGCCCCGTCGTGAAGATGATGGGGGCAAACCTTATTGCCCCATCCATCGAACGAGTGGACACGATTTGGAGGACTGCCAAGTTGTGTCCAAACTGGTGGACAGGCGGCTCAAGAAGCGCCGCGAGAAAGACCATGGAGACGACGACGATGAAGACTTCGGCTCGTGGCCTTCCAACAAAGTGAGCATACGGTGGCGTTCATTCACGGTGGCTCGGCCACCTACTCGTCAAAATCACAAGACAAGCGGGATCTCGAGGCGGTGTCACCGCCATCGCTCTCGCGTCTCCGGCGCAGAAAGTGGTCGGGCGGCCGATCACTTTCAGTGCCGACCACCCGAGAATGTTTCCGGCCCTGGCCATCTCCGATCATGGTCTCCCCACGGTTACGCAATCTGGCTTCAGGCGGAGTTCGTTGATGGAGGCAGCGCCATCAACTTGCTATCTGTCGGGGCGTACCAGGCGCTCCAGATCCCGTATGAGGAGCTGCGCCCGGCCCCACTTTTCTACGGAGTTGCCCCCGGGGTGGGCCTCTTGCCCCTGGGGTAGGTCCGACTGCCTGTTACGTTCGGGAGTGCGGAAAACTTCCGGACGGAGCTTGTCGACTTCGAGGTCGCTGACTTCGACCTCCCCCTGGTCAAATTTATGGCGGTTGCCCACTACGCCTACATGCTGGTGAAGATCCCTGGGCCTGGGGGTCCAATCACGGTGAAAGTGGACAGGCTGGAAGCCCTGCGTCTCAAAGACAAGCAGACAGATCTGGCCGGCACCACCGCTTCGGCCAAGGCGACAAAGACGATACTGGCGCCCTCGGTCGGGGCCGCCGCCGCCGGACCTTCTGAGCGGCGAAGGTGGTCTCCGTGGGCGAGGATGGCTCCAGCAATGTTGTGAAGATCGGCACCGACCTCAGCGCCAAATAGGAAGGCACGCTCGTCACCTTCCTCCACTCTAACCTGGACGTGTTCGCTTGGGAACCATCAGAAATGACCGGGGTCCCTAGGGGGTGATCGAGCATCGATTGGCAACGCTCCCGAGAAGTGCGTGTTTGGCGTCTCATCCGGGAAGCTACTTGGATTCCTAGTCTCCAGCCGTGGGATCGAGGTCAACCCAGAGAAGATAGAAGCGATTGAGTGGATGCAGTCGCCTACTCGGGTCAAGCAACTGCAGTGCTTGACTGGCCGACTGGCCTCCCTTGGTCGGTTCATAGCCCGGCTAGGGGAGAAAAGCCTGCCTTTGTTCAAGCTATTGAAGAAAACCAACTCGTTTGAGTGGACCCCAGAAGCCCAGCAGGCGTTCGAAGACTTGAAGAAGTACCTCTCCTCTCCCCCGGTGCTGGTCGCCCCCGAGCCGGGTGAGCCACTACTGCTGTATGTGGCGGCTAGCCCCTCCGTAGTAAGCACGACGCTGGTGGCAGAGTGAGAAGGTGTCCAACGGCCGGTCTATTATATCAGCAAGGTGCTACACGATGCGGAGACAAGGTACCCTCAGGCTCAAGATGGTCTACGCCGTGATAGTGGCGTCAAGAAAGTTGCGGCACTATTTCCAAGGGAGGGAGATCACGGTGGTCTCCTCATACCCCCTGCACGAGATCCTCCACCATTGTGAAGCAGAGGGCCGCATCGCAAAATGGTCCGTCGAGCTGGGGGAGTTCGGTGTCAAGTTTGCTCTTCGTACCGCAATAAAGAGTCAAAGGCTAGCAGACTTCGTTGTCGAGTGGACTCCGACTGAGCTCGAAGCAGACGAGGTCCCCGCGCCCTCCCACTGGACACTTTTTTTTGACGGATCCTTCAGGCTTGAAGGCGCGGGGGCTGGCATCCTCTTGGTCTCTCCGACCGGGGACCTTCTCAAGTACATGGTCGTCCTCGACTTCAAGGCCACCAACAACGTCGCCGAGTACGAGGGCTTGCTGGCTGGGCTTCGGGACGCCGCGGCCATCGGTGTTCGGTGCCTGTTAGTGAAGGGCGACTCCCTGCTGGTCGTCAACCAAGCAAGGAAGGACTTTTCCTGCCCTGACCCCATCATGGAAGCATACCTGGCGGAGGTCAGGAAATTGGAGCGGCACTTCGAAGGGTTGGGGTATACTCATATCCCCCGGCGTGACAACTACTTGGCGGATGAGCTTGCTCAGCTCGCTTCAACAAGATCTCCTGTCCCGGTCGGGGTCTTTGAAGAAAGGCTTCCGCGACCGTCCATCGCAGCCCCCGTCTCCGGTGGGGACGATGGTGATACCGCTCCAGCCCTCGCTCCTGGAGGGAAAGTGGTTCCGGCGGAAACGCCCAGCCAGGCGGAGTAACCGGACGACCACCTCGTGGTCGCTGCACTTGATCGGGAAGGCACATGGATGGATCCGATCCTGGCCTACCTGCGGGATCAAGTATGCCCCGACGATGATGCGTCAGCAGAGAAGATAGCACGAAAGGCCAAGTGCTATACCCTGGTGGGCGGGGACTGCATCTGGCCGGGTAGAAAGCGGAATTCTTCAAGTGCATCACTCGGGAGAGGAGCATGTTGCTCTCGATATCCATGGAGGCGCAAAGTGGGGAGCCATGTGTCTGGTCGAACGATGGCGGAAAGGCCTTCCGCCAAGGGTTCTATTGGCCGACCGCCTCCAGATGCTTGCGAAGCCGGGTGAGGAGGTGCGAGGCGTGCCAATTCCACGCCAAGCAAATCCACCAACCAGCCCAAGCCCTGCAAACCATCCCGCTCTCATGGCCCTTCGCGGTCTGGGAGCTGGATATCCTGGGCCTGTTCCCGCGGGCCACAGGGGGCTACACCCACCTGTTCGTCACTATCGACAAATTCACTAAGTGGGTGGAAGCCGAGGCGGTGAGAGCCATTACCGCCGCGGCTGCAGTCAAATTCATGCAAGGGATCTTCACCCGCTTTGGAGTCGCCAACCGCATCATCACTGACAACGGCACACAGTTCACCAGCGCGGCCTTCCTGGACTTCTACGAAGAGATGGGCACCAAGGTCTGTTTTGCCTCGGTTGCCCATCCGAGGAGCAACGGGAAAGTCGAGCGGGCCAACGCGCTGGTGCTGAAGGGCCTCAAGACCCGGGCGTTCGATCGACTGCACAAGCGTGGGACCCGGTGGACCGAAGAGCTCCCGGCAGTGTTGTGGTCGCTTCGCACCACTCCTAGCCGGGCCACCGGGGAAACCCCTTTCTTCCTGGTCTACAGCGCGGAAGCCATTCTCCCTTCAGAGCTAAAGCTGGGATCACCACGCGTCGCGGCGTTCGCGGAGGGTGATCAGGAGGATCTGCGCTGGGACGACGTCAATCTCCTGGAAGAGGCGCGAGACCGGGCAGCCCTGCGCACCGCGCGATACCAGCAAAGTCTCAGGCGGTACCACGCCTCCCGGGTCAACGAGAGAACACTGGCAGTGGGCGACCTGGTCTTGCGAAGGATCCAGTCGCATGCCGGGTCGCATAAGCTGTCTCCCCAGTGGGAGGGACCTTTCAAAGTGGTCTCAATCTCTCGCCCCGGGGCGGTCAGGCTGGCCACTAAAGACGACGAAGAGCTGGCGAACTCCTAGAACATAGAAAACCTGCGCAAGTTCTACCCTTGACCGGTTGTAAGTCCCAGGCTCTGTTCCCCGACCAGCCGGAGTGTGTTTTCCTCTCCACAGCCGGTCGGGGAAGGCCTTATGCTTGAAATTGAATATTCGCTTTCTTTATCCAAAGAAGTTATTCTCCCTACCCTCTTTTCGGTCTCTTGCCCACTGATTGGGCAGTGCCAGGGCACTCCCCCTTGGTACCCTGCAGCCTTGCAAAAACCCAGTAGCAAAGGCGGAACCGCTAGGTGAGAACGGCGTGCAGGGGTAGGCGATCGGACGGCTAGTTCAGCACGATCCCCGGCACGGTCATGACACTCCGGGTGTCCCCGTGGGGGTCGGCGACTTGAACACCGTTGCCAAAAACCTAAGGCCCTGTCACGACTCACTAAGTGTTCGTTCCCTAGGGGCTACCTAGAAGGCAAAATTTTGCTAAGTCAAGGGGTTCGAAGGAAGTGACTCCCTGGCGCAAGTCCTTAAGTCGTTAAGCGGTCATGCGCTTGTTCTTTCGGAACCAGTGGAGTAAAAGTAAAAAACAGACCCTGGGCGACATAGCGACGAGCTTGTGCTTCAGTTTCATTTTAAATTAATTGGTATCAAGTATCTTACAGGCGGAAACGAAAAAGAAGGGGGGGACTACGCTACTGGTGGCTCCTCCTCATCCTCCGCTACCGCCTCTGCCGCCGCCACGTCTTCGGCAACCGGGCCAACGTCCAGCCTCATCGCCACATCTTCCGCGGCTGCCTCCAGCTGGGGGTTCTCCATCTCCAGCTGTGCGGCAACTTGTTCGGCGGCATCTTGGACCCGCTCCTCCACCTGCGCCCAGTCGGCCGTGGGATTGAAGTTGGCGTCGCGGCTGGCATAGCAGGCCAGCACGTGCCATTTGGGCGCCGCCAGCTCGCGCGCCCCTCCGAGCGGACCGGCGGTGGCGGCGAGCAAGTGCGTGAGGAAGTCCGCGATCCAAAGCGAGAATCGTAGTGCGGCGGCTTCGCTCCGCTGGCGGTTGCACCAACCCGGGGCTAGGCTGGCCACCATTCTGGCCGAAGGCGTGACACAAGATCTCCGGCGTGTCCGCCTCGGCCGATCCGGCCGACCTTCTCCGCCTCCAACTCGCGGAGAGCTCCTCGGCGGCGGCGCTCTGCTCATTGCTCTCGCTTCCTCGCAGGCTGCAGCTCGGCCCGACTCCCGTCGCTGGAGTCCTCCACCTCCTTGCGGCGGTTGTCTGATCCCCGCCTCCGTCAGCCGTTCCTTGCTTGTCGCCAGACGGCTGCTCGTGCTGGAGTAGAGCTCGCTAAGAGCTGCCAGCAAAGCATCCGCGTCTGCCGAAGGAATGGAGGCGACAGGGGGCTCCGGGGTGGGCAAAGGGTCCACCAGGCCCGGGGCCTGAGCAGCGGCGACTGGCGGGATGACCACGCGGGGGTCGCCCTCCTCAAGCTGCCCACCCTGAGGCACGGCAGCCCCAGCGCCCTGATCGTTCCCGGCCTGCGCGGCAAGGACGCCTAGAGTGGGCACCCTGAGAGAAGGAACAGATGACGGTAAGATGCCATTTGGAGATTTTTGACTATATTTTTGCGTGTGCGTTTTCGAATAGTTACCTAGGTGGCGGCCCCCGGAAGCGGGGCACACCCGGGGCAAGGAACAGTCCTCCGCGCGCTGCTGGCGGCACCGGTCCCGGCGGCCTGAGGACCGGAACCGGCGGCGGAGGGGGGAGAAACGCCACTGCTGGTGGTGGCGGTGGCGGCGACGCCGGGCGGCGCAAGGGCGCGGCGCTGCTCCGTAGTCGGCGCCGAGGGTCCAAGATCACCACCTCGGGCCAGCCGAGGGAGGACGAGGCCGCGCTAGCCGACAGAACCCCCACTGCTGTTGAGGAGCCCACCGCGGCAGCAGAAGAACTCTCGCGGGCGATGGAGGACCCGCCCGGTCGAGCCCAAATAAGCGGCGCGATCTTTGCCGCCGAGAGGCGGGGTCTTTGGGAAGGCCCGCCGACGGTATCGTCATCGGCAGGATGTCGGCGTCTACCCTGGTCGCCCCTCCCCTGATCGCCGGCGGGAGGGGGATCTCGGATCGTCAGGGGCGCCTGGTGTGCGGTAGTGTCAGGCGTCCCCATGGCGTCCATCTTGGGCATTGCCCGGATGATCAGCGCGCGCTCCCTGGGCTCTAAACGGCATAGCGGGAGCGCGCCCTCCGGAAATGGCGGGACGGCGCTGGCCAAGCCCAGCTGTCCCATCCACGCGTTAATCAGGTTCGTGGTCAGGTTCCCAGCGGCTAACAAAAGAAAGAAGAAAAAAGTGTCGTCAGAATCCATGGGAACTAGAAGGAAAAAGAACGAGGAAAAGGGGCAATTCAAATGTAGCCGCCTACCTCCAAGGACCGTCCGGGTCCCGTCATCCTGGCCCAGGTACTGCCAGGCCGGGCGGACGCGACGGCGCAGAGGGCTAATCCTCCGGGAAATGAAGTCCCGGACGACCATGCTCCCCGTTAGACCCGCCGCCACCACCGGTTTGCGGGCCAGATCGCCAAGCTTTCGCCTGGCCGACGTGAGCCCCTGGGGCTAGTTGCCGACGGCCGTCTTGGCCGGAAGCTCCAAAGACTCGATGCTGCATTGCCGTCGCGATGTACACCACTCATCGCGCCACGCCTCCGCTTGGACCGGTGTCCAACGGATGTAACGTGACGCGACTGTCTCGAAGCCGCAGTGGCAGCCCGGAGAGATGGGGATGGGCCTGGCGGCGAAGGGCGTAAAAGAAGCGGAAAAGAGTCGGACACTGGTGGCACCAGGCCGGCTACCAGCTGCCACCTGAAGAAAACCACCTCCCCGGGCTGGCAGCGGGGCACGATGGTGCCGGGACGGACGCGGAGGGTGCCCCCGGAGATGTGCCTGGAAAGCTGGGTGGCGCCCTCCTCTTCGACGGTCGAAGGAGGCAGAACCGGAGCAGGAGTCGGAGGGGCTCTAAGGTGGCGAGAAAAGACAGAGCGAAAGGAGTTTGAAAGGACAAGAACCGCTCCCCCTCATGGCCGGCCTCTTTATAAGGAGACAAGGGAAAGCGTAGCGGGAAAACCGAAAAGACGCGGCGGTTCGAAAGGGGAAGTTTGAAAACCCTATAAAGGTGGGGGATCCCAAGGATCGTGCGACGGTTACGAGGCGGGAATAACTACGCACCCCACCTCAGGGACCGGAGAAGCCAAAAGATCTTTAAAGCTACGGGGCACGTGGGCATTTAAGGGGCCCCACCCGGGAGACTGAGCGGTTCCCCGAAGGTCATTTAAAAAGGAGAGAGAAAAAGGAAAAAGGAAGGTCGAAGACCAGTAGGCGCTCCAGGGTGGGCCCGGGGGCTACTGTCGGCGTATTCTACACCAGGGTACCCACTCCCTCGCAGTTAACACAGTCGCCGGGCTGGCAGGGTGTGTCTGAGCCCCCCAGCCGCGGCGAGCAGAAGGGTCGCAAGGTGGTCGCCAGCGGATGTGGCGATCGAGCCACGCCATCAAGCGCGCAGTAAAGGTGGTCGCCAGCGATGTGGCGACGTGCCACGCCATCGGGCGCCAAGAAGGTGGTCGCCAGTGGATAGGTGGCGACGAGCCACTCATTGGCGCCAAGAAGGTGGTCGCCAAGTGGACAGGTGGCGATCAGGCCACTCCACTGGGCGCCCAGTGGATAGGTGGCAATCAGGCCATGCCACTGGGCGCCCAGTGAGGTGGTCGCCGGTGGACAGGTGGCATGCGGGCTACGCCACTGGCGCACCACCCCCGAGGCGGCGTTGCCAGGGTCAAGGGTATTTAATGCGAATCGTGCGCATTAAATGCCAAGCGTGGAGGCTACAGTATGGCGGTGCGCCTTCCCCAGGCGCGTAATAATTACGGGTGATGTCACGGCAGCACTTCACCCTCTGACGAAACAAGCGACGTTGGTGGGCGTGGGGCCCGAGGCAGGGGTGCGACGGCTGCGACAGGCATTAAATAAGGTGTAAGAACAGTGACGGGCGCATTTAATGCGCCCGTGGCAGTGTAATGAGTGTGGCTTGCAGTGTAAGCCTCTCATGCGCCCCCGCCAGCCCAAGTATAAAAGGGAGCCAGGGTGTATGGGAGAAGGGGTTCGATCCATAGATCATAAGTTCCATTCCCTCAAGTTAGGATTCCAGTTCATATTTCACAAGGCAAGCAATAGCTAGAAAGGCAGGACTAGGGCTGTTACTCTTTGGATGGCCCGAACCTGGGTAAACCCTAACGTCCCCATCCATCTGAGCTTCACCGGCACTCCGATCTTCTCTCTTCCTCCGGCGATTGCCCCGAAAGCCCCCCCGTCTGAACCTTATAAGCACCCGCTTCGGAGGTGCCTGTTGGCTAGTACGCCGACAGCTCCCTTGGCCTGAATTGAATGTACTTGGCGCTGGGTGTGTTCTTTAGGGGCAGCTTGGCTTTGGTGCAGAATGTAAGGAGAAGATAATTGCTGCTGAACGAAGCCGCACCGAGCTCCGCGTGGCCTGCGAGCCAGTTTTGCACCTGCTGCGTATCGAAGGAGCCGAACCGAGCCAGGGAGACGACGCTGTTCTGCTTCTCTCAGGAGGAGCTGATAGGATCAAGGCTTACACGAAGGAGTCGGCGACCATGAGTGCGAACCAGGCATTGGCAGTGGTCAAGTCTCACTATCCAAGGGTTGACCTTGAAGCTGTCAAAGAGGGTTTTGCTTGTGATGAAGACAAAGCCAACGCACTGCTCGAAGAGGTCTCCGGTACATCGCAGGCCTTGTTAGAGAATCTTGAATTCTGACTCTGAGTGCTGGCTCTCCTTGTTTGGAGCATTGTATTCCTTACATGTATATAACTTGTCTGCTTTGCTATCCGTTAAGTGAGCTGAAAGGCGGTTGGTACGGCCCCCAAGTGCCGGGACTTTGGCTCGTGGCCTTTTCGTCCCAAGCATGCTTTTCCGAGTGGCTGGAGTTTGTCCAGCCCCCGAGCGTCGGGACTTAGCTCGTAGCCTTTTCGCCCCAGGCACGCTCTTCCGAGTGGTTATCCAGCCCCCGACTCCTTGATTATTTGATCCAAATGAGCGGGAGGGCTGAATTAAGTTAGACCAATTTGGACTGAACTTAGCACGTGTCTGACGAAGTGTCTCTTGATTTTGTTGAATAGTGCTGATCTTCTTTGGTATTCGCGCAGCCGCTTCATTTTCTGTGTCTTCATTGATTGCGGGGCGGCGTGTTTGATTGCTCTTGGAGACGCTTCGATCTCCGTAGCTGGGACGGTTTATAAATAGGGCGTCACCGCAAGTAAAGCGATCTCCCTTTTGTTAAACTTCTTCTTCTTCTTCGAGATTTTCCGTAGTGCCGCTTCCAATGTCGGACAGCGATTTGGAGAACGCAGAGCTCTGGTTGGACCTCGACTTCGCCAGGATGGAGTTGGCGGAGGAGAGGGCAGCGGCTAGAGACACGGCCGCCGTCGCGGCTCTCATCGAGGCCGCGGCCGGGCGCTATGAGGTGGAGGATGTCTTTGAAGGAGGCTCTCGGGTGGGAGCGCCGTGACGCCGCCGCCGTGGAGGCCCTTCTTCTTCTCATACCTTCACTCTGGGTGATTGCGGACCTGATCCGCGAATCCCTGAAGCGGGTGCACCGCGGGTAGCCGCTTGCACCCGGCCAAGAAGACTGAAGAAATGGCAAAGAAGACCACCAAAGAAGAAGAAGATTGGCGGCAGGGGCCGCCCCTCCTTTTTTTTATGCGAGAAAATGAAAAAAAGTTAGTAATGTAAATTACTGTCGTTATGGAATACAAATCAGCGCCCTTTTGCTCTTCTAAGTTTGATCGTTTTTCTTTGAGTAGTTTACACTAGTCGACAGCCTCAGCCCCCGTAGCGAGGTGCTTGAGGGCCGAGTTTTCATCGACTACAGTCTAGTGACCCCGATCTCTGTTCAACAAAATTCCTGGAGTATCGATCGTTATTCCCGAGTGGTTGGTACCTTCTTTTAGCTTAGTCTTTTCTAACTCGTGCGCTAGTGCAGGCGTTCGGACATTGCCGCCTGATGCGATCTCATCTCGAACGTGCATTTTCGTATATTATCGGCATGGCTCGGATCAGATGATACGCTAGTAGGGTGGTAACCACTCGGGATTAATCGGGTCAATAGTCAAAACTGATCAAAGTACTAGACAATCGGGAGCTTTATTTAATGTATGGGAGCGAGATACATAACTTATGCGTAGAAGCGATGCAGCTGTTTGGCGTTCCAAGTATTCGCCAGGACCGCGCCATCTTCCCGTCTGAGTCGATAGGCACCTGGCCGGACCGTCTCCTCCACAATGTACGGGCCTTCCCAAATTGGAGAGAGCTTGTGCTCACTTTTCTGGTTCCTCCTGAGGACCAGATCTCCTTTTGAAAAGGCTCTACTTCTGACATTGCGAGAATGGTAACGCCGAAGTCCCTGGAGGTACTTGGCCGACTGGATGGCTGCAACGTTTCGAGCCTCCTCGAGTTGATCAAGCTCTACCATTCGGCTCCCCTCGGACTCGGCTTCTTTGTAATTCCGAACCCTCGTGGATTCGAATTCTAGTTCAGTCCGCAGAACCGCCTCTACACCGTAAACTAGGAAAAAGGGAGTTTGCCCAGTTGCTCGGCTGGGAGTGGTTCTGAGTCCCCAGAGTACCGACGGTAGCTCTTTCACCCATCGGGCAGCGTGCGGTTTGAGGCGATCGAAGATCCTGGCCTTGAGGCCCTGGAGGACCAAGCCATTAGCCGCTCCACCTGCCCATTGCTTCGTGGATGAGCTACCGAGGCGAAGCAAATCTTGATTCCGACGCCTTCGCACCACTCTTGAAATTCTTCACTCCTGAATTGGGTACCATTGTCTGTAATGATTCGGTTGGGAACTTCGAATCTGACCACGATATACTGGAAGAACTCCTTTGCCTTGACCGCAGTGATCGTGGCGACTGGTTTAGCTTCGATCCACTTGGTGAACTTGTCAATGGCTACGAAAAGGTAGACGAAACCACCTTGCGCTTTCTTGAGTGGGCCGACTAAGTCGAGCCCCCAGACCAAAAAGGGCCAAGAGATGGGGATAGTTTGCAGCTCCTGTGCCGGCAAGTGTGTCTGCTTTGCATAGAACTGGCAGCCCTCGCAAGTTCGAACGATCTCCTTAGCATCCGTCACCGCTGTAGGCCAAAAGAAGCCCTGGAGGTAGGCTTTCCCAACCAAGGCGCTTGACGCCGCGTGATGGCCGCACATCCCCGAGTGGATTTCTTTGAGCAGGTCTCTTCCCACTTGTTCCGAAATGCACCGCCTGAGGACACCCGAGGAACTCTTCCGAAAGAGCTCCTCGCCAATCACCACATAGGATTTGGCTTGTTGGGAGATGTGCTCGGCCAGAGCGGTTGCCTCCGGAAGTTTGTCCTTCAGGAGATAATCTAGATATGGGGCCGTCTAGTCGGGGTTAATGAGCAGGACTCCGATCTCAGGATCCTTGCTTGGCTCTCGTCGTTTTGCAACTGTTGTCTCATAAAGATCCTGGACGAAGATACCACTCGGAACCTCTGCCCGAGTGGCTCCCAGCTTAGCCAACTCGTCGGCTACTTTGTTGTTGCGGCGGAGGACATGGACTAGCTCCAGGCCGTCAAACTTGCCTTCCAATTCTCGGACTTGCTGGCAATACGCCGTCATAGTCTGATCGACGCACGACCAGTCCTTCTGTACTTGGCTCACCACCAACTGGGAGTCACCGCGAACCGCCAGTCATCGGATTCCGAGCGATGTGGCGATGCGAAGCCCGTGGATGAGCGCCTCGTACTCTGCGGCATTGTTCGAGGCCGAGAAGTGAATCCGAAGGACGTACTTCAACCTATCTCCTTTCGGCGAGACGAGGAGAATTCCCGCCCCCGCCCCGCCGAGCATGAGAGATCCGTCGAAGTGCATGGTCCAATACTCCGGCTCTTCCTCCATGAGGGGAGCTTGGGATTCAGTCCACTCGGCCGTAAAGTCGGCCAAAACCTGGGACTTTACGGCGGTGCGCGGCTTGGACGAGATGTCGAAGGCTCCAAGCTCGGCCGCCCACTTTGAGATTCTTCCAGTAGCTTCTCGATTATGGAGGACCTCTTCCAAGGGGAAAGAAGTCACTACTGAAATCGAGTGCCCTTGGAAATAATGCTTCAGCTTCCGCGACGAGATCAAAATTGCGTACAGCAGCTTCTGAACTTGAGGATATCGCGTCTTGGATTCGCCCAGTACTTCGCTGACAAAATAAACCGGGCGTTGTATGCCGTAGCGGTGTCTTGACTCTTCCCGCTCCACAACTATCGCGGCACTGACTACATGAGTTGTTGCCGCTATGTAAAGCAGGAGAAGTTCACTTGGCCCCGGCAAGACTAGGATTGGAGGGGTGGAGAGGAACACCTTGAGTTCTTCAAAGGCTTGCTGTGCCTCTGCCGTCCATTCAAAACGGTCCTGCTTCTTGAGGAGCTTGAAGAAAGGCATCCCCCGAACCCCCAACCAGGAGATAAACCTGCCAAGCGCTACCATGCAGCCAGTAAGTTTTTGAACATCTTTCTGGCTGGTAGGTGGGGCCATCCTCATGATGGCCCCGATTTTCTCCGGATTTGGCTCGATCCCGCGGTGAGAGACAATGAACCCAAGTAGTTTCCCGGAAGAAACCCCAAAAACGCACTTCTCAGGGTTTAGCCTCATCTGGAACGCCCTTAGACTTGCAAACGTCTAGGCCAGATCGGAGGTGAGACTGTCCTTGGTCTGCGTTTTAACCACTACATCATCCACATATGCCTCTACGTTGCGTCCGAGCTGATGGTGAAAACACCGCTGTATCGCACGCTGATAAGTTGCGCCAACGTTTTTCAGCCCAAACAGCATGGTGACATAGCAATATGCTCCGAATGGGGTGATAAACGAAGTCTTCTCGCAATCCTCTTCTCGAAGCCGGATTTGATGATAGCCTGAGTAGGCGTCCAGAAAACTGAGTAGTTGAGATCCAGCGGTGGAGTCCACCACTTGATTGATGCGGGGCAGACCAAAGGGATCTTTCGGACAAGCCTTGTTGAGGTTGGTATAGTCAGCACACATGCGCCAACTTTTATTCTTCTTTTGAACGAGTACAGGGTTTGCCAACCAGTCGGGATGATACACTTCTTTTATAAAACCTGCGGCTAGCAGCTTTGTGATCTCCTCCCTGATGGCTTCTCAGCGGTCTTGGGCGAACCGTCGTAACCTTTGCTTGACCGGCCTGGCCGATTCATTTACGTTCAGCGCATGCTCGATCACCTCCCTGGGGACTCCGGGCATGTCCGACGACTTCCAGGCAAAGACGTCTTTGTTTGCCTGCAGAAAGGCGACGAGCGCGTCCTCCTATTTCTCCCCGAGCCCTATCCCGATCAAGGCCGTTTGAGCCGAGTCGGACGGGTCGAGGATAATTCTCTTGGTACCTTCTTCGGGTCCAATTCCGGGGTTTGGTGCTTTACGGGCAGGGACGCTTCCTTCTGGCTTGTCGGAATCCGCCTCTTGCCGAATCCTCTCCCGACCCGCTCGCGCCTCTAGGGACTCGGCCATCTCGCAGCTCTCCCTGTCGCAAGAAAAAGACTGCTTGATATCACCGCGTAGAGCGATAATACCACTCGGGCCTGGCATTTTCAGCGTCAGGTACGCATAGTGGGGCACTGCCATGAACTTGGCTAGCACTGGTCTCCCTAAGATGGCATGATATGCTGTCGCGAAATCAGCCACCTCGAAGCCAAGGTTCTCTGTCCGGTAATTTTCTCTTGTACCGAAAGTGACCGGCAGAGATATTTGTCCGAGTGGTATCGTTGATGTTCCGGGTATAACACCATGAAAGGGCGATGACCCTCGCTTAAGCTCCGACCTTGGAATTCCATGTCGTCAAGAGTTTTTACAAAGAGGACATTGAGCCCACTTCCACCATCAATCAATACCCTCTTGAGCTTGATGCCGCGGACAACGGGCGCCAAGACAAGCGGATATCTACCGGGGAATGGGACTCGATCTGGGTGATCCGAGCGGTCGTAAGTTATCGTGACCTCGGACCACCGTATGTACTGGGGGGTCTCCGGCTCTATTGCGTTGATGTCCCGGACGGTAAGCTTTTGCTTCCGCTTGGACTCATACGCAGCCGAACCCCCGAATATGTAATTAAGCTCGAGATCGACTTCCTGATAGTCCTCCTCGGCTTCGGGGGGAGGCAGCTTGGCGGCATGTCCACTCGAACCTTGTCCGGCCTGCTTCTTGCTCTCCCGGGCAAATCTCTTCAAAGTGAAGCAGTCCTTGGCGGCATGTCTCCCCTTCGGATGGAAGGGGCAAAGCGAGTTCATCACCTTGTCATACCCGTCCTCTTTGGGGGCGCGAGGGTGAGCCGATTCAGCTACTGCCACTAGCTCTTCACCCTTGCGCTTCTTTTCCTTCCGCCGGGAGGGCTCGGACTGATCCTTCCCCTTGTCATGCCGTTCCGCCAAGGCCCCGGAGGCTGAAGCGTAGCGGTCCGCTAGGGCGAACAGCTCACGAACCGACGTTGGTGGCTTCCGAGACATCTTCTTGATGAGATTAGGGTCGCTGACTCCCTTCTGTAAGGCAGCTATCACAACCGCATCCGTGACATCCCGAACAGTGCTTTTCCTATGCATGAAGCGCTTGACGAACTCCCGGAGGGACTCGTTCCTCTTTTGGTGCAGCTGATAGAGGTCCCAGGGGGTGCCCGGGCACTCGTAAGTGCCTTGGAAGTTTGAAATAAATTGCTCACACAGATCTCCCCAGGAATCTATAGAGTTCGCTGGGAGTCCAGTGAGCCAAGCTTGGCCCAGGGCGAGAGGGTAACCGGTAAGTAATTTGCCATTACTTTCTGATCCCCCCAGCAGCCCTGACCGCCAGAGCGTACACCTGTAACCAAGCCTCCGGGTCTCTCTCACCGTCAAACCTAGTGATGCCCTTGGGATTAAACCCATCAGGCCAAACCACTCGGCGTAGGTGAGTGGTAAACGCGCTAACCCCTTCAATGACCCCGCGGCAACCCCCAAGCGGTGATCGACGTGGAGGGGATCGCGCTTGGCGTGCTTCGCGATCTCGTGGAAGGATGCCGTAACGTTCATACTCGTCGGCATGGCGGTGTTGCTCCTCCCTTTCTCGGTCGCGGCGCCTGGCATCGAGGTCGGAACGGAGGTCGCGGTTGAGGCTGTGTCGCAAGTCATCTCCGCGGGGAGGAACATGACGCGTTCTGGCGGGGCTTCACCGACCGGCCAGCCGTCGTCTGAGTCCACGCCGATCGCGACCGCTCCTTTGCCGGCTAGTCAGTCTGGGCCTGCTGGATAGCTGCCGCTGTCACCATGGCCTTTACTTGGGCCACGATCGGGGCGGCTGGATCGCCCGCCCCAGCATAGGGCTCAAGGTATCCAGGAGTGTCTTGGAGGCGACGATATTCTGCTGTGGAGTACGGAAGACCGCTTGGTCCCCCATCTTGGCTTGCAGAATGTCTTCATTGACACCACGGGCGCGGTCCCGCAGAGCACGCGCCGCGTCGGTTACATTGTTCGGCCGCCTTCCAAGTCGGCGGCGGCCGAAGTGTCGAGGCGTTGCTGCGAATCCGCCCGCGAGCCCTCGATTACGCAGACTCTGCGGAAATTCCAGCAACTCTCTAGGCTCTCTTCTGACTCGGTCGGTGAGCTGGGCGAGCCTGAAGAGGATAGCTCCAGGCGCTCGGAAGTGCCGAGTGATTTGGCGGTGAGAATCCCCACCATTCGTGTCTCGGCGCTTCTGAGTCTGACTCCCTGGCGGGACCGGACCTTCGGTCCCCTACTCAGTGCTTTAGAGCATGAGACAGGGGGACCTCCCGATCGGCGCGGAAGTCGTGACGATGGCTCGTCGGAGACCTCGCCGAGCTGCAGCGCGGCCTCCTCAGAGAGGGAAAGGTTCCCGAGGCTGTTGGAGATGAAGGTTAGGCTTCCGAAGTGGAAAACCTGATCTGGGAAGAAGACTGTGGAGACTCCGCTCGTCGCAGCCATCGAGCTCGACGAAGATCTTGCACTGTAGCCCCTACCTGGCGCGCCAACTGTCGACGATCGGATTCGCCGGCAATGAGATTAGTGATTCTAGGGGATTCGTGCGGGATCAGATCTAGATGGTAACACAGGATGCGAGGGCGATCCCTTTTTAGACAGGTTCGGGCTCTCACGGAGGAGATAATACCCTAGTCCTGTGTTCTTGGATATATGAGTGTGATCTCTTTTTTTTCTTCCCCCCTTTTTTAGGGTTGTTCCCTCCCCCTTATATACTGGGGGAAGGATACGCTACAAATGGGCGCCACCTGGTCCTGAACATGGTGGCTTCATGAGTATGTACTTTGTCTCTATCGGCTGAGCCCCACTACGTCCAGGGTGTGTGGTCGTTCCTTTCCCGACCCACGCTTGCCACTCCGCCAGGTCCCGACGCCTGCATGCTCTGGCGATGTCAGGTCGCAGGCTTCACTTTTGACGGGTTGTTTGGACGTGGCACAAAGCTTCGCTGAGGGATCAGCGAGCTGCCTTGGGGAAGAAGTCGGGCCATCCCACGGGCTCATCATGGGGCTTCTAGGCTCTGGGCCTACTGCTCCATCTTCGGCCCAGTCGGGTGTAGGCCCCACTTGCGGGACCCCCATCTCAGGCATCCCACAACGTCATAATTCGATTTTTCAATAAAAAAATAATTCGGTGGAAATTCGATTTCCATGCTGACGTCAGCTGAAGCAATAAATTGATTTTTTTCAATAAAAAAATGAATTAATTCGGTTTATTCTTTTATTTGATTTTTCGAACTTCAAACGCTTATAACTTTTGCGTTTTAACTCCGATTTGAGTGATTCCAATTTCTAAATTTTTATAAAATTAAGCTCTACATGATGGTGAATTTTATTTAATTTTTGGACATAAATTTTCTCTATTTATATTTATTTAATTGATTTCTTAAACTTTAAACGGGTATAACTTTTGCATTTTAACTCCGATTTGGACGTTTCAAGTTTCTAAAAATATATAAAAATGTGCTCTCTCTGTTTATGAAGTTTATTTAAATTTTTGGACACTTTTTGCCTACTATTTATTTATGTTATTGCTATTTGCACGCGTTACGAGTAGACGTTGAAGTGCTCGAAGGCTACGAAGGTGAAGTTTTGACCCAGGAGCCAGCTCAAGACCAAAAACAAGTACTTTTTGAAGGCAAGTTATGCTTTGACTATATTGATCCCATTTTCGAAATTAATTTAACTTAAATTATTGCCTGCTAATTTAATTAGAAATTATTTAAATTATTTCTGAAAATTAGATAAATGCCAAATTGCAGTATGACACCTTGATTAATTAAATTATGTGCCATGAACCCTTGTCACTCTAGTTGTGGAATATTTAGTTGGATACTATTAAATTGCCAACATTGGGTAATTAGACCATCGTAGTATATTGCTTAGACCTGCTACGTGCACATGAAATGATTTTGGACAATCAAATGTTAATATTGACTTAATGAGATATTGAACCTGTTTTGGGAAAAGTATCATGTGTTGTGATGTTGATGATGGCACATGTGCATGGTAATCAACCGGGTTTGATAAATAGATTTAGACCGGGGCAAGTGGCAATAATGGTATGGTGGGCCATGAGTGGCACTGGGGATGTCGTTTTGGTTCTTCGGGTAGTCTTGCCCTGGTCACCCTAAGGACTTAAACTTACAAGCCTTTTATCTGAATCAAGCGTGCAACCACATGTCCGTCATGGGACAGACCTAGTTGAGTAAGTAACTAATGACTTGCATGTGATACCTCGGGGTGTCAACTACACCTTTTGTGTAGCTTGAAAGGGGAGCGTACCAGGGCTACGGCATGGTACCCGTCCAACGGTATGTCGGTCCCATACTTTGCCTCTGTTAAGGGAAGGGATGGTGTATGGCAAAAACCAGAGAGGTTCACTTGTATAGTTTGCGGTCTCCGAAATGCTTTGTTACGATCACTCGCCTTTGTAGTGTTTGACTGTATCTTATGGGTAAAGTGCATAACCTTTGCAGAGTGTACAACCTATTCGAATAGCCGAGTCCACGGCATTGGACATTGCTCGGGGATTACAGTTAAGGGTAAGACTTTCTTGAAAACAGCTTGGACATGAAAAGTTTGGTTAGGTTTAATGATGACGTTGATGGAAATGTGGATTAGGAAAGGGAAAGTGTTTACTTGACTCCTGGAAAAGTTATTGATATTATCTTTACTTTTACTGCTTTCGAATCTACTTATGCTACTTGTTATTTGCTGTTTTACTTCAAATGAACCATGAAACATTCCTTGTACTAAGCCATGCATGTAGAGTATTAGTTTGCATTCTGTGCATGACTTGCTGAGTACCATGTACTCAACCCTTCCAACAATACAACAACAGTTGAAGGAGAAGCGACGCCAGCTTTGGAGGAAGAACTTCAGGAGGAACCGTCTATCTAGGGAGCGAGCCCAGTCAGTTGACTGTGGTATACTAGATGGCACCACGTTGATACTTTTATTCCGTTGCAAATTATTTCCTTTAATAAGTTTTCGCCCTGTGTGGCGTACTCTTGTAACTTGACCATAACGTCGAGCAACCAGTTTGGTTATTTTAATTAAAGTACTTTACTTCTATCGATGTGTATGATTGTGATATTTACCGATGTTGAGACTGTGTGCACTAGCGTGATCCTGGACTAGTGTTGAATACACAAAGGGTCCGGATTTGCAAATTCGGGTCCCGACAGAGGTGGTATCAGAGCCATACTGACTGTAGGGCTACCCCTTCGTTAGAATAGTCGTAGTGAGGATAAAACCTATTTTCTAAAATTAAAACTTGACAAGATGATGAATGAACTCTCGACTTATCCCTTCTCTCTTTTCATACCCCTTTGCTGAATTTCTCTTGTTCTCACGTGGTTTAAAAGTTGTTGCGTTCTCACGTGAGTGTCTCATGGCAGATGAAGATGCTCAACAACTACACCGAGCGGGAGGGAGGCTACGCCGCTGAGTTGTGGCGTATGTTACATGTGCTTGGAGGTTTCGAGAGGCCACTCTACCAGGGGATTCCCGTAGTGCAGGCTGGATTGGTCAAGGCATAGGACGTCAAGATCACCGTGTATGCTCGAGAGAAGATGAAGTTCAGTCGTGCATCTCACTTCACTTCCAGGAGGTCTACATTTGAGAGAATAAAGAGTCACCCTTAGAGGCGTTAGACTCCAGTGCGTTAGTTGATTTGGATTTTCATTGCTTGCTGAGTGTGCAGTATGTGTTGCAAGGCCCTTAGGCATTGTCGCATAAGTTTTCTCTATTACTTATGTATGCTTGTTTCCCTCTCATCTCTAATTAAACCTTGGAGCAATCGACAGATGGTGAACACTCGCGGAAACCTTGGAGGCAACGGAAGTGGTTCTCGTGATCGCAATAACCCTCAAGCAGACGAGCACCCGGCCCGGCCGCTTGATTGACATGCAGAACTTTGGAGCCTTCCTTGCTGCACAGACCCAGTTGATGCATGCAATGATGCAACAGATGCAGCAAGTCACTACTCAGGCCGCTGCCAATCAGGTCAATCAGGGACAGCGTCAAAACTCTAGGTTGTTAGAGTTTATGAGGACTCATCCGCCCACTTTCTCTGGAAACGCCAATTCATTGGAGGTAGATGACTGGTTAAGGTCAATTGAAAGGAAGCTGCACATTACCCACTGTGTGGGAAATGAGAGGGTGCTTTACGCCTCTCATCAGCTAGAAGGGACTGCAACAGAATGGTGGGATAATTACTGCGCTGCACAGGAAAACCCACAAGATATCACTTGGGAGGAGTTTACTGTCGCCTTCCGTTAGTATCACGTGCCGGAGGGAATAATTGACCTCAAGAAGGAAGAGTTCAGAGCTTTAAAGTAAGGCAGCCAATCAGTGGCTGAATATCTCAATAAGTTTACTCAGCTAGCCCGTTACGCACCTGAAGACGTAGTAACAGACAAGGCCGGGCAGTCTCGCTTCTTAAAGGGACTAAATTCTGGACTACAGGTGGGACTGATCACCCACACGTTTCCTGATTTCCAAGAGCTTGTGAACAAGGCGCTCATCCTGGAGGACAAGCGCAAGGGATTGGACGACAACCAGAAGCGCAGGATGGCACAGCCGGGAGCCGCACCCCAGACCGTGGTGAGAGGCTGAGTCAATCACGTGACAGCGGATGCACTTCAGAATGCTACGGACGTCGTACTGGGTAAGTTACTTGTTAACTCAGTACCTGCAACAGTTTTGTTTGACTCTGGAGCTTCGTATTCGTTTGTTTCTTGAGATTTTGTTTCTAAGAATGATTTGGAGATTGTGGATCTTAAATGCATGCTTATAGTTCAAACCCCTAGGTCAGAACTCCGATCTCAAGTAGGATGTTTTGGGGTGAGAGTACTAATAGATGGGGTAGAGTTCCTAGTGAACCTGATTATACTGGGAACCCAAACCTTAGATGTCATTTTGGCATTTTGGGAATGGATTGGTTGTCCAAGAACAAGGCCGTGCACGACTGTGGAAGAAGGATCATATCTATTGAGAGCTCGTGTGGAAGAAAAGTGGAATTCCAGACCTTTGTATTTTCTAGAAGGACAAACTAATTAAAAAACCTAGAAATGTTCTCAGGCTAAAACCCAACCTAGCCAGCCCAAATTCCCAGGTCAATCTGCCAAACCCACGTGCAGCCCAGCCCACCGTGCATCGCACTGAGTCGCTGATAGGTGGGGGCTACTTGTCACGCACTGTTCTTTGTCTCCAAGCCGAACTCCTCGCGATGCGCCATGTCCGCCACAAACTCTGTACTGTACACCACCTTTCCCTAGTATTTAAGCCATGTCATGCCTCGGGATTGCGTTGCGAGGAGTTCCTCATCCAAAGCCTAACAAGTGCCACCGTTGTGTTTCTCACCGGATTTCACTATCATCGGAAAGTCTCTGTACTCATTGTCCACACCCTTATGTTCGTCATCGTGTGTTCTACCCATTGCATGCCCTCTCATCACCGGAGCATTGTAGCTCCCCTTCACAAAAGAAGCCTTCGCCACTGCTCACCGCCAGTTGTTATTGGTCGTGACACCCACATCACCTTCTTCGCCTCGCCAAGATCTTTTGGATGGTACCACCTTGAAGGACCATGTGGAGGTCCATCCATGATTGTGATGAGTATTTGACTTTATTTAAGCAATGTGTGCTCATGTTTGAGTTTGATTTGAATTGGGATTGAAAAGAAAATAATTTGAGTTGTGTTAGCATCTTATGGTACTACCGGCCTACGGTTGGCGGTAGAACCGACTAATGAATAAGACATGATTCATTATGAGCATTTCTAATGATAATTGGATATTGCCATGTGTAGGATCGAAGTATACGAATATAGCAATCAGAGGGGGGGTGAATGATTGTGCGGAAGCTAAAACCAAATTCTTGATCTACTAAAAGTTCACCCCAAAACAGAACCAAATAATTGCCTCGTTTTCGACAAAAACAGAATGACAGAGGTTCGGTAAAACGCGAATTCCCGGATATCCAACCGTCAGAACGATCTGAAATTTGGACACAAGAAACTAGATTCCAATACGAATAAAACCCAAAAAGAATCAGCTCGATCGGACTTACGGATCAAAAGTTATGAGCTTCGCAAGCTTGCTGATCCAGAACTTGACGAGAATCAATCTAATCAAAACTTCAAGATTAAACAAGATCTTCAAAAGATTAATCAACTAGACTTTGAGAAACTCTAAATCAATACCCTAGAACGGTTTTTGATGGATCAAATCAAGATGAAACTCAACGATCAAAAAACCAATCTAGATTTAGAACAAGCATGCAAACAAGAACCAAAACAGAAAACACTGTAGCGACGTGGTTACTGTAGCACGCAAAAATCTTGGAAGAATTGATCTTTATTTCTTGTCTAAAATACTCTCATCAAAAGAGTACAAACCCTAAAACCAAGCTCAAGGCTTGATGCGCTCAGCTCTACTTGGTGCCTTTCAACAGAAGACCCCCCACCTATTTAAAGCACCAACCCACAAGGAGATCTGAATACGATTCCTATTCCCTAGAAGGAATCCGTATCCAACACTACTCCACTTGGCCCAACCTGGCCGAGTACAACTCTTGCACGCGTATGGTAACCCTTCCATACTCACGTGACTAACACTTTGCACGCGTATGGCCACCTGCCATACTCACGTGACTAACACTTTGCACGCGAATGACCTCCTGCCATTCTCACGTGACTAACCATTCTTCATGTGCACCATTCTCTTAGCCCGAACGTCTCACATGACATCCTTGACCACCAAGACCTCGGGCCTCCTCTGAACCTAGTCCCGAACCTCAGTTCCTCCATGAACCTAGTTCCGGTCCCGTCATCGACCACATTCGTCTTCGAGCAATACCTGCACATGAACAAACCACAAAACAAATCCGAGCACAAGTCCACGACTTGACTCAATGTCAATCCATGCAACTACTCACATGAGCATTGCATAAAGTCCACTTCAAAAGAAGCATCATGAAATCATCACAAATTTCATAATCTCAAATTCAAACCATTAACTCAATTCAAATTCAATTCGCTCAAAACCCTAATTGAGCAAAAACGCATTCACGACGGACAAGGAAATTTGGTCCGGCATACACATGAAAAATCACTCAAAAAACCATTTACAACGGACAAACAAAGTCGGTCCGTTGTACATAGGAAAGTCTCTGTTCCAAGAAGCCAACCAAACGGACAAAAACACGTTCACAACGGACAAAGAAAATCGGTCCGTTGTACATGCAAAAATGACTTCGGTCATGAGCTCAAAACAAGTTCACAACGGACCAAGAAAAACTGTCCGTTGTACATGCAAAGGTTTCTGAAATCTTGGAGAAAGAGTTAGACTCAAGCGCTCAAAAGCAAGTCCACGACGGACAAAAAACATTGTCCGTCGTGCTTAAATCGACCGTGGTTTTGAGGAAAAAGAGTTTGGCTCAAAGAGTTCAAAACACGTCCACGACGGACCCAAAGACATTGTCCGTCGCAGATGGGGAACTTACTGTTTCTTGAGAGCTAGGTCCGGCGCAAAAGTGAAACTTACTGTTTCTTATCAAATTATCAAACACATGCACAAGCACATTTTGCAAATCCAATTCTAAGTTAATTTTTCAGTTCAAAGCCAATTTTTCAGCACATGATTTCACACCATGTGATGTGTTTCTGCTAAGTCATGGTGAGGCGGAGGATGACCGGGACTAGGCGAGGTGCGTAGGAGGTCCAGACGGTCAAAGATCAATGGAAGATGATCGGAGATGGAGTTCGGGCAAGTCAAGAAGACAAGGAAGGCGATGATACTAGCTAGATGCCGCAAGGATCGATGGGGGCCGTTGGATCGTGGTCTAGTTGATAGGATAGCAGGTCTAGGTAGTATATTTTGAAAACCGTGCAAGAAAACCCATTATGTGTGTGGGTTTTGGGTTGCCCTTGCATGGTGGTGTGAGTGGGTTAATCCTAGAAATTGGTGGAGTGCTCTAGGGTTGAGAGACTCATCCAAGGGTGGTAGGTGGCCCAAGAGTAGTATAGATAGAGAGGGGGTGCCCTCCCTCACTTGAGGGTTTGAGATGCTCCTTTGAGCTTTGCTTACGTGAAGTGAGGCTTTGTAAACCCTCCATCAAGAAAATACAAAGATTATCTTTACTATTCTTGTGAATTTAAATTGCGCATTTACATTATATCTTTACTTTATGCAATTTAAATTCAGCATTTACCTTCCTACATTTAAATTCCCATAATTTATTTTCTCGCGATTTGGATTTGCCTCTTCTCCTTCTAAATGCGGTTTATCAAGGATGTATTGAGGGTGCTCATTTGGTTTTACATCTTTCTTGATCCATAGGATAGACTAGAGATCAAGTTTACATCAAGATTGCAAATCTGTTCTGAACTTGTTCTTCGCGTAGCGGCCAGTCTTTGATTTTTAGAAAACTATAGAAAAATCATTTTGAGTGATTGTTTTTGAAAAAGGTGCATGACTCATATATCCATCTGTGAAAATTTTTATAAGTCCACAGGTTGCACTTTTTGGGAGCTATGAGGTGAAAACCGAGCCCCAAACTTTCTGATCAAAGTTCCTGACTGTCTGTAGTGCTTGATGATTTTTCGTGATTTTTCTACGAGGCTTTTTGATGTGATTTTTGGTGGAGTGTTTGATGACTCATTTTCTCACAGGGAGAAAAATTCCCAAAAATTTTAGAGCAATATAAATCCACCAACCACCTACTCCAAGTGAGGACAATTCCTGAAAAATCTGCTTTTGTTTTTCTAAAAGAGACATTTGTGATTTGGCTTGATCTCTTTTAGAAAAGAAGTATTTAAATTGATTCCTCTTTGTTTGGACACTTGACAATCAGGATTGTGATTGAAAAATCCTTCACATGTTTCATGACTCTCATCCATGCAAGCTAGGGGTACACATAGTTGTTTAGTCGTTCCGATTTTTGCGCGTTTTGCAAATTTGAGGAGCACCGGTTTCCTTTCGGGATTACTTGGAGTACTTTGAGTGAGGGAAAATTTTATTTGGGATCATTGACCCCTATCGGAGACTGAAAAAACCCTGCCCGGTCAACGGCCCCTGGTTCGAGCTCGGGGCAAGGGCACGAGCTGAGGCCCCTCGAGCATGTTGGGGCCCGGGCGGCTTCCCCTTGACCTCGAGCAGTGAAAGCTGAAGGTCGGCACAGGACCAAGGGTTGAGGTCGAGGATTCTGTTCAGGGACTCGTGTGGATGGTTTGCCAAGATCCACGAAAGGAAGAGTCAATGAGGACGTGGAGCTTGGTTCGGGGGAGTTGCGATCCGATTTAGGCGGATCTGAAGCTGCTCCTTCTCGTGGATCTTGTGGGTTGTTTCCTAATTGGAGAGGGGTACAAAACCCTCCATGGATGAACGTAGTAGAACAAGGAAAGGAAAAGACACCCACTTGTACTCAAGCATAATTGATTCTTCCGCCTTAGGGCAAGACTGGAGTAGAGCTATTACTGGATCGGGGGCTCAAATGAGTATAATTCTTTGCGTCTCTTGCTTTCTTATCTTTGTTCATAACTACAGCAAATGCCGATCTCCTGAGGGATGAAGCTCGCCTTTGGGTCCCCGTTCACACACCCCCTCGGTTTCATCTCTGCGGTTAGGCGATCATGATCGCCAATAGCTGGTGCTCACCATGGGGCCCAAAGACTTCGAACCTCTCGAGGAACACCACTACTTCAACGACTCCGACAAAGTCATGGCGCGCGTCACTTGGAGGCTTTCGGCCAACTCGGGGTCGAGTCCGGTCCCCGAGCGTAGGGGCTCTATGTCCCTTTTTTCCCCGTCGCCACCACTCTGCGACCAATTCATTTTTACGGCCAGTAGTCATGCAGCGAACACAGAAGCAGAAGTCCGTGAACCGAAAAATCCCGAAGACGCATGCCGATTGGCTCAGGTTGCCATCAACAAGGCAATAACCACCCTCCGACGGGAAGAGCGAAGGGAAATCATCGCTTCCTCCGGGCTGTTCAGGCTCCCCCGCTCCATCGAACGTCTACACGCCAGCGCCAGAGTCACGACCGACCCCGCTCGGGCAAGGTCGGACCTCTTCGACCGAGCACTGGTGGAGAGCTTGATAAGGCTGCCGATGAGGCAACGCCCCCGCTGCGGGGTCAGAGCTGGCACTCTGGGTCCCGCTCCCCCATGAGCAACAGTAGCTCCTCGCACAGGCACCAACGCTCTCGCCGGCCGTCGCCGGGCCGTTGAGCCCGGGACGCGTCCCGGACGCCCCTACGTCGCCACTCCCTAAACGCGACCTGGGTAAACGACCAGCGCTTATCGAGCCACAGCAGCACCCGCTCGAACAATATCGCGTTTGGGAGCCCATCTCCAGACACCCTACCTAGGCGCGGCAGGGTCCACGAGCGGTTGCGGTACTACCCAGGTGATACCCGTGCTCATCATCACGACCAGCGCGGTCATGCGCCCGATCACCCTGACGGCCAAAGTTCTGAATCTAGTGTCGGTGACCGTCCCCGACGAGACATTGCACCGGCCTATGGGTGCTTGGTGTATACCAACGACCTTCATCGGGTGTGCTGGCCGGTCTGGTTCAAACCGCTCCAATCGAGCGGTTCAATGGGACCCAAAACCCCGACGAGTTTTTGTCGATCTACTCGATGGCAGTCTTGGCAGCTGGGGGAGACGAGACAGTAATGGCCAACTACCTCTCGACCGTGTTGGATGGTGCCACTCGTACCTGGCTATTCAATCAGAAGCCCACCTCCTTCTGATCATGGCGCCAAGTCCGAAACACCCTGCGTTCCAACTTCTCGAGCTGCTACGAGCGGCCCGGGAGGGAGAAGGATCTAGATCGAGTTATCCAGGGCAGGAATGAGCCCCTTCGCGACTCTGTGCGATGGTTTATCCACATCCGAAACTCAATTCCCAGCGTCTCTGATGAGACCGTGATCAAGGCCTTAGTTTGGCGTCCGCGATCGGCGCCTCACTGAAGATCTGGAGATACGCCAAGGCTCAGCGTCTACAAGCTATTCTGCATGGCGGAATGATACGCGGACGTAGACGACACGGTGCGTTGGAAACGCGACTACGACCAGGGCAAGCTCGCCCCCAACCCCGGGGAAATTTGTCTGTCCGACGCCAAAGGTAACGATCCTACGCCGATCTCTAACAAGCGGAAGAGAGATCGCAAGAAAACTGACTGGCCGCGGGTGCTCACCGCGTCGAATAGTGAACACGAGGTGATGGAGGCACGAGGACCGGCCCAGGGAGAGCCTCGACCTAAGCAAGGATGGGCCTGAACACAGCAAACACCGCGCCTACCCCAACCAGGGAACCGCCGACCTGGGTCCCAACGCGGTGACGTCCGGTTGCAAGGGGTTGAGGAGCGACCAAAGTACGACGACAATAGGTATTGCCCCTTCCACAGGGCCCATGGCCATGATCTACGCAGTTGTAGGGCTTGGCTGAGCAAGCTGGATGTCTTTTACGATGGGCGTGGTGAGATGCCCATGCTCCCGAAGGAAGGCGAGCATCCCGACAGGGTCAATGCAGGCGAGGACCTATATGGCCTTGACCTGGAATTTCAACAGGGCGAGCGACAGATAGATCGCATCTTCGGCGGCTCATCAACCTACCAGTCTCGACGCGAGCTTAAGAGCGCCGCCCGGGTAGTCTACCACGTCGCCACCGGAAAGCCCGCCGACCAACCCTGCAAATGGGCTAGCACGACGATCGCTTTCACTAGGGAGGACGCCCCAGGGCATGTCGAGAGATCTCAAGACCGCCCTGGTCATGACCCCGACCATAAGCAACACCATGGTCGGCCAAGTCATGCTCGATAGAGGCATCTCCCTCAACCTGCTCCTAGCAGACATGCTCGACTGGATGCAAATCGCCTGGTCGAAAATCAAGAACATCGCGGTTCCCTTCTTCGGGATCATCCCGGGCAGCTCGACCATGCCCCTCGGGCAAGTGGTCCTGCCCGTCACTTTCAGTGACTCGGACAACTTCCGCACCGAGCTGATTACCTTCGAAGTGGTTGATGCAGACCTCCCTTACAACGCCATACTCGGGCGCCCGACCTTGATCAAGTTCATGGCGACCAACCATTACGGCCACCACTGCATGAAACTTCCGGAACCTAACGTCGTCATCACGGTACGGGGCGACCTCAAGGTGGTGCATGGTTGCGAGAGTAAATCCCTAAGCCCTAGCTCTCGCCGGCTTACTACCCCAGCTGGGCCCGGAGACGACCATGAAGAAAGCCCGCCAAAAGGCAGCAATCCAGCCCAGCGGCGTAACAAAGGTTGTGCAGCTTGAAGATAACGATCTGAGTAGGTGCGTCCACATCGCGGCCAAGCTGGACCCCAAATAGGAACTCGAGCTCGTCACCTTCCTTCGAGCTAACAAAAACATATTTGCTTGGGAGCCGGCAGACATGCCGAGCATCCCGAGGGAGGTGATCGAGCACAAACTACAAGTGTGGCCCGGCTCACGGCCCATACGACAAAAGTTGCACAGCTTCTCGAACGAGAAAGTGGTCGTAATAAGGGAGAACCTGGATAAGCTCCTGAAGGCCGGCTTCATTCGAGAAATCGATTATTCCGAATGGCTGGCCAACCCTGTCATCGTCCAGAAGAAAGGTGGGAAGTGGAGGATGTGTTGACCACACGGGCTTAAACTCGGCGTGCCCGAAAGACAACTTCCCCTCCCACGGATAGACTAGATGGTCGACTCCACGACAAACGCCAAGATGCTGAGCTTCCTGGACGCCTACTCTGGCTATCACCAGATCAAGTTGGCGGTCAACGATGAGAGTAAGATGGCCTTCATCACACCGTTCGGAACGTATTGTTACATGACCATGTCATTCGGCGTTCGTAATACAGGCGCGACGTTCCAACGCCTCATGGCCAAAACCTTCGACCCTCAGATCGGCCGCAACCTTGAGGTCTACATGGACGATATCATCGTGAAGAGCTCCTCTGAACACGACCACACCTGAGACCTCGCAGAGACCTTCACCAACCTGAACAGGTACGGGATCAAACTCAACCCTGAAAAGTGTATATTCGGTGCCGCTTCAGGGAAAGTGCTCGGCTTCATGATCGGGGGATCGAGAGTCGGCCCGAACCCGGAGAAGATCGAAGCAATAGAGAGGATGGCTCCCCGACCTCGGTGAAGCAAGTGCAATGCCTCACCAGCCGCATGGCCGCACTTAGCCAATTCATCTCAAGACTCGGTGAGCGCGAGTTGCCATTCTTCAAGACATTGCGCAAGCATGGGGGCTTCGAGTGGACACCTGAGGTGCAACGGTCCTTCGACGAGCTGAAGGCTTACCTCTCAAGCTTGCCTTTGCTCATGACCCCGTGGCCGAATGAGGACCTGCTACTTTACCTTGCAGCTACTGCTCAGTCCATGAGCGTTGTTATGGCCGTCGAGCGAGATGGTCGGCAGCAACCGACCTACTATGTCAGTGAGTTGATTCACGGGCCCAAGGAGCGCTACCCCCAGGTCCAGAAATTGCTATACGCCCTTCTCATGGCTTCGCGCAAGCTCTGGCACTACTTCCAGGCGCACTCGGTGATCGTCCCGAGCATATTCTCGTGGCGAGATCTTAAGAAACCCAGAGGCTGGGGGTCGGATTTCCAAGTGGGCCATGGAGTTGGCCGAGTTCGACGTCAAGTTCATGGTGCGCACGGCCATTAAGTCGCAAGCGCTGGCGGACTTCGTGGTGGATCAAACCCCACAGCCAGCCCCCAAGCTCGAGGTCGAAAAGGAGGAGCCCTGGATCATGCATTTTGACATCTCAAGATCCTTCGAGCACTCAGGGGCCGGCATCCTCATCATCACACCAAAGGGGGACAAGCTGAGGTACGTGATTCTCTTCAGCTTCACGGCCACTAACAATGGGGCAGAGTATGAAGCCCTACTCGCTGGACTTCAAGCCTGCAAGGCGTTGGGCGTACGCCGTCTGGTCGTTAAAGGCAATTCGCAGCTTGTCGTCAACCAGTACAACAAGGACTACCAGTGCATGGAGGATTCGATGGCCAAGTAGTTCGCGAAGGTACGTAAAGCGGAGAAGTGGTTCCAGAACCTGGAGGTCAGGCATGTGCCCCGAAAAGACAACACTGGTGCCGACCTCCTGGCCAAGCTCGGATGCTCCGGTGATGAGATACCACTAGATGTCATCCTCGATACCTTGGTGGCCCCTTCGATCTCAGAACCGGAGGCTTTTGCAGCCATTCTCGAAGGAGGTCTGACCTGGACCAAACCAATTTGTGACTACCTTGAGTGGGGTCGGCTGCCATACGACCCCACCGAGAGGAGCAGAATCAAGCGCCAAGCGTGTTCATACAGGATCGTTGGCGGCCATCTGTACCGCCGAAGCGTTTCGGGCGTCCTAACGAAATGCATCTCCCGGGAGGAGGCTAAGTTCCTGCTAAACGATATCCACTCGGGTCTCTGTGGTGCGCATTCCTCCTACAGGACGATGGTCGGTAAGGCATTTCGCATGGGGTTCTACTGGCCAACAGCACTCCAAGATGCGCGAGACATAGTTCGCACCTGCTAGGCCTGCCAATTTCATGCTCGGAAGTCGCACTAGCCGGCCTACGCCCTCCAGACCATCCCGCTCGCCTGGCCTTTCTCAACTTGAGGGCTGGATATCCTGGGTCCTTTCCCATAGGCCGTTGGCGGGAAGAGATTCCTCTTCGTCGCCAACGACACCTTCACCAAATGGATCGAGTCCGAGCCGATTTCCGTGATCACTGCACAAGCAGCGGTCAAGTTTTTCCGCTCCGCCGTGGTAACCAGGTATGGAGTCCCATGCAGGATTATTACTAACAATGGGACACAGTTCACCAGCGAGCTATTCCAAGAATTTTGTGAAGGCATGGGGACCAAGGTGTGTTACACCTCAGTGAGCCATCCACAGAGCAACAGAGCCGTGGAGCGTGCCAACGGACAGATCGTTCAAGGCGTCAAGAGGCAGGTTTCTCAGGGGCTCGAGCAACACGGCCGATCCTGGGTGGACGAACTTCTCACTGTCCTATGGTCGATTCGTACCACGGTCAGCCGCGCGACAGGGTCTACTCCCTTCCGACTCATTTTCGGTATGGAAGCCGTCTTGCCTCTAGAGGTAATGCTGGGCTCTCCCAGGGTCAGCTTGGTTAGCCAAGTCGACTTCGAGCAGGAACGGTCTCTTGACCTAACCCTAGAAGAAGAAGTAAGGTGCCGAGCGCTGTTGTGATCATCACATTACCTGCAAGCTCTTCGCAGACATGCATTTAGATCAGTATGACCTAGGGAGCTCTTTGTTGGGGAGCTGGCTCTAAGACGAATCCATAGCTCGTCCAACACCAAGAAGTTATCCCCACAGTGGGAGGGCCCCTATAGGGTTGTCTTAACAGATCGCACGTGGGCTTATCGGCTGGCGAAGCCTGATGGCTGGGAGCTCGCAAACTCGTGGAACATCGACCAATTTCAAAAGTTCTATGTGTAACGCTCTTGCTCCAATTTTCAATAAAGATTACCCTCATTTGCCTCTGAAAGCTCCGTATATCTTTGCATTATGCCGTGTGCTGTGCATCCAGGGGGTCCTTGCGATTGCGCGACAACCTTTATCACGTCCCACCATAGCATTGTCAAGGTTGAGATTCAATCCCCGAGCCTTTTCCGGGCCCGACCCACGTCTGTATGTTTCGAGGCCAAATCCAAGTGCTGCGACTTAGGACGTTCACCTCCGGGGACTACGCCAGCAGTAAGCCGATCCTTATCGCATCACGGTTTTCCCTGTCGTAGGGCTCGAATTAAAGTCCGTACTTTGGACAGGCCAGTACATACAAGACTGGTCTTAAGCGCTCTTGAGTTCAACATAAATGACTCAAGAACCCTTGGGGGCTCGACTTCGACCTTCATAAATTGTGCATCTTCTCTCAATTTTTCCTAACTTTATAGGTCCTAGCTTAAAGGGTTGGTTTTCCCGAAATCCCGCTCGGATGATGGCTCATGGATTTCGCTTGCACTCGATGTCCGCACGACCTCGACCGCATCAGGGGCCGGCCCGCGGACTTAGATTGCGCTCGATTTCTGCGTGACCTCGACCGCATCGGGAGCTGACCCACAGACTTCATTTGCGCTCGATGTCTGCACGACCTCGAACACGACTGGGGGCTGGCCGTTCGACGCTAACTCCTTAGGTTCACGCCCAAGGTCGGCGTTGCTCGACCTTGACTGTGATCAGGGGCTAGCCGTCCGACATTAACTCCTCGGGTTCACGCCCAAGGCCAGCGTTGCTTGACCTTGACCGCGATCAGGGGTTGGCCGTCCGACGTTAACTCCTCGGGTTCACACCCAAGGCTGGCGTTGCTCGACCTTGACCGCGATTGGGGGCTGGCCGTTCAAGGTTAACTCCTCAGGTTCGCGCCCAAGGTCGGCGTTGCTCGACCTTGACAACGATCGGGGGCTGACCGTCTGACCTTAACTCCTCGGGTTCGCACCCAAGGCCGACGCTGCTCGACCTTGACCGCGATCGGGGGCTGGCCGAATAGCTATTATCCGGAGAATAGCTAAGTACACAGCAAAAAACTCATTTCGTAATGGGTTTTTGCATTTAAATTCTCCATTCAACCTTTCTTTTACAAAATTATGAACCCAAAAAGGGCATAGTCTTTTTCTACCTACTCTTGTTTACAGGTCCGCCATATCACGAGGAAGCTTCTGCAGCTCAAGGTTAGCAATCTTCGCCCTCAGCGCGGAGTGTTCCCCTTGCAGGCGAAGCGTTTCAGCTGTGGAACCGGCAGCACGAGCGCACTCCTCCTAGGGCTATGCCAAGGCACTCTTCACCGTCTTGGTTGCCCACCCTAGCTTCTCCTCAAGCTCAGCTACCTTTGCCTCGAGCTCGGTAGAGGCTTTAGCTGGGGCGGCATCCGAGTCCGCGAGCTGCTTCTATAGCTCCTCAACCCTTGCTCGCTAGACCTCCAAGGCCTTGGAGGCTTCGGCGCGCTCGACCTCTGCAGCTTTAGAAGCTTCGGTGCGGGCGGCTTCGAGCGCCCGGGACGACCTTGCGCGCTCATCTTCGACAACTTTAAAGGTGTGGTCGTGCTCAGTACTGGTGCCCTCACTAAGCTCGGCGGCGTGGGTGGCCTCGAGCGCCCTCATTGTCCCCTGGAGGGCGACAAGCTCGGCAGCATGTGTTGCCATCCTCTACTGGGACTCTTCTCGCTCGTCCCCAAGGTCTCCTAGAGCTAGAGCATGCGGGTTTCCCACTCCTCTATCATGTCGAGCACGACCCTTAGAGAGTCCACATGGCCTTGAAGGCCTTGGAGCCCTTGGACGACTTGGTCCACAGCCTGCAAAGACCAAAGGTAGGCCGTGAGGCCTTTAGAAGAAAGATAGAGGGATGCAAAGGAAAGTTTAAGGAGGGCACAACGTACCTGGCCGAGTCAATTTTCGAAGGCCGCACGGTGGGGGCCGACGCTCTTCCCGCTCAGCATCCCGGTCTGGTGGGAAGTAGATGCCCTCGGGTCTTCTTCGACAGGCTGAGGGATCGGATTGAGCTCCAGCTCCTCGTCCCTAGCCGAGTTGATCTTGGGATCCATCGTCGGGGAGCCCACAGTTGCGTCCCCCTCGTCAACCCCGCCCATGGGGACTTCGCTTCTAGCGGCTGCAGGATGGTCGGCCACAATAACGGCCGGGGGAATCTCGACTTCCATGGTCGGGTCGGATTGGGCTACGCCTTCCTTGATGCCCCCGACCTAGGCGACCTCGACCTCGGCGGCTGGGATGTCGCCTGACCGTTCGTCTGCAGCGGCTCCGCTAGGGGTGGGATGGGGCTTCGACAGCGGCGGGGTCGTTGGCTCTTGCCCCGGTATTAGCCTAGTCTGTGTCGACGTCTACACCGGTGGGCCTTAGCTCTGGCTCGTCGGTTGGAGCCCCCTTAGGGAGATCTGCAGGGGGCTGGTCCCTGGCCGGGCGAGGACGTGGGACCAGTTGGAAGTTGGCGTCCTCCTCCTTGGACTCGGATTCACCCTAGACCACAATCACTGTCAAGGGCAGTTGGGAACGAGCTCAAGTCCCCGAACTATGCAACGAGAAAAATTCCTAAACCCAGGCAAGGGAAGTCTTGCAGTTGGAGGCTGGGAACTCGCGCATACCTGGGTTATGAGTCTTCGCCTCGCGGCGGGGCGATGGGGTCTCGGTCTCCCGAAGACGCGCGGATGCCCCCTCTTTGGGCGCCTCAAGTCGACGCCGCTGGAGCTCGAGGGGACTCAGGGTCCTCCATGGGAGCGAGTCCCGGGCCCCGTGCTTGGGGTGCTGAGGCCGCCTAAGGGCTTGAGGACCTTGTTGCAGCCACTGCCTATTGCTGCTGCAAGGGAAGAGGGGGTCAGGAAAGAAAGAAACTCGAGCTAGGGAGACTATGGACCCGAGCAAGGATCGACTTACCACTAGGCGATCGCCCCACTCGAGGTGCTGCTTCTTCGGGGCGCTACTACTGTGTCAAGGCCCCATTTCAAAATTCTAGGAAATCCAGAGTATCCGGATTAAACATCCAGAATGTTCGGATATAACCCGGAGTATCCGGATGAATCATCAGGAGTATCCGAACTGGGTCTACCGAAAGCCCTAACCCGGAATGTTCGGATTAAATGTCAGGAGTGTCCGGATTGGGTTGACCGAACACCCCAACCCGGAGTATCCGGACTAATTGTCCGGAGAGTCCGGACTGTGCGGGGGTTGAGTATAAAAGTCCCATTTCGTGGCTTCTTCTTCATTCATTTCCTCGCACCATGCTCTCCACCCTTGTGCGTCTCTCCTCCACTCGAGCTCATCTCCGGTGACTCCGGCGTCCTCCCGTGCTCCTCCCCGATGACTTCCCCACCCCAGTGTCCTCAAGCTCCTATCCAAGCCGGTGTCCTCCTTCCCCTACGCGGTTTCCTCTCCTTCCCTTCATCCCTCTTGAAGGTAAGGTTTTTTCTTGGAGTGGTTCCTTGATTCTTGGGATTCTAGGAGCATTTGGGGGCTAGGTTTTGTAGATCGGGTGTTTTGGGGGCCAACATTGGGAATGCTAGGGTTTGTAGGTGTGTAGTTGGATTTGGGGGTTGGATTAGGGAATGTTGGATGCTAGGGTTAGAGATCAGGTTGTGGTGATGCCATCCCGAGGATTTGATTAAGTTGGTTAGGGGCTACATGGTTGGGCATCGTTTCATCGTGTTTGGGCTAGCTCGAGGCTTCTCCGGCTTGGCCGCGTGTAGGAAAGTTGTAGATCGGGTTCTCGTGGTGCCGTAGAACTCGGAAACCACTCTAATCCCTTGGGTCATTGGGCGAAGTGTGCCATGTTCGGAGTGTCCGGGCAAATTGCCCGGAATGTCCAGCTTATCCGGACTGTCCGGATATTAAACCCGGACTGTTCGGATATTAAACTCGGACTATCCGGGTTGGCTGGTCTATGACTCGCGCAATTTTCGTCGGTTGCGCTGTTTTTCGACGGGGTTTTCATTTGCGTTTCATTTCATTTTCATCACATGCATCTTATTCATGCATTGTACTCGTGTAGAGAATGAGACCGCAGTGACTAACGTGGCCATGGTCGAGGGGATTGCCGAGGAGCAAGTTGTGGTTGATACTCAAGCAGAAGCACAAGGCAAGCACCTAAGCATGTTCAACCCAAGTTGTAAATCTATTTTTGTGAATGAACTGCTTATTGGATGCTTAAGTATGCATTAGGAGTCGAATTGGGGATTTGAAAGTAGAACCTAATTGCTGCACTTATCTTCCTTGGAACTTGTTAAACATCTCCTTTGGAGCTATTTATGGGTAATTATATGCGTCCATGCTTAGTTTGGCTTAGGTGTCGGGTACGGGCCAAGTGGTGGATGGTTCCGCCGCTTGTGAGTTTCTACTTCACAATCGAATGGTTGCAATGGTTATGGTTATGAGGAGAAATGGGAAATTGAAATGAGACCGGGCGAGAGGTTGGTTCACTTGGGTGTGGAGACTCAAGTGTGGTAGTCTCACCCGTGTCGGTTGAGGACCGATCCGTTGTTTGCCATGTTGAGCAAGCACACCTTGTTAGTCGCATGCCGGAATGGGACGGTAAAGCTATTCTTTCATCGCATGCTATTCGATGGGGGCATGACCTCATGCGGTTGGGCGTGGTTGAGGGCAAGGCTTAGGCCGACTCTCGAGGGCCAAGCCAGGCTTGGGCCGCTCGAGGGGGTGCTAGGTTCTCGGACCGCATGAAGATGGCCCAACGAGTACGTATGGATGGGAGGAGGGTTGACATGAGGTTCCTCGTGGCACATGTCGTGCGATTAATGATCCCCTGCAGGGTGAATAAGCGATTCGAATTGCCGCGCTCTCGAATATGAGCACGCTTGCATCATTCGACACTTCAACGTAGTAATAACTTGAACTTAATGCTAGTTGGTTGGATGGTGGTATTGGTTTGTGATGTTACTTGCTTTACGTTACTTGTAAAGTTTTAGACTTCACTCTAGTAATAGGTGTTATCCATAAGTGTTATAAAACCTGTGAATTTGAGTAGTGGATTGTAACTATACAACAAAGTTAAGCTTTCCCGCACTTTTACCTTAAGCTTGATTCCTTGCTACATCCAAATGCATATTCTTTCGAGTCGGTCTTATATGGACCACGAGTAAGTCTTGCGAGTACCTTCCGTACTCATGCTTCTGCTTTGTGGCCGGACGGATGTGAGTTCTCTCCGTACTACCACTCGATGACCGGGCGGGGCACCGAGTAGAGGCTCCCTACGCCGTCCACACGCCCGAGAGTGTTCAGAGGTAGAACACTTCCGGAGATGCACTGCTTTTGGGTTTAGTCTGATAGTTGTATGTTATTTTGTTGTATAGTTAGTCTAAAACGGCGTCTTACCTGCATTAATTATTTGGTTCCTTTTGTTGTTGGCACATGATGTATGTGGTTACCTATCTCGTACTTTGGAGGTCATTTCTATCTTCGTTGGCCTTTGTGCTTCATCGTTGCTGGTTGTGATCGTGGGGTTTTGTCTTTGTGCTGTGGTGGTTTTGTTGTGTTCGGTTGGTCTTGCTTCCGCGTGCGTGTCTGGTTGTGGGGTTTCGAGTTCGTTGCCCCCTTTATGCAAAATGAGTTGATATGGCATTGGAAACCGGTATGCGGGGATCCTGGGCGAGCTTCGGGTCGCATACCGGGGGAATACCGGGATTGTTGTCGAGTTATTCGAAGGGTCTCACCGTTGTCTCGATTGGGCTTGGGTGCTAACACTGCGAGCGCCCTCGGCGGTCCGTTGTTAGCCTACAAATCCGATGGGGTTGACCGAGTCTTCAAATAACCCGGGAATGGTCTGGGCAGCTCCTCTCACATTGGGGGAGTCTGAAGGCGGCCTCTTGCCACCCTCTTGCCTCTGCCCGCTCTGTGTAGCGGCAGCATCCGCTTCGCGGTCCCGAGCAGCTCCTGGTTCTCCTGCGGACACATTCGGGGATCAACGCGGGCTCGAGAGGTCTTGAGCAGGGGCTTGAACTCGAAGAGTGGTTACCTCGGCACTTCGGCTCAACACGCTCTTTGGGACGGGATCGTCCAAGGTGTAGTTGAGCGCCGCCTTTCCGAACATCTCATTCATCCTGGCGGCCAGCCAGGATTCTTTTGGCGTTGTTGAGGACCATGCGACAGTTAATCAAAGTTTAGCTCGAGCCCGGGAAATCCTTCTGGGATAGGGAGACTTACCGGTGGGGGCCTCGCAAGTGGGGTCGTCTCATCCCACGATCTCGAAGAACGGGTGGAGCCTCTTTCGCAGGGGGCACACCTGGTTCCGCAGGAAGTCACTGGCAATGGTTTGTCTGATGAGGCGACGCGTGGAGCAGATGTGGATGGCAGCGATGGCCTCTTCTTCCAGCTCATCCGGCTCGGGGGTTTGGCGCTTGGTGCTGACAGGGGTCCCGGCGTAGGTGAGAGCACCGTCTTCACCCCTCTTCAAGAAGAACCACCTCTCGGACCAAGGACTGAGGGAGTCTCGAGCACAGAGCTGGGGAAAGGACCAAGGGAGCCTTGGCCACAACAGAAAGTAAAGGCACCCAACCACGGGGTCCTTCCCGGTGTGGAACAGAGAGAAATAGAGGAAGAAAAGCGAGGGTGTCGGGACAATCCCCAAGAACCCCTCGCATAGGTGAGAGAAGACAGAAAGAAGAAGGATGGAGTTGGGCACTAGGTTTATGACCGCTATCTCGCATTGGGCGAGAACCGAGGCCAAGAAGTCGCTCTCTGGCATCCGTAGGCCGAAGAGCATGTATTGTTCGGTGCTAACGAGTTCGTCTTGTCAGGGCTACGGCTCGGTCTCCCCACCTGGCAGCCACCAAGTCACCGGGTCCAGCAACACCAATTCCTTGAGCTCCTTCATCCTTGCTATGGACAACGAGCTTTTCCCGAATTTGGCTATGGAGTTAGGTTAGGGTTTGTTCGGAGTGAGGAGGATTGGAGAAGGGGGGAGGGGGTGCTGTCGGATAGGGCTCTTGTTGTCAAGAGGGTGTAGGGGATCCTTTCGAAGGGACTCGATGCCTTGGCATTTAAGGGAGCCCGACTGTTGATTGCCGGTGACCGTTGTGTGTTGGTGCCGCTTCGATAATCACGCTAGGAGGTGTGGCGGTAGGGCGGTGGTTCGTGGATCGTTTCGTTGCCCACCGCGTTTAGACCGGGGTGGCGGAACCTGAGGGCCCTTAAGTGCTGCCGAGCCACGTCATGTTTGGGTGAAAACCGGAGTGTCATCGCCTTCTCGAGTTCGTGAGGCTCAAGGTCCTCTCCAGCGCTCAGGTGATGACTTGAGCCTTGGGGGCTAGCTATCGGGGACTAAAAAAACCCTGCCCGGTCAATGGCATGGTCAACGGCCCCTGGTTCAAGCTCGTGGCAAGGGCCCGAGTTGAGGCCCCTCGAGCATGTTCGGGGCCAGGTGGCTTCCCCTCAACCTCAAGCAAGGAAAGCTGAAGGTCGGCACACGACCGAGGGTTGAGGTCGAGGATTCCGTTCAGGGACTCGTGTGGATGGTTGCCAGGATCCGCGAAAGGAAGAGTCAACGAGAACATGGAGCTTGGTTCGGGGGAGTTGCGATCCGGTTTAGGCGGATCTGAAGCTGCTCCTTCCCGTGGATATCGTTGGTTGTTTTCTGATTGGAGAGGGGTACAAAACCCTCCACGGATGAACGTAGTAGAACAAGGAAAGGAAAAGACACCCACTTGTACTCAAGCATAATTGATTCTTTCGCCTTAGGGCAAGACTGGAGTAGAGCTATTACCCGGATCGGGGGCTCGAACGAGTATAATTCCTTGCGTCTCTTGCTTTCTTCTCTTTGTTCGTAACTGCAGCAAACGCCGATCTCCTTAGGGACGAAGCTCGCCTTCGGGTCCCCGTTCACACACCCCCTCAGTTTCATCTCTGCGGTCAGGCGATCCCGATCGCTGACAACCCCCCTCTAATCGCCATCTCGATCCTTCAATTGGTATCAAAGCTGGTTTTGCTCTCTTTTGGGATCTTCACTGATCCGAGAGCCAGCGACTAGTGTGGACGGTTTCAAGCTTACCGATGGTTCTCTTCGTTGATCGTAATCGGCTCTTATGGACCATCTGTATCTTCATGTTAAGTAAGGTGAGAACCTAGCGACCTTTCTCCCTTTGTGCTTGATAGATATACTAGGTTGTTCTTTTACCATTGGTTATTCTTGATGCCTTGACTACCAGTGATGATGCTTAGATATTGTGCTTGCATGCCTAGGTCAAAAATTAATTCTGCTGTCATGTCATTCTTGCCATATGACTTGTGTTGCTTGTCTACATATGATTGAATGTATTACTTTGGTAGTCGGCAATTGCTTAGGTCATTGGCTAGAATTTTATTTGTATCATGTGAAGGCATTGCTTGCATTCTCCCTCTCCATTATGCAATTAATTTTGGCTAGAGCTAAATCTCTATTGATATCATGTCAAATGCTCTAGTTTGTGCTCTATTGGTAATAATTGCTTTGATCTCTCTCTAGTGTAGTTAATTTTAGCTAGAGCCATATCTTGTTGTTTTCATACTTGTGCTCTAGTTTTGTGCTTAATTATCAATACTACTCATAGTGGTAGTAGTTTTAAGGTACCTTCCTATGACCAGCTCAATGATGCTTTCTGCAAGCTAGGAAAACTTCATGCTAGATCTAGAGCTAGGTGTACGAAGTTAGAGAAGGAAGTAGGTATCTTGTCTCGGGAGTTAGCTTCACTTAAATCATTTTCCTCCCGAGACTCTGATAGCTGTACACTTGTGATGCTGTGCTTGTGGAGCTAGAAAACCTAAGGACCCTGCATGATAGTGTGCTTACTGGGCTTGAGGATCTTAGGTCGAAGAATGCTAGTTCTGTTACTATTGATATTCCTAAAGATGCTTCCTTTTTTTCATGCACACACAAGTACTTTTTGTAATAACTACCCTAAGCTACTTACTGAAATTGATGCCATGAGCTCACACCTTAGGAAGCTTTCTGCTAAGAAATGATGAACTTGAATTGCATGCTTCAAAGGACCCAGTTAGCCCATGTGAGGGCTGTAAGCAACTGAAACTTGATAATGAAGCTTTGAGTGTCAAGTGTGCTCAACTTGCTAAGGACTTACTAGTTAAGTCACAGAATGGTTGCTTGCGATGTGCTGAGATTGAGGGGGACTTGGACAAAATCCAAGTCGAGCTTAGAAAGAACCTAGAGGCCTAGATTGTTAGGGTTAAGAATGCCCCTTGCATTTCTTATGAGGCCCTCAAGGTTGAGGCAGCTGTGATTAGGGAGAGATTTGCACGTACTGATCATTCTTCTTCTAGCTCTTCTTCTACTTCTTCCCCATGTTCTTCATGTGCCTCTTTCTTCCGATAGTGTGAGTACCTCATGAGCACTCTTGAGAGATTTGTAGGAGGCAAGAAAAAGCTTAATCTTATCCTAGACCTATCCAAGATTAGCAGATTTAATCAGGGTATAGGATTTGACTACTTGAAGCATGCACGGACGCATCTACCTACAGTTGTGCATGCCTCCAAGAGTAGAGAGCTTGTGGTTGCTCTACAGACAAGGACCACTGTGTTCCAATTAGCTAGGACTATCCAAGGGACTTCTGATATGAAGGTTGATCTTCCTACAGCTTCTGCTTCTAGTAAGGCGAAGTATACATGCACCTTCTGTCAGAAGGATGAACATTTGGCCGAGTTTTGTTTCAGACACGCTAAGATCGTTCGGCATGAGCGTGTTAGTGCCCTTAGGGGTATTCAGGGTCATCTCTAGACTCTGGGTGCTTCTAAGGTACACACTTCTTCTAGACATGTTAGAGAGTCTCCTGTTTTTTGGATAGCGTTCGGTGCTTGGTTTTCATGCTTTTACCTCTAGTTTTCGCCCCAAAGCTGTTCGTAGTTAGTATTTTCGCCATCCTCATGATATTCCTCGTTTTTCCTATCGAGGTGGATATCAGCGGCGTGAGTTTGCTTCCTTCAGCAGGAGGTTTGAGTAGCAGCACTGGGATGGTTTGGCCTTTGCACACCGGCGGATCATCCCAACACCAGCCCCCATACGTTATACACGAGTTGTTTCTGAGCTTGTGAGTTTTGAGCCTCAAAGAGATACTAGGGTCCAGTCTTTTGCCTTTGTGATTGGTACTTCTGCTCGTCGTGTCACTCAGTATTGGGTTCCCAGATCTGCTCTTATCTGCCCCAATACTGAGTCTTTGAACTCCCGATCTCACTAGTTTTGGAGCTTGATCAGCTCCCTTTTGTATCTCATAGTGACCCATATGGCATATCTTGAGGGGGAGCTGATTTGTATTATATGTTTATATGTGTATATTCAGCATTTCCTTTTTATTTCTTTTGAGTATCTTTGGGATGTTTTTTATTTTGTTGAGTCCACTTCACCTAGACTTCTGGCATGCTTCGGCATGGACCTCTCATCTTATGCTTTAGGCTGCTACTCTCCTTTCCTTCTCGGTTGAGCTCACTCACAGCTTATAGGTCTAGCAGGTGTTGGGCCCTATCGGGACCCGAATATGCAAATCCGGACCCTCTGTGTATTTAGCATTAGTCCAGGATCATGCTAGTGCACACAGTCTCAACATCGGTACATATCACAATCATACTCAGCAAATTAACAAAATACTTTAATTAATTAACCAAACTAGTTGCTCGACCTTATGGTCAAGTTACAAAGATACGCCTCGCAGGGCAAAGACTTATTAAAAGAGATAACAGCAGCGGAAAAATAAGATAACTTCATGGTGCCATCCAGTATACCACATGCAACTAACTGGGCTCGCTCCCCTAGTTCATTGGCTCCTCCTGGAACTCCTCCTCCAGCGCAGGCGTTGCTTCTTCTTCAACTGAGGTTGAATTGTTGCAAGGGGTGAGTACTTTGGTACTCAGCAAGTTATGCACAGAATGCAGTTCTAATATTCTACATGCATGGCTTATTACAAAGGATAAGCTAACAGGTTCATTTGTAGTAAGCAGCATTCATAAATACAGTAATAGATTCTAAAGCGGTACAACAATAATAAAGATAATAACTTTCACAAGTAAAGCATTTCACATCCTACATTTAGTTCACCTCTCCAACCCAACCATTTTTCCAAAATCCAAGTTATTTTCATGAAAGTCTAACCGTTGACTGTAATCCCCGAGTAATGTCCAATGCGGACATGGCTATTCGAATAGATTTTACACTCTGTAGAGGTTATGCACTTTACCCACAAGATACAGTCAAACACTACAAAAGGCGAGTGTCCGTAACAAAGTCTTTTGGAAACATCTAACTATACAAGTGGACATCCCCGGTTGTTGAACACTAACCCTTCCCTTAGCAAAGGCGAAGTCTAGGACAACCAACCGTTGGACGGGTACCTAGTCGCAGCCCCGGTACGCTCCCCCATACAACTACACAGAGGTATAGTTGACACCCCGAGGTACCATATGTAAGTTATTAGCAACCTATTCAACTAGGTCTGTCCCACTCCAGACATGTGGTTGCATGATTGACCCAGTTCAAAGGCTTGCAAGGTTAAGTCCTTAGGGTGACCAAGGCAAGTCTACCAAAGTGTCCACAAGTATTCCAAAACCAGCAAAAACCAAATCGACCGCCCAGTTGCCACTCTTGGCCCACCAAAAACAATCTTGCCACTTGCCCTTGTCTAAACCATTTTATCAACCCCAGTTGTTTACCTTGCAGCACATGCCATCAACATCATCATCAATAACACATGACACTTTCCAAAACATGTTCCATAGCTCATTAAGTCAATATTAATATTTGATTATCCAAAATCATGTTATTAACACGTGGCTGGGCTAAGCATACTACAACGATCTAATTAACCCATGTTGGCATGATTAATAGTGTCCAACTAAATAATCCATAAACTAGGGTGACAAGGGTTCATGGCATACAATTATATATAACAAGTTGTCATACAGCAACTAGGCATTTATCTAATTCCCATAATTATTTTAAACATTTTTCTAATTAAATTAGCATGCAATAACTTGAATCAATATAATTTCCAAAAACAGGATCAACATGATCAAAGCAAAACTTGCCTTCAAAGAGTACTAGTTCTTGGTCTTGAGCTTGTTCCTAAGTCAAAACTTATCTTTCGAAGCCTTCGGGCACTTCAACGTCTACGTGCAAACAAATACAAATAGCAATAAATAAATAAAACAGAGAACAACTCAAGTACAAAAATCAAATAAAATTCTTAAACAAATAGAGCTTGATTTTACAAAATTTTAGAAATTGGAATCACTCAAATCGGAGTTAAAACGCAAAAGTTATAACATTTTGAAGTTTGAGACTATATTTAAAAAAGAATAAACCGAATTAATAAAATAATTTTTATTTAGGAAAAACATTTATGACGTCATCACTAACACGTGGCACAATCTACACCGTACGAACTAAATCTAACGGCTTAAATAATCCATTCACGCCAGACCGGGAATGTGGTCCAGCACCATTCATGACGGACCGAACTTTTGGTCCGGCGTCACTCACGACGGACCGAAAATTTGGTCCGGCGTACACGTTCTCTCGGTTACTTGGGAAATTTTGTCCAGCGCAACACCAAACTACATGTTCACTACGGACCCTAACTTTGGTCCGGCGCAAACATGAACTACCGTTCACTACGGACCCTAACTTTGGTCCGGCGCAAACATGAACTACACATTCACGACGGACCAAATAGTTGGTCCGACGTCACTCACGACAGACCGAAAAGTTGGTGTGGTGTACACGTGTTACGCTCAGTTGGCGTTCGGTTGGCCCATTGGCCAGTGCCCCAAAAAATTAACCGAGCGCAATTGTCGGGACCCGAATCTGCAAATCCGGGCCCTCTGTGTATTCTGCACTAGTCCAGGATCACGCTAGCGCACACAGTAATAACAGGGATGAAGTACCACAATCATACACATAGGAATTAATAATAAAGTACTTTGAACATTAAATAAACTGGTTGCAAGACCTTAAGGTCACCTTACATTAGTCTGCCACGCAGGGCTTACAATAACACAAGTAGACGAACAGCAGTGGAGCGAAGAACGTTGGTGATCCCCATCAATATGCCACAGGCAACTGGCAAGGTTCAACTCCTTGATAACTGCCTCCTCGTGGAACTTCTCCTTCAAAGTTGAAGTCTTCTCCTCAACTGATGATTGTGTTGGAAGCAAGGGTGAGTATACAACATACTCAGCAAGTCATGCACAGAAATGCATCTCTATTACTACATGCATGGCTTTTTCCAAAGGAATGGTTTAGTGGTTATTTTGCAGTAAACAGCATTTTGCTTTTGTTAAACACTCTTAATAGATTCAAAAGCAATTAAATCATATTGTATAATAAGTTATCAATCTCTTCTCAAACAGTGTGGCACAAAGCCCTATATCACTTTGGCAATTATCTCTAGCCTACAGCCACCCATTCCCACATTTTTATTTTTGAAAATCTAACCCTTGACTGTAATCCCCGAGCGTTGTCCAGTACTGTGGACTCGGCTATTCGAATAGTTTTGACACACTCTGCAGAGGTTATGCACTTTACCCACAAGATACAGTCAAACACCACAAAGGCGAATGATCAGAATAAAGCCTTCGGAAACTTCTACCTTAACAAGTGGACCTTCCTGGTTGCCATACACTATCCCTTCTCTCAGCAGAGACGAAGTATAGGACCGACATACCGTTGGATGGGTACCTAGCCGTAGCCTCGGTACGCTCCCCCGTACAACTACACAAAGGGTGTAGTTGACACCTTGAGGTACCACATGCAAGTTATTAGTAACTTACTCAACTAGGACCGTCCCACCTCAGTCATGTGTTTGCACGATTGACTCAGTTCAAAGGCTTGCAAGGTTAAGTCCTTAGTGTGACCAGGGCAAGACTACCCAAATAACCAAAACGACTTTCCCGGTACCAATCATGGCCCACCAGATCAACCTTGCCACTTGCCCCAAACTAAATATTTTCCCACCCCGTTTGATTATTGTGCAACATATGCCAACAATAATATTAGTTACCATGTAGAACCACAAAGGTACCTACACTTCACGTCATCACGTGGCAAGATTACACCATTTCCAAAATTCATTCCTTATATCATTAGTCAATATTATTTTGCCATTTGAAACACATTTCACGTAAGCATGGCTAAGCAACTATTCACGGTCTAGCCTCCCGTGTTGGCACAATCATATCATCCAACAATTTAATCCCAACTTAAGGTGACAATGGAACATATGTGTCGGGACTCGAATTTGCAAATCCAGACCCTCTGTGTATTCAGCACTAGTCTAGGATCACGCTAGTGCACACAGTCTCAACATTGGTAAATATCACAATCATACTCAACGAAATAGAAAGCACCTTAATTATAGTAACCAAACTAGTTGCTTAACCTTTAAGGTCAAGTTACAAAAGTACGTCTCGCAGGGCGAAAGTTTAATAAAAGAGAAATAATAGCAGCGAAAAATAAGATAACTTCGTGGCGCAATCCAGTATACCACAGGCAACTGACTGGGCTCGCTCCCTAGATAGACGGTTCCTCTTGGAGCTTGTCGGGACCCCGAATTTGCAAATCCGGACCCTCTGTGTATTCAGCACTAGTCCAGGAACGCGCTAGTGCACACAGTCTTAACATCGGTAAATATCACAATCATACCAATCGATACTATTAAAGTACTTTATTTAAATAACCAAACTGGTTACTCGACCTTATGGCCAAGTTACAAAATGTATGCCTCGCAAGGCGAAACTTATTCAGAGAAAAAAAATAATAGCAGCGGAAAATAAGATAACTTCGTGGCGCCATCCAGTATACCACAGGCAACTGACTGGGCTCGCATCCCTAAGTAGACGGATCTTCTTGGAGTTCCTCCTCCAAAGCTGGTGTAGTCTCCTCTTCAACTGGTATTGTGTTGAGGCAAGGGTGAGTACTTGGTACTCAGCAAGTCATGCACAGAATGCAAGCTAATATACTATATGCATGGCTTGGTACAAAGGAATAGCTCAAGGTATATTTGCAGTAAACAGCATTCGAAGAGTAATATAAGTAGATTCGAAAGCAGTAGAAATCAGTAAAGCGTAAATAACTTTTCAAGAAGTTTTAATAAACATTTTCCCCATCCTAAACCACATTTTCATCATCTTCATTAGTAAACCAATCCAACCTTTCAAATCCAAGTTATTTTCAGAAAGTCTAACCCTTGACTGTAATTCCCGAGCATTGTCCGATCACAGTGGACTCGGCTATTTAAATAGATTCTACACTCTGCAGAGGTTATGCACTTTACCCACAAGATACAGTCAAACACCACAAAGGCGAGTTCCCGTAACAAAGCCTTTCGGAAGCCTCAAACAACACAGGTAGTCCTCTCCGGTTCGTGCTCTACACCATCCCTTCCCTTAGCCAAGGCGAAGTATGGGACCAACACACCGTTAGATGGGTATCTGGCCACAGCCACGATACGCTCCCCCGTACAATCACACAAACGGTGTAATTGACACCCTGAGGCTCCACAAGTGAGTCCTTAGCGACTTAGTCAACTAGGGCCGTCCCATTCCAGCCATGTGGTTGCAAGTATGACCCAGTTCAAAGGCTTGCAAGGTTAAGTCCTTAGAGTGACCAGGGCAAGACTACCCGAAGAACCAAATCAACATTCCCAACGCCACAATCGGCCCACTGATTACTCTTGCCACATGCCCTGGCCGAAACCGTTTATCAAACCCAGTTGATTACCATGCACCACGTGCCATCAACATCACATGATACTTTTCCAAAACAGGTTCAATATATCATTAAGTCAATATTAACATTTAATTATCCAAAATCATGTTATGAGCACGAAAGTGTGTCTAAGCGAGATACTACAACGGTCTAAACCCCTGTTGGCAATTTAATAATGTCCAACTAGTAAACCACAACTAGGGTGACAAAGGGTCATGGCACATACTTAAGTAATCAAGGTGTCATACAGCAAATTGGTATTTATCTAACCCCCATGTTTAAACCAAGTATTTTTCTAATTGAACTAGCATGCAATAGTTTAAATCAAAATAGGTTTCAAAATGGGATCAACATGGTCAAAGCACAACTTGCCTTCAAAAAGTACTTGCTCTTGGTCTTGAGTTGGATCCTGAGTTAATACTTCTCCTTCGAATCCCTCCGGCACTTCAACGTCTACTCGTAAAGCGTGCAAATAGCAAATACACAAATAAACAATAGGCAAAAAGTGTCCAAACACCCAAATAAAATCCAAAAACAGAGAGAACATAATTTTGTGGATTTTTAGAAACTGGAATCGTCAAATTCGGAGTTAAAACGCAAAAGTTATGATTATTTAAAGTTTAAATAATCATTTAAATAATTTTGCAGAGGAAAACTTTAGTCCAAAAATTAGATAAAATTCATATTTAGGTAGATCTCAATTTTATACAAATTTAGAAATTTGAATCACTCAAATCGGAGTTGAAACGCAAAAGTTATAAGCGTTTGAAGTTTGAATCTAAATTTGAATCAATATTTCGAATTAATAAATCATTTTCTTTTTCGGAAATTAATTATTGCGTCAGCATGGACACGTGGCAGCCTCTGATTGGTCCACAGTGTTTTGCTGACGTCAGCACCGAACGGCTCCCACGATGACGTCAGCATGACGTCATCATGCCACGTGGCATCACCCGGGTGATGACACGTGTCCCATCTTGTCTTTGTGGGTGAAGCGCCGCACGCGGCAGTCCACGGTGAATCCGGTCCACCGGACCGTGTCATCGACATGCGGACCCCACTTGTCGGCTTGGGATCATCTTTGGCGCGCGCGCGGCCGACGCTGCGGCCCATTGAGACGCGGCCCCGCGTGTCAGAGACACGCGCTCACGCGCGAGTGTACGCAGCTAGAGTACACGTGGCGCTATCCTGGCCGTTGGTTTGAAATCCGACGGCTCGGATTGGATCTAGGCTCATGTGTTGGAGCGGACGTGGCCGATCGTGGGCCGTTGGATCTTAATCCAACGGTCCAGATCCGATCTGGGTTCCGAGGTTTTGGTTACACGTGGCTCACCTGGATCGTTGGATTTCGATCGGACGGTTGACGTGCTTCGGGGTTGACGATGGTGTTGCGGCGGCGCTGCTCCGTCGGAGTCGGGGAAGGCGACCTCCCACACGGCGTTTGAGGGCGTCTCCGGTGAAGTGACTGCTACTCCCAGACGCGCCTCGTCCTTGCGGTCTCGGATCTGGCCACCAACACGACGGAGAACGGTGGGCGGCGCGAACGACGCCAAAACCCTAAATTAACCCTAATCAACTCCGGCGAGGAATCGTGAGCACGGAGGAGCTCCGAGTGGCGGCTAGGGCAAAAGGTGCGACGGTGACGGTGATCTCGGCACGCACTCACGCCTTAAATACCGGCTCGGACGTCGAGATGCGACGGTTTCCATGGCGAGGCGATGCGGGCGGCGAGTCCGGCTTTCGGACACGGCGAGGCGACGCGGCTCAATCCTGGCCGCCCACGCGGCACGACGGACGGCCACGATCGCGACGCGCACGAACGGTTCGACTTCGGTCTCGGCTAGAAGCGGCGTGGCGCCAATCACAACCGTTGGATCTTGATCCAACGGCCGCGTGGCTAGGGTTCGGACGGCGGTTCGGCTCGACCACGTGGCTCTGTCGGACTCGAACTCGAGTCCGACTCGGGCTCGATCGGATGAACAAGAATCGACTCGGTTTGATTTTCCAGCGATTTAATATTTAAAATAATTCCCAGTAATTCATTTAATTCATTAAAAATAGCAAATGACTCAGAAAAATTCCAGAAAAATTCTGGAAAATATTTTGGATCATTTTGGACTCAAATAAAATATTTCCAACAAAATTTTATTTGCAAAATTAAATTCTTTAATTATTTCAAAATGGAATAAATTCAAATAAATTCCAAATAAATCCAAATAAATTCCAGAAAATTCCAAAAATTCACCAAAGTGCCAAATCACACATGAATTTAAGAAAAGCAAAATTTTGGGGTGTTACAAACCTCCCCCCCTTAATAGAATCTCGTCCCCGAGATTCAGGGCTCACTAAAGGAATAGGTTTGGAAACTCTTTCTTCAAATCCTCTTCGCGCTCCCAAGTCGCTTCGCTTTCTTCATGGTTGCTCCACTGAACTCTACAAAAACGGGTTGACTTGTTTCTAGTTTCTCGATCCATTGTGTCTAAAATCTTCACGGGATGCTCCTTATAAGTCAAATCCTCTCGCAACTCAATTGACTCTAGCGATGTCTGTTCCTCAGGAACTCGGAGACACTTCTTTAACTGGGACACATGGAATACATCATGTACTCCTGCTAACGACTGCGGCAACTCCAGCTGATAAGCAACTTCGCCTCTGCGGCTCAAAATCTTGAATGGTCCAACATAACGGGGTGCGAGTTTCCCTTTGGCATGGAACCTCTTAACTCCCCTGAGAGGCGTAACTCTGAGGTATACAAAGTCTTCTGGTTCAAAACTCAAATCTCGGCGACGATTGTCAGCATAACTCTTTTGTCGTGATTGGGCTATCCTCAACCTTTCCCTAATCATAGCGACCGTTTCTTGACCTCTTGAAGAATATCAGGCCCAAAGACACAGCGCTCGCGGTCTCATTCCAATTCAATGGCGTCAGACAGGTCGACCATACAAAGGCCTCAAAAGGTGACATCTCAGAACTAGCCTGATAACTATTGTTGTAACTGAACTCGGCATACGGCAAACTCTTATCCCAAGAAGTAGCATAAGCCAATGCACAAGCTCTTAACATATCCTCCAGAATCTGGTTGACTCTTTCGGTCTGTCCATCCGTCTGTGGATGATAAGCTGTACTGAAGTTCAAGCGGGTTCCCATGGCTTCATGCAACTTATTCCAGAACCTTGAGGTAAATTGGGTACCTCTGTCCGATACAATCCTCTTTGGCACTCCGTGCAAACAGACAATCCTGATCATGTATAATTCTGCTAATTTATCTCCCGAGTAAGTGGTCTTCACGGGGATAAAATGGGCTACTTTAGTCAAGCGATCCACTATAACCCATATGGAGTCATAACCTCCTTGAGTCTTCGGCAAACCGGTAATGAAATCCATTCCGATTTCCTCCCACTTCCACTCAGGTATTTTCAGCGGTTGTAGCAATCCTGCTGGTCTCTGATGCATTGCCTTGACTCTCTGGCATACGTCGCACAATGCAACATGCTCGGCAACTTCACGTTTCATACTCGGCCACCAGAATCTCTCCTTTAGATCCTGATACATCTTGGCGCTTCGGGATGAATTGAGTACTTGGAGTCCTGGCTTCTTCCATAATCAGTTGCTTTAACTCCTTTTTGTTAGGCACACAAATGCGATCCTTCATCCACAACGTGCCTTGCTCATCCAACTTGAAGTCCTCTGCCTTGCCTTCCTCCTTGATGGACTTAATCCTGCGGATCTTGTCATCATCCTTCTGTCCTTCTCGGATCTGATCCTCTAGGGTAGGCTTTACTTCTAATGCGGCCAAGAATCCGCTAGGTACTACCTCAATCTTCATTTTCTGAAAATCCTCACATAACTCGTCCTGACTTGTGGCTAGCAACGTACTCACGGTATGGCTTTTCCGACTCGGGGCATCGGCTACTACGGTGGCCTTCCCGGATGGTAATGGATTCCAACATTATAGTCCTTGATCAACTCTAACCATCTCCTCTCGCCTCATATTCAGATCCGATTGGGTGAATATGTACTTAAGGCTCTTATGATCCGTATACACTTCACATCTGTTTCCAATCGAGATAGTGACGCCATATCTTCAAAGCATGCACTACGGCTAACTCTAAGTCATGTGTCGGATAATTTTCCTCATGCGGCCTCAATCGCCTTGATGCATAAGCGGCGACCTTTCCATCTGCATCGACACATCCAAGTCCTTGGCGCGATGCGTCACAATAAATATCGAAGCTTTGAGCAACATCCGGTAGAACTAACACCGGTCTTGGCGTCAATCGCTTCTTCAGCTCTGAAATCCTTTCTCACATTCTGGCGTCCATGCAGACTTCTTTTCCTTCTTCAGCGATTCGCGTAAGAGGTTTCGCAATTGTCGAAAAGCCTTCGATGAAAGCAGCGGTAGTATCCTGCCATTCCAAGGAAACTCCGAATCTGGGTCACGATCTTGGTGCTCCCAATGTAACACCGCTTCTACTTTGCTTGGATCTACTGGCGACTCCTTCCTGCGGTCATTACATGTCCAAGAAACTCCACCTTGTCCTTCCAAAAATCACACTTGCTGAACTTGGCGAAAAGTTCTTTGTTCCTCGGCTTTTCCAAAACTTCGCCTTAAGTGTTCGGCATGTTCATCCTCTGTCTTGGAGTAGATTAGGATATCGTCTATGAACACGACGACAAACTTGTCCAAATATTCCATGAACACCTTATTCATCATATTCATGAAATAAGTGGCGCATTAAATCGAGTCAAAGGACATAATCAGAAACTCGTAATGTCCATATCTTGACGAGAATGCGCCTTGAATATCTTACGATCGGATCCTTAATCGATGGTATCCCGATCTCGTATCAATCTTGGAGAAAACTCCGGCTCCTCTTAATCGATCAAACAAATCATCAATCCTGGGTAGCGGATACTTATTCTTCACGGTGACTTCATTGAGTGCACGATAGTCAATGCACATCCTGAAACTTCCGTCCTTTTTCTTGACAAACAAAATCGGTGCTCCCACGGCGACGAACTCGGTCGATAAATCCTTTCTCCATTAACTCTTCTATTTGTTTCTTCATTTCTACCAACTCCTCGGTGGACATCCGATAGGGTCTCTTTGCTATCGGTCTTTGTGCAGTACAAGCTCTATTACAAATTCTATGTCCCTGTCTGGCGGCATACCAGGTAGATCTTCGGGAAAGACATCTGGGTACTCATTCACTACCGGGACATCCTCTATGCTGATTGCCTTGGTACTGTTAACCATCAACTGACCATCTCTAACTGCAGTGGCTTGAAATTCCACTTTCTTCCCACACGGGCTCTCAACTGAGATAGTCCTTCGTCCACAATCCAATACGGCCTTGTGCTTGGATAACCAGTCCATTCCCAATATGACGTCTAAGGTCTGGGTCTCCAAAATCATAAGGTTTGCTAGGAACTCTATTCCATCTATTAGTATTCTCACCCCGGAACATCCTACTTTCGTTCGGAGTTCGGAACCAGGGGTTTGAACTAAAAGCATGCACTTAAGTCTTGCAATCCTCAAATCATTTCTAGTAGCAAAGCCTTGCGAAACAAACGAATGCGAATCTCCGAGTCAAACAAAATCGCTGCAGTCTTGAGTTAACAAGTAACTTACCCGATCTGACGTCCGTAGCATTCTCGCAGTGCATCTGCGGTGACATGGTTGACTCGGCCTCTCACCACGATGCAGGGTGTGGCTCCTGATGCCGGGCGTCCTAGCTGGGGTGGTTCCTAGATTGAAGCGAATGGGTCACTCTCGCTGTCTTCTTTGGACAATCGTTGGCAAAGTGTCTGGCTCGTTGCGCTTGTAGCTGTCTCACTGTTCTTGCCGATTGCACGGAGTAAGCGTTTCTAGCGAAGGGCTGGGTCCGTAGTTACGATTGGCAGGTCTTGGTGCTGAGGATGGTGTCCTTGTTGCATTCTGTGGTTGGAATCTGAAAAATTGATTTGGTGCAACTCTCAAGCGCCGGCGTTCCTGGCGTGATCCTTCTTGTTGCATCCTGCGCTTCTGTTCTCATCCAGTTCCTTGCGCTTGTCCTTAAGAATAAGCGCCTTATTCACCAACTCTTGGAAATCTGGAAAGGTGTGGGTGATCAACCCTACTTGCAATCTGAGTTAAGTCCCTTCATAAAACGAGACTGCGGATTTGTCTGTCGCTACATCCTCAAAGTGCGTAGCGTGCTAGCTGTGTGAACTTGTTCGTAGTCGACCACCGGCTGATTACCTTGCTTTAATGCTCTGAACTCCTCCTTCTTAAGGTCCATGATTCCTTCAGGCACGTGATCTTGTCGAATGCATTGTGAACTCTTCCCAAGTGATATCTTGAGGGTTCTCTGCGTGGCACGAAATTCTCCCACCATTCGTGGTGTCCCTTCCAACTGATGAGAAGCGTAGAGTACCTTCTCATTTCCTATGCATTGGGCTATGTGTAGCTTCCTCTCGATTGATCTTAACCAATCATCGGCCTCCAATGGATTGGCATTCCCAGAGAAAGTGGGTGGGTGAGTCCTCATGAACTCGATAGTCTTGTATTCTCGCGTGGTCCCCGATTAACTTGATTGGTCGTGGCCTGGCGAACGTGCTGCATTTGTTGCATCATAGCATGCATCAATCGAGTCTGAGCGACAAGAAAAGCTCGAAATTCTGCATATCAATCAAGCGGTCTTTGGTGCTCCATCATTGGGGTTTTCTCTTTGGCGAGAACCACTTCCATTGCTTCCAAAGTTTCATGGTGTTCACCATCTGTCGATTTGCTCTAGGTTTAGAGATGAGAGGGAAACAAGAATAGACAAGTAATATGGAACTTATGCGGGCGAAAGGTGTAACCTTAAGGTCCAACTTTATTATTAATAACTTGGTATGGTCGCTTACAATGCCTAAGGGCCTTGCAACACATCTTGCACACTCGACAAACAATGAAAATCCAAATCGAACTAACTCTGGAGTCTAACGCCTAAAGGGTGACTCTTTATTCTATGACGCGACTCGGCGAAGGAGTCTCACTATAGAACCTATGCTCACTCATCGAGAAAACCTCCACGTCCACGGAGTGCGGGTCTTTGTGGCATAGGCGCCAAACGATTGCCATGTCCAGAATCGTGTCCTCTATGGTAGTCGAAGAAGCGGTGTCCTCATCGAGATCGACTCCTCCGGATCTGGCTCGTGTAGCTCGAAATCGCTATGGGTGCAGTCCGTACAAAGTCATCTCCAACTCGTCAATCCTTCGCAGAAGATGTGCCACATACTCTTGAGCTTCCCGCCATCTGTTCTTCTCTGTCGTGATCTCCTTGCGGGCCTTCTGTAGCTCCTTGCTTGTATTATCTAGTACATCCTCCTGGGCGACAATAAATCGTGCCAACTGTGTAACCGTGGCATCCTCATCCTGAATCTCCTTCGGTCAAGAAGGTTATCAACTGCGGGTGATAACGGAACACCGTGCTCTCCAACTCTCTGGCGTGGATACGGGTAATGTGCCGCATTGCTCGTCGTGATACTTCTTGGATACCCATCTGCATTGTAGATCTCCTGGCAGTGCAGTGTATCGGGCGATTGCCTGGGCCCTTTTTCCTAGCAGGTACCTCAATCCTCACGTCACAAGCCTTGATCAATCCCGCTTGTCTGATCACTTCCACTTGGTATTGGGGCTTCTCAAAATCTCCGAGAGTCATAGCATATGCCAAAGTTCCGCGGCGTGACCAACTCCCAGATCAACGTAGTTGAACTCCTCCTCCATCTGTCACCAGAGTGCTTTACGTAAGAACTCGGAATTTTTAAATTGTGACAAGGTAAGGGAAAATTTCAGCAAGAGACAAGAAAAGAGAGAAGGGGATAAGTCGAGATGTCATTTCTTGTCTTCACAAATTTTTAGATTTAGAAAATAGGTTTTATCCTCACTACGACCATTCTAGCTAGGGTTGAGCCTACAGTCAAGTATGGCTCTGATACCACCTCTGTCGGGACCCCGAATTTGCAAATCCGACCCTCTGTGTATTCGGCACTAGTCCAGAACGCAGCTAGTGCACACAGTCTTAACATCGGTAAATATCACAATCATACCAATCGATACTATTAAAGTACTTTATTTAAATAACCAAACTGGTTACTCGACCTTATGGCCAAGTTACAAAATGTATGCCTCGCAAGGCAAAACTTATTCAGAGAAAAAAAATAATAGCAGCGGAAAATAAGATAACTTCGTGGCGCCATCCAAGATACCACAGGCAACCGATCGGCTCGCATCCCTAAGTAGACGGATCTTCTTGGAGTTCCTCCTCCAAAGTGGTGTAGTCTCCTCTTCAACTGGTATTGTGTTGAGGCAAGGGTGAGTACTTGGTACTCGACAAGTCATGCACGAATGCAAGCTAATATACTATATGCATGGCTTGGTACAAAGGAATAGCTCAAGGTATATTTGCGAAAGAAAGATTCGAAGAGTAATATAAGTAGATTCGAAAGCGAGAAATCGAAAGCGTAAATAACTTTTCAAGAAGTTTTAATAAACATTTTCCCCATCCTAAACCACATTTTCATCATCTTCATTAGTAAACCAATCCAACCTTTCAAATCCAAGTTATTTTCGTAAAGTCTAACCCTTGACTGTAATTCCGAGCATTGTCGATCTGTGGACTCGGCTATTTAAATAGATTCTACACTCTGCAGAGGTTATGCACTTTACCCACAAGATACAGTCAAACACCACAAAGGCGAGTTCCCAGTAACAAAGCCTTTCTAAGCCTCAAACAACACAGGTAGTCCTCTCCTGGTTCGTTTCTACACCATCCCTTCCCTTAGCCAAGGCGAAGTATGGGACCAACACACCGTTAGATGGGTATCTCGGCCCACGACCACGATACGCTCCCCTGCACAATCACACAAACGGTGTAATTGACACCACTGAGGCTCCACAAGTGAGTCCTTAGCGACTTAGTCAACTAGGGCCGTCCCATTCCACCCATGTGGTTGCAAGTATGACCCAGTTCAAAGGCTTGCAAGGTTAAGTCCTTAGAGTGACCAGGGCAAGACTACCCAAGAACCAAATCAACATTCCCAACGCCACAATCGGCCCACCTGATTACTCTTGCCACATGCCCTGGCCGAAACCGTTTATCAAACCCCGCTTGATTACCATGCACCACGTGCCATCAACATCACATGATACTTTTCCAAAACAGGTTCAATATATCATTAAGTCAATATTAACATTTAATTATCCAAAATCATGTTATGAGCACGTAGCAGGTCTAAGCAGTATACTACAACGGTCTAAACCCATGTTGGCAATTTAATAATGTCCAACTAGTAAACCACAACTAGGGTGACAAAGGGTCATGGCACATACTTAAGTAATCAAGGTGTCATATAGCAAATTGGTATTTATCTAACCCCCATGTTTAAACCAAGTATTTTTCTAATTGAACTAGCATGCAATAGTTTAAATCAAAATAGGTTTCAAAATGGGATCAACATGGTCAAAGCACAACTTGCCTTCAAAAAGTACTTGCTCTTGGTCTTGAGTTGGATCCTGAGTTAATACTTCTCCTTCGAATCCCTCCGGCACTTCAACGTCTACTCGTAAAGCGTGCAAATAGCAAATACACAAATAAACAATAGGCAAAAAGTGTCCAAACACCCAAATAAAATCCAAAAACAGAGAGAACATAATTTTGTGGATTTTTAGAAACTGGAATCGTCAAATTCGGAGTTAAAACGCAAAAGTTATGATTATTTAAAGTTTAAATAATCATTTAAATAATTTTGCAGAGGAAAACTTTAGTCCAAAAATTAGATAAAATTCATATTTAGGTAGATCTCAATTTTATACAAATTTAGAAATTTGAATCACTCAAATCGGAGTTGAAACGCAAAAGTTATAAGCGTTTGAAGTTTGAATCTAAATTTGAATCAATATTTCGAATTAATAAATCATTTTCTTTTTCGGAAATTAATTATTGCGTCAGCATGGACACGTGGCAGCCTCTGATTGGTCCACAGTGTTTTGCTGACGTCAGCACCGAACGGCTCCCACGATGACGTCAGCATGACGTCATCATGCCACGTGGCATCACCCGGGTGATGACACGTGTCCCATCTTGTCTTTGTGGGTGAAGCGCCGCAACGGCAGTCCCGCGGTGAATCCGGTCCACCGGACCGTGTCATCGACATCACGGACCCCACTTGTCGGCTTGGGCTCATCTTTGGCGCGGCGCGGCCGACGCTGCGGCCTCGAGACGCGCCCCGCGTGTCGAGACACGCGCCACGCCGAGTGTACGCAGCCTAGAGTACACGTGGCGCTATCCTGGCCGTTGGTTTGAAATCCGACGCGGCTCGGATTGGATCTAGGCTCATGTGTTGGAAGCGGGCGTGGCGATCGTGGGCCGTTGGATCTTAATCCAACGGTCCGCATCCGATCTGGGTTCCGAGGTTTTGGTTACACGTGGCTCACCTGGATCGTTGGATTTCGATCGGACGGTTGGCGTGCTTGGGGTTGACGATGGTGTTGCGGCGCGCCGCTCGGAGTCGGGAAGGCGACCTCCCACACGGCGCTTGAGGGCGTCTCCGGTGAAGTGATCGCTACTCCCAGACGCGCCTGCGTCCTTGCGGTCTCGGATCGGCCACCAACACGACGGAGAAGCGGTGGATCGGCGCGAACGACGCCAAAACCCTAAATTAACCCTAATCAACTCCGGCGAGGAATCGTGAGCACGGAGGAGCTCTCCGAGTGGCGGCGGCTAGGGCAAAAGGTGCGCCGGTGACGGTGATCCTCGGCACGCACTCACGCCTTAAATCTGGCTCGGACGTCGAGATGCGCCGCGGTTTCCATGGCGAGGCGATGCAGCGGCGGAGTCCGGCTTCCGGACCGAGGCGACGCGGCTCAATCCTAGCCGTCCACGCGGCACGACCGGACGGCCACGATCGCACGCAGACGCGAGCAGGTTCGACTTCGGTCTCGGCTAGAGGCGGCGTGGCGCCAATCAACCGTTGGATCTTGATCCAGCGGTCGCGTAACTAGGGTTCGGGACGGCGGGTTCGGCTCGACCACGTGGCTCGGGTCGGACTCGAACTCGAGTCTGACTCGGGCTCGGTCGGATGAACAGTAACCGACTCGGTTTGATTTTCCAGCGATTTAATATTTAAAATAATTCCCAGTAATTCATTTAATTCATTAAAAATAGCAAATGACTCAGAAAAATTCCAGAAAAATTCTGGAAAATATTTTGGATCATTTTGGACTCAAATAAAATATTTCCAACAAAATTTTATTTGCAAAATTAAATTCTTTAATTATTTCAAAATGGAATAAATTCAAATAAATTCCAAATAAATCCAAATAAATTCCAGAAAATTCCAAAAATTCACCAAAGTGCCAAATCACACATGAATTTAAGAAAAGCAAAATTTTGGGGTGTTACAGAGCTCCTCCTCCAAAGCTGGTGTAGACTCCTCTTCAACTGAGGTTATATTGTGGCAAGGGTGAGTACTTGGTACTCAGCAAGTCATGCACAGAATGCAAGCTAATATTCTACATGCATGGCTTAATACAAAGGAATAGCTCATGGTTCATTTGCAGTAAAAGCATTTAACAAATAACATAAGTAGATTCGAAAGCGATAGAAATGGTGTAATATCAATAACTTTTCCCAGAGTTAAATAAACATCTTTCCCATTCCTAATCCACATTTCCATCAACATCATCATTTAACCAAACCAAACCTCTCAAGTTCAAGTTATTTCCAAGAAAATATAACCCTTGACTGTAATCCGCGAGCAATGCCCAATACCGCGGACACGGCTATTCGAATAGATTTTACACTCTGCAGAGGTTATGCACTTTACCCACAAGATACAACCAAACAACACAAAGGCGAGTGATCGTAACAAAGCCTTTCGGAAACGGCTAACTACACAAGTGAACCTTTCCGGTTTTTGCCATACACCATCCCTTCCCTTAACAAAGGCGAAGTATGGGACCGACATACCGTTGGACGGGTACCATGCCATCGCCTTGGTACGCTCCCCTTTCAAGCTACACAAAAGGTGTAGTTGACACCCGAGGTATCACATGCAAGTTATTAGTAACTTACTCAACTAGGTCCGTCCCATTATGGACATGTGGTTGCATGATTAACTTAGTTCAAAGGCTTGCAAGGTTAAGTCCTTATGTTGACCAGGGCAAGACTACCCGAAGAACCAAACCAACGCTCCCGATGCCACAACTGGCCCGCCCGATCATTCTTGCCACATGCCCCGATCGAAATCTATTTATCAAACCCAGTTGATTACCATGCACCACGTGCCATCAACAATCACAACACATGATACCTTTCCAAAACAGGTTCAATATATCATTAAGTCAATATTAACATTTGATTGTCCAAAATCATGTCATGAGCACGTAGCAGGTCTAAGCAATATACTACAACGATCTAAATACCCATGTTGGAAATTTTACAATGTCCAACTATTTAATCCTCAACTAGGGTGACAAGGGGTTCATGGCATAGAATTATCTATGTCATGGTGGCATACAACAACTAGGTAATTAACTACTCTCCCAAAATCAATTAAAGCATTTTATAATTGAACTAGCATGCAATAATTTAAATCAAATTAATTTCAAAATGGGATCAACATGGTCAAAGCACAACTTGCCTTCAAAGAATACTTGATCTTGGTCCTGAGGTGGCTCCTGGGTCAACACTTCACCTTCGAAGCCTTCGGGCACTTCAACGTCTACTCGTAACGCGTGCAAATAGCAATAAATAAATAAAATAGTAGACAAAAATGTCCAAACATCCAAATGAAGTCCATAAACAGAGAGATCATAATTTTATGAATTTTTAGGAATTTGAATCGGCGAAATCGGAGTTAAAACGCAAAAGTTACAAGCGTTTAAAGTTTAAATAATCAATTAAATAATATTACAGAGAAAAACTTTGGTCCAAAAATTAAATAAAATTCACCATTAGGTAGATCTCAATTTTATAAAAATTTAGAAATTTGAATCACTCAAATCGGAGTTAAATTGCAAAAGTTATAAGCATTTGAAGTTTCAAAATTCAAATAAATCAATAATCCGAATTAATTCATTTATTTTTACGGAAAAACCGAATAATGACGTCAGCATGGATTTTGATTTTCCACCGAATTATTTTTCTATTGAAAAATCGATTTGTTGCGTCAGCCGGTCCATGGACGTGGTCCATGGTTCGGTTTGGGTCCACCGTGGTCCCGGTCCACGAGTACATGTCTCACTGACATGTGTTCCCCATCGGATGACGTCAGCGGTGACGTCATCACGCTCGGCTGAGGGACGGCTGACAGCTGGGCCCCACTGTGACGTCAGCGGTGACGTCATGGTGCGGTTTGGCTGAGCCGCTGACACGCGGGTCCCACGCTGACGTCACGCGTGACGTCAACGGCGACCGCGCTGACCACGGCGGTCAAACTACCGCCCACGTGGCTAGATCTCGGCCGTTGATTTGAAAATCAATGACCCAGATCGGATCTGGTTTCACGCGTTAGGAAAACTACTCGGCTGATCTGGACCGTTCGATCTTGATCGGACGGTCAAGATCCAATCTAGAGTTTACAACGTGGCTAACCCTAGCCGTTCGATCTAGATCTAACGGCTAACATCTATCCAAGCACGGTGCGGTTTTAGCTACGTGGCACAATCTGAACCGTTGGATCTAGATCCAACGGTTGGAAATAGATCTAGAAATTACAACGTGAGATTTTACCGTGGCGACGTGGACGAATCTGGGCCCTCGGATCTTGATCGGACGGTTGGTGGAGCTCGAGCGACGGCGATGGCGTGCGGCGGCACTTGCAGACCGAAGACGAGGATGACGACCACGGCAACGGCGTTGCGGGGCCCCTCCGCCCAAGTGGATGGTACTCTCCGACGCGTCTCGTCCTTGCGGTTCCGGATCTGGACTCAACGGCGGCGGAATCGACGAATAACCGCAGCGGAAACCTAACGCAACTTCTGGCCCGAGCTCTAGCAGGCGAGCAGCGGCGGCTCGAGCGGCGTGGTCTAGGGCTGCAGTGCGCCACGGAAGTCGGCTACGCGGTGGCGGCGGTGGCGCCTTAAATAGGGGCCTCGGCTTCCGTGTATTGCGCCGAGACCGAGGTCCACCCGGTTGCGGCGGCGGAATCCGAATCCAATTCGGATTCGGTGACGTGGCTCAACGTGGACCGTTGGATCAAGATCCAACGGCACAGGGGTTTGGGCTCGGGTCCGGTCGGGCGACCTGGTTGGCTCGGTCGGGCTCGGGTTCGAGCAACGTGGCTCAATCGTGGCCGTTGGATTTCGATCCAACGGTCACGCGGTTAGGGTTAGGTTGGCTCGGGTCCGGTTCAAACACGGCTCGGGTTTGGCTCGAGTCCGACTCGGGTTCGGGCTCGGTCGGATGAACAGGAAAACCCGGTTCGATATTTTCCAGCGATTAAATATTCAAAATAATTCCCAGAAATTCTTTTAATTCATTAAAAATAGCAAAATATCAGAACAATTCCAGAAAAATTCTAGAAAATATTTTGGAACATTTTGGACTCAAATAAAATATTTCCAACAAAATTTTATTTGCAAAATTAAATTCTTTAATTATTTGAAATGGGAATAAATTCAAATAAATTCCAAATAAATCCCAGAAAATTCCAAAAATCCACAAATGTGCCAAATCTTATTTAAATGCATGAAAAGCAAAAATTGGGGTGTTATAATAAGGCATACAAATAATATTAACAAGGGTGAAGTTAACAATTAGGTTGGTTAACTAATTATCCCAAATTAAACTATTCATTTTAATCAACACTAGTAAGGTGCCCGTGCGTTGCAACGGAATTCTAAACCTTACAATGAATAGCACTTTTTTTATATACATCTATCAAACGAATCAACTAATGAAATGACAAATACATGTATTCTCAAGCAAATATCACATTAAGGTTGTTTAACACTCTTGACAGCTGTTCAAATAAAAACATGAGGTGTACTGCGCACTTTTTTTTGTCAAAAGATGAAGCACAAAAAACGCATAACAAAAAATCATCACACATTACAATTGTTATAGAGCTCAAAGTAGGGGAAGACATCACAAGTTGGCCTACTCTTACCCATTACCCATTTTGGCTAAAAGAAACATCACAATATTGAAGCATGGGCATATATCAAAATTACCTCAAAGTTTATATATACATCAGATGGAGCAGCTGCAAAAACCTACTCTTGCGAATCTGAAAGAGGCCTCAAATTTTCAAGACTTTTCAGAAGTACTTGCTGATGCTCCTTTCAATCAAAGGATGACCCAAAAAAAGATCACAGTTAGAATATCTTGACAATGGGTTTCAACTCTGCAGGAATATGGTCATAGTTGCCCAAATTAATGTCTGTCTGGAACATGGGCTGCTTCCTGTACTCCCACAAGACACCTGGTTCCAGATGCTCATTGCTTGGTGTCAACATAACATAGTTTGGATCAGCCCTTTGGTAATCACATTTCATTCAGATTCACAAACAAAGTGTTATCAGTAGTCAATACAACATTGCTAATAACTACAATAAAGAAGGATTCACTTGCAGTTAATTATGCCATTCGAAATCCCGAACAAAATATAATCCAATTACAGGAGATAAATAACAGAACCGAGTCTGTCTAAGATCCTCAACATGAATTCCAAAGCCATATGATGTTGTCCCCTTTAAATGATCATTCACAAAGACTGACTCCTTTGCACAACCAATGTATTAGCTTTAGGTTAGCTTTATCAATTTGGATGTAATCGCACACACTAAATGAAAGTACTTGGTAAAACAAGAAAGAAACTTCAAGCTCATGTCGATGATAGTGGAGCTTATTTTGAAGCTCTGAGATCTACTTAACCAAACCATATGCAGAAACATATGTTGTTCCCATTGCTTGAGCCCTACAGAAAATGAAAAGAGAATTGAAATATTCCAACTTTGGGTAGATAATTCCATTACAATTTATAATGGAAGCCTATTTACTTGAGCGCCTGCTAAGAATATCCCCCATAGCACGGAGAAAAGTATCACGATCATCAATAGATCCTACTTCAAGTATTTCCTATGCACGGAGAAAATCTCAGCATTAGTGTAGTAAACCTAATATACCAAAATCTCAGCATTGGCGTAGTAAACCTAAGCCAGCAAAATGACATAAGAAATTCAACCCTGGACGAAGCAAACGTTAATGATGAACCACAGCTCCATACACAAACTCCCTCATACAGCTTGTATGAAAATATGTGATGACCAAATTAAAGGCGTGCTTACATTGGACATCAAACAAAATTAAAAGCAACACGCCAATTTGGTAACCCAAAGAACAATGACATCTTTCAACCAAATATAGTAAAGTTTTTGCTCACATCATGATATGAACCATAATATGAAGCAATGGAAGGTATTGGAATTAGAACATAATCATACCTGCAATGGTTTATAGTAAAACATCTCTGTATACAATATTTTTGGTGCTTTTCCCTGTGGGATCGATGTCAATTCTTGGTTTGGCTAGAATCCTCGTTGTGTCCCTCGATACTCCCCTAGACAATGCCACATATAGTTGACCATGGGAGAAAAGCTGGTTCGGGAAGGTAAATACCAACATTAGGGATTGTTTGTCCTTGAGCTTTGTTGATTGTCATTGCGAAACAAAGGCGGATAGGGAATTGCTTCCTCTTGAATTTGAAAGGAAGTGAAAGATCCTCCGAGGGGCACAGTGGGATCCGAGGAATGAATACCCTCTTTGCAGCATGGGGGCCACCAACAATCTCTGCATCTATTGCATTATTCTGAAATGATCTAATCATCAGCCTCGTTCCATTGCACATACCATTCTGAGGGTTGATATTTCGTAGCAAGATAGCCGGGCAATATGCTTTCAGCTTGAGAACATGTGGAGGCAATCCATTTGGCGTGAGGGAGTTGAGAAACTCGTTGGGGTAATGATTATGTGGATCATCTTCAATACTGTCAAAGCTGTAGTAGATCTTTTCCTGCCCAGGGAACCGATCAATCATCTTTTCGTTCAACTCATCAACATACTCATTCTTGGTTGCAAGGATAGCACGACAACTCATGTAAGACGATGATCTGGTATTATCCTGAAGGTAGGGGAAGACATCATCTATCAACTTGTTAATATAAGAATCAGTCGTAGTATATTCAATTACTATATCATCAGGAATATGTACGTAATCATCACCAATTGATTCTTCTGTACCATTTCCAATTCTCAGGATGAATTCAGAGAATAGTGGATCAGACTGTGCTCTCATGTTGCGAGTGAGGGATAGTTTCTTAATATTGTCCCATATGTAAGACCTTTTAATTGTAGAATTAGTGATCTGTGCTCTAGTTCCCCGTCTCACAACTGGCAGGACCTGCCTAAAGTCTCCCCCAAACACCATAACCTTCCCCCCAAAAGGTGTTGTACAACCGGTAGCATCTTGCAATGACCTATCTAGTGTCTCCACTGTTTGACGTTTTGTCATGGCAACCTCATCCCAGATTATCAATGACGCCCTTCGAAGCAACTCTGCAGTACCACTCTGCCTTGTAAAGTTGCACATGCTGTTCTCTGAGGTATTTATCGGAATCTTGAACCTAGAATGGGCGGTACGTCCACCAGGCAATATGGACGCTGCTATACCAGAAGTTGCTGTTGCAATCGCAATTAAGCCCATTGTTCGCACTCTAGCAAGTAATGCTTTGTACAGATAAGTCTTCCCTGTACCCCCTGGACCATCTATGAAGAAAACATTGGCCTTCTGACTGATAATGTCCTTCATGATCTCATCGAAAGCGGCCAACTGCTCAGTGTTAAGAGATCGATATAAATCTTCATGTCCTTCATCCACTTCAATTGACAACTCTTCTAACACCTCCCTTGTTCCATTTGTGGACACATCCCTTGATTCATCCAACTCTGGCAGTCCATAGTTTCTTATATCCTTCCCCATCGAATGTAGCAAATCCCTTTATTCGTAAGCACCAAATGTTGAATCAAGCTGGTTGTTTGTGTGCGTTCTCAGAAAATCTTCAGACATTGATTCAAGATGCTTGTCCCACAAAGCACGGATATCGGTAGCCTCGCAAAACCGTAATTGTTGCGAATAGCCTTCTCAATGCACATGGCATCCGGAAAGCTGCAAACTCACCAAACAATCATCAATTGTTCATCGGTCTCCAAAAGTCCCTTTTTTCAATTGAAACCCTAAATGTAGGGTATGTGACACCTTGAACAGTTCGCAGATCTTCAAAAGAAGTTGCCCCCACGACATGGTTTAGCAAACCCTTAAGAAGTACCTCTCACCTTCAGATGGGTTTGCGGCAACAATTACGCCAATTTGTGTCCATTGTTTTAGTTGTGCCCAACACTTTTACCCCTCTGCCAAACAAAGTGTTCAGGAATTCTTTATATAGCAAATTCGTGCCAAACCAATAACTTGGTTTGTCTTGAAATACTCTGTAAGCATGGTGCATGAGATGTAATCTCGTATGACGATATTTTCCAAGTTATCACATCCTCTAAATGCCACGGTATGCATACCTGGCAAATGTAGTTGCAGCTGCAAAACAGGGGGAGACACATCGAACAAATCAAAACCATATATTCTCCACGTAGCCTCTGGTGGAGATACGAACCTTGCATCTCTGAACTGTCTTATCTCATTCACCTCGACACTTTCACTTGTACAATCGACAGAGATAGATGCACGATCATGTCCCTTGTAAATGTACTTGAACAAATACTTAACTGCCTTGATGCTTGAACATACCTCTACATTGATATGGCAGTTATAGCGCATAGTTAGTCCTGGATTATATGGTACCACCCATCTGTTATCCAAGTCACAACGCCTCACCTTTACCCGACGACCGTCATCCCTTCTCCTATAGATGGAATATGAGTCGTTTCTGTCAGCGTATTAAACGCTGGGGTACCCACGCAGCCGCATTAAGTACTCTCGCCCGGAAGGGCGGTGGCGTTCGAGCCACTCCTGGGCGACCAGCAAGGTGCTCGCCAAGAGGGCGAGGTGGCGTTGAGCCACTCCTCGAGAGCGACGGCGAAGGTGCTCGCCAAGAGGACAGTGGCGTTCAGGCCACTCCTCTGGCGACCAAAGAAAGGTGCTCGCCAAGAGGGCGAGTGGCGTTCAGCCACTCCTCGAGGCGACAGCGAAGGTGCTCGCCAAGAGGGCAGTGGCGTTCAGGCCACTCCTCGAGACGACCAGCGAAGGTGCTCGCCAGGGGACAGTGGCGTTGAGCCACTCCTCGGCGACCAAAGAAAGGTGCTCGCCAAGAGGGCAGTGGCGTTCAGGCCACTCCTCGGCGACCGGCGAAGGTGCTCGCCAAGAGGACAGTGGCGTTGAGCCACTCCTCGAGGCGACAGCGAAGGTGCTCGCCAGGGGCAGTGGCGTTGTGCCACTCCTCAGGGCGACTAGCAAAGGTGCTCGCCAAGAGGGCAGTGGCGTTGAGCCACTCCTCGGGCGTAGTTCCCAAGAATCAACCCGTAATCTGTCTTTGCAGGCAAAGGGTCAAGGATATTTAATGCGAGACGTGCGCATTAATTGCGAGATATGTAGGCGATGATATGGCGCGCGTCTTCCCCAGCGCGCATTAATGATGGGTGGCCCGAATCGACATCCCTCTCTCTGGCGAACTGCAGGGTGACAGACAAAGGGACCCAAGGCGAAGTCTAAGTCGGCCAGACAGGCATTAAATGTGATGTAAGAGAGTGTGACGGTGCATTAAATTCACTATAGTAGCGTGTCGACGCTTGCTTTACGCAAGCTTGTAAGCCCCATGCGCCTCGGCCCGGCCAGTATAAAAGGGAGCTAGGGTGCATGGGAGAAGGGTTGTTGTTGTTTTTGGTTGGCGGAACCTTAAAAGGTCGTCTTCCCCACCTTGTAAGAACCTTGAACTCGGAAGAAACCACCAAGCGAGGACTAGGGTCATTACTCCTCAGAGGGCCCGAACCTGGGTAAACTCGACCGCCTTCTTGCTTGCTCCCAACATCCCGTTCTTCCCATCTTTGAGCGGTTACCACAAAAGCCCCAGTCCGAATCTCTCAAGCACCCAATCTTAGGGTGCTGTTGGCCGATAAGCCCGGCGGTGGCGCGCCAGTAGGGGCTTAGTGGTTAGATCGCCCGTTCTTCCATTCCTTTTGAGGAGTTTGCAAGAATCAAGATCATCCGGTATGGCGGAATCTCATCGCCAGTAGCGCCCTTCCCGAGGAAAGCGGCGCGGCCGATCTCGGCTCCGTGAAGGGAGTCGGGTCACCGGAGTCCTTCATGGCGGGAGGGGCGCGAAGTCGCATCAAGCCCGGAGTTCACCGGTCGGTAGCGCTTCTGTTTGGGGAAGATACCCCAATGCAAAGCCTTCATGCGCCCGGTTGCTCTGGATCATCCTCCTGGTCCAAGCGACGGGCGACACCCAGCCACCCCTTGGCTCCAGGACATTGCCCGTCTAGTGGACTCACCAAAGAAAGTTGTTGTGGCAATTCAGCCGAGGCTTCCGTCCTCCGCCAAGGAGTTCGTATGGTGGATGCACAAGCTTCCGATCGCTCTTTAGCGACCTCTCCCGGCCGCAGAGCCGGGATAAAGGGAAGAGTATCTGGCCGCACTTCTCTGCAACAGGGGGACGTGCACAAGCTTCCGCATCTTCCCGCGGTACTCCCATGCCGGAGGAGAACCGCGGGGATCTAAGGGCACGCCTCAGCGAGGGGCGGCTCCAGCGGGAAGATGATCTGCGTCAAGTTCTTCGAAGGCGTCATCCGCAACGACGCGCCGAACCCCCGCTGTCGGTCAGTCAGAAGGGAGCTTCCCCTTCCGACTCTGGGGAGAGTGTAGACTCGCACTCCTCGACCCCATCTCAAGGTCAGGGGGCTGGTGGGCGACACTACTCCCCATATAATGTTGGGTGCCAGGCGTTTTCCCTCCGTCTACGCCAATCGGCGTGGCCAGAAAGATTTCGTCCCGCGCCCATCGAGAAGTATGACGGCACCACCAACCCTGAAGAATTCCTGCAGATTTATACGACGGTGGTGCGTGCTGCCGGGGGGTCAGATAGAGTTATGGCCAACTACTTCCCGATGTCGCTGACAGGCTCCGCCCGCTCCTGGCTGCTGAACCTTCCTCGAGGTTCGGTACGCTCGTGGGAGGAACTGTGCGACATTTTTGTAGCCAACTTTCAGGGCTCCTACGCTCAACCGGGTGTGGAGGACGACCTCCACGCTTTGGAGCAGAAGGAGGGGGAGTCCCTGAGGGGGTTTATTCGGCGGTTTAGCCATTGCCGCAACACGATCCCCCGGATCTCTGAGCAGTCGGTTATTATTGCGTTCCGGAGGGGGGTTAGGGATCAGAAGATGCGGGAGAAGATGGCTACCCGCACTGTCGCTACCACTTCCGAGCTCTTCTCTCTGGCTCACAAGTGTGCCCGGGCAGCGGAGGCTCGGAAGGGTGCAGCAGGGCCCTCAAACCCTGACGAAGCCGGAGCGTCGAAGTCCTCCGACCGTAAAAAGAAGAAGCGCAAGGAGGCCGTCGCCCGAGAGGTTTTGGTGGCCGATCCAGAAGCCAAGCCTCAGCGGCGCGACGATCAGGAGCGAAGGAGAGATCGCCGGGACCAGCGAGACAATCGCAGGGACCGCCGTTCTCCCCGCCGTGAAGACGACAGGGGCAAGCCATACTGCCCCATCCACCGCACAAATGGGCACGACCTGGAAGATTGCCAGGTTGTGTCCAAGTTGGTGGAAAAGCGGCTCAAGAAGCGCCGCGAAAAGGATCGCGAAGATGATGACGACGAAGATGACACCCCACTGGCTTTCCAACAAGCCGAGCACACGGTGGCATACATTCATGGGGGTTCGGCCACCTACTCTTCCAACTCGCAGTACAAGCGAGAGCTGAGACAGGTGTGTGCCACCATGCCAGAGCCCGGGACGAGTCGGCTGCTGAAGTGGTCGGATCAATCGATCACTTTCAGTCGGGCCGACCACCCGGCGAACACTTCAGGCCCAAACCATCTCCCGATCGTGAGTCGCCCCTACGGTCGAATGCGGCTTGGCGAGTACTCGTTGATGGAGGAAGTGCCATCAACTGCCGTCGATCGGGCGTATCAAGCACTCCAAATACCTTATGAAGAATCTGCGCCAAGACCGCTTTTATGGAATTGCCCCGGGATGGGCCTAATGCCCACTGGGACAAGTCCAGCTGCCGTCACGTTCGGAGCGCTGAAAACTTCCGGACGGAACTCATCAACTTCGAGGTCGCCGACTTCGACCTCCCTTACAATGCCCAGCTTGGCCGCCGGCGCTAGTCAAATTCATGGCGATTCGCATCCTGCTTATTTGCTGATGCAGATCCCTGGGCCCGCGGGCCCAATTGTGGTAAAGGGGGACAAGCTCGAAGCCTTGCGCCTCGATAAGCAAGTGCAAGACTTATTTGAGCCGCTGTTCGCGCGTGGCACGTAAGACCCCTCGAGCGCCTCCGGCCAAGGTCCGCGCTTCACCCAGTCCCTTGGGTGAGGTGAAGGTGGTCCCCGTGGGTGAGGAAGGCTCGGGCAAGGTGTGAGAATTGGCGCCGATCTCGCGCCAAATAGGAAGACGCGCTCGTCACCTTCCTCCGGTCTAATCTAGATGTGTTCGCTGGGAACCATCTCGAAATGACCGGGTCCCTAGGAGGTGATCGAGCACCGATTGGCAACGCTACCTGGAGCGCACTCCACCGGCTGTAAGGTCCGGAGGCAAAGCGCCAGAGCGACAAGAGGCCATTCGGGAAGAAGTGGAGAAGCTATTGCAAGCCGGAGTCGTCACGGGAAGCCGCCTACCCCGAGTGGTGGCTAACCCGTGCACTCGTGAAGAAGTCCAATGGGAAGTGGCGAATGTGTATAGACTTCACCGACCTCAATAAAGCCTGCCCTAAGGACCCTTACCCTCCGCCAAGGATTGACCTCGTTGTCGATTCTACGGCAGGATGTGAAGCTCTATGTTTCCTAGACGCCTACTCGTGATATCATCGATTAGAATGGCGCAGAAGACGAAGAAAAGACGGCCTTTGTAACCTCTTTTGGTGTATCTTTGTTATGTTCGAATGCCCTTTGGGTTGAAGAATGCCGGATCTACATACCAATGAGCCATGCATATTGTATTCAAGTCACAAATTGGGAAGAACACGGAGGTATATGTTGATGACTTGGTGATAAAAGCTAAGGCGATGGGTTGGTTGAAGATCTGAGGAAACTTTCTCCCACCTCCGCGCCATCGCTAAAGTGAATCCCGAGAAGTGCGTGTTCGGGTGTCATCTGAAAGCTACTTGGCTTCCTGGTCTCCACCGCGGGATCGAAGCCAACCTGCATAAGATTGAAGCAATAGAACGAATGAAGCCACTGTCCGCTCAAGCGGCTTCAAGTTTAGCTGGTCGTCTGGCCTCCTCTACGGCTCATAGTTCATAGCCTGGGGAGAAAAGTCTCCCATTGTTCAAGGCGATGAAGAAGACTAATTCCTTCGAGTGGACCGGAAGCCAGCGAGAATTTGAAGATCTCAAGAAGTATCTCTCCTCGCCTCTGTCTTTGGTCGCCCCGAGCACAGTGAGCCGCTTCTCCTTTATGTAGCGGCAAGCCCCTCGGCGGTGAGTGCGAGACTAGTAGCAGAGCGAGAGGCGCGTCTGGCCGGTCTATTATGTGAGCAAGGTGCTGCATGATGTTGAAACTAGGTATCCCAGGCCCGTAAAATGGTGTATCTTTGTCTTTGGTGGCATCAAGAAAGCTGCGACATTATTTCCAAGGAAGGGAGATCACCGGTCTCCTCGTATCCTCTCTGCGGAGATCCTTAACAACCGTGAAGTGAAGGTCGTATCGCCAAGTGGTCTGGCCGAGCTGGGAATTTGGCTTCAAATTTGCCCCTCAGATCGCTATCAAGAGTCAAAGATCAAGTGACTTCATTGTTGAATGGACTCCGGCAGATGGGGAAGATAAGGAAGTCCCCGTGCCCACGCCTTGGGCGCTCTTCTTCGATGGATCCTTCAGCTCGGCGCGCGGGCCGGTTCCTCCTGGTCTCCCGACCGGGACCCTCAAATATATAGTCGTCTGGACTTTAAAGCTACCAACAATGTTGCGGAATACGAAGAGATTGCTGGTTGGCTCAGAGTTGCCGCGCCATCGGCATACGGCGCCCTCTGATTAAAGGCGATTCTTTCTTTGGTCATCAACCAGGCAAGGAAGGACTTCACCGCTCTGATCCCGTCATGGCGGCTTACTCCGGCGGAGGTTAGAAAGATGGAGAGACACTTGAAGGGCTAGGGTATACACACATACCCCGGCCGCGACAATTATTTAGCGGACGAGCTCGCTCGGCTCGCCTCGACAAGAGCCCTGTTCGGCCGGAGTCTTTGAAGAAAGGCTTCCGCGACCGTCCATCTCGGCCCCGTCTCACGGTGGGGAGGATGGTGAGGTGCTTCAGCCCTCACTTGGGATGGGAAGGCGACGCGGCCTATCGCAACCCCCGTTTACGGTGGGGACGATGGTGGCACCGCCCCACCACGCTGCAGGAGGAAAAGTGGCACCGGGCGAAACGCTTGGCTGCGGAGTACCCTGACGATCACTGCGTGGTCGCCGTGCTTGACCGGAAGGCACATGGATGGACCCGATCCTGGCCTACCGCGGGATCAAGTATGCCCCGACGATGATGCGCCACCCGAAGATAGCGCGAAAGGCCAAGCGCTACACCCTGGTAGATGGGGACCTGTACTGGCCGGGTGGAAAGCGGAGTTCTTCTCAAGTGCATCACTCGGGAAGAGGGAAGCATTTTGCTTTCGATATCCATGGAGGCGTGTCGGGAGCCATTTTTCGGTCGGAACCTGGTGGGAAAAGCTTTCCGCCACGGGTTCTATTGGCCAACCGCCTCCAGGATGCTTGCCCGGTGAGGAGATGCGAGGCGTGCGATTCCACGCCAAGCAAATCCACCAACCAGCCCAAGCTCTGCAAACCATCCCGCTCTCATGGCCCTTCGCGGCCTGGGGCTGGATATCCTGAGTCCGTTCTCGGGCCACGAGGAGGCTACACTCATCTGCTCGTCGCCATTGACAAGTTCACCAAGTGGGTGGAAGCTGGCCGTGAGAACCATTACCGCCGCAGCCGCGGTCAAGTTCATGCGAGGGATCTTCGCCGCTTCGGGTCGCCAACCGTATTATCACCGACAATGGCGCCCGATTCACCAGCGCCGCTTTTACGGACTTTGCGAAGAAATGGGCACGAAGGTCTGCTTTGCCTCCGTTGCCCATCCAAGAAGCAACGGCCAAGTTGAGCGAGCCAATGCACTTGTCTTTGAAGGGCCTCAAGACTCGGGCGTTTGATCGACTTCACCAACGGCTCGCGGTGGGTTGAAGAACTCCGGCGATCTTGTGGTCACTCGGACCACTCCCGGCAGACTCTGGAGAGACTCCATTCTTTACGGTTTACGGGCGTAGGCTGTCCTCCTTCGCATTGACATTTGGGTCGCCAGCGCGTTCTTTGCGTTCGCGGAAGAAGATCAGGAAGAGATGCGCCAAGACGACGCCAATCTCCTGGAAGAAGCCCGGATCGTGCGGCCTGTGCGCCGCTCGGTATCGGCAAAGCCTCGGGAGGTACCACGCCACCCGGTCGCTGAGAGAACATCGGCGGGGCGACCTGGTCTTGCGAAGATTCGATCGCAGTGGGTTGCACAAACTGTCTCCCCAGTGGGAGGGCCCCTTTAAGGTGGTCTCGATCTCGACCGGCGGTCAGGTTGGCCAAGGGCGAGGAGGAATTGGCGAACTCGCAGAATATAGAGAACTGCGCAAGTTCTACCCTGAGCGGTTGTAAGTTTCAGGTTTTGTTCCTCGTCTTGGCCGAATCATGCCTGTGCCGCTCGACTAGCCGGGAATGTACCGTTGTTCAGAAATTAAGTATTAAGTTCCGTTATTTTTAGCAGTTACTTCATGCCTTTCTGGTTCTGTGCTTTGTGGCGAAGTGTTCGGGCGATCACTCTAGTCCGCTCAGTCCTGTGAGCGCCCAGTGGCAAAGGCGGGACCACTATGTAAGTGCGGCGAACAGGATTGGGCAATTGGGCGGCTGGTTTGAACTCGGCTCCGACACGGTCATGACACTCGTGTCCCGTGAAGTGGCGATTTAAACATCAAGCTATCAAAAGCCTACGCCCCGTCACGTCTTACATCAGAACCGCCGCGGAGGCCACAAGGGTACGTGTTGTTTGCAGGACTGTAAGGCAACGAGAAAAGAATCGCCCGGACACAAGGGATACTTTACTCCCTTCTTTTTTCCTTCTAAGCCTTAAGCCGGGCAGTAGCACTCAAGTTAATGCTGGCGGTCAGTAAGGTGGAAGGCTAAGAAGACAAGTTAAACATTGCTGAATAAGTCTAAAAAGTGTCATGTCTATTCCATGAAAGTGCTTTACAAAAGTTGTTGCAGGACAGCCAGTTAAAAGGAAAAAGAAAAAAAAGGAGAAAGGGAAGAAGGGTCTAGGCTATCCTATCCTTCTTCCTCCTCGTCCGCCACTGCGGCTGCTACTGCAGGGTCTTCCGCGAGGGGTCCGACGTCCAGCGCCAGCGCCACGTCTTCTGCTGCTGCTTCCAGCGCGGGGTTGACCATCTCCAGCTGAGCAGCGACGTGGTCGGCGGCCGCCTGCACCCGCGCCTCCGCCTCCGCCCAGTTTCCTTCAATCCCCTGGACGGCAGCCAGAGGATCAAAGTTGGCGTCCTTGGACGCGCAGCACGCCAAAACGAACGACGCAGTAGCAGCCGCTACTGCGCGTCCCTCCTGGGTGGACCGGTCGGCCAGGGCGGCGGGAAGCCGGGCGGTGAAGTCCGCGATCCGACCGAGGCGTATAGCGTAGTGCGACGGCTTCGCTCCAGATGGCGCTTGTCGCACCAACCCCGCCGAGCGAGGTCGCCCTCCATCCGGTCAAAGGCGTACCTCGGCATCTGCAGAGTGTTCGCCGGATCGATGCGGTGTCCGCCGCGCCTCGAGCTCTTCCATGAGCTCGGCAGCGTAGCGGCCCCCGCTTCCGCTCCCCACCGGCTCCGCTCCTGCCTTTCCATCCGGTCATGTAAATCAGCCACCTCTGGAGGCGGCCGATCTCGATGGCGCGTCGGCCACCGTTGCTTGCTCGGCGTAAGGCGGTGGCCGGTGTGGGAGTAGAGTTGTCAAGCGACGGCCAGTGCATCTGCGTCGCCAAGGAACAGAGTCTGCGGGAGGATCCGAGTGGGCTGTGGCCCCAGCGCCTCTGAAATTTGTCTGGCGGCCGCTGGCGCCGCATCTTTGTTCGCCGGCTTCTTCTTGTCTGGCGGATCAGTGCTGCTCCGTCACTACCTCACCTGACCCCGATCGCCCGCAAGAGCGGTGAAGGTCTGGCGGAGTGCCCTGGAAAAAGCAAAAGCAAGCAAAGGTAAGGCTCCATTCGAAGGTTAAAAAGTTTTACCGCTTTTTTGTGTGTTTCAAGGATTCTCGTACTGGCCGAGGCCTCGAAACCGAGGCACTCCCGAGTGAGAGCCAGCCCCTCGAGGCACCGGCGCCTCGGTAGCGGCCGAGGCGAGGACCGCTTCCACCGGAAGCATCGGGCGGTCAACCGCCGGTGGATCCGCCATCGATCTTGGCGGGCGGTCGGCGCCGCGGTGCCGGTGGCGGCGAGGATGTTCGCCGGTGGGTCCGCCATCGCGATCTTTGGCGGTCGGCCGCCGGGCGGTGCGGTGGCGGCGGAGGATGCCGCGCGGCGGTTCGCCATCGGGCGGTTGGCGGTCGGCGGCCGCGTGCTGGCGGGCGAGGATCTTCGCGCCGGTGGGTCCACCATCGCGGCCGGCGGATCAGCCGGCGGTGGCGGTGGCGACGAGGTCTGCCGCTGGCCGGTCCGCCATCGTAGCGCCGGCGGGTCACCGCCGGCGGTGGCGGTGGCGATGGAGGAAGGCGCGCCGGCGGGTCAGCCGCTGGCGGCGCCAGCGAACCAGATGCAGGCGGTTATGGCGGAGGCAGAAGCGTCGCGACCGTTGATGAAGAGCCCCGCACCGGTGAGGAAGTCCCGATGGCGGGCTGCTGGAAGATCGGCCGGCCGACGAAGATGGCCCCGATAGCCGTGGTCGGGCCGGACGTTCGATGGGGCGATGTCGTCGGCAGACGCTTGTTCCTCCTGGCCGCCGGCTATAGGGTGCCGCGATTATCGAGGCCCTTGATGGACGGCGATGGGCGTCCCCATGGCGTCCATCTTGGGCATCGCCTTGACGATCTCCGCCCGATCCCGAGGCTGCATGTCGCGAGTGGAAGCGCAGCCTCGGGGAAGGGTGGAACGTCGCCGATCGCCCAGCCGCCCCATCCAGAAGCGATCTGCGGCGTCCGGCTCTCCACGGTGACCGACACAAAGAAAAAGAAGAAGAAGGTGATGTTAAAAAAAAAAAAGAATGATGATGAAGAAGGAAGGCGTAAGAGCTTACCTCCTGGAACCGTCCGAGTCCCGTCGTCCACGCCCAGGTAGTGCCAGGCTGGGCGGTGCCGGCGGCGCAAAGGGCTAATCCTCCGGGACACGAAGTCCCGGAGAACCATGCCTCCGGTCAGCCCTGCTGTCCGCAGCCGATCAACCCGAGCCAACATTGCGAGTAGCTCGGGCGTGTCGGCGACCGGAGATCCCCAGTCAGATTTGCTGCCCACCGCTCCGGTGGGAAGCCCCAGGGCTTCAATGCCGCTGTCGTCTTCAACGTACAACCATTCGTGGCGCCACATTTTCCACCGGATCGGTTCTCCATTGGAATGTAGCGCGCAACGGCCCCGATCTCTAAGTCGCAGATGGCAAAGACCGGGAGATGCTGGAGCCCTGGCTGACGCGGAGCGAGAAGAAGTAGCGGAAAAGGAGAAGATTGGGCATTACCCCTATAAACATCTCACAGAAGTGGGCGAAGACGGAGAGGAGCACAATGGAGTTAGGGGGAAGGTGGATGTTGTGAATGTCGTAGAAGTTGAGGGCGGCGATGTAGAAGTCCGAGATGGCGGGACCAAGCCCGCCATCATCGCCCAGACAAAGAAGATGACTTCCCCGGGCTGGCCGTGGGGAGCGACAGTCCCGGCCCGCATGCGGAGAGCGCCGCGGGCGATCACCTTGGAGCATTTAGCGGCGGCGTTCTCTTCCACGGTTGAAGGAGGAAGGACAGAGTCGGAGAGGCCATCGTAATCACCGAGGCGTATGGAAGCTAAGGCGAGGAAGGAGCAGAGGCAAAAAGCGAAACGGAACATCCCCGTCGCCGCTTATTTATAAGAATTCAAGGAAGAGCCTGGCGGGAAAAAGTCGAAGAGACGCGGTTCGGATCTTGGAAAACCAAAGCATTTTTCAAGGAAGTGGGCACGTCCCACGAAGCCCACGAAGCAGCTGCAGATATCCACCTCGGGACCGGAAAAAGAGGCAAGTTTTTAAAGATCGCGGCGTGCGTGGGCATTTATGGGCCCCACCCGAGATTGAGCCGCTCGGCGAAGAAAAGGAAAGAATAAAGACACTCTGGGTGGGCCCGGGCTCTTGTCGGCAGATAAACGCTGGGGTACCTGCAGCCGCATTAAGTACTCTCGCCCGGAAGGGCGAGTGGCGTTCAGCCACTCCTGGCGACCAAAGAAAGGTGCTCGCCAAGAGGACAGGTGGCGTTCGAGCCACTCCTCGAGACGACGGCGAAGGTGCTCGCCAAGAAGGACAGTGGCGTTCGAGCCACTCCTGGCGACAGCAAAGGTGCTCGCCAAGAGGGCGAGTGGCGTTCGAGCCACTCCTCGGCGACAGCGAAGGTGCTCGCCAAGAGGGCAGGTGGCGTTGAGCCACTCCTCGAGACGACAGCGAAGGTGCTCGCCAGGGCAGAGTGGCATTCAGGCCACTCCTGGCGACCAAAGAAAGGTGCTCGCCAAGAGGGCAGTGGCGTTCAGCCACTCGAGGCGACCAGCGAAGGTGCTCGCCAAGAGGACAGTGGCGTTCGAGCCACTCCTCGGCGACAGCGAAGGTGCTCGCCAGGGGCGAGTGGCGTTCGTGCCACTCCTCGGGCGACTAGCAAAGGTGCTCGCCAAGAGGGCAGTGGCGTTCGAGCCACTCCTCGGGCGTAGTTCCCAAGAATCAACCCCGTAATGTCGGCCGCAGGCAAAGGGTCAAGGATATTTAATGCGAGACGTGCGCATTAATTGCAGGATATGTAGGCGTGATATGGCGCGCGTCTTCCCCAGCGCGCATTAATGATGGGTGGCCCGAATCGACATCCCCTCTCTCTGGCGGAACTGCAGGGTGACAGACAAAGTGACCCAAGGCGAAGTCTAAGTCGGCCAGGACAGGCATTAAATGTGATGTAAGAGAGTGTGACGGGTGCATTAAATGCACTATAGTAGCGTGTCAGACGCTTGCTTTACGCAAGCTTGTAAGCCCCATGCGCCTCAGCCAGCCCGAGTATAAAAGGGAGCTAGGGTGCATGGGAGAAGGGTTGTTGTTGTTTTTTGGTTGGCGGAACCTTAAAAGGTCGTCTTCCCCAGCCTTGTAAGAACCTTGAACTCAGAAGAAACCACCAAGCAGGACTAGGGTCATTACTCCTCAGGAGGGCCCGAACCTGGGTAAACTCGACTGTCTTCTTGCTTGCTCCCAACATCCCGTTCTTCCCATCTTTGAGCGGTTACCACAAAAGCCCCCAGTCCGAATCTCTCAAGCACCCAATCTTAGGGTGCCTGTTGGCCAGTAAGCCGACAGTTTCCTTGCTGCGTAGCCTCACAGAACTGCCGTGGATAACGGCATTTGCACCTTCCATCTACCATACATGGATTGTCTTTCTTGAGGGTACCACATGGACCATGCATCATGTGCTTTATGACCAAAGCATGCAATTCAGGATATCTGTCCTTGTCAGGAATCTCGGCGGATATTATCTTGTCATATTGATCGGGGGTTGCAATCTTGCAGACATTACGCATGATCAATAGGAAGTGTTCATGTGGGATTCCCCTCTTCTGAAATTCAGTAACATGTACATATGCTGCAACCTCACCAAAGTAATGTTTCTTGATCAGTAAGTCCATTATATCCCGCAACTTTGCCCTGAAGACTCGTGCAACCAAGTCTGGCCGGTCTTGTGGGGATTGTCCTAGTAGAAGCTCATTTGTTATCTCTTCCCAGTGTGGGTTGCATGTCATAGTTAGAAAAATATCCGGCTTGCCAAATCGTTGTACTAATGCCATTGCATCAAGGAATCTTCGTTTCATGTCCCGGTCTCCTCCGTTGAAAGATGCAGGAAGAACAATTCTCTTTCCAGCCATCGAAGCACGTGTCTCACCAGTTGCAATGGTGTCGACGACACCTTGGTATAGGTCTGCACGTATGAGCTTCTGGGTTGCCTCCTTGGCAAAAAATCCAATCTCATAGTCTCGATCTTGATGTACATGTCAACAACATACTGCTGGAAAAGACGGCGCCCATACAATATGATGTTACAGATTCCAACCCGGATCTGTAACTTGAAACAATAGTATTCTCTCGCACTGACATAGGAACCCCCCTCATTGCTGTCACCTGCATACATAAGGAAACACATGACCAAATAAGGTCACAAATCTTGAAGGTAGCACATGGAACTAATATGGTTGTTTGTGTTGTTGTTAATTACCTTCTACTTGTATTGTTGTTTGGTTGTATGGATGCTCATTCAACAGGGCACCATTGTATGGCATGAAACGATTCCATCCTATTTCCCCACCTGGGAAAAATAATGGATAAGACAATGGATCGTAGCATCCATGGTATGCCTTGATATATTGGGGGTGATCATCTCTTCCATAAACGACAACGCTCCTATCGAAACTATTATGTGGATCATTCCCTTCAACCCATATTGCAGCGACCTGTGACACTGTGGGAGCATTGTATACTCTTTGGTCCAAAGTAATACTTGTGTTAAGAGAAATCCGATAATCATCAAGGTTTGGCACAGAACCGATGCTCCTAAAAGTCTGCACATATGGATTGTTATGCATAATTTGTAGGATTTTCCGGATGAGATTTATGTCCAGATTGGGAGACCGATGCACCCTATGAGCCAGCTCTGCATCTGTATCATAAAAATACAGTTGCAAATGCCTAGGGCCTTGATCGCCAGGTATCAACTGGTCAAGACGGTGATATACTTGTCCTTGTACCCGAAATGTGTAAACGCCAGATTTGTTGTTGCAGTAACGTTGGTCGAGTGTAACTCCCAACGATGTGAATGAGAAGTGCGAGTTGAAGTACCGTATATGTTCTAGGAAATACTTTGCGTCTTCATCCTGACTTGCGTAGAGTCGATGAAGATCATCAGGAACATTGGGGGTAACTAATTTGACCCTCCCATTTCTACAACAAAATGCGGGTGTCTCATACTGGAACCTCTTTGCACTGCAGTATTTACAGCTGCTAGTTGGCTTCAATACAGAAGGGCGATCTGGAAGGTTTTGATATATACTACCATAAGGATCCGACGATGTAGAGGTGCACACTGAATTGTTTATTGCCAGATATGATTCGGTCTCAATATCTACATGGAATGCAATACACAATTTACTTTTTATATTATATTAGTATAGATGAACACGAAATACATAATAAATAAAAAAAATATGGATTACACAATCTGCAATGATTAATGCGGTTCATACCTTCCCCTCTAAAAAGTATACTTTCTTCATCATTATCAACATCCTGTGGTACAATGCTATCATGTGTTAACATGCTCTGTGCATATTCCATGGGATCTGTAAAAGCACACAAGGATCATTGACATGCTATCATTTGTTAACATGCTATGTGCTATCAAGATCAAGATTGTGTTACCTGATATGGATCAAAGAAAGTCAGAATGTAAACTGGCAGATGTTGCTGATTTCGCACGTATGGTCTTTGTGTACTCACGTCGTTTACGCAAAAGAGACTCCTTGACATCTTTATGCAGCAGCGAGTATCGTTCCCTTCTACACTTTAGTTTGTCTTCATGTGTAAGACGTGGAGTATTTGGTATGACACAATCAGCAGTCATAAGTTGTGAAGTTTGGGAGGGAAATATTGGAGATACGCCTATAAAGAAAGCAATTAATCATAGTGCAATTAGCTAATTTCTTTAATACAACAGGATACACCAGGATTGGTAGCTGAACCTGTTTTTTTTCCATTGGATGGCGGAGTTGTGTAAGTAGGAAGGAGTGGTGCTGAATTTGTAATATCTCTGAGAGGGACACGCTCTCCACGTGGTGGGTTCAATAGGACCCCATCTGTCACAAGTAATTTTAGTTCGATAAGTTTGGGATACAACATTGAAGATTATGAAGGATTAGTTACCTTCAGCATGAGTCCCAATTGGTAATTGTGTATTCACAACTTGTGAAGTTTGGGAGCTTGATCCAAGAGACCTAGATTTTAGTTTGTACTCACGCTTCCTTTTTAAAAATTCTGCCTTCTTTTCTGTACCCATGTCATTGTATCGTGCCCTTTCACGATCACGGGATTGCTGACTCCGAGGTGTTTGTGTTTGTGAGGGAAATAATCGAGATACGCCTATAAAAAAAATAATAAACCATACTTTAATTATGTAATTTCTGTATTACAGCAGGTTTGGTAGATGAACCTGATTTTACACTGGATGGCGGAGTTGCGTAAGTAGGAAGGAGTGATTCTGAATTTGTAATATCTCCGAGAGGGACACGATATCCATGCGGAGGGTTGAATTGGACCCCACCTGTCCCAATAGAATCAGATGCATAATTTAAACAAATAAGTAAAAGTCAAGATTCTCAGCTGTATCATAGATGCAGTGGCACTAAGTGAATCTGTACAGTGGAAGTTCAGGGCCACACCTCCTTTTGGTTGTACAGTGGAATCTGTACAGTTAAACCCTCGCTTTATCATAGATGCAGTGGCACTAAGTGAATCTCAATTTTGAAACCTCCTTTTGCTTGGAAAGAAAAAGTTGAAAGTAAGTAATTGCAGGACATATATGAACCGGCAATAAGTGAACAAGTACAAATCTCAACAATGGGGACAGGTAGGAGATAATATCCTTTCTCAATTCTAAAGCCGCATTTTGACCTGGGCTTATGATTTTTATGGCACCTTCAGTGGTTGAGCTCATTTGTTCAGTGCTTACCAAATTATGATTCCTGGTACAGTTACACCTATAATCTAAGACCGAACTTGTGGAATGCCCCAATTTGTTTTGACAATCTAAGTGACTTGAATGTGCTTTGGTTTCCCATGTATTTCCCTATGTTTTTATTCCCTCTGTTGTTATTCACTTGCTGAACAAACACCCTCTGAACGCAGCAGCAGATGAGCTAGCACCAGCTTGACTCTAGCTTCTGCTGAACCATGTAAAGCAACATATTGTACCGGCGGAGGAGGCGCGCGCTGGTGGAGCCGGTTGCGGCGGAGGAGGCGCTACGGTGGAGCTGTGGCGGCGGCGGCGGGCGTCGCGACGGAGGAGGCGTCATGGCTGGTGGAGCCGGTGGCGGCGAGGAGGCGCGCTGAGTGGAGCCGGTGGCGGCGGCGGCGTCGAGACGGAGGAGGTGCGCGCGGTGGAGCCGGGCGGTGCCGACGCGACGGAGGACGCCAGCTGGTGGAGCCGGCGGCGGGCGCGTCGCGACGAGGAGGCGTCGCGCGGCGCCGCGACGAGGAGGCGTGGTGGAGCGCCGTCGGCGACGGAGGAGGGTCGCGCGGGCAGCCGTAAGCGGCGCCGGCGCGACGGAGGAGGGGTGCGCGCTGGGAAGGCGAAGGAGTCGGGGAGTCGCCGGCGTGGGGCGGAGGCGGCGCCGCGACGAGTAGGGAGCGACGGAGGAGGGGCGCGCTGGGAAGGCGAAGGAGCCGGACTCGCTGGATTTGATGACCCGCGGCTGGATCCAACTTTTAATCTCAGGCATTAGATAAATCTTAGTGTGTGGTTTAGATGATCTGTATCAACCAAACTGTTACTTTTTATATTAGTATAGATAAAATGCATAATTTAAATCGAAATATATTTAAAAAGCTAGGAACAATATGGTCAAAGCACGACTTGCCTTCGTAAAGCAGCGAGTCTTGGTCTGGAGCTTGATCCTCAAAATCTGCATCCTCACACAGCTCGACGTCTACGCGTAACAGATAAAGAACCAAATAAACACGCAAAACAACGTACAAACACACATTCAGAGAAATGCTGCAAATCAAACTTATTCATATTTTCACGAAAACTTCCAGATAAATAGTATAGCATTTTCTAGGATTTATAAAATTTATTTTGGAATTTTTGAACGTATAGTTTAAGAGCTACAAAATTCGTAAATTTAGACATTCCGCGAATAATTTAGCAGTACAAATTTATTCATAAAATTTCATGAAAAATACTGTAGAAATGTATTAATTTCTACTAATTAACAAAATCTGTTGCAAGTGATTCGGACTTAAAACGAATTTTTAGCGAAAAAGACAAAATTCGCAATTTGGAGAAAAATGAATTACGTAACATTTTTGCATGGCACTATTCACTGCGTATATGTGTATACACCTTGGATGAACATGGGTTTGGATTGGGCATTTGCTACGTGAGAAAAAAAACAGAGACCGGCCAGACGACCAGAGCGGGACAGCGAGCGCAGTCGGCCGGAGGCAGCGACGGCGGCGGCAAACGCGGTCAGCCGAAATTAGTCGACGGCGACAGCGAATATGACGCGCAGGCGGCTACAGCGATGGCCTGCTTGTGCATGCAGGCTAGAGAGGAGTCGCGATCGGCTACGCCAACAAATATACGTGTAAACGCATACGTCTATTATATATTCGTATACTTGCATACGATCCTAGTACCAATAGACATACATGCGTACGTACGACCTATACATGCAACAAGATCAACCGATCGGTAGAGATAGAGCGCACAAGAAGGAAAAGAAAAATAGGTATACCGTCCGGCGCAGAGGATGCGAGATCGGAGAGTGCGTTGATGGTGAGGTAAACGACGGCGGTGACGGCGACGGCGACGACCAACGGTGACAGCGACGAGACAGCGGCGACGACAACGGCAGCGGCGACGGTGGCGACGACAACGGTGACGGCGTCAACGGCGGAGAGGAAGCAATGGAAATGGTGCGGCTAGAGAATGGAAATGGCTGGATGTGTTGGATGAGTGAAGGAATGGAATGGCTAGGAGATGGAGAAGTGCTTCAAACGTGAGAACTAGAAATGTTCAGGAGTGCATTGCAAGCAAATGAAATGGTTGACAGAAGGGAACGGCTGGAAAACAAAACGGCCGGAGGAAATGCACATGGAGAAATTAAGAAACGGCTGCGAAAGAATTTTGTGCGTGTGGAGACCTTTCCAAAGGAGATGAAACTACTGATAAAAGAAAAACGTCACCTTGATTCATGCAGGCACTCATGGCTGGAAAGGAAGCAATTAACACACTCTTGATTCATGCGTATGCAAAACGTCCATGCATAGTAAAGAATCAATTACCCATTTGCATTCACGGCTGGGAAAAGAATAAATGGAAATGCCAGCTTCATGCACCCACGTACTTGGAAAGGCTGAAAAGGCAAAAGGCACAAGAAACGGCTGGGAATTGAAGTTCCACCACGTACGTGCATGCTTGAATAACTAGTACATACATGCATGCATGGGTGTGCACTTTGAATGAGTAGCTAGGTTGGAATATGGCTGGAAGAAAATGTTCGTGCATGGGAATGCAAAGGTCCAAGCAAGTATTCATGTATACATGTATACGCATATAAGCTCTCAAAAACGTGTTTAGGAAAAAAAATAGTAGAGAGGTTCTACAAATATGAAAATTTCTCTAAAATACTGGGAACTATTTGGAACCTAACAAAGTTGTTTTCGCGATTTTTCAACGTATAGATTTTTCGTAAAAAATTCTTTTCGTGAATCAAACACCTGTACCGATTTTTATAAAATCAACGACTTAAGCTATATAACAGGTTTTTCGAAAATATTCAAAGCGAACACTCTCGTCTACCAACTACCTTAATTATCAACAAAATTTTAGATTTTACGCTTATTCGAAAATGCCTGATCTTTATTTAATATGATTAGTTCAATAGACTTCAATCCGAATTAACCGCGAGGACTTTAAATAATTTCTGAAAAATTCAAATATACCCAGAAACACACTAAATAAATTAAAAGCAAATTTTGGGATGTTACAGCAATCACAACCGTCGGATGAAAATCCAACGGTTCACGTGAATTAGGGTTTGGGTCAGGTTTGGTCCGGTGCGGCTGGTTCGGTTGGATTGGTCTGGCGCGGATGGTTCGGCGCGGCTGGTTCGGTCGAACTCGAGTTAGGCTCAAGTCTGACTTGGGTCGTATGAACAGTGAAACCCATTAGGGTTTTTCTAGGAATTCATTTAATTTGGGAAAAAAATAACAAAATACTCAGAAAAATTCCAAAAAAATTCTGGAAAATTCTTTGAGACATTTTGGACTCAAATAAAATATTTCCAACAAAATTTTATTTAAAACTTTTAAATATTTAATTAACTCAACAAGGAATAAATTCAAATTAAATCCAAATAAATTCTAGAAAATTCCAAAAATTCAATCAACTCACTAAATTAAATAAAAGTAAAAATTTGGGATGTTACAGGCCCCCTGGGTAGATAGGGTTTGTGTTTGCTCCTAGGCTGGAGATTGAGAACTAGTTTTCCTATGTAAATCATATGGGAAGGTGAAAGAGAGTATGAGCTTAGTGGTCTCTACCATCTTTTCTATGCTCTTAGATCACCCTGTTGTCAGATTCTCCTTTTCCTCTTCTCATTTTGGTTTCTGGTTTCATTTGGGTTCAATTCTTTCTTTTGAAATTCAAAATTGCTAATAACTCAACTTGAATTAGATTTGTGCTTAAAATTGACTCACTTGTTGAGGGGGAGTTTGGAACTGAATTCTTGCATTGCATATAGACTTGTTTCCATTTCCGAGCAGTCTTTTGTGCAAATGATGAAACTGTGATTAGTTGCACCTAGCTACTTTTCTGAAGATTCTTGTTAATCTAGGCTGTATGTAATCTGGTGTGTCATGTTTAAACTAGCCATCATTTGAATTGAGCTTTCTTGAAAACTTAATGAAACTTAGCTTTTACTTGCTATGTTTCTTTACTAGATGCTTATGCCATGCTTAGTGAAATAGTGAGTTTCTACTAGAGTCCCTAGAGCAACTTGGGTTAGCTATATTGTTTCATTTTAGAATCCTTAAGATGGTCTTGAATCTATGTGCTGCAATGCTAAAAATTGACTTGTTTTTGCTAAAATTGATCTAAACACTCTACACTCTCGAGACTGCTTCCCATTGCACATGGGATGAACTTGGAGTGTATCGTGTATGACCAAGACCACTCTTTTAAGCGTCGTGCTTGAGATGGTCGAATATGGCTTGAGTCAATAAATTGAAAAATGTAAAATAGACTAGAGGAAGAGAGTGACGCCTAGGAGACCTTTGTCGATGGCTCCTAGTCGAGGTTGTGTTTCACTAGGATAAAATCTCTACACCTCAAAGGCTTGCAGAGGAGAGTGAAACTTAGGAAGCCTTTGTCGATGGCTCCTAATCGAGGATGTGCTTGACTAGGCCTAACTCTTCGAACCGCTTTCTGAGCATTAATCTAAAAATTTGCATTTAAAGAGATGTTTGAGCATGAGGGTTCTCTAATGGTCTTGTAGCTTCCTAAAGTGTTGACTAGGTTGAACTCTAGTATATCCATTTACTCATTAGGTTGGTTTTGCTTCTAGTCTTGAAATTATGCTAAGTGTTGCTATTGTTGAAATCATGCAAAAGTAACATAACATCTTTTGAGCTAGTTAGCAAAAATTTAAATATGCCATTGGATATGACTTAGGATGACATAATCTAAAATTGAGTAGCTTCGTGTCATACTTTGTTTAAGTGGTCACTTGCATAATCCTCAAAGCTCTTCTTGGTTGTATTTCATCCAAAAATTGCTCTCTTGATGTCTATATTGCCAAAAGGGGGAGAAAACGTAGAAAAGACATCTTAGAGTGAAGAAAATTAAAAAAAGAAATGATTTCTCATGATCATGTTGAACAATTGTCCTTGCATTTGCATCACGAGTAATATTGAGCTTTTTGAGAGATTTCTTGGATTTTGGAGCTCTTGTCAAAAAAAATTTCTTTCTTGTGTTGAGCTCTGAAAATCTTCTCATCTATTTGGTCATGAGCTTGCTTTCTCTTTTAATTGGACCAAATATGATTTTTGCAATCAAATTGCTTTTCTTCTTTGTTTTCAAACTCAAATTTATGCCTCTTATGCGGTTTGTCAATATACTCATCAAGGGGGAGATTGAAGGACCATGTGGAGGTCCATCCATGGTTGTGATGACTATTTAGCTTTATTTGAGCAAGGTGTGATCATGTTTGAGTTTGATTTGAATTGGAATTGAAACGAAAGCAATTTGTGTTGTGTTAGCATCTTCTAGTACTACCGGCCTTTGGCTGGCGGTAGAACCGACTAATGAATGGGATATGATTCATTGTGAGTATTTATGATGATCATTGGACATTGCAATGTGATGTGTTTCCTTGTCTTTGATGGTTGCAGGACGATGGTGCTAGGTCATGGTGAGGCAGAGGATGACCGGGACTAGGCGAGGTGCGTCGGAGGTCCAGATGGTCGAAGATCGTCGGAAGATGATTGGAGACGGAGTCCATGCAAGTCAAGAAGACAAGAAAAGGCGATTATATTAGCTAGATGTCGCGAGGATCGATGAGGGCTGTTGGTTCGCGGTCTAGTTGATAGGATAGCGGGTCTAGGTAGTATGCTTTGAAATCCGTGCAAGAAAACCTATTATGTGTGTGGGTTTTGTGTTGCCCTTGCATGGTTATGTGAGTGGGTTAATCCTAGCCCTTGGTGGAGTGCTCTAGGGTTGAGAGACTCATCCAATGGTGGTAGGTGGCCCAAGATAAAAATAGAGGGGGAGGGGTGCTGTCCCTCACTTGGGGGTTTGAGTTGCTCTTTTGAGATTTGCCCACATGAAGTAAGGCTTTGTAAACCCTCCATCCAGAAAATAAAAAAATTATCTTTATTATTCTTGTGAATTTAAATTGCACATTTACATTACGTCTTTACTTTACGCAATTTAAATTCAGCATTTACCTTCCCGCATTTAAGTTCCCGCAATTTACTTTCTCGCGATTTAGATTGGCCTCTTCTCCTTCTAAATGTGGTTGATCAAGGATGTCTTGAGGGTGTTCATTTGGTTTTACATCTTTCTTGCACGCTAGGATAGGCTAGAGATCAAGTTTACATCAAGATTGCAAATATGTTCTGAACTTGTTCTTCACGCAGTAGTCAGTCTTTGATTTTTAGAAAAATATATAAAATCATTTTTGAGTGATTATTTTTGGAAAAGTTGAGTTACTCATATATCCATGTTTGTAAAAAGTTTTGAGTCCTCTGGTTGCACCGTTTGGGAGCTATGAGGTGAAAACCGAGCCCCAAACTTCCTGAACATAGTTCCTAACTATCTGTAGTTCTTGATTTTTCCTGATTTTTCTACGATGCTTTTTGAGGTGATTTTTTGTGTAACGTTTGATAACTTATTTTATCATAGGGAGAAAAATTCTCAAAAATTTTAGAGCAACATAAATCCATCAACCCCCTGCTGCAAGTGAGGACAATTCCTGAAAAATCTGCTTTTGCTTTTCTATAAGAGACTTTTGTGATTTGGCTTGATCTCTTTTAGAAAAGAAGTATTTGAATTGATTCTTCTTTGTTTGTGCACTTGACAATCATGATTGTGATTGAAAAACCCTCACATGTTTCATGGCTCTCATCCATGCAAGCTAGGGGTACACATTGTTGTCTAGTCGTTCTGGTTCTTACGGGTTTTGCGAATTTGAGGAGCACCGGTTTCCTTGCGGGATTGTTTGGAGTACTTTGAGTGGGGGGAAATTTTATTTCGGATTATTCACCCTCCTTTGATCACCATCTCGATCCTTCACACCTGCATGTCCAGAAGCCTCGCTGGTAAGATTGCTAGAGTTGCGCTACCACTTGTCGTTGCTCGTTAGTGACCCTAGGTCCTAGTACTACCGCTGTTGATGTGTCACCTATGTGGTAGCCACATGTGTGACATGTCAACGCCACACCAACAGCCACTTCACCCTAAACCTAGAGTGGATCTAAATAGATTAAGTCGACTGTGAGCCTTGTCTCTAATATGTAGGGCCTACATGTCAGTGAGTCAAACCATGCACATAGTTCACCGTATACCATGCACTTTGTTCGTGAACCTAGTCCATAGACCAAATGTTCACATGTCAGCCTCTGATTAATTACAGGAATTTTGGAAATTAAATAGAAATTCAATCAATCCCACTCGCCAGTCTCTTAGAGAGGAATATTCTTCTTTCTCTCTCAATATCTAGGATTTATGTAACACCATGATTCTCTAGAGCAAGTTCAATAATTTATTTAGCTTCAGTGAAGCATAAAACATGGATTTCGCCGCAATCGGATTCATTCCTTGTTTTGTTTTTTAGTCCTTGTAGGTGTCATATTGGATTTTTAGGTATAACATTTAGCATGGAAAACCCTGAAAAATAGAATCAACTCACAACCTAAACCCTACTGTCTCTCTTCCTCTACAAGCCAAAACTTTACCATGCAAAAAAATAAGATGAAGAAGAAAGTCAGGAGATAAAAACTCCTCACTGCCTCCTTACCCTTCCACCCCTACCCACTTCTACCTTTCTTCCCATGCTAAGAGAAAAGCTTCAAAGCTCCCTTCCATCTTCTCTCCTCCAAATCAAATAAAAAAATGGAGTATCGATCCCTGCATGTCACACCATTGCATTCCTCATCACCTAAGAATTCCATTCATGCAAGCATTTCACACATGCATGGTTGTTTGAGCAAGTTTGAGAAGAGGGAGAGATGTGGTAGTGGCTAGTGAGACCGCACACTGCTGTGGGGAAGCGCCGGCAGCAAGGCTAGCACTAGAGGGGTGTGTGTAACACCCCGGCACCCCTCGTGCCCTAAATTTTACACCCTCAACCAAAACACAGCAGAAGATACTAGAATAATTTAGCAAAGCAAACTAACATACTAGATAGTTGCCGAATTTACTAAAAATTTCGGCAGCACCTCCCCTATAACTAGGACATCCACTCAGCAGGCAAAAGATAGCATTTAATATAACAACCACATAAGGCAACTTAAGATATCCAACCAAGCACGAACATGGGTCATGGTATCAACGAACCAACATGACCCGACTAAGCACATACAACTACTACATAATTAAATTACATGGCACGAGCTCATTAAGATTAGAAGCGATAGGTTAACATGAACTAAAGTGATTCAAAACGTGTTCGTGCCACTACTTCCTTCCATGCATGTCGGCTTCAAGGTACCTACAAACAATAAATAAAGAAGTGTGAGTCGGAGACTCAGCAAAGTACATCAAGAACAATAACATAAACAATTAACACATTCAGAACCATAATATGACAATCTTTCTTTAATTAAAGTTAACAATTAAACAAAATGGTAATACCACATTCACCTCATTAAATCCCTCAGTAACTCACTCAACTCTTACACGTACCTCTTTGGACAATGTTGGGGGGAGTCCACGACTCTATCCCAAACCTGAACACTCACACACTCAGCAATTCAATGTACGATGCGATGGAAGGAGTCCACGGCTCCATTCCAAACCTGTGCACTCACACACTCAACAATTCAATTGTACGATGCAATGGAAGGAGTCCACGACTCCATTCCAAACCTGTGCATTCACCACAGCTCAACAATTCAACAAGACCTCATTATGCAATGCAATGAAGTATGTATGCTCATATGCACCTTCTGTAGCCTATATCGGTATAGCTGAGGGAACACCCGTCGATGTTCACCCTCTCCCTCCATCCCGTAGATGGAGGGTGCCTACTCTTACTGACTCGTTCCCATTCACCTCGATGAAGGGGACTACGAGGTAGGACTTTTGCACTCACTACGTGTGAGCGCCGAGGCCCCATCAACATGGGACGCCTCATCTGTCATGAATGCACATATGCAAAAGACATCGAATAAACACACAAATTGCATTCATTTCCAACATGCGCATAACCATAACCATACACAGGAATATCGACACATCTCAATTGTATTCTTCCCAACATGCTCATAATCATAAATTAATGCCAGAATATCAACATAACGCAATACCCAATACCTTTCATCATGTATTCATAGGTTAGCCATCACATAATACTTAAGAATATAAGACCAAACATTTCATAATAGCAAGGTAAACAGTGCATCAATTTCTAATAAGAAATACCATCAAATGATATTATTGATCTACCATGCAATTTGTAACACCCCAAATTTTTGCTTTTCATGAAATTAAATGATATTTGACATTTTTGAGAATTTTTGGAATTTTCTGGGATTCATTTGGATTTAATTTGAATTTATTTCTTTTTGAGATAATTAAATAATTAAAAGTTTCAAATAAATTTTTTAATGGAAATATTTTATTTGAGTCCAAAATGTCTCAAAATATTTTCCAGAATTTTTCTAGAATTTTTCTGATTATTTTGCTATTTTTCTTGAATTAATTGAATTTCTAGGAATTAAATTAAATATTAAATCACTGGAAAACCCTAATGGGTTGTACTGTTCATCTAACCCGAGTTGGACTAGAGTTGGACTTGAGCCCGACCAAACCGGACCGACCGAGCCAAACCCCATCCGCGCGGACCGTTGGATTAAGATCCAACGGCTAGGATTTAGCCACTTGGACACGTGCGTTGAACCATCGAATCGAGATCTGGTGGTTGTGCTGGTGTCCGCCTGTGCGCGCGACAGAGGCCGTTGGATAGAGCCACGTGGATGCACGAGATTGTGCCACATCGTCTCCGTCTTCGATACAGAGAGCGCCGCCGTATTCCGCCGTGTGGGCCTAGGGTTCCGACTTCTGCGCAAATGTCGAGGGTATTTAATGCGTGGACCAGCGTCCGAGGATCACCCTCTCCGTGCGCTTCGATTACCCTACTCCCTCACGCCAGAGCTGCCGCCACCCGTGCGCGATTGCTCGCCGTAGTTGGGCGGGTACCGCTGCGGTTCTTCGTCGTTTCCAGTGTCGTCCGCCGCCCTTCGCCGTATTGGTGCCTAGATCTGAGACCCCCGCGACAAGGCGAACCTAGGTGCAGCACTCACCTCACCAGAGAATGCGTGGAACGCCGTTGGAGTGGTCGTCGTCTTCATTGCCGGCAACCGCAAGCCACCGCACCGCCATCGGCGCTCTCGAGCTCGGACAACCGTCCAATCCAGATCGGACCGCCACGGTGAGTCCACATCACCCTGATCCCGTAGAGAACCAGATTAGATCTAGACCGTTAGATCTAGATCCTAGCATCCAGATGCGTCCACATCACCCGTACGTGAAATCCACGTTACGGCTTTATATCTAATAGCAATCGTTGGATCTAGATCCAATGCATGAGATTAAGCCACGTCGCCATTAACTGCACCGTGTTAGATCCAATCTTAGCTGTCAGATCTAGATCGTACGGTTAGGATTGGCTCACGTTGTAGCGTTAGATGCGATCTCAGTCGTTCGATCGAGATCGAATGGCGTAGATCGAGCCGTGTGTCGCACGCCGGGTCATGCCACGTCACCCCCATGACGCGGTGAAAATCCGATCGCACCTCAGCCGTCCGATCTAAATCGTACGGCCCAGATTCAACCACGTTTGTCCACTGTAGCGGATTGGATCCAATCTAGATCGTTGGATTTCAAACCAATGGCCCAAATCATGCCACGTGTCCAGTAGCCGAACTGTCATGGTCCACGCGGGCGACGCCCGGTCGTCGCTGACGTCAGCGGTGACGTCAGCATGGGCCCGCGTGTCAGCGTCTGGCCAAACCGCACCATGACGTCATCCGTGACGTCCGTGACGTCATGATGATGTCAAAGTGGGGCCCAGCTGTCAGAGCCGTTCGACCGAGCGCGATGACGTCAGCAATGACGTCATCCGAGTCGGTCCCACGTGTCAGCGACACGTGTACCCATGGACCGGGTCCACGATGGACCGAGCCCGTAGACCGAATGACGTAATGCTGACGTCATAATTCGGATTTTTCAATAGAAAAATAAATGAATTAATTTTGTTTATTCTTTTATTTGATTTTTCAAACTTCAAACGCTTATGCATGTGTGTATGTCATTAAAAATGCTAGTTTGCGGGAAAACTTGGTAGTTAGACCCAAATTGATGAATTTCCTTAATCTTAAATGACTTGTGAACCTTGTGGAACCATAGGCTAAATACATAGACATAAAAATAAATGTCAGATGGGTAGTAACAAGAAATATCTGCATATGCTTACTTATGCTGTAGATTGTACTGTACAAGGTTATGACACAAACAATTCCAATTTCTTCTTGGATTTGGTCGGTTGGTTTAATTTGGTCGCTGGTTCGGAGTTGGGTTTCGGTTTGGGAAATGGTTGGATTGATGTTGTTGGAAAATGGAAAAGGAGTATTTAGACCGCGCGACATTCGAAACTTGGTTTGGTTTGGGCCGGTTGGCTGAACCGGTTGGTTGGGTTGGTTTTGGATTGGATGGCAAGCCTGATGCTTGGTTGGCCATAGCAAGTGGTTTGGAAGATCTCGCCTGAGTCACTTTAAGGACTGAACTTGATGCTATTACTAGGTCAAACAGTGCAGCCACATGTGCCAGTATGGGATGGCCTTGGCCTAGTACATTGGAAAGAATTTGGCTCTTGCATCACTACGTGGCGGAAGAGTTGGACACACCTGCTGTGTCGGTGTGTTCTAGGGACTCCCTCGTCGAGGCATCGAGGGGGAGTTTGCCCAATACAACGGTAATGCCTACTACGGGGAGGTATGGGCCAGTAAAGCTGTGGGAGCCCGTAGGGACCACTAGTGGACATCCTCTTGGGACCGTAGCTAGGAATGCACCTTACCGGGCTGGTGCAAGGTTTAAATCCTAACCTATTGAAAGGTCTCGTCACAGTCTAGCAGAACGGGTACGTTGAGTATCGCGTGGAATGGTTAACATGATTGCTACAATGTGTCATGTGGGTAAAGTGTACAAACTCGGCAGAGATAACTGAACTAATCGATTAGCCGTGCTCACGGTCACGAGTAGCTTGGGAAGTACTATCAAGTATAGAATTTCTGGTGTTGGTTCTACTTTGGTTTTGGGAAAATGGTCGGGTTTGGATTGGTTCGGTGTGGTGTGAGTCTGGTTATTTAGAAATGGTTGGGTATGGTGAATGGTTCTTGGTTGTGGATTTGGGAGTATGGTATGGTTTGAGGTGGGAAAAGGTTTGGACGGGTGTTAATTTCGGTTAAAAGGTTGAATATTGATACTTGCTTTGAAATGTTTTCAGCAAACTCGTTTACAACTGCCGATGTTGAACCTATTATCATATTACAAATAAAACTTGCCTTGTGCCAAAAAAGACTTAGTGTAGAAACCTGATTGTCCTTGTCATAACTTGCATTTCTATATACACAAATTGCATACACTAAAGTCTTGCGAGTACATACGTGTACTCACCGTTTGCTCTAACGGATTTTGGTCAGAGGAAGAAGGAGCAGGTAAAAATGAAGATGTGCCTAACGAGTCGCAGTACGCTGAAGACGCTGACGATTCCGCTAAGGGTTAGCTGGGTTCCTTCCAGCCAGTTGCCTGAGGGTGGAAGGCACACTGCACATTCTGTTTTTGGAGTTTCGCTGAATTGTAGTGGTTCTTTTGGACTTGTGCTGACCGCAAGGCCGTAACTTGTAAATTTTAGATAGATGTAATAACTTTACCTTTCGAATGTAATATATTTACTTTTGTATGGATATGAACCGTCTTGTATGACAACGTGTGGGTACTGGACTACTGATCATGGGAACCAGTACTATGCACACGGTTGCGGGAAGCTCGAATTGGGATCAATCGGTTGGCGCATACACTTGCCTCGAGTATTGCTGACCAATTGGCCTCAATTCGGGTACGGTTTGTAACTAGTAATTGGACCACTGACGGGTTGCGTTAATTCCAGTCCGACGCAACAGTGAGTGCCTGGGTTACTGTTACAAAGATCGGAGCCCCCACGACAGCAGGTGTCCAAGGCTCCAGGCGGATATTCTCGTCACGTCGCTCTGCTTGCCTTGTTTCCATCGACGCATCACCTAGTTACAAATCCCAACTATACGGTTATACGCACGGTTCCTTCCAGACAGCTACAACCAGCAAGGACCAAGGAGAGCAGGGAAAAGAAGCCCAGGGTAAATTTCCCCTAGAGGAGATTTTGATGGCATATTGAATCCCCTCAATCCCTGTGGAAACTTCCTCCCAAGGGAATTATTTCCCCTGCCATCATTTGGAAGCTACATGGGTAATATAGCCACTGCTTTGTGCTTTGTGTTTGCCATAGTTATGGCCGCTGTTTTGTGCTTCATGAAACCATAGCAAATAGCCCAAATATGCCATGTACACACCATGGAATCATGAAACAAAATCCCTTGCCATCACTTATTTGAATTAATCATGAAATCATGAAACCATTATTGTCAACGCCATAAACAAAATCCCCTGCTATCACTTATTTTCCATGGTTTCATGATTTCACATGACACACCATGGGCGAATTGACAATCATTTCACCAAAAGATATCCCATACAGGTACCAACAGTATGGATTATATTATCGATAGCAAGTTCAAATAAGATACATCCATTTCTGTTTAGCATTAAGACTAGCTCTTACGTAATTGCAGGTCTAGTCATATGAAGTTGCATATTGGTGTACCATTGAAAACACCAGCATCAAAGTTGCTCATACAGCTTATGGCATGTCAGAATTGTTTTGAAGGAGAGACGACAACAGTAACATACTACACCACTTTTGAACTCAGAACTTGCATATGCCGTTAGAAACACCTCCAAAGGTTCAGCCTGAACTTGCATATGCTGTTAGAAACACTTCCAGTAGTCTAATTATCTTCTTGCTCAGATCAACCAGATATATAACCAGTTCAGCAGAAGGACACCTGCACATCCCATACACTTTAAGTATCAGTAGTCTTTCCATCAATTGTTAACAAGGATATCATTCGATTATATGCTATTGAACTTCATAAGTGAACTCAGAACTAAAGCTAAATATATAATTAGATATCCTACCACATTAGACAAGGTCACAGTTTTTCCAATTAGACGAGGTCACAAGTGAACTCTCCAAGCAAAAGCTAATTGGATAATTTTCTATTCTAAAACAACAAGCTTAACCAATTCTGTGAAGCAGATATGACAATCAACATCAATTCGGGTGGCAAATATGGTGTAAGCAGTTTTCAAGGTGCACATAATAATGAAATGGTAACACCAAGCAAGGCTCTTATATGTTGAATGATTAGGTGTTGGACCAAAATATGGACATGAGGTGATGAGTAGACAAGTAGGTGGTCATCAATGTCTTAGCTTCACTCAAAATGACTACCAAAATTATCTTTGCTCAAATAAATTTTGGGAAGATGCAAGATTAGTCCTAGACTGATTATTTTGGTGATGTAATTTGTTTTGACACAACATATAGAACAAATAGTTATGGTAGACCAATCTACAAAAGGAAACAATCAAGTAATTGAATGACTGAAGGGAATTAGGCAATTAGCATTATTTCAATTGAATATAGTTGAAAGAAGAAATTCAAAGAATTAAATTCATAACTTACTTATGGAGAGATTTCACTCTTAATCCAAAGCAATCGAATACTTGGGTTTTTAGTGTTGATAAAAATTTCTCTATTCAGCTCACATTTGAAGAGTCGTAGTGCCTTTGCCTTCTCCATATCCGTTAAGTCTTCAATTGATTCCAAAGCAGCAACACACTTCCCAATAGAAAACTCGTCATTCTGACTTTGTCTTCTTGTTTCAATTAGTTCTTCAACAAATTTGTTGGTTTGTTGCTTCTTTAATTCTAGGTAGCTCTCATGAACCCCGGCAATCTAACTTTGTTTGCGCTTTTTCCCATCACCATTTCCTTTTGGTGTAGACAAAGCGGAAGCAACACGCTCCATTTCATCGGCTTCTATGTGAGCACTAGATGTCTCTTGCCCCTCCATATTTGTAGCAAAAGGATTTAATGCAAAAGGATTTAATCCAACTTCATGGGCATCATTGTCATCGGGGATAACTTCATCAATTGGAGGCCCCATTTGCTCAGTTGATACAAAATTCAAATCCCAGTGGCTGTACTTCCTAATGTATGTAATGAAGTTAATTGGCTATAAATCACAAGTCAATGAAAATCAACATCCACATCATCTTTAGTCACTTACACCAGGCACAGAATTATTATCAGTCACACAACATGATGTCTACTACTTTGAATTAACTATAGTAGTACAACAATCATCCATCATAATTAATAAAACTACTTGATGGCAATAGAGAAGGAATCACCTTCATATGATGCTGCCAAATAGTTGAAGAGAAGGAATGGTTTATTGCGGAACTTTTTCACCTTTGGATGATCCTATTGAATGCAAGAAAAGAAAATAGTTAGCATCAAAATGCAGCACAAAAAATACTATTAGTTAAAGAGAGCATAGGATCTTACACGAATAATTTTATCCCAAATACTTGGTTCAGCGACAATCATGCATAAAGAATCATTCCAATCTGTACCACTTTGTTTCCGTGCATCTCGTATTGACTTGTAACTCCCTTTTAGTTCCTTCTCCTTCTCTTGGATTTGTTGCTTTGTGAAGTGGATAGTTGGAAACTTTTCATTGAACTTACTGACTATGCTTCTCCAGCCTTCAGATACCCACCCATTTTGACCTCTAAACTTTGGATTGTTATGGTCATGTAGTATATCGACAAAAGCTTTTTCATATGAGAAGTTGCAAGAGGCCCTTGATCCTTCTTTAGACATGGCTACACTAACTACAACATATTGAAATGTTACAAGAATGCATAAGCAACCACATACTAAGGTAAATAACTCACAATGCCACATCTCACAACCACATACTAAAGTAAGTACTCAATATGAAAACAAGTCATAAATCTTACAACCACAAGTTTAAGAGAAATAGATGATCTACTTTATGACACAAAATACCTATACTACTTTGTGACAATTCATGTCCGATTAACAGTTGTAGTCATCCCACATTTGCATTGCAATTTGATCTCTAAGAGTACCTCCATTGTTTGACTCAATGTCATTTTGGTAATTATTGTCACCCTTGGGAACATCAACAAAATCATCTGATTTAATATAGACAGGATGGTGATCCAACCACCCCTCTTGACCATTCTGACCTCTAATGATATTGTGGAATGCAACAGCTGCAGCTGGGATCTTAATTTGAGTTTTAATGGGATGAAATGTGCCAACTTTCAGGATTGGGAATCGCTTCTTCAAAACACCAATAGCCCTTTCAATATGGTTACAAAGGAGAGTGTGGCGATAGTTGAACAATTCTTTGTAGTATGTATAATCATATCTTCGAGATCAGCGCCGCCTTCTAAATCCACTAATATGGTATCTGACTCCTCGATATGAGGCAAGAAAAGAAGGCGTGTTTGCGTATCCACCATCGACAAGATAGAATTTACCCTCCGGAACACGAAACCCCTTGCTAAGAGTAGATTGAAGGACTCCTGCATCTGATGCTAACCCTTCCCATCCACATGAAATAAATGTGAAGTTCAGGTCAAAGTCACAAGCTAGCATCACATTTTGTGACAATGTTCCTTTCCTATTCCTATAAGGAGCTGCTTTCTCTTCAGCAATAGTGATGGGGATATGTGTGCCATCAATAGCACTAATGCAGTTTTGCATATAAACGTAGGAAATTAATATAGGAAAACCTTGAGAAAAGTTAGGTATCTACTGCGTATGAGTTTACCTGAAAATAAGGCCAAAAACGTGGATCCGATATAATCTTCACGTGAGTTTGAATCGAACTTGGGAGCTTGACAAATCTATGAGTTAGAGTAGGAAATATCTCAAAGATTTCCTTTATTTTTCTATGAATTGTTCCAACGCTATGTTGAAATGCTTTTTGAAGCTTTTGGTTGCTAGCATTGTGAGAGATCATGTACATAAACATCCCTAGTTGCTCCTCGATAGTAACTCCCCTTGTGTCATGTAACAAACCCTCTATTCTAAGGAAATCTGATGTAGCCCTGAATATCTCTGGCTCTATCCGGAACTCAACCCTACACCAACTCTCATGGCCTTCTAAGGTCTCCTTAACTTTTTTAGCACCGGTAACTGATGATGTGTGAATTGGTCTTTTCTCATCATAAAGGCATGAAAGTAGTGTAGGAACCAACAAAAGAAACAATTCATCGTCGTCCTCTTCTTCCTTAAGCATAAATTTCCTAATGAGCTCCTTTCTAGTGCCCATTTGCTAATACATACAAATATAACATATTGTGAATTAGCGTATTGTTAAACAACCCTAGCACTGCTGATTCAGCTAGGGCTGTTCAACTTCAGTCCATCAATTTATCTTGTCAGATAACTTGTCTAAGTTTATCTTGTTCCCCATCAATTTGCACAATAAAAGAGGAAAAGAGCAATGCTGAACAAAAGTAGTGAACATAGCACACTTCAATTAACTACATGAGATTAACGTGTAGGTGAGCATTGAATTCTTAACTAAGATGATGGTACAGAAACCTAATGTTCTATTTGTGTCGAAGTGTCAAAATCCACAGGATCAACTCATAGTCTAAATCTAGAAGTGTCAAAGAACCATATAGATTTCAAAATGCACAGAGTTGGGCACGCAAATTACAAAGCCATTTGGTTAAACATAGGTTTTGCTCCCTTCTATTTGTGTCGAAGACATCAGACTCTACTCAATGAACTACATGGACTGAAGTTGAATAGACCTATCTGATTCTACTCATAAAATCTACAACATTACTAAAATCAACCCTAGCACTGCTGATTTCAACCACACGACATTCAGACACATCTCCAAGGATACACAAAAGCAAGCAGGGCTCAGTAAAGCAAACAACATCAAGCAAAGCAAACAAGATAATACCTTGCAAAATAGGCAAGGTTCAGTAAAGAATGTGAGCAGCAGCACCTCTACAAACCTGTATCACTAGGTTGAACAAGACTAGGTATAACAGATCTGATAAGAGAGTAAAAAATGAAACCCTACACCAGATCTGATAACCGGGTTGAACAAGTCTTACCCCAAGCTGGCGGTTCCTTCCTCTGCCTTCCCTAGCGCCTCAGCACAAATCCTCACGAATAGCAACCACCCTCCCCTATGCCAGATCTATTGGAAGGGAACATATCCTGTGCACATAGAGGCCTTGTGCACATATGCAAACATTAAATCTGGGCCGTCCAAAGATGGGATTTGGATGGCCCAGATTTAATGTTTGCATATGTGCACAAGGCCTTCATGTGCACAGGATATGTTCCCCTATGAGAAAAGGGTTCGATGAAAAAGAGCAAGAGGACGAGAGATTGGGAAGAGGAAGAGATAGAACTAACTGAGGATATGTCGTCGGAGTGGTATGTGGAGTCGTTGCGAGGAGCGATGATGGAGAGGCCGCGTCGTCGCGCGAGTCGTCGCTGATGGGGAGAAGCTGTGCCGTCGCGCGAGTGCGGTAGGGATAATTATTCACGAGGATAGAGACAATGTTTTCTTCCCCGAGTATTTTAGGCGAATTGGGCTAGAAAAACCCGACCACGAGTGCTTCCAAACGTGGCTTCTAACTGGACCGGGGAAATTTTCCTCGTGGGATGCCATCCCAGGGAATCGGCGGAGAACCCGGCGGGATTAGATGCTCCAAACAAGGATTTTTTTTAAATAATAATTTTTTAAAACTGAATTGCGATTTTAATACTCGGAAAAAAATTGCAAAAATAATACTTGGTCGCCAAATGGTACGGCGAATACCCTATTTTCGCCGAACCGTGCGGCGAACACCCTATTTTCGCCACATGGTTCGGCGAAAATAGGCTAATTGCGCAATTAATTCCAGTTAACCATGGGCTAGGGTATTTTCGCCGTACCGTGTGGCAAAAATAGGGTGTTCGCCAAGCCATATGGCGAAAATAGGTATTCGCCGTACCATATGGCGAAAATATACAAATTATACTAAAACATGGTTCCAAAAATCATAAAATAATTATACCATATTCATATGGTGTTGGATGTTCCATTTGTGCAAAAATATATAGGAATCAATTGAGTTGAATACCCTATTTAACCTTAAGAAATTTGAAATGCATGAAATACTGAAGCACTTTCGGCAGGATGAATATTATTTTTGCACGAATACCGCAGATTTGCTCTTTGAAAAATATTCCATATACGCCTTTGTTCCCTACAAAAATATACTGCCACAATAACCCTAAGTACTATTGTCAACGATAACTTTTAAGCCTTTTCGACAGCTTGTAAAATGTCACGTTTGAATGTATTTTTCGGCACGAATACCGCAGATTTGCTCTTTGATACATGGAGCACCATATTATGGAAAAATATTCCATCTACGCCTTTGTTCCCTACAAAAATATACCGCCACAATAACCCTAAGTACTATTGTCAACGATAACTTTTAAGCCTTTTCGGCAGCCTGTAAAATGTCACGTTTGAATGTATTTTTCGGCACGAATACCGCAGATTTGCTCTTTGATACATGGAGTACCATATTATGGAAAAATATTCCATCTACGCCTTTGTTCCCTACAAAAATATACCGCCACAATAACCCTAAGTACTATTGTCAACGATAACTTTTAAGCCTTTTCGGCAGCCTGTAAAATGTCACGTTTGAATGTATTTTTCGGCACGAATACCGCAGATTTGCTCTTTGATACATGGAGCACCATATTATGGAAAAATATTCTATATACGCCTTTGTTCCCTACAAAAATATACCGCCACAATAACCCTAAGTACTATTGTCAACGATAACTTTTAAGCCTTTTAAATGACTGTAAAATGTCACGTTTGAATTTATTTTTCGGCACGAATACCGCAGATTTGCTCTTTGATACATGGATTACCATATTATGGAAAAATATTCCATCTACGCCTTTGTTTCCGCTGATATAAATAGATGGTAAAACATAATATGAGGAGGTACCCAAAAAGGACAATAACAAAAGCATGTAGATGCAGCCAGCAACCTTAGTACGCAAACTCAACCTTAGTACGGCAGATACAACGGATATTAAAACAGTGATGACATTGCTAGGAGAAGTGCCAATAACACTGATTGTAATTGTGGAACAAGTGATCGTTCCGCCTATGTTCGTAGAGTGGGAATGATGCCATACATTTTCTACATATTACATCACCTGTCAATCTTGTACGATTTGTTCTCGGACACCGCTCAATCTCTCTTATGAAAGAGCTCTATGGGCGTGCGTAGTGCTCCCAGCTGCTGACCAATGGGTAGCCTATGCCATACGTCTCTGGGGTGTAAGAAGTAACTTGTTTGTGTGCATTCTGTGGAGTCCTGCCCTCCCATATGGGCATGCCATCCCGGTTTCCGGCGCCCCCTATGTTAATACCACCGGGGTTCCCGGATGGCATTTGTAATGCGTCAAGGATTTGTTGCGTACTGCGGACCTCAGCCAGCTGCTTCCCCTTATCTCGTACCATTCGAGAGGACGAACCCTCTTGCCCTTCCGGAGACTTGCCGAGACGCCTCCTCTGTTTTGGCTCGCACTCCACTATATGGTCCAGGAGGTGTGTGTTGGGCTTCTTGTTGTACAACCGAAAACGTGCCCTGCAGTCAATGCAGTATGCCCGCTGTGGTGGTTGAAGAATACTGTATGCGTACTCGGGGTCCGGCTTTTCTGGGAGGTAGTAGCACCACGGCGAGGGTTGCTCTCCCCAGTTATCAAATATGGGAAGTTTGAGATGTGGGTGGTACGTCTCCGGGTCCACCCAGTTGAAGTACCAGCACCATGCATCCTCGGATAAAGGGCACCGGTAGAATCTTCTGTCCGCTAGATCCTCGTCGCCGGTATCAACCACTGCCTGGAGGTCGTGGTCGCACAGTTCGGGGCTTTGCGGTGGCCCATGAGGAGGATTTTCTTGCCTTGACTTGAGCCATTTTGCAAGCTTTTTTTTGAATTCCTGTATGCGATGAACTGGTTTAGAATGGGTACTTTGTAGCTGAAACATAAGGCACATGAAACTCACCGATTGGTTGGTCCCTTGCCCACCGGCCCTTAACTCCGGTCGATCTAGGTAGGGGACATATCCCGGCGGCCTCTCCCACCGTGTGAAGTTCTCAGGCGAAGTGGGGTAGGCGTCATGGCAGTTGTAGAGAAATTCGTAGTCACGTCGTTCCGGCCCGTCGATCTATTGGAAAAAGCAATAACGGTCCTCGTCCTAAAAAAACAAATAACGATGCATGAAATGGTAGTGTTACCGTAATTTGTATGGACATCATTTGGTTTACCCCGAAGCCGCGGGCACAACAGTAGTGAGCGCGGGCGGCCGTATGTCCATGCGTAGACTGCGTAACGACGAACAACAGAGTTGAATCAATTGAATGTAATGAACACTAATTGTACGAAAAATGTAACATGTATAAGTACTGCAACTAACCTGGTGTGGAAGCGAGGGTCAACGCCCCATGCCTTATTAGGCACACGAATCCGCAGTAAGGCCAACTTGTCATTCCCCTGTGTCGTGTGGACGTGTGCACGGTGCCGCGCATCCAACACAGGGTCCAGGAGTGAGTCGACCTGCTCCATCCCTGCACATAGAAATATTTCAACATAAATCATACTGCACAACGTACAGCAAACACGACATATATGAATAAAAGTACACAACGTTTATGAATAAAAGACATGAAGGTTGAACATAAATAAAAGTACACAACATGTGAGAAACACAACATATTTGAATAAAAAACACAACATATATGAATAAAAGACATCCAATCGTGTCAATATTACAATACATATATGTATAAAAGACATAAGGGGTGAACATAAATAAAAGTACACAACATGTGAGAAACACAACATATATGAATGAAAGACCCAATCGCGTCAATATTATAATAAAAGACATCCAACGTGCATATAATTACATATTTCGATACATAGCCACCACCACGTTCAGAACCTACACCCTACCTGCACTGGTTTGCCTTGTGGCCATACTCGCCGCACTCAGAACACCTCCTAAGAGGGCCACCCACTTCAGATTCATCCATGTCGTTGCGAATGCGCCTAGTCTGTGGACGACTGGGATCGCCCTTCCGCACACCTCCGCAAGATTGGATCCGGCAAACAGACGCGCTCATCTCTGTTAATCGCGGTGAAATCACCGTGTGCACGAAAACCACGAAACTCACCCGACCAGGTATGGACAATATGATCCTTCAAGTAGAAAGGGGACATGTATTGCGACGTGTTCATCCCAATTTGCCCACAAACAGCCATCACGTGTGAGCAAGGAATATGGAGAAGTCTTGGCTTATTGCAGGTGCATTCACACCATCCAGATGCCCCTTGGCCTAGATTAACCTCGTGCGTAATAATCGCTGTGTCCGTTCCCAATCCCCTTTTGCACCGAAGAGTCACCTCGAAGCGGTATTCAGTGACCCCGTAGCTACGCACCATATGCTGCTGAGCTTTCATGGTTCGTTCCTCCATGTAGGTCATCATCCGCGAACAATACGGCGTTTGCAATGTCGAGGCATGAAGTACCGCTTCCGCATGCCTTTTCTGGTAGTAGGCAACGATGCCGTGCAACATGCCTTCAAGGATGGCCACAAGCGGTAGCGGACGCAGGCCTCGGATGACCCAATTGTAAATCTCGGCTATGTTTGTTGTCATCACACCAAACCTGTTCAACGCATAACAGTTTAGAACAACAACCCAAATTGTTCAGCGGTGTTTTGATATTCTAATGTACCATACTAACCTGGCGCCTCCGGTGTCATGGAGCAATGCCCACTTCTCAAGAGGCTCAGCCTCTATCCAGTGCGAGAAACACATAATGTTCCTTGATGTTCGTCTCCTCATATTAGGAGGATCGAGCTCCCCAAGGGGTGTTAGCCTTTTGGGTGGGCATTCGTTCGGCGTAGGTGGTTGCTTCTTCATCTCTTCGATATGCGCCTTTGGTGTGCTTATCCAACTCGACAAGCAAGCGTTGAACTTACGTGCTGATTCTGCTTGCATAACCTCTTAAACAGGTTCATCGGTTTCTTGCTTTTGAACCGCACGAAGAAATTGGCACCCAAATGTCTCATGCACCACATTGCTCAAGTCAGGCCATGAAAATGGCTCATCTTGGTCCTCCTGTAGAGTCTTAATTGCCGAGAGGATACCTTTGTGACGATCATGAATGATGCACATGCTGGGCTGATCACCAACTACCCCCACCTTCAGATGTCTGAAAAACCACACCACTATCCCGATTCTCACCCTCAACAAAAGCAAAGGCCAATGGAAGTATGTGGTTGTTCGCATCAATTGCAATGGTCGTTAGAATCTGCCCTTGTATTTTCCAAAGAAAATGTGCCATCAACACAAAGCAATGGACGACGATGCACTGAATGACGCAATGCAAGGCCCCAATGAAAAGAAAGCACGACGAAATGTACAGATCCCATTTGCATCTGCTTTGCTTTCTTTGAAAGCGGTGTATGTGCCAGGATTGGTTTGCTTCAATACTTCAAGCACACGAGGTAGGTTGCAATACGAAGCCTTGTATGTGCCAAACCTCTTCTCTAATGCTTTCTGCTTCGCACGCCAGGCCATGGAGTAGCTTATCTGATACTTAAATGTTCGTAACATTGCTTTCTGAATATACGAACACTCGATATCCCGCTTCTCAATGATTTCATTAAACATCACGCTAGCTATTACAGCCGCATTCAAGTTACGGTGTTTGACAAGAACATTTTCTAGTCTGCATGTGTGCTCGTTCACTCTTGATGCAATCCAACACGTCTCACACTTCGGCTTGTAGGCATGTACTCAAAATTCACAACCATCGATTACGCACTTCACTGTGTACTTATCTGAGCTAGACAGGACAACCCGAAACTCTCTTTGCAGCGATAGTGCCCACAAGCTCACTGCCAACTTCAATTCAGAATTGTTCGGGAACATTTGATTCAACCGAATGGCATCAGTACCATACTCACAATGTGAGTCATGGCCCCACAAAGCTTCCATACCAGCTTTGTTCTGCCTGTTCCATTCATCAGGGATGGGTACCTCCGCTGAGCCAGTACTACCATGCATTTCATCATCTTCCTCCCGTTCGTCATCTTCGTCGATGGTATCGACAGGGTCCAATATTTTGGCTTCCTCTTCTGTCGCTATGCGGTCCACCCAATCCAATTGATCCACAAGTTGATCGATATCCTCCCCTTCATCAGCCCGACCTTCTGCGCTTGCTGCATGTAACACCCCAAAATTTTGTTTTCTTAAATCTATGTGTGATTTGGCACTTTGGTGAATTTTTGGAATTTTCTAGGATTTATTTGGATTTATTTGGAATTTATTTGAATTTATTCCATTTTAAAATAATTAAAGAATTTAATTTTGCAAATAAAGTTTTGTTGGAAATATTTTATTTGAGTCCCAAATACCCTAAAATATTTTCCAGAATTTTTCTGGAATTTTTCTGAGTATTTTGCTATTTTTAATGAATTAAATGAATTACTGGAAATTATTTTAAATATTAAATCGCTGGAAAATCAATCGGGTCGAGTATCGTGTTCATCCGATCGACCGAGTCCGAGTCCGACTCCTCAGGCAGAGCCACGTGACTCGGCCGAACCAAATCTAAACCTAATCGATCCCAACCGTTGGATCGAGATCCAACGGTCGAGATTGGGCCGCCTTTGTTTCGGCCGGTCCGGCTCGGACCCGTCTTGGCGCTGGCAATCGTGGCCGTTGATCGGACACGTGTACGGCCGCGGGTCGTCGTCTCCGCCAAGTCCGATCCGGACTGCGCCGCCGCGTCCTCCCCGGGTTCGTTAGGGTTTCGGGTTCTGCGCGCATGCCTAGGCTATTTAAGGCCCGGACCGGCCCCCGAGGTTGCCCTCTTCCATGCGCCCCGTTTGCCCTAGCTAATAGAGCTCAAGCCGCCGCCAGACCGTGCTTGGGTGCTCGCCGAAGTTGGGCGGAGCCGCTACGGTTTCCTCGTCTTCTCCGACCAAATAGCCCTTGTTCGCCGTGTTGGAGCCAGTGTTCGAACCCCAAGACAAGGCGCACTGCGGACATCTCGATCACGCCGAGAACGCCCGTAGCGCCCGCGCGTGGTCATCTTCCTAAGCGGCAAACAGCCCGGCCTGCCGTGTTGCCATCTCCGCCCACGAGCTCGCGTGCCGTTGGATCTTCATCTGACGATCACGGTGAGCCCACGTTTCCCGAAACTTTGGAAAACAGATCGGATCTGGACCGTTGGATCAAGATCCAGCGGCCCCTGATCGCCACGTCTTTGGAAACTGCGTTAACTTAGGGTAGATCTAGACCGTTGGATCTAGATCCAACGGCCGTGATCATGCCACGTAGCCGCCGCCGCGCCATGCGTTGAGTCAGCGACAGCCGGGCCGCGTGCGCCGCCGAGCCTGGCGTGATCGCGGCGTCAGACATGTGGGGCCCGCATGTCGATGTCTCGCCGAGAGTCGCACCGTGCACGTGACCCACTGACGGGTGGGACCCACATGTCAGTCTCACGAGGAGCCGTGGACCGAGTCCACGGTAGACCCGAGCCGAGCGTGGACCAAGTCCATGGACCGGCTGACGTCAGCCAACCAATCAGAGGCTGCCACGTGTCCAGGCTGACGCAATAATTAATTTCCGAAAAAGAAAATGATTTATTAATTCGAAATAATGATTTCAAATTTTGTTTCAAACTTCAAACGCTTATAACTTTTGCGTTTCAACTCCGATTTGAGTGATTCAAATTTCTAAATTTGTATAAAATTGAGACCTACCTAAATATGAATTTTATTTAATTTTTGGAATAAAGTTTTTCTCTGTAAAATTATTTAATTGATTATTAAACTTTAAATAATCATAACTTTTGCATTTTAACTCCAAATTTGATGATTCCAGTTTCTAAAAATTCATAAAATTATGTTCTCTCTGTTTATGGATTTTATTTGGATGATTGGATACTTTTTGCCTATTGTTTATTCGTGTATCTGCTATTTGCACGCTTTACGAGTAGACGTTGAAGTGCCGGAAGGATTTGAAGGAGAAGTATTGACTCAGGATCCAACTCAAGACCAAGAACAAGTACTTTGTGAAGGAAAGTTGTGCTTTGACCATGTTGATCCTATTTTGAAACCTATTTTGATTTAACCTATTGCATGCTAGTTCAATTAGAAAATACTTTGTTTAAATTTGGGAATTAGATAAATACCAATTTGCTGTATGACACCTTGATTACTTAAATATGTGCCATGACCCCCTTGTCACCCTAGTTGTGGATTACTAGTTGGACATTATTAAACCGCCAACATGGGTTTTTAGACCGTTGTAGTATACTGCTTAGACCTGCTACGTGCTCATGACATGATTTTGGACAATCAAATGTTAATATTGACTTAATGATATATTGAACCTGTTTTGGAAAGGTATTATGTGATGTTGATGGCACGTGGTGCATGGTAATCAACTGGGGTTTGATAAATAGTTTTTCGACCGGGGCATGTGGCAAGAATGATCAGGTGGGCCAGTTGTGGCACTGGGGATGTTGATTTGGTTCTTCGGGTAGTCTTGCCCTGGTCACCCTAAGGACTTCACCTTGCAAGCCTTTGAACTGGGTCTAACGTGCAACCACATGTCTGTAATGGGACGGACCTAGTTGACTAAGTTGCTAATAACGTACCTGTGGGACCTCAGGAGGTCAACTACACCCTTTGTGTAAGTTGTACGGGGAGCGTCTGGGTGAGGCCAGTACCCATCTAACGGTTGATTGGTCTAAACTTCGCCTTAGCTAAGGGAAGGGTTAGTGTGCAATAACCGGGGAGGACCACTTGTATTGTTAGAAGTTTCCGAAAGACTTTGTTACGGGAACTCGCCTTTGTGGTGTTTGACTGTATCTTGTGGGTAAAGTGCATAACCTCTGCAGAGTGTAGAATCTATTCGAATAGCCGTGTCCGCGGTATTGGACATCGCTCGGGAATTACAGTCAAGGGTTAGATTTTTCTCAAAAATAACTTGGATTTGAAAGGTTGGGATGGATTAATAATGATGTTGATGGAAATGTGGATTAGGATGGGAAAGATGTTTATTAAACTCCTTGAAAAGTTACCTATGCTTGTTTCTCTTTGCTTTCGAATCTACTTATGTTACTTGTCAAATCTTTGTTTCTTTGCAAATATACCTTGAGCTATTCCTTTGTACCAAGCCATGCATATAGTATATTAGCTTTGCATTCTGCATGACTTGCTGAGTACCAAGTACTCACCCTTGCCACAATACAACACCGGTTGAAGAGGAGACTACACCACTTTGGAGGAGGAGCTCCAAGAGGATCCGTCTACTTAGGGAGCGAGCCCGGTCGGTTACTGTGGTATCTTTGGATGGCGCCACTAATTTATTTGATTTTCATTTGCTACTATTTCTCTCTTAATAAGTTTCGCCTGCGAAATCATACATTTGTAACTTGACCATAAGGTCGAGTAACCGGTTGACTATTTAAATAAAGTACTTTATTAGTATCGAGTGGTATGATTGTGATATTTACCGATGTTAAGGCTGTGTGCACTAAGCGTGTTCCTGGACTAGTGCCGAATACACAGAGGGTCGGATTTGCAAATTCGGGTCCCGACATCGCATCCATGTGATCATTCCCCTTTGCCTCAACTGACACATTTGGTGAACTTGTTCAACAGAGCCGATGTCTTTGCTCTCGCTCACACCAGTAGTACTCAGCTCTTCCCTAGGGCAAGCTTGCACCAGCATCACACATTCGAGGCTAGATCCCTTGCACCACCTTAACTATTTTTGCCACAACTGTGTTCGATCTACTGTCTTCAACTCCCACACAGCCGGGTCACCCTTGTTACGCGTGTATACGATTTGGATGATAACAGAATAAACACTTGGATCTAGGGAAAAAAATTGGGTCAACCAAAGTTTTATATCACGAATGCTAACAGTATCGGGGGACAAGTGCTCGGCCATGGTGACCGCAAAGCCGCTTAAATCCACTCCATTCTGCCCAATTTTTACTTCACCATCGCCATAATATACCCTGAATTTCACTGGTTCCGACATCACTGCGACGACATAGACCAAATAAATTTTTTGCATCCCTAGTAAAATGTAAAATCTGTACCGTAAATTGAACAACGCTAATTAACTATCGGGATATCGATACTATAATATTATAATAATGTAGCGCACGTATAACATGGCTATTTGCTACTAATATGCAATGTTCAGAAAAATCGGTCGATTAGCCGATTAATTAGCCGATTAGCTTGTGATCGAAGCCCTAAAGATTCCATTTTTTCCTTACGGTAAAAAAACTGAGCAGAACGATTAATCGGAATTAATCGGGTCTAACTAATATCACTACTCTAGATTAAACAACTAGAATCGCTATTCTAAATTATACTACTCTAGATCGCTACTATAAATTGTACTACTCTAGATCGCTACTCTAAATTGCACTACTCTAGATCGCTACTCTAAATTGCGCTACTCTAGATCGCTAATCTAAATTGCGCTACTCTAGATCGCTAATCTAAATTACACTACTCTAAATAACTCTCTACATTGAAAAATACGAAATTAAACAAAGTTGCGATGTTACCTCCTCTTCTTCTTCTCCTCTCTTCTTCTTCTTCTCCTCCTCCTTCCTCTCCTTCTCCTTCCTCTCCCTCTCTCTCTCCCTCTCCTTCTCCCTCTCCCTCTTCTCTTCCTACGGCCGGCGGCGGGCGCTCTCTGATTTTTGCTGCGGCGGCGTGGAGAGATCGATCGATCGATCTCGCGTGGGCCTTTTTCTACCGAGCAATTTTCGCCGCACCATTTGGCGACAACCTATTTTCGCCAAATGGTGTGGCGAAAATAGGGTCTTCGCCGCACCATTTGGCGAAAATAGCCTTGATACCCGTGTAGCAGCTTAATTGCGGCGGTTAGGGTATTGTCGCTGAACCGTGTGGCGAAAATAGGGTATTCGCCACACGGTTCGGCGAAAATAGGGTATTCGCCGTACTGTTTGGCGACCATGCATTATTTTTGCAATTTTTTTTCGAGTATTAAAAACGCAATTCAGTTTAAAAAAAGTATTATTTTAAAAAAAAAATCTCCAAACAAGCCCATATGAGAAGAAAAAAATACGTTTGGGCCCACGTTCCAGTGCCCAGACAAACTGGGTCAGGTGTCCAAGGCTCCTGGGCTCCTGGCGGATATTCTCGTCACGCCGCTCTGCTTGCCTTGTTTCCATCGACGCGTCACCTAGTTACAAATCCCAACTATATACGGCTATACGCACGGTTCCTTCCGGACAACTGCAAGCAGCGGCGATGGAGGTCAAGTGCCGGCGGCTGGAGGGAAAGGTGGCGGTCGTGACGGCGTCCACGCAGGGCATCGGCCTCGCCATCGCTGAGCGCCTCGGCCGAGAGGGCGCCGCGGTCGTCATCTCCTCACGCAAGCAGGTCGAGCCCTCTTGACTGCCCTTTCTTGCTCTTCTTGGTTCTTGATTGCCTCAGTGCGTGCTCGTTTTCTGATCGGTTTCTTTATGTTGCAGAAGAATGTGGACGAGGCGGTGGAGGGGCTCAGGGCGAAGGGGATCACCGTGGTCGGGGCCGTTTGCCACGTCTCTAACGCGGAGCAGCGCAAGAAACTCATCGACACGGCCGTCAAGGTGAGAATTGGGATTTTTTGGTGGGGGGTGGGGTGGGGTGGGGGGGGGGGGGTTCGTTACATAGGAGTTGCGAGTTGCGACGTTGAATGAAATCGGTACTCTGGTAGAATTTGGGTCTGCCTGAGGATTAAATTTACTAGATGTATGTTGTTCTTGAAATACTAACTAGATTCTGCAACGTGTCCGGCGTCCGAGCTAGCTTTCTTGTTGGCTGTTGGGCAGAATGTGTGACTGGAATTCTGAATACAGCCGTTTTTTATACCAAAAATTTTATTCGCAGATCGGTAAATGTGTATCTTTGCTTTAAATTTTGTACAGTTGCTGCTCAATTGAATTTAAACTGCTCTGCATCTCCGTTTCTCTTCATGATGAAATTGGGGCCGGGGTTACTGCCTCGTCATTCCAAGAAAATGGTTGCTGCTGGCATAATCCGTTTGTGTGTACAGTGGCATTGTCAGGATGATGAAACAAGAGTTTTATGATCTGCAGTTCATACAATCATACCTAGTTGGAAACAAGTGTTTATTTGGATGCATCTAAACTGTATTTTCCTTATTACAAATCGCCTCTTTCATTCAGCTAGTTGCATAATGTTAGTTTCTTATTCCTGTGTTACGTCGTGTTCTATATTTGTGGACTTATCCTTGCAGTTGTACCAATCAGGTAGTATTACAATGATTCTTGTAGTAGTAAAAGAAACCATTGTGTTATTGCAGAAGTTTGGACATATTGATATTGTTGTCTCCAACGCTGCTGCAAATCCTTCCGTAGAGGGCATACTCGAAATGAAAGAGTCTGTTCTTGACAAGCTATGGGATATTAATGTCAAGGCTTCTATTCTTCTTCTTCAGGTGATTGAATTCTCCATCCTAAATCCTAATTTACAAGTTCTATAAATCAACTTTTACGCCATTCATCTGTTTTCATTTTCGTGTTGTTAGGACGCTGCACCACACTTACGGAAGGGATCATCTGTGATAATAATTTCTTCAGTTGTTGGTTATAATCCAGAACCAGCATTAACGATGTACGGTGTTACAAAGACTGCCCTTTTTGGTCTCACAAAGGTACATGTTATTCCTTTTGTCATTGTTGTACCGTTTCCTGTACATTGATTGATATTATAATTGTCTTATCATTGCTTTTATGTACAGAAAATGGTAAAAAATGCTTTGCTGTAGTTTATAATTATTTTTATAAACCTTTTATATATAAAAACCTATTAATTCTAAGATGTTAACCAACAAACACTGGATTAAAGGAGGAGCATAAATAGTAAAGACATTTTCCCCTTGGAGATATGTGTTCGACTGCTGAGACATGCACCATGTGTATGGGGCCACTTGGATTTTGGAGAGCAAACTTGACAATGACAATGTAGGATATGCTCCCAAAAAGTTAAGCAAAATGATCTACTACTAGCAAGCTCATAAAAAATTTACACCTTGAACTTTTCCTTGCTTGCGAATTATAATCTTGTGCTTATATAAGAGCTTTGGGGTTGGACTACCTCAAGTTTTTTGAGTTTGATACTAGATTTCCTTCCAATCCTCAGACACTATTGTTCTATATGTTTACAAACTGAGCTAAAGATATGTCTTGTATAATGTGAAGTATATCCCAGCTAACCAGATTCACTTCCGGCAAAGGCCTAACCAAGATATATGTGTGAGAACACACAGACCAACTCGCAAGCTAGGTAGAAGTTGTAAATTAGCATGATAACTGTTACACTCACATGACACAAGATATTGCATGGGAGCTATACCTCAGAATACCACATTGGTCTCATGACCAGGAATTTACAAAACATTATGAAATTTCATGGCAGACGATGTTGTATTAGAAGTCAGGCGGTTTTTTTCATCAATGGATCATTATCATGCTCTTATGTTCTGAAGAAATTTTATTGTTATGACATATATTGTTTTAAACCTGATGAACTATTTTGTCTACTGACTGCATTAGGGATGCTCTCCACTGACAGTATTATGAATGCTCTCCTTTCTAGGCTCTTGCTGCTGAGATGGGACCAAATACTCGTGTTAACTGTGTAGCCCCTGGTTTTGTTCCTACACGTTTTGCTGATTTCCTCACAACTAATGAGACCATTGTAAGTAATTTTTGAAAATTTCATCGTACACCATTTGTTGTTTATTTTGACAACTAATTAATTGCACCAAAAAAAACCTATCACACTTAAAAGTGCCAGTGAAACAAGAGGACATTACTAAAATTTTCTAAGTTTCTGTTTGATAAATAAAACTTGATTGCTCACCATTTTTGTTATAGATTTTCTGCTTTGCAGTGCAAACTTTGCACTATGACCTGTTCAATCTTGTGCTTTACTCATGGTTATTAGAACGTCGTTTAAACGACGTTTAAACGTTAGAACGCCTCCCAGGCGGAGAACGTCCGCGCGTTCTATCGAAGCCGCGTAGAACGGCCTGGAACGTCGTTCCAACGACGGTTAAACGGGTAGAACGTCCGATTCGGATGAAACGCCCGTTCTAGACCGATTTAGGAAGAGGAATTAGTGAGGGTCCTGACATTTAGAGGGGAAAGCCATCGGGAGAAATCGGGGAAGCACTGAAGAAGCGATCGGGAGAAAGCAGAGCGAGAGCTAACCCTAAGCCGCGCGTCGCCGCCGCCGTCGCCGCGCCGTCGTCACTGCGCTGGATCTGCCGAGGGAACCCCCCTCTCTCTGTCTCTCCTCTCTGTTTCTCTTCTATTCGGTTGAGGCGCTGAGGGTTGGAGGTGTGGGCAGTCGTCGCCCTCGGGGTCGTGGAGGCGGCAGCGGCGGCAGGGAACGGGAAATGGGGGGCTCGGGGCAGCTAGGGTTGGAAGTGTGGGCAGTTGGATTCGCTTTGGGAGGTGGTGGGGCCATGGGGTCAGTGTCTTGGGGGTGTGAGAGAGACTAGGGGAGTGAGATGTGGACTAGGCTGTGATGGGCTGGAGTGAATCTGTCTGGTGGGTTGCATGCTGGGAGATATTGAGAGATGAGAGTTGAGAGATGAGAGTTGAGAGATGAGACATTGAGACATTGAGATGGCATATGGTCTCAAATTATATGGAAAAAGACTACAAAATCAAGGTACATATATGAATATATGCTATATCTTTGCTCTTATATTCGTTTTACAATTGTGCCTAAAACTATGTTTCAACGTCCGTTTAAATGTTTAAAAGTTAAAAAGGGGTGGGTCGTTTCGTTCTCGTTTTACGTTTTGATAACCTTGGCTTTACTGCACAGTTGGTATGCAGGAAACAAACAAGGCCTCCATCATTATGGTAGAAATACACTGCATTTTCCATGAATTGTTTTGTATTTCTATATACATAACAGTTTGTTTGGATAGACGGGAAAATTAATGAAAATTTTTATTTAAAATGAGGAAGTCTTACACTAAATATTTCCAAGATGGGATAATATTACAACTAACATTACTGGACATAACCTGGAAGGCTTTATTTGCAATTTTCATCTTACACAGCTTTCATCACACCTTCATAGTCAAGATAGCAGTCTAACCGTTGGTACCCTTAAGACACAAAATGAACAAGGAACTTTCAAGAACAAAACTATTCATACAAACAAAAATTAGCATGCCATAGGTTTCACAAGACTCAATATGGTGCAAGATCGGGTGGAGAACAGTGGGCTTTCCTCCATCAATGTTGGTGATGAGATCCCCTCTTGTACAATTGAGAAGGCTTTCATGTAACACCAAAAAGGCTGTATGTAACACCAAAAAGGCACCAGCTCTGGCCTCTAGTTATAATATCATGAGTTGCCCAAGAAGTGTCATAAGGTCAAGAATCTCCTCAAAAGAGGTGCTTTTCAGTAACAGCACCACTGCTCATGTTGTTATCCTCGATGGGTGAATTCAAGATAACAACCGTGGATTTCAATTTAGATTTGAAGTGGATGTTGCTTTGTTTTGAGATGAACTAGGAAAAGGTGACCATAGTGATACTTTAGGAACTTTGGGTAAAGTTGACTATAGCATTCTCTCGTTCTTTCTCTTTTTTTCGCGGAGGGGCACACTTTCCTAGGTTTTGTAGTGCGTTAGGATGGGCTGCCTCTTATCTATTGGTTTTTTTGAGTTTGATCTATTAGTTTGATTAGGAAATTATCTTGATCAGTTTGAGTTAGAATCAGTATCTTATATCTTGTTGTTGGTTTGTTTAGATTGGATTGAGAGAGTGTTAGGCTTAGGGCACTAGTCAAGCCAACCTCAACCTTATAAAAGGCTACGCATTGTGACTTATGAGATCAAGCAAGAAGAAGAAATAATTAGTCTTTTCCTCATCAAAAGTCTTCTCTCACATCTATGGTCTATTTATCCCTATTCTAGTATGTCATCTCCTTGAAGCTGTGCCATCCTGGCTTTCTTTTATAATGTACTAGTAAAATGCCCATGCGTTGCAATGGTAAAAAATGTGTACATAGTGCACATGATTTTTCTTTTACATCATTAAGAGAGTAAATGCAACATTCACACTTGTACACAATTACAGAATGCAGAATAGTTCTTAAATATCTAACTGATGATTATATGAGTACATATGTCCGCAATAGAAATAAAAAAGGTGTCAGCCACAAGGTTTCCTCACTTGTACATATGGCAGAACATCATTCTTTATTGGAGCTAACACAAACAGACACCATGTACAAATATAAATCAAACATGGACCATTCAACCTGCTATTCCAATATTCCGATATGATGAAAACAACACCTTAGATTACTACTCTGCTACATCCACAACATAAACTAAAAGTTTGACGCATCCACCCAAATAGAACTTCAGCTTTCTTTTTCCTAAAATATAATCATTTCCAGGAGACATTCTTTCTGATCTTTAGTTGATAAATACACAAGTTCTAATATAAGTGCCTGATGGTTCTTTCTCTCTCCCCCTCTCTCAAAAAAGTAGCTCTTAGTTCTCACAGCTTCAGGTAATTGACAAATGAACAGTGCATAGGAACCAAATGTGGTTGAAATTCCAGATTTCAGTAGATTGTGTTTTACATATAGAACACATTGGAAGACTCAACTAATCCTAAAAAACTTAAAAAACTGCCCAAAAAAATTCAGCCAAAACTATTGTTTTGTTATAAGGAGTTCAGTTAGCTCAGCTGAATTGCAGATCCAAATGCGAGTTTACAATCAACTCAAAAGATGAGTCAAGTTTCAATATTCATTCTCCAAAGGAAATGCATACGTGTTAGTGTAAGAAATATGCCCAAGAAGCCAATCATGAAGATGATTATCTTGTATTTATGCTTATATTGCTCCTTTAATAATGTCATGTTACATATCATCAAGTATGTGACCGATCGTGAAACTATGTAGTTTGATTGTGATATTATCGTAAATTATCCTTTGTTTATTTATTGGTTGGGACATCAATAATCTTGGAAAACAAGCACATGAATTGTTGTGATAATCATGTTTCACGGATTATAGTTATGGGATACAATGTAATCATGTGAATACATGTAAGTGTACATGCTATTGGATTGACCCGCTTATGAAACATCTTTTGAAGATTTAATTAGTGTCATAAGTTGTTTCATACAATGATAATGATAATCCTTATACCTGAGATCAACACAGTTTCCTACATGAGAATAGTATGCTTTGATGTTGTCTAACGTTGTCTGTAACTGGATAATTATAAGGACAACACTCAGGTATGCTTTGAATCATGCTGAGGGAAGTGTATAATCAAAATGGGATTTGTCCTCCTCATATTGAGGGTATGATATTGATCGGCCACTCGATGAAATGGACTAAAAAATGTGCATGGCCATGCCCGATCGATCTTTTTAGCCTACTTCAGATAAACCATGTATTCACATAATCGATCTTTTTAGCCTACTTCAGATAATCGAGAATATCGGTTTAACAGTGCAAGGATGACACACCTCAACCTTGAGTTAAACCATGATATCAAAGTGACAAAGGGATCAACATGTATTCATTGAAGGTTTTTCGGATAAATGACATTCATGCAATTTGGGTAGCCGTTATGTTCTGTTAGGAGCCACTTGCGACTTATGAATCGAAAAGGAGTTTTTGATTTATTGCCAACATTGCATGAACCTAAAGGGTCACACACAAATGACATTAATGCAATTTGGTTTGTCGGATAAATGTATTCATTGAAGGTTTGTCGGATAAATGACATTCATGCAATTTGGGTAGTCGTTATGTTATGTTAGGAGCCACTTGCGACTTATGAATCGAAAATGAGTTTTTGATTTATTGCCAACATTGCATGAACCTAAAGGGTCACACACAAAATAGGTTTAAGACAGATTTATGAAATCCTCTCATGACATGTTCAATGCAATTGAACATGATATCTGGTTATATCTGGTTATCCCAAAAGGTTATGAACCTTGCGTACAAAACGTGATTTTTCTGCTGAAAGTACTGTAGATTTTTGCTGAAAAACACTGCAGCAATGGTGAAAGCACTGTTTATACGCTTAAAACACTGGTGCATGTCGCCAGTCACTGTAGCAACCGACCCCAATGAACAGTGCCTCGTGCCTGGTGCTGTAGCAATCCGAGTTGCTACAGCAACAAGTGGCGGTTACTGTAGCACTCGGATGCTACAGTATATATATAAAAAGGATGTTCCAAGCTTATAAAATGAAAAGAAAAAATGAGGAGAAAAATATAGGGAAAAAGGGAAGGTGAAAAGGTTTCGCCTCAACCAGATAAAAGGTCATAAGAGTCTTATTGCGCGGTACTAGCATACCGGCATTCGGTGTTCGTCTGTTCGTGTGGATACCTGAAGGTCGTGGCTGCTACTGTCATGAAGATCCGACGTATCTATACCGCTGCTGCGTCCAGGCGTTGAAGCTGTGAGCTTCGCCGAGAGCTTCTAAAAGGGCTTAGAGTTTGTGCTTCCAGGACCACGGTACGCATTTATTGCCTTTTGTATTATCTAAATCTTGGTTCTAATACATACGATTGATCTGGGAAGGGGATGATTTTTTTAAAATTTACTGGAGCTTTCCACTTCGTTCCCAACAGGTAGCACTTGCCTGTTGATGAAGGCCTTCCTACTAAATTCCGTGGGGAGCATGCAAAAGCCCATTAATCAATTGAATTTTGGATATGAGAACAATTGATTCAGATAAGTCCACAAGTGCATATAGCATAGTAACATTCCTCTTGAGATATCTGGACATTTTCAAGAATAATGGCAACTTGCCTAGGTAGGTCTAAATACAAATGGACAAGATGCTGTAAGTTCTTTTCCTTTACTGTTTTCAAGATCCAAAGCAGCTGACGAATTGAAAGCAGAAAACATTAATACAAAACAATGGTCCTGGGTTAGTTAGAATCAAGGCAACAAACAAAAGTATATTATTGCAGTAATGCAGTATTACTTACCGTTACAATGTTGTCTGCATGTCCAACATATCTCATGTAGAGATGGCAACGGGGACCCGAAACCCGAAACCCGATGGGTATTTACTCTATTAGGGGCCGGGTATGAACCGTTTTTCATACCCGCGGGTATATTAACGGACAAAAACTATTACCCAGCGGGTAGAACGGGTACGGGTCCGTACTACTGTTGCTACCCGCGGGTCCCCGTTACATATGAGTGGCTAATATGGAATATGTCATGTATATATAGGTGTGAATAAGAGTGAAAAAGTTGCTAGCTGATGTTGTCTAACTAGACAATAGATCGACGAAATGTTTTTTTGGGGCCGGGGATCTCTACGGCCCATTTGTCAAGCATTTGGTGTTAACCAATGGGTGATCTTTGCTAAATCTGTTAGCTACCTTTGTTCTACATGATCACATATCGTCAAGGTGTCAATTAATACAGTAGCTAGGTGACATAAACGAAAGCATGCACAACTTTGTTTTAGTACAGTCAATATGATAGCATACGATCTTACCGGACCCAGCATATTATATATTGTATACAATCATATTGTGTAACCCTTCGAAATATGAGTATTATATGCAAACAAAATAGAACTTTTGTCATGAAACCTGAGTCCTCGACTTTGGTCACGGGTTACTCATGGAGTCCCGTTACGCACGGCAGTGCGGGTAAATTTTGTACCCGTATGCGGGTATGGGTATTGTAGCGGGTGGATTTTGCTACCACGGGTACGGGTACGGGGTGGTGATACCCGCCGGGTATATACCCGTTGCCATCCCTAATCTCATGAAAGAAGCATCCTCACACACAACATATGTGTCATGGCAACCAATAAACCATTGGTCCTACAATTTTGCACCTTCTCTAGTACCAGCATCAGATATCTGCGGACATTTTGCCTTTAATGTAAACATATGTCGTGCAATTTAACAAGAGATATCTTGGAAATATGATTCCAGAGAAAGGGTGAAAATTCAGCAATCCCTGTAGACTGAAGAAATTCAGAGAACATGCATTGCATCTCTCTTAACATCAAATCTTAACAAATTCTTTAATCCACATGATGCTATAATACAACATTCCATCAGGAGGAACAAAAAAGTTATCTTTTGTTGTCTGAAAGCTATGGTTTGTTAACTATCATAAAAGGAACCTGCAATTGATATGGACCTGTAGGATCGAAGTATACGAATAGCAATCAGAGGGGGGGGGGGGCGTGAATGATTGTGCGGAAGCTAAAACCAAAATCTAGATCTATTAAAAGTTCACCCCAAAACAGAACCAAATAATTGCCTCGTTTTCGACAAAAACAGAATGACAGAGGTTCGGTAAAATGAGAATTCCCGGAGATCCAACCGTCGTAACAATCTGAAATTTGGACACAAGAAACTAGATTCCAATACGAATCAAACCCAAAAAGAATCAGCTCGATCGGACTTATGGATCAAAAGTTATGAGCTTCGCAAGCTTGCTGATCCAGAACTTGACGAGAATTGATCTAACGTAAACTTGAAAGTTTTAACAGAACCGACAAAAGTTTAATCAACTAGACTTTGAGGAACTCTAAATCAATACCCTAGAAAGGTTTTTGATGGATCAAATCAAGATGACACTCAAGGATCAAAAACCAATCTAGATTTAGAGCAAGCATGCAAACAAGAACCAAGACAGAAAAACACTGTAGCAACGTGGTTACTGTAGCACGCAAAAATCTTGGAAGAATTGATCTTTATTTCTTTTGTCTAAAGTACTCATCAAAAGAGTACAAACCCTAAAACTTGCTCAAGGCTTGATGCCCTTTAACAGGAGACAACCCCTCCTATTTAAAGGGCCAACCCACAAGGAGTTCTGAATACGATTCCTATTCCCTAGAAGGAATATGTATCCAATACAACTCTACTTGGCCCAACCTGGCCGAGTACAACTCTTGCACGCGTATGGCACCCCTACCATACTCACGTGACTAACACTTTGCACGCGTATGGCCACCTGCCATACTCACGTGACTAACACTTTGCACGCGAATGACCTCCTGCCATTCTCACGTAACTAACCATTCTTCATGTGCACCATTCTCTTAGCCCGAACGTCCCGCATGACATCCTTGACCACCAAGACCTCAGTTCCTCCCTGAACCTAGTCCCGAACCTCAGCTCCTCCATGAACCTAGTTCCGATCCCGTCATCGACCACATTCGTCTTCAAGCAATACCTGCACATGAACAAACCACAAAACGATTCCGAGCACAAGTCCACGACTTGACTCTACTCAATCCATGCAAATACTCACACGAGCATTGCATAAAGTCCACATTAGCTCAAAACCCTTAATCGTGCACAAAAACATCCAGCACAGACCAAAAACCAATCCAGCGCACAAATTCCAGAAACTTACGTTCATGACGGACCAAAGTTTTGGTCCGTCACACACATGCCTTCGAACCCGGCAAAGAAATCAGTTCATGCCGAAAAGCACGTTTATGACGGACTAAAAGTTTGGTCCGTCATACATGCACTACGCTTGGTTTTATGAGACTTAGGTTCGGCGCCAAAAAAAAAACATGTGTATGACAGACCAAAAAATTTGGTTTGTCATACATGGGAAAAATGAGTTCGCCAAAAGCATGTGTATGACAGACCAAAAAATTTGGTTTGTCATACATGCGAAAAACGAGGTCACCAAAAACAAGTGTATGACAGATTAAAAAATTTGGTCCGTCATACATGGGAAAAACAAGGTCGCCAACAGCATGTGTATGACAGACCAAAAACTTTGGTCCGTCATACATGGGAAAAAAAGCATGTGTATGACAGACCAAAAAATTTGGTCCGTCATACATGGGAAAAACGCGATTTCTTGAGCAAGCGTAAAAGCATCAAAATCACGTTTATGACAGACCAAAAAGTTTGGTCCGTCATACATGCGAAACTCACTGTTTTTGGATGTTTGGTCTGGCGCAAATGCAAAGTCTCTGTTTTTGGATGTTTGAATGTTTGGTCCTTCATTCAAGCAATTTTGCAAGATTAATCCTAACCAAATTTTCAGCACAAAATCAAGCCAATTTTTCATCATATGATTCACAATCTCCCCCTTGATGAAAACATTGGCAACACCACTTTAGATTTAAACATTGGCATTCTCTTTTTAAAAGATTTTGAGATCCAAAGGATTAACACCAAAACACAACATTGGCATTCTCTTTTTAAAAGATTTTGAGATCCAAAGGATTAACACCAAAACACAGAACCTCCCCTTTTGACAAAAAGGCAAAACAAAATCTCCCCTGAGAATGAAAATGTGTGTGAATGTGCAATGTGTCCAAGAATTCCAAAATTCTCCAAAAATGCTCAAATTTCCAAAAAAAAACTTTTTCCCCCTTTTTCTTTGAACTTCTCAAATATTCCCAAAATTTCTCCCCCTTTGACAATGGATTCATCAAGAGTACAAGAGAGAGAACAGATTCAAAATTTTTCTTGAAACAATGATTTCACAAAGAGAAACAAGGAAGTGCCAAGATAGGAAAAGATGAGCTCATTCGATCATATAACCTTATATATCACATAATATGCAAAATACATGATCTTGATGTGATTTTAACAAGTTAGGGAATGACATGCATCTCATCCTCAATTTAGTCAACTATAGCCAAGTACTAAGCAAGATCTTAGCAGAAAAAGCAAGGCTTTAAAAATTGAAGCAACTAACAACTTAGGGCGAGCAAGTAGTTTCAACTCCAATCTAGTAGACCAATTTAATCTTTAAACAATAAGTTGCATGTGGCATGCTTGAAGCATACTTCTTTTATTTTCTAGGAGTGGCATGCTTGAAGCATACATCTTATCTTTGAGGGAATGGCATGCTTGAAGCATACATCTTATCTTTTTAGGGAAAGCAAGCCTGAAGCACATAACTTGAAGCTTTTGCTTTTAACAGCCCCCTTTTTTATATTGATTCCCTTTTCTTTTTCCATTTTCTTTGATTGTAAACATGCAAAAGTGATTAAAGGTCTTATAAAAGAGTAAAGTTGAAAACACACTTGCTTCATAGCCTAAATTTGTAAAGAAGATTCAATATCAAGCCTAGAAGAGTGAGATATCACAGAGTATTTAGCTATAGGCAATCAGTCCAGGGAATTCCGCAATGTCATTTTTAGTTCAAGTGAGACAATTAGATTATCATATATTAGCTCAATTACATAACATATAAAGAAATATGATAAAGTGAGCTCATTAAGTGAAAGAACTTGGCAAGGAAACTCCCCCTCAAAACAAACCCATTGGATGAACAATCCCAAGTTCTCCCCGAATAAAAGCAAAACGAAAAGAAGACAAAGGTTTTGTAAAAATGTCTGCCAATTGATGTTCAGTATCCACATGATGAAGCACAATGTTGCCTTTTTCAACATGATCTCTGAGAAAGTGAAATCTGATGTCAATGTGTTTTGTTCTAGAGTGTTGCACGGGGTTCTTAGCAATGCAAATTGCACTAGTGTTATCACACAAAAGAGGAACACTATCCAAATTAACCCCATAATCTTTAAGTGTAGCTACTATCCAAAGAATTTGAGAACAACAACTAGCAAAGCAGCCACATATTCAGATTCAGCTTGATTGTGCAAATGAAGATTGTTTTCTAGATGACCATGCAATAAGAGAATTGCCCAAGAAATGACATGTACCGGATGTACTTTTTCTATCAATTCTACATCCTCCAAAATCGACATCGAAAAGGCTCTTAAACTAATGCATGAGGAAGCGAAAGCCAAATGCCAAAATCTTGAGCTCCATAAAGATACTCGAAAATTAAAGCTGACAAATTGTCGATGTGAAGTACGTGGGGAAGCTTGAAAACGAGCACACAAGCACAAAGCAAATTGTATATCCGGCCTTGATGCAGTGAGGTACAAAAGTGAACCTATCATGCTTCTATATTCCTTTTGATCAACCGGCTCACCATCTTCATCCGGATCAAGTGTGCAATTGCTTTCCATAGGTGTCATGATTGGTTTGCTGTTTTCCATCCCAAATCTATGCAACAAGTCTTTTGTGTATTTGCTTTGATGTACAAAGGTACCATCCTTTGTTTGCTTAATTTGAAATCCCAAAAAGTATGTCAACTCACCCATCATATGATATGCGTCCATCCTATGATCAAGTATACTATAGAAAGAAGAAGGATTAGGAAAGTCTTGTTGTGGCGTGCGTATTCTTTGTTTAGCGTCCGGCGTGAGTTACTTTCTGTTTCCAGTTAAAGATATATGTGTTTGTTTCGGATTCTACCTTAGCCAAAGATTGTTAGGATTCTAAAGACTATATATATGTGGGAAAGATAATGTAAAAGGGCGATTGATTATTGCCACAAAATCGAACTCAAGGCGGTGGCTCGAATCAATGACCAATTTACCTCATCGTCGGCGGCTACCGGGCGAAGTTCGTCAATGAGTGGTGCTCGTCCGACCAACGGCCGAACGCTGCGTGCCTTCGAGCAGAGCCGGAGAAGTCGGCGCATAACAACTTGGTATCGGCTTAGGCGTTCTCGCACCAGGAGGGCGGCAACTCCGGACGGGCCTCCCAATCTACTTCCGAGCACATGACGAACAACCAATCCCTGGAGGACCGAGTCGCAGCACTGGAGGTCGCGGGCCAAGAGACGCATCGCTTACTGGCCGAGATTCTCACCACCGTCCAGGCCAGCCAGCAAACCACCAATTCGGGATTGCTTGGGGGTAACCACACAACAGGGCAGGGGAACCCTGGCGAGAGCCTGCCGGAAGGCATCAATCGGCGCCACAAGATAACGTCGGCGGGCGATCACGACGGATCCGTCGGCGTTCGTCTGGGAACAGCGGCATGGAGGAAGTCGGCCAAGCGATGGATTCTCGGCCACCTCGGTTCGACCGTCTGAGTATAATGGCACGGACGATCCATTGGGGTGGCTACGCCAGTGTGAGCGATTCTTTCGCTTTCATTGCATACCGGAAAAAGAGTGGGTGGAAGTTGCCGGCATCCATCTCCGTGGCGAAGCTCTAGAGGTCCTGGATAATTGGCAGTTGGAGGAGCATTTTATACCATGGACGATTTTCATGCGACCTTCTCCAGACGGTTTACCCGTTCCTCCAGCATGGGACCTCTCGGAGACTTGGTTAATCTGAAGCAGGGCAGTCTGCGCGTGGATGAGTATGCCAAAGAATTCCAGCGCCTCCTTGCACGCACACCACGCATGCGCCGGCAGGATCAGATCGAGACTTTCACTGCTGGACTCTCAGTTGCCCTCGCCGCAGATGTTAGACGTGATCGGCCGCGCGATTTGGCGGAAGCCATTGGGTTCGCACGTGATGCAGAAGAACGGAAGGATGCATGGCTTGCCGAGGCCGCCCAGTTGAACAACACATCGACGGGTCGCTTCCGCACCTCTACCAGCCGGGGCGCACTTCCCACCCCACTTTCCCATCAAACACCAACCGTGAACACAGGACGCGGCAACGAGAACAAGACCACCGTAACAGCACCGGCTGTCGCCGTTTTAGGGGTATCTCACCGCCCGGGATCGTCTGTTGCCCCAACCGCCGAGTCTCAGAATAGTTCGGCACCCGTTCGATTCGGCTCGATCGATCAATCAATTGGTCGACCGCAGGCCAAAGGACTCTGTTATAATTGTGATGAGATCTACACAAGGGGCCATCGGTGTAAGCGCCTTTTTCACCTCGAACTTCGTGACGAGGACGAGGATGTGCAGGAGAGAGTCGGAACCACTTTAGAAGACGACACACCGTCCATATCTCTCTTGGCAATCCGGGCTCCCAAGCATGGCGCAACCATGCAGGTGCAACTTCAACTTCAAGGGCGCAGTCTCCTCACCTTGATCGACAGTGGTAGTACTCACAATTTCATCAATGGCGCGGCAGTTTGTCCTGGTTCATGGACACCAAGAACCGCACAACACAAAGAGTTCAAGTGGCGGGTGGCGACCATCTTCCTTGCCTTGGAGTGCTACCAAAGAACCCAATTCCACATTCGGCCTCACACCTTCCAGGCTCAGTTCCTCATTATCCCTCTAGAGGGGTTTGATGTGGTCTTGGGAGTCCAATGGTCACACACCGGGCAACATTCAATGGAATTTTGAATCTCTCACCATGACCTTCACCTTGCAAGGAGAACCACCCACTACAGGTATTCAGGACAAACGACATCTTCATATGATCCACTCGGCCGTGAATCGACCCCGCGCCACCCAAGAGATATTATCCAGGTTCCACGATGTTTTTGCCGAACCTCGTGGCCTTCCCCGGCTCGGCCGTGCGACCATCGTATTTGCTTGGCCATGGGAATGATCCAGGTGGTGGTTCGACCATACCGATACCCAGACGCTGTAAGGATGAGATTGAGCGACAATGCATGGCAATGCCGCAACAAGGCCTCATTCGAGTTAGTCGCTCTCCCTTCTCCTCACCAAGATCTTGCTCGTCAAAAAAGGTGATGGGTCTGGCGTTTTTGTGTGGATTATCGTGCACTCAATGCACGGACTATCAAAGACCGCTTCCCATTCCGGTGGTCGAAGAGTTGTTGGATGAGCTTCGGATGCTACATTTTTCTCCAAATTGGACCTTCGCTCAGGGTACCATCAAGTCCTGATGCATGAAGACGACATTGAAAAACAAAGATTCCGTACTCATCATGGCCATTATGAGTTTTTGGTCATGCCCTTCGCTTATCAAATGCTCCGCCTACCTTCGTGCACTCATGAATGACATATTGCAAGATTTCCTTCGCAAATTTGTTTTGGTCTTCTTTGTTGATATTCTTATATATAGTCGCACTAAGAGGATCATTGCTCCCATTTGCGATTAGTTCTGAGTCGTCTTCATTGTCATCAACTTTATTTGAAGGAATCTAAATGCGCCTTTGCTCAAAGTTCTATTGGCTACACAGGGCACATTATTTCCGGCAATGGAGTGGCCGCCGACCCAACAAAACTCCAAGCTATTGCTTCCTGGCCGCCCCCTCAGTCGGTTAATGCCTTGCGGGGTTTCTTAGGTCTCACCGGTTATTACCGCCGTTTCATTCGGGAGTATGCTTCTTTGGCCGCACCTCTGACAGCCTTGCTTCGACACCAAAATTTTAATTGGACTCGTGGCGAGATCGCCTTTGCTCACTTAAAGGAGGTATTAATGTCCGCCTCTGCTTTACAAATGCCTGATTTCTCTACTCCTTTTGTGGTTGAGTCACGATGCCTCGATGCAGGCATTGGGGCGGTTCTACAACAGGGGCATCCTATTGCTTATTTTAGTTGCCAATTGGCCGCTCGACATGTCAAGTTGGCCGCATATGAGCGTGAACTAATCGGATTATCTAAAGCCGTGCGGCATTGGCGTCCCTACTTGTGGGGCGATCTTTTATTGTCTTGCGCACCGATCATGGTAGCCTCAAATATTTATTGGAACAAGCCCTAGTCACTCCGCCCCAACAACATTGGTTAAGTAAACTTATGGGCTTTGACTTTCGAGTGGAATACAAACCCGGCAAGATGAGCGTGGTGGCCGACGCGCTTATCGCGCATTCCTCCTGCGGCTTACATGCATGCGGCGCTCTCCTTTCCAAAGGACGCCACACGCAATGCATGGCTACAGGACTCACGAGCCATCCGAGGTTCGGCACCTCCTGGCAAGTTCGGCTCGGCAATTGATTTAGATACAAGCGACGCGGTGCGTGTACTTCGTCCTCCAAAGACAACCGAAGTCCTCTTCTTCTGATTCGCTGCATCCGAACCAAAGGCGGTCAACCTACCTCGCACACAATGGCACGCAGCAGACGGCTTGGTCTACAGGAAATCGCCTTTTGTGCCGGCCTCGTCCTCTCGTGGAGACCATTATCGCTTGATTCACAACTTGACTCATGAGGGTACAAGACCTTACGTCGTGTTCAAGCGGAGTTCTATTGGGCCAAACAACGCCAGACAAGAGAGTCCCTTATCGCCAAATGCATGGTATGTCAAGCAATAAAACCCGACGTTGTCCCCAGCAGACCCTTGCAACCCCTTCCTATACCTCAACAGATATGGACCGATATTTCCATGGATTTTATCACCGCTTCTTCCCAAATCCGTGGCAAACAAACATCTTGGTGGTAGTGGACAGACTTTCCAAGTATTCTCACTTCATGGCCCTAACAAGACCAACAACAAAGAAGAAGATGGCATCTCTTTTCTTTGATCACGTGGTCCGATTACATGGCATCCCGAGTCCATTGTATCGATCGTGATCCTATATTCCTCGGTGCATTTTGGCAAGATTTATTCAAGCGGGCGAGACTACTCTCTTTCCACAACAGATCATCCATGACAAGCGGGCAACCGAGGTGGTCAACCGTCTGATCGAGATGTATCTTCGTTGCTTGGCCGCGGATAACCCTTCGTGGGCAAAGTGGTCGCCATGGGCCGAGTTTTGTTTTAACACCTCTTTTCATTCGGCCCACCGGACGACGCCATTTGAATCGGTATATGGCCGAAAACCCCGGCACTACTTCCATATCGGCAAGGCGACTTCCATTGACACCGTGGATCGCCGCTAGTCGATCGCGATTTGATCATGGAGCAAGCCCGGACGCATCTGTGCCAGGCTCAAAATCGTATGAAGCAACGGTATGATGCACATCATCGTGACGTGGAGTTTCAAACGGGAGCCTGGGTTTGGCTCCGTCTACAACCCCACCGCCAGCCTTCCGCCCACCGCATCCGTTCCACAAGTTGACACTCGCTATTTTGGTCCATATCGTGGAAGCAAGGATTGGTCCGGTCGCTTATCGCCTGACTCTGCCGGCCGAATCTCGTTTACATAACGTTTTTCATGTTTCTCTCTTAAAACCCTTCGCCGGCGAACCCCCTGGAGACGTGCCTGATCTGCCGAAGGTCGTGTCCCCGCTACCGCCCGAGATTCCAAGGGAGCCGTCCCAGCTTTTGGCTCAGCGTTTCTTTCAGGGCAAGCGTCAATTCCTCGTCCATTGGGCCGGGGAACCGCAAGACGAAGCTACGTGGGTCGATGCTACAATTCTCCGACGATCTTTCCCTGACTTTCAGCTTGAGGACAAGCTTGTTTTTCAGGGGGGGAGTGATGATATGCGTCCATCCTATGATCAAGTATACTATAGAAAGAAGAAGGATTAGGAAAGTCTTGTTGTGGCGTGCGTATTCTTTGTTTAGCGTCCGGCGTGAGTTACTTTCTGTTTCCAGTTAAAGATATATGTGTTTGTTTCGGATTCTACCTTAGCCAAAGATTGTTAGGATTCTAAAGACTATATATATGTGGGAAAGATAATGAAAAGGCGATTGATTATTGCCACAAAATCGAACTCAAGGCGGTGGCTCCGAATCAACAGCCAATTTACCTCATCGTGCGGCGCGCTGGCGAGTTCGTCAGCGAGCGGTGCTCGTCCGGGCCAACGGCCGGGAACGCGTGCCTTCGAACAGGAGCTGGAAAAGTCGGCGCATAACATCATACTCATCTCAAACTCCTTCCTCATTGTTTCTGAAAACTCAGACACTAAAACATGAGAGGAACCACCAAAGATAATATCATCAACATAAATCTGAACGAATAGTTGATCATTGCCTTGCTTGAGTAAAAAGAGAGTTTTGTCAACCTTTCCCATTGAAAACCCCCTTTCAAGTAAAAAGGTTTTTAACCTATCATACCATGCTCTAGGGGCTTGTTTCAAACCATACAAAGCTTTTGATAGTTTGAACACATGATTTGGAAACTTTGGATTTTCAAAACCAGGTGGTTGCTTGACATAAACCTCCTCATTTATGTAGCCATTAAGAAAAGCACTTTTCACATCCATTTGATACAATTTGAAACCTTTGGATCTTTGCCAAAAGCTAAAAGGATTCTAATGGCTTCAATTCTAGCAACAGGAGCAAATGTTTCATCAAAATCTAAGCCTTCAATTTGAGTGAAACCTTGAGCAACCAATCTAGCCTTGTTTCTAACAACAACACCATCCTCACTTTGTTTATTTTTGAAAACCCATCTAGTTCCAATAACATTAAAATCTGGAGGTGGTGAGACAAGTTTCCAAACTTTATTTCGTTCAAAATTCTCTAATTCTTCATGCATGACATTGATCCAAGATTCGTCAGATAATGCATGAGATATATCTTTGGGTTCAAAAGAAGCAACTAAAGCAGAATGAGCATGAGTGTCAGAATGAATAAACCTGGATCGAGTGACTCTCATTTAGGTCTCCAATCATTTGTTCAGATGGATGCATTTTTTGAATGTGCAAGGGAGCATTGGCTTTTGAGACTTCTCCTTCTCCTTCTTCATTTTCAGCATGTACAGATGATGTTGTAGCTTGAGGATGGTTAGCTGTAGGTGATGTAGTAGTAGGTGCCAAGGGTGCTACAGCTTGTTGTGCATTAGGAAGAGTCAAGACCTCATCTTCAACATCATCATCTTCAAAGATTTTCTCCCCACGAATGTATGCTTTGTACTGCATCACTTGGACTAGTGCCTGACCTAGCCTCATCAAAAGTAACTTCACAAGTTTCCACAATTTTGTTAGTCTCCAAAACAAGCACACGATAGCCACGAGTATGAGCAGGATATCCAAGAAAAATGCCATCAGTTGATCTAGCTTCAAATTTATCAAGATTTCCAGATTTCAATACAAAACATTTGCATCCAAAAACTCGAAAGTGAGAAACAAAAGGTCTATGTCCAAACCGAAGCTCATATGGAGTCTTACCCAATTTTGATCTCAAAAACACACAGTTTGAAACATAACAAGCAGTTGAAATAGCTTCAGCCCAAAAATTTCTAGGAGAGTGATGTTCATCTAACATGGTTCTAGCCATCTCAACCAACGTTCTGTTTTTCTTTTCGACTACACCGTTTTGTTGAGACACTCTAGGTGATGAAAATTGATGATCAATTCCTTTTTCAGCACAAAAGAGATCAAAAGAAGAATTTTTAAACTTAGTTCCATTATCACTTCTAATCGCTCTAAGAGCTCCTGGATGATCAACAGAAAGCCTAAGAACAAGACTTCTAAAATGACTAAAAGCCTCATCCTTAGATGCCATAAAGTATACCCAAGAGTATCTAGAAAAATCATCAACAATCACAAGCACATACCACTTGCCTCCAAAAGATTGAACTCGAAATGGTCCAACAGTGTCAAGATGTAGTAGCTGTCCTGGAGCGTTTGTCATCACCATGGTAAGAGGTGGATGTGAACCTGCAATCATCTTACCATGTCTACAAGAAAAACATACTAGATTGCTATCACCCTTAAGCTTAGGCAAGCCACGTATGAGATCTAAACCACTTACACGAGTAAGATGATCAAAACCAACATGACCAAGTCTACGATGCCAAAAGAATAAATCTTTAGAAACATTGGCAATTAGACACCTATGCTTAGAAGAAGGTGATGCATCAAAATCAGCTTTAAATACTCTTCCAAAACGAGAAATTTTGAACACAAGATCACCTGAAGCATCTAGCACTTTGCATTCATTTTTCTTAAAGCTTATCTCAAGATCTTCATCAAGCATTTGAGAGACAGAAAGCAAGTTATATTTCAAATTTTCAACAAGAGCCACATCTTTGGACATAAACTTGTCACTTACCTTTATTGTACCTTTTGCCACAACAGAAGAGGAAGAAGCATCTCCAAAAGTAACACTTTCAAAGACGAGATGCACGAGTGAGGAGGAGAACCAATTCTTATCACCTGACATGTGGCGTGAGCATCCTAATCCACTAGCCATATGTTCTCCTTCCTTGCGCGAGAAGCCTACATAGCAAAACATGTCGAGGTCTCGATCTTGGGGTTAGGAATGAGATTTTTGGGAATCGATCTTGAGACACCACGACGCACAACACGATAATTTTTATGCACAAAATCAGATTTGCCTTTTCCCATGTTTCTAGGAACAGAAGGTGTTTTCATCACTCTAGCCGCATAAAAATGTGCTTTGCTGAAATTTGACCTAGCCTCAGTTCTTTCTTTCTTTTGTTGTTTGGCTAGTCTAAAGCAAAAATCTACTAAGTGTCCATCTCTACCACAATGAGTGCAAGTGTACTTGACATGATGTTTAGCTTTAACAGTAAAGGCACATTTTGCATTCATCATAGTAGAAGATAAAAAACCAGCAGATTGAAAATCAATTTTCTTAGGCTCATTAGATAACTCAATTTTGCAAGGAGCCTGAACAACAGTGCGATGTTTAGTTTCGTATGTGGCATAAGGATCAAAACCTAAACCTTTCTTGTTTGTGCTAACCTTAGATTGATTCAAAATCATGTTCAACTTTTTCTTGCCATTAGTGAAACGTTCCAAAGAATTTTGCAAGTAATCAACTTTCTTAGCAAGAGTTAAACAATTATTGCAAGGAATATTGACCTTCCCTTTCTGTTTACGACAAGTAGAGCATGAAAGAACCTCATGAGTAAGCAGATTATCAGTCAATTGAGAAACCCTAGCATTTGCATTTTTCAATTTTAATTCAAGAGTTGAGCATTTAGAACAAGAAGTTGAACCATGCAAATCATCAGTGGAACAAATAGCATGTTTAACATGTTTCTCATTTTCTCATTTAGATGCAACGAAGAGCGTGTTCTTTCCTAAGCAAGGTGAGCTCATTGTAAATTAAGTCACATGATTTACAAGTATCATTATTAGGAATCAAAGTCTTAAGTCTAGCAATTTCAGCATTCAATGACTCCACAAGAATATCATGTTTCTTAATTTTTCTATCACGTTTGTCAAGTAATTTTCCAAGGCAGACAAGATTGGCTAATTCATCATAAGAAGGATCTACCTCATTGAAGTCATTTGTCATTGCCGTCCTCGGTGAAGCTATCCTTCTTTGCTTGCCATGAGACACAATCCCATCAAATCATGCTTGCTTGGAGTTGCATCATCTTCGCCGCTCTCCGAGTCCACATCGCTCAAATTGACTTGTTCAAGAGCGGAAAGAACTCAGTGAACCACCTTGCGGTTGATGAAGCTCTTCTTCTTCCTATCATTTGACGAGAACCTTTTCTTCTCATTCCTTCGTCGTTGTCCTTCTCCTCCTTTGATGTTTTTCCGCAAGCTTAGGACAATTTGTGCGAATATGGTTGAGATCACCACACTCATAGCATCTTGGAGGACCACCTCTCTTTCTCATTCTCACATTCTCGCAAAGCTTTGTTAAAGCGAGAAGAGATTAGTGCCGATCTTCTTCTGAAACTCTTCAAGTTGCTCATCTGTTAAAGAAGACATGGAAGACAAGGCAAAGCTAGAAGAAGAATTTGCATTTGACATGTTAGGGTTAGAGATCAAAGCAATTGATTTAATATTACCTTTCCTTGCAAGAACATCCAACTCATGAGTTTTCAATTTAGAATACAGAACATCTAATGTAAGTGTACTCATGATAGTAGATTCTCTAATGGATGTAACTTTCATCTCCCAAATAGACATGTCTAAGGCACCAAGCAATTGTCTAGCATTAGCGACATCATCAAAGCTAACTCCAACAAAGACAAAGATTACTAAGAATTTTATTGAAACGTGCAAAGAAGTCATCTAGCGACTCACCGGGCTTCATCTCAAATCGCATGTATTCTTTTTTGTAAAGATCTTGACGAACCTCTTTAATAGTGTTAGAACCCTCATGGTAATCACAAAGAGATTTCCATACCTCATATGCGGACTTGAGATGGATCACACGGTCAAAGTCGCTGCGTCCCAAACCTTGGATGATCAAGTTGCGCGCCTTGCTGTTTGCTTCAACATGTGTGCGATTGGTGTCGTTGACGTTGTCGTTTTCAGAGACTTCATATGGCTTGTAGACCTTCTCCCAAATTGTGAAGCCTTGTGCTTGGATGAACGCCTCCATCTTGGCCTTCTAAAACTGAAAATCAACACCATCGAACACACATGGTTTTGTTGAATAACGATCCATTGATCTAATCACCGGTTAAGATAGATTAGAGAAACCTGGCTCTGATAACACTTGTAGGATCGAAGTATACGAATAGCAATCAGAGGGGGGGGGGTGAATGATTGTGCGGAAGCTAAAACCAAAATCTAGATCTATTAAAAGTTCACCCCAAAACAGAACCAAATAATTGCCTCGTTTTCGACAAAAACAGAATGACAGAGGTTCGGTAAAATGAGAATTCCCGGAGATCCAACCGTCTTAACGATCTGAAATTTGGACACAAGAAACTAGATTCCAATACGAATCAGACCCAAAAAGAATCAGCTCGATCGGACTTATGGATCAAAAGTTATGAGCTTCGCAAGCTTGCTGATCCAGAACTTGACGAGAATTGATCTAACGTAAACTTGAAAGTTTTAACAGGCAGGCAAAAGTTTAATCAACTAGACTTTGAGGAACTCTAAATCAATACCCTAGAAAGGTTTTTGATGGATCAAATCAAGATGACACTCAAGGATCAAAAACCAATTTAGATTTAGAGCAAGCATGCAAACAAGAACAAAGACAGTAAAAACACCAGAGCAACGTGGTTCTTGTAGCACGCAAAAATCTTGGAAGAATTGATCTTTATTTCTTTTGTCTAAAGTACTCTCATCAAAAGAGTACAAACCCTAAAACTTGCTCAAGGCTTGATGCCCTTCAACAGGAGACAACCCCTCCTATTTAAAGGACCAACCCACAAGGAGTTCTGAATACGATTCCTATTCCCTAGAAGGAATCTGTATCCAATACAACTCTACTTGGCCCAACCTGGCCGAGTACAACTCTTGCACGCGTATGGCACCCCTACCATACTCACGTGACTAACACTTTGCACGCGTATGGCCACCTGCCATACTCACGTGACTAACACTTTGCACGCGAATGACCTCCTGCCATTCTCACGTGACTAACCATTCTTCATGTGCACCATTCTCTTAGCCTGAACGTCCCGCATGATATCCTTGACCACCAAAACCTCAGTTCCTCCCTGAACCTAGTCCCGAACCTCAGCTCCTCCATGAACCTAGTTCCGATCCCGTCATCGACCACGTTCGTCTTCAAGCAATACCTGCACATGAACAAACCACAAAACGATTCCGAGCACAAGTCCACGACTTGACTCTACTCAATCCATGCAAATACTCACACGAGCATTGCATAAAGTCCACATTAGCTCAAAACCCTTAACCGTGCACAAAAACATCCAGCACAGACCAAAAACCAGTCCAACGCACAAATTCCAGAAACTTACGTTCATGACGGACCAAAGTTTTGGTCCGTCACACACATGCCTTCGAACCCGGCAAAGAAATCAGTTCATGCCGAAAAGCACGTTTATGACGGACTAAAAGTTTGGTCCGTCATACATGCACTACGCTTGGTTTTATGAGACTAAGGTTCGGCGCCAAAAAAAAAAACATGTGTATGACAGACCAAAAAATTTGGTTTGTCATACATGGGAAAAACGAGTTCGCCAAAAGCATGTGTATGACAGACCAAAAAATTTGGTTTGTCATACATGGGAAAAACGAGGTCGCCAAAAAACAAGTGTATGACAGATCAAAAAATTTGGTCCGTCATACATGGGAAAAACAAGGTCGCCAACAGCATGTGTATGACAGACCAAAAACTTTGGTCCGTCATACATGGGAAAAAAAGCATGTGTATGACGACCAAAAAATTTGGTCCGTCATACATGGGAAAAACGCGATTTCTTGAGCAAGCGTAAAAGCATCAAAATCACGTTTATGACAGACCAAAAAGTTTGGTCCGTCATACATGCGAAACTCACTGTTTTTGGATGTTTGGTCTGGCGCAAATGCAAAGTCTCTGTTTTTGGATGTTTGAATGTTTGGTCCTTCATGCAAGCAATTTTGCAAGATTAATCCTAACCAAATTTTCAGCACAAAATCAAGCCAATTTTTCATCACATGATTCACAGGACCATACCTTCTTCATCTCACCAGATATCTCAGGGTCAATGTTGATGATGTCAGTCGTAAAAACAAACACATCATGGTCAGGTTCTTTTGTAGGAGCCTGAAGTTGATGCTTTTGGGTTGTGTTCGGGCATGCTTTGTCTTGAAAAATCATTGGTGAAAGGCATGATCTCTCACTAACAGGAACACCAGCAAGCCAATTGAACTCCACGAGTGGCAGACCGTTCTCTCCAATGTTTACGCAATCAACAATGCTCTGATTCGGACCACAATAGACACGGCTAGATCTTGCTGGAGAGGGGGAGAGGAAGATGAGCAGTTCCGCCGGAAATGAACTATAATCTGGATTTACTAAACATTTGATATGTTCAAATGGCACCCGAAAAACTTAGAGAGAAAGAAATCAGCTAAATTCCCGCCGGATCTGCACAAATGGCACCCAAATCCAAACAAATCGCGAGAACACACTGCACGCACAACACAGGCACTGACACAGAGAGAGCGGGAGGGATTTGATCGGATACCTCTGCAGAGCACAACCTTCAAGGCCGGAGGGGCCCTTCATGAGCTCAACGAACAAGGACAGGTGTTGCTACGACGGCGATGACGCGGTGGCGGCAGCGTCCATTGCACCAGATACCCACGCACCGCGGATCACAACCTTCTCGAGGCTAGAAGGGCCCTTGATGAGCTCCACTAATGGGGACGGTTGATGAGGCGATGGTGTCGGCGGTGGTGGCTATCGCACCAGATGCCCACGCGATAACGGCTAGGAACCCCAATGGATTATGCTTGCTTTCCTCTCTACACCCGGTTGGATCTACAAAGACAATAAACCTAGCTGCGATCTGGATGCCGGTGAGTACAACACATGGAGGGAGTCAGTTTTCTAGGGAATCCTAGTGGGGAACGAGTGGGCCGAGCGCGTTTGTGAGGAGAGTAGTTGGACAATCGTGTAGGGTGACAGTAGAAGTTGGATGATCATGTAGAGTGGGTGGGTAAACTCCTTCCACGACGCATATGAGACGGAAGTGGAGGGAGGGGACTCCTGGGGAATGCAGTGAGCGCACAGTGGCGGCGAGGCAAGGAAGGAGGAGGGGGAGCTTGCGGAGCTATAGGAGATGAGATGCTGAGACGGCGGTTGGACTAGGTGTGCGTGAAGAGTTTCGGGGGGATTGGGGGCATGCTAGGGCCGAGGGCTCGGTGGGGTGGGGGGATCGGTGTGGGCACACAAAAAGCCACACACCAAATGCAGGTAACCAAGTGACTGACAAGCGGGCTCGCTTTCACGGGGACCACATGTCATCCTTATAACGCACCCATCGGGTAAATCGTGAGCATTATCGGCCAAATGCTGTGGGAGCAAGGAGGGGCGCGTGTACGGTGGGGAGGGAGGACGACGTACAACTCCCCTTTTATATTAGTATTAGTAGAGATTTAGCCCATCATGAACTTAGACATTGACCATTAGTTTAGATTGGTGAGTATTAGCCATGTGTCTTCTTATGCTTGCCATGTGGAGTTATTAAAATTTTCTTGATTTGACTTAGAATACCATCTCAATTGACATGGAATGGTCCACAAGTGCTAGGTTTGTTTTTGGGATGGTTAGGTATGTTATTGTTTGACCGAAAAGGTCATTGTCAAGGTGATCTTAATACTCCCACAATCATGATCAATTAGCTGTTAGCTGTGTTATTTATTTATAGATGATAAGTGACAGCTAGATATGCCATGGCATATATGCATCATGTACCATTAATCTCATTTCAATTTGATATCGATATTGCTAGGGGTGAAAATGGTACAGATAATTTTTGACCGACCGAAGCGTCTCGGATAGTGATTTGGATAATTTTTCAGATATCCGGATATTTTGTTTGGATATGGATCGGATACGGATAAAGTGTCTCGGAAACGGATACGGATACGGATACAGATATCTCGGATAATATCTGTCGGATAATATCCGAGTATTTTTTCGGATACTATCGGCCGGATAATATCTGAATTCCTGCCTCTTTAGCTTAGCCCGGCTTGGCCCATATGTCACCGGCCAGCCATCTATACTTGAGTTGAAGTGGAACCCTAGGTCCCTAGCTGGCTAGCCGCCACTTTAGTTCCCTCATTCCCTGCCCAACCCCTACCTATCCAGTCCACATCTCCAAGACTCCAACTCCAGGTCGTGGCGGCGGCGGCGGCGCGCCTAGCCATCCGTGCCTCCGGTGTTGGTTCTAGATCGTCGCCGGCTTCACCCCTCTAGATCGTCCCCGACTTCACCCCTCTAGATCGTCGCCGGCGTAGGACATCGTGGTGCTGGCGGCGGCTGTTGGTGGGCGCGACGATGGTGGTTGCCGCGGCGGTGGGGGCCAACTTCAACGGCGTTACCAGCTTCCTATTGGGACTGTTGCCGAAGCTTGGGCCGTCGCTCCGCCTCGACGTGCTCTACCCTGTCGGCGGGTTCACGCGCTGCCTCGACTCCGACAGTGGATTCTTGGATGTACGTTTCCTTCCTGCCGTTTCATTGGTAACTTACCTTTGCAAGTACCGGTGTTGGTTCTAGACTTCTAGTGTTTGATTTGATCCATCTCATTGTACAATTGGATGGCTTTAAACATGTGCAAATACCGGAAGTTTGATTGCTTCTTTTGCTTTCACTTCAAATCTCCTGGGTGTAAAAGATGAGCATGGAGGTTATGGCCCCTAATGGCCTGACTGATGCTTAGTGCTATGCATGTGCTTCGTTACTTTTGTATACTTATATATGAATAGTGTGCAACTTCTATGGATGATGTACAACAGTACAAGTGCAATTATGAGATGTGACTGACTCAGTGTGTTACTATAAACTGTATGGTTTTAATGGTCTTGATCTCTCAATGTCCTATACAATTTTTGTTGGTTTCCTATCTACAATATTCGTTGTAGCCCATCACTCCGTTTGTATTTAGTGTTTACGCGTATTATTCGAAAAATATCCGTTCCGATGATTATCCGAACTTATTTTATCTACATTCGTTCGAATATTATTCATATCCGTATCCGGCACTATCCATGTCCGAATCCGATCCGATAAAATTTTATGGATCAAATACAATATGAGTGGTTTTCGATCCATATCCGATCCGTCTCACCCCTAGATTTTGCTGTCGCTATGACAATTCTATGGTGAACTCTATGAGCTAATTCATTGTTTTCCATCTTTGAATTGTCAACTGTTACATTCCTGTAGTCTTTTTTTTTTGACGAATTCCTGTAGTCTTATTAGTTTGATAGGTCATCGTTACATTATAATAGAACAAGGCTAGGTTCTTTTTAGATTTTTATTTCCCCTTATGTTCACTGTTGGCCCAGTGCTTGTGTTATCTTCACATGGGCACTGCTTGTCTTATAGATTCTACTGAATGTAACCTAGTTCAGAACGATATTGTTGTGTAATAGTTTCAGCTGTACCGAGTAAATACAATGTATTTTTCTTCTATGTATGTAACCAAATCATTCTGCAGAGAAAGGAGCTTATTGAGAGGAGTACGCTTAAGAGATTGGGTACTGTGGAAGACATGGCTGCAGCAGTCACATTTCTGGCATCTGACGATGCATCATTCATTACAGCTGAAACTATTGTTGTTGCTGGAGGAACACAATCTAGATTGTAATTCTGGCTGAAGTCCGGATGCCTAATTAGCTATAGTTGAGTACATTGGCATGACCAATAAATTTAGCAGTAGTCTAGCACTACATGTCAGTGCGCTTAGATATAAAGCAAATGTACCGTAATAAATTTGTTGTGAAGCTCTGTGTGATGTTAAGTTGTTTACCGCTCGCTAAATTTGAATGCGGTAACCTAGCAAGGACGGATGGTAATATACTGAGATTGGGAGCAAAACGTTTTATGTTTATTGTTGTATAACTTGCGTTTATAATTATTGATCACGTATGTGGGGATTGCTGTGAACCGTCGCATGTCAGTGGTAGAATATGGCAATGGATCAGCATTTTTTGTTCTGGTTTTCGAAGATGTCATGATTACTTAGGAAATATTGCAGGTCGAATTGCTCTATTATGTAAGATGTCTTGATTACTTAGGAAATATTGCAGATCGAATTGCTCTATTATGTTTATGTACTTCACATTTTAACCCTTCTAAATTGTTCATTTGAGTTCCCAAACTCGCTGTGTGTCTTATCTAATTAGTTATTGGCAAATTAATTCTTTCTTGGTTACATTATCTTGTTCGAGCAGGCTTAGTGCGTTTCTTCTTTTGGGGCGGGAAAGGTTATATTTCATTCAGAAATGTGAAAGTATATTCATTAGAAATTAGTGCTAGCTAAACTGCCCATCCAGCATAATTTCTTGCGCAAACATAATTTCGTCTCCATTTTATGTCCTAACGACGGGCAATATGCGCATTTCCATTGATTTTTCCTATCTAATTACCGTGCACCATTAGTTTTGGGCGGAAAAGGAAGATATAAGTAGTCAAACATCATTGCAATGTTCTCTAGCAAATATTCTTGTTTTGTTTCCTACAAAAATATCGTTGTTTTGGGACGTTAAAGAGCAAAATTTCCCTTTAATGAATGTTCAAAATCGAACTCCTAACCTGTCTTTTTTTTTGAACTTCACCTACTCCTTAATTTTAGTTTTAGGATATTGCTACCAACATAACGTCCGATGGGAAACCATAAAATTGGACGCTTCACTTGACTTGACCATGCTTCCTTGACATCCTCCGCTGGTCCATTACTAATTAAGTTATACAAGAGAAGGCAGTATAGACAATTACTAATTAAGTTATACAAGAGAAGGCAGTATAGACAAAAGAAGTAGAAGATACGACCAATATTTTCTTTGGAGACAAGATATTAGTGATACTTAGATGCATACCATATGCGTATATATGAAGAGGTAAAAAAAATAGGATATTGCTATGGCGTGGCTGTCTGGATGCAACAAAGAGTATCGGGCTCGGCGCCACCATTCACATTAGCGAATTCGGTGAATTATAGAAGAATAGATACTTCTACCTTCCTTAATTTTATTTTCTGCAGTTTGCTTTATCATACTGTTGATCTATATCTTGTACCTCTAGTGGATTAGGCGAGCAGTGGCGCAAGGAAGAGGTGAATGTCTACCTTTGAGGAGCCTTAAAATGCAGGGTAGAAGATCATCTCTCGGGAGTGATATCTAGTCTGACCGTAGACGATTGTCTAGGGGCTTGAATGAGCGTAGAGCACTTGGACAGAGAAGGCCCAATGCTTGAAAGGAATGCTTGAAAGAAATGTTGCAAACACCATTGTTGATTATTGCATCTATATTTTTAGAATGTTGCAATAATGTAACTTCTTCTTTTTTTTAATTAGATTGAATCGATTTGGGATTTCTACACCACTATTCAAACATATCGAGGTCTTATATTCTTGTACAATGTCCATTACTACTCAAGGTTTGTTGAATATGTTCATAAATGAGAATTTTTAAATGTTTTTTTCGATATCGCCACATATACTTTGTAATGATGCACATGTTTGCAAAAATTGTTATAGATATTGTATAAAATTATTGTGCCAATCTAATGAACCATCCGATGGGAATGCTCCCATTGTACGTTCGAGCGCTAGCAAAACCCATAAAACATTTATGATGACTTGTTCGGAGTTAATCGTTGGTGCGTAATACCAAATTGCTTCCACATATACGTCCAGAACAAACATAAAAAATCGGACATCACACTCCAGTTGCCTAGCACTTTTCCACCAAGTAAATCCTCTACTACCACTCACTCGAGCCCAAAGCCCACACACACATCATCGTCATGCCCATCGTTCGAGCGCTATGCCCAAGGGCAAAGTGAGCAACTAGTCATGTGCCTCATTCGGTGGCTTCTTCTAAAGATGATGCAGCGCAAGGCCCTTCTTGCAATAAACCCATTAATGAGGTTGGGTATGTATCAAGCCTATCGAAAAAGGTTAGAAATGGATGAAAGACAAGCACGCTCCCAAATGCAAAATTTCACGATCTAGATATATTGCTTTTTCTTCAAAGAAGACTCTAAACAGGGACCATCCCGACCAGTTAGAAGCACATGTGCATCGGCTGCTTAAGGATACTGGCTGGAGCATTACGCCACAAAAAAGGAATGATAGGTATTTGTTACAATCTGTATTTTAACTTGTTGCATCAACGTTTATGCTTTGTTGCATTAGAGATGTTGAATTGTTGCACCGAGAAAATCATTCCACCTCTTTTCAATTTTGTTGCAAATGTGTTTTAGATTTGTTACATCAGTTATCACTGATTGTTGTGTACAAAATCTTATATGTTGAATCATATGAGAGGTACTTTGTTGCAGCTATGTTGTTTTCATTTATACTTAAATATTTTTATTGCAATCACTTTTATTAATGTGTTGCATGTGAAATTGTAAAATGTTGCAGCAATTATATTTGAATGTTGCCACTACTTTTTTCAAATGTTACAACATTGTAACACCATGAATTTATGTGATTCGGAACTTAGTAGTTTAAACCGTACCTTATCCCTATCTCTGCAGTTTTCATCTAATTTTTAGTGATAAATTTGATAGTTCCTCCAGTTATTTAGGATATTGGACTTTTTTCTTCGAATTTTGTTTTACATTTTATAGCTGTTGCATGTACTATATAAAATTGTTGCAATGTGTCAGATAAAAATCTAAGAATCGACGTCCGATTCCTAGTTCCTCCCTTAGTTTTAAGGTGAGAAATGTACCGCTGATAAGTTGAGATCTATTGCTTAATTATTCAGGACTGTTCGATCATTGTTAGTCGTGATCTAGCTGTTGAGTGTGTTGGAGGTATCTTGAACCCTCGCTCGCTGGCGCACATCGCCGCCGCTCCATCCTTCGCCCACCGGCCGGTGCACTACCGCTGCATATCCTCGGCTGCCCTCCGGCCATCCTTACTTCGTCGCCTCCACGCCGTCGTCTTCACCTTCCCTTTCTCTTTCTCTCTCGTTTCCCCCTTCCAACAAGTGATACATATGCATAGGTGAATGGAAACAGGGATGGTCTTGCGACGGGCGGCGGCCAGCGGGTGAGTGCCTGATAAAGGTGTCGGCGACGGTGGATCTGGAACTAACAAAAAAGTTCCAAAAAACATTTAGGAAAATACTCTGAAACAAAAGGAACCCAAATAACACTACTTTTTATTTAATTGAGGCTTAGTTTTTTCATAATAAATCATTTTAGTTTTGGAAATTCTCAATTGAGCTTTATTAATCCAAGGAAAATTGTTGAGAATTTTTGGGAAACAAACGGAAATAAAAGATTTTGAAAAGCTTAAACTTTAGGATGTTACAAATTCTCTCTAAATAGAATCTCGACTTAAGACTCAGGTTAGTTCGAGATTAGATTTGGGAAACTCTTGTATTCCCAATCAGCTTCGCTTTCGTTGGTCTTGTTCCATTGGACAATCCTGCTGTGCAACGGACAATACTACTCTTAGAAATTTGACAGGTTACTCTTGGTAAGTGAGATCATCTTGTAACTCTGAGACTTTTAACAAAGTCTGGATGGTTGACACCTGAAGAAACTTTTGAGCCGAGGGACATTGAAGTTGTGTTACACTCATGATGTTGGAGCAACTCAATTGATCATCACCTCACCTCTGTGCTATAGAACCTTGGAGATTCGACACATCTAGGAACTAACTTTTCCTTAGCTTGAAACCTTTTAACACCTTCAATTTGGTTCAATTGCTGCATGGTTTGCGGGGACCAGCACAGAGCAGGAACTAAATGGAATCAACATCAGATGGCAATATGGCAGAATTATTCCACTCCAACTGAGCCAACAAATTTGCGACTTTAAGCAAACCGTTGGCATTCATTTCTGTCTCCTTCGCTGGCAGCGGCATCGGCCAGCTGTAGATATGTCCATTTTTAGTTGGAGCTAGTTTGTTAGATCTGGGAAAATCTAGTCCACGACTGAAATTTTGGTTACAGGAATACAGCATGATCAGTGGCAATATATGATTCAAATGACTGTCAGTAGCATCTTATATGAAGTGATCTGTTTTTTTACAGTGCTAGCGGTCAGTTTGAAGCTGTGCTTAGCACTGGTGGTCACAAAATAGATAGGATATGCTGCATGCTACTAGTTCATGTTTTTCTTGGGAGAATCAGATCTTCAGTTCTTGGGTGTTGAAGTGAAACAGCTGACTTGTTAAATGGGGTTCCAGGAAAGCAATTTCATTGTAAGAGAGGTGGTACGCAGGGTGATCCACTTTTCTCCCCTTCTTTTTGTCTTGGCAGCTGACTTGCTACAAACCATCCTCAGCAACGCAATGTATAACAGTTTGCTTCATCTTCCTACAAGTTCTTCAACATGTCCTTATTTCCTAGTGATACAATAAGTTGATGATGCTCTAGTTGTCATGCCAGCTTGTGCTCGACAACTTTTTGCCTCAAATCTCTGCTGAATACATATTCTGCTTCAACTATCCTTAAAGTCAATATCCATAAATCTTTCATGGTTCCTATAAATGTCAATCAGGAAAGAATGGAACAGCTTGCTGCTACTTTTGGTTGTCAGATTAGTTTCTTCCCTTTAACTTGCCTGGGCTTGCCACTAGGCCTTGAAAAACCAGTAGTGGAGGACTATTTCCCACTAGTACTCCATTGGCAGGATGGAAAAAGGTTTATAGGCCGAAAGGGAGACTTGGAGTGCTCAACATTGAGGTCCAAAATGATGCTCTTCTCCTAAAGAATCTACATAAATTCTTTAATAGAGCTAATTTGGTCTACTTATTATCGCAATAACAATCTTCCTAGTCTGAATGACGAGGCATCCTTTTGGTGGAAGATAATCTGAAACATCTCACATTCTACAAAGGAATTACGAATTGTAAAATGAGAGATGGTAGATCAGCTTTCTTCTCGCAAGATATTAGAATAATCAATTGTTTCCTGTGAAGAATCCTCAATTGCTGTCTTTTGCTAAATCTACTTATTTGACAGTGGCACAAGTCTATCATACTATTGAGTTTCAAGACCTGTTTAATTTGCCACTGTCAGTGCAAGCTTTTGAACAATTTGGCCAACTACTTGAACTTTCACAAGACCTTCTGCTTGTTGAAGACAAATATGTGTGAACATATATTTGGCAAAATGGGATTTATTCATCGGTTAAACCCTACAAATTGCTAATTGGACAACAGCAAAGTCAAGTAATGTTCAGATGGATTTGGAGTTCATGTCAGTCTCGACACAAATGGCAACATGGCGGCATACCTAAACGAGGTTAGCAAGCTAGAGCACAAGTACGAAGGCCTTGAGTTAAGACATATATGGTGAAGTGATAACTCCACCGCCGACGAGCTTGCCAGGCTCGCTTCATCTCGATCACCCGCCCTTGCAAGAGTCTTCACAGAGAAACTCCTTAAACCATCCATCTCCCTTGTATAGGAGACAAATGATACCCAACTCGACCAGCAACCTGGTCGAGTCAGCAAGGCAGATGTAACACCCCGGCATTTACTATGCCTGAATGTTACCAAACATAAGCTAAACAACATCTAAATACCACATCTAACATCAAATTCCAGCAAAGGTGCATAGACTAAAAACCGAGATTCCGGCAGCACCTCCTTTGTTTTATCATGAATTTAAGGAACAACAACAATATAGCATTATATGGCAATAAGAGAAACATCTAAAACAGCAATAAATAAAGTCTTAACGACAATAAGAGACTAACATCAAGCTCTTAAAGTTCCAAGTGTCAAACAAACAATAGAACTCTCATTAACCAAGCTAAGACTTAATTTAAAGGCCATCACACGCAATTTATTATCCAACTAAATGAATTGACTTGGGGAAACATTAAGGTGAAGCAACGTGTGAGAGTGTGACTATTCCCCTTTCCCGCATGCCGTTCTCATGGTACCTAAAACAACAAGAAAACACAAGGGTGAGTTCGAAAACTCAGCAAGCATACTGCAATGAACAACAAGCATAACAACAAGTCAATAACATCTTTCATCATGTATAACATCTCATTCATGAATACTTATCAATATCATCATCAATTTGTATGCGATGTAATGCATTGCTCCCGACCTCTCCGAACCTCATACCGGTATGGGAAGTACACACCCGTCGGTGTGCACCCTTTCCTCCCTTCCATCCCGAAGATGGAGGGTGCCTACTCGCTTCCAAACACCACGTGGATGGAATCACGACATAGGACTTACTCAATGGCGTTCCGGATTAGTCATAACTTTCTCACCGACCTTGCCTGACTAGTTAAGACTTTCTCACCGCCTCGCCCTATCTCACGACATGCATGCAACCATGCCAATTATCATATTTAATTCACATATTAACACATGGCATCATAATATGTTGAACATGCTCATCATATCATATCAATTATTAACACATGGCAAGTGAACATATATCATGTAGGCAATTCCATCTAATTTCAACATGCAACCTACAACTTGCTATCCATCACAACACACTTGCCTCAACCACGCAACGGATTGGCGGGAAGAAGAGGGAACTCCCGGGGTCACACCACCTGCACATAGGCATCACACACTCACAATCATAACCTCAAAACAGTACACACGCCCCCATCTAACCCGACATTGCCAACTACTCGCAAAACCTAAAAACAGAGGTTCTGTCCCATGAACAGCAGCCTTGCAAAAGGCATAACTTGAGTTCTGGGACTCCAAATCGAATAAACGAGTACACCGTCGCGAAGCTTAGGAAATTTCCCAACTTTTTCTAGTTATAGGAAAGACTGATTCGGACTCTAAAATTGTTTAATCTACAGATTACCACAATCTGTTCCAGTTACGTCACAGATTTTTAGGCGCTCGGTAAAACAGCCATAACTTTCAAACGGCTGATCGGAAATTAACGTGCTTTACGTCCACGGAAAGATAATTAAATTATCTACAACTTCCTAGAAGTCCGTACGGTCTGATTCGGATTCTAAATCGACGGAAACTCGAACCCTAGTTCGACTGCTCAATCTGCCCGAAAACAGAAACGTGGACAAGTTTAGATCTAACCCAAATTACTTCAAACCAGCGCCTCCAATTGATCTAAAAACTTGGTAAACACCCTAATAACAGTACCTAGATCATCCCCAAGGATCCCCAAGATCATACCTTTGCCCGACGAACAAATCTCCAATCAATCTCCGCGAATCTCCTCGCGAATCGCTCCTCGCTCCACGTTCCTCGCTCCTCGCTCCTTGCTCCTCGCTCCTCGCTCCACGGGATGACTCCACAAGGTGCAGGGGTGGGGAGGCCACCCTAGGGCAGCAAGGGGTGGAGGGGAGGTGGTGTGGAGGTGGAGAGGTGGAGGGGGGGGGTGCACGGTTTGGGGGAGGGGGCGCACGGCTTGGGGAGGGGGCGCAAGAGGGGGAGGTGGGGCGCAATAAGGGGAGGTGGGGGCGCAAGGGGGCTGGGGGAAGCCCCTTTTAACAGCCCTCAACCCAATCCTAGTCCGTTACGGAGTCCTAATCCATCCCACCAAGGCCCAAAACTCCTCCGGGAAGGCCCAAAACCCCGAAAACGGCCCGGAAACGGCCCGGAAACGTTATTAACCCCCGATCCTTATGATTTTAACCTTATTTCCACATCTCATACTGTATTTAACCTTATCATGTTCAAAAATTAAGGATACGACACTCCGAGGTGTCACATTCTTCCCCCCTTCAACAGGATTCGACCTCGAATCTAAACGCACCAACAAGAAACCCAGCAAAACCAAAAGGTCGAATTTTCACATCACATACCTGAGGCGAACAGCTCGGGATACCTCTCGCGCATGCGAGATTCCAGCTCCCAAGTCGCTTCTCTCTCGGTCTGATGTGACCACAGGACCTTGACAAACTTAAGCGTCTGTTCTTCATCACTCGCTCAAGTCCCAGAATTCCCACAGACGGGACTCGAAGGTGAGGTCCTCTTTGAAGCACTAATGGTTCCAATGGAACCACCAACTCCGATCATGCAAGTATTTCCTCAACATCGAGACATGGAACACATCATGCACACCTTGCATGGATTCCGTAGCTCTAGGCGATAGGCCAACCGCCAACTCAAGCGAGGATAGGAAAAGGCCCAACATACCTTGGACTGAAGCTTTCCTTTGGTGCCAAAACGCACCACACCCTTGGTGGGAGATACTCGCAAGAGTACGCTATCACCCACCTCAAACTCCAAGTCTCGCCGCCTCACATCAAGATAGCTCTTCTGCGCTCTGTCTTTGCGAGAAGGTTCTGCCAACCTCCGACACGCGATCAACGATCTGCTGAACCCAATCCGGCCCAAGAATAGCTCTCTCGCCACAAGATCCCAACAAAGTGGCGATCTGCACTTCCGACCATACAAGACCTCATAAGGAGCGGCCGGATCTTTGGAATGGTAGCCGTTATTGTAAGCAAACTCTGCAAGGGGCAAATGGTCTTCCCAGCTACCCTTCCAAGCCATCACACAGGCCCGAGCATGTCCTCCAAAGTTTGGATGGTACGCCAGATCGCCCATCTGTCTGAGGGTGAAAAGCGGTACTAAGGCAAAGCTGCGTACTCCAAAGCACTCTACAAACTCTCCCTAACTTGGAGACGAACTTCGCATCCCGATCGAGATAATGGTCTTGGGTACACCATGCAATCTCACAATCTCCCGCACATAGATGGGAGCCAACTCGCTCATTGAATTGGTCGTGCGGATGGGAATGAAATGCGCAGACTTGCCGAGACGGTCCACCACAACCCAAACAAAGATCCTTCCTCGTGGAGAACGAGGTAGACCAACCACGAAATCCATGGAGATGTCATCCCATGGCCACACAGAACCTCCAATGGCTGCAACAGATCGGCGGACGCTTATGCTCGCTTTGATCTTCTCGACAGATCCCACAAGACGCCACATACTTGGCAATATCCACTCTCATCCTTTTCCACCGTAAATTCTTCTTCAAGTCCCTGTACATCTTGGTCTCTCCAGATGGACCGTGCACGGGTGCGATGAGCTTCTCTCGAGAATGTCTTCTTTCACTTGAGATTTCGGGGCACGCATGCACGGCCCTGAAACCTCAAAACTCCCGCATCATCAACGGTAAAGTCTCCGACTTGCCATCCTCAAGCGTTTCCTCACCTTTGGAGCAAACGATCATCTTCTTTGTGCCTCCCAGACACGCTGGAATCGACTCAAGAATCAATTGAGTTTCAGCTTGCACGGTCCCCGCAGCGATGAGGAGACTCCCAAACGCTCAAAATCAGCAACAAGACAATCAACAACAGGGGCATTGTCTTGCGACTAAGAGCATCGGCCACCACATTTGCCTTCCCGGATGATACCGGGATCGTGAGGTCATAATCCTTTATCAACTCTAGCCACCTCCTCTCGCCTCAAGTTCAAATCTTTCTGAGTAAAGATGTACTTGAGGCTCTTGTGATCAGTGAAAATATCACAAGACTCACCGCATGTAATGCCTCCATATCTTCAATGCAAACACCACGGCGGCTAGCTCAAGATCATGCGTGGGATAATTCTCGCTCATGCTTTTTCAAGCGCCTCAAGCATAAGCAATCACCTTGCCCTCTTGCATGAGCACACACCCAAGTCCCAATCGAGAAGCATCGAATAAACAAGTGAAGCGCTTCCCCGGTTCGGGAAGGGTAAGAACAGGAGCGATCACTAACTTCTCCTTCAAAGTGCGTAAGCCGTGCTCACACTCTGCAGCTCCACTGGAACTTCATCCCTTTCTCGAGTCACCGTGAAAGTGGCTTGGCAATGATAGAGAAATCTCGCACAAAACGCCGATAGTAGCCAGCCAACCCAAGGAAACTACGCACCTCTTTGACATTGGAAGGCCTCTTCCAATCCAAAATCACGAGACTTTGCTAGGATCTACAGATATGCCCTCTGGATTGATGATGTGGCCAAGAAAACCCACTTCGAAATCCGTAACTCGCACTTTTCACCTTAGCAAAGAATTGATTCTCCTCAAGGTACTCAAGACAAGCCTCAAGTGCCGCTCATGCTCCTCTTCCGATTTAGAGTAAATCGTAATGTCATCGATGAACACTACCACAAACTCATCAAGGTACTTGTGTAGCATAATGTTTCATCGCCTCCATAAAGACAAATAGGGGCATTAGTTAGTCCAAAAGATATAACTTTAAATTCATAATGCCCATACCTAGTGGAGAAAGCAGCCTTCTCAATGTCCTGCTCCCTCACACGGATCTGATTATACCCCGATCAAGATCAATCTTGGAGAACACCTTTGCTCCTTCGCTTGGTCAAACAGATCCTTGATGCGAGGCAAAGGATACTTGTTTTTGACTCACACTTGATTAAGAGCACGATAATCAATGCACATACGCCAACTTCCATCCTTCTTCGAGACGAAGAGGACGGGTGCTCCCCATGGCGATACGCTACGCCGAATGAAGCCCTTGGCCAATGTGATCCTCCAATCGCTTCTTCAACTCGTCTTGAAAAGGACGAGCCAAGCGGTATGGAGAGATAGAAATAGGTCGAGTGCCAGGAACAAGATCAATACGAAACTCCACATTCCTCACAGGAGGTAGACCAGGCAACTCGTCAGGAACACATCAACGAACTCCTTCACTACGTAAATCTCCTCAATGGGAATCGAGGAAGATGGCTTCTCGAGACAAAGTCATGAGGAAACCCAATAGCCTCAAACGCCGACCAGAAAACAAACTAGTCAAAGCAAAGACGGAATCGAGGGTATACCACCCTGAAGGTCAACTCTTCACGGACGGGCCTGCAAGGAAACTGTCTTCCGTACAACAGATCTTAGCACTGCATCGATGCAGCCACCCATGCCCAAAATGACATCAAAAGGAGCCAATCGGATCACCATGAGATTGGCAAAGAAAACCTCATCATCAATGGCAATGGTGCAACCAGTGGCAAACCAAAGAACTAGCAATCAACCCTGTGGGAACCGACTAGCACAAACTCGTAAATCCTGGACTCCCCAATTTAGCTCTACTAGCAAACTCGCGACACAAAGGAATAGGATGCACCGGAATCAAACAGAATAAAGGCATCAACGGAATCCACGAGTAGAGTACACGAAACCACCTCTGGATGCCCGATCGACTCGGCGGTCGGGCAAAGCGTACACTCTGGTGGCGCCGGACGTATGAGCCCCGACTCAGCCGATGCCCTATCAAGGCTGGGGCGGAGGAGGCAATCGAGAGGAGGAGCAGACGGCCGCGGGCACCAAGACGCTACCGTGGCGCCACGCAAAGGGTGGCTGAGAAACAGGGCAGCCATCATGTGCACCGATCCTCTCGGAAGACGCTACCGGAGTGGGAGGAGAAGGCACCGTCTCCCACTTGATGATGCTACCGGGGTTCATCCGGCAGACTCGCCCCATATGGCCGGGCTTGCCACAGTGGTTGCAACTCCCAGTCCAACCACACTCTGAAGCACGGTGCTCGCCACCGCACTCAGAACGATCCGCGAAAATCCAATACAAAACACTTTTCTTTTGGTTCAGCTCAACCAAAGCCAAGAAAACAATAAACCGACCGCCGTAACGGCAGAGAACATCCGAAGGGAACCACCATCAACTCTTCTATTTGACTCCAGTCAACTACCCGATCAAGGACGTAAAAGATAAGCACTCTTCTCCTACAGGGTTAATAGTTCTTCGGTGATGGCGCTAACCGCCACACCGTCAAACCTCACCGTTACTATGAACTAAAAAGAGGTGACCGAAACCCTTCGGCACCACAACCCCACTTTTATCACCACAACAGAACAATCCAATCATTTATACAGACAGACTCCAACTCTCTGGGAGCCTCGCCCCTGGCCTCCACGGCCACGGCGTCCACGGCCTCTACCCCTCGGCATGGCTGCTTAGACAGACAACCATCCAAACACAAAAACATAAACACAAAATCACACAATCAAGATCATAGATCAAACATCATCATAAGCATATTCCTTATCACATAATCAAGCGCGATGCAATGACGAACCAAAACCCATCCTATCAGGCATCCAAGTGTGTCAGATTTTAGATTAGTTATACCACTTTTACAAGTTTTAACGTTGCTATCCTATAACAAGGTTTTAGTTAGAACCTAAGCCATGTTTCTAAGTTATTCCACATCACATTTTAGTTGTACCCTATAGCATGACACTAAAAATTCACATTCCAAGGACCTACAACCCGCTCTGATACCAACTGTAACACCCCGGCATTTACTATGCCTGAATGTTACCAAACATAAGCTAAACAACATCTAAATACCACATCTAACATCAAATTCCAGCAAAGGTGCATAGACTAAAAACCGAGATTCCGGCAGCACCTCCTTTGTTTTATCATGAATTTAAGGAACAACAACAATATAGCATTATATGGCAATAAGAGAAACATCTAAAACAGCAATAAATAAAGTCTTAACGACAATAAGAGACTAACATCAAGCTCTTAAAGTTCCAAGTGTCAAACAAACAATAGAACTCTCATTAACCAAGCTAAGACTTAATTTAAAGGCCATCACACGCAATTTATTATCCAACTAAATGAATTGACTTGGGGAAACATTAAGGTGAAGCAACGTGTGAGAGTGTGACTATTCCCTTTTCCCGCATGCCGTTCTCATGGTACCTAAAAACAACAAGAAAACACAAGGGTGAGTTCGAAAACTCAAAGAAGCATACCGCAATGAACAACAAGCATAACAACAAGTCAATAACATCTTTCATCATGTATAACATCTCATTCATGAATACTTATCAATATCATCATCAATTTGTATGCGATGTAATGCATTGCTCTGACCCTCTGGAACCTCATACCGTATGGGAAGTACACACCGTCGGTGTGCACCCTTTCCTCCCTTCCATCCCGAAGATGGAGGGTGCCTACTCGCTTCCAAACACCACGTGGATGGAATCACGACATAGGACTTACTCAATGGCGTTCCGGATTAGTCATAACTTTCTCACCGACCTTGCCGGACTAGTTAAGACTTTCTCACCGCCCTCGCCCTATCTCATGACATGCATGCAACCATGCCAATTATCATATTTAATTCACATATTAACACATGGCATCATAATATGTTGAACATGCTCATCATATCATATCAATTATTAACACATGGCAAGTGAACATATATCATGTAGGCAATTCCATCTAATTTCAACATGCAACCTACAACTTGCTATCCATCACAACACACTTGCCTCAACCACGTGCAACGGATTGGCGGGAAGAAGAGGGAACTCCCGGGGTCACACCACCTGCACATAGGCATCACACACTCACAATCATAACCTCAAAACAGTACACACGCCCCCATCTAACCCGACATTGCCAACTACTCGCAAAACCTAAAAACAGAGGTTCTGTCCCGGCGGAACAGCAGCCTTGCAAAAGGCATAACTTGAGTTCTGGGACTCCAAATCGAATAAACGAGTACACCGTCGCGAAGCTTAGGAAATTTCCCAACTTTTTCTAGTTATAGGGAAAGACTGATTCGGACTCTAAAATTGTTTAATCTACAGATTACCACAATCTGTTCCAGTTACGTCACAGATTTTTAGGCGCTCGGTAAAACAGCCATAACTTTCAAACGGCTGATCGGAAATTAACGTGCTTTACGTCCACGGAAAGATAATTAAATTATCTACAACTTCCTAGAAGTCCGTACGGTCTGATTCGGATTCTAAATCGACGGAAACTCGAACCCTAGTTCGACTGCTCAATCTGCCCGAAAACAGAAACGTGGACAAGTTTAGATCTAACCCAAATTACTTCAAACCAGCGCCTCCAATTGATCTAAAAACTTGGTAAACACCCTAATAACAGTACCTAGATCATCCCCAAGGATCCCCAAGATCATACCTTTGCCCGAAGCGCAACACTCCACTCAATCTCCGCGAATCTCCTCGCGAATCGCTCCTCGCTCCACGTTCCTCGCTCCTCGCTCCTTGCTCCTCGCTCCTCGCTCCACGGGATGACTCCACAAGGTGCAGGGGTGGGGAGGCCACCCTAGGGCAGCAAGGGGTGGAGGGAGGTGGTGTGGAGGTGGAGAGGTGGAGGGGTGCACGGTTTGGGGAGGCGCACGGCTTGGGGAGGGGCGCAAGAGGGGAGGTGGGGCGCAATAAGGGAGGTGGGGCGCAAGGGGGCTGGGGAAGCCCTTTTAACAGCCCTCAACCCAATCCTAGTCCGTTACGGAGTCCTAATCCATCCCACCAAAGCCCACCAAGGCCCAAAACTCCTCCGGGAAGGCCCAAAACCCCGAAAACGGCCCGGAAACGTTATTAACCCCCGATCCTTATGATTTTAACCTTATTTCCACATCTCATACTGTATTTAACCTTATCATGTTCAAAAATTAAGGATACGACACTCCGAGGTGTCACAGCAGAACCTGTAGACACGGAAGCTGCACTACTCGAACGCGAGCTGACTTGGATGACTCCATTCCAAGACTATCTCAAAGGTAGAGAGGTCCCTGACGATGATGCCTCAGCCGAGAAAATTGGGCGTAAGTCCAGGCTACTACTATTAGAAATTTGACAAAGTCTGGATGGTTGACACCTGAAGAAACTTTTGAGCCGAGGGACATTGAAGTTGTGCTACACTCATGATGTTGGAGCAACTCAATTGATCATCACCTCACCTCTGGGCTATAGAACCTTGGAGATTCGACACATCTAGGAACTAACTTTTCCGTAGCTTGAAACCTTTTAACACCTTCAATTTGGTTCAATTGCTACATGGTTTGCGGGGACAAGCACAGAGCAGGAACTAAATGGAATCAACATCAGATGGCAATATGGCAGAATTATTCCACTCCAACTGAGCCAACAAATTTGCGACTTTAAGCAAACCGTTGGCATTCATTTCTGCCTCTCTTCATTGGCAGCATCGGCCAAATTGTAGATATGTCCATTTTTAGTTGGAGCTAGTTTGTTAGATCTGGGAAAATCTAGTCCACGATCAAATTTTGGTTACAGGAATACAAAGATGATCAGTGGCAATATATGATTCAAATGATCACAAGAGCATCTTATATGAAGTGATCTGCTTTTTTATAGTGCTAGCGGTCAGTTTGAAGTCGTGCTTAGCAATCGTGGCCACAAAATAGATAGGATATGCTGCATGCTACTAGTTCATGTTTTTCTTGGGAGAATCAGATCTTCGATTCTTGGGTGTTGAAGTGAAACAATTGACTTGTTAAATGGGGTTCCAGAAAGCAATTTCATTGTAAGAGAGGTGGTACGCAGTGGTGATCCACTTTTCTCCCCTTCTTTTGTCTTGGCAGCTGACTTGCTACAAACCATCCTCAGCAACGCAATGTATAACAGTTTGCTTCATCTTCCTACAAGTTCTTCAACATGTCCTTATTTCCTAGTGATACAATAAGTTGATGATGCTCTAGTTGTCATGCCAGCTTGTGCTCGACAACTTTTTGCCTCAAATCTCTGCTGAATACATATTCTGCTTCAACTATCCTTAAAGTCAATATCCATAAATCTTTCATGGTTCCTATAAATGTCAGTCAGGAAAGAATGGAACAGCTTGCTGCTACTTTTGGTTGTCAGATTAGTTTCTTCCCTTTTACTTGCCTGGTCTTGCCACTAGGCCTTGAAAAACCAGTAGTGGAGGACTATTTCCCACTAGTACTCCATTGGCAGGATGGAACATGGTTTATAGGCCGAAGGGGAGACTTGGAGTGCTCAACATTGAGTTCCAAAATGATGCTCTTCTCCTAAAGAATCTACATAAATTCTTTAATAGAGCTAATTTGGTCTACTTATTATCGCAATAACAATCTTCCTAGTCTGAATGACGAGGCATCCTTTTGGTGGAAGATAATCTGAAACATCTCACATTCTACAATGGAATTACAAATTGTAAAATGAGAGATGGTAGATCAGCTTTCTTCTCGCAAGATATTAGAATAATCAATTTCTTGTGCAGAATCCTCAATTGCTGTCTTTTGCTAAATCTACTTATTTTACAGTGGCACAAGTCTATCATACTATTGAGTTTCAAGACCTGTTTAATTTGCCACTGTCAGTGCAAGTTTTTGAACAATTTGGCCAACTACTTGAACTTTCACAAGACCTACTGCTTGTTGAAGACAAATATGTGTGAACATATATTTGGCAAAATGGGATTTATTCATCGGTTAAAGCCTACAAATTGCTAATTGGACAACAGCAATGTCATGTAATGTTCAGATGGGTTTGGAGTTCATGTCAGTCTCGACACAAATGGCAACATGGCGGCATACCTAAACGAGGTTCGCAAGCTAGAGCACAAGTTCGAAGGCCTTGAGTTAAGACATATATGGTGAAGTGATAACTCCACCGCCGACGAGCTTGCCAGGCTTGCTTCATCTCGATCACCCGCCCCTGCAGGAGTCTTCACAGAGAAAGTCCTTAAACCATCCATCTCCCTTGTATAGGAGACAGATGATACCCAACTCGACCAGTAGCCTGGTCGAGTCAGCAAGGCAGAACCTGTAGACACGGAAGCTGCACTACTCGAACGCGAGCCGACTTGGATGACTCCATTCCAAGCATATCTCAAAGGTAGAGAGGTCCCTGACGATGATGCCTCAGTCGAGAAAATTGGTCGTCAGTCCAGGCTACACGCATTGGTAGATGGCATGCTCTAACGAAAGGGGAGTGGTGGAATCTTGATGAAGTGCATCACTCAGGAAGAGGGCAATAAAATATTGCTCAATGTCCATGGAGGCATCTGCTGCAACCATGCGTCCTATCGCACTCTATTCACAAAAGTTTTCTGGTAGGGGTTCTATTGGCCGACTGCCCTCTAGGATGCTTGTGAGCTGGTGAAAAAGTGTGAGAGCTGCCAATTTTTTCGACAAGCAAACCACCTGACCAGCCCAAGACCTGCAAACTATTCCTCTGTCTTGGCCTTTCTCCGTCTGGGGCTTGGATATCTTGGAACCTTTCCCGAGAACCCAAGGAGGTTACAAGTTCTTGTTCGTGGCCATCGACACATTCACCAAGTGGATCGAGCCGAACCCGTCAAGAACATCACCTCAAAGCGACTAAGAGATTCATGAGAAGCATTGTTACTCAATTCGACATTCCCAATTGAATAATCACAGACAATGGTGCCCAATTCAAGAGCAATGTTTTCATAGTCTTTTGTGAAGAATTAGGCATCAAACTTTGTTTCGCCTCTGTAGCTCATCATCAGAGTAACTGTCAGGTTGAACACGCCAACGGCATAGTCCTGCAGGGAATCAAAACCCGCATATTCGATAGGCTCAAGGCTTATTAGACCCAGTGGGCAAAAGAACTACCCTCGGTGCTATGGGCCGTTCGAATATCGGCTAGTCAAGCCACTGGTGAGACGTTGTTTTTCTTGGTCTATGGAGCAGAAGCAGTGCTTCCGACTGAGTTAATGTTCAGATCGCCTCAAGTGGATAACTACTCGGAAAAGGAACAAGAGCAGGTGCGAGCAGATGAATTAAACCTACTCAAAGAACATAGGGATCGAGCATCCATTAGAGTAGCCAAGTATCAGCAAACCTTACATAGATATCATAGTTAGAGGATCCATGAAAGAACACTCATCGCTGGGTACTTAGTACTACGAAAGGTGCAAAAGCAAGACAATCGTAACAAGCTATCACCTAAGTGGGAAGGTCCTTACGTGTTGGTCGAAGTGACTCAACCGAGGTCGTATGACTATCTACGCCAGAAGGAATGATACTAGGCAACCCGTGGAACATCAATCAATTGACAAGATTTCATACATGAACAACAAAGATTGTGCATCACAATCAGAGTTCAGGTAAGTATACCTTCATTGAAATTACTTAGCAAAAAATGTTTGCTACATGTGAGATAGGTACACTACTACTACTTGTTTTTGGAGCCATCGCGTTGTCTTCCCTGCATCCACAGGGACTAGAACAGGATGGTCCCCAGAATGGGCCTTCGCCCTTGGTACGGAAAGGAAGAACGCGTAAAGGCTCAGCCGCTAGCCAATGGAGATGGCAGCCTCTCTGTCACCAAAAGCCGCGAAGCGCCAGTGGAGCCTGGAAGGCGAGCGGCAGCTTCACTTTCTTATCCTCGTGTGCCAACAACGGCATCTGCTCCTGCGAGAGACAATGGCGCTGGGTCGGTGAAGGTTGTTTTGAGCTTCACCTCCTTCCCCAGCGGTGATGGTTTTGACTTCATCTCAATAGTCTCCCAACCACCGTCGACTCTCAGTTTGCTGGTAATTTCTTCCACTTCCTCGTCTGGCCACACCTCCCTCTCAACGGCTTCCCAGTCGATCTCGTCCTCCTCATCGGAGGAGATGATGATTCGCCCTGGAGAGACTACGGTTCCCCTCTCCATCCGCACCGTTGCCTCTTTGCTTCTGTAACACCCCGGCATTTAATATGCCCAAATGCTACCAAACATAGACTAAGCAACCTCTAAATACCACAATTACAAGTAAATTACAGCAAAGGAGCAAATGCTAATACCGAAAATTTCGGCAGCATCTCCTTTGTTTTTCCATGAATTGAAGCAACAACAATCTTAACATATTAAGATAGCATAAAGAACGATAGCAATAACTTGAGAAAACAGGAATTTCAGCCATCATACAGCTAAGGATATAAGCCTATCCGTCTAATGTCAAATATGAACTAATCATTTACTCATGGCAACCAACAAGCATCAACACCACAGTTTAGTTCAGTGAATTAACCATCACAATTAAAGGAAGGAACAAGTCATTGTTTATATGTGTGATGCTAAGTGATGATGTGTGACTAGCTCCCTTTCCCGCATGCCGGTTTCATGGTACCTAAGAAAAACAACATAAACACAAGCGTGAGTTCATCACTCAGCAAGTATATTGCAATGGAACAAGAAAATACATTCCAATACCTTCATCACCACTTTTCACATACGACATCATACACATCTCATATTCATAGTGTAAGCATATCATTGACATCATCATATATCATCATCATATAACATCCTCATATAATGCAATGCAATGCAATGCGATGCACATATCTCCTGGAAACTCATACCGGTATGGTTGAGTACACACCCGTCGGTGTGCACCCTCTCCCCCTTCCATCCCGAAGATGGAGGGTGCCTACTCCTCGCTTTCATTCACCGCGGTGGATGGAATCACGATGTAGGACTTAATCACTGGTACCCCGGACTAGTCATAACTTTTCTCACCGACCTTTCCGGACTAGTTATGACTTTCTCACCGACCCGGCCATGCATCATGCCATGTATGCAAACATGCCAACATCATAGATAACTTGTACATTAACACATGGCATCATAACATAATAAACATATTCATCATATCAATGGCAAACATTAAAGCATGGCATGTGAACATATCATATATTCAATTTCAATCTCAACCAATCTAGCAAACTACAACCTGCTACCCATTCCAATACACTTGCCTCAACCACGGGCGACGAATTGGCGAGACATAGAGGGCACCCTCGGGGTCACAACACCTGCAGATAGGCACCACACACTCAAAATCATGCCCACAAAACAATACGCAAACACTCTTCTACCCCGACTTCACAAACTACCCGCACAACCCAAAAACAGAGGTTCTGTCCCGTCGGGACAGCAAACTTGCAACGAGCATAACTCAGGTTCTACGACTCTGAATCGATTAAACGAGTACATCCTCGCGTAGCTTAGAAAATTTACTAACTTTTTCTAAGTATATGGAAAAACTGATTCGGACTCTAAAGTGGTTTAATCGACAAAAAACCGTGATCTGTTCCAATCACATCACAGTTTTTAACACGTTTGGTAAAACAAGCATAACTTTCAAACGGCTGGGCGGAATTGGACGTTCTTTATACCCACTGAAAGGTATTGAAATTACCTACCACTTCCTGAACAGGCGGCCGACCAAAATCCGATTCTAAATTGGCGAAAACCCAAACCCTAGGTCGACTGCTCATGCTGCCCGAAACAGAGAACGTGGCAAACTCTAGATTCCATCTAATCTACCCAATTACAGCACCACCAATTGATCTAAAAACATGATATTAACCCTTAGAACATAACCTAGACCAACCCCAAGGATCCCCGTAGCCATACCTTCTCCCGACGAACGAAAACCCAACGGATCTCCTCCCGGTTCGCACGATCTCCTTCCTTGCTCCAAATCCACCGGATCTCCTCGTCGCGGAGCGCTCCAATGGACGGATCTGCGGGGTGGTGAGGTGGAGAACTCCCCTAGGGGCAGCAAGGGAGGTGGAGAGGGGAGGATAGGGGTGGTGGCGCCATGGGGGACGATGGAGAGGAAGGGGAAGGGTGGGCTCATGGGGGGGGGCTAGGGGGAGGCGGCTAGGGTTGGGAGAGGGAGTGGGGGGCGCACCAAGGGGTGGGGGCCAGATTTGGCTGCCCAAAAGCCCCCCATTGGGCCCAAACCCTTCCATTGGAGGCCCAACTCAACCCCCAAGGCCCAAAGTCCCCCGGAGAGGCCCAAACATCCGAAAACGGCCCAAAAATACGCTATAAACGGCATAACGTAAAGTTTTAACCTTTATTTTCACATTTTATAAAGTTTTTGACCTCAACATTCACATTTTATAAGATACGACACTCCGTGGTGTCACATTCCCTTGGGCCCAAACCCTTCCACCGAAGGCCCAACTCAACCCCCAAGGCCCAAAGTCCCCAGAGAGGCCCAAACACCCAAAAATGGCCCAAAAACACGCTATAAACGGCATAACGTAAAGTTTTAACCTCTATTTTCACATTTTATAAAGTTTTTGACCTCAACATTCACATTTTATAAGATACGACACTCCGTGGTGTCACAGCTTCGCACCACCTTTGGCCGCGAGCATGGTCCAAACTTGGTAGATCGCGCTAGATCTCCCCTCCATCGGCCACACTTGACTGATGGGGTCGTCCCCTCACCACCGGTGGCCCAATTTCTGAGCTAAGTACTCCCCTCTTGATTTCCCCCTTTCCTCACTATTCTTCCTCTTCTTCTACTCTCTCTCTCACCGCCTATGCCTCTCAGCTCGCCTAGCTCCTGGCCATTTTCCCCCTCCAGATCCAGCGGAGAATCGCCGAATCTGGCATTCTCGACACCGCTGTGCCACATCCCCACTGAGCTAAGTATTTCTCTCCCTTCTCCTTCTATTTTATTCTCCTCCACTCACCCACTTTTTCTCACTCCTCTTCCTATCATCTCATCCCCTTCAGTTGCGCCTACTTCCAAGTCACCCCCAGATCCACCGCCCTTAGCAGTCTCCTCCATCGCCATGGCTACCTCAGTGACCTCTTGGCTAAGTCGGAGCCATGCCACCGTCCGCCTCTTCCTACCCTTCTACATGCTAAGTGCCATGCCCCCTTTTCCCTTCTTATGCATGATTGAACGTTGCTAGATTTGTTTGCTAGGTCTTAAATTTGAGGTATGATTAATTTACTGTTGTTCGGTTAAGCTCCTTAAACCTACCTCTAGATTTGTTAGTATACCAATTATCCCTAATTGTTGACTGATGATTATCCTTGTTTGTGGATTAAAATGATTGTGCGCATGATTATGTATGTGATTTTGATCCTCATAACTTGGTGTATGAACTCGAATACTATGTGACTTCGGCATGATCTATTAGCCCTACATGAATGTGGTTTAGTATTGGTCTCTGTTTATTGGAATGTTCATGATTCAGGGATTTAGCTTTTGTGTAGGGCGATTTGGAAGTGTGATGTAGTGATGTGGTCATGTACGCTTGTGTTCTAATGACTTAGAGTAGTATGAGTGACTGAAGCTTTGTCGATGCAATCAAAATACTATCCTACGTGGAAATATGGTCAATGTTATTTAGTGATCATGGGGTTTTGGATTAGATCTGTTGACGCAAAAAACTTGACAAAGGGTTAATCTCCACCAACACACGAGAATGCCGGGTTCAGTTCTGGTTCGCGAGCGTGCCAGCCGATTTGATCCTGCAATCGGTAAGAGCAATGAGCCCCCAAGCAAATCGACCAAGGAATTGATATGGGTCTTGATAGCGAGCGGATCTGATTGATTTGAAGCAAACTAACGTAGATCAGGGTAACTGGTAGAACTAACTAACTCTACAAGTCGATCAGATGGGGAGTAAAGGCTACTTCTCCCGAAAAAGGCAATGCGCAGCAAGATCGGAGAGAAAGTAGGACCTGGTAGGGCGTAATGCAGTGAAGATTAATAATCGGTGATGCACAACTATATTGATCAAAGTGTATTACAGGAAAAAGATTACAAACTAAGTGTCTACTCCTAATGCAAAGGAAAAGAAAGGTATAGATTGATTTGATGTCTGTGTATGTTCAACGTAGCCTGTCGTTCTTCTTTTATAGCCCTGAGCCTGATCGTATATGCTTCGGTCTCGTCATCCGCTCGTACTGACTTCGAACTCTTCTTTCCATCTTGGGCATGATCATATCTAATTCCAGTCGTATTGGCTCCGGTCTTCCCTCCGATCCATGTGTTACCATATTATCGTGACCTTCCAATCTACCCGTTCATCGTCTTTTGTCAACCTGGCCTTATACCGGTCCCTCCAGACTCATGCCAAGACTGTATCCATCTCGGTCGCTCAATTTTGGGTGCTAACAAGATCATATTGTTGATTAAATTTGCGTGTGTTGAAAATTTGACCTCTGAGCTTTAGAGTTCATCATGGTAAATATGTATATTTGTAAGTAGTCTAGAATGCATCTTATGCCTTGGCATGGCCAGATTCACGGTGATGTTAGTGATGGTGTGAAATGGAAATGACCTCATATGGGCTTCTGTAGTATTAGTCTTTATATGCTTATTTAAATGCTACGCTTATCTAAATGCTATGTGATTGAGTGTGTATAAGTTAGAATCTGGCTCTTATATACGCATGGATGTTTTGCTAATAAGATGATTAAATTCTAAAGAGGAGGATCAGTAATGTTTACATTTCTAAATCTAGTTGGTGATGTTTAATTGATGGTTTATATGCTCATGTTCAATTTGGGATGTATTTATTTTGGTGAATAGTTTAGGATCATTTACATTCATTAAACCCATTTCTTACACAATCCTTTGACTCTACTAGTGATTAGAGTTTGAAAAGTGGACGTTAGAAATTGTTCGTAGTATGTGGTGTCATATCTACATTTTTACCATTAGGTAGTGTTGTTACAATCTGATCTATAATTTTTGATCCACTGCATGTACTGCAAGGTCAGGCCTCATTTTCAAATTTCAGAGTGTTGCTTCTATGCATGGTTTAATATGCATGCCTTTTTAAACGAATGTTTCAAAGTCATCTATATATGCTAAACTTATTGCTATTTAAAACCTTTGTTTCTATCAGTGTCCCTTAAGACATTAAAGTTATGGATGATCTGAGACACAAGGCATTTACTCTGTATGCAATTGATAATGGTGGAGAATAGCAATGATTCATGATTTTCACCTTCTGCTGTAGGGAAAAGTGGTTGGCTTGTGAACACCTAAGATTATATGCCTTAGAAAATATATGCATCTAAGGGTTCTATCGTTAATAGAGTCTTGACATGTATATTTGTTAACCTAAGTGTCACATTATTCATCCAGTTTGTGGGTTATGGTTTTTAAAGATGTGTTGTTTGCTTCTCAGCTTTTATTTTCTGCATGATACTCTAATAATCATTAGAATGGGAGTTATTTACCAGTTGTGGGCCCCCGGAACGGCTTTTCGGAATCTCCTGTGTATTTCAGTGCTAGTCTCGAATCAATGCTAGCACACACAATTCACAGTGATGAATCATAACCGAACAGAACGAAATATTATAATAAACATTAAGTACCAGCCACATGGCTATTTATTACATCACGCGGTTACATGACTAGAGTTAACAGCAGCAGAACAAAAAAAACAAAAATATAAGGCCCATGACTCCACAAGCAAACGAATGGAACATGCGCCTAGTTATCGTGGTGATCTTCAACGAACTCCTCGGCATAGTACTCACCATCTTCGACTGCATCTTGGAAATTCTCTGATGACAAAATTTTGTGTAGCACGTGAGTACAAACGTACTCAGCAAGTCTGGGAAATTATGCAACATGTAGGGCTTTCCAAGGAAGGCTTATTAGGGTTCTTTTGCACAAAGCTAAGCTTCATCAAACTATACTTATTAATAATTTTCTCAAAGCATATTTTAATAATTATTTTATCAATTGAAATTATTTATTATTCTAGCGAAGGTTCTATCCTCCATCACCAGCACTGGCTCTATCCGCACATTTTTAAAAGATTAAGGTAAACCACACATGACTCCATCTGTCATGATTAAAATAGGTTCCAACCACCTTATTGGCTCAATCCGCCAACTGTATACATCCGAGAATTCTAACCACTCCCGAATCCCAAAACATCAGTTTTTTTTAAAAAACCAAAACAAAGTCTACCAGCATGAAAGCATTCTTCGCTTTTCCCTTGACCGTAGGCACGGCTATTCGAATAGTTTTACACTTTGTGGAGGTGTACAGTTTTACCCACAATAGTTATTTTACTTTTGATGTCAGCCATTACATGCTTCCTTTGGAGTGCGACAAAGTAAAACAACACAAGGCCTTGACAATGTATACATCTAACCCGACCCACCCACTGAGGTTTCACCGCTATTAGGGTTCCATCTACCTAGTACAGAAGCCCCCTCTTGCGTCGTGTGGGAAAAACAACCTGCCTCCATCCGGCACCCACATTCCACCATCTGGTGAGTCTAAGTTAGATTTCTACAAATTATTCGGCCAGGTTATACCCATTTAGACTTGTGGTTGCACGGTTATGCTTAGAATGGACAATCACAAGCGCCGGTCCTTCATTTACTTGGGGCGGTACTTGCACCATGAAAACTACTGCTCCATCTGCACCCGACCGACATTCCGTTCCGCCCAAGTCCAAACTAGTTTTATTTCATTTTTATTTTGCAAATAACAGTAGAAAATATCATGCTATAATTCTCAAAACATATTTTAAACCATAGTTTCGAAGACATCTCACCCATGGCATTTTGATTAATTTTTCAACTAAGCACATCTAACATACTAAACATCATATGTCACAATATAATTTAAACATGACATATCTCAGTATCCTAGGGTTACAAGTAAACATGGATATCAATAACAAGGAGGTGACAACAAACTCGGAATAACTATCAACCTATATTTGACATAACATGTATAAAGATAGCAATGCAGGTTGTAAATTATTGTAAAACAGTTGTAAAACATAGGATCAACGTGCGTCAAGGAGACTTGCCTTCGGTCGTAGGGAGAGTCTCAAAGTCTTGAGGTTCGGCGACGGCGTCGACGACTTCGGCGGGTTCTTCGGCTACGTGCCAAACGAGACGCAAAAAGAATAAAATAAAATAAGATAAATATAAAAATTATAAAAATAATACTGGAAGAAAGATCATGAATTTAAATGAATTTAGGAATTTGAACGGATCAATTTGGAGTTCAGACGACAAAGTTATGGCCATCTGAATTCTCAAAATCCTGGAAAATGGAAAACGAGGGAATATTCTGGGAATCTTCCTTTTCCATTGATTTCCTGATTTCCCTCACTCTATGGCAGGTGGGATTATCATGTCATAAGCTTGAATGGCTTCTTCAAGTGAAAGAAACAGAGGAAGCCATGGGGCTCCTTCGCTTCATGGCGCGCCGGCGTGAGGCTCGACTACCAACGCGAGGGCGGCGATCGCCGATGAGGCCGGAGGGGCGGCGTGGGCTAGAGGCGACCAGCGACGCAGCGGCGGTGGCCACATGCGGCGCCGACGAAAGGCGGCCGGCCGGCGAGGGTCGATCGGTGCGCTACCGCACAGAGAACGCGGTTAGCCGACGGCTCGCCAGGAAGGCCGAGGCGGTGGTGCGACGGTGCGAGTAGCGCCGAGGCGGCGCACAACGCGGCGGCGGTAGCCGAGGCCGGGGAGAGGTGCGGCCGGGCATGGGGAAGGGGGTGCGCACGGTGGCTCGGCCGGAGGGTCGCCGGAGGCAGCGCGCCATGGGCGTGCCGGCGGCGACGGTGGCTGAATGGTATAGAATTTGGGAACACCACCAAAATGATGGATTTTCGTGAAACAAAAGGGAGCATCGCGTAGAATGTGACAAGACGAACCCAGAGGTGTGGTCAGATTCCAGAGGGGATCAACGGTTTGCGAGGAATCAACAATGAACGGAGCTCCAATCGGCAACTTCAACCGCAAAATTCATCGTCATCCTGCAACAAGACCCAAAATTGATTGAGGGCTTTTGTTCGTGGCGACGACATGCACACGGTGACATGAATGGATTTGCAAACGCCTCATCGTATCAAAAGATGCCATGGTGATGTCGATGGTGGATGTCCGGTGTCGGTTCTTGCAATATTCTGGAAGATTGTAGTGGAGGGATGGTTTAAGGAGGTGAGCACGGCGTAGAGGGGATCAAGACGAAGATATGGGAGGTGGACGCTCGCAGAGAGATGAAGAAACGGGTGAGTTAATGCAAAATCAAGGTTTTCGGTTTAAGGACTTAATGCAACCGTTTCAACATGATTTAGGGAGATTAAATGCTGGGAATGGATTCTCCTCATCAATACCTTTGATTTGCAACCGGAATAACTTAATTTGGTGCACAAATGAGGAAGTTATAGAGGTTTAATGGAGAGTTTTCCAAAGAACACACGTTCTGTCATTTGGCAAGAGGTAGATGATGATGAACAGTGTCGCCACGTGGCGCTCTCCCATTGGCTTGATTTTGAATAGTGTAGAAACAATGGCGTGCGAGATAAAATAGCAACTAAGGTCTAAAATTTTTGAAAAAATTCCTAAAAATACTAGGGAATATTTGGAACCAAACGAAATTAGTTTCATGATTTTTGGATGAATTTTGGAGTTTGAATGACACTGGGTCGAATAAGTTAAATTTGAATAGTGTTTCGAGGAAGGGCATGAAGGATAAAATAGCAACGGAACTCTATAAATCTCAAAAAAAATCTCAAAAATATTATAGAATATTTGGAACGTAATGCAGTAGGTTTCAGGATTTTTTAAGGATTCTGGAACGTGGGTGGAATTTCAAATAAGGACCGGAATTTGGAGTTGTGGACTTTGCGGATGGTAAAGGAATGAACTCCAATTTCAGAAGGATAGGGATGCCAGGTTATTTAGAATACCAAAAAAAATCCAAAATTTGAATTTAATTAGTTTAAATTAGCTTTTGGCAAAAGACCAAAATTGGGGATGTTACACCAGTTTAGTGAATACATGGTTAATGTTGCTTTACTAATATGGGAGCTGTGTACAGACCATGCTGTTATTTTGGACTTTTATGTTTCCATAAACACCATAATATGCTATTGCATTACCCAAGTTTTAAGGTTATGCAGATGTCAAGACCCGAATCTGCAAATCCGGACCCTCTGTGTATTCAGCACTAGTCCAGGAACGCGCTAGTGCACACAGTCTCAACATTGGTAAATATCACAATCATACCACTTGATACTAATAAAGTACTTTAATTAGATAAACAAACTGGTTGCTTGACCTTAGGGTCAAGTTACAAATATACGCCTCGCAGGGCGAAACTTATTAAAAGAGAAATAATAGCAGCGGAAAATAAGATAACATCGTGGCGCCATCCAAGATACCACAGTAACCGACCGGCTCGCCTCCCTAAGTAGACGGTTCCTCTTGGAGCTCCTCCTCCAAAGCTGGTGTAGTCTCCTCTTCAACTGGTGTTGTATTGCGGCAAGGGTGAGTACTTGGTACTCAGCAAGTCATGCACAGAATGCAAGCTAATATACTATATGCATGGCTTGATACAAGGGAATAGCTCAGGGTATAATTGCAGTAAAGAGCATTTAACAAATAATATAAGTAGATTCGAAAGCAATAGAAACAAGTATATCATCAATAACTTTTCCAGGAGTTAAATAAACATCTTTCCAAATCCTAATCCACATTTCCATCAACATCATTATTAAACCAAACCCAACCTTTCAAGACCAAGTTATTTTCAAGAAAGTCTAACCCTTGACTGTAATTCCCGAGCGATGTCCAATACCGCGGACACGGCTATTCGAATAGATTTTACACTCACAGAGGTTATGCACTTTACCCACAAGATACAATCAAACACCACAAAGGCGAGTGTCCGTAATAAAGTCTTTCTGAAACTTCTAACAAAGCACAAGTGGGCCTCCCTGCTATTGCACACTAACCCTTCCCTTAGCGAAGGCGAAGTTTAGGCCAATCAACTGTTAGATGGGTACCTGCCGCAGCCCCAGACGCTACTCCCGCATAACTACACAAAAGGTATAGTTGACATCCCGAGGTCCCACAGTAATGCGTTATTAGCAACTTTATCAACTAGGTCCGTCCCATTACAGACATGTGGTTGCACGCTTGACCGAAGTTCAAAGGCTTGCAAGGTTAAGTCCTTAGGGTGACCAGGGCTAGACTACCCAAGAACCAACACAACGCTCCTGCCACACCGGCCCACCCGATCATTCTTGCCACATGCCCTGGCCAAAAACTATTTATCAAACCCCGCTTGATTACCATGCACCACGTGCCATCAACATCACAACACATGATAACTTTCCAAAACAGTTCAATATATCATTAAGTCAACATTAACATTTGATTGTCTAAAATCATGTCATGGGCACGTAGCAGGTCTAAGCAATATACTACAACGGTCTAAATTCCCATGTTGGCAATTTACTAATGTCCAACTATTCAAACCTCAACTAGGGTGACACGGGATCATGGCACATAATTAATTAACCAAGGTGTCATACAGCAATTAGGCATTTATCTAATTCCCATAATTAAATAAAGTATTTTCTAATTAAACTAGCATGCAATACATTGAATCAAAATAGATTTCAAAATGGGAGCAACATGGTCAAAGCACAATTTGCCTTCGAAAAGTACTTGCTCTTGGTCCCGAAATGGCTCTGGTCAACACTTCTCCTTCGAAGCCTTCTGCACTTCAACGTCTACTCGTAAAGCGTGCAAATAGCAAATAATAAATAAACAGTAGACAAAAAGTGTCCAAACATCCAAATAAAGTTCACAAACAGAGAGAGCATAATTTTATGAATTTTTAGAAACTGGAATCGTCAAATTCGGAGTTTAAATGCAAAAGTTACAAGCGTTCAAAGTTTAAATAATGAATTAAATAATATTACAGAGAAAAACTTTAGTCCAAAAATTAAATAAAATTCATCATTAGGTAGATATCAATTTTATACAAATTTAGAAGTTTGAATCACTCAAATCGGTGTTAAAACGCAAAAGTTATAAGCGTTTGAAGTTTGAATCAAAATCTGAAATCAATAATTCGAATTAATAAATCATTTTCTTTTTCGGAAATTAATTGTTGCGTCAGCAAGTAGCCGGTCCACGGCTCGACCCATGGCTCGGCTCGGGTCCACCGTGGACCCGGTCCACGGCTCACGCGCGTGTGGCGACAGTGGGACCACGGGTGAGCGTCATTCTTGGCGTCGGTGGGGACTCGGCCCGGCGGCAGTGGGACCCACTGGTGACGTCATGGGTGACGTCACGGTGCGGTCACTAACGTGTGGCCCCGCCTTGTCAGCGGCTGGGGTTCACGCGCGCATGGCGTGGCTGACAAGTGGGCCCTCTGACACGCGGGCCCCGCGTGTCAGAGACACGCTCATCGCTACGGCCGACCGTGATTCGCCGACTTCCAGCCACGTGGCGCGATCTCGGCCGTTGATTCGAAAATCGACAGCCCAGATTGGATCTGGTGACGCACATTTGGGGTGAACGTGGCCAATCTGGACCGTTGGATCTAGATCAAACGGTTGGGATTAGATCTGGGGTTTGGAACGGGATCTCACCAGCGTGTGACGTGGTGCAATCCTAGCCGTGCGATTGCGATCCGACGGCCGAGAGCTCCGATCCGGCGATGGCGTCTTGGCAGTCTTTGGCTGGCCGGAGCTGGGGACGGCGACACGGGCAACGGCATTTCGGGCGTTCTCTGACGAGGTGAGTTCTCCCTTCGGGTGCGCCTCATCGCGGGGAGTTCGAATCTGGGGTCGTCGGCGGTGGAGGACGGCGGACGGCGGCGGGGCGAAGCAAAAACCGCGGCGGAGAGCTTTTCCAACTACGGCGAGCAATCGCGGGCGCTATGGTGCGCTACGGGCGGCGGCGGCTAGGGCAAAATGCGTGCGGGGTGGGGGCGAACCTCGGGGCATGTCCCGGGCTTTAAATGCCCTCGGCGTCCGTGCGAAAAACGGAACCCTAGGCCCACACGGCGGCGGAGTCCGTTTCGGACTCGGTGGAGATGATGACGGGTGGCCGTCCACGTGGCGTGATCGACGGCCACGATCGCCCGGTGGGACCGGATCCGGCCCGGTCTCGGCTCGAACCGGTGCGGTCCAATCCGGACCGTTGGATCCCGATCCAACGGTCGGGATCGATTAGGGTTAGGATTGGGTTCGGTCGAGTCGGCTGGCTCGGGTCGAACCCGAGTCTGACTCGGGTTCCGACTCGGTCGGATGAACAATAAAACCCACTCGCTAATTTCGAGCGATTAAATAATTCAATTAATTCCCAAAAATTCATTTAATTCATTAAAAATAGCAAAAGACTCAGAAAAATTCCAGAAAAATTCTGGAGAATATTTTGGAACATTTTGGAGTCAAATAAAATATTTCCAACAAAATTTTATTTGCAAAGTTAAATTCTTTAATTATTTCAAAATGGAATAAATTCAACTAAATTCCAAATAAATCCAAATAAATTCCAAAAAAATTCCAAAAATTCACCAAAGTGCCAAATCACACATGAATTTAAGAAAAGCAAAATTTTGGGGTGTTACAAACCTCCCCCCTTAACAGAATCTCGTCCTCAAGATTCAGGGCTTTCTAAAGAAATAGGTTCGGAAACTCTTTCTTCAAATCCTCTCCGCGCTCCCAAGTTGCTTCACTCTCCGCGTGGTTGCTCCATTGAACTCTGCAGAAACGGGTTGACTTGTTCCTCGTGTCTCGGTCCATGGTGTCCAGAATCTTCACGGGGTGCTCCTTATAAGTCAGATCTTCTTGTAGCTCAATTGACTCTAGCGGTGTGTCTGCCTCGTGTACTGGAGACACTTCTTCAGCTGGGACACGTGGAACATGTCATGCACTCCTGCTAGTGATTGCGGTATCTCTAGCTGGTAAGCAACTTCACCTCTGCGGCTGAGAACCCTGAATGGTCCAACATATCTTGGCGCGAGTTTTCCCTTGGCATGGAATCTCTTAACTCCTCTGAGTGGCGTGACCCTGAGATACACGAAATCTTCTGGTTCAAAACTCAGGTCTCGGCGACGGTTGTCAGCATAACTCTTCTGTCTTGATTGTGCTATCTTCAGTCTTTCTCGGATCATGGCAATCTGTTCCTCGGCTTCTTGAAGAATATCTGGCCCAAAGACACGGCGTTCACCTGTCTCGTTCCAATTCAACGGTGTCCGACAGGGTCGACCGTATTGTGCTTCAAATGGCGACATTTGCAAACTGGCTTGGTAACTATTATTGTAACTGAACTCAGCGTACGGCAGACTTTTATCCCAAGAGGTAGCATAAGCCAATGCACAAGCTCTTAACATATCCTCCAAAACCTGATCAACTCTTTCGGTTTGCCCATCTGTCTGCGGATGATAGGCTGTACTGAAGTTCAACGGGTCCCCATGGCTTCATGCAGTTTATTTCAGAATCTTAAGGTAAACTGGGTACCTCTGTCCGATACAATCTTCTTCAGCACTCCGTGCAAACAGACGATCCTGGTCATGTACAACTCAGCTAACTTATCTCCCGAATAAGTGGTCTTCACTGGAATAAAATGGGTGACTTTAGTCAAGCAGTCTATTATGACCCATATGGAGTCATAACCTCCTTGAGTCTTGGGTAAACCGGTAATGAAGTCCATTCCGATTTCTTCCCACTTCCACTCAGGTATCTTCAACGGTTGTAGCAATCCTGCTGGTCTCTGATGCATTGCCTTGACTCTCTGGCATATGTCGCACAACGCAACATGCTCGGCAACCTCACGCTTCATGTTCGGCCACCAGAATCTTTCCTTCAAATCCTGATACATCTTAGCACTTTCAGGGTGAATTGAATACTTGGAGTCATGGGCTTCCTCTAGTATCAATCGCCTAGCTCCTTCTTGTTTGGCATACAAATTCGCTCCTGCATCCATAACGTGCCTTGCTCATCCAACTTGAAGTCCTCTGCCTTGCCTTCCTCCATGTTGGACTTAATCCTTCGGATCTTGTCATCATCCTTCTGTCCTTCTCGGATCTGATCTTCTAGGGTAGGATTTACTTCTAAGGCGGCCAAGAATCCCTCTGGTACGACTTCAATCTGCATCTTCTGGAAATTCTCACATAGCTCATCCTGACTTGTGGCTATCAACATGTTCACAGTATGGCTCTTCCGACTCAGAGCATCGGCAACTACGTTGGCCTTCCCGGGATGGTATTGGATTCCAACATTGTAGTCCTTGATCAACTCTAACCATCTCCTCTGCCTCATGTTCAGGTCTGATTGGGTGAAGATGTACTTAAGACTCTTATGGTCCGTGTATACTTCACATCTGTTTCCAATCAAATAGTGACGCCATAACTTCAAAGCATGCACTACGGCAGCTAGCTCTAGGTCATATGTCGGATAATTCTCCTCACGTGGCCTCAACTGCCTTGACGCGTAAGCGATGACCTTTCCGCTCAGACAAAGACACATCCAAGTCCTTGGCGCGATGCGTCACAAAGAAATATCAAAACTTTGATTGACGTCCCAGAGAATTAACATCACGCTGATGTCAATCGTTTCTTCAACTCTTGAAAACCTTTTTCGCACTCCGGCGTCCATGCAAACTTCTTCTCCTTTTTCAGCAATTGCGTAAGAGGTTTCGCAATTGTCGAAAAGCCTTCAATGAAACGACGATAGTAACCTGCCATTCCAAGGAAACTCCGGATCTGGGTCACGGTCTTCGGCTGTTCCCAATGTAACAAAGCTTCTACCTTGCTTGGATCTACGGCGACTCCTTCCGCGGTCATTACATGTCCAAGGAACTCCACTTTGTCCTTCCAAAAGTCACACTTGCTGAACTTGGCGAAAAGTTGTTGTTCCCTTAGTTTTTCCAAAACTTGCCTTAAGTGCTCTGCATGTTCATCCTCTGTCTTGGAGTAGACTAAGATATCATCTATGAACACAACAACAAACTTGTCCAAATATTGCATGAACACCTTATTCATCATATTCATGAAATATGCTGGCGCATTTGTCAGACCAAAGGACATAATCAGAACTCGTAGTGTCCATATCTTGACGAGAATGCGGTCTTCAGAATATCCTCTGATCGGATCTTCAACTGATGGTATCCCGATCTCAGATCAATTTTGGAGAAAACTCCGGCTCCTCTCAGCTGATCAAACAAATCATCGATCCTGGGTAGCGGATACTTATTCTTCACGGTAACTTCATTGAGTGCACGGTAATCAATACACATCCTGAAACTTCCGTCCTTCTTCTTGACAAACAAAACTGGCGCTCCCCACGGCGACGAACTCGGTTTGATAAATCCTTTCTCCATCAACTCTTCAAGTTGCTTCTTCATCTCTACCAATTCTTCAGTGGACATCCGATAAGGTCTCTTTGCTATCGGTGCTGTACCGGGTACAAGATCTATCACAAATTCTATGTCTCTCGTCATGGCATACTGTAAATCTTCAGGAAAAACATCTGGATACTCATTTACCACTGAAACATCTTCTATGCTGATTGCCTTGGTACTGTTAACCATCAACTGTCCATCTCTAACGGCAGTAGCTTGAAATTCCACTTTCTTTCCACACGGGCTCTCCACTGAGATAGTCCTTCGTCCACATTCTAATACGGCCTTGTGCTTGGATAACCAATCCATTCCCAAAATAACATCTAAGGTCTGGGTTTCCAAAATAATAAGGTTCGCTACGAACTCTATCCCATCTATTAATATTCTTACCCCAGAACATCCTACTTTAGTTCGGAGTTCGGAACCAGGGGTTTGAACTAAGAGCATGCATTTAAGTCTTGCAATCTCCAGATCATTTTTAGTAGCAAAGCCTTGAGAAACAAACGAATGCGAAGCTCCAGAATCAAACACAATTGTTGCAGGTACTGAGTTAACAAGTAACTTACCCAGTACGACGTCCGTGGCATTCTGAAGTGCATCTGCGGTGACATGGTTGACTCGGCCTCTCACCACGGTCTGGGGTGCTGCTCCTGGCCGTGGCTGCCCCTCGGTTTGCTCCTCGTGTCGGGCGTCCGGCTGGTGTGGATCCAGATTGAAGCGAATCGGGTCACTCCTGCTGTCTTCTTAGGGCAATCATGGCAAAGTGTCCTGGCTCGCTGCGCTTGTAGCGCTGCGTCTTACTGTCCCTCGTTGATCGCTCAAGCGGCGTTTCGGGCCGGGCCGAGTCTGATAGTTCGATTGACGGGTCTTGGTGCCGTGACGGTGTCCTTGTAGCATTCGTGGTTGAAATCTGAAAATCGATTTGGCGCAACCCTCAAACGCTGCTGCACTCCCCGACGCGATCCCCGATGCCGTGCATCCTACGCTTCTGTTCTCATCCAGCCTTGCGCTTGTCCTCAAGAATAAGCGCCTTATTCACAAGCTCCTGGAAATCTGAAAGGTGTGGGTGATCACCCCACTGTAGTCCTGGGTTAAGTCCCTTCATGAAGCGAGACTGCCTCGCTTTATCTGTCGCTACATCCTCAAAGCGTAGCGAGCAAGCTGTGTGAACTGTTTCAGTATGCACCACAGTGATTACCTTGCTTCAAGATCAACTCCTCTTTCTTGAGGTCCATGATTCCTTCCGACGTGATACTGACGAAACGCAGCTGTAAACTCCTCCCAAGTGATATCTTGAGGGTTCTCTTGCGTGGCACAGAAGTTCTCCCACCATTCGGCGGCTGTCCCTTCCAACTGATGAGAAGCGTAGAGCACCTTCTCATTTCCCATGCATTGAGCAATGTGTAGCTTCCTCTCAATTGACCTTAACCAGTCATCGGCCTCCAACGGATTGGCATTCCCGGAGAAAGTGGGTGGATGAGTCCTCATGAACTCTGACAGTCTTGTATTCTGGAGTTGTCCCTGATTGACTTGATTAGCGGTGGCCTGAGCAGTGACGTGTTGCATTTGTTGCATCATAGCATGCATCAACTGTGTCTGAGCAGCAAGAAAAGCTCCAAAATTCTGCATGTCAACTGGCGGTGCTGGTTGGGGTGCAGGTGCTCCATTATTGGGGTTTCCAGCTGGGCGAGAACCACTTCCATTGCCTCCAAGGTTTCTGCGGGTGTTCACCATCTGTTGATTGCTCCAAGGTTTCAGAGATGAGAGGGAACAAGAATAGACAAGTTATAGGGAAACTTATGCGGGGAAAAGGTGTAACTCAAAATCCAACTTTTATTATCTAATAATAATAATAATAACTCGGTATGGTTGCTCACAATGCCTAAGGGCCTTGCAACACATACTGCACACTCAGCAAACAATGAAAATCCAACGCCTCTAAGGGTGACTCTTATTCTATAACGTGACTCGACGAAGGAGTCTCAACCTCAAAACATATGTTCACTCGTCTAGAAATCCTCCACTGCTTGGGTGGGGGTGCGATGGCATTGGCGCGAAACAATCGCCCTGCTTGGGTGGGAGCACAAAATGAAGAGCTTCATCCACTGTGGCTTGCTCCCCCGCATATGCCACGTGAAAGATCTCAGCACTTGTATTACTTCGCAGTACTGAGTTCCACTCCCAGCCTTTTTCTTATTCAAATGTGACATCTCTCGTCACAATTACTTTTCAAGTGGACAGATTATAGGTTCTATATGCCTTTGATCCAGGCTCATAGCCCTCGGTCTGATCTGAATGTAACACCCCGGCTTTTACTAAGCCCAGAATGTCACCAAACATAGACCATAACACATTTAATACCATAGTTTAAGGTAAATTACAGCAGTAATCATTTAGAATAATTGAAAATTTTGACAGCATCTCCTTTGTTTATGCATGAAACTTAACAACATAACATCATATCAATATGTAGGACAAACAAGATCTCCATACGCAGCGATAATGATAGCTAATCATCAATTAAAACATCAATAAGCATCGTTAGCAAAAGAATAAGCATCAATTTAAGTCTAGGAAGATAAAACAACTCACTCCATAGCCCCACATGATACACATGAGGGAAACAACCAAACATAAAGACCATACACTAATGATTATTGTAATACTTATTGCCGTGTCTCCAAAACAGGTGAATTAGCTAGATTATGATACTACGTGGAGGAGTGTAGCTAGATCCCTTTCCCGCGCGCCGATTTCATGGTACCTAAAGAAACAAACAACGTAAACACAAGCGTGAGTTCATAACTCAGCAAAGTGTATTGCAATGGATCAACAAGGATCAAGACAACAAACCATCATCCCAGTCTCCACAGTTATATCACAACACATCATATTTAACATTATATACATCCTTTAAAACAACCTGATAATCATCTCATGAGCATCTCATGAGTACTCTCATCTTCATCTCATAAACATCTTCATTTATGTATGTCATTCATGCAATGCAATGCACATGTCTCCTGGAATACTCATACTGGTATGATTGAGTGCACACCCGTCGGCATGCACCCTTTTCCCCTTCCATCCCGAAGATGAAGGGTGCCTATCACTCGCTTCCATTCACCTCGGTGATGGAATCACGATGTAGGACTTACTCAAAAGAATAGCCCCGGACTAGTCATAATTGTTCTCACCGACCCTACCGGAATAGTTATGACTTATCTCACCAGCCGGCCATGAAAATATGCCATGTATGCAAAATGGACAGCAACGTATACATAAATAGAAATACTGCATATCAACACATGGCATCTCAACATGTAGGACCATATTCAACAATCGACGGTAACCGTTCAAAACATGGCATGTGAATCATTTATCAACAACAAGCATTTTTTAATCATGGCATGAGGACACCATATCATCGACAACATTTAAATCATGGCCTAAGGACATCCTATCAATTATAACATGTAATTCATGGCAACACAACATGTTATCTATTCCAAATACTATCAAGCAATTCTAGCAACACGTATAGCATACAATCCACGCAACACACTTGCCTTCAACCACGGGCAACGGAGTGGCGAGAGGTTGAGGGCACTCCCGGAGGCACACCACCTGCAAACACGTGCCACACACTCAAATCGAGTCCACAAAACAGCAGACATATATCCCACTACCCCGACTTTGCTTACAACTCCTAAAATCAGAAAACAGCAAATCTGTCCCTTCGGGACAGCAGCCTTCCAATGGGCATAACTTCTGTTCCAGGACTCCAAATTGAATAAACAAGTACATCCTCGCGTAGCTTAGGAAATTTCCCAACTTTTTCTAGTTATAGGTAAAGACTGATTCGGACTCTAATGTTGTTTAATCTACAAAATACCGTGATCTGTTCCAATCACGTCACAGATTTTAACACGCTCGGTAAAACAGTCATAACTTTCAAACGGCTGATCGGAATTTAACGTTCTTTATGTCCACGGAAAGATAATTAAATTACCTACAACTTCTTCAAAGTCCGTACGACCAGATTCCAAATCTAAATTGGCAAAAACGCCTGCCCTATTTCGGGTTCCAAATCTGCCCGAACAGAACGTGAATACAATCCAAGTTTTCATCAATTCTACCCAATGGCAGCACCTCCCTTGATCTAAAAACATAGTAATCCCCCTCTACAGCAGCAAGAGATCTACCCCACAGGATCCCCCCATTACCTTCTTGGAGAATCACCAATCGACGACCTTTTCTTCACGATCTCCACCCGATCTCCTCCCACGCGACGTTGCCACCGGTTCTCCTCGTCGCGGATCCTCCCACCAGCGAGGGCAGCACCGTGGCGTGGTGTGGCAGCGATGGCGTCACAGCACGGCAAGGGATTGTGGAGGGGGAAGGCGCAAGGAGAGTGGGAGGTGGTTTGCAAGATGTGAGGAGGGAGGGGCGGTTTGGGGGAGATGGGGGAGAGGGGTGGCGGCTTGGGGGCAAGGGAGGGGCGCACCAAGGAAGGCAGGGCAGCAGGGTGTGCTACCCTAAAGCTCTCCCTCATGGGCCCAATTCATTCCACCTTCGGCCCAATTGCTTTCCCGCACAGCCCGATCACCCAGAAAAACAGCCCGAACCTCCCGGAAACGACCCAAAACGACATAGAAATATGGTTTAATCTCATGCCGCAAAGTTTTACTCCCAAATATCATATTTTATAACGTCACACCGTTCCGTAGTGTCACATTCTTCCCCCCTTAATTGGATTCGACCTCGAATCTTACACTTCAACTCTAAAACAATGTCCACTAGAGACTCATCTTCTTTGCGAACTCAACACACCCACGCAAAGACTCAAACAGTAGCAATGACAACTCAATTCTCCAAATCCATCTATTAACAAGAGTGACTTGACTTAGCTTAACTAAGCACAACTTGACATGATTCCTCATTTACTTCAATCTCTATCATGATTCATAAAGTCAGAATGACACAATCATCATGAAACACAAACAACGAAGCCCACGAGTATAGCTCTTAGATTATACTCAACAATAACCCGAGGCCCTTCTTATTCTCGCTCCTATCAATAGTGCAAAAGAAGTACGATTCTTTTGAATCCATGTAGACCACATACAACAACTCGAACCTCAAAGCGCCACAAATTACTTTGGAAAGAACCCGATAACATTGAAAGACCACCCTTTTGCTTTTCCTAAGTCAAGCCGCAAAGGAAAACTCAAATCTCCAATCAACGCGATACAATTCGCATCGGGGAGCACTCAAACAAATAGAGACTCCACACAATTCTCTTGACAGAAGTTCTCAACAACTAAAGACAACTCGACTCGCTTTCACCACAGCCAAACTTTTCATTTTAACCAAAATCAACATCTTGGAAGAGAACTGCCACAAAAACTCTCGAAGAGAAAGGGAAACTCAAATCCCTTGCATAACATAACCAAAATACCAGCATTTATCCATTCATTCCTTTTCATGCTAGAGAGCAATGGAAATCTCGATTCATAACACGAATGCGAATTCTTCAAGAGCACTCCGGATTAGTCATATATCTCTATATGACTTTCTCACCATCCTGGCTCAACAACTCTTTTATGCTTATAAAACGATGTCATGAATCTTTTTCACCATTTATTTGTCATGTAACCACGATACCCATTAACCATTCACAAAGAGACTTCGTTCTCTTTATCACATGATTGACACCCAACAACATCGATGGTTGCTCAAATTCGCATAAACTACGACGGCGTTAACCGAAAAATACCATATCACATCGCAACCCAACAACCACTGCACGCAATGCGTGCAAAACATCGCATTTTAACCAAAGCCAATAACAGAAGATAGCATCAACTCTCAAATCAAACATCTACGCCTAATAACCGCTACCAATTCTCTTAAAGAGAAAGGAAACACATTCCCCACAGGGAACACCTTACCAACAAAATCACTTATGAAACAATCGTAAGATTCACCTTTTTGAAACGCTCGCAAACACCACACACGTTTCCCAAATAAATCCAACTCTAGTCACGATAGAATTACAATTTAAGCGCTTAACCTGTGGTTACCAAAGATAAATCAGTTGAACGCTAAAGAGAGCGTCCCACTCCAACGCTTTGGGTGTTAATCCATACTCATAGCATAGACTAAACAGATTAGCCCAAATCCAAAGATTGGCATGGTTCAATACCACACCACATTTGGAACCCATAAGCCGGTTACTTCAAATACTACTCTTTCATCCATATTTCCAATCATCGGAGTCAAGTTTGTAACTTGACAAAATGCCACTTAATCATGGGAGATTTTATTGCACAATAATCAAGACGCCTAAACAAAGAGGTGCACTCCTAAAATTTATACATTCATTTGAATCAGAACCTTCAAAAGAAAGTTCGACTCAAATCCCACCATTACTCGCATTCCAATACTCTTAGCCAATACGGATGTCATAATCACCCAAATCCCGAGAAGTCCAACACTGTTGCACACAAGCTACAACATCTGCTCTTAATAAAATCACTTTTCAATGTTCATATAACCACAATTGATTATATTACCAACGAACCATAGACCATATCTACCGTATGACAATCAACAAGGAGAACCACGTTCTCACAACTCCAGCACAATTAACTTATCAGTTAATCCAACATAAGACGCATATCAACAACTTCTTTTGGTCTACTAACCATGACGAACCATTATTCATGCAACTTATTATCCCAAGCGTAGCACACATCTCTTTACAATTATTCCACGTAATCAACAATTACCCTGGTATAATCCCTAAGTCACATATTCCATATCACCGCTCATTCCACCAATAATTAATACTAACCACGCCGACATGATCTCCACTAGACATCCCTCATAAATACGGATCCTGCATGCATATCCGCCAAGAATAATTCAACCTTTCCTACAATTATTCCATATATCCTCATTAATTGATTACACGTATTTTAAGTCATATTGTCGACCCACAATATTAACTGACCCACCAGCTACAATAGGCAGAATTTCACACCATCTTCTTGCTATAACAAGTTCATCAACCGAGACATTCTATGCTAACTAATCTCAAACATCCATTAGATTCCATAACCCGCATCACTTTGCACACACCACTAATCAACTTTCACTTCGGATCACCTGACGTCTCGTTTAATCATCTCTTATCAACACAATATTTTAGTTTATCTTTAAACAAACAACAAATTCACTTTAAGCGAACCACTAGCTCATATCATCCGAAAACTCTAACTTCTCGTCATACACTTAACTTCTTAAACATCCGCGTGAATCACGCACCCAACTCTTAAGGAAACCATAATTGCTCCAGAAAAGAACAACACCCAAAACACCTTTCCTTCCGGAAAGCTCAACCATAAATCACAAGAGAAGTCAACTCTTAAATTCCCAAATGCCGACACGCAACTACTCCACAACTCTCGAGATCAACAACTTCCGTGAAGGAAGATGGTTGCAAGAGGGAAAACCAAGCGATTAACCAAATCTTTTTTTTTCAGATAAGGCCATAACCCCAAACTTCAAACTTTCACGAAACAAACGGTTTTTCAAAGATGAATTCCCAAGCAAGTCATCATTGCGATCAAACACCACTTAGACCCCAACAACAAGGTCTGGCACAACACCGCAATAACTCATTTAAACCTCGGAGAAAGACAAACACAAGAATAAATTGAAAACTTTCTCCGTAAAGCAACCGATCAACCACATCCTTTCCGACAAAACCTTGACACCTAAATCCATGCGACTTAGATTTTTCATCGAAACTTCAATAACTTCTTTTCAAATTGGAGAATGGTAACCCAAGAATCAATCTATAAGTTTCTCTATAAGGCAAACAACAAATCAAGGCCAAAGTGGCAAGGCGACCAAAAGAGGCGCAACCCTAAATTCTTCTTTTGTCTTCAACCAAAGAAGACAAAACCAAAACCACCAAAAGAACTATCGGTGAGTATCCAAAACCGAAAACTTTTTCTTTTATTTCAACCAACCAAAACCAACCAAAACCGCTCACAAAACGGCAAAGGAAATTCGTGAGGGTCAATCCACAACTCTACTACTCGACTCCAACCAACTACCCAATCTATGACAGAAAGGATAAGCACTCTCCCAACAGAGGTTAAAGTCCATCTGATGGCACTAACCGCCACACCATCAAACCCAACATTACTACAAACAATGTAAGGTGACCGAAACCCTTTCGCACCACAACCCACATAATCTCAAATGTATCAACACAATCAATTCTTTCATAAACATAGCAACATATATTACCAAATGTAACATTCAACATCAAAGCTTAAATACAACATTTAAGCGTAAAGCAACGGTACCCATACCCATTCCTATCAGGCAACAGAGTGTGTCAAGTTTTAAATTAATTATTCCACTTACACAAGTTTTAATGTTGCTATCCTATGGCAAAGTTTTAAGTAAAACCTAAGCCATGTTTCTAGGTTATCCCACTACATATTTTAGTTGAACCTATAGTATGACACTAAATACACATTCCAGGGACCTACAAATTTCGCCTCGATACTAATCAACACCCCGGCTTTTACTAAGCCTAGAATGTCACCAAACATAGACCATAACACATTTAATACCATAGTTTAAGGTAAATTACAGCAGTAATCATTTAGAATAATTGAAAATTTTGACAGCATCTCCTTTGTTTATGCATGAAACTTAACAACATAACATCATATCAATATGTAGGACAAACAAGATCTCCATACGCAGCGATAATGATAGCTAATCATCAACTAAAACATCAATAAGCATCGTTAGCAAAAGAATAAGCATCAATTTAAGTCTAGGAAGATAAAACAACTCACTCCATAGCCCCACATGATACACATGAGGGAAACAACCAAATATAAAGACCATACACTAATGATTATTGTAATACTTATTGCCGTGTCTCCAAAACAGGTGAATTAGCTAGATTATGATACTACGTGGAGGAATGTAGCTAGATCCCTTTCCCGCGCGCCGATTTCATGGTACCTAAAGAAACAAACAACGTAAACACAAGCATGAGTTCATAACTCAAAGAAAGTGTATTGTAATGGATCAACAAGGATCAAGACAACAAACCATCATCCTGGGCCTCCACAGTTATATCACAACACATCATATTTAACATTATATACATCCTTTAAAACAACCTGATAATCATCTCATGAGCATCTCATGAGTACTCTCATCTTCATCTCATAAACATCTTCATTTATGTATGTCATTCATGCAATGCAATGCACATGTCTCCTGGAATACTCATACCGGTATGGTTGACTGCACACCCGTCGGCATGCACCCTTTTCCCCTTCCATCCCGAAGATGAAGGGTGCCTATCACTCGCTTCCATTCACCTCGGTGATGGAATCACGATATAGGACTTACTCAAAAGAATAGCCCCGGACTAGTCATAACTGTTCTCACCGACCCTACCGGAATAGTTATGACTTATCTCACCAGCCGGCCATGAAAATATGCCATGTATACAAAATGGACAGCAACGTATACATAAATAGAAATATTTCATATCAACACATGGCATCTCAATATGTAGGACCGTATTCAACAATCGACGGTAACCGTTCAAAACATGGCATGTGAATCATTTATCAACAACAAGCATTTTTTAATCATGGCATGAGGACACCATATCATCGACAACATTTAAATCATGGCCTAAGGACATCCTATCAATTATAACATGTAATTCATGGCAACACAACATGTTATCTATTCCAAATACTATCAAGCAATTCTAGCAACATGTATAGCATACAATCCACGCAACACACTTGCCTTCAACCACGGGCAACGGAATGACGAGAGGTTGAGGGCACTCCCGGAGGCACACCACCTGCAAACACGTGCCACACACTCAAATCGAGTCCACAAAACATAACACATATATCCCACTACCCCGACTTTGCTTACAATTCCTAAAATCAGAAAACAGCAAATGTGTCCCTTCGGGACAGCAGCCTTCCAATGTGCATAACTTCTGTTCCAGGACTCCAAATTGAATAAACAAGTACATCCTCGCGTAGCTTAGGAAATTTTCCAACTTTTTCTAGTTATAGGGAAAGACTGATTCGGACTCTAATGTTGTTTAATCTACAAAATACCGTGATCTGTTCCAATCACGTCACAGATTTTAACACGCTCGGTAAAACAGTCATAACTTTCAAACGGCTGATCGGAATTTAACGTTCTTTATGTCCAAGGAAAGATAATTAAATTACTTACAACTTATTCAACATCCGTACGACCAGATTCCAAATCTAAATTGGCAAAAACGCCTGCCCTAGTTCGGGTTCCAAATCTGCCTGCACAGAACGTGAATACAATCCAAGTTTTCATCAATTCTACCCCATGGCAGCACCTCCCTTGATCTAAAAACATGGTAATCCCCCTCTAAAGCAGCAAGAGATCTACCCCACAGGATTCCCCCATTACCTTCTTGGAGAATCACCAATCGACGACCTTTTCTTCACGATCTCCAGTCGATCTCCTCCCACGCGACGTTGCCACCGGTTCTCCTCATCGTGGATCCTCCCACCGGTGAGGGCAGCACCGTGGTGTGGCGTGGCAGCGATGGCATCACAGCACGGCAAGGGACTGTGGAGGGGGAAGGCGCAAGGAGAGGGGGAGGTGGTTTGCAAGATGTGAGGAGGGAGGGGCGGTTTGGGGGAGATGGGGGAGAGGGGTGGCGGCTTGGGGGCAAGGGAGGGGCGCACCAAGGAAGGCAGGGCAGCAGGGTGTGCTACCCTAAAGCTCTCCCTCATGGGCCCAATTCATTCCACCTTCGGCCCAATTGCTTTCCCCCACAGCCCGATCACCCAGAAAAACAGCCCGAACCTCCCGGAAACGACCCAAAACGACATAGAAATATGGTTTAATCTCATGCCGCAAAGTTTTACTCCTAAATATCATATTTTATAATGTCACACCGTTCCGTAGTGTCACACTGAATGCCATCAAATTTGCTCTGGCTTCAACTTCCACAGCTACCTTGATCTTCCTGAACTCCTGGATGGCCTCATCTTTGCTTTTCAGAAGAGCAACCCACATATATCTGATGTAGTCATCAACCATCAACAGAAAGTATCTTTTCCCACCTGGAGTAGCCAGTGTGATTGGCCCATAGAGATCTCCGTGTACCAATTCCAATGTGTGGCTTGCTCTGAACTGTGATTGACGAGGAAAAGGAATTCGCCGCTGTTTCCCCACCATACAACCATCACAAAGTTGTTCTATGTGTTCTATAATTGGAATTCCTTCCACTAGACCCTCTCGACCTAGTTTGCGGAGTGCTTGGAAGTTCAGGTGTCCAAAGCGAGCATGCCACTTCCATGAATCAGTGTTGATGCTAGCCATAAGGCACACGGGTTGAGCTAGGTTGAGGTTAGACACATATAACCTGTTCCTATTCCTCTGTACCCGAAACAGTAGCTGATTTTGCCGATCAAACACGCGAAGAAATCCATCTTTCATGACGATCTTAAAACCCCGCTCTTCTAGCTGTCCTAGACTTATTATATTTGCAGTTAACTTCGAAATACAATAGACATCTCGTAGAGCTCGGTGTTCGCAATTTCTTCCCTAAAGCAACACTGTTCCTTGTCCGGCTATAGCAACTTTTGAGTCGTCACCAAACTAAACTGATACTGATACAGTCATGTCCAAATCAAAGAAATGATCCTTGCATCTGGTCATGTGGTTGCTAGCACCTGAATCAAGGTACCAACACTTCTTAGCATCTGACTCCATTTTGCCGAGGCGTAAGGATCCTTCTGGCGCTTCGGTTTGATCACCAAGTTTCGCCATCATCAATACAGGATTATCATCTCCTCCTTTCTCCGCAACCAAGGCTTTTTCCTTCTTTGGTTTTCGGCACTCCGACGCGAAGTGTCCAAAAATACCGCAGTTAAAGCACTTGATCTTCTTCTTGTCGAATCTTGGTTTTGACTCACCTTCTTTCCTGGGATACCGGTTTGGACCTTGGTTCCCTTGTCGGTTTTGCAGTACAAATTTCTTCTTGTATCCTGCAGCACTTGACGAGCTTTCCTCCTTTTTCTGATTTTGAGATAGAGCTTCCCACTGTGCTCGTGTGAACATCAGTTGCTCCCCCTCCCTTGCGTCACCCATGGCGCTTTTTATCCTCTCGTCATATGCTTTATAGCGTCCGACGAGATCAGTTAGTGTCAAGGTACTTAGGTCTATGCACTGCTCAATTGAGATAACAAGTTGCATGTATCTCGCTGGTGCAGCACGTAGAAATCGTCTCACCACTTCCTTTTCGGCGAGAGCCTTCTCCTTGTCATCTTCCAGGCTTCGGATTCCATTCACAATGGTCGAAACCCTTTCGGCAAAGCTGTCAATGGATTCGCTATCTTGCATCTTTAGATTCTCAAAGTCCCTCTTGAGAGTCTGTAGATGAGCTTCGCGCACACGATCGTGCCCGACGTTCGCCATTTTGATCGCCTCCCATGCCTCTTTTGCCGAGTCCTTTCCGGCAATTGAGATCATGAGATTCTCCGGGATTGCTTGATAGATTGCGGATAGCGCCAAACGATCCTTCCGGTACTCTGCACCTCCTTTCTTGTATGCAGCACCTCCTGGATCAACCGCGCTTCACACCTCCTGAGCCTCCATAGCGACACGCATCTTTATGGCCCATATGGTGTAGCTGCTGCGCGAAAGCTGGGGATACGTTACCGGTGACATAGCCTCCTGCCGTGCCTCGGATGCACCTCCTCCGGCATTCACCATCGCCATCGTAGTCTATCTTGCAGTCTTCGGAGTTCAATCCCAAGCTCTGATACCAAATGTTAGAATTGGGCCAGGAACAAACCTGCGATCAGAGACGGCAAACACAAAGTCACATCAACAATTACTTTTGTGCTTCCGGCAACAACCAATTTGTCCCAGACAATAAACAGTAAGTCGCTGGAGCGTCCTGATTTCATAGCAGAACAGAAACTTGATTGCTTTCCTGGCAATACTTCCACCAGGCAAACTCTGCTTTATTTATAGCTGTATGATCAACTATCAAACAGACTTACATCAATATATCGTGTTCGACTAGAACACGTTTTTGTCTGACGGACTACTACTTGAGTTCGAACTGAACTTCTACTGGAAGGCTAAATTTCTACTGGAAGGAAAAACAGAAGACAAAGATTGAAACTAACTCGTAACAGAAATTGACTCGGAACTGAAGCAGACTTCGGGCAAATACAAGCTTAGCTCTAACATACAGGTGGTAGGATTCATCAGATTGAGGGGAGGTGGTGGCATCTCGAGGGAGAAGATGGTTGATTTTCCTCAGTTTTTCGGGAGCTCGGGAGCTATTTTTGAACATGGGAGGGGAGAACGATAAACAAACTCGCTTTTTATATTAGTAGAGACAGATAAGTAGTCCACCGTAACTCACGGATCTGTTTCTTAGTACGATCGAGTCGCATGTCGTATGTTCATGCCAGTGCACGGCCGGGTGGAGTGTCGGGTATAATAGGGTACTTATTTATGGATTAAGGCACATGCATTACATCTATCGTCAGTACGGCTGATGATTTGTTTAACACCTTCATGATTACGACCAACATAGGCAAAATAAGCGTCCACTGGACTACTCGAGTGTAACCAGCACCTAAATTGCAACGGGAAGAGGCAGCCAGCCAGCAACAGCGATAATAAGAACTCGAAAATAATATACACTCTTTTTTACATATCACTTTAAAATGGGTGCATTTAACTTTTTAAAATTTTGATCACAGAAATATATGAACGTATTTATATCCGTCACATGAAAAGTATACTAATTGATTTTCTAAAATAAAATGCTTCCATGTCATTAATTTCTAATATATATTCTGGCAAAATTAGAAAGGTATCGATCACGTCGATGCCGGGAACGACAAGTAGAAGTCAATTGGCAAATACTTCAGCTAGAAAACAATATTCCGTTGTTGGTTGCATATGTAGGTTCAGACTTCAGATACAATTAACACCGTACCTTTCCTCTTGATTCTGGGACGAAGGATTAGATTCGGCATTCCACGTACTAATAAACACATTACCCTCGTCTAGCTAGCCTCTCTCTCTAGCAAGTATAATAAGGTAAGGTAAGCATTGTCACATCATATTTATGATGAGTTGGAGGAGAGAGCAGAGGAGAGAGGAGAGACGGGCTGCAGATCTACAATCAACTGCAGCACGGGCTCCAAGAAACTTGGTGAGAGAATGAAAGGATGAATGTTGGCCAAGTATTAATAGCTTTGTATATATGTATGGCTAACTATTATATAGGTGGGCTGTTAAGTTGACTGTACAATGAAATAAAATCTATAGTTGGCTCTCTTATTAACCATGCTCTTAGAGCAAGTAGAGGATGTGAGAAGGTTCAGAAATCACAAGTAGACAACCTATCCGTAGCTCCCAACAACCAACCGATGCTTACAGGAGTCTAAAAGAACTAATGAATGCTTTATGCTCATAAACCATGCTTGTAAAGCTAGGCATCCTTAATTAAAAAATAAAGAAAGAAAGATGCTTTTGTTTATCATCACCAGTAATCAGTTGCCAGTGCCCAAGTGGAAGGGAGAAAAGCTGATGGGAACTTCACATTGGTAGTGGCGAGGCCATCATGCGGCCCAGTGCACTGTACCCCACTTTGCAATCAGCGTATCCACATTGCACGCCGGCGACGCGCCCAAACGGAAGCGCCATCCATACGATGATTTTACGTGAGCTCGTCGTGAGCGGTCACTGACACGTGGCACACGTGTCAGCCACGGGGCATCGCTCGCCGAAAGACATCGAAAGGATCACGCTGAAGCTTCTAAGCAACAGCGACGGCCAACGCCCAATCGTGACTCAACGTGCTGTTGCTGGAACAACGAAGCACCGCTGCTAGTGGAAGTGCGCCTGCCACTCGCTCGCTCACCCATTCAATGACAGCACATGCACCAATCTAGGGATCATATGAAAGCAAGCAAAGCAAAGGCAAGAGATATTTGTTTATTGAAAGGACTCGAAACAGGTCATGATCGAGTAGGGGTGTGTTGGATACGGATGAATATTACTTATTCTATATCTTAATCTATTTTTTTTCTTCTAATTCGAAATTAGATAAAAGTGAATCGGATACGGATACAAGTTTAGAGTATTCGATGTGGATATGGAGCGGATAAATGATGGTTTCGAATCGAAAACTAATAGAATATGTGAATATATAGAAAAATATATGTTAAACACATCATCATCATCACTTTAACACGAGTACATAGTATATCCTACGCAAATTAAATTTTCATGAGCTGGGGCAAGAACAATGTATATAAAACCTAGAAAGTTTAAGGTGCAATAATTTTCCAAACTATTTTCAAATAATAATCATTTTTATAATATTAGAAAGAAATAAGCGGCCAATTCTAATTTGGTGCATATTTTTTTGATAATGAAATTATATATTAACCTTCTCACCTCTGCATCGTGAGATACACACAGCCTAACATTTATTACAAAGTTACAGCCAAAAATGCTGTCATGAAGAAATTCATGAATAGAAGTTTAAGCAAGGGAAAAGTTGCAATAATCAAAGAAAAGAATCAAAAACACTCAAGCCGCAAGTTTCCTCATTGTAACAAAACATCATTTTTTTTTTTTTTGCTTCCAATTCAATTTCTTTTACTTAGATTATTTTTCGTTAAGATCATCCCTCGACGTAAGTATCGAAGAAAGATTTTGATTTTTAAAGGTACTTTAATATGCCACAATTGCCTATTTGTAACTGGGATATTTTGATACAATATAACTGCATACATCGAGAGAACCAAAAACTGTCCATTTTGATGTAGATTCCATTGATAAGTATTCCTTTCGGATGACAACTGTATACTAACAATCCTTGTAAGAAGCTCTTGCATGACTTGTAAATTAGGTCCCATAATGGCCCTATGAAAAGACATATTAAAAAATCCAATTTATTACTTCAGCCACGTAGCATGTTTTTTTAATAATATTAAATAATCGGGGGAATTATGTACTAAGTGGATTGTTCTGAAGCCACATTTGAAATCCATCATGAAGCTTAAAAGGCCAAGTCTAAAAAAGTGATATTTGACCTTCATTAAACCCAACCAAAAAATGAGAGTCTCGTGGCCTCCTTTCTACTTAAGTAAGAATCTTACTTCCCAAATCTCTACTATTATAAAGCAACAGTTGGTGGCAGTGGTGAGTTCTACCCACGTCATTAATTGCCCTGCTTAATTGCCCTACGCAAAAAACGAAGCGTTGCTTTAATTAGCCAGCTTTCGCAAGAAACGAAGCGTTAAAGATAGATGTTTGATCTTGTGAAATAATTTTTTTATTTTTTAATCTTTATTTTTCGTTATCAATTTTATTTTTCGTAGCAATGCACGGGCATGTAACTAGTACTTTCTAATTAGGACATGTTGCCAAATACCCTCTTCATTTAAAAGTTTGAAGAGCCATTTGCAAAGCAAACAAATATTTTATACATTAAGGTCATGAATGCTCAAACCACCCTGATCCTTAGGTTGGCATAAAATATTTCACGTAGCAATCCTATATTTTTTTTCTTATGATTGTTATTCTGCCAAAAAAAATTAGATCTTAAATAATCTAATCTCTTAATAATCTCATGTGTATCCGAAAAAATGATAGCATAAATATGGATAGACTGCTAAGCACATAATTTAGTATGATTAATCCGCTTCTAACTGACAAATATTTTCTTTTTCAACTAGTCAACCTCTTTTCAAAACGTTCTTCTACCCCCTTCCACTCACTATTTCTATATTTACGGTAATGAATTGGTATGCCAAGGTATTTAAAGGATAGATTACAGAACACACATCCAAAAAGATAAGTGTATTGGAGTGGCCTGTTTGGTTTGGGGCCTAAGATTGCCACACCTAACTTTAGTGATGCCACAATTTCTTAGGTAGTTGTTTGGTTCATTACCATAATTGTGGTTTGCCACGATTTGTTGCCCCATAGCCTACATGTCATAGACTCAATTTTTTGCCTAACTTTGCCAAACTTGTGGCGCCCAATTTGTTCGCCACACTTTTGTGGCATACCATACATTGTCTAACTTGAGTTATGGCTCACTTAGGTAGGGAACCAACCAGGCCCTTACTCCATACTACATTGAATTTGTAGTTTGGTACACTCTGTGGACACATGCGTTCCATACTACCTGTCCAACCCAAAACGGACCGTCGGATAGAATTTGACCTGATATCAAGATACGAAGATCCCATCCCGAATCCGACTAAATACTAAAATATATTCCCAAATTCGGTCCAATCGGATCAGCTTCGAATCGGACTAAAAATATACTACCCATTTTCACCCCTATTGTAGCACAAATAATTTTGAATAAACTAAAGCACGCAATCTGATTGGAATAGCACTCTATAAAACAAATTAATCTGCACCAGAATTCGCCACCATTGAGGAGAAAACGAATTGAAGTAACAAAAAGCATCCCAAGCTAGCAAGATCAGCAGTCTGATCTGTTGAGATAAATTCTTCAGTATACACACAAGATGATGTCATCAAGCCTAACACACACACACTCTCTCAAAAGACTGAAAGAGTCGAGCTAGAAAATAGGGGAAAAAATCATCAGTTATTAAAGAAAAAGAAACCCCAATCTAAACGAGATAACAATTAATTTCAATTAGATCAGCCTTTGACACCCAGATCGCTGCAAGAAGATGGCTGCTCTGCTCTGATCCAGAATCCAGCTCAAGGATTCAATCATGGTCGCAAGAATCCAATCCAAACCAAACCCAAATCTATCGTCTGCAGTTAAATAAATTGGGAGGCAATGCACACGCAGCAGGCTGCATCTCCAAGTCGGAATCTTTACGCGAAGCCAAGCATCGTCACGTCAGCTCCGTTGGGCTCAGTACTCCGGCATGATGTGGGAGATCTTGCCCTCTTCGCCGGGGATGGTGGCCGTGCGATCGGTGGCGCGGAGCCAGAGGCAGACGGCGGAGAAGCTGAGCACCAGGCTGAGCAGCCCGCTGCCGAGGCCGATGCCGACGATGGCGAGCACGGACAGCCCGCGCCCCCGCATCGGCGGCAGAGGGTACCCGTACAGGTTCTTGTTCCCGACGAACGAGCTGGCATTGAACCTCGCCGTCCCCGACGCCGCGCCGGCGCCGGTGCGGTTGGCGAGGAGCACGGGGATGGGTCCGGAGAGGCGGTTGTACGAGACGTCGAAGGTAGAGAGGCGCACGAGGAGGCCGAGCTCGTCGGGGATGGGGCCAGAGAGCTGGTTGCCGTGGAGATCTATGACGTTGAGGTATGCGCAGCTGGCGAGCTCCCGCGGGATAGCGCCGGAGAGGCGGTTCGCCGAGAGGTTGAGCACGGCGAGATTAAGCAACGTGGAGAGCTCTGGCGGGATGGCGCCGGACAGCGCGTTGGAGGAGAGGTCCAGCGACTGGAGGTTGGTGCAGTTGGAGAGCTCCGGCGAGATGGAGCCAGCGAGGGAGAGCCCCGGGAGTGAGAGCTTGTAGACGCGGCCGTTGATGCAGGTTACACCCTGGAGGTGGGAGACGAAGTCCTCGCAGGCCGCGGAGAAGGAGGCCTTGGTCCAGTTGCGGAGGCCGCCAGAGGGGTCGGAGAACGACTGGTGGAGACTCGACAGGCACCGCTCGTCGTCCGGGTTGGCGGCGGACGGCGGCGAGAGGAGGAGGAGCACGGCGGCGAGGAGGAGCTGGAGCGGGTGGTGATGGCTTGGTCGGGACATTGGGGGATGGTGGGGTGGTGGTGGGGGACTCCGGGAGTGGAGATTTGGGGGAGCGTGTCACAAGCATTAAAAATGTGCCAGGGGCTGTCCGTCCGATTTGGTGTGGCAACGGGGACCCCGTGGGTTTCGGTTATTTTTTGATTTCGCACAACGTCACAGTTTTGAAAAAAAAAATTATAGGTATAGCATACCTACTTGTATTATTTACATACGTCCAATCTAAATATTGTAAGATTGCATGTATTGTATATATATCATTTCTTCTTTTTTTTTTCAGAAGTGGGTATTATTTAAGTGAAGGAAATTTTAGGTTCAAATTCTTTTTATTTGTTTGGCAGACACATGCGATTAGAAACATCAATTTCTTTACCAAACCATTGACGTCAATGATAAAAAAAAACTTACAAGTTCTACACAAAGCCATATTAACCAAAAAAAAATGTTTAAAATAAGTAGCAATATGTAAAAGTACAAAATTCATACAAAATGTTCTATAAATAGTATTTTCTTATAAAGTCCATTAATTTAACTTTTCAACGGGCACCCTTTGCAACATTTTAAATTACATAACTTAGCCATCAAAGACAATGAGGGTTTGTAACATCCTAATTTTTGCCAATTTGAAAATATTTTTGTGTGGTTTAGTTCTCTAAAATTTTCTAACATTTTATTTTTCAATTAAAGCTTAATATGGAACTTTCATAAATAAAAAATAAATTAATATGATTAATGCTCAAGTGAACCAATGTTAAAATTATTTTATTTGAGTTCCTTGTGGTTGGAGGTATTTTCCATATTTTTTTGAGAAATTTTAGAGTATATTTGCTATGTTATTTGACCTCTTTTGTATTTTCTAAAAAGAAACTAAATTAAAATGTTTTGCCAAAACCCAGCCAGCCCATGTGTAGCCTACATTATGCCGTAGCCTGATCCGCCAGTTCACACCATGTTTGTCATTGACCAGTGGGACTCACGTGTCAGCCAGCGCTATTCTTCATCTCTGACTCATGGACGAGATGGACTCCACACCATCGTAGTTTTCTTGCTGGACTCCGTGAACCACGCATCTTGTCCATGAATAAAAAATTATCGTAACCCTCCGCATCCAACCGTACTGTAACACCACTTAACCTTGTCCCAGGTTTTAGAATTTCTTGTCTGGTTCTTCGGTGGACTGCCTGTTGTTCTGTGGGAGGGTCAAGGCTTAATCTGGAGTGTGAGACATTAGTTTGCTCATCCATCTAATCTCTCCTCTCTCCACCTAACCCCTCCCTCTCTCCTCTTTTTCTCCCACTCGGCTGCAACCCTCCAACCCGACAGCACCTCCTCCTCCTCCCTTTTTCTTTTTCGGTGGCAGCTCAAACCCAACATTGGTTTCTTCTCCAAGGAGTAGCAGGGGAGCTCCTCTTCCAGCTCAGGCCGGCGAAGCTTCCTCCCCAGCTCACCTCCCTGGCCGGTGTGGCTATTCTCCCTGCTAGCCGGCGCCCTGCATCCTGCTATTCCAGCCAGCCTCCCTCCCTCAGCTCCCCTCCTCTAGGTGAGTGGCTCCACTCCATGGTTCTTGCTTTGGAGCTCAGATCTAGTAGCCCTTGACTGGTTGGTAGTGTTCTAGGGTTCCTAGGATTGAAATTTTTGGAGGGAAACTAGTTTTAGATGGAGGGAATCTGTGTACTGTTTTCGAGCAGAATTTTACCTATTTTTGTAGCGCAGTTTTGGGGTAGTTAGAGGGACCTCATGCTTATTTGGTTGTAGAGAATGTTATAGCTTATCCTTTCCCCTTTAATTTGAGTATAAGAACACTAAAATCCGTTCAGCCAATCAAAAGTTATGATATTTTTAGTGCATGCTATCCAGATTAGGTTGTGGATTGTACTCGAAATGTTCAACTAAAGATTAGACATAGCTACATGCCGAATTAGGATTTTTGGTTGCCCAGAGAAATGTATAAAATTTCCTATAGATTTAGAAAATGTATTTGTTTTCTTGATTTGGAGTTAGGAATCAAAAGTTATGTTGAGTTGAAGTGGCCGTCCAGAACTGACATTATACTGAAAGTTCAGAGTTTGGTCTGAGTTTCAGATTGCAGTTTAGGAATTTAAATTCAGTTGAGGAATAAATGGCTGTGTGGTAACTCTAGTTTATCCTCTTGTGCTCATTTAGAGTCTAAGAACTTGAATTTTGGTTCAACCATTTGAAAGTTATTCTAGAATTACCTTTTGCTGTCCAAATTGTGACTAGTAGCAGATTCAATTTTGTTCTGTGATTTAGGACAAGTTGGAGGCTTAGTTGGATTTTACAATTGCCTAGAGATAGATGGAAAATTCTATGTATATGCTTAAAATGTATTTGTTTGCTTAATTTGAAGTCCTATAGCAATAGTTATGCTTTGACGAAGTGGGCTACCCAAACCAGTTTGTATGAAATTCAGAGTTTGGGGCAAATTTTATTGTAGTGAGTAAAAGGTGTTGATTGCGTGATGCTTATTTCAGGAGGTGTGGCTTCGGAGGTGGCTTCAACCTCGCGCCACATCGCTTTGTGAGGTCAAAGGCAAGTGTATCATGTAAATTAAATACTAAAAGGAATTGTGGCATGCTTTGCTTTGTGATTTTGATTATGTTGATAATTATGAGTTTGATTATGATGATGCAAATGCTAAGTTCATGGATATATGAGTATGTCATATATGTGTGAATCGATTAGATGAATATGAATGTTAAGCAATGGATGTGAGTATTGTTGGTGATCATGTATTTACATTTGGATGTGCGAAATGTTAGAAATAAATGTAGTTGCAATTTAATTGTATTAATTGCATTTGTGCATTCATAATGGAAGAGACGACCCATTCTGATGCGGACCTCTGTGTTCACATGTAGTGAACACAATAGTCCTACCTCGTAGTCCCATTCACCGAGATGAATGGGAGTGAGATAGTAAGAGTAGGCACCTTCCACGGGATGGAAGGAATGTGAGTGTGCACACTGATGGCTGTGCACTCGGCAGTACCGGTATGTGCATCGAAAAGAGCATTCATGTCGCATTGCATCCTAACAAGGATTTTGAGTTAAATGAAAATGTGTAGAGTTGGGATCGAGTCGTGGACTCATCCAAAAAGATTTAAAGAGGTATGTGTAAGAATTAAGTAATGAAGTGAAAAGAGGTAAATGTTGTTGATATTATTGTTTTATGAATTTGTGCATTTGGATAACAATATGCTCTTACTGTTGATTTAATTGTGTTAATTGATTTTTGTGATGCACTTAGCTGAGTCTTGAACTCACGCTTATTTGTTTAATGTTTTTAGGTACCCTGAGAGTGATGTGCCGGGATGGGACTTAGCTGCACTTCCACTCACGCTCTTGACATGTTAAAAGTTTAGTTGGGTTAATCGGTTCACCTTGTTAACTAGTTGAATCCATTGTGTAATCGTGTTGTAGTTAAATTTAATTGATGATTGATGATCTTACGCTTAGATGTATGTGTTTATGTCGGTAGTTCTCTTATGATGCATAGTAATTATCTTTTGAAACTTGTTATTGTATTTGATTACGCTTAGATGTCATAATGGTTGATTGATTCCTTGACATGTTGTTATTGTTGCTATTATGTTGATTGTCATCTCTTTGCCTACTGAGTGGATGTCCATTTAGCAGGGGAGATCTTGCCATTTTTTAGAAAATTTTGGATAGGTTTTGGTCGCACTTCGGGCACGTGAGGTGCAAGGGTGTTACACGTACCCCAAACCTAAACCCTAGATCCGAGGAAAGCCAACGCCATTGTCTTCTTCAAGATCGGTGACTTGGATCACCGCATCATCTTCATTCCTTGTCGTACCGTCAAGTTTCCTGAGCTATGGATTGTGTTAATAGGTGCGCCATGGTCTCATCTACCTTTTTTCCCTAGCTTAATTCGAAGTTTGAGACCTTGTGTGCGTAGATTAGTGACGGGGAAGCTTTTCCGCCACCAACCCTTTACCGGTCGATTCTGTAGCCGCTGATCAGTTTTCATCATCTTTGACCCCCACTGATGCGTACATGGGGGTGCCCGATCTTCTGATGAGAATGATACGTCGATTTGGGGAGTTGATGAACTCGTGATCTTGGTTTCTAACTAGCGAGGAAAGGAAACCAGCAATCGCAACACCACCAACGCAAGTCGATTAACCACGCCTAAATGCGATGAATCCTTATCCTTGCTAGCAATCGAGAAACTTGCAAGAACAAGTGAGAAGCAATCTGATAACTGTATTGATCTAAAATCAAGAACACAAAGGTAAGGTTCTGTTTCTCGTCTCGGACGGTCTAGTCGACACGCGCAAGCACAAGGAGGGACACACAAGGGGGTCTACCAAACACAACAAAACCTAAAAAATAATGTATGGAGGTGTCGACCATACATAGAGGGACGGCCAAGGGAGGGGTTCCCAAGCTAGGATCGGCCACCACCAAACCCTAAAGATACATGGGCCATAGGCCCAAAAATACGGTGATGCAGCACTTGACAGATTTGTCCTATGGTACTCTTCTGCATTTTTCCATCGATCTAGAGCGAATTTGGACATGGGGATTGATCCATTGGAAAGCTTATCTCCTAAGCTTTCAAACGAGTGGTTGCACATCAAAAACAGACTTCGGATGTGGTCGGGGCGTCCGTTTGAAGTCGGGCTGCTGCTGGATGGCCGAGATGGGCGTGGAGATTACTTGGGCTTCAAGTTGGGCCTTTCTTGACATGCGGGCTGTCCCTGGTGAGTGGTCTCGACCTGCTGGACCCGCAAAGGTGGATGGAAAGTCCATGCTTCTGGATTAAGCCCTCCATGCGATGTAGACGAAATAGCTGCCGAAACACCGAAGTTTGTAAACGAAGGTGTCACCAGGAGAAAGGGAAGCAGTCATATCCATTATTGGGATGTCCTCATCATCCTGCCCTTCTTGAATTGGAGTTGTCCTTGTCTCCGTCTCATGCTCCTGCAAAAGGTTAGTGACAATAGGAGACAAAGAAACAGATGGTTGCAAGCATGTAGTGATGTCATCATGCGCAATAACATTGGTAGCTAACAAAGCAACACCTTTTAATTTGCGATCAGTTTTATCACTTGTTGCTCTAGATGAATTTAACTCTTTAGCTACACTCTTCATTTTAGTGTCATTACTATCATGCTCTCTCTTAGCATGTTGTGCAGCAACCTTAAGTAACTCAGCAGGCGTCATTGGTTCCAAAATTATTTTCTTTCCCTTAAACATGAAAGTGTACTAATTGGTCCTACCATGATGTGTGGCATCTACATCATATATCGACGGTCTACCCAACAAAAGAGAACAAGCATCCATGGGTACAACATCGCAAACAACATGATCATGATATGAACCGATAGAAATAGGTACTCGAATAGTTTTTATTACCTTAACCTTACCATTAGAGTTGAGCCACTCGATCTCGTATGGTTGTTGGAGCGGACATGTGGCCAAGCCAAGCTTCTCGACCATGTCCACACTAGCAAGGTTGTTGCAACTACCACCATTAACAATAACATGCACTGCTCGTTCATTGACTACAAACGTTGTTTGGAAGATGGTATGGCGCTGATTTGGCTCATCACGTGTGGGTTGCGGATGCAGTACACGTGTGATAACAAGAGCTCGGTATTTCTCTGCCGAGACAGCATCGCAAATGTCCTCTTCTTGTTCAGCAGTGTTAGTGACAACAAGAGCATATTCATTTTCGTCAATGTCACTAGCACTAAAGTACTCACCATTTTCTCTAATTATTAGAGCACGTTGGTTTGGACAATCGCAGATCACATGGCCATGTCCCTTGCATCGAAAACATTGTACTTCTCTTGTACGACTAGTAGATGCAACGGATGATGTACTCTTCGCCAGAGCTTGTTTTACAGTTGCCTTGTTTGTCTCCGGAGGGTGCATTTGTGTAGAGGAAATAGGAGCAACAGGTGAAGGAGCACATTCCGGAGCCGATGATAGCGTCTTGGTTTGAATCTGTATTGAACGGGATGTAGAAGATCCTCAAAAATTGCCTCGCGTCGTCAATCTTCGCCCCTGTACCTCTCTTTCGGCTTTCAAAACAAGATGGAACAAACGAGTGATAGAATTGTATTCTTTATACTCAAGTATGTCCTGAATTTCTTGATTAAGCCTACCCAAAAATCTAGCCATTTTAGCATCTTCACCCTTTTTTAAACCACAACATAACATGCCAATTTGCAATTCCTGATAATATTCTTCAACAGATTTACTACCTTGATTGAAGCGTTGTAATTTGTTAAGCAATTCACGTTCATAATATGAAGGAACAAATCTAGCACGCATTGATCGCTTCAATCCATCCCCAAGTTGTAGGCACATCCCGATTGATTCTACAAGTTTCTCGCCACCAAACAGATGCAAAACCCATAAATTCACAGTGGTAGCCCGATCCCTCTTACGCTCAGAGAAATCATAGCAAGAAATTTTTTGATCTACTGCCAACTCCCAATCAAGATAAGCATCAAAAGGAAGCATAGTAAATTTCATTTGCGCAATAGAATCATTACGTTCTTCCCTTTGAGCATGCTGATTTCTACCTATACCTTGTCTGTTGTGGCGGAGTTGATGATGTGCTAGGTCATTGTTCACGTTCACTTGGTGATCATCTTCAGAATCAACAACGTGTCGTTCACCTCATGTTCCACCCCACTTAGAGGAGCATGGCCAGCGGGTGGAACTTGTCCAGCTGGACCGCATGCAACATTATTTAGAGCTAGCAGTTGTGCTAGCTGTCCACGGATTTCAGCATATTGTCCACACATTTCATCAATCTACACATGAGTCCTCATCTCATGCCTGTCCAACTGACCCTGGAAGTGGTTCACCCATCGTTGCTGTTTTGGAGAAAGGGGGTCATTTGGTTCACTTTCAGAACCATTTCCTCGAACGCTTGAATTATCTATCATGGTTAGTAGACACAAAAGGAAATCTCAAAAGAATATGATTAGTCCTATGAGCTATTGAACTATGACAGTTTTCTATGCTCTCACACTCAAGCTTCCACGAAAGTTCTTACAATTTCTTAAACTGCAGCTAGGAAAGATACAATCAAGGTCTGGCATGTGGTTATCTGTACGCAAAAAGTGTTAATACGATTGCCAGTCCCTGTTCCTATATGGTTAGTAGAAGTGGAGCTTGGACAGGTATTTTCTTTATAGCAAAGGAAAAACTAGAACTGCACTAGCCAAACAAGTTGAATAAACGTTCAACGGTGGTACTGTGCTGGTCCTAGGCTAGACTGTGCTAGAGACGTGAGCCTAATCATCAACGATGCCACAGAAACCCAAAGAGAATGTTCTCAACACAAAACAAGCAGCTAGGGCTCTCTTTTTTTTGAGGAAGCCCTAAAACTGAACAACAGACTCAAAAGGACTCCACGCAACACTCACCACACACACTTTTTTTACCAGGGTTATTCCAGTAAAAAAAGATACTCTCTCTCTAAACTTTGACTTGTGATTTTTTTTGTGCAACTTTTGAATTTGCACCTACTTTTTCCCTCTCTAAATTGGTGCGGCTTTTGTATCTGCACTTGCCTTTTTAAAAAAATCAAGTTCAGAGCGGTTCGAACTTTGCACCGACTGTTTTGGATGGTCCAAACTCACCCCTTGATCAGACGGTCCAAACTCTCCTCTCATCGGAGTGATCCGAACTCGCCTATGATCGGACGGTCCGAACTCACCTCGATTCGGAGCGGCCCGAACTCACCTCGGAACGGTCCGAACTTGGCCTCTCAGTTCGAAGCGGTCTGAACTTGCTTTGACAAATTTTTTTCCGTCTAGATCAAAACGGACTCCTTCCTTTGCACCGAAACTGAGAGCAATCAACTTGGGTCTGAACAGACCTCTTAGCAGAAATCAACGAGGAACTAGACACCAACTCCAAGGACAATACGTCGAACAAAAAGAACACTGTGACGGCTATGTGATAAGAACTCAAAACTCTAAAGGACTAAACACTAAGACCAGCAACGACTCAACGATGCAACGAACATTCAACAAGTATATGAACTAGACATAACTAGTAGAGGCTAAATGGGCTAGGATCAAAAGGAAACACACGCTAATAAAAATATTGTATGGCTGTTTTCTGGACTCTAGGACGAACAAAATAGATCTAATCAACTAGGATAGATGTGTTCTCACCAGGCAACCGATGCTCTGATACCACCTGATGCGCACACTGGGGTACCCGATCATCTGATGAGAATGATACATTGATTTGGGGAGTTGATGAACTCGTGATCTTGGCTTCCAACAAGCGAGGAAAGGAAATCGGCAATCGCAACGCCACCAACGCAAGTCGATCAACCACGCCTAAACGTGATGAATCCTTATCCCTACTAGCAATCGAAAAACTTGCAAGCATAAGTGAGAAGCAATTTGATAACTGTATTGATCTAAAATCAAGAACACAAAGGTGAGATTCTGTTTCTCGTTTCAGGCGGTCTAGTCGACACGCGCAAGCATGTGGATGGACACACAAGGGGGTCTACCAAACACAACAAAACCTAAAGAATAACGCATGGAGGTGCCAGCCATATATAGAGAGATGGCCAAGGGAGGGGTGCCCAAGCTAGGATCTGCCACCACCAACCCCTAAAGATACATAGGCCATAGGCCAAAAAATATGGTTATGTAGCACCTGACAAATTTATCACGTGGCACTCTTCTGCACTTTCCCGTCAATCTAGAGCGAATTTGGACATGGGGATGGATCCATTGGAAAGATTCTGTCCTAAGCTTTCAAACGAGTGGTCGCACATTGAAAACGGACTTTGGATGTGGCCGGGGCGTCCATTTGAAGTCGGGCTGGTGCTGGATGGCCGAGATGGGCGTGGAGATGACTTGGGCTTCAAGTTGGGCCTTCCTTGACATGTGGGTTGTCCCTGGTGAGTGGTCTCGATCTGATGGCCCCACAAAGGTGGATGGAAAGACCATGCTTCTGGATTAAGCCCTCTATGCGACGTAGACGAAATAGCCGCTGAAACACCAAAGTTTGGAAATGAAGGTGTCGTCGGGAAAGAAACGGCAGTGGTCGTATCCTTGGTTGGGATGTCCTCATCACCCACCACTTCATTCCCTACCGCGTGACCTATCCAGTGCGTGCTTCTTTATCGCTGAAGTGTTGCTATAGGTTAGGGTCGCCGTTGAGGTCGTCACCTCTGCTGCTTTCGAGGTTACCGTTGTTCGTGACGTTCGCGTCATCTTCTTTGCCTTGCTGTGCTCGTTCCAATTGTATGGCCAGGAGATCTTAAAGCCTAGCACTGCTATCACCAGAGCCAAGATGCCATTCATTGTTGTTTCAATGGTGACTGTGACTGTTGGTCCCAGAGCCGCCACCACCTACATAAATTGTAACACCCCGGCATTTAATATGCCCGAATGCTACCAAACATAAGCTAAACAACATCTAAGTACCACAATTAAACATAAATTCCAGCAAAGGTTCATATGCTAAAAACCGATATTTGTGACATCTCCTTTGTTTTTCCATGAATTAACACAATCTCAATATCATGGCAAGATATATATCATAGCACACGACATCTAAAACAACAACATAAATGGACATAACATCAAGTTACGCCAATAATACCACGCTTAACCACTTCATAAACTATAACGAAGCAAATAAGGATTCACAAGCATGCTAGATTAAACCATACATTAAGTTTAGGGCACAACTCTTAATATCATGTCTCCAAGTGGTTAATTATGGACTATGATGGTGGAGCTACGTGTAGAAGTGTAGCTAGATCCCTTTTTCCCGCATGCCGATCTCAAAGTACCTAAAAACAACATAAAACACAAGCGTGAGTTCGAAAACTCAGCAAGCATATTGTAATGGACAACAAGATCATTTACAAGACAATAATACCTCACATCACATATAACATCTCATACTTGAGCACATAACAACATCATCATCATTAAAAAAATGTATTGCAATGCAATGCAATGCAATGTTATGCTCATATCTCCATGGAAACTCATACCAGGTATGGTTGAGTACACACCGTCGGTGTGCACCCTCTCCCCTCCATCCCGAAGATGGAGGGTGCCTACTCGCTTCCACAACCCACGGTAGATGGAATCACGATGTAGGACTTACTCTAATGGCTCTCCGGATTAGTCATAACTTTCTCACCGACCTTCCCGGATTAGTTAATGACTTTCTCACCGCCCGGGCCATGTAACATGTCATGCATGCAACTATGCCAATTATCATATTTCACATGTACATAAACATATGGCAACTCATCATGACAAATATAAACACATGGCATCGAACCATGATAATCATACTCAATATTTCATTGGAAAACAGCAAGCATGGCAAGTGAGCATAGCAAGTGTTCAATCTTTCACCCAATATCAACAAACAACCTACAATCCGCTATACATTACAACAGACTTGCCTCAACCGCGGGCGACGGATTTGTGGGACGTAGAGGGCACTCCCAGTGTCACACCACCTGCACATAGGCATCACACACTCACAATAATGCCCGCAAAACAGTACACAAATCCCCATCTAACCCGACATTGCCCACTACTTGCAAACCTAAAAACAGAGGTTCTGTCCCGGCGGGACAGCAGCCTTGCAAAGGCCATAACTTGAGTTTTGGGACTCCAAATCGATTAAACGAGTACACCATCGCGAAGCTTAGGAAATTTCCTACCTTTTTCTAGTTATGCGGAAAGACTGATTCGGACTCTAAAATTGTTTAATCTACAGATTACTACGATCTGTTCCAATCGCGTCACAGATTTTAACACGCTCGGTAAAACGGCCATAACTTTCAAACGGCTGATCGTATTTTAACGTGCTTTATGTCCACGGAAATATAATTAAATTATCTACAACATCTTTTAAGTCCGTACGGACAGATTCGGATTCTAAATCGACGAAAACTCGAACCCTAGCCCGACTGCTCAATCTGCCCGAAAACAAAAACGTGGCAACGTCTAGATCTAACCCAAAGAACTCCAATCCAGCACCACCAATTGATCTAAAAACTTGATAATCACCCTAAGAACAGTACCTAGATCAATTCCAAGGATCCCCATGATCATACCTTTGCCCAACGAACGAATCTCCAATAGATCTCCTCGCGAATCGCTCCTCGCTCCACGCTCCTCGCTCCTCGCTCCTCGCTCCTCGCTCCAACGGATGGATCCACAAGGTGCAGAGGTGTGGAGACCACCCTAGGGCAGCAAGGGGGTGGAGGAGAGGTGGTGGAGAGGTGGGGAGCAATGGGGCAAAGGGGGAGGTGGAGGCGCACAAGAGGGAGAGGGAGAGGGTGGCGGCTAGGGCTTAGGAGGGGAGGTGGGGCGCCCAAGGGCAGGGGAGCACGCCCAAAGGCTGGTGGGGAGCCCTTTACCAGCCCTCACACCCAATCCTAGTCCGTTACGGAGACCTACTCCATCCCACCAAAGCCCACCAAGGCCCAAACTCCCTGAAGGCCCAAAACCCTAAACGCCTTAAAAGCTATTAACCTCCATATCCTATAGTTTTAACCTTAATTCCACATCTCATAATGTTATTAACCTTATCATGCACGTTAAATAAGGTTACGACACTCGATGGCGACATAACACTTCAACCGCCCAAAACGCGAGAAAACCCTAAGCCGAAAGGTTTTATTCTCTAGTTTCACCTTCTATAACGTCACACCTAACCATAGTGTCACATTCTTCCCCCTTCAACAGGATTCGACCTCGAATCAGAAGGACGCCAAAAATAAAGAACAAAGTCCCCAAGGGACAAAAGGCTTCTCTAAGCACAAAACATTCGTGACAACGACTAGAACCTAAACAAACGACAAACGAGTTCTCAAAACCAACACTTAAAGAAAAAGTGTTGATCTAGCTCAACTAAGGGCAACCGCCTCACGGTTCAACTTTCAATTCAAATCCCAAATAGAATCTGCGTTTCAACCTCGAAGGGCTTCAACAACCCAAAACGCTCGAATCCTCACGACAAACACCTCACCCTTCTATCACAACCTACGACTACACACAGCAATAAACTCAACATGACAAAGTCAAAGGAAGTCACAATTCCTTTAACGACCTCTCTTCATTCCCGAAAGTTTCCATCGAGGGGAATAACTCATTAAGGCACACTAGCCCTTCCGATACACGATCATACTAACATTTTATTCCATCCTTTCCCGTGCAAGATTCAAACCCAAAAACAACTAGTGAAGACAATCGCTCACGGCAGGCAATTATCACCGATCTACCGTCAACTTCACTTCCTCCCATCGCTACTCTTAGTAAAGGTTAAACCCATACATCATCAACCTCCATCACAAACCACCCTTATACCACTAAGGTTCGACACCTAGCCCAAGCTAGGATCGAAAACCTTACCAAACCACAATTGGTTCCTTTCTTAAGAGGGTCTCGCCCTCACACAAAAACACTTAGCTATCAAGCCCAAGTGTACACACAACAACTCAAACCCAAAGCGTTAACAACCATTTTGGAAAGAATTCGGCAACATCTAAGCCAAAACACAAAGGAAGCATAAATCCCCTACATCACAACCAACATACGTAAATTGTTCATTGCTTCTTTTCATACTAGAAAGCAAGGGAAATCTCGTTTCATGACATAAATGCACACTCTTCAGAGCACTCGGATTAGTCATATCTCCATATATGACTTTCTCACCGACTGGCTCAACGACTCTTTTATCATTTAACATGTAAAAGCGATGTCATGTTTACTTTTCACCATTCCCTCATCATGTAACCACACTCACCGAATAGTCATTCACATGATGACTTTTGCCTCGGTATCATATGAATAAATCTCGAATAACATCGAGAGTTGCGCTAATTCATATAAACTATGACGGCAACATCGTTAATCAACAAAACACCACATCGTGTGAAAACCCATCTTCGATTTAACACTAGCTTTGCACCACCTCGCAAAATCAAATCGAACCCTTTGGAGCAGAACATCGACTCCAAAATCAAACATCTGCAGACACAAGCGCCATAAATTTTTATCGTAAGAGAGGGAAACTCAATCCAAAAGAAAACTCTTCACTAACCAAATTCACTTATGAAACATTCATAAAAATCCAGACTTGTAAAACACCCGCACACCAGACACATTTTCCAAATGACTCCAACTCTAGTCAAATAGAGTTACACATCAAGGGCTTAACTCAAAAGTTTCCAACACAACCCTTTATGACCATCTGCTTCCTTTTAAAATTAATTCCAAAGATAAATCGGTAACGCCGAAGGGCGCGATCCACTCAAAAACTTTTGGATGTAAACTCAAACTCACAACACGAACTAAACAAATTCGCCAAAACCAAAGGTCGACACCAACCACTACGAGTTTTGGGGAAACTCTGAAACTCAACATAAGGAACACCTCAACCGAAAGCATTCAACCGAGATGGCAAACAACCAAACCAGTTTCAAAGGTTTTTAGACAACAGCTCAACATGAAAGGAACCATCTCTAGTACTCCACTACGCTTTCCATTAAAGACTTCAATAATCACTATTTACTATCTGAGGAGCCCCAACACAATTCAACCGAAAGTTTCACAACAAATTCTTCCTCTAGTTACCATTCCCAATATTTTTTAATAAGGGTTTATGATGCTTATCAAAAAGGCACCCAACCAAGACTATAATGACATGATCCCCACGGCTCACCGAATCATAATACATCTTATTCTAAATTTGAAACATAGTACTTCCACAAATCTTTCAGCAAGATCAACAACCTATAAATTTTATACCACCTATATATTCACGTCTCGATAACCGAACCTTATTCAGTTAAACAACGACTTCAACATGTAAATATTATCTCTACAAGACAAAGTTCATAACTAGGATTCCAAGGCATACATTCATTAAGGATGAAATTGTACATCATGTTAATTATCCAAAGCTCACTCCATCGCAACATGTTAAAATTTTCCTCTATTTTAACCATGGTTTTCCAACGAATAATCTAAACAGTTACCACAACTACTTAGTCATCAATAACAACAAATGGGCATAATCATCAACCAACAACATTACTTTTAGCTACCCTATACATAGGTGATAACAAAATTACCACCACACAACATACTCCCACTATTTAAAATAGACTGAATACTAGCATTAACACTACCATTAACAACATCATTAACAATAAGTCTTATGTCTTCTCCATTGATATCAATACTAACATTGTAGGGACACAACTGCATACTTCCAAAGATACTAGTAGTTTGCAACAACATAAATAGCAACTCTAATCAACATCCAAATTAAAGTCACTAGTCAACACGATTAAATTTCTCTATTAATCCATTAGATTAGAACATCTTTAACAACCAGCAAAGTTTCTTTTACAATAACAACAGTCTACATCATCTTAATGTTTTAACTATGCATCAAAGTTTAAACTTTTAACATTAACAAGGATCATAAGCACTTTTAAAGCAAGGCAACAGATTCTAAGCATGTACATTAACACATTTAATCATTCTCGCTAAGAGTAAACTGCAACACTAGTAGTCTATTTATTCTCAAGCTAGAGATATGTCGGGACCCCGAATTTGCAAATCCGGACCCTCTGTGTATTCAGCACTAGTCCAGGAACACGCTAGTGCACACAGTCTTAACATCGGTAAATATCACAATCATACCACTCGATACTAATAAAGTACTTTATTTAAATAGTCAAACTGGTTACTCGACCTTATGGTCAAGTTACAAATGTATGATTTCGCAGGCGAAACTTATTAAGAGAGAAATAGTAGCAATGAAAATCAAATAACCGTGGCGCCATCCAAGATACCACAGGCAATCGACCGGGCTCGCTTCCCTAAGTAGACGGTTCCTCTTGGAGCTCCTCCTCCAAAGCCGTGTAGTCTCCTCTTCAACTGGTGTTGTATTGTGGCAAGGGTGAGTACTTGGTACTCAAGACAAGTCATGCATGCAGAATGCGAGGCTAATATACTATATGCATGGCTTGGTACAAAGGAATAGCTTAAGGTATATTTGCGATGCTTGACATTTGACAAGTAACATAAGTAGATTCGAAAGCAGTAGAAACAAGTATAGCATAAATAACTTTTCAAGGAGTTTAATAAACACCTTTCCCATCCTAATCCACATTTCCAACAACATCATTATTAATCCAACCCAACCTTTCAAATCCAAGTTATTTTTGAGAAAATCTAACCCTTGACTGTAATTCCCGAGCGATGTCCAATACCGCGGACACGGCTATTCGAATAGATTCTACACTCTGCAGAGGTTATGCACTTTACCCACAAGATACAGTCAAACACCACAAAGGCGAAGTTCCTAACAAAGTCTTTCTAAACTTCTAACAATACAAGTGGTCCTCCCTGTTATTGCACACTAACCCTTCCCTTAGCTAAGGCGAAGTTTAGGCCAATCAACCGTTAGATGGGTACACTGGCCTCACCCAGACGCCTCCCCGCACAACTTACACAAAGGGTGTAGTTGACCTCCCGAGGTCCCACAGTAATGCGTTATTAGCAACTTAGTCAACTAGGTCCGTCCCATTACAGACATGTGGTTGCACGTTAGACCCAGTTCAAAGGCTTGCACGGTTAAGTCCTTAGGGTGACCAGGGCAAGACTACCCGAAGAACCAAATCAACATCCCCAATGCCACAACTGGCCCACCTGATTATTCTTGCCACATGCCCCGGTGGAAAAACTATTTATCAAACCCCAGTTGATTACCATGCACCACGTGCCATCAACATCACATGATACCTTTCCAAAACAGGTTCAATATATATCATTAAGTCAATATTAACATTTGTTTGTCCAAAATCATGTCATGAGCACGTAGTGTGTCTAAGCGATTTACTACAACGGTCTAAACCCATGTTGGCAAGTTAATAATGTCCAACTAGTAAACCACAACTAGGGTGACAAGGGTCATGGCACATACTTAAGTAATCAAGGTGTCATACAGCAAATTGGTATTTATCTAACCCCCATATTTAAATAAAGTATTTTTCTAATTGAACTAGCATGCAATAGTTTAAATCAAAATAGAGTTCGAAATAGGATCAACATGGTCAAAGCACAACTTGCCTTCAAAAAGTACTTGCTCTTGGTCTTGAGTTGGATCCTGAGTCAATATTTCTCCTTCGAATCCTTCCGGCACTTCAACGTCTACTCGTAAAGCGTGCAAATAGCAAATACACGAATAAACAATAGGCAAAAAGTATCCAATCATCCAAATAAAATCCATAAACAGGGAGAACATAATTTTATGAATTTTTAGAAACTGGAATCGTCAAATTTGGAGTTAAAACGCAAAAGTTATGATCATTTAAAGTTTAAATAATCAATTAAATAATTTTACAGAGAAAATCTTTAATCCAAAAATTAAATAAAATTCATAATTAGGTAGATCTCAATTTTATACAAATTTAGAAATTTGAATCACTCAAATCGGAGTTGAAACGCAAAAGTTATAAGCGTTTGAAGTTTGAAACAAAATCTGAAATCATTATTTCGAATTAATAAATCTTTTTCTTTTTCGAAATTAATTATTGCGTCACCGACACGTGTCACCTTCGATTGGTTGGCTGACGTCAGCCGGTCCATGGACTCGGTCCACGCTCGACTCGGGTCTACCGTGGACTCGGTCCACGGCTCCTTGTGTCACGGACAGGTGGGTCCCCCTCGGGTGACGTCACTTTGGCGTCGGCCGAGGCTCGCCACGCCGACAGTGGGACCGGCCCAGACGTCATGGGTGACGTCACGGTGCGGTCGCTAACACGCGGGCCCGGCGTGTCAGTGACCCACGCGTACGCCCGCGTGGCGCGGCGGTTCGGCTCCCTGGACACGTGGCACGATCGTGGCCGTTGGTTTGAAATCCAACGGCTAGGATTGGGTTTGGGCCTCATGTGCTTGGGGCGCACGTGGCCGATCGTGGGCCGTTGGATCTTGATCCAACGGTCCAGATCCAATCTAGCCTGGTGCAGTTCTTGCTACGTGGCGCAACCTAAGCCGTTGGATCTAGATCCAACGGTTGGGATTAGATCTAGGATTTTCAACGGGGAAACTCACCGAGGGTGACGTGGCGCGATCTGGGCCTTTGGATCTTGATCGGACGGTTGGTGGAGCTCGGGGTCGGCGATGGCTTCACGGCGGAGTTGCGGCTGCCGGCGCTGAGGACGGTGACCACACGAACGGCGTTTGGGGCGTGCTCCGGCGAGGTGAAAGGTCCTCACCGACGCGGCTTGACCTGGCTGTTCGAATCAACTCAACGGCGGCGGAGAACGGCGGACGGCGGCGGAATCGGCGTTTAACCGCGGCGGAACGGAATTCCAACTCCGGCGAGCTCGTACGGGCAAACGGCGACGGCTCAGGCGAGATGGCTTGGGGGCACGGGTGCGCACGGAAGAGGGCAACCTCGGGCGATGTCTCACGCATTAAATAACCCCGGGATGCGCGCACAAATCGGAACCCTAACGAGACACGGCGGCTACGCGGCGGAGGAATCCGGCTCGGACTCGGCGGGGACGACGACGGAGAACCGTCCACGTGGCGCGATCGACGGTCACGATCGCGCGGGCACGATCGGACCCGGCCCGGTTTCGGCTCGAACCGATACGGTCCAATCCGGACCGTTGGATTCCGATCCAACGGTCGGGATCGAGTAGGGTTAGGACTGGGTTTGGTCGAGTCAGTTGGCTCGGGTCGGACTCGAGTCCGACTCGGTCGGATGAACAGTACTCGACCCGAGTTGATTTTCCAGCGATTTAATATTTAAAATAATTCCCAGAAATTCATTTAATTCATTAAAAATAGCAAAATACTCAGAAAAATTCCAGAAAAATTCTGGAAAATATTTTAGGGTATTTGGGACTCAAATAAAATATTTCCAACAAAATTTTATTTGCAAAATTTAATTCTTTAATTATTTCAAAATGGAATAAATTCAAATAAATTCCAGAAAATTCCAAAAATTCACCAAAGTGCCAAATCACACATGAATTTAAGAAAAGCAAAATTTTGGGGTGTTACAAGATATTAATCACATTGAATTGATTCAACTCAAAATTTAACTTAGTAACACATCAATCCATAAACCACATTGTTACCTACTACATAACATGCTAAACATCAATTCTTACTAGGGACAAATGATTTCAGTCAAAAGACTACTTTGTTTACAGCATTTTAGTTTTAAAACTCATCCTAAGTTCATAAGGAAAATTTGACTCTCAAAATTGCGATGAGACAAACCCAAACTTGGTCATGCAAAGGAATTCTCCAAAACACTTTTCAATCTCCAAGACTCCCACTGGAGGGAACCAACCGATCAAATAAACCTTTGCAAATAAAACCTTAGCACCAAACCCCAATCTTTCACGAAACAAGAAGGGTTTTTCAAAGATGATTTCTTAAACCAAGAAAATAACGAAATCAAACACCACGTACTACTACAAAGCCACGTAACTTCAGCCCGACAAATGTGTCCGCACAACTCCGCAATAACTCCTTTAACCTCGTGAGAAAGACAAACACAGGGATAAATTGAATGCTTGTTCCCCATAATGCAATCAACAGGCATCAAAAGCTGGAAAGGCGCCCAAAAGAAGCGCAACACCGCCTCCTCTTCTTCGCCTTCAACCAAGGAAGAGAAAACCACACACCGCATACGGAACGATCCGCGAAAACCCAACACTTTTCATTTGATTCAAATCTACTAAAGCCAAGAAAAGCAAAGAACACCGACCGTCAGAACGGCAAAGAACATACGAAGGAAACCACCATTAACTCTTCTATTTGACTCCACCAACTACCCGATCAACGACGTAAAGGATAAGCACTCTTCTCCTACAGGGGTCAATAGTTCTTCGGTGGTGGCGCTAACCGCCACACCACAAACCTCACCCTTACTATGAAATAAGAGAGGTGGCCGAAACCCTTCGGCACCAAAACCCCACTTTTACCACCACAACAGGAATAATTCAATCATTTATCTCATAGACATAGCAACGTACTATATCAAATATAGCATTTAGCAACAAGGCTTAAGTACAACATTTAAGCATAAACAACGATACCCATACCCTTCCTATTGTGCAACCATGTGTGTCAAATTTTAGATTAGTTATACCACTTTTGCAAGTTTTAATGTTGCTATCCTATGACAAAATTTTAGTAAAAACCTAAGCCATGTTTCTAAGTTATTCCACATCACATTTTAGTTGTACCCTATAGCATGACACTAAAAATACACATTCCAAGGACCTACAAATTTCTCGATACCAATCAGAACACCCCTGGCATTTAATATGCCCGAATGCTACCAAACATAAGCTAAACAACATCTAAGTACCACAATTAAACATAAATTCCAGCAAAGGTTCATATGCTAAAAACCGATATTTCGGCAGCATCTCCTTTGTTTTTCCATGAATTAACACAATTTCAATATCATGGCAATATATTTATCATAGCACACGACATCTAAAACAACAACATAAATGGACATAACATCAAGTTACGCCAATAATACCACGCTTAACCACTTCATAAACTATAACGAAGCAAATAAGGATTCACAAGCATGCTAGATTAAACCATACATTAAGTTTAGGGCACAACTCTTAATATCATGTCTCCAAGTGGTTAATTATGGACTATGATGGTGGAGCTACGTGTAGAAGTGTAGCTAGATCCCTTTTTCCCGCATGCCGATCTCAAAGTACATAAAAACAACATAAAACACAAGCGTGAGTTCGAAAACTCAGCAAGCATATTGTAATGGACAACAAGATCATTTACAAGACAATAATACCTCACATCACATATAACATCTCATACTTGAGCACATAACAACATCATCATCATTAAAAAAATGTATTGCAATGCAATGCAATGCAATGTTATGCTCATATCTCCATGGAAACTCATACCGGTATGGTTGAGTACACACCCGTCGGTGTGCACCCTCTCCCCCCTCCATCCCGAAGATGGAGGGTGCCTACTCCTCGCTTCCACAACCCACGGTAGATGGAATCACGATGTAGGACTTACTCTAATGGCTCTCCGGATTAGTCATAACTTTCTCACCGACCTTCCCGGATTAGTTAATGACTTTCTCACCGACAGGGCCATGTAACATGTCATGCATGCAACTATGCCAATTATCATATTTCACATGTACATAAACATATGGCAACTCATCATGACAAATATAAACACATGGCATCGAACCATGATAATCATACTCAATATTTCATTGGAAAATAGCAAGCATGGCAAGTGAGCATAGCAAGTGTTCAATCTTTCACCCAATATCAACAAACAACCTACAATCCGCTATACATTACAACACACTTGCCTCAACCGCGGGCGACGGATTTGTGGGACGTAGAGGGCACTCCCGGTGTCACACCACCTGCACATAGGCATCACACACTCACAATAATGCCCGAAAAACAGTACACAAATCCCCATCTAACCCGACATTGCCCACTACTTGCAAACCTAAAAACAGAGGTTCTGTCCCGGCGGGACAGCAGCCTTGCAAAGGCCATAACTTGAGTTCTGCGACTCCAAATCGATTAAACGAGTACACCATCGCGAAGTTTAGGAAATTTCCTACCTTTTTCTAGTTATACGGAAAGACTGATTCGGACTCTAAAATTGTTTAATCTACAGATTACTACGATCTGTTCCAATCGCGTCACAGATTTTAACACGCTCGGTAAAACGGCCATAACTTTCAAACGGCTGATCGGATTTTAACGTGCTTTATGTCCACGGAAAGATAATTAAATTATCTACAACTTCTTTTAAGTCCGTACGGAGAGATTCGGATTCTAAATCGACGAAAACTCGAACCCTATCCCGACTGCTCAATCTGCCCGAAAACAAAAACGTGGCAACGTCTAGATCTAACCCAAAGAACTCCAATCCAGCACCACCAATTGATCTAAAAACTTGATAATCACCCTAAGAACAGTACCTAGATCAATTCCAAGGATCCCCATGATCATACCTTTGCCCAACGAACGAATCTCCAATAGATCTCCTCGCGAATCGCTCCTCGCTCCACGCTCCTCGCTCCTCGCTCCTCACTCCTCGCTCCAACGGATGGATCCACAAGGTGCAGAGGTGTGGAGACCACCCTAGGGCAGCAAGGGGGTGGAGGAGAGGTGGTGGAGAGGTGAGGAGCAATGGGGCAAAGGGGGAGGTGGAGGCGCACAAGAGGGAGAGGGAGAGGGGGTGGCGGCTAGGGCTTAGGAGGGGGAGGTGGGGGCGCCCAAGGGCAGGGGGAGCACGCTCAAAAGGCTGGTGGGGAGCCCTTTTACCAGCCCCCACACCCAATCCTAGTCCGTTACGGAGACCTACTCCATCCCACCAAAGCCCACCAAGGCCCAAACTCCCCGGGAAGGTCCAAAACCCCGGAAACGGCCCGGAAACGCCCCGAAAAAGCTATTAACCTCCATATCCTATAGTTTTAACCTTAATTCCACATCTCATAATGTTATTAACCTTATCATGCACGTTAAATAAGGTTACGACACTCCGTGGCGACATAACACTTCAACCGGCCCAAAAACGCGAGAAAACCCTAAGCCGAAAGGTTTTATTCTCTAGTTTCACCTTCTATAACGTCACACCAAACCATAGATGAATTAAATGAGCAACAACAGTATAGCAATATAAGGCAATATGAGAGACAGCTAAAACAGCAATAATTAAAGACTTAACGACCAAATAAGACTATTACCAAGCACTTAATGTCTCCAAGTGTCAAACGAACAATAAAACTCTCATGAAGCAAAGCTAAGCCTTAAATCAATGATCATCACACGCAATTTATTATCAAACTAATAGAATGACTTGTGGAATCAATATGGTGAAGCTAAGTGTGGGCGTGTGACTATCTCCCTTCCCCGCATGCCGTTCTCATGGTACCTAAAACAACAAGAAAACACAAGCGTGAGTTCGAAACTCAGCAACAGATTGCAATGGACAACAAGAACAATATCATGGCAATAACATCTCCCATCATGTATATCATCTCATTCATGAACACATAACAATATCATCATCACTATGTATGCAATGTAATGCAATGCTCGTGTCTCCTTGGAAACTCATACCTGTATGGTTGAGTACACACCCGTCGGTGTGCACCCTCTCCCCCCTTCCATCCCTAAGATGGAGGGTGCCTACTCCTCGCTTCCAAACACCGCGTGGATGGAATCACGATGTAGGACTTACTCAATGGCTCTCCGGATTAGTCATATCTTTCTCACCGACCTTCCCGGATTAGTTATGACTTTCTCACCGCCCGGGCCATGTAACATGTCATGTATGCAATTATGCCAACATCATATTTAACTCACATATTAACACATGGCATCATAACATACTAAACATGCTCATCATATCATTGGCAATCATTAAAGCATGGCAAGTGATCATATATCATGTAGTCAATCTCATCTATTCTCAACAAGCAACCTACAAGTCGCTATCCATTACAACACACTTGCCTCAACCACGGGCAACGGATTGGCGGGAAGTAGAAGGCACTCCCGGGGTCGCACCACCTGCACATAGGCATCACACACTCACAATCATGTCCACAAAACAGTACGCAAACCCTCATCTACCCCGACATTGCCAACTACTCGCAAAACCTAAAAACAGAGGTTCTGTCCCGTCGGGACAGCAGCCTTGCAAAAGGCATAACTTGAGTTATGGGACTTCGAATCAATTAAACGAGTACATCCTCGCGTAGCTTAGGAAATTTCCCAACTTTCTCTAGCTATATGGAAAGACCGATTCGGATTCTAAAGTTATTTAATCTACAGATTACCGTGATCTGTTCCAATTACGTCACAGATTTTAACACGCTCGGTAAAACAGCCATAACTTTCAAACGGCTGGGTGGAATTTAACGTTCTTTGTATCCACTGAAAGATAATGAAATTATCTACAACTTCTTCAACATCCGTACGGACATATTCGGATTCTAAATTGACGAAAACGCAAACCCTAGGTCGACTGCTCATGTTGTCCCAAAACAGAAACGTGGCAACATCTAGATCTAACCCAAATTACTCAAATCCAGCACCACCAATTGATATAAAAACTTGATAATCACCCTAAGAACAGTACCTAGATCAACCCCAAGGATCCCCATGATCATACCTTTGCCCGACGCACGAAAACTCCAATAGATCTCCTCGCTCCTCGCTCCACGCTCCTCGCTCCTCGAATGGATCCACGAGGATGCAGGGGTGGGAGGCCACCCTAGGGCAGCAAGGGGGTGGAGGAGAGGTGGTGGGGAGGTGGAGAGGTGGAGAGGGCAAGGGGCAAGGGGCGCAGGGCCAATGGGGGGAGGGGGTGCGGCTAGGAGGCTAGGGGGAGGTGTGGGGGCGCATAGAGGGGAGGTGGGGCGCACATAAGGGCAGGGGAGCCCTCCTACCAGCCCCCAACAAGGATTCCTAGTCCTAGAAGGACTCTTAATCCATCCCACCAAAGCCCACAACCCCCTCTTTAAGGCCCAAAATCCCCCGGAAAGGCCCAAAACCCCGGAAACGTTTTTAACCTCCAAATCCTATGGTTTTAACCTTATTTCCACATCTCATACTGTTTTTGACCTTATCATGCACGTTAAATAAGGTTACGACACTCCGTGGTGTCACACTATAAATTTCATACCACCTATATGTCAACGTCTCGACAATCGAAACTTATTCAGTTAACAAACGACTTCAACATGTAAATATTATCTCCACAGGGTAGAATTCGCAAGTAAGACTCTAAATTATACATTCATTAAGGATAAAATCATACATCATGTTAATTACCCAAAGTTCACTCCATCACCACATGTTACAAATTCCTCTATTTTAACCATGGTTTTCAACAAGTAATCTAAACAATTACCACCACTACTAGGTTATTAATAACAACCAACGAGCATAATCATCAAACGACAACATTACTTTTAGCTACCCTATAGATAGGTGATAACAAAATTACCACCACACAACATACTCCAACTATTTAAAATAGATTTGTCGACGATTGGGGAGCAGGCCCCCGCCGAGCTTACTTGTTGAATGGGGGATCAACCAAAACCCCTTTCTGCCGAAGGTGTAGCATCGAAGACGTGGGAGACGGTCAATTAGAACAGGCAGAAACACAAGGATTTTATCCTGGTTCAGGCCTCTCATGATCGAGATAATGACCCTACTCCAGCGTAGTGTGTATTGTATATGTATTAATTTCGTCTCTCCTCTCCCTCCAATATTTGGGGGTATTTATAGTTTACAAGGGTATCGTGTGATTCTGACCCACGCCATGCACGCTTGACTGCAGTTCGACATGGTCGTAACCGAATCCTACATTTACGCCACGTCCGAGTCATGAGCTCAACGGTCCTTCGTGGTGGCGCGATTATCGCCGTAACCGTTAGTCGCAACCCTCCGACCACACAGCCAGAGCTCGAGCTTGGGCCGAGCTCATTTGACTCCGACCCGAGCAAGTTCACCCGAGCAACGTGCTTGGGCATTAACCGAGCAAGGAGCTCGCACCGAACGGGGAAGCCGAGCAGCGGTGCTCGACCATCCTTAGGTCATCCTCGGGAACAACCTCCGAGGTGCCCGAGGTCGGGACGAGCTCGGCCATCGTGGCATTATGGTAATTAGGGGAATTATCCAATCCCCGACAGCTAGTCCCCGAGGCTCAAGTGAGATGGGTCATCTTCTTGAGACTGAGAAGTCCAAGGAGGGATTGAATTCTTGATGGTGAAGCACTTACCTCATCATCTGGGCACGCAATTACCAGGAAAAGAAATTGATAGATGAGGCAGGCTCACACTATCACATCACGAGCGAACCATGCTCGGAGAAAAAGGGTCGGCACGAGCTGCACCGAACGAGAAAATAAAACGCGGTCGAACCTCGTCCTGAGTATGGATCAGATGCCCAGGGAAACTAGGCATGGATCAGATGCCTAACATAAAGATAACTAGCAGACTGTGAACAAACACATGCTGCCGCATCCCATGCATAGATCAGATACACAGGGGAACTAGGCATGGATCAGACGCCTAGGATAAAGGTAACTAGCGCATCGTGAACAAACACATGTCGCCGCATCCCATGCATGGATCAGATGCACAGGGGAACTAGGCATGGATCAGACGCCTAGGCTACTAGCGGATTGCGAGCGGACTCACATAGCCACATCCCGAGCATGGGTCTAATGCTCGAGGAACTGACAGACGAGCCAGGCTCGAGCTGCCGCATCCTGGACATGGACCAGACAGCCAGGGAAACTAAATCGAAGGACTCGTGCTCAAACACGAGCATGTTCGGCGCGAATACCAACCGCCTCCGAGCGTAACGCTGCGTGCTCGAAGGAAGAGACTTCGCGCCGAGCGTAGCTCGTACCTGCGCGAACAGAAGAGTCCCCGAGCGAAAAACATGCTCGGAGGAAGACACTCGCGCCCGAGCGAAGATCGTGCTCGGCGCGGAACACGAACAGTCCCCGAGCGAAAAACATGCTCGGAGGAAGACAGACACTCGCGCCCGAAGCGGCACGTGCTCGGGCGGAAAACAAATCCCCTCGAGCGAAAAACATGCTCGAAGGAAGACACTCGCGCTGAGCGGCACGTGCTCGGCGCGGAAAACAAACAGATCCGAGCGAAGAACATGCACGGAGGAAGACAGACACTCGCGCCCGGCGAAATGCGTGCTCGGGCGGAAAACAAATGATCCGGCGAAAAACATGCTCGGAGGAAGACAGACACTCGCGCCGAGCCGGCACGTGCTTGGGGCGGAAAACAAACGATCCGGCGAAAAACATGCTCGGAGGAAGACACTCGCGCCGAAGCGAAATGCGTGCTCGGGCGGAAAACAAAAGCGATCCGGCGAAAAACATGCTCGAAGGAAGACACTCGCGCCCGAGCGAAGTAAGTGCTCGGCGCGAAAAACAAAGCGATCCGGCGAAAAACATGCTCGGAGGAAGACAGACACTCGCGCCGAGCCGGCACGTGCTCGGGCGGAAAACAACAGCCCCGAGCGAAAAACATGCTCGGAGGAAGACACTTCGCGCCCGAAAGCGGGCACGTGCTCGGCGCGGAAAACAAAGCGATCCCGAGCGAAGAACATGCTCGGAGGAAGACAGACACTCGCGCCGAGCGGCGAAATGCGTGCTGGCGGAAAACAAACCGTCCCCAGCGAAAGCAACGCTGCTCGGAGGAAGACACTCGCGCCCGAGCGAAGTGCGTGCTCGGCGCGGAACACGAACAGTCCCCGAGCGAAAAACATGCTCAGGGGATAAGAGCAATTTCCAAGATATAACAAGATCAATTCCCGAGCGCAATGCCCGCCCGATGTGAAAAACACGCGTCCGAGCTAAAAATTTACTCTGCACAGATCCGAGCGAAAAGCCTGCTCGGGCAAAGGGATGAAACTTGCTCCCGAGCGAAGAACTTGCTCGGCGCAAAAACAGAAACAATTCTGCTAAGCACAGTTTTGTTTGAGGTAAATAACTCTTTTCACATATCTCACATCATCATAAATTGTGTAGTATCGGTCATCGGATGTGGAAGATGACGCCTTCGGGATTCCTTTGGCAAAGAATCCGTCGATCCCCACGGACGGCGCCAGCTGTCGACGATTGGGGAGCAGGCCCCCGCCGAGCTTACTTGTTGAATGGGGGATCAACCAAAACCCCTTTCTGCCGAAGGTGTAGCATCGAAGACGTGGGAGACGGTCAATTAGAACAGGCAGAAACACAAGGATTTTATCCTGGTTCAGGCCTCTCATGATCGAGATAATGACCCTACTCCAGCGTAGTGTGTATTGTATATGTATTAATTTCGTCTCTCCTCTCCCTCCAATATTTGGGGGTATTTATAGTTTACAAGGGTATCGTGTCGATTCTGACCCACGCCATGCACGCTTGACCGTGTTCGACATGGTCGTGAATCGAATCCTACATTTACGCCACGTCCAGTCATGAGCGCAACGGTCCTTCGTGGTGGCGCGATTATCGCCGTAACCGTTAGTCGCAACCCTCCGACCACGCAGCCAGAGCTCGAGCTTGGGCCGAGCTCATTTGACTCCGACCCGAGCAAGTTCACCCGAGCAACGTGCTTGGGCATTAACCGAGCAAGGAGCTCGCACCGAACGGGCAAGGAGCTCGCACCGAACGGGGAAGCCGAGCAGCGGTGCTCGACCATCCTTGGGTCATCCTCGGGAACAACCTCCGAGGTGCCCGAGGTCGGGACGAGCTCGGCCGTCGTGGCATTATGGTAATTAGGGGAATTATCCAATCCCCGACAAGATTGAATACTAGCATTAACACTGCCCTTAACAGCATCATTAACAATAAGTCGTATGTCTTCTCAATTGATATCAATACTAGCATTGTAGAGACACAACTGCATACTTCTAAATATACTAGTAGGTTGCAACAACATAAATAGCAACTCTAATCAACTTCTAAATCAAAGCCACTAGTCAACATGATTAAATTTCTCTATTAACCCGTTAGATTAGAACATCTTTAAACAATCGGCAAGGTTTCTTTAACAGTATCATTAATTTACATCATCTTAATGTTCTAACTATGCATCAAGGTTTAAACTTTTAACATTAACAAGGATCATAAGCACTTTTAAAGCATGGCAACAGATTCTAAGCATGTACATTAACCCATTTAATCATTCCCACTATGGGGTACTCTACATCACTAGAGGTTCACCTAATCTTAAGCTAAAGGTAACAATTACATTTAATTGTTTCAACTCGCAAATTAACTTAACAATACGTCATTCCATAAACCAGATTGGTACATACTACATAACATGCTAAACAACAATTTTCACTTTTGACAAGTAATTTCAGTCAAACGAATACTTACTTTATTTGCAGCATTTTTTTTCTTTTAATACTCAACCAAAACTCACAAAGAAGCTTGACACTCAAAGTTGCAATGAGACAAACCCAAACTTGATCATGCAAGAGAAAATTCTCCAAAACACTTTTCAATCTCAAAGACCCCCATAGAGGAAAATGGTTGAAACACAATTTTCTTAAAAGGGAACCAAGCGATCAAGTAATCCATTTCAAATAAAACCTTAACACCAAACCCCAAACTTTCACGAAACAAGAAGGGCTTTCAAATATGATTTCTCAAACCAGTAAAATGACGACATCAAACACCATTTACTCCTACAAAGCCACAGAACTTCAGCCCTGACAACCAAGTCTGGCATAACGCCGCAATAACTCTTTTGACCTCAGAGAAAGACAAACACATGAATAAATTGAATGCTTCTCCCCATAAAGCAATCAACAAACTAAGCATCAAAGCTGGAAAGGCGACCAAAAGAAGCGCAACACTAGACTCTTCTTCTTCGTCTTCAACCAAGGAAGACAAAACCACATACCTCATACGGAACAATCCGCGAAAATCCAAGACCAAACATTTTTCTTTTGATTTCAATCGACTAAAAACCAAGAAGACCAACCAAAACCGACCGTCAGAATGGTGAAAAGCATCCGAAGGAAACCACCATCAACTCTTCTATTTATCTCCAGCCAACTACCCAATCTACGATAGAAAAGGTAAGCACTCTTTCCCCACAAGGGGTTAATAGTTCTTCGGTGATGGCTTTAACCGGCCATACCGTCAAACCACACCCTTACTATTAACAAAAGTGGTGACCGAAACCCTCTGGCACCACAACCCCAATTTATCACCACAACAAGCACAATTCAATCATTTATCTCATAGACATAACAACATGGATTATCAAATGAAGCATTCAACATCAAAGCTTAAATACAACATTTAAGTGTAAAGGAACGATACCCATACCCTTTCCTACTGTGCATCCATGTGTGTCAAATTTTAGATTAGTTATACCATTTTTTTTTGCAAGTTTTAATGTTGCTATCCTATGACAAAATTTTACTTAAAACCTAAGCCATGTTTCTAAGTTATCCCACATCACATTTTAGTTGTAACCTAAGGTATGACACTAAAAATACACATTCCAAGGACCTACAGCCCGCTATGATACCAACTGTAACACCCCAGCATTTAATATGCCTGAATGCTACCAAACATAAGCTAAACAACATCTAAATACCACAATTAAACATAAATTCCAGCAAAGGCACATATGCTAAAAACCGAGATTTCGGCAGCATCCCCTTTGTTTTATCATGATTTGAACAATAGCAAAATATCACATGATAATCATAATGGAAAACATCCAAGGCAGCATCAATGGGTAATATAGCAGCAATTTAAGTCTACCAAAATGGAATTAACCATCTCATAATCTAATACGAAGTGAAGGATGTAATCAAGCATACGAACAAATCATAATCGTAGTTTCGTCACACTAGAATCATGATCTCAACTCTGAAGGGTAATTATAGTCTAAATGTGTGGGAAATTATGTGATGAAGTGCCGCTAAGCCCTTTTCCCGCATGCCGGTGTCAACGTACCTAAAGACAACATAAAACACAAGCGTGAGTTCATCACTCAGCAAGTATATTGCAATGGTACAACAAGAACAATTGCATGGCAATAATATCTCACATCATGTAAACCATCTCATTCATGAACACATAACATTATCATCATCATTATGTATGCAATGCAATGCGATGTTCATGTCTCCTTGGAAACTCATACCGGTATGGTTGAGTACACACCCGTCGGTGTGCACCATCTCCCCCCTTCCATCCCAAAGATGGAGGGTGCCTACTCCTCGCTTCCGTTCACCGCGGTGAATGGAATCACGATGTAGGACTTACTCATTGGCTCTCCGGATTAGTCATAACTTTCTCACCGACCTTCCCCGGACTAGTTATGACTTTCTCACCACCCGGGCCATGTATCATGCCATGTATGCAAATATGCCAACATCATGATTAACTTGTACATTAACACATGGCATCATCATATATAACTTGTGCATTAACACATGGCATCATTCATATAATAAACATATTCATCATATCAATGGCACACACTAAAGCATGGCATGTGAACATATCATATATTCAAATCTCAATCTCAATCAATCAAACAAACCACAACCCGCTACCATTCCAATACACTTGCCTCAACCACGGGCGACGGATTGGCGAGATGTAGAAGGCACTCTCAGGGTCACACCACCTGCACATAGGTACCACACACTTACAATCATGTCCACAAAATAGTACGCAAACCCTCATCTACCCCAACATAGCCAACTACTCGCAATACCCAAAAACAGAGTTTCTGTCCCGCCGGGACAGCAGCCTTCCAAAAGTCATAACTTGAGTTCTGGAACGCCGAATCAATTAAACAAGTACATCCTCGCGTAGCTTAGGAAATTTCCCAACTTTTTCTAGTTATAGGGAAAGACTGATTCGGACTCTAAAGTTGTTTAATCTACAAAATACCGTGATCTGTTCCAATCACGTCACAGATTTTAACACGCTCGGTAAAACAGTCATAACTTTCAAACGGCTGATCGGAATTTAACGTTCTTTATGTCCACTGAAATATAATTAAATTACCTACAACTTCTTCAACAGGAAGCTGACCAAATTGCAACTCTAAATTGGTTAAAAATGGAACCCTAGCTCGACTGCTCATGCTGTCCCAAAACAGAAACGTGGCAACATCTAGATCTAATCCAATCTAGTCAATTCTAGCACCACCAATTGATCTAAAATCATGATAAACACCCTTAGAACATATCCTAGACCAACCCCAAGGATTCCCATGGCCATACCTTCGCCCGACGACCGAAAACCCAACTGATCTCCTCCCGGTTCGCGCGATCTCCTTCCTCGCTCCAAATCCACCGGATCTCCTCGTCGCGGAGCGCTCCAATGGACGGATCTTCGAGGTGTTGAGGTGGAGAACTCCCCTAGGGGCAGCAAGGGAGGTGGAGAGGGGAGGAGAGGGGTGGTGGCACCATGGGGGAAGATGGAGAGGAAGGGGAAGGGTGGAGGCGCATGGGGGGCTAGGGGGTGGCGGCTAGGGTTAGGAGAGGGAGTTTGGGGCGCACCATGGGGTGGGGGCCAGATTTGGCTGCCCACAGAGGCCCAACTCAACCCCCAAGGCCCAAAGTCCCCCGGAGAGGCCCAAAACACCCAAAAACGGCATAACGTGAAGTTTTAACCTCCATTTACATATTTTATAATGTTGTAACCTCAACATCCATATTTTATAAGATTACGACACTCCGTGGTGTCACACCAACTAAATTATTCCTCCAAACATCTACGTATAAATCAAATAAATTACTAAAACTATACGAAATTTATTTGTAACATCTAAATTAAACTAGATCTAAAGTTTTTTATATCTATCATACCATGAATTTGTACTGAACAATATAACAAGACAAAAAAATTACCTGCACAATGCTCTGAAATCTCCCTTTTCCTCTCCTCTCCCCCCCATCTCCCTCCCTTTTCCACTTTTTTTCTCCTCTCTCCCTCCCTTCTTTTTTTTGGAACCGATCGGTCGACTTAGTGCAATGCGCTAAAGTGCCGCGTGACGTGCGGTTTATAAAATGGCTCTGTCGCCATTTGGTTTGGCAAGAGAGGTGCACGCCCCCCTGTCTCCAAACCAACAGTCGATTTTAATAAATCACCGTATGGTTTGGCGACAGAGGGAAGCCGAGGTGGCCCGTGCCAATGTGGCGCTACGCGGACTTTAGTCGCCCGTTTAAATGGCGACAGAGGCCTCTGTCACCGTTTGAAAGAGCGATATTTTGCTCTCACCTGCTCAACAGATGATAGAGGTATATTTTTGAAAAAAATCAACATATATTTTTGCAATTTGAATAAAAAATGTATTATTAAAAAAATTCGTTGTATGATTAGCCCAGTTCAATAACTTACAAAGTTAAGTTCTTAACTAACATAATCATCAACCCAATGCCATGCAGACCCACCATAGCATAGTCTCTTGCCACTCGCCTCAATCATATCGTTTACCACCCCGAGTTGATTATCGTCCAACACATGCCATCAACAATTCATCATTATTGCGTAACAAGTAACAACATGTGACAAATCCTTTTCATAAATATGTTTTATAAACCATTTGTTAATTTTGAATTCGCACATCCAAATGACATGAATTATTCATTATGTGGCTAAGCAAACTAGACACATTCTAACCAACCCAAATTGGTCTTTTACTTATAAACAACTAATAATTATCCATCCTAGGTAGGTATAATTCAAATGGTTGCATAACTAATTAACAAACTACTAACAATTGATAATTTAAACTAGCGTGCAATAATTTGAAACAAAAAAATATTTGTGAAACTGGGTTCAATGTGATCAAAGCACAACTTGCCTTAGAATAAATCTTGATCTTGATTTTGAATCAATTCTTCATCTCGGAACACTCCTAGCAATTAAACGTCTAAGTGAAATGAACAGTACAAACATAAAATAAATACAAAAGTGACAAAACCAACTCCAAAAATCAAATCAAATATACTACACTATATGGCTTGATTTTATATGAATTTAGGAAATTGAATGGACACAACGGAGTTCGCATAAAAGAGAACGGACTCTCGAAAGATTTATCAGACTAATAAATCCTGAAAATTGAAAAAAAGGAGAATATTCCAAGAATATTCCTCTTGAGAGACTAACAAGTGGGCTCGACTGATTTTTCTAAATTTTATTTAATTTTGGGATATTGGATAATTACCAGAGACTGATTGTGGGCCCTTGGTTTATAGACAAAGTCCACATAGTGCATGGTCTATGGTGGACAAGGTGTACGACTTTGATTCACTGACATATGTGCCCCACATGTCATAGACATAGCTCATGATGAGCTAAACCTATTTTAGATCTATTTTAGATTTATTCTAGACTTTGGCTTGTGTGGCACTGACTTGGCACTGGTGTAGCATACACATGGCGCTAGCGTGTGACATTTATGTGACATTTCAAATGTAGAATAAGATGTATTATGATATGATGATCCGTGGGGATCATGTCGATGTAGTCTTGGTTGGGTGTCTTATTTTATAAGCACCATAAATTTTAATTAAAAGTGTTGGAAATGGTAACTAGAGAAGAGAAAGAATTTGTTACGTCAATTTTGTTAAAACCGGTTGGACTTTCTCAATGAGTAAGTAGTGAATTTCGAAGTCTTTAATGGAAAGCGTAGCGGAACACTAGAGATGATTGTATTTATGCTGAGCTTGTGTTTAAAAGCTTTTGGACTGGTTTGGTTGGTTGCCATTTTGGTTGAAGGGTTTTCGGTCAAGGTGTTCCATATGCTGTGTTTCAAAGTTTCCCTAAAACTTGTAGAGATTAGTGCCCATTTTCGGTTTTGGCTAATTTGATCAGTTTATGCTATGTGTATGGTTTTACACCCAAAAGATTTTGAGTGGATCGCGCTCCTTCGCGTTCACCCTGAATTATCTTTTGGAATAAATTTTAAAGGAAACAAATGGACATAAAGGGTTATGTTGGAAAACTCACGAGGTTTAATTTGTAATCTTTTCTTTGCTAGAGTTGGAGTTATTTGGGAAAAAAAATCTGTGTAGAGTTTGCAAGTGCTTCAAAAGGTGGTTTGTGGATGTTTCATCGGCGATGCTGTTAGTGAAGTGTTCTCTTTTGAAAATGAGTTTCCCTCTCCTTGAGAAAATTTGTGACGGTTGTGGGAGCAGATGCTCGACTTGAAATTTTAACGTTATCTTCCAAAATGTTGAATTTGGATGAAATGCAATGTTTTGAAAGTTCAGTTTTCAATTGATGTGGGTTCTTTTACGACGTGGTGTTGCTGTTATCGGTGTTGCCATCATAGTTATAAGATTTAGCGCAACCGTCAATGTTAGGTGTGTTTCAAACATGTGATACCGAGGAAGTAGTTGGTTGGTGAATGATTATTCGATATTGTTGTTACATGAAGAATGAATGATGAAAAGGAAGCATGACATCGTTTATGTTTATTTAATTATAAAAGAGTCGATGAGCCAGGTCGGTGAGAAAGTCATATATGGAGATATGACTAATTCGAAGTGCTCTTGAAGAGTGTGCATTTATGTCATGAAATGAGATTTCCCTTGCTTTCTAGTATGAAAAGAAACAATGAAGAATTTCTGGTATGTTGGCTGTGGTGTAGGGGATTTGTGTTTCCTTTGTGTCTTGGCATAGGAAATTAAAATATGTGCTCTTTGGATGTTGTTGGATCCTTTCCAAAGTGATTTTAGCGCTTTGGGGTTTGAGTTATTGTAGGTGGACCATTTGGGGTTCATGGTTTATGGTTGAGTTCACCCAATGCAAACCTTCTTGGAGAATCGGGTCGTTGATGTGTTCCACGGTAGGGTTGATTAAACAATTAGTGGACCACTTGGTGGTTGCAAGTAATTGCTTTATCCTTTCGAAATGTATTGGATCTTTTGTCGCCGATCTTTGAGCGAGTTGTGTCGACCGATGTGGATTGCTCGGTTGACAGTGTTTTTGTGGGTTTTAAGGACCCTGGTTATAAAGTAGGTTTTTTCCTTCGGTGGTAGTGGTGGGTATTGGTCTTTTGTAAAAGGTCAATCTTTTGCAAGGTGTTAGCCGATTGTTCAAGCAGTTGGTAGTCTTGGAGTGTTGTGTCTTGCTTGGTTCAAGGCTGTCTAGAATACGACGAACCACAAGAGAGAGATTGAGATGTGAAAGCACTTTTGTGCGTGGGAGCCAAGAGGGTTCTAGAGGTTGGTGCCGTGTTCTTCGAGGAGAAACATCGATTAAAGGGATCGGGCACTTTAGTGCCAAGGAATGCATAAAAATGAGGAATATGAGACCGTTTCCCTTCATTGTCACTTAGGAAGTTATCCTTTTGCTTGGGACGTTACGAATCCTTATGTTTGTACTCGGTGTTTCAAAGTGGAGTAAGAATTCGGCAAGTTTTGAATGTGAGTTATCTTTAGAGTCATCGATCTTTGATCCTTAGCTCCTTGCTTCTGAGTGCTGGCTGGTGCAAATCGTAGGGGCTTCTAAGCGGGTTCTGACGCGTGAACCATAGCTCCCTTCGATTTGGTTGTTTGCGAAGTGGCGTGTCTCGGATTCGGGGTCGAATCCTGTCGAAGGGGGGGGGAATGTGACACCACGGAGTGTCGTAATCTTATAAAATGTGGATGTTGAGGTCAAAACATTATAAAATATGTAAATGGAGGTTAAAACTTTACGTTATGCCGTTTATAGCGTGTTTTTGGGCCATTTTCGGGTGTTTTGGGCCTCTCCGGGGGACTTTGGGCCTTGGGGGTTGAGTTGGGCCTCCGGTGGAAGGCTTTGGGCCCAAGGGGAGGGGACTTTTGGGCAGCCAAATCTGGCCCCCACCCCTTGGTACGCCCCCAAACTCCCTCTCCTAACCCTAGCCGCCACCCCTTAGCCCCCCCATGCGCCTCCACCCTTCCCCTTCCTCTCCATCTTCCCCCATGGCGCCACCACCCCTCTCCTCCCCTCTCCACCTCCCTTGCTGCCCCTAGGGGAGTTCTCCACCTCAACACCTCGAAGATCCGTCCATTGGAGCGCTCCGCGACGAGGAGATCCGGTGGATTTGGAGTGAGGAAGGAGATCGCGCGAACCGGGAGGAGATCCGTTGGGTTTTCGGTCGTCGGGCGAAGGTATGGCCATGGGAATCCTTGGGGTTTGTCTAGGATCTATTCTAAGGGTGTTTATCATGATTTTAGATCAATTGGTGGTGCTGGAATTGAGTAGATTGGATTAGATCTAGATGTTGCCACGTTTCTGTTTTGGGATAGCATGAGCAGTCGACCTAGGGTTCCATTTTTCACAAATTTAGAGTTGCAATTTGGTCAGCTTCCTGTTGAAGAAGTTATAGGTAATTTAATTATATTTCAGTGGACATAAAGAACGTTAAATTCCAATCATCCGTTTGAATGTTATGACTGTTTTACCGAGCGTGTTAAAATCTGTGACGTGATTGGAACAGATCACGGTATTTTGTAGATTAAACAACTTTAGAGTCTGAATCAGTCTTTCCCTATAGCTAGAAAAAATTGGGAAATTTCTTAAGCTACGCGAGGATGTACTCGTTTAATTGATTCGGAGTCCCAGAACTCAAGTTATGCGTTTTGGAAGGCTGCTGTCCCGGCGGGACAGAAACTCTGTTTTTGGGTATTGCGAGTAGTCGGCTATGTCGGGGTAGATGAGGGTTTGCGTACTATTTTGTGGACATGATTGTGAGTGTGTGGTACCTATGTGTAGGTGGTGTGACCCCGGGAGTGCCTTCTACATCTCGCCAATCCGTCGCCCGTGGTTGAGGCAAGTGTATTGGAATGGTAGCGGGTTGTGGTTTGTTTGATTATTGAGATTGAGATTTGAATATATGATATGTTCACATGCCATGCTTTAGTGTGTGCCATTGATATGATGAATATGTTTATTATATGAATGATGCCTTGTGTTATTGCACAAGTTATCTATGATGATGCCATGTGTTAATGTACAAGTTAATCATGATGTTGGCATATTTGCATACATGGCCCGGGCGGTGAGAAAGTCATAACTAGTCCGGGGAAGGTCGGTGAGAAAGTTATGACTAGTTCGGAGAGCCAATGAGTAAGTCCTACATCGTGATTCCATTCACCGCGGTGAACGGAAGCGAGGAGTTGGCACCCTCCATCTTCGGGATGGAAGGGGGGAGAGGGTGCACACCGACGGGTGTGTACTCAACCATACCGATATGAGTTTCCAATGAGACATGAGCATCGCATTGCATTGCATACATAATGATGATGATAATGTTATGTGTTCATGAATGAGATGGTTTACATGATGTGAGATATTATTGCCATGCAATTGTTCTTGTTGTACCATTGCAATATACTTGCTGAGTGATGAACTCACGCTTGTGTTTTATGTTGTCTTTAGGTACGTTGACACCGGCATGCGGGAAAAGGGCTTAGCGGCACTTCATCACATAATTTCCCACACATTTAGACTATAATTACCCTTCAGAGTTGAGATCATGATTCTAGTGTGATGAAACTAGGATTATGATTTGTTCGTATGCTTGATTACATCCTTCACTTCGTATTAGATTATGAGATGGTTAATTCCATTTTGGTAGACTTAAATTGCTGCTATATTACCCATTGATGCTGCCTTGGATGTTTTCCATTATGATTATCATGTAATATTTTGCTATTGTTCAAATCATGATAAAACAAAGGAGATGCTGCCGAAATCTCGGTTTTTAGCATATATGCCTTTGCTGGAATTTATGTTTAATTGTGGTATTTAGATGTTGTTTAGATTATGTTTGGTAGCATTCAGGCATATTAAATGCCGGGGTGTTACAATTGGTTTGTACGTAGATCTAGTTTAATTTAGATTTTACGGATAGATTTCGTATAGTTTTGGTAATTTAATTGGTTTTTAGAAATATTTGTACGTAGATGTTTGGAGGAATATTTTAGTTGGTTTGTACGTACATCTAGTTTAAGTTAGATATTACGGATAGATTTTGTATTGTTTTAGTAATTTAGTTGATTTTTAGAAATATTTGTATGTAGTTGTTTAGAGGAAAATTTTAGTTGGTATCTAGGTACATATATATTTTTAGGAATGCAATTATTTTTATACAAATAGATTTACATTTTTTGAGCATATAGATATAGATATGTTAGGTGTCACAGTATTGTTTTCAAAAAGTAATTAATTTGTGGGTTAATGAATTGGTTTCGCAGATATGTCAGAATGAGTTCCATTTAGAATCTATTATGGAGAAGGGGTTGTCATGTATGGTTTAGAGGGTGCGGATCTGAGTAACTTACAGTATGTGGACAAAAGTTTAAGTAGGCTCAAAGAACATACATATTCTTATGTGCTGAACTGGTTGTATTATACTTTTCGTATGGCACCAGATCAGTGGCAGTTTAAGTTCTTTTGCCTTTGTAGTATGCGGAATGATCCTATTTATTGGGAGTTAGTTGAGGTAAAGGGAACTGCATCGTGGAGGTCATATGTGAGGGGGGCGGAGCAACGTGGATGGCATCGGGTGCTTTTAGTAGAAGCATATGAAAGGGGTGTTGCCCCGCATCAGCAAGCGAGGAGTACAGTGGAGGTCAAAGTGAGTTCCGTTATGCCGAAACCGAAATTAGGAAATGCAGCCATGAGCAACCTGTTTAGGAATGCAACGAGGACATCGTTTGGTAGAGTGGTCAACAAGTTGAGGTTGGGGAGAATGATGGCAACATTGGACAAGAAGAGCGATAACAAGGAGACGAAGGTGAGGAAATTGTGGAAATAACAGTAAGGATGGAAGAGGAAGACCGAGAATACACTAAAGAAAAAGTGGTAGTCGATGATGAATCGGATGAGGAAGATGAAGGTATGGAGCCGCTGGTGCCAAAAGATTGGAGCATGCCTCAATTTAATAATCTGGTTGTGAACGAAAGCAGCGATACACCTTGGCAGTATAGTGAGAATGAGGTTAGTACTAACAGTATGTACCCAACCAAAGAGGCAGTGCAGGATGCAATGAAAGATTGGGCATTATCAGTAAGAAGAACTTTTAGGGTTAAGAAGTCCACCCCAACATGCTACGACGTGGTGTGCGAGATCCATGGGTGCCCCTAGAGAGTGCACGCATACAAGCCCAAATGTGGCACCCACTAGCTATGTTCAAAGGTTGAGCAACATAGCTGTATGACTGAGGAAACCCTGATGGCTCACAGGAACCTATCATCCAGATTTGTTACGAATATCATGTACCCAGAGATAGTAGAGAACCTTAATTTTGAGCCACGTGCTATTATCCAAGCAATCAATAACATATATCAGTACACAATTAACTATGGGAAGGCATGGAGGGTGAAGCAGCAAGGCCTTATAAATGAGGTTTGGAAAATTTGAAGACTCATACCATAATCTACCCGCACTGCTCAGTTGCATTCAGGGAAGAAATCCTGGCAGTTATTATGATTATCAAAACTGTCTATCGAGAAAGTGGCCGAATGAGAAGCATCCGAAGAGAGTTTTCTTCGCATTCAGAGCTTGCATTAAGGCGTTCTATCACTATCGTCTATTGTTGTGCGTGGACAGCACATTCTTGACCGAAAAATACAAGGGGCAAATAATGACAGCTGTGGGCATTAATGGAAACAACCAAATTCTGCTTGTTGCTTTCGCCTTTGTAGAAAGCGAGAACTACGAGAGTTGGTTGTGGTTCCTACGGAACTTGGAGATCAGGGTGGTGAAAACTCATCAAGATGTATGCAATCTGCATGACAGGCATGATGGTCTGCTTGGCACTACCAAACAATTGCAAACAAGGGAAGATGAGCAATTTTCCTGGCCTGACTTGTATAGCCAATGGTGCATGAGGCATTTGGGTGCGAACTTTTTTAAGCAATTCAATAACAAGGAACTGATGAACATGTTTAAGAGACTATGTAAGAAGAACCAAACAAGTAAGTCCGTACTATGTGGAAGAATCTTGATGACCTAACAAGAAAACACAAAGAGGATCAGACGAACAATAATGGTAGCAATGTGACACTGGATGAGGCGGAGGCTCTATTCCCTCTGCCAACAGAAGATGATGCGACAAAAAGTCGTCGAAGGTAAAGGCCAATGAAATGTTTCTCAGACTGGATAAAGCACGAGCTGAAAGAGAAGTGGTCACAATTACATGACACGCATGGTGCCAGATATGGTGTCATGACAACTAACTTGGCAGAGGTGTACAACTGGGTAATGAGAGGGATGAGGTGTCTCCCGTTGGTAGGAATTGTTGAGGGAGTGCTGCGGGGCACAACCAAATACTTCGTGGATAAGCATCAAGCTACTGAAGTAGTACTGAGCGATGATAATCTATTGTACTCAACCATGATAACTAAATACATGGATGACAAGTGTAAGAAGGCGGCTAAGCATAGAGCTATCAAAGTAGGTGCACGACACTGCGCTTCGAGGTGATATGCAGGGATAAAGGATGGCGTGGAACCAACCAGAAGGTCATCACCCAAGAGTGCATCTTGCTGGCTGACTGCAAATGCTCGTGTAAGAAACCCCACCTTTTGCATAGGCCATGTTCTCATGTGATAGCCGCATGTGCGTTATTTGAAATGTGACCAGGTCCATATCTATCAGAATATTTTACGAAGGAAAAGGTGATGGCAACTTGGAGAGAGGAGCTTTATGGTTATGGTGTTGTCGGTTCTTTCACGACAACTCCTAGTATCAATGAAAGGTTATGGGTTCCTGATTTTGATGCAAGAAGATGCAAAACAGGATGTCGAAAAACAAGGCATATCAGAAATGACATGGATGAGTCTGAAGCTGGTAAGCGCATGAAGAAATGTTCATTATGCGGCTGAAGAGGACATACGTTCAAGAACTGCCAGCCACAAATTGAAGAAGATGAAGGAGGAGATGGCAACCCAATTGTGGGGGAGGGAGCGTCGTCTGCAAGGCGTGGTGGACGACGTCATCAAACTACCGAAGAAGCTATATGAATTATCATACGCTATATGTCAAATTCATTTATTATTTATGTAATGTGTGTTGTATGAACTATGTTGTTTAACTAGTTGTAAGCAAGTTGTACGTAGTTGTGAGTGTTGTGGCTTGATAAATTATTCAAATTTGTTTCAATATATTGTTATGATGATTGTTTGTTTTTCGTACGCATTTGTTTCAACATATTGTTATGATGCGTGTATAGTTTTTCGTACGCATTTGATTCTATATGCATTTTTATTATAACTTTCATTATTGTAATTTGTAGGTATGGCTCACCAGGATGGAGATAACGACTGGCTATTTGAGTTGCTAGTTGTCGATCATCATCATAGTGCCCACTTCGCCACTGCTTTACCAAAGGAGGAACAAGATCCTGTGGAGCTCGGAGTACTACGGCCGAGGACACCGCAGAAGCTCTGGATGTTCGATCCTCATTGGATCCCTCGGTAACATATTATTCTTTAAATTTCTAAATATGTTTGCTGTAGTATCATAATTTATTTTTATTAATTATTGTGGTGTAGATATTAATTTCATATTTTTGTTTCGTAGGCTTCGAGCATTGGGATTACTGCCACTCGCTAGAATGGTGGAGGTGGTGCACGACGATGTGCATGTAACATCGCGGCATCTAGTATGCCCGAATGCTACCAAATATAGACAAAACAACATCTAAATACCACAAATTAAAGTAAATTACAGCAAAGGAGTAAATGCTAAAATCGAAAATTTCGGCAGCATCTTCTTTGTTTTTCCATGAATTGGAGCAACAACAATATGATCACAGGATATAGCATAAAGAATGACATCTAAATCATCAATAACGAGGATTCTAGCAACAGTATAAGTCTAGAAAAACGAATTCAACCATCTCATGAGCTAAACAAAGCAAATGAGGGAAACAAGCACACAAATTAACCATGCACCAAGTTTCATGGCATTATTCTTATTATCATGCCTCAAGCTGATAAATCTGCCTAAATGTGTAGAGCTACGTGAAGATGTGTAGCTAATGCCCCTTCCCACATGCCGGTGTCATGGTACCTAAAACAACATAAAACACCAGCGTGAGTTCGTCACTCAGCAAGTATATTGCAATGGACCATAAAGAACAATTCAACGTTAACATCACTGCCATGCTCAACATCATGTACAAGCCATAATTTCATATACCACATCATTCTCATGTCTCAATATCATTGTACTCATTAAATCATCATCATCATCATCATCATGTATGCAATGCGATGCAATGCAAATGCTCATATCTCCTCGAAGCACATACCGGTATTGCCGAGTGCACACCCGTCGGCGTGCACCCCCTTCCCCTTCCATCCCGTAGATGGAGGGTGCCTACTCTTACTAACTCGCTTCCATGCACACACGTGGATGGGACTACGAGGTAGGTCTTTCGTGTTCACTACGTGTGAACACAGAGGCCCGCATCAGCATGGGACGCCTCTTCCATTATAAATGCACATATGACATAAACATGTAAAGATTGGCATAAACATTTAATACCACACAATCATGATCAATATTAAATCATGTTCATCATGTCATAGGCAAACATCAATCTTAGCATCATATCATAAATCAATTTGCATCTACTCAAGTTTAACAACATTCACAACGATACCCATTCCAATACACTTGCCTTAACCTCGGGCGACGGATTGGCGGGATGAGGAGGGCACTCCGGGGGTCACACCACCTGCACATAGATGCCACACAATCACAACGCGCCCACAAAACAGTACGCCATTGCCCATCTACCCCGATATCGCAAACTACTCCCGAAAACGAAAAGCAGAGAATCTGTCCCCCCCGGGACAGCAGACTTAAAACTATCATAACTTTAGATCTAGGACTCCGAATCGATTAAACGAGTACATCCTTGCATAGCTTAGGAAATCTCCTAACTTTTTCTAAGTATATGGAACAGCTGATTCGGACTCTAAGGTGGTTTAATCTACAGAGTACCGTGATCTGTTCCAATCTCGTCACAGATTTGAACACGCTCGGTTAATAGAGCATAACTTTCAAACGGCTGGGCGGAATTGGAAATTCTTTATGTCCACTGAAAGGTATTGAAGTTACCTACAACTTTAAAAACAGGAGGCCGACCAAATTCTGACTCTAAAGTCGCAAAAACTCAAACCCTAGGTCGACTGCACAATCTGCCCGAAGCAGAGAACGTGGCAAACTCTAGCTTTCATCTAATCTACCCAATCACAGCACTATTACATGATCTAAAAGCATCAAATTATGCTCTAGAACAGCCCCTAGACCAACCCCAAGGATTCCCCCAGCCATACCTTAGCCCCATGAACGAAGATCCAAAAAATCTCCTTCCGGTTCGCGCGATCTCCTTCCTCGCTCCAAATCCACCGGATCACCTCATCGCGGAGCGCTCTAATGGACGGATCTGCGGGGTGGTGAGGTGGAGAACTCCCCTTGGGGCAGCAAGGGTGGTGGAGAGGAGAGGAGAGGGGTGGGGCGCAAGAGGGGTGGCGGCTAGGGAGGAGTGGAGGCAAGGGAGGCGGCTAGGGTTTCCAAAGGTGGGGGCGCACACAAGGGCAGGGGGGTGGCGCCCAACCTGGCCTCCCACTCCCATATGGGCCCAAACATCATCCCACTAAAGCCCACGACTCTTTCCCTTGAGCCCAATCTTCCCCGGAAAGGCCCAAAACTACCGAAATCGGCCCAGAACGCGATTAAACTTCATAGCGTAAAGTTTAAATCTCCAAATTCACATTTTATAATGTCACAATCTCTAATTTCACATTTTATAACGTCTCGACATTCCGTAGTATCACATTCTCCCCCCTTAAATAGGATTCGACCTCGAATCCGAAGAACGCCACAATCAACAACAAGTTCCCCAAGGGACAAAAGACTTCTTTGCAACACAAAACATTCACACAGAGAGTAAAACCAGAACAAACGACAAACCAGTTCTCAAAACCAACACTTAGCGAGAAAGTGTTGATTTAGCTCAACAAAGTGCAACCTCTCATGGTTCGACCTTCACTTCAATTCCCAAATAGACCACGAAAGAAAACGGTCTCACACTCATTCCATACACTCCTTGGCACTAACGTGCCCGATCCCTTTAATCGAAACTACTCTCCAGAAGAGCACGGTACCAGCCTCTAGAACCCTCTTCATCTCCCACGCACAAACATGTTTTCACACCTCAACCTCTCTACTGTGGTTCGCCATATTCAAGACGACGACGAACCAGGAGAGACGTACACTCCAAGACCACTAACTATTTGAACAACGAGGTTAAGACCTTGCAAAAGATTGATCTTTTACAAAAGACTAATACCCAACACTACCACCGAAAGGAAAAAGCCTACGTTACAACCAGGGTCCTTAAACCCGCCAAAAACCGTAACAACCGAACAAAATCGCTACGGTTGACACAACCTCGCTCAACCTCAGCTACAAAAAGATCCAATACACTCTTAAAAGGAAAAAAAATAATTACTAGCAACCACCCAGTGGTCCACTAATAATTTAATCAAGCCCACCTAGGAACACATCAATGATACAATTCTCCAAGAAGGTTTGGATTGAGTCATACACATCCTTCCTTTACTCTTCACTTTTAAATTGTTTACGATCAACTACTAGCAACATCTAATAGCTTAGGTCATTAACAACCCGCACTAGATTCCTCTTTCTAAGAAGGCCTCGCCCTTACAATCTTCCACTCCAAGGACCAAAACAAGAGCAAAATCCTTGAGTGAGCTCAACTACGAACCATGAACCCCGTTGATCCACATACAACAACTCGAACCCCAAAGAGCTGAACCACTTGGGCAAGGATTCGACAACATCCAAAGAGCACTCATTTTTTAAAAATCTCAAATCAATGCGTTACATTTCGCATCGGGGAGCGCTCAAACAAAAGAGAGACTCTACACAATTCTTTGACAAAAATTCTCAACAACCAAAACATCTCAACTCGCTTTCACCAAAGCCAAACTTCTCATTTTCACCAAAATCAACATTTTGAAAGGGAACCGTTCCTCAAATCACACACAAGAATCCACAACCATCACAGTATCTCTCAAAGAGAAAGGGAAACTCAAATCTATAACATAACCAAAATTCCAGCATTTATCCATTCTTCATTTTCATGCTAGAAAGCACAGGAATTTTCGATGCCTGACATGAATGCAATCTTTTCAAAAGCACTCTGGATTAGTCATATATTCATATATGACTTTCTCACCGACCTGGCTCATCAACTCTTTTATGATAAACATCGCACTTTACCCAAAAGAAAAATTTTTTGGAAGAGAATATCGACTCCAAAGTTAAACATCTGCACACGCAACCGCCACAAATTTTCTCAAAGAGGAAGGAAAACTCAATTCAAAAGGGAACACTTCCCTAACAACATCACTTATAAAACATTCATAAAATCCACCTTGTGAAACACTTGCAAACACCACACACAATTTCAAAAATAACTCCAACTCTAGCCAAATAGAGGTGCAAATTAAATCTCAAGAATCTCCAACACAACCTGCTATGTCCATCTGCTTCCTTTACAACTTATTCCAAAGATAATTCAGTGCGAACGCGAGGGGCGCGATCCACTCAAAGACTTTTGGGTGTAAAACCATACTCATAGCATAAACTATGCAAATTCGCCCAAAACCAAATATTGTCACCACTCACTACGAGTTTAGGGAAACTCTGAAACACAACAGAAGGAACACTTTGACCGAAAACATTCAACCAAAATAGAAACCAACCAAACCAGTCCAGAAGGTTTTAGACACAAGCTCAGCATGAAACCCACCATATCTAGCATTCCACTATACTTACTATTTAAATATTCAATATACACTATTTACTCATCGAGAAGCCTCATCATAATTCAATCAAAAGTTACATAACCAATTCTTTCTCTAGTTACCTTTCCCAACATTTATAAATAAAGTTTATGATGCTTATCAAAAAAGGCACCCAACCAAGACTACATTGACATGATCCCCACGGATCACCAAATCATAATACATCTTATTCTAAATTTGAAACATAGTACTTCAACAGATACTTAAGCATGATCAACGTATCAATTTTATATCATCCATACTTCAACATCTTGACAATTAAAACTTGTTCAATCAATAAAATGATTTCAACAAATAAGTATTATCTCTACAAGATAAAATTCGTGAGTATGATTCTAGGATATACATTCATCAAGAATAAAATCCTACATCATGTTAATTATCCATGGTCCACTCCATCACAACATGTTACAATAACCTTCATTTTTAACAAGGATTTTCAACAATTAATCTAAGCAATTACCACCACTACTAAGTCGTTAATATCAATAAATGAGCAAAATCATAAGAACAGCTGCAATGTTTTTAATTACTCTATTCATATATCATAACAAATTGTCACTACACAACATACTCCAGCCATTAAAATAAATTTTAATAAGTTAGACCATCACGATGCTTTTACAACAACATCAAACAACAAAACCTATAATCTTCCAATTGACATCAACACTAGCATTTCAGGAACACAGCTGCATACTTCCAATTATGCTATTAGTTTGCAACAACATAAATAACAACTCTAATCAACTTCCAAGTTAAGGTCACAAACCTACACTATTAAATTTCTGTACTAAAATATTAAATTAGAACATCTTTAAACAATCAATCCAATTTCTTTAACAACATCAGCAGTCTACATCATCTTAATGTTCTAACTATGCTTCAGGGTTTAATACTTTAAACATTATCGAGGGTCATAAGCACTTTTAAAGTAAACAACAGAATCTAAGCATGTACAATAACACCTTTAATCATTCTCGCTATAGAGTAATACACAACACTAGCAATCTATTTTAGTTTTCAAGCTAAAGATAGCAATCGCATTGAATTGTTTCAACTCACAATAGCTTAGGAGTACATCATTTCCATAAACCACATTGTTACATACTACATAACATGCTAAACAACAATTCTCACTATTGACAAATAATCTCAATCAAAAGACTACTTACTCTGTTTCCAGCATTTTCTTTTAAAACTCAACCAAAATTCACAAAGAAACTTGACTCTCAAAGTTGCAATGGGACAAGACTCCAAAACACATTTCAATCTTAAAGACTCCCACAGGAGGGAACCAAGCGATCAAGTAAACCTTTACGGACAAAGGCACAAAACATAAATCGACACAACTTAACTTTTTGCACACGCTTCAATAACTTCTTTTAAATTTAGAGTAAGACGCACAAGAACCAAAACTATACTTTTGTTTGCAAGGCAACCAACCAAACAGGTGTCAAAGCCAAAAGGCGACCAAAAGACGCGCAACACAAAACTCTTCTTCTTTGTCTTCACCCAAAGAAGACAAAACCAAGAAACACCGAAGGGACACTCCGCGAAAATCCAAATTCCAAACACTTTTCTTTTGATTTCAATCAACCAGAGCCAAGAAAAACCAACCGAAACCGACCGTTAGAACGGTAAAGAGCAACTGAAAGAATCCACCACGAACTCTTCTATTCGACTCCAGCCAACTACCCGGTCTACGACAGAAAGGATAAGCACTCTTCTCCCGCAGGGGTTAATAGTTCTTCGGTGATGGCGCTAACCGGCCACACCGTCAAACCACACCCTTACTATGAACAAAAAGAGGTGATCGAAACCCTTCAGCACCACAACCCCACTTTATCACAATAACAAGAACAATTCAATCATTTATCTCATAGGCATAGTAACATGCATTACCAAAAGAAGCATTCAACATCAAAGCTGAAATACAACATTTAAGCGTAAAGAAACGATACCCATACCCTTTCCTACTGTGCATCCATGTGTGTCAAATTTTAGATTAGTTATTCCACTTACACAAGTTTTAATGTTGCTATCCTATTACCACGTTCTAAGTATAACCTAAGCCATGTTTCTAGGTTATCCCACATCAAAGTTTTAGTTAACCCTATGGTATTTCACTAAATTCGTACACCACGAACCTGAAGCCCGCTCTGATACCAACTGTAACACCCTGGCATCTAGTATGCCCGAACGCTACCAAACATAGACTAAACAACATCTAAATACCACAAATTAAAGTAAATTACAGCAAAGGAGTAAATGTTAAAACCGAAAATTTCGGCAGCATCTCATTTGTTTTTCCATGAATTGAAGCAACAACAATATGATCACATGATATAGCATAAAGAATGACATCTAAATAATCAATAACGAGGATTCTAGCAATAGTATAAGTCTAGAATAACGAATTCAACCATCTCATGAGCTAAACGAAGCAAATGAGGGAAACAAGCACACAAATTAACCATGCACCAAGTTTCATGGCACTATTCTTATTGTCATGACTCAAGCTGATAAATCTGCCTAAATGTGTGGAGCTACGTGAAGATGTGTAGCTAATGCCCCTTCCCACATGCCGGTGTCATGGTACCTAAAACAACATAACACACAAGCGTGAGTTCGTCACTCAGCAAGAATATTGCAATGGATCATAAAGAACAATTCAACGTTAACATCACTACCATGCTCAACATCATGTACAAGCCATAATTTCATATACCACATCATTCTCACGTCTCAATATCATTGTACTCATTTCATCATCATCATCATCATCATGTATGCAATGCGATGCAATGCAAATGCTCATATCTCCTTGAAGCACATACCGGTATTACCGAGTGCACACCCGTCGGCATGCACCCCCTTCCCCTTCCATCCCATAGATGGAGGGTGCCTACTCTTACTGACTCGCTCCCATGCACACACGTGGATGGGACTACGAGGTAGGTCTTTCGTGTTCACTACGTGTGAACACAGAGGCCCGCATCAGCATGGGACGCCTCTTCCATTATGAATGCACATATGACATAAACATGTAAAGATTGGCATAAACTTTTAATACCACACAATCATGATCAATATGAAATCATGTTCATCATGTCATAGGCAAACATCAATCTTAGCATCATATCATAAATCAATTTGCATCTACTCAAGTCTAACAACATTCACAACGATACTGTAACACCCCAAAATTTTGCTTTTCTTAAATTCATGTGTGATTTGGCACTTTGGTGAATTTTTGGAATTTTCTGGAATTTATTTGGATTTATTTGGAATTTATTTGAATTTATTCCATTTTGAAATAATTAAAGAATTAAACTTTGCAAATAAAATTTTGTTGGAAATATTTTATTTGAGTCCAAAATGTTCCAAAATATTTTCCAGAATTTTTCTGGAATTTTTTCGAAGTCTTTTGCTATTTTTAATGATTTAAATGAATTATCGAATTATTTTAAATATTAAATCGCTGGAAAATCAAGTCGGGTCAAGTATCGTTTCATCCGATCGAGCCCGAGTCGACTCGAGTTCGAGTCCGACCGAACTCCGACTCGATCGAACCACGCTCGAACCCAAACCCACGGGGACCGCTTGATCGAGATCCAACGGTCATGATCGACCGACACCGAATTCGAGCCGTAACCGACCGGACCGCCGCGCCTGCGTGCGATCGTGGCCGTGGATCGTACCACGTGGACGGCTCCCGTGTATCTTCCCCGTCCGTCTCCGACTCGGAGAGCTCCGCCAGAGCCGCCGTGGTCCCGCTAGGGTTCCGGCCAGTGCGCGCATCCCGAGGGTATTTAAGGCGTGAGACAGCCCCGAGGTGGTTTCTTGCCGTGGCGCACTGCGTGCCCCCTTCTCACCTCGCTCGAGCCGCCGCTGCCCCGCTTAGAGCTCGCCAGAAGTTGCTTCTCTCTGCCGCCGCGTTCTTTTGCCGAATCCGCCGCCGTCCGCCGTTCTCCGCCGCGCTGGTGGCCAGATCCGTGACCAGTGTGACGAGGCGCACCTGGAAGTAGCACCCACCTCGTCGGAGAAGCCCGGAAGCGCCATCGGGCACGTCATCGTCTTCGTCTCCGGCAACCTCCACGCCGCCGCGTGCCATCAGCCCTCGCGAGCCTCCGGCGTCGTCCGATCTTGATCGTGCGATCGAGGTGAGTTCGCGTGTTTTTCCCGTACCGTAACCTCGATCGGATCTGGACCGTTGGATCTTGATCCAACGGCCCACGATCACCACGTGCCGTAGCAACGTTAAGGTAGGGTTAGATCTGGACCGTCCGATCTAGATCGAACGGCCCACGATCACCGTGTAGTTTACAACGTGTTAACCCTAGATCTAATCGCGGCCGTTGATTTTCAAATCAACGGACACGATCGTGCCACGTGTACCCTGGCCACGCCACACACACGTGAGCGCGTGTCTCTGACACGCGGGGCCCGCGTGTCAGAGGGCCCGCCCGCCGATCACGATCAAGGAAGCCGCGGCCGAGCCCACGGTGGACCGAGCCGAGGCCGTGCGCCGGGTCCGTGGACCCGAGGCCACGTGTCATCACCCGATTGGTCCACGTGTCCAGGCTGACGCAATAATTAATTTTCGAAAAAGAAAATGATTTATTAATTCGAAATAATGATTTCAGATTTTGTTTCAAACTTCAAACGCTTATAACTTTTGCGTTTCAACTCCGATTTGAGTGATTCAAATTTCTAAATTTGTATAAAATTGAGACCTACCTAAATATGAATTTTATTTAATTTTTGGACTAAAGTTTTTCTCTGTAAAATTATTTAATTGATTATTTAAACTTTAAATAATCATAACTTTTGCATTTTAACTCCAAATTTGACGATTCCAGTTTCTAAAAATTCATAAAATTATGTTCTCTCTGTTTATGGATTTTATTTGGATGTTTGGACACTTTTTGCCTATTGTTTATTTGTGTATTTGCTATTTGCACGCTTTACGAGTAGACGTTGAAGTGCCGGAAGGATTAGAAGGAGAAGTATTGACTCAGGATCCAACTCAAGACCAAGAGCAAGTACTTTTTGAAGGCAAGTTGTGCTTTGACCATGTTGATCCTATTTCGAAATCTATTTTGATTTAACCTATTGCATGCTAGTTCAATTAGAAAATACTTTATTTAAATTTGGGGAATTAGATAAATACCAATTTGCTGTATGACACCTTGATTACTTAAATATGTGCCATGACCCTTGTCACCCTAGTTGTGGTTTACTAGTTGGACATTATTAAATTGCCAACATGGGTTTTAGACCGTTGTAGTATACTGCTTAGACCTGCTACGTGCTCATGACATGATTTTGGACAATCAAATGTTAATATTGACTTAATGATATATTGAACCTGTTTTGGAAAGGTATCATGTGATGTTGATGGCACGTGGTGCATGGTAATCAACTGGGGTTTGATAAATAGTTTTTCGACCGGGGCATGTGGCAAGAATGATCAGGTGGGCCAGTTGTGGCACTGGGGATGTTGATTTGGTTCTTCGGGTAGTCTTGCCCTGGTCACCCTAAGGACTTAACCTTGCAAGCCTTTGAACTGGGTCTAACGTGCAACCACATGTCTGTAATGGGACGGACCTAGTTGACTAAGTTGCTAATAACGCACTGTGGGACCTCGTGAGGTCAACTACACCCTTTGTGTAAGTTGTGCGGGGAGCGTGCTGGCCGAGGCCAGTACCCATCTAACGGTTGATTGGCCTAAACTTCGCCTTAGCTAAGGGAAGGGTTAGTGTGCAATAACCGGGAGGACCACTTGTATTGTTAGAAGTTTCCGAAAGACTTTGTTACTGAACTCGCCTTTGTGGTGTTTGACTGTATCTTGTGGGTAAAGTGCATAACCTCTGCAGAGTGTAGAATCTATTCGAATAGCCGTGTCCGGTATTGGACATCGCTCAAATTACAAATAAGGGTTAGATTTTCTCAAAAATAACTTGGATTTGAAAGGTTGGGTTGGATTAATAATGATGTTGATGGAAATGTGGATTAGGATGGGAAAGATGTTTATTAAACTCCTTGAAAAGTTATTTATGCTTTACTTGTTTCTACTGCTTTCGAATCTACTTATTATATTTGTCAAATGCTGTTTTACTGCAAATATACCTTGAGCTACTCCTTTGTACCAAGCCATGCATATAGTATATTAGCCTGCATTCTGTGCATGACTTGCTGAGTACCAAGTACTCACCCTTGCCACAATACAACACCAGTTGAAGAGGAGACTACACCAGCTTTGGAGGAGGAACTCCAAGAGGAACCGTCTACTTAGGGAAGCGAGCCCAGTTAGTTGCCTGTGGTATACTGGATGGCGCCACGAAGTTATTTGATTTTCCGCTGCAACTATTATCTCTCTCTGAATAAGTTTCGCCCTGCGAGGCATATATTTGTAACTTGACCATAAGGTCGAGTAACCCGTTTGGGTATTTAAATAAAAGTACTTTATTAGTATCTAGTGGTATGATTGTGATATTTACCGATGTTAAGACTGTGTGCACTAGCGTGTTCCTGGACTAGTGCTGAATACACAGAGGGTCCGGATTTGCAAATTCGGGGTCCCGACAGATACCCATTCCAATACACTTGCCTTAACCTCGAGCGACGGATTGGCGGGATGAGGAGGGAACTCCCGGGGTCACACCACCTGCACATAGATGCCACACAACACGCCCACAAAACAGTACGCCATTGCCCATCTACCCCGATATCGCAAACTACTCCCGAAAATGAAAAACAGAGAATCTGTCCCCCCGGGACAGCAGACTTCAAACTATCATAACTTTAGATTTAGGACTCCGAATCGATTAAACGAGTACATTCTCGCGTAGCTTAGGAAATTTCCTAACTTTTTCTAAGTATATGGAATAGCTGATTCGGACTCTAAAGTGGTTTAATCTACAGAATACCGTGATCTGTTCCAATCTCGTCACAGATTTGAACACGCTCGGTAAATCGAGCATAGCTTTCAAACGGCTGGGCGGAATTGGACGTTCTTTATGTCTACTCGAGTCCGACCCGAGCCAGACCCGAACCCTAACCGCGTGACCGTTGGATCTTGATCCAATGGCCACGATTGAGCCACGTCACCCGAGCCCGAGTCCGACCGAGCCAGCCAGCTAGCCCGAGCCAGACCCGAGCCAAACCCTCGCACCATTGGATCTTGATCCAATGGTTGACGTTGAGCCACGTCACCCAATCCGAATCCAACTCGGATTCTGCCGCCGCAACGGAGTGGGCCTCGGTTTTCGCGTGTTTCACGGACGCCCGAGGGCCCTATTTAATGCGCCGCCACCTCTGCCGTGATGCCAACTTCCGTGCGCACCCGTAGCCCTAGCTCACGCCACCAGAGCCGCCGTGGTTACGCCGCAATCGCTCGCCGGAGTTGGAGGAGCGTTCCGCCGCGTTCAATTGCAATTTTCGCCGCCGTCCGCCGTCCTCCGCCGCCGTAGAGCCCAGATCCGGAACCGCAAGGTCAAGCCACGCCAGAGGAGACCCTTCACTTCGCCGGAGGAGCCCCGCAACGCCGTCGCCGTGGTCGCCGTCTTCGTCTCCGGTGAACCAGCCCCGCCGCAAGCCATCGCCGGACCTCGAGCTCCACCAGCCGTCCGATCCAGATCCAAGGGTCAAGGTCACGCCACGTCACACCCCGGTGAGATCCCACGTGCTAATCCCAGATCTATTTCCAACCGTTGGATCTAGATCCAACGGCGTAGATTAGACCACGTAGCCTAAATCGCACAGTACTAGATCCATTCTCAGCCGTTAGACCTAGATCAAACGGTTAGGGTTAGCCACGTTGTTTACGTTAGATTGGATCTTGACCGTCCGATCAAGATCGAACGGTCCAGATCAGCCGAGTAGTTTTTCTTCTGCGTTAGGCTAGATCCGATCTGGGCCATTGATTTTCAAATCAATGACCGAGATCACGACACGTGGCCGGGAGGCTGACCGTCGCGGTCAGCGCGGTCAGCGCCCGCGCGTGGAGCGTGTCTCTGACACGCGGGGCCCGCGTGTCAGTGGGGCCGGTATCGATGGTCGACCAAGTGCACCATGACGTCACCGCTGACGTCACGGTGGGGCCCAGCTGTCAGCCGTCCTCAGCCGTGCGTGATGACATCACTGCTGACGTCATCCGAGGGGCCCACCTATGAGTGTGACACGTGAGCTGTGGACCGGGTCCACGGTGGACCGAGCCGCGCCCGTGTGCCGGGTCCATGGACCCGAGGCGACGTGGCGGCACCCGATTGGTCCACGTGTCATGCTGACGCAATAAATAAATTTCCGAAAAAGAAAATTATTTATTAATTCGAATTATTGATTTCAGAATTTGATTCAAACTTCAAACGCTTATAACTTTTGCATTTTAACTCCGATTTGAGTGATTCAAATTTCTAAATTTGTATAAAATGGAGATCTACCTATTGGAGAATTTTATTTAATTTTTGGACTAAAGTTTTTCTCTATATAATTATTTAATTGATTATTTAAGCTTTAAACGCTTATAACTTTTGCGTTTAAACTCCGAATTTGACGATTCCAGTTTCTAGAAATTTATAAAATAATGCTCTCTCTGTTTATGAACTTTATTTGGATGTTTGGACACTTTTTGTCTACTGTTTATTTATTTATTGCTATTTGCACGCTTTACGAGTAGACGTTGAAGTGCCCGAAGGCTTCGAAGGTGAAGTGTTGACCCAGGAGCCAGCTCAGGACCAAGAGCAAGTACTTTTTGAAGGCAAGTTGTGCTTTGACCATGTTGATCCCAATTTGAAACTTGATTTGATTTAAATTATTCCATGCTAGTTTAATTAGAAAATACTTTATTTAAATTCCGGGGAAATAGATAAATGCCAAATTGTTGTATGACACCTTGGTTAATTAAATATGTGCCATGACCCTTGTCACCCTAGTTGTGGTTTACTAGTTGGACATTATTAAATTGACAACATGGGAATTTGGACCGTTGTAGTATACTGCTTAGACCTGCTACGTGCTCATGACATGATTTGAACAATCAAATGTTAATATTGACTTAATGATATATTGAACCTGTTTTGGAAAGGTATCATGTGATGTTGATGGCACGTGGTGCATGGTAATCAACTAGGGGTTTGATAAATAGATTTGACCGGGGCATGTGGCAAGAATGATCGGGTGGGCCAGTTGTGGCACCGGGAATGTTGGTTTGGTTCTTCGGGTAGTCTTGCCCTGGTCACCCTAAGGACTTAACCTTGCAAGCCTTTGAACTGACCTCAGGATGTCAGCTACACCCTTTGTGTAGTTGTACGGGGGAGCGTACCGGGGCTGCTGCCAAGTACCCATCCAACGGTGGCTTGACCTAAACTTCGCCTTCGCTAAGGGAAGGGTTAGTGTGCAACACCGGGGAGGACCACTTGTGCTATTAGAAGTTTCCGAAAGACTTTGTTACGGACACTCGCCTTTGTGGAGTTTGACTCTATCTTGTGGGTAAAGTGCATAACCTCTGCAAAGTGTAAAATCTATTCGAATAGCCGTGTCCGCGGCATTGGACATCGCTTGGGGATTACAGTCAAGGGTTAGACTTTCTTGAAAATAACTTGGGCTTGAAAGGTTGGGTTTGGTTTAACTATGTTGTTGAAGGAAATGTGGATTAGGCTTGGAAAAGATGTTTACTAAAATCCTAGAAAAGTTATTGATCTTATACTTGTTTCTACTGCTTTCGAATCTACTTATGATACTTGTTAAATGCTCTTTACTGCAAATATACCTTGAAGCCACTCCTTTGTATTAAGCCATGCATGTAGTATATTAGCTGCATTCTGTGCATGACTTGCTGAGTACCAAGTACTCACCCTTGCCACAATACAACACCAGTTGAAGAGGAGGCTACACCAGCTTTGGAGGAGGAGCTCCAAGAGGAATCGTCTAACTAGGAAGCGAGCCCAGTCAGTTGCCTGTGGTATACTGGATGGCGCCACGAAGTTATCTTATTTTTCGCTGCTATTACTTCTCTCTTATTAAGTTTCGCCCTGCGTGGCATATATTTGTAACTTGACCATAAGGTCAAGCAACCAGTTTGATTATTTAATTAAAGTACTTTATTAGTATCGAGTGGTATTATTGTGATATTTACCGATGTTAAGACTGTGTGCACTAGCGCGTTCCTGGACTAGTGCTGAATACACAAAGGGTCCAGATTTGCAAATTCAGGTCCCGACAGAGGTGGTATCAGAGCCATGTTGACTGTAGGCTCACCCATAGTTAGAATGGTCGTAGTGAGGTTAAAACCTATTTTCTAAAGATAAAATTTGACAAGATAATGAATGAATTCTCGACTTATCCCTTTCTTCCTTGTTCATACCCCTTGCTGAGTTCTTTTCGTCTGCCACATTGATTTTAAAGTGTTGCGTTCTTACGCAAGTATCTTTTGACAGATGATGATGAAGAACAACTACGCCGAGCATGAAGGAGGCTATGCCGCCGAGTTGTGGCGTATGCTTCATTTTCTTGGAGGTTTTGAGAGACCGCTGTACCAAGGGACTACACTTGTGCAAGCAGGACTGGTCGTAGGATGGGACGTCCGGATCACGGTGTATGCTCGAGAGAAGACAAAGTTCAGTCGCCCTTTGCACTTCACCGCCAGGAGGTCTACCTTTGAGATGGGAATCCAAGAGGTGTCGCGTCGAGCAATGCAGCAGATCACTCGCACTTACTCCAGGGAGCTGGAAGGCACAGTGTTTCATCACCACCCACGCCGAGACAGCAGAGCTCAACGGAAGCCGATAGAAGATGAGGATGCTACCGTCACTCACTTAGCCAGATTCGTCGCCGCTCAGGAGGAGCTGATCGAAGACACAGTTCAGGAGTTGAAGAAGGCTCGCGAACAGGTCGAGGAGGAGAAGAAGCACTTGCAGAATGCCCGTGAGTATGTCGCTTATGCTGCGGAAAGGATCGCAGAATTGGAGACTGCACTGTATGGTCAGGGTCCCGATCCAGTGTTGGAGTTGGATGCTCCAGACCCAGAAGAAGGACCAGAAGAGGCGCTGTCGGGACCCCGAATTTGCAAATCCGGACCCTCTGTGTATTCAACACTAGTCCAGGAACGCGCTAGTGCACACAGTCTTAACATCGGTAAATATCACAATCATACCACTCGATACTAATAAAGTACTTTTATTTAAATAACCAAACTGGTTACTCAACCTTATGGTCAAGTTACAATGTACGCCTCACAGGGCGAAACTTATTAAGAGAGAAATAGTAGCAGCGGAAAATCAAATAACTTCGTGGCGCCATCCTGTATACCACAGGCAACTGACTGGGCTCGCTTCCCTAAGTAGACGGATCCTCTTGGAGTTCCTCCTCCAAAGCTGGTGTAGTCTCCTCTTCAACTGGTGTTGTATGGTGGCAAGGGTGAGTACTTGGTACTCAAAGAAGTCATGCACGTAATGCAAAGCTAATATACTATATGCATGGCTTGGTACAAAGGAATAGCTCAAGGTATATTTGCAAAGAAACAAGATTTGACAAGTAGTATAAGTAGATTCAAAGCAAGAGAAACAAGTAAAGCATAAATAACTTTTCAAGAAGTTTAGTAAACATTTTTCCCATCCTAAACCACATTTCTAACATCATTATTAATCCAACCCAACCTTTGAAAACCAAGTTATTTTTGAGAAAATCTAACCCTTGACTGTAATTCCCGAGCGATGTCCAATACCGCGGACACGGCTATTCGAATAGATTCTACACTCTGCAGAGGTTATGCACTTTACCCACAAGATACAGTCAAACACCACAAAGGCGAGTTCCCGTAACAAAGTCTTTCGGAAACTTCTAACAATACAAGTGGTCCTCCCTGTTATTGCACACTAACCCTTCCCTTAGCTAAGGCGAAGTTTAGGCCAATCAACCGTTAGATGGGTACTGGCCTCACTTCCCAGACGCTCCCCGCATAACTTACACAAAGGGTGTAGTTGACCTCCCGAGGTCCCACAGTGCGTTATTAGCAACTTAATCAACTAGGTCTGTCCCATTACGGACATGTGGTTGCACGTTAGACCCAGTTCAAAGGCTTGCAAGGTTAAGTCCTTAGGTGACTAGGCAAGACTACCCGAAGAACCAAATCAACATCCCCAATGCCACAACTGGCCCACCTGATTATTCTTGCCACATGCCCCGGTCGAAAACTATTTATCAAACCCCAGTTGATTACCATGCACCACGTGCCATCAACATCACATGATACCTTTCCAAAACAGGTTCAATATATCATTAAGTCAATATTAACATTTGTTTGTCCAAAATCATGTCATGAGCACGTAGCAGGTCTAAGCAGTTTACTACAACGGTCTAAAACCCATGTTGGCAAGTTAATAATGTCCAACTAGTAATCCATAACTAGGGTGACAAGGGGTTATGGCACATACTTAAATAATCAAGGTGTCATACAGCAAATTGGTATTTATCTAATCCCCATATTTAAATAAAGTATTTTTCTAATTGAACTAGCATGCAGTAAGTTAAATCAAAATAGATTTCAAAATAGGATCAACATGGTCAAAGCACAACTTGCCTTCAAAAAGTACTTGTTCTTGGTCTTGAGTTGGATCCTGAGTTAGTACTTCTCCTTCGAATCCTTCCGGCACTTCAACGTCTACTCGTAAAGCGTGCAAATAGCAAATACACGAATAAACAATAGGCAAAAAGTATCCAAACATCCAAATAAAATCCATAAACAGAGAGAACATAATTTTATGAATTTTTAGAAACTGGAATCGTCGAATTTGGAGTTAAAACGCAAAAGTTATGATTATTTGAAGTTTAAATAATCAATTAAATAATTTTACAGAGAAAAACTTTAGTCCAAAAATTAAATAAAATTCATATTTAAATAGATCTCAACTTTATACGAATTTAGAAATTTGAATCACTCAAATCGGAGTTGAAACGCAAAAGTTATAAGCGTTTGAAGTTTTGAAATTCAAATCAATTATTAAACCGAATTATTAAATCATTTTCTTTTTCGGAAAATCATTTATTGCGTCAGCAGGGACACGTGGACCAATCGGGTGACGACGGCGTGGCCTCGGTCCACGGACCCGACGGTCTCGGCTTGGTCCACCGTGGGCTCGGCCCACACGCCACTCGCGGCCGACAGGTGGGCCCTCTGACACGCGGGCCCGGCGTGTCAGCGTCACACGCACGCGTACGGCGCTGACCGCGACGGTCAGGCTTCCCGACACGTGGCGCAATCTCGGCCGTTGATTTGAAAATCAACGGCCCAGATTAGATCTGGCTAACGCGCTTGGAAAACAACTCCACTGATCTGGACCGTTCGATCTTGATCGGACGGTCAAGATCCAATCTATCGCTATGAATGTGGTTCAATCTAAGCCGTTGGATCTAGATCTAACGGTTGAGATTAGATCTGGAGATTAACACGTGATTCTTTACCGTGGGTGACGTGGACGAATCTGGACCGTGCGATGAAGATCCGACGGTGGAGAAGCTTCGCGGGTCTGCGATGTCCACGGCAGAGCTCGGCCGGCGTTGAGAACGAAGACCACACCGACGGCATTTCGCACGCCTCCGGCGAAGTGGGTGGTCTCTTGGTGCGTCTCGGCGAGGACTCGGATCTGGGCTCCTTCTCGGCTGACGACGACGACGGCGGCGAGCAGCGCAAACGCGGCGGACACCTCCTCCAACTACGGCGAGCTCAGACGGCAAACGGCGACGGCTCGGCGAGATGGCTCGGGACACGGTGCGCACGGAGGAGGGCAACCTCGGGCGTGACCGGGCTTTAAATAGCCTCGGCGTTCGTGCGAGACGGAACCTAATTCTCCACTTGCGGCGCGGCGGGCGGAGTCCGGCTGAACTCGGCGGAGACGACGACGGCCGACCGCCCACGTGGCGCGATCAACGGCCACGATCGCCGCGAGCGCGACTGTCCGGTCGGTCTCGGCTCGAACCGATGCGATCCAATTCGGACCGTTGGATCTCGATCCGACGGTCGGGATCAACAGGTTAGGGTTGGGTTCGGACCGACTCGGTGGATTCGGTCGGACTCGAGTCGACTTCAGTGCGCTTCGATCGGATGAAACGAGTGCAAACCCATTCGCATTTTCCAGCGATTTAATAATTAAAATAATTCCCAGAAATTCATTTAATTCATTAAAAATAGCAAAATACTCAGAAAAATTCCAGAAAAATTCTGGAAAATATTTTGGAACATTTTGGACTCAAATAAAATATTTCCAACAAAATTTTATTTGCAAAATTAAATTCTTTAATTATTTCAAAATGGAATAAATTCAAATAAATTCCAAATAAATCCAAATAAATTCTAGAAAATTCCAAAATTTCACCAAAGTGCCAAATCACACATGAATTTAAGAAAAGCAAAATTTTGGGGTGTTACAAACCTCCCCCCCTTAACAGAATCTCGTCACCGAGATTCAGGGCTTACTACGGAATAGGTTTGGAAACTCTTTCTTCAGATCCTCTTCGCTCCCTAAGTCGCTTCGCTCTGCATGGTTGCTCCACTGAATTCTACAGAAACGGGTTGACTTGTTTCTAGTCTCTCGATCCATGGTGTCTAAAATCTTCACGGGATGCTCCTTGTAAGTCAAATCTTCTTGCCACTCGATTGACTCTAGCGGCGTCTGCTCTCAGTACTCGGAGACACTTCTTCAACTGGGACACATGGAATACGCCATGTACTCCAATGATCGTGGCAACTCCAAATGATAAGCAACTTCGCCTCATGCGGCTCAAAATCTTAAATGGTCCAACATAACGGGTGCGAGTTTCCCTTTGGCATGGAACCTCCTAACTCCCCGAGAGGCGTAACTCGAGGTATACAAAGTCTTCTCGGTTCAAAACTCAAATCCGGCGACGGTTGTCGCGATAACTCTTCCGCCGTGATTGGGCTATTTTCAACCTTTCCCTAATCATGGCAATCGCTCTTCACCTCTTGAAGAATATCAGCCCAAGACACGGCGCTCACGGCCTCATTCCAATTCAATGGCGTCCGACAGGTCGACCATCTGATGCCTCAATAGGTGACATCTGTAAACTAGCCTGATAACTATTGTTGTAACTGAACTCGGCATACGGCAAACTCTTATCCCAAGAGGTAGCATAAGCCAATGCACAAGCTCTTAACATATCCTCCAGAATCTGGTTGACTCTTTCGGTCTGGCCATCCGTCTGTGGATGATAAGCTGTGCTGAAGTTCAAACGGGTTCCCATGGCTTCATGCAACTTATTCCAAAACCTTGAGGTAAATTGGGTACCTCTGTCCGATACAATCCTCTTTGGCACACCGTGCAAACAGACGATCTTGATCATATACAACTCTGCTAACTTATCTCCCGAGTAGGTGGTCTTTACGGGGATAAAATGGGCTACTTTGGTCAAGCGATCCACTATAACCCATATGGAGTCATAACCTCCTTGAGTCTTAGGCAAACCGGTAATGAAATCCATTCCGATTTCCTCCCACTTCCACTCAGGTATTTTCGGTCAGAGCAATCATGTCGGGTCTCTGATGCATTGCCTTGACTCTTTGGCATACGTCGCACAATGCAACATGCTCGGCAACTTCACGCTTCATGCTTGGCCACCAGAATCTTTCCTTCAGATCCTGATACATCTTGGCGCTTCCAGGATGAATTGAATACTTGGAGTCATGGGCTTTGTCGGGACCCCGAATTTGCAAATCCGGACCCTCTGTGTATTCAGCACTAGTCCAGGAACGCGCTAGTGCACACAGTCTTAACATCGGTAAATATCACAATCATACCAATCGATACCATAAAAGTACTTTATTTAAATAATCAAACTGGTTACTCGACCTTATGGTCAAGTTACAAATATATGCCTCGCAAGGCGAAACTTATTCAGAGAAAAAAAAATAATAGCAGCGGAAAATCAAATAACTTCGTGGCGCCATCCAGTATACCACAGGCAACTGACTGGGCTCGCTTCCCTAAGTAGACGGATCCTCTTGGAGTTCCTCCTCCAAAGCTGGCGTAATCTCCTCTTCAACTGATATTGTGTTGAGGCAAGGGTGAGTACTTGGTACTCAGCAAGTCATGCACAGAATGCAAGCTAATATACTATATGCATGGCTTAGTACAAAGGAATAGCTCAAGGTATATTTGCAGTAAACAGCATTTGATAAATAATATAAGTAGATTCGAAAGCAGTAGAGATAAGTAAAGCATAAATAACTTTTCAAGAAGTTTAATAAACTTTTTCCCCATCCTAAACCACATTTCCATCATCTTCATTATTAAACCATCCCAACTTTCCAAATCCAAGTTATTTTTGAGAAAATCTAACCCTTGACTGTAATTCCCGAGCATTGTCCAGTACCGTGGACTCGGCTATTTAAATAGATTCTACACTCTGCAGAGGTTATGCACTTTACCCACAAGATACAGTCAAACACCACAAAGGCGAGTTCAGTAACAAAGCCTTTCTAAGCCTCAAACAACACAGTGGTCCTCTCCGGTTCGTGCTCTACACCATCCCTTCCCTTAGCCAAGGCGAAGTATGGGACCAACACACCGTTAGATGGGTATCGGCCCACGACCACGATACGCTCCCCCCGTACAATCACACAAACGGTGTAATTGACACCCTGAGGCTCCACAAGTGAGTCCTTAGTGACTTAGTCAACTAGGGCCGTCCCATTCCAGCCATGTGGTTGCAAGTATGACCCAGTTCAAAGGCTTGCAAGGTTAAGTCCTTAGAGTGACCAGGGCAAGACTACCCAAGAACCAAATCAACACTCCCAATGCCACAACCGCCCACTGATTACTCCTGCCACATGCCCCGGTCGAAAACTGTTTATCAAACCCCAGTTGATTACCATGCACCACGTGCCATCAACATCACATGATACTTTTCCAAAACAGGTTCAATATATCATTAAGTCAATATTAACGTTTGATTGTCCAAAATCATGTTATGAGCACGTAGCGTGTCTAAGCAAGATACTACAACGGTCTAAACCCATGTTGGCAATTTAATAATGTCCAACTAGTAATCCACAACTAGGGTGACAAGGGTCATGGCACATACTTAAATAATCAAGGTGTCATACAGCAAATTGGTACTTATCTAACCCCCATGTTTAAACCAAGTATTTTTCTAATTGAACTAGCATGCAATAGTTTAAATCAAAATAGATTTCGAAATAGGATCAACATGGTCAAAGCACAACTTGCCTTCAAAAAGTACTTGCTCTTGGTCTTGAGTTGGATCCTGAGTCAACACTTCTCCTTCGAATCCTTCCGGCACTTCAACGTCTACTCGTAAAGCGTGCAAATAGCAAATACACAAATAAACAATAGGCAAAAAGTGTCCAAACACCCAAATAAAATCCATAAACAGAGAGAACATAATTTTGTGGATTTTTAGAAACTGGAATCGTCAAATTCGGAGTTAAAACGCAAAAGTTATGATTATTTAAAGTTTAAATAATCATTTAAATAATTTTGCAGAGAAAAACTTTAGTCCAAAAATTAAATAAAATTCATATTTAGGTAGATCTCAATTTTATACAAATTTAGAAATTTGAATCGCTCAAATCGGAGTTGAAACGCAAAAGTTATAAGCGTTTGAAGTTTGAATCTAAATTTGAATCAATATTTCAAATTAATAAATCATTTCTTTTTTTCGGAAATTAATTATTGCGTCAGCCTAGACACGTGGCAGCCTCTGATTGGGCGGCTGACGTCAGCCGGTCCATGGACGTGGTCCACGGTTTGGCTCGGTCCACCGTGGACTCGGTCCACGGCTTTGAGATCGGCGAGATGGGACCCGGTGTCGATGGGGGTCTCACGCAAACGCGGCCGACGCTGCGTGGCCCTCGACTTGTGGGGCCCAGTGTCGTGGACACGCTGGCCACACGCTGGAGTGCGACTAGGCACACGTGGCGCAATCTCGACCGCACAAGTTTGGATGGACGGCTGAGATTCGCCCGAGACTACCCTATAAACAATAACCCAGATCTAATCGGTGCCCTACGATCTTGATCCTACGGTTGGGATCTAATACGCCGAAACAGAGAGGTGAACTCACCTCAAGCGTCAGATGATGATCCAACGGCCGGTGGAGCTCCAAGGTCGCGGTGGCGATGCGGCGGCCAGCATCGGAATCGGAAGACGACACCGAAGCAGCGTCTGGGCGTGTCCGGCGAGAAGGAGAGCACGCTCGGCGCCTCAACGTGGGGTTTCAGATCCAGCCTCGCGCCGCGGAGGATGGCTAACGGCGGCGGAATCGCTCTAAAACCCGTAGCCAACCCTCGACTACTCCGGTGAGGGATTCCTTGGCGGCGGCGGCGGCTTGAGCGCGGAAACCTAGGGCAAACGGTGCGGGGCGAGCTGGCGATCCTCGGAGAACGTCTCGGGCTTTAAATAGCCCCGGGAGGCGTGCTCAGGGCGGAGCCCTAGTCGAACACGGCGGCGCTCTCCGATCCCGCCGGCGAGAACGATGACGCCACGTTGGATCCCGATCCAACGGCTCGCGTCACGACGGACTTCGGTCGAGCCGGTAATGGCCGGGTCCGGGTCGTACTCGAACTCGAGTCTGACTCGGGCTCGGTCGGATGAACAAGAATCGACTTCGGTTTGATTTTCCAGCGATTTAATATTTAAAATAATTCCCAGTAATTCATTTAATTCATTAAAAATAGCAAAAGACTCAGAAAAATTCCAGAAAAATTCTGGAAAATACTTTGGATCATTTTGGACTCAAATAAAATATTTACAACAAAATTTTATTTGCAATATTAAATTCTTTAATTATTTCAAAATGGAATAAATTCAAATAAATTCCAAATAAATCCAAATAAATTCCAGAAAATTCCAAAAATTCACCAAAGTGCCAAATCACACATGAATTCAATAAAAGCAAAATTTTGGGGTGTTACAAACCTCCCCCCCTTAATAGAATCTCGTCCCCAAGATTCAGGGCTTACTACAGAATAGGCTTGGGAACTCTTTCTTCAAATCCTCTTCGCGCTCCCAAGTTGCTTCACTCTCTGTATGGTTGCTCCACTGAACTCTACAGAAACGGGTTGACTTGTTCCTAGTCTCTCGATCCATAGTGTCCAAAATCCTCACGGGATGCTCCTTGTAAGTCAGATCTTCTTGCAGCTCGATTGACTCCAAGGGCGTTTGCTCCTCTGGCACTCGAAGACACCTCTTTAGCTGGGACACGTGGAACACGTCATGTACTCCTGCTAACGACTGCGCCAACTCTAGCTGGTAAGCAACTTCGCCTTTGCGACTCAAAATCTTAAATGGTCCAACATAGCAGGTGCGAGTTTCCCTTTGGCATGGAACCTCTTAACTCCCCTGAGAGGCGTAACTCTGAGGTAAACAAAGTCTTCTGGTTCAAAACTCAAGTCTCGGCGACGATTGTCAGCATAACTCTTTTGTCGGGATTGGGCTATCTTCAACCTTTCCCTAATCATAGCGATCTGCTCTTCAGCCTCTTGAAGAATATCAGGTCCAAAGACACGGCGCCGCCGGTCTCATTCCAATTCAATAGCGTCCGACAGGTCGACCATACAAAGGCCTCAAAAGGTGACATCTGTAAACTAGCACGATAACTATTGTTGTAATCGAACTCGGCATACGGCAAACTCTTATCCCAAGAGGTAGCATAAGCCAACGCACAAGCTCTCAACATATCCTCCAAGATCTGGTTGACTCTTTCGGTCTGTCCATCCGTCTGTGGATGATAAGTCATCTTGAAGTTCAAACGGGTTCCCATGGCTTCATGCAACTTATTCCAACCTTGAGGTAAATTGGGTACCTCTGTCCGATACAATCCTCTTTGGCACTCCGTGCAAACAGACAATCCGATCATGTATAATTACGCTAATTTATCTCCCGAGTAAGTGGTCTTCACGGGAATAAAATGGGCTACTTTAGTCAAGCGATCCACTATAACCCATATGGAGTCATAACCCCTTGAGTCTTCGGCAAACCGGTAATGAAATCCATTCCGATTTCCTCCCACTTCCACTCAGGTATTTTCAACTACCGCAGCAATCCTGCTGGTCTCGATGCATTGCCTTGACTCTCGGCATACGTCGCACAATGCAATCATGCTCGGCAACTTCACGTTTCATACTCGGCCACTAATCTCTCCTTGAGATCCTGATACATCTTGGCGCTTCGGGATGAATTGAGTACTTGGAGTCATGGGCTTCTTCCAGAATCAGTTGCTTTAACTCCTTCTTGTTAGGCACACAAATGCGATCCTTCATCCACAACGTGCCTTGCTCATCCAACTTGAAGTCCTCTGCCTTGCCTTCCTCCTTGATGAACTTAATCCTGCGGATCTTGTCATCATCCTTCTGTCCTTCTCGGATATGATCCTCTAGGGTAGGCTTTACTTCTAATGCGGCCAAGAATCCGCTAGGTACAACCTCAATCTTCATTTTCTGAAAATCCTCACATAACTCATCCTGACTTGTGGCTAGCAACGTACTCACGGTATGGCTTTTCCGACTCAGAGCATCGGCTACTACGTTGGCCTTCCCGGGATGGTAATGGATTCCAACATTGTAGTCCTTGATCAACTCTAACCATCTCCTTTGCCTCATATTCAGATCCGACTGGGTGAATATGTACTTAAGGCTCTTATGATCCGTATATACGTCACATCTGTTTCCAATCGAGATAGTGACGCCATATCTTCAAGGCATGCACTACTAGCCTAACTCTAGGTCATGTGTCGGGTAATTCTCCTCATGCGGCCTCAATCGCCTTGATGCATAAGCAACAACCTTTCCATTCTCAGACAAGACACATCCAAGCCCTTGGCGCGATCGTCACAATAAATATCGAAGCTTTGAGCAACATCCGAGAACTAACACCGGTCTTGATGTCAATCGCTTCTTCGATTCTGAAATCCTTTCTCACATTCTCAAGCGTCCATGCAAACTTCTTTTCCTTCTTCAAAGAATTGCGTAAGAGGTTTCGCAATTGTCGAGAAGCCTTCGATGAAACGGCGGTAGTATCCTGCCATTCCAAGGAAACTCCGAATCTGGGTCACGCCTTCTACGCTCCCAATGTAACACAGCCTTCTACTTTGCTTGGATCTACGGCGACTCCTTCTGCGGTCATTACATGTCCAAGAAACTCCACCTTGTCCTTCCAAAAATCACACTTGCTGAACTTGGCGAAAAGTTGCTGTTCCCTCAGCTTTTCCAAAACTCGCCTTAAGTGTTCGGCATGTTCATCCTCTGTCTTGGAGTAGATCAGGATATCGTCTATGAACACGACGACAAACTTGTCCAAATATTCCATGAACACCTTATTCATCATATTCATGAAATAAGTCATGCGCATTTGTCACCCAAAGGACATAATCAGAACTCGTAATGTCCATATCTTGACGAGAATGCAGTCTTCAGAATATCTTCTGATCGGATCTTCAACTGATGGTATCCCGATCTCAGATCAATCTTGGAGAAAACTCCGGCTCCTCTCAACTGATCAAACAAATCATCAATCCTGGGTAGCGGATACTTATTCTTCACGGTGACTTCATTGAGTGCACGGTAGTCAATGCACATCCTGAAACTCCCGTCCTTCTTCTTGACGAACAAAACTGGTGCTCCCCACGGCGACGAACTCGGTCTGATAAATCCTTTCTCCATTAACTCTTCTAGCTGTTTCTTCATTTCTACCAACTCCTCGGTGGACATCCGATAGGGTCTCTTTGCTATCGGTGCTGTACCCGGTACAAGCTCTATTACAAATTCTATGTCCCTGTCTGGCGGCATACCAGGTAGATCTTCGGGAAAAACATCTGGGTACTCATTCACTACCGGGACACCCTCTATGCTGATTGCCTCGCATCGTTAACCATCAACTGTCCATCTCTAACTGCGGTGGCTTGAAATTCCACTTTCTTCCCACACGGGCTCTCAACTGAGATAGTCCTTCGTCCACAATCCAATACAGCCTTGTGCTTGGATAACCAATCCATTCCCAATATGACGTCTAAGGTCTGGGTCTCCAAAATTATAAGGTTTGCTAGGAACTCTATTCCATCTATTAGTATTCTCACCCCGGAACATCCTACTTCCGTTCGGAGTTCTAACCAGGGGTTTGAACTAAAAGCATGCACTTAAGTCTTGCAATCCTCAACTCATTTCTAGTAGCAAAGCCTTGCGAAACAAACGAATGCGAAGCTCGAGTCAAACAAAATCAAGCAGGTGTACTCGAGTTAACAAGTAACTTACCCGATCACGACGTCCGTAGCATTCGAAGTGCGTCATGCGGTGACATGATTGACTCGGCCTCTCACCACGGTGCAGGGTGTGGCTCTGGTCTTTGGCGTCCTAGCCGGGTGGTTCCTAGATTGAAGCGAATCGGAGTCACTCCTGCTGTCTTCTTCGGACAAGCTGTTGGCAAAGTGTCTCGGCTCGTTGCGCTTGTAGCGGCGTCTCACTTCCTTCTTGTTGCACTGAGTAGCGTTTCTAGCGAAGCTGGGTCAGTAGTTACGATTGACAGGTCTTTGTCTTTGGGGATGGTGTCCTTGTTGCATTCGTGGTTGGAATCAAGAATTGATTTGGTGCAACTCTCGGTATTGCGTTCCACTGGCGTGATCCTCTTTGTTGCATCCTGCGCTTTCTGTTCTCATCCAGTTCCTTGCGCTTGTCCTCAAGAATAAGCGCCTTATTCACCAACTCTTGGAAATCTGGGAAGGTGTGGGTGATCAACCCTACTTGCAATCCTGAGTTAAGTCCCTTCATAAAACGAGGCTGCCTGGATTTATCTGCCGCTACATCCTCAAAGCGTAGCGTGCTAGCCGTGTGAACTTGTTCGTAGTCGGCCACCGGGCCGATTACCTTGTTTCAGTGCTCAACTCCTCCTTCTTAAGGTCCATGATTCCTTCAGCACGTGATACTGTCGGAATGCAAATGTGAACTCTTCCCAAGTGATATCTTGAGGGTTCTCTTGCGTGCACGAAGTTCTCCCACCATTCGGCCATTGTTCCTTCCACCGGTGGTGAGAAGCGTAGAGTACCTTCTCATTTCCTATGCATTGAGCTATGTGTAGCTTCCTCTCGATTGATCTTAACCAATCATCGGCCTCTAATGGATTGGCATTCCCAGAGAAAGTGGGTGGGTGAGTTCTCATGAACTCTGATAGTCTTGTATTCTCGGGCGTTGTCCATGGTTAACTTGATTAGCAAAGTGGCCTGGCAAAGGACGTGTTGCATTTGTTGCATCATTGCATGCATCAATCGAGTCTGAGCAAAGCAAGAAATGCTCCAAAATTCTGCATATCAATCAAGCGGTGCCGGTGCTCCATCATTGGGGTTTTCAGGGGCGAGAACCACTTCCATTGCCTCCAAAGTTTCCACGGGTGTTCACCATCTGTTGATTTGCTCTAGGTTTAGAGATGAGAGGGAAACGAGAATAGACAAGTAATATGGAACTTATGCGGGGCAAAAGGTGTAACCTTAAGGTCTAACTTTATTATTGATATTAATAACTTGGTATGGTTGCTTGCAATGCCTAAGGGCCTTGCAACACATACTGCACACTCAGCAAACAATGAAAACCAAATCGAGCTAACTCTGGAGTCTAACGCCTAAAGGGTGACTCTTTAGTCTATGACGCGACTCGGCGAAGGAGTCTCACTATAGAACCTACGCTCACTCATCGAGAAAACCTCCACGGCCTGGTACGGTGCCGTGTGGCATAGGCGCTAAACGATCGCCATGTCCAAAGAATCGTGTCCTCTATGGTAGTCGAAGAAGCGGTGTCCTCATCGAGATCTGACTCCTCTGGATCTGGCTCGTGTAGCTCGAGTACTGGCTCTGGGTCTGGTCCGTACAAGGTCATCTCCAACTCGTCAATCCTTCGTAGAAGGTGTGCCACATACTCTTGAGCTTCCCGCCATCTGTTCTTCTCTGTCGTGATTTCCTTGCGGGCCTTCTGTAGCTCCTTGCTTGTATTATCTAGTACATCCTCCTGGGCGACGACAAATCGTGCCAACTGTGTAACCGTGGCATCCTCATCCTGAATCGCCTTCGGGTCAAGAAGGTTATCGCTGCGCGGATGATAACGGAACACCGTGCTCTCCAACTCTCTGGCGTAGATATCGTAATGTGCCGCATTGCTCGTCGTGATACTTCTTGGATACCCATCTCGCATTGTAGATCTCCTGGCAAGGTCAGTGTATTGGGCGATTGCACTGGCCCTTTTTCCTAGCAGTACCTCAACCCTCACGCCACAAGCCTTGATCAATCCCGCTTGCCTGATCACTTCCACTTGGTATTGGGGCTTCTCAAAATCTCCGAGAGTTTGTAGCATGTGCCAAAGTTCCTAGTCGTGACCAACTCCCAGATCAACGTAGTTGAACTCTTCCTCCATCTGTCACAAGAGTGCTTTACGTAAGAACTCTAATTTTTAAATTGTGACAAGGTAAGGAAAAATTTCAGCAAGAGACAAGAAAAGAGAGAAGGGGATAAGTCGAGATGTCATTTCTTATCTTGACAAATCTTTAGCTTTAGAAAATAGGTTTTATCCTCACTACGACCATTCTAGCTAGGGTTGAGCCTACAATCAAGTATGGCTCGATACCACCTCTGTCGGGACCCCGAATTTGCAAATCCGACCCTCTGTGTATTCAAAGCACTAGTCCAGAACGCAGCTAGTGCACACAGTCTTAACATCGGTAAATATCACAATCATACCAATCGATACCATAAAAGTACTTTATTTAAATAATCAAATCGTTACTCGACCTTATGGTCAAGTTACAAATATATGCCTCAAGGCGAAACTTATTCAGAGAAAAAAATAATAGCAATGAAAATCAAATAACTCGTGGCGCCATCCAAGATACCACGTGCAACCGATCGGGCTCGCTTCCCTAAGTAGACGGATCCTCTTGGAGTTCCTCCTCCAAAGTGGCGTAATCTCCTCTTCAACTGATATTGTGTTGAGGCAAGGGTGAGTACTTGGTACTCAAGCAAGTCATGCACGTAATGCAAGCTAATATACTATATGCATGGCTTAGTACAAAGGAATAGCTCAAGGTATATTTGCAAGAAATAGCATTTGATAAATAATATAAGTAGATTCGAAAGCGAGAGATAAGTAAAGCATAAATAACTTTTCAAGAAGTTTAATAAACTTTTTCCCCATCCTAAACCACATTTCCATCATCTTCATTATTAAACCATCCCAACTTTCCAAATCCAAGTTATTTTTGAGAAAATCTAACCCTTGACTCAGTAATTCCCGAGCATTGTCCAAGACAGTGGACTCGGCTATTTAAATAGATTCTACACTCTGCAGAGGTTATGCACTTTACCCACAAGATACAATCAAACACCACAAAGGCGAGTTCCCAGTAACAAAGCCTTTCTAAGCCTCAAACAACACAGGTGGTCCTCTCCTGTTCAGGCTCTACACCATCCCTTCCCTTAGCCAAGGCGAAGTATGGGACCAACACACCGTTAGATGGGTATCTGGCCACAGCCACGATACGCTCCCCGCACAATCACACAAACGGTGTAATTGACACCCGAGGCTCCACAAGTGAGTCCTTAGCGACTTAGTCAACTAGGGCCGTCCCATTCCAGCCATGTGGTTGCAAGTATGACCCAGTTCAAAGGCTTGCAAGGTTAAGTCCTTAGAGTGACCAGGCAAGACTACCCAAGAACCAAATCAACACTCCCAATGCCACAACCGGCCCACTGATTACTCCCGCCACATGCCCTGGCCGAAATCGTTTATCAAACCCCGCTTGATTACCATGCACCACGTGCCATCAACATCACATGATACTTTTCCAAAACAGGTTCAATATATCATTAAGTCAATATTAACGTTTGATTGTCCAAAATCATGTTATGAGCACGAGCGTGTCTAAGCAGATACTACAACGGTCTAAACCCATGTTGGCAATTTAATAATGTCCAACTAGTAATCCACAACTAGGGTGACAAGGGTCATGGCACATACTTAAATAATCAAGGTGTCATACAAAGAAATTGGTACTTATCTAACCCCCATGTTTAAACCAAGTATTTTTCTAATTGAACTAGCATGCAATAGTTTAAATCAAAATAGATTTCGAAATAGGATCAACATGGTCAAAGCACAACTTGCCTTCAAAAAGTACTTGCTCTTGGTCTTGAGTTGGATCCTGAGTCAACACTTCTCCTTCGAATCCTTCCGACACTTCAACGTCTACTCGTAAAGCGTGCAAATAGCAAATACACAAATAAACAATAGGCAAAAAGTGTCCAAACACCCAAATAAAATCCATAAACAGAGAGAACATAATTTTGTGGATTTTTAGAAACTGGAATCGTCAAATTCGAGTTAAACGCATAAAAGTTATGATTATTTAAAGTTTAAATAATCATTTAAATAATTTTGCAGAGAAAAACTTTAGTCCAAAAATTAAATAAAATTCATATTTAGGTAGATCTCAATTTTATACAAATTTAGAAATTTGAATCGCTCAAATCGGAGTTGAAACGCAAAAGTTATAAGCGTTTGAAGTTTGAATCTAAATTTGAATCAATATTTCAAATTAATAAATCATTTCTTTTTTCGAAATTAATTATTAAATCGGCCTAGACACGGGGCAGCCTCTGATTGGGCGGCTGACGTCAGCCGGTCCATGGACGTGGTCCACGGTTTGGCTCGGTCCACCGTGGACTCGGTCCACGGCTCGGTGAGATCGATGATGGGACCCAATTGCCAACATGGGTCTCACGCAAACGCTACCGACGCTGGGCCCTCTCGACTTGCGGGGCCCGCGTGTCGAGACACGCGCCACACGCTGGGTGCGACTAGGCACACGTGGCGCAATCTCGACCGCACAAGTTTGGATGGACTACCGAGATTCGCCGAGACTACCCTATAAACAATAACCCGTGATCTAATCGGTGCCCTACGATCTTGATCCTACGGTTGGGATCTAATACGCCAAACAGAGGTGAACTCACCTCAAGCGTCCGATGATGATCCAACGGCCGGTGGAGCTCCAAGGTCATGGTGGCATGGCGGCGGCCGGCATCGGAATCGGGAAGACGACACCCAAACGGCGTGCGGGCGTGTCGGCGAGAAGGAGAGCACGCCTCGGGCGCCTCAACGTGGGGTTTCAGATCCAGCCTCAGCGCGGCGGAGGATGGCTAACGGCGCGGAATCGCTCTAAAACTCGTGAGCCAACCTCGACTACTCCGCGAGGATTCCTTGGCGGCGGCTGAGCGCGAAACCTAGGGCAAGCGGTGCGAGCGAAATGGGCGATCCTCGGAGAACGTCTCGGGCTTTAAATAGCCCCGAGGCGTGCTCGCGGAGCCCTAGTCGAACACGGCGGCGCTCTCCGATCCCGCCGGCGAGAACGATGACGCCTGCCGTTGGATCCCGATCCAACGGCCACGTCGACGGACTCGGTCGAGCGGCCGACGCTGCCGGTCCGGTCGGACTCGAACTCGAGTCGACTCGGGCTCGATCGGATGAACAAGAATCGACTTCGGTTTGATTTTCCAGCGATTTAATATTTAAAATAATTCCCGAGAATTCATTTAATTCATTAAAAATAGCAAAAGACTCGTAAAATTCCAAAAATTCTGGAAAATACTTTGGATCATTTTGGACTCAAATAAAATATTTACAACAAAATTTTATTTGCAATATTAAATTCTTTAATTATTTCAAAATGGAATAAATTCAAATAAATTCCAAATAAATCCAAATAAATTCCAGAAAATTCCAAAAATTCACCAAAGTGCCAAATCACACATGAATTCAATAAAAGCAAAATTTTGGGGTGTTACAGGCACCACCTGCACCCGCGCTACAGCCACATCAACAGCCAGATCCAGAGTCAGAGGAAGACGCTGCGTCGTCAACCACAGCTGCAGTTGCAGGGCATGGCGATTGTTTCGCGCCGATGCCACTACACCCGCCGCGAGGAGGCAGTGGAGGTTTTCTCGACGAGTGAGCGTAGGCATTAGGTTGAGACTCCTTCGTCGAGTCGCGTTATAGAATAAGAGTCACCCTTTAAAAGCGTTGGATTTTCATTGTTTGCTGAGTGTGCAGTATGTGTTGCAAGGCCCATAGGCATTGTAAGCGACCATACCAAGTTATTACTATTATTAATAATAAAGTTGGATTTTGAGTTACATTTTTCCCCGCGTAAGTTTCCCTACTACTTGTCTATTCTTATTCCCTCTCATCTCTAAAACCTTGGAGCAATCGACAGATGGTGAACACCTGCGGAAACCTTGGAGGCAATGGAAGTGGTTCTCGCCCAGATGGGAATCCCAATGATGGAGCACTAGCACCGCCAGTTGACATGCATAATTTCGGAGCTTTTCTTGCTGCTCAGACTCAGTTGATGAATGCTATGATGCAACAGATGCAGCACGTCACTGCTCAGGCCGCCGCTAATCAAGTCAATCAGGGACAACGCCAGAATACAAGACTGTCAGAGTTCATGAGGACTCATCCATCCACTTTCTCCGGGAATGCTAACCCGTTGGAAGCCGATGACTGGTTAAGGTCAATTGAGAGGAAGCTACACATCGCTCAATGCATGGGAAATGAGAAAGTACTCTACGCTTCTCATCAGTTGGAAGGAACAGCCGCCGAATGGTGGGAGAACTTCTGTGCTACACGGGAGAACCCTCAAGACATCACTTGGGAGGAGTTCACAGCTGTGTTTCATCAGTATCACGTGCCAGAAGGAATCATGGACCTCAAGAAAGAGGAGTTCAGAGCACTGAAGCAAGGTAATCAGCCTGTGGCCGAATACTTGAATAAGTTCACACAGCTTGCACGCTACGCACCTGAGGATGTAGCGACAGATAAAGCCAGGCAGTCTCGCTTCATGAAGGGACTTAACTCAGGACTGCAGGTGGGACTGATCACCCACACCTTTCCAGATTTCCAGGAGCTTGTGAATAAGGCGCTTATTCTTGAGGACAAGCGCAAGGAACTGGATGAGAACAGGAAGCGCAGGATGCAACAGCAGGGATCGCGTCAGGGAGCGCAGCAACGTTTGAGGGTAGCGCCAAATCAGTTTTTCACATTCCAGCCGCAGAATGCTACAAGGACACCATCACCAGCACCAAGAACCGTCAATCAGAACTATCAGACCCGGACCAGCCGTAAACGCCACTTCGTGCGATCAACAGGATAGTGAGACGCTGCTACAACTGCAACGAGCCAGGACACTTCGCCAACAGTTGTCCTAAGAAGACAGCAGGAGTGACCCCAGTCCGCTTCAATCTGGGATCCACACCAGCCAGGATGCCGGCGCCAGGAGCCAACCGAGCGACAAAGACAAACAGAGCAGCACTCCTGCACCGTGGTGAGAGGCCGAGTCAACCATGTCACCGCAGATGCACTGCAGAATGCCACGGACGTCGTACTGGGTAAGTTACTTGTTAACTCAGTACCTGCGACAGTTTTGTTTGATTCTGGAGCTTTGCATTTGTTTGTTTCTCAAGGCTTTGCTGCTAAAAATGATTTGGAGATTGCAAGACTTAAATGCATGCTTTTAGTTCAAACCCCTGGTTCCGAACTCCGAACGAAAGTAGGATGTTCTGGGGTGAGAATATTAATAGAAGGAATAGAATTCCTAGCGAAACTTATTTTGTTGGAAACTCAGACCTTAGATGTTATTTTGGGAATGGATTGGTTATCCAAGCACAAGGCCGTTTTGGATTGTGGTCGAAGGATTATCTCAATTGAAAGCCCGTGTGGAAGAAAAGTAGAATTTCAGGCTACCGCCGTTAGAGATGGACAGTTGATGGTTAACAGTACCAAGGCAATCAGCATAGAAGATGTCTCAGTAGTGAATGAGTATCCGGATGTTTTTCCTAAAGATCTACCTGATATCCCGCCAGACAGGGACATAGAGTTTGTGATAGAGCTTGTACCTGGTACCGCGCTAATAGCAAAGAGACCCTATCGGATGTCCACCGAAGAGTTGGTAGAGATGAAGAAGCAGCTTGAAGAGTTAATGGAGAAAGGATTTATCAGACCGAGTTCGTCGCCGTGGGGAGCGCCAGTTCTGTTTGTTAAGAAGAAGGACGGAAGTTTCAGGATGTGCATTGACTACCGTGCACTCAATGAAGTCACTGTGAAGAATAAGTATCCGCTACCCAGGATCGATGATCTGTTTGATCAGCTGAGAGGAGTTGGAGTTTTCTCCAAGATTGATCTGAGATCGGGATACCACCAGTTGAAGATCCGATCGGAAGATATCCCGAAGACCGCATTCTCGTCAAGATATGGACATTACGAGTTTACAGTTATGTCCTTTGGTTTGACGAATGCGCCCACATATTTCATAAATATGATGAATAAGGTGTTCATGGAATATTTGGACAAGTTTGTTGTTGTGTTTATAGATGATATCTTAATCTACTCCAAGACAGAGGATGAACATGCAGAGCACTTGAGGCGAGTTTTGGAAAAGCTAAGGGAACAGCAACTTTTCGCCAAGTTCAGCAAGTGTGACTTTTGGAAGGACAAGGTGGAGTTCCTCAGACATGTAATGACCGCAGAAGGAGTCGCCGTTGATCCAAGCAAGGTAGAAGCTGTGTTACATTGGGAACAGCCGAAGACCGTGACCCAGATCCAGAGTTTCCTTGGAATGGAATGTTACTACCGCCGCTTCATTGAAGGCTTTTCGACAATTGCGAAACCTCTTACGCAATTGTTGAAGAAGGAGAAGAAGTTTACATGGACGCCAGAGTGCGAGAAAGGTTTTCAAGAGTTGAAGAAGCCATTGACATCAGCGCTGGTGTTGATTCTACCGGATGTCAATCAAAGCTTTGACATTTATTGTGACGCATCGCGCCAAGGACTGGGATGTCTACTGATGCAGAACGGAAAGGTCATTGCTTATGCATCAAGGCAGTTGAGGCCACATGAGGAGAATTATCCAACGCATGACCTAGAACTAGCTGCCGTAGTGCATGCTTTGAAGTTATGGCGTCACTATTTGATTGGAAACAGATGTGAAGTATATACGGACCATAAGAGTCTTAAGTACATCTTCACCCAATCAGACCTAAACATGAGGCAAAGGAGATGGTTAGAGTTAATCAAGGATTATAATGTTGGAATTCATTACCATCCAGGAAAGGCTAACGTGGTGGTCGATGCCTTGAGTAGGAAGAGCCATACTGTGAACATGTTGATAGCCACGAGCCATGATGAGCTATGTGAGGAATTCCAGAGAATGTAGATTGAAGTCGTACCAGAAGGATTCTTGGCCGCTTTAGAAGTAAAACCTACCCTAGAAGATCAGATCCGAGAAGGACAGAAGGAAGATGACATGATCCGCATGATCAAGTCCAAGATGGATGAGGGCAAGGCAAAGGACTTCATGTTGGACGAACAAGGCACGTTATAGATGCAGGATCGAATCTGTGTGCCAAACCAGAAGGAGCTGAAGCAATTGATTCTAGAAGAAGCCCATGACTCCAATTATTCAATTCATCCTGGAAGTGCCAAGATGTATCAAGATTTGAAGGGAAGATTCTGGTGGCCGAGCATGAAGTGTGAAGTTGCCGAGCATGTTGCGCTGTGCGGCATATGCCAGAGAGTCAAGGCAATGCATCAGAGACCAGCAGGATTGCTACAGCCGTTGAAGATACCTGAGTGGAAATGGGAGGAAATCGGAATGGACTTCATTACCGGTTTACCCAAGACTCAAGGAGGATATGACTCCATATGGGTTATAGTAGACCGCTTGACTAAGGTCGCCCACTTTATTCCAGTAAAGACCACTTATTCGGGAGATAAGTTAGCTGAGTTGTACATGACCAGGATCGTCTGTTTGCACGGATTGCCGAAGAAGATTGTATCGGACAGAGGTACCCAGTTTACCTCAAGATTCTGGAATAAACTGCATGAAGCCATGGGAACCCGTTTGAACTTTAGTACAGCATATCATCCGCAGACGGATGGGCAAACAGAAAGAGTCAATCAGATTTTGGAGGATATGTTAAGAGCATGTGCATTGGCTTAAGCTACCTCTTGGGATAAGAGTCTGCCATACGCGGAGTTCAGTTACAACAATAGCTATCAAGCAAGTTTGCAAATGTCGCCATTTGAAGCACTATACGGTCGACCTTGTCGAACACCGTTGAATTGGAACGAGACGGGTGAATGTCTTATCTTTGGACCTGATATTCTCCAAGGAGCCGAAGAATAGATTGCCATGATCAGGGAGAGATTGAAGATAGCCTAATCACGACAGAAGAGTTATGCTGACAACCGTCGTCGAGACCTGAGTTTCGAACCGGAAGACTTCGTGTATCTCAGAGTCACACCACTCAGAGGAGTTAAGAGATTCCTTGCCAAAGGAAAACTCGCGCCGAGATATGTTGGACCATTCAAGGTTCTCAACTGCAGAGGTGAAGTTGCTTACCAGCTAGAGTTACCGCAATCACTAGCAGGAGTACATGACATGTTTCACGTGTCCCAGTTGAAGAAGTATCTCCGAGTACCTGAGGAACAGACACCGCTAGAGTCAATTGAGCTACAAGAAGATCTGACTTACAAGGAGCACCCCGTGAAGATTCTTGACACCATGGATCGAGAGACGAGAAACAAGTCAACCCGTTTCTGCAGAGTTCGATGGAGCAACCACGCGGAGAGTGAAGCAACTTGGGAGCGCGAAGAGGATTTGAAGAAAGAGTTTCCGAACCTATTTCTTTAGAAAGCCCTGAATCTCGGGGACGAGATTCTGTTAAGGGGGGAGGTTTGTAACACCCCAAAATTTTGCTTTTCTTAAATTCATGTGTGATTTGGCACTTTGGTGAATTTTTGGAATTTTATGGAATTTATTTGGATTTATTTAAATTTATTCCATTTTGAAATAATTAAAGAATTTAACTTTGCAAATAAAATTTTGTTGGAAATATTTTACTTGAGTCCAAAATGATCCAAAATATTTTCCAGAATTTTTCTGGAATTTTTCTGAGTATTTTGCTATTTTTAATGAATTAAATGAATTTCTGGGAATTAATTGAATTATTTAATCGCTAGAAAATAGCGAGTGGGTTTGTACTGTTCATCCGACCGGACCCGAGTCTGAGTCAGACTCGAGTCCGACTCGAGCCAGACCCGAACCCTAACCGCGTGACCGTTGGATCTTGATCCAACGGCCACAATTGAGCCACGTCACCCGAGCCCTAGTCCGACCGAGCCAGCCAGCTAGCCCGAGCCAGACCCGAGCCAAACCCTCGCACCGTTGGATCTTGATCCAACGGCTGACGTTGAGCCACGTCACCCAATCCGAATCCAACTCGGATTCCGCCGCCGCAACGGATTGGACCTCGGTTTTCGCGTGTTTCACGGACGCCGAGGGCCCTATTTAATGCGCCGCTACCGCTGCCGTGACGCCGACTTCCGTGCACACCCGTAGCCCTAGCTCACGCCACTAGAGCCACCATGGTTGCGCCGCAATCGCTAGCCGGAGTTGGAGGAGCGTTCCGCCGCGTTCAATTGCAGTTTCCGCCGCCGTCCGCCGTCCCCCGCCGCCGTTGAGCCCAGATCCGGAACCGCAAGGTCAAGCCGCACCAGAGGAGACCCTTCACTTCACCGGAGGAGCCCCGCAACGCCATGGCCGTGGTCGCCGTTTTCGTCTCTGGTGAACCAGCCCCGCCGCAAGCCATCGCCGGACCTCGAGCTCCACCAGCCGTCCGATCCAGATCCAAGGGTCTAGGTCGCGCCACGTCACACCCCGGTGAGATCCCACGTGCTAATCCCAGATCTATTTCCAACCGTTGGATCTAGATCCAACAGCGTAGATTGTGCCACGTAGCCTAAATCGCACAGTACTAGATCCATTCTCAGCCGTTAGATCTAGATCGAACGGTTAGGGTTAGCCACGTTGTTTACGTTAGATTGGATCTTGACCGTCCGATCAAGATCGAACGGTCCAGATCAGCCGAGTAGTTTTTCTTCTGCGTTAGGCTAGATCCGATCTGGGCCGTTGATTTTCAAATCAACGGCCGAGATCACGCCACGTGGCCGGGAGGCCGACCGTCGCGGTCAGCGCGGTCAGCGCCCGCGCGTGGAGCGTGTCTCTGACACGCGGGGCCCGCGTGTCAGTGGGGCCCAGCTGTCAGCGGTCCAGCCAAGTGCACCATGACGTCACCGCTGACATCACGGTGGGGCCCAGCTGTCAGCCGTCTTCAGCCGTGCGTGATGACGTCACTGCTGACGTCATCCGAGTGGCCGACCTGTCAGTGTGACGCGTGAGCTGTGGACCGGGTCCACGGTGGACCGAGCCGCGCCCGTGCGCCGGGTCCATGGACCCGAGGCGACGTGGTGGCACCCGATTGGTCCACGTGTCACGCTGACACAATAAATGAATTTCCGAAAAAGAAAATGATTTATTAATTCGAATTATTGATTTCAGAATTTGATTCAAACTTCAAACGCTTATAACTTTTGCATTTTAACTCCGATTAGAGTGATTCAAATTTCTAAATTTGTATAAAATTGAGATATACCTAATGGAGAATTTTATTTAATTTTTCGACTAAATTTTTTCTCTGAATAATTATTTAATTGATTATTTAAGCTTTAAACGCTTATAACTTTTGCGTTTAAACTCCGAATTTGACGATTCCAGTTTCTAAAAATTTATAAAATTATGCTCTCTCTGTTTATGAACTTTATTTGGATGTTTGGGCACTTTTTGTCGACTGTTTATTTATTTATTGCTATTTGCACGCTTTACGAGTAGACGTTGAAGTGCCCGAAGGCTTTGAAGGTGAAGTGTTGACCCAGGAGCCAGCTCAGGACCAAGAGCAAGTACTTTTTGAAGGAAAGTTGTGCTTTGACCATGTTGATCCCAATTTGAAACTTGATTTGATTTAAATTATTCCATGCTAGTTTAATTAGAAAATACTTTATTTAAATTCCGAGGAAATAGATAAATGTCAAATTGTTGTATGACACCTTGGTTTATTAAATATGTGCCATGACCCTTTTCACCCTAGTTGTGGTTTACTAGTTGGACATTATTAAATTGCCAACATGGGAATTTAGACTGTTGTAGTATACTGCTTAGACCTACTACGTGCTCATGACATGATTTGAACAATCAAATGTTAATATTGACTTAATGATATATTGAACCAGTTTTGGAAAGGTATCATGTGATGTTGATGGCACGTGGTGCATGGTAATCACCTGGGGGTTTGATAAATAGATTTGACCGGGGCATGTGGCAAGAATGATCGGGTGGGCCAGTTGTGGCACCGGGAATGTTGGTTTGGTTCTTCGGGTAGTCTTGCCCTGGTCACCCTAAGGACTTAACCTTGCAAGCCTTTGAACTGAGTCAAACGTGCAACCACATGTCTGTAATGGGACGGACCTAGTTGAATAAGATGCTAATAACGTACCTGTGGGACCTCAGGATGTCAACTACACCCTTTGTGTAGTTGTACGGGGGAGCGTACTGGGGCTGCTGCCAGGTACCCATCTAACGGTGCCTTGACCTAAACTTCGCCTTGGCTAAGGGAAGGGTTAGTGTGCAACACCAGGGAGGACCACTTGTGCTGTTAGAAGTTTCCAAAAGACTTTGTTACGGACACTCGCCTTTGTGGTGTTTGACTGTATCTTGTGGGTAAAGTGCATAACCTCTACAGAGTGTAAAATCTATTCAAATAGTCGTGTCCGCGGCATTGGACATCGCTCAGGGATTACAGTCAAGGGTTAGACTTTCTTGAAAATAACTTGGACTTGAAAGGTTGGGTTTGGTTTAACTATGTTGTTGAAGGAAATGTGGATTAGGCTTGGAAAAGATGTTTACTAAAATCCTGGAAAAGTTATTGATCTTATACTTGTTTCTATTGCTTTCGAATCTACTTATGATACTTGTTAAATCCTCTTTACTGCAAATATACCTTGAAGCCACTCCTTTGTATTAAGCCATGCATGTAGTATATTAGCTGCATTCTGTGCATGACTTGCTGAGTACCAAGTACTCACCCTTGCCTCAATACAACACCAATTGAAGAGGAGGCTACACCAGCTTTGGAGGAGGAGCTCCAAGAGGAATCGTCTAACTAGGAAGCGAGCCCAGTCAGTTGCCTGTGGTATACTGGATGGCGCCACGAAGTTATCTTATTTTTCGCTGCTATTACTTCTCTCTTATTAAGTTTCGCCCTGCGTGGCGTATATTTGTAACTTGATCATAAGGTCAAGCAACCAGTTTGATTATTTAATTAAAGTACTTTATTAGTATCGAGTGGTATGATTGTGATATTTACCGATGTTAAGACTGTGTGCACTAGCGCGTTCCTGGACTAGTGCTGAATACACAGAGGGTCCGGATTTGCAAATTCGTGTCCCGACATCCTTCCTCGCTCCAAATCCACTGGATCACCTCGTTGCGGAGCGCTCCAATGGATGGATCTGTGGGGTGGTGAGGTGGAGAACTCCCCTAGGGGCAGCAAGGGTGGTGGAGAGGAGAGGGGTGGGGCGCAAGAGGGGCGGCTAGGGGTGGCGGCTAGGGAGGAGTGGAGGCAAGGAGAGGAGAGGCAAGGGAGGCGGCTAGGGTTTCCAAAGGTGGGGGCGCACACAAGGTCAGGGGGGTGGCACCCAACCTGGCCTCCCACTCCCATATGGGCCCAAACATCATCCCACTAATCCACGACTCTTTCCCTTGGGCCCAATCTTCCCCGGAAAGGCCCAAAACTTCCGAAATCAGCCTGGAACGCAATTAAACTTCATAGCGTAAAGTTTAAATCTCCAAATTCACATTTATAATGTCACAATCTCTAATTTCACATTTTATAACGTCTCGACATTCCGTAGTGTCACAGTGCAGGGACGAGACGTGGGTCTTCGGTTCCCATTCGACAGGTCCCTGCTCACGCTGTGGTGGATCGGTCGAGGGTAGAAACGCACACCTTCCACCTACCTAACGAGGGGATGGCGATCACTTTGGAGGATGTCTCGTACCTCCTCGGACTCCCAATTGCCGGGGACCCTGTGGTCCCCTAGGAGGTCGACCCGACATGGTGCCAGGAGCTACGTGGTTCTAGGGTGTGCTACCAGCTGCGGTGTACCAGCCCTTCACCAGTACGCATGGTTCAACACTGAGGTGGCTTCGACAGTTCGTGGTATGCAACTAACCTTTAAAGCTTAATTGTGCATATCTCGTTATACTAACAAGTAAGGTTAAATTTACAGGCGGAGCAAATCGTGGAGCCTGCGGATGAGCTGAGGGTGAGCCGCCAACTGTAGGCGTACCTACTGTGGCTGTTTGGCTGGTGCATGTTCACGAACTCCTATGGGGATAGCGTGGATAGACACCTCGTCCAGTTCGTGAGGGCGATTGCGGATGCCCCCCTTGATGCCGTGCCGCAGTACCCGTAGTTCTTCGCTGCATTCGATCGCATCACCGATGACCACGTCCATTGGACACCGTACACAGATGCTGAGGTGCAGCTACGTGTTACGGGTGGCTTGTGTGACATTATGGAATAAATTTTGTCATGATTTTGGGCCTTTCCGGGTGTTTGGGCTCGTCCAGGAGGGTTTGGGCCTTGTGTGACACTACGGTATGGTGTGACATTATAGAATGTGAAATTAGAGAATAAAACCATTCGGCTTGAGGTTTACTCGCGTTTTTGGGCCGTTTGAAGTGATGTGTCACCACGGAGTGTCGTAACCTTTTAAATGGTGCATGTTAAGGTCAAAAACTTTATGAAATATGGTATGGCAGGTTAAAACCATAAGGTATGGAGGTTAATAACGTTTCCGGGCCATTTTCGGGGTTTTGGGCCTTCCCGGGGGAGTTTTGGGCCTTGGTGGGCTTTGGTGGGATGGATTAGGTCTCCGTAACGGACTAGAATTGGGTGTGGAGGCTGGTAAAAGGGGTTTCCCTGCCCCTTTGGGGCGTCCACCCTGCTGCCTTTGCGCCCCTTGAGGCCTTGGTGCGCCCCCCTCACCTCCCCCCACTTGCCAAGCCCTAGCCGCCCCTTCCCTTTGAGCCTTGCGCCTCCCCCTTGCTCTCCTCCATTGCCCCACCTCTCCACCACCTCTCCTCCACCCCCTTGCTGCCCTAGGGTGGTCTCCACACCTCTGCACCTTGTGGATCCATCCGTTGGAGCGAGGAGCGAGGAGCGTGGAGCGATCCGCGAGGAGATCTATTGGAGATTCGTTCGTTGGGCAAAGGTATGATCATGGGGATCCTTGGGTTTGATCTAGGTACTGTTCTTAGGGTGTTTATGAAGTTTTTAGATCAATTGGTGGTGCTGGGTTGGAGTTCTTTGGGTTAGATCTAGACGTTGCCACGTTTCTGTTTTCGGGCAGATTGAGCAGTCGGGCTAGGGTTCGAGTTTTCGTCGATTTAGAATCCGAATCTGTCCGTACGGACTTAAAAGAAGTTGTAGATAATTTAATTATATTTCCGTGGACATAAAGAACGTTAAAATCCGATCATCCGTTTGAAAGTTATGGCCGTTTTACCGAGCGTGTTAAAATCTGTGACGCGATTGGAACAGATCTCGGTAATCTGTAGATTAGATGACTTTAGAGTCCGAATCAGTCTTTCCATATACCTAGAGAAAGTTGGGAAATTTCCTAAGCTACGCGAGGGTGTACTCGTTTAATTCATTCGGAGTCCCAGAACTCAAGTTACGCATTTTGCAAGGCTGCTGTCCCAGAACTCAAGTTATGCATTTTGCAAGGCTGCTGTCCCGACGGGACAGAACCTCTATTTTAGGTTTTGCGAGTAGGGAGCAATGTCGGGTTAGATGGGGGTTTGCGTACTGTTTTGTGGTTATGATTGTGATTGTGTGATACCCCTGTGCAGGAGGTGTGACCCCGGGAGTGCCTTCTACTTCCCGCCAATCCGTTGCACGTGGTTGAGGCAAGTGTGTTGTGATGGATAGCGATTTGTAGGTTGCTTGTTGAGAATAGATGGAATTGACTACATGATATATGATCACTTGCCATGCTTTTATGATTGCCAATGATATGATGAGCATGTTTAATATGTTATGATGCCATGTGTTAATATGTGAGTTAAATATGATGTTGGCATAAATGCATACATGGCATGTTACATGGCTCTGGCGGTGAGAAAGTCATAACTAGTCCGGGAAGGTCGGTGAGAAAGTTATGACTAATCCGGAAAGCCAATGAGTAAGTCCTACATCGTGATTCCATTCACCGCGGTGAACGGAAGCGAGGAGTAGGCACCCTCCATCTTCGGGATGGAAGGGGGGAGAGGGTGCACACCGACGGGTGTGTACTCAACCATACCGGTATGAGTTTCCAAGGAGACATGAGCATTGCATTACATTGCATACATAATGATGATGATATTGTTAAGTGTTCATGATTGAGATGATATATATGATGGGAGATGTTATTGCCATGATATTGTTCTTGTTGTCCATTGCAATATGCTTGCCGAGTTTCGAACTCACGCTTGTGTTTTCTTGTTATTTTAGGTACCATGAGAACGGCATGCGGGAAGGGAAATAGTCACACGCCCACACGTAGCTTCACCATATTGATTCCACAAGTCATTCTATTAGTTTGATAATAAATTGCGTGTGATGATTATTGCTTTAAGGTTTAGCTTTGTTTATGAGAGATTTATTGTTCGTTTGACACTTGGAGACTTTAAGTGCTTGATGTTAGTCTTATATTGTCGTTAAGACTCCATTTATTGCTGTTTTAGATGTCTCTCATATTGCCTTATAATGCTATACTGTTGTTGCTCCTTAAATCCATGTTAAAACAAAGGAGGTGCTGCCGAAATCTCGGTTTTTAGCCTATGCACCTTTGCTGGAATTTTATGTTAAATGTGGTATTTAGATGTTGTTTAGCTTATGTTTGGTAGCATTCAGGCATATTAAATGCCGGGGTGTTACACCTTGGGGGAATGAGTTTTGGGCTTTCCGGGTGAGTTGGTCCATCAGTGGGGGGGTTTTGGGCCTGGTGGGGGCCAGCAAAACCTGCCTAACCATAGCCCACACTCCCTCCATGCGCCCCCCTTCCCCTCCCAACCTTAGCCGCCTCCACCCCCTCCCCACCCCTAGTTCCCTCCCGACGCAGCCCTTCCCTTCCCCCTATCCTTCCGTTTGGAAGCCATCCAACCAAGGCGATCCGACGCTTCCAACGATTCCGGCGATTGGAGGGAGATCGTGGCTGGGAGGAGACGTTCGTCGTTCGTGTGGTTCTTCAAGGGAGGTAAGCATTTGTGGATTCTTTGGTAGAGTTTTGATGACGGTTAGATGGGGGAATCCATGCCTAGAAGGCTAGAACTCTATTTTAGGTGCTGAGATTAGATGGGTTAAGTTGGATTCTAGATCTGTCTCGCGAGTGGCTCTCGGCCAGGTTTGACAGTCCACATTGGGAAGCATTTCTGAGGATTTTAGAATCATGATATGGTCAGCCGGCTATTACGAAAGTTGTAGGTAATCGAAATAATTTTAATTGGGAACCAAAAACACTAAGTTTCGTTTAGTCTTTTAAAAGTTATGGTCGATTTACCGAGCGCTGTCCAATCTGTGACGTGATTGGGACAAATTGTGTTCAACTGTAGATTAGAGGATTTTACAGGCCGAATCAGTTTGCAGGTATACTCAGAAAAAGGTGGGAAATTTCCTAAGGTTTGAGAAAATGTACTCTTTTACCTGATTTGGAGTTTTAGAACTCAAGATATGCTTGTTGGAAGCCTGTTCTCCCGTTGGACAGATTCTCTATTTTTCGGGTATTAGTAGTGGGTTGCGAAGTCGATATAGTTGATAGTTCTTGTGTTGTTTTGTGGGCATATTTTTGAGTTTATTGTACCTATGTGCAGGTGGTGCGACCCCGGGAGTGCCCTCAACATCTCACCACTCCGTCTCACACGGTTGAAGGCAAGTGTATTGTAGTGGTTGTGATGATTCGCAATGAAATAGTTTAACCATGTGTTTTGATAAGGTGCCATGATTGATTCTTGCTTGTGACATGATGAGTATAATTTTTTAAATGGCTATGCAATTGTTAAATCGAATTTATATGCAAGTTATTGATGTTTATGGCATATGTGCATGCATAAAGAAAGAGGCGACCCATTCTGATCCGGGCCTCTGTGTTCACATGTAGTGAACATGAAAGTCTTACATCGTAGTCCCATACACGCGGTTGTACAGGAGCAAGTCAGTAAGAGTAGGCAACCTCCACGGGATGGAAGGGAATGAGGGTGCACACCAACGGGTGTGCACTCGGCAATACTGGTATGTGCTAAGCAAAGAGGCATGATGCATTGCATTGCATAAATGAGAATGCGAATGAGGAAGTATGTGAGAATGTGAATGAGAAAGTCTTCATGGATTGTTTCCATAGTTGGTGATCGGTACGACGTATGTATGTGAATTGTTTTTGTTTTGTTCTATTGCAATATACTTTGCTGAGTGTTGAACTCACGCATGTTGTTTAATGTTTTTTTAGGTAGCTTGAATCCGGCTTGGGCAAAGGGAGCTAGACTCACGTCATTACTTAACATCACACATTTAGACAGTGACATGCTCCTTGTTGTGATGGTTGTCTTATCTAGTTAGACCTTGGAATAATTACCTCGTTGGTTGCCTTGAATAATCGTTTACTTCTTAATTGTTTACGTGGCGATTAAATCTATGTGTTGAGCTTGAATTGATGTTGGAATCATGGATTATCATGTTATTATTGTCTCCCATTATGCTCTCTTGTTATGCTATTATTGTTGATGTTTAAAGCCATGGAAAAACAGAGAATATGCTGCCAAAATTTTGTTAAAGTCATTAGTGTAGTTGCTGTAATTTTACCTTTAAAGATGTTATTTGGTTGTTGTTTTATCTTTTGTGGTGACATTCTGGGCATACTAGGTGCCGGGGTGTTACAGTTGGTATCAAAGCGGGATTTAGGTCTGTGGAACAGGTATTTAGTGTCATACCATAGGGTCAACTAAAATTTTGATTTGGGATAACCTAGAAACATGGCTTAGGTTATACTTAAAATTTTGCTATAGGATAGCAACAATAAAACTTTTTATTGGTTAATTAATTAATTTAAAATTTGACACACTTTGGTGCACAGTAGGAAAAGGGTATGGGTATCATGGGTTTACGCTTAAATGTTGTATTTAAGCTTTTATGTTGAATGCTGCATTTGATAATGTAGGTTGTTGTGTGTATGAAAGGAATGAATTGAGTTGTTCTTGTTAGTGTGATTAAGTGAGGTTGTGGTGCTGAAGGGTTTCGGTCACCTTTTGTTCATAGTAAGGTTGTGGTTTGACGGTGTGGCTGGTTAGAGCCATCACCGAAGGACTAATAACCTCCCGTGGGGGAGAGTGCTTGTCTTTTCTGTCGTAGATCGGGAAGTTGGTTGGAGTTAAATAGAAGAGTTGGTGGTAGACCCTTTCGGATTTTCTTTACCGTTCTGATGACCGGTTTTGGTGGGTTTTCTTGGTCTGAGTTGGCTGAAATCAATGGAAAAGTGTTTAGTATTGGATTTTCGCTGATTGTTCCTTCTGCGTTTCTTGGTTTTGTGCTGATTGTTCCTTCGGTGGTTCTTGGTTTTGCCTTCTTTGGTTGAAGTCAAAGAAGAAGAGTTTAGTGTTGCGCCTCTTTTGGTCGTCATTTCGACTTCGACGTCTGGTTTTGTTGGGTACTTTACGGAGAAAGTTATCGATTTATTCTTGTGTTTGCCTTTCTCCGAGGTTAAAAAGAGTTATTGTTGTGTTTTGCTAGACCTAGTTGTGAGGGTTGAGGTTCTGTGTCTTTGTAAGAGTAAGGGGTATTTGATCTTGTTGTTTTACTTGTTTGGGAAATCGTCTTTGAAAAACCCTCTTCTTTCGTGGAAGTTTGGAGTTTGGTGTTTAATTGGAAGAGCTTTTGCTACCAGAGTCTGGGAATTTGAGAGTTGATCTCTCTTGTAATTGTGATACCACGGAGTGTCGTAGCCTTATAAAATGTGAATGTTGAGGGCAAAAACATTATGGAATGTGAAAATAGAGGTTAAAACTTTACGTTATGCCGTTTATAGTGTGTTTTTGGGCCGTTTTCGGGTGTTTGGGCCTCTCCGGGGGACTTTGGGCCTTGGGGGTAGAGTTGGGCCTTCGGTGGAAGGGTTTGGGCCCAAGGGGTTGACTTTTGGGCAGCCAAATCTGGCCCCCACCCCTTGGTGCGCCCCCACTCCCTTTCCCAACCCTAGCCGCCACCCCCTAGCCCCCCCCCACGCGCCTCCACCCTTCCCCTTCCTCTCCATCTTCCCCCATGGCGCCACCACCTCTCCCCTCCCCTCTCCACCACCCTTGCTGCCCTAGGGAAGCCTCTCCACCTCACCATCCTGCAGATCCGTCCATTGGAGCGCTCCGCGACGAGGAGATCCGGTGGATTTGGAGCGAGGAAGGAGATCGCGCGAACCGGGAGGAGATCCGTTGGGTTTTCGTTCGTCGGGCAAAGGTATGGCCACGGGGATCCTTGGGGTTAGTATAGGATCTGTTCTAAGGGTTAATATCATGTATTTAGATCAATTGGTGGTGCTGTAATTGGGTAGATTAGATGAAATCTAGAGTTTGCCATGTTCTCTGTTTCGGGCAGCATGAGCAGTCGACATAGGGTTTGGGTTTTCACCAATTTAGATTCGGAATTTGGTCGTCCGCCTGTTGAAGAAGTTGTAGGTAACTTCAATACCTTTCAGTGGGTATAAAAAATGTCCAATTCCGCCCAGCCGTTTGAAATTTATGCTCATTTTACCTAACGTATTAAAAACTGTGACGTGATTGGAACAGATCACGGTATTCTGTAGATTAAACCACTTTAGAGTCCGAATCAGTCTTTTCATATACTTAAAAAATGTTAGGAAATGTCCTAAGCTATGCGAGGATGTACTCGTTTAATTGATTCGGAATTTTAGAACCCGAGTTATGCCTTTTGGAAGGCTGCTGTCCCGACGGGATAGAACCTCTGTTTTTGGGTTTTGCGAGTAGTTTGCGATGTCGGGGTAGAAGAGTGTTTGCGTACTATTTTGTGGACATGATTGTGAGTGTGTGGTACCTATGTGCAGGTGGTGTGACCCCAGGAGTGCCTTCTACTTCTCGCCAATCCGTCGCCCGTGGTTGAGGCAAGTGTATTGGAATGGGTAGCGGATTGTAGTTTGCTAGATTGGTTGAGATTGAAATTGAATATATGATATGTTCACTTGCCATGCTTTAATTATTGCCATTGATATGATGAATATGCTTATTATGTTATGATGCCATGTGTTAATGTTCAAGTTATTTATGATGTTGGCATGTTTGCATACATGGCATGATACATGGCCCGGGTGGTGAGAAAGTCATAACTAGTCTGGGGAAGGTCGGTGAGAAAGTTATGACTATTCTGGAGAGCCAATGAGTAATTCCTACATCGTGATTCCATCCACCGCGGTGTATGGAAGCGAGGAGTAGGCACCCTCCATCTTCGGGATGGAAGGGGAGAGGGTGCACACCGACGGGTGTGTACTCAACCATACCGGTATGAGTTTCTAGGAGACATGTGCATCGCATCGCATTGCATACATGATGATGATGATAATGATATGTGATCATGAATGAGATGATAGACATAATGTGAGTTGTTATAGCCATGTAATTGTTCTTTCGTACCATTTCAATATACTTGCTGAGTGTTGAACTCACGCTTGTGCTTTTTTGTTGTTTTAGGTACCTTGAAACCGGCATACAGGGAAGGGCATTAGCTACACATCTACATGTAGCTCCACACTTATAGACAATTTATTCATCTTGGTCATGATAATAAGAGTAGTGCCATGCAACTTGGTGCAATGGTTAATTTGTGTGCTTAGTTTCCTCATTTAATTCGTTTGGCTCATGAGATGGCTGGAACCTTTATTCTAGGCTTATACTGCTGCTAGAACCCTTGTTATTGATGATTTAGATGTCATTCTTTATACTATATCCTGTGATCATATTGTTGTTGCTTCAATTCATGGAAAAACAAAGGAGATGCTGCCGAAATTTTCGGTTTTAGCATTTACTCCTTTGCTGTAATTTATCTTAATTTATGGTATTTAGAGGTTGATTAGTCTATGTTTGGTAGCATTCGGGCATATTAAATGCCGGGGTGTTACAGTAATTCTGTTTGGGTTTTGTTTTCTTTTCTTTTCTGGAAAGGAGAAACTATTTATCGGTGTTCGTTCTTGTTCAAGAGCTGTGGGTATCTTTAGATTGGGGTTGCATCCTGGTTGTCAAGGGTAGGTGACCCATGAGGGTGTTTAGAACTTTGTATGTCTGTGTTGTGTAGTTAGAACATCGAGATGATGTAAACTACCAATTTGGTTAGAGTGAGGTTGATGGTTGTTTGAAGACAACCTAAAATGATTATGTTGATAAAGGAGGATTAAAGGAAATGATGATTGATCTAAAGTGAAAGTTGACTAGTGTTTTTTGCAGAGTGCGGTGAGTCTTGGAATTAATTCGAAGTTCGAGAACTGTAGTATAGATCCCGATTAAGGTCTAGAATCTTCTGGTCGAGGAATTATTATAGCAAGGTGGAGGTGTAAAGCACCGGAGTATGATGGTGTAACGATATGAGGATTATTGGTTTATGTTGTTTATGGGTCAATTAAATTGTGGATTGACAAAATGATTTGATCGATGTGTAATAAAAAAAATAGGGATATGGAACGACAGTATGAAAGGTTGACTTTGTCCTGGACGATTGTCTGTCTAGGATCTGTATTTATGAAGGATGTATAGAGGAGGTCGTGTCGCGTGGTTAGGATTAATTAGTGGTGGAATGAACTAGGGATATGGAATATGTGACTTAGGGATGTTCTTTACCGTTCTGACGGTCAGTTTTGGTTGGTTTTCTTTGTTTTAGTTGATCGAAATTAAAAGAAAAGTGTTTGGTATTTGATTTATCGCGGATTGTTTCGTAGGCGATTTGTGGTTTTGTCTTCCTTGGTTTAAGACGTAGAAGAAAGGTTTTGTGTTGCGCATCTGTTGGTCGCTAATTTTGCTTTGACACCGGTTTTGTTGGTCATTACGGGCTGTCTTGAGGAGGAAACTTTTGTGCTTGTTGTTCTCCCTATCTAAGAAAAGTGTTGGAGTTTCCCCTTGTGCAAGCCTTGAGTTGGTGGAGCTAAGTTTGAATCTTTTATCGGAAAAGATTTAATGAACATTTGATTTTCCCAGTGCATCCTTCTTCCTTCTTGGAAGTATAGATCTTGAGATTTCTTGAAGAGTTTTGTGGGAAAATTTGGGAAATTGAGAGTTGAGCTCTCCTGCATTTCTGTTGGAGTTTTGTTTTTCTTCCTTGCCTGGAAAGGAGAAATTTTCTATCGGTGTTCGTTCTGGTTCTTGAGTTGTGGTTATCTTTAAAAGTTGAGTTGCATCCTGTTTGTCAAGAGTTCGTGCCCCATGAAGGTGTTTAGAAAAGTTTATATCCGTGCTATGTAGTAGGAAACAATGTGGTTTATGGAATGACGTGTTGCTAAGTTAAATTTTGAGTTGAATCAATTCAATGTGATTATCATCTCTACCTGGAGAATAAATAGACTACTAGTGTTGTAGTTTACTCTGTAGCGAGAATGATTAAATGGGCTAATGTACATGCTTAGAATCTGTTGCCTTGCTTTAAAAGTGTTTATGATCCTCGTTAATGTTAAAAGTTTAAACCTTGATGCATAGTTAGAACATTAAGATGATGTAAATTAATGATACTGTTAAAGAAACCTTGCCGGTTGTTTAAAGAAGTTCTAATCTAACGGGTTAATAGAGAAATTTAATCATGTTGACTAGTGGCATTAATTTGGAAGTTGATTAGAGTTGCTATTTATGTTGTTGCAAACTACTAGTATATTTGGAAGTATGCAGTTGTGTCTCTACAATGCTACTATTGATATCAATTGAGAAGGCATAAGACTTATTGTTAATGATGTTGTTAAGGGCAGTGTTAATGCTAGTACCGATGTCAAATGGAAAAAAAACATAGGTTTGGTTGTTGTTTTAAGAACATTGTGCTGATCTAACTTATTAAATCTAATTTAATAGTTGGAGTATGTTGTGTAGTGACAATTTTGTTGCAACCTATGTGTAAGGCAGCTAAAAGCAATGTTGTTGATTGATGATTATGCAAAGAATTGATATTGATGCCTTGGTAGTGTTGTTAATTGTTGAAAACCATTGATTCAATAGAAGAAAAGTGTAAAACTGTGGTATTATGTCGAGTACATGTTGTGATGGGATGAACAATGGATAATAATCATGATGCAAGATTTTAACCTTAATGAATGCATATCTTAGAATCCTATTTACGAATTTTATCTTGTAGAGATATTACTTATTTGTTGAAGTCATTTTATTGATTGAACAAGTTTCAATTGTCAAGATTTTGACGTATGGATTGTATAAAATTGGTAGGTTGATCATGCTCAAGTATCTGTTGAAGTACCATGTTTGAAATAGAGAATACGTTGTTATATGATTTGGTGATCCGTGGGGATCATGTCAATGTAGTCTTGGTTGGGTGCCTTTGTGATAAGCATCTTAAAACTTAATTAAAAGTGTTGGGAATGGTAACTAGAGAAAGAAATTGCTATGTAAATTTTGTTAAATCCGGTTGGACTCTCTTGATGAGTAAATAGTGATTATTGAATGCTTAAATGGTAAGTGAAGTGGAATACAAGTTTGGTGGGATTCATGCTGAGTTGGTGTTTAAAACCTTTTGAACTGGTGTGGTTGTTTGCCATTTTGGTTAAATGTTTTTAGTCGAGGTGTTCTTTATGTTGAGTTTCAGAGTTTCCCTAAAACTCGTAGAAATTGGTGCCAATCTGTGGTGTTGGCTAATTTGTGCAGTTTATGCTATGAGTATGGATTTACACCCAAAGGTTTTTGAGTAGATCGCGCTCCTTCGCATTCACCCAGAATTATCTTTGGAATAAATTTTAACGGAAGCAGATGGACATAGTGGGTTGTGTTGGAAACTTTTGAGATTTAATTTGTAACTCTTTTTGACTGGAGATGGATTTATTTGCATAATGTGTGTGATGTTTGCGAGTGCTTCAAAAAGGTGGATTTTTATGAATGTTTTATAAAGTGATTTTGTTAGTGAGGTGTTCCCTTTTTGAAATGAGTTTCCCTCTCCTTGAGAAAAATTTGTGACGGTTGTGGGAGTAGATGCTCGACTTGAAATTTTGATGTTCTCTTCCAAAATGTTGAATTTGGATGAAATGCAATGTTTTGCAAGTTCAGTTTTCAATTGATGTGGGATGTGATGCGACGTGGTGTTTTACTGTCAACTATGCTGTCGTCATAGTCTATATGAATTTCCGCAACCTTCGATGTTAATTGTGTTTCCATTATTTGATACCGAGGAAGAAGTCATTTGGTGGATGACTATTCGGTACCGTTGTTACATGATGAATGAATGGTGAAAAGGAAAACGAGACATTGTTTATGCATAATTAATCATAAAGGAGTCGATGAGCCAAGTCGGTGAGAAAGTCATATGTGGATATATGACTAATCCGGAGTGCTCTTGAAAAGATTCTTGTCATGTATCGAGATTTCCATTTCTTCCTAGTATGAAAAGAAAGAATGAATAAATTGTGGTATTTTGGCTGTGGTGTTAGAGGTTTGAGTTTTCTTTGCGATTTGGTTTAGAAAAATAAAAATAAAATGTGTGCTCTTTGGATGTTGCCGGATCCTTTCCAAAGTGGTTTTAACGCTTTGGGGTTTGAGTTGTTGTATGAGGACCAATTGGGTTCATGTTTATGGTTGAGCTCACTCAATGATTGTACTCTTTATCGTGGTCCTTTGAGTGGAAGGTTGTGTATGACTCGATGCAAACCTTCTTGGAGAATTGTGTCATTGAGGTGTTCCTCGGTAGGGTTGATTAAATTATTAGTGGACCATTTGGTGGTTGCTAGTAATCACTTTTCCTTTTGAAGTGTATTGGATCTTTTTATCGTTGGGCCATGAGCAAGTTGTGTCAACCGCAGAGGAACGTTTGGTCGTTTCTATTGCGCGAGTCTTACGGATCCTGGATATAAAGTAGGTTGTTCGTTCTGGTGGTGATCTTAGAGCGTTGTGTCTGTCCTGTTTCGCGTCCTCTTGAGTTTAAGGAACCACAGAAGGGAGGTTGGTACCGTGTTCTTCTGGAGAGTAGCATTAGTTAAAGGGATCGGGCACTTCAGTGCCAAGAAATGCATAGAACGAGGAGTATGAGACCGTTTTCTTTTGTGGGCTGTTTGAGGATTTATCTTATCGCTTGGGGTCGTGCTGAGACCATGTGTGAGTACTTTGTGTTTCAATGTTGAGTAAAGTTCTCGCAAGTTTTGATTGCGAGTTATCGTTAGAGCCGTTGGTCTTCGAACCTAGGCGTCCTGTCATCGAGTCTCGATCAGTGCAAATTCTAGTGGTTTTATTTAGAGAAGCGACCTGGGAGTTGAAGTCTCGCGGAGGCGATCTTTACCCAAAGCTCTTTTCTTCAGGTTTGAACCGCGAAGATTAGATCTCTGTGTGTTGTTGGTTTGGTGTAGTGGCATGTCTTGGATTCGAGGTCGAATCCTGTTGAAGGGGGGAGAATGTGATACCACGGAGTGTCGTAGCCTTATAAAATGTGAATGTTGAGGGAAAAAACATTATGGAATGTGAAAATGGAGGTTAAAACTTTACGTTATGCCGTTTATAGTGTGTTTTTGGGCCGTTTTCGGGTGTTTGGGCCTCTCCGGGGGACTTTGGGCCTTGGGGTTGAGTTGGGCCTTCGGTGGAAGGGTTTGGGCCCAAGGGGGGGACTTTTGGGTAGCCAAATATGGCCCCCACCCCTTGGTGCGCCCCCACTCCCTTTCCCAACCCTAGCCGCCACCCCCTAGCCCCCCCCATGCGCCTCCACCCTTTCCCTTCCTCTCCATCTTCCCCCATGGCGCCACCACCTCTCCCCTCCCCTCTCCACCACCCTTGCTACCCTAGGGAAGCCTCTCCACCTCACCATCCTGCAGATCCATCCATTGGAGCGCTCCGCGACGAGGAGATCCGGTGGATTTGGAGCGAGGAAGGAGATCGCGCGAACCAGGAGGAGATCCGTTGGGTTTTCGTTCGTCGGGCAAAGGTATGGACACAGGGATCCTTAGGGATGGTCTAGGATCTGTTCTAAGGGTTAATAGCATGTTTTTAGATCAATTGGTGGTGCTGTAATTGGGTAGATTAGATGAAATCTAGAGTTTGCCATGTTCTCTGTTTCGGGCAGCATTAGTAGTCGACCTAGGGTTTGGGTTTTTGCCAATTTAAGAGTCGGAATTTGTCGTCCGCCTGTTGAAGAAGTTGTAGGTAACTTCAATACCTTTTAGTGGGTATAAATAACGTCCAATTCCGCCCTGCCGTTTAAAAGTTATGCTCGTTTTACCGAACGTATTAAAAACTGTGACGTGATTGGAACAGATCACGGTATTCTGTAGATTAAACCACTTTAGAGTCCGAATCAGTCGTTCCATATACTTAGAAAAAGTTAGGAAATTTCCTAAGCTACGCGATGATGTACTCGTTTAATTGATTCGGAGTCTTAGAACCGGAGTTATGCCTTTTGGAAGGCTGCTGTCCCGACGGGATAGAACCTCTGTTTTTGGGTTTTGCGAGTAGTTTGCGATGTCGAGGTAGAAGAGTGTTTGCGTACTGTTTTGTGGACATGATTGTGAGTGTGTGGTACCTATGTGCAGGTGGTGTGTGTTGGGGATACCGGTAGGCTACGCGAGCATAAAATCAAAATTTCCACCGAGAACACCCAAGAGCACATGCAAGTAAAGGATCACAGATCGTTACCCTTGACGCGCAGATGCAGCGGAAGCAGATTCACGCGCGTTGAGGAAGTAGTTGATCACCTCCCAATCGGCACCGAGTGGTCGCCGATCTCCACCGAGTGGTCGCCGACCTCGTCCGAGTGGTCGCCGGGTGGTCGCCAAGTGCTCGCCGACCTCTACCGAGTGTTTGTCGTCCAGCGCGTCCGCGAGCGGCAGCGCCTCTACCGGTATCCACATGTCCCGAGCAGGAACACTGTAACACCCCAAAATTTTGCTTTTCTTAAATTCATGTGTGATTTGGCACTTTGGTGAATTTTTTGAATTTTCTGGGATTTATTTGGAATTTATTTGAATTTATTCCATTTTGAAATAATTAAAGAATTAAACTTTGCAAATAAAATTTTGTTGGAAATATTTTATTTGAGTCCAAAATGCCCCAAAATATTTTCCAGAATTTTTCTGGAATTTTTCTGAGTCTTTTGCTATTTTTAATGAATTAAATGAATTACTGGAATTATTTTAAATATTAAATCGCTGGAAAATCAAGTTGGGTCAAGTACTGTTCATCCGACCGGACCCGAGTCCGAGTCCGACTCGAGTCCGACCCGAGCCACGTGACTCGACCGAACCAAGTCCAAACCCTAACCCTGTGAACCGTTGGATCAAGATCCAACAGCCGAAATCGAGCCGCTCCGATCCGACCGGATCCGATCGCGCCCGAGCCAATCGTGGCCGTTGATCGCGCCACGTGGACGGTCCTCCGTCGTCGTCTCCGCCCGAGTCCGAGCCAGATTCCGCCGCCGCGCCCGCCGCCGTGAGGTTCTAGGTTTCCGTTTTCCGCGCGGAAGCCGAGGCTATTTAATGCCCGAATCACACCCCGAGGACCACCTTGACCTTGCGCAGCCGTTGCCCTAGCTGTTGCCGCCGCAGTGCCCCTGACGCGCCCGCAATCGCTCGCCAGAGTTGTAGCACCTCTCCGTCGTGGTTTTTGCTTCGTTCCGCCGCCGTCCGCCGTCCCCCGCCGCTGTTGACCCCAGACCCGGACTCACCGCGACGAGACGCACCCGAAGGGACCACTCACCTCGCCGGAGGAGCCCGCAAACGCCGTTGCCCGTGTCGCCGTCCCAGCTCGGCCGGCCCGGCTCCGCCGCGACGCCATCGCCGTCGCCGAAGCTTCTCGGCCGTCCGATCAAGATCCAACGCCCCAGATCACGCCCACGTCATCTCACGGTGAGATCCCAATCCAAATCCCAGATCCAATCTCGGCCGTAGGATCTAGATCCAACGGTCGAGATCAAACGTTAACCCAAACGCGTGAGAGCGAATCTAATGCGGCCGTTGATTTTCAAATCAACGGCCGAGATTGCGTCACGCGTCCGGGAAGGCTGACCGCCGCGGTCAGCGCCGTCCACGCGCGCGTGCGTGTGACGCTGACACGCGGGGCCAAACGCACCATGACGTCACGCTGACGTCATGGCGGGCCCGCATGTCAGCGAATGTCCCAGCCGAGCGCTGACGTCAGCAATGACGTCACAGTGGGTCCCACACTGCCAAGATCTGTGGTCGAGCCCGCCGACATCGGCGATGGCGTCACCCGAGGCGGACCCACATGTCAGTCTCACGAGGAGCCGTGGACCGAGTCCACGGTAGACCCGAGCCGAGCGTGGACCAAGTCCATGAGCCGGCTGACGTCAGCCAGCCAATCAGGAGCCGACGCGTGTCACCCATGATGCAATAAATAATTTCCGAAAAAGAAAATGATTTAATAATTCGGTTTAATAATTGATTTGAATTTCAAAACTTCAAACGCTTATAACTTTTGCGTTTCAACTCCGATTTGAACGATTCAAATTTCTAAATTTGTATAAAATTGAGATCTACCTAAATATGAATTTTATTTAATTTTTGGACTAAAGTTTTTCTCTGTAAAATTATTTAATTGATTATTTAAACTTCAAAATGCTATAACTTTTGCATTTTAACTCCAAATTTGACGATTCCAGTTTCTAAAAATTCATAAAATTATGTTCTCTCTGTTTATGGATTTTATTTGGATGTTTGGACACTTTTTGCCTATTGTTTATTCATGTATTGCTATTTGCACGCTTTACGAGTAGACGTTGAAGTGCCGGAAGGATTCGAAGGAGAAGTATTGACTCAGGATCCAACTCAAGACCAAGAACAAGTACTTTTTGAAGGCAAGTTGTGCTTTGACCATGTTGATCCTATTTTGAAATCTATTTTGATTTAACCTATTGCATGCTAGTTCAATTAGAAAATACTTTATATGGGAAATTAGATAAATGCCAAATTGCTGTATGACACCTTGATTATTTAAATATGTGCCATAACCCCTTGTCACCCTAGTTGTGGATTACTAGTTGGACATTATTAAATTGCCAACATGGGTTTTAGACCGTTGTAGTATGTTGCTTAGACCTGCTACGTGCTCATGATATGATTTTGGACAATCAAATGTTAATATGGACTTAATGATATATTGAACCTGTTTTGGAAAGGTATCATGTGATGTTGATGGCACGTGGTGCATGGTAATCAACTAGGGTTTGATAAATAGTTTTTCGACCGGGGCATGTGGTAAGAATGATCAGGTGGGCCAGTTGTGGCACTGGGGATGTTGATTTGGTTCTTCGGGTAGTCTTGCCCTGGTCACCCTAAGGACTTCACCTTGCAAGCCTTTGAACTGGGTCTAACGTGCAACCACATGTCTGTAATGGGACGGACCTAGTTGATTAAGTTGCTAATAACGTACCTGTGGGACCTCAGGAGGTCAACTACACCCTTTGTGTAAGTTGTACGGGGAGCGTCATCGGGCCGAGGCAGTACCCATCTAACGGTTGATTGGCCTAAACTTCGCCTTAGCTAAGGGAAGGGTTAGTGTGCAATAACCGGGGAGGACCACTTGTATTGTTAGAGGTTTCCGAAAGACTTTGTTACGGGAACTCGCCTTTCTGGTGTTTGACTGTATCTTGTGGGTAAAGTGCATAACCTCTGCAGAGTGTAGAATCTATTCGAATAGCCGTGTCCGCGGTATTGGACATCGCTCGGGAATTACAGTCAAGGGTTAGATTTTCTCAAAAATAACTTGGATTTGAAAGGTTGGGTTGGCTTAATAATGATGTTGATGGAAATGTGGATTAGGATGGGAAAGATGTTTATTAAACTCCTTGAAAAGTTAATTATGCTTTACTTGTTTCTACTGCTTTCGAATCTACTTATGATACTTGTTAAATGCTGTTTACTGCAAAAATACCTTGAGCCACTCCTTTGTATCAAGCCATGCATGTAGTATATTAGCTGCATTCTGTGCATGACTTGCCGAGTACCAAGTACTCACCCTTGCCACAATACAACACCGCTTGAAGAGGAGACTACACCGGCTTTGGAGGAGGAGCTCCAAGAGGAACCGTCTACTTAGGGAGCGAGCCGGTCGGTTGCCTGTGGTATACTTGGATGGCGCCACGGTTATTTGATTTTCCGCTGCTACTATTTCTCTCTTAATAAGTTTAGCCCTGCATGAGGCGACATTGTAACTTGACCATAAGGTTGAGTAACCAGTTTGACTATTTAATTAAAGTACTTTACTATTATCGAGTGGTATGATTGTGATATTTACCGATGTTAAGACTGTGTGCACTAGCGCGTTCCTGGACTAGTGCTGAATACACAGAGGGTCCGGATTTGCAAATTCGGGGTCCCGACAAACACCGTGCGGGGTGTGCTAGCACCTCGCCACACAGCTAGGGTTTCTGGAGAGCAGGAGGGACGCACGGCGGCTGAACGTGGTGAGGGTTCTCTCTTGCACTGTTCCTTGCCTCGCCTTTTATAGACACGCTAGTGGGCCGAAGCCCGCTAGGTTTCCATCTCCAACGCGGATCTCATCCACGCATAAAAACCCGTCAATCCTATTCCAACTCGTTAAGTGTGTGACCCGTTAGGTTCAGTGCAAGTCGGACATGAATCCAGAACCCGTTTCCAATTCATTGATCAACAGCGGCACCTAGCAGTACGTATTGACCCCCCGAATGCACAGAATCAATATTCGGCTGAACCTTTGATACACTCTCATACCGATCCCTTTTTCCACACGATACCAGTCAAGCTCAAGGCGAGATGCGCGCCACCCTTGTTGATAGCTCGACCACTTCTCTCGACAAAGGTGATGGATACAAACCATGACTAACTCCTTAGTCACATTAGCACGGCCGTGCGTTTTCCCTATCCATCCACACGAGGGGCCCAGAGGTATCTTCTCCCGTTATCTAGGAGGGGCAAATCCCATCTTGATCATCACACCCTTGGCGATGTATCGTGGCATACCCAGTATTCATCTTTATGACTACCCTATTACGGTGTAGCGTTTGATGATACCAAAGCATACAAGTCTACATGCTAGGTATCCATGACAATCTCAGGTCTTAGGACCATATAGGCGTACCACTCGAGACTATACGCTGATGGCACTATAATAGATAACAACTCACAGCGTCTCGGAGTGGGTCTTGTCCGACTACCCATGTTCTCCAACATGTGTCCATATTTATTGATTCGATATCTCCATATCTATGGTATGTGAAACATTACCATCAACCAATAAATGTGCTGATCAAATCATCACCGCTCCTCGTAATGATATGGATGAGGGACCTGTTTAGAATAATGTCACTTGACAATGTGTTTCACAATCAGATCGTATCCAATGAACAAAGTCGCAACATATATTCAGGGAACCGATAAACAAAGTTATCATAATTTCATGAACAAAGACGTATTACAATCATCACCATGATTGATCTAGGGCATATTCCCTTCAATCTTCCACTTGCACTAGAGTCAGTCATATAGGTATCGAATACCCATTGCTCTTGTGTGTGCCTCATGCTTTGGTTGTGGAAGGGGCTTTGTCAACGGATCAGCCACATTTAGATCCGTGTGCACTTTGCTTATCTTCACATCACCTCTCTCAATGATTTCCCGAATCACGTGGTATCGCCTGAGTACATGTTTGGATTTTTGGTGGGACCTAGGCTCCTTTGCTTGTGCAATGGCATCACTATTGTCAAAATAGAGGTCCACTGGACAGGATGCACTAGCGACCACGCCCAACTCAGAAACAAATTTCTTGATCCAAACAGCTTCCTTTGCTGCTTCAAAAGCTGCAATGTACTCGGCCTCCGTTGTGGAATCTGCTACTGTTTCTTGCTTGGAACTTTTCCAGCTCACTGCCCCACCATTGAGACAAAATACAAACCCGGATTGCGATCGCGAATCATCTTTGTCGGTTTGGAAGCTAGCATCGGCGTAACCCTTTACGAAAAGTTCCTCCTCTCCTCCAAAGATCAAGAACATCTCTTTAGTCCTTCGTAAGTATTTAAGGATGTTCTTTACACCCACCCAGTGACTATCACCAGGATTTGATTGGTACCTGCTCGTGACACTCAGAGCATATGACACATCTGGGCGCGTACATAGCATGGCATACATGATGGATCCAATAGCTGAAGCATATGGGATCCGACACATTCTCTCTTGCTCATCAGGTGTCGAAGCACGCTGAGTCTTGCTAAGACTTACACCATGTGACATGGGCAAGAAACCTTTCTTGGAATCATGCATGTTGAATCGTTTCAGTATCTTATCAATGTACGTACACTGGCTCAATCCAATTAGCCTTTTTGATCTATCTCTATAGACCTTTACGCCCAAAATATATGCTGCATCTCCCAAGTCTTTCATCGAGAAACTCTTTCTCAGATAAGATTGTGCAGCATCTAACATCGGAATATCATTTCCGATCAATAGTATGTCATCCACATACAAGACCAGAAATACAAGTGCGCTCCCACTAGCCTTCTTGTAAATACATGATGATGATGATAATGATATGTGATCATGAATGAGATGATAGACATGATGTGAGTTGTTATAGCCATGTAATTGTTCTTTCGTACCATTTCAATATACTTGCTGAGTGTTGAACTCACGCTTGTGCTTTCTTGTTGTTTTAGGTACCATGAAACCGGCATACAGGGAAGGGCATTAGCTACACATCTACATGTAGCTCCACACTTATAGACAATTTATTCATCTTGGTCATGATAATAAGAGTAGTGCCATGCAACTTGGTGCAATGGTTAATTTGTGTGCTTGGTTTCCTCATTTAATTCGTTTGGCTCATGAGATGGCTGGAATCTTTATTCTAGGCTTATATTGCTGCTAGAACCCTTGTTATTGATGATTTAGATGTCATTCTTTATACTATATCCTGTGATCATATTGTTGTTGCTTCAATTCATGGAAAAACAAAGGAGATGCTGCCGAAATTTTTGGTTTTAGCATTTACTCCTGTGCTATAATTTATCTTAATTTATGGTATTTAGTGGTTGATTAGTCTATGTTTGGTAGCATTCGGGCATATTAAATGCCGGGGTGTTACAGTAATTCTGTTTGGGTTTTGTTTTCCTTTCTTTTTTGGAAAGGAGAAACTATTTATCGGTGTTCGTTCTTGTTCAAGAGCTGTGGGTATCTTTAGATTGGGGTTGCATCCTGGTTGTCAAGGGTAGGTGACCCATGAGGGTGTTTAGAACTTTGTATGTCTGTGTTGTGTAGTTAGAACATCGAGATGATGTAAACTACCAATTTGGTTAGAGTGAGGTTGATGGTTGTTTGAAGACAACCTAAAATGATTATGTTGATAAAGGAGGATTAAAGGAAATGATGATTGATGTAAAGTGAAAGTTGACTAGTGTTTTTTGCAGAGTGCGGTGAGTCTTGGAATTAATTTGAAGTTCGAGAACTGTAGTATAGATCCCGATTAAGGTCTAGAATCTTCTGGTCGAGGAATTATTATAGTAAGGTGGTGGTGTAAAGCACCGGAGTATGATGGTGTAACGACATGAGGATTATTGGTTTATGTTGTTTATGGGTCAATTAAATTGTGGATTGACAAAATGATTTGATCAATGTGTAATAAAAAAATAGGGATATGGAACGACAGTATGAAAGGTTGACTTTGTCCTGGACGATTGTCTGTCTAGGATCCGTATTTATGAAGGATGTATAGAGGAGGTCGTGTCGCGTGGTTAGGATTAATTAGTGGTGGAATGAACTAGGGATATGGAATATGTGACTTAGGGATGATACGAAAGGTCTTTGTTGATTGTGCTGGAATAAAAGTGAAGTGATGTGTTTTAAGCTTGGAATAACAATATGTACGAATGATGGGTCGTCATCGTTAGTAGACCAAAAGAAGATGTTGATATGTGTCTCATGGTGAGTTAACTGATAAGTTAATTGTGCTGAAGTTGTGAGGACGTGGTTCTCCTTGTTGATTGTCATAAGATAGATATGGTTTAGAGTTCGATGTTAATTTGACCAATAGTGGTTATGTGAATGGTAGAAGGTAATTGAACAAAGATTGGATGTTGTAGCTTTTGTCAAAAGTGTTCGACTTTCCAGGATTTGGTGAATATGGAATCCTTAATGGCTAAGAGTATTGGGATACTAGAAATAGTGGGATTCGGGTAGAACCTTCTTTGAGAGATTTGAGGATGCAATTGATTGTATGGTTTGATTAAGTTGCATTTTTGGTCAAGTTGCGGACTTGGCTTTGATGGTCGAAAATGAGGATGAAAGTGTAGTTTTGGAAGTAATTGGTTGATGGATTCTGGAATATTGTCTGTTATTGAACCATGCCAATCTTTGGTTTTGGCAAATTTGTTTAGCTTATGTTATGAGTAGGGATTTGCACCCAAGAGTATTTGAGTGGGATGCTCTCTTTCGCGTTCAACTGAATTATCCTTGGAGACCATATTTAAAGGAAACAAATGGACATGGTGGGTTGTGTTGGAAACCTTTGAGTTAAGCACTTAATTTGTAACTCTATTGTGACTAGAGTTGGATTTAATTGGAAAATGTGTGTGGTGTTTGCGAGTACTTCAAAAGGTGGATCTTATGAATGTTTCATAAGTGATTTTGTTGGTGAAGTGTTTTCTTTTGGGAATGAGTTTCTCTTTCTCTTTGAGAGAATTTGTGGCCGTTGTGGGTGCAGATGTTTGACTTGAGAATTGATGTTCTCTTCCAAAATGTTGGTTTTGATTGAAATGTGATGTTTTGCAAGTTTAGCTTTCAATTGATGTTGGGTTGTGATGCGATGTGGTGTTTTACTGTTAACTGTGCTGCTGTCATAGTTAATATGTATTATCGCAACCATCGATGTTATTTGTGTTTCAATCATGTGATAAAGAGAATGAAGTCTCTTTGTGAATGATTATTCGGTATTGTGGTTACTTGATGAATGAATGGTGAAAAGGAAACATGACATCGTTTATATATATTTAACCATAAAAGAGTCGATGAGCCAGGTCGGTGAGAAAGTCATATATGGATATATGACTAATCCGAAGTGCTCTTGAAAAGTTTGCATTCATGTCATGAATCGAGATTTACGTTGCTTTCTAGCATGAAAAGAAATAACAAATAAATTATGATATTTTGGCTGTGGTGTAAGAGATTTGAGTTTTCTTTACGATTTGGCTTAGAAAAATAAAAAGAGTGCTCTTTGGATGTTGCCGAATTCTTTCCAAAGTGGTTTTTAGCGCATTGGGGTTCGAGTTGTTGTATGTGGTCTACTTGGGTTCAAAAGAATCATACTTCTTTTGCACTGTAGATGGGAGTGAGAATATGAATGTCCGCGGGTTATTGTTGAGTACAATCAAGATTGATACTCTTGGGCTTGGTTGTTTGCATGGAAAGATTGTGAGGGCGACACCCTCTTGGGAAAAGCACCAATTGTGATGTGGTGGTGAGTTCCGACCCTATGTTGGGCTAGGTGTGAAACCTTGGTTGGGGTTTGAAAGGTGGATCATGATGGAAATTGTCATGTTGGTTCAAATCTTTTGAGAGTATCGTTGGTTCTAAAGAAGGTGATGGTAACTGATGTAAGGTGTCCGGTCGTGATCATCTATTTTAGCTAAATTTCTCTGGGGTTGAGATATGCTTAGGAGTGGATAAAATGAATTATAACGTGACTGCGAATTGGAAAGGCAGTTGTGCCTTAGTGAGTTATTTCTTTCGATGGCATTTCTCGGTAATGGTCCGTTCGATTTAAAGGGCGCTCAATTGCAAGAGTTGAGAACCAGTGTTTTCTTGGTTCTTAGGGGGGGTCACGTTTAGAACCCCAATTAGAAACAAGTTACCATTGGTGATTTGGTGGTAGAGAGGTTGCTAAAAGAGATGCGACTAGCTTTGATTGTGTCATCTTGAGTTTAATGAAATGTGATAGACAGGTTGAGAGATGAGAATAAGGTTTTGTGAATGAAGTTAAAAAGGGAATTTAGAGTTGAGCTTGGATATTGGTTTTATATTCTTCGGAAGAAAATTTCTGATTATACGGGTCATACCTGTAATGCCAAGAAAGGAAGTTGTTCTGAGTTCATCAGATTGTTTGCGATAGTAGTATGAAGTGTTTAACGTGAGGATTTGGGCGTATTAATTTGATGGAGCCCTTTTGTGGGTGAAATCGAGGATTGCGGTTGTCATTTGCAAATGTTATTGGGAATTGAAATGAAAGGTGGAATCGTGAGAGGCTACACTTAGTTGGGCTAAGTCCACTCTCTCTTGCCAGGAGTTGGTTTTGGGAGTTGGTTTGTTGTTTGGTTCGGTTTGAGTCTTTGTGTGGGTGTTTTGTGTTGCAAAGAAGTCTTTAGTTCCTTGGGGACTTGGTTCTTGATTTTGGCATTCTTTGGATTCGAGGTCGAATCCTGTTAAGGGGGAGAGAATGTGACATTACGAAATGAATTTTGCCATAATTTTGGGCCATTCCGGGTGTTTGAGCTTGTTCGGGAGGGTTTGGGCCTTGGGGGAATGAGTTTTGGGCTTTACGGGTGAGTTGGGCCTTTAGTGGGGGGGCAGCAAAACCTGCCTAACCCTAGCCCACAATCCCTCCATGCACCCCTTCCTCTCCCAACCCTAGCCGCCTCCACCCCCTCCCCACCCATGCGCCTCCTTCCCTCTCCCTCTCCCTCTCCCTCTCTCTTGCGCCTCCCCTCCCCACCCCTAGCTAGCCCTAGTTCCCTCCCCACGCAGCCCTTCCCTTCCCCCTATCCTTCCATTTGGAAGCCATCCAACCAAGGCGATCTGGCGATTCCGGCGCTTCCGACGATTTAGGCGATTGGAGGGAGATCGTGGCCGGGAGGAGGAGACGTTCGTCGTTTGTGTGGTTCTTCAAGGGAGGTAAGCATTCATGGATTCTTTGGTATAGTTTTGGTGCCAGTTAGATGGGGGAATCAATGCCTAGAACTCTCTTTTAGGTGCTGAGATTAGATGGGTTAAGTTGGATTCTAGATCTGTCTCGCGGGTGGCTCTCAACAAGGTTTGACAGTCGATGTTGGGAAGCATTTTTGAGGATTTTAGATTCATGATATGGTCATCCAGCTGTTACAAAAGTTGTAGGTAATCGAAATACCTTTAATTGGGAACCGAAAACGCTAAGTTTCGTTCAGCTGTTTAAAAGTTTTGGTCAATTACCAAGCACTGTCCAATCTGTGACGTGATTAGGACAGATTATGTTCAACTGTAGATTAGAGGATTTTAGAGGCTGAATCAGTTTCCACGTATACTTATAAAAAGGTGGGAAATTTCCTAAGGTTCGTGAAAATGTACTTGTGTACCTGATTTGGAGTTCTAGAACTCAAGATATGCTTGTTGAAAGCCTGTTGTCCCGTTGGAAAGATTCTCTGTTTTTCGGGTATTAGGAGTGGGTTGCGAAGTCGATGTAGTTGATAGTTCTTGTGTTATTTTGTGGGCATATTTTTGAGTTTATTGTACTTATGTGCAGGTGGTGTGACCACGGGAGTGCCCTCAACATCTCACCACTCCGTCTCACACGGTTGAAGGCAAGTGTATTGTAGTGGTTGTGATGATTCGCAATGAAATAGTTTAACCATGTGTTTTGATACGGTGCCATGTTTGATTCTTGCTTGTGACATGATGAGTATAATTTTTTAAATGGCTATGCAATTGTTAAATCGAGTTTATATGCAAGTTATTCATGTTTATGGCATATGTGCATGCATAAAGGAAGAAGCGACCCATTCTGATGCGGGCCTCTGTGTTCAGATGTAGTGAACATGAAAGTCCTACCTCGTAGTCCCATACACGCGGTTGTACGGGAGTGAGTTAGTAAGATTAGGCACACTCCATGGGATGGAAGGGAATGAGGGTGCACACCGACAGGTGTGCACTCGGCAATACCGGTATGTGCTAAGCCAAGAGGCATGATGCATTGCATTGCATAAATGAGAATGCGAATGAGGAAATATGTGAGAATGTGAATAAGAAAGTCTTCATGGATTGTTTCCATAGTTGGTGATCGGTATGACGTATGTATGTGAATTGTTTTTTGTTTTGTTCCATTGCAATACACTTTGTTAAGTGTTGAACTCACGCATGTTGTTTAATGTTTTTTTAGGTACCTTGAATCCGGCTTGGGGAAAGGGAGCTAGACTCACGTCATCACTTAGCATCACACATTTAGACAATGACATGCTCCTTCCATTGTTGTGATGGTTGTTTTATCTAGTTAGACCTTGGAATAATTACCTCGTTGGTTGCCTTGAATAATCGTTTACGTCTTAATTGTTTAGGTGGCGATTAAATCTATGTGTTGAGCTTGAATTGATGTTGGAATCATGGATTTGTTGAGGAACGCGGTATGCTACTCTAGCACAAATTAAAATTTCTACCGCAAACTAGAAAAGCTACTCGCAAGAAGGGGATCATAGATCTATGACCACTAGACGCGCAGTTGCGGAATCCTTCGCACGTCGTTGTAGTGGATCGTTCTCGGTGTGGATCGTCCTCGCCGTGGATCGTCCTTGCCGTGGATTGTCCTAGCCACAGATCATCCTTGCCACAAATCGTCCTCGTTGCGGATCATCCTCTTGACGCTGCAGTAGCAGCAGCGTCACCACAGCAGTCCACACTTCCGGGGATGGAACGCTGTTCGTCGGTGTGCAAGCACCAGGTCGCTCGGCAAGGGCAACGAGATGAGGTGGCTAGGGTTTCTGGTGAAACACCTCTAAACCACATGAAAGTGTGTTCTGCGTCCAACCTCCTCCCCTCCTTATATAGCCACGAGGTGAAACCCTAGGTAGTCATGGCCCATCTACGCGCTAAGCCCACGAGGTCCATTAATTACGGATCCAATCCGAATTAATGCGTCCCAGCCCGTTAAGTGTGTGACCCTGTAGGTTCATGCGCATTTGGACATGGATTTGGAAAACCCTTTTCTAATCCAATAGTCAGTAGCGGTTCCTTGCAGAGCATGCCAACTCCCAAACGCATATGATTAAAGTACTGATGTAATAATCCCTTTGCCAAACTATATGAAGATCGAACTCAAGGCGAGAAACATGTCATCCTTTGACAGTTCAATCCATCTCTCGTATCTGTGATATATTAATAAGTTGTGATTGACTTCTCAATCACGGCATGGCCATGCACTTCCTTAATCATATCACACGAGTGGCCTAGACATATATCTCCGTTACATTGGAGTGGCAAATTCCATCTTGACTGCTTGTAACATCCTTAGTTTCGCTTTCTGGGAAAAATCTAATTTAAATTAATTAAATTCAAAAATTGAAGTTTCCTTGGTGTTTATGTTAACCTGGCATCCTTTCCCATCCAAAATTGGAATTTAATTCCCTTCCGTTCGAAAATTCGAATTTCTCGGTTCCCGCCGGTACCCGAAATTTCACCCGAGTCCAAAAATGCTTCAAAAATCCCGAAATCACTTCAATTAGGTCCCAAATATTCCAAAATGATTTTTGGAATGATTCCCCGGATTTTTGGACCTTCTCCCCTATTTTATCTCGCGCGGCTTTCGTTTAATGCCCACTATTCGATCCAGAATATTCAAATTCACAAATTTCATCCAAATTCCGCGAAACCAATTTTATTGGGTTCCAAATATTCCAAAATGGTTCTAGGAATTTTTCTGGAATTTTTAGACCATTTTTCCAAATTTTTCTCTAGGGTGGTTCATTTGCGTAATCCCCGGCAAATCGTGCGCTGCCACGTGGCGCTACAGTGCCTTCTTCAACCTTGGGAAGGCAACGTACAGAGGAGGGGCTTCAAGCTTCTCCCATGGAGGTCTCCTCCTTAACTCCTTCATAACTCCTCTATCACACCTCCAAATCGTGAACCGCCGGGTCTGTTGAATACGTAACGACGTCCTCTCTCCATTCCCCACCATCAATAGCCCGGGATCTCGCCGGAATTTGAACCGTCGGCTAAAAACCGAAATGCACATAATTGCCATTAACTCAGCCGTTTTAACTCCAAACGACGTGCTTCCACTTCTCATACCTCCGTGTGGACGTCCTCTTCCCGGTAGTAGCACTCACTCATAGCCTCTCCACCTCGTTCATCTGGTAGATCGAGAAAATCGGCGCCGGGTCATATTTTCGGGCGTTCTTCGTGTTCATCATCATTCCTCCCTCTCCGGTGGATCAATCCTCATGCCGTTTGGTTCCTTGTGATCGTGGGGGAGTCTAGTTTCTAATTCATCCATCAATTTTAGGATCCATCAAGATTTGGAGGCGAATTTCAAGTTTTGGTCGTTTCGGTCGGAGCTCCATTTTTCACCAAATTCGTCGTCTCCAATGGGTTTTGATCCAATTCCTTGCACGTGTAAGCTCCTCTAGATGTTCTCTCCATGATCCATGAATTTATTTTGCCAAGTTTTATTCAAAATTTGGTGCAAAATTCGGGTTTTTGGAGTTTAGAAGGTTCTCTGTTTTTTTTTCTTTCTTTTGGGCTTCATCAAGGCCAGGCGACGCTGCCGTGCCGGCCGCCGCAGATCCGCCGCCGCGCTCACGCTGGCCAAGGCTGCAGCGCCAGACGCGCCATCGCTCACAAGGCCCTGACGCCTGCCACGCCGCCCCTGGCCACCGCCCCATCCCCTCCAAGCTCACCTCCACCTCCCATGGCCATGGCTATGGCCAAAGCTAGAAGAAACTTACCCCTCTCTATGAAAAGGGGCCCCACATGGCATAGACTCACTCTCATCCAAAAATCAGAAAAAATAGAAAAGGAATATTCCGAGGAATATTCCCTCGTTTTTCAATTTTCCAATTTTCGAACTTCGGAAGCTCATATCTTTTCCGTCCGAACTCCGATTGACTCCGTTCAAATTCCTAAATTCATCTAAAATCAATACCTACCTGTCAGTACTACTTTTGTAATTTTTGGATTTTATTTATTTTCTTGTATTTATTTGTTGTCTCGTTTTGCGCGTAGCCGAGGACCCCGCCGAGACCACTGACCCCGCCGCCGGACTTCAAGCGTTCGATGATCTCGCTGCGACCAAAGGCAAGTCTCCTTGACGCATGTTGAACCGATGTTTATAAATGTGTTTTAAATGTTTTATAAACTTGCATGCTATGTTTATCATCGTATGTCAAATATATGTGAATAGTTAATCCGAATCGTGAATGCCTCCTTTGTTATTGACATCCATGTTACTTGTAACCCTAGGACATTTGCTATGCCATGTTTACCTTATAAGGTGACCTTTGTTGAATAGTACGGTAGATTTGCTTAGGACCCATATTGATGAAAGTGACTCATGTCGGGACCCGAATTTGCAAATCCGAACCCTCTGTGTATTCAGCACTAGTCCAGGAACGCGCTAGTGCACACAGTCTTAACATCGGTAAATATCACAATCATACCACTCGATACTAACAAAGTACTTTAATTAAATAGTCAAACTGGTTGCTTGTCGGGACCCCGAATTTGCAAATCCGGACCCTCTGTGTATTCAGCACTAGTCCAGGAACGCGCTAGTGCACACAGTCTTAACATCGGTAAATATCACAATCATACCAATCGATACCATAAAAGTACTTTATTTAAATAATCAAACTGGTTACTCGACCTTATGGTCAAGTTACAAATATATGCCTCGCAAGGCGAAACTTATTCAGAGAAAAAAAAAATAGCAATGAAAATCAAATAACCGTGGCGCCATCCAAGATACCACAGGCAACCGACCGGCTCGCTTCCCTAAGTAGACGGATCCTCTTGGAGTTCCTCCTCCAAAGTGGCGTAATCTCCTCTTCAAGCGATATTGTGTTGAGGCAAGGGTGAGTACTTGGTACTCGACCAAGTCATGCCTGAGAATGCAAGCTAATATACTATATGCATGGCTTAGTACAAAGGAATAGCTCAAGGTATATTTGCAGTAAACAGCATTTGATAAATAATATAAGTAGATTCGAAAGCAGTAGAAATAAGTAAAGCATAAATAACTTTTCAAGAAGTTTAATAAACTTTTTCCCCATCCTAAACCACATTTCCATCATCCTCATTATTAAACCATCCCAACTTTCCAAATCCAAGTTATTTTTGAGAAAATCTAACCCTTGACTGTAATTCCCGAGCATTGTCCAGTACCGTGGACTCGGCTATTCGAATAGATTCTAAACTCTGCAGAGGTTATGCACTTTACCCACAAGATACAGTCAAACACCACAAAGGCGAGTTCCCGTAACAAAGCCTTTCGGAAGCCTCAAACAACACAGGTGGTCCTCTCCGGTTCGTGCTCTACACCATCCCTTCCCTTAGCCAAGGCGAAGTATGGGACCAACACACCGTTAGATGGGTATCTGGCCACAGCCACGATACGCTCCCCTGTACAATCACACAAACGGTGTAATTGACACCCTGAGGCTCCACAAGTGAGTCCTTAACGACTTAGTCAACTAGGGCCGTCCCATTCCAGCCATGTGGTTGCACGTTAGACCCAGTTCAAAGGCTTGCAAGGTTAAGTCCTTAGGGTGACCAGGGCAAGACTACCCGAAGAACCAAATCAACACTCCCAACGCCACAACTGGCCCACCTGATTACTCTTACCACATGCCCCGGTCAAAACTGTTTATCAAACCCCAGTTGATTACCATGCACCACGTGCCATCAACATCACATGATACTTTTCCAAAACAGGTTCAATATATCATTTAAGTCAATATTAACATTTGATTATCCAAAATCATGTTATGAGCACGTAGCAGGTCTAAGCAGTGTACTACAACGGTCTAAAACCCATGTTGGCAAATTAATAATGTCCAACTAGTAAACCACAACTAGGGTGACAAAGGGTCATGGCACATACTTAAATAATCAAGGTGTCATACAGCAAATTGGTACTTATCTAACCCCCATGTTTAAACAAAATATTTTCTTAATTGAACTAGCATGCAATAGTTTAAATCAAAATAGATTTCGAAATAGGATCAACATGGTCAAAGCACAACTTGCCTTCAAAAAGTACTTGCTCTTGGTCTTGAGTTGGATCCTGAGTCAATACTTCTCCTTCGAATCCCTCCGGCACTTCAACGTCTACTCGTAAAGCGTGCAAATAGCAAATACACAAATAAACAATAGGCAAAAAGTGTCCAAACACCCAAATAAAATCCATAAACAGAGAGAACATAATTTTGTGGATTTTTAGGAACTGGAATCGTTCAAATCGGAGTTAAAATGCAAAAGTTACGATTTATTAAAGTTTAAATAATCAATTAAATAATATTACAGAGAAAAACTTTAGTCCAAAAATTAAATAAAATTCATATTTGAGTAGATCTGAATTTTATACAAATTTAGAAATTTGAACCACTCAAATCGGAGTTGAAACGCAAAAGTTATAAGCGTTTGAAGTTTGAATCTAAATTTGAATCAATATTTTAAATTAATAAATCATTTCTTTTTTTCGGAAATTAATTATTGCGTCAGCCTAGACACGTGGCAGCCTCTGATTGGGCGGCTGACGTCAGCCGGTCCATGGACGTGGTCCACGGTTTGGCTCGGTCCACCGTGGACTCGGTCCACGGCTCGGGTGAGACTGACAGATGGGACCCAGCTGTCAGTGCGGGGTCTCACGCAAACGCGGCTGACGCGTGGGCCCTCTGACTTGCGGGGCCCGCGTGTCAGGGACACGCGCTCACACGCGTGGGTGCGACTAGGCACACGTGGCGCAATCTCGACCGCACAAGTTTGGATGGACGGCTGAGATTCGCCCGAGACTACCCTATAAGCAATAACCCAGATCTAATCGGTGCCCTACGATCTTGATCCTACGGTTGGGATCTAATACGCCGAAACAGAGAGGTGAACTCACCTCAAGCGTCAGATGATGATCCAACGGCCGGTGGAGCTCCAAGGTCGCGGTGGCGGTGCGGCGGCAGCAGGAATCGGAAGACGACACCGAACGGCGCATGTGGCGTGTCCCGGCGAGAAGGAGAGCACGCTCGGGGCGCCTCAACGTGGGGGTTTCAGATCCAGCCTCAGGCGCGGCGGAGGATGGCTAACGGCGGCGGAATCGCTCTAAAACCCGTAGCCAACCCTCGACTACTCCGGTGAGGGATTCCTTGGCGGCGGCGTGAGCGCGGAAACCTAGGGCAAACGGTGCGGGGCGAGCTGGCGATCCTCGGAGAACGTCTCGGGCTTTAAATAGCCCCGGGAGGCGTGCTCAGGGCGGAGCCCTAGTCGAACACGGCGGCGCTCTCCGATCCCGCTTCGGGCGAGAACGATGACGCACAGCCGTTGGATCCCGATCCAACGGCTCGCGTGCGACGGACTCGGTCGAGCCAGCGACGCGGCCGGGTCCGGGTCGGACTCGAACTCGAGTCTGACTCGGGCTCGGTCGGATGAACAGTAACCGACTCGGTTTGATTTTCCAGCGATTTAATATTTAAAATAATTCCCAGTAATTCATTTAATTCATTAAAAATAGCAAAAGACTCAGAAAAATTCCAGAAAAATTCTGGAAAATACTTTGGATCATTTTGGACTCAAATAAAATATTTACAACAAAATTTTATTTGCAATATTAAATTCTTTAATTATTTCAAAATGGAATAAATTCAAATAAATTCCAAATAAATCCAAATAAATTCCAGAAAATTCCAAAAATTCACCAAAGTGCCAAATCACACATGAATTCAATAAAAGCAAAATTTTGGGGTGTTACATTGCTCGACCTTATGGTCAAGTTACAAATATACGCTACGCAGGGCGAAACTTATTAAGAGAGAAATAATAGCAGCGGAAAATAAGATAACTTCGTGGTGCCATCCAAAGATACCACAGCAACCGACTGGCTCGCTCCCTAAGTAGACGGTTCCTCTTGGAGCTCCTCCTCCAAAGCCGTGTAGTCTCCTCTTCAACTGGTGTTGTATTGTGGCAAGGGTGAGTACTTGGTACTCAAGAAGTCATGCACAGAATGCAGCTAATATACTACATGCATTGCTTAATACAAAGGAATAGCTCAAGGTATATTTGCAGAAATGACATTTGACAAGTAGCATAAGTAGATTCGAAAGCGAGTAACAAGTAAAGCATAAATAACTTTTCAGGGGTTTAGTAAACATCTTTCCCATCCTAATCCACATTTCTATCAACATCATTATTAATCCAACCCAACCTTTCAAGTCCAAGTTATTTTTGAGAAAGTCTAACCCTTGACTGTAATTCCCGAGCGATGTCCAATACCGCGGACACGGCTATTCGAATAGATTTTACACTCTGCAGAGGTTATGCACTTTACCCACAAGATACAGTCAAACACCACAAAGGTGAGTTCCCGTAACAAAGTCTTTCGGAAACTTCTAACAATACAAGTGGTCCTCCCCGGTTGTTGCACACTAACCCTTCCCTTAGCTAAGGCGAAGTTTAGGCCAACCAACCGTTAGATGGGTACCTGGCCTCACCCCAGACGCTCCCCGTTCATCCTACACAAAGGGTGTAGTTGACCTTCTGAGGTCCCACAGGTACGTTATTAGCAACTTAATCAACTAGGTTCGTCCCATTACGGACATGTGGTTGCACGTTTGACCCAGTTCAAAGGCTTGCAAGGTTAAGTCCTTAGGGTGACCAGGGCAAGACTACCTGAAGAACCAAACCAACATTCTCGGTGCCACAACTGGCCCACCTGATCAATCTTGCCACATGCCCCAGTCGAAAACTATTTATCAAACCCCAGTTGATTACCATGCACCACGTGCCATCAACATCACATGATACCTTTCCAAAACAGGTTCAATATATCATTAAGTCAATATTCACATTTGATTGTCCAAAATCATGTCATGAGCACGTAGCAGGTCTAAGCAAAATACTACAACGATCTAATTTCCCATGTTGGCATTTTAGTAATGTCCAACTAGTAAACCACAACTAGGGTGACAAGGGGTCATGGCACATATTTAATTAATCAAGGTGTCATACAGCAATTTGGCATTTATCTAATTTCCCATACTTAAATAAGGTATTTTTCTAACAGAACTAGCATGCTATAGGTTAAATCAAAATAGATTTCAAAATAGGATCAATATGGTCAAAGCATAACTTGCCTTCAAAAAGTACTTTTCTTGGTCGTGAGTTGGATCCTGAGTCAATACTTATCCTTCGAATCCTTCCGGCACTTCAACGTCTACTCGTAACGCGTGCAAATAGCAACAAATGAATAAAACAGTAGACAAAAGTATCCAAACATCCAAATGAAGTTCATAAACAGATAGAACATAATTTTATGAATTTTTAGAAACTGAAATCGTCAAATTCGGAGTTTAGATGCAAAAGTTATAGCATTTTGAAGTTTAAATAATCAATTAAATAATATTACAGAGGAAACTTTAGTCCAAAAATTAAATAAAATTCATTATTAGGTAGATCTCAATTTTATACAAATTTAGAAATTTGAATCACTCAACTCGGAGTTGAAACGCAAAAGTTATAAGCGTTTGAAGTTTGAAACAAAATCTGAAATCATTATTTCGAATTAATAAATCTTTTTTTTCGGAAATTAATTATTGCGTCAGTGAGGACACGTGGCAGCCTCTGATTGGTCTGCTGACGTCAGCCGGTTCATGGACGTGGTCCATGGTTTGGCTCGGGTCTACCGTGGACTCGGTCCACGGCTCCACGTGTCGCTGACAGGTGGCCCCCCCTCGGGTGACGTCATTGCTGACGTCAGCGGGGCTCAGCCCACGGTGCTGACGGGTGGGACCCACTGTGACGTCATCGCTGACGTCACTACACGGCTGGGGTGGCCGCTGACGTGCGGGCCCGCCATGACGTCAGCGTGACGTCATGGTGTGGTTTGGCTGGGCCGCTGACACGCGGGCCCGGCGTGTCAGTGGCGCGCTTACACGCGCATGGTGCGGTGGCTGGGCTACGTGGCACGATCGTGTCCGTTGATTTGAAAATCAACGGCCGCGATTAGATCCAGGGTTAACACGTTGAAAACTACACAGTGATCGTGGGCCGTTCGATCTAGATCGGACGGTCCAGATCTAACCCTACGTTAACGCTGCTACGGCACGTGGTGATTGTGGGCCGTTGGATCTTGATCCAACGGTCCAGATCTAATTGGGTTTGGAAACACGTGAACTCACCTCAATCGCACGATCAAGATCAGATGGCGCGCAGAGCTCGCGAGGGCTGATGGCGGTGCGGTGGTCGAGACGAGCAGGCTGGGAAGGCGACCTTCGAAGCGGCGTTGCGGTGCTCCTCCGGCGAGATGGGTGCACGGCTCGGGCGCCTCTCGGCGAGGGGTTTTCGGATACGGGCTCGGTGTCGACGGAGCGGCTCTGGACACGGCGGAAGACGGCAGAAACCACCGTGGAGACCCAACCAACTCCGGCGAGCAATCGGGCACGAACGGCGGCGGCTAGGGTTTCGGGAGGTGGGGCAAACGGTGCGCACGGTTGAAGCGAACCTCGGAGGCGGCGCGGGGCTTTAAATAGCCTCGGCATGCGCGCGTAGGGCGGAGCCCTATGCCCACACGGCGGAGCAGTCCGAGCCGGATTCGGCCGGGGAAGACGACGCCTCCACCGTCCACGTGTCGCGATCGACGGTCAAGATCGCGTGGGCGCGATCGGATCCGACCGGACTCGGGCTCGAACCGGTGCGGTCCAATCCGGACCGTTGGATCTCGATCCAACGGTCGGGATCAATTAGGTTTATGGCTGGTTCGGTCGAGTCACGTGGCTCGGGTCGGACTCGAGTCCGACTCGGTCGGATGAACATTACTCGACCCGATTGATTTTCCAGCGATTAAATATTTAAAATAATTTCCAGTAATTCATTTAATTCAAGAAAAATTCCAGAAAAATTCTGAAAAATATTTTAGGGCATTTGGGACTCAAATAAAATATTTCCAGCAAAACTTTATTTGAAAATTTAATTTCTTTAATTATTTCAATATGGAATAAATTCAAATTAAATCCAAATAAATCCAAATAAATTCCAGAAAATTCCAAAAATTCACCAAAGTGCCAAATCACACATGAATTTAAGAAAAGCAAAATTTTGGGGTGTTACAAACCTCCCCCCCTTAACAGAATCTCGTCCCCGAGATTCAGGGCTTACTAAAGAATAGGTTCAGAAACTCTTTCCTCAAATCCTCTTCTCGTTCCCAAGTTTCTTCACTCTCCGCGTGGTTGCTCCATTGAACTCTGCAGAAACGGGTTGACTTGTTCCTAGTCTCTCGATCCATGGTGTTCAGAATCTTCACGGGATGCTCCTTGTAAGTCAGATCTTCTTGCAACTCAATTGACTCTAGCGGTGTCTGTTCCTCAGGTACTCGGAGACACTTCTTCAACTGGGACACATGGAACACGTCGTGCACTCCTGCTAATGACTGTGGTAACTCCAGCTGGTAAGCAACTTCGTCTCTGCGGCTAAAAATCTTAAATGGTCCAACATAACGGGGTGCAAGTTTCCCTTTTGCATGGAACCTCTTAACTCCCCTGAGAGGCGTAACTCTCAGGTATACAAAGTCTTCTGGTTCAAAACTCAAATCCCGGCGACGATTGTCAGCATAACTCTTCTGTCGTGATTGGGCTATTTTCAACCTTTCCCTAATCATGGCAATCTGCTCTTCAGCTTCTTGAAGAATATCAGGCCCGAAGACACGGCGCTCACCGGTCTCATTCCAGTTTAATGGCGTCCGGCAGGGTCGACCATACAGTGCTTCAAAAGGTGACATTTGCAAACTTGCTTGGTAACTGTTGTTGTAACTGAACTTCGCATACGGCAAGCTCTTATCCCAAGAGGTAGCATAAGCCAATGCACACGCTCTTAGCATATCCTCCAGAATCTGATTGACTCTTTCAGTCTGGCCATCCGTCTGTGGATGATAAGCTGTACTAAAGTTCAAACGGGTTCCCATGGCTTCATGTAGCCTATTCCAGAACCTCAAGGTAAACTGAGTACCTCTATCCGATACGATCTTCTTTGGCACTCCGTGCAAACAGACGATCCTGATCATGTACAACTCTGCTAACTTGTCCCCCGAGTAAGTGGTCTTCACGGGGATAAAATGAGCTACTTTGGTCAAGCGATCCACTATAACCCATATGGAGTCATAACCTCCTTGAGCCTTAGGCAAACCGGTAATGAAATCCATTCCGATTTCCTCCCACTTCCACTCAGGTATCTTCAGTGGCTGCAACAATCCTGCTGGTCTCTGATGCATTGCCTTGACTCTCTGGCATACGTCGCACAATGCAACATGCTCAGCAACTTCACGCTTCATGCTCGGCCACCAGAATCTCTCCTTCAAGTCTTGATACATCTTGGCACTTCCAGGATGAATTGAGTACTTGGAGTCATGGGCTTTTTCTAGAATCAACTGCTTCAGTTCCTTCCTGTTCGGCACACAAATGCGATCCCTCATCCATAACGTGCCCTGCTCATCTAGCTTGAAGTCCTTTGCCTTGCCTTCCTCCATTTTGGACTTAATCCTACGGATCTTGTCATCATCCTTCTGTCCTTCCCGAATCTGATCTTCTAGGGTAGGCTTTACTTCCAGTGCGACCAAGAATCCACTAGGTACCACCTCAATCTTCATTCTCTGAAATTCCTGGCATAGCTCATCCTAATTCGTGGCTATCAACATATTCACGGTATGGCTTTTCCGACTCAAGGCATCGGCCACCACATTAGCCTTTCTGGGCTGATAATGGATTCCGACATTGTAATCCTTAATCAACTCTAACCATCTCCTTTGCCTCATATTCAGATCCGACTGGGTGAATATGTACTTAAGGCTCTTATGATCCGTGTACACTTCACATCTGTTCCCGATCAGATAGTGACGCCATATCTTCAAGGCATGCACTACGGCAGCTAACTCTAGGTCATGTGTCGGGTAATTCTCCTCATGCGGCCTCAACTGCCTGGATGCATAAGCAACAACCTTTCTGTTCTGCATCAGCACACATCCAAGTCCTTGGCACGACGCGTCACAATAAATATCAAAGCTTTGATTGACGTCTGGTAGGACTAACACCGGTGCTGATGTCAATCGCCTCTTCAATTCTTGAAAACCTTTCTCGCACTCTGGCGTCCATGCAAACTTCTTCTCCTTTTTCAGCAATTGCGTAAGAGGTTTCGCAATTGTCGAAAAGCATTCAATGAAACGGCGATAGTAACCTGCCATTCCAAGGAAACTCCGGATCTGGGTCACGGTCTTCGGCTGCTCCCAATGTAACACAGCTTCTACTTTGCTTGGATCTACGGCGACTCCTTCTGCGGTCATTACATGTCCGAGGAATTCCACCTTGTCCTTCCAAAAGTCACACTTACTGAACTTGGCGAAGAGTTGCTGTTCCCTCAGCTTTTCCAAAACTCACCTCAAGTGCTCTGCATGTTCATCCTCTGTCTTGGAGTAGATTAGGATATCATCTATGAATACAACAACAAACTTGTCCAAATATTCCACGAACACCTTATTCATCATATTCATGAAATATGCTGGCGCATTCGTCAGACCAAAGGACATAACTGTAAACTCGTAGTGTCCATATCTTGACGAGAATGCGGTCTTCGGAATATCATCTGATCGGATCTTCAACTGATGGTATCCCGATCTTAGGTCAATCCTGGGTAGCGGGTACTTATTCTTCACGGTGACTTCATTGAGTGCACGATAGTCAATGCACATCCTAAAACTCCCATCCTTCTTCTTGACAAACAGAACTGGCGCTCCCCACGGCGACGAACTCGGTCTAATAAATCCTTTCTCCATTAACTCTTCAAGCTGTTTCTTCATCTCTACCAATTCCTCGGTGGACATTCGATAGGGTCTCTTTGCTATCGGTGCTATACCAGGTAAAAGCTCTATCACAAAATCTATATCCCTATCTGGCGGCATACCAGGTAGATCTTCCGGAAAAACATCTGGGTACTTATTCACCACTGAGACATCCTCTATGCTGATTGCCTTGGTACTGTTAACCATCAACTATCCATCTCTAACGGCAGTAGCTTGGAATTCCACTTTCTTTCCACACGGGCTCTCAACTGAGATAGTTCTTCGTCCACAATCCAATACGGCCGTGTGCTTGGATAACCAATCCGTTCCCAAGATAACATCTAAGGTCTGGGTCTCCAAAATAATAAGGTTCGCTAGGAACTCTATCCCATCTATTAGTATTCTCACCCCAGAACATCCTACTTTCGTTCGGAGTTCTAACCAGGGTTTGAACTAAAAGCATGCATTTAAGTCTTGCAATCTCCAAATCATTTTTAGCGCAAAGCCTTGAGAAACAAACAAATGCGAAGCTCAGAATCAAGCAGGCTATTGCAGTGCGAGTTGACCAAGAACATACCCGATCTGACGTCCGTGGCATTCTGCAGTGCATCTGCGGTGACATGATTGACTCGGCCTCTCACCACGGTCTGGGGTGCTGCTCCTGGTGCTGGCGTCCTAGCTGGTGTGGATCCCAGATTGAAGCGAACTGGGGTCACTCCTGCTGTCTTTTTAGGACAACTGTTGGCAAAGTGCCCTGGCTCGTTGCCGTTGTAGCAACGTCTCACTGTTCCTTGTTGACTGCTTGAAGCGGCGTTTCTGGTTGGTGCTGGGGTCTGATAGTTCTGATTGACAGGTCTTGGTGCTGGTGATGGTGTCCTTGTAGCATTCTGGGGCTGGAATCTGAAAAACTAATTTGGCGCAACCCTCAAACGTTGTTGTGCTCCCTGACGCGATCCCTGATGCTGCATCCTGCGCTTCCTGTTCTCATCCAGTTCCTTGCGCTTGTCCTCAAGAATAAGCGCCTTATTCACCAGTTCCTGGAAATCTGGAAAGGTGTGGGTGATCAGTCCCACCTGTAGTCCTGAGTTAAGTCCCTTCATAAAGCGAGACTGTCTGGCCTTATCTGTCGCTACATCCTCAGGTGCGTAACATGCAAGCTGTGTGAACTTGTTCAGGTATTCGGCCACTGGCTGACTACCTTGCTTCAGTGCTCTGAACTCCTCCTTCTTGAGATCCATGATTCCTTCAGGCACATGATACTGACGAAACGCAGCTGTGAACTCTTCCCAAGTGATGTCCTGAGGGTTCTCTTGCGTGGCACAAAAGTTCTCCCACCATTCAGCGGCTGTTCCTTCCAACTGATGAGAAGCGTAGAGTACCTTCTCATTTCCTATGCATTGAGCAATGTGTAGCTTCCACTCAATTGACCTTAACCAATCATCAGCCTCCAACGGATTGGCATTCCCAGAAAAAGTGGGTGGATGAGTCCTCATGAACTCTGACAGTCTTGAATTCTGGCGTTGTCCCTGATTAACTTGATTAGCAGTGGCCTGAGCAGTGACGTGTTGCATCTGTTGCATCATGGCATGCATCAACTGAGTCTAAGCAGCAAGAAAAGCTCCGAAATTCTGCATATCAACTGGCGGTGCTGGTGCTCCATCATTGGGGTTTTCTGCTGGGCGAGAACCACTTCCATTGCCTCCAAGGTTTCCACGAGTGTTCACCATCTGTGGTTTGCTCTAGGTTTTAGAGATGAGAGGGAAACAAGAATAGACAAGTAATATGGAACTTATGCGGGGCGAAAGGTGTAACTTAAAGTCCAACTTTATTATTTTAATCAATAGTAACTTGGTATGGTTGCTTACAATGCCTAAGGGCCTTGCAACACATACTGCACACTCAGCAAGCAATGAAAATCCAAATCGAACTAACACTGGAGTCTAACGCCTAAAGGTTGACTCTTTATTTATGACACGACTCGGCGAAGGAGTCTCACTATAGAACCTACGCTCACTCATCGAGAAAACCTCCACGGCCTGGGTACGGACGCTGCGGCATAGGCGCGAAACGATCGCCATGTCCAGCAACTGTGTCATCTGTGGTAGTTGAAGAAGCAGTGTCCTCCTCAAGCTCTGGCTCTTCCGGATCTGGCTCGTGCAGCTCGAGCATTGGCTCCCGCTCTGGTGCATACAATGCTGTCTCTAACTCTCCAATCCTTTGCAGAAGGTGAGACACATACTCTTGAGCTTCCCGCCATCTGTTCTTCTCTGTCGTGATTTCTTTGCGGGCCTTCTGTAGCTCCTTGCTTGTATCATCGAGTACATCCTCCTGGGCGACAACAAGTCGTGCCAACTGTGTGACCATGGCATTCTCATCCTGAATCGCCTTCGGGTCAAGAAGGTTATTGCTGCGCGGATGATATCGGAACACCGTGCTCTCCAATTCTCTGGCGTAGATACGGGTAATGTGCCGCATTGCTCGTCGTGACGCCTCTTGGATACCCATCTGCATTGTAGACCTCCTGGCAGTGCAGTGTATCGGGCGATTGCCTGGGCCCTTCTTCCTAGCAGGTACCACAATCTTCACGTCACAAGCCTTGATCAATCCTGCTTGTCTGATCACGTCCACTTGGTATTTTGGCTTCTCAAAATCTCCGAGAGTCTGTAGCATACGCCATAGTTCCGCGGCGTGACCAACCTCCAGATCGACGTAGTTGAACTCTCCCTCCATCTGTCACAAGAGTGCTCACGTAAGAATTCGAGATTTTTAAATCGTGACAAGGTGAGGAAAAATTCAGCAAGAGACAAGAAAAGAGAGAAGGGAATAAGTCGAGATGTCATTTCTTATCTTGACAAATTTTATCTTTTAGAAAATAGGTTTTATCCTCACTACGACCAATCTAACTATGGGAGAGCCTACGGTCAGTATGGCTCTAATACCACCTCTGTCGGGACCCGAATTTGCAAATCCGAACCCTCTGTGTATTCAGCACTAGTCCAGGAACGCACTAGTGCACACAGTCTTAACATCGGTAAATATCACAATCATACCACTCGATACTAACAAAGTACTTTAATTAAATAGTCAAACTGGTTGCTCGACCTTATGGTCAAGTTACAAATATACGCCACGCAGGGCGAAACTTATTAAGAGAGAAATAATAGCAGCGGAAAATAAGATAACTTCGTGGCGTCATCCAGTATACCACAGTCAACTGACTGGGCTCGCTCCCTAAGTAGACGGTTCCTCTTGGAGCTCCTCCTCCAAAGCTGGTGTAGTCTCCTCTTCAACTGGTGTTGTATTGTGGCAAGGGTGAGTACTTGGTACTCAGCAAGTCATGCACAGAATGCAGCTAATATACTACATGCATGGCTTAATACAAAGGAATAGCTCAAGGTATATTTGCAGTAAACAACATTTGACAAGTAGCATAAGTAGATTCGAAAGCAGTAGTAACAAGTAAAGCATAAATAACTTTTCAGGGGTTTAGTAAACATCTTTCCCATCCTAATCCACATTTCTATCAACATCATTATTAATCCAACCCAACCTTTCAAGTCCAAGTTATTTTTGAGAAAGTCTAACCCTTGACTGTAATTCCCGAGCGATGTCCAATACCGCGGACACGGCTATTCGAATAGATTTTACACTCTGCAGAGGTTATGCACTTTACCCACAAGATACAGTCAAACACCACAAAGGTGAGTTCCCGTAACAAAGTCTTTCGGAAACTTCTAACAATACAAGTGGTCCTCCCCGGTTGTTGCACACTAACCCTTCCCTTAGCTAAGGCGAAGTTTAGGCCAACCAACCGTTAGATGGGTACCTGGCCTCAGCCCCGGTACGCTCCCCCGTTCATCCTACACAAAGGGTGTAGTTGACCTTCTGAGGTCCCACAGGTACGTTATTAGCAACTTAATCAACTAGGTTCGTCCCATTACGGACATGTGGTTGCACGTTTGACCCAGTTCAAAGGCTTGCAAGGTTAAGTCCTTAGGGTGACCAGGGCAAGACTACCTGAAGAACCAAACCAACATTCCCGGTGCCACAACTGGCCCACCTGATCAATCTTGCCACATGCCCCAGTCGAAAACTATTTATCAAACCCCAGTTGATTACCATGCACCACGTGCCATCAACATCACATGATACCTTTCCAAAACAGGTTCAATATATCATTAAGTCAATATTCACATTTGATTGTCCAAAATCATATCATGAGCACGTAGCAGGTCTAAGCAAAATACTACAACGATCTAATTTCCATGTTGGCATTTTAGTAATGTCCAACTAGTAAACCACAACTAGGGTGACAAGGGGTCATGGCACATATTTAATTAATCAAGGTGTCATACAGCAATTTAGCATTTATCTAATTTCCCATACTTAAATAAGGTATTTTTCTAATTGAACTAGCATGCAATAGGTTAAATCAAAATAGATTTCAAAATAGGGTCAATATGGTCAAAGCATAACTTGCCTTCGAAAAGTACTTGTTCTTGGTCGTGAGTTGGATCCTGAGTCAATACTTCTCCTTCGAATCCTTCCGGCACTTCAACGTCTACTCGTAACGCGTGCAAATAGCAACAAATGAATAAAACAGTAGACAAAAGTATCCAAACATCCAAATAAAGTTCATAAACAGAGAGAACATGTAGGATCGAAGTAAACGAAAATAGCAATCAGAGGGGGGGTGAATGATTGTGCGGAAGCTAAAACCAAATTCTTGACCTATTAAAAGTTCACCCCAAAACAGAACCAAATAATTGCCTCGTTTTCGACAAAAATAGAATGACAGAGGTTTGGTAAAATGAGAATTCCCGGAGATCCAACCGTCGAAACGATCTGAAATTTGGACACAAGAAACTAGATTCCAATACGAATCGAACCCAAAAAGAATCAGCTCGATCGGACTTACGGATCAAAAGTTATGAGCTTCGCAAGCTTGCTGATCCAGAACTTGACGAGAATCAATCTAACCAAAACTTCAAGATTAAACAAGAACGACAAAAGATTGATCAACTAGACTTTGAGAAACACTAGATCAATACCCTAGAGAGGTTTTTGATGAATCAAATCAAGATAAAACTTGAAGAACAAAAACCAATCTAGAACTAGAACAAGCATGCAAACAAGAACCAAAAGCAGAGAAAATACTGCAGCGACGTGGTTCTTGTAGCACGCAAAAATCTTGGAAGAATTGATCTTTATTTCTTGTCTAAAATACTCTCATCAAAAGAGTACAAACCCTAAAACAAAGCTCAAAGCTTGATGCTCAGCTCTACTTGGTGCCTTTCAACAGAGACCCCCACCTATTTAAAGCACCAACCCACAAGGAGTTACGAATACGATTCCTATTCCTAGAAGGAATCCGTATCCAACTCAACTCTACTTGGCCCAACCAGGCCGAGTACAACTCTTGCACGCCGTATGGCAACCCTACCATACTCACGTGACTAACACTTTGCACGCGTATGGCCACCTGCCATACTCACGTGACTAACACTTTGCACGCGAATGACCTCCTGCCATTCTCACGTGACTAACCATTCTTCATGTGCACCATTCTCTTAGCCCGAACGTCCCGCATGACATCCTTGACCACCAAGACCTCGGTTCCTCCTGAACCTAGTCCCGAACCTCAGTTCCTCCATGAACCTAGTTCCGGTCCGTCATCGACCACATTCGTCTTCGAGCAATACGCACATGAACAAACCTAAAACAAATCCGAGCACAAGTCCACGACTTGACTCAATGTCAATCCATGCAACTACTCACATGAGTATTGCATAAAGTCCACTTCAAAAGAAGCATCATGAAATCATTACAAATTTCAAATTCACATTCAAAATTCAAATCCAAATCGCTCAAAACCCTAATTGAGCGAAAACGCATTCACGACGGACAAACAAAGTTGGTCCGTTGTATAAGGAAAAGTTTCTGTTCCAAGAAGCCAACCAAACGCGGAAAAACACGTTCACAACGGACAAACAAAGTTGGCCCGTTGTACATGCAAAATGGCTTTGGTCATGAGCTCAAAACAAGTTCACAACGGACCCCGAAGCTTGTCCGCGCAAGCGTGCCACGCCGGTTTCACAAAAGTAAAACCCTAGAAAAAGTCCATTCACGACGGACAAAAAGAATTAGTCCGTTGTACATGTGAAAATCTTGGTTCCAAGAAATTATCCAAACCGAAAAAGCTTGTTCACAACGGACCAAGAAAAACTGTCCGTTGTACATGTGAAAATGACTTGGTCATGGGCTCAAAAACATGTTCACAATGCACCCAAAAACAACTGTCCGTCGCGGATGGGAAACTTCTTGTTTCTTGAGAACTTTGTCCGCGCTAATGCGTAACTTATCGCTTTCTTGTCAAATTGTCAAAACACATGAACAAACACATTTTGCAAATTCAAATCTAAGTTAATTTTTCAGTTCAAAGCCAATTTTTCAAAGCACATGATTTCACAATCTCCCCTTGATGAAAACATTGGCAACACCACTTAGAATTGATCATTTGGCATTCACTTTACCAAAGATTTTGAAATCCAAAGGATCAAAGACCAAAGTAAGAAAACACAGAAATCCCTCTTTGACCAAAATGCAAAACAAAATCTCCCCCTGAGAATGAAAATGTGTGTGAATGTGCAATGCGCCCAAAAATTTCAAAAAATCTCCAAACTTCTCCCAAAATTCTCAAATTTCCAAATACAACTCTCCCTTTTTCTTTAAACTTTTCAAAGAAAGATTTCCAAATTTCTCCCCCTTTGACAATGGATTCATCAAGAGTAAAAGAGAGAACAGGTTCAAAATTTTTCCTGAAACAATGATTTCACCAAGAGAAACAAGGGAGTGCCAAGATAGGAAAAGATGAGCTCATTCGATCATATAACCTTATATATCACATAATATGCAAAATACATGATCTTGATGTGATTTTAACAAGTTAGGGAATGACATGCATCTCAACCTCAATTTAGTCAACTATAGCCAAGTACTAAGCAAGATCTTAGCAGAAAAAGCAAGACTTTAAAAATTGAAACAACTAACAACTTAGGGCGAGCAAGTAATCAACTTTCTTAGCAAGAGTTAAACAATTATTGCAGGGAACATCTACTTTTCCTTTTTGTTTGCGACAAGTTGAGCATGAGAGAATTTCATGTGAAAGCAAATTATCAGTTAATTGAGAAACCCTAGCATTTGCATCTTTCAATTTTAATTCAAGAGTTGAGCATTTAGAACAAGAAGTTGAACTATGCAAATCATCAGTGGAACAGCTAGCATGTACAACATGTTTCTCATTTTTCTCATTTAGATGCAACAAAAGAGCATGTTCTTTCCTAAGCAAGGTGAGCTCATTGTAAATTAAGTCACATGATTTGCAAGTATCATCACTAGGAATCAAAGTCTTAAGTCTAGCAATTTCAGCATTCAATGATTCAATAATGAAATCATGTTTCTTAATTTTCTTATCACGTTTGTCAAGCAATTTTCCAAGACGAGCAACAGAAATAGCTAATTCATCATAAGAGGGATCTACCTCATTGAAGTCGCTGTCGTGATCGTCCTCGGTGAGGCTATCCTTGCTGCTTGCCATGAGACATAGTCCTATCAAATCATGCTTGCTTGGAGTTGCATCATCTTCGCTGCTCTCCGAGTCCACATCGCTCAAATTGACTTGTTCAAGAGCGGAAAGAACTCGGTGAACCACCTTGCGGTTGATGAAGCTCTTCTTCTTCCTATCATTTGACGAGAACCTTTTCTTCTCATTCCTTCCTGCCGTTGTCCTTCTCCTCCTTTGATGTTTTTCCTGCAAGCTTAGGACAATTTGTGCGAATATGGTTGAGGTCACCACACTCATAGCATCTTGGAGGACCACCTCTCTTTCTCATTCTCACATTCTGCAAAGCTTTGTTAAAGCGAGAAGAGAGTAGTGCCAGATCTTCTTCAGGAAACTCTTCAAGTTGCTCATCTGTTAAAGAAGACATGGAAGACAAGGCAAAGCTAGAAGAAGAATTTGCATTTGACATGTTAGGGTTAGAGATCAAAGCAATTGATTTAATGTTACCCTTCCTGGCAAGAACATCCAACTCATGAGTTTTCAACTTAGAGTAAAGAACATCTAATGTGAGTGTGCTCATGGTAGTAGATTCTTGTATAGATGTTACTTTCATCTCCCACACCGACATGTCCAAAGCACTAAGCAATTGTCGAGCATTTTCAGCATCAGTGTAGCTAACTCCAACAGCACGTAGATTGCTAAGAATTTTATTGAAACGTGCAAAGAAGTCATCTACAGATTCACTAGGTTTCATCTCAAAACGCATGTATTCTTTTTTGTAAATATCTTGGCGAACCTCTTTGACAGTGTTAGAACCCTCATGGTAATCACAAAGAGATTTCCATACCTCATATGCGGATCGAAGATGAACCACACGATCAAAGTCGCTGCATCCCAAGCCTTGGATGATCAAGTTGCGCGCTTTGCTATTTGCTTCAACGTGTGTGCGATTGGTGTCGTTGACGTTATCGTTTGCAGGGACTTCATATGGCTTGTAGACCTTCTCCCAAATTGTGAAGCCCTGTGCTTGGATGAACGCCTCCATCTTGGCCTTCCAAAACTGAAAATCAACACCATCGAACACACATGGTTTTGTCGAATAACGATCCATTGATCTAATCACCGGTTAAGATAGATTAGAGAAACCTTGCTCTGATACCACTTGTAGGATCGAAGTAAACGAAAATAGCAATCAGAGGGGGGGTGAATGATTGTGCGGAAGCTAAAACCAAATTCTTGACCTATTAAAAGTTCACCCCAAAACAGAACCAAATAATTGCCTCGTTTTCGACAAAAACAGAATGACAGAGGTTTGGTAAAATGATAATTCCCGGAGATCCAACCGTCGAAACGATCTGAAATTTGGACACAAGAAACTAGATTCCAATACGAATCGAACCCAAAAAGAATCAGCTCGATCGGACTTACGGATCAAAAGTTATGAGCTTCGCAAGCTTGCTGATCCAGAACTTGACGAGAATCAATCTAACCAAAACTTCAAGATTAAACAAGAACGACAAAAGATTGATCAACTAGACTTTGAGAAACACTAGATCAATACCCTAGAGAGGTTTTTGATGAATCAAATCAAGATAAAACTTGAAGAACAAAAACCAATCTAGAACTAGAACAAGCATGCAAACAAGAACCAAAACAGAAAATACTGCAGCGACGTGGTTACTGTAGCACGCAAAAATCTTGGAAGAATTGATCTTTATTTCTTGTCTAAAATACTCTCATCAAAAGAGTACAAACCCTAAAACCAAGCTCAAAGCTTGATGCGCTCAGCTCTACTTGGTGCCTTTCAACAGGAGACCCCCCACCTATTTAAAGCACCAACCCACAAGGAGTTCTGAATACGATTCCTATTCCCTAGAAGGAATCCGTATCCAACTCAACTCTACTTGGCCCAACCAGGCCGAGTACAACTCTTGCACGCGTATGGCAACCCTACCATACTCACGTGACTAACACTTTGCACGCGTATGGCCACCTGCCATACTCACGTGACTAACACTTTGCACGCGAATGACCTCCTGCCATTCTCACGTGACTAACCATTCTTCATGTGCACCATTCTCTTAGCCCGAACGTCCCGCATGACATCCTTGACCACCAAGACCTCGGTTCCTCCTGAACCTAGTCCCGAACCTCGGTTCCTCCATGAACCTAGTTCCGGTCCCGTCATCGACCACATTCGTCCTTGAGCAATACCTGCACATGAACAAACCACAAAACAAATCCGAGCACAAGTCCACGACTTGACTCAATGTCAATCCATGCAACTACTCACATGAGTATTGCATAAAGTCCACTTCAAAAGAAGCATCATGAAATCATTACAAATTTCAAATTCACATTCAAAATTCAAATCCAAATCGCTCAAAACCCTAATTGAGCGAAAACGCATTCACGACGGACAAACAAAGTTGGTCCGTTGTATAAGGAAAAGTTTCTGTTCCAAGAAGCCAACCAAACGCGGAAAAACACGTTCACAACGGACAAACAAAGTTGGCCCGTTGTACATGCAAAAATGGCTTCGGTCATGAGCTCAAAACAAGTTCACAACGGACCCCAGAAGCTTGTCCGGCGCAAACGTGCCACGCTCGGTTTCACAAAAGTAAAACCCTAGAAAAAGTCCATTCACGACGGACAAAAAGAATTAGTCCGTTGTACATGTGAAAATCTTGGTTCCAAGAAATTATCCAAACCGAAAAAGCTTGTTCACAACGGACCAAGAAAAATCATCCGTTGTACATGTGAAAATGACTTCTGTAATGGGCTCATAAACATGTTCACAAATGACCCAAAAACACTGTCCGTCGCAGATGGGAAACTTACTGTTTCTTGAGAACTTTGTCCGGCGCTAATGCGTAACTTACTGTTTCTTGTCAAATTGTCAAAACACATGAACAAACACATTTTGCAAATTCAAATCTAAGTTAATTTTTCAGTTCAAAGCCAATTTTTCAGCACATGATTTCACAGAACATAATTTTATGAATTTTTAGAAACTGAAATCGTCAAATTCGGAGTTTAGATGCAAAAGTTATAGCATTTTGAAGTTTAAATAATCAAAATCTGAAATCAATATTTCGAATTAATAAATCTTTTTCTTTTTCGGAAATTAATTATTGCGTCAACGAGGACACGTGGCAGCCTCTGATTGGTCTGCTGACGTCAGCCGGTTCATGGACGTGGTCCATGGTTTGGCTCGGGTCTACCGTGGACTCGGTCCACGGCTCCACGTGTCGCTGACAGGTGGCCCCCCCTCGGGTGACGTCATTGCTGACGTCAGCGGGGCTCAGCCCATGGTGCTGACGGGTGGGACCCACTGTGACGTCATCGCTGACGTCACTACACGTCATGGTGTGGTTTGGCTGGGCCGCTGACACGCAGGCCCGGCGTGTCAGTGGCGCGCTTACACACGCATGGTGCGGTGGCTGGGCTACGTGGCACGATCGTGTCCGTTGATTTGAAAATCAACGGCCGCGATTAGATCCAAGGTTAACACATTGAAAACTACACGGTGATCGTGGGCCGTTCGATCTAGATCGGACGGTCCAGATCTAACCCTACGTTAACGCTGCTACGGCACGTGGTGATCGTGGGCCGTTGGATCTTGATCCAACGGTGCAGATCTAATCGGGTTTGGAAACACGTGAACTCACCTCAATCGCACAATCAAGATACGGCGCGCAGAGCTCGCGAGGGCTGATGGCGGTGCGGTGGTCGGGGACGAACGGAGCTGGGGAAGGCGACCTTCGAAGCGGCGTTGCGGTGCTCCTCCGGCGAGATGGGTGCACGGCTCAGGCGCGTCTCGGCGAGGGGTTTTCGTATACGGGCTCGGTGTCGACGGAGCGGCTCTGGACACGGCGGAAGACGGCAAAAACCACCGTGGAGACCCAACCAACTCCGGCGAGCAATCGGGCACGAACGGCGGCGGCTAGGGTTTCGGGAGGTGGGGTAAAAGGTGCGCACGGTTGAAGCGAACCTCGGAGGCGGCGCGGGGCTTTAAATAGCCTCGGCATGCGCGCGTAGGGCGGAGCCCTATGCCCACACGGCGGAGCAGTCCGAGCCGGATTCGGCCGGGGAAGACGATGCCTCCACCGTCCACGTGTCGCGATCGACGGTCACGATCGCGTTGGTGCGATCGGATCCGACCGGACTCGGGCTCGAACCGGTACGGTCCAATCCGGACCGTTGGATCTCGATCCAACGGTCGGGATCAATTAGGTTTAGGGCTGGTTCGGTCGAGTCACGTGGCTCGGGTCGGACTCGAGTCCGACTCGGGTTCTGACTCGGTCGGATGAACAGTACTCGACCCGATTGATTTTCCAGCGATTAAATATTTAAAATAATTTCCAGTAATTCATTTAATTCAAGAAAAATAGCAAAATACTCAGAAAAATTCCAGAAAAATTCTAGAAAATATTTTAGGGCATTTGGGACTCAAATAAAATATTTCCAACAAAACTTTATTTGAAAATTTAATTTCTTTAATTATTTCAATATGGAATAAATTCAAATTAAATCCAAATAAATCCAAATAAATTTCAGAAAATTCGAAAAATTCACCAAAGTGCCAAATCACACATGAATTTAAGAAAAGAAAAATTTTGGGGTGTTACAACCCATGGGTGGGATTATTCAAAATTGATGATTTAAAGTATGATTTGGAAGTTATTATAAAGTTTTTGGTACTGTTTTTATAAAATAAAAATAAAAGGAAAAATGGTTTGGACTTGGGCGGAATGGAATGTCGGGTGGGTGCGGATTGAGCACTAGTTGTATGGTGCAAGTGCCGCCCCAAGTCAATTAAGGACCGACGCTTATGATTGTCCATTCTAAGCATAACCGTACTACCACATGTCTATAATTGTACGACCTGGCTAACTAATTTGTAGAAACCTAACTTAGACTCACCAAATGGTGGAATGTGAGTGCCGGATAGAGGCAAGACTGTTTTTCTCACACGGCGCAAGAGGGGGCTTCTGTACTGGGTGGCTAGAACCCTAACAATGGTGAAACCTCAGCGGGTGGGTCGGGTTAGGAGTATACATTGTAAATGCCTTGTCATGATCTCTCTGCCGACACACCAAAGGAAGTGTGTTAATTGCATGGCATCAAGAGACGATCATGTCTTGTGGGTAAAGTTGTACACCTCTACAGAGTTAAAACTATTCGAATAGCCGTGCCTACGGTCAAGGGCAAAGCAAAGAATGCTTTCATATTGGTAGGCTTTGGTTTTGGTTTTAAAACTAAATGGTGTTTTGTTTTGGGATTCGGGAGTGGTTAGAACTCTCGGATGTTTGTTGGCGGATTGAGCCAACAAGGTGGAAAGAACTTGTTTTATGCCTTGATGGAAAGAGTCATGTGATTAAACTTGATCTTTTAAAAGTGGCGGTTAGAGCCCTTATATTGGTGATGGTGGATAGAACCTTCACTGCATTATTACATAATTCAACTGTTAAAAAGAATTGCTAAAACATTCTTTATGAAACTTATTAGCAAGTATGGTTTAACAAAATTTGGCTTTGTGCAAAAGAACCCTATTAAGCTTCCTTTGGAAAGCCCCACATATACATACTTTCCCCGACTTGCTGAGTACTTTTGTACTCACATGCTATACATCTTGTCATCATCAGAGAACTACCAGGACGCAGCTGAAGACGGTGAGTTCTACACCGAAGTCTTCGAGGAAGATTGCTAGGATAGCTAGTCGCGCTTCTTGTCGTCGCCTATGGTGTTTTTGGTGTTCGCTCTTTGTTGCTTTTGTTTCCGCTGTCGTGTCTCCTATCTCGTGACTGAGTATTGTAATAAGTGGCCATGTGGCCCGTACTTTATTATTTATGTTACAATTTCGTTATGTTTGACAATGACGTATCACTATTGACTGTGTGTACTAGCTACTGATCTGGGACTAGAACAGAAATACACAGGAGATTTCGGATAGCCGATCCGGGGTCTCACACTGCTCACTTCCCTCTGCATGTTTCATAGTAAACATGAAAGCTACCTTTATAACTATCCGGTTAGGAAATAGTGTTTGGTAACCCCAAGATAAACTATTACACATGTAGGGAATATGACAATCTCAGGTCTAAGGATCATACATCTACTATGTATGAGATACACTGATGACACATAAGAATGTAACATTCTCGTAGTGTCCCATTATGGGTCTATCTAACCCATGTTCTTCAATATGCGTCCACAATGTATTGATGATATCTCCATATCCCATGATCTATGAAACATGATCATCGAACAATACATGTGCTGATCTATTCATCGTTGTCCTATATGATGATTTCCGATCAGAGATATTTATCGAATTATATCAATAAGTAAAGAGCTTCATAAACAAGTCACACACTTGTTGATCAAAACAATGATATACATTCATTGGACCAATAATCATATTATTATTCATAAACATAGTCATGTTACAATCATCCATATGATTGCCTCAAGGGCATAACACTAACAGGATTGTCATGTTATTGTTGTCTCCCATTATGCTATCTTGTTATGTTATTATTGTTGATGTTTAAAGCTATGGAAAAACAGAGAATATGCTGCTAAAATTTTGTTAAAGTCATTAGTGTGGTTGCTGTAATTTTACCTTTAAAGATGATATTTGGTTGTTGTTTTATCTTTTGTGGTGACATTCTGGGCATACTAGGTGCTGGGGTGTTACAGCTTGTCCACCCTATGCACACGAGACGCGGTGTACTGGCGCACGTGACGCTTCCTCCAGTTCGACGTCCAGATCAAGACCTACGCTATCCATTGAGTGATGAGGCTGTTCGGTCTATGACAGGAGTTCCCAGTCCTGGTCCACCGTCTAGTCCTAGATGCCGCCTACACGTAAGTTCCCTTCATCGATGTTCTATAATTATTATCATGTAATGTAATCTATTAATGCTATATGTATTTATTATCCACAACCAGACTAGGAAGGGCATGCATGGGGCCACCTACTGGCACATACGCATGGCTCCATGGGTTGAGGAGTGGGCAGGAGCCCTGGACGACATCCATGCTGAGGAGGCGGTGTACGACCCGCATATGTACCGCGGCTACCGAGAGTGGTACACTTCCCGTACCCATATGCATTTGGTACGTGTCGACCCTGATCCTCCTAGACATGTTCCCAGGGTGAGGGACACGTATCCATCCCATACCTACTCGGCTCTCCACTATGCGGTACGTTGCGTCTTATCTACAATCTCATGTACGCTTAGTTGGTATCCGTGCTAACTAATTCTTAATGTATTTTTCAAACTGATGTGCTGGCATTACAGGCTCTTACTTTGTGTCTAACCAGCGGGGTTGAGGTGACCAGAGAGGAGGTGACCTCTTACTTCGCGAGGTATCGGGAGAGCGCGAGACGCGCCCCCGACTTGGTAGGATGCAGGCAGCCTTCTGATGTGGTTCATGGTGTGCCGCTTGGAGGAGGCAGGGGGTGTTGCAGGTACATCTTCTCATGCTACATCCTCCCGTGCCACCGTCACACCACCGGCTGCGAGAGGGCGTGGTGTTGAACACGCTGGTCTAGCCGGTCACGCTGGAGGTGAGTACTTAGGTCCTGTTTGACAGAACTCCAGATCCCAGCTTCACTTCAGAGCTAAAACTTGTAGACTGGAATAAAGTGACTTAAATTTATAATTTTATTCTAAAATGTAAACAAGATGACCCACCTAAACACTCTTAATATATCCACAGCTCCAGCTCCATGAATCTGGTGAAGCTGGAAATACCCAGATCCACCAACTCCACAGATTTGGTGGAGCTAGAGTTCTGCCAAACACCCCCTTAATCGCATTTTCTATGTTTTGCAATTATTTTTGAACTCACCCAACAATTCTTCATTTCTTACAGGCTCACAGGCACCTGCACGTAACGACTATGAGGGCCAACCTAATGATTCAGCCTACGCCAACTACGACCTTGACGATGCTGATGTGTCGAGGTACTTCGTTGGTGCAGATGAGCTTGGACCATCGCAGTTGCACGGAGCACCAACACCGACGCAGCCTACTCAAAAGGGGTACACTACACCTCTAGCTAGAGCACAGAGGCCCCACCGCACGCCGACTCAGTTGACTTACTCGTAGGGGCATATTCACAGGAGGCCTGCACAGCCGCGCGGAGCTGCCCCGAAACTAGGCCGGCACTAGTTTCTTATGTTTAGGATTGTTACTACTTTTTATCTTATGTATTTAGTTTTTCCATTCCAGATATGTTGTACGATGGCTATTCTATTTTGTTATGTAATACTATTATTTAAAATATCCCTTCCTAATGACTACAAAATATTTACAATTGGACAACTCACATACATGAATCTTTGTAACGGCGAGTACACAAGTCACAGGTAGCAGCTTTGATAGGGCGATTAGACAACTCTGGTCGCTACAGCTTTTTCAGTGCGATTAGACAACGCACAGATGTATAGCTTTGTGAGTATGATTACACAAGTCACAGATAGCACCATTATCAGGATGAGTTGTCATAAAAAGAAAGCATCAATCACCTTTTCTAGTGACAAGTTACAACACTATACCATCAGCCTTTCATAATGGGTGACAAGTCGTGCAACTTTTCATAGAGGGTGAAAGGTCGTGCAGCTTTCATATATAATGACAAGTCGTGCAGATTTCACAAAGAGTGACAGGATGACCAGACTTGACAAAAGGTGACAATTCGTGCAGCTTTCACACAGCTTTCATAAAGCATGACAGGCCATGCAGCATTGCCAAAGGGGTGACAGGCCATATATTGTAGCATTCATAAAGCGACAAGAGCTGTAGTTCTATGGAGAAGCCCCTCACCACCACTATAAAACCGGCCGAGGTATACACATCCACTTCCGCCAGACCAGCAATAAACATCATCCTAATCTACACAAATTAGGGCATAATATTATTCTACCGTTGACTCTTCAACAAGCAGAACTTATCCCCCCAAATACCCGGATGCCAGTAGCGTTGATGCCCCAGTTCTGCTGGAGTTGCTCCGGCCGAAATGCGACTGCAACCTTCTGATGAAGATGATGCAATCCACGCATGGAGATACAGTCGCCTGCGCTCATTACTGTTGTGCCTGCCGCTACGAGGTAAACCTACTGGTGTCCATACAATACATGGTAACACTACCATTTCATGCATCGTTCTTTGTTTTTTAGCACAAGGACCGATGTTGCTTCTTCTAATGGATTGACAGGCCGGAACAACGTGACTACGAATTTATCTACAACTGCCACGATGCCTACCCCACTTCGCCCGAGAACTTCACCCAGTGGGAGAGGCCACCAGGATATGTCCCCATTCTAGATCGACCGGAGATCAGGTCGGGTGGGCAAGGGACCAACCAATCGGTGAGTTTCCTGCGACATGCTCTTGTTTCAGTCACAAAGTAATACAAGACTTCAAAAAGAAACTTGCGAAATTACTCAAGTCAAAGGAGAAACGGCCTCAAGGGCCAGCCGAAAGCCCTGAAGTTTGTGAACACGGCCTACAGGCGGTAGTTGATACCTACCACGACGATCTAGCCGACCGGAGATTCTACCGGTGCCCCTTGGCCGAGGATGAATGGTTCAGCTACTTCAACTGGGTGGACCCGGAGACGTACCATCCATATCTCACCCTTCCCTCATGGGATAACTGGGGGGAGCAACCCTCTCCGTGGTGCTACTACCGCCCAGAAAAGCTTGACCCCGAGTACGCCTACGGTTCTATTCAACGGCCACAGCGGGCATACTGCATTGCCTGTAGGGAACGCTTCCGGTTGTACAAGGACAAGCTGAGCTCACACCTCTTGCACCATACAGTGGAGTGCGAGCCGAGATAGAGTAGGCGTCTCGGCTAGTCTCCGCCAACGGCCAATGCCCCAGAAGTGCAACAAGGTACCTCCTCTCAAAGAGGAAGGGACAAGGGGAAGCAGCCGACCGAGGTCCGCACTACACAACAAATCCTGGACAGGTTAAGCAGACCTACGGGAACCCAAGTGGTATTAACATAGGGGACGCCGGGAATCAGGATGACATGCCCATATGGGAGGGCAAAAATCCGCATAAAGACCAAAAAGTTCGGTCTTATACCCCTGAGACGTACGGCATAGGCCACCTATTCGGCGATAGCTGGGAGCATTGCGGATCCCCATGGAGTTCTTTCATTAAAGAGATTGAGTGGTGTTCGAGAACAAATCGCAAAACTTACACAGGAACGATAATATGCAGAAAATGTGGCACATCATTCCCACTCTACCCAGATAGGCGGAACGACCACTTGTTCCACCATGACAAATAGTGCCTTCGTTAGTTAGTTCATCTAGCAATTTCTTCACTACTGTAACACCCTTGTAATATAATCTATTGCTTATTTCATCATCTGAACTTTCATTGTGCCATGATATGTGTTCAACAAATAATTTTAGTCGTCCCATTGCATATATTCGAATTCAAGAAGCTAAGATTGTCTAGATTAATAAATTAAGACATTAGTAAGGGTATTTGCATGAATGGTACTTACCCTAATTACCATTTGCATAAGAAATGATTTACACAGGTTGGGTTTGCTTACTAAGGTTACTAGGCTGCATCTACGTGCGTTTCACAATGATCCTTATGACTTAAACACTTTAGCTAAAGTTTTCCTGGGCTTAACTATTCATAACATGAGTTGTTGTTGACTATAATACTTAGGGTTATTGCACTAGTAGAATTTAGATGCAAAGCAAGGTGTAAATTAAATATTTTTCCAAAATATGGTAGTCCATATATCAAAGAGCAAATCTAGTCCATTCTTCCTAAAAATTACATTTAAACATGATATTTTACGGGCTGCCGAAAAGGCTTAAGCGTTTCTATGTTTGAAACTTTGACTACAGAGGTATATTTTTGAAAAAAAATTATTCGTGGTATATTTTTGTATTTCACGAAAAAAGGATTATTTAAAAAAATTCCAAAAAATTAATTATTTTTAGGGGGGGGTCTCTTTCGCCCAACCATTTGGCAACAGAGATATGTCGCAATTTCAATGGACGACATATCTCTGTCGTTACATGATTGGGCGACAAAGACCTATTTTTATAATATTTGGCGATAGAGAGGCCACGCCAACGTTGAGTCATGTATTCCTGTGGTTTGACTCATTGGCGCCATATGGTAGGGCGACAGAGGTATATTTTTGAAAAAAAAATTAATCGATGTATATTTTCGCAATTTGAATAAAAAAGTATTATTAAAAAATTTTCTCATACAACCACATGTCTGTAATAGGACATACTTAACTCAGTAAGTTTATGAATATTAACATATGATATCTCAGGAGGTAAACTAAGTTGTATATGCAGATGGGGAATGTGTGTATTGCAGTGGCTCCACATCTTGAACTGCTATTATTCCTACTCCAACAATGAGTCCATCCTATTCCTTTGCTCTATATGAGGGGTAGAATAGTGAGACTAGATTTATTAGGAGTATCTATATTCGGATAGAGTTTTTGAAATATTTTGTTATAATCTTCTTAGTCGCACATGATTAATACGTGTTATGGCCGATATTATAAGATTAATCATATCTTATGGGTAAAATATATAACCTTGTAGAGTGTAAAACTTATTCAAATAGCCATGTCCCTAAGTTATGGACAATGCTTAGAAATTTCACACAAATGTTAGATTTTATAAAATTAAACTTAGGAATAGAGGCTGTGTGCTAATTAAAGGAATAAATTGGTTTAGACTATGTGCTAGTAAAATTTGAGAATTATCTGAGAATTTTATTATTTTTGTTATTTGATTGACCTTTTATTTCAATATATTATTGTATTCAATTGCAAAATACTGCTTTATTGCAAAATAGACATGTTAGCCATTCTTTTGGATTATGCTTGCATATAGTCGTATTTGACTTGCATTTGGTGTATTACTTGTTGAATCCTTTATGTACTCGTCCTTACATTAATAAATTAATCAGTTGAAGATGAATCAACACTAGCTCTAGAGGAGTATCAAGAGGAAAAGGATTATTATGAGTCAAGCCTTGTGGATTGCCCATGGCAGATCGATGAGGTGTTTGCTGAAGTTTCCGTTTCACCACAGTTTAGTTAGTGAATAAGCACTGCGAAGCTTAATAAATGTAAAGTGGTTCCATAAGGTCATCACACTATTTTTTTTATATCAAATCTATTTTTTTGTTATTATTTTATTGTATGGAGTTGATATTATTCTATTTTATTACTGTGTGCACCAGCATAATCTAAATTATTGCAAAATACACAAATAATCTAGATTTACATATTCAGTCCCGACAAAACTAAAAACCGACCAAATTAGGGCATATCTCACATAGACAAGATTGTCAAACTATTTGGCATCTTCACTACTATAATACTCATACTCCCAGAACTATCCGCCACCGATCTTTTTAAAAAAATTGCTATCCATAAGAGGATGGGACTAGTTACGGACACAATATCTATATAAAAAATAACTTGTGATATTCAAAACTACTTCTTTTTTTAATGATAAAATAATCTTACAATAATCGTAAAAATAAAAATCTAGAAATTCTCATATTAGTCGAAAAAAAGAGAAGAATTTCTATCGGTTATTTTGATGGAATCAAATTATAACATATACAATTATATTTTAATTATAAGAAGTAGAGTTATATATCAATAATAATTATGTTATCTTTATCTTTACTATTATAAAGCAACAGTTTGTGGCAGTGGTGAGTTCTACCCACGTCATTAATTGCCCTGCTTAATTGCCCTACTTAATTGCCATGCTTAATTGCCCTACGCAAAAAACAAAGCGTTGCTTTAATTAGCCAGCTTTCGCAAGAAACGAAGCGTTAAAGATAGATGTTTGATATTGTGAAATAATTTTTTTTATTTTTTAATCTTTATTTTTTGTTATCAATTTTATTTTTCGTAGCAATGCACGGGCATGTAACTAGTAATATATAATGGTACAGTTACGCAACGCAGGTAAACCCGCTAGTTATCGAGAAAGTCACGGTGCAAACAGAAAAGCGAGTTACTTTTAAAATCGAGAACTACGAGGAGGACAAGAAAAAAAAAAAGATAGGCCATCGTACTGCCGGCCACTTGCACCGTCTTTTCTCTGACCCTCTTCACATGGCACACAGAGCACACCCAGTGGTCGTATGTACCACAACGCCAGGCTCCTCAGAAGATCACAGCAGATTAGTTCTTGAAGATACGTGCCCGAGCAAAGGTCCCTGTCACTGATAATATGGGGCAAATGACAAATCCGATGAGGTTAGTGTGTTTGGAAACGGTGGACAGTTTGGTGCACGAGATTTGGAGTATTTGGGTTCTGAGGAGCAGGCGCTGTGAAAGAATGTCCGTGATGGATCAGACGTGGGGACGATGGAGTGCGAGAGATCGCCGCCCAAACTTTTTCGACTTGCAGCTAATCATAATCATTCTAGGTTAGCTTTCTAGTCAACTGTGGTAGTTGCTAAGGTTGCAATCCACTCAAATTTAATTGGATATCACTTTTTCATATCGTAATTCATATGTATTTTTTTTTGTTAGATTTGAAGTCAGATACGGATAGTATCGGATATAAATACGACATAAATAATATTGATCATAAATTCGAAGCGAATTCGAAGTGGAATCGAGATGGCACCGAATATATATTTTTTGGATATTACGCGAAAACAGATAATGTATATAGCGCATATGTAACAATAATTAATCAATCATATGAGTTCAACATGCAACATGATTATCGCAATTTAACAAATCATTTTGGTAGGTAGTCTAATAAAGTTGCAAAACTATCAAATATTCATTTATATTTTGTTGCTTCTTGTTGCTGTAACTAAAAAAATTGCAGCTGCAACAATCAATTGAAACTAAAAGTTACTTACTAACTAGTAGTACTACCCTCCAATAAGAACAGAAGTCCTTCAAAGTCATATCTTCGAAGAAAATATACTATCATAGAAATATTTTTGATGACAAATTACTCACCCCATTTTCATACTTTTAACAATATCATTAGTCAAAATTAATATGGTTTGATGCACACGTTCTAAAGCGACTTTCTTTTGTGACTAGAGGGAGTAGTAAGATGGCATTCGTGATTATCCAAGTCACCTAATTGTTTTCTCAGCGAGTCAACTAATTGTTTTCTCAGCGATATGGTAGTAGTAAAATAGAAAGTGGGAAATTAATTAACAAGATATCACATATCGTTAATCCTTCTTTTACTCTAAAATTGACTCTTAATGATAGCATCCTCATTATGCCACGGCACCTTTTGAAATGATAGCTATCAGATTGAATTCAATTAAAACATCAACCCTTGGATTTTAAACACTGAAGAGATGTGAAAGATTGTGAAACCGTACAACTGTATGCATTGTTTCATAAAAAACAACAACATTCAATAAACCCGTAGCACTAACTTACCATTCCTGCTGGAAGAAATGTTAGGTTTTCTTCATATTCTACCCAATCCACTTCTGTTGTTGCATTATCTTCCATGAACCACTAGTACAAAAACTCTTATTACAGACATCATCACAGACGGTTTTGTGAACTGTCAATAAGAATGTGTTAGTGATGAAAACGATCATCAGAGACGGTTTTTGACCCGTCTGTGAAAATAGACATCACAGACGGTTCATATTTAGAACCGTCTGTGATATGCATAATTCAGCAGTACAGGAGTCATCACAGACGGTTTTAGTATAAAATTGTTTTGTGATATTACTGTATATCACAGACGGTTTCTAAATAGAATCGTCTGTAATGTTGTCACTGACGGTTGCACTATAGAATCGTCTACAATGTTCCTCATCATAGACGGTTTATCAAAACTGTCTGTGATAAGATGTCTAATATAAGCCTTTTCTGTATTAGTGAACAAACCTTATACTACAATACACTGATGACCTCAATAAAGCCTCTAACTTCCAAAATAATATGATGTGCACACCTTGTCATGTGCTTTAAAAGCAAAAAATATGTGTCCATCAAATAATCGTTCCTCGTAAAATCGACACAAGATTTTATGCATTCATAAATAATATAGCACGAATCATAAAACAGAGCAGGATTGAAGTAATAATCCGCACTGGTTCAAGCGATGGAATCGGGGGAGGCAACGTAGTCGAGGATGGGGAGGCGACATCATTGACAAGCTCGTGGACGGGGAGGTGATGACGGGCTCGAGGAGGATACGACCTTGTATATTCGAACTCAACTCTAAATTTCCCTCTTCAACTTCAATCTGATCTCCCATTTAACCTTTTTATCAGAATTCATCTAATTCGTGACAACAAACAAAAAAATGATACGAGGCTTTTCATTCTATCTTGCCTCTAAACCAAATCTCAACCAATTATTCATACCACTCGTTTTCATCGTCTTAGGTTCCAAACTTGAACCCCCAAAGAATCAAGTACATAAAATCCCATCTTTTCCAATTGATTGATCTTTTTAACAAAGGATCAAAATCAACCAATGCCCTCGAAAGAATTAGCCCACTGGGGGCATAATTTTTTCTTTCTCAATCACAAACCCCGTTATATTTTCATTCTATCCTCTCCCAGGCATATCTCACACCCAGGGACAGTTAGCTGAATTAAATGTTCAAAACAGAACACTTTACATCAAATTACCATCACCTTCTTTACAACCAACGATACTCTCAACAAAATTTGAACCAAGATATCAACAACCTCCATCATAATCTATGCCATCCATTCTAGATTCGACGGTTGGTAATAGATCTAATCTCGTGAAATAACAAAACTACGCGATTCAATCTAATCGTACGATCTTGATCCGACGGTCAAAACAAACGTGCTATGGCGTGCTATTTTGCTAGCTGTGGCGTGCTATTCCATCCACGCCGTTCAATTTAGATCCAACGGTCTAGATCTAATCTAGTTAAATCAATGGGATGGCTACGTGGGCTTACCTGAGCGGTTAGATCTTGATCTAACGGTCACCGAGCTCGCGAAGGCAGCGATGGCACGGTGGACCTCTAGCTACCGGAGACAAAGATGATGACGCATGAAACGACGCTCCGAGGGTCTTCCGGCAAAGTGCATGGTCCCGCCCGATGCATCTCGACCTGGGGGTCTCGGATCTGGGCTTGGGCGCGGCGGAGAAGGCTTAACGGCGGCCAAAATGTTCAAAACCCACGGCGGCTCCTTGCGGACTACGGCGAGCGATTGCGGGCGCGAGGCAGTGGCTTGAGCTCGATCAACTAGGGCATCCGACACGCATGGCAGAGAGGGACATGGCGGCGGGGTCGGGGCATTAAATAGCCTCGGCATGCGCGCAATAATCGGAACCCTAGGCCCACATGGCGGCGGAGTCCGAGCTCGAGACAGAGACGTCGGTGGTGCTACGTGGCAGCATCACGGCCGTCCACGCGGCTCGATCCCACGGCCACGCGCGCGAGCATACGCGGACACGAGCTTAGCCGTTGGATCGGGCGGATCCCGATCCAACGGTGCGAGGTACGAGTATACGTGGCACAATCCTGGCCATTGGATCTCGATCCAACGGTGCGCATGAACGGAGTTCGGTCCGGTTCGGTTGGGCTCAAGTTGGACTCGAGTCTGACACGGGTCGGATGAACAGTCGAACCCATTAGCGTTTTTCAGCGATTTAATATGAAAATAATCCTAGAAATTCATTTAAATCGAAAAAATAGCAAAATGCTCAGAAAAATTCTGAAACATACTTTGAGACATTTTGGACTTCAATAAAATATTTCTAACAAAACTCTATTTAAAACTTTTAATTATTTAATTATCTCCAAAGGGAATAAATTCAAATCAAATCCAAATAAATCCCAGAAAATTACAAAAATTCTCAAAAGTGCAAAATACCATTTACGTACATGAAAAGCAGAAATTGGGGTGTTACACTCTCCTAGCCGCCACTCTCCCTCTGTCGGGACCCGAATTTGCAAATCCGGACCCTCTGTGTATTCAGCACTAGTCCAGGAACGCGCTAGTGCACACAGTCTTAACATCGGTGAATATCACAATCATACCACTCGATACTAATAAAGTACTTTAATTAAATAGTCAAACTGGTTACTCGACCTTATGGTCAAGTTACAAATATACGCCACGCAGGGCGAAACTTATTAAGAGAGAAATAATAGCAGCGGAAAAATAAGATAACCCATTGGCGCCATCCAAGATACCACAGGCAGCCAGTGGGCTCGCTCCCTAAGTAGACGGTTCCTCTTGGAGCTCCTCCTCCAAAGTGGTGTAGTCTCCTCTTCAACTGGTGTTGTATTGTGGGAAGGGTGAGTACTTGGTACTCGACAAGTCATGCATGAGAATGCAAGCTAATATACTATATGCATGGCTTGATACAAAGGAGTGGCTTAAGGTATTTTGGCAAGAAATGCTTGACATTTGACAAGTATCATAACTAGATTCGAAAGCAGTAGTAACAAGTAAAGTATAATTAACTTTTCAAGGAGTTTAGTAAACATCTTTTCCATCCTAATCCACATTTCCATCAACATCATTATTTAACCAAACCCAACCTTTCAAGTCCAAGTTATTTCATGAAAATCTAACCCTTGACTGTAATTCCCGAGCGATGTCCAATACCGCGGACTCGGCTATTCGAATAGATTCTACACTCTGCAGAGGTTATGCACTTTACCCACAAGATACAGTCAAACACCACAAAGGCGAGTTCCCGTAACAAAGTCTTTCGGAAACTTCTAACAATACAAGTAAGCCTCCCCGGTTATTGCACACTAACCCTTCCCTTAGCTAAGGCGAAGTTTAGGCCAATCAACCGTTAGATGGGTACCTGGCCTCAGCCCCGGTACGCTCCCCTGTACAACTTACACAAAGGGTGTAGTTGACCTCCTGAGGTCCCACAGGTACGTTATTAGCAACTTAATCAACTAGGTCCGTCCCATTACAGACATGTGGTTGCAAGATTGACTCAGTTCAAAGGCTTGCAAGGTGAAGTCCTTAGGGTGACCAGGGCAAGACTACCCGAAGAACCAAAACATCATTCCCAATGCCACAACTGGCCCACCTGATCATTCTTGCCACATGCCCCGGTTGAAAACTATTTATCAAACCCCAGTTGGTTACCATGCACCACGTGCCATCAACGTCACATGATACCTTTCCAAAACAGGTTCAATATATCATTAAGTCAATATTAACATTTGATTGTCCAAAATCATGTCATGAGCACGTAGCAGGTCTGTGAAATCATGTGCTGAAAAATTGGCTTAGAATTGAATTTGCAAAATATGTTTGTGCTTGTGTCTGACAATTTGACAGCAAACAGTGAAGTCATCTTTTGTGCCGGACCAAACTCTCAAACCAGTAAGTTTTGCATGTACGTCGGACCAATTTCTTTGGTCAGTCGTGAACGGCTTTTTGAGGATTGATTTCGCATGTACGACGGACTGATTTCTTTTAGTCTGTCGTGAACGTGTTTTCGCCGGAATGATTTCTTCTTGAAACCGAGACTTTCACTTGTACAACGGACCGATTTTGTTTGTCCATTGTGAATGGTTTTTTGAGTGCTTTTTCATGTGTACGTCGGACCATATTTCCTTGTCCGTCGTGAATGCGTTTTTGCTCGATTAGGGTTTTGAGCAAAATTGGAATTGTGTTTGATTTGTTTTTGAGATTATGAAATTTGTGAGAATTTCATGATTCTTGAAGTGGATTTATGCAATGCTCGTGTGAGTATTTGCATGGATTGATGTGAGTCAAGTCGCGGACTTGTGCTCGGAATTGTTTTGTGGTTTGTTCATGTGCAGGTATTGCTCGAAGACGAACGTGGTCGATGACGGGACCGGAACTAGGTTCATGGAGGAACTAAGGTTCGGGACTAGGTTCAGGAGGAACTGAGGTCTTGGTGGTCAAGGATGTCATGCGGGACGTTCGGGCTAAGAGAATGGTGCACATGAAGAATGGTTAGTCACGTGAGAATGGCAGGAGGTCATTCGCGTGCAAAGTGTTAGTCACGTGAGTATGGCAGGTGGCCATACGCGTGCAAAGTGTTAGTCACGTGAGTATGGTAGGGTTGCCATGCGCGTGCAAGAGTTGTACTCGGCCAGGTTGGGCCAAGTAGAGTTGTGTTGAATCTGATTCCTTTTAGGGAATAGGAATCGTATTCGTAACTCCTTGTGGGTTGGTGCTTTAAATAGGAGGGGTTGTCTCCTGTTGAAGAGCATCGAATTGAGGAGAGCTAGGCGCATAGAGCCTTGGGCTCAAAGTTTAGGGTTTGTACTCTTTTGATGGGAGTACTTTAGACAAAAGAAATAAAGATCAATTCTTCTAGTTCCCGCATTGCTTCAACGTTCTCTTTTTGGGTCTTGTTTGCATGCTTGTTCTAGTTCTAGATTGGTTTTTGTTCTTTAAGTTTTATCTTGATTTGATCCATCAAAAACCTCTCTAGGGTATTGATCTAGTGTTTCTCAAAGTCTAGTTGATCAATCTTTTGTCGTTCTTGTTTAATCTTGAAGTTTTGATTAGATTGATTCTCGTCAAGTTCTGGATCAGCAAGCTTGCGAAGCTCATAACTTTTGATCCGTAAGTCCGATTGAGCTGATTCTTTTTGAGTTCGATTCGTATTGGAATCTAGTTTCTTGTGTCCAAATTTAAGATCTTTACGACGGTTGGATCTCCGGGAATTCACGTTTTACCGAACCTCTATCATTCTGTTTTTGTCGAAAACGAGGCAATTATTTGGTTCTGTTTTGGGGTGAACTTTTAATAAATCAAGAATTTGGTTTTAGCTTCCGCACAATCATTCACCCCCCCTCTGATTGCTATATTCATATACTTCGATCCTACAAGGTCTAAGCAACATACTACAACGATCTAATTTCCCATGTTGGCAATTTAATAATGTCCAACTAGTAAACCACAACTAGGGTGACAAGGGTCATGGCACATATTTAATTAATCAAGGTGTCATACAGCAATTTGGCATTTACCTAATTTCCCATATTTAAATAAAGTATTTTCTAATTGAACTAGTATGCAATAAGTTAAATCAAAATAAGTTTCAAAATAGGATCAACATGGTCAAAGCACAACTTGCCTTCAAAAAGTACTTGTTCTTGGTCTTGAGTTGGATCCTGAGTCAATACTTCTCCTTCGAATCCTTCCGGCACTTCAACGTCTACTCGTAAAGCGTGCAAATAGCAATACACAAATAAACAATAGGCAAAAAGTATCCAAATATCCAAATAAAATCCATAAACAGAGAGAACATAATTTTATGAATTTTTAGTAATCGAATAAATCAAATTCGGAGTTAAAATGCAAAAGTTATAACATTTCGAAGTTTAAATAATCAATTAAATAATATTACAGAGGAAAACTTTAGTCCAAAAATTAAATAAAATTCATAATTAGGTAGATCTTAATTTTATACAAATTTAGAAATTTGAATCACTCAAATCGGAGTTGAAACGCAAAAGTTATAAGCGTTTGAAGTTTGAATCAAAATCTGAAATCATTATTTCGAATTAATAAATCATTTTCTTTTTCGGAAATTAATTATTGCATCAGCAAGGACACGTGGCAGCCTCTGATTGGTCTGCCGGCGTCGGTAGGTTCATGGGCGTGGTCCATGGTTTGGCTCGGAGTCTCTGTGGACTCGGTCCACGGCTCCGCGTGTCGGCCAGCGGTGGGACCACTCGGGTGACGTCATTCTTTGGCGTCGGCGGGCTCACCACGCAGTCGGCAGTGGGACCCATCGATGACGTCATTCTTGGCGTCCGCGGCGCGGCTGGGGTGGCGGCCCGACATGCGGGCCCGTCTTGGCGACGCCATGGTGCGGTTCGCGTCAGCGACATCGCGGGCGGCGTGTCGGCGTGACAGCGAGTCGGCTGCGGCCCGACCGCGGCCACCTTCCCGACGCGTGGCGCAATCTCGGCCGTTGGTTTGAAAATCAACGGCCCAGATTAGATCTCGGCTCTCACGCGTTTGGGTTAACGCGTTTGATCCGACCGTTGGATCTAGATCGGACGGTCGAGATTGGATCTCGATTTTTGGGCGGGATCTCACCGTGAGATGACGTGGCGTGATCTGGGGCGTTGGATCTTGATCGAGGCGGTGGAGGAAGCTTCGGCGGCAGCGATGGCGTCTGCGGCCGGTGGCCGGGCCCAGGGGCGGCGACACGAACGCGGTGTTTGCGGGCTCCTTCGGCGAGGTGAGTTCTCCTCGGAGTGCGCCTCGTCGCGGAGTCCGGATCTGGGTCAACGGCGGAGGGCGGCGGGCGGCGGCGAGACAAAGCAAAAACGCGGCGGCTCCTTAGATCAACTACGGCGAGCTCTAGCGGCGTGGCGGCTGCTCGGCGGCGTGGGTTAGGAGCTACAGTGCGCCGCATTTAAAACGGGCTACCCGATGGCGGCGCGGCACATTAAATAAGCGGCCTCGGCTTCCGTGAATCACGCGAGACCGAGGTCGACACGGCCAAGCGCGCGATTCCGACGCGCACGGAGAGGCGACGTGGCTCAACGTGAGCCATTGGATCTCGATCCAACGGTCGCGTGAGTTGGACTCGGGTCCGGCTCGGCGAGCTGGCTGGCTCGGTCGGACTCGGGCTCGGTGACGTGGCTCAATCGTGGCCGTTGGATCTGAATCCAACGGTCACGCGGTTAGGGCTCGGCCGAGTGGGTTCGGTCGAGTCACGTGGCTCGGGTCGGACTCGAGTCTGACTCGGACTCGGGTCCGGTCGGATGAACAGTACTAGACCCGACTTGATTTAATTAATCCAATTAAATTCTCAGAAACTCAATTAAATCATTAAAAATAGCAAAAGACTCAGAAAAATTCCAGAAAAATTCTGGAAAATATTTTGGACTCAAATAAAATATTTCCAATAAATTTTTATTTGCAAAGTTTAATTCTTTAATTATTTCAAAATGGAATAAATTCAAATAAATTCCAAATAATTCCAAATAAATTCCAGAAAATTCCAAAAATTCAGCAAAGTGCCAAATCACACATGAATTTAAGAAAAGCAAAATTTTGGGGTGTTACAAACCTCCCCCCATTAACGGAATCTCGTCCCCGAGATTCAGGGCTTACTAAAGAAATAGGTTCGGAAACTCTTTCTTCAATTCCTTTTCGCGTTCCCAAGTTGCTTCATGTAACATCCCAAAATTTGGGTTTTCAAAAATTTTGGTTTAGTTTAGCTTCCCGAAAATTTTCGTTGATTTTCTCGCGTTTATAAAACTTGATTTGAATTTTCTAAAAGCTAAAACAATTTAATTTGATTATTCTAAACCCCAAATAAAGTTTATTTTATTTTATTTGGATTCCTTGTGTTTCAAGAAATTCTTCTGTAATTTTTGAGATTTTTCGGAGCTCGTTTGCTATTTATTGGATTTATTCGGAATCGATTTGTATTAAGCCCTTTTATTGAAATTAATTAATTATTTGGAAAAGTTTATATAAATTTTTGTTGAAAATATTTTATTTTGAGTTTAAAATGTCTCAAAATATTTTCTGGAATTTTTCTAGAATTTTTCTGGTATTTTTATTGCCTCAAATGATTTAATCGAATTTGTGGAATTTATTTTATTCGGAAATTGCTGGAAATTCGGATTTCGTATTTGGGCTCAAATCCTCCTCTCTCTCCTCCCACTGGGCCAATGCCAGCCAGCCGGCCCACCCCCTCCCTCCTCCCGCGCCTCGCCAAGCCAGGTAGGAGCCGACCAGCCAGTCTTGGTCTTCACCGGCCAGGCCGCTGGGCAGCGCCGACCGCTGGGCCACAGCGCCCGAGCTGGGCCACGCCCAGGCCAGCCAGCCCAGCTGCCCCACGCTGCCATGTGTCGCCCTCGGTTCGCCACATCACCCCGATCAGAGCCACGCACGGTAAGTGTTCGGTTTAATGCCCAAACCGACCCAAACACCTCCAAACGCGTCCAAACTTGATTTTTCTTGATCTAGCCTCTTCCCCAAACTTATATAAGTGCTCCTAGACCCTCCCACGCGCCCCTAGACCTCAGATGAATTTTCTAAAATTCCAAAACCATCCAATGTCGCCCGAACGTTGCCCGACGACGGCCGAACTTTGGAGCCGCGTCCCGGGCAACTCGTCGACTCTTTTCGAGATCCGTCTTTTCCGTGATGTTCCACAAGGTACCATCTACTTGCTGTCCAAAATTCAGCAAATTTGGCACTCGGGATCAAAAGTTACGGCCGTTTCAATCTCGAATCTTGCCGAGGTCATAACTCCCTCAATTTTTCGAGTTTGACGGTGAAATTTTTTGTGTAGACTCCTGGGGATGTCCTCTACAGTATGCACATCTTGCCCCAAGGTTTTGCGCTCTGGATTTGGCGCAGCAAATTAATTTCTCCGTTCAGACTGCGTTCCAGACAGCGGCAAACTTCCTCGCGCGTTCCCCGCTGTTCCAGAAGGTATTTCTTCGAGCCACCTGCGTCACGGTGTGCCTCTTGGTCCCATCTAGCTCTCGGTCAAATTTCGTTAAGTTCCGATCATTATTCTAGAAGTTATAGCCGTCCAAAGTTTTGATCCGAAACCCGTTAATCGCCAGTTTGTGATTAATCCGGAAGGGCGCCGCAAAATCCGCCTATACCGTTGAGTTCGTCTCGCCGCGTTCTACGCAGTAGACATTCTCCCTTTGCCATCCCATCCTCCGGAATTTTTTTTTATATATTTAGGCCACCGTTTGCCGTCGCCGCGCGTCGCCTTTTGACACCGGCTATTTTGGTTCGCTCCGGCCATGTTGTCGCGTCCGGAGGATCATCTTGTACTATTTTGGTCCATCATTAAGGTTCTTTTGGTCTCCGTTTGCCGAGAAGCCCGATTCCGGCCTAAACCCGTCGTCTTTCAACCTAACCCGTGCCGCCGGTTCGCGCACCGGTTAACCGTCCTTGGTAGCGTTCCACCGCGGCCATGTCGTTGCACCGACGGTCGCTACTTCGCTTCATGAAGTCTCCTATCATTGTTTGACCTCCGTCGTTAACGTTCGCCGTTAACGTTTCCCCGTTAACGTTTTGTCGTTAACGCTCCGTTAACGTTCCTCCGTTAATGTTTCCCCGTTAACGCTCCGCCGTTAACGTTTCGCCGTTAACGTTCCTCCGTTAACGTTTTGCCGTTAACGTTTCACCGATAACGCTCTGTCGTTAACGCTCCATCGTTAACGTTCCGCAGATGCGCTCGTCGTTAACGTTCCGCTGTCAGCGCTCCGTCGTTAACGCTCGTCGTTAACGTTTCGCCGTTAACGTTTCATCGTTAACGCTTGGCTCTCTTCGCCTGCGTTGTCGCCATGCGTGTATTCTTGCACAAACCCTAGTGCGATGCCTTCACTTGTTCTATCATCATGATGTGAGCCTAGCCTCATCGTCGTATCATCTTCAAAGCCGAATCAAAACCCTAACCTAAGACCGGTTCGATGGACTAAGTTCATCGTGAGCCGCGTTGTTATCTTTGCAATCTTTTCCGTTGTTTCAATCGTGGTAAGACACTTGTCTTGTCTTATCCCTGAAAACCTAATCTGCCATTAATCTAGAATTCCTTCGTGGACTTGGTCGATAGACCAATGGCCATGTGTCATACCTTTGTGCCCAATCTAGTCTATCAGTCTTCTTCTCTTTTGTTTGATTGTGTCCGTTCGGTCAACAAAAGTCAACTTCGAGAATCAGTTTAGTTCACTGTGAACTAACATATCTTTATGGACCCGGTCTACAGATCGAGTGCCCATATGTCAATGTCTGTTCAATCAAGATAATAACTTCGAGAGAAATATTCTTCGGAATATTATTCTTTCTTCCCCAGTTTTAATCTTTCCCTTTTCGGTGTTTTGCCGAAAGCCCGTTCTCTTTTGTCGACTCTTCGATCTAATCCGTTCGAGTTCCCAAATCTCTCCCAAGCCGTGGTGCCCAATGCTGTTCGTTCTTAATTTGGAGTTTACTTGATTTGTCTTTTGAATTGGTTTGTATTTGCTTCTTCTTTAATCGTTAGATGCGTCGTCCGGAAATCGTTCGAACGAGCTGAGGATCGAGAAAGTGGAAGTTGAAGCTCGAGGATCAAGGATCAAGGATAAAGAGTAAAGGACAGTAAAAGTTTGCAAGGGCCAGGCAAGTTGTGCTTTGACCATGTTGATCCTATTTTGAAACTTATTTTGATTTAACTTATTGCATGCTAGTTCAATTAGAAAATACTTTATTTAAATATGGGGAATTAGATAAATACCAATTTGCTGTATGACACCTTGATTACTTAAATATGTGCCATGACCCCTTGTCACCCTAGTTGTGGATTACTAGTTGGGACATTACTAAAATTGCCAACATGGGTTTAGATTGTTGTAGTATCTTTGCTTAGACACCTTTCGTGCTCATGACATGATTTTGGACAATCAAATGTTAATATTGACTTAATGATATATTGAACCTGTTTGGAAAGGTATCATGTGATGTTGATGGCACGTGGTGCATGGTAATCAACTGGGGTTTGATAAATAGTTTTTGACCGGGGCATGTGGCAAGAATGATCAGGTGGGCCAGTTATGGCACTGGGGATGATGTTTTGGTTCTTCGGGTAGTCTTGCCCTGGTCACCCTAAGGACTTAACCTTGCAAGCCTTTGAACTGAGTCAAACGTACAACCACATGTCTGTAATGGGACGGACCTAGTTGATTAAGTCGCTAATAACTTGCTTGTGGTACCTCGGGGTGTCAACTACACCGTTTGTGTAGCTTGAAGGGGCGTACCAGGCTGCGGCATGGTACCCATCCAACGGTATGTCGGTCCCATACTTCGCCTTAGCTAAGGGAAGGGATGGTGTAGGGCAAAACCTGAGAGGTCCACTTGTGTAGTTAGAGGCTTCCGAAAGACTTTGTTATGATCGGCTCATTCGCATACTCTTGTATGGCGATTCACGGTGACGTGGTGAGTGGATTGTATCTTGTGGGTAAAGTGTATAACCTCTGCAGAGTGTAAAACCTATTCGAATAGCCGAGTCCACAGTCTTTGGACAATGCTCGGGATTACAACAAGGGTTAGCTTTTCTCAAAATTGAACTTGGGATTGGAGGCGGTTGCACTGTGGAAAAGTGATAATTGGTTAAGGATGTGGAATGGTTTACTTTTGAAACAAGCTGTGAAATTATTACTATTATTATACGCTTTACCGCTTTACAATCTATTATGAATATTTGTGAATGCTGTTTATTGCAAAATAACCCCTTGACTGTCATTTGAAATAAGCCATGCATATAGCTATTAGACTTGCATTCTCGTGCATGACTTGTCGAGTGCTTTATGTACTCACCCCTTGCAAACAAACAATCACCAGTGAGCAAAAGTCTACATCGTCGAAGAAGAAGAAGTTCCGTGAGAAGGCGATTATCTAGGAGTCGAACCCTGTCAGTTGCCTGTGGCGTATTGATGGGATTCACCGATGTTCTTCGTTCATTCTTTGCTTATTTGGAGTTGAAGCCGTCAAGGCCTCACAAATGTAAGGTTGACCTTAAGGTCGTTCAATAGTTTATATTCTATATTTGTGTTATTTCTCTTTTCCGCTGTGTATGATTGTGATATTCATCTATGTTGAGACTGTGTGCACTAGCGTGATCCTGGACTAGTGCTGAATACACAGAGGGTCCGGATTTGCAAATTCGGGTCCCGACACTTCACTCTCCGCGTGGTTGCTCCACTGAACTCTACAGAAGCGGGTTGACTTATTTCTAGTCTCTCGATCCATGGTGTCCAAAATCTTCACGGGATGCTCCTTGTAAGTCAGATCCTCTAGCAACTCAATTGACTCAAGCGGAGTCTGTTCCTCAGGTACTCGGAGACACTTCTTCAGCTGGGACACATGGAACACGTCATGTACTCCTGCCAACGACTGTGGCAACTCCAGCTGGTAAGCAACTTCGCCTCTGCGGCTCAAAATCTTAAATGGTCCAACATAACGGGGTGCGAGTTTCCCTTTGGCATGAAACCTCTTAACTCCTCTGAGCGGTGTGACTCTGAGATACACGAAATCTTCTGGTTCAAAACTCAAATTCCGGCGACGATTGTCAGCATAACTCTTCTGTCGTGATTGGGCTATCTTCAACCTTTCCCTAATCATGGCAATCTGCTCTTCAGTTTCTTGAAGAATATCAGGCCCGAAGACACGGCGCTCACCGGTCTCATTCCAGTTTAATGGCGTCCGACAGGGTCGACCATACAGTGCCTCAAAAGGTGACATCTGTAAACTAGCCTGGTAACTATTATTGTAACTGAACTCGGCATACGGCAAACTCTTATCCCAAGAGGTAGCATAAGCCAATGCACACGCTCTTAGCATATCCTCTAGAATCTGATTGACTCTTTCGGTCTGTCCGTCCGTCTGTGGATGATAAGCTGTACTGAAGTTCAAACGGGTTCCCATGGCTTCGTGCAACTTATTCCAGAACCTTGAGGTAAATTGGGTACCTCTGTCTGATACAATCCTCGTTGGCACTCCGTGCAAACAGACGATCCTGATCATATACAACTCTGCTAACTTATCCCCCGAGTAAGTGGTCTTTACGGGGATAAAATGGGCTACTTTGGTCAAGCGATCCACTATAACCCATATGGAGTCATAACCCCCTTGAGTCTTAGGCAAACCGGTAATGAAATCCATTCCGATTTCCTCCCACTTCCACTCAGGTATCTTCAGCGGCTGCAACAATCCTGCTGGTCTCTGATGCATTGCCTTGACTCTCTGGCATACGCCGCACAATGCAACATGCTCGGCAACTTCACGCTTCATGCTCGGCCACCAGAATCTTTCCTTCAAATCCTGATACATCTTGGCGCTTCCAGGATGAATTGAATACTTGGAGTCATGGGCTTCTTCTAGAATCAACTGCTTCAGCTCCTTTTTGTTCGACACACAAATGCGATCCTTCATCCATAACGTGCCTTGCCCATCCAACTTGAAGTCCTCTGCTTTGCCTTCTTCCTTGATGGACTTAATCCTTCGGATCTTGTCATCATCCTTCTGTCCTTCTCGGATCTGATCCTCGAGGGTAGGCTTTACTTCTAATGCGGCCAAGAATCCGCTAGGTACCACCTCAATCTTCATTCTCTGGAAATCCTCACATAACTCATCCTGACTTGTGGCTAGCAACATACTCACGGTATGGCTTTTCCGACTCAGAGCATCGGCTACTACGTTGGCCTTTCTAGGATGGTAATGGATTCCAACATTATAGTCCTTGATCAACTCTAACCACCTCCATTGCCTCATATTCAGATCCGACTGGGTGAATATGTACTTAAGGCTCTTATGATCCGTGTACACTTCACATCTGTTCCCGATCAGATAGTGACGCCATATCTTCAAGGCAAGCACTACGGCAGCTAACTCTAGGTCATGCGTCGGATAATTTTCCTCATGCGGCCTCAACTGCCTTGATGCATAAGCGACGACCTTTCCATTCTGCATCAGCACACATCCAAGTCCTTGGCGCGATGCGTCACAATAAATATCAAAGCTTTGATTAACATCCGGTAGAACTAACACTGGCGCTGATGTCAATCGTTTCTTCAGTTCTTGAAAACCTTTCTCGCACTCTGGCGTCCATGCAAACTTCTCCTTTTTCAGCAATTGCGTGAGAGGTTTCGCAATTGTCGAAAAGCCTTCAATGAAACGGCGATAGTATCCTGCCATTCCAAGGAAACTCCGGATCTGGGTCACGGTCTTCGGCTGCTCCCAATGTAACACAGCTTCTACCTTGCTTGGATCTACGGCGACTCCTTCTGCGGTCATTACATGTCCGAGGAATTCCACCTTGTCCTTCCAAAAATCACACTTACTGAACTTGGCGAAGAGTTGCTGTTCCCTCAGCTTTTCCAAAACTCGCCTCAAGTGTTCGGCATGTTCACCCTCTGTCTTGGAGTAGATTAGGATATCATCTATGAACACAACAACAAACTTGTCCAAATATTCCATGAACACCTTATTCATCATATTCATGAAATATCTTTGGCGCGTCGTCGAGACCAAAGGACATAACAAGATGGCTTCGTAATGTCCATATCTCAACGAAAATACGGTCTTCGGAATATCCTCCGATCGGATCTTCAACTGATGGTATCCTGATCTCAAATCAATCTTGGAGAAAACTCCGGCTCCTCTCAGCTAGTCAAACAAATCATCGATCCTGGGTAGCAGATACTTATTCTTCACGGTGACTTCATTGAGTGCACGGTAGTCAATGCACATCCTGAAACTCCCGTCCTTCTTCTTGACGAACAAAACTGGTGCTCCCCACGGCGACGAACTCGATCTTATAAATCCTTTCTCCATTAACTCTTCAAGTTGCTTTTTCATTTCTACCAATTCTTCGGTGGACATCCGGTAAGGTCTCTTTGCTATCGGCGCTGTACCAGGTACAAGCTCTATCACAAACTCTATGTCCCTGTCTGGCGGCATACCAGGTAGATCTTCAGGAAAAACATCTGGGTACTCATTCACTACTAAGACATCCTCTATGCTGTTTACCTTGGTACTGTTAACCATCAACTGTCCATCTCTAACGGCAGTAGCTTGAAATTCCACTTTCTTTCCACACGGGTTCTCAACTGAGATAGTCCTTCGTCCACAATCCAATACGGCCTTGTGCTTGGACAACCAATCCATTCCCAAAATGACGTCTAAGGTCTGGGTCTCCAAAATAATAAGGTTCGCTAGGAACTCTATCCCATCTATTAGTATTCTCACCCCGGAACATCCTACTTTCGTTCGGAGTTCGGAACCAGGGGTTTGAACTAAAAGCATGCATTTAAGTCTTGCAATCCCCAAATCATTTCTAGCAGCAAAGCCTTGCGAAACAAACGAATGCGAAGCTCCAGAATCAAACAAAACTTTTGCAGGTACTGAGTTAACAAGTAACTTACCCAGTTCGACGTCCGTAGCATTCTGCAGTGCATCTGCGGTGACATGGTTGACTCGGCCTCTCACCACGATGCAGGGTGTGGCTCCTGTCTTTGGCGTCCTAGCTGGGGTGGATCCCAGATTAAAGCGAACTGGGGTCACTCCTGCTGTCTTCTTAGGACAACTGTTGGCAAAGTGCCCTGGCTCGTTGCGGTTGTAGCAACGTCTTACTGTTCCTTGTTGACTGCCTGGAGCGGCGTTTCTAGCGGGGGCTGGGGTCTGATAGTTCTGATTGACGGGTCTTGGTGCTGGTGATGGTGTCCTGGTTGCATTCTTTGGCTGGAATCTAAAAAATTGATTTGGTGCAACTCTCAGGCGCTGTTGCGTTCCCTGGCGTGATCCCTGCTGTTGCATCCTGCGCTTCCTGTTCTCATCCAGTTCCTTGCGCTTGTCCTCAAGAATAAGTGCCTTATTCACAAGCTCCTGGAAATCTGGAAAGGTGTGGGTGATCAATCCCACCTGCAATCCTGAGTTAAGTCCCTTCATGAAACGAGACTGTCTGGCTTTATCTGTCGCTACATCCTCAGGTGCGTAGCGAGCCAGCTGTGTGAACTTGTTCAGGTATTCGGCCACAGGCTGATTACCTTGCTTCAGTGCTCTGAACTCCTCCTTCTTGAGATCCATGATTCCTTCAGGCACGTGATACTGACGGAATGCAGCTGTGAACTCCTCCCAAGTGATGTCCTGAGGGTTCACTTGCGTGGCACAGAAGTTCTCCCACCATTCGGCGGCTGTTCCTTCCAACTGATGAGAAGCGTAGAGTACCTTCTCATTTCCTATGCATTGAGCAATGTGTAGCTTCCTCTCAATTGACCTTAACCAGTCATCAGCTTCCAACGGGTTAGCATTCCCGGAGAAAGTGGGTGGATGAGTCCTCATGAACTCTGACAGTCTTGTATTCTGGCGTTGTCCCTGATTAACTTGATTAGCAGTGGCGTGAGCGGTGACGTGTTGCATTTGTTGCATCATAGCATGCATCAACTGAGTCTGAGCAGCAAGAAATGCTCCAAAATTCTGCATGTCTAGTGGCGGTGCTGGTGCTCCATCATTAGGGTTTTCTGTTGGGCGAGAACCACTTCCATTGCCTCCAAAGTTTCCACGGGTGTTCACCATCTGTGGTTTGCTCTCGGTTTTAGAGATGAGAGGGAAACAAGAATAGATAAGTAATATGGAACTTATGCGGGGCGCAAGGTGTAACTTTAAGGTCCGACTTTATTACTTTTAATCAATAGTAACTTGGTATGGTTGCTTACAATGCCTAGGGGCCTTGCAAACCATACTGCACACCCAGCAAGCAATGAAAATCCAAATTGAACTAACACTGGAGTCTAACGCCTAAAGGGTGACTCTTTATTCTATGACGCGACTCAGCGAAGGAGTCTCACTATAGAACCTATGCTCACTCATCGAGAAAACCTCCACGGCCTGGGTACGGATGCTGCGGCATAGGCGCGAAACGATTGCCATGTCCAAAGAATCGTGTCATCTGTGGTAGTCGAAGAAGCAGTGTCCTCCTCAAGCTCCGGCTCCTCCGGGTCTGGCTCGTGCAGCTCGAGCATTGGCTCTGGCTCTGGTGCATACAATGCCGTCTCTAACTCCCCAATCCTTTGCAGAAGGTGTGACACATACTCTTGAGCTTCCCGCCACCTGTTCTTCTCTGTCGTGATCTCCTTGCGGGCCTTCTGTAGCTCCTTGCTTGTATCATCGAGTACATCCTCCTGGGCGACAACAAGTCGTGCCCATTGTGTGACCATGGCATTCCCATCCTGAATCGCCTTCGGGTCAAGAAGGTTATTGCTGCGCGGATGATATCGGAACACCGTGCTCTCCAACTCCCTGGCGTAGATACGGGTAATGTGCCGCATTGCTCGTCGTGACGCCTCTTGGATACCCATCTGCATTGTAGACCGCTGGTCATGCGGTGTATCGAGCGATTGCACTGGCCCGTCTTCCTAGCAGGTACCACAATCTTCACGTCACAAGCCTTGATCAATCCTGCTTGTCTGATCACTTCCACTTGGTATTGCGGCTTCTCAAAATCTCCGAGAGTCTGTAGCATACGCCAAAGTTCTGCGGCATGACCAACCTCCAGATCGACGTAGTTGAACTCTTCCTCCATCTGTCACAAGAGTGCTCACGTAAGAACTCGAAATTTTTAAATCGTGACAAGGTAAGGAAAAATTCAGCAAGAGACAAGAAAAGAAAGAATGGGATAAGTCGAGATGTCATTTCTTGTCTTGACAAACTTTTAGCTTTAGAAAATAGGTTTTATCCTCTCTACGACCATTCTAGCTAGGGTTGAGCCTACGGTCAGTATGGCTCTAATACCACCTCTGTCGGGACCCGAATTTGCAAATCCAGACCCTCTGCGTATTCAGCACTAGTCCAGGAACGCGCTAGTGCACACAGTCTTAACATCGGTGAATATCACAATCATACCACTCGATACTAATAAAGTACTTTAATTAAATAGTCAAACTGGTTACTCGACCTTATGGTCAAGTTACAAATATACGCCACGCAGGGCGAAACTTATTAAGAGAGAAATAATAGCAGCGGAAAAATAAGATAACTTCGTGGCGCCATCCAGTATACCACAGGCAACTGACTGGGCTCGCTCCCTAAGTAGACGGTTCCTCTTGGAGCTCCTCCTCCAAAGCTGGTGTAGTCTCCTCTTCAACTGGTGTTGTATTGTGGCAAGGGTGAGTACTTGGTACTCAGCAAGTCATGCACAGAATGCAAGCTAATATACTATATGCATGGCTTGATACAAAGGAGTGGCTTAAGGTATTTTTGCGATGCTTGACATTTGACAAGTATCATAAGTAGATTCGAAAGCAGTAGTAACAAGTAAAGTATAATTAACTTTTCAAGGAGTTTAGTAAACATCTTTTCCATCCTAATCCACATTTCCATCAACATCAGTATTTAACCAAACCCAACCTTTCAAGTCCAAGTTATTTCATGAAAATCTAACCCTTGACTGTAATTCCCGAGCGATGTCCAATACCGCGGACACGGCTATTCGAATAGATTCTACACTCTGCAGAGGTTATGCACTTTACCCACAAGATACAGTCAAACACCACAAAGGCGAGTTCCCGTAACAAAGTCTTTCGGAAACTTCTAACTATACAAGTAAGCTGTCGGGACCCGAATTTGCAAATCCGGACCCTCTGTGTATTCAGCACTAGTCCAGGAACGCGCTAGTGCACACAGTCTTAACATCGGTAAATATCACAATCATACCACTCGGTACTAATAAAGTACTTTAATTAAATAGTCAAACTGGTTACTCGACCTTATGGTCAAGTTACAAATATACGCCTCGCAGGGCGAAACTTATTAAGAGAGAAATAGTAGCAACGGAAAAATAAGATAACTTCGTGGCGCCATCCAGTATACCACAGGCAACTGACTGGGCTCGCTCCCTAAGTAGACGGTTCCTCTTGGAGCTCCTCCTCCAAAGCTGGTGTAGTCTCCTCTTCAACTGGTGTTGTATTGTGGGAAGGGTGAGTACTTGGTACTCAGCAAGTCATGCACAGAATACAAGCTAATATACTATATGCATGGCTTGATACAAAGGAGTGGCTTAAGGTATTTTTGCAGTAAACAGCATTTGACAAGTATCATAAGTAGATTCGAAAGCAGTAGTAACAATTAAAGTATAATTAACTTTTCAAGGAGTTTAGTAAACATCTTTCCCATCCTAATCCACATTTCCATCAACATCATTATTTAACCAAACCCAACCTTTCAAGTCCAAGTTATTTCATGAAAATCTAACCCTTGACTGTAATTCCCGAGCAATGTCCAATACCGCGGACACGGCTATTCGAATAGATTCTACACTCTGCAGAGGTTATGCACTTTACCCACAAGATACAGTCAAACACCACAAAGGCGAGTTCCCGTAACAAAGTCTTTCGGAAACTTCTAACAATACAAGTGAGCCTCCCCGGTTATTGCACACTAACCCTTCCCTTAGCTAAGGCGAAGTTTAGGCCAATCAACCGTTAGATGGGTACCTGGCCTCACCAGACGCTCCCCGCACAACTTACACAAAGGGTGTAGTTGACCTCCCGAGGTCCCACAGTGCGTTATTAGCAACTTAATCAACTAGGTCCGTCCCATTACAGACATGTGGTTGCAAGATTGACTCAGTTCAAAGGCTTGCAAGGTTAAGTCCTTAGGGTGACCAGGGCAAGACTACCCGAAGAACCAAATCAACATCCCCAAGTGCCAACCGGCCCACTGATCATTCTTGCCACATGCCCCGGCCGAAAACTATTTATCAAACCCCAGTTGATTACCATGCACCACGTGCCATCAACATCACATGATACCTTTCCAAAACAGGTTCAATATATCATTAAGTCAATATTAACATTTGATTGTCCAAAATCATATCCTGAGCACGTAGCAGGTCTAAGCAACATACTACAACGATCTAATTTCCCATGTTGGCAATTTAATAATGTCCAACTAGTAAACCACAACTAGGGTGACAAGGGTCATGGCACATATTTAAGTAATCAAGGTGTCATACAGCAAATTGGTATTTATCTAATTCCCCAAATTTAAATAAAGTATTTTCTAATTGAACTAGCATGCAATAATTTGAACCAAAATAGGTTTCAAAATAGGATCAACATGGTCAAAGCGCAACTTGCCTTCAAAAAGTACTTGTTCTTGGTCTCGAGTTGGATCCTGAGTCAATACTTCTCCTTCGAATCCTTCCGGCACTTCAACGTCTACTCGTAACGCATGCAAATAACAACAAATGAATAAAACAGAAGACCAAAAGTGTCCAATCATCCAAATAAAATCCATAAACGGAGAGAACATAATTTTATGAATTTTTAGGAACTGGAATCGTCAAATTTGGAGTTTAAATGCAAAAGTTATGATTATTTAAAGTTTAAATAATCAATTAAATAATATTACAGAGAAAAACTTTAGTCTAAAAATTAAATAAAATTCATAATTAGGTAGATCTCAATTTTATACAAATTTAGAAATTTGAACCACTCAAATCGGAGTTGAAACACAAAAGTTATAAGCGTTTGAAGTTTGAATCAAAATCTGAAATCATTATTTCGAATTAATAAATCATTTTCTTTTTCGGAAATTAATTATTGCGTCAGCCTGGACACGTGGCAGCCTCTGATTGGACGGCTGACGTCAGCCGGTTCATGGACGTGGTCCATGGTTTGGCTCGGGTCTACCGTGGACTCGGTCCACGGCTCCACGTGTCGCTGACAGGTGGGTCCCCTCGGGTGACGTCACTTCGGCGTCGGCGAGGCTCGACCACCGATCTTGGCTGTGGGACCCAGTGGCGTCGTTCTTGGCGTCGGCGTCTGGTGGGACGGCCCGACATCTTGAGCCCGCCATGGCGTCGGCGTGGCGTCATGGTGCGGTTCGGCCAAGCCGACACGCGCGGGCGGCGTGTCGGCGTCACGCAGTCTTGGCCATGGCCGCGGCGGTCAGCCTTCCCGGACGCGTGGCGCAATCTCGGCCGTTGATTTGAAATTCAACGGCCCAGATTAGATCTGGGTCTCACGCGTTTGGGTTAACGCGTTTGATCTGGACCGTTGGATCTAGATCCAACGGTTGAGATTGGATCTGGGATTTGGAACGGGATCTCACCGGCGGGTGACGTGGCGAGATCTGGGGCGTCGGATGTTGATCGGACGGCTGGCGGTGCTCGCGGGGACGGTGATGGCGTGCGGCGGCGCAGCTGACCGGTGCTGGGGATGACGACCTAGGGCACGGCGTTGCGGGGCTCCTCCGGCGAGGTGAGTTGGACGCCCGGACGCGTCGTGGCCTCCCGGTTCCGGATCTGGGCACAACGGCGGTGGAGGATGACGGAGATGGCGGCAATCGACAAAGAACCACGGCGGAGGGAAGAGGCAACTCCGGCGAGCTCTAGCGGGCGCGCTACGGCGGCTCGGGCGGCGAGAGTTGGGGCTATGGGTGCGCACGGAAGTCTAGGTCACGACACGGAAGACGGCGCATTAAATAGGCCCTCGACGTCCGTGCTCTGCTGAAAACCGAGGCCCACCCACGAGCGACGGCGAGTCCGGCGAGGACTCCTGATCGGGCTACGTGGCTCATCGTGGCCGTTGGATCGAATCCAACGGTCACGTGAGTTGGGTTGGTCGGTTCGGTAAGTGGGTTCGGCTTGACTACGTGGCTCGGTCGGACTCGGACTCGAGTCCGACTTCGGGCTTCGATCGGATGAACAAGGCAAACCAGTTTGGATTTTCCAGCGATTTAATATTTAAAATAATTCCCAGTAATTCATTTAATTCATTAAAAATAGCAAAAGACTCAGAAAAATTCCAGAAAAATTATGGAAAATACTTTGGGGCATTTTGGACTCAAATAAAATATTTCCAACAAAATTTTATTTGCAAAGTTAAATTCTTTAATTATTTCAATATGGAATAAATTCAAATAAATTCCAAATAAATCCAAATAAATTCCAGAAAATTCCAAAAATTCACCAAAGTGCCAATTCACACAAGAATTTAAGAAAAGCAAAATTTTGGGGTGTTACAAACCTCCCCCCCTTAACAGAATCTCGTCCCCGAGATTCAGGGCTTACTAAAGGAATAGGTTCGGAAACTCTTTCTTCAAATCCTCTTCGCGTTCCCAAGTCGCCTCGCTTTCTTCATGGTTGCTCCACTGAACTCTACAGAAATGGGTTGACTTGTTCCTCGTCTCTCGATCCATCGTGTCCAGAATCTTCACGGGGTGCTCCTTGTACGTCAAATCTTCTTGCAACTCAATTGACTCTAGCGGTGTCTGTTCCTCAGGTACTCGGAGACACTTCTTCAACTAGGACACGTGGAACACGTCATGCACTCCTGCTAATGACTGCGGTAACTCCAGCTGGTAAGCAACTTCGCCTCTGCGGCTCAAAATCTTAAATGGTCCAACATAACGGGGTGCGAGTTTCCCTTTGGCATGGAACCTCTTAACTCCTCTGAGCGGCGTGACTCTGAGATACACGAAATCTTCTGGCTCGAAATTCAGGTCTTGGCGACGGTTGTCAGCATAACTCTTCTGTCGTGATTGGGCTATCTTCAATCCCTCCCTGATCATGGCAATCTGTTCTTCATCTTCTTGAAGAATATCTGGCCCAAAGACACGGCGTTCACCTGTCTCATTCCAGTTCAATGGCGTCCGACAGGGTCGTCCATATAGTGCTTCAAATGGTGACATTTGCAAACTAGCCTGGTAACTATTATTGTAACTGAACTCGGCATACGGCAAACTCTTATCCCAAGAAGTAGCATAAGCTAATGCACACGCTCTTAGCATATCCTCCAGAATCTGATTGACTCTTTCGGTCTGTCCATCCGTCTGTGGATGATAGGCTGTACTGAAGTTCAAACGGGTTCCCATGGCTTCATGCAACTTATTCCAGAACCTTGAGGTAAATTGGGTACCTCTGTCCGATACAATCCTCTTTGGCACTCCGTGCAAACAGACGATCCTGGTCATATACAACTCTGCTAACTTATCTCCCGAGTAGGTGGTCTTCACGGGGATAAAATGGGCTACTTTGGTCAAGCGATCCACTATAACCCATATGGAGTCATAACCTCCTTGAGTCTTAGGCAAACCGGTAATGAAATCCATTCCGATTTCTCCCACTTCCACTCAGGTATTTTCAGCGGCTGCAACAATCCTGCTGGTCTCTGATGCATTGCCTTGACTCTCTGGCATACGTCGCACAATGCAACATGCTCGGCAACTTCACGTTTCATGCTCGGCCACCAGAATCTTCCCTTCAAATCCTGATACATCTTGGCGCTTCCAGGATGAATTGAATACTTGGAGTCATGGGCTTCTTCTAGAATCAACTGCTTCAGCTCCTTTTTGTTCGGCACACAAATGCGATCCTTCATCCATAACGTGCCTTGCTCATCCAACTTGAAGTCCTCTGCCTTGTCTTCCTCCTTGATGGACCTGATCCTGTGGATCTTGTCATCATCCTTCTGTCCTTCTCGGATCTGATCCTCTAGGGTAGGCTTTACTTCTAATGCGGCCAAGAATCCGCTAGGTACCACCTCAATCTTCATTCTCTGGAAATCCTCACATAACTCATCCTGACTTGTGGCTAGCAACATACTCACGGTATGGCTTTTCCGACTCAGAGCATCGGCTACTACGTTGGCCTTCCCGGGATGGTAATGGATTCCAACATTGTAGTCCTTGATCAACTCTAACCATCTCCTCTGCCTCATATTCAGATCCGACTGGGTGAATATGTATTTAAGGCTCTTATGATCCGTATACACTTCACATCTGTTCCCGATCAGATAGTGACGCCATATCTTCAAGGCATGCACTACGGCAGCTAGCTCTAGGTCATGTGTCGGATAATTTTCCTCATGCGGCCTCAACTGCCTTGATGCATAAGCGACGACCTTTCCATTCTGCATCAGCACACATCCAAGTCCTTGGCGCGATGCGTCACAATAAATATCAAAGCTTTGATTAACATCCGGTAGAACTAACACTGGTGCTGATGTCAATCGTTTCTTCAGTTCTTGAAAACCTTTCTCGCACTCTGGCGTCCATGCAAACTTCTTCTCCTTTTTCAGCAATTGCGTGAGAGGTTTCGCAATTTTCGAAAAGCCTTCAATGAAACGGCGATAGTATCCTGCCATTCCCAGGAAACTCCGGATCTGGGTCACAGTCTTCGGCTGCTCCCAATGTAACACAGCTTCTACCTTGCTTGGATCTACGGCGACTCCTTCTGCGGTCATTACATGTCCGAGGAATTCTACCTTGTCCTTCCAAAAATCACACTTACTGAACTTGGCGAAGAGTTGCTGTTCCCTCAGCTTTTCCAATACTCGCCTCAAGTGTTCGGCATGTTCATCCTCTGTCTTGGAGTAGATTAGGATATCATCTATGAACACGACAACAAACTTGTCCAAATATTCCATGAACACCTTATTCATCATATTCATGAAATATGCTGGCGCATTCGTCAGACCAAAGGACATAATCAGTACTCGTAATGTCCATATCTTGATGAGAATGCGGTCTTGAATATCTTCTGATCGGATCTTCAATCGATGGTATCCCGATCTTAGATCAATTTTGGAGAAAACTCCGGCTCCTCTCGGTGATCAAGCGGATCATCGATCCTCGGTAACGGGTACTTATTCTTCACGGTGACTTCATTGAGTGCACGGTAGTCGATGCACATCCTGAAACTCCCGTCCTTCTTCTTGACAAACAAAACTGGTGCTCCCCACGGTGACGAACTCGGTCTGATAAATCCTTTCTCCATTAACTCTTCAAGTTGTTTCTTCATCTCTACCAATTCCTCGGTGGACATCCGATAAGGTCTCTTTGCTATCGGTGCTGTACCAGGTACAAGCTCTATCACAAACTCTATGTCCCTGTCTGGCGGCATACCAGGTAGATCTTCAGGAAAAACATCTGGGTACTCATTCACTACTGAGACATTCTCTATGCTGATTGCCTTGGTGCTGTTAACCATCAACTGTCCATCTCTAACGGTGGTAGCTTGAAATTCCACTTTCTTCCCACACAGGCTCTCAACTGAGATAGTCCTTCATCCACAATCCAATACGGCCTTGTGCTTGGATAGCCAATCCATTCCCAAAATAACATCTAAGGTCTGGGTTTCCAAAATAATAAGGTTCGCTAGGAACTCTATTCCATCTATTAGTATTCTCACCCCGGAACATCCTACTTTCGTTCGGAGTTCGGAACCAGGGGTTTAAACTAAAAGCATGCATTTAAGTCTTGCAATCCCCAAGTCATTTCTAGCAGCAAAGCCTTGTAAAACAAACGAATGCGAAGCTCCAGAATCAAACAAAACTATCGCAAGTACTGAGTTAACAAGTAACTTACCCAGTACGACGTCCGTAGCATTCTGCAGTGCATCTGCGGTGACATGGTTGACTCGGCCTCTCACCACCGTCTAGGGTGTGGCCCCTGGTGCTGGCGTCCTAGCTGGTGTGGATCCCAAATTAAAGCGAACTGGGGTCACTCCTGCTGTCTTCTTTGGGCAACTGTTGGCAAAGTGTCCTGGCTCGTTGCAGTTGTAGCAGCGTCTCACTGTTCCTTGCTGAATGCCTCAAGCGGCGGTCCTGGTTGGTGCTGGGGTCTGATAGTTCTGATTGACGGGTCTTGGTGCTGGTGACGGTGTCCTTGTTGCATTCTGTGGCTGGAATCTGAAAAATTGATTTGGTGCAACTCTCAGGCGCTGTTGCGTTCCCTGGCGTGATCCCTGCTGTTGCATCCTGCGCTTTTGTTCTCATCCAGTTCCTTGCGCTTGTCCTCAAGAATGAGCGCCTTATTCACAAGCTCCTAGAAATCTGGAAAGGTGTGGGTGATTAGTCCCACCTGTAGTCCTAAGTTAAGTCCCTTCATGAAACGAGACTGTCTTGCTTTATCTGTCGCTACATCCTCAGGTGCGTAGCGTGCCAGCTGTGTGAACTTGTTCAGGTATTCGGCCACAGGCTGATTACCTTGCTTCAGTGCTCTGAACTCCTCCTTCTTGAGGTCCATGATTCCTTCAGGCACGTGATACTGACGGAATGCAGCTGTGAACTCCTCCCAAGTGATGTCCTGAGGGTTCACTTGCGTGGCACAGAAGTTCTCCCACCATTCGGCGGCTGTTCCTTCCAACTGATGAGAAGCGTAGAGTACCTTCTCATTTCCTATGCATTGAGCAATGTGTAGCTTCCTCTCAATTGACCTTAACCAGTCGTCGGCCTCCAACGGATTGGCATTCCCAGAAAAAGTGGGTGGATGGGTCCTCATGAACTCTGACAGTCTTGTATTCTGGCGTTGTCCCTGATTGACTTGATTAGCGGTGGCCTGAGCAGTGACGTGTTGCATCTGTTGCATCATAGCATGCATCAACTGAGTCTGAGCAGCAAGAAATGCTCCAAAATTCTGCATGTCTAGTGGCGGTGCTGGTGCTCCATCATTGGGGTTTTCTGTTGGGCGAGAACCACTTCCATTGCCTCCAAAGTTTCCGCGGGTGTTCACCATCTGTCGGTTGCTCCAAGACTTAGAGATGAGAGGGAACAAGAATAGGCAAGTAACAGGGAAACTTATGCGGGGGAAAAGTGTAACTTAAAGTCCAACTTTATTAACTAATGATATTAATAACTTGGTATGGCTGCTTACAATGCCTAAGGGCCTGCAACACATACTGCACACTCAGCAAACAATGAAAATCCAAATCGAACTAACACTGGAGTCTAACGCCTAAAGGGTGACTCTTTATTCTATGACGCGACTCGGCGAAGGAGTCTCACTATAGAACTTTGGCTCCTCCGGGTCTGGCTCGTGCAGCTCGAACATTGGCTCCGGCTCTGGTGCGTACAATGCCGTCTCTAACTCTCCAATCCTTTGCAGAAGGTGTGACACATACTCTTGAGCTTCCCGCCACCTGTTCTTCTCTGTCGTGATCTCCTTGCGGGCCTTCTGTAGCTCCTTGCTTGTATCATCGAGTACATCCTCCTGGGCGACAACAAGTCGTGCCAACTGTGTGACCATGGCATCCTCATCCTGAATCGCCTTCAGTTCAAGAAGGTTATTGCTGCGCGGGTGATATCAGAACACCGTGCTCTCCAACTCTCTGGCGTAGATACGGGTAATGTGCCGCATTGCTCGTCGTGATACTTCTTGGATACCCATCTGTATTGTAGACCTCCTGGCAGTGCAGTGTATCGGGCGATTGCCTGGGCCCTTCTTCCTAGCAGGCACCACAATCTTCACGTCGCAAGCCTTGATCAATCCTGCTTGTCTGATCACTTCCACTTGGTATTGTGGCTTCTCAAAGTCTCCGAGAGTCTGTAGCATACGCCAAAGTTCCGCGGCGTGACCAACCTCCAGATCGACGTAGTTGAACTCTCCCTCCATCTGTCACAAGAGTGCTCACGTAAGAATTCGAAATTTTTAAATCGTGACAAGGTAAGGGAAAAATTCAGCAAGAGGCAAGAAAAGAGAGAAGGGGATAAGTCGAGATATCATTTCTTATCTTGACAACCTTTTAGCTTTTAGAAAATAGGTTTTAACCTCTCTACGACCATTCTAGCTAGGGTTGAGCCTACGGTCAGTATGGCTCTGATACCACCTCTGTCGGGACCCGAATTTGCAAATCCGGACCCTCTGTGTATTCAGCACTAGTCCAGGAACGTGCTAGTGCACACAGTCTTAACATCGGTAAATATCACAATCATACCACTCGATACTAATAAAGTACTTTAATTAAATAGTCAAACTGGTTACTCGACCTTATGGTCAAGTTACAAATATACATTACATGGCGAAACTTATTAAGAGAGAAATAGTAGCAGCGGAAAAATAAGATAACCGTGGCGCCATCCAAGATACCACAGTAACCGATCGGGCTCGCCCCTAAGTAGACGGTTCCTCTTGGAGCTCCTCCTCCAAAGCTGGTGTAGTCTCCTCTTCAACTGGTGTTGTATTGTGGCAAGGGTGAGTACTTGGTACTCAGCAAGTCATGCACAGAATGCAAGCTAATATACTATATGCATGGCTTGATACAAAGGAGTGGCTTAAGGTATTTTTGCAGTAAACAGCATTTGACAAGTATCATAAGTAGATTCGAAAGCAGTAGTAACAAGTAAAGTATAATTAACTTTTCAAGGAGTTTAGTAAACATCTTTCCCATCCTAATCCACATTTCCATCAACATCATTATTTAACCAAACCCAACCTTTCAAGTCCAAGTTATTTCATGAAAATCTAACCCTTGACTGTAATTCCCGAGCGATGTCCAATACCGCGGACACGGCTATTCGAATAGATTCTACACTCTGCAGAGGTTATGCACTTTACCCACAAGATACAGTCAAACACCACAAAGGCGAGTTCCCGCAACAAAGTCTTTCGGAAACTTCAAACAATACAAGTGAGCCTCCCCGGTTATTGCACACTAACCTTTCCCTTAGCTAAGGCGAAGTTTAGGCCAATCAACCGTTAGATGGGTACCTGGCCTCACCCAGACGCCCTCCCGCACAACTTACACAAAGGGTGTAGTTGACCTCCTGAGGTCCCACAGTGCGTTATTAGCAACTTAATCAACTAGGTCCGTCCCATTACGGACATGTGGTTGCAAGATTGACTCGATTCAAAGGCTTACAAGGTTAAGCCCTTAGGGTGACCAGGGCAAGACTACCCAAGAACCAAATCAACATCCCGATTGCCACAACTGGCCCACCTGATCATTCTTGCCACATGCCCCGGCCGAAAACTATTTATCAAACCCCAGTTGATTACCATGCACCACGTGCCATCAACATCACATGATACCTTTCCAAAACAGGTTCAATATATCATTAAGTCAATATTAACATTTGATTGTCCAAAATCATGTCATGAGCACGTAGCAGGTCTAAGCAACATACTACAACGATCTAATTTCCCATGTTGGCAATTTAATAATGTCCAACTAGTAAACCACAACTAGGGTGACAATGGTCATGGCACATATTTAATTAATCAAGGTGTCATACAGCAATTTGGCATTTACCTAATTTCCCATATTTAAATAAAGTATTTTCTAATTGAACTAGCATGCAATAAGTTAAATCAAAATAAGTTTCAAAATAGGATCAACATGGTCAAAGCACAACTTGACTTCAAAAAGTACTTGTTCTTGGTCTTGAGTTGGATCCTGAGTCAATACTTCTCCTTCGAATCCTTCCGGCACTTCAACGTCTACTCGTAAAGCGTGCAAATAGCAATACACAAATAAACAATAGGCAAAAAGTATCCAAACATCCAAATAAAATCCATAAACAGAGAGAACATAATTTTATGAATTTTTAGAAACTGGAATCGTCAAATTCGGAGTTAAAATGCAAAAGTTATAACATTTCGAAGTTTAAATAATCAATTAAATAATATTACAGATGAAAACTTTATTCCAAAAATTAAATAAAATTCATAATTAGGTAGATCTTAATTTTATACAAATTTAGAAATTTGAATCACTCAAATCGGAGTTGAAACGCAAAAGTTATAAGCGTTTGAAGTTTGAATCAAAATCTGAAATCATTATTTCGAATTAATAAATCATTTTCTTTTTCGAAAATTAATTATTGCGTCAGGAAGGACACGTGGCAGCCTCTGATTGGTCTGCTGACGTCAACCGGTTCATGGACGTGGTCCATGGTTTGGCTCGGGTCTACCGTGGACTCGGTCCACGGCTCCGCAGTCGGCCCGACGGTGGGACCACTCGGGTGACGTCATTCTTTGGCGTCGGCGAGGCTCGGCCACGGTCTTGGCGACAGTGGGACCCACTAGTGACGTCATTCTTGACATCAGCGGCGCGGTGGGGTGGCGGCGACATGCGGGCCCGTCGGCGTCATGGTGCGGTTCGGCCGCGTCAACGTCGACAGCGGGCGGCGTGTCGGCGACACGCAGCGTCGCGGGCTGCCGGCCCGACCGCGGTCGGCCTTCCCGAGGCGGCGTGGCGCAATCTCGGCCGTTGGTTTGAAAATCAACGGCCCAGATTAGATCTGGCTCTCACGCGTTTGGGTTAACGCGTTTGATCTGGACCGTTGGATCTAGATCGGACGGTCGAGATTGGATCTAGGATTTTTGGACGGGATCTCACCGTGAGATGATGTGGCGTGATCTGGGGCGTTGGATCTTGATCGGACGGTGGAGGAAGCTCGAGCGACGGCGATGGCGTCTTGGCCAGGCTGGTGGCCGGGAGGGGCGGCGACACGAACGCGGCGTTTGCGGGCTCCTCCGGCGAGGTGAGTTCTCCCCTCGGGTGCGCCTCGTCGCGGGGAGTCCGGATCTGGGGTCAACGGCGGCGGAGGACGGCGGACGGCGGTGGGACGAAGCAAAAACCGCGGTGGCTCCTTAGATCAACTACGGCGATCTCTAGCGGGGTGACGGCGGCGGCTCCGGCAGCGTGGGTTAGGGCTACGGGTGCGCACGAAAACGGGCTACCCGATGGCGGCGGCGGCGCATTAAATAGCGGCCTCGGCTTCCGTGAATCACGCGGAGACCGAGGTCGACACACGCGGCGGGCGATTCCGACGGCGGCACGGAGAGGTGGCGTGGCTCAACGTGAGCCGTTGGATCTCGATCCAACGGTCGCATGAGTTGGCCTCGGGTCCGGCTCGGCGAGGTGGCTGGCGCGGTCGGACTCGGGCTCGGTGACGTGGCTCAATTGTGGCCGTTGGATCTCGAATCCAACGGCCACGCTTATATGGCTCGGCCGAGTGCGTTCGGTCGAGTCACGTGGCTCGGGTCGGACTCGAGTCTGACTCGGACTCGGGTCCGGTCGGATGAACAGTACTCGACCCGACTTGATTTAATTAATCCAATTAAATTCTCAGAAATTCAATTAAATCATTAAAAATAGCAAAAGACTCAGAAAAATTCCAGAAAAATTCTGGAAAATATTTTGGAACATTTTGGACTCAAATAAAATATTTCCAATAAATTTTTATTTGCAAAGTTTAATTCTTTAATTATTTCAAAATGGAATAAATTCAAATAAATTCCAAATAATTCCAAATAAATTCCAGAAAATTCCAAAAATTCACCAAAGTGCCAAATCACACATGAATTTAAGAAAAGCAAAATTTTGGGGTGTTACACCCTCCCCCACGCAGCCACCCTCTCCTCTCCGTTCCCCGGTGATCATCGCTACCCCGCGTGGAGGATCGTCCGTCCGGAGACCTTCGGCGTCTCGCTGTGGATCCGAAGGAAGGAGCGGTAGGGAGAAGAAAGGTTTTCGTCGGTTCTTTGATTCTCCAAGAAGAGGTAAGGGTTTGTGTTTATTTTGGGGTGGTCTAGGTGCTGTTAGATGGGAGAATCCATGCATAGAACTCTCTTTTAGGTGCTGAGATTAGATGGGTTAAGTTGCATTCTAGATCTATCTTGCGAGTGGTTCTCGGCCAGGTTAGACAGTCGGCGTTGGGGCGCATTTTTGAGGATTTTAGATTCGTGACATGGTCGGCCGGTTGTTGCAAAAGTTGTAAGTAATTGAATTACCTTTAATTGGGAACCAAAAATGCTAAATTCCATTCAGCCGTTTAAAAGTTATGGTCGTTTTACCTAGCGTTGTCCAATATGCGACGTGAATGGTACAGTCTGTGTTCAATTGTAGATTAGAGGATTTTAGAGACCGAATTAGTTTTTGCGAATACTTAGAAAAAGGTGGGAAATTTTCTGAGGTTCGAGAAAATGTACTCTTTTACCTGTTTTGGAGTTGTAGAATCAAGATACGCTTGTTGGAAGCCTGCTGTCCCGGTGGACAGATTCTCTGTTTTTCGGGTTTTAGGAGCGGGTTGCGAAGTCGATGAAGTTGATAGTTCTTGTATTGTTTTGTGGGCATGCTTTTGAGTGTTTTATACCTATGTGCGGGTGGTGTCACCCCGGGATTGCCTTCCACATCTCGCCACTCCGTCTCACACGGTTGAAGGCAAGTGTATTGGGATAGTTTTGGAATTAGGTGACCAAATAGATTTGTAGAGTTGCAATAATACTATATGAAGTGCTAAATTGCCATGTTTGATCCTTACTCGTGATATGATGAACATGATTAGTTTAATAGTTGTGCAGTTGTTATATTGGGTACTTATGCAAGTTAAATCATGTTATGGCATATGTGCATTCATAATGGAAGAGGCGACCCATTCTGATGCGGGCCTCTGTGTTCACACGTAGTGAACACGAAAGTCCTACCTCGTAGTCCCATCCACGATTGTGAATGGGAGCGAGTCAGTAAGAGTAGGCACGCTCCACAGGATGGAAGGGAAAGAGGGTGCACACCGACGGGTGTGCACTCAGCAATACCGGTATGTGCTAAGCAAAGAGACATGTGCATTGCATTGCATGAATGAAAATGTTTACAAGATGCTTATGAAGATGTTTATGAGATGCTTATGATGATGCATTATGAGATGTTAATGATGTTGTTAATGAGTACTGTTATCATTTAGTCCATTGAAATACACTTTGCTGAGTGATGAACTCATGCTTGTTGTTTTATGATGTTTTTTTAGGTACCATGAATCCAGCATACGGGAAAGGGAGTTAGCGTCACGTCTCCACTTAGTTTCATTCATCTAGACAACTACACACTCTCATTCATAGTTGTGATGGTTATTTTATTGCGCTAAACTTGGATTATGCTATATTATGTGCTTGGTTTTATTGTTCCCTTCGTATTAGTTCATGAAACGTTATTCTTGGCTTGAATTGATGCTATAACTTGTGTTATTACTATTTTAGATGTCATCTGTTATGCTATTAAGTTATGATAATATTATTGTTGTTTCAAAACATGGAAAAACAAAGGATATGATGCCGAAATTTCGGTTAAGTAATTAGCGTAGTTGCTGTAATTTATTGTTAATATGTGTTTTTGGATTGCTTCTAGTATCATTTGGGAGACATTCGTGGCATAATAGGTGCCGGGGTGTTACACTCGAATTCCCAAACTCTGGCACACAACACTACTCAAGAAATTTCAAGATCTACAACTTCCACAAAGGAAGATGGATGCAAGGGGGAAAACCAAACGATTAACCCACGGTGACCAACAAAGCCGGTTACCAAAAACCGCCGAAAGAACTACCAGCAAAGACTCATTATCAAACACTTTTCCTTTATCTCCAACCAACAAAGACCAAAGAAACCAACCAAACCGATCGTCAGAACGGTAAAAAAAATCCGAAAGGATTCATCACTCAAACTCTTCGCTTTGACTCCAACCAATGAAGCCAAAAGAAACCAACAATCTCCATCCACTCTCTAAACTTTGTAGCAAAAGACAGTGACTCTTACCTACGAGAGGCTCCAAATCCTCAAGTAGTGGCTCTAACCAACCACACCTATCACAAGTCCCTTATCACAGCCACAAAAACAAGGCCGAAACCCTTCGGCTTAACCAATTTACATGAACATGAAAATTCAATTATTTCTTCCATAAACATAGCATCATGCATAAAGAAATTAGCATTCAACATCAAAGCTTAAATACAACATTTAAGCGTAAAGCAATGATACCCATACCCTTTCCTACTGTGCATCAGAGTGTGTCAAGTTTTAAATTAATTAACCACTCTATTTCAGATTTTTAGGGTTATTGCCCTAAGGCCAATTTTTTTAAAGTAGATACCTATGCCATGTTTTTACTTTTCCAAGTCAACATTTTAGTTTACTCTAGAGTAACTTGCTACATTCACATTCCATGGACCTAAAGCCTGCTCTAATACCAACTGTAACACCCCAGCACCCCACGTGCCCTGAATGTTACACCCTCAAGCGATAACCATCACAAGACACTAGAGAATTTAGCAATGCAAGCTAACATACTAGTAGGTTGCCGAGTCTAACTAAAAAAAATCGGCAGCGTCTCCCCTAAAAGAAGGACATCCACTCAGCAGACAGAAGACAATATTCAATCTAATAATAACAACAACAACAAGTCATGGTATCCATTAACCATCATGACCAACTAAGCAACTAATCAGACATTCAAGCAATTAATCTTCTAACAACTATTAATCTTTAGCATCAAGGAGATCATAATAACCACAACCAAAGATTATTACAATGATCGCCAACTAGTTAACAAAGCAAACCAATTAAACCGCTTAATTCGTTAACATGTCATGAGTGTGAGTGAGGTGCAGCTAAGTCCCTTCCCGGTGAGGCGACCTCAGAGTACCTAAAAATAATAAACAAGCAAGAGTGAGTCCAAGACTCAGCAAAGTGAATCAAACAATCAAATCATAAGCAGAAATGCATTTAAATCAACAACATGCTCGTAATTGTTATACAAAATAGCAAGTGTAATAACTATGGCATCAATACCATTTACCTCCTTTACCTCATTGCCTATCTCACACACATACCTCATTAAACCTCCTAGGAGGAGTCCTCGACTCGATCCCGATTTTGCACATTCTCATTAATACAATAATCATTAGTGATGCAATGCGACATGCATGCTCATGAATGCATCTTTTCTGTGCACATACCGGTATTGCCGAGTGCACCCTCATTCCCTTCCATCCCATGGAGGGGTCTACTCTTACTGTCTCGCTCCCATTCACCTCCATGAATGGGACTACGAGGTAGGACTTTTGTGTTCACTTCGTGTGAACATAGAGGCCCGCATCAGAATGGGTTGCATCTTCCATTATGAATGCACATATGCAATTTAACATGCATAAATCACAAAATGCACTCTTTTCCAACATCCACAATTCCATCAATAAGAACATAAATGCACGTGTACATTTTCATTTACTTTACCATTTTCATCATCATAACATACTCATCTTTAACAACCCATAATCACTTAACAATTCTCTTTCAACATTAGCATACCTACAAATTTGCCATTATGAACATTAATCAAATGTCTTAACTCTAATTTCGAACAGTCCACATTCAAATTAGCATATCTTTTAATTGGCTAAACAAAATTTGGAGTTCTTTGTGCTATAAATGACCACAAGAAGATTATCTCTCAATATATCATACCCATTTATGCTAGTTCTAATTCAATCAATACCATATTTCATTTGAACAGAAGACAATTGCGTTAATTCCAATTCCAGACAGTCTATACTTAAATTAGCATATCTCCTAATTGGCTAAACCAAATTTGAAGTTCTTGTGCTCTAAATGACCACAAGAAGATCATATTTCAATATATCATACCCATTCATGATGGTTATTCTTCAATCAATACCAGATTTCATTTGAATAGAGGATAATTGCGTTAATTCCAATTTTAGATAGTCTATACTAAAATTAGTATATCTCCTAATTGGCTAATCCAAATTTGGAGTTCTTGTGCTCTAAATGGCCACAAGAAGATCATATTTAAATATAGCATACCCATTCATGCTTGTTCTTCTTCAATCAATACAAGATTTCATTTTAACAACAACCCCGAGCTACTCTAACTTCTGAAATTTTAGGAATTTGCAATTTGGGATAGCTCACTTTAACATAGCATAACTTTTGATTCTAGAATGCAAAATCAAGCACACAAATATATTTTCTCAATCTACATGAAATTTGCTAGCATTCTATAGGAAAATGGAAAGTCTAATTCAGTTTCTACTAGCCCAAAAACACAGTTGAACATTACAACTACCATCACAAACTCACTTTGGATAGCCCACAATAAAATGGGCATAACTTTCGATTGGCTTAATGGATTTTAGTGTTCTTGTGCTTCAATTAAAGGATAAAGTATAAGCTACAATTTCTTCCATAGTCGAAAATTCATGGGATGATTTAACTACCTAAAATCGGCGCACCAATAGAGGGGACGAAATCTTCTCAAAAATTGAACAGGGTTCCCTCCAATCTAGAGCCAATTTCCCTCCAAAAAAACTTAGATCTAGGAACCATAGAGCCCACCCAACTAGTAAGGATCTCCATTAGAGCAAGCTACATAACTCCAAAGCAAACTTCACTTACCCTCTGTCATGGTCCAGATTTTTCCCACATGAGTGAGCATGAGGGCAAAAGGGTAAATGCCTTTTTCCCCACCCTCTTCTTTTCTTCTCCACCCGCCCGACGCCTCCTCCCTTCCCTGCTTTTCTCCACCCGACGCCCCCCCTCCTCACTCCACCGACGCCGGCACCTCCTCCTGCCTCCGTGCCTGGCCCGGCCGGGCCAGCCTGTGCGCCGCCGGCGACGCCGCCTCCACCGGACGTGCCCCCTTACCTCCCCTCCATCCGGCTCGGCTCTCCCAGAGCCCGGCGACGCCGCCCCCTCCGCTCGGCTGCCGCCTCCCCCAGCGGCCGGCGACCCCCCCGTCTGGCCCTCTCTCTCTCTCTCTCTCACTCTACCTCTCCATGGCAATGGCTCCATCTAGGGTTTGAGTGAAATTTGGGGATTTTGCCCCAATAGATGTTTGTATGTTCTTGATTGTGCATGCTTGGATGTACATGGATGTGTGGGTAATAGTGGTCCTTCTAGGATTGTTGTCATGTTAGATGTTGAATTGATGCTTGTGAGGGCTCATACAAACTCCATAGAGGTGGTTGTTGCAAGGTGTATGCTAGGTGTTTGATAAAATGCCAATTAGGATCAATGTACATCCAGTTGCGATGTTGTAGGATCGAAGTATACGAATATAGCAATCAGAGGGGGGGTGAATGATTGTGCGGAGGCTAAAACCAAATTCTTGATCTATTAAAAGTTCACCCCAAAACAGAACCAAATAATTGCCTCGTTTTCGACAAAAACAGAATGACAGAGGTTCGGTAAAACACGAATTCCCGGAGATCCAACCGTCGGAACGATCTTAAATTTGGTCACAAGAAACTAGATTCCAATACGAATCTAACTCAAAAAGAATCAGTTTGATCGGACTTACGGATCAAAAGTTATAAGCTTCGTAAGATTGCTATTTTAGAACTTGACGAAAATCAATCTAATCGAAACTTGTAGATTGATCAAGAACAACAACAGATTTATCAACAAAACTTTGAGGAACACTAGATCAATACCCTAGAGAGGTTTTTGATGGATCAAATCAAGATGAAACTCAAAAAACAAAAACCAATCTAGAACTAGAACAAGTATGCAAACAAGAACCAAAAGAGAATATTGTAGCACACAAGGAACTAGAAGAATTGATCTTTATTTCTTTTGTCTAAAGTACTCCCATCAAAAGAGTACAAACCCTAAAACCAAGCTCAAGCTCCCTTGCGCCTGTTCTGCTACTTGGTTCGATTGATGCCCTTTAACAGGAGACACCCCTCCTATTTAAAGGACCAACCTACAAGGAGTTCTGAATACGATTCCTATTCCCTAGAAGGAATCTGTATCCAACACAACTCTACTTGGCCCAACCTGGCCGAGTACAACTCTTGCACGCATATGGCAACCCTACCATACTCACGTGACTAACACTTTGCACGCGAATGACCTCCTGCCATTCTCACGTGACTAACCATTCTTCATGTGCACCATTCTCTTAGCCCGAACGTCCCGCATGACATCCTTGACCACCAAGACCTCAGTTCCTCCTGAACCTAGTCCCGAACCTCAGTTCCTCCATGAACCTAGTTCCGGTCCCGTCATCGACCACATTCGTCTTCGAGCAATACCTGCACATGAACAAACCACAAACCAAATCCGAGCACAAGTCCACGACTTGACTCAATGTCAATCCATGCAACTACTCACATGAGCATTGCATAAAGTCCACTTCAAGCATCATGAAATTCTCACAAATTTCATAATCTCAAAAACAAATCAAAATTCAAAGTCCAAATTTGCACAAACCCTAATCGAGCAAAAGCCATTCACGACGGACAAAAATTTGGTCTCGCGTACATGTAAAACTTCTTTGTCTTTTAAGAACTTGGTCCGGTGTAAAAGCGAAACTTACTGTTTCTTGTCAAATTGTCAAACACATGCACAAGCACATTTTGCAAAACCAATTCTAAGTTAATTTTTCAGTTCAAAGCCAATTTTTCAGCACATAATTTCACAATCTCCCCCTTGATGAAAACATTGGCAACACCACTAAGAAATGAACATTTGGCATTCACTTTAAAAAACATTTTGAAATCCAAAGGATCAAGGACCAAAAAGAGAAAACACAGAATTCCCCCTTTGACCAAAATGCAAAACAAAATCTCCCCCTGAGAAGGAAAATGTGTGTGAATGTGCAATGTGCCCAAGAATTTCAAAATTCTCCAAATTTCTCCCAAAATTCTCAAACAACTCCCCCTTTTTCTTCTCCCCCCTTTTTCCTTAAACTTTTCAACGATTCCCAAATTTCTCCCCCTTTGACAATGGATTCATCAAGAGTACAAAAAAGAGAACAGGTTCAAAATTTTTCCTGTAGCAAAGATTTCACAAGGAGAAACAAGGGAGTGCCAAGATAGGAAAAGATGAGCTCATTTGATCATATAACCTTATATATCACATAATATGCAAAAGACATGATCTTGATGTAATTTTAACAAGTTAGGGAATGACATGCATCTCAACCTCAATTCAGTCAACTATAGCCAAGTACTAAGCAAAACCTTTAGTAGAAAAACAAAGGCTCAAAGTTGAAACAAATAACAAATCAGGGCGAGCAAGTAGTTTCAACTCCAATGTAGTGGACCAATTTAATCTTTAAACAAGAATGGCATGTGGCATGCTTGAAGCATACTTCTTTTATTTCCTTGGAGTGGCATGCTTGAAGCATACATCTTGTCTTTTGAGGGAATGGCATGCTTGAAGCATACATCTTATCTTTTAGGAAAGCATCCTGAAGCTCATAACTTGAGGCTTTTGCTTTTAACAACCCTTTTTTATTGATTCCCTTTTCTTTTCATTTTTCTTTGATTATAAACATGCAAAAGTGATTAAAAGGTCTTATGAAAGAGTAAAGCTAAAACACACTTGCTTCATAGCCCAAATTTGTCAAGAAGATTCAATATCAAGCCTAGAAGAGTAAGATATCACAGAGTATTTAGCTATAGGCAATCAAACCAAGGAATTCCACAATATCATTTTTAGTTCAAGTGGAACAATTTAGATTATCATATATTAGCACAATTACATAATATATAAAGAAATATGATAAAGTGAGCTCATTAAGTGAAAGAACATGGCAAGGAAACTCCCCTCAAAACAAACCCATTGGATGAACAATCCCAAGTTCTCCCCGAATAAAAGCAAAACGAGAAGAAGACAAAGGTTTTGTGAAAATGTCTGCCAATTGATGTTCAGTATCCACATGATGAAGCACAATGTTGCCTTTTTCAACATGATCTCTAAGAAAGTGAAATCTGATGTCAATGTGTTTTGTTCTAGAGTGTTGCACGGGTTTCTTAGCAATGCAAATTGCACTAGTGTTATCACACAAAAGAGGAACACTATCCAAATTAACCCTATAATCTTTAAGTGTAGCTACTATCCAAAGAATTTGAGAACAACAACTAGCAGCAGCCACATATTCAGATTCAAAGCTTGATTATGCAATGTAAGATTGCTTTCTAGATGACCATGCAATGAGAGAATTTCCCAAGAAGTGACATGAACCGGAAGTGCTTTTCCTATCAATTCTACATCCTCCAAAATCAGCATCAGAAAAAGATCTCAAACTAATGCATGAGGAAGCAGAAAACCAAATGCCAAAATCTTGAGTTCCATGAAGATACCTGAAAATCCTTTTGACAGCTTGTCGATGTGAAGCACGTGGGAAGCTTGAAAACAAGCACATAAGCACGTGGGAAGAGTCTCTCATGTAAACTTCCAATTATCTCAACCTCAACAGCATCATCATCATCTTTTATGAACAAAGACACTCTCCCCCTGAACATATGCACCTGTACCTGCATCATTTGGACTAGTGCCTTTTGCGAAAACAGAAGTGGAAGAAGTATCTTCAAAAGCAACACTTTTAGCATGAGATGCACAGTGAAGAAGAACCAAAACTTATCACTGAACATATGAAGTGAGCATCCGAAATTGTCGGGACCCCGAATTTGCAAATCCGGACCCTCTGTGTATTCAGCACTAGTCCAGGAACTCGCTAGTGCACACAGTCTTAACATCGGTAAATATCACAATCATACCACTCGATGCTAATAAAGTACTTTATTTAAATAACCAAACTGGTTACTCGACCTTATGGTCAAGTTACAAATGTATGCCTCGCAGGGCGAAACTTATTAAGAGAGAAATAGTAGCAGCGAAAAATCAAATAAATTCGTGGCGCCATCCAGTATACCACAGGCAACTGACTGGGCTCGCTCCCTAAGTAGACGGTTCCTCTTGGAACTCCTCCTCCAAAGCTGGTGTAGTCTCCTCTTCAACTGGTGTTGTATTGTGGCAAGGGTGAGTACTTGGTACTCAGCAAGTCATGCACAGAATGCAGGCTAATATACTATATGCATGGCTTGGTACAAAGGAATAGCTCAAGGTATATTTGCAGAAAACAGCATTTAACAAGTATCATAAATAGATTCGAAAGCAGTAGAAATAAGTAAAGCATAGATAACTTTTCAAGGAGTTTAATAAACATCTTTCCCATCCTAATCCACATTTCCATCAACATCATTATTAATCCAACCCAATCTTTCAAATCCAAGTTATTTTTGAGAAAATCTAACCCTTGACTGTAATTCCCGAGCGATGTCCAATACCGCGGACACGGCTATTCGAATAGATTCTACACTCTGCAGAGGTTATGCACTTTACCCACAAGATACAGTCAAACACCACAAAGGTGAGTTCCCGTAACAAAGTCTTTCGGAAACCTCTAACAATACAAGTGGTCCTCCCCGGTTATTGCACACTAACCCTTCCCTTAGCTAAGGCGAAGTTTAGGCCAATCAACCGTTAGATGGGTACATGGCCTCAGCCCCGGTACGCTCCCCCGTACAACTTACACAAAGGGTGTAGTTGACCTCCTGAGGTCCCACAGGTACGTTATTAGCAACTTAATCAACTAGGTCCGTCCCATTACAGACATGTGGTTGCACGTTAGACCCAGTTCAAAGGCTTGCAAGGTTAAGTCCTTAGGGTGACCAGGGCAAGACTACCCAAAGAACCAAATCAACATCCCCAATGCCACAACTGGCCCACCTGATTATTCTTGCCACATGCCCCGGTCGAAAAACTATTTATCAAACCCCAGTTGATTACCATGCACCACGTGCCATTAACATCACATGATACCTTTCCAAAACAGGTTCAATATATCATTAAGTCAATATTAACATTTGTTTGTCCAAAATCATGTCATGAGCACGTAGCAGGTCTAAGCAGTTTACTACAACGGTCTAAAACCCATGTTGGCAAGTTAATAATGTCCAACTAGTAAACCACAACTAGGGTGACAAGGGGTCATGGCACATATTTAAGTAATCAAGGTGTCATACAGCAAATTGGTATTTATCTAATTCCCCATATTTAAATAAAGTATTTTCTAATTGAACTAGCATGCAATAAGTTAAATCAAAATAGGTTTCGAAATAGGATCAACATGGTCAAAGCACAACTTGCCTTCAAAAAGTACTTGTTCTTGGTCTTGAGTTGGATCCTGAGTCAATACTTCTCCTTCAAATCCTTCCGGCACTTCAACGTCTACTCATAAAGCATGCAAATAGCAAATACACGAATAAACAATAGGCAAAAAGTATCCAATCATCCAAATAAAATCCACAAACAGAGAGAACATAATTTTATGAATTTTTAGAAACTGGAATCGTCAAATTTGGAGTTAAACGTTAAAAGTTATGATTATTTAAAGTTTAAATAATCAATTAAATAATTTTACAGAGAAAAACTTTAGTCCAAAAATTAAATAAAATTCATATTTAGGTAGGACTCAATTTTATACAAATTTAGAAATTTGAATCACTCAAATCGGAGTTGAAACACAAAAGTTATAAGCGTTTGAAGTTTGAAACAAAATCTGAAATCATTATTTCAAATTAATAAATCATTTTCTTTTTCGGAAATTAATTATTGCGTCAGCCTGGACATGTGGCAACCGCTGATTGGTTGGCTGACGTCAGCCGGTCCATGGACTTGGTCCACGCTCGGCTCGGGTCTACCGTGGACTCGGTCCACGGCTCCTTGTGTCACTGACAGGTGGGTCCCCCTCGGGTGACGTCACTGGCGGCGTCGGCGAGGCTCGACCATAAGCGGCGGTGGGACCCGGCTGTGGCGTCATTCTTGGCGTCGGCGCTCATTTGGGGCCGGCCCGACATCTTGAGCCGCCATGGCGTCGGTGTGGCGTCATGGTGCGAGGTGGTGGGCGCCGACATGCGGGCCCAGCGTGTCGGCGTCCTGCGCCAGCGTGGGCCGGCGACGGCGCGGCGGTCAGCCTTCCTAGACGCGTGGCGCAATCTCGGCCGTTGATTTGAAAATCAACGGCCCAGATTAGATCTGGCTCTCACGCGTTTGGGTTAACGCGTTTGATCTGGACCGTTGGATCTAGATCCTACAGTCGAGATTGGATCTGGGGATTTGGATTGGGATCTCACCGTGAGATGATGTGGCGTGATCTGGGACGTTGGATCTTGATCGGACGGCTGAGAAGCTTCGAGCGACGGCGATGGCGTGCGGCGGAGCTGGCTGGCCGGAGCTAGGGACGGTGACACGGGCAACGGCGTTTGCGGGCTCCTTCGGCGAGGTGAGTGGTCCCTTCGGGTGCGTCTCGTCGCGGTGAGTCAAAAACCGCGGCGGAGAAGTGCTACAACTCCGGCGAGCGATTGCGGGCGCATCAGGGGCACTGCGGCATCGACGGCTAGGGCAACGGCTGCGCAAGGTCAAGGTGGTCCTCGGGGTGTGATCCGGGCATTAAATAGCCTCGGCTTCCGCGCGGAAAACGGAAACCTAATCCCTCACGGCGGCGGGCGCGGCGGCGGAGTCCGGCTCGGACTCGAGCGGAGACGACGTCGGAGGACCGTCCATGTGGCGCGATCAACGGCCACGATTGGCTCGGGCGCGCACGGATCCGGATCGGATCCGATCGAGCAATCGGCGCGGATCCGGCCGTTGGATCTTGATCCGGCGATCCACAATGGTTAGGAGTTTGGGCCGGTTCGACCGAATCACGTGGCTCGGGTCGGACTCGAGTCCGACTTCGAGTTCGACTTCGGTCGGATGAACGATTTGACCGACTTCGATTTTCCAATAATTAATATTTAAAATAATTTCCAGTAATTCATTTAATTCATTAAAAATAGCAAAATACTCAGAAAAATTCCAGAAAAATTCTGGAAAATATTTTAGGGTATTTGGGACTCAAATAAAATATTTCCAACAAAATTTTATTTGCAAAATTAAATTCTTTAATTATTTTAAAATGGAATAAATTCCAATAAATTCCAAATAAATTCCAGAAAATTCCAAAAATTCACCAAAGTACCAAATCACACATGGATTTAAGAAAAGCAAAATTTTGGGGTGTTACAAACCTCCCCCCCTTAATAGAATCTCGTCCCCGAGATTCAGGGCTTACTAAAGGAATAGGTTTGGAAACTCTTTCCTCAAATCCTCTTCGCGTTCCCAAGTTGCTTCACTCTCCGTGTGGTTGCTCCACTGTACTCTACAGAAACGGGTTGACTTATTTCTGGTCTCTCGATCCATAGTGTCCAAAATCTTTACGGGATGCTCCTTGTAAGTCAAATCTTCTTGCAACTCAATTGACTCTAGCGGTGTCTGTTCCTCAGGTACTCGGAGACACTTCTTCAACTGGGACACATGGAATACGTCATGTACTCCTGCTAACGACTGTGGCAACTCCAGCTGATAAGCAACTTCGCCTCTGCGACTCAAAATCTTAAATGGTCCAACATAACGGGGTGCGAGTTTCCCTTTGGCATGGAACTTCTTAACTTGTAACACCCCAAAATTTTGCTTTTCTTACATTCATGTGTGATTTGGCACTTTGGTGAATTTTTGGAATTTTTTTGGAATTTATTTGGATTTATTTGGAATTTATTTGAATTTATTCCATTTTGAATTAATTAAAGAATTAAACTTTGCAAATAAAATTTTGTTGGAAATATTTTATTTGAGTCCCAAATACCCTAAAATATTTTCCAGAATTTTTCTGGAATTTTTCTGAGTATTTTGCTATTTTTAATGAATTAAATGAATTACTGGAAATTTATTTTAAATATTAAATCGCTAGAAAATCAAACCGAGTCGGTTACTGTTCATCCGACCGAGCCCGAGTCAGACTCGAGTTCGAGTCCGACCCGAGCCCGACCGCGCCCGTGGTCAAGCCGAACCCGCTCGCTGGAACCCTAACCGCGTGACCGTTGGATCTTGATCCAACGGCCACGATTGAGCCACGTCACCGAGCCCGAGCCCGACCGAGCCAGCCAGCTCGCCCGAGTCCGACCCGGACCCAAACTCGCGCACCGTTGGATCTCGATCCAACGGCTGTGCGCGTGCCACGTCACCCTACCCGTGTCGCCGCCGGACTCCGCCGCCGGCGAGAGGACCTCGGATTCCGCGCGTTTCACGGACGCCGAGGGCCCTATTTATTGCGCCGCCACCCGTGTCGGGATCGCCGCTTCATTGCGCACCCGTAGCCCTAACTCACCCCGCCTGAGCCGCCGTGGTTGCGCCGCTAGAGCTCGCCGGAGTTAGGAGAAGGTGCAGCCGTGGTTTTTCGCCGATTGCCGCCGTCTCCGTCGTCCTCCGCCGCCGTTAAGGTCAGATCCAGAACCGGGAGGTCAAGCCGCGTCGGAGGAGACCACTCACCTCGCCGGAGCACGCCCGAAGCGCCGTTGCCGTTGTCGTCGTCCCCAATCCCGGCGAGCCATCGCCAGACCCCGAGCTCGCTCCGCCGTCCAATTCCGATCCAACGTCCCAGATTGCGCCACGTCATCTCACGGTGAGATTCCGTCCAAAATCCCAGATCCAATCTCGACCGTTGGATCTAGATCCAACGGTCCAGATCAAACGCGTTAACCCAAACGCGTGAGAGCCAGATCTAATCTGGGCCGTTGATTTTCAAATCAACGGCCGAGATTGCGCCACGTGTCGGGAAGCCTGACCGCCGCGGTCAGCACCCCCGTGCGTGTGACGCTGACACGCGGGGCCCGCATGTCAGCGGCCCAGCCACCCTGCACCATGACATCACACTGACGTCATGGCGGGCCCGCATGTCAGCGACTGTCCCAGCCAAGCGTTGACGTCAGCAATGACGTCACAGCGGGTCCCACCTGTCCGGGCCAGGATGAGCCTCGCCGACGCCGCCGAAGTGGACGTCACCCGAGGGGGACCCACCTGTCAGTGACACAAGGAGCCGTGGACCGAGTCCACGGTAGACCCAAGCCGAGCGTGGACCAAGTCCATGGATATTAATAACTTGGTATGGTTGCTTACAATGCCTAAGGGCCTTGCAACACATACTGCACACTCAGCAAACAATGAAAATCCAAATCGAACTAACACTGGAGTCTAACGCCTAAAGGGTGACTCTTTATTCTATGACGCGACTCGGCGAAGGAGTCTCACTATAGAACCTTTGCTCACTTATCGAGAAAACCTCCACAGCCTGGGTACGGATGCTGCGGCATAGGCGCGAAACGATTGCCATGTCCAGCAACTGTGTCATCTGTGGTAGTCGAAGAAGCAGTGTCCTCATCGAGATCTGACTCCTCCGGATCTGGCTCGTGTAGCTCGAGTACTGGCTCTGGTTCTGGTCCGTATAAAGCCATCTCCAACTCGTCAATCCTTCGCAGAAGGTGTGACACATACTCTTGAGCTTCCCGCCATCTGTTCTTCTCTGTCGTGATCTCCTTGCGGGCCTTCTGTAGCTCTTTGCTTGTATCATCGAGTACATCCTCCTGGGCGACAACAAGTCGTGCCAACTGTGTAACCATGGCATCCTCATCCTGAATCGCCTTCGGGTCAAGAAGGTTATTGCTGCGCGGGTGATAACGGAACACCGTGCTCTCCAACTCTCTGGCGTAGATACGGGTAATGTGTCGCATTGCTCGTCGTGATACTTCTTGGATACCCATCTGCATTGTAGACCTCCTGGCAGTGCAGTGTATCGGGCGATTGCCTGGTCCCTTCTTCCTAGCAGGTACCTCAATCTTCACGTCACAAGCCTTGATCAATCCTGCTTGTCTGATCACTTCCACTTGGTATTGCGGCTTCTCAAAATCTCCGAGAGTCTGAAGCATATGCCAAAGTTCCGCGGCGTGACCAACCTCCAGATCGACGTAGTTGAACTCTCCCTCCATCTGTCACAAGAGTGCTCACGTAAGAACTCGAAATTTTAAATCGTGACAAGGTAAGGGAATATTCAGCAAGAGACAAGGAAAGAGAGAAGGGGGTAAGTCGAGATGTCATTTCTTATCTTGACAAATTTTTAGCTTTAGAAAATAGGTTTTATCCTCACTACGACCATTCTAGCTTAGGGTTGAGCCTACGGTCAGTATGGCTCTGATACCACCTCTGTCGGGACCCCGAATTTGCAAATCCGGACCCTCTGTGTATTCAGCACTAGTCCAGGAACTCGCTAGTGCACACAGTCTTAACATCGGTAAATATCACAATCATACCACTCGATGCTAATAAAGTACTTTATTTAAATAACCAAACTGGTTACTCGACCTTATGGTCAAGTTACAAATGTATGATTTGCAGGCTTAAACTTATTAAGAGAGAAATAGTAGCGGAAAATCAAATAATTGCGTGGCGCCATCCAAGATACCACAGTAACCGATCGGGCTCGCTCCTAAGTAGACGGTTCCTCTTGGAACTCCTCCAAAGCCGTGTAGTCTCCTCTTCAACTGGTGTTGTATTGTGGCAAGGGTGAGTACTTGGTACTCGGCAAGTCATGCACGTAATGCAAAGCTAATATACTATATGCATGGCTTGGTACAAAGGAATAGCTCAAGGTATATTTGCAGAAAACAGCATTTAACAAGTATCATAAATAGATTCGAAAGCAGTAGAAATAAGTAAAGCATAGATAACTTTTCAAGGAGTTTAATAAACATATTTCCCATCCTAATCCACATTTCCATCAACATCATTATTAATCCAACCCAATCTTTCAAATCCAAGTTATTTTTGAGAAAATCTAACCCTTGACTGTAATTCCCGAGCGATGTCAAATACCGCAGACACGGCTATTCGAATAGATTCTACACTCTGCAGAGGTTATGCACTTTACCCACAAGATACAGTCAAACACCACAAAGGCGAGTTCCCGTAACAAAGTCTTTCGGAAACCTCTAACAATACAAGTGGTCCTCCCCGGTTATTGCACACTAACCCTTCCCTTAGCTAAGGCAAAGTTTAGGCCAATCAACCGTTAGATGGGTACCTGGCCTCAGCCCCGGTACGCTCCCCCGTACAACTTACACAAAGGGTGTAGTTGACCTCCTGAGGTTCCACAGGTACGTTATTAGCAACTTAATCAACTAGGTCCGTCCCATTAAGACATGTGGTTGCACGTTAGACCCAGTTCAAAGGCTTGCAAGGTTAAGTCCTTAGGGTGACCAGGGCAAGACTACCCGAAGAACCAAATCAACATCCCCAATGACACAACTGGCCCACTTGATTATTCTTGCCACATGCCCCGGTCGAAAAACTATTTATCAAACCCCAGTTGATTACCATGCACCACGTGCCATTAACATCACATGATACCTTTCCAAAACAGGTTCAATATATCATTAAGTCAATATTAACATTTGTTTGTCCAAAATCATGTCATGAGTACGTAGCAGGTCTAAGCAGTTTACTACAACGGTCTAAAACCCATGTTGGCAAGTTAATAATGTCCAACTAGTAAACCACAACTAGGGTGACAAGGGGTCATGGCACATATTTAAGTAATCAAGGTGTCATACAGCAAATTGGTATTTATCTAATTCCCCATATTTAAATAAAGTATTTTCTAATTGAACTAGCATGCAATAAGTTAAATCAAAATAGGTTTCGAAATAGGATCAACATGGTCAAAGCACAACTTGCCTTCAAAAAGTACTTGTTCTTGGTCTTGAGTTGGATCCTGAGTCAATACTTCTCCTTCAAATCCTTCCGGCACTTCAACGTCTACTCATAAAGCATGCAAATAGCAAATACACGAATAAACAATAGGAAAAAAGTATCCAATCATCCAAATAAAATCCATAAACAGAGAGAACATAATTTTATGAATTTTTAGAAACTGGAATCGTCAAATTTGGAGTTAAAACGGAAAAGTTATGATTATTTAAAGTTTAAATAATCAATTAAATAATTTTACAGAGAAAAACTTTAGTCCAAAAATTAAATAAAATTTATATTTAGGTAGGTCTCAATTTTATACAAATTTAGAAATTTGAATCACTCAAATCGGAGTTGAAACGCAAAAGTTATAAGCGTTTGAAGTTTGAAACAAAATCTGAAATCATTATTTCGAATTAATAAATCATTTTCTTTTTCGGAAATTAATTATTGCGTCAGCCTGGACACGTGGCAACCGCTGATTGGTTGGCTGACGTCAGCCGGTCCATGGACTTGGTCCACGCTCGGCTCGGGTCTACCGTGGACTCGGTCCACGGCTCCTTGTGTCACTGACAGGTGGGTCCCCCTCGGGTGACGTCATCGGCGTCGGCCGGGCTTAGCCCACGGCGAGTGGGACCGCTGTGACGTCATTCTTTGGCGTCGGCGCTCGGCCGGACGGCCCGACATCTTGAGCCCGCCATGGCGTCGGTGTGACGTCATGGTGCAGTGGTGGGCGGTGACATGCGGGCCCAGCGTGTCGGCGTCACCTGCCCGCTGCGTGGGCCGGCGACGCGGCGGTCAGCCTTCCAGGCAGCGTGGCGCAATCTCTACCGTTGATTTGAAAATCAACGGCCCAGCATTAGATCTCGCTCTCACGCCGTTTGGGTTAACGCGTTTGATCTGGACCGTTGGATCTAGATCCTACGGTCGAGATTGGATCTGGGGATTTGGATTGGGATCTCACCGTGAGATGACGTGGCGTGATCTGGGACGTTGGATCTTGATCGGACGGCTTAGAAGCTTCGAGCGACGCAGCGATGGCGTGGCGCGAGCCGGGCCGCCGAGCCGGGACGGCGACACGAACGGCGTTCGCGGGCTCCTCCGGCGAGGTGAGTGGTCCTTCGGTGCGTCTCGTCGCGGTGAGTCCGGTCTGGGGTCAACGGGCGCGGGGACGGCGACGGCGGCGAACGGCAAAACCGCGGCGGAGAAGTGCTACAACTCCGGCGAGCGATTGCGGGCGCATCAGGGGCACTGCGGCGGCCACGGCTAGGGTAACGGCTGCGCAAGGTCAAGGTGGTCCTCGGGGTGTGATCCGGGCATTAAATAGCCTCGGCTTCCGCGCGGAAAACGGAAACCTAATCCCTCACGACGGCGGGCGCGGCGGCGGAGTCTGGCTCGGACTCGGGCGGAGACGACGTCGGAGGACCGTCCACGTGGCGCGATCAACGGCCACGATTGGTTCGGGCGCGCACGGATCCGGATCGGATCCGATCGAACGGTGCGGCGCGGATCCTGACCGTTGGATCTTGATCCGACGGTCCACAATGGTTAGGGTTTGGACGCGGTTCGACCGAATCACGTGGCTCGGGTCGGACTCGAGTCCGACTCGGAGTTCGACTTCGATCGGATGAACAGTACTTGACCTGACTCGATTTTCCAGCGAATTAATATTTAAAATAATTTCCAGTAATTCATTTAATTCATTAAAAATAGCAAAATACTCAGAAAAATTCCAGAAAAATTCTGGAAAATATTTTAGTGTATTTGGGACTCAAATAAAATATTTCCAACAAAATTTTATTTGCAAAATTAAATTCTTTAATTATTTTAAAATGGAATAAATTCCAATAAATTCCAAATAAATCCAAATAAATTCCAGAAAATTCCAAAAATTCACCAAAGTACCAAATCACACATGGATTTAAGAAAAGCAAAATTTTGGGGTGTTACCAAGTCCATGGACCGGCTGACATCAGCCAACCAATCAGCGGTTGCCACGTGTCCAGGCTGACGCAATAATTAATTTCCGAAAAAGAAAATGATTTATTAATTCGAAATAATGATTTCAGATTTTGTTTCAAACTTCAAACGCTTATAACTTTTGCGTTTCAACTCCGATTTGAGTGATTCAAATTTCTAAATTTGTATAAAATTGAGACCTACCTAAATATGAATTTTATTTAATTTTTGGACTAAAGTTTTTCTCTGTAAAATTATTTAATTGATTATTTAAACTTTAAATAATCATAACTTTTGCGTTTTAACTCCAAATTTGACGATTCCAGTTTCTAAAAATTCATAAAATTATGTTCTCTCTGTTTATGGATTTTATTTGGATGATTGGATACTTTTTGCCTATTGTTTATTCGTGTATTTGCTATTTGCATGCTTTACGAGTAGACGTTGAAGTGCCGGAAGGATTTGAAGGAGAAGTATTGACTCAGGATCCAACTCAAGACCAAGAACAAGTACTTTTTGAAGGCAAGTTGTGCTTTGACCATGTTGATCCTATTTCGAAATCTATTTTGATTTAACCTATTGCATGCTAGTTCAATTAGAAAATACTTTATTTAAATTTGGGGAATTAGATAAATACCAATTTGCTGTATGACACCTTGATTACTTAAATATGTGCCATGGCCCCCTTGTCACCCTAGTTGTGGTTTACTAGTTGGACATTATTAACTTGCCAACATGGGTTTTAGACCGTTGTACTAAACTGCTTAGACCTGCTACGTGCTCATGACATGATTTTGGACAAACAAATGTTAATATTGACTTAATGATATATTGAACCTATTTTGGAAAGGTATCATGTGATGTTGATGGCACGTGGTGCATGGTAATCAACTGGGGTTTGATAAATAGTTTTTCGACCGGGGCATGTGGCAAGAATAATCAGTGGGCCGGTTGTGGCATTGGGGATGTTGATTTGGTTCTTCTAGTCTTGCCCTGGTCACCCTAAGGACTTAACCTTGCAAGCCTTTGAACTGGGTCTAACGTGCAACCACATGTCTCAGAATGGGACGGACCTAGTTGACTAAGTTGCTAATAACGCACTTGTGGGACCTCAGGAGGTCAACTACACCCTTTGTGTAAGTTGTACGGGAGCGCATCGGCCGAGGCCGGTACCCATCTAACGGTTGATTGGCCTAAACTTCGCCTTAGCTAAGGGAAGGGTTAGTGTGCAATAACCGGGAGGACCACTTGTATTGTTAGAAGTTTCCAAAGACTTTGTTACGAGAACTCGCCTTTGTAGTGTTTGACTGTATCTTGTGGGTAAAGTGCATAACCTCTGCAGAGTGTAGAATCTATTCGAATAGCCGTGTCCACGGTATTGGACATCGCTCGGGAATTACAGTCAAGGGTTAGATTTTCTCAAAAATAACTTGGATCTGAAAGGTTGGGTTGGATTAATAATGATGTTGATGGAAATGTGGATTAGGATGGGAAAGATGTTTATTAAACTCCTTGAAAAGTTATTTATGCTTTACTTGTTTCTACTGCTCGAATCTACTTATGATACTTGTTAAATGCTGTTTACTGCAAAAATACCTTGAGCTATTCCTTTGTAGCAAGCCATGCATATAGTATATTATCTTGCATTCTGTGCATGACTTGCTGAGTACCAAGTACTCACCCTTGCCACAATACAACACCAGTTGAAGAGGAGACTACACCAGCTTTGGAGGAGGAGCTCCAAGAGGAACCGTCTACTTAGGGAAGCGAGCCCAGTCAGTTGCCTGTGGTATACTGGATGGCGCCACGAAGTTATTTGATTTTTCGCTGCTACTATTTCTCTCTTAATAAGTTTCGCCCTGCGAGGCATACATTTGTAACTTGACCATAAGGTTGAGTAACCAGTTTGACTATTTAAATAAAGTACTTTATTAGTATCGAGTGGTATGATTGTGATATTTACCGATGTTAAGACTGTGTGCACTAGCGTGTTCCTGGACTAGTGCTGAATACACAGAGGGTCCGGATTTGCAAATTCGGGGTCCCGACAACATCCAATTTTCCTTTTTGCTTGCGACAAGTTGAGCATGAAAGAACCTCATGTGTAAGAAAATCTTCTGTCATTTGAGAAACCCTAGCATTTGTATCATGCAACTTCAATTCTAGTATGGAGCATTTAGAACATGGAGTTGTATCATGCAAATCAATGGTAGAACAACTAGCATGTTTAACAAGTTTCTCATTTTTCTCATTTTCAGCATTGATTTGCTCTAACAAGGTAACATGTTCTTTCCTAAGCAAAGTAAGCTCATTGTAAATTAAGTCACATGATTTGCAAGCATCATCATCAGGAATCAAGGTTTTAAGTCTAGCAATTTCAGCATTCAATGACTCCACAAGAATATCATGTTTCTTAATTTTTCTATCACGTTTGTCAAGCAATTTTCCAAGACGAGCAACAGCAATAGCTAATTCATCATAAGAAGGATCTACCTCATTGAAGTCGATGTCTTGATCGTCCTCGGTGAAGCTATCCTTGCTGCTTGCCATGAGACACAACCCTGTCAAGTCATGTTTGCTTGGAGTTGCATCGTCCTCGCTGCTCTCCGAGTCCACATCGCTCAGATTGACTTATTCAAGAGCGAAAAGAACTCGATGAACCACTTTGCGGTTGATGAAGCTCTTCTTTTCCTCGCTGCTTGAAGAGAACCTTTTCTTCTAATATCTTCTGTCGTTGTCCTTCTCCTCCTTTGATGTTTTACCTGAAAGCTTTGGACAATTTGATCTCATGTGGTTGAGATCACCACACTCGTAACACCTTGGAGGACCACCTCTTTTTCTCATTCTCACATTCTGCAAGGCTTTGTTAAAACGAGAAGAGAGTAGTGCCAAGTCTTCTTCAGGAAATTCTTCAATTTGCTCATCTGTTAAAGAAGACAAAGAGGACAGGGCAAAGCTAGAAGCAGCACCATTATGAGATATGCTAGATTGAGATGTCAAAGCAATTGATTTATGATCATTCTTTCTGGCAAGAACATCTAATTCATGAGTTTTTAACTTAGAATAAAGAACATCTAGTGTAAGTGTACTCATGACAGTGGATTCTTGTATAGATGTTACTTTCATCTCCCACACCGACATGTCCAAAGCACTAAGCAATTGTCTAGCATTGGCCGCATTAGTATAGTTGACTCCAACAGCACGAAGATCGCTAAGGATCTTATTAAAACGTGCAAACAAATCATCTACTGACTCACCTGGTTTCATCTCGAATCGCATGTACTCCTTCTTGTAGATGTCTTGGCGAACCTCTTTCACAGTGTTAGAACCCTCATGGTAATCACAAAGAGATTTCCATACCTCATATGCGGATCGAAGATGAATCACACGATCGAAGTCGCTACGTCCCAAGCCTTGGATGATCAAGTTGCGCGCCTTACTATTTGCTTCAACATGTGCGCGATTGGTGTCGTTGACGTTGTCGTTCGTAGGGACTTCATATGGTTTGTAGACCTTCTCCCAAATTGCGAATTCCTGAGCTTGGATGAACGCCTCCATCTTGGCCTTCCAAAACTGAAAATCAACACCATTGAACACACAAGGTTTTGTCGAATAATGATCCATTGATCTAATCACCGATTAAGATAGATTAGAAAAACCTTGCTCTGATACCACTTGTAGGATCGAAGTATACGAATATAGAAATCAGAGGGGGGGGTGAATGATTGTGCGGAAGCTAAAACCAAATTCTTGATCTATTAAAAGTTCACCCCAAAACAGAACCAAATAATTGCCTCGTTTTCGACAAAAACAGAATGATAGAGGTTCGGTAAAATGCGAATTCCCGGAGATCCAACCGTCGGAACGATCTGAAATTTGGACACAATAAACTAGATTCCAATACGAATCTAACTCAAAAAGAATCAGCTCGATCGGACTTACGGAGAAAAAGTTATAAGCTTCGCAAGATTGCTATTCCAGAACTTGACGAAAATCAATCTAATCGAAACTTGTAGATTGATCAAGAACAACAAAAGATTTATCAACAAAACTTTGAGGAACACTAGATCAATACCCTAGAGAGGTTTTTGATGGATCAAATCAAGATGAAACTCAAAAAACAAAAACCAATCTAGAACTAGAACAAGTATGCAAACAAGAACCAAAAGAGAATATTGTAGCACACAAGGAACTAGAAGAATTGATCTTTATTTCTTTTGTCTAAAGTACTCCCATCAAAAGAGTACAAACCCTAAAACCAAGCTCAAGCTCCCTTGCGCCTGTTCTGCTACTTGGTTCGATTGATGCCCTTTAACAGGAGACACCCCTCCTATTTAAAGGACCAACCTACAAGGAGTTCTGAATACGATTCCTATTCCCTAGAAGAAATCTGTATCCAACACAACTCTACTTGGCCCAACCTGGCCGAGTACAACTCTTGCACGCGTGTGGCAACCCTACCATACTCACGTGACTAACACTTTGCACGCGTATGGCCACCTGCCATACTCACGTGACTAACACTTTGCATGCGAATGACCTCCTGCCATTCTCACGTGACTAACCATTCTTCATGTGCACCATTCTCTTAGCCCGAACGTCCCGCATGACATCCTTGACCACCAAGACCTCAGTTCCTCCTGAACCTAGTCCCGAACCTCAGTTCCTCCATGAACCTAGTTCCGGTCCCGTCATCGACCACATTCGTCTTCGAGCAATACCTGCACATGAACAAACCACAAAACAAATCCGAGCACAAGTCCACGACTTGACTCAATGTCAATCCATGCAACTACTCACATGAGCATTGCATAAAGTCCACTTCAAGCATCATGAAATTCTCACAAATTTCATAATCTCAAAAACAAATCAAAATTCAAAGTCCAAATTTGCACAAACCCTAATCGAGCAAAAAGCCATTCACAACGGACCAAAAAATTTGGTCTGGCGTACATGTAAAACTTACTGTCTTTTAAGAACTTGGTCCCGCGCGTAAAAACAAAACTTACTATTTCTTGTCAAATTGTCAAACACATGCACAAGCACATTTTGCAAAACCAATTCTAAGTTAATTTTTCAGTTCAAAGCCAATTTTTCAGCACATGATTTCACAGATGTGCTAAACTCTTGTGCCCTTCTCAATCCTCTGAATAGAAGGGGGCACATTGGAGATGTCGTGGTATAGCATAGCATGGGGGTAAGGACACTTTATGCTTGAGTTGTAGTCTTCTTGTACTGCCATTAAAGTGTTCGTATCGAAGGTTATGTTGAAACCATGGGTCAAGCTTTTAGTCTTTGGATAGCAAACTCCATTGGTATTGTTAAGTAGGGTTCTATTTCGTTCTTATTTTGTTGCTGTTTTCTCCCTAATAACCGACTGTTATTTGGAGCTGCTAATTGAAATTGCATCTTCCTAACAATTTGGTTGGCCTCTAGCTCAATCAAATGATTTGGAGTTTTGAGTCGTATTTCATTTCTTCCTTGTTGAATGCTTGCATATTGTCTTAAATTGTCATTTCATCACATATGCACGGCATACATCTCATTTCATATGCATTGTTGTCGTGTAGCGAACGATCCCGCGGAGGGTGAAGTGGCCGCGATCGAGGGTGATCACGGTGAGCCAGTTGTCGTTGAGGATCCGGCAGAAGCAGCAGGCAAGCACCTAAGCATATTTACCCCATTATATGATTTTATCTTTGAGAATTAAATTGCTTATTTAGACGATTAGGTATGCATTAGGAGTTGAATGGTGGTAATAGTTTTTAGAACCTACTTGCTGCACACACACTCCTTGATACTTGTAGAACACTTCCTTCGGAATTAATATATGGGTAATTATAACGAGTCTACGCTTAGTTTTGCTTAGATGTTGGGTTGGGCCAAGTGGGGAATGGTTCTCCCGCTTGAGATTATTAACAATTGTTTCACTTCACACATGATGGGTTGGAATGGGTATGTTTATGAGTTGTAATTGATAAATTGTGGACCGGGCGGGGGAGTTGGTTCATTTGAGTATGGAGACTCAAATGTGTAGCCCCGTCTGTGTCAGTTAAGGACTGATCCGTAAGTGGAATAAGATTGAGCACACCCCGGTTGGTCGCATGCCCGATTATGGTACGGTAAGCCACTCTTTCTTTCATATTGAATCGATGGACCGTAACTTCCTGTGGTTGGACGTGGTTGAGGGCGAGGCTTAGGCCGGCTCTCGAGCGCCAAGCCGGGCTTGGGGCAGCTCGAGGGGGTGCTAGGTTTTCGGACCGCAGGAGGACGCTTCAGCGATTGGGTATGGATGGGAGGGGGTTGACACGAGGCCCTTCGTGGTACGTGTCGTGCGATCAATGCTTCCCTGCAGGGTTAATTAAGCGATTCGAATTGCCGCGCTCTCGGATATGAGCAAGCTTGATCCGAACTTCTTCTGCGTAGTAAATAACTTGAACTTGCAGCTCGCCGTTGGGCTTGAGCCTTAAAATGGTTATGTATTGCTCTACTTTAATTGTTGTTGCTTTCAACCTCACATTAGAAGTAAATGCGGTCTATAACTGCCTTAAATTTGTAATTGGTCCAATTGTCGCACTTATACTACAAATGTTAATGCTTTTCCGCACCTTTACCTTAAGCTTAATCCTTGCTACAACTAAATGCATAATCCTTTGGAGTCGGTCATATATGGACCCCCGGGTAAGTCTTGCGAGTACCTTTTGTACTCATGCTTCTGCTTTGTGGTTTCAGGTGAGGATCAGGTGGGTGGATGCGAGTTCTGCCCGTACTGCCTCTCGGTGACTGGGCGGGGCACCGAGTAAAGGCTTGCCGACGTCGTTTACGCCCGGGAGTGTTCAGGGGCAGAACACTTCCGGGATTTGTCTTACTTTTGCTAAAGGCATCCCTTTTGTTGTATAGATAGATGCGGTTGTTGGGCTTTTGGATTTGGTAAGGGATGTTTAAGTGTATGTCGGGTTCCGTATGCGTTTTCTTTGACTGTTTATACTGCTGTGGTGCTGTGGATGTCGCTTTTACTTTCCATATATATATATATCAACTGCTGTTTTTCTTATCTGCTGAGTGGATGTCCGTATTTATAGGAAGGTCATGCCGAAATTTTCTAGTTTTTGATGGCTTGATTGTTTTTCGGGTTTTTTGGCTAGTCGTGGGTCCTTGTTGGTTGTTTTCGGTTGGGTCGGTGGTCGTCTTGGTTTGTCTTTGTGCGTGGTGTTTCCGCTTGTGCGTTTGGTCGTGGATCGCTTTGAGTTCGTTGCCCCCTTTGTGCAAATTGAATTGATAACGGCATTGGAAACCGGTATGTGCGGATCCTGGCGAAGTTCGGGACGATACCGGGGAATACCGGGATGGTTGTCGAATTGTTGGGATGTTTCTTGGAGTTGTCTCGATTGGGCTTGGGTGTTAGCACTGAGATCACCTTCGGTGATTCGTTGCTAGGATCCAAATCCGAGGGGAGTGACTGTTCATCCAACAACTCGAGGACGATCTGGGCGGCTCCTCACACCCTCTAGGAGGTAGATGGAGGAGGAAGGGAGCTCGGCCATGGAGGGGGCGGCTTGAGGGGAAGAGGCGCCATGGAGGGCAGCCAAGGGAGGAGGAGGCTCCAAGTGGAGTGGCTGCAAGTGGAGGAGGCGCCATCTAGGAGGGGAGAAGGAGCCAGGGCTGGCTCCCCTCGAGTGGGAGGAAGAAGGAAGTGGGGGATCGACTGGGAAGGAAAAAAAAGAAACGAGGGGGGCTGGTTAGGAAAAAAAGTGGGGAAAAACTAGAAAATTCAACCCCCCCACTAATATCCATTCCCATAACCTCACAAACAGGCCCACACTCCCTACTACAAAAACCGACACTCGAGAAAGGAATTTGCGATGTTACAGATTTTAATGTTATCATACTCCGAACATGGTTTGAGCTATATTTTAGTGTTGTCTCATACTCCGAAATAGGTACAAAACATTGGAGGCCGTTTGGAGGCCTTAAATGATGTTTCTTTGGAATTTTGTCGCCGCACTCGTACTCACGCAAACCATCATTGAAAGACCTGCTGATGCACACGTTCTAAAGCGACTTTCTTTTGTGACTAGAGCGAGTAGTAAGATGGCATTCGTGATTATCCGAGTCACCTAATTGTTTTCTCAGCGATATGGTAGTAGTAAAATAGAAAGTGAGAAATTAATTAACAAGATATCACATATCGTTAATCCTTCTTTTACTCTAAAATTGACTCTTAATGATAGCATCCTCATTATGCCACGGCACCTTTTGAAATGATAGCTATCAAATTGAATTCAATTAAAACATCAACCCTTGGATTTTAAACACTGAAGAGATGTGAAAGATTGTGAAACCGTACAACTGTATGCATTGTTTCATAAAAAACAACAACATTCAATAAACCTATAGCACTAACTTACCATTCCTGCTGGAAGAAATGTTAGGTTTTCTTCATATTCTACCCAATCCACTTCTGTTGTTGCATTACATGAACCACTAGTACAAAAACTCTTATTACAGACATCATCACAGACGGTTTTGTGAACCGTCAATAAGAATGTGTTAGTGATGAAAGAGATCATCAGAGACGGTTTTTGACCCGTCTGTGAAAATAGACATCACAGACGGTTCATATTTAGAACCGTCTGTGATATGCATAATTCAGCAGTACAGGAGTCATCACAGACGGTTTTAGTATAAAACTGTTTTGTGATATTGCTGTATATCACAGACGGTTTCTAAATAGAATCGTCTGTAATGTTGTCACTGACGGTTGCACTATAGAATCGTCTATAATGTTCCTCATCATAGACGGTTTATCAAAACCGTCTGTGATAAGATGTCTAATATAAGCCTTTTCTGTATTAGTGAACAAACCTTATACTACAATACACTGATGACCTCAATAAAGCCTCTAACTTCCAAAATAATATGATGTGCACACCTTGTCATGTGCTTTAAAAGCAAAAAATATGTGTCCATCAAATAATCGTTCCTCGTAAAATCGACACAAGATTTTATGTATTCATAAATAATATAGCACGAATCATAAAACAGAGCAGGATTGAAGTAATAATCCGCACTGGTTCAAGCGATGGAATCGGGGGAGGCAACGTAGTCGAGGATGGGGAGGCGACATCATTGACAAGCTCGAGGACAGGGATGTGATGACGGGCTCGAGGAGGATACGACCTTGTATAATCAATTATTTTCTTTCGAAGAACATAATACCGATATCCGAAGTTTAGTTTTTCAATTGGCGATATCCGAAGAACATGTTGATTGTGGTTAAAGTGCGAGGTTTTGCAAGTTTAGTTTTTCAATTGACGTGGGTTCCTATACGTCATGGTGTTTTGATGTTAACGGTGTTGCCATCATAGTTATATGATTTAGCGCAACCGTCAATGTTATGTGTGTTTCAAACCTGTGATACCGAGGAAGTAGTCGTTTGGTGAATGATTACTCGGTATTGTTGTTACACGGTGAATGAATGGTGAAACGGAATCATGATATCATTTATATTTATTCAATCATAAAAGAGTCGATGAGCCAGGTCGGTGAGAAAGTCATATATGGAGATATGACTAATCCGGAGTGCTCTTGAAGAGTGTGCATTTATGTCATGAAACGAGATTTCCCTCGCTTTCTAGTATGAAAAGAAACAATGAAGAATTTTTGGTATGTTGGTTGTGGTTTAGGGGATTTGCGTTTCCTTTGTGTCTTGGCATAGGAAATTAAAATGTGTGCTCTTTGGATGTTGCCGGATCCTTTCCAAAGTGGTTTTAGCGCTTTGGGGTTTGAGTTGTTGTAGGTGGACCAATTGGGTTCATGATTATGGTTGAGCTCACTCAATGATTGTACTCTTTATCGTGGTCCTTTGAGTGGAAGGTTGTGTATGACTCAATGCAAACCTTCTTGGAAAATTGTGTCGTTGAGGTGTTCCTCGGTAGGGTTGATTAAATTATTAGTGGACCATTTTGTGGTTGCTAGTAATCGCTTTACCTTTTGAGGTGTATTGGATCTTTTTGTCGTTGGGCAATGAGCGAGTTGTGTCAACCGCAGAGGAACGTTCGGTCATTTCTGTTGCGCGAGTCTTAAGGATCCTGGATGTAAAGTAGGTTGTTCCTTCTGGTGGTAATCTTAGAGCGTTGTCTCTCCTGTTTCTCGTCATCTTGAGTACACGGAACCACAGAAGGGAGGTTGGTGCCGTGTCCTTCTGGAGAGTAGCATTAGTTAAAAGGATCGGGCACTTCAGTGCCGAGGAATGCATGGAATGAGGAGTGTGAGACCGTATTTTTCGTGGTCTGTTTGGGATTTTATCCTATCGCTTGGGTCATGCCGAGGCCTTGTTTGAGTGCTTTGTGTTTCAATGTTGAGTAAAGTTCTCACAAGTTTTGATTGCGAGTTATCATTAGAGCCGTTGGTCTCAGAACCTAGGCGTCCTATCTTCGAATCTCGATCAGTGTAAATTCCAATGGTTTTATTTAGGGAAGCGAACTGGGAGTTGAAGTCTCGCGGGGGCGAGCTTTACCCAAAGCTTTTTTCTTCAGGTTTGAACCGCGAAGTTTAGATCTCTGTGTATTGTTGGTTTGGCGGAGTGGCATGTCTTCGATTCGGGGTCGAATCTGTTGAAGGGGGGTAGAATGTGACACTACGGTATGGTGTGACATTATAAAATGTGAAATTAGAAAATAAAACCTTACGGCTGGAGGTTTACTCGCGTTTTTGGGCCTTAGGGGGGATGAAGTGATGTGACACCACGGAGTGTCGTAACCTTATCTAATGTGCATGATGAGGCCAAAAACACTATGAAATATGAAATCGGAGTTTAAAACTATACGGTATGAGGTTTAATCGCGTTTCCGGGCCGATTTCGGGAGTTTGGGCCCTTCCGGGGAAGTTTGGGCCTAAGGGGGACGAGTCGTGGGCTTTTGTGGAAGGGGTAGGGGCCCATGAGGGAGGAGGGACCAGGCTAAGGGGGCTTGGGGCGCCCCCTCCCTGCCCTAGCCGCCCCTCACAAGCCCCCTCCCTCCCCTTGTGGTGCCTCCCCTAGCCGCCGCCCCCCATTGCCATGCGCCCCCTCCTACCTCCTCCCCATTGCACCACCACCTCTCCTCCACCTATCCTCCACCCCCTTGCTGCCCTAGGGTAGCCTCGTCACCCCTGCACCTCCAAGATCCATCCGTTGGAGCGAGGAGCGATCCGGGAGGAGTTTTGTTGGGTTTTCGGTCGTCGGGCGAAGGTATGGCCATGGGAAACCTTGGGGTTGATCTAGTTACTGTTCTTAGGGTTATTATCATGTTTTTAGATCAATTGGTGGTGCTGGAATTGAGTAGATTAGATTAGATCTAGAAGTTGCCACGTTCTCTATTTTGGACAGCATGAGCAGTCAACCTAGGGTTCGTTTTTACGTTAATTTAGAGTCCGAATTTGAATGTCCGCCTGTTGAAGAAGTTGTAGGTAATTTCAATACCTTTCAGTGGGTATAAAGAACGTTAAATTCCGATCATCCGTTTGAAAGTTATGGCTGTTTTACCGAGCATGTTAAAATCTGTGACGTGATTGGAACAGATCACGGTATTTTGTAGATTAAACAACTTTAGAGTCCAAATCAGCTTTTCCATATACTTCGAAAAAGTTGGGAACTTTCCTAAGCTACGCGAGGATGTACTCGTTTAATTGATTCGGAGTCTTAGAACCCGAGTTATGTGTAATATCCCGAGTATTTCTATACTCGAGTCACTGTACATTTGTACTCATGTACTGTTCAATAATACACTGTGCTTGTGTATTTCTGTATTTTGAGTGAATATACTTGCTTGGGATCAGAAAGAACCCTTCAACTTAAGTAATTTCACTCATAAGTAATTGCAAATTAAGTTGGGTAAGTGTCAAAGTGACCCTAATAGCTTCCAAAATACTTTGGAATAATTAGTAATCAACTTTGGAAGCTTTAACCTTCAAGGTTTGTCACTTGACCAAAATACCCCTTGTAAGTACATAGTGTTTTAAGCATGTGCTCAAGCAAACCAACAGCCAACACTCCATTTCCTCTCTCCCATACGACCAAGCAACAGAGAAGGAGGTTCCCAAACCCTAGAGCACCCATTTGCACCTTCTGGAGGCGATTCAACCGGCAAAACTTGATCTGGAGGCAAGATTGGACTTCCTCATCGCGATCTCCACCCTTTGGACCCTCTCAAGTGAGTATTCCATCATCTCTCATGGGCGTATCTTTGAGCTCCCGTGGGGTTTTTGAGTTCTAACGTGATTTCTCGGCTCCCGGGACTTCCCTCTTGCCGTAGCTACGACTCCCCCCTTCGTAGCTTCGCGTTTCGTCAAGTTTCCTCAAACCCTAGCCTAGGTCAAGTCTAGGTTCCATGTGTTAGACACATTGCACGGCAATTGTGCCTTAGAATCTAGACTCAGGTCATCGTTAGGTCCATTTAACTCTACTGTTGACCTAGCTTTTGGCCATCTTCGAAATCTAGCAAAACTATCGCTAGGTTTTCGATTTGTCGGAGTTTTAGTGGAACAAAGCATGGGTAGTATTTTTTGTTAGCACTTCTGGTAGCTGGAGCCGCTATCAGAAGAATCGGAATTCAATTCTGTTAAGCCGGATTTTATTTTATTTCTTTAGGTATTGCTTGTTTTTACAAGATACCAAGGGTCCGTAGCTTGTATCGACAGTTCTGTTAGCTCTTCTGATAGCCGTAGTCGAGATCAGAAGAGTCAGAATTCCATTTTGATGAATTCTGCGACGAGTTGTTAGCTCTAGGTCACTTTATTTGTGAAAAATTCTAGAGATCCGATGAGCGAATGGATAGTCCCGATAGCTTCCTTGCTAGTTGAAACCCCGATTAGAAAAGTCGGATTTTAGTTTTGACCATTTTTCAATATACTTTGCAGCTCTAGGTCTCATTTATTTTCATAAAGTCCTAGAGCTCCGAGGCATGTATTGACTTTACCATTAGTCCCCTTAGAGGCTAGAAAAGCAGTTAGAGTCGCTAGATTTGCATTTTAGCACTTTGCATTTTGTTTTAATAATTATAGGCCTCACAAGCCGTTTAAGGCATTTAGCTTTGTTTAGCTTCGTTTAAGGTCACTAAGGTTGAAAGCATGCTTCACGTGTGCTTTAGATCACCTTTAAGACATTTTCTGGACTTTTGTTGTAATTCGGGTAAATACCAGAGTTACGCGATCGTTCGATCAAAAGTCCGAGTAGATTAAGTCGACTGTGTTGGGGAATAGCTCCGATAAGTCATAAATAACCCCAAGCAACTAGCCGAGGAGTTAAAACAAGTCTCGCGGTATTCCAGGTCAAAACGGCCCTTTTGATCGATTTGGCTCGTTTTCGAGCATTTTGGCCATTTTGGCCATATTCCACAATTTAGGGTTTATTAACCAGTTAGCTATCGGAATGAGTCATTTAGGGTCATATAAGCCTAGTGAAGTCGAAAACGTGCTCCTCGTGCAAGCGGAATCGAGTTTGAGCCGTTTTCGGACCCTGTGCGATTGGGAGCGTATTTAGCGACCCAAAATGCGCTTTCGATCGGAATTCGATGTAGATTTAGTGAATTTCGGTGGGGTAAGGCCCAGATAGGTCCTAAATACCCTAGACTACCTAGTGGGACAGCCTGGAGAAATTGCAAATCGATTCTGTGCGTTCTGGACAAAAATGGCTTTTGCCCTACGGTGAATAGTGCCATTTTTCTTTTTTCTGAGTTTTTCAGCTTTTCTGATTTGGTTTTTGCTGTTTTGGCTCCCGGTCGATCATTTTAATTCCAAATGAGTTGCGACAAGTCCCGTTAGGTGTGTTATACCTAATTCTAGGTTTTTAACTAAATTTATTTGAATTTTACTTTAATTTACGCATTTTATTCGCTTTGGCGAGAGTTTCACCGAAATCGCCTCTTCGAGTCGCGATTACGCCGTTTTTCGTGTTTTGATCGTTTCTTTTCTTTCTTAGTATCTAGATGAGTTCCGTTTGGTGTTAAGTTGATGTTTATGCAATTAATTTCCCTTTTCGCTAATTTATTTCGCTGCTGCTTTTCTTTGTTTTTGGGTCGAATAGAGCCTAGCGAGTCGGGCTTCGCCTCGAGCGATCCAGAAATCATCCCGGACATCACCGAAGAGCAGCGACAAGGAAAGCACCTCCTTTGATTATTTTGATCCCATACTTTACGATGTTCACTTTGATTTATCAAACTATATGCATTCGTTTATATTCAGTAAATGTGCTAGTTTGTGGGAATGGTAGATATAATCCAAATTGATGGTTTTCCTTAATCTATTTCCCTTGAACACATTGATAACCCTAGTAGAGGTTAGACAACCTAATAAATGTCAATTGGGTATAAAATGTTAATAACTGCATATGCTTAGTCAATGCAATTGAAAAGAGTCCAGTCCTTGGCAGATACTTACTCCAATAAAAATTATGATTTCAAATGAATTGAGAAAATGGTTAAGGGTTATTTGCTAAAAATGGGTGGTGTAATGAGCTCAGGGAGGAGGTATAGAAAGTGAAGGAGATGGTGTGGTTAGGATTGGAGTCCTTGCCTGAGTCAACAAAAATATAAGGACCGAACTCTTAGTTAATGCTGGGTGAGTTTCGCACAACCACATGAACTGAACTGGGGCGGAATGCCTATGTACCTGAAATTCGTGGATAGCCAGTTTAATTGGTAGGCCGAGGGCAAGAAGAGAACTTGCGCAGTTGACAGGTCTTCAACTAGCGGGGTTCTCCGAGGGACTTCTGTCGTTCGTTGGATAGAAGGAGCCGTTGTTGGGTCCCGCTGCAACAGTGGTGCCACTCGAGGGGTACTGGGGCCCGGGGCAAGGGATACCCCGTGTTGCGCTGCAGCGTACGGCCGCCTAAATCCGCCAGGGTGGATCACGCTACTGTGCTGAATTCTGGCTGACATAGAATGATGGGAACGGCATGGTCAATCTGCAAGAGTCGGATACCGAAAGGTATTGCGCATCGTGGCAACACGCTTGCTAGAGAGACCCATGTGGGGAAAGTGTGCAACTTCTGCGGAAGTAAAGTAAAACTAATCGATTAGCCGTGCTCACGGTTAAGAGCATCTAGCCCGGATAAGCACGACGAGTATAGAAGTTTGGGAATTTGTCTTTTGAAAAAGTGTAAGTCAAATGTGAGGTCAATTGGAAAGCGAGTGTTTGTTGGACATTGTTGATCACTTAGCCCATCGGTTGCATTCAAGCGGGAATGGCGAACCGGTTGGGATACTATACACATATTCTGTAAATATGTTTTAAGTCAAATGCTCTTTCAATTATTAATGCTATCGGTTTGATAAATGTTGTTTACAAATAAATGCTGCTTTCTGCAATCAACCCAGTGTAGAAGCCTATTCCTGTTGAATCATTTGCATTTCTTGTATTTGCATACACTAAAGTCTTGCGAGTACATACGTGTACTCACCGTTGCCGCTAACCCTTTTTCCACAGAGCAAGGTACCGATTGTGATGTGCCGGATGATGACGAGCTTCATTATTGCGAGTTGTGTGGCTTCGTAGGTCCTTCCTCCAGTCAGCAGCCTTAGGGTGTGCGTGGGCCAGCTGCGCTGGTTTTGCTTCCGCTGTCGTGTTTCTCTTTTGGTTATTGTAAGGTGTATATTGTACCAAGATTTGTACCCAGTTATGTGAATTAAGTTAACTTAGTTCTTTTGTGCTTTGATACTTGTGTTGTTGGTACGCGATGCTGTGCTACTGATCTAGGGAACCAGTATCGGATGCGTACAGGTACCGGGTCTGAAGCTAAGGGTTCGATCCCGGTGATCGAATTTTTAGATTCAGATTTTCGGTATCGAGGCTTCCTGTGCTATACGGTGCGGTACGCTACAGTAGACGGCGTACAGTATGGTATAGGACCGGGGGTCCTCACATTATGCCTTTTGGAAGGCTGCTGTCCCGACGGGACAGAACCTCTGTTTTTGGGTTTTGCGAGTAGTTGGTGATGTCGGGGTAGAAGAGGGTTTGTGTACTGTTTTGTGGACATGATTGTGAGTGTGTGGTCCCTATGTGCAGGTGGTGTGACCCCGGGAGTGCCTTCTACTTCTCGCCCATCCGTCGCCCGTGGTGGAGGCAAGTGTATTGGAATGGGTAGCGGGTTGTAGTTTGTTTGATTGATTGAGATTGAAATTGGAATATATGATATGTTCACATGCCATGCTTTAATGTTTGCCATTGATATGATGAATATGTTTATTATGTGATGATGCCATGTGTTAATGTACAAGTTATCCATGATAATGCCATGTGTTAATGTACAAGTTATTCATGATGTTGGCATATTTGCATACATGGCAAGATACATGGCCCGGGCGGTGAGAAAGTCATAACTAGTCCGGGGAAGGTCGGTGAGAAAGTTATGACTATTCCGGAGAGCCAATGAGTAAGTCCTACATCGTGATTCCATCCACCGCGGTGTGGGGAAGCGAGGAGTAGGCACCCTCCATCTTCGGGATGGAAGGGGGGAGAGGGTGCACACCGACGGGTGTGTACTCAACCATACCGGTATGAGTTTCCAAGGAGATATGAGCATCGCATCGCATCGCATTGCATACATAATGATGATGATAATGATTTGTGAACATGAATGAGATGATATACATGATGTGAGTTGTTGTAGCCATGTAATTGTTTTTGTTTGTACCATTGCAATATACTTGCTGAGTGATGAACTCACGCTTGTGTTTATGTTGTTTTTTTTAGGTACCATGACACCGGCATGTGGGAAAGGGCATTAGCTACACATCTTCACGCAGTTCCAGTCATATTTACCAACCTTGAGTCATGATCATAATAATAGTGCCCTGAACTAGGTGTATGGAATAATTTTAATGTGCTGTTGATCCTCTTTGCTTATCTATAGATGTTTGTGTGGTTGGTTTTGGTTTAATGGTTATGATGATGTTTTATCCATTATATATTGCTGCTTTCGATGTCTTATGTTATGAGATATTTTGCTATGATATTGCTATTGTTCAAATCATGATAAAACAAAGGGGATGCTACCGAAATTTCGGGTTTTAGCATGTGCGCCTTTGCTGTAATTTATGCTTAATTGTGGTATTTAGATGTTGTTTAGCCTATGTTTGGTAGCATTCAGGCATGCTAGATGCCGGGGTGTTACATTGTTTTTGGGCTTTTCAGGGTGTTTGGGCCTCTCCGAGGGAGTTTGGGGCCTTGCGGGAGCTAGTTTGGGCCTTGGGGGAAGTAATTGGGCCGTTGGTGGGGGGGGGGGGTTGGCCCATGTGGTGGGATTTCCTGCCAACCGTTGGGCTCTCCACCCCCCATGCGCCCCCTCCTCCCCTCCCATAGACACCGGCCCCCCAAACCCCCCTAGCCGCACACCCCCTCCTCCCCTTTGTGCCGCCCCTCCCTCTCCTCCCTACCCGCCCCTAGCAAGGATACCTCCCGTCCCATGGCTACCACACCTCCTGCTCCGTTGATCCCTCCGTTGGGAAGCCTTGCGAACAAGAAGATATGGCGGTATTAGCGCTTCCGGCGGGCGGAGGGAAGATTTGATCGCGAGGAGGAGGCGTTCGTCGATCGGTTGGCTCGCCAAGAAGAGGTATGCTATGGGGAATTTATTCATAGAGTTTAGGTGCTAGTTAGATGGGGAAGATTATGGTTAAATTTGGTGTTTAGGTGCTGTGATTAGAAGGATCTAGGAATATTGCAATTTGGTCTTGCGTTCTGTCCTCGGACAGATTACGTCGTCGGTTTCGGACGCGAATTAGACAATTTTAGATTTGTTTTCTAGTCATCCATCTGTTATGAAAGTTGTAGGTAATTCAATTATATTTAATTGGAAACCAAAAACGTTAAATTCCATTCAGTCGTTTAAAAGTTATGGTTGTTTTACCGAGCGCTGTCCAATCTGTGACATGATTGGGACAGATTGTGTTCAACTGTAGATTAGAGGATTTTAGAGGCCGAATTAGTTTTCGTGTATACTTAGAAAAAGGTAGGAAATTTCCTAAGGTTTGAGAAAATGTACTCGTTTACCTGATTTGGAGTGGTAGAACTCAAGTTATGCTTGTTGAAAGCCTGCTGTCCCGTTGGACAAATTCTTTGTTTTTCAGGTTTTAGGAATGGATTGCGAAGTCGATGTAGATGATTGTTCTTGTATTGTTTTGTGGGCATGTTTTTGAGTGTATTGTACCTATGCGCAGGTGGTGTGACCCTGGGAGTGCCCTCAACATCTCGCCACTCTATTTCACACGGTTGAAAGCAAGTGTATTGGGATGGATTTGGGTTTTGGGTGACCAACTAGATGTGTAGCTTTGCTATAATACTATATGATTCGTTAATTTGCTGTGTTGATCCTTGCATGTGATATGATGTTCATGATTTGTTTAATAGTTATGCCGTAGTTATATTGAGTTTCTTTTATGCAAGTTATATCATGATATGGCTTATGTGCATTCATAATGGAAGAGGCGACCCATTCTGATGCGGGCCTCTGTGCACACACGTAGTGAACATGAAAGTCCTACCTCGTAGTCCCATCCAAGGTTGTGTATGGGAGCAAGTCAGTAAGAGTAGGCACCCTCCAACGGGAACAGCAGCCTTCCAACGAACATAATTTGAGTTCTACAAATCCAAATCAAATAAACGAACATATTTTCGTGATCTACAGGAAATTTCCCATCTTTCTCTAAGTATTTGGAAAATCTAATTCGGCCTCTAAGTTGCTCTAATCTGCAGTTGAACACATACGCTGCCAGACGCACTATTGATTGGACAGCGCTCGGTAAAATAGTCATAACTTTTAAATGGCTGAATGAAACTTAGTGATTTTGGCCTTCATTGAAAGTTAATTCGATTATAGACAAGTTTTGCGACAGCTAGGCCCCCATAAAACACATCTAAAATTTTCTAATTCGCATTCCAAAATAATGATCCGATCTGCCCGCGAATCCAGAAACAGTCTTGAAATTGAATCCACCTCTAATCTCATCTTCACAACGCACGAATCAAGAATAAAACCATCTAAACACTCCCAAAAATCAGAAACAAAACCCTAAAGAAAGGGTGATTTATCTTACCCATCCACGAGATCGAAGACGACATGAAGAACCCGCCAGATCTGCAGCACTTCTAGCGATTCGATCCACCAGGGCCGACAATGGAGATCAAAATTGGAGAACAAAGGGAGAGGAGGGGGTGGCTGCTGGTTAGAGGGGCAAGGGGGTAGGGGTAGGATCCCCAAGGGAAGTGGGGAGGAGTCTAGGGTTCGGGGGAGGGAATCCCCCCACTTTAGGCCCAAAAAGCTTGGCCTGAAGGCCCATTATCTGGTCCAAACCTAAAAATCCCTCCAAAAATTCAGATTTTTCTTTAAATTTCACCTAAAATATTAAATTCTCTCTAAATTTCATCTGGAGTTTTACATTCTCCCAACCTTAACAAAATTCGCCCCCGAATTCTAAGCACACAAAGAACAAGAAACAAAATCCACAAGGGACTTAAACCTATATACAAATTGGAAGTGAACAGCTCAGGATATTTCTCAAACAAGTGAGACCTAAAATCCCAAGTCTTTTTCAACTGAGGCTGAAGCCACCAAAACATTATAACATACCTTTACATTCTATGCTTCACCAGAAACTGCACTTGGCAGGACTTAAAGGCCAGGTTCCTAGGATCAACAAGCAACGGCTCTACCAGACCCTCGTGTTCAAAATTCTGCGAGAACATTCTCAAAAGGAAACACATTGCAACCCGCAAGGTTTCAGAATGATCCAAATGATAGGTCACTTTCTCACATCATACCACTATCAAAACGGTATGACGTAACCAAAAATTAAGTTTCCATGGGCACTATCGCGTATGATCTCTTTATATCCCTAAGATACTTCTCAAGTGAACATGGCACCGTCCTTTTAACCCCATCTACAATTTCCCTCTTTAACTTAATCGCACAATTCTACTTTTATCTCTTAACCTTCCTATCAAGGTTTGTCGTACTCAAAGAAAACACGAATGACTAAGGAAATTTCACTCTAACACCCCTAACCAATTCCCAACAAATCACCAATACCATCCGTTTGAAAATCCGATGTTTCAAACCTGTACCCAAGAAACTAAGGTACATATTCCCATCTTTTGCATTCGATTGATCTATTAATAAATGGACCATTACCATTGAAAGGAATAGGCCACTAGGGCAATTATTTTTCCCATTGTCTCCACAATTTTTCTTTACTCAATCTTCTTCTAGGCCTACTCGCTCCAAGGGACAACTCCACAAGATAAACATCCGCAACAGAATATTTAACTTCAGATTGTCATAACATTAGCTACAACCCATGAAACCAAATACTCAAGCATACTGCGGATTTGATGACGTAAACTCCAACCACTTCCCAGTCGTTCACCAATATAGCTTAAGCAAGCACTACCAACGAACATAAACATTAAACGATCCTCCTCAGAAGGTTTGGATTGAGACACGCAAAAAAACCCTCCAATACTCTCCACTCCTAAACCATTTACGTTCAACCACTAACAAAACCTAGCAACTTAGGTCATCACCAACCCACTCTAGATTTCTCTTTCTAAGAAGGTCTCATCCTCATATTCTTCCACTCAAAAGACCAGGACAAAGAGTACAATCCTTAAATATATTCAACCATATACCATAAACATTCATTTTCTTATAACACGCTTGAACGCAAAAGAAATGTCAATTCTTTTTAACACGTTGAACCACATTCATCAACTTAGAACCAAGGTGCTAAAATAACACAACCTTAAAGAGCAACACCACATAACTCTTTTCTAGAAGCACCTCGCTTCTACCAAAAAAATCATGTTACTTTTACCCAAAGTCCACATTTCAAAAAGAGGAAACCGATTAAGGAATCAAGCACCTCCACACAACAACCCCTTTTTTAAGAGAGAGGAAATTCATTTCTCAACAGAAACCGCTTTACCAGCAAAATCACTTATGAAACAATAATAGGAATCATCTTTAAGAAGCATTCACAATAACTCACACATTTTAACAGAATCTAACCCTAGTCAAACTGAAGTTACACATATCTCAAAATTGAGAACATCAAAAACACCACATGAGAATTAGGTTGTTTCCTTTAATCGATAATGTGACATTATAGAATGTGGCAGTACGGTACGACTTTATCATGTTTTTGGGCCGTTTCCGGGTGTTTGGGCCTTTCCGAGGGAGTTGGGCCTTGGGGGAATTAGTTTGAGCCTTGGGGGATCTAATTGGGCCGTTGGTGGAGGTTCCTGGCCCATGTGGGGGGGGGAGTGGGCAGCAAACCCTACCCCCATGAGCCCCCAAACCCTCGTGCGCCCCCACCCCTTTCCCTCCCCTAGCCACCCCCTATTCCCCTCTCCACCCTGCCGTGCGCCCCCCCATTGCGCCTCCCCTCTGTCGGGATCCGAATGTGCAAATCCGGACCATCTGTGTATTCAGCACTAGTCCAGGATCACGCTAGTGCACACAGTCTCAACATAGATGAATATCACAATCATACACAGCGGAAAAAGAGAAATAACACAAATATAGAATATAAACTATTGAACGACCTTAAGGTCAACCTTACATTTGTGAGGCCTTGATGGCTTCAACTCCAAATAAGCAGCAGCGGAACGAAGAACATCGATGAATCCCATCAATATGCCACAGGCAACTGACAGGGTTCGACTCCTAGATAATCGCCTTGTCACGGAACTTCTTCATCTTCGACGATGTAGATTTTTGCTCACTGGTGATTGTTTGTTTGCAAGGGATGAGTACATAAAGCACTCAGCAAGTCATGCACAGAATGCAAGTCTAATAACTATATGCATGGCTTATTCCAAGTAACAGGCTGAATGGTTATTTTGCAGAAAAGCAACAATCATAAATAAACATAATAGATTGTAAAGCAGTAAAACAAATAATGACAGTAATAGATTTCACAGTTCTTCCACAAGTAAACCATTCCACATCCTTAAACAGTTATCACTTTTCCACATGCAAACTGCCTCCAAACCCAATATCAATTTAATGAAAAGCTAACCCTTGACTGTAATCCCCGAGCATTGTCCAGTACCGTGGACACGGCTATTCGAATAGATTTTACACTCTGCAGAGGTTATACACTTTACCAACAAGATACAATCAACTCACCACGTCAGCCATGAATCGCCATACAAAAGTATGCGAATGAGTGATCACAACCAAAGCCTTTTGGAAACTTCTAACTACACAAGTGAACCTCTCCGGTTTTTGCCATACACCATCCCTTCCCTTAACAAAGGCGAAGTATGGGACTGACATACCGTTGGATTGGTACCATGCAATAGCCCTGGTACGCTCCCCCTTCAAGCTACACAAAAGATGTAGTTGACACCCCGAGGTACCACATGCAAGTTATTAGTAACTTACTCAACTAGGTTTGTCCCATTATAGACATGTGGTTGTATGATTGACTCAGTTCAAAGGCTTGCAAGGTTAAGTTCTTAGAGTGACCAGGGCAAGACTTACATCAATACTCTCAAAGAAAACAATCTCACCATCACTCATACATATATCATGTTTCAAACATTCCCAACCACCAAACTGGCCCACCATAATTCTTGCCACTTGCCCCAGTCTAAATCATTTTATCACCCGAGTTGATTATTGCGCAACACAATGCCAACAACAACTCAACATCCTTGAAGAAGCACGAAGGCCTCCGCATATCAACATCATCGTGTTGGCAACACGTCACACCATTTCAAAATACATTGCATATTTCATTAATCAATATTGACATTTGCAAATCCAAAATGATGGCACGGACTCGTGCAGGTCTAAGCAAACTAATACGTTCTATCTAGCCCATGTTGGCAATTTATTAGCTACCAACTATTAATCAACAAATGTAGGGTGACAAATGAATCATGGCATACAATCATTATAAGGAAGGTGGCGATAACAAGTAGGTTGATTATTTAATCCCAAATTCATTGAAATCAGTTTAACTCAAACTAGCATGCAATAATTTGAAACAACATAATTTTCGAAAATGGGATCAACATGGTCAAAGCACAACTTGCCTGGCCCTTGCAACTTTTACTGTTCTTTACTCTTTATCCTTGATTCTTGATCCTCGACCTTCGATCTTCACTTCCTTGATCTTCAGCCCGTAGAACGATTTCCGGACAACGCATCTAACGATAAAGAAACACACATACAACAAAACTCAAAAGACAATTCAAATAAACTCCAAATTAAGAATGAACATCATTGGCACAACAGCTTGGATGAATTTAGGAACTTGATTGGATTAGATCGAAGGTTAGACAAAAGAGAACGAGCCTTCGGAAAAACACCGAAAATGGAAAGATTAATAACGGGGAAAGAAAGAATATTATTCCGAAGAATATTTCTTCTGAAGTTATTGTCTTGATTGGACAAATGATGACATATGGGCTCTCGATCTACAGATCGGGTCCATAAGGATATGTTAGTTCACAATGAACTCAACTGATTTTCGAAGTTGACTTTTGTTGACCGAACGGACACAGTCAAACAAAAGAGAAGAAGACTGATAGACTAGATCGGGCACAAGATTATGGCACATGGCCAATGGTCTATCGATAAAGTCCACGAACGAAGTCTAGGTCAATGGTATATTAGGTTTTAAGGGATAAGACAAGACAAGTGTCTTATCACGATTGAAACAACGGGAAAGATTGCAAAGATAACAACACGGCTCATGATGAACATAGTCCATCGAATCGGTCATAGGTTAGAGTTTTGATTCGGCTTTGAAGATGATATGACGATGAGACTAGGCTCACGTCATGATGATAGAGAAGATGAGGACATCGCACTAGGGCTCTTGCATGAATGCACGCATGCGATGACAACGAAGCGATGAGAGCCAAGCGTTAACGATGAAGCGTTAACGGCGGAGCGTTAACGGGGAAACATTAACAGTGGAATGTTAACGACGGAACATTAACGGTGGAGCGTTAACGGTGAAACGTTAACGGCGGAATGTTAACAGTGGAACATTAACGGTGAAACGTTAACGACGGAGCGTTAACGGTGGAACGTTAACGATGGAACGTTAACGACGGAGCGTTAACAGTGAAATGTTAACTGCAAAACGTTAACGGAGGAACGTTAACGGCGAAACGTTAACGAAGAAACGTTAACGGCGGAGTGTTAACGGCGAAACATTGACGAAACGTTAACGGGGAAACGTTAACGGTGAATGTTAACGGCAAAACGTTAACGGTGGATCGTTAACGGCGAACATTAACGGCAACGTTAACGGCGAACTTTAACGGTGGAACGTTAACGGCGGAGGTCAAACAATGATAGGATACTCATGAAACAAGGTAGCGACCGTTGGTGCAACGACATGGCCGCGATGAAACGCTACCAAGGATGGCTAACCGATACGCGAACCGGCGGCAACGGCTAGGTCAAAGACGACGGTTTTAGGCCGGAATCGGGCTCCGACGGCAAACGGAGACAAACAAAATTCTAAGGATGATCCAAAACAGTACATGATGATCCACCGGACGCGACAACACGACCGGAGCGAACTAAAATAACTGGCGTCAAAAGGCGACGCGCGGCGACGGCTAAACGGCGGCCTAAATATATAAAAAAAATTCCAGAGGATGGGATGGCAAAGGGGGAATGTCTGCCACGTAGAACGCGGCGAGACGAACTCAACGGTATAGGCAGATTTTGCGGCACCACTCCGGATTGATCACAAACTACCGATTAACGGGTTTCAGATCTAAACTTTGGACGGCCATAACTTCTAGAATAATTATCGGAACTTGACGAAATTTGATCGAGAGCTAGATGGGACCAAGAGGCACACTGTGACATAGGTGACTTGAAGAATTACCTTCTGTAACAGCGGGGAACGCGCGAGGATGTTTGTCGTTGTCTGAAACACAGTCTGATCGCGGTCTGATCGGAGAAAATAATTTTCTGCGCAAAATCCAGAGGGAAAAACCGTAAGGAAAGATGTGCATCATGTAGAGGACATCCCCAGGAGTCTACACAAAAAATTTCAGCACCTAACTCGAAAAATTGAGGGAGATACGGCCTCGGCAAGATTCGAGATTGAAATGGCCGAAACTTTTGATTCCCTTGGTCAAATTGGACGAAATTTGAAAAGCAAATAGATGGTACCTAGGAGCACACCATGGCGAAGATGGATCTCAAAAATAGTCGATGAGCTGCCCGAGACGCGGCTCAAAAGTTCGGTCGTCGTCGGTCGACATCCGACCTTATCGCGGCGGTTTTGGAATTTTAGAAAATTGATCTAAGGTCTAGGGGACGTTTGGGAGGTCTACAAAGGTTAGGGGTGGCGGCTAGGTCAAGCAAAAAAAAATTGGACGCGTTTGGAGCAAAAACGGGCCTTGTAGGCATTTTACCGAGCAGTTGGCGTGCACCAGCCGGACTCTTGACACGTGGCGCGCTGTGGTGGCGACACGTGGCATTTTCGAATAAAAACGATTTCGAAAATTCAAATAAATCATTTGAGGCAATAAAAATTCCCAAAAAATTCTGGAAAAAATCTAGAAAATATTTTGAGATACTTTGAACTCAAATAAAATATTTTTAATAAAACTTTATATAAACTTTTCCAAATAATTAATTAATTTGAATAAAAGAGCTTAATACAAATCGATCCCGAATAAATCCAATAAATAGCAAACGAGCTCCGAAAAATCTCAAAAATTACAGAAGAATTTCTTGAAGCACAAGGAATCCAAATAAAATTAAATTTATTTTATTTGAGGTTTAAAATAATCAAATTAAATTTTTTTAGCTTTTAGAAAATTCAAATCAAGCTTTATAAATGCGAGAAAATCAACGAAATTTTTTTGGAAGCTAAACTAAACTAAAAAATTTTGAAAACCCAAATTTTGGGATGTTACAAACCTCCCCCTTAACAGAATCTCGTCCCCGAGATTCAGGGCTGACTATAGAAATAGGTTCAGGGGACTCAACACTTGAGCTTCTTCAAACTTCCAAGCAACTGCATACTGGATAGGGTCACTTCTGAACAAGCGCTTGATAACATCCAAAATTTTGTAGGCTGCTCCTTGCGGATGAGATCCTCTTGCAACTCCCCTAACTTTAACTGTGTCTGCTTCTCTGGCACAAGAAGGCACTTCTTCTGTCGAAAATCTTGATACCTTCTTTGTCGGAGAATCTTGAACATCTCATGCACTCATGCTGACGTTTCTGGTAACTCCATTGATAGGCACACTTGCTTTTGTTCCTGAATACTTGATTTCCGGCTTCTCATAGAAATTGGACAAGCTGTATCTGACAACAAAGCTTACATGCAATTATGTGGTCTTCATCAAGACTTGAACGGCATTCCTGTTGGTCTGGCACTATCCTTGTCGGCTTGATTCTCAGTACTGACTTAAACTCCATTTCAACTAGGTACTCATGCATATTAAACTCAATCTTCAACTATTATTGGGATAATGGTATTGGCTGGCTGGCGTACACTGCGGTGGCTAGAGTAATTCTTCAGGTAGATAATTATCCTTTGTTAGTTATTAAGCACACGCAGCAACTCTTTCCTCCGATGTGATGGCACATCCATCTTCTTGACTCAACCATAAAGGAATGGATGGTTCTCAGCTGTCTCAGGTATACTAAAGGTAACCCGATAGCAACTTTATTTCGGAACACTTTAACTTCCCTTAACTGACTACATCTCTAACCATAGACCAAAAACCACCTTTTGCTTGGGTGACAAATTTAATTCCAGGTATAAGCATCTCAAGCATGGTTTCCAAGGTGATGAGCTTTATCAAAAACTTAATCTTGACAAGGAACAATTTAACTTCCAACATTCTGCATCACATATGACTTTTGATCAGTACAACATCTGATGCCTCCTAACCTTTATCAGTCATAATGTGGTTGACATGACTTTTGCTGGCACTTGCGGCATGGCTTCATCTTGAACTGCTTCACAATTCACTTTCTAGCGTAAGTGTCTCGGTAGGTGAAGGACTAGGATTGAAGTGGGCAGGTATAATACCTTTTCTCCTAGGACAACTATTAGCAAAGTGTCCCGGCTCATTGCACCTGAAGTAACGCTTGACTGACATCTGCTGGCTTCCACATGATGTAGCACCAGTCTTGGTAGGGGTAGAGCTGAGATCGATGTGATCCGCAGTGATCACTTTCTTCTGAGGGCAGCGGTTAGCAAAATGTTCTGGTTAACGACAGGCACAACAATTTCTAGACAGCAAACTTCTTCCTTGAGAACGTTTCACTAGGTTGATGTTATGGAAACTCTGACCATCGGGGCGAAGCATAGGTGAAAGTTCCTCGAACAAAATCTAAGCAGTATGGCAACTGAGTTGTTGAGGGGCACTCCTCATTCGCTATTGCGGTGGTCCTTCTTGACAAACTTTCCGACGCTTGCGGTGGTATTCTGTCGGGACCCGAATATGCAAATCCGGATCCTCTGTGTATTCTGCACTAGTCCAGGATCACGCTAGTACACAGTTAAACAGGGTTGAATATCACATCCATACACAGCGGAAATATAAATAGTACTTCAATAATTAAAATAAACTGTTGCAAGACCTTAAGGTCGCCTTACAATATTCAGCCACGCAGGGCTTACTTAAATAAAAACAAGTAAACATAAGCAGCAGAAAATAAAAGTCTTGATAAGCTTCACAACGCCACAGGCATCTGACGAAGGTTGCCTCCTAGTTCTCCTGGTCCTCAACATACTCCTCCCAAGCGGGTGTAGACTCTTCTTCTGATGTTTGGTTGAGTGGCAAGGGTGAGTATACAACATACTCAGCAAGTCATGCACAGATGTGCAAACCTGATACTATATGCATGGCTTATTCCAAAGGAAAGGCTTAAGTAGTTGATTTGCATTAAACAGCATTTTGCTCTGAATAACTAATCTTAATAGATTCAAAACCGTAAAACCATATTACATAATAAGTTGTCAATCTCTTTTTAACAATTTGGCACAAAGCCTAAGTTAACTTCATTTGGCATAAAGCCACCCATTTCCATATTTTATTTTAGAAAGTCTACCCCTTAACTGTAATCCCCGAGCTTTGTCCAGTACCGTGGACTCGGCTATTCAAATAGTTTTGACACACTCTGCAGAGGTTGTACACTTTACCCACATGATACAGTCGCACACCACAAAGGCGATTGACCGTAACGAAGTTTTTTAGAAACTTCCATCTACACCTATGACCCTCGCCGGTATTGCCTTCACTATCACTTCCCCCACGAAGGATCGAAGTGTAGGACCGACAATCACCGTTGGATAGGGTACCAAGCCGTAGCAGTGCGCTCCCCGCCTGATTACCCGGTGTAATCGTCACCCTGAGGTATCAAAGGTAAGACTTGAGAATCCTACTAAACTAAGACCGTCCCACTCACCCATGTGGTTGCACGAAGGCCCAGTTCAAAGGCTTGCAAGGTGAAGTCCTTAATCGTCGAGGCAAGACATCCTTCTCACAAACCCTGACCCAAATCTTCTCACATCACTCATCCCATTGCCGCAAAAGCTGTTATCTCAAAATCTGTGCCATAAAGGCCCACCTGGCATAAAGCCTCGTACCACTTGCCCCAGACTAAATCTTTTCCCACCCCTGTTCCATTATTGTGCAACACATGCCAACAATAATATCAGTTACCATGTAGAACCACAAAGGTACCTACACTTCACATCATCACGTGACAAGATCACACTTAACATTCCAAAATCATTTCACTTGTCATTAGTCAATATTATTTTGCTATTTTGAAACAAGGTTCTCGCAAGCACAACTAAGCATCTAGTCACGGTCTAGCCTCCCGTGTTGGCACAATCATATCATCCAACAGATTAAATTCCATCTTAAGGTTACAATGGATATATGGCATACAATTGTTACTAACAAGGATGGAATTAGCAATTGAGGTGATTAACTAATTGCCCATATTAAATTATTCATTTTAATCAACATATCATGCATAATTTAAATCAAAATATATTTCAAAAGCTAGGAACAATATGGTCAAAGCATGACTTGCCTTCAAAAAGCTGATAATCTTGATCTAAAGCTTGAGCTTGGTCTTCAGCTTCCGCACTCCCGCTCAGATAAACGTCTACACATACCCGATAACCAAATAAACATACATTCGGAAAATACCGCAAATCAAACTAATGCGTAATTTGACAAAACTTCCAAATAATTAGTTTAGGATATTCTAAAATTTATAAAATTTATTCGATGTTTTTGGACGTGTAGTTTAAGAGATATAAAATTCACAAGTTTAGACATTCCACGAATAATTTAACAGTATATATATTTGATTATAAAATTTCATAAAATTACTGTAGAAAGGTAATAATTTATACTAATTAACAAAATTTGTCGCATACCATTCGGATTTAGAACGAATTTGTAGCGAAAAAGACAAAATTCGCAATTCTTTGAAATGTCCATGTACAAAAGACTACTCTTGCATGGCACTATTTCGGAATGTATATGCGTATTCTCCTTTTCTAATTATTCGGTTGGAAATTTCGTAACGTATTTATATACATGCACATACACATATGTATAGATATATATGTATCCACGCATATGGAAAATTTGTGCTAGCGAATCAGCCGAACATATCTACACGTAGATCAATCGAAAGCGACCGCAGGTATTCACATATATATACAACACAGTACGTATACACACACACGCTGCAACTAATACAGATTCAATCATGCGCCTAGACTAGTATACACATATCTACCTGCAAGTAAGGTATACATGTATATATGCGGATTAACCGAATACGTCTACAAGCACATACGTTCAACAAATAAATATATATATATACGTACTAACCGTATACTCGTACGTCTAAAAATATATACGTTTATACACGCGTAGCTACTCACTATGAGTTCAACCACCCGAGATTTAACATGCATAAACTGGGCGAGATCAACCGATCTGGAGAGATAGAGCGCGTGTGCAGAGAAAAAGGGCACAAGAATACCGTTCGGCGCAGAAGAAGGTGAGGCCGTAGAGTGCGCAGGCGACAACGGCGACGGTGATGACGTAGACGGCGGCGGTGACGGCTACTGCGAGAGGAGCGCTCGGTCGACCGGACGAGCAGCCGCGGCTAGGCGGTAGTCGCTAGAGAAATGGAAAAGTGTGTGCGCTGCTAGTTGTGGAAACGCACGCACGTGAAAGCGAGAAACAACAATTGACCTTTCGTGTGCATGTGGAGACTAACAAGGAAATGGCTTGGAAAAGTTGAAGTTCATGTGCGTGTGGGGATTAAAAAGAATGGCTAGAAGTGGAAGTTAAGCCATCACGTGAAAACGCATGCATGCCTTTCCAACGGCCACGACGGCATGCATGCATTTCCACAGGCATGAATGCAAGGCTATAAAACGGGAATGGCTGTTACTAGTGCCTGCATGGGAACGGCTGGGAACCGAACGGCTAGCATGCAGGAGCCAAATCGGCTGCACAATTGCTATTACTAGTAACCGCACATGCATGCAGAACTGCACCTTAGTCACAAGGAATTGCTAGAGCCCTCTCGTGGAAAAGCAAACGGCAACAAAACGCCAGCACTATTAGCAAGCACTAATAGCACTGACGCCCAAGTATATACGCATATACATCTCATAATTTTCAACACGCCGCGAAGAAAAAAAAATACCAGGGAGGCTCTAACAATCTGAAAAATTCCTGTAAAATACTAGGAATCATTTAGAGCCTAACGAAGTTGGTTTCGTAAACTTTCGACGTGTAGATTTTTCGCAAAAAATTTTTTTTTTCGTGAACCGGACACCTGAACAGATTTTTATAAAGTTGACGTCTTAACTCCAAAAATTCCAAATAAATTCCAGACAACACCAACTAGCTCGAAAATACCATAAATACATTAAAGAAAATTTTTGGGACGTTACAAACCTCCCCCCTTAACAGAATCTCGTCCCCGAGAGTCGGGACTAACTAGAGAATAGGTCGGGAAACTCCTTCTTCAAATCTTCCTCGCGTTCCCAAGTCGCTTCACTTTCCAAGTGATTGCTCCATTGGACTCTGCAGAAACGCGTTGATTTGTTTCTTGTCTCACGGTCCATGGTATCTAGTATCTTCACTGGATATTCTCTGTATGTCAAATCTTCTTGTAAATCAATGGCTTCCAAATGGGCTTGTTCTTCAGGTACTCGCAAACACTTCTTCAATTGTGAGACATGGAACACATCATGTACTCCTGCTAGTGATTGCGGCAACGCCAGCTGATAAGCTACTTCACCTCTGCGTCTCAAGATTTTGAATGGTCCAACATATCTTGGTGCGAGCTTCCCCTTGGCATGAAACCTTCTGACTCCTTTGAGGGGTGTAACTCTGAGATATACGTAGTCCTCCAGCTCAAAGCTCAAATCTCTGCGTCTATTGTCAGCATAGCTCTTCTGCCTGGACTGAGTAATCTTTAATCTTTCTCTGACCACAGCCATCTTCTCCTCAGCCTCTTGTAATATATCCAGTCCAAACACTCGTCGTTCACCCGTCTCATTCCAATTTAACGGTGTCCGACAAGGTCTTCCATATAACGCTTCAAAAGGTGACATTTGAAGACTAGCTTGGTAGCTGTTGTTATAGCTGAACTCTGCATAAGGTAAGCACTTGTCCCACGAAGTGGTATAAGCCAGTGCATAAGCTCTGAGCATATCTTCAAGAATCTGGTTGACTCTTTCAGTCTGACCATCTGTTTGAGGGTGGTAAGCCGTACTGAAGTTCAAACGAGTTCCCAAAGCCTCATGCAGCTTACCCCAAAATCTCGAGGTAAATTGGGTACCTCGGTCCGATACTATCTTCTTCGGTACTCCATGTAAACAGACAATTTTTGACATGTATAACTCTGCCAATCGATCTCCTGAGTAAGTTGTCTTCACCGGTATAAAATGTGCAACTTTTGTTAAACGATCCACTATGACCCATATTGAATCATATCCAGCTTGTGTCCTGGGCAAACCGGTTATGAAGTCCATACCGATTTCCTCCCACTTCCACTCTGGAATTTGTAGAGGTTGTAGCAGTCCTGCCGGTCTCTGATGCATAGCTTTAACTCGCTGACAAACATCGCACACTGCAACATGTTCAGCAACTTCTCTTTTCATACTTGGCCACCAGAACCTTTCCTTCAAATCCTGGTACATCTTCGCACTTCCTGGATGAATTGAATACTTAGAATCGTGAGCTTCTTCCAGTATCAACTGCTTCAGCTCCTTCTTGTTAGGTACACATATACGCTCCTTCATCCACAAGATACCTTGGTCATCCAACCTGAAATCTTTGGCTAGGCCTTCCTCCATTTGGGATTTGATCTGCTTGATCTTCTCATCATCCTTCTGACCTTCCTTGATCTGATCTTCTAAAGTAGGCTTTACTTCGAGAGCAGCTAAGAATCCTTCTGGTGCAACCTCCAATCTTAATTTCTGAAAGTCCTTGCACAACTCTGCTTGACTGACTTCCAGAAGCACATTAGCACTATGACTCTTTCGGCTCAAGGCATCGGCCACCACATTGGCCTTGCCGGGGTGATAATGAATCTCCACATTATAATCCTTGATCAGTTCTATCCACCTTCTTTGTCTCATATTGTAACATCCTGAAATTTGTAATTAAGTTTAACTAGGCTTAATTAAGCTAATTGGGTGTTTAATGGTGCTTTGATTTGATTTTTGGATCTTAATTTGGAGTTATTTGTTTTCGGATTGTTTTTGTCGATTCGCTCGAGCCGTTTCGATTGATTTTGACCTGAAACCCTGAGTTTCGAGTCCGGTCGAAATCCTCTGAAGTTGTTAGTAAGCCTAACCCCAAAACTTCTCTTTGAGATCCTAAACCCTTTCCCTTGAACCCCTGGAGGTTGATTCTGTAGATTGGGGGAGAAGTCCGAGGAAGAACTGGAGTTGTGCTGCAGGAGCGGCAGTACCGCCGGCTAGGGCCGTCTTTGCCGTCGGCGGCACTACCGCCGAGGGGAGCGATCGCTGCCGAGCGACGGGTGTTTGGGTTGCTGACCAATCTCCTTCCTCCACGTCGCCCTGGACCTCCCTCTCTCGTATTTATCCAGAGGGGAGAGTCTCCTCTCTCCCTGACTCTCTCATTTGCTCTCTCTCACTCTCTCTCTTGCTCTCACTCTCTTGTTCTTCCTCTCCAACCCGAGCTCCTCCTCTCCTTCCTTTTATGCTGGCCGGTGGAGCTCCCAAGGGAGCAAGAAGAGCAAGTCTTGAGGAGTGGTGAAGCATCCTCAAGCCTCCAAGAAGTCTCTCAACCGGTGGATTTGAAGTTTGAGCTCAAACCCTAAGGTTTGATGCAAACCCTAGCCTCCACCCTCTTTTTCTCTTTTCTTTTCTCTCTCGTTAACCCTAGAGAACCTAGATTGGGTAGCAATTCCGTGTTTTGTCGGGTTGCTAGACCTGGGTTAGGGTTAGAAGGATTCTTTTGCGCGATTGATCCGTTCTGAAAACCCTGATCTACTCCTTGTTGGGTTTATTCGCATCAAGAAGCCGTTCCTCGAATTTCCGGAAACCTCCCATTGAAGCCCTAGCTCCGGAAATGCCGAGAGGGCGACTCACGAATATGTTCCATACCACGAAGGTCGATTCTCGCAGAAGAATCGAGTTTGAACTCGATTCGGGTCCAGAATCGATATTCGGGATTAATTAGGGTTTTCAAGTTCTAGAAGTTTGATCATCGTGCAAACGAATTCGTAGGCGAGCTTTTGGTCGTTTGGGACTGTATGGTGCTATTGGATTCAATACGCAAGTTGCGAATTCGTCGCTTGACTCGATTCGCAAAAATGTGCATTTTGGGCATTCGTGACAAATTCGTGTTTCGAAGTTCCAAAATCCACAAAGCTAGCGAGTATTGGTCCATGAAGCCATAGCGGTTCCACTGACGCGATGAAAACCGGATTTGGACTCTTCTCGAGTCGAAAACCGATTTCGTGTCGTTTTCGGGGTTCGCAAAGTCAAAAAGTGTGAAATTGAGCAAACGAGCTCGAAACTTGACGGAACCTGCGTGAATGGGTCCCTAGTGTCCCTAGGAACCTATTCATGCATTCGCGTCAAAAGTCCCGAACTCATTTGCACGAAATTCCACTTTTTGCAAAAAGTCTCCTGGAAAGTCGGCACTACCGACGGTGTGAGGCCGGTACTACCGCCCGCACACCGCCGGCAGTTAAAATCCAGAGGGCTCCTTTCTCGTTCTCTGGCGGCCGGCACTACCGGGCCGTGAGGTCGGTACTGCCGCCCGAGCGGCACTACCGGGAGTTAGGCGTCGGCTGTTAATTTCCAGAGAGCACCCCATTTCGATCCCCAGCGAGCGGCACTACCGGACCTTGTAGCCGGTACTGCCGGGTTTAGTGGCGGCACTACCGCCGGTCTACCGCCGGTACTGCCGGGCTTAGGAAGAAAGTTAGATTTCCTTTGCTCGATGAGTTCTCGTTTTCTCGGTTTCGTGTTAGGTCTTTTCTGTCCCCATTTGGATTATTTTCATTGGTTCTTTTCTTTCGAAAACCGTTTTAGGGTTTCGTTCAGAGCTCGGAATCGGAAAGTGGTAAATCGATCAAACGAGCTTAGAACTGGTTGGTACCAGGTTAGTTGTGTTCTGGCGCTTTAGGACCGTGACTGGCGCTCGTGCACTGAGTTCCAATCCCGTTTGAGCGAGCCCCTTTCTCGCATTCCGGCCCTTTCGAATCTGGCGCTACCGCGTGATAGTCTCGATCGCTGCTGGCGATAGTACTATGACTATAACGCCGTAGTTGTTTTCAGAGTGAGTCGTTTCCACCTTTGGAGCCGCGCTGCCGATGTTTGGATCGGTATTACCCCCATTTGGTATTCTTGTGTGAAACAAGCGGTAGCTATATTCCAAAGTGTGCGATCTCGGCCTTTGAATTTCCGTGCTGGCGATGTATGGGGCTGGTCACGATCGCTTGGCGGAAATCTGTGGGCAACGTTAAGCGATATCTTCCGAGAAAGTATTCTGTTTTAGTTCTCGGCCGTCGACATTATCGTCCCGATGGTACGGTACTACCGGGGATCGGCAGTACTGCCGTAAGGTCGGTGCTGCTGATTGAACGATACTACTGGGACTTGTGTGTCGATATTGCCGATGAGAGCTGAGAAGTTTAAAACCACTTTTTCAAGCTCTTTTGATCTTAGTCTCTCGGATTTGATTCGCTTTTGTATTTGGTTCTTATTAAATGCAGTTTGATTCGCCGTTGATCGTTTCTATTGCTTTTCGTCAGGCGTTGACGGCTCGGTAGACGACGATTCCGACTTCGTTCCGAGTTGGATCTTGTTAAAAGAGCAAACAGGCAAGCACCTCCTTTGATCATTTTGACCCAGTACTTGCAAATGCTATTTTCAATTGTCAAAACTATTATGCATGCGTGTATGTTCAGTAAAGATGCTAGTTGTGGGAAAAATTTGGTAGTTAGACCTAATTTGATGGATTTCCTTAATCTTAATTGAGTCATGAACCTTGTTGAACCTTAGGCTAAGAACTTAGACATAAAAATAAATGTCAAATGGGTATCAAAGAGTAATACTCGCATACGCTTAGTCATGCTGTAGAATGTACTGTATGCTGTCCCGACACAATCAATTGCAATTCTTCTTGGATTTGGTCGGTTTGGTTGGATCTGGTTTTATCGGTTGGGGAAATGGTTGGATTGGTGTTGTTGGAAAAATGGAAAAGGAGTATTTAGACCGGGCGAGATGTTGGTGATTGGTGATTTGGAATTCGGTTTGGTTTGGTTGTTTCGGATGGTTGGTTGGAATGGAATGGATCACAAGCCAGGGGCTTGTTTGGAATGTTTATGGATTGGATGGCAAGCCGGAGGCTTGGTTTGGTTTGGTCCCTTGCTATGGGGAGGTATGGGCTAGTAAAGCTAGTGGGAGCCCGTAGGGACCACTAGTGGACATCCTCTATGGCCATAGCAAGTGGGTTTGGAAGATCTCGCCTGGGTCACCCTAAGGACTGAACTTGATGCTATTACTGGGTCAAACAGTACAGCCACATGTGCCAGTATGGGATGGCCCTGGCCTAGTACATTGGAAGGGATTTGAGTCTTGCATCATTAGGCGGCGGAAGAGTTGGACACATCTGCCGTGTCGGTGTGTTCTAGGGGCTCCCTCTTCGAGGCATCGAGAGGGAGTTTGCCCAATACAACGGTAATGCTTACTATGGGGGAGGCATGGGCCAATAAAGCTAGTGGGTGCCTGTAAAGACCACTAGTGGACATCCTCTTGGGACCGTAGCAAGGATGCACATTACCGGGCAAGTGCAAGGTTTAAATCCTAACCTATCGAAAGGTCTAGTCACAGTCTAGCAAAACGGGTATGTGAGTATCCCGTGGCATGGTTGACATGATTGCTAGAATGTGTCATGTGGGTAAAGTGTACAATCTCTGCAGAGATATATATTAAACTAATCGATTAGCCGTGCTCACGGTCATGAGCGACTTAGGAAATCTTGTCAAGTATAGAATTTCTGGAGTTGGTTCTGGTCTAGTCTTGGTTCGGTTGGAACTTGGTTGGGAGTTGGAGTGGTTAATGGGTTGGTCAGAAGTTGGTTTTGGCAAGGGAATTGGTTTGGTGGGTTGGTTCGGTCGTCGGTTTGTAGGAAGGGAATGGTTGGAAAAATTTGGGTTATGGATCAATTATTTAATGCTTGATTAAAACAATCTCTTTTCGATTGCTTTACAAATTGCAAATGTTTAGAATCTATTATGTTATTGCAAATAAATCCTGCTTTATGCTCAAAACAGACTTAGTGTAGAAACTTATATTCTTTGTTGTAGCCTGCATTTATGTTAATATTTCCATACACTAAAGTCTTGCGAGTACAAACGTGTACTCACCGTTTGCTCTATATTAACAACATGCATAGAAGATGGCGTCAAAGGCAGTGAAGACGCGTCGTACGTCGAGTTCGGCGGGTGTCAAGTTCTTGCGGTTATACGGGACTTTCGCCCCGATCGGTTGCCTCTGGGTATGGGAAGGCATATTGCTACCGTTGCAGCGATTTTATCTTTTGTTCCGTTGTTTAGCTTGATTGGCTATGTTTTATTCTTGTAAACCAAATAGTTGTAATCTAACCAGTATTAATACAACTATTACTTTAAGCTTGATCCTTGATGCAACTTATTGTGGAAATATGTGGGTGCTAGGCTACGGATCCAGGGAACTAGCACTAGACACATATCTTGGGGAAGCTCGGGTTGGAATCAATCATTTGGCACATGACCACGAGCTGAGTGTGTTGTGCCGATTGATTGGCCTCAATCCGAGTACAGTTTGTAATGAGTGATTGGATTACTAACGGGTTGCGTTTATTCCAGTTCAACGCAACAGTAAGTATCCTAGTCACTGTTACAAAGACCGGAGCCCCCACAAGAGGTGGAATCAGAGCAGGCTGTTCGACTGTAGGGAAAGCCTAGATAGACTGGTCGATAGATGTAAGGATAAATTTTCATCTGAAAATCTTGTTGGCTATAAAACTCTTAATTGCGAAAATGTAGATTTCTGATCTCGTCCATCTGTAGCCTCTTATCTTGATTTATTCTTCAAAATGACTTGGACTCCCCTGAAACTACAAACAGTGTTTTCTTTGAAAAATAATGGTGGTAAAAAAAATGAGTTTATTCTTCTCCTTCCGCCATTCAAATCAAGGAAAATAGGTTTAAAACATAAAGCGTCTTTATAAAAGAAATTAAAACCTAAAGGAGCTAAGGACTGGTTTAGAGCTCTTGCTTTCTCATCCCTTTCGAATTATCTCCCTGCGAGATAGCTTTTGGAAGACTTATCCACTTCCTTAATTAGATACGTGACGAGTTGAAATTAAGCTTAAGGAAATAGGAATTGATGTGCTTGGGTGTTGCTTGCTTGGGTTCTCCTAAGGGGTTGGTTGAATCCTGTCCATATAAGGTCTTGCTAATCGTGTCTTTTCCTTATTTTTAGATGTGCAGTCGTTGGGAGCCGTGCTTTTTCACCATAGCGATTTTGGAGGGATCTGCTCAAGCAGCCCTTTGGGATATGATACGTCTTGCTGGCTTTTTAGAGCGGCCGGAGTACCTAATCTCACGCGCCGGGACCAGCCCAGCTTCTTCGCGGTTTGCGGCGGAAGTGTCTATCCATGGTCGCCATGGTGGGAGTCGACTTCGTCGTTATGTCGGTTTGGCTTCTAGTCCGCTAGCTGCGGTGCTTGACGGAGCCTATGTTGCCATCCTTCGTCTCCGTCATGATCTTCCGAGAGATGGCTCGATTGTTCCCCAACCGCCCCTCTCTTGAGCCGGACAGCTCGGAGAGCATCTATGTGACGTTGGATGCGTCAATGGACCCTGCTTCTGCTTGGCAGATCAGACTAACGGGAATCCTTGACCAATACCTTCGACGTCTTCGGGATGAGCTGTTGTCTGCTCGTCGTCGTGTCTTTGTGCTCGAAAGTCTTATGGCTCCATTCCTCGATCACAGCTTTTTCACTTCAGAAATCGTGTACGGGGAGTGTGATGCCCTGGAGCCAGCAGAGGAACTCCCGCAACCGTATGGAACTTACCGTCGAGTCGTTCGTCGCACTCGTGCGCCAGTGGGAAGTAGTGGATCTCGCTCAGCGACGACTTATCCCAGTGCCTCCTCGAGTGTGAATCGCGGGCGGAACATCATCTTCGGTAACCAGGAGTACTTGTTGATGATGCCAGTTGCCTCAGCTTCACCGCCTGTTCCTCCACGTCCTTTTCCACAAGCAGCTCGATCGCTCAACCGCGAGGGAGAAATTTCTAGAAATCGGGGCCGAGCTACCACATTCACTTGTTTTGCATGTGGTCGACCAGGACACTATGCCAGGAACTGTCCGTTCGTCGCTCGTCCCTAAGCCTGAAGAGCCTGGTTGTCCCTAAATGTTCATTATAAGGAAAGGTACTTCTAGTGCTCATTTTGTTGTAAATTTGAGCCTGCTGCTTCTGTACTTTGCCTTGTAAAGAATGTTATGGGATTGTGTGATAGCGGTAGATGATGGTTGTAAATTAACTTTCTTTGTATGCATACTGACGTACTAAGTTATCGCCTCAGTTCTATCGCTATGTCGGGTTATCCTTGCATTTACTTACTCATATCCGATTCGGTTCTGAAGGTGAATGCCCTTGTGCGGATCTTGTTCCGTTTTGCCTCGACTCTTGGTTGTCATGTTGCGCATAAATTGTTTGGCTCCTATGTGCAACTAAATGCCGAAGAGTTACTCCTTGTGTGCACTCTTAGCGTGTGGTTCTATTTAAGGAAGCCACAGTCGAGCCGAAGCACAGTTAAGGTCTCATTTGTTTGGGTTCCAGCGAGTTTGATCGCTGAACTCTTTCGTCGACACCAGACCCTTTGGTTGCAGACGATTGACTTCGTGACAATGAGCCCTAGCTCGATCTCACGAGGTGTGTAGATGTAGTTCTAGGTGCAGTATGCTGCCCACTGTTTTCTAGCTTATTGGGGGCAAAGAAGCAAGAGTTTTAATCTCAAGCAAAAGTCCATGCTAGTTATGGACTACCTCCACGAGTTCAATTACCTAGCCCGCTATGTCGCAGATGAGATTACGAGTGAAGGCCAGAAAATCTTTCTCTTTCGGGAGCATCTCATTGAGGAGAATAAGTTTTCACTCGCAGCTCACGATATCCCCAACATGCAAGTGTTGATCGATAAAGCGACTCGCGCTAAGGACAACGCGAAGCAGCCCAGGAAAGCCGAAAGCGAAGGTGGTTGGCCTAGAGGTTAGCAAGCGCCAATCCTTTGGAGTCGTGCGCGAAACCAATCACTTAAGCATAGTCGGTTGTGTCTCCATATTTAAAATCCCAAGGAAGTGTTTCTCAACCTTCTTCATCTGCGGTTCAGTCTTCTAACCATGAAAGGTGATTTAGTGGGAGACAAGGCCGGATGGTCACGTTCACTCGTTACGCACGTCGTGGGAAAGGTCATTCTGCCCAGAGATTGTCCGAACTTACAACCTGTGATAACTTGTCTTCAAGATCTAAGTGCCCCAGATCGTCCGCAAAGATTTTGTCAGTTGACGCAGAGGACATCAAAGTGGTCGCTCAAGTCTTGTTCCAGCCTAGAGTCTTAGCTGTTGTCGGCCGAACTTTGTGACAGCTGAAATTCCAAGCTACGCGTCTGGTGTAGTGCCTTGTTCGTTATTTGTACATTCAGCTTTTGCAATGATTTTGGTTGATTATAGAGCTTCTAAATTGCCCTTGTTCTCAAATCCTGTGCAAACAGAAGTTTGAGATTCGTAGTCTAGGCAATGAGATGTTAACCTAGTTGCCTGACGCAATTTCGGGACTTAGCACGTTGTCTAGGAGAATTCTTATCATTCACCAGGGAATTTAATTCCCGTAGCGAGTGATTCGAATATATATTTAGGGTTCGATGTAATCCTTGATTTGAACCAGAGTTCAAGGACCAGGAGAGCATCGACCGTGCTAATCGTTCTGCCCTCTTCTTATGATTTGACAGGAGAACAGTCAAATTAATTCTTCCTCCGGTGATTTCACCAGCAGGAGCTATATCCCTACTCTCTTCTTGAGTTGGGTATGTGCCGAATGTCGGTAGTTTAGGATTACTCCTACATCTTTCCTTGAAGAGTCATCGGAATTCCGTGTGCCGTAACTAAAGAGGAAATCTTCAGAGTCCCATTAAGCCTATTCCTTGGACATGATAGATCTTAGTCAGATCTATCCCTTGCGAACGTTAAGTTTGCGTCCTTGCTAATGTGGTGCGCTATATCCGCAATCATGTTATCACGTTGATCAAAGTCCGATGGAAATAGCCACACCCAGGATGAAACCACCTGGGAGCGTGAAGATTTCTCAGGGTCGAATTTCCTTCACCCTTTGCCAAGTCCGGCAAATCTCGAGGACGAGATTTTTTATAAGGGGGGTAGGATTGTAACATCCTGAAATTTGTAATTAAGTTTAACTAGGCTTAATTAAGCTAATTGGGTGTTTAATGGTGCTTTGATTTGATTTTTGGATCTTAATTTGGAGTTATTTGTTTTCGGATTGTTTTTGTCGATTCGCTCGAGCCGTTTCGATTGATTTTGACCTGAAACCCTGAGTTTCGAGTCCGGTCGAAATCCTCTGAAGTTGTTAGTAAGCCTAACCCCAAAACTTCTCTTTGAGATCCTAAACCCTTTCCTTTGAACCCCTGGAGGTTGATTCCGTAGATTGGGGGAGAAGTCCGAGGAAGAACTGGAGTTGTGCTGCAGGAGCGGCAGTACCGCCGGCTAGGGCCGGTACTGCCGGTCGGGCGGCACTACCGCTCGAGGGGAGCGGTACTGCCGGCCGAGCGACGGGTGTTTGGATTGCTGACCAATCTCCTTCCTCCACGTCGCCCTGGCCCTCCCTCTCTCGTATTTATCCAGAGGGGAGAGTCTCCTCTCTCCCTGACTCTCTCATTTGCTCTCTCTCACTCTCTCTCTTGCTCTCACTCTCTTGTTCTTCCTCTCCAACCCGAGCTCCTCCTCTCCTTCCTTTTATGCTGGCCGGTGGAGCTCCCAAGGAGCAAGAAGAGCAAGTCTTGAGGAGTGGTGAAGCATCCTCAAGCCTCCAAGAAGTCTCTCAACCGATGGATTCGAAGTTTGAGCTCAAACCCTAAGGTTTGATGCAAACCCTAGCCTCCACCCTCTTTTTCTCTTTTCTTTTCTCTCTCGTTAACCCTAGAGAACCTAGATCGGGTAGCAATTCCGTGTTTTGTCGGGTTGCTAGACCTGGGTTAGGGTTAGAAGGATTCTTTTGCGCGATTGATCCGTTCCGAAAACCCTGATCTACTCCTTGTTGGGTTTATTCGCATCAAGAAGCCGTTCCTCGAATTTCCGGAAACCTCCCATTGAAGCCCTAGCTCCGGAAATGTCGAGAGGGCGACTCACGAATATGTTCCATACCACGAAGGTCGATTCTCGCAGAAGAATCGAGTTTGAACTCGATTCGGGTCTAGAATCGATATTCGGGATTAATTAGGGTTTTCAAGTTCTAGAAGTTTGATCATCGTGCAAACGAATTCGTAGGCGAGCTTTTGGTCGTTTGGGACTGTATGGTGCTATTAGATTCAATACGCAAGTTGCGAATTCGTCGCTTGACTCGATTCGCAAAAATGTGCATTTTGGGCATTCGTGACAAATTCGTGTTTCGAAGTTCCAAAATCCACAAAGCTAGCGAGTATTGGTCCATGAAGCCGTAGAGGTTCCACTGCCGCGATGAAAACCAGATTTGGACTCTTCTCGAGTCGAAAACCGATTTCGTGTCGTTTTCGGGGTTATAAAGTCAAAAAGTGTGAAATTGAGCAAACGGGCTCGAAACTTGACGGAACCTGCGTGAATGGGTCCCTAGTGTCCCTAGGAACCTATTCATGCATTCGCGTCAAAAGTCCCGAACTCATTTGCACGAAATTCCACTTTTTGCAAAAAGTCTCCTGGAAAGTCGGCACTACCGACGGTGTGAGGCCGGTACTACCGCCCGCACACCGCCGGCAGTTAAAATCCAGAGGGCTCCCTTCTCGTTCTCTGGCGGCCGGCACTACCGGGCCGTGAGGCCGGTACTGCCGCCCGAGCGGCACTACCGGGAGTTAGGCGTCGGCTGTTAATTTCCAGAGAGCACCCCATTTCGATCCCCAGCGAGCGGCACTACCGGACCTTGTAGCCGGTACTGCCGGGTTTAGTGGCGGCACTACCGCCGGTACTGCCGGGCTTAGGAAGAAAGTTAGATTTCCTTTGCTCGTTGAGTTCTCGTTTTCTCGGTTTCGTGTTAGGTCTTTTCTGTCCCCATTTGGATTATTTTCATTGGTTCTTTTCTTTCGAAAACCGTTTTAGGGTTTCGTTCAGAGCTCGGAATCGGAAAGTGGTAAATCGATCAAACGAGCTTAGAACTGGTTGGTACCAGGTTAGTTGTGTTCCTGGCGCTGTTAGGACCGTGACCTGGCGCTCGTACCTGAGTTCCAATCCCGTTTGAGCGAGAGCCCCTTTCTCGCATTCCGGCCCTTTCGAATACGGCGCTATCACCGTGATAGTCTCGCATCGCACTGGCGATAGTACTATGACTATAACGCCGTAGTTGTTTTCAGAGTGAGTCGTTTCCAGCCTTTGGAGCCAGCGCTGCCGATGTTTGGATCCCATTACCCCCATTTGGTATTACTGTGTGAAACAAGCCGGTAGCTATATTCCAAAGTGTGCTGATCTCGGCCTTTGAATTTCCTGCTCACGATGTATGGGCTGGTACGATCGCTGAGCGTATATCGTGGGCAACGTTAAGGCGTTATCTTCCGTAAAGTATTCGCTTTAGTTTTCAGCCGTCGACATTATCGTCCGATGGTAGTGCGGTACTACCGATCGGCGATCGCCGTAAGGTCGGTGCTGCTGATTGAACGATACTACTGGGACTTGTGTGTCGATATTGCCGATGAGAGCTGAGAAGTTTAAAACCTCTTTTTCAAGCTCTTTTGATCTTAGTCTCTCGGATTTGATTCGCTTTTGTATTTGGTTCTTATTCGTCTGGTTTGATTCGCCGTTGATCGTTTCTATTGCTTTTCGTCAGGCGTTGACGGCTCGGTAGACGATGATTCCGACTTCGTTCCGAGTTGGATCTTGTTAAAAGAGCAAACAGGCAAGCACCTCCTTTGATCATTTTGACCCTGTACTTGCAAATGCTATTTTCAATTGTCAAAACTATTGTGCATGCGTGTATGTTCAGTAAAGATGCTAGTTGTGGGAAAAATTTGGTAGTTAGACCTAATTTGATGGATTTCCTTAATCTTAATTGAGTCATGAACCTTGTTGAACCTTAGGCTAAGAACTTAGACATAAAAATAAATGTCAAATGGGTATCAAAGAGTAATACTCGCATACGCTTAGTCATGCTGTAGAATGTACTGTATGCTGTCCCGACACAATCAATTGCAATTCTTCTTGGATTTGGTCGGTTTGGTTGGATCTGGTTTTATCGGTTGGGGAAATGGTTGGATTGGTGTTGTTGGAAAAATGGAAAAGGAGTATTTAGACCGGGCGAGATGTTGGTGATTGGTGATTTGGAATTCGGTTTGGTTTGGTTGTTTCGGATGGTTGGTTGGAATGGAATGGATCACAAGCCAGGGGCTTGTTTGGAATGTTTATGGATTGGATGGCAAGCCAGAGGCTTGGTTTGGTTTGGTCCCTTGATATGGGGAGGTATGGGCCAGTAAAGCTAGTGGGAGCCCGTAGGGACCACTAGTGGACATCCTCTATGGCCATAGCAAGTGGGTTTGGAAGATCTCGCCTGGGTCACCCTAAGGACTGAACTTGATGCTATTATCGGTCAAACAAGACAGCCACATGTGCCGATGGGATGGCCCTGGCCTAGTACATTGGAAGGATTTGAGTCTTGCATCATTAGGCGGCGGAAGAGTTGGACACATCTGCCGTGTCGGTGTGTTCTAGGGGCTCCCTCTTCGGGGCATCGAGGGGAGTTTGCCCAATACAACGGTAATGCTTACTATGGAGGAGGCATGGGCCAAGTAAAGCTAGTGGGTGCTCAGAAGACCACTAGTGGACATCCTCTTGGGACCGTAGCAAGTATGCACATTACGGGCCGGTGCAAGGTTTAAATCCTAACCTATCGAAAGGTCTCGTCACGATCTAGCAAAACGGGTATGTGAGTATCGCGTGGCATGGTTGACATGATTGCTAGAATGTGTCATGTGGGTAAAGTCTACAATCTCTGCAGAGATATATATTAAACTAATCGATTAGCCGTGCTCACGGTCGTGAGCAGCTTGGGAAGTACTGTCTAGTATAGAATTTCTGGAGTTGGTTCTGGTCTAGTCTTGGTTCGGTTGGAACTTGGTTGGGAGTTGGAGTGGTTAATGGGTTGGTCAGAAGTTGGTTTTGGCAAGGGAATTGGTTTGGTGGGTTGGTTCGGTCGTCGGTTTGTAGGAAGGGAATGGTTGGAAAAATTTGGGTTATGGATCAATTATTTAATGCTTGATTAAAACAATCTCTTTTCGATTGCTTTACAAATTGCAAATGTTTAGAATCTATTATGTTATTGCAAATAAATCCTGCTTTGTGCTCAAAACAGACTTAGTGTAGAAACTTATATTCTTTGTTGTAGCCTGCATTTATGTTAATATTTGCATACACTAAAGTCTTGCGAGTACAAACGTGTACTCACCGTTTGCTCTATATTAACAACATGCATAGAAGATGGCGTCAAAGGCAGTGAAGACGCGTCGTACGTCGAGTTCGGCGGGTGTCGAGTTTCTTGTGTTATCTCGACTTTCGCCCCGATCGGTTGCCTCTGGGTATGGGAAGGCATATTGCTACCGTTGCAGCAGTTTTATCTTTTGTTCCGTTGTTTAGCCAGTTGGCTATGTTTTATTCTTGTAAACCAAATAGTTGTAATCTAACCAGTATTAATACAACTATTACTTTAAGCTTGATCCTTGATGCAACTTATTATGGAAATATGTGGGTGCTAGGCTACGGATCCAGGGAACTAGCACTAGACACATATCTTGGGGAAGCTCGGGTTGGAATCAATCATTTGGCACATGACCACGAGCTGAGTGTGTCGTGCCGATTGATTGGCCTCAATCCGAGTACGGTTTGTAATGAGTGATTGGATTACTGACGGGTTGCGTTAATTCCAGTTCAATGCAACAGTAAGTATCCTAGTCACTGTTACAAAGACCGGAGCCCCAATACATATTTAGGTCTGGCTGAGTGAAAATATACTTGAGACTCTTGTGGTCGGTATATATTTCACATCTGTTACCGATGAGGTAGTGACGCCAGAACTTTAGAGCATGCACAACCGAGGCTAACTCCAAGTCGTGTGTCGGATAGTTTTCCTCATGTGGCCTTAACTGCCTTGATGCATAAGCTACTACTTTCCCGTTCTGCATCAGTACACATCCGAGTCCTTGACGTGAAGCATCGCAGTAAATGTCAAAACTCTGATGTACATCGGGTAGAACCAACACTGGTGTCGTTGTCAGTCTCTTCTTTAACTCTTGAAAACTCTTCTCACATTCAGGAGTCCATAAAAACTTCTTTTCTTTCTTCAACAATTGCGTGAAAGGTTTAGCAATTGTGGAGAAACCCTCTATAAACCGGCGGTAATAACCCGCCATTCCAAGAAAACTTCAGACCTGAGTCACAGTCTTCGGTTGCTCCCAATGTAGCACTGCTTCAACTTTACTCGGATCTACAGCAACTCCTTCAGCAGTCATGATGTGACCGAGGAATTCCACTTTGCTTTTCCAAAAATCACATTTGCTAAACTTAGCAAATAACTGCTGTTCTCTTAACTTTTCCAACACTAGCCTGAGATGTTCAGCATGTTCTTCTATGGTTTTGGAATATACCAGAATATCATCTATGAACACCACTACAAACTTATCAAGGTATTCCATAAAAACCTTGTTCATCAAATTCATGAAGTAGGCGGGTGCATTTGTCAATCCGAAAGACATAACTGTGAACTCATAGTGTCCATATCTTGATGAAAATGCAGTCTTCGGTATGTCTTCAGATCTGATCTTCAGTTGATGATATCCCGATCGAAGGTCGATCTTCGAGAATACTTCTGCTCGTCTCAACTGATCAAACAAATCATCTATCCGAGGCAGCGGGTACTTGTTCTTTATCGTCACATCATTGAGTGCACGATAATCTATACACATCCGAAAACTTCCATCTTTCTTCTTGACAAATAGCACGGGGGCTCCCCAAGGCGACAAACTTGGTCTTATGAAACCTTTTTCCAACAGCTCTTCGATCTGCCTCTTCATCTCTATTAGCTCGTCAGTAGACATTCGATAGGGTCTCTTCGCTATCGGTGCAGTTCCAGGTACTAGTTCAATTACAAACTCAATGTCCCTATCCGGTGGCATTCCTGGTAGATCATCTGGAAATACGTCCGGATACTCTCGCACAACTGGCACATCTTCTAGGTTAGTTGTCTTCAAGCTATTGACCAGCAATTGACCGTCTCGTGTAGCGGTTGCTTGAAACTCCACCTTTCTACCATCGGGGCTTTCAACTGATACTACCCTTCGTCCACAGTCTAATACCACTTTATGTTTGGACAACCAATCCATCCCTAATATAACATCTAGGGTCTGGGTATCCAATATCACCAAGTTCACTAGGAACTGTACTCCATTTATTATTAGTTTCACTCCAGAACATCCTACCTTGGATCGGAGTTCTGATCCAGGGGATTGAACCAAGAGCGTACACTTAAGATTCACAACAGGCAAATCATTCCGAACAACAAATTCTCGAGAAACAAATGAATGCGATGCTCCTGAATCAAATAATATTGTAGCAGGTACGAAGTTCACCAGGAACGTACCTAGCACAACATCAGCCTCTTCTTGCACTCCTTCCGCAGTAACATGATTGACTCTGCTTCTTGCAACGGACTGAGTCTGATTTCCAGCTTGAGTATTCCCACGATTTTGGTTCTGTGCTGGTGTCTTGGTGGGGGTGTTTCCAAGGTTGAGACGCACTGGCGTCACTCCACTCTTCTTGGGACAGTTGTTAGCAAAATGTCCCACCTCATGGCAATGATATCAGCGTCTTCCGGACATCTGTGAGCTGCCCCCCGCTTGGTTTTCGGCTGGTGTAGGGGTCTGGAAATTTTGTATTGGTGGACGAGGTACTGGTACCGGTGCACGGGCGTTGCCTCTAGGCTGAAACCTTGCAAAGTGTTGTGGTACCACCCTTGCTCTCTGCTGTCCCGAGCGACCACTCTGTTGCGCCATCCTGCGCTTACGGTTGTCGTCCAACTCAAGATCAGGGCTTTGTTGACCAGCTCCTGAAAATCTGGGAATGTGTGGGTTATTAATCCCACCTGCAACCCAGTGTTCAATCCCTTCAGAAAACGGGATTGTCTGTGACACCACGGAATGCCGAGACACCGTAAACAAATGTGAATTAGAGAATGTGACCTTATAAAGTATGAAATCGGAGATTAAAACTTTACGTTATGCAGTTTAATCGCGTTTCCGGGCCGATTTCGGAAGTTTGGGCCTTCCCGGAGGAGTTTGGGCCTTAGGGGGGTGAGTCGTGGGCCTTGGTGGGAGAGAGTTAGGGCCCATGAGGGAGAAGAGGCAGAATTTTGGGGCTAGGGGCGTCCTCCCTGCCCTAGCCGCCCCTCCCAATCCCCATCTCTCTTGGGTGCCTCCTCCTCTCCCTCTTGGGCGCCTCCTCCCCTCCCCCATGGGTGCGCCCCCAATTCCTCCTCTCCACCTCCTTTGCTGCAAAGAGGAGATCCCCCACCACACAACCTCGCTGTCCCCTCCAACGGGAAGCCCCGCGACGAGGAGATCCGGCGATTCTAGCGAGGAGGACGCTCGGGAGGCTCGGGAGGATAGATCTCGGCGTTAAATGGATTAGTCGGGAGGAGGTAAGGCATGGGTGATCCTTGGGTTTGGGTCTAGGTACTGTTATAGGGATGAATTTCATGTTTTTAGATCAAGGGAGGTGCTGCCATGGGGTAGGATTGATGAAATCTAGAGTTGTGTTCATGTTCTGGTTCGGGCAGATTGGGAACCCGAACTAGGGCAGGCGTTTTCGCCAATTTTGAGTTTGAATCTGACCATACGGACTTTTAGGAAGTTGTAGATAATTTCCTTATCTTTCCGTGCATATAAAGAAATTGAAATTCCGCCCAGCCGTTTAGAAGTTATGGCTGTTTTACCGAGCGCTGTCAAATCTGTGACGAGATTGGGACAGTTCGTGTTCAACGTTAGATTAAACAACATTAGAGTCCGAATTAGTCTTTCCCTATAACTAGAAAAAGTTGGGAAATTTCCTAAGCTATGCGGGGATGTACTTGTTTATTCAATTTGGAGTCCTAGAACAGAAGTTATGCCCATTGGAAGTCCGCTGTCCCGAAGGGACAGATTTGCTGTTTTCTGATTTTAGGAGTTGTATGCGAAGTCGGGTAGTGGGATTTATTTGTGTACTGTATTGTGGACCCAATTTGAGTGAGTGGCACGTGTTTGCAGGTGGTGTGCCTCGAGTGCCCTCAACCTCTCGTCACTCCGTTACTCGTGGGTGAAGGCAAGTGTTTTGCGTGGTTTTTATGTTATACGTGCTGCTAGAATTGATTGATGGTATTTGGAATAGTTAACATGTTGTCTTGCCATGCCATGGAATTACATGTTATAATGGATAGGATGTCCTTAGGCCATGATTGAAATAATGTCGATGATATGGGGTCCTCATGCTATGATTAAAATGCTTGTTGTTGATAAAGGATTCATGCCATGTCTTTGAAAGGTTACCGTTGATTGTTGATCACGGTCTTACATGTTGAGAGGCCATACGTTGATATGTATTCTATTTATGAATACGTTACTGTCCATTTTGCATGCATGGCATATTTTCATGGCTGGCCGGTGAGTTAAGTCATAACTATTCCGGTAGGGGCGGTGAGAACCGTTATGACTAGTCCGGGGCCATTCGTTTGAGTAAGTCCTACCTCGTGATTCCATCACCGAGGTGACTGGAAGCGAGTGATAGGCACCCTCCATCTTCGGGATGGAAGGGGGAAAAGGGTGCATGCCGACGGGTGTGCACTCAACCATACCGGTATGAGTATTCCATAAGACATGTGCATTGCATTGCATGAATGAAACTATGAATGAGAATGTTGTTGAATTGTTCATGAGTTCATGAGACGAACACCATATTGATCAAGAGATGATTATGATGTTTTTACCATGTCGTGTACGTGAGAATGGTAATGATGTGATATGTAATGCTTATGAAGATTGAAGTTGATGGTTTGTTGTCTTGCACTCTGTTTTCCATTGTATTACACTTCACTGAGTTATGAACTCACGCTTGTATTTTCGTTGTTTGTTTTCTTTAGGTACCATGAAATCGGGCGGGAAAGGGTTTTAGCTACAATACTACACGTAGAATCATAATCAAGCAAAAACACAACTTGTGGAGACATGACAATAAGCATTACAATAATCTTTAGTGTATGGTCTGTATGTTTGGTTGTCTCCCTCATGTGTATCATGTGGGGCTATGGAGGGAGTTGTTTTAACTTCCTAGATTTAAATTGATGCTTATTATTTTGCTATCGATGCTTATTGATGTTTTAGTTGATGTTTAGCTATCCTTATCGCTGCGTATGGATATCTCGTTTGTCTTACATATTGATATGATGCTATGCTGTTAAGTTTCATGCAAAAACAAAGGAGATGCTGCCAAAATTTCCAATTATTCCAAATGATTACTTGCTGTAATTTACCTTAAATTATGGTATTAAATGTGTTAGGGTCTATGTTTGGTGACATTCTGGGCTTAGTAAAAGCTGGGGTGTTACATTGTCTTGCCTTGTCAGTGGCCACGTCTTCTGGAGCATAACGTGCCAACTGAGTAAACTTATTCAGATAATCGGCCACAGTCTGGCCTCCTTGCTTTAGAGATCTGAACTCTTCTTTCTTCAGGTCTATGATACCCTCCGGTACATGGTACTGGCGAAACGCAGCAGTAAACTCCTCCCATGTTATGTTCTGAGGATTCTCCTGTGTATCACAGTAATTCTCCCACCACTCTGCTGCTGTGCCCTCAAGCTGATGAGAGGCATAAAGTACTCTCTCATTACCATGGCACTGAGTGATGTGCAATTTCCTTTTGATTGACCTAAGCCAATCGTCAGCCTCCAGTGGGTTAGCATTTCCCGAAAAAGTCGGTGGACGGGTTCTCATGAATTCTGACAGTCTGGTCTGGTGCTGAGGCCCCTGGTTGATTACTGGATTAACATTGTTGGCAGCCTGGTTGGCAATCTGCTGAACCGTCTGCATCATGGTCTGCATCAGTTGTGTTTGGGCAGCAAGAAAAGCTCCCAGATTCTGCATATCCACTGGCGGTGCATTTGGAGCATCATTCTAGTTGCCTCCCTGACGTGATCCACTTCCTCCAGCTCCAACGTTACCACGGGTGTTCACCATCTGCTGATTACTCCAATAGTTTAGAGAAGAGAGGGAAAAAGAATAGACAAGTACAGAAAACTTATGCGGGGGAAAACAGGTGTAACACAACTCGAGATTGGCAACTTATTATTAATATTAGTATGGTTGCTTACAAGTGCCTAAGGGCAATGCAACACCTACCGACACAAGCAAACATAACACCAAACCACCCGACACAAGACAACACCACACGACGACTCACGCCTAAGGGCGACTCTTGAGAACAAAAAAAACGCGACTCCAACACTGAGTCTCAACACAAACCAATGACACTCTCACTCGTCGAGAAAACCTGGCTGTGGCCCTCCTGGTGGATAAACCGGTGGATGCGCTGGCATTGGAGCAAACTTATCCCCATGCCCAACTATCCTCGGAACAAACGATCCAACTGACTCGTCAAGTCCTGAGACGGCCTGCTCCTGGATTGGCGGCTCCGGCTCCTGCGCGGGTACTTCCTGCACCTCCTCCGGATCCTCTTCCGGCTCCTCTGGATCTGGCTCGTGCAGCTCCAAGATTGGCTCTAGTCCCTGACCATAAAGAGCCTCCTCCAGCTCATGCACCCTTGTAAGGGAGTGAGCTGCGATTTCCCGGGCCTCCCGCAGTTGTGTCTTCAACCCCTGGACCTCGTCTCGAGCCCTATGAAGCTCCTCCACTGTCTCATCCATGGCCTCCTCCTGGGCAATCACAAACCTGGCCAAGTGAGTAACGGTGACATCCTCATCCTCGATCGGCTCCCGGTGTGCACGAGTATCCCTACGCGGATGATGACGAAAGACCGTGCCCTCCAGCTCCCTGGGGTAAGTACGAGCAATCCTTCTCATCGCCAGACGCGATGCCTCCTGGATCCCTGCCTCGAACGAGGACCTCCTGACCGTGAAGTACATGGGGCGACTCGCCCTTGCCCCGGCTCGAGCATACACCACCATCTTGGTCTTCCATGCTCGAACTTGTCCGGCTTCATCGATAGTGGTTCCTGTGTAGATTGGACGATCATATCCTCCCAACACCTGCATCATGAGCCAGAGCTCCGCTGCATACCCTCCAAGGCACATCTCCGATGGTGTTGTACATCCTCATCTGCCAACAACGAAACGTGTAAGACCACAACATTTTATAAACAAAGTGAGAACAAAGAAAATTCAGCATAGGAAACGAATCAGAAGAGAGGGGATAAGTCGAGAATCCATTTATTTTCTTGACAAGTTTTAACGTTTAGAAAATAGTTTTGTCCTTCTAACGACCATTCTAAACTAAGGACAATCCTACAGTCAACATGCTCTGATACCACCTCTGTCGGGACCCGAATCTGCAAATCCGGATCCTCTGTGTATTCTGCACTAGTCCAGGATCACGCTAGTACACACAGTTAAACAGGGTTGAATATCACATCCATACACAGCGGAAATATAAATAGTACTTCAATAATTAAAATAAACTGTTGCAAGACCTTAAGGTCGCCTTACAATATTCAGCCACGCAGGGCTTACTTAAATAAAAACAAGTAAACATAAGCAGCAGAAAATAAAAGTCTTGATAAGCTTCACAACGCCACAGGCATCTGACGAAGGTTGCCTCCTAGTTCTCCTGGTCCTCAACATACTCCTCCCAAGCGGGTGTAGACTCTTCTTCTGATGTTTGGTTGAGTGGCAAGGGTGAGTATACAACATACTCAGCAAGTCATGCACAGATGTGCAAACCTGATACTATATGCATGGCTTATTCCAAAGGAAAGGCTTAAGTAGTTGATTTGCATTAAACAGCATTTTGCTCTGAATAACTAATCTTAATAGATTCAAAACCGTAAAACCATATTACATAATAAGTTGTCAATCCCTTTTTAACAATTTGGCACAAAGCCTAAGTCAACTTCATTTGGCATAAAGCCACCCATTTCCATATTTTATTTTAGAAAGTCTACCCCTTAACTGTAATCCCCGAGCTTTGTCCAGTACCGTGGACTCGGCTATTCGAATAGTTTTGACACACTCTGCAGAGGTTGTACACTTTAACCACATGATACAGTCGCACACCACAAAGACGATTGACCGTAACGAAGTTTTTCAGAAACTTCCATCTACACCTATGACCCTCGCCGGTATTGCCTTCACTATCACTTCCCCCACGAAGGATCGAAGTGTAGGACCGACAATCACCGTTGGATAGGGTACCAAGCCGTAGCACGTATCGCTCCCCGCACGCTACTCCCGGTGTAATCACACCCTGAGGTATCAAAGGTAAGACTTCAGAATCCTACTAAACTAAGACCGTCCCACTCCAGCCATGTGGTTGCACGAAAGGCCCAGTTCAAAGGCTTGCAAGGTGAAGTCCTTAACTGTCCAGGGCAAGACATCCTTCTCACAAACCCTGACCCAAATCTTCTCACATCACTCATCCCATTGCCGCAAAAGCTGTTATCTCAAAATCTGTGCCATAAAGGCCCACCTGGCATAAAGCCTCGTACCACTTGCCCCAGACTAAATCTTTTCCCACCCCTGTTCCATTATTGTGCAACACATGCCAACAATAATATCAGTTACCATGTAGAACCACAAAGGTACCTACACTTCACATCATCACGTGACAAGATCACACTTAACATTCCAAAATCATTTCACTTGTCATTAGTCAATATTATTTTGCTATTTTGAAACAAGGTTCTCGCAAGCACAACTAAGCATCTAGTCACGGTCTAGCCTCCCGTGTTGGCACAATCATATCATCCAACAGATTAAATTCCATCTTAAGGTTACAATGGATATATGGCATACAATTGTTACTAATAAGGATGGAATTAGCAATTGAGGTGATTAACTAATTGCCCAAATTAAATTATTCATTTTAATCAACATATCATGCATAATTTAAATCAAAATATATTTCAGAAGCTAGGAACAATATGGTCAAAGCATGACTTGCCTTCAAAAAGCTGATAATGTTGATCTAAAGCTTGAGCTTGGTCTTCAGCTTCCGCACTCCCGCTTAGATAAACGTCTACACGTACCCGATAACCAAATAAACATACATTCGGAAAATACCGCAAATCAAACTAATGCGTAATTTGACAAAACTTCCAAATAATTAGTTTAGGATATTCTAAGATTTATAAAATTTATTCGATGTTTTTGGACGTGTAGTTTAAGAGATATAAAATTCACAAGTTTAGACATTCCACGAATAATTTAACAGTATATATATTTGATTATAAAATTTCATAAAATTACTGTAGAAAGGTAATAATTTATACTAATTAACAAAATTTGTCGCATACCATTCGGATTTAGAACGAATTTGTAGCGGAAAAGACAAAATTCGTAATTCTTTGAAATGTCCATGTACAAAAGACTACTCTTGCATGGCACTGTTTCGGAATGTATATGCGTATTCTCCTTTTCTAATTATTCGGTTGGAAATTTCGTAACGTATTTATATACATGCACATACACATATGTATAGATATATATGTATCCACGCATATGGAAAATTTGTGCTAGCGAATCAGCCGAACATATCTACACGTACATCAATCGAAAGCAACCGTAGGTATTCACATATATATACAACACAGTACGTATACACACACATGCTGCAACTAATACAGATTCAATCATGCGCCTAGACTAGTATACACATATCTACCTGCAAGTAAGGTATACATGTATATATGCGGATTAACCGAATACGTCTACAAGTACATACGTTCAACAAATAAATATATATATATATATACGTACTAACCGTATACTCGTACGTCTAAAAATATATACGTTTATACACGCGTAGCTACTCACTACGAGTTCAACCACCCGAGATTTAACATGCATAAACTGGGCGAGATCAACCGATCTGGAGAGATAGAGCGCGTGTGCAGAGAAAAAGGGCACAAGAATACCGTTCGGCGCAGAAGAAGGTGAGGCCGTAGAGTGCGCAGGCGACAACGGCGACGGTGATGACGTAGACGGCGGCGGTGACGGCTACTGCGAGAGGAGCGCTCGGTCGACCGGACGAGCAGCCGCGGCTAGGCGGTAGTCGCTAGAGAAATGGAAAAGTGTGTGCGCTGCTAATTGTGGAAACGCACGCACGTGAAAGCGAGAAACAACAATTGACCTTTCGTGTGCATGTGGAGACTAACAAGGAAATGGCTTGGAAAAGTTGAAGTTCATGTGCGTGTGGGGATTAAAAAGAATGGCTAGAAGTGGAAGTTAAGCCATCACATGAAAACGCATGCATGCCTTTCCAACGGCCACGACGGCATGCATGCATTTCCACAGGCATGAATGCAAGGCTATAAAACGGGAATGGCTGTTACTAGTGCCTGCATGGGAACGGCTGGGAACCGAACGGCTAGCATGCAGGAGCCAAATCGGCTGCACAATTGCTATTACTAGTAACCGCACATGCATGCAGAACTGCACCTTAGTCACAAGGAATTGCTAGAGCCCTCTCGTGGAAAAGCAAACGGCAACAAAACGCCAGCACTATTAGCAAGCACTAATAGCACTCACGCCCAAGTATATACGCATATACATCTCATAATTTTCAACACGCCGCGAAGAAAAAAAATACCAGGGAGGCTCTAACAATCTGAAAAATTCCTGTAAAATACTAGGAATCATTTAGAGCCTAACGAAGTTGGTTTCGTAAACTTTCGACGTGTAGATTTTCCGCAAAAAAAAATTCTTTTCATGAACCGGACACCTGAACAGATTTTTATAAAGTTGACGTCTTAACTCCAAAAATTCCAAATAAATTCCAGACAACACCAACTAGCTCGAAAATACCATAAATACATTAAAGAAAATTTTTGGGACGTTACATCTTCCGATTCTTTGCACTCATCTTTTAGGTTAAGGCCTTTGTTAGCCAACTCCTCTTGCTTCAACTGACTCCTTACGCGAATTACTCTCGTATTCTTACCACTCACTTTTGGTGTTATAAACTTTACTGCAGTAATTTCTGGAATGATCATGTCTTCAGAAATTGCTTGATCTTTCTGTGGGCATTCCTTAACACAATGACCTAACTCACCACAGTTGTAACATGAATGTTTGGGTCATCGTGCCGGGTTGATGGGGCATTCTCTAGGCCAATGACCTCATTTATCACACAAGAAACAATTCCATGGTGACCAAGTATTACTGATTTCCTGAGGTAGATGGATAGGGTTGACATGCTTCTTCTTTTGTTCTTCACGTGGCACAGCTGGTGCGGATGACAATCCTTCTCTTTTTGCTAACTCTTGAGCAATGACAGCTCGAAAATTCTCTCGCTGATGCCGAGTCACAGCGGTCACTATTGGATCCTGGGAACATTGAGATGGGCAGTGATCACGGCCTTCGCAAAGATAGCATGTGATGTTGCACATAGGACATTCTCCGGGTAAATGGCTTCCTTCACAGCTGGAGAAATTGATTACCTGTTCATTAGCAGTGTGTCCTATTTCTCCACATCGGATGCATGCATGGTCTTCTGATTTGTTTGGTTGACAACACTTCAAAGAACAATGTCCAAGTATGGTATCGAGTGCGGAAGCACCATTCTTCCTTGACCTTGCTGTGGTTCCACTGTCTTCTGACGAGGTGAAGATCCGACAAAAAGGCGGTGGTAAACTCTAACCAAGTGAAGGTATGGTCATCCTTAGAGGTGGCATAGAAACCTCTCCATCAGACTAATGCATCTCCTTCTAACTGGCAAGTAGCATAGGGAACCTTCTCTTTGTAACACCCCAGCATTTAATATGCCCGAATGCTACCAAACATAGACTAATCAACCTCTAAATAGCATAAATTAAGATAAATTACAGCAAAGGAGTAAATGCTAAAACCGAAAATTTCGGCAGCATCTCCTTTGTTTTTCCATGAATTGAAGCAACAACAATAAGATCACAGGATATAGTATAAAGAATGACATCTAAATCATCAATGATAAGGGTTCTAGCAGCAGTATAAACCTAGAAGAGAGATTCCAACCATCTCAAGAGCCAAAAGAAGTAAATGAGGAAACCAAGCACACAAATTAACCATCACAATTTAAAGGAAGGAACATGTCATGGGTTATAAGTGTGATGCTAAGTGATGACGTGTGACTAGCTCCATTTCCCGCATGCCGGTTTCATGGTACCTAAGAAAAACAACATAAACAGAAGCGTGAGTTCATCACTCAGCAAGTAAACTACAATGGAACAAGAAAATACATTCTAACACCTTCATCACCACTTTTCACATACGACATCATACACATCTCATATTCATAGCGTAAGCATGTCATTGACATCATCATATAACATCCTCATATAATGCAATGCAATGCAATGCGATGCACATATCTCCTGGAAACTCATACCGATATGGTTGAGTACACACCCGTCGGTGTGCACCCTCTCCCCCCTTCCATCCCGAAGATGGAGGGTGCCTACTCCTCGCTTCCGTTCACCGTGGTGAATGGAATCACGATGTAGGACTTACTCATTGGCTCTCCGGAATAGTCATAACTTTCTCACCGACCTTCCCCGGATTAGTTATGACTTTCTCACCGCCCGGGCCATGTAACATGCCATGTATGCAAACATGCCAACATCATAAATAACTTGTACACTAACACATGGCATCATAACATAATAAACATATTCATCATATCATTGGCAATCATTAAGGCATGGCATGTGAACATATCATGTATTCAAATTCAATCTCAACCAATCTAGCAACTACAACCCGCTACCCATTCCAATACACTTGCCTCAACCATGGCGACGAATTGGCGAGACGTAGAGGGCACTCCCGGGGTCACACCACCTGCACAAAGGTACCACACACTCACAATCATGTCCACAAAATAGTACGCAAACCCTCTTCTACCCCGACATCGCAAACTACTCGCAAAACCCAAAAACAGATGTTCTGTCCCGTCAGGACAGCAGCCTTCCAAAAGGCATAACTCGGGTTCTAAGACTCCGAATCGAATAAACGAGTACATCCTTGTGTAGCTTAGGAAATTTCCTAACGTTTTCTAAGTATACTGAAAGACTTATTCGGACTCTAAAGTTGTTTAATCTACAAAATACTGTGAACTGTTCCAATCACGTCACAGATTTTAATACGTTCGGTAAAACAAGCATAACTTTCAAACGGCTGGGCGGAATTGGACGTTATTTTTACCCACTGAAAGGTATTGAAATTACCTACAACTTCTTCAACAGTCGTACGACCAAATTCCGACTCTAAATTGGCGAAAACCAAAACCCTAGGTCGACTGCTCATGCTGCCCGAAACAGAGAACGTGGCAAACTCAAGATTCCATCTAATCTACCCAACTACAGCACCACCAATTGATCTAAAAACATGATATTAACCCTTAGAACATATCGTAGACCAACCCCAAGGATTCCCATGTCCATATCTTCGCCCGACGAACGAAAACCCAACGGATCTTCTCCCGGTTCGCACGATCTCCTTCCTCGCTCCGAATCCACCGGATCTCCTCGTCGTGGAGCACTCCAATGGATGGATCTGCGGGATGGTGAGGTGGAGAACTCCCCTAGGGAAGCAAGGGGTGGTGGAGAGGTGAGGAGAGGGGTGGTGGTGCAATGGGGAGGAGGGAGGAGGAGGGAGGCGCACAAGGGGAGGGTGGCGGCTATGGGAGGGAGAGGAGGAGGTGGGGCGCATGGGGGGAGGGTTTGGGGCACCCTATGGCTGGTTGGCTGCCCCCTCCTCCCCTCATGGGCCCAGAAGCCTCCACTTAAGGCCCAAAAAGACCCCCCCAAGGCCCAAGTTTCCCCGGAAATGCCCAAAACACTCGAAAACGGCCCGAAAACGCGAATAAACCCCATACCGTATGGTTTCAACCTCTAATTCCATATTTCATAATGTGTTTGACCTCAACATTCATATTATATAAGGTTACGACACTCCGTGGTGTCACATTCTCCCCCCTTTAAACAGGATTCGACCTCGAATCCGAAGAACGCCAAAATCAACAACAAAGTCCCCAAGGGACAAAAGACTTCTTTGCAGCACCAAAACATTCACACAGAGTCTAAAACCGAAACAAACGACAAGCGAGTTCTCAAAACCAACACTTGGCGAGAAAATGTTTTTTTAGCTCAACAGAGTGCAACCTCTCACGGTTCCACCTTCACTTCAATTCCCAAACAGAATCTGCATTTCAACCACAAAGGAATCCATCAACCCAAAACGTCCGAAACCTCACGACAAACACTTCACACTACTATCACAACCAACCTGAATACCGCACTTCATTAAACTCAACATGACACAATCAAAGCGAGTCACAATTCCTTTAACAACCTCTCTACATTCCCGACAATTTTCATCGAGGGGAATAACTCATTAAGGCACATTTGCACTTCCGATACACGATCATGCTAACATTTCATTCCATCCTCTCCTAGGCAAGACTCAAGCCCAGAAACAATTAGTTAAGACAATTGCTCACGGCAGGACAATTACCACCGAACTACCGTCAACTTCACTTCCACCCATCGCTACTCTTAAAAAAAAACTAAACCCCTACGTCATCAACCTCCATAACAAACCACCCTTATACCACTAAGATTCGACACCTTGCCCCAAGCTAGGATCGTAAAACCTTACCAAACCACAATTGGTTCCTTTCTGAAGAGGGTCTCGCCCTCACACAAAAACACTTAGTTAACAAGCCCAAGTGTACACATATTTCGCATATTCAACCATAAACCAAGAACATTTATATCCTCACTCCCATCTATAGAGCAAGAGAAGTACAATTCTTTTGAACCCAAGTGGACCACACACGACAACTCAAACCCAAAGCGTTAACAACCATTTTGGAATGAATTCGGCAACATCCAAGCCAAATCACAAAGGAAGCATAAATCCCCTACACCACAACCAAAATACCAGAAATTCTTCATTCTTTCTTTTCATACTAGAAAGAAATGGACATTTCGATTCATGACATGCATGCACACTTTTCAAGAGCACTCCGGATTAGTCATATATCCATATATGACTTTCTCACCGACTTGGCTCATCGACTCTTTTATGATTAATTATGCATAAACAAAGTCCCATTTTCCTTTTCACCATTCATTCATCGTGTAACAACGGTACCGAATAGTCATTCACCAAATGACTTCTTCCTCGGTATCAAATAATGGAAACACAATTAACATCGAAGGTTGCGGAAATTCATATAGACTATGACGGCATCATAGTTGACAGTAAAACACCACGTCACATCACATTCCACATCAATTGAAAACTGAACTTGCAAAACATTGCATTTCATCCAAATTCAACATTTTGGAAGAGAACATCAAAATTTCAAGTCGAGCATCTGCTCCCACAACCATCACAAATTTTCTCAAGGAGAGGGAAACTCATTTCCAAAAGGGAACACCTCACTAACAAAATCACTTTATAAAACATTCATAAAATCCACCTTTTTGAAGCACTCGCAACCATCACACACATTATGCAAATAAATCCAACTCCAGTCAAAAAGAGTCACAAATTAAATCTCAAGAGTTTCCAACACAACCCACTATGTCCATCTGCTTCCGTTAAAATTTATTCCAAAGATAATTCAGGGTGAACGCGAAGGAGCGCGATCCACTCAAAAACTTTTGGGTGTAAAAGTCCATACTCATAGCACAAACTAAACAAATTTGCCAAAACCAGAGATTGGCACCAATTTCTACGAGTTTTAGGGAAAACTCTGAAACTCAATATAAGGAACACTTTGACCAAAAGCATTCAACCAAGATAGCAAACAACCAAACCAGCCCAGAAGGTTTTTAAACACCAGCTTAGCATAAATGCAATCATCTCTAGTATTCCACTACGCTTTCCTTTAAAGACTTCAAAATTCACTACTTACTCACTGAGAAAGTCCAACCGGATTTAACAAAATTTACATAACCATTTCTTTCTCTAGTTACCGTTCCCAACACCTTTAATTAAGGTTTATGATGCTTATTAAAAAGGCACCCAACCAAGACTACATTGACATGATCCCCACGGATCACCAACTCATAATACATCTTATTCCAAGTTTGAAACATAGTATTTCAACAAATCTTTCAACAAGATCAACCTATACTTTTTTTTATATACCATCCATTCATCAACTTTTCGACAATCGGAACTGATTCAATTAATCATTGACTTTCAACATGTAAATATTATCTCTACAAGACAGAGTTCATAACTATGATTCTAAGACATACATTCATTAAGGATAAAATTCTACATCATGTTAATTATCCATGGTTCACTCCATCACAACATGTTACAATAATCTCCATTTTAACAATGGTTTCCAACAAGTAATCTACACAATTACCACCACTACTAAGTCATCAATATCAATAAACGGCATAATTATAAACAACAACATTGCTTTAAGCTACCCCATACATAGGTTATAACAAGTTGCTGCTACTCAACATACTCCAACTATTAAAATGAATTTAATAAGTCAGACCATCACGACGCTCTTAAAGCAACAACAAAATCTATATCTTTCCAATTGACATCGATACTAGCAATATAGGAACACCACTACATACTTCCAAATATACTAATAGTTTGCAACATAACAATAACGAATCTAATCAACTTTCAAATTAAGGTCACAAACCGACATGATTAAATTTCTCTACTAACACGTTAAATTAAAACGTCTTTAATTAACCAACAAGGTTTCCTTAACAATATCAGTAGTTTAAAATTTTAAACATTAACAATGTTCAGCTACACATTTAATAAATAGGGCATACTATCTCACTTCACAATAAAGCAACAAACTCTAAGCATGTTCATTAACACATTTGATCATTACTCGCTATAGAAATAAATCTACGACACTAGAAGTTCATTTAATCTTAAGCTAAAGATAAAAAATTTACATTGATTCAACTCGCAAATTAGCTTAGGAGTACAACATTTCCATAAACCACACTGTTACATACTTCATAATATGCTAAACAACAGTTTTCACTTTTGACAACTACTTTCAGTCAAATGACTACTTACTTTATTTGCAGCATTTTCTTTTTATCACTCAACCAAAAATTCACAAAGAAACTTGACTCTCAAATTTGCAATGAGACAAACCCAAACTTGGTCATGCAAAAGGAAATTCTCCAAAACACTTTTCATTCTCAAGACTCCCATGGAGGAAAATGGTTGAAAGACAATTTTCTTAAAAGGGAACCAAGCGATCCAGTAATTCTTTCCAAATAAAACCTTAACACCGAACCCCAAACTTTCACGAAACAAGAGGGGTTTTCAAAGATGATTTCTCAAACTAGTAAAATGACGAAATCAAACACCACTTACTCCTACAAAGCCACAGAACTTCAGCCCTGACAACCAGGTTTGGCAAAACGCCGCAATAACTCTTTTGACCTCGGAGAAAGAAAAACACAGGAATATATTGAATACTTCTCCCCCATAAAGCAAACAACAAACTAAGCATCAAAGCTGGAAAGGGCGACCAAAAGAAGCGCAAAATAGACTCTTCTTCGTCTTCAACCAAGGAAGACAAAACCACACACCACATACGGAACGATCCGCGAAAATCCAATACCAAACACTTTATTAACTAAAACCAAGAAAACCAACCAAGATCGACCACAGAACGATAAGGAAGCTCCGAAAGAATCCACCACCAATCTCTCCTATTCGACTCCAGTCAACTACCCAATCTACGACAGAAAGGGTAAGCACTCTTCTCCTACAGGGGTTAATAATTCTTCGGTGATGGCGTTAACCGGCCACACCGTCAAACCACACCCTAATTATGAACAAAAAGAGGTGATCGAAACCCTTCGGCACCACAACCCCACTCTATCACAACAACAAGAACAATTCAATCATTTATCTCATTGACGTAGCAACATGCATTATCAAATGAAGCATTCAACATCAAAGCTTAAATACAATATTTAAGCGTAAAGAAATGATAACCATACCCTTTCCTACTGTGCATCCATGTGTGTCAAATTTTATATTAGTTATACCACTTTTGCAAGTTTTAATATTGCTATCCTATGGCAAAATTTTAGTTAAAACCTAAGCCATGTTTCTAAGTTATTCCACGTCACATTTTAGTTGTACCCTATAGCATGAAACTAAAAATACACATTCCAGGGACCTACAGCCCGCTCTGATACCAACTGTAACACCCTGGCATTTAATATGCCCGAATGCTACCAAACATAGACTAATCAACCTCTAAATAGCATAAATTAAGATAAATTACAGCAAAGGAGTAAATGCTAAAATCGAAAATTTTGGCAGCATCTCCTTTGTTTTTCCATGAATTGAAGCAATAACAATAAGATCACAGGATATAGTATGAAGAATGACATCTAAATCATCAATAATAAGGGTTCCAGCGGCAGTATAAGCCTAGAATAGAGATTCCAACCATCTCATGAGCCAAACGAAGTAAATGAGGAAACCAAGCACACAAATTAACCATCACAATTTAAAGGAAGGAACATGTCATGCTTTATAAGTGTGATGCTAAGTGATGCCCGCGGGTAATCCCTTACTGAGCCTACTCAAGCAATCTCCCATTAGCCGCTCTTTACTTTATAGTCAAGCGATTGTAAACTCCTTATTTAGGCTAGCTACTTTGCTGATTCTCTCAAAAAAATACGTGAAGAGGCTCTCCGGCTTCCCAAGCGAGGTGGGGCTTAAGGACCCGGAAGTGGAAATCCTCATGCTTAAGAAGATCGGGAAAACGTACCAGCTCTATAAGGTGGCAATCCGAGTGAGATTTCACCTGCTTTTTTAGCTTCTTCGACTCAAGAAAAGAAGAAAGACAGAAGTAAGGCTAGAAGAGCCACTTTAGCGTTCTTCATCCATCTGCCAAGATGCAGCTATAGCTGCCCATGTTGTACTCTCCAAGCCACGTCCCAGAGATGCTATACTTGGTACAGCTGGCACCGGCGTCAGGAGGTAGGGGAAAGGGCTAGAGTTACGTAGAAGAACCCAAACTTGGGGGAGAGGCTGCTCCTACTATTCCATAAATTTCACTCAAGAAAACTTGGATGAATTTCCATACACCCGGGAGGTGAAGCGAAGAGAGGAAAGCCCTCGTCCTATAGATGTGTGACTAGCTCCCTTTCCCGCATGCCGGTTTCATGGTACCTAAGAAAAACAACATAAACACAAGCGTGAGTTCATCACTCAGCAAGTAAATTGCCATGGAACAAGAAAATACATTCTAACACCTTCATCACCACTTTTCACATCCGACATCATACACATCTCATATTCATAGCGTAAGCATGTCGTTGACATCATCATATATCATCATCATATAACATCCTCATATAATGCAATGCAATGCAATGCGATGCACATATCTCCTGGAAACTCATACCGGTATGGTTGAGTACACACCCGTCGGTGTGCACCCTCTCCCCCATTCAATCGCGAAGATGGAGGGTGCCTACTCCTCGCTTCCGTTCACCGCGGTGAATGGAATCACGATGTAGGACTTACTCATTGGCTCTCCGGAATAGTCATAACTTTCTCACCGACCTTCCCCGGACTAGTTATGACTTTCTCACCGCCCGGGCCATGTAACATGCCATGTATGCAAACATGCCAACATCATAAATAACTTGTACACTAACACATGGCATCATAACATAATAAACATATTCATCATATCATTGGCAATCAGTAAGGCATGGCATGTGAACATATCATGTATTCAAATTCTATCTCAACCAATCTAGCAACTACAACCCGCTACCCATTCCAATACACTTGCCTCAACCACGGCGACGGATTGGCGAGACGTAGAGGGCACTCCCGGGGTCACACCACCTGCACAAAGGTACCACACACTCACCATCATGTCCACAAAATAGTACGCAAACCCTCTTCTACCCCGACATCGCAAACTACTCGCAAAACCCAAAAATAGAGGTTCTGTCCCGTCGGGACAGCAGCCTTCCAAAAGGCATAACTCGGGTTCTAAGACTCCGAATCGAATAAACGAGTACATCCTCGTGTAGCTTAGGAAATTTCCTAACTTTTTCTAAGTATACGGAAAGACTGATTTGGACTCTAAAGTTGTTTAATCTACAAAATATCGTGATCTGTTCCAATCACGTCACAGATTTTAATACGTTCGGTAAAACAAGCATAACTTTCAAACGGCTGGGCGGAATTGGACGTTATTTATACCCACTGAAAGGTATTGAAATTACCTACAACTTCTTCAACAGCCGTACGACCAAATTCTGACTCTAAATTGGCGAAAACCCAAACCCTAGGTCGACTGCTCATGCTGCCCGAAACAGAGAACGTGGCAAACTCAAGATTCCATCTAATCTACGCAACTACAGCACCACCAATTGATCTAAAAACATGATATTAACCCTTAGAAAATATCCTATACCAACCCTAAGGATTCCCATGTCCATACCTTCGCCCGACGAACGAAAACCCAACGGATCTTCTCCCGGTTCACGCGATCTCCTTCCTCGCTCCGAATCCACCGGATCTCCTCGTCGTGGAGCGCTCCAATGGATGGATCTGCGGGATGGTGAGGTGGAGAACTCCCCTAGGGCAGCAAGGGGTGGTGGAGAGGTGAGGAGAGGTGTGGTGGTGCAATGGGGAGGAGGGAGGAGGAGGGAGGCGCACAAGGGGGAGGGTGGCGGCTATGGGAGGGAGAGGAGGAGGTGGGGCGCATGGGGGGAGAGTTTGGGGCGCCCTAGGGCTGGTTGGCTGCTCCCTCCTCCCCTCATGGGCCCTGAAGTCTCCACTTAAGGCCCGAAAAGATCCCCCAAGGCCCAAGTTTCCCCAGAAAGGCCCCAAACACCCGAAAACGGCCCGAAAACGCGAATAAACCTCATACCGTATGGTTTCAACCTCTAATTCCATATTTCATAATGTGTTTGACTTCAACATTCACATTATATAAGGTTACGACACTCCGTGGTGTCACACTCTTCATCTTCACTTTGCACAAAGCAAGCTTCTCTTCTATGACACGAAAACATATTTCTGCGTCTTTGAGAGTGGCTGATCCATCAAACACGTGTGGGTTGGTCTTCATGAACAAGTCAAACTTTGACTGTGAATAGGAGGTTGTGACTTTTGTTGGGGAGGGATTGATCTTGGCACTGATAACATTCATCTGTTGCACCATTATCTACGTAAGCTGAGTTTGAGCAGTGACAAACTCATCCAAGTGTTGAATTGTCACGGTTAGTTCGGTGGACAGCTGCTGGTCACTATCTGCGTTATCACTAACACTAGTAGTAGCAATTGAACTGACTTGAATTGCCTCGGAATCACAGCTGCGGACGGTCCTTTCCATCTTTTGTCCACTCCAGGGTTTTGGGTAAGAGGGAAAAGCATAGATGAGGTTCAAGAATCCTATTGCGGGGAGAACAGGTTTAACCCAAAAACTTATACAAACATTATTAAGAACTTGGTATGGTTGCTTATCCAAGCCTAAAAGCTTTGCAACACATACTGCACACTCAGCAATCAATGAAGGACCAAATTCCTAAGCACACAATAATCTAGCGTCTAAAAGGGTAACACTCCTATCTTAAGAGACGCAACTCTCACGCATGAGTCTCAACTTACTACTAAGCACTGGTTCTTCAAGCTTCTGGAACACTTCATCGATCCACTTCTCTTCGAGCTCGATGATTCCTTACTTCATGATCTTCAAGGTTAACGGCGACATCCAGTACTTTCTCCTTAAGTGTGAAACAACGTTAAATATTCGGAATAACTCAGGTAATATTTTCATTTAAATCGAAGGGAAGGATAGAACTTTCAGCAAAGAGGAAAGAATGGAAGAATAAGATAAGTCAAGAATGTATTATTCCTTCAAGTTAAATTTTCTCTTTAGGAAATAATTTTGAAGCTCCTAAAGACGGCCAATCTATCTAAGGTCAAGACCTACAGTCAGTATGGCTCTGATACCACCTCTGTCGGGACCTGAATGTGCAAATCCAGACCCTCTGTGTATTCAGCACTAGTCCAGAATCACGCTAGTGCACACAGTCTCAACATAGATGAATATCACAATCATACACAGCGGAAAAGAGAAATAACACAAATATAGAATATAAACTATTGAACGACCTTAAGGTCAACCTTACATTTGTGAGGCCTTGACGGCTTCAACTCCAAATAAGCAGCAGCGGAACGAAGGACATTGGTGAATCCCATCAATACGCCATAGGCAACTGACAGGGTACGACTCCTAGATAATCGCTTTCTCACGGAACTTCTTCATCTTCGACGATGTAGCCTTTTGCTCACTGGTGATTGTTTGTTTGCAAGGGGTGAGTACATAAAGCACTCATCAAGTCATGCACAGAATGCAAGTCTAATAACTATATGCATGGCTTATTCCAAGTAACAGGCTGAATGGTTATTTTGCAGAAAAACAACAATCATAAATAAACATAATAGATTGTAAAGCCGTAAAACAAATAATGACAGTAATAGATTTCATAGTTATTCCACAAGTAAACCATTTCACATCCTTAAACAGTTATCACTTTTCCACAGGCAAACTGCCTCCAAACCCAAGATCAATTTCATGAAAAGCTAACCCTTGACTGTAATCCTCGAGCTTTGTCCAGTACCACGGACACGGCTATTAGAATAGATTTTACACTCTGCATAGGTTATACACTTTACCCACAAGATACAATCAACTCACCACGTCAGCCGTGAATCGCCACACAAAAGTATGCGAATGAGTGATCATAACAAAGCCTTTTGGAAACTTCCAACTACACAAGTGAACCTCTCCGGTTTTTGCCATACACCATCCCTTCCCTTAACAAAGGCGAAGTATGGAACCGACATACCGTTGGATGGGTACCATGCCGTAGCCCTGGTACGCTCCCCCTTCAAGCTACACAAAAGATGTAGTTGACACCCCGAGGTACCACATGCAAGTTATTAGTAACTTACTCAACTAGGTCCGTCCCATTACAGACATGTGGTTGTATGATTGACTCAGTTCAAAGGCTTGCAAGGTTAAGTCCTTAGAGTGACCAGGGCAAGACTTACATCAATACTCTCAAAGAAAACCATCTCACCATCACTCATACATATATCATGTTTCAAACATTCCCAACCGCCAAACTGGCCCACCATAATTCTTGCCACTTGCCCCAGTCTAAATCATTTTATCACCCGAGTTGATTATTGCGCAACACAATGCCAACAACAACTCAACATCCTTGAAGAAGCACGAAGGCCTCCGCATATCAACATCATCGTGTTGGCAAAACGTCAGACCATTTCAAAATACATTGCATATTCCATTAATCAATATTGACATTTGCAATTCCAAAATGGTGGCACCGACTTGTGCAGGTCTAAGCAAACTAATACGTTCTATCTAACCCATGTTGGCAATTTATTAGCTACCAACTATTAGTCAACAAATGTAGGGTGACAAATGAATCATGGCATACAATCATTATAAGCAAGGTGGCGATAACAAGTAGGTCAATGGTAGATTAGGTTTTGTTGACCGAAGTTGACTTTTGTTGACCGAACGGACACAGTCAAACAAAAGAGAAAAAGACTGATAGTCTAGATCGGGCACAAGGTTATGGCACATGGCCAATGGTCTATCGACCTAGTCTACGAACGAAGTCTAGGTCAATGGTAGATTAGGTTTTAAGGGATAAGACAAGACAAGTGTCTTACCACGATTGCAACAACGGGAAAGATTGCAAAGATAACAACGCGGATCACGAAGAACTTAGTCCATCGAACCGGTCTTAGGTTAGGGTTTTGATTCGGCTTTGAAGATGATATGACGATGAGACTAGGCTCACGTCATGATGATAGAGAAGATGAGGACATCGCACTAGGGCTCTTGCATGAATGCACGCATGCGATGACAACGAAGCGATGAGAGCCAAGCATTAACGATGAAGCGTTAATGGCGGAACGTTAACGGGGAAACATTAACGGTGGAATGTTAACGACGGAACGTTAACGGTGGAGTGTTAACGGTGAAACGTTAACGGCGGAACGTTAACAGTGGAACGTTAACGGCGAAACGTTAACGACGGAACGTTAACGACGGAACGTTAACAGTGAAACGTTAACGGCAAAACGTTAACGGAGGAACGTTAACAGCGAAACGTTAATGACGAAACGTTAACGGCGGAGTGTTAACGGCGAAACATTGACGAAACTTTAACGGGGAAATGTTAACGGCGAACGTTAAAGGCAAAACGTTAACGGTAGATCGTTAACGGCGAACATTAATGGTGAACGTTAACGGCAACATTAACGGCGAACGTTAACGGTGGAACGTTAACGGCGGAGGTCAAACAATGATAGGATACTCATGAAACAAGGTAGCGACCGTCAGTGCAACGACATGGCCGCGATATAACGCTACCAAGGATGGCTAACCGATACGCGAACCGACGGCAATGGTTAGGTCAAAGACGACGGTTTTAGGCCGGAATCGGGCTCCGACGGCAAACGGAGACAAACAAAATTCTAAGGATGATGCAAAACAGTACATGATGATCCACCGGACGCGACAACATGACCGTAGCGAACTAAAATAACCGGCGTCAAAAGGCGACACGCGATGACGGCTAAACGGCGGCCTAAATTTATAAAAAAAATTCCGGAGGATGGGATGGCAAAGGGGGAATATCTACCACGTAGAACGCGGCGAGATGAACTCAACGGTATAGGTGGATTTTGCGGCGCCCCTCCGGATTGATCACAAACTGCCGATTAACGGGTTTCGGATCTAAACTTTGGACGGCCATAACTTCTAGAATAATTATCGGAACTTGACGAAATTTGACCGAGAGCTAGATGGGACCAAGAGGCACACCGTGACATAGGTGGCTTGAAAAATTATCTTCTGGAACAGAGGGGAATGCGTGAGGATGATTGTCGCTGTCTGAAACACAGTCTGATCGTGGTCTGATCGGAGAAAAGAATTTTTTGTGCAAAATCCAGAGGGCAAAACCATGAGGAAAGATGTGCATCATGTAGAGGACATCCCCAGGAGTCTACACAAAAAATTTCAGCACCTAACTCGAAAAATTGAGGGAGATACGGCCTCGGCAGATCAATTTGACAGGCAAACAGATGGTACCTAGGAGCACACCATGGCGAAGATGGATCTCGAAAATAGTCGACGAGCTGCCCGGGACGCGGCTCCAAAGTTCGGCCGTCGTCGGGCGACATCCGGGCTTCTCGCGGCAGTTTTGGAATTTTAGAAAATTGATCTGAGGTCTAGGGGACGTGTGAGAGGTCTACAAAAGTTAGGGGTGGCGGCTAGGTGAAGCAAAAAAATTTGGACGCGTTTGGAGCAAAAACGGGCCTTGTAGGCATTTTACTGAGCAGTTGGCGTGCACCAGCTGGACTCTTGACACATGGCGCGCTGTGGTGGCGACACGTGGCATTTTCGAATAAAAACGATTCCGAAAATTTAAATAAATCATTTGAGGCAATAAAAATACCCAAAAAAATTCTGGAAAAATTCTAGAAAATATTTTGAGATATTTTGAACTCAAATAAAATATTTTTAACAAAACTTTATATAAAATTTTCCAAATAATTAATTAATTTCAATAAAAGGGCTTAATACAAATCGATCCCGAATAAATCTAATAAATAGCAAACGAGCTCCGAAAAATCTCAAAAATTACAGAAGAATTTCTTGAAGCACAAGGAATCCAAATAAAATTAAATTTATTTTATTTGAGGTTTAGAATAATCAAATCAAATTGTTTTAGCTTTTGGAAGCTAAACTAAACCAAAAATTTTTGAAAACCCAAATTTTGGGATGTTACACCCTCCCTCCCCTCGCCACCTCTAGCCGGCCCTAGCTCCCCTCTGATCTCGCTATTCGGGAGCTCTCTATCCAAGTGGATCTGGCGACTCCGGCAATTCCGGCGTTCCTGGCGAGTGGAGGGAAGATTGGGTCGCGAGGAGGAGACGTTCGTCGATCGGGTGGTTCGCCAAGAAGAGGTATGCTTAGGGAAATTATTTGTGGAGTTTTGGTGCTGGTTAGATAGGGAAGATCATGCTTAAATTTGGTGTGTAGGTGCTGTGGTTAGATGGATTTAGGAAGATTTCAAAACTGTCATGCGTTTTGTCCTCGGGCAGATTAGGTCATCGATCTTTGGACATGAATTAGACTTTTTGATAAGCATTTTCCGGGGGGACCGGATGTTGCAAAAGTTGTAGGTAATCGAATTAACTTTAATTGGGCACTAAAATCACTAAATTCCGTTCATCCGTTTAAAAGTTATGGTCATTTTACCGAATGTTGTCCAATCTGTGAGGTGAATGGTACAGTCTGTGTCTAACTGTAGATTAGAGGATTTTAGATGCTGAATCAGTTTTCCCGAATACTTAGAAAAAGATTGGAAATTTTCTAAGGTTCGAGAAAATGTACTCGTTTACCTGATTTGGAGTTGTTAATATCAAGTTATGACCATTAGAAGTCTGCTGTCCCGTTGGGACAGATTACTGTTTTTCGGGTTTTGGGAGTGGGTTACGAAGTCGACGTAGTTGTTTGGTCTCGTGTTGTTTTGTGGGCATATTTTGAGTGTTTTGTACCTATGTGCAGGTGGTGTGACCCCGGAAGTGCCATCAACATCTCGCCACTCCGTCTCGCGAGGTTGAAGGCAAGTGTGTTGTAGTGGTTGTGGCTTGGGTGGCCATATTACTTTGTTACGTGTAGCTTATCCATGTGTTAGGTTAAGTTGCCATGTTTGATACTTACATGTGTTATGATGAATATAGTTTGTTAAATGGATATGCAATGGTTAAATCGAGTTTACATGCAAGTTTATTCATGTGTATGGAATATATGCATTCATAATGGAAGAGACGACCCATTCTGATGCGGGCCTCTGTGTTCACACGTAGTGAATACAAAAGACTTACCTCGTAGTCCCATCCACAGTTGTGAATGGGAGCGAGTCAATAAGAGTAGGCACCCTTTACGGGATGGAAGGGAAAGAGTGTGCACACCAACGGGTGTGCGCTCGGCAATACCGGTATGTGCTAAGCAAACAGACATGTTGCATTGCATTGCATAAATGAGAGTATAAATGAAGAAGTTTATGAGTTGTTTCTCACGATGTGTGAATGGCATAAAGTATGTATGTGCATTGTTATTGTTTTGTACCATTGCAATACACTTTGCTGAGTGATGAACTCACGCTTGTTGTTTGATGTTGTTTTTAGGTACCTTGGATTCGGCATGTAGGAAAGGGAGCTAGTTGCACACATCCACTTAGCATCACGCAAATCATCACTTACGAACCCTTCCTTAATTGTGATTTCACCATATTGATTTATGTTATAATTTATTTGCCTCGTGGGATGTCATGAACAATTGTTGTTCCTCATTGGTTATGAGATGGTTAAATTGTGCTTGGGACTTGAATAATTTGCTGAAATCCTTTAGTTATCATGATAGAATTGTCTCCTTTTATGCTATCTTGCTATGTCTCTAATATGTATGCTGAAATCCATGGAAAAACAAGGTACATGCTGCCGAAATTTGGTTTAGACTAGTAGTGTAGCTCCTGTAATTTATTGTTAATTATATGTTTTGGTTGCTATTAGTTTCCTGTGTGGTGACATTCACGGAATACTAGGTGCCGAGGTGTTACAAATAATGCAGCAGGTAACCTCAAATTTTTTTTGTGGTACACTAAAGAGCACAATCCAATCGTACACCCTTTAAAGGTAGATTCCATACTCATCACTTAAGCTAACTTTCTTAGCAAAGACAAATGAATGACGTTATTCAATGAAATAAATCATTCAAAAAGCACCACAAATTTCTTCAGGGTTAGTCATTCTTTCATCATCATTTTCAAACCTCAAAATTAACCCCAAATTCACTCTAAGTTTAGGAGAGCTCTGAAACACAAAATAAAGACTGCCTTAATCCAAAGACATTCAACCAAAAGATCAAACAAACAAACCAATCCATAAACATTTAAACATAAATTCACCTAACGTCCCATCATCTCTAGTATTCCAATACGCTTACAATTAGAGGTTTCAATACTCATAAATTGCACATTAAGAAGCCCCAACAAGATTTAGCTCATCATGATCTACACGGACCATCAAATCATTTAACTTCATAATCTAAATTTAAGGCACACTACTTCAACGAATCTTTCAGCATGATCAACCTATAAATTTCATACCACCCATAAGTTAACATTTCGATAATCAAAACTTGTTCAATTAATAAATGACTCCAACAAATAAATCTTATCTCCACGAGACAAATTTCGTAAATAGGGCTCTAAGATATACATTCATTAAGGATAAATTCTTGCACCATGCTAATTTCACATCATTCACCACATCACAACATGTCCTCAATATAATTCCATCTTTATAATTTTCTCCACTTTAACAATGGTTTTAAACAAATGATCTAAATGATTAACACCACTACTAAGTCATCAATAACAATAATTTGCATAGTCATAAAAACAACAACATTGTTCTTTTTTTAGTTACCCTATCCATATACTATAATAAATTGCTACTACACAACATACTCCAACTACTTAAAATAAATTTAATAAATTAGACCATCCCAAAGCTCTTAACAACATCATCCAATAATAAATCTTATATCTTCTCAATTGACATCTATACTAGCATTATTGAAATACAATTACATACTTCCAATTATTTCAATAGTTCGTAATAGCAAACATAATAATTCCAGTCAACTATCACGTGTTAGGGTCGACCACCATCACAAATAAATTGCTCTACTAACCTTATATTAACAAGCCTTTAAATAACCAACCAACTTACTATAACAATAACAACAGTTTACATCATCTCAATGTTTTAACTTTGCATCAAAGTTTAAAGTTTTAAACATTATCAATGGTTATCTACCCATTAAGTAAAAGGAGTTTGCTGCCTCACTTTAAAATAAAGCAACGATTCTAAGCATGTACATTAACACATTTAATCATTTGTCGCTATAGAATTATCTACGACACTAGAAGTCTATTTAGTTTTAAGCTAAAGATAACAATTACATTTAATTGATTCCACTCACAAATTAACTCAGAAGTACATCATTCTATATGCCACATCATTACATACTAAGTAACGTGCTAAACAACAATTCTCACCACTGAAAAATAATTTCAATGAAAAAATTACTTACTTTGTTTGCAGCATTTTTTCCCCAGAAAACCCAACCACAATTCACAAAGAAACTTGACTCTCAAAGTTGCAAAAGTTCTTCAAAACATATTTCAAGCTTAAAAACTTCCACAAAGGAAAAATGGTTGAATTTTTTTTCACAAAAGGAACAACAAGCAATCAAGTAATCCTTGCCTGATAAAGTCACAAAACATAAATACATACAACTTAAGTTTTGCATAAAACCTCAATATCTCCTTCAAGCTCGGAGAAAGACAAACACAAGAATAAAACAATAATTTTCCTCGCAAAGCAACCAATAAAGATGCAACACTAAACTCTCTCTTTTTTTCTTTGTCTCAAACCATCGAATACATAACCAAAACAACCTTCTCCACAAACCCTCTGATCTATGACGTATTAAATAACAACTCTCTCCTACGAGAGGTTTTTAAACCTCCAGTGGTGGCTCTACGCAGCCACACCCACACCCAAGGCCCTTATCATGGCCAAGAGAAAATGACTGAAACCCTTTGGCACAACTATTTCACATAGACGTCTTTATTCAATTAGCCCTTTCATAATCATAGCAATAAGCGCCATCATAACATCAAGCGTCATCAAAACAAAACATTCTTCATCAAAGCTAAAATAAAACATGAAAGCGTAATACAATTATGAACAATTACCTGTAACACCCCAATTTTTTATTTTCATGGATTTGAATGTCATTTTGCACTTTGGTGAATTTTTGGAATTTTCTGGAATTTATTTGGATTTATTTGGATTTAATTTGAATTTATTCCCTTTTGAAATAATTAAAGAATTAAAATTTATAAATAAAATTTTACTAGAAATATTTTATTTGAGTCCAAAATGTCTCAAAGTATTTTCCAGAATTGTTCTGGAATTTTTCTGATTATTTTGCTATTTTTCTCGAATTATTTGAATTTCTAAAATTTATTTTGAATATTTAATCACTGAGTGGGTTTTACTGTTCATGCGACCGGCCTCGAGTCAGACCCGAGTCCGAGTCCGACCCGAGCCAGCCGTGCCACGCGGTTTGGTCCAACCGCGTCGCGCCCGAGCCCTAGCCGCGTGACCGTTGGATCCAACGGCCAGCGTTTCGCCACGTCGCCCAATCCGAACCCAATTCGGATTCTGCCGCTGCCGCCGAGTGGGCCACGGTTTCCGCGGTTTTCACGGACGCCGAGGGCCCTATTTAATGCGCCGCCATCCCTGTCGTGTAGCCCTCTCCCGTGCGCACCCGTAGCCCTAGACCTTCGCGCCTGAGCCGCCACTGTTTGCCCGCTAGAGCTCGCCGTAGTTGGGTTAGGGTTCCACCGCGGTTCTCCGTTGTTTCCGCCGCCGTCCGCCTGTAACACCCCGGCATCTAGTGTGCCTGAATGTTACCAAACATAGATTAAACAACATCTAAAAACCTCAAATAAAGATAAATTACAGTAAAGGAGCGAATGCTAGAACCAAAAATTTCGGCACATCTCCTTTGTTTATCCATGATCCGGAGCAACAACAAAATATCACATGATATATCATAATGGAAAAACATCCAAAGAAGCAATAATAGGTAATATAGCGGCAATTTAAGTCTAACATAATGAATTTAACCACTTCATGAACCAAATCGAAGTAAAGGATGTAAACAGGCACATGAACAAATCACAATCCTAGTTTCATCACCCTAGATTCATGATTACAAATCCGAAAGGTAAATATTGTATAATTGTGTGGAAATTATGTGATGTCATGCCGCTAAGCCCCTTTCCCACATGTCGGTATCAAGGTACCTAAGAAAAACAACATAAACACAAGAGTGAGTTCATCACTCAGCAAGCATATTGCAATGGATCATAAAGAATAGATCAACGCCAACAGCAATGCATACCATACTTTAACATCATGATCAAACCATAACCTCATCTACAACATCATAGCCATGACAAAGCACATTGTACACAACTCATAATCATCATCATGTATGCAATGCAATGCACATGTCTCCTGGAAGCATATACCGGTATTGATGAGTGCACACCCGTCAGCGTGCACCCTCTTCCCCCTTCCATCCCGTAGATGGAGGGTGCCTACTCCTCGCTTCCATTCACCACGGTGGATGGAATCACGGGGTAGGACTTACTCATTGGCTCTCCGGATTAGTCATAACTTTCTCACCGACCTTGCCGGACTAGTTATGACTTTCTCACCGACCGGGCCAGATCACATGCCATGTATGCGATTATGCCATAAACATAAACAACTTGTACCAAACTGAACTAAACATGGCATAACATCATAATAATCTTTTTTCATCATAACATGGCAAGCACTAATCATGGCAAGATATCAAAACATGTAATCATGACAAGATAGCACATCATGTAAACAAAGTTGCACCTAGTCACAATTAACAACATACAACGCTACCCATTACAATACACTTGCCTTAACCTCGGGCGACGGATTGACGAGAGGATGAGGGCACTCCCGAGGTTACACCACCTGCACATACATACCACACACTCAAAACGTGCCCCCAAAATAGTACGCAAAAGCTCGTCTACCCTGACTTCACAAACTACTCCCAAAATCGAAAAACAGAGAATCTGTCCTCCTGGGACAGCAGACTTCAATCTAGAATAACTTTAGTTCTAGGACTCCGAATCGATTAAACGAGTACATCCACGCGTAGCTTAGGAAATTTCCTAACTTTTTCTAAGTATTGGTAAAAGCTGATTCGGCCTCTAAAGTTGTATAATCTACAAAACACTACGTTCTGTCCCAGCTACGTCACAGATTTAAACACGCTCGGTAAATCGAGCATAACATTCAAACGGCTGGGCAGAATTGGACTTTCTTTATATCCACTGAAAGGTATAGAAGTTACCTACAACTTTCTCAACAGGAGGCCGACCAAATTCTGACTCAGGTCACGAAAACTCAAACCCTAGGTCGACTTCACAATCTGCTCGAAGCAGAGAACGTGGCAAACTCTAGTTTTTATCTAATCTACCCAATCACAGCACCACCACTTGATATAAAAGCATCCAAATACCCTCTAGAACAGCACCTAGACCAACCCCAAGGATTCCCCTATCCATACCTTCGCCCGACGAACGATGAACCGACGCATCTCCTCCCGGTTCACGCGATCTCCTTCCTCGCTCCAAATCCATGGGATCTCCTCGTCGCGGGGCTTCCTGAAGGATGGATCAATGGGATGGCGAGGTGGGGATCTCCTCTAGGGCAGCAAGGGGGGTGGAGAGGGGAGGGGAGAGGTGGTGGCGCCATGGGGGAAGATGGAGAGGAAGGGGAAGGGTGGAGGCGCATAGGGGGGGCTAGGGGGTGACGACTAGGGTTGGGAAAGGGAGTGGGGGCGCACCAAGGGGTGGGGGCCAGATTTGGCTGCCCAAAAGTCTCCCCCTTGGGCCCAAACCCTTCCACCGAAGGCCCAACTCAACCCCCAAGACCCAAAGTCCCCCGGAGAGGCCCAAACACCCGAAAACGGCCCAAAAACACGCTATAAAGTCGTACCAAAATGCCGAATCCTAAAATGTCAGCGGCTGGCCCAACGTCTCCATGACGTGACCCGTGACGTCATGCTGACGTCACGTGGGGCCTCGTGTCGCCCGCCCCTCGGCCGAGCCGCGGCCGACGCCAAGTGGGTCCTGCGTGTCAGAGACACGTGCGCCCGTGGGCCGGGTCCACGGTGGATCGAGCCGAGCCGTGCGCCGGGTCCATGGACCCGAGGCGACGTGGCGGCTCCCGATTAGTCCACGTGTCGTGTTGACGCAATAAATGGATTTTTCCAATAGAAAATAAATGAATTAATTCAGTTTATTGATTTATTTGAATTTTGAAACTTAAAATGCTTATAACTTTTGCGTTTTAACTCCGATTTGAGTGATTCTAATTTCTAAATTTTTATGAAATTGATATCTACTCAAATATGAATTTTAATATATTTTTGAATATGGAATTTTCTCTGTTTATATTTAAATAATAGATTGTTTAAACTTTAAACAATTATAACTTTTGCATTTTAACTCCGATTTGAGCGATTCAAATTTTTAAAAATTTGTAAAAATATGCTCTTCCTGTTTATGGACTTTATTTGAAATTTTGAGCAATGTGTATGTACTATTTTATGTATTATTTCTTTTTGCACGCATTACGAGTAGACGTTGAAGTACCCAAAGGCTTCGAAGGAGAAGTATTGACTCAGGAGCCAGCTCAAGAGCAAGGACAAGTACTTTTTGAAGGCAAGTTATGCTTTGACCATATTGATGCCATTTTTGAAATCTATCTGATTTAAATTATTGCATGCTAATTCGAATAGAAAATGCTTTAAATAATTCTGCGAAATTAGATAAATGCCAAATTGTGGTATGACACCTTGATTAATTACTTATGTGCCATGATTGCCACTGTCGGGACCCCGAATCTGCAAATCCGGACCCTCTGTGTATTCAGCACTAGTCCAGGAACGCGCTAGTGCACACAGTCTTAACATCGGTAAATATCACAATCATACCACTCGATACTAATAAAGTACTTTAATTAGATAGTCAAACTGTTTACTCGACCTTATGGTCAAGTTACAAATATACGCCTCGCAGGGCGAAACTTATTAAGAGAGAAATAATAGCAGCGGAAAAATAAGATAACTTCGTGGCGCCATCCAGTATACCACAGGCAACTGACTGGGCTCGCTCCCTAAGTAGACGGTTCCTCGTGGAGCTCCTCCTCCAAAGCTGGTGTAGTCTCCTCTTCAACTGGTGTTGTATTGTGGCAAGGGTGAGTACTTGGTACTCAGCAAGTCATGCACAGAATGCAAGCTAATATACTATATGCATGGCTTGATACAAAGGAATAGCTTAGGGTATATTTGCAGTAAAACAGCATTTGACAAATATCATAAGTAGATTCGAAAGCAGTAGTAACAAGTAAAGTATAATTAACTTTTCAAGGAGTTTAGTAAACATCTTTCCCATCCTAATCCACATTTCCATCGACATCATTATTAATCCAACCCAACTTTTCAAGTTCAAGTTATTTTCAAGAAAGTCTAACCCTTGACTGTAATTCCCGAGCGATGTCCATTACCGCGGACATGGCTATTCGAATAGATTGTACACTTTGCAGAGGTTATGCACTTTACCCACAAGATACAGTCAAACATCACAAAGGCGAGTTCCCGTAACAAAGACTTTTGGAAACTTCTAACAGCACAAGTGAGCCTCCCCGGTTATTGCACACTAACCCTTCCCTTAGCTAAGGCGAAGTTTAGGCCAATCAACCGTTAGATGGGTACCTGGCCTCACTCAGACGCTCCCCGTACAACTTACACAAAGGGTGTAGTTGTCCTCCTGAGGTCCCACAGGTACGTTATTAGCAACTTAGTCAACTAGGTCTGTCCCATTACAGACATGTGGTTGCACGCTTGACTCAGTTCAAAGGCTTGCAAGGTTAAGTCCTTAGGGTGACCAGGGCAAGACTACCCGAAGAACCAAATCAACGCTCCCAATGCCACAACTGGCCCACCTGATCATTCTTGCCACATGCCCCGGTCGAAAACTATTTATCAAACCCCAGTTGATTACCATGCACCACGTGCCATCAACATCACATGATACCTTTCCAAATAGGTTCAATATATCATTAAGTCAATATTAACATTTGATTGTCCAAAATCATGTCATGAGCACGAGTGTGTCTAAGCAAAGATACTACAACGATCTATAAACCCATGTTGGCAATTTAATAATGTCCAACTAGTAAACCACAACTAGGGTGACAAGGGGTCATGGCACATATTTAATTAATCAAGGTGTCATACAGCAATTTGGCATTTATCTAATTTCCCATATTTAAATAAGTATTTTCTAATTGAACTAGCATGCAATAATTTGAACCAAAATAGGTTTCAAAAAAAGGATCAACATGGTCAAAGCACAACTTGCCTTCAAAAAGTACTTGTTCTTGGTCTTGAGTTGGATCCTGAGTCAATACTTCTCATTCGAATCCTTCCGGCACTTCAACGTCTACTCGTAAGGCGTGCAAATAGCAATACACAAATAAACAATAGGCAAAAACATCCCAAAACTCCAAATAAAATCCATAAGCAGAGAGAACATAATTTTATGAATTTTTAGGAACTGGAATCGTTCAAATCGGAGTTAAAATGCAAAAGTTATAATTATTTAAAGTTTTAATAATCAATTAAATAATTTTACAGAGAAAAACTTTAGTCCAAAAATTAAATAAATTCATCATTAGGTAGATCTCAATTTTATACAAATTTAGAAATTTGAATCACTCAAATCGGAGTTGAAACGCAAAAGTTATAAGCGTTTGAAGTTTGAAACAAAATCTGAAATCATTATTTCGAATTAATAAATCATTTTCTTTTTCGGAAATTAATTATTGCGTCAGCGAGGACACGTGGCATCCTCTGATTGGGCGGCTAACGTCAGCCGGTCCATGGGCTCAGCCCACGGCTTGGCTCGGTCCACGGTGGACTCGGTCCACGACTCCACGTGTCGCTGACAGGTGGGTCCACTCGGGTGACGTCACTGCTGGTGGGACCCATCTGCGTCATTCTTGGCGTCGGCGCCATTCTTTGGGACGGCCGCCGACATGCGGGCCCGCCATGGCGTCGGTGTGGCGTCATGGTGCGAGGTGGCGGGCGGCGACATGCGGGCCCGCGTGTCGGCGTCCACGCACGCGCGTGGGCCAGCGGCCGATGGCGGTCAGCCTTCCCGGACGCGTGGCGCAATCTCGGCCGTTGATTTGAAAATCAACGGCCTAGATTAGATCTGGCTCTCACGCGTTTGGGTTAACGCGTTTGATCTGGACCGTTGGATCTAGATCCAACGGTCGAGATTGGATCTGGGATTTTGGACGGAATCTCACCGTGAGATGACGTGGCGCAATCTGGGACGTTGGATCTGGATCGGACGGCGGAGCGAGTTCGGGGTCCAGCGATGGCTTGCGGCGGCGCTGGCTTGCCGGGATTGGGGACAACGACCACGGCAACGGCGCTTCGGGCGTGCTCCGGCGAGGTGAGAGGTCCCTTCCGACGCGGCTTGACCTCCCGGTTCCGGATCTGACCTCAACGGCGGCGGAGGACGACGGAGACGGCGGCAATCGGCGAAAACTACGGCGGAACGCTACGGCAACTTCGGCGAGCGATTGCGGCTAAACGGCGGCGACTCAGGCGACGTTGTCTAGGGCTACGGGTGCGCACGGAATTCGGCGTCACGGCACGGGTGGCGGCGCATTAAATAGGGCCCTCGGCGTCCGTGAAACGCACGAAAACCGAGGTCCTCTCCGTTGCGGCGGCGGAGTCCGGCGGCGTCTCGGATTGGGTGACGTGGCACGCGCACAGTCGTTGGATCGGAATCCAACGGTGCGTGGGTTTGGGTTCGGGTCGGACTCGGGCAAGCTGGCTGGCTCGGTCGGGCTCGGGTCCGGCGACGTGGCTCAATCGTGGCCGTTGGATCTTGATCCAACGGTCACACGGGTTTGGGTTCGGCCGAGCGGGTTCGGCTGGACCAACTGGTGCGAGTCGGACTCGAGTCTGACTCGGACTCGGGTCCGGTCGGAGGAACAGTAAAACCCATTCAATTTAATTAATCCGATTAAATTCTCAGAAATTCAATTAAATCATTAAAAATAGCAAAAGACTCAGAAAAATTCCAGAAAAATTCTGGAAAATATTTTGGAACATTTTGGACTCAAATAAAATATTTCCAACAAATTTTTATTTGCAAAGTTTAATTCTTTAATTATTTCAAAATGGAATAAATTCAAATAAATTCCTAATAAATCCAAATAAATTCCAGAAAATTCCAAAAATTCACCAAAGTGCCAAATCACACAATAATTTAAGAAAAGCAAAATTTTGGGGTGTTACAGCCACCGGGAACATTGATTTGGTTCTTCGGGTAGCCTTGTCGTGGTCAACCTAAGGACTTAACCTTGCAAGCCTTTAAACTGAGTCAAACGTGCAACCACATGTCTGTAATGGGACGGACCTAGTTGACTAAGTTACTAATAACTTGCTTGTGGAACCTCGGGGTGTCAACTACACCTTTTTGTGTTGTTGTACGGGGGAGCGTACCGGGGCTGCGGCCAGGTACCCATCTAACGGTTGATTGGCCTAGACTTCGCCTTCGCTAAGGGAAGGGTTAGTGCGCAACAAATGGAGAGGTCCACTTGTAATGTTAGAGGTTTTCGAAAGGCTTTGTTACGGACACTCGCCTTTGTGGTGTTTGGCTGTATCTTGTGGGTAAAGTGCATAACCTCTGCAGAGTGTAAAATCTATTCGAATAGCCGTGTCCATGGCATTGGACATTGCTCGGGAATTACAGTCAAGGGTTAGAATTTCATGAAAATGACTCAATTTGGATGAATGGTTGGTTGGAACAATGAATTGGACTTAGGATTGGGAATTGCTTTATTTGAGAGATCTTGGTGAAAAGTACTCTATTCATTATCGTTTTACCGCTTTCCAGTCTATTATTGTATTTACTCATGCTACATTACTGCAAATGAACTGGTTATCCTATCCCTTGTACTAAGCCATGCATGTAGAATATTAGCTTGCATTCTGTGCATGACTTGCTGAGTACCAAGTACTCACCCTTGCCACAATACAACATCAGTTGAAGAAGAGTCGAAGCCAGCTTTGGAGGAAGAGTACCAGGAGGAGTCGTCTAACTAGGGAGTGAGCCCAGTCAGTTGTCTGTGGTATACTGGATGGCGCCACGAAATCTACTTTATTCCACTGCAGTTATTTCTCTTTTAATAAATCTTCGCCCTGCGAGGCTTATCTTTATAACTCGACCATAAGGTTGAGCAACCAGTTTGGTTACTATAATTAAAGTACTTTCTATTTCGTTGAGTATGATTGTGATATTTACCGATGTTGAGACTGTGTGCACTAGCGTGATCCTGGACTAGTGCTGAATACACAGAGGGTCCGGATTTGCAAATTTGGGTCCCGACATTACCCAACCTACTGTGCTCCAAGTGTGTCAAATTTTAAATTAATAAATTCACCTATATCCAGTTTCAAGGTTATTGTCCTATGGCAATATTTTAAAGTATGGATCTAAGCCAAGTTTCTAAATTATCCCAAATCAAAATTTTAGTTGACCCTATGGTATTTCAGTAAGTTCATGCACCATGGACATGAAGGCCGCTCTGATACCAACTGTAACACCCTGGCACCTATTGTGCTCATAATGTCACTGTGACATCATAGGATGTGACATTCCGGTAAGAGATTAGGTCATATTTCTTGTCGTTTCAAAGGTTTTGGGCCGTTCCGGGAGGGTTTGGGCTTCTCTGGGAGAGTTTGGGCCTTAGGGGGCTTTTTTCTGGGCCTTCAGTGGGAGGTTTCTGGCCCATGTGGAGGGGGGAGAGGAATCCAACCCTTGGCCCATGCGCCCCCTTACCCTTGGTGCACCCCCCTTGGCCCATGCGCCCCCCTTGGCCCCTTTAGGCCGGCGCCCCCTCCCCCTCCCCTAGGGTTCCACCCTTCCCCTCCCTAGCCGCCCCTCTCCTCTCCCATCCTCCCCTCTCCTTGTTCTTTTATTTTGGAACCATCCAACCGTGCAACTCCGGTGAATCGCTGCGGATATGAAGGAAGGAGCGGTCGGGAGGAGGAAGGTTTTCAGCGTCCGTTCGAATCTCCAAGAAGAGGTAACGAATCGCTGTTCTTTTATGGTGGTCTAGGTGCTGCTAGATGGGGGAATCCATGCCTAGAACTCTCTTTTTGGTGCTGTGATTAGATGGGTTAAATTGGATTCTAGATCTGTCTTGCGAGTGGCTCTCGACCAGGTTTGACAGCCGGTGTTCGGACGCATTTTTTGAGGATTTTAGAGTCATGTTATGGTCATCCAGTTGTTACGAAAGTTGTAGGTAATTCAATTACCTTTAATTGTACACCAAAAAATGTTAAATTCCGGTCAGCCCTTTAAAATTTATGGTCGATTTACCGAGCGGTGTCCAATCTATGATGTGATTGTGACAGATTGTGTTCAACTAATTTGAATTTATTCCCTTTTCAAATAATTAAAGAATTTATGTGAGGAGCCGCCCAGACCGTCCTCGGGTTATTTGAATGCCCTGTCGCTCTCGTCGGATTTGGAGGCTAGCAACGGGTCGCCGATGGCGCTCACAGTGCTGGCACCCAAGCCCAAGCGAGGCAACAAAGATGCAAATCGAATAACTCGACAACAATCCCGGTATTCCCCCGGTATGCGACCCAAAACTCGCCCAGGATCCCACATACTAGTTTCCAAGACCACATCAACTCAATTTGCGTAAAGGGGCAACGAACGCGAAACTATAAAACCAAACGCAGCGCGGAAGCAAACACACGCAAAAAGACAACCCGACAACCACAACCAAAACCCAACGCGAGAACCACACAAAAACCAAACACCAACCCAATCCGAACACGAGAAACACTAAGACCCAAAATTCTACGCAAATTCGGCATGAGCTTTTTGCAAACTACGGACATCCACTCAGCAGACAAGGAAACAGCAGTTGATATATATATCACAACCATAATCCAACATCAGAAGTAGTTCGAAGTACTCAACCACAAGACAGAGTTAAACATCTAACTCGACAACAGGAAGATATAGAACCGAAAGCGACACAAGTGTGGACGAACTAATTACACAACAAAAGAGAACTCATCCACAACAACAAAAATTTAAGCCTCTCCGGAAGTGTTCTGTCCCTGAACACTCCCGGACGTGTGCGACGCGCTAAACAGCCTCTACTCGGTGCCCCGCCCGGACACCAATAGGCAGTACGGGCAGAACTCACAACTGCCCAACTCCTCACCTGCAAAACAACAAAGCAGAAGCCTGAGTACAAAAGGTACTCGCAAGTCTTACCCGAGGTCCATATATGACCGACTCCAAAGGAGATGCATTTGGGTGTAGCAAAAGTAGGCATAAGGTATAAGTGCGGAAAGCTTAACATTTGTTGTATGGTTCTTTTACTAATCAGATTACCACATTTAAAGCGGTTATAAACAGCACCTACTTCGAGCATGAGTTGTAATCATCATCAATTAAAGCAACCACCACTTTTCAGATTAAGGCTCAACCAAAAGGCGAACCACATATTCAAGTTATTTACTCGCAGGGAAAGTTTAGATCAAGCTTGCTCATATCCGAGAGCTCGGCAATTCGAATCGCTTAATTAACCCTGCAGGGAAGCATTGATCACACGACATGTGCACGAAGGAACCTCATGTCAACCCCCTCCCATCCATACTTACTCGTCGAAGTACCCTCATGGGTCTGAAAACCTAGCACCCTCTCGAGTAGCCCAAGCCCGGCTTGGCCACTCGAGAGCCGGCCTAGGCCTCGCCCGCATCATCACGCCCAACTGCATGAGGTCGTAGTCCTTCGAGTAAGCACGAGATAAAACAGGGCTTACCCTACCATAATCAGGCATGTGACCAACCGGGGGTGCTCAATCCGTATCCTCCTTACGGCTCGGTCCTTAATTGGCACGGACGAGACTACACGTTTGGATCTCCATACCCAAACAACCAACCTTCTCGCCCGGCCCACAAGTTTAACATTCTCAAAACCATTTGCCACCATTTTCCCATAGCTCAACATGTATAAACATTTAATCTCGAGCGGCGGAACCCTCCACCACTCGGCCCATCCCGACCTCTAAGCAAAGATAAGCATGATATGACTTAATTACCCATAAGCTAGCTTCAAGGACAGGATTAACAACATCAAGGAGTAAATGCAGCAATTAGGATCTAACCTAACCCACAGTTCAATTCCTAATGCTAATACTTAAGCACTAAATAAGCAAGTTATTCTCCAAATTAAAATGATATACAGGGTTAGATATGCATAGGAGCTTGCCTTGTGCTTCTGCTTGCGGAACCTCACCCTCTTGACCACGGCACCCTCGTCGGCTGCCGCCGCGTCAACTCCCGCGGGATCGTTCGCTACACGACACATATGTATGAATGAGATGAATGATATGCATATGGATGAATTCATCAATGCATAAACAAAGCAAGCTTCGAACGTGCAACAACATTGCATTTCACAACTAGTGACATGGTTCTAACATGCACTTCAAGCTAGAGCAAGGAAAACTGAAACTAGAGACAACGCCCAAAAATTGACTTATTGCAACCCAAATGACCAAAATAGGATAATACCCCTTTACTACTCATTTACATACTTGTTGAATGGACCAAAAGCCCCAAACTAAAAATTGAAAGCGAAAACCGAAATTGGACTTTGTGTAAATTTTCAGAAATTTGGGCACTACATCAAACCGGCATAACTTCCACTAAATTCATCCAAATCAAGCAAACAAATACATTTTCGAAATCTACACGAAATTCCCTACAAGTTCATAGGCAAAATTTTCTCCAAACTCGGCCCAAAAATTGGTCTTCACAGTTGAACTTTCAGCCTCAAATTTCAGAGATTCTGGACAGATCTGAATACAAATCGACGCAACTTCCAACCGCTTAACCAAATCGAGTAATTTCGGACTCTAAACGATCGCAAGACATAGACTTACGAAGTAGATTTGGAAAATCACATAGAAACATGATCTACAACTCCCAGTTCAGCCAAGAACAGAGAGCAAAATTTCAGTGCCCGATTTTTAGAGGTTCAGAACAGCACAGACTTCAAATATGCATAACTTTTTAATCATCTAACCAAATTGAGTGTTCCAAGTTGCTAAGTGAGCATGAGAACCTTACCCACACATCCCACTACCCCTAATTGCTCATCCATTAGTTTAACCCACTCAAAACTAAGTAAAACTGAAGCTCTGCCGAATTGATCAAAACTCTACACAGTCTGTAGTAAAAATGGCATAACTTTCAGACGGATTAACGAAACGGAGCGATTCCAGTTGGAGATGAAAGAAAACTTGATTATATACAACTTCCTAAGAAAATGCAAACTCCAAATCGGCCTATAAGTAGCTCGAATTTGCAGAAAACTTAGAGCCAAAATCCTGCTCGAAAATGACAGATTTCAACTCAACCCTAACTTTAGCTTCTACAACATTTCTCCCCAAATCTAGGCACTAGAACTCAACCAACAGCACTTAGGGTCTCCATTAAGGTAGATCCAACCCTAGGGAGGGTTCTTACCTCACCCCATCAAGAGGTGGCCATGGAGGAGAGAGATGGAGCTGGGAGGAGATGGGGGCGCCGATCGGTTGGAGCTGCTGCTGCACCGGTTGGAGGACTACAGGGAGGGCGCTTGGAGGAGCAAAGGAGGAGCTCCAAGGTGGTTCTGCAATGGAGGAGGTCCTCCCCACAAGGAGCTCGGCCAGGGAACCAGGAAGGGGAGCACGCTTGGGGGCTTGGTGTTGCACGGGATGGGGAAAAAGAAATTGGTGGGCTGCTGCTTTTGGTTGATGTGGTTTTGCTGTTTTGTGGCTGTTTGGTGTTGTGGCTGCTTGTTGTTGCTGATTTGTGGCCCCTTTCGCCCACACACAAGTGACTAAGTGCTATGCTAAGTCCACTAGGGTTAAGTCCCCAAAATTTTAGCACAAGGATTCAATTTTTGAGCCATGAATTAATTTAGTGCTTGATGTTGGATTGGCAAGAAAACCCAACCAAGTTGTAGAGGAAAGTTTCTAGTTTCCATTTTACTAACTTGCACATCCTAGGTCATTATAGATCCCAAGTTACCAGGCTCCAAATTTTGATGAAATTCACATTTGCAGCCTGAAATTTCTAGTTCAAAAATTTGGTTAAGTTTGGAATTTTCTAAGTGGCAGTTTAGGCTATGCTCGGATGCTAGGAATCAATATCGAATGCGGCCAAAGATTTGTTGGTGCTAATACTAGCCACACGAGCCAAATTTTAAATTTGGGGCCTTGACAAATCCTCACCCTATAAAAGAATCTCGCCCCGAGATTTGAAAATGAGGGCACAGATGAATAGAGTCCACATGGACAATGTAGCCACATAGAAATGATATGACCATAATTGCGAAAAGATTGTATGGTAGCACTCACATGTTGGGATACTCGGTTTTCAAATGGTCTTCCCGTTCCCATGTGGCCTCATCTTCAGTGTGATTACTCCACTAAACTTTATAAAATTTGAGAGTCTTCCTTCGAGTCTTACTTTCAGCTTCTTCCAAAACCCGAATTTGATGTTCTTGATATGACAGATCAGGTTCAGGCTGAACCTCGAGTTCATCCACTGCAATCTGCTCGAAGGGAGTACGAACACACTTCTTTAGCTGTGAAATATGGAACACGTCATGGACCATCGCTAGAGAAGGAGGAAGCTCTAGCTGATATGCCACTTGACCGCGCCTATCAAGTACCCGAAAGGGTCCAATGTAGGGAGGCGCCAGATTTCCCTTAATCCCAAAACGACGTGTGCCCCGGAGGGGAGACACCTTCAGGTAGACGTAGTCGCCAACATCGAAAGTGAGAGGTCTTCGACGACGATCGGCATAGCTCTTTTTGCCGCGACTGTGCCACTTTCAAATTGTTCTGAATGGTTCTCACCTACTCTTCCGCCTCCACAACCAAATCGGGTCCAAACAAAGCACGCTCTCCACTCTCGGACCAATTCAGAGGGGCCCGACAGCTACGCCCATAGAGCGCTTCAAATGGAGACATCTGGATGCTCGCTTGGTAGCTATTGTTGTAAGCAAACTCAGCATATGGAAGGCACTCTTCCCATTTCTTCCCAAAAGAGAGGACACAGGCCCTCAACATGTCCTCGAGTATCTGATTGACTCTCTCGGTCTGGCCGTCGGTCTACGGATGATATCTTTGGTGTGGAGCAGCTTTGTGCCCAATGCCTCATGCGGCTCCTCGAATCGAAAACGAATCGAGAGCCCCGATCTGAGACTATCCGCTGGGTACCCCATGGAGACAGACAATGCAGGATAGGTATAGCTCGCATACTTCTTGGACGTATAAGTGGTGCCTACCGCCAGAAAGTGCGCGGACTTTGTCAGCCGGTCCACTATCACCCATATCGAATCACGGCCTGAAGAAGCTGTTGGTAGGCCAGTAATAAAGTCCATATTGACGTCTTCCCATTTCCAACTAGGAATGGGCAACGGTTGAAGGGCGCCGGCTGGCTTGAGATGCTCGGCCTTTACTCTCTGACAAACATCACACTCGGACACATAGCGAGCCACCTCACGCTTCATACGAGGCCACCAAAACTGTCGCTTCAGATCTTGGTACATTTTGTTGCTGCCCGGATGAATGGTGAGCAACGAGTTGTGGGCTCCATCAAGGATCACCCTTTTCAATTCTTGGTCCTCAGGGACAACTAGTCGCTTGCCGAACCAAATTGTGCCATGACCGTCAAGTTGGAATTCAGCGGCTTGGCCCAAGTTCAACTTGTCACGAATCTGGGCCACACCCTCATCCTTCTGCTGCGCTTCTTGGATCTGGTTCAGCAGCGTGGAATTCAATTCCAAGTTCACCAAGTACCCCTCTTCGACCATTTCCAAGCCGAGCCTCTGGAATTCGGCACAAATGGTGGCACATTGGGGCTGAAGCGTGAGACAATTGCACCGAGCCTTGCGACTCAATGCATCAGCTACTACATTGGCCTTCCCCGGATGATAATGCACCTCTAGGTCGTAATCTTTGATGAGCTCAAGCCACCTGCGTTGCCTCATATTCAAATCTGCTTGAGTGAAGATGTACTTGAGACTCTTGTGATCGGTATAGATATTGCACTTGTTCCCAAGAAGATAATGACGCCAAATCTTTAGAGCATGCACCACAGCGGCAAGCTCCAAATCATGAGTGGGATAGTGCTCTTCATGACGTTTCAACTGCCAAGATGCATAGGCGACGACTCGGTTTTCTTTCATAAGCACACTGCCAAGTCCAATACCCGACGCATCACAATAAACATCAAAATACTTGTGGATGTCTGGTTGGGTGAGGACAGGAGCTGCAGTGAGGCGCTGCTTCAAAGTTTGGAATGCTTCCTCACAGCCCGTTGACCATCTGAATGCAACCCCTTTCTTGAGTAGCTCGGTCATGGGCTTGGCAATCTTCGAAAAATCCTGAATGAAGCGGCGATAATATCCTGCAAGCCCAAGGAAGCTGCGGATCTCGGTGACAGTTTTGGGCTGTTCCCACTTGAGCACGTCTTGCACCTTACTTGGATCGACAGCCACGCCGTCCTTAGAGAGAACATGCCCCAAGAAAGACACCTTTTTCAGCCAGAACTCGCACTTGGTAAACTTGGCGTAGAGGCGATGCTCCCGGAGTCTCCCGAGAACAATGTGCAGATGCTTGGCATGATCTTCATCATTGGCTGAGTAAATGACGATGTCGTCAATGAAGATGATCACGAAGGAATCAAGTTCCGTCATGAAGATAGAGTTCATCAGGTACATGAAATACGCTGGGGCATTCGTCAAGCCGAAGGACATGACGGTATACTCATACAAGCCATATCTGGTGGAGAAAGCCATCTTGGGAACGTCCTCAGCTCGGATCTTGATCTGATGGTATCCGAGCCGCAGATCTATCTTAAAGAACACCCATGCCCCGGCGAGTTGATCAAACAAGATGTCGATCCGAGGCAGCGGATACTTGTTCTTGATAGTGACCGCATTCAACGGGCGGTAATCGACGCACAGGCGAAGAGAACCGTCCTTCTTTGTCAGAAAGAGAGCTGAGCAACCCCATGGTGAGGAACTCGGACGAATGAAACCCTTGTCCATCAGCTCCTTCAACTGAGTCTTCAACTCGGCCAACTCATTGGGCGGCATTCGGTACGGCCGCCGAGATCGAGCGATCCGGCCGAGCTCGACAACGAACTCGACATCTCTATCAGGAGGCATCCCTGGCAACTCCGCTGGGAATACATCAGGATACTCCGCAACAACTGGGATAGAATCGATCTCCTCGATCTCGTCGCCATTCAAAGAGCAAAGTGTGGCCTTGCCCTCGCCGAAGAGTAAGGTCAACCGGCTGCCTTCGATCCCTCGAGTGAGGCGGCGGCGAGAACAATCGATGATGGCTCTTGCCGCGCGTGAGCCGATTCATACCCAAAATGACATCTAGTCCACGCAATTCAAGGAAGCGGCGGAGTTGGCAAGGAAAGGAATCCCTGACCAAGATCGACGCCTTGAGCGACTTGGTGGTTACCATCTCTGAACCGACTGCCTTAATGAGAAAAGAGGTACCGCTACTACTCACACTCATCTGGTGTTGCAAGGCAAAGTCTTTGCTAATGAAAGAGTGCGATGCCCCCGAGTCAAACAGAACCCTAGCAGCATAGCCATTGACAAACAACATACCTGCCAGAACCGCGCCACCCTCAGGGATCGCCTCAGTGTCAACGTAGCGGACGTGACCCGGGCGCTGCACTGGATGTGGAGGCAGCCCTGAGGTGCCCGGAGGTCGAGGAGCAGCTGCAATACTGCCCCTTCTTGGGAAGGGACAATCTCTGATGAAGTGTCCAGCCCGCCTGCAATTGTAGCACGGGCCCGGGCCAGAACTCGCCCCCGGCGGTAGCTGAGGTGGCTGAGGAGCGGCAACCGGTGGCCTAGCTGCAAAAGCCGGCCGAGGAGCTGCAGAAGCCGGTGCCCTCGAAGGCGTAAGAGGAGTAGCACGAGCTCGCTGCGAGCTGCTACCAGCTGAAGTCTGCCATACCCGCTTCCTCTTCTTCTCCTCCTGATGGATCTGCATCTTATGCTCAACTGTGATCGCCCGGCTCACCAGAGCATTGAAATCAGCAAAGTCACAAATAGAGAGCTTGTCTTGCATCTTCGCTGACATCCCATTCATGAACCTACTTTGCTTCTTATCATCAGAGTTCACTTCCTCACGCGCATACTGAGCGAGATGGTTGAACTCGCGTGAATAGTCCATGACGGACTTGCTCAGCTGTCGAAGCGCAAGGAACTGCTGCTTCTTGATATCCATTAGGCCCTTGGGAATATGATAGGCCCGGAAAGCCTCCCGGAACTCTGCCCAAGTAACCTGATGCCCCGCTGGCTGCATCACCAGGAAGTTGGCCCACCATGCACCGGTGGACCACGAAGGCTGCTTTGCGCGCAAATGGTGCCTTCGAGGTCATCGCCTTTGGACCAGCACAAACTTCTGCTCGATCGTGCGGAGCCAATCGTCGGCCTCCAAAGGATCAACCGCCCGAGAAAAGGTCGGCGGCTGAGTGTGCAAGAAGTCGAGGTAGCCATTGGGTCGACCTCGCCCAACATGGTCACCACGAGGTGCCTGGTTCTGCACCAACATCTCCAGAATACGGTTGGTCGCCTGCTGATTCTGCTCGGACCTGAGCAAGACATCCAGCAAATTTGGAGGTGGAGACGGATCTTGAGATCCCCCCGCACCATCATCACCTCCCGTACCACCGCGGGTCCTCATTCTATCGTCAACCAAAGTCAGACGACAAGAGTTAGACTCCACAAGGAAGGGATAGGCTCTAAGACTTAATGAAAAATTCGAATCAAAACATGATCTAGAAGGTAGCACAATACAAAAGAATTTTACAAATCCAACATACATGAAAGCATAGATCAAGATGTAAAATGATATGGCAAGGCATATGCGTGCTTGGTAAGACATGGATCTTATATGCATGGCATGAAATGCACGGTTCCAACGTCAACTCTTTTCCCGCACTCACCAATTATACCCTAGGGCGGGGATACCATACTAAACAATGGTTGTCAAGTTCACGGTTCGTCTTTATGCAACTTGCTCTGATACCAGCTTGTGAGGAGCCGCCCAGACTGTCCTCGGGTTATTTGAATGCCCTGTCGCTCTCGTCGGATTTGGAGGCTAGCAACGGGTCGCCGATGGCGCTCACAGTGCTGGCACCCAAGCCCAAGCGAGGCAACAAAGATGCAAATCGAATAACTCGACAACAATCCTGGTATTCCCCCGGTATGCGACCCAAAACTCGCCCAGGATCCCACATACCGGTTTCCAAGACCACATCAACTCAATTTGCGTAAAGGGGGCAACGAACGCGAAACTATAAAACCAAACGCAGCGCGGAAGCAAACACACGCAAAAAGACAACCCGACAACCACAACCAAAACCCAACGCGAGAACCACACAAAAACCAAACACCAACCCAATCCGAACACGAGAAACACTAAGACCCAAAATTCTACGCAAATTCGGCATGAGCTTTTTGCAAACTACGGACATCCACTCAGCAGACAAGGAAACAGCAGTTGATATATATATCACAACCATAATCCAACATCAGAAGTAGTTCTAAGTACTCAACCACAAGACAGAGTTAAACATCTAACTCGACAAAAGGAAGATATAGAACCGAAAGCGACACAAGTGTGGACGAACTAATTACACAACAAAAGAGAACTCATTCACAACAACAAAAATTTAAGCCTCTCTGGAAGTGTTCTGTCCCTGAACACTCCCGGACGTGCGCAACGCGCTAAACAGCCTCTACTCGGTGCCCCTTGGGACACCGAGAAGCGACGCGAGAACTCACAACTGCCCAACTCCTCACCTGCAAAACAACAAAGCAGAAGCCTGAGTACAAAAGGTACTCGCAAGTCTTACCCGGGGTCCATATATGATCGACTCCAAAGGAGATGCATTTGGGTGTAGCAAAAGTAGGCATAAGGTATAAGTGCGGAAAGCTTAACATTTGTTGTATGGTTCTTTTACTAATCAGATTACCACATTTAAAGCGGTTATAAACAGCACCTACTTCGAGCATGAGTTGTAATCATCATCAATTAAAGCAACCACCACTTTTCAGATTAAGGCTCAAACCCAAAGGCGAACCACATATTCAAGTTATTTACTCGCAGGGAAAGTTTAGATCAAGCTTGCTCATATCCGAGAGCTCGGCAATTCGAATCGCTTAATTAACCCCTGGAAGCATTGATCACACGACATGTGCACGAAGGAACCTCATGTCAACCCCCTCCCATCCATACTTACTCGCCGAAGTACCCTCATGGGTCCGAAAACCTAGCACCCTCTCGAGTAGCCCAAGCCCGGCTTGGACACTCGAGAGCCGGCCTAGGCCTCGCCCGCATCATCATGCCCAACCGCATGAGGTCGTAGTCCTTCGAGTCAGCATGAGATAAAACAGGGCTTACCCTACCATAATCAGGCATGTGACCAACTGTCGGGACCCCGAATTTGCAAATCCGGACCCTCTGTGTATTCAGCACTAGTCCAGGAACACGCTAGTGCACACAGTCTTAACATCGGTAAATATCACAATCATACCACTCGATACTAATAAAGTACTTTATTTAAATAGTCAAACTGGTTACTCGACCTTATGGTCAAGTTACAAATGTATGCCTCGCAAGGCGAAACTTATTAAGAGAGAAATAGTAGCAGCGGAAAATCAAATAACTTCGTGGCGCCATCCAGTATACCACAGGCAACTGACTGGGCTCGCTTCCCTAAGTAGACGGTTCCTCTTGGAGCTCCTCCTCCAAAGCTGGTGTAGTCTCCTCTTCAACTGGTGTTGTATTGTGGCAAGGGTGAGTACTTGGTACTCAGCAAGTCATGCACAGAATGCAGCTAATATACTACATGCATGGCTTAATACGAAGGAGTGGCTCAAGGTATTTTTGCAGTAAACAGCATTTAACAAGTACCATAAGTAGATTCGAAAGCAGTAGAAACAAGTAAAGCATAAATAACTTTTCAAGGAGTTTAATAAACATCTTTCCCATCCTAATCCACATTTCCATCAACATCATTATTAATCCAACCCAACCTTTTAGATCCAAGTTATTTTTGAGAAAATCTAACCCTTGACTGTAATTCCCGAGCGATGTCCAATACCGCAGACACGGCTATTCGAATAGATTCTACACTCTGCAGAGGTTATGCACTTTACCCACAAGATACAGTCAAACACCACAAAGGTGAGTTCCCGTAACAAAGTCTTTCGGAAACCTCTAACAATACAAGTGGTCCTCCCCGGTTATTGCGCACTAACCCTTCCCTTAGCTAAGGCGAAGTCTAGGCCAATCAACCGTTAGATGGGTACCTGGCCTCAGCCCAGACGCTCCCCGCACAACTTACACAAAGGGTGTAGTTGACCTCCTGAGGTCCCACAGGTACGTTATTAGCAACTTAGTCAACTAGGTCCGTCCCATTACAGACATGTGGTTGCACGTTAGACCCAGTTCAAAGGCTTGCAAGGTTAAGTCCTTAGGATGACCAGGGCAAGACTACCCGAAGAACCAAATCAACATCCCAAATGCCACAACTGGCCCACCTGATCATTCTTGCCACATGCCCCGGTCGAAAAACTATTTATCAAACCCCAGTTGATTACTTAAAGTTTAAATAATCAATTAAATAATTTTACAGAGAAAAAATTTAGTCCAAAAATTAAATAAAATTCATATTTAGGTAGGTCTCAATTTTATACAAATTTAGAAATTTGAATCACTCAAATCGGAGTTGAAACGCAAAAGTTATAAGCGTTTGAAGTTTGAAACAAAATCTGAAATCATTATTTCGAATTAATAAATCATTTTCTTTTTCGAAAATTAATTATTGCGTCAGCCTGGACACGTGGACCAATCGGGTGATGACACGTGGCCTCGGGTCCACGGACCCGGCGCACGGCCTCGGCTCGGTCCACCGTGGGCTCGGCCCACGGCTCGCGGTCGGCCAGCGGCGGAGCCCCTCGACACGCGGGCCCCGCGTGTCAGAGACACGCGCTCACGTGTGTGTGGCGCGGCCAGGGTACACGTGGCACGATCGTGTCCGTTGATTTGAAAATCAACGGCCGCGATTAGATCTAGGGTTAACACGTTGTAAACTACACGGTGATCGTGGGCCGTTCGATCTAGATCGGACGGTCCAGATCTAACCCTACCTTAACATTGCTACGACGCGTGGTGATCGTGGGCCGTTGGATCAAGATCCAACGCGGTCCAGATCCGATCGAGGTTACGGAACGGGAAAAACACGAGAACTCACCTCGATTGCACTATCAAGATCGGACTGCGCACGGAGCTCGCGAGGGCTGATGGCACGCGGCGGCGTGAAGGTTGCCGGAGACGAAGACGATGGCGTGCCGATGGCGCTTAGGGCTTCTCCGACGAGGTGGGTGCTACTTCCAGTGCGCGCGTCACACCGTCACGGATCCGCCACCGGCCACAAGGAGAACGGCGACGGCGGCGATTCGGCAAAGAACGCGCGGCAGAGAGAAGCACCACTGGCGAGCTCTAAGCGGGCGGACGGCGGCTCAGGCGAGGTGAGAAGGGGGCACGGGTGCGCACGGCAAAGAGCCACCTCGGGGGCTGTCTCACGCCTTAAATACCCTCGGGAGGCGCGCACAAATCGGAACCCTAGCGGGACACGGCGGCTACGCGGCGGAGCTCTCCGAGTCGGAGACGGACGGGGAAGATACACGGGAGCCGTCCACGTGGTACGATCCACGGCCACGATCGCACGGGCGCGACCGGGTCCGGTCCAGACACGGCTCGGGTCGGGGTCGGGTCGATCATGACCGTTGGATCTCGATCCGACGGTCCCCGTGGGTTTGGGTTCGAACGTGGTTCGGTCGAGTCGGCTGGTTCGGGTCGGACTCGAACTCGAGTCTGACTCGGGCTCGGTCGGATGAACAGTACTTGACCCGACTTGATTTTCCAGCGATTTAATATTTAAAATAATTCCCAGTAATTCATTTAAATCATTAAAAATAGCAAAAGACTCAGAAAAATTCCAGAAAAATTCTGGAAAATATTTTGGAACATTTTGGACTCAAATAAGATATTTCCAACAAAATTTTATTTGCAAAGTTTAATTCTTTAATTATTTCAAAATGGAATAAATTCAAATAAATTCCAAATAAATTCCAGAAAATTCCAAAAATTCACCAAAGTGCCAAATCACACATGAATTTAAGAAAAGCAAAATTTTGGGGTGTTACAAACCTCCCCCCTTAATAGAATCTCGTCCCCGAGATTCAGGGCTTACTAAAGGAATAGGTTTGGAAACTCTTTCCTCAAATCCTCTTCGCGTTCCCAAGTTGCTTCACTCTCCGTGTGGTTGCTCCACTTTGTACTCTCTGAGAAGCGGGTTGACTTATTTCTGGTATCTCGATCCATATTTTCCAAAATCTTTACTGGTTTCTCATTGTATGTAAATTCTTCTTGAAACTCATTTGATTCTAGCGGTGTCTGTTCCTCAGGTACTCGGAGACACTTCTTCAATCGGGACACGTGGAATACGTCATGCACTCCTCGCTAACGATCGTGGCAACTCCGGTGATAAGCAACTTCGCCTCTGCGACTCAAAATCTTAAATGGTCCAACATAGCAGGGTGCAAGTTTCCCTTTGGCATGGAACCTCTTAACTCCCCGAGAGGCGTAACTCTGAGGTATACAAAGTCTTACGGTTCAAAACTCAAGTCTCGGCGACGGTTGTCGACATAACTCTTCATGCTGTGATTGGGCGATCTTCAACCTTTCCCTAATCATGGCAATCTGCTCTTCAGCTTCTTGAAGAATATCAGGCCCGAAGACACGGCGCTCGCCGGTCTCATTCCAATTCAATGGCGTCCGATAGGGTCGACCATACAGTGCCTCAAAAGGTGACATCTGTAAACTAGCTTGGTAACTATTATTGTAACTGAACTCGGCATACGGCAAACTCTTATCCCAAGAGGTAGCATAAGCCAATGCACATGCTCTTAACATATCCTCCAGAATCTGGTTGACTCTTTCGGTCTGTCCATCCGTCTGTGGATGATAGGCTGTACTGAAGTTTAAACGGGTTCCCATGGCTTCGTGCAACTTATTCCAAAACCTTGAGGTAAATTGGGTACCTCTGTCTGATACAATCCTCTTTGGCACTCCGTGCAAACAGACGATCCTGATCATGTACAACTCTGCTAACTTATCTCCCGAGTAGGTGGTCTTCACGGGGATAAAATGGGCTACTTTGGTCAAGCGATCCACTATAACCCATATGGAGTCATAACCTCCTTGAGTCTTAGGCAAACCGGTAATGAAATCCATTCCGATTTCCTCCCACTTCCACTCAGGTATTTTCAGTACTGTAGCAATCCTGCTGGTCTCGATGCATTGCCTTGACTCTCCGCATACATCGCACAATGCAACATGCTCGGCAACTTCATGCTTCATGCTTGGCCACCAGAATCTTTCCTTCAAATCCTGATACATTTTGGCGCTTCCAGGATGAATTGAATACTTGGAGTCATGGGCTTCCTCCAAAATCAGTTGCTTTAATTCCTTCTTGTTGGGCACACAAATCCGATCCTTCATCCATAACGTGCCTTGCTCATCCAACTTGAAGTCCTCTGCCTTGCCTTCCTCCTTGATGGTCTTAATCCTGCGGATCTTGTCATCATCCTTCTGTCCTTCCCGGATCTGGTCCTCTAGGGTAGGCTTTACTTCTAATGCGGCCAAGAATCCGCTAGGTACCACCTCAATCTTCATTTTCTGAAAATCCTCACATAACTCATCCTGACTTGTGGCTAGCAACGTACTCACGGTATGGCTTTTCCGACTCAAGGCATCGGCAACTACGTTTGCCTTTCCTGGATGGTAATGGATTCCAACATCGTAGTCCTTGATCAACTCTAACCATCTCCTCTGCCTCATGTTCAGATCCGACTGAGTGAATATGTACTTAAGGCTCTTATGATCCGTGTATACTTCACATCTGTTTCCAATCAGATAGTGACGCCATATCTTCAAGGCATGCACTACGGCAGCTAACTCTAGGTCATGTGTCGGATAATTCTCCTCATGCGGCCTCAACTGCCTTGATGCATAAGCGACGTCCTTTCCATTCTCAGACGCACATCCAAGTCCTTGGCGCGATGCGTCACAATAAATATCAAAGCTTTGAGCAACATCCGGTAGAACTAACACCGGTGCTGATGTCAATCGCTTCTTCAGCTCCTGAAATCCTTTCTCACATTCCGGTGTCCATGCAAACTTCTTCTCCTTTTTCAGCAATTGCGTAAGAGGTTTCGCAATTGTCGAAAAGCCTTCAATGAAACGGCGATAGTATCCTGCCATTCCAAGGAAAGTCCGGATCTGGGTCACGGTCTTCGGCTGCTCCCAATGTAACACAGCTTCTACCTTGCTTGGATCAACGGCGACTCCTTCTGCGGTCATTACATGTCCGAGGAATTCTACCTTGTCCTTCCAAAAATCACACTTGCTGAACTTGGCGAAGAGTTGCGTTCCTCGGCTTTTCCAAAACTCGCCTCAAGTGTTCGGCATGTTCATCCTCTGTCTTGGAGTAGATTAGGATATCATCTATGAACACGACAACAAACTTGTCCAAATATTCCATGAACACCTTATTCATCATATTCATGAAATATGCTGGCGCATTCGTCAGTCCAAAAGACATAACTGTAAACTCGTAATGTCCATATCTTGACGAGAATGCAGTCTTCGGGATATCTTCTGATCGGATCTTCAGCTGATGGTATCCCGATCTCAGATCAATCTTGGAGAAAACTCCGGCTCCTTTCAGTTGATCGAACAAATCATCAATCCTGGGTAGCGGATACTTATTCTTCACGGTGACTTCATTGAGTGCACGGTAGTCGATGCACATCATGAAACTCCCGTCCTTCTTCTTGACAAACAAAACTGGTGCTCCCCACGGCGATGAGCTCGGTCTGATAAATCCTTTCTCCATTAATTCTTCTAGCTGTTTCTTCATCTCTACCAACTCCTCGGTGGACATCCGATTGGGTCTCTTTGCTATCGGTGCTGTACCAGGTAAAAGCTCTATCACAAACTCTATGTCCCTGTCAGGCGGCATACCAGGTAGATCTTCGGGAAAAACATCTGGGTACTCATTCACTACTGAGACATCCTCTATGCTGATTGCCTTGGTGCTGTTAACCATCAACTGTCCTTCTCTAACGGCAGTAGCTTGAAATTCCACTTTCTTTCCACACGGGTTCTCAACTGAGATAGTCCTTCGTCCACAATCCAATACGGCCTTGTGCTTGGATAACCAGTCCATTCCCAAAATAACGTCTAAGGTCTGGGTCTCCAAAATTATAAGGTTCACTAGGAACTCTATTCCATCTATTAGTATTCTCACCCCGGAACATCCTACTTTCGTTCGGAGTTCGGAACCAGGGGTTTGAACTAAAAGCATGCACTTAAGTCTTGCAATCCCCAAATCGTTTCTAGCAGCAAAGCCTTGCGAAACAAGCGAATCTGAGCTCGAGTCAAACAAAAGCTGTGCAGTGCCGAGTTAACAAGTAACTTACCCAAGACGACGTCAGTAGCATTCTGCGGTGCATCTGCGGTGACATGGTTGACTCGGCCTCTCACCACGATGCAGGATGTGGTTCCTGGTCTTTGGCGTCCTAGCGGGGTGGTTCCTAGATTGAAGCGAATCGGGTCACTCCTGCTGTCTTCTTCGGACAAGCTGTTGGCAAAGTGTCCTGGCTCGTTGTAGTTGTAGCGGCGTCTCACTTTGTTCCTTCTTGTTGCTCGAGCAGCGTTTCTAAGCGAAGGGCTGGGTCAGTAGTTTTGATTGACGGGTCTTGGTGCCGTGACGGTGTCCTTGTTGCATTTTGTGGCTGGAATCAAGAATTGATTTGGTGCAACTCTCAGCGCCATTGCGTTCCTGGCGTGATCCTTCTTTGTTGCATCCTGCGCTTCTGTTCTCATCCAGTTCCTTGCGTTTGTCCTCAAGAATAAGCGCCTTATTCACCAATTCTTGGAAATGCAGGAAGGTGTGGGTGATCAATCCTACTTGCAATCTGAGTTAAGTCCCTTCATGAAGCGAGACTGCCTGGCTTTATCTGTCGCTACATCCTCAGTGCGTAGCGTGCTAGCTGTGTGAACTTGTTCAGTAGTCGGCCATCGGTGATTACCTTGCTTCAGTGCTCTGAACTCCTCCTTCTTGAGATCCATGATTCCTTCAGGCACGTGATACTGACGGAATGCAGCTGTGAACTCTTCCCAAGTGATGTCCTGAGGGTTCTCTTGTGTGGCACAGAAGTTCTCCCACCATTCAGCGGCTGTTCCTTCCAACTGATGAGAAGCGTAGAGTACCTTCTCATTTCCTATGCATTGAGCTATGTGTAGCTTCCTCTCAATTGACCTTAACCAATCATCGGCCTCCAATGGATTGGCATTCCTAGAGAAAGTGGGTGGGTGAGTCCTCATGAACTCTGACAGTCTTGTATTCTGGCGTTGTCCGTGATTGACTTGATTAGCTGTGGCCTGAGCAGTGACGTGTTGCATTTGTTGCATCATAGCATGCATCAACTGAGTCTGAGCAGCAAGAAATGCTCCAAAATTCTGCATGTCAACTGGCGGTGCTGGTGCTCCATCATTGGGATTTTCTGCTGGGCGAGAACCACTTCCATTGCTTCCAAATTTTCCGCGGGTGTTCACCATCTGTCGATTTGCTCTAAGTTTCAGAGATGAGAGGGAAACAAGAATAGATAAGTAATATGGAACTTATGCGGGGCGAAGGGTGTAACTTTAAGGTCCAACTTTATTATTGATATTAATAACTTGGTATGGTTGCTTACAATGCCTAAGGGCCTTGCAACACATACTGCACACTCAGCAAACAATGAAAATCCAAATCGAACTAACACTGGAGTCTAACGCCTAAAGGGTGACTCTTTATTCTATGACGCGACTCGGCGAAGGAGTCTCACTATAGAACCTATGCTCACTCATCGAGAAAACCTCCACGGCCTGGGTACGGATCTTTGCGGCATAGGCGCGAAACAATTGCCATGTCCAAAGAATCTGTGTCATCTGTGGTAGTCGAAGAAGCGATGTCCTCATCGATATCCGACTCCTCGGATCTGGCTCGTGTAGCTCGAGTCGCTCTGCAGTTACGGTCCGTATAAAGCCATCTCCAACTCGTCAATCCTTCGCAGAAGGTGTGACACATACTCTTGAGCTTCCCGCCATCTGTTATTCTCTGTCGTGATCTCCTTGCGGGCCTTCTGTAGCTCTTTGCTTGTATCATCGAGTACATCCTCCTGGGCGACAACAAGTCGTGCCAACTGTGTAACCATGGCATCCTCATCCTGAATCGCCTTCGGGTCAAGAAGGTTATTGCTGCGCGGGTGATAACGGAACACCGTGCTCTCCAACTCGCAGGCGTAGATACGGGTAATGTGCCGCATTGCTCGTCGTGATACTTCTTGGATACCCATCTGCATTGTAGACCTCCTGGCAGTGCAGTGTATCGGGCGATTGCCTGGGCCCTTCTTCCTAGCAGGTACCTCAATCTTCACGTCACAAGCCTTGATCAATCCTGCTTGTCTGATCACTTCCACTTGGTATTGCGGCTTCTCAAAATCTCCGAGAGTCTGAAGCATATGCCAAAGTTCTGCGGCGTGACCAACCTCCATATCAACGTAGTTGAACTCTCCCTCCATCTGTCACAAGAGTGCTCTCGTAAGAACTCGAAATTTTTAAATCATGACAAGGTAAGGAAAAATTCAGCAAGAGACAAGAAAAGAAAGAATGGGATAAGTCGAGATGTCATTTCTTATCTTGACAAATTTTATTCTTTTAGAAAATAGGTTTTATCCTCACTACGACCATTCTAGCTAAGGGTTGAGCCTACAGTCAAGTATGGCTCTGATACCACCTCTGTCGGGACCCCGAATTTGCAAATCCGGACCCTCTGTGTATTCAGCACTAGTCCAGGAACACGCTAGTGCACACAGTCTTAACATCGGTAAATATCACAATCATACCACTCGATATTAATAAAGTACTTTATTTAAGTAGTCAAACTGGTTACTCGACCTTATGGTCAAGTTACAAATGTATGCCTCGCAAGGCGAAACTTATTAAGAGAGAAATAGTAGCAGCGGAAAATCAAATAACTTCGTGGCGCCATCCAGTATACCACAGGCAACCTGATCGGGCTCGCTTCCCTAAGTAGACGGTTCCTCTTGGAGCTCCTCCTCCAAAGTGGTGTAGTCTCCTCTTCAACTGTGTTGTATTGTGGCAAGGGTGAGTACTTGGTACTCGGCAAGTCATGCACAGAATGCAGCTAATATACTACATGCATGGCTTAATACGAAGGAGTGGCTCAAGGTATTTTTGCGATGCTTGACATTTAACAAGTACCATAAGTAGATTCGAAAGCAGTAGAAACAAGTAAAGCATAAATAACTTTTCAAGGAGTTTAATAAACATCTTTCCCATCCTAATCCACATTTCCATCAACATCATTATTAATCCAACCCAACCTTTCAGATCCAAGTTATTTTTGAGAAAATCTAACCCTTAACTGTAATTCCCGAGCGATGTCCAATACCGCAGACACGGCTATTCGAATAGATTCTACACTCTGCAGAGGTTATGCACTTTACCGACGAGATACAGTCAAACACCACAAAGGCGAGTTCCCATAACAAAGTCTTTCGGAAACCTCTAACAATACAAGTGGTCCTCCCCGGTTATTGCGCACTAACCCTTCCCTTAGCTAAGGCGAAGTCTAGGCCAATCAACCGTTAGATGGGTACTTGGCCTCAGCCCCGGTACGCTCCCCCGTACAACTTACACAAAGGGTGTAGTTGACCTCCTGAGGTCCCACAGGTACGTTATTAGCAACTTAGTCAACTAGGTCCGTCCCATTACAGACATGTGGTTGCACGTTAGACCCAGTTCAAAGGCTTGCAAGGTTAAGTCCTTAGGATGACCAGGGCAAGACTACCCGAAGAACCAAATCAACATCCCAAATGCCACAACTGGCCCACCTGATCATTCTTGCCACATGCCCCGGTCGAAAAACTATTTATCAAACCCCAGTTGATTACCATGCACCACGTGCCATCAACATCACATGATACCTTTCCAAAACAGGTTCAATATATCATTAAGTCAATATTAACATTTGATTGTCCAAAATCATGTCATGAGCACGTAGCAGGTCTAAGCAGTATACTACAACGGTCTAAAACCCATGTTGGCAATTTAATAATGTCCAACTAGTAAACCACAACTAGGGTGACAAGGGGTCATGGCACATATTTAAGTAATCAAGGTGTCATACAAAGAAATTGGTATTTATCTAATTCCCCAAATTTAAATAAAGTGTTTTCTAATTGAACTAGCATGCAATAGGTTAAATCAAAATAGATTTTGAAATAGGATCAACATGGTCAAAGCACAACTTACCTTCAAAAAGTACTTGCTCTTGGTCTTGAGTTGGATCCTGAGTCAATACTTCTCCTTCGAATCCTTCCGGCACTTCAACGTCTACTCGTAAAGCGTGCAAATAGCAAATACACAAATAAATAATAGGCAAAAGTGTCCAAACATCCAAATAAAATCCATAAACAGAGAGAACATAATTTTATGAATTTTTAGAAACTGGAATCGTCAAATTTGGAGTTAAAATGCAAAAGTTATGATTATTTAAAGTTTAAATAATCAATTAAATAATTTTACAGAGAAAAACTTTAGTCCAAAAATTAAATAAAATTCATATTTAGGTAGGTCTCAATTTTATACAAATTTAGAAATTTGAATCACTCAAATCGGAGTTGAAACGCAAAAGTTATAAGCGTTTGAAGTGTGAAACAAAATCTGAAATCATTATTTCGAATTAATAAATCATTTTCTTTTTCGAAAATTAATTATTGCGTCAGCCTGGACACGTGGACCAATCGGGTGATGACACGTGGCCTCGGGTCCACAGACCCGGCGCACGGCCTCGGCTCGGTCCACCGTGGGCTTGGCCCACGGCTCGCTGGCCGACAAGTGCGGGCCCTCGACACGCTGCGGGCCCCGCGTGTCAGAGACACGCGCTCACGTGTGTGTGGCGCGGCCAGGGTACACGTGGCACGATCGTGTCCGTTGATTTGAAAATCAACGGCCGCGATTAGATCTAGGGTTAACACGTTGTAAACTACACGGTGATCGTGGGCCGTTCGATCTAGATCGGACGGTCCAGATCTAACCCTACCTTAAAGTTGCTACGGCACGTGGTGATCGTGGGCCGTTGGATCAAGATCCAACGGTCCAGATCCGATCGAGATTACGGTACGGGAAAAACACGCGAACTCACCTTGATCGCACGATCAAGATCGGACGGCGCACGGAGCTCGCGAGGGCTGATGGCACGCGGCGGCGTGGAGGTTGCCGGAGACGAAGATGATGACTTGCCCGATGGCGCTTCCGGGCTTCTCCGACGAGGTGGGTGCTACTTCCAGGTGCGCCTCGTCACACTGGTCACGGATCTGGCCACCAGCGCGGCGGAGAACGGCGGACGGCGGCGAATTCGGCAAAAGAACGCGGCGGCAGAGAGAAGCAACTACGGCGAGCTCTAGCGGGGCGACAGCGGCGGCTCAGGCGAGGTGAGAAGGGGCCACGGGTGCGCATGGCAAAGAGCCACCTCGGGGGCTGTCTCACGCCTTAAATACCCTCGGGAGGCGCGCACAAACCGGAACCCTAGCGGGACACGGCGGCTACGCGGCGGAGCTCTCCGAGTCGGAGACAGACGGGGAAGATACACGGGAGCCATCCACGTGGTACGATCCACGGCCACGATCGCACGGGCGCGACCGGGTCCGGTCCAGACACGGCTCGGGTCGGGGTCGGGTCGATCATGACCGTTGGATCTCGATCCGACGGTCCCCGTGGGTTTGGGTTCGAACGTGGTTCGGTCGAGTCGGCTGGTTCGGGTCGGACTCGAACTCGAGTCTGACTCGGGCTCGGTCGAATGAACAGTACTTGACCCGACTTGATTTTCCAGCGATTTAATATTTAAAATAATTCCCAGTAATTCATTTAAATCATTAAAAATAGCAAAAGACTCAGAAAAATTCCAAAAAAATTCTGGAAAATATTTTGGAACATTTTGGACTCAAATAAAATATTTCCAACAAAATTTTATTTGCAAAGTTTAATTCTTTAATTATTTCAAAATGGAATAATTTCAAATAAATCCAAATAAATTCCAGAAAATTCCAAAAATTCACCAAAGTGCCAAATCACACATGAATTTAAGAAAAGCAAAATTTTGGGGTGTTACACCAACCGGGGGTGCTCAATCCGTATCCTCCTTACGGCTCGGTCCTTAATTGGCACGGACTAGACTACACGTTTGGATCTCCATACCCAAACAACCAACCTTCTCGCCCGGCCCACAAGTTTAACATTCTCAAAACCATTTGCCACCATTTTCCCATAGCTCAACATGTATAAACATTTAATCTCGAGCGGCGGAACCCTCCACCACTCGGCCCATCCCGACCTCTAAGCAAAGATAATCATGATATGACTTAATTACCCGTAAGCTAGCTTCAAGGACAGGATTAACAACATCAAGGAGTAAATGCAGCAATTAGGATCTAACCTAACCCACAGTTCAATTCCTAATGCTAATACTTAAGCACTGAATAAGCAAGTTATTCTCCAAATTAAAATGATATACAGGGTTAGATATGCATAGGAGCTTGCCTTGTGCTTCTGCTTGCGGAACCTCACCCTCATGACCCACGGCACCCTCGTCGGTTGCCGCCGCGTCAACTCCCGCGGGATCGTTCGTTACACGACACATATGTATGAATGAGATGAATGATATGCATATGGATGAATTCATCAATGCATAAACAAAGCAAGCTTCGAACGTGCAACAACATTGCATTTCACAACTAGTGACATGGTTCTAACATGCACTTCAAGCTGGAGCAGGGAAAACTGAAACTAGAGACAACGCCCAAAAATTGACTTATTGCAACCCAAATGACCAAAATTGGATAATACCCCTTTACTACTCATTTACATACTTGTTGAATGGACCAAAAGCCCCAGACTAAAAATTGAAAGCAAAAACCGAAATTGGACTTTGTGTAAATTTTCAGAAATCTGGGCACTACATCAAATTGGCATAACTTCCACTAAATTCATCCAAATCAAGCAAACAAATACATTTTCGAAATCTACACGAAATTCCCTACAGGTTGATAGGCAAAATTTTCTCCAAACTCGGCACAGAAATTGGTCTAATTCACAGTTGAACTTTCAGCCTCAAATTTCAGAGATTCTGGACAGATCTGAATACAAATCGACGCAACTTCCTAACCGCTTAACCAAATCGAGTAATTTCGGACTCTAACGATCGCAAGACATAGACCTATGAAGTAGATTTGGCAAATCACATAGAAACATGATCTACAACTCCCAGTTCAGCCAAGAACAGAGAGCAAAATTTCAGTGCCCGATTTTCAGAGGTTCAGAACAGCACAGACTTCAAATATGCATAACTTTTTAATCATCTAACCAAATTGAGTGTTCCCAGTTGCTAAGTGAGCATGAGAACCTTACCTACACATACCACTACCCCTAATTGCTCATCCATTAGTTTAACCTACTCAAAACTAAGTAAAACTGAAGCTCTGCCGAATTGATCCAAACTCTACATAGTCTGTAGTAAAAATGGCATAACTTTGAGACGGATTAACGAAACGGAGCGATTCCAGTTGGAGATGAAAGACAACTTGATTATCTCGCCCGTGCATCGTGGCCGCTGATCACGCCATGTGGACGGCCGTCCGTCGTCGGACTCCTCTGCCGCGTAGCCGCCGTGTTCGTTAAGGTTCCGCGGATTTCACGCACGTCGAGGCAGTATTTAAAGCTTGGACCCCTGCGCCGTGTTCTCCGTTTGCTTGCGCATCTTTTTCCCCTAGTCTTCGAGCTCGAGCCGCCGCCGACTGCCCGCAGTTGCTCGCCATAGTTAGATATCACCTCCGCCACGGTTTTTGCGTTGTCTTCCTCGGCTCCAGTCTGCCAGATCCGCCGCGAAGCCATCGCCGTCCTCGAGCTCTCTCCATCGTCCGATCAAAAATCTGAGGGCACAGATTCATCCACGTCATCCTTGGGTAAATTCTCACGTTTTAGTTTTTAGATCTTTTTTCAACCGTTGGATCTAGAACCAACGGTTTAGATCGTGCCACGTAGCCATAACTGCACCGTGCTAGGATAGATCTCAGCCGTTAGATCTAGATCTTACGGCTAGAGTTAAACCGCGTTGTAGCTTTAGATCGGATCTTGACCGTCCGATTAAGATCGAACAGTCCAGATCAACCGAGTAGTTTCCAACGCGTGAGGTTGGATCTGATCTGGACCGTTGATTTTCAAATCAATGGCCCAGATCGTGCCGCGTGTCCAGTACTTGGACCGTCGCGGTCAGCGCGGTCAGCCGCTGACGTTAGCACGTGACGTCAGCGTGGGACCCACGCGTCAGTGACCGCCGAACCGCACCATGACGTCACCCGTGACGTCATGCTGACGTCACGGTGGGGCCCAGCTGTCAGAGCCCTCGGCCGAGCCGTGCGCTGACGTCACCCGAGGGGCCCACCTGTCAGAGGCACACGTGCCGTGGACCGGGTCCACGGTGGACCGAGCTGAACCGTGCGCCGGGTCCATGGACCCGAGGCGACGTGGCGGCCTCTGATTGGTCCACGTGTCGTGCTGACGCAATAAATCATTTTCCGAAAATGAAATTAATTATTTAATTCAGTTTATTGATTTCGAATATATATTCAAACTTCAAACGCTTATAACTTTTGCGTTTTAACTCCGATTTGGGTGATTCAAATTTCTATGTTTTTATAAAATTGAGATCTACCTAATGGTGAATTTTATTTAATTTTTGGACCAAAGTTTTTCTCTGTAATATTATTTAATTGATTATTTAAACTTTAAACGCTTGTAACTTTTGCGTTTCAACTCCAATTTTGCCGATTCATGTTCCTAAAAATTGATAAAATTATGCTCTTTCTTTGTATGGACTTCATTTGGATGTTTGAACACTTTTTGTCTATTGTTTATTTATTTATTGCTATTTGCACGCTTTACGAGTAGACGTTGAAGTGCCCGAGGGCTTCGAAGGTGAAGTGTTGACCCAGGAGCCAGCCCAAGACCAAGGACAAGTACTCTTTGAAGGCAAGTTATGCTTTGACCATATTGATCCCACTTTTGGAATTAATTTGATTTAAATTATTGCATGCTAATTTAAATTAGAAAATGCTTTATTTAATTATGGGAAATTAGATAAATGCCAGATTGCTGTATGACACCTTGGTTAATTAAATATGTGCCATGACCCCTTGTCACCCTAGTTGTGGATTATTAGTTGGACATTAGTAAATTGCCAACATGGTTAGTTAGACCGATGTAGTATGCTTAGCCTTGCCACGCGAAATGCTTTGGACAATCAAATGCTAATATTGACTTAATGAAATATTGAACCTATTTTGAAGAAATATCATGTGTTGTGATTGTCGATGGCACGTGGTGCATGGTAATCAACTGGGGTTTGATAAATAGTTTTCGACCGGGGCATGTGGCAAGAATGATTGGGTGGGCATGTTGTGGCACCAGGAACATTGATTTGGTTCTTCGGGTAATCTTGCCCTGGTCACCCTAAGGACTTAACCTTGCAAGCCTTTGAACTGAATCAAACGTGCAACCACATGTCTGTAATGGGACGGACCTAGTTGATTAAGTTGCTAATAGCGTACCTGTGGGACCTCAAGGTGTCAACTATACCTTTTGTGTAGTTGTACGGGGGAGGGTACCGGGGCTGCGGCCAGGTACCCATCTAACGGCTGATTGGCCTAAACTTCGCCTTCGCTAAGGGAAGGGTTAGTGTGCAATAACCGGGGAGGCCCACTTGTGCTGTTAGAAGTTTCTGAAAGACTTTGTTATGGACACTCGCCTTTGTGGTGTTTGGTTATATCTTGTGGGTAAAGTGCATAACCTCTGTAGAGTGTAAAATCTATTCGGATAGCCGTGTCCGCGGCATTGGACATCGCTCGGGAATTACAGTCAAGGGTTAGACTTTCTTGAAAATAAGTTTGACTTGAAAGGTTTGGTTTGGTTTAATAATGACGTTGATGGAAATGTGGATTAGGAATGAGAAAGATGTTTATTTAACTCCTGGAAAAGTTATTGATCTTATACTTGTTTTTACTGCTTTCGGATCTACTTATGCTACTTGTCAAATGATGTTTTACTACAATTATACCATGAGCTGCTCCTTTGTACTAAGCCATGCATGTAGTATATTAGTTTGCATTCTGTGCATGACTTGCTGAGTACCAAGTACTCACCCTTGCCACAATACAACATCAGTTGAAGAAGAGTCTACACCAGCTTTGGAGGAGGAACTCCAGGAGGAGCCGTCTAACTAGGGAGCGAGCCCAGTCAGTTGCCTGTGGTATACTGGATGGCGCCACGAAGTTATCTTATTTTCCGCTGCTGTTATTTCTCTTTTATTAAGTTTTCGCTCTGCGTGGCGTATATTTGTAACTTGACCTTAAGGTCGAGCAACCAGCTTGGTTAACTAATTAAGGTACCTTATTATTTCGTTGAGTATGATTGTGATATTTACCAATGTTGAGACTGTGTGCACTAGCGTGTTCCTGGACTAGTGCTGAATACACAAAGGGTCCGGATTTGCATGTTCGGGTCCCGACAGAGGTGGTATCAGAGCCAGGTTGACTGTAGGCTCACCCATAGTTAGATTGGTTGTAGTGAGGGTAATATTTATTTTCTAAAGTTAAAAGTTGGCAAGGTGAAGAATGAATTCTCGCCTTACCCCTTTCTTTCTTGTTCATACCCTTGCTGAGTTTTTTTCGTCTCCCACATTGATTTTAAAATGTTGCGTTCTTACACGAGTGTAACACCCCATAAATCTAAACTGCTGTACAAGAAAAATTCGACAGCATTTCCCCTAAAACAGGATAATACGGAAGCAATTCATAAAAACAAGGTCCATGATAAGCAATTCAAATAGGAATAATATCACGACATCAATAATAGAGACAACAAGTCTAAATCAACCAGGAATCAACCATAAACATAACACATCTCTAAAGGGACAACCATGAAGGAGAACAAGTTTAAAGGGGACAACAATGAGTCTAGGTGTAATAAAATTTCAGCCAGCTAAAGAATTATATAAAACACTAGTTCATGTGAGTCGTGACGACATCAGAAAATTTATTGTGTTGCTAGCCCACCCTTCATGCTTACGACTCACGTGCGCTACCTGAAAACATCAAAACAACAAGTAGTGAGATTGGGTAATCTCAGCAAGCGGAACAACTAATACAAATAAAACATCCACCATATATTTAGCATTCCACATTCCTCATATACAATACCACATCAAAGAGTCCACACCACTTCAAGAAATGCATATGATTGATGCACATGCTTATGCCATGTTCCTCCTCACCGTGCCCTTTCTCAGAACACACGGTGTTGTACGTCTTGATCGCGCCGCAGTGGCGTCGACAAACTTCCAATGCATGATTATGCAGTTAATGCTTCATGCATGAATTCATTCATAACCTCTCCCACTGAGTCCACACCTTTTCATATCATCATATAGCATGGATAGAAAACAAATATCATAGAGATGAAATGTTTAGACAATTCATCCGGTAAACAACATCATTCTTCACCTTACTCTTGATTCATAGCTAAATCACAACATCACAATACCAGTCAAGATATTGCAATCCTCAAAGCAAGTGATTAAACCATGTATGATTGCTGTAATTGGAGTTTATAGTGAAGGCGAATCAAACAACAATGTATCGATTAACAATACAACTGCTTCCACTTGCCTTTACCGACGTGGGCGAAGAACCTAGTTACGCCCAGCAGTGCCACCACCTGAACAAACATTATTTCAGTACATAGCGACATCACAATTCATCACACAATTCAAACACACGCTTCCTACTCCCCGATCCCATTTAAACGCCAAAAACCCCGATCTGTCCGGATCGAACAGCAGCATCCTCTCTTCCCAATTTCGTATCTTTTTTTACTGTTCATAAAAATACAGAAAAATTACAGTAGCTAGATATTGACGAGATCTACAACTTTCATGAAGGTCAAAAATTTCAATTCTGCTATTAAATATGCCTTAACAACCGTCCAACACAGTGGACGAAATCTGTTTCCAGATTCTGTTCGTCATCTTCGAACAGAGATAACTCTCAGACCGACGGCCGAAAAATTCTAAACAAAATACAGAAGCTAGGTCTCGATGTTGTCTACAACTTTCTAGTTATAGGTTTTTGCAGGAAAAATCATCTATGCCACTTAAACCGCGAAACAATCAGCGCTGCACAATCTCCCCTCTCAGAAACAGCACCACGTGAACAACTACCCTTGTCCCCCATCAAATTCCATCCAAACCAAACACCACCAGATCTAAAACACTCCTAATCTTAGGTAGAACAGGGGGTAAAATTCTGGAAATTTACCTAGAGTCCTTCCTCGAGAATCCACGGAAAGCACGCGATGAACCCCGAATTTGAAATCTGCTCGTCCTCCACGCCTCCACGGATCCCTTCTCGCTTTCTCCTTCGCGTTTCGTGGTGGATCTTGAGCCACCACGCAGGGGAGGAAGAGGAGAGGGTGGCGGCTGCTAGGGGGAGCAAGGGGAGGCGCCCTAGGGCAAAGGGGGGAGGTGGCCGGCCAAAGGGGAGGGGCGCCACTTAAAGGGGGGTGGTGGGCCGGCCCACCAAGGCATGGGGAGGAGAGGGGGAAAAAGAAATTCCCGGCCTAGGCCCAGGTTGCCTCAGCCCAGCGGAAACTAGCCCAAAACTCCAATTTTTAATATTAAATTGCCGCATATTCTTCAATTATTTCATTCCCTGACAAAACCCTCTTTCATTCCGGAACAACCAAGAAAGAAAACCCTAGGATCGCTCTCAAATTCTAGGGCATCACAATCTCCCCACCTTAAAAGGATTCGTCCCCGAATCTAAGACACACCAAAATCAACAACAAAGTTCCCAAAGGACAAAAGACTTCTTTGCAACCCAAAACATTCACACAAAGACTCAAACCGGAATAAACGACAAGCGAGTTCTCAAAACCAACACTAGCGAGAAAAAGTTGATTTAGCTCAACAGAGTGCAACTTCTCACGGTTCCACCTTCACTTCAATTCCCAAAAAGACCATGAAAGAAAACGGTCTCGCACTCCTTAATCCAACTACTCTCCAGAAGAAAACGGTACCAGACTCTAGAACCCTCTTCATCTCCCACGCACAAACGTGTTTTCACACCACAACACCTCTATTGTGGTTCGCCGTATTCAAGACGACGACAAACCAGGTGAGACATACACTCCAAGACCACCAAAAGGAAAAGCCTACTTTACAGCCAGGGTCCTTAAACCCGCAAGAGACAGTAACAACCGAACAAAATCGCTATGGTTGACACAACCTCGCTCAACCTCAGCGACAGAAAGGTCCAATACACTCTGAAAAGGAAAAACAATTACTAGCAACCACCAAGTGGTCCACTAATAATTTAAACAGCCCCACCTAGGTACACATCAATGACCCAATTCTCCAAGAAGGTTTGGATTGAGTCATACACAACCTTCCTTTACTCTTCACTTTTAAACTGTTTACGATCATCTACTAGCAACATCTAATATCTTAGGTCATTACCAACCCACACTAAATTCCTCTTTCTTAGAAGGTTCCGCCCTCGCATTCTTCCTTTCAAAGAATCAGAACCAAGGGTAGAATCATTGAGGAAGCTCAACCAAGACCCATGATCCCCAAATGATTCACATCCAACAACTCGAACTCCAAAGCGCTAAAAGCCACTTTGGAAAGAATTCGGCAACAACCCAAGAGTACTCATTTTAATTTTTTTTTTCTAAGCCAAATGCAAAGAAAGCTCAGATCTTTTACACCACAACCAACATATTAGAAGATATTCGTTCTTACTTCCCGTACTAGAAGGCAATTGAAATCTCGATTCAGGACATGCATGCAGCTTTCCAAGAGCACTCCAGATTAGTCATATATCCATATATGACTTTCTCACCGACCTGGCTCAACGACTCTTTTATCATTTAACATCTATAGAAAATGTCATGTTTACTTTTCACCATTCATTCATCATGTAACAGCACTATTGAATAGTCATTTACAAGACGACTTCTTCCTCTGTAACACATGAATAAAACTCGAATAACACCAAGGATTGCGCTAATTCATATAAACTATGTCGGCAGCATAGATAACAGTAAGGCACCACATCGTATCAAAACCCACCAATGATAGAAAGCTAAACTTGCAAAACATCGCATTTTAACCAAAATCAACATTTTGGAAAAGAACATCGACTCCAAAGTCAAACATCTGCACAAACAACCGCCACAATTTTTTTTTCTCGAAAGAAAGGGAAATTCATTCCCAAAAGAGAACTCTTCACTAACCAAATTCACTTATGAAACACTCATATAATCCACCTTTTTGAAGTACTATAAACGTCACACACATCATGCAAATAAACCAACTCTAGTCAAAAGAGTTACAAATTAAATCTCAAGAGTTTCCAACACAACCCACTATGTCCATCTGCTTCCTTTAAAATTAATTCCAAAGATAATTCGGTCTTGACGCGAAGGAGCGCGATCCACTCAAAGACTTTTGGGTGTAAATCCATACTCATAGTGCAAACTAAACAAGTTAGCAAAATCCAAAGGTTGGCATTAATCACTACGAGTTTTAGGAAACTCAGAACACAACAGAAGAAACACTTCGACAAAAAGTATTCAACCAAAATAGCAACCAACCAAACCAGTCCAAAAGGTTTTAGACACAAGCTCAGGATGAAAGCCACCATATTTAGTATTCCACTATACTTACCATTTAAGCATTCAATATACACTATTTACTCATCGAGAAGCCTCAATATAATTCAACCAAAAGCTACATAACTAATTCTTTCTCTAGTTACCTTTCCCAACATTTATAAATACAGTTTATGATGATTAACAAAACGTCTTCCATTCTATACTACCTCATCATGATCCCCACAGACCAACACATCATATATCAATGTATTCTATATTTCAAACATAGTACTTCAACATATACTTAAGCATGATCAACGTATCAATTTTATACCATCCATACATCAACATCTTGACAATTAAAACTTGTTCAATCAATAAAATGATTTCAACCAATAAGTATTATCTCTACAAGATAAAATTAAGTAACAGGATTCTAAGACATGCATTCATTAAGGTTAAAATCTTGCATCATGATTGTTATCCAATGTTCATCCCACCACAACATGAACTCGACATAAATCCACAGTTTTACACTTTTCTCTATTGGATCAAAGGTTTCCAACAATTAACAACACTACCAAGTCATCAATAACAACAAATGGGCATAAACATCAACCGTCAACATTACTTTTGGCTACCCTATACATAGGTGATAACAAAATTACCACCACACAACATACTAGTAGGTTACAACAACGTAAATGGCAATTCTAATCAACTTCCAAATTAAAGTCGCTAGTCAACATGATTAAATTTTCTCTATTAATCCGTTAGATTAGATCATCTTTAAACAACCAAAGAAAGTTTCTTTAACAATAACATGATCTACCTCATCTTAATGTTCTAACCATGCATCAGGGTTTAAAACCTTAAACATTATCGGGGGTCATAAGCACTTTTAAAGCAAAGCAACAGATTATAAGCATGTACATTAACACATTTAATCATTCCCACTATGGGGTACTCTACATCACTAGAGGTTCATTTAATCTTAAGCTAAAGGTAACAATTACACTTAATTGATTCAACTCGCAAATTAACTAAGGAGTACATCATTTCTATAAACCACATTGTTACATACTACATAACATGCTAAACAATAATTTTCACTTTTAACAATTAATTTCAGTCAAACGAGTACTTACTTTATTTGCAGCATTTTTCTTTTAATACTCAACCAAAACTCACAAAGAGGCTTGACTCTCAAATTTGCAATAGGACATGACTCCAAGACACATTTCAATCTTAAAGACTCCCACAGGAGGGAACCAAGCGATCAAGTAAACCTTTTACGAACAAAGGCACAAAACATAAATCGACACAACTTAACTTTTTACACACGCTTCAATAACTTCTTTTAAACTCAGAGCAAGACACACAAGAACCAAAAGCTATACCTTTCTTTGCAAGGCAACCAACTAAACAGGTGTCAAAGTCAAAAGGCGACCAAAGACGCGCAACACAAAACTCCCCTTCTTTGTCTTCACCCAAAGAAGACAAAACCAAGAAACACCGAAGGCACACTCCGCGAAAATCCAAATTCCAAACACTTTTCTTCTGATTTCAATCAACTAAAACCAAGAAAACCAACCAAGACCGACCGTCAGAACGATAAAGAACATTCGAAGGAATCTACCACCAATCTCTTCTATTTGACTCCAGTCCACTACCCGATCCACGGCGTAAAGGGTAAGCACTCCTCCTACAGGGTTTAATAATTCTTTGGTGATGGCGTTAACCGCCACACCATCAAACCACACCCTTACTAAGAACAAAAGAGGTGACCGAAACCCTTCGGACTCACAACTCCACTTCATCACAAATGAAGCAACTCAATCAAATCAATCATAAATAAAGCATTATACATCATCAAAATTAGCATTCAACATCAAAGATTAGATACAATATTTAAACGGAAAGAAAGCGGTACCCATACCCCTTTCCTCACGCATCCATGTGTGTCTGATTTTAAATTAGTGATTCCACTTACACAAGTTTTAATGTTGCTATCCTAATGACAAAATTTTAGTTAAAACCTAGGCCATGTTTCTAAGTTATTCCACATCACATTGTAGTTGTATCCTATAGTATGACACTAAAAATACACATTCCAAGGACCTACACCAGCTCGATACCAATCAGTAACACCCCATAAATCTAAAGCTATTTGTAAAAGAAAAATTAAATGAGATTTCCCCTAAAACAGGATAATACGGAAGCAATTCATAAAAACAAGGTCCATGATAAGCAATTCAAATAGGAATAATATCACGACATCAATACTTGAGACAACAAGTCTAAATCAACCAGGAATCAACCATAAACATAACACATCTCTAAAAGGACAACCATGAAGGAGAACAAGTTTAAAGGGGACAACAATGAGTCTAGGTGTAATAAAATTTCAGCCAGCTAAAGAATTATATAAAACACTAGTTCATGTGAGTCGTGACGACATCAGAAAATTTATTGTGTTGCTAGCCCACCCTTCATGCTTACGACTCACGTGCGCTACCTGAAAACATCAAAACAACAAGTAGTGAGATTGGGTAATCTCAGCAAGCGGAACAACTAATACAAATAAAACATCCACCATATATTTAGCATTCCACATTCCTCATATACAATACCACATCAAAGAGTCCACACCACTTCAGTAAAATGCATATGATTGATGCACATGCTTATGCCATGTTCCTCCTCACCGTGCCCTTTCTCAGGAACACACGGTGTTGTACCGGTACGGTCGCGCACGCTGGCGTCGACAAACTTCCAATGCATGATTATACAGTTAATGCTTCATGCATGAATTCATTCATAACCTCTCCCACTGAGTCCACACGTTTTCATATCATCATATAGCATGGATAGAAAACAAATATCATAGAGATGAAATGTTTAGACAATTCATCCGGTAAACAACATCATTCTTCACCTTACTCTTGATTCATAGCTAAACCACAACATCACAATACCAGTCAAGATATTGCAATCCTCAAAGCAAGTGATTAAACCATGTATGATTGCTGTAATTGGAGTTTATAGTGAAGGCGAATCAAACAACAATGTATCGATTAACAATACAACTGCTTCCACTTGCCTTTACCGACGTGGGCGAAGAACCTGAATTCGCCCAGCAGTGGCACCACCTGAACAAACATTATTTCAGTACATGGCGACATCACAATTCATCACACAATTCAAACACACGCTTCCTACTCCCCGATCCCATTTAAACGCCAAAAACCCCGATCTGTCCGTATCGAACAGCAGCACCCTCTCTTCCCAATTTCGTATCTTTTTTTTACTGTTCATAAAAATACAGAAAAATTACAGTAGCTCGATATTGACGAGATCTACAACTTTCATGAAGGTCAAAAATTTCAATTCTGCTGTTAAATATGCCTAAACAACCGTCCAACACAGTGGACGAAATCTGTTTCCAGATTCTGACTGTAACACCCCATAAATCTAAACTGCTGTACAAGAAAAATTCGACAGCATTTCCCCTAAAACAGGATAATACGGAAGCAATTCATAAAAACAGGGTCCATGATAAGCAATTCAAATAGAAATAATATCACGACATCAATACTAGAGACAACAAGTCTAAATCAACCAGGAATCAACCATAAACATAACACATCTCTAAAGGGACAACCATGAAGGAGAACAAGTTTAAAGGGGACAACAATGAGTCTAGGTGTAATAAAATTTCAGCCAGCTAAAGAATTATATAAAACACTAGTTCATATGAGTCGTGCCGACATCAGAAAATTTATTGTGTTGCTAGCCCACCCTTCATGCTTACGACTCACGTGCGCTACCTGAAAACATCAAAACAACAAGTAGTGAGATTGGGTAATCTCAGCAAGCGGAACAACTAATACAAATAAAACATCCACCATATATTTAGCATTCCACATTCCTCATATACAATACCACATCAAAGAGTCCACACCACTTCAGTAAAATGCATATGATTGATGCACATGCTTATGCCATGTTCCTCCTCACCGTGCCCTTTCTCAGGAACACACGGTGTTGTACCGGTACGGTCGCGAACGCTGGCGTCGACAAACTTCCAACGCATGATTATGCAGTTAATGCTTCATGCATGAATTCATTCATAACCTCTCCCACTGAGTCCACACCTTTTCATATCATCATATAGCATGGATAGAAAACAAACATCATAGAGATGAAATGTTTAGACAATTCATCCGGTAAACAACATCATTCTTCACCTTACTCTTGATTCATAGCTAAACCACAACATCACAATACCAGTCAAGATATTGCAATCCTCAAAGCAAGTGATTAAACCATGTATGATTGCTGTAATTGGAGTTTATAGTGAAGGCGAATCAAACAACAATGTATCGATTAACAATACAACTGCTTCCACTTGCCTTTACCGACGTGGGCGAAGAACCTAGTTACGCCCAGCAGTGCCACCACCTGAACAAACATTATTTCAGTACATAGCGACATCACAATTCATCACACAATTCAAACACACGCTTTCTACTCCCCGATCCCATTTAAACGCCAAAAACCCCGATCTGTCCGGATCGAACAGCAGCACCCTCTCTTCCCAATTTCGTATCTTTTTTTTACTGTTCATAAAAATACAGAAAAATTATATTAGCTAGATATTGTCGAGATCTACAACTTTCATGAAGGTCAAAAATTTCAATTCTGCTGTTAAATATGCCTAAACAACCGTCCAACACAGTGGACGAAATCTGTTTCCAGATTCTGTTCGTCATCTTCAAACAGAGATAACTCTCAGACCGACGGCCCAAAAATTCTAAAAACAATACAGAAGCTAGGTCTCGATGTTGTCTACAACTTTCTAGTTATAGGTTTTTGCAGGAAAAATCATCTATGCCACTTAAACTGCGAAACAATCCGCGCTGCACAATCTCCCCTCTCAGAAACAGCACCACGTGAACAACTACCCTTCTCCCCCATCAAATTCCATCCAAACCAAACACCACCAGATCTAAAACACTGCTAATCTTAGGTAGAACAGGGGGTAAAATTCTGGAAATTTACCTAGAGTCCTTCCTCGAGAATCCACGGAAAGCACGCGACGAACCCCGAATCTGAAATCTGCTCGTCCTCCACGCCTCCACGGATCCCTTCTCGCTTTCTTGTGACACCTCGGAGTGTCGTATCCTTAATTATTGAACATGATAAGGTGAAATACAGTATGAGATGTGGAAATAAGGTTAAAACCATAAGAATTGGAGGTTAATAACGTTTCCGGGCCGATTCCGGGCCGTTTCCGGGGTTTTGGGCCTTCCCGGGGCAGTTTTGGGGCTTGGTGGGCTTTGGAGGGATTGAGGAGGACTCTTATTGGACTAGGAGAGGGTGTGGGGGCTGGTAAAAAGGGCTCCTCCTGCCCTCCCTTGCGTTCACAACCAGCCAAGGTGCGCCCCTTGCAGCCTTGGGCGCCCCCCCTCCCCCACCTCTCCTCCACGCCCTAGCCGCCACCCCTCTCCCTCTCCCTCTTGTGCGCCCCCCCCCCTCCACCTCTCCACCTCCACACCACCTCCCCTCCACCCCTTGCTGCCCTAGGGTGGCCTCCCCACCCCTCCACCTCGTGGAGTCATCCCGTGGAGCGAGGAGCGAGGAGCGAGGAACGTGGAGCGAGGAGCGATTCGCGAGGGGATTCTTTGGAGATTTGTTCGTCGGCCAAAGGTATGATCTTGGGGATCCTTGGGGATGATCTAGGTACTGTTATTAGGGTGTCTATCAAGTTTTTAGATCAATTGGAGGCGCTGGATTGAAGTAATTTGGGTTAGATCTAAACTTGTCCACGTTTCTATTTTTGGGCAGATTGAGCAGTCGAACTAGGGTTCGAGTTTCCGTCAATTTAGAGTTCGAATCTGACCGTACGGACTTCTAGAAAGTTGTAGATAATTTAATTATTTTTCTGTGGACATAAAGCACGTTAAATTCTGATCAGCCGTTTGAAAGTTATGGCTGTTTTACCGAGCGCCTAAAAATCTGTGACGTAATTGGAACAGATCTCGGTAATCTGTAGATTAAACAACTTTAGAGGCCGAATCAGACTTTCCTTATACCTAGAGAAAGTTGGGAAATTTCCTAGGCTACGCGAGGGTGTACTCATTTAATTCATTCGGAGTCCCAGAACTCAAGTTATGCCTTTTGCAAGGCTGCTGTCCCGCCGGGACAGAACCTCTATTTTTAGGTTTTGCGAGTAGTTGGCAATGTCGGGTTAGATGGGGTTTTGTGTACTGTTTGGAGGCTATGATTGTGAGTGTGTGATTCCTATGTGCAGGTGGTGTGACCCCGAAAGTACCCTCTTCTTCCCGCCAATCCGTTGCACGTGGTTGAGGCAAGTGTGTTGTGATGGATAGCGAGTTGTAGGTTGCATGTTGAGATTAGATGGAATTGTTTACATGATATATGTCCACTTGCCATGTGTTAATGAATGATATGATATGATGAGCATGTTTAACATATTATGATGCCATGTGTTAATATGTGAATTAAATATGATAATTGGCATGGTTGCATGCATGTCATGAGATAGGGCGAGGGCGGTGAGAAAGTCTTAACTAGTCCGGCAAGGTCGGTGAGAAAGTTATGACTAATCCGGAACGCCATTGAGTAAGTCCTATGTTGTGATTCCATCCACATGGTGTTTGGAAGCGAGTAGGCACCCTCCATCTTCGGGATGGAAGGGAGGAAAGGGTGCACACCGACGGGTGTGTACTTCCCATACCGGTATGAGGTTCCAGAGGGTCAGGAGCATTGCATTACTTCGCATACAAATTGATGATGATATTGATAAGTAATCATGAATGAGATGATATACATGATGGAAGATGTTATTACCATGTTGTTATGCTTGTTGTCCATTGCAGTATGCTTGCTGAGTTTTCGAACTCACCCTTGTGTTTTCTTGTTGTTTTAGGTACCATGAGAACGGCATGCGGGAAAGGGGAATAGTCACACGCTCACACCCAAGTCAATTCATTTAGTTTGATAATAAATTGCGTGTGATGGTCTTTAAAATTAAGTCTTAGCTTGGTTAATGAGAGTTCTATTGTTTGTTTGACACTTGGAACCTTAAGAGCTTAATGTTAGTCTCTTATTGTCGTTAAGACTTTATTTATTGCTGTTTTAGATGTTTCTCTTATTGCCATATAATGCTATATTGTTGCTGTTCCTTAAATTCATGATAAAACAAAGGAGGTGCTGCCGAAATCTCGGTTTTTAGCCTATGCACCTTTGCTGGAATTTTATGTTAAATGTGGTATTTAGTTGTTGTTTAGCTTGTGTTTGGTAGCATTCGGGCATATTAAATGCCGGGGTGTTACATTTCTCCTTCGCGTTTCGTGGTGGATCTTGAGCCACCACGCAGGGGAGGAAGAGGAGAGGGTGGCGGCTGTTAGGGGGAGGAAGGGGAGGCGCCCTAGGGCAAAGGGGGGAGGTGGCCGGCCAAAGGGGAGGGGCGCCACTTAAAGGGGGGTGGTGGGCCGGCCCACCAAGGCAAGGGGAGGAGAGGGGGAAAAAAAAAATACCGGCCCACGCCCACGTTGCCTCGGCCAGTGAAACTAGCCCAAAACTCCAATTTTTAATATTAAATTGCCGCATATTCTTCAATTATTTCATTCCCCGACAAAACCCTCTTTCTTTCCGGAACAACCAAGAAAGAAAACCCTAGGATCGCTCTCAAATTCTAGGGCATCACAATCTCCCCACCTTAAAAGGATTCGTCCCCGAATCTAAGACACAGCAAAATCAACAACAAAGTTCCCAAAGGACAAAAGACTTCTTTGCAACACAAAACATTCACACAAAGACTCAAACCGGAATAAACGACAAGCGAGTTCTCAAAACCAACACTAGCGAGAAAAAGTTGATTTAGCTCAACAGAGTGCAAGCTCTCACGGTTCCACCTTCACTTCAATTCCCAAAAAGACCATGAAAGAAAACGGTCTCGCACTCCTTAATCCAACTACTCTCCAGAAGAAAACGGTACCAGACTCTAGAACCCTCTTCATCTCCCACGCACAAACGTGTTTTCACACCACAACCCCTCTACTGTGGTTCGCCGTATTCAAGACGACGACAAACCAGGTAAGACATACACTCCAAGACCACCAAAAGGAAAAGCCTACTTTACAGCCAGGGTCCTTAAACCCGCAAGAGACAGTAACAACCGAACAAAATCGCTATGGTTGACACAACCTCGCTCAACCTCAGCGACAGAAAGGTCCAATACACTCTGAAAAGGAAAAACAATTACTAGCAACCACCAAGTGGTCCACTAATAATTTAAACAGCCCCACCTAGGTACACATCAATGACCCAATTCTCCAAGAAGGTTTGGATTGAGTCATACACAACCTTCCTTTACTCTTCACTTTTAAACTGTTTACGATCATCTACTAGCAACATCTAATATCTTAGGTCATTACCAACCCACACTAAATTCCTCTTTCTTAGAAGGTTTCGCCCTCGCATTCTTCCTTTCAAAGAATCAGAACCAAGGGTAGAATCATTGAGGAAGCTCAACCAAGACCCATGATCCCCAAATGATTCACATCCAACAACTCGAACTCCAAAGCGCTAAAAGCCACTTTGGAAAGAATTCGGCAACAACCCAAGAGTACTCATTTTAATTTTTTTTTCTAAGCCAAATGCAAAGAAAGCTCAGATCTTTTACACCACAACCAACATATTAGAAGATATTCGTTCTTACTTCCCGTACTAGAAGGCAATTGAAATCTCGATTCAGGACATGCATGCAGCTTTCCAAGAGCACTCCGGATTAGTCATATATCCATATATGACTTTCTCACCGACCTGGCTCAACGACTCTTTTATCATTTAACATCTATAGAAAATGTCATGTTTACTTTTCACCATTCATTCATCATGTAACAGCACTATTGAATAGTCATTTACAAGACGACTTCTTCCTCTGTAACACATGAATAAAACTCGAATAACACCGAGGATTGCGCTAATTCATATAAACTATGTCGGCAGCATAGATAACAGTAAGGCACCACATCGTATCAAAACCCACCAATGATAGAAATCTAAACTTGCAAAACATCGCATTTTAACCAAAATCAACATTTTGGAAAAGAACATCGACTCTAAAGTCAAACATCTGCACAAACAACCGCCACAATTTTTTTTTCTCGAAAGAAAGGGAAATTCATTCCCAAAAGAGAACTCTTCACTAACCAAATTCACTTATGAAACACTCAGATAATCCACCTTTTTGAAGTACTCGCAAACGTCACACACATCATGCAAATAAACCAACTCTAGTCAAAAAGAGTTACAAATTAAATCTCAAGAGTTTCCAACACAACCCACTATGTCCCAAACAACAATGTATCGATTAACAATACAACTGCTTCCACTTGCCTTTACCGACGTGGGCGAAGAACCTAGTTAACAAACATTATTTCAGTACATAGCGACATCACAATTCATCACACAATTCAAACACACGCTTCCTACTCCCCGATCCCATTTAAACGCCAAAAACCCCGATCTGTCCGGATCGAACAGCAGCACCCTCTCTTCCCAATTTCGTATCTTTTTTTTACTTTTCATAAAAATACAGAAAAATTACAGTAGCTAGATATTGACGATATCTACAACTTTCATGAAGGTCAAAAATTTCAATTCTGCTGTTAAATATGCCTAAACAACCGTCCAACACAGTGGACGAAATCTGTTTCCAGATTCTGTTCATCATCTTCGAACAGAGATAACTCTCAGACCGACGGCCCAAAAATTCTAAAAAAAATACAGAAGCTAGGTCTCGATGTTTTCTACAACTTTCTAGTTATAGGTTTTTGCAGGAAAAATCATCTATGCCACTTAAACCGCGAAACAATCCGTGCTGCACAATCTCCCCTCTCAGAAACAGCACCACGTGAACAACTACCCTTCTCTCCCATCAAATTCCATCCAAACCAAACACCACCAGATCTAAAACACTCCTAACCTTAGGTAGAACAGAGGGTAAAATTCTGGAAATTTACCTAGAGTCCTTCCTCGAGAATCCACGGAAAGCACGCAATGAACCCCGAATCTGAAATCTGCTCGTCCTCCACGCCTCCACGGATCCCTTCTCGCTTTCTCCTTCGCGTTTCGTGGTGGATCTTGAGCCACCACGCAGGGGAGGAAGAGGAGAGGGTGGCGGCTACTAGGGGGAGGAAGGGGAGGCGCCCTAGGGCAAAGGGGGGAGGTGGCCGGCCAAAGGGGAGGGGCGCCACTTAAAGGGGGGTGGTGGGCTGGCCCACCAAGGCATGGGTAGGAGAGGGGGAAAAAGAAATTCCCGGCCCAGGCCCAGGTTGCCTCAGCCCAGCGGAAACTATCCCAAAACTCCAATTTTTAATATTAAATTGCCGCATATTCTTCAATTATTTCATTCCCCGACAAAACCCTCTTTCTTTCCGGAACAACCAAGAAAGAAAACCCTAGGATCGCTCTCAAATTCTAGGGCATCACAGCGAGTGTCTTCTGACAGATGATGATGAAGAATAACTACGCCGAGCGTAAAGGTGGCTACGCTGCCGAGTTGTGGCGTATGCTTCAGTTTCTTGGAGGTTTTGAGAGATCGCTCTACCGAGGGACTACACTCGTGCTGGCAGGACTAGTCATAGGATGGGACATCAGGATCACGGTGTATGCCCGAGAAAAGACGAAGTTCAGCCGCCCTTTCCACTTCACCGCCAGGAGGTCTACCTTTGAGATGGGGATCCAGGAGGTGTCGCGTCGAGTAAAGAAGCAGATCGCTCGCACCTACTCCAGGGAGCTGGAAGGCACAGTATTCCGTCACCACCCAAGCCAGGATAGCAGAGCTCAGTGAAGGCTGATAGAGGACGAGGATGCCATTGTCACTCACTTAGCCAGATTTGTCGCCGCCCAGGAGGAGCTTATCGATGACACAGTTCAGGAGTTGAAGAAGGCTCGCGAGCAGGTTGAGGAAGAGAAAAAGCATTTAAAGAATGCTCATGAGTACGTCGCCTATGCTGCGGAAAGGATCGCAGAGCTGGAGACTGCACTGTATGGACAGGGCCCCAATCCAGTGTTGGAGTTGGACGCCCCAGAGCCAGAGGAGGACCCAGAAGAGGCGCTACCTGCACCCGCACCACAGCCACAACAACAGCCAAATCCAGAGCCAGAGGAGGACGCCGCGTCGTCAACCACAGCTGCAGTTGCAGGGCATGGCGATTGTTTCGCGCCTATGCCGCCGCACCCGCCCCGAGGAGGCAGTGGAGGTTTTCTCGACGAGTGAGTGTAGGTCTTGAAGTTGAGACTCCTTCGTCGAGTCGCGTTATAGAATAAGAGTCATCCCTTTAGGCGTTAGACTCTAGTGTGAGCCGATTTGGATTTTCATTGCTTGCTGAGTGTGCAGTATGTGTTGCAAGGCCTTTAGGCATTATGAGCAACCATACCAAGTTATTAATATTAAATAATAAAGTTGGATTTTTGAGTTACACATTCCCCCGCATAAGTTTCCCTACTCTCTTGTCTATTCTTATTCCCTCTCATCTCTGAAACCTTGGAGCAATCAACAGATGGTGAACACCCGCGGAAACCTTGGAGGCAATGGAAGTGGGTCTCGCCCAGCTGGGAATCCCAATGATGGAGCACCTGCACACCAGCCAGCACCGCCAGTTGACATGCAGAATTTTGGGGATTTTCTTGCCGCACAGACCCAGTTGATGCATGCAATGATGCAGCAGATGCAATAGATTACTACCCACGCCACCGCTAATCAGAATAATCAAGTCAATCAGGGACAACGCCATAATTCAAGACTGTCAGAGTTCATGAGGACTTATCCACCCACTTTCTCTGGGAATGCCAATTCGTTGGAGGCCGATGATTAGTTAAGCTCAATAGAAAGGAAGATACACATTGCCCAATGCATGGGAAATGAGAAGGTACTCTACGCTTCTCATCAGTTGGAAGGGACCGCCGTAGAATGGTGGGAGAACTTCTGCGCCACGCGGGAGAACCCTCAGGACATCACTTGGGAGGAGTTTACAGCCGCATTTCGTTAGTATCACGTGCCTGAGGGAATTATGGACCTCAAGAAGGAAGAGTTCAGAGCACTGAAGCAAGGTAATCAGCCGGTGGCCGAATACCTGAACAAGTTCACACAGCTTGCACGTTACGCACCTGAAGATGTAGCGACAGATAAGGCCAGATAGTCTAGCTTTATGAAGGGACTTAACTCAGGACTGCAGGTGGGGCTGATCACCCACACCTTTCCAGATTTCCAGGAGCTTGTGAACAAGGCACTCATTCTTGAAGATAAGCACAAGGAACTGGATGAGAACCGGAAGCGAAGGATGCAACAACAGGGATCGCGTCAGGGAGCGCATCAACGCTTGAGGGTTGCGCCAAATCAGTTTTTCAGATTCCAGCCGCAGAATGCAACAAGGACACCGTCACCAGCATCAAGACCCGTCAACCAGAATTATCAGACCCTAGCTCCAGCCAGAAATGCCGCTTCAGGCAGTCAACAGGGGACAGTGAGACGCTGCTACACATGCAATGAGCCAGGGCACTTCTCCAACAGTTGCCCCAATAAGACAATAGGAGTGACCCCGGTCCGCTTCAATCTGGGATCCACACCAGCCAGAACGCCTGCGCCCGGAGCAAACCGCGGGACAGCACAGCCAGGAGCCACGCTCCAAACCGTAGTGAGAGGCCTGGTCAACCATGTCACCGCAGAGGCACTCCAGAATGCCAAAGACGTCGTGCTGGGTAAGTTACTTGTCAACTCAGCACCTGCAACAGTTTTGTTTGACTCTGGAGCTTCGCATTCGTTTGTTTCTCAAGGCTTTGCTGCTAAAAACGATTTGGAGATTGCAAGACTTAAATGCATGATTTTAGTTCAAACCCCTGGTTTCGAACTCCGAACTAAAGTAGGATGTTCTGGGGTGAGAATATTAATAGATGGGGTAGAATTCCTAGAGAACCTTATTATACTGTAAACCCAGACCTTAGATGTTATTTTGGGAATGGATTGGTTTTCCAAGAACAAGGTTGTGTTGGATTGTGGACGAAGGATTATCTCAGTTGAGAGCCCGTGTGGAAGGAAAGTGGAATTTCAAGCCACCGCTGTTAGAGATGTACAGTTGATGGTTAACAGCGCCAAGGCAATCAGCATAGAGGATGTCTCAGTGGTGAACGAGTACCCGGATGTTTTTTCTGAAGATCTACCTGGTATGCCGCCAGACAAAGACATAGAGTTTGTGATAGAGCTTGTACCTGGTACAGCACCAATAGCAAAGAGACCCTATCGGATGTCCACCGAAGAATTGGTAGAGATGAATAAGCAGCTTGAAGAGCTGATGGAGAAAGGATTCATCAGACCAAGTTCGTCGTCGTGGGGAGCGCTAGTTCTGTTTGTCAAGAAGAAGGACAGGAGCTTTAGGATGTGCATCGACTACCGTGCACTCAATGAAGTCACCGTGAGGAATAAGTACCCACTACCCAGGATCGATGATCTGTTTGATCAGCTGAGAGGAGCTGGAGTCTTCTCCAAGATTGATCTGAGATCGGGATACCACCAGTTGAAGATCTGATAAGAGGATATTCCGAAGACCGCATTCTCGTCTAGATACGAACATTACGAGTTTACAGTTATGTCCTTCGGTCTGACGAATGCGCCAATATATTTCATGAATATGATGAATAAGGTGTTCATGGAATATTTGGACAAGTTTGTTGTTGTGTTCAAAGATGATATCTTAGTCTACTCCAAGACAAAGGATGAACATGCAGAGCACTTGAGGCGAGTTTTGGAAAAGCTGAGGGAACAGCAACTCTTCGCCAAGTTCAGCAAGTGTGACTTTTGGAAGGACAAGGTGGAGTTCCTCGGACATGTAATGACTGCAGAAGGAGTCGCCATTGATCCAAGCAAGGTAGAAGCTGTGCTACATTGGGAACAGCTAAAGACCGTGACCCAGATCCAGAGTTTCCTTGGAATGGCAGGTTACTACCGCCGCTTCATTGAAGGATTTTCGACCATTGCGAGACCTCTCACGCAATTGTTGAAAAAGGAGAAGAAGTTTGCATGGACGCCGAAATGCGAGAAAGGTTTTCAAGAGCTGAAGAAGCGATTGACATCAGTCCCGGTCTTAGTTCTACCGGACGTCAATCAAAGCTTTGATATTTATTGTGATGCATCACACCAAGGACTTGGGTGTGTGCTGATGCAGAATGGAAAGGTCGTCGCTTATGCATCGAGGCAGTTGAGGCCACATGAGAAGAATTATCCAACGCATGACCTAGAGCTAGCTGCTGTAGTGCATGTTTTGAAGTTGTAGCGCCATTATTTGATCGGGAACAGATGTGAAGTGTATACGGACCATAAGAGCCTTAAGTACATTTTCACCCAATCAGACCTGAACATGAGGTAGAGGAGATGGCTAGAGCTGATCAAGGATTATAATGTTGGAATCCATTACCATCCTGGAAAGGCCAACGTGGTGGCCGATGCTCTGAGTCGGAAAAGCCATACCGTAAACGTGTTGATAGCCACGAGTTAGGAAGAGCTATGCAAGGATTTCCAGAGAATGCAGATGGAAGTGGTACCAGAAGGATTCTTGGCCGCATTAGAAGTGAAGCCTACCCTGGAGGATCAGATCCGAGAAGGACAGAAGGATGATGACAAGATCCGCAGGATTAAGTCCAAGATGGATGAGGGCAAGGCAAAAGACTTCAAACTGGACGAGCAAGGCACGTGTGGATGAAGGATCGAATTTGTGTGCCAAACAAGAAGGAGCTGAAGCAGTTGATCCTAGAGGAAGCCCATGACTCCAAGTACTCAATCCATCCGGGAAGTGCCAAGATGTACCAGGACTTGAAGGAAAGATTCTGGTGGCCAAGCATGAAGCGTGAAGTTGCCGAGCATGTTGTGTTGTGCGACATATGTCAAAGAGTCAAGGCAATGCATCAGAGACCAGCGGGACTGTTGCAGCCACTGAAAATACCTGAGTGGAAGTGGGAGGAAATCGGAATGGACTTCATTACCGGTTTACCCAAGACTCAAGGAGGATATGACTCAATATGGGTCATAGTGGATCGCTTGACTAAGGTCGCTCACTTTATTCCTGTGAAGACCACCTATTCAGTAGATAAGTTAGCCGAGTTATACATGACCAGGATCGTCTGTTTGCACGGGGTGCTGAAGAAGATTGTATCGGACAGAGGTACCCAGTTTACTTCGAGATTCTGGGGTAAGCTGCATGAAGCCATGAGGACCCATTTGAACTTCAGTACAGCTTATCATCCACAGATGGATGGACAGACTGAAAGAGTTAATCAGATACTGGAGGATATGTTAAGAGCATGTGCATTGGCTTATGCTACCTCTTGGGATAAGAGTCTACCGTATGCCGAGTTCAGCTATAATAACAGTTATCAAGCAAGTATACAGATGTCACCTTTTGAGGCATTATACGGTCGACCCTATTGAAAGCCAGGAGGATATGCTATTGAAGATAGCACAGTTAAGACAGAAAAGCTACGCCGATAACCGTCACCGAGACCTGAGTTTTGAACCAGAAGATTTCGTGTATCTCAGAATTACGCCACTCAAGGGAGTTAAAAGATTCCGCGCTAAAAGGAAACTCGCACCGCGTTATGTTGGACCCTTTAAGATTTTGAGCCGCAGGGGCGAAGTTGCTTACCAATTGGAGTTGCCGCAGTCGTTGGCAGGTGTACATGATGTATTCCACGTGTCCCAGCTGAAGAAGTTTCTCCGAGTACCTGATGAGCAACCACCGCTGGATTCGATAGAGCTGCAAGAGGATCTGACTTATAAGGAGCACCCCGTTAAGGTTTTGGACACCATGGATCGAGAAACAAGGAATAAGTCAACCCGTTTCTGTAAAGTTCAATGGAGCAACCATGCAGAGAGCGAAGCAACTTGGGAGCGCGAGGAGGATTTGAAGAAAGAGTTCCCGAACTTATTCTTTAGTAAGCCCTGAATCTCGGGGACGAGATTCTGTTAAGGGGGGAGGTTTGTAACACCCCAATTTTTTCTTTTCGTGAATTTAAATGAGATTTGGCACTTTTGTGAATTTTTGTAATTTTTTGGGATTTATTCGGATTTATTTGGATTTTATTTAAATTTATTCCCTTTTCAAATAATTAAAGAATTAAATTTTGCAAATAAAATTTTGTTGGAAATATTTTATTTGAGTAAAAAATGTTCAAAAATATTTTCTAGATTTTTCTGGAATTTTTCTGAGTCTTTGCTATTTTTAATGAATTAAATGAATTTCTGGGAATTAATTTGAATATTTAATCGCTGGAAAAATCGAGTTGGTTTCACTGTTCATCCGACCGAGCCCGAACCCAAGTCGGACTCGAGCCCGACCGCACCGCGTCCGAGCCGGACCCGGTCCAACTGAATCCCACCTCGTGCGACCGTTGGATCAGGATCCAACGGCCCACAATGAGCCGCGTAACATCGCACCGCACCACACTAACCCTAACCCTAACCGATCTGGATCGTCGGACCTGGATCCAATGGTCAGGATTAGCCCTTACCGCTTCGGCTGGATCCGGTCCGGATCCGATTTCGCCCGTGCATCGTGGCCGCTGATCACGCCACGTGGACGGCCGTCCGTCGTCGTCTCCGCCCGAGTCCGGGTCGGACTCCTCCGCCGTGTAGCCGCCGTGTTCGTTAGGGTTCCGCGGATTTCACGCACGTCGAGGCAGTATTTAAAGCTTGGACCCCGGCGCCGTGTTCTCTGTTTGGTTGCGCATCTTTTGCCCCTAGTCTTCGAGCTCGAGCTACCGCCGACTGCCCGCAGTTGCTCGCCGTAGTTAGATCTCACCTCCGCCACGGTTTTTCCTTCGTCCCACCGTTGTCCGCCGTCCTCCGCCGCATCTGAAGCCGGATCTGGAAGCCCCGCGTTGAGGCGCACCCGAATGTGTCCTTCTTCTCGCCGGAACACGCCCCGTACACCGTTTCGGGTGTCGTCTTCCTCGGCTCCGGTCTGCCAGGTCCGCCGCAAAGCCATCGCCGTCCTCGATCCCTCTCCACCGTCCAATCAAGATCCGAGGGCTCAGATTCGTCCACGTCATCCTCAGGTAAATTCTCACGTTTTAGTTTTTAGATCTGTTTTCAACCGTTGGATCTAGATCCAATGGTTTAGATCGTGCCACGTAGCCATAACTGCACCGTGCTTGGATAGATCTCAGCCATTAGATCTAGATCGTACGGCTAGAGTTCAACCGCGTTGTAGCTTTAGATCGGATCTTGACTGTACGATCAAGATCGAACGGTCCAGATCAACCGAGTAGTTTCCAACGCGTGAGGTTGGATCTGATATGGACCTTTGATTTTCAAATCAATGGCCCAGATCATGCCGCGTGTCCAGAACTTGGACCGTCGCAGTCAGCGCGGTCAGCCGCGGTCGCCGCTGACGTTAGCACGTGACGTCAGCGTGGGACCCACACGTCAGTGACTGCCGAACTGCACCATGACATCACCCGTGATGTCATGCTAATTTCACGGTGGGGCCCAGCTGTCAGAGCCCTCGGCCGAGCCGTGCGCTGACGTCAGCGCTGGCGTCACCCGAGGGGCCCACCTGTCAGAGGCACACGTGCCATGGATCGGGTCCACGGTGAACCGAGCCGAACCGTGCGCCGGGTCCATGGACCCGAGGCGACGTGGCGGCCTCTGATTGGTCCACGTATCGTGCTGATGCAATAAATCATTTTCCGAAAATGAAATTAATTATTTAATTCGGTTTATTGATTTCAAATATAGATTCACACTTCAAACGCTTATAACTATTGCGTTTTAACTCCGATTTGGGTGATTCAAATTTCTAAATTTTTATAAAATTGAGATCTACCTAATGGTGAATTTTATTTAATTTTTGGACCAAATTTTTTCTCTGTCATATTATTTATTTGATTATTTAAACTTTAAACGCTTGTAACTTTTGCGTTTCAACTCCAATTTTGCAGATTCAAATTCCTAAAAATTCATAAAATTATGCTCTCTCTGTGTATGGACTTCATTTGGATGTTTGGACACTTTTGCGTTTAAACGCTTGTAACTTTTACGTTTCAACTCCAATTTTGCCTATTCAAATTCCTATTTGCACGCTTTACGAGTAGACGTTGAAGTGCCCGAGGGCTTCGAAGGTGAAGTGTTGACCCAGGAGCTAGCCCAAGACCAAGGACAAGTACTCTTTGAAGGCAAGTTATGCTTTGACCATATTGATCCCACTTTTGGAATTAATTTGATTTAAATTATTGCATGCTAATTTAAATTATAAAATGCTTTATTTAATTATGGGAAATTAGATAAATGCCAAATTGCTGTATGACACCTTGGTTAATTAAATATGTGCCATGACCCCTTGTCACCCTAGTTGTGGATTATTAGTTGGACATTATTAAATTGCCAACATGGGTAGTTAGACCGATGTAGTATGCTTAGCCTTGCCACGTGAAATGCTTTGGACAATCAAATGCTAATATTGACTTAATGAGATATTGAACCTATTTTGAAGAAGTATCATGTGTTGTGATTGTCGATGGCACGTGGTGCATGGTAATCAACTGGGATTTGATAAATAGTTTTCGACCGGGGCATGTGGCAAGAATAATCGGGTGCGCCTGTTGTGGCACCGGGAACGTTGATTTGGTTCTTCTGGTAGTCTTGCCCTGGTCACCCGAAGGACTTAACCTTGCAAGCCTTTGAACTGAGTCAAACGTGCAACCACATGTCTGTAATGGGACAGACCTAGTTGGTTAAATTGCTAATAACGTACCTGTGGGACCTCAGGGTGTCAACTATACCTTTTGTGTAGTTGTACGGGGGAGCCTACCGGGGCTGCGGCCAGGTACCCATCTAACGGCTGATTGGCCTAAACTTCGCCTTCGCTAAGGGAAGGTTTATTGTGCAATAACCGGGGAGGCCCACTTGTGCTGTTAGAAGTTTCCGAAAGACTTTGTTACGGACACTCGCCTTTGTGGTGTTTGGTTGTATCTTGTGGGTAAAGTGCATAACCTCTGCAGAGTGTAAAATCTATTCGAATAGCCGTGTCCGCGGCATTGGACATCACTCAGGAATTACAGTCAAGGGTTAGACTTTCTTGAAAATAACTTGGACTTGAAAGGTTTGGTTTGGTTTGGTTTAATAATGACGTTGATGGAAATGTGGATTAGGAATGAGAAAGATGTTTATTTAACTCCTGGAAAAGTTATTGATCTTATACTTGTTTTTACTACTTTTGGATCTACTTATGCTACTTGTCAAATGCTGTTTTACTGCAATTATACCATGAGCTGCTCCTTTGTACTAAGCCATGCATGTAGTATATTAGTTTGCATTCTGTGCATGACTTGCTGAGTACCAAGTACTCACCCTTGCCACAATACAACATCAATTGAAGAAGAGTCTACACCAGCTTTGGAGGAGGAACTCCAGGAGGAGCCGTCTAACTAGGGAGCGAGCCCAGTCAGTTGCCTGTGGTATACTGGATGGCGCCATGAAGTTATCTTATTTTCCGCTGCTGTTATTTCTCTTTTATTAAGTTTTCACCCTGCGTGGCGTATATTTGTAACTTGACCTTAAGGTCGAGGAACCAGCTTGGTTAACTAATTAAGGTACCTTATTATTTCGCTGAGTATGATTGTGATATTTACCAATGTTGAGACGGTGTGCACTAGCGTGTTCCTAGACTAGTGCTGAATCCACAGAGGGTCCGGATTTGCAAATTCGGGTCCCGACAGGTTCCAGAAAATGTACTCCTTTACCTAATTTGGAGTTCTAGAACTCAAGTTAAGTTTGTTGGAAGCCTGCTGTCCCGTTGGATAGATTATCTATTTTTCGGGTTTTAGGAGTGGGTTGCGAAGTCGTTGTAGATGATTGTTCTTGTATTATTTTGTGGGCATGTTTTTGAGTGTATTGTACCTATGTGCAGGTGGTGTGACCCCTGGAATGCCATCAACATCTCACCACTCCGTCTCACACGGTTGAATGCAAGTGTATTGGGATGGTTTAGGAATTGGATGATCAAACAGTTTCGTAGCGTTGCATTAAAACCATATGATGTGCTAGTTTGCTTTATATGATCCTTGCATGTGATTTGATGAATATGATTAGTTAATGGTTATGCATTTGTCATGTGGATTATTTCTACAAGTTAAACCATGATTTTGGCATATGTGCATTCATAATGGAAGAGGTGACCCATTCTGATGCGGGCCTCTGTGTTCACACGTAGTGAACACGAAAGTCCAACCTCATAGTCCCATCCACGGTTGTGTATGGGAGCGAGTCAGTAAGGGTAGGCACTCTCCACAGGATGGAAGGGAAAGATGGCGCATACCGACGGGTGTGCACTTGGCAATACCGGTATGTGCTAAGCAAAGAGAAATGTGCATTGCATTGCATGAATGAAAAGGTTTATGAGATGCTTATGAAAATGAATTATGAGATGTTTATGATGATGTTTATGAGATGTAATGAGGATGTTATTGGAAACTGTTATTGGTTAATTCCATTGCAATACACTTTGCTGAGTGATGAACTCACGCTTGTTGTTTTATGATGTTTTTAGGTACCATGAATTCGGCATTCGGGAAAGGGAGTTAGCGGCACATCTCCACATAGTTTCATTCATTTAGACAACTACACACTCTCATTCATAGTTGTAATGATTATTTTATTATGCTAAACTTGGATTATGCTATTTTGTGTGCTTGTTTTATTGTTCACTTCGTATTGGTTCATGGAACATTTGATGTTATATTCTGGGTTTGAAATAATACTATAACTCATATTATTCCTGTTTTAGATATCAACTGTTGCGTTATTGTGTTATGATATTATTATAGCTATTTCAAACCGAATTTTTCATTTAAGCAATTAGCGTAGTTGCTGTAATTTATGGTTAAATATGTGCTTTTGGTTGCTTCTAGTATCGTTTGGGTGGCATTCGCGGCATACTAGGTGCCGCGGTGTTACAGTTGGTATCAGAGCGGGCTTCAGGTCCGTGGTGCTTGAACTTAGTGAAATACCATAGGGTCAACTAAAATTTTGATTTGGGATAACCTAGAAATATGGCTTAGGCTATACTTAAAATTTTGCCATAGGATAGCAACATTAAAACTTGTGTAAGTGGAATAATTAATTTAAAATTTGACGCACTCTGATGCACAGTAGGAAAAGGGTATGGGTATCGTTGCTTTATGCTTAAATGTTGAATTTAAGCTTTGATGTTGAATGCAACATTTGATGATGTTTGTTGTTATGTTTATGAAAGAATTGATTGAGTTTCTATATTTGTGATTAAATGAATTGTAGTGCCGAAGGGTTTTGGTCACCTTTTGTTTATAGTAAGGGTGTGGTTTGTCGGTGTGGCCGGTTAGAGACATCACCAAAGGACTAATAACCTCCCGTCGGGGAGAGTGCTTGTCTTTTCTGTCGTAGATCGGGAAGTTGGTTGGAGTTAAATGGAAGATTTGGTGGTAGACCCTTTCGGATTTTTTCTTTACCATTCTGATGATCAGTTTTAGTTGGTTTCTTTGGTTTTTGTTGGTTGGGAACCAAGGAAAAGTGTTTGGTTTTGAGTACTCGTTGATTGTTCTGTAATATCTCTCAAGTTGTATCTTCAGAGTTAGTCTTCCTTGCCTGAGTTTTGTAACATCCTGAGTTTGAACTTGCCTTTTTAATGTTAATTATCCTTTGGGAGTTGTTTGGACTTCAATTTGGAGTTAATTGTTTTTGGAATTGTTCGCTCTATCTGTTTCGTTTTAGTTTTTGCTCTAAAATCTCGTTTCGTGTTGCGATTAGAATTTCTGAGCAACCGTAGTTTCCAAACCTTCTTTAGCTACCCTAGAGTCTATCCTAAAAGTTTCCGGGAAGGATTCATGAGTTTCGGAGTTTTTGGGGTGGGGGGGGTTTGGGGTTTTTCTGCTGGCGGCAGATCTGGCCCGGCCTGGCCGTCTTGCCACGAGGGGTGCGGGCAGGGGGCCCGGGCGCCCGAGCGGACCGTTGCCCTGGCCACCTCCTATTTCCCTAGAGGGTTCTCCTCACTCTCTCCCTCCCCCAGCTCACTCTCCCTCACTCCCTCTCACTCTCACCCTCACCCTCTAGCTCTCTCTCCCATGGAGCTCTCTCCCTCTCTCTCGAGTTTTCCCTCCAGCTAAACCTCTCCCTCCGGTGTTCTTGAGCTCGAGGTGAAGCAAGCCACGGAGGAGATCGTCACTTTCCAAAACCCTAGACGAGCACTGTGGTGAGTGGAGCAAGTTTCAGTCAGATCTGTGATGACTTGAGCTTGATCTTGTATTTTTCTCCATTTCTATCAACTTTTCTTTTAGCTAAAACCCTAGAAAACCAAGTTGTAGTGCTCAACTTTTAGTTAGCTGAGTTTCTAAACCTAGGTTAGTTGCAAGAGTTCTTGTTAGCGCGAAAACTGAGATCAGAAACCCTAAGTACGTTTTTTTTATCGGATATATTTGGTTAAATGTCGTTTTCGTAGCTTTTGGAATTAAACCTTGGAATCCTGGTTCCAAAAGCTAGGAAAAGGACACTAGAATGTATTCGACTTTGTTAAAGTCCGAGTTTATAAAAGAATCGAGTTAGAATTGATTCGGGAGAAAGTCGGGATTTAGCCTGGATTAGGACTTTAGAGTTTCTCGGATTAGGAATTAGGCCAAACGAGGCTCGGAACCACGTGTGGTTTGCATAAATGGGTCCTTGTTATTTCGAGAACCCATCCATGCAATCGCCATGAAATTCAAGTCGTTTGTGCGAAAATCCTTTTTCTGGAAAATTCAGTCGACCTGTGGCCGGCACTACCGACGTGTTAAGTCCGGTACTGCCGCTCAGGCCGGCACTACCGACCCTTGTGGCCGGTATTGCCGGGCTTAGGCCGGCACTACCGCTCCCGCAACGCCGGTAGTTATTTTCCAGAGAGGTCCCCGTGTAGGTTTCAGAGTCGCGGTACTACCGACCCTCAAGGCCGGTACTGCCGACTGTAGAGCGGCACTACCAGGGTTTGTACACCGGTACTGCCGGTCTCCAGTTCAAAATTTGGTTTTCGTTTAAGTTTCTTTCCCTCGTGTTCGCTTGTTGGTTGTTGTCCGCTTCTTTGAGCTTTTTGCTTTGTTCTCGTTGGATCTTAATCGTTTCCTCGTTTTTCTTTTATCGCGCTTTCGTTTAGACGTCGACGCCTCGGGAGCGATGGCGAGGATCCGGACTTCACCCGGAGGACACGCAAAACCCGAGCAAGCGTGCAAGCACCCTTTGAACATATTGCTCCCATAATTGCAAAAGTATTTGATGTTTTGCAAAATGATTACGCATGCATATGATTATTACAAGTATTTAAATGGTGGGAATAGATAGATACCCTAATGGTTGGATGGCTTATCTTAATCTTGTTGCTACCCTAAAATCCTTGAGTAACCCTAGTTTAAGGTTAGATGCTATAATAAGTGTAAATCGCTGGGTTATAAGTCTAATAGTTGCATACGCTTAGCCTAGCTTTAGACTGATTGAATAATGATCGGTGGACTCAGTCAATCAAAGATTTTTCGATACGTTATTAGGATTTCGGAAATGGTGGTTTCGGAAAAACAAAGGCTATGTTGGTAAAAGATGAAAAAGGAAAAGGTGTACGGTGATTTATGCCGACGGATGATGGGAGGTCTCGTCTGCAGGCAATCCTAAGGACTGAACTTGACGCTTTTAACCAAGTCCTTGCGTACAACCACATGTGCTAGTATGGGATAGCCTAAACCCAAGATCAGAGTTGGAATTTGATCTTGCGCCGTGGTAGGTCGAAGTAGTTGGGCAATACCGACGTCTTTGGTGTTGCTTAGAATACTCCCTCACCACGCCGCAGTGTTGGAGACTTTCGTGAAACAACGGTGGATGCTTTCTTTGAGGGTAAAAGGCACGATGGGCTGTTAGCCATCGTTGGATCCGTGTGGGTGAATCAGGTTTGGAGTTTAAGGTACCCAAACACCTTAAAAGGGGGGGTACTCTCGCCTGGCAGGGTACTCTGTGTGGGTGTGTGGAGCCCCCACCCAAAACAAAGAGCGCACATCGCCGGGGCTGACGCAAGACTAGATGCCGACAATTGGAAGAGTTTCGTCACAATCTAGCAAAACGGATATGGTATGTATCGCGTGGCATGGTTGACATGATTGCTAGAATGTGTCGTGTGGGTAAAGTGTGCATTCTCTGCAGAGATTAATCAAACTAATCGATTAGCCGTGCTCACGGTCACGAGCATCTTGGGTATTTGCTGTCAAGTATAGTATTTTGGTTTTGGTTTCTGAAAAGGATTTGAAATCGGTAGATCTTTTAAATGTTGGGCTGTTTCATGCAAATGTTGAGTCGCTGAACTCAAAGATCGGTTGGTTTGGTGATTTGATCAAGCTGGTGGTGATTCTTGATGCCATGTGATGATGGTGTTGGTTATGTTGAAGGAAATGATTCCTGTTGCCATGTGATGGTGGTGTTGGATATGTTGGAGGAATTTGGATGTTGAATGAAATGTACAATTACATTATGTATTGTTGTACTCTCATTTACTAAATGTTTTATAAACAGTGCAGTATTCCAATCTATTAGTCTATTGCAAATAACTTCAGCTTCATGCAAAACTGAACTAGAGTAGCAACCATCTTCATTGTTTAACCTGCATTATTATTATACTTGCAAACAATAAAGTCTTGTGAGTACATACGTGTACTCACCATTTGCTCTGAAAATTTGCGTGAGGAGCAGAAGATGCAGGTGAGGAAGAAGGTGACTAGGAGTTCAGTGACCCAGGCGTGGGTGGTGCGTTTGACGGCTAGCGGAGCTAGTTGCTCGCCGGTTGCCTAAGGGAATGGAGGCACACCGCGGCCGCTTTACTTTTGTTTCTCTGATGTTTTTCTCTTCAGTTTACTTTAAGCCAATCGGCATTTTGCAAACAGGAACAAGTTGTAATATTATTATCTACCGTTGTAATATATTACCTCTGCCCTTGTACTGCGTTCGTTTGGATGAGACTCTCCCTTCTCAACATGCGACGCTAGCCTACTGATCCAGGGACTAGTGGTTATCACATGGTTGCGGGAAGCTCAAATTGGAACCAATTGGGTAGCATGTGACCTCATTCGAGTATCGTGCTAGCCAAGTGATTTCAATCTGAGTCTGTCGTGATGCCGTGATCGTTACGTTACGGGTTGCGTGATTAACCAGGCCCACCAACAGTAATGGAGTATCACTGTACCAGGACGGGAGCCCCCACAAGTTTGGAGGGGGCAGTCAGTTTAATTGCAGGGCTACCATATCTTCTAGTGTGGGAGATTTATTAGCGCTCTCATCCAACTAGTCACCTAATCACCTAACCCACCACCTTTTCCCCCCTCACTCCCACTCTTCTTCCCCCTTTGCGGCTGCTCCATCTCCCAGCCGAAAGCGGCCACCTCCTCCTTTCTTTTTCGTGGGCAGCATCAGTAGGCCATGGAGGGCTCTTCTTCCTTCTCCTGCAGCAACCATGGACGCGCCCCTCCTTCTTGCTTGGTTGGTGAGCCCCCCTTGGCCGGCTTCTTCCAACCTCCCCCAACCGGCAGTAGCAGCAACAACTCCTCCCCAAGTTCCTCCTTCCCCCACTTGGTGTGTGACACTACGGTATGGTGTGACATTATAAAATGTGAAATTAGAGAATAAAACCTTTCGGCTTGAGGTTTACTCGCGTTTTTGGGCCTTTTGAAGTGTTGTGACACCACGGAGCGTTGTAACCTTATAAAAGGTGCATGATGAGGTCAAAAACATATTGAAATATGATATGGGAGGTTAAAACCATAAGGTATGGAGGTTAATAGCGTTGTCGGGCCGTTTTCGGGCCGTTTCCGGGGTGTTACAGTTGGTATCAGAGCGGGCTGTAGGTCCTTGGAATATGTATTTTTAGTGTCATACTTTAGGTTACAACTAAAATGTGTTGTGGAATAACTTAGAAACATGGCTTAGGTTTTTACTAAAATTTTGTTATAGGATAGCAACATTAAAACTTGCAAAAGTGGTATAACTAATCTAAAATTTGACACACAATGGATGCACAGTAGGAAAGGGTATGGGTATCGTTTCCTTACGCTTAAATGTTGTATTTAAGCTTCGATGTTGAATGCTTCATTTGATAATGCATGCTGCTATGTCGATGAGATAAATGATTGAATTGTGCTTGTTGTGGTGATAAAGTGGGGTTGTGGTGCCGAAGGGTTTCGGTCACCACTTTTGTTCATAGTAAGGGTGTGGTTTGACGGTATGGCCGGTTAAAGCCATCACCGAAGAACTATTAACCCCTTTAGGAGAAGAGTGCTTACCCTTTCTGTCGTAAATTGGGTAGTTGACTGGAGTCAAATAGAAAAGTTTGGTGGTAGATTCCTTCGGATGTTCTTTATCGTTCTGTGGTCGGTCTTGGTTGGTTTTATTGGTTTTAGTTGATGGAAACCAAAAGAAAAGTGTTTGGTATTGGATTTTCGCGGATCGTTCTGTATGTGGTGTGTGGTTTTGTCTTCCTTGGTTGAAGACGAAGAAGAGGAGTCTAGGGTGGCGCTTCTTTCGGGCGTCTTTCCACTTTTAATGCTTAGTTTGTTGATTTCTTTATGGGGAAGAAGCATTCAATTTCATTCCAGTGTTTGTCTTTCTCCGAGGTTAAAGGAGTTATTGCGGAGTTGTGCCAGACCCGACTGTCAGGGCTGAAGATCTGTGGCTTTGTAGGAGTAAGTGGTGTTTGATTTCGATATTTTACTGGTTTAAGAAATCATCGTTGAAAAACCCTTCTTGTTTCGTGAAAGTTTGGGGTTTGGTGTTAAGGTTTTAATTGCAAAGGTTTAATTGAGCGCTTGGTTCCCTTTCGAGAAAATTGTCTTTCAACCATTTTCCTCTATGGGAGTCCTTGAGATTTAAAAGTGTTTTGGAAAATTCCTTTTGCATGACCAAGTTTGGGTTTGTCTCATTGCAATTTTGAGAGTCAAGTTTCCTTATGAATTCGGGATGAGCTTTAAAACTAAAATGTTGCAAACAAAGTAAGTAGTCTTTTGACTGAAATCGCTTTGTCCCTAGTAAGAATTGCTGTTTAGCATGTTATGTAGCATGTACCAATGTGATTTATGGGATGATGCATTGTTAAGTTAATTTGTGAGTTGAAACAATTCCATGCGGTTGTTATCTCTAGCTTGAGAATAAATAGACTACTAGTGTTGTAGTTTACTCTTAGCGAGAATGATTGAATGTGCTAAAGTACATGCTTAGAATCTGTTGCTTTGATTTAAAAGTGCTTATGACCCTTGATAATGTTTAAAGTTTTAAACCCCTGTTGCATAGTTAGAACATTAAGATGATGTAAACTGGCTGATAGTGTTAAAGAAGCTTTTCTTTGGTTGTTTAAAGATGTTCTAATTTAAACATGTTAGTAGAGAAATTTGATCATGCTAGCTTGTGACCTTAACTTGGAAGTTGATTAGAGTTGCTATTCATGTTGTTACAAAATATTAGCATGATTGGAAGTATGCAGTCGTGTTCCTAAAATGCTAGTTTTGATATCAATTGAGAAGACATAAGACTATTTGTTAATGATGTTGTTAAAAACATTGTGCTAATCTAACTTATTAAATCCAATTTAATAGTTGGAGTATGTTGTGTGGTGGAAGTTTTGTTATAACCGATGTATAGGGTAGCTAAAAGCAATGTTGTTGATTGATGATTTTGCAAAGAATTGATATTGATGCTTTGGTAGTGTGGTTAATTGTTGGAAACCATTGATCCAATAGAAGAAAAAGTGTAAAACTGTGGTATTATGTCAAGTACATGTTGTGATGGGATGAACAATGGATAATAATCATGATGCAAGATTTTAATCTTAATGATTGCATATCTTAGAATCCTATTTACTTAATTTTATCTTGTAGAGATATTACTTATTTGTTGAAGTCATTTTATAGATTGAACAAGTTTCAATTGTCAAGATTTTGACGTATGGATGGTATAAATTGATAGGTTGACCATGCTCAAGTAGCTGTTGAAGTACTATGTTTCAAATTTAGAGTAAGAAGTATTATGATTTAGTGATCCGTGGGGATCATGTCAATGTAGTCTGGGTTGGGTGCCTTTGTGATAAGCATCTTAAACCTTAATTAAAAGTGTTGGGAATGGTAACTAGAGGAAGAATTTGTTGTGAAGCTTTTGGTTGATTTGTGTTGGGGCTCCTCAAGGAGTAAATAGTGCTTATCAAGTCTTTAATGGAAAGCGAGTGGAGTACTAGAGATGGTTCTTTTATGCCGAGCTTGTGTTCAAAAGCTTTTGGACTGGTTTGGTTGTTTGCCATTTTAGTTGAAGAGTTTTCGGTCAAGGTGTTCCATATGTCGTGTTTGAGTTTCCTAAAACTCGTATAAATTGGTGCAAATATTTGGTTTTGGCTAATTTGTTTAGTTGGTGCTATGAGTATGGATTTACACCCCAAAAGTTTTTGAGTCGATCGCGCCCTTTCGCGTTCGCACTGAATTATCTTTGAAATTAATTTTAAAAGGAAGCAGATGGTCATAAAGGGTTGTGTTGGAAACTTTTGAGTTAAGCCCTTGATGTGTAACTCTGTTTGGCTAGAGTTGGAGTCATTTGGAAAATGTGTCTGGTGTGCGGATGTTTCACAAGTCTGGATTTTTATGAATGTTTCATAAGTGAATTTGGTTAGAGAAGAGTTTTCTTTTGGGATTGAGTTTCCCTCTCTTTTGATAAAAATTTATGGCAGTTATTTGTGCAGATGTCTAACTTTGGAGTCAATGTTCTTTTCCAAAACATTGATTTTGGTTAAAATGCGATGTTTTGCAAAGTTTAGCTATCTATCGTTGGTGGGTTCTGATTTGATGTGGTACCTATGTGCAGGTGGTGCGACCCCGGGAGTGCCCTCTACTTCCCGCCAATCCGTTGCCCGTGGTGTAACACCCCAGCTTCTACTAAGCCCAGAATGCTACCAAACATAGATTACGTATCATCTAAATACTACAAATAAAAGAAAATTTCAGCAAAGGAACAATTGCTAGAACCGAAAATTTCGGCAGCATCTCCTTTGTTTAATCATGATCTCGAGCAACCATAATAGCATAGCAGAATATGACATAATATGAAACATCTAAAACAACAATAATAAGCGACACGGAAGCAATATAAGTCCACTTTAAGCATCACAAGGTCATCATTAGCCAAATGAAACGAATAAGGCAATCCTAGCACACATCTAAACCATAAACATCAATTGTATCACATTAAGTTTATTGTCATGACTCCAAATGATTCCATTGTGGAATCAATTGCGTGAACTACGTGGAGATGTGTGACTATTCCCCCTTTCCCCTCATGCCGATTTCAAGGTACCTAAAAACAACATAAAACACAAGCGTGAGTTCAAAACTCAGCAAAGTGTATTGTAATGGAAAAACAAAGATCAAGTCAACAAACCATCATCACCAATCTCCAAAAACACATCATAACACAACATGGTTAGCATTCCAAACATCTTTTAAGCATCCATGTATTCATCTCGTGAGCAACTCATAAGTATTCACATCGTCATCTCATAAACATCATCATATACATATTTCATTAATGCAAAGCAATGCACATGTCTCCTTGGAAACCCATACCGGTATGGTTGAGTGCACACCCGTCGGCATGCACCCTTTTCCCCCTTCCATCCCGAAGATGGAGGATGCCTATCACTCGCTTCCATTCACCACGGTGGATGGAATCACGATGTAGGTCTTACTCAAGAATAGCCCCGGACTAGTCATAACGGTTCTCACCGACCCTCCCGGAATAGTTATGACTTATCTCACCGGCCGGCCATAAAAATATGCCATGTATGCAAAATGGACAACAACGTACACATATATAGGAGTATTGCATATCATCACATGGCATGTAATCCACTTATCAACAATAAGTACATTTAAATCATGGCATAATGGCTTCATATCAAGCAATACATGTAATTCATGGCAAGACAACATGTTATCTATTCCAAATACTATGAAGCACAACTAGCAACACATATAGCATACAATCCACACAACACACTTGCCTTCAATTGCGGGCAACGGAGTGACGAGAGGTTGAGGGCACTCCCGGAGGCACACCACCTGCAAACACGTGCCACACACTCAAATCAAGCCCATAAAACAGTACACATACATCCCACTACCCCGACTTCGCTTACAACTCCTAAAATCAGAACACAGCAAATCTGTCCCTTCGGGACAGCAGCCTTCCAAAGGGCATAACTTCAGTTCTAGGACTCCAAATTGAATAAATGAGTACATCCCCGCGTAGCTTAGGAAATTTCCCAACTTTTTCTAGTTATAGGGAAAGACTAATTCGGACTCTAATGTTGTTTAATCTAACGTTGAACACGAACTGTCCCAATCTCGTCACTGATTTGGCAGCGCTCGGTAAAACGGCCATATCTCCCAAACGGCTGGGCGGATTTTAACGTTCTTTATATGCACGGAAAGATAAGGAAATTATCTACAACTTCCTAAAAGTCCGTACGGTCAGATTCAAAATCGAAATTGGCGAAAACGCCTGCCCTAGTTCGGGTTCCCAATCTGCCCGATCAGAACGCGAATACAACTCTAGTTTTCAACAAATCTACCCCATGGCAGCACCTCCCATGATCCAAAAATATGATAATCCACCACTACACAGCATCTAATCAATCCCCAAAGGTTTCCCCCATTACCTTCTTGAAGAACCACGAATCGATCGCTCTCCTTCGCGCGAACTCCACCCGATCTCTCCCCACGCGACGTGGCCGCCGGTTCTCCTCGTCGCGGATCCTCCTACCGGCAAGGGAAGCACCATGGCGTGGCATGGAAGCGAGGGGGACGCAGCAAGGGCACGTGGTGGTGGGGGAGGAGGCGCAAGGAGGAGGGGTGGTGCGGCTTGGGGTGTGGATTAAGAGGAGGAGGGGCTAGAGGGAGGAGGAGATGGGAGATGAGGGGATGGGGGCTGCGCAATGGAGGGGTGGGGGCTAGGGCAGCAGGGTGTGCTGCCCCCCCACTACTCCCACATGGGCCCAAGTGCCCCACCTCCGGCCCACGATTCCCCAAGGCCCAAATCGACCTCGGAGAGGCCAGGCTTGGAAACATCCCGAACGCTGCGTTAAAACGTGAAATCTCAGGGTTTTAGTTGCAAAATCCCCAACTTATCCCATTTTACCACATTTTATAACCTATTATCACAAATTATAAAGTCTCGACATTCCATAGTATCACATTCTACCCCCCTTAACTGGATTCGACCTCGAATCTTACACGTCAACTCTAAAACCATGCCCACTAGGGACTCATCTTCTTTGCGAATTCAACACACCCACGCAAAGACTCAAACAGTAGCAACGACAACTCAATTCTCCAAATCCATCTATTAACAAGAGTGACTTGACTTAGCTTAGCTAAGCACAACTTGACATGATTCCTCATTTACTTTAATCTCTATCATGATTCATAAACTCCGAATGACACAATCATCTTGAAACACATCCCTTTTTCATCATTAGTATTAAAACGGTCAACCGAGGTTTCAAACTTGAACCCCCCCCCCAAAAAGACCATTTACACAAAACCCCATCTCTTCCAATTATTTGACCCCTTTTCGCAAGGAATCAAAATTTACTAATGTCATCTTCGCTCATAGCCTACATCAACCATACTTTCCTTTCGACTGCTAACCACATTACACTTTTCATTCTATCCTCTCCCAGGCATAACGCACACCCAGGGACGTCTAGCTAAGACAATGTCCACGACAAAGCATTTTACATCACAATTTCTATAACATTTGCTTCCACCCAACGATACTTTCAACCAAATTCAAACCACGACATCAACAACCTCCATCATCATCCACCTCACTAATGTCCAAAGCACCTAGCCCAAGTTAGGACCGTAACTCACTACCAAATCTCAATTGGCACTTTTCCCAAGAGGATGTCGCCCTCACAAACCATTCACACAAACAACGAAGCCCACGAGTATAGCTCTTAGATTATACTCAACAATAACCCGAGGCCCTTCTTATTCTCGCTCCTATCAATAGTGCAAAAGAAGTACGATTCTTTTGAATCCAAGTAGACCACATACAACAACTCGAACCTCAAAGCGCCACAAATCACTTTGGAAAGAACCCTGATAACATTGAAAGATCACCCTTTTGCTTTTCCTAAGTCAAGCCGCAAAGGAAAACTCAAATCTCCAATCAACGCGATACAATTCGCATCGGGGAGCACTCAAACAAATAGAGACTCCACACAATTCTCTTGACAGAAGTTCTCAATAATTAAAGACAACTCGACTCGCTTTCACCACAGCCAAACTTTTCACTTTAACCAAAATCAACATCTTGGAAGAGAACTGCCACAAAAAACTCTCGAAGAGAAAGGGAAACTCAAATCTCTTGCATAACAAAACCAAAATACCAGCATTTATCCATTCATTCATTTTCATGCTAGAGAGCAATGAAAATCTCGATTCATAACACGAATGCGAATTCTACAAGAGCACTCTGGATTAGTCATATGTCTCTATATGACTTTCTCACCGTCCTGGCTCAACAACTCTTTTATGCATATAAAAACGATGTCATGAATCTTTTTCACCATTTATTCATCATGTAACCACGATACCCATTAACCATTCACACAGAGACTTCATTCTCTTTGTCACATGATTGACACCCAACAACATCGATGGTTGCTCAAATTCGCATAACCTACGACGGCGTTAACCGAAAAATACCATATCGCATCACAACCCAACAACCACTGCACGCAATGCGTGCAAAACATCGCATTTTAACCAAAGCCAATAACAGAAGATAGCATCAACTCTCAAATCAAACATCTACGCCTAATAACTGCTACCAATTCTCTTAAAGAGAAAGGAAACACATTCCCAGCAGGGAACATTTTACCAACAAAATCACTTATGAAACAATCATAAGACTCACCTTTTTGAAATGCTCGCAAAAAAAACCACACACGTTTCCCAAATAAATCCAACTCTAGTCACGATAAAATTACAATTTAAGCGCTTAACTCCAGGGTTACCAAAGATAAATCAGTTGAACGCTAAAGAGAGCGTCCCACTCCAACGCTTCGGGTGTTAACCCATACTCATAGCATAGACTAAACAGATTAACCCAAATCCAATGATTGGCATGGTTCAATACCCCACCACATTTGGAACTCATAAGCCGATTACTTCAAATACTACTCTTTCATCCATATTTCCAATCATCGGAGTCAAGTTTGTAACTTGACAAAATGCCACTTAATCAGGGGAGATTTTATTGCACACTAATCAAGACGCCTAAACAAAGAGGCAGGCACTCCCAGAAAATGTATACATTCATTTGAATCCGTAAACCTTCAAAAGAAAGTTCGACTCAAATCCCACCATTACTCGCATTCCAATACTCTTAGCCAAAACGGATGTCATAATCACCCAAATCCCGAGAAGTCCAACACTGTTGCACACAAGCTACAACATCTGCTCTTGATAAAATCACTTTTCACTGTTCATATAACCACAATTGATTATATTACCAACGAACCGTAGACCATATCTACCGTATGACAACCAACAAGGAGAACCACGTTCTCACAACTCCAAAGACAATTAACTTATCGCTTAATCCAACATAAGATGCATATCAACAACTTCTTTTGGTCTACTAACCATGACGAACCATTATTCATGCAACTTATTATCCCAAGCGTAGCACACATCTCTTTACAATTATTCCAGCGTAATTAACAATTACCCTGGGTATAATCCCTAAGTCACATATTCCATATCACCTGTTCATTCCACCAATAATTAATACTAACCACGCGACACGATCTCCACTAGACATCCCTCATAAATACGGATCCCGCATGCACATCTGTCAAGAATAATTCAACCTTTCCTACAATCATTCCAGATATCCTCATTAATTGATTACACGTAATTTTAAGTCACATTGTCGACCCACAATATTAACTGACCCACCAGCTACAATAGGCAGAATTTCACACCATCTTCTTGCTATAACAAGTTCATCAACCGAGACATTATATGCTAACTAATCTCAAACATCCATTAGATTCCATAACCCGCATCACTTTGCACACACCACTAATCAACTTTCACCTTGGATCACCTGACGTCTCGTTTAATCATCTCTTATCAACTCCATATTTTTAGTTTATCTTTAAACAAACAACAAATTCACTTTAACCGAACCACCAGCTCATATCATCCGAAAACTCTAACTTCTCGTCATACACTTAACTTCTTAAACATCCGCGTGAATCACGCACCCAACTCTTAAGGAAACCATAATTGCTCCAGAAAAGAACAACACCCAAAACACCTTTCCTTCCGGAAAGCTCAACCATAAATCACAAGAGAAGTCAACTCTTAAATTCCCAAATGCAGACATGCAACTACTCCACAACTCTCGAGATCAACAACTTCCGCGAAGGAAGATGGTTGCAAGAGGGAAAACCAATGATTAACCAAATTTTTTTTCGTATAAGGCCATAACCCCAAACTTCAAACTTTCACGAAACAAACGGTTTTTTTTTTCAAAGATGAATTCCCAAGCAAGTCATCATTGCAATCAAACACCACTTAGGCCCCAACAACAAGATCCGCACAACACCGCAATAACTCTTTTAAACCTCGGAAAAAGACAAACACAAGAATAAATTGAAAACTTTCTCCGTAAAGCAACCGATCAACCACATCCTTTCCGACAAAACCTTGACACCTAAATCCATGCGACTTAGATTTTTCATCGGAACTTCAATAACTTCTTTTCAAGTTGGAGAATGGTAACCCAAGAATCAATCTATAAGTTTCTCTACAACGCAAACAACAAATCGAGCGTCAAAGCTGACAAGGCAACCAAAAGAGGCGCAACCCGAAATTCTTCTTTTGTCTTCAACCAAAGAAGACAAAACCAAAACCACCAAAAGAACCATCGGTGAGTATCCAAAATCGAACACTTTTTCTTTTATTTCAACCAACCAAAAACCAACCAAAACCATTCGTCAAAACGGCAAGGGAAATTCGGAGGGTCATTCCACAACTCTACTACTTGACTCCAACCAACTACCCAATCTACGACAGAAAGGATAAGCACTCTCCTAACAGGAGGTTAAAAGTCCATCGGTGATGGCACTAACCGGCCACACCGTCAAACCCAACATTACTACAAACAACAGAAGGTGACCGAAACCCCTTTCGGCACCACAACCCAAATAATCTCAAAAGTATCAACACAATCAATTCTTTCATAAACATAGCAACATATATTACCAAATGTAACATTCAACATCAAAGCTTAAATACAACATTTAAGCGTAAAGCAACGGTACCCATACCCATTCCTACTGTGCAGCAGAGTGTGTCAAGTTTTAAATTAATTATTCCACTTACACAAGTTTTAATGTTGCAATCCTATGGCAAAATTTTAAGTAAAACCTAAGCCATGTTTCTAGGTTATCCCACTTCATATTTTTGTTGAACCTATAGTTATGACATTAAATACACATTCCAGGGACCTACAGCCCGCTCTGATACCAATTGTAACACCCCAGCTTCTACTAAGCCCAGAATGCTACCAAACATAGATTACGTATCATCTAAATACTACAAATAAAAGAAAATTTCAGCAAAGGAACAATTGCTAGAACCGAAAATTTCGGCAGCATCTCCTTTGTTTAATCATGATCTCGAGCAACCATAATAGCATAGCAGAATATGACATAATATGAAACATCTAAAACAACAATAATAAGCGACACGGAAGCAATATAAGTCCACTTTAAGCATCACAAGGTCATCATTAGCCAAATGAAACGAATAAGGCAATCCTAGCACACATCTAAACCATAAACATCAATTGTATCACATTAAGTTTATTGTCATGACTCCAAATGATTCCATTGTGGAATCAATTGCGTGAACTACGTGGAGATGTGTGACTATTCCCCCTTTCCCCTCATGCCGATTTCAAGGTACCTAAAAACAACATAAAACACAAGTGTGAGTTCAAAACTCAGCAAAGTGTATTGTAATGGAAAAACAAAGATCAAGTCAACAAACCATCATCACCAATCTCCAAAAACACATCATAACACAACATGGTTAGCATTCCAAACATCTTTTAAGCATCCATGTATTCATCTCGTGAGCAACTCATAAGTATTCACATCGTCATCTCATAAACATCATCATATACATATTTCATTAATGCAATGCAATGCACATGTCTCCTTGGAAACTCATGCCGGTATGGTTGAGTCCACACCCGTCGGCATGCACCCTTTTCCCCCTTCCATCCCGAAGATGGAGGGTGCCTATCACTCGCTTCCATTCACCACGGTGGATGGAATCACGATGTAGGTCTTACTCAAGAATAGCCCCGGACTAGTCATAACGGTTCTCACCGACCCTCCCGGAATAGTTATGACTTATCTCACCGCCGCCATGAAAATATGCCATGTATGCAAAATGGACAACAACGTACACATATATAGGAGTATTGCATATCATCACATGGCATGTAATCCACTTATCAACAATAAGTACATTTAAATCATGGCATAATGGCTTCATATCAAGCAATACATGTAATTCATGGCAAGACAACATGTTATATATTCCAAATACTATGAAGCACAACTAGCAACACATATAGCATACAATCCACACAACACACTTGCCTTCAATTGCGGGCAACGGAGTGACGAGAGGTTGAGGGCACTCCCGGAGGCACACCACCTGCAAACACGTGCCACACACTCAAATCAAGCCCATAAAACAGTACACATACATCCCACTACCCCGACTTCGCTTACAACTCCTAAAATCAGAACACAGCAAATCTGTCCCTTCGGGACAGCAGCCTTCCAAAGGGCATAACTTCGGTTCTAAGACTCCAAATTGAATAAACGAGTACATCCCCGCGTAGCTTAGGAAATTTCCCAACTTTTTCTAGTTATAGGGAAAGACTAATTCGGACTCTAATGTTGTTTAATCTAACGTTGAACACGAACTGTCCCAATCTCGTCACCGATTTGGCAGCGCTCGGTAAAACGGCCATATCTCCCAAACGGCTGGGCGGATTTTAACGTTCTTTATATGCACGGAAAGATAAGGAAATTATCTACAACTTCCTAAAAGTCCGTACGGTCAGATTCAAACTTGAAATTGGCGAAAACGCCTGCCCTAGTTCGAGTTCCCAATCTGCCCGATCAGAACGCGAATACAACTCTAGTTTTCAACAAATCTACCCCATGGCAGCACCTCCCATGATCCAAAAACATGATAATCCACCACTACACAGCATCTAATCAATCCCCAAAGGTTTCCCCCATTACCTTCTTGAAGAACCACGAATCGATCGCTCTCCTTCGCGCGAACTCCACCCGATCTCTCCCCACGCGACGTGGCCACCGGTTCTCCTCGTCGCGGATCCTCCTACCGGCAAGGGAAGCACCATGGCGTGGCATGGCAGCGAGGGGGACGCAGCAAGGGCACGTGGTGGTGGGGGAGGAGGCGCAAGGAGGAGGGGTGGTGCGGCTTGGGGTGTGGAGGAAGAGGAGGAGGGGCTAGAGGGAGGAGGAGATGGGAGATGAGGGGATGGGGGCTGCGCAATGGAGGGGTGGGGGCTAGGGCAGCAGGGTGTGCTGCCCCCCCACTACTCCCACATTGGCCCAAGTGCCCCACCTCCGGCCCACGAATTCCCCCCAAGGCCCAAATCGACCTCGGAGAGGCCCGGAAGCCCGGAAACAGCCCGAAACGCGTTAAAACGTGAAATCTCAGGGTTTTAGTTGCAAAATCCCCAACTTATCCCATTTTACCACATTTTATAACCTATTATCACAAATTATAAAGTCTCGACATTCCATAGTATCACACGTGGTTGAGGCAAGTGTGTTGTGATGGATAGCGATTTGTAGGTTGCTTGTTGAGAATAGATGGAATTGACTACATGATATATGATCACTGGCCATGCTTTTATGATTGCCAATGATATGATGAGCATGTTTAATATGTTATGATGCCATGTGTTAATATGAGAGTTTTATTGTTCGTTTGACCCTTGGAGACATTATGTGTTTGAAACTAGACTTATATTGTTGCTAAATCGTTAATTATTGCTGTTTTTAGTTGTCTCTCATAATGCATACATTGCTATACTGTTGTTGCTCCTTTAATTCATGTTAAAACAAAGGAGATGCTGCCGAAATTTCGGTTTTTTTAGCATATGTACCTTTGCTGGAATTTATGGTAACTTGTGGTATTTAGATGTTGTTTAGCTTATGTTTGGTAGCATTCAGGCATATTAAATGCCGGGGTGTTACAGTAGAGCACCTCTGTCGGGACCCGAATCTGCAAATCCGGACCCTCTGTGTATTCTGTACTAGTCCAGGATCACGCTAGTACACATAGTTAAACAGGGATGAAATACCACAATCATACACAGCGAAATTAATAATAAAGTACTTCAAATATTAAATAAACTGGTTACAAGACCTTAAGGTCACCTTACAGATAGTCTGCCACGCAGGGCTTACAATAACAAAAGTAAATAAACACCAGCGGAATGAAGAACGTTGGTGACCCCCATCAATATGCCACAGGCAACTGACAAGGTTCAACTCCTAGATAACTGCCTCCTCGTGGAACTTCTCCTTCTTCGAAGTTGTAGTCTTCTCCTCAACTGATGATTGTGTTGAAAGCAAGGGTGAGTATACAACATACTCAGCAAGTCATGCACAGAGGTGCAATCCTATTACTATATGCATGGCTTCTTCCAAAGGAATGGCTTAAGTGGTTAATTTGAATCAAACAACATTTTGCTTTGATTAAATAATCTTAATAGATTCAAAAGCGGTAAAACTATATTATACAATAAGTTATCAATATCTTTTCCAAACAGTTTGGCACAAAGCCCTAAATCACTTTAGCAGTTATCTCTGGCATACAGCCACCCCTTTCCCACATTTTATTATGGAAAATCTAACCTTTGACTGTAATCCCCGAGCTTTGTCCAGTACCGTGGACTCGGCTATTCGAATAGTTTGTACACTCTGCAGAGGTTATACACTTTACCCACATGATATAGTTAAACACCACATGGGCGAGTAACCATAACAAAGTCTTTCCAAAACCTCTAACCTCCAATGCGTACCTCCCGGTATAGTTCCCGCTGTCCCTTCCCTTTTGCGGAGCGAAAGTACAGGGCCAACGTATACCGTTGAAGAGATGTAAGACCAATCGGTAAACACTACACCCTTATTTCCACATTTACAGATACAAAAACCACCTGAGGTCTCACATGCTAAGACTTTGGAATCGTACTCCACTAGGTCTGTCCCACTCCAGACATGTGGTTGTATGTTAGGCCCAGTTCAAAGGCTTGCAAGGTTAAGTCCTTAGGTTGACTGTGGTAAGACTACCCAAAGTTCACAAAATCAAATTCAACAACATCTCTCCCGTGTGCCACATCGGGCCCCCCATTAATCACTTGCCACTTGCCACAGTCTAAATATTTTCCCACCCCAGTTTGATTATTGTGCAATACATGCCAACAATAATACCAGTTACCATGTAGAACCAAAAAGGTACCTACACTTCACATCATCACGTGGCAAGATTACACTGATTCCAAAATTCATTCTGTATATCATTAGTCAATATTATTTTGCCATTTGAAACACATTTCACATAAGCATGGCTAAGCAACTATTCACGGTCTAGACTCCCGTGTTGGCACAATATTAACATCCAACTAAATAAACCAACTTAAGGTGACAATGGATACATGGCATACAAATATTATCATCAAGGGTGGATTTAACAATTAGGTTTTTTAACTATTTTACCCAAATTATATTAATTCATTTTAATCAACATAGCGTGCATAATTTAAATCAAAATACATTTCAAAAACTAGGAGCAATATGGTCAAAGCACAACTTGCCTTCGTAAAGCAGCGAGTCTTGGGCTGGAGCTTGATCTTGGTCCTGAGCTTCGCTTCCGACAGTGTCACACAACTCAACGTCTACGCGTAGCAAATAAAGAACCAAATAAACACTCAGAACAACGTATAAACACACATTCAAAAACAATGCTACAAACCAAACTAGCTTATAACCCCCATGCAAATTTCCAGATAAATATTTTAGCATTTTCTAAGATTTATAAAATTTATTTTGGAATTTTTGGACGTATAGTTTAAAAGATACAAAATTCGTAATTTTAGACTTTCCGCGAATAATTTAGCAGTACAAATTTATTCATTAAATTTCATAAAAATTACTATAGAAAGGTATTAATTTCTACTAATTAACAAAATTTGTTGCAAGCAATTCGGACTTAAAATGAATTTGTAGCGAAAAAGACAAAATTCGCAATTTCTGAAAATTGACGCATACAAACTAAGTCAAGCTTTCCTTGCATGGCACTGTTCCGGCGTGAGAAATCTCCAGGCATGCGTACTGGGATGACTGGATACACATCTACACGAATGCTTCATGTACATGTTCAAGTAAATATATACACACCTATACTTATATGCTTCCAAATTTTATACACGCGGAGCAACCAACTAATACACGTATACATGCATATGGAAGGTGATACTAGCGAACCGGTCGAATATATACACGTGTATATTAACCGAATATAACCGCAGGTATACATATATATGTACAACACAGTGTGTATATATATATGTATACATGCTACGACTGATATAGAAATATATGTGCGCCTAGCGAGTATTTATATACATGTATATATATGCGTCTGTTCAACTATGTACCTATGTATATATATACCTACGCGAATATATAAACGAGATAAAAATAGGAACAGAGTGCGCGCAAGAGAGATGAGGGACTACCGGTCGGCGGCGGCAGTAGCGCAGACCGGCGGCGCAGGAGAAAGCATCCAAGAAAGTACACCGGCGGCGGCGGCAGTACACGACGGCGAAGGCGACGACGGCGAAGGCGAAGGCGACGACGGCGAAGGCGACGGCGACGGCGACGACAGCGAAGGCGACAGTGACAACGGTCGGTCAGTCGAATGTCGGAGTACAATCGGCGACAGCAGCGTGGGTCGACGAGCGTGGGAAGAGGCATGGCCGAAGAGTGCACTGGCAGCGACGACGGCGGAGGCGGCGACGTCAACGGCAACGACGACGTAGACGGCAGAGGCGAAAGATCGGGAGGAGAATGGCTAGAAATGGTGGAACTGAGAGCATGCGGTGTTGAGGTCGATCCTCACCTCAACCGATCTGGAAACGGCGGAAGGAATGGAAGACTAGAACGTTTTGTGCGTGGGAATCAGTAGAGGCCAGTAGGGAATCGAAAATTATTTGAAGCAACCACTGGTGCAAGAAGTTACGGGTGTTTACTAGTGTGCATGAGTTACTTGTATTTACTAGTGCATGCGTTTAGAGAAACTAAGAAATGGCTGGAAAAGAAACAACACAGCCAGTAAACGTTCAAACTTTTCGTGCATAAGGAGAGGAAACGTTCCTAAAGAAGAAACGGCTGGGAAGTAAATCAAGCATCCAGGATTTTTGCACGTGAAGGAAAACGGAAAGAATGAATTCAAAGGAAAGGAAACGACACACGCGCAGGGAGTAATTCACGGCACTTCATTGGAAAGGATTCCCATGCATGAGGTAACTCCCGTTACTAGAATTCATACAATTTCCTTCATACAAAAATGGGGACTAATAACTAAAGTACATGCATGAAGTGATTCACGTCATTTAAAACTTCACATTACTAATTCATGCAAGAAACGGCTAGCTACTAGAAACGGCTCGCACTAACCTCATCACCAACTAGACTTGCATGAGAAAGGGTGGGAAAGGAACCATACGTCCTAGCCACTTACTTCGTGAACACATGTGAAAAAAAATGATGCATGTATATATATATACAACATGCTCTCAAAACGTATTTAGCGCAACAGTCAGTGTTATGATTTAGCGCAACCGTCAGTGTTATGATTTAGCGCAAACATTGATGTGGTGCCTTACTGTTAACTATGTTGCCGTCATAGTCTATATGATTTAGCGCAACCGTCAGTGTTATGGGTATTTCAATCATTTGATACCGAGGAAGAAGTTATTTGATGAATGACTATTCGGTACCGTTGTTCCATGATGAATGAATGGTGAAAAGTAAACATGACATCGTTTTTACATGTTAAATGATAAAAGAGTCGTTGAGCCAGGTCGGTGAGAAAGTCATATATGGAGATATGACTAATCCGGAGTGCTCCTGAAGAATGTGCATTTATGTCATGAAACGAGATTTCCCTTGCTTTCTAGTATGAAAAGAAAGAATGAAGAAATTATGGTATCTTGGTTGTGGTGTAGGGGATTTATGCTTCCTTTGTGTGCTCTTTGGATGTTGCCGAATTCTTTCCAAAATGGTTGTTAACGCTTTGGGTTTGAGTTGTCGTGAGTACACTTGGGCTTGATAGCTAAGTGTTTTTGTGTGAGGGCGAGACCCTCTTAAGAAAGGAACCAATTGTGGTTTGGTAAAGTTTTTACGATCTTAGCTTGGGGCTAGGTGTAGAACCTTAGTGGTATAAGGGTGGTTTGTGATGGAGGTTGATGATGTAAGGATTTAACCTTTATTAAGAGTAGTGATGGGTGGAAGTGAAGTTGACGGTAGTTCGGTGATGTTTGTCCTGCCGTGAGCAATTGTCGTCACTAGTTGTTTTGGATTTGAGTTTTGCCTGGGAGAGGATAGAATGAATGTTAGCATGATCGTGTATCGGAAGGGCAAGTGTGCCTTAATGAGTTATTCCTCGAGGAATTTTTTCGGAATGTAGAGAGGTCATTAAAGGAATTGTGACTTGCTTTGATTATGTCATGTTGAGTTTAATGGAGTATGGTAGTCAGGTTGGTTGTGATAGAAGTATGAAGTGTTGGCCGTGAGGATTCGAGCGTTTTGGGTTGATGGAGCCCTTTGTGGTTGGTACGCAGATTCTGTTTGGGAGTGGAAGTGAAGGTCGACCTGTGAGAGGTTGCCCTTGGTTGAGCTAGATCATTACTTTTCTCGCCAAGTGTTGGTTTTGAGAACTCATTTGTCGTTTGTTCCGGTTTTAGTCATTGTGCGAATGTTTTGAGCTGCAGAGAAGCCTTTTGTCCCTTGGGGACTTTGTTGTTGATTATGGTGTCCTTCGGATTCGAGGTCGAATCCTGTTGAAGGGGGGAAGAATGTGACACTACGGTATGGTGTGACATTATAAAATGTGAAATTAGAGAATAAAACCTTTCGGCTTGAGGTTTACTCGCGTTTTTGGGCCTTTTGAAGTGTTGTGACACCACGGAGCGTCATAACCTTATAAAAGGTGCATGATGAGGTCAAAAACATATTGAAATATGATATGGGAGGTTAAAACCATAAGGTATGGAGGTTAATAGCGTTGTCGGGCCATTTCCGGGCCGTTTCCGGGCCGTTTCCGGGGTGTTACATGGTGAGTGACCTAGATCCCATGGATGGGTGCTTGTGAGCTCAGATCCGGTAGTGCTAGGCTGGTATTAGTGGTTCTAGGGTTCTAGCATTGAAATTATTTGGGGGAAAGCTAGTTTTTTGGAGGGAAACCTAAGTTCTATTTTCAAGCAGATTTTTGCCTGTTCTTGTAGCTTGGTTTTGAGATGCTTAGAATGATCAAATGAGTTTTCGACTGTAGACTTTGTTGTATATCTTGTTCTTATGTTTCAATGGAGTACAAGAACTTGAAAATCCATTAAGGTAATTAAAAGTTGTGAGCATTTTACTGCCGACTGTCCCGAGTAGTTCATCCTATGGGCTGAAATGTTCAACTGTAGATTATTCATAGCTGTAGGCCGAATGAGGATTTTTGGTTGCCTAGAGAATTGTAGGAAATTTCTTGTAGATTTAGAAAATGTATTTATTTCCTCAATTTGGAGTTAGGAATCAAAAGTTATGTCATTTCAATCTTGCTGTCCAGAAAATAGTTTTTCTGGAAGTTCAGATTTTAGGTTGAGGTTTGGGTGGCGATTTGGGGGCCTTTGAGGCATCCCCTATTTTGAGGGCTATGGGGTAATTATATATTAGTATATTATGGTTATTTATAGTCCAAGAACTTGAACTTTGAGTCAGCCAATTGAAAGTTATGCCCCTTCAAGTGAATTCTGTCCAGAATTTGAAGTTTAACATGTAGCCTTAGTTCAATTCAATTCTGGGTTTAATTGGAGCATCTCCTGCCTAAGTGGCTTTGTGATCATCCTAGGTTATCCTCTTGCGGTTGTTTAGAGTATGAGAATGCGAATTTTGGTCTAGCCATTTGGAAGTTGTGATCGTTTTGGTGACTGCTGTTCGAACCGCGTCTAGTTAGATTGAGTATGGGTTTATTGGTTGGGTTTAGAGCGTAGAAGTGCTTTGCAGTGTTGAAGATTGTTTAGCCCGGAGTGTGAGAAATGCATTGTGATTCATTTTCAAGTGGAGTAGCCTCGGGGGCGGCATCCTCCTCGCGTCACCCCGCTCCTCGCAGGTAGAGGCAAGTGTGAAGTGGCATTCCTGGTTTAATGCCGGATGCCACCTCTTCTTTTACTCTTCAACTTGGATTGAATGAGCATGTTTAATTGATGAATGGATATGATTAAAAGATGAATGAGTTATGCCATGAGTATGATTATTGTTGTTGAATGCCATTTATTTATGTTAATTGCATTTGTGCATTCATAAAGGAAGAGGTGACCCATTCTAATGCGGGCCTCTGTGTTCACACGTAGTGAACACGAAAGTCCTACCTCGTAGTCCCATACACGTGGTTGTACGGGAGCAAGTCAGTAAGCGTAGGCACCCTCCACGGGATGGAGGGGATGGGGGTGCACACCGACGGGTGTACACTCGGCAATACTGGTATGAACTGCATAGAGACATGCATGTGCATATTAATGGAATTGTATGAGAAAGAGATGTATGAGATGAGTTAAAATGATGAGTTGTTGAGTTCGTTACTTGTATGTCTAAATTGCTTGTTGTATGGATGCAAATTTATCTGCTTTGCTATTTGCTTTGTCACTTTACACTTTGCTGGGTTTTCGAACTCACGCTTGTTTTGTTGTTTTATTTTTTAGGTCCCTCCAGAGCGGCTTCGAGGGGTTTGGGCTAGCATTTCACTCACATCAACCTAATGTAGTTCAAATAGGTGTATTATCCTACTTTTTGCAAATGGTTCTAGGAGTATTTGAGTATGATTTTGTTTAGGTAAATTGTAAGTAATGATGCTATGTTGGTGGCCTCCTTAAGTGTGTTAATGAGCTTGTAGTCTCTCTATAAATGTAACTTTCTTACCTTTTAATCATGTTGTTATGTTTGGTAAAATGTATTAAATGGCGATGATGGTTGATTGATTCCATGACCTATTGTTGTAGCTACTACTAGAATGTTTAGGGTAGTTGTCTATACTTAATGATCATGATGGTTGTTTAATGCCATGACTTGTTGTAATTATTATTACTAGTTGATTATTGCTTTTTGTCTGCTGAGTAGATGTCTAGAAGTTAGGGAAGGTTCTGTCGACTTTTTTTTAATTAGTTTGGCAACCTATTAGTATGCTTAGGGTCGACTGGCTGTTTTACTTGTGTCTTTATGTTGTCGTTGCTTGAAGGTGTAACATTCAGGGCACATGGGTGCCGGGGTGTTACATGTTCTTTTGGCGGTTTGTGGTTTTGTCTTCTTTGGGTGAAGACAAAGAAGAAGAGTTTGGGGTTGCGCCTCTTTTGGTTGCCATTTTTGCTTTGACACCCGGTTTTGTTAGTTATTGTGGACTGTCTTGGGGAGGAAACATATGTGGTTGTTGTTCTCCCTACTTAAGAGAAGTGTTGGAGTTTTTCCTAGTGCAGACCCTAAGTTGGGTGGAGTTAAGTTTGAATCTTTATCGGAAAAGATTTGGTTGAACATTTGGTCTTCCCTTGTGCATCCATCTTCCTTTGTGGAAGTTGTAGATCTTGAGATTTCTTGAAGAGTTTTGGATACCAGAGATGGAAATTTGAGAGTTGAGCTCTCTTGCATTTCTGTTTGGGTTTTGTTTCTTTCTTCCTTGCCTGCAAAGAAGAAATTGTTTATCGGTGTTCGTTCTTGTTTTAGGGCTGTGATTATCTTTAAAGTTGGGGTTGCATCCTTTTTGTCAAGGGTAGGTGACCCATGAAGGTGTTTAAAAATCTTATGTCTGTGTTATGTAGTATGTAACAATGTGGTTTATAGAAATGATGTACTTCTATGTTAATTTGTGAGTTGAATCAATTAAATGTAATTGTTACCTTTAGCTTAAGATTAGATAAATGTTTAGTGTTGTACATTACTCTATAGCGAGAATGATTAAATGTGTTAATGTACATGCTTAGAATCTATTGCTTTATCTTAAAGTGCCCACAACCATTGACAGTGTTTGAAGCTTAAAGTCTTGATGTGTAGTTAGAACATTAAGATGATGTAAACTACTGTTAGTGTAATAGTAAATTGGTTAGTTATTTAAAGACATTTTAATATAAGGTCGGTAGAACAATTTAATTGTAATGGTGATTGACCCTAGCCATGATAGTTGATGTAACACCCCAATTTTTGCTTTTCATGAAATTAAATATTATTTTGCACATTTGTGAATTTTTGGAATTTTCTGGAATTTATTTGGATTTATTTGGATTTAATTTGAATTTATTCCATATTGAAATAATTAAAGAAATTAAATTTTCAAATAAAGTTTTGTTGGAAATATTTTATTTGAGTCCCAAATGACCTAAAATATTTTTCAGAATTTTTCTGGAATTTTTCTGAGTATTTTGCTATTTTTCTTGAATTAAATGAATTACTGGAAATTATTTTAAATATTAAATCGCTGGAAAATCGAGTGGGGTCAAGTACTGTTCATCCGACCGAGTCGAACCCGAGTCGGACTCGAGTCCGACCCGAGCCACGTGACTCGACCGAACCCACTCGGCCGAGCCCTAACCGCGTGACCGTTGGATTCAGATCCAACGGCCACGATTGAGCCACATCACCCGAGCCCGAGCCCGACCGAGCCAGCCAGCTCGCCCGAGCCAGACCCGAGCCCGAGCCCGACCCCAAACCACCGCACCGTTGGATCTTGATCCAACGGCTGTGGTTGAGCCACGTCACCCAATCCGAGTCGCCGCCGGACTCCGCCGCCGCAACGGAGAGGGTCTCGGTTTCCGTGCGTTTCACGGACGCCGAGGGCCCTATTTATTGCGCCGCCACCCGTGTCGGGACCGCCACTTCATTGCGCACCCGTAGCCCTAACTCACCTCGCCTGAGCCGCCGTGGTTGCGCCGCTAGAGCTCGCCGGAGTAAGGAGAAGGAGCCGCCGCGGTTTTCGTCAAATTCCGCCGCCGTCCGCCGTCCTCCGTCGCCGTTGACCCCAGATCCGGGACCGGGAGGTCAAGACGCGTCCGGGAGTCCAACTCACCTCGCCGGAGCGCGCCCGAAACACCGTCGGCTAGGTCGTCGTCCCCTGCGCCGGTGACCCAAAGATCGCCGCCGCCATCGCCGACTTGAGCTCGCGGCCGTCGAGATCTTCATCAAGCGATCCAGATTGCGCCACGTCACCGTCGGTGAGATCCCGTTCCAAAATCCCAGATCCAATCTCGATCGTTGGATCTAGATCCAACGGTCCAGATCAAACGCGTTAACCCAAACGCGTGAGTCCAGATCTAACCGGGCCGTTGATTTTCAAATCAACGGCCGAGATTGCGCCACGTGACGCGAGCTTGACCACCACGGGCCAAGCACTGCAGGCAGGACGCCGACACGCCGCCCGCTGTCGGGCCGATGCGACCTAACCGCACCATGACGCCGCTACGACGCCATGGCGCCCGCACGCCGCCGCCACCCCAGCCGTAGTGACGCCAAGAATGACGCTACCGCGGTCCCACCCGCCGACCGTGGCCGAGCCCCGCTGACGCCAAGAATGACGCCACCCGAGGGGGCCACCGCCGCCAAGACACGTAGCCGTGGACCGAGTCCACGGTGGACTGCGCCAAACCATGGACCACGCCCATGAACCTACCGACGCCGTGAGCTCCAATCCGAGGTCGCCATGTGTCATCACGACGCAATAAATAATTTCCGAAAAATAAAATGATTTAATAATTCGGTTTAATAATTGATTTGAATTTCAAAACTTCAAACGCTTATAACTCTTGCGTTTCAACTCCGATTTGAGCGATTCAAATTTTTAAAAATTCATAAAATTCAGATCTACTCAAATATGAATTTTATTTAATTTTTGGACTAAAGTTTTTCTCTGTAAAATTATTTAATTGATTATTCAAACTTTAAATAATCATAACTTTTGTGTTTTAACTCCGATTTGAGCGATTCCAGTTCCTAAAAATTCATAAAATTATGTTCTCTCTGTTTATGGATTTTATTTGGATGTTTGGACACTTTTTGCCTAGTGTTTATTCGTGTATTTCTATTTGCACGCTTTACGAGTAGACGTTGAAGTGCCGGAAGGATTCGAAGGAGAAGTGTTGACCCAGGAGCCAACTCCGGACCAAGAACAAGTACTTTTTGAAGGCAACTTATGCTTTGACCATGTTGATCCCATTTTGAAACCTATTTTGGTTCAAATTATTGCATGCTAGTTTAAATTAGAAAATGCTCTACTTAATTATGTGTAATTAGATAAATGCCTAATTGCCGTATGACACCTTGATTACTTAAATATGTGCCATGACCCCTTGTCACCCTAGTTGTGGATTATTAGTTGGACATTACTAAATTGCCAGCATGGGTTTGTAGATCGTTGTAGTATATGGCTTAGACCTGCTACGTGCTCATGACATGATTTTGGACACTCAAACGTTAATGTTGACTTAATGACATATTGAACCTGTTTTGGAAATGTATCATGTGGTGTTGATGGCACGTGGTGCATGGTAACCAACTGGGGTTTGATAAATAGCTTTTGACCGGGGCATGTGGCAAGAATGATCAGGTGGGCCAGTTGTGGCATTGGGAATGTTGTTTTGGTTCTTCGGGTAGTCTTGCCCTGGTCACCCTAAGGACTTCACCTTGCAAGCCTTTGAACTGAGTCAATCTTGCAACCACATGTCTGTAATGGGACGGACCTAGTTGATTAAGTTGCTAATAACGTACCTGTGGGACCTCAGGAGGTCAACTACACCCTTTGTGTAAGTTGTACGGGGGAGCGTACCGGGGCTGCGGCCAGGTACCCATCTAACGGTTGGTTGGCCTAAACTTCGCCTTAGCTAAGGGAAAGGTTAGTGTGCAACAACCGGGGAGGACCGCTTGTGCTATTAGAAGTTTCCGAAAGACTTTGTTACGGGAACTCGCCTTTGTGGTGTTTGATTGTATCTTGTGGGTAAAGTGCATAACCTCTGCAAAGTGTAAAATCTATTCGAATAGCCGTGTCCGCTGTATTGGACATCGCTCGGGAATTACAGTCAAGGGTTAGACTTTCTCAAAAATAACTTGGACTTGAAAGGTTGGGTTGGATTAATAATGATGTTGATAGAAATGTGGATTAGGATGGGAAAGATGTTTACTAAACCGTTGAAAAATTATTTATGCTTTACTTGTTTCTACTGCTTTCGAATCTACTTATGCTACTTGTCAAATGCTGTTTACTGCAAATATACCTTGAGCTATTCCTTTGTATCAAGCCATGCATTTAGTATATTAGCTTGCATTCTGTGCATGACTTGCTGAGTACCAAGTACTCACCCTTGCCACAATACAAGACCAGTTGAAGAGGAGACTACACCAGCTTTGGAGGAGGAGCTCTAAGAGGAACCGTCTACTTAGGGAGCGAGCCCAGTCAGTTGCCTGTGGTATACTGGATGGCGCCATGAAGTTATCTTATTTTCCGCTGCTATTATTTCTCTCTTAATAAGTTTAAGCCTGCGTGTATATTTGTAACTTGACCATAAGGTCGAGCAACCAGTTTGACTATTTAATTAAAGTACTTTATTAGTATCGAGTGGTATGATTGTGATATTTACCGATGTTAAGACTGTGTGCACTAGCGCGTTCCTGGACTAGTGCTGAATACACAGAGGGTCCGGATTTGCATATTCGGGTCCCGATAGAGGTGGTATCAGAGCCATACTGACTGTAGGCTCAACCCTTAGCTAGAAAGGTCGTAGAGAGGATAAAACCTATTTTCTAAAGCTAAAAGTTTGTCAAGACAAGAAATGACATCTCGACTTATCCCATTCTTTCTTTTCTTGTCTCTTGCTGAATTTTTCCTTACCTTGTCACGATTTAAAAATTTCGAGTTCTTACGTAAGCACTCTTGTGACAGATGGAGGGAGAGTTCAACTACGTCGATCTGGAGGTTGGCCACGCCGCGGAACTTTGGCGTATGCTACAGACTCTCGGAGATTTTGAGCAGCCACAATACCAAGTGGACGTGATCAGACAAGCAGGATTAATCAAGTCTTGTGACGTGAAGATTGTGGTACCTGCTAGGAAGAAGGGCTCAGGCAATCGCCCGATACATTGCACTGCCAGGAGGTCTACAATGCAGATGGGTATCCAGGAGGTGTCGCGAAGAGCAATGCGGCACATTACCCGTATCTACGCCAGAGAATTGGAGAGCACGGTGTTCCGATAACATCCGCGCAGCAATAACCTTCTTGACCCAAAGGCGATTCAGGATGAGAATGCCATGGTTACATAGTTGGCACGACTTGTTGTCGCCCAGGAAGATGTACTCGATGATACAAGCAAGGAGCTACAGAAGGCCCGCAAGGAGATCACGACACAGAAGAACAGATGGCGGGAAGCTCAAGAGTATGTGTCACACCTTCTGCAAAGGATTAGAGAGTTAGAGACGGCATTGTACGCACCAGAGCTAGAGCCAATGCTCGAGCTGCACGAGCCAGACCCGGAGGAGCCGAAGCTTGAGGAGGACACTGCTTCTTCAACTACCATAGATGACACAATTGCTAGACATGGTGATCGTTTCGCGCCTATGCCGCAGCGTCCGTACCCAGGCCGTGGAGGTTTTCTCGATGAGTGAGCGTAGGTTCTATAGTGAGACTCCTTCGCCGAGTCGCGTCATAGAATAAAGAGTCACCCTTTAGGCGTTAGACGCCAGTGTTAGTTCGATTTGGAATTTCATTGCTTGCTGAATGTGCAGTATTGTGATGCCTTAGAGCGTCAGAGCGATTCTAGGGTTCCTTTTCCAGATTTTGTTTCGGGAGAGGAATGAAGGATTTGTCGGGGGATGAAATAATTGAAGTTTATCCGGCGTATTAATATTAAATTTGGAGTTGTCGGGCTAGAAACAGTGGGCCGAGGAAAAACCTGGGCCTGGCTGAATCCTCCCCACCTCTCTCTTTTCCCTAGTGGGCCGGCCCACCATCTAACAGGGGTGTCACCCCCCCAACAGCCCTAGGGCACCCCCCGTCCTCCCCTAGCAGCCACACCACCCCTCCTCTTCCTCCCCTTGCGTGGTGGCTCAAGATCCACCGCGAAACGCGAAGGAGCAAGCGAGAAGAGGATCCGTGGAGGCGTGGAGGACGAGCAGATTTCCGTTTCGGGAATCGTCGCGCGTTTTTCGTGGGTTCTCAAGGGAGAACTCAAGTTAAAATTCCCAATCTTTTACCCCTGTTCTACCTAGGGATTAGGAGTGTATTAGATCTGGTGGTGAGTGTTTTAGATGGATCTTGATGGGGGAAAAGGGTAGATGTTCACGTGGTGCTGTTTTTGGAAGGGGAGATTGTGCAGCGCGGATTGTTTCGCGTTTTACGTGGCATATACGATTTTTCCTGCAAAAACCTATAACTAGAAAGTTGTATATAACGTCGAGGTATAGCTTCTGTAATTTTTTCAGAATTTTTGGGGCCTGGGTCTGAGAGTTATTGCTGTTGCAAGATGATGGACAGAATCTGGAAACAGATTTTGTCCACTGTGTTGGACGTTTGTTTAGGCATATTTAACAGTGGAATTGAAATTTGTGATCTTCATGAAAGTTGTAGATCTCGTCAATTTCTAGCTACTGTAATTTTTTTGTATTTTTATGATCTGTATAAAAAAAGATACGAAATTGTGAAGAGAGGGTGATGCTGTTTGACCCGGACAGATTGGGGTTTTTGGCGCTTAAGAAGGGAACGGTGATTAGGAAGCGTGTGTTCGAGTTGTGTGATCATTTGTGATGTCGCTATGTACTGAAATAATACTTGTACAGGTGGTGCCCCTTCTGGACGCAACTAGGTTCGTCATCCACGTTGGTAAAGGCAAGTGGAAGTAGCGGTCTTGCTAAACTATAACTCGCTATTTGTTTCGTCTTCAATATAAACCTTAATTGCAGCACACCTACATGGTTTAACTACTTGTTTATGAGATTACAATATCCTATCCTGCATTGTGATGTGGTTGTTTGGCTTTTGAATCATGAGTAAGAATGAAGAAAGATGTTGTTTGCAAGATGAATTGTGGAGATATTCTATCTCAATGATGTTCGCATTCTATCCATGTTATTTGATGGTATGCAAGCATGTGAATTCAGAGTGGGAAGTTATGCATGTATTTATGCATGAAGCATTAACTGCATAATCATGCATTGGAAGTTTGTCGACGCCAACAGGCGCGATCAGATCAGACAACACCGTGTGTTCCTGAGAAACGGCACGGTGAGGAGGATCATGGCATAAGCATGTGCACAATCATATGCATTTTACTGAGCTTGTGTGGACTCTATAATGTGGTATTGGACATGAGGAATTTGGTATGCTAGTTTTACTGTGGCTGTGTTATTCATTAGAAGTTGTTTCGCTTGTTGAGATTACCCAATCTCACCCCTTGTTATTTTGTTGTTTTCAGGTAGTTCTTGCGAGTCGTAAGCTTGAAGGGTGGGCTTAGTAGCACAATCAACCCTTCGGGGTCATCACGAATCACATGGACTAGTGCATTTAATAATTCATTAGCTTGCTGAAATTTTATTAATCATAGACCTGTTGATGTCCTCTTTGGAGCTGTTTTACGTTTATGTTTGTTTTCTGGTTGATTTAGACTTGTTATCTCTAGTATTGATGCTTTTATGTTATTCCTGTTTATAATGGTTATTATGAATCTTGTTGTCGCCTGCTTTGTCCTAATTTTAGGAGAGATGTCTTTCGAAATTTTCTTGTACGACAGTTTAGATTTGTAGGGTGTTACAGTTGGTATCGAGCGGTCAGTAGGTCCTTGGAATGTCTATTTTTAGTGTCATACTATAGGATACAACTAAAATGTGATGTGGAATAACTTAGAAACATGGCCTAGGTTTTAACTAAAATTTTGTCATAGGATAGCAACATTAAAACTTGTGTAAGTGGAATCACTAATTTAAAATTTGACACACATGGATGCATAGTAGGAAAGGGTATGGGTATCGTTGCCTTATGCTTAAAGGTTGAATTTAAGCTTTGTTGTTGAATGCTACTTTTGATGATGTATAATGCTATATTTATGATAGATTTGATTGAGTTGCTTCATTTGTGATAAAGTGTGGTTGTGGTGCCGAAGGGTTTCGGTCGCCTTTTGTTTGTAGTGAGGCTGTGGTTTGACGGTGTGGCCGGGTAGAGTCACCACCGAAGAACTATTATACCATGTAGGGAAAGAGTACTTATCCGTGTCTGTCGTAGATCGGGTAGTGACTGGAGTCAAATAGAAGAGGTTGGTGATGGATTCCTTCGGATGTTCTTTACCGTGCTGACGGTCGGTTTTGGTTGGTTTTCTGGGTATGTGGTTGGTTCGAAACCGAGGAAAATGCTTAGTTTTGAGCACTCGCTGATTTGTCCTTTTGGCGGTTTGTGGTTTTGTCTCCTTTGAGTGAAAACACAGAAGAAGAGTTCTACGTTGCGCGTCTTTTGGTCACAATTTTGCTTTGGCACCTGATTTATTGTGATGGACTGTCGTTGGGAGGAAATTTCTGTGGTTGTTGTTTCCCCGATTTTTTTTTTTTTAAAAAAAAGGGGGTTGGAGTTTCTCCTGTTGCAGATCAAGCTGGATGGAGCTAAGTTTGAATCTTTATCGGAAAATTTTAGTTGGACATTTGGTCTTCCCTTTTGCATCTGTCTTCCTTTGTGGAAAGTGTAGGTTTTGGATTTCTTGAAGAGTTTTGCCTACTATGATTGGACATTTGAGGGTCGAGCTCTCTTGCATTTATGTTTGGATTTTGCTTTTCTTCCTTGCCTGAAAGAAGAATTTTTATCGGTGTTTGTTCTTGATCCGAACTGTGTTTGTTTTTGAATGTTTGGGATTGCCTCCTGTTTGTCAAGGGTAGGTGACCCATGACGGTGTTTAGAAATTTTATGTCTGTGTTACGTAGTATGTAACAATGTGGTTTATGGAATGATGTACTTCTAAGTTAATTTGTGAGTTGAATCAATTAAAATGTAATTGTTATCTTTAGCTTGAGATTAAATAATCTTCTAGTATTGTAGATTGCTCTATAGCGATAATGATTGAATGTGTTAATGTGCATGCTTAGGATTTATTGCATTATTTTAATGTGCCCTTGACCATGGACAATGTTTAAAGCTTTAAATCTTGATGCGTAGTTAGAACATTACGATGATGTAAACTACTGTGAAGGTAATAGAAAATTAGTGGGTTATTTAGAGACATTTTAATATAAGGTCGGTAGAACAATTTAATTGTAATGGTGGACTACCGATATTGTTAAAGAAACCATGCTGGTTGTTTAAAGATGTTCTAATTTAATCGTGTTGGCTAGTGACTTTAACTTGGAAATTGATTAGAGTTGATATTTATGACGTTGCAAACTATTAGTAGATTCTAAGTATGCGCTATGCGTTCCAATAATGCTAGTATCGATATCAATTGGGAAAACATAAGTTTTTGCCATTGCCGTAAGAGCTTTGTGATGATTTCACCTATTCAGTTCACTTTAAAAAAAAAAAAAAGGCTAGAGTATGTCTTGGAGTGGCAATTTTGCTATAACCCGTGTATAGGGTAGCTAAAAAAAAATTAAAAAAAAAATTTAAATTTAATTTAGCGTTGTTGTTATAAGAGCTTTGGATGGCTTAAATTATTCAATCTATTTTACATAGTTGGAGTATGTTGTGTAGTGACAGTTTGTCATAGCCTATGGATAGGGTAACTAAAAGCAATGTTGTTGTTTTACAATTATGCCAATTATTGATATTGATGACTTAGTAGTGGTGGTAACTGATTAGATTAATTGTTGAAAACCTTTGTTAAAATGGTGGAAATTGTAACATGTTGTGATGGAGTGAACCAGGGATAGTTAGCATGACGCGTGATTTTGTCCTTAATAAATGTATGTTTTAAACTTCTATTTACGATTGGTGCCTTGTTGAGATAATATTTACTTGTTGAGTCATCTTTTAGGTGAATAAATTTCCATTGTCGAGATGTTGACGCTGTATGTGGTATGGAATTTATAGGTTCATCATGCTTTGAAAGACTTGTTGAAGCACCGCCTTTCAAATTTAGAATATGATGATATAGGTTAGGTCGCTCAGTGGGGATCTTGATGAGGTAGTGTTGGTTGGATGTGTTTTTGATAAGCACCGTGAACTTTATTTATAATTGTGGAAAAGGTAATAAGAGTAAGAATTTGTTGTGTAGTTGTTGTTAAATCCTGATGGGCCTTCTCAATGAGTAAATAGGGAATATTGAAATCTAAATGGTAAGGGTAGTGGAATGCTATAGATGGCGGGAGTTATGCTGAACTTATGTTTAAAAATTCATATGGATTGGTTTGTTTGTTTGATATTTGGGTTGAATACTTTCGGTCAAAGTATTCTTTGTGCTTTGTGTTTCGAGTTTCTCTAAACTTAGAATGATTCTCGCCAAATGTGGGTTAATTTCGAGGCTTAAAACAAGGATAAAAGAATGATTAACCTTGAAGTAATTTGTGGAGATTTTGGAATGTTATTCTATTAAATATCGTCATTCATTCATCTTTGATAAGAAAACTAGCTTAAGTTATGAATGCGACATTTATGCTCAAGGATGTATGCTTTGACTGTGTCCGTAGTTTTCAAGGTCGAGTTATCGGTTGCATTGTTGATCAAAAGAAGTAGCTAATCCAATGTAAGATTTGGAACTTCATGATCTGGAAATATTTGTATTTCTATTTTGGGCTAGAGTTGTGTTGTGGTGTGAGGTGTTTGACAGTTTTTGTTTAAGAGACGATTCTTCTGGTTGTGACATGAATGATATTCGTTGTTGAAAAAATTATTCTATTGTGAAGTGAGTTTGGTTCCTTTTAAGGAAAAAGAGATGGTGGTTGTGTGGAAGCATTTAATTCCTTGATCGGTTTTTTTTCTGAATGGCTTGGCCTTGGATAAAAGTGAGATGATTTGTTTTGGTAAAAGTGAAATGCATTTGCAGAAGACTTTCACGGTGTTTCTCTTTTGAATAGAGCTTCTCCCCGAAGAAATTTTTTTTTTTGGTGGTTTTGGTTCTATGGAGTTCCTCTTCCAAGTTGAGTTCCTGTGTATGTGAATTTCAGCCCTGTGGTTTAAAGGGGGTGATTGTCGCTCGTTGTGTTAGTGAGAATTAAGATTTCTTTTACGTTCAAGCTTGGGGTAAGAAAATGAATGTTTATGTTATGGTTGAGTATATTCAAGGATTGTACTCCTTGCCCTGGTCCTTGGGTGGAAGAATGTGAAGGCGAAACCTTCTTACAAGGGAAAACTAGTGTGGGTCGCTGATCGTAAGTAGTTTAAAAGTGAAGAGTAAAGGAAGGTTGTGTATGACTCAATTCAAACCTTTTTTGGAGAATTGTTTTCATTGATGTGTTTCTCGGTGGGGTTGCTTAATTTAGTAGTGGACAACTTGGAAGTTGCAGGTAATTACATTAATTTTTTGGAACTTTTGTCGCTGGGTTCGGCGAGTTTGTGTCATCCGTAGTGATTGTGTTCGGTTGTTATTGTTTCTGAGGATTTACGGGACCTGGTTGTAAAGTAGGCTATCTCTGTCGTTGGTAAGGGTGGATATTGGTTCTTTTTGTAAAAGATCAATCACTTGTAGGAGATAGGAGTTTGTGTTTGGGTTGATTTAGAGACTTACCTAGAGCGTTGTGTCTCACATGGTTCGCGTCGTCCAGAATGCGACGAACTGTGGTAGAGGAGTTGAGATTGGAATGCGGAGTTTCGCGATCGGGTTGAAGAGAGAAGTGGGAGTTGAGATTCCAGATCGATACCAGATTCACCTAATAGGTGTCCTTTTTTTAATAGGGGAATAGTTCGTGTTAGTGTCCAATGAAAGATTTGTGGACCAATTAGTCTGAGCGGGATGCAACTTGGGAACTTGAGGACCAGATGCGGAAGAAGTATCCTACACTTTTTGAGGATGCTGAAGGTAAAGTGTTGATTACCATTTTGCCTTCCTTTTTTTTAAGGTTCCGTAGCAAAGAGGAGTAGATTCGGGGACGAATCCTTTTAAGGAGGGGAGAATGTGATGCCTTAGAGCGTCAGAGCGATTCTAGGGTTCCTTTTCCTGGTTTTGTTTCGGGAGAGGAATGAAGGATTTGTCGGGGGATGAAATAATTGAAGTTTATCCGGCGTATTAATATTAAATTTGGAGTTGTCGGGCTAGAAACAGTGGGCCGAGGAAAACCTGGGCCTGGGCTGCGAATCCCCTCCCCACCTCTCTCTCTTTTCCCCTAGTGGGCCGGCCCACCATATAAAAGGGGTGTCACCCCCCCAAAAGCCCTAGGGCACCCCCCTTCCTCCCCTAGCAGCCACACCACCCCTCCTCTTCCTCCCCTTGCGTGGTGGCTCAAGATCCACCGCGAAACGCGAAGGAGCAAGCGAGAAGAGGATCCGTGGAGCCGTGTAGGACGAGCAGATTTCCGTTTCGGGAATCGTCGCGCGTTTTTCATGGGTTCTCAAGGGAGAACTCAAGTTAAAATTCCCAATCTTTTACCCCTGTTCTACCTAGGGATTAGGAGTGTATTAGATCTGGTGGTGAGTGTTTTAGATGGATCTTGATGGGGGAAAAGGGTAGATGTTCACGTGGTGCTGTTTTTGGAAGGGGAGATTGTGCAGCGCAGATTGTTTTGCATTTTACGTGGCATAGACGATTTTTCCTGCAAAAACCTATAACTAGAAAGTTGTAGATAACGTCGAGTTCTAGCTTCTGTAATTTTTTCAGAATTTTTAGGGCCTGGGTCTGAGAGTTATCGCTGTTGCAAGATGATGGACAGAATCTGGAAACAGATTTTGTCCACTGTGTTGGACGTTTGTTTAGGCATATTTAACAGTGGAATTGAAATTTGTGATCTTCATGAAAGTTGTAGATCTCGTCAATTTCTAGCTACTGTAATTTTTTTGTATTTTTATGATCTGTATAAAAAAAGATACGAAATTGTGAAGAGAGGGTGATGCTGTTTGACCCGGACAGATTGGGGTTTTTGGCGCTTAAGAAGGGAACGGGGATTAGGAAGCGTGTGTTCGAGTTGTGTGATCATTTGTGATGTCGCTATGTACTGAAATAATACTTGTACAGGTGGTGCCCCTTCTGGACGCAACTAGGTTCGTCATCCACGTTGGTAAAGGCAAGTGGAAGTAGCGGTCTTGCTAAACTATAACTCGCTATTTGTTTCGTCTTCAATATAAACCTTAATTGCAGCACACCTACATGGTTTAACTACTTGTTTATGAGATTACAATATCCTATCCTGCATTGTGATGTGGTTGTTTGGCTTTTGAATCATGAGTAAGAATGAAGAAAGATGTTGTTTGCAAGATGAATTGTGGAGATATTCTATCTCAATGATGTTCGCATTCTATCCATGTTATTTGATGTTATGCAAGCATGTGAATTCAGAGTGGGAAGTTATGCATGTATTTATGCATGAAGCATTAACTGCATAATCATGCATTGGAAGTTTGTCGACGCTAGCGTGCGCGACCGTACCGGTACAACACCGTGTGTTCCTGAGAAAGGGCACAGTGAGGAGGATCATGGCATAAGCATGTGCACAATCATATGCATTTTACTGAGCTTGTGTGGACTCTATAATGTGGTATTGGACATGAGAAATTTGGTATGCTAGTTTTACTGTGGCTGTGTTATTCGTTAGAAGTTGTTCCGCTTGCTGAGATTACCCAATCTCACCCCTTGTTATTTTGTTGTTTTCAGGTAGTTCTTGCGAGTCGTAAGCTTGAAGGGTGGGCTTAGTAGCACAATCAACCCTCCGGGGTCATCACGAATCACATGGACTAGTGCATTTAATAATTCATTAGCTTGCTGAAATTTTATTAATCATAGACCTGTTGATGTCCTCTTTGGAGCTGTTTTACGTTTATGTTTGTTTTCTGGTTGATTTAGACTTGTTATCTCTAGTATTGATGCTTTTATGTTATTCCTGTTTATAATGGTTATTATGAATCTTGTTGTCGCTTCCGTTTTGTCCTAATTTTAGGAGAGATGCTGTCGAAATTTTCTTGTACGACAGTTTAGATTTGTAGGGTGTTACAAGTATGTGTTGCAAGGCCCCTAGGCATTGTAAGCAACCATACCAAGTTACTATTGATTAAAATAATAAAGTTGGACTTTAAGTTACATCTTTCGCCCCGCATAAGTTCCATATTACTTATCTATTCCTATTTCCCTCTCATCTCTGAAACCTTGGAGCAATCGACAGATGGTGAACACCCGCGGAAACCTTGGAGGCAATGGAAGTGGTTCTCGCCCAGCAGAAAACCCCAATGATGGAGCACCAGCACCGCCAGTTGATATGCAGAATTTCGGAGCTTTTCTTGCTGCTCAGACTCAGTTGATGCATGCCATGATGCAACAGATGCAACACGTCACTGCTCAGGCCACTGCTAATCAAGTTAATCAGGGACAACGCCAGAACACAAGGCTGTTAGAGTTTATGAGGACTCATCCACCCACTTTCTCCGGGAATGCTAACCCGTTGGAAGCCGATGACTGGTTAAGGTCAATTGAGAGGAAGCTACACATTGCTCAATGCATAGGAAATGAGAAGGTACTCTACGCTTCTCATCAGTTGGAAGGAACATTGAATGGTGGGAGAACTTCATACGCATGTGAACCCTCGAGGACATCACTTGGGAGGAGTTCACAACCGCATTCCACAAGATCACGTGCCTGAAGGAATCATGGACCTCAAGAAGGAGGAGTTCAGAGCACTGAAGCAAGGTAATCAGCCAGTGGCCGAATACCTGAACAGGTTCACACAGCTTGCTCGCTACGCACCTGAGGATGTAGCGACAGATAAAGCCAGACAGTCTCGTTTCATGAAGAGACTTAACTTAGGATTGCAGGTGGGACTGATCACCCACACCTTTCCAGATTTCCAAGAATTGGTGAATAAGGCGCTTATTCTTGAGGACAAGCGCAAGGAACTGGATGAGAACAGGAAGCGCAGGATGCAGCATCAGGGATCGCGTCAGGGAGCGCAGCAACGTTTGAGGGTTACGCCAAATCAGCTTTTCAGATTCCAGCCGCATAATACAACAAGGACACCGTCACCAGCACCAAGACCCGTCAATCAGAACTATCAGACCCCAGCCCCAGCCAAAAACGCCGCTTCAGGTAGTCAACAGGGGATAGTGAGACGCTGCTACAATTGCAATGAGCCAGGACACTTTGCCAATAGTTATCCTAAGAAGACAGCAGGAGTGACCCTAGTTCGCTTCAATCTGGGATCCACACCAGCTAGGACGCCAGCACCAGGAGCCACACCCCAGACTGTGGTGAGAGGCCGAGTCAACCATGTCACCGCAGATGCACTGCAGAATGCTACAGACGTCGTACTGGGTAAGTTACTTGTCAACTCAGTACCTGCGACAGTTTTGTTTGATTCCGGAGCTTCGCATTCGTTTGTTTCTCAAGGCTTTGCTGCTAAAAATGATTTGGAGATTGCAAGACTTAAATGCATGCTTTTAGTTCAAACCCCTGGTTCCGAACTCCGAACTAAAGTAGGATGTTCTGGGGTGAGAATATTAATAGATGGGATAGAGTTCCTAGCGAACCTTATTATTTTGGAGACCCAGACCTTGGATGTCATTTTGGGAATGGATTGGTTATCCAAGCACAAGGCCGTATTGGATTGTGGACGAAGGACTATCTCAGTTGAGAGCTCGTGTGGAAAGAAAGTGGAATTTCAAGCTACTGCCGTTAGAGATGGACAGTTGATGGTTAACAGTACCAAGGCAATCAGCATAGAGGATGTCTCAGTAGTGAATGAGTACCCAGATGTTTTTCCTGAAGATCTACCTGGTATGCCACCAGACAGGGACATAGAGTTTGTGATAGAGCTTGTACCTAGTACAGCACCGATAGCAAAGAGACCTTATCGGATGTCCACCGAAGAATTGGTAGAGATGAAGAAGCAACTCGAAGAGCTAATGGAGAAAGGATTTATCGAGGCCGAGTTAAATCGCCGTGGGGAGCGCCAGTTTTGTTTGTCAAGAAGAAGGATGGGAGTTTCAGGATGTGCATTGACTATAGTGCACTCAATGAAGTCACCGTGAAGAATAAGTACCCGCTACCCAGGATTGATGATTTGTTTGACCAGCTGAGAAGAGCTGGAGTTTTCTCCAAGATTGATCTGAGATCGGGATACCATCAGTTGAAGATCCGATCAGAAGATATTCCGAAGACTGCATTCTCGTCATGATACGGACATTATGAGTTTACTGTTATGTCCTTTGGTCTGACGAATGCACCAGCATATTTCATGAATATGATGAATAAGGTGTTCATGGAGTATTTGGACAAGTTTGTTGTTGTGTTCATAGATGATATTCTAATCTACTCCAAGACAGAGGATGAACATGCAGAGCACTTGAAGCGAGTTTTGGAAAAGCTGAGGGAACAGCAGCTCTTCGCCAAATTCAGTAAATGTGATTTTTGGAAGGACAAGGTGGAGTTCCTCGGACATGTAATGACCGTAGAAGGAGTCGTCGTTGATCCAAGTAAAGTAGAAGCTGTGTTACATTGGGAGCGTAGAAGGCGTGACCCAGATCCGGAGTTTCCTTGGAATGGCAGGTTACTACCGCCGCTTCATTGAAGGCTTTTCAACAATTGCGAGACCTCTTACGCAATTGCTGAAAAAGGAGAAGAAGTTTACATGGACGCCTTGAGTGCGAAAGGATTCCAAGAATCGAAGATGAGATTGACATCGGCACGGTGTTGGTTCTGGGACGTCAATCAAAGCTTTGATATCTATTGTGATGCATCGCGCCAAGGACTTGGATGTGTGTTGATGCAGAACGGAAAGGTTGTTGCCTATGCATCAAGGCAGTTGAGGCCGCATGAGGAGAATTACCCGACACATGACCTAGAGTTAGCTGCCGTAGTGCATGCCTTGAAGATATGGCGTCACTATCTGATCGGGAACAGATGTGAAGTGTACACGGATCATAAGAGCCTTAAGTACATATTCACCCAGTCGGATCTGAATATGAGGCAAAGGAGATGGTTAGAGTTGATTAAGGATTACAATGTCAGAATCCATTATCATCCCGGAAAGGCTAATGTGGTGGCCGATGCCTTGAGTCGGAAAAGCCATACCGTGAATATGTTGATAGCCACGAATCAGGATGAGCTATGCTAGGAATTTCAGAGAATGAAGATTGAGGTGGTACCTAGTGGATTCTTGGCCGCACTGGAGGTAAAGCCTACCCTAGAAGATCAGATTCGGGAAGGACAGAAGGATGATGACAAGATCCGCATGATTAAGTCCAAAATGGAGGAAGGCAAGGCAAAGGACTTCAAGCTAGATGAGCAGGGCACGCTATGGATGAGGGATCGCATTTGTGTGCCGAACAGGAAGGAACTGAAGCAATTGATTCTAGAAGAAGCCCATGACTCCAAGTACTCGATTCATCCTGGAAGTGCCAAGATGTACCAAGACTTGAAGGAGAGATTCTGGTGACCGAGCATGAAGCGTGAAGTTGCCGAGCATGTTGCATTGTGCGACGTATGCCAGAGAGTCAAGGCAATGCATCAGAGACCAACAGGATTGTTGCAGCCGCTGAAAATACCTGAGTGGAAGTGGGAGGAAATCGGAATGGATTTCATTATCGGTTTGCCTAAGACTCAAGGAGGTTATGACTCCATATGGGTTATAGTGGATCGCTTGACCAAAGTAGCCCATTTTATCCCCGTAAAGACCACTTACTCGGGGGACAAGTTAGCAGAGTTGTATATGATCAGGATCGTCTGTTTGCACGGAGTGCCAAAGAGGATTGTATCGGACAGAGGTACTCAATTTACCTCATGGTTCTGGAATAAGTTGCACGAAGCCATGGGAACCCGTTTGAACTTCAGTACAGCCTATCATCCACAGACGGATGGACAGACCGAAAGAGTCAATCAAATTCTGGAGGATATGTTAAGAGCGTGTGCATTGGCTTATGCTACCTCTTGGGATAAAAGTCTGTCGTATGCAGAGTTCAGTTACAACAACAGCTACCAAGCCAGTTTGCAAATGTCACGATTTGAAGCACTATACGGTCGACCTTGTCGAACACCGTTGAATTGGAACGAGACGGGTGAACGTCGTGTCTTTGGACCTGATATTCTTCAAGAAGCCGAGGAAAAAATTGCCATGATCAGGGAGAGATTGAAGATAGCCCAATCACGAGAGAAGAGTTATGCTGACAATCGTCGCCGGGATTTGAGTTTTGAACCAGAAGACTTTGTATACCTCAGAGTTACGCCTCTCAGGGGAGTTAAGAGGTTCCATGCGAAAGGGAAACTTGCACCCCGTTATGTTGGACCATTTAAGATTTTGAGCCGCAGAGGCGAAGTTGCTTACCAGCTGGAGTTGCCGCAGTCGTTAGCAGGAGTACATGACGTGTTCCATGTGTCCCAGCTAAAGAAGTGTCTTCGAGTGCCAGATGAGCAAACGCCCTTGGAGTCGATTGAACTGCAAGAGGATCTGACTTATAAGGAGCATCCCGTGAAGATTTTGGATACTATGGACCGAGAGACTAGAAATAAGTCAACCTGTTTCTGTAGAGTTCAGTGGAGCAACCATGAAGAAAGTGAAGCGACTTGGAAACGCGAAGAGGATTTGAGGAAAGAGTTTCCGAACCTATTCCTTAGTTAGCCTTAAATCTCGGGGACGCGATTCTATTAAGGGGGTAGGTTTGTAACACCCCAATTTTTGCTTTTCATGAAATTAAATATTATTTTGAACATTTGTGAATTTTTGGAATTTTCTGGAATTTATTTGGATTTATTTGGATTTAATTTGAATTTATTCCATATTGAAATAATTAAAGAAATTAAATTTTCAAATGAAGTTTTGTTGGAAATATTTTATTTGAGTCCCAAATGCCCTAAAATATTTTCCAGAATTTTTCTGGAATTTTTCTGAGTATTTTGCTATTTTTCTTGAATTAAATGAATTACTCGACATTATTTTAAATATTAAATCGCTGGAAAATCGAGTCGGGTCAAGTACTGTTCATCCGACCGAGTCGAACCCAAGTCGGACTCGAGTCCGACCCGAGCCACGTGACTCGGCCAACCCACTTTGGCCGAAAGCCTTAACCGTGACCGTTGGATTCGTGATCCAACGGCCACGATTGAGCCACGTCACCGAGCCCGAGCCCGACCGAGCCACCACCGCCGAGCTGCACTGAGCCCGAGCCCGAGCCCAAACCACCGCACCGTTGGATCTTGATCCAACGGCTGTGGTTGAGCCACGTCACCCAATCCGAGTCGCCGCCGGACTCCGCCGCCGCAACGGAGAGGGTCTCGGTTTCTGTGCGTTTCACGGACGCCGAGGGCCCTATTTATTGCGCCGCCACCCATGTCGGGACCGCCACTTCATTGCGCACCCGTAGCCCTAACTCACCTCGCCTGAGCCGACGTGGTTGCGCCGCTAGAGCTCGCCGGAGTAAGGAGAAGGAGTCGCCGTGGTTTTCGTCGAATTCCGCCGCCGTCCGCCGTCCTCCGTCGCCATTGACCCCAGATCCGGGACCGGGAGGTCAAGACGCGTCCGGGAGTCCAACTCACCTCGCCGGAGCGCGCCCGAAATGTCATCGGCTAGGTCGTCGTCCCCTACGCCGGTGACCCAACGCCGCCGCTCGCCATCGCCGGACTTCAAGCTCTGCCAGCCGTCGGATCTTCATCAAGCGGTCTAGATTGCGCCACGTCACCGTCGGTGAGATCCCGTTCCAAAATCCCAGATCCAATCTCGATCGTTGGATCTAGATCCAACGGTCCAGATCAAACGCGTTAACCCAAACGCGGGAGTCCAGATCTAATCTGGGCCGTTGATTTTCAAATCAACGGCAGAGATTGCGCCACGTGACGGGGAGCTTGACCGCCGCTGGCCACCCGCGGCGCAGTGACGCCGACACGCCGCCCGCGTGTCGCCGAACGCCGACCAAACCGCACCATGACGCCGCTACCGACGCCATGGCGGGCCCGCACGCCGCCGCCACCCCAGCCGTGTAGTGACGCCAAGAATGACGCTACCGATGGGACCCACCCGTCGACTGCGTGGTCGAGCCCCGTTGACGCCAAGAATGACGCTACCCGAGGCCACCCGATCGCCGCGACACGTAGCCGTGGACCGAGTCCACGGTGGACCAAGCCAAACCATGGACCACGTCCATGAACCGGCTGACGTCAGCAGCCCAATCAGAGGCTGCCACGTGTCACTGCTGACGCAATAAATAATTTTCGAAATAGAAAATGATTTAATAATTCGGTTTAATAATTGATTTGAATTTCAAAACTTCAAATGCTTATAACTCTTGCGTTTCAACTCCGATTTGAGCGATTCAAATTTCTAAAAATTCATAAAATTCAGATCTACTCAAATATGAATTTTATTTAATTTTTGGACTAAAGTTTTTCTCTGTAAAATTATTTAATTGATTATTTAAACTTTAAATAATCATAACTTTTGTGTTTTAACTCCGATTTGAGCGATTCCAGTTCCTAAAAATTCATAAAATTATGTTCTCTCTGTTTATGGATTTTATTTGGATGTTTGGACACTTTTTGCCTAGTGTTTATTCGTGTATTGCTATTTGCACGCTTTACGAGTAGACGTTGAAGTGCCGGAAGGATTCGAAGGTGTGACACTACGTTTTGGTGTGACATTACAAATTGCGAAATTAGAGAAGAAAATCTTACGGCTTGAGGTTTACTCGCGTTTTTGGGCCTTTTGAAGCGTTGTGACACCACGGAGTGTCATAACCTTATTTAACGTGCATGATAAGGTTAATAACATTATGAGATGTGGAATTAAGGTTAAAACTATAGGATATGGAGGTTAATAGCTTTTCCGGGCCGTTTCCGGGGTTTTGGGCCTTCCCGGGGGAGTTTGGGCCTTGGTGGGCTTTGGTGGGATGGAGTAGGTCTCCGTAACGGACTAGGTTTGGGTGTGGGGGCTGGTAGGATCCTCGGGGATGAGCTAGGTACTGTTATTAGGGAGTTTATCAAGTTTTTTGATCAATTGGAGGCGCTGGATTTGAGTAATTTGGGTTAGATCTAGATGTTGCCACGTTTCTGTTTTCGGGCAGATTGAGCAGTCGAGCTAGGGTTCGCGTTTTCGCCAATTTAGATTCCGAATCTTGTCGTACGGATGTTGAAGAAGTTGTATATAATTGAATTATCTTTCCGTGGATATAAAGAAAGTTAAATTCCGCCCAGCCGTTTAAAAGTTATGGCTGTTTTACCGAGCGTGTTAAAATCTGTGACGTAATTGGAACAGATCACGGTAATCTGTAGATTAGACGACATTAGATTCCGAATCAGTCTTTCCCTATACCTAGAGAAAGTTGGGAAATTTCCTAAGCTACGCTAGGATGTACTCGTTTAATTGATTCGGAGTCCCAGAACTCAAGTTATGCTTTTTGCAAGGCTGCTGTCCCGTCGGGACAGAAACTCTGTTTTTAGGTTTTGCGAGTAGTGGGCAATGTCGGGATAGATGGGGTTTTGCGTACTGTTTTGTGGGCATGATTGTGAGTGTGTGATGCCTATGTGCAGGTGGTGTGACACCGGGAGTGCCCTCGACTTCCCACAAATCCGTCGCCCGCGGTTGAGGCAAGTGTGTTGTAATGTATAGCGGATTGTAGGTTGCTTGTTGATATTGGATGAAAGATTGAATACTTGCTATGATCACTTGCCTTGCTTGCTGTTTTCCAATGATATATTGAGTATGATTATCATGATATGATGCTATGTGTCTATACTTATCATGATTCGATGCCATGTGTAATATTTGTCATGATGAGATGCCATTTGTTTATGTACATGTGAAATATGATAATTGGCATAGTTGCATGCATGACATGAGATAGGGCGAGGGCGGTGAGAAAGTCATAACTAATCCGGCAAGGTCGATGAGAAAGTTATGACTAGTCCGGAACGCCATTGAGTAAGACCTACATCGTGATTCCATCCACGTGGTGAATGGAAGCGAGGAGTAGGCACCCTCCATCTTCGGGATGGAAGGGGGGAAAAGGGTGCACACCGACGGGTGTGTACTCAACCATACCGGTATGAGTTTCCAAGGAGATATGAGCATAACATTGCATTGCATTGCAATACATATTTAATGATGATGATGTTGTTATGTGCTCAAGTATGAGATGTTATATGTGATGTAAGGTATTATTGTCTTGTAAATGATCTTGTTGTCCATTACAATATGCTTGCTGAGTTTTCGAACTCACGCTTGTGTTTTATGTTGTTTTAGGTACTTTGAGATCGGCATGCGGGAAAAAGGGGTCTAGCTACACTTCTACACGTAGCTCCACCATCATAGTCCATAATTAATCACTTGGAGACATGATATTAAGAGTTGTGCCATAAACTTAATGTAGGGTTTAATTTAGCATGCTTGTGATTCCTTATTTGCTTGGTTATAGCTTATGAAGTGGTTGAGCATGCTTTTATTGGCGTAATTTGATGATATATCCATTTATGTTGATGTTTTATTTGTCGTGTGCTATGACATATCTTGCCATGATATTGATATTGTGTTAATTCATGTTAAAACAAAGGAGATGCTGCCGAAATCTCGGTTTTTAGCATGTGCGCCTTTGCTGGAATTTATGTTTAATTGTGGTATTTAGATGTTGTTTAGCTTATGTTTGGTAGCATTCGGGCATATTAAATGCCGGGGTGTTACAGAAGGAGAAGTGTTGACCCAGGAGCCAGCTCCGGACCAAGAACAAGTACTTTTTGAAGGCAAGTTATGCTTTGACCATGTTGATCCCATTTTGAAACCTATTTTGGTTCAAATTATTGCATGCTAGTTTAAATTAGAAAATGCTCTACTTAATTATGGGTAATTAGATAAATGCCTAATTGCCGTATGACACCTTGATTACTTAAATATGTGCCATGACCCTTTGTCACCCTAGTTGTGGATTATTAGTTGGACATTACTAAATTGCCAACATGGGTTTGTAGATCGTTGTAGTATATGGCTTAGACCTGCTACGTGCTCATGACATGATTTTGGACACTCAAACGTTAATGTTGACTTAATGACATATTGAACCTGTTTTGGAAAGGTATCATGTGATGTTGATGGCACGTGGTGCATGGTAACCAACTGGGGTTTGATAAATAGCTTTTGACCGGGGCATGTGGCAAGAATGATCAGGTGGGCCAGTTGTGGCATTGGGAATGTTGTTTTGGTTCTTCGGGTAGTCTTGCCCTGGTCACCCTAAGGACTTCACCTTGCAAGCCTTTGAACTGAGTCAATCTTGCAACCACATGTCTGTAATGGGACGGACCTAGTTGATTAAGTTGCTAATAACGTACCTGTGGGACCTCAGGAGGTCAACTACACCCTTTGTGTAAGTTGTACGGGGAGCGTACCGGGGCTGCGGCCAGGTACCCATCTAACGGTTGGTTGGCCTAAACTTCGCCTTAGCTAAGGGAAGGGTTAGTATGCAACAACCGGGGAGGACCACTTGTGCTGTTAGAAGTTTCCGAAAGACTTTGTTACGGAAACTCGCCTTTGTGGTGTTTGACTGTATCTTGTGGGTAAAGTGCATAACCTCTGCAGAGTGTAAAATCTATTCGAATAGCCGTGTCCGCGGTATTGGACATCGCTCGGGAATTACAGTCAAGGGTTAGACTTTCTCAAAAATAACTTGGACTTGAAAGGTTGGGTTGGATTAATAATGATGTTGATAGAAATGTGGATTAGGATGGGAAAGATGTTTACTAAACCCTTGAAAAATTATTTATGCTTTACTTGTTTCTACTGCTTTCGAATCTACTTATGCTACTTGTCAAATGCTGTTTACTGCAAATATACCTTGAGCTATTCCTTTGTATCAAGCCATGCATTTAGTATATTAGCTTGCATTCTGTGCATGACTTGCTGAGTACCAAGTACTCACCCTTGCCACAATACAACACCAGTTGAAGAGGAGACTACACCAGCTTTGGAGGAGGAGCTCTAAGAGGAACCGTCTACTTAGGGAGCGAGCCCAGTCAGTTGCCTGTGGTATACTGGATGGCGCCACGAAGTTATCTTATTTTTCGCTGCTATTATTTCTCTCTTAATAAGTTTCGCCCTGCGTGGCGTATATTTGTAACTTGACCATAAGGTCGAGCAACCAGTTTGACTATTTAATTAAAGTACTTTATTAGTATCGAGTGGTATGATTGTGATATTTACCGATGTTAAGACTGTGTGCACTAGCGCGTTCCTGGACTAGTGCTGAATACACAGAGGGTCCGGATTTGCATATTCGGGTCCCGACAGTTGACTAGAATTATTATGTTTGCTATTACAAACTATTGAAATAATCGAAAGGATGTAATTGTGTTCCTGAGATGCTAGTATCGATGTCAATTGGAAAGATATAAGTTTTGTTGTTTGATGATGTTTTAAAGCATCGTGATGGTTTAACTTATTCAATCTATTTTAATAGTTGGAGTATGTTGTGTAGTGGTAATTTTTTTATAACCTATGTATAGGGTAACTAAAAGCAATGTTGTTGTTTTATGATTATGCCCATTTATTGATATTGATAACTTAGAAGTGGTGGTAATTGTTTAGATTACTTGTTGAAAACCATGGTTAAAATGGAGGAAATTATAACATGTTGTGATGGAGTGAACCTTGGATAATTAACATGATGTAGGATTCTATCCTTAATGAGTGTATATCTTAGAGTCTCACTTACGAATTCTACCCAGTGGAGATAATATTTACATGTTGAAGTCATTTGTTAATTGAATAAGTTTCGATTGTCGAGATGTTGACGTATAGGTAGTATGAAATTTATAGGTTGATCATGCTGAAAGATTGGTTTAAGTGTTATGTTTCAAATTTAGAATAAGACATTATATGACATGTTGGTCCGTGGGGATCTTGGTGAGGTAGTCTTGATTGGATGTCCATTAATAAACATCATAAATAATATGTATAAGTATTGGGAAAGGTAATTAGAGAAAGAATTTGCTATGTAGTTTATGTTAAATCCGGATGGGCCTTCTCATGGAGTAAATAGTGGATATTGAAATCTTTATTGGTAAGCGTAGTGGATTACTAGGTATGGTGGGATCTATGCTGAGCTTGTGTTTAAAACTTTTTGGTCTGGTTTGGTTGTTTGCTATTTTGGTGGAATGCTTTCGGTCAAGGTATTCATTATGTTGTGTTTCAGAGTTTCCCTAAACTTGTAGTGATTGGTGCCAATATTTGGTTTTGACTAATTTGTTTAGTTTATGCTATGAGTATAGATTTACACCCAAAAATTTTTGAGTGGATCGCGCTCTTTCACGTTCACACTGAATTATCTTTGGAATCAATATTTAAAGGAAGCAAATGGACACAGTGGGTTGTGTTGGAAACTCTTGAGTTAAGCATTTAATTTGTAACTCTATTTGACTAGAGATGGATTTATTTGGAAAATGTGTGTGGTGTTTGCTTGTGCTTCAAAACGTGGATTTTATGAATGTTTCATAAGTGATTTTTGTTAGTGAAGTGTTCTCTTTTGGGAATGAGTTTCCCTTTCTCTTTGAGATAATTTGTGGCGGTTGTGGGTGCAGATGTTTGACTTGAGAATTGATGTTCTCTTCCAAAATGTTGATTTTGGTTGAAATGCGATGTTTTGCAAGTTTAGCTTTCAATTCATGTTGGGTTGTGATGCGACTTGGTGTTTTACTGTTAACTGTGCTACCGTAATAGTTTATATGAATTATCGCAATCATCGATGTTATTTGTGTTTCAGTCATGTGTTAAAGAGAATGAAGTCTCTTTGTGAATGATTATTCGGTATTGTGGTTACATGATGAATGAATGGTGAAAAGGAAACATGACATCGTTCATCTATATTTAATCATAAAAGATTCATTGAGCCAGGTCGGTGAGAAAGTCATACATGAATATATGACTAATCTGGAGTGCTCTTGAAAAGTTTGCATTCATGTCATGAATCGAGATTTCCATTGCTTTCTCGCATGAAAAGAAAGAATGAAGAATTTCTGGTATTTTGGCTGTGGTATAGGAGATTTGTGTTTCCTTTGCATTTTGTCTTAGGAACATAAAAATGAATGTTCTTTGGATGTTGTTGAATTCTTTCCAAAGGGAATGTTAGTGCATTGGATTCAAATTGATGTATGTGGATCAATTGGGTTCATGGTTTATGGTTGAGTATGATAAAGACGTATACTCTTGGGCTTGATTACTAAGTGTTAATATGTGAGGGCGAGACCCTCTTAAGAAAGGAACCAATTGTGGTTTTCTTGGTTTTTTTGGGGGGTTCATGTTTAGAAGCCCAGATATTATCAAGATACCATTGGTGTTTGGTGGTAGAGAGGTTATTAAAAGAGATGTGACTCGCTTTGATTGTGTCATGTTGAGTTTAATGAAATGTGGTAGTCAGGTTGTTTGCGATAGTAGTATGAAGTATTTGATGTGAGGATTTGGGCGTATTTATTATTTTGATTGAGCCTTTAGTGGGTGAAATCGAGGATTTCGGTCGGGGAATTGGAAGGAAAGGTGGAACCGTGAGAGGCTGCACTTAGTTGAACTAAGTTAACTCTTTCTCGCTAAGTGTTGGTTTGGGAATTTGTTTGTCGTTTGGTTCGGCTTGAGCCTTTGAGTGGATGTTTTGTGTTGCAAAGAAATCTTTTGTCCCATAGGGACTTTGTTTTTGTCTTGGAGTTCTTCGGATTCGAGGTCCAATCCTGTTAAGGGGGAGAGAATGTGATATCATAGGATGTGACATTAGAGAATATGACATTTCAGTAAGAGATTAGGTCATATTTCTTGTCGTTTCAGAGGTTTTGGGCCGTTCCGGGAGGGTTTGGGCTTCTCCAGGAGAGTTTGGACCTTAGGGGGCTTTGTTCTGGGCCTTCAGTGGGAGGTTTCCAACCCATGTGGAGGGGGTGAGGCAGCCAATCCTTGGCCCATGCGCCCCCTTACCCTTGGTACACCCCCTCTTGGCCCATGCGCCCCCTTAGGCCGGCGCCCCCTCCCCCTCCCCTCCCTAACCGCCCCTCTCCTCTCCCATCCTCCCCTCTCCTTATTCTTTGATTTCGGAACCATCCAACCGCGCAACTCCGGCGAATCGCTACGGATCTGAAGGAAGGAGCGGTTGGGAGGAGGAAGGTTTTCATCGTCCGTTCAAATCTCCAAGAATTGCTGCGAAACGCTGAAGGAACAATCAGCGAAAATCCAATACTAAACACTTTTCCTTTGTCTCCAACCAACAGAAACCAAAGAAACCAACCAGACTGATTGCAAGAATGGTAAGAGAAATCCAAAAGAATCCACCACCAAACTCTTCTATTTGTCTCCAGTCAACTACGTGATCTACGATAGAAAGGGTAAGCACTCTTCCCCCACAGGAGGTTAATAGTTCTTCGATGATGGTTCTAACCGGCCACACCGTTAAACCACAACCTTCCTATGAACAAAAGAAGGTGACCGAAACCCTTTCGTCACCACAACCTTGCTTAATCATAATTATAAGAACAACTCAATCAATTCTTTCATAAGCATAGCAACATACATTACCAAATGTACCATTCAACATCAAGGCTTATATACAATATTTAAGCATAAAGCAACGATACCCATACCCTTTCCTACTGTGCATCCACGTGTGTCAAATTTTAAATTATTTATTCCACTTACACAAGTTTTAATGTTGCTATCCTATGGAAAAAATTTAAGTATAACCTAAGCCATGTTTCTAGGTTATCCCATATCACATTTTTGTTGAACCTATGATATGACACTAAATACATGCTCCAAGGACCTAATGCCCGCTCTGATACCAACTGTAACATTCCGACACCTAGCATGCCCAGAATGTCACCAAACAGAGTAGAAACAGCAACCAAATATCATAATTAAAGACAAATTACAGCAAGTATGTAAATGTTTTAAACGAAATTTCAGCAACATAACCTTTGTTTTTCCATGGTTTGAAGCAACAATAATATTATCATCACACAATAGCATAACGGATGACATCCAAAATAGTAATAATAGGCACACAATATAGCACAATCCAAGTTTAGCACAATAAAATAATCATCACAACTACGAATGAGAGTGTGTAGTTGTCTAGATGAATGAAACTATGTGGAGATGTGCCGCTAACTCCCTTTCCCGTATGCCGAATTCAAGGTACCTAAAAAAAACATCATAAAACAACAAGCGTCAGTTCATCACTCAGCAAGTGTATTGCAATGGAATAGAGCAATAACAGGTTTCAATAACATCATCATTACATGTCATAAACATCATCATAAGCATCTCATACTTCATCTTCATGATAAACATCGTCATAAGCATCTCATTCTTCATCTTCATAAGTATCTCAAAAACATCTTTATTCATGCAATGCAATGCACATGTCTCTTTGCTTAGCACATACCGGTATTGCCGAGTGCACACCCGTCGATGTGCACCCTCTTTCCCTTCCATCCCGTGGAGGGTGCCTACTTTTACTGACTTGCTCCCATTCACAACCGTGGATGGGACTACGAGGTAGGACTTTCGTGTTCACTACGTGTGAACACAGGCCCGCATCAGAATGGGTCGCCTCTTCCATTATGAATGCACATATGCCATAACATGATTTAACTTGCATAAATACTCAAATTAACCATTGCATAGAATTTAACAAACTATATTCATCATAACACATGCGAGTATCAAACATGGCAACTTAGCCTAACACATGGATAAGCTACACATAGCAAAGCAATATGGCCAACCAAGCCACAACCACCACAACACACTTGCCTTCAACCACGCGAGACGGAGTGGTGAGATGTTGAGGGCACTCCCGGGGTCACACCACCTGCACATAGGTGCAATACACTCAAAACATGCCCACAAAGCAACACAAGAACTATCAACTACATCGACTTCGCAACCCACTCCTAAAACCCGTAAACAGAGAATCTGTCCAACGGGACAAAAGTCTTCCAACATGGTCGCGGCTGTCGAGCAAACTCAGCAACAGGCTCCGTAGACGCAGGCGCGCAAAGGTTTCAGCACAAGGGGCAGGGGCCGACCGCCTCAACGTCGCAACGACCAAGGTCAAGATGACCAAAATCTGGCGATCAGCGTGGTCGGCTGAACAACCAATTCTGCCAGCTCCACCAGGCATATGGGCATGACCTTCGCAATTACCGGACTTGGGCTTTCCATTTGAAACAGTTCTACAATGGCAAGGGTCCTATGCCTACGCTCCCGGAGCATGGAGAAAGCATCAAGGGTGTCGGGACCCCGAATTTGCAAATCCGGACCCTCTGTGTATTCAGCACCAGTCCAGGAACGCGCTAGTGCACACAGTCTTAACATCGGTAAATATCACAATCATACCACTCGATACCGATAAAGTACTTTATTTAAATAGTTAAACTGGTTACTTGACCTTATGGTCAAATTACAAATATATGCCTCGCAAGGCGAAACTTATTCAGAGAAAAATAATAGCAATGAAAATCAAATAACCCGTGGCGCCATCCAAAGATACCACAGGCAACCGATCGGGCTCGCTTCCCTAAGTAGACGGATCTTCTTGGAGTTCCTCCTCCAAAGCCGTGTAGTCTCCTCTTCAACTGGTGTTGTGTTGAGGCAAGGGTGAGTACTTGGTACTCAAGAAGTCATGCACGTAATGCAAGCTAATATACTATATGCATGGCTTGGTACAAAGGAATAGCTCAAGGTATATTTGCGATGTGACATTTGAAAAGTAATATAAGTAGATTCAGCAAAGTAGAAACAAGTAAAGTATAAATAACTTTTCAAGGAATTTAATAAACATCTTTCCCATCCTACTCTACATTTCCATCAACTTCATTATTAGTCCAACCCAACTTTTCAAACCAAAGTTATTTTTAGGAAAATCTAACCCTTGACTGTAATTCCCGAGCGATGTCCAATACCTGCGGACACGGCTATTCAAATAGATTCTAACTCTGCAGAGGTTATGCACTTTACCCACAAGATACAGTCAAACACCACAAAGGCGAGTTCCCGTAACAAAGTCTTTCGGAAACCTCTAACAATACAAGTGGTCCTCCCCGGTTATTGCACACTAACCCTTCCCTTAGCTAAGGCGAAGTCTAGGCCAATCAACCATTAGATGGGTACCTGGCTTCAGCCTGCAGACGCCTCCGCACAACTTACACAAAGGGTGTAGTTGACCTCCGAGGTCCCACAGTGCGTTATTAGCAACTTAGTCAACTAGGTCCGTCCCATTACTGACATGTGGTTGCACGTTAGACCCAGTTCAAAGGCTTGCAAGGTTAAGTCCTTAGGGTGACCAGGGCAAGACTACCAAGAACCAAATCAACATTCCCAACGCCACAATCGGCCCACTTGATTACTCTTGCCACATGCCCTGGCCGAAATCAGTTTATCAAACCCCGCTTGATTACCATGCACCACGTGCCATCAACATCACATGATACTTTTCCAAAACAGGTTCAATATATCATTAAGTCAATATTAACATTTGATTATCCAAAATCATGTTATGAGCACGAGCGTGTCTAAGCGATACTACAACGGTCTAAACCCATGTTGGCAATTTAATAATGTCCAACTAGTAAACCACAACTAGGGTGACAAGGGTCATGGCACATACTTAAGTAATCAAGGTGTCATACAGCAAATTGGTATTTATCTAACCCCCATGTTTAAACCAAGTATTTTTCTAATTGAACTAGCATGCAATAGTTTAAATCAAAATAGATTTCGAAATAGGATCAACATGGTCAAAGCACAACTTGCCTTCAAAAAGTACTTGTTCTTGGTCTTGAGTTGGATCCTGAGTCAATACTTCTCCTTCGAATCCTTCCGGCACTTCAACGTCTACTCGTAAAGCGTGCAAATAGCAAATACACAAATAAACAATAGGCAAAAAGTGTCCAAACACCCAAATAAAATCCATAAACAGAGAGAACATAATTTTATGAATTTTTAGAAACTGGAATCGACAAATTTGGAGTTAAGACGCAAAAGTTATGATTATTTAAAGTTTAAATAATCAATTAAATAATTTTGCAGAGAAAAACTTTAGTCCAAAAATTAAATAAAATTCATATTTAGGTAGATCTCAATTTTATACAAATTTAGAAATTTGAATCACTCAAATCGGAGTTGAAACGCAAAAGTTATAAGCGTTTGAAGTTTGAATCTAAATTTGAATCAATATTTCGAATTAATAAATCATTTCTTTTTTCGGAAATTAATTACTGCGTCAGCGAGGACACGCGTCGGCTCCTGATTGGCTGGCTGACGTCAGCCGGCTCATGGGCTCAGCCCACGGCGCGGTTCGGTCCATGGTGGACCCGGTCCACGGCTCGGGTGAGGCGACAGTGGGACCCACTGGTCGCGAGTCTCACGCATAACGCCGGCCGACGCGTGGGCCTCTGACTTGCGGGGCCCGCATGTCAGGGACACGCGCCCACACGCGTGGGTGCGGCTAGGCACACGTGGCGCAATCTCGGCCGTTGATTTGAAAATCAACGGCCCAGATTGGATCTAGGCTTCACACGTTTAGGTTAACGCGGCGGATCTAAGCCGTTGGATCTTGATCCAACGGTCCAGATTCGATCTGGTTTCCAGGGTTTGGAAGAGAACGTGGGCTCACCTCAACCGTCCGATCTGGATCTGACGGTTCACCGAGCTCGCGAGGTCGATGGCGACGCGGCGGGACTCAAAGCACGGAGACAAGGATCGGCGACCTTCCGCGGCGTTTCCGAGGGCCTCCGGCGAGATGAAGTACGCGCCAGGTTCGCCTCACACGGTCCGGGCTCCTTCGGCGGAAGACGACGGACGGCGGCGGAATCGGCGGTAAATCCGGCAACAGGGTTCCAACTCCGCGAGCTAAATGCAGACAAGCAGCGGCGGCTCGAGCGAGATGGCTTGGGGAACGTGCGCCGCGGATGAGGGCAACCTCGGGGGCGTCTCACGCTTTAAATACGGCCTCGGCGTGCGTGCAAATCGGAACCCTAGCCGTGTCTGCTCGGTCACGGCGGAGCTCTCCGGCTCGAGTCGGGCGGAGACGACGACGCCGCGGCCGCCCACGTGGCACGATCAACGGCCACGATCGCGTGGACGCGATCGGATCCGGCCGATACGGCTCGGAACCGTGCAGGCGGATCTCGGTGGTTGGATCTTGATCCAACGGCCGGATCGCTTAGGGTTGGGAGCTGGTTTGGTCGAAGTCAATCGCTCGGTCGGACTCGAGTCCGACTCGGGTTCCGACTCGGTCGGATGAACAGTACTCGACCCGAGTTGATTTTCCAGCGATTTAATATTAAAAATAATTCCCAATAATTCATTTAATTCATTAAAAATAGCAAAAGACCCAGAAAAATTCCAGAAAAATTCTGGAAAATATTTTGGAACATTTTGGACTCAAATAAAATATTTCCAACAAAATTTTATTTGCAAAATTAAATTCTTTAATTATTTCAAAATGGAATAAATTCAAATAAATTCCAAATAAATCCAAATAAATTCCAGAAAATTCCAAAAATTCACCAAAGTGCCAAATCACACATGAATTTAAGAAAAGCAAAATTTTGGGATGTTACAAACCTCCCCCCCTTAATAGAATCTCGTCCCCGAGATTCAGGGCTTACTAAAGGAATAGGTTTGGAAACTCTTTCTTCAAATCCTCTTCGCGCTCCCAAGTCGCTTCGCTTTCTTCATGGTTGCTCCACTGAACTCTACAGAAACGGGTTGACTTGTTTCTAGTTTCTCGATCCTTTGTGTCTAGAATCCTCACGGGATGCTCCTTATAAGTCAAATCCTCTTGCAACTCAATTGACTCTAGCGGTGTCTGTTCCTCAGGAACTCGGAGACACTTCTTTAACTGGGACACATGGAATACATCATGCACTCCTGCCAACGACTGTGGCAACTCCGGTGGTAAGCAACCGCCTCTGCGACTCAAAATCTTAAATGGTCCAACATAACGGGTGCGAGTTTCCCTTTGGCATGGAACCTCTTAACTCCCCGAGAGGCGTAACTCGAGGTAAACAAAGTCTTCTCGTTCAAAACTCAAGTCTCGGCGATGATTGTCAAGATAACTCTTCTCCGAGATTGGGCTATCTTCAACCTTTCCCTAATCATAGCGACCGCTTCTTCACCTCTTGAAGAATATCAGGCCCAAAGACACGGCGCTCGCCACGGTCTCATTCCAATTCAATGGCGTCCGACAGGTCGACCATACAAAGGCCTCAAAAGGTGACATCTCAGAAACTAGCCTCGATAACTATTGTTGTAACTAAACTCGGCATACGGCAAACTCTTATCCCAAGAAGTAGCATAAGCTAATGCACAAGCTCTCAACATATCCTCCAGAATCTGGTTGACTCTTTCGGTCTGTCCATCCGTCTGCATGGATGATAAGGTCAGATCTTGAAGTTCAAATGGGTTCCCATGGCTTCATGCAACTTATTCCAGAACCTTGAGGTAAATTGGGTACCTCTGTCCGATACAATCCTCTTTGGCACTCCGTGCAAACAGACAATCCTGATCATGTACAATTATGCTAATTTATCTCCCGAGTAAGTGGTCTTCACGGGGATAAAATGGGCTACTTTAGTCAAGCGATCCACTATAACCCATATGGAGTCATAACCTCCTTGAGTCTTCGGCAAACCGGTAATGAAATCCATTCCGATTTCCTCCCACTTCCACTCATTTATTTTTAGGGGTTGTAGCAATCCTGCCGGGTCTCTCGATGCATTGCCTTGACTCTCTGGCATACGTCGCACAATGCAACATGCTCGGCAACTTCACGTTTCATACTCGGCCACCAGAATCTCTCCTTCAGATCCTGATACATCTTGGCGCTTCCAGGATGAATTGAGTACTTGGAGTCATGGGCTTCTTCCAGAATCAGTTGCTTTAACTCCTTCTTGTTAGGCACACAAATCCGATCCTTCATCCATAACGTGCCTTGCTCATCCAACTTGAAGTCCTCTGCCTTGCCTTCCTCCTTGATGAACTTAATCCTGCGGATCTTGTCATCATCCTTCTGTCCTTCTCGGATCTGATCCTCTAAGGTAGGCTTTACTTCCAATGTGGCCAAGAATCCGCTAGGTACAACCTCAATCTTCATTTTCTGAAAGTCCTCACATAACTCATCCTGACTTGTGGCTAGCAACGTACTCACAGTATGGCTTTTCCGACTCAGAGCATCGGCTACTACGTTGGCCTTCCCGGGATGGTAATGGATTCCAATATTATAGTCTTTGATCAACTCTAACCATCTCCTCTGCCTCATATTCAGATCCGACTGGGTGAATATGTACTTAAGGCTCTTATGATCCGTATACACTTCACATCTGTTTCCAATCAGATAGTGACGCCATATCTTCAAGGCATGCACTACGGCAGCTAACTCTAAGACATGTGTCGGATAATTTTCCTCATGCGGCCTCAACTGCCTTGAAGCATAAGCGACGACCTTTCCATCCTGCATCAGCACACATCCAAGTCCATGGCGCGATGCGTCACAATAAATATCGAAGCTTTGAGCAACATCCGGTAGAACTAACACCGGTGCTGATGTCAATCGCTTCTTCAGCTCCTGAAATCCTTTCTCACATTCTGGCGTCCATGCAAACTTCTTTTCCTTCTTCAGCAATTGCGTAAGAGGTTTCGCAATTGTCGAGAAGCCTTCGATGAAACGGCGGTAGTATCCTGCCATTCCAAGGAAACTCCGAATCTGGGTCACAGTCTTCGGCTGCTCCCAATGTAACACAGCTTCTACTTTGCTTGGATCTACGGCGACTCCTTCTGTGGTCATTACATGTCCAAGAAACTCCACCTTGTTGTCGGGACCCCGAATTTGCAAATCCGGACCCTCTGTGTATTCAGCACTAGTCCAGGAACGCGCTAGTGCACACAGTCTTAACATTGGTAAATATCACAATCATACCATTCGATATTATCAAAGTACTTTATTTAAATAACCAAACTGGTTACTTGACCTTATGGTCAAGTTACAAATGTATGCCTCGCAAGGCGAAACTTATTAAAAGAGAAATAATAGCAGCGGAAAATCAAATAAACTTCGTGGCGCCATCCAGTATACCACAGGCAACTGACTGGGCTCGCTTCCCTAAGTAGACGGATCTTCTTGGAGTTCCTCCTCCAAAGCTGGTGTAGTCTCCTCTTCAACTGGTATTGTGTTGAGGCAAGGGTGAGTACTTGGTACTCAGCAAGTCATGCACAGAATGCAGGCTAATATACTATATGCATGGCTTGGTACAAAGGAATAGCACAAGGTATTTTTGCAGTAAACAGCATTTGAAAAGTAATATAAGTAGATTCGAAAGCAGTAGAAATAAGTAAAGCATAAATAACTTTTCAAGAAGTTTAATAAACATTTTCCCCATCCTAAACCATATTTCCATCATCTTCATTATTAAGCCAACCCAACTTTCAAACCAAAGTTATTTTTGAGAAAATCTAACCCTTGATCAGTAATTCGAGCGATGTCCAATACCGTGGACACGGCTATTCGAATAGATTCTAAACTCTGCAGAGGTTATGCACTTTACCCACAAGATACACCAAACACCACAAAGGCGAGTTCAGTAACAAAGCCTTTGGAAGCCTCAAACAACACAGGTGGTCCTCTCAGGTTCGTGCTCTACACCATCCCTTCCCTTAGCCAAGGCGAAGTATGGGACCAACACACCGTTAGATGGGTATCGGCCCACGACCACGATCGCTCCCCGTACAATCACACAAACGGTGTAACTGACACCCTGAGGCTCCACAAGTGAGTCCTTAGCGACTTAGTCAACTAGGGCCGTCCCATTCCAGCCATGTGGTTGCAAGTATGACCCAGTTCAAAGGCTTGCAAGGTTAAGTCCTTAGAGTGACCAGGGCAAGACTACCCGAAGAACCAAATCAACATTCCCAATGCCACAGCTGGCCCACTGATTACTCTTGCCACATGCCCCTGGCCGAAATCATTTATCAAACCCCAGTTGATTACCATGCACCACGTGCCATCAACATCACATGATACTTTTCCCAAAACAGGTTCAATATATCATTAAGTCAATATTAACATTTGATTGTCCAAAATCAAGTCATGAGCACGTAGCAGGTCTAAGCAGTATACTACAACGGTCTAAACCCATGTTGGCAATTTAATAATGTCCAACTAGTAAACCACAACTAGGGTGACAAAGGGTCATGGCACATACTTAAGTAATCAAGGTGTCATATAGCAAATTGGTATTTATCTAACCCCCATGTTTAAACAAAGTATTTTTCTAATTGAACTAGCATGCAATAGTTTAAATCAAAATAGATTTCGAAATAGGATCAACATGGTCAAAGCACAACTTGCCTTCAAAAAGTACTTGCTCTTGGTCTTGAGTTGGATCCTGAGTTAATACTTCTCCTTCGAATCCTTCCGGCACTTCAACGTCTACTCGTAAAGCGTGCAAATAGCAAAACACAAATAAACACTAGGCAAAAACATCCCAAAACTCCAAATAAAATCCATAAACAGAGAGAACATAATTTTCTGGATTTTTAGGAACTGGAATCGTTCAAATCGGAGTTAAAATGCAAAAGTTATGATTTATTAAAGTTTAAATAATCAATTAAATAATATTACAGAGAAAAACTTTAGTCCAAAAATTAAATAAAATTCATATTTAGGTAGATCTCAATTTTATACAAATTTAGAAATTTGAATCACTCGAATCGGAGTTGAAACGCAAAAGTTATAAGCGTTTGAAGTTTGAAACAAAATCTGAAATCATTATTCGAATTAATAAATCATTTTCTTTTTCGGAAATTAATTATTGCGTCATCATGGACACGTGTCGGCTCTGATTGGTTGGTGACGTCGGCTCATGGGCTCGACTCACGGCGCGGTTCGGTCCACGGTGGACCGATCCCACGGCTCGGGTGGCGACATGTGGGACCACTCGGGTAGCGTCATCGGCGGCGTCGGCGGGGCTCACCACGCAGTCGCAGGTGGGTCCCCACCGATGGCGTCATGGGTGACGTCCGCGGCATCGCCGCCGACACGGGCCCGCGTGTCGGTGATGACCACGCTGCCGCGTGGGCGTGGCGGCTCGGCTTCTGGGCGCGTGGCACTGTCGTGGCCGTTGGTTTGAAATCCGGCGGTGGGATTGAGTTTGGCCTCATGTGCTTGGGGCGACGTGGATCGATCGTGGGCCGTTGGATCTTGATCCAACGATCCGCATCCAATCTAACCTGGTGTAGTTCTTGATACGCGGCGCAACCTAAGCCGTTGGATCTAGATCCAGCGGTTGGGATTAGATCTAGGATTTTCAGCGGGAAACTCACCGAGGTGGCGTGGCACCGATCTGGGCCTTTGGATCTTGATCGGACGGTTGGTGGAGCTCGGGTCGGCGATGGCTTCACGGCGGAGTTCTGCGGCCACGGCCGAGGCAGCGACCACCCAAACGGCGGTTGGGGCGTGCTCGGCGAGATGGATGGTGTCTTCGTGCGCCTGGCCGGGTTTCGAATCTGGGGTCAATGGCGGCGAGGAGGGCGACGGCGGCGAGGCGAGGCAAGGATCGTGGCGGCACTTCACGCAACTACGGCGAGCGATTCCGGCGAACCTCACGACGGCTAGAGCTCGGCGGGTTAGGGCAAGAAGTGCGCGAAGTCACGGCGGTCCTCGGTGCGATCCGGCATTAAATAGCCCCGGATGCGTGCTCGTATGAGCCCTAGTCGATTCTGGCCAAGACTTTCGGCGTGAGTCCGGCTCGGACTCGGCGAGGAAGACGGCACGAGAACCGTCCACGTGTCCAGATCAGCGGCCCCGATCGGACCGGGCGCGAGCGGGTTCGGGTCGGACACGGCTCAACCGTGCAGGCGGATCTCGGCCGTTGGATCTTGATCCTACGGTTGGGATTGATTAGGTTTAGGAGTGGGTTCGGTCGAGTCACGTGGCTCGGTCGGACTCGAACTCGAAGTCGACTCGGGCTCGGTCGAATGAATAGTACTTGACCCGAGTTGATTTTCCAGCGATTTAATATTTAAAATAATTCCCGATAATTCATTTAATTCATTAAAAATAGCAAATGACTCGTAAAATTCGAGAAAAATTCGAAAATATTTTGGATCATTTTGGACTCAAATAAAATATTTCCAACAAAATTTTATTTGCAAAATTAAATTCTTTAATTATTTCAAAATGGAATAAATTCAAATAAATTCCAAATAAATCCAAATAAATTCCAGAAAATTCCAAAAATTCATCAAAGTGCCAAATCACACATGAATTCAAGGAAAGCAAAATTTTGGGGTGTTACAAACCTCCCCCCCTTAATAGAATCTCGTCCCCGAGATTCAGGGCTTACTAAAGGAATAGGTTTGGAAACTCTTTCTTCAAATCCTCTTCGCGCTCCCAAGTCGCTTCGCTTTCTTCATGGTTGCTCCACTGAACTCTACAGAAACGGGTTGACTTGTTTCTAGTTTCTCGATCCATTGTGTCCAGAATCCTCACAGGATACTCCTTATAAGTCAAATCCTCTTGCAACTCAATTGACTCTAGCGGTGTCTGTTCCTCAGGAACTCGGAGACACTTCTTTAGCTGGGACACATGGAATACATCATGTACTCCTGCTAACGACTGTGGCAACTCCAGCTGATAAGCAACTTCGCCTCTGCGACTCAAAATCTTAAATGGTCCAACATAACGGGGTGCAAGTTTCCCTTTGGCATGGAACCTCTTAACTCCCCGAGAGGCGTAACTCGAGGTATACAAAGTCTTACGGTTCAAAACTCAAATCTCGCGACGATTGTCGGCCATAACTCTTTTGTCGTGATTGGGCTACCTTCAACCTTTCCCTAATCATGGCGACCGTTCTTTAGCCTCTTGAAGAATATCAGGCCCAAAGACACGGGCGCTCGGCCTCATTCCAATTCAATGGCGTCCGAAGCGAGTCGACCATCTGATGCCTCAAAAGTTGACATCGTAAACTAGCCTGATAACTATTGTTGTAACTAAACTCGGCATACGGCAAACTCTTATCCCAAGAGGTAGCATAAGCCAATGCACAAGCTCTCAACATATCCTCCGAATCTGGTTGACTCTTTCGGTCTGTCCATCCGTCTGTGGATGATAAGGCATCTTGAAGTTCAAAGCGGGTTCCCATGGCTTCATGCAACTTATTCCGTAACCTTGAGGTAAATTGGGTACCTCTGTCCGATACAATCTTCTTTGGCACTCCGTGCAAACAGACAATCCTGATCATGTACAATTACGCTAATTTATCTCCGAGTAAGTGGTCTTCACGGGGATAAAATGGGCTACTTTAGTCAAGCGATCCACTATAACCCATATGGAGTCATAACCTCCTTGAGTCTTGACAAACCGGTAATGAAATCCATTCCGATTTCCTCCCACTTCCACTCGAGGTATTTTCAGTTTGTAGCAATCCTGCTGGTCTCTGATGCATTGCCTTGACTCTCTGGCATACGTTGCACAATGCAACATGCTCGGCAACTTCACGTTTCATACTCGGCCACCAAAATCTCTCCTTCAGATCCTGATACATCTTGGCGCTTCCAGGATGAATTGAGTACTTGGAGTCATGGGCTTCTTCCAGAATCAGTTGCTTTAACTCCTTCTTGTTAGGCACACAAATGCGATCCTTCATCCACAACGTGCCTTGCTCATCCAACTTGAAGTCCTCTGCCTTGCCTTCCTCCTTGATGGACTTAATCCTGCGGATCTTGTCATCATCCTTCTGTCCTTCTCGGATCTGATCCTCTAGGGTAGGCTTTACTTCTAATGCGGCCAAGAATCCGCTAGGTACAACCTCAATCTTCATCTTTTGAAAATCCTCCCATAACTCATCCTGACTTGTGGCTAGCAACGCACTCACGGTATGGCTTTTCCGACTCAGAGCATCGGCTACTACGTTGGCCTTCCCGGGATAGTAATGGATTCCAACATTGTAGTCCTTGATCAACTCTAGCCATCTCCTCTGCCTCATATTCAGATCCGACTGGGTGAATATGTACTTAAGGCTCTTATGATCCGTATACACTTCACATCTGTTCCCGATCAGATAGTGACGCCATATCTTCAAGGCATGCACTACGGCAGCTAACTCTAGGTCATGTGTCGGATAATTTTCCTCATGCGGCCTCAACTGCCTTGATGCATAAGCGACGACCTTTCCATTCTGCATCAGCACACATCCAAGTCCTTGGCGCGATGCGTCACAATAAATATCGAAGCTTTGAGCAACATCCGGTAGAACTAACACCGGTGCTGATGTCAATCGCTTCTTCAGCTCCTGAAATCCTTTCTCACATTCTGGCGTCCATGCAAACTTCTTTTCCTTCTTCAGCAGTTGCGTAAGAGGTTTCGCAATTGTCGAGAAGCTTTCGATGAAGCGGCGGTAGTATCCTGCCATTCCAAGGAAACTCCGAATCTGGTCACGATCTTGGCTGCTCCCAATGTAACACAGCTTCTACTTTGCTTGGATCTACTGGCGACTCCTTCTGCGGTCATTACATGTCCAAGAAACTCCACCTTGTCCTTCCAAAAATCACACTTGCTGAACTTGGCGAAAAGTTGCTGTTACCTCAGCTTTTCCAAAACTCGCCTTAAGTGTTCGGCATGTTCATCCTCTGTCTTGGAGTAGATTAGGATATCGTCTATGAACATGACGACAAACTTGTCCAAATATTCCATGAACACCTTATTCATCATATTCATGAAATAATTTGGCGCATTAAATCGGCCAAAGGACATAATCAGAACTCGTAATGTCCATATCTTGACGAGAATGCGATCTTGAATATCTTACGATCGGATCTTCAAGCGATGGTATCCCGATCTCGGATCAATCTTGGAGAAAACTCTGGCTCCTCTTAACTGATCAAACAAATCATCAATCCTGGGTAGCGGATACTTATTCTTCACGGTGACTTCATTGAGTGCACGGTAGTCAATGCACATCCTGAAACTCCCGTCCTTTTTCTTGACAAACAAAAGCGGTGCTCCCCACGGCGAACTTGGTCTCGATAAATCCTTTCTCCATTGACTCCTCTAGTTGTTTCTTCATTTCTACCAACTCCTCGGTGGACATCCGATAGGGTCTCTTTGCTATCGGTCTTTGTGCAGTACAAGCTCTATCACAAACTCTATGTCCCTGTCCGTGGCATACCAGGTAGATCTTCGGGGAAAACATCGGGGTACTCATTCACCACTGGGACATCCTCTATGCTGATTGCCTTGGTACTGTTAACCATCAACTGTCCATCTCTAACTGCAGTGGCTTGAAATTCCACTTTCTTCCCACACGGGCTCTCAACTGAGATAGTCCTTCGTCCACAATCCAATACGGCCTTGTGCTTGGATAACCAATCCATTCCCAATATGACGTCTAAGGTCTGGGTCTCCAAAACTATAAGGTTTGCTAGGAACTCTATTCCACCTATCAGTATTCTCACCCCGGAACATCCTACTTTCGTTCGGAGTTCGGAACCAGGGGTTTGAACTAAAAGCATGCACTTAAGCCTTGCAATCCTCAAATCATTTCTAGTAGCAAAGCCTTGCGAAACAAACGAATCTGAAGCTCGAGTCAAACAAAATCATTGCAGTGTCTTGAGTTAACAAGTAACTTACCCGATTTACGTCCAGTAGCATTCTGCAGTGCATCTGCGGTGACATGGTTGACTCGGCCTCTCACCACGGTGCAGGGTGTGGCTCTGATCTTTGGCGTCCTAGCTGGGTGGTTCCTAGGTTGAAGCGAATCGGGTCACTCCTGCTGTCTTCTTGGGACAACTGTTGGCAAAGTGTCTGGCTCGTTCGGATTGTAGCGGCGTCTCAACATTCCATCTTGTTGCACGGGGTAGCGTTTCTAAGCGGAAGTGAAGTGCAGTAGTTACGATTGACAGGTCTTGGTCTTTGAGGATGGTGTCCTTGTCGCACTCTGTGGTTGGAATCGAAGAATTGATTTGGTGCAACTCTCGGTATTTATTGCGTTCAAGGCGTGATCCTTCTTTGTTGCATCCTGCGCTTCCTGTTCTCATCCAGTTCCTTGCGCTCGTCCTCAAGAATAAGCGCCTTATTCACCAACTCTTGGAAATCTGGAAAGGTGTGGGTGATCAACCCTACTTGCAATCCTGAGTTAAGTCCCTTCATAAAAGCGAGGCTATGCGGATTTATCTGTCGCTACATCCTCAGTGCGTGGCGTGCTAGCTGTGTGAACTTGTTCAGGTAGTCGGCCACCGGTGATTACCTTGCTTGATGCTCTGAACTCCTCCTTCTTAAGGTCCATGATTCCTTCAGGCCGCGTGATACTTTGTCGGAATGCAAATGTGAACTCTTCCCAAGTGATATCTTGAGGGTTCTCTTGCGTGGCACGAAGTTTTCCCACCATTCGGCCATTTGTTCCTTCCAGGTGATGAGAAGCGTAGAGTACCTTCTCATTTCCTATGCATTGAGCTATGTGTAGCTTCCTCTCGATTGATCTTAACCAATCATCGGCCTCCAATGGATTGGCATTCCCGGAGAAAGTGGGTGGGTGAGTCCTCATGAACTCGACAACCTTGTATTCAAGCGTGGCCCTGATTAACTTGATTAGCAGTGGCCTGAGCAGTGACGTGCTGCATTTGTTGCATCATAGCATGCATCAACTGAGTCTGGGCAGCAAGAAATGCTCCAAAATTCTGCATATCCAGTGGCGGTGCCGGTGCTCCATCATTGGGGTTTTCTGCTGGGCGAGAACCACTCCCATTGCTTCCAAAGTTTCCACGGGTGTTCACCATCTGTCGATTTGCTCTAGGTTTAGGGATGAGAGGGAAACAAGAATAGACAAGTAGTATGGAACTTATGCGGGGCGAAAGGTGTAGCCTTAAGGTCCAACTTTATTATTAATAACTTGGTATGGTTGCTTACAATGCCTAAAGGCCTTGCAACACATACTGCACACTCAGCAAACAAAGCAAATCCAAATCGAACTAACTCTGGAGTCTAACGCCTAAAGGGTGACTCTTTATTCTATGACGCGACTCGGCGAAGGAGTCTCACTATAGAACCTATGCTCACTCATCGAGAAAACCTCCACGGCACAGTGCAGGTCTTTGTGGCATAGGCGCGTAACGATCGCCATGTCCAGAATCGTGTCCTCTGTGGTAGTTGAAGAAGCGATGTCCTCATCGAGATCGACTCCTGCAGGTCGGGCTCGTGTAGCTCAATCTTGGCTCTGGAGTGCAGTCCGTACAAAGTCATCTCCAACTCGTCAATCCTTCGTAGAAGGTGTGCCACATACTCTTGAGCTTCCCGCCATCTGTTCTTCTCCGTCGTGATCTCCTTGCGGGCCTTCTGTAGCTCCTTGCTTGTATTATCTAGTACATCCTCCTGGGCGACGACAAATCGTGCCAACTGTGTAACCGTGGCATCCTCATCCTGAATCTCCTTCGGGTCAAGAAGGTTATCGCTGCGCGGATGGTAACGGAACACCGTATTCTCCAATTCTCTGGCGTAGATACGGGTAATGTGCCGCATTGCTCGTCGTGATACTTCTTGGATACCCATCTGCATTGTAGATCTCTGGCGGTCAGTTGTATCGAGCGATTGCACAGGCCCTTTTTCCTAGCAGGCACCTCAATCCTCACGTCACAAGCCTTGATCAATCCCGCTTGTCTGATCACTTCCACTTGGTATTGCGGCTTCTCAAAATCTCCGAGAGTCTGTAGCATATGCCAAAGTTCAGCGGCGTGACCAACTCCCAGATCAACGTAGTTGAACTCTTCCTCCATCTGTCACAAGAGTGCTTTACGTAAGAACTCGGAATTTTTTTTAAATTGTGACAAGGTAAGGGGAAATTTCAGCAAGAGACAAGAAAAGAGAGAAGGGGATAAGTCGAGATGTCATTTCATATCTTGACAAACTTTTAGCTTTTAGAAAATAGGTTTTATCCTCACTACGACCGTTCTAGCTAGGCTTGAGCCTACAGTCAAGTATGGCTCTGATACCACCTCTGTCGGGACCCCGAATTTGCAAATCCGGACCCTCTGTGTATTCAGCACTAGTCCAGGAACGCGCTAGTGCACACACAGTCTTAACATTGGTAAATATCACAATCATACCATTCGATATTATCAAAGTACTTTATTTAAATAACCAATCGGTTACTTGACCTTATGGTCAAGTTACAAATGTATGCCTACTTAGGCGAAACTTATTAAAAGAGAGATAATAGCAGCGGAAAATCAAATAAACTTCGTGGCGCCATCCAGTATACCACAGGCAACTGACTGGGCTCGCTTCCCTAAGTAGACGGATCCTCTTGGAGTTCCTCCTCCAAAGCTGGTGTAGTCTCCTCTTCAACTGGTATTGTGTTGAGGCAAGGGTGAGTACTTGGTACTCAGCAAGTCATGCACAGAATGCAGGCTAATATACTATATGCATGGCTTGGTACAAAGGAATAGCACAAGGTATTTTTTGCGATGCTTGACATTTGAAAAGTAATATAAGTAGATTCGAAAGCAGTAGAAATAAGTAAAGCATAAATAACTTTTCAAGAAGTTTAATAAACATTTTCCCCATCCTAAACCATATTTCCATCATCTTCATTATTAAGCCAACCCAACTTTCAAACCAAAGTTATTTTTGAGAAAATCTAACCCTTGACTGTAATTCCCGAGCGATGTCCAATACCGCGGACACGGCTATTCGAATAGATTCTAAACTCTGCAGAGGTTATGCACTTTACCCACAAGATACAGTCAAACACCACAAAGGCGAGTTCCCGTAACAAAGCCTTTCGGAAGCCTCAAACAACACAGGTGGTCCTCTCCGGTTCGTGCTCTACACCATCCCTTCCCTTAGCCAAGGCGAAGTATGGGACCAACACACCGTTAGATGGGTATCTGGCCACAGCCACGATACGCTCCCCCGTATAATCACACAAGCGGTGTAATTGACACCCGAGGCTCAACTAGTGAGTCCTTAGCGACTTTGTAAACGAGGGGCGTCCCATTCCAGCCTTGTGGTTGCTAGTATGACCCAGTTCAAAGGCTTGGTAGGTTAAGTCCTTTGAGTGACCAGGCAAGACTACCCAAGAACCAAATCAACATTCCCAATGCCACGGTGGCCCACTGATTACTCTTACCACATGCCCCGGCCGAAATCTGTTTATCAAACCCGCTTGATTACCATGCACCACGTGCCATCAACATCACATGATACTTTTCCCAAAACAGGTTCAATATATCATTAAGTCAATATTAACATTTGATTGTCCAAAATCAAGTCATGAGCACGAGCAGTCTAAGCAAAGATACTACAACGGTCTAAACCCATGTTGGCAATTTAATAATGTCCAACTAGTAAACCACAACTAGGGTGACAAAGGGTCATGGCACATACTTAAGTAATCAAGGTGTCATATAGCAAATTGGTATTTATCTAACCCCATGTTTAAACAAAGTATTTTTCTAATTGAACTAGCATGCAATAGTTTAAATCAAAATAGATTTCGAAATAGGATCAACATGGTCAAAGCACAACTTGCCTTCAAAAAGTACTTGCTCTTGGTCTTGAGTTGGATCCTGAGTTAATACTTCTCCTTCGAATCCTTCCGGCACTTCAACGTCTACTCGTAAAGCGTGCAAATAGCAAAACACAAATAAACACTAGGCAAAAACATCCCAAAACTCCAAATAAAATCCATAAACAGAGAACATAATTTTCTGGATTTTTAGGAACTGGAATCGTTCAAATCGGAGTTAAAATGCAAAAGTTATGATTTATTAAAGTTTAAATAATCAATTAAATAATATTACAGAGAAAAACTTTAGTCCAAAAATTAAATAAAATTCATATTTAGGTAGATCTCAATTTTATACAAATTTAGAAATTTGAATCACTCGAATCGGAGTTGAAACGCAAAAGTTATAAGCGTTTGAAGTTTGAAACAAAATCTGAAATCATTATTCGAATTAATAAATCATTTTCTTTTTCGGAAATTAATTATTGCGTCATCATGGACACGTGTCAGCTCCTGATTGGTTGGCTGACGTCAGCCGGCTCATGGGCTCAGCTCACGGCGCGGTTCGGTCCACGGTGGACCCGGTCCACAGCTCGGGTGAGGCTGACATGTGGGACCACTCGGGTGACGTCATCGGCGGCGTCGGCGAGGCTCGGCCACGGTCTTGGCGAGTGGGTCCCACCGATGACGTCATGGGTGACGTCACGGTACTGTCGCTGACACGCGGGCCCCGCGTGTCAGTGACCACGCACGCGCGCGTGGGCGCGACGGCTCGGCTTCCTGGACGCGTGGCACAATCGTGGCCGTTGGTTTGAAATCCGACTACCGATTGAGTTTGGCCTCATGTGCTTGGGGCGCACGTGACTGATCGTGGGCCGTTGGATCTTGATCCAACGGTCCAGATCCAATCTAACCTGGTGTAGTTCTTGATACGCGGCGCAACCTAAGCCGTTGGATCTAGATCCAACGGTTGGGATTAGATCTAGGATTTTCAACGGGGAAACTCACCGAGGTGACGTGGCACGATCTGGGCCTTTGGATCTTGATCGGACGGTTGGTGGAGCTCGGGGTCGGCGATGGCTTCACGGCGGAGTTGCGTGCCGCCGGCCGAGGACGGCGACCACCCAAGCAGCGGTTGGGGCGTGCTCGGCGAGATGGATGGTGTCTTGGTGCGCTGGCCGGGGTTTTGAATCTGGGGTCAATGGCGGCGAGGATTCGGACGGCGGCGAGGCGAGGCAAGGACCGTGGCGGCGCTTCACGCAACTACTGGCGAGCGATTCCGGCGAACCTCGGACGGCTAGAGCTCGGCGGAGTTAGGGCAAGAAGTGCGCGGGTCACGGCGGTCCTCGAGTGCGATCCGGCATTAAATAGCCCCGGATGCGTGCTCGGCGGAGCCCTAAGTCGGATTCTGGCGCAAGACTTTCGGCGGCGAGTCCGCTCGGACTTCGGCTGAAGACGGCACGAGAACCGCCCACGTGTCCAGATCAGCGCCCCGACGGACCGGGCGCGAACGGGTTCGGCCTGACACGGCTCAACCTGCAGGCGGATCTCACCGTTGGATCTTGATCCCTACGGTTGGGATTGATTAGGTTTAGGAGTGGGTTCGGTCGAGTCACGTGGCTCGGTCGGACTCGAACTCGAGTCCGACTCGGGCTCGATCGGATGAATAGTACTTGACCGAGTTGATTTTCCAGCGATTTAATATTTAAAATAATTCCCGATAATTCATTTAATTCATTAAAAATAGCAAATGACTCGAGAAAAATTCGGAAAAATTCTTGAAAATATTTTGGATCATTTTGGACTCAAATAAAATATTTCCAACAAAATTTTATTTGCAAAATTAAATTCTTTAATTATTTCAAAATGGAATAAATTCAAATAAATTCCAAATAAATTCCAGAAAATTCCAAAAATTCATCAAAGTGCCAAATCACACATGAATTCAAGGAAAGCAAAATTTTGGGGTGTTACACTTGTCTTTCCAAAAATCACACTTGCTGAACTTGGCGAAAAGTTGCTGTTCCCTCAGCTTTTCCAAAACTCGCCTTAAGTGTTCGGCATGTTCACTCTCTGTCTTGGAGTAGATTAGGATATCGTCTATGAACATGACGACAAACTTGTCCAAATATTCCATGAACACCTTATTCATCATATTCATGAAATAAATTTGGCGCATTAAATCGGCCCAAAGGACATAACCGTAAACTCGTAATGTCCATATCTTGGCGAATGCGATCTTGAATATCTTCCGATCGGATCTTCAATCGATGGTATCCGATCTCGAGATCAATCTTGGAGAAAACTCCGGCTCCTCTCAACCGATCAAACAAATCATCAATCCTGGGTAGCGGATACTTATTCTTCATGGTGACTTCATTGAGTGCACGGTAGTCAATGCACATCCTGAAACTCCGTCCTTCTTCTTGACAAACAAAATTGGTGCTCCCACGGCGACGAACTCGGTCGATAAATCCTTTCTCCATTAACTCCTCTAGCTGTTTCTTCATCTCTACCAACTCCTCGGTGGACATCCGATAGGGTCTCTTTGCTATCGGTCTTGTGCAGTACAAGCTCTATCACAAACTCTATGTCCTGTCTGCGGCATACCTGTAGATCTTCGGGAAAAACATCGGGTACTCATTCACTCTTGAGACATCATCTATGCCGATTGCCTTGGTACTGTTAACCATCAACTGTCCATCTCTCGATCAAGCGGTGGCTTGAAATTCCACTTTCTTCCCACACGGGCTCTCAATCGAGATAGTCCTTCGTCCACAATCCAATACGGCCTTGTGCTTGGATAACCAATCCATTCCCAATATGACGTCTAAGGTGCAGGTCTCCAAAATTATAAGGTTTGCTAGGAACTCTATTCCATCTATTAGTATTCTCACCCCGGAACATCCTACTTTTGTTCGGAGTTCGGAACCAGGGGTTTGACCTAAAAGCATGCATCTAAGTCTTGCAATCCTCAAATCATTTCTAGTCGCAAAGCCTTGCGACACAAACGAATCTGAAGCTCGAGTCAAACAAAATCAAGCAGTGTATCGAGTTAACAAGTAACTTACCCAAAGACGACGTCTCAGAGTATTCTCGCAGGCATCCGCGGTGACATGGTTGACTCGGCCTCTCACCACGATGCAGGGTGTGGCTCCTGGTCTTTGGCGTCCTAGCTGGGGTGGTTCCTAGATTGAAGCGAATCGAGTCACTCCTGCTGTCTTCTTCGGACAAGCTGTTGGCAAAGTGTCTGGCTCGTTGCGATTGTAGCGGCGTCTCACTGTTCCTTCTTGTTGCCTGGAGTAGCGTTTCTAGCGGGGGCTGGGGTTTGGTAGTTCTGATTGACAGGTCTTGGTGCTGGGGATGGTGTCCTTGTTGCATTCTGTGGTTGGAATCTGAAGAATTGATTTGGTGCAACTCTCAGGCGTTGTTGCGTTCCTTGGCGTGATCCTTGTTGTTGCATCCTGCGCTTCCTGTTCTCATCCAGTTCCTTGCGCTTGTCCTCAAGAATAAGTGCCTTATTCACCAGCTCTTGGAAATCTGGAAAGGTGTGGGTGATCAATCCTACTTGCAATCCTGAGTTAAGTCCCTTCATAAAACGAGGTATGCGGATTTATCTGTCGCTACATCCTCGGTGCGTAGCGTGCTAGCTGTGTGAACTTGTTCAGTAGTCGACCATCGGCTGATTACCTTGCTTGATGCTCTCAACTCCTCCTTCTTAAGGTCCATGATTCCTTCAGCACGTGATATCGCTTGTCGGAAGCACCGTGAACTCTTCCCAAGTGATATCTTGAGGGTTCTCTTGCGTGGCACAGAAATTCTCCCACCATTCTGGCCAATTGTTCCTTCCAACAGATGAGAAGCGTAGAGTACCTTCTCATTTCCTATGCATTGAGCTATGTGTAGCTTCCTCTCGATTGACCTTAACCAATCATCGGCCTCCAATGGATTGGCATTCCCGGAGAAAGTGGGTGGGTGAGTTCTCATGAACTCGGATCTTGTATTCTCGCGTGGTCCCCGATTAACTTGATTAGCAAAGTGGCCTGAGCGGTGACGTGTTGCATTTGTTGCATCATAGCATGCATCAACTGAGTCCGGCAGCGAGAAAAGCTCCAAATTCTGCACATCCATGGCGGTCTTTGGTGCTCCCTCATTGGGGTTTTTCACGCGAGAACCACTTCCATTGCTTCCAAAGTTTCCACGGGTGTTCACCATCCTGTCGGTTTGCTCTAGGTTTAGAGATGAGAGGGAAACAAGAATAGACAAGTAATATGGAACTTATGCGGGGCGAAAGGTGTACTTTAAGGTCCAACTTTATTATTGATAACTTGGTATGGTTGCTTACAATGCCTAAGGGCCTTGCAACACATACTGCACACTCAGCAAACAATGAAAATCCAAATCGAACTAACTCGAGTCTAATGCCTAAAGGGTGACTCTTTATTCTATGACGCGACTCGGCGAAGGAGTCTCACTATAGAACCTATGCTCACTCATCGAGAAAACCTCCACGGCCTGGTATGCAGGTGCCGTGGCATAGGCGCGAAACTTGCATCGCCATGTCCAAATGATCGTGTCCTCTGTGGTAGTCGAAGAAGCGATGTCCTCATCGAGATCGACTCCTCACGGATCGGCTCGTGTGTAGCTCGAATCTTGGCTCTGGAGTGCAGTCCGTACAAGGTCATCTCCAACTCGTCAATCCTTCGTAGAAGGTGTGCCACATACTCTTGAGCTTCCCGCCATCTGTTCTTCTCTGTCGTGATCTCCTTGCGGGCCTTCTGTAGCTCCTTGCTTGTATTATCTAGTACATCCTCCTGGGCAACAACAAATCGTGCCAACTGTGTAACCGTGGCATCCTCATCCTGAATCGCCTTCGGGTCAAGAAGGTTATCGCTGCGCGGATGATAACGGAACACCGTGCTCTCCAACTCTCTGGCGTAGATACGGGTAATGTGCCGCATTGCTCGTCGTGATACTTCTTGGATACCCATCTGCATTGTAGATCTCTTGGCAGTGCAGTGTATCGGGCGATTGCCTGGGCCCTTTTTCCTAGCAGGTACCTCAATCTTCACGTCACAAGCCTTAATCAATCCTGCTTGTCTGATCACTTCTACTTGGTATTGCGGCTTTTCAAAATTCCCGAGAGTCTGAAGCATATGCCAAAGTTCTCAAGGCGTGACCAACTCCCAGATCAACGTAGTTGAACTCTTCCTCCATCTGTCACAAGAGTGCTTTACGTAAGAATTCGGAATTTTTAAATTGTGACAAGGTAAGGGAAAATTTCAGCAAGAGACAAGAAAAGAGAAAAGGGGATAAGTCGAGATGTCATTTCTTGTCTTCACAAATTTTTAGCTTTTAGAAAATAGGTTTTATCCTCACTACGACCATTCTAGCTAGGGTTGAGCCTACAGTCAAGTATGGCTCTGATACCACCTCTGTCGGGACCCCGAATTTGCAAATCCGGACCCTCTGTGTATTCAGCACTACCCAGAACGCGCTTAGTGCACACAGTCTTAACATCGGTAAATATCACAATCATACCACTCGATACCGATAAAGTACTTTATTTAAATAGTTAAATCAAGTTACTTGACCTTATGGTCAAATTACAAATATATGCCTCGCAAGGCGAAACTTATTCAGAGAAAAATAATAGCAATGGAAAATCAAATAACCGTGGCGCCATCCAAGATACCACAGTAACCGATCGGGCTCGCTTCCTAAGTAGACAGATCTTCTTGGAGTTCCTCCTCCAAAGCCGTGTAGTCTCCTCTTCAACTGGTGTTGTGTTGAGGCAAGGGTGAGTACTTGGTACTCGGCAAGTCATGCACGTAATGCAAGCTAATATACTATATGCATGGCTTGGTACAAAGGAATAGCTCAAGGTATATTTGCAGAAATGACATTTGAAAAGTAATATAAGTAGATTCGAAGCGGTAGAAACAAGTAAAGTATAAATAACTTTTCAAGGAATTTAATAAACATCTTTCCCATCCTACTCTACATTTCCATCAACTTCATTATTAGTCCAACCCAACTTTTCAAACCAAAGTTATTTTTAGGAAAATCTAACCCTTGATCATAATTCGAGCGATGTCCAATACTGCGGACACGGCTATTCAAATAGATTCTAACTCTGCAGAGGTTATGCACTTTACCCACAAGATACAGTCAAACACCACAAAGGCGAGTTCCTCGTGAACAAAGTCTTTCTAAACCTCTAACAATACAAGTGGTCCTCCCTGCTATTGCACACTAACCCTTCCCTTAGCTAAGGCGAAGTCTAGGCCAATCAACCATTAGATGGGTACCTGGCTTCACTTCCAGACGCCTCCCCGCACAACTTACACAAAGGGTGTAGTTGACCTCCTAAGGTCCCACAGTGCGTTATTAGCAACTTAGTCAACTAGGTCCGTCCCATTACAGGACATGTGGTTGCACGTTAGACCCGATTCAAAGGCTTGCAAGGTTAAGTCCTTAGGGTGACCAGGGCAAGACTACCCAAGAACCAAATCAACATTCCCAACGCCACAATGGCCCACTTGATTACTCTTGCCACATGCCCTGGCCGAAATCGTTTTATCAAACCCCGCTTGATTACCATGCACCACGTGCCATCAACATCACATGATACTTTTCCAAAACAGGCTCAATATATCATTAAGTCAATATTAACATTTGATTATCCAAAATCATGTTATGAGCACGAAAGGTGTCTAAGCAAAGATACTACAACGGTCTAAACCCATGTTGGCAATTTAATAATGTCCAACTAGTAAACCACAACTAGGGTGACAAGGGTCATGGCACATACTTAAGTAATCAAGGTGTCATACAAAGAAATTGGTATTTATCTAACCCCATGTTTAAACCAAGTATTTTTCTAATTGAACTAGCATGCAATAGTTTAAATCAAAATAGATTTCAAATAGGATCAACATGGTCAAAGCACAACTTGCCTTCAAAAAGTACTTGTTCTTGGTCTTGAGTTGGATCCTGAGTCAATACTTCTCCTTCGAATCCTTCCCACTTCAACGCCTACTCGTAAAGCGTGCAAATAGCAAATACACAAATAAACAATAGGCAAAAAGTGTCCAAACACCCAAATAAAATCCATAAACAGAGAGAACATAATTTTATGAATTTTTAGAAACTGGAATCGACAAATTTGGAGTTAAGACGCAAAAGTTATGATTATTTAAAGTTTAAATAATCAATTAAATAATTTTGCAGAGAAAAACTTTAGTCCAAAAATTAAATAAAATTCATATTTAGGTAGATCTCAATTTTATACAAATTTAGAAATTTGAATCACTCAAATCGGAGTTGAAACGCAAAAGTTATAAGCGTTTGAAGTTTGAATCTAAATTTGAATCAATATTTCGAATTAATAAATCATTTCTTTTTTCGGAAATTAATTACTGCGTCAGCGAGGACACGCGTCGGCTCTGATTGGTGGTGGCGTCGGCCGCTCATGGGCTCGACCCAGCGGCGATTCGGTCCATGGTGGACCCGGTCCACGGCCGGGTGAGGTGGCGAGGTGGGACCCACTGTCGGTCGCGGTCTCACGCAAACGGCGGCCGACGTGGGCCCTCGACTTGCGGGGCCGCGTGTCGAGACACGCGCCCACGCAGCGTGGAGTGCGGCTAGGCACCGCGTGGCGCAATCTCGGCCGTTGATTTGAAAATCAACGGCCCGGATTGGATCTAGGCTTCACACGTTTAGGTTAGCGGATCTGAGCCGTTGGATCTTGATCCAACGGTCGGTCGATCTGGTTTCGTGGTTTGGAAGAAAACGTGGGCTCACCTCAACCGTCCGATCTGGATCTGACGGTTCACCGAGCTCGCGAGGTCGATGGCGACGCGGCGGGACTCAGGCTACCGGAGACAAGGACGGCGACCTTCCGCGCGGCGTTTCCGAGGCCTCCGTGAGATGAAATCTGCGCCCGAGTTCGCCTAAATCGCAGTGCAGGCTCCTTCGGCGGAAGATGACTGACGGCGGCGGAATCGGCGATAAATCATTGCGCAGCAGGGTTCCAACTCCGGCGAGCTAAATGCGGGCAAGCAGCGGCGGCTCGGCGAGATGGCTTGGGAACGGAGTGCGCCGCGGATGAGGGAAACCTCGGGGGCGTCTCACGCTTTAAATCTGGCCTCGGCGTGCGTGCAAATCGGAACCCTAGCCGTGTCTGCTCGGTCACGGCGGAGCTCTCCGGCTGGGAGTCGGGCGAGAGGCGGCGCCGCGGCCGTCCACGTGGCACGATCAGCGGCCACGATCGGCGTGGACGCGATCGGATCCGGCCGGATCTGGCTCGAATCGTGCAGGCGGATCTCACCGTTGGATCTTGATCCAACGGTCGGGATCGCTTAGGGTTGGGAGCTGGTTTGGTCGAGTCAAGTGGCTCGGTCGGACTCGAGTCGACTCGGGTTCGACTTCGATCGGATGAGCGATACTCGACCGAGTTGATTTTCCAGCGATTTAATACTAAAAATAATTCCCAATAATTCATTTAATTCATTAAAAATAGCAAAAGACCCAGAAAAATTCCAGAAAAATTCTGGAAAATATTTTGGAACATTTTGGACTCAAATAAAATATTTCCAACAAAATTTTATTTGCAAAATTAAATTCTTTAATTATTTCAAAATGGAATAAATTCAAATAAATTCCAAATAAATCCAAATAAATTCCAGAAAATTCCAAAAATTCACCAAAGTGCCAAATCACACATGAATTTAAGAAAAGCAAAATTTTGGGATGTTACAAAGGGCAAGCAGCCCATTGATGAAGATGAGGACATAGGGTATCAGGAGCCTCAGAACCACATTAATTGCGGTAATATTCGGGGGCTCCTCTACTTACAGGTCTCATCGTGAGTTGAAGGAGGCAGCACGGGAACTGCATCATGTCATCCAAGGCAAGCCTCCCGTGCAGTAGCTCAAGTGGTCCGAGCTGTGACATTAGAGAATGTGACATTTCGGTAAGAGTTATATCGTGTTTCTAGGCCGTTTCTGGGTGTTTGGGCCTTTCCAGGGAGTTTGGGCCTTGGCGGAATTGGTTTAGGCCTTGGGGGATCTATTTGGGCCATAGGTGGAGGTTCCTGGCCTATGTGGCGAAGGTGGTGGGCAGCAAACCTGCCTCCCATGCGCCCCTTAAACCCTATTGTGCCCCCACCTCCCATCTTCCCCCCCATAGCTGCCCCCCCTTGTTTCCCCCAACCGTGCGCCCCCTTAGGGTTTCCCTTCCCCTAGCCGCCACCCTTTCCTCCCGTAGTAGTCCCTCACCTCTCCTTCCCCGGTGTTCTTCGTGCCCTCGCTTGGTGGATCGTTGGTCCGGAGATCTCTGGCGATTCGCTCTAGTTCCAGAGGAAGGAGCGGCCGGGAAGGAAGAAAGGGTTTCGTCGTCGTTCGATTATCTAAGAAGAGGTAATGAATCTCAGTTATTTTGGGGTGGTCTAGGTGCTATTAGGTGGGATAATCCATGCTTAGAACTCTCTTTTAGTTGTTGAGATTAGATGGGTTAAGTTAGACAGTCGCTGTTGGGGGCGCGTTTTTGAGGATTTTATAGGCGTTTTCTGGAGGGCCAGCTGTTGAAAAAGTTGTAGGTAATCGAATTACCTTTAATTGAGGATTGAAAATGCTATTTTTCGTTCAAACTTTTAAAAGTTATGGTCAATTTACCAAACACTGTCCAATCTATGACGTGATTGGGACAGATTTTGTACAACTGTAGATGAGAGGGTTTTAGAGGTCAAATCAGTTTTCGTGAATACTTAGAAAAAGATGGGAAATTTCCTAAGGTTCAGGAAAATGTACTCATTTACCTAATTTGGAGTTTTATAACTCAAGATATTGTTGTTGGAAGCCTGCTGTCCCGTTGGACAGATTCTCTGTTTTTCGGGTTTTAGGAGTGGGTTGCGAAGTCGACGTAGCTGATAGTTCTTGTGTTGTTTTGTTGGAATGTTGTTGAGTGTATTATACGTATGTCTAGGTGGTGTGACCCCGGGAGTGCCTTCCACATCTCGCCACTCCGTCGCACGCGGTTGAAGGCAAGTGTATTGTAGTGGTCGTGGCTTGTGTGGCCAAATTGTTTCGCAATGATATAGTTGATCCATGTGTTATGTTAATGTTGCCATGTTTGATCCTTGCATGTGTTATGATAAATATGAATGGTTGAATGGTTATGCAATTGGTAAAATCGAGTTTATATGCAAGTTTATTCATATTTATAGCACATGTGCATGCATAAGTGAAGAGGTGACCCATTCTGATGCGGGCCTCTGTGTTCACACGTAGTGAACACAAAAGACCTCCCTCGTAGTCCCATCCACGGTTGTGAATGGGAGCAAGTCAGTAATAGTAGGTACCCTCCTCTGGATGGAAGGGAAAGAGTGTGCACACTGACGGGTGTGCACTCGGCAATACCGGTATGTGCTAAGCAAAGAGACATGTTGCATTGCATTGCATAAATGAGAGCATAAAGGAAGAAGTTAATGAGTTGTTTCTCATGATGTGTGAATGGCATAAAGTATGTATATGAATTGTTATTGTTTTGTACCATTGCAATACACTTTGCTGAGTAATGAACTCACGCTTGTTGTTTAATGTTTTCTTTAGGTACCTTGAATCCATCATGTGGGAAGGGAGCTAGATTCATGTCATCACATAGCGATACACAAATAAACAATTCATACCCTTTCTTAGATGTGTTGGTTACCTTATTGAGTTACATTATGGTTTATTGCCTCATTGGTGGTCATGATTAATTATTTATTCCTTTTTGGATTATGTGATGGTTAAATTATGTGTTGGACTTGAAATGTTGATGAAAACCCTGTTTGCTATGTTGTAGTTGTTTCCAATTATACAATCTTGTCATGATTATATTATTGATGCTTAAAACCATGGAAAAACAAAGGATATGCTGCCGAAATTTCGTGTAAACTATTAACGTAGTGCTGTAATTTAATGTTAAATATGTGTTTTTGGTTGTTTCTAGTATTGTTTGGGTGACATTCGTGGCATGCTAGTTGCCGGGGTGTTACACGAACTGCCTCTAACCTTCTCAAGGATGACTGTCCCCTTGGAATGACCAAGCCCTACAGGCTCCCTATGGTCGTGAGTCCCACGATCAGCAATACTGTGGTAGGTCGGGTACTCATCGACTGTGGGAGTTCTTTGGATCTCATATCTGCTAAGGTCTTGGATGAGGTGCAAATCCCCAAGTCTAAGATCAAGAACATAGTAGTCCCTTTTTACGGGATAGGACCAGGTACCTCAACCAAGCCACTTGGCCAGATCGTCCTACCCGTGACGTTTGGGTGCCCGAGCAACTTCCGGACCGAGCTGATCACATTCAAGGTGGTCGATTTCGAATCGGCCTACAATGCCATCCTCAGCAGGCCGGCCCTCGCCAAGGTTATGGCAGCCATCCACCACGTGTACCAGTGTTTAAAGGTCCCTGGTCCCGGTGGCATAATCACCGTAAAAGGGAATCAGAAGGCGGTCTTGAACTGCGATGAAAGGGCACTGGACATGGTTGGGCAGCTGCCCCAACGCGGGCCCGACCAAGATCCGAAGAATTCCCAGCCAAAGACTACCCTCCAACTTGGAGGAGAAACCAAGGCAGTTCCACTGTGCGACGTGGTTCCAACCAAGGTCATATATTTAGGGTCTTCCCTAGACCCTAAATAGGAACACGAGCTCGTGACCTTCCTCCGGAGGAACGCAGATGTATTTGCCTAGGAACCATCCGACATGCCCGGAGTCCCAAGGGAGGTCATCGAGCATAGGCTAGCTGTTCGGCCTGATAAAAAGCCTGTGTGGCAAAAGCTCATGCATTTTTCCCTGGAAAAGCAGGCCATTATCCGGGAAGAACTTGACAAGCTCCTCAAGGCTGGCTTTATTCGAGAAGTCGACCACTCAAAATGGCTAGCTAATCTGGTCATCATGAAGAAAAAGGGGGGCAAATGGTGCATGTGTGTCGACCATATGGGCTTGAATGCTGCATGCCCTAAAGATAATTTTCTGCTACCCTGCATAGACCAGTTGGTCGATGCAACGGCGGAGTCCCAGGTGATGAGATTTTTAGATGCCTATTCAGGCTACCACCAAATTGGCATATCGCCTGAAGACGAGGAGAAAACCTCCTTCATCACACCATTTAGTACTTTCTTGTGAGGAGCCGCCCAGACCGTCCTCGGGCTATTTGAAGGCTCAGTCATCCTAATCGGAATTCGAGGCTAACAACGGATCGCCAAGGGCGCTCGCAGCGTTAGCACCCAAGCCCAATTGAGACAACAGTGAGACACTTTGAATAACTCGCCAACAATCCCAGTATTCCCCCGGTAAGCGAACCGAAGCTCGCCTAGGATCGCCCCGCATACCAGTTTTTACTGTCATATCAACTCAATTTGCATAAAGGGGGCAACGAACTCAAACCCCCATAACCAACAGGCCACGCGGAAGCACAACAACCAACACACGCACGCACGAAGACAAAACCCGACAAAGAACACAAACGACACGAAACAGCACCTCGACAACCACCAAGCAACACGATCCAATGAGAAAGAGAGCACAACAGTATATTAAAGAGTTGCAACGAAGTAACCAAGTGTTCAAATGAGACATAACATTGTTTAACTAATCTATACAACAAAAGTGAACACCCGACTACTAAATTAAGACAAAAGTACAACTCCCCCGGAAGTGTCCTGCCCTTGAACACTCCCGAACGTAAGCCACACTGCCGGTAGCCTCTACTCGGTGCCCCGCCCGGTCACCGAGAGGCAGTACGGACAGAACTCACACCCGTCCGGATCCTCACCTGAAAACCACAAAGCAGAAGCATGAGTACATAAGGTACTCGCAAGACTTACCCGTGGTCCATATATGACCGACTCGAAAGAATATGCATTTGGACGTAGCAAGGAATCAAGCTTACGGTAAAAAGTGCGGAAAAGCTTAACTTTGTTGTTTAATTTCATTCCACTACTCAATTTCACAGCTTTTATAGCACTTATGGACAGCACCTATCACTAGAGTGAAATCTGAAACTTTACAATTAATGTAAAGCAAGTGACAACATAAACCAGTATCACCACCATATCCAACTATCATCAAGTTCAAGTTATTATTACGTTGAATGTGCGATGACCAAGCGTGCTCATATCCAAGAGCGCGGCAATTCGAATCGCTTTTTCACCCTGCAGGGGATCATCAATGGCACGACATGTGCCACAAGGAACCTCATGTCAACCCTCCTCCCATCCATACCAACTCGTTGGGCCATCTTCATGCGGACCGAGCACCTAGCACCCCCTCGAGCGGCCCAAGCCTCGCTTGGCCCTCGAGGGTCGGCCTAAGCCTCGCCCTCAACCATGTCGAACCGCATGAGGGAATAACCCATCGGGCAGTATGCGATGAAAGAATAGCTTACCTTACCATTATCAGGCATGCGACTAACGAAGTGTGCTCGATCAAAGGGCAAACAACGGATCGGTCCTCAACGGACACAAGCGAGACTACACATTTGAGTCTCCACACTCAAATGATCCAACCCTCTCGCCCGGTCTCAATTCCACATTTCAGTACATAACCACAACCATTGCAGCCCAACATTTGTGAAGTAAATTGATCTCAAGCGATGGACCCATCCATCACTTGGCCCATACCCGACATCTAAGCAAAACTAAGCATTGACACAATATAATTACCCATACTAGCTCCAAGGAGGGGTTCAACAAGTATGAAGGAGTGTATGTGCAACAAATGGGTTTTAATACCATCACCACAATTAAACTCCTAATGCATAACTTAATCATCCAATAAGCAATTTATTCGCCAAAATACAATTACATAAGGTTGAATATGCTTAGGTGCTTGCCTGATGCTTCTGCTTGAGGATTGTCCACAACTTGCTCTTCGGCAATCCCCTCTGTCACCTCCGCGCCAACCTCCGCGGAGTCGTTCTCTACACGAGTATAATGCATGAATGAGATGCATGCAATGCAATAGAACATAAATGAATGCATTTCCCCCACCGAACAGACCAGGCAACCTGGACAGTCCGGATATTTCATCCGGATAGTCCGGATAAGCTGGACACTCCGGACGCCACGCAACTTGCCCAATGGTAGGAGGGATCGAGGTGCCCCTAAGTTCTACGACACCGCGAGGACCCGATCTACAACTTTCCTACACGTGGCCAAGTCGGAGAAGCTCCGAGCTAGCTTAAACACGATGAAACGACGCTCACTTCTAAAAATACCAACCAAAATTTAATCCAACGCTTAGAATGGCATCATCTACCCCCCGATCTCTCACCCAAAACCCAAGCACCACCTAATCCAACCCCAAATCCAACTACACAGCAAAAACCCTAACACCCCAAAGTTTGCCCCAAACCCCAATCCACAACACCAAGCCCCAAATCTCCCCAAGGATGATCCTAGAACCCAAGAATCAATGAATGAACTCCAAGAAGAGGCCTTACCTTCAAGGAGGATGAAGAAGAGGAAGGGAAAGCCGGGTAGTGGAAGGAGGATGCCGGCTTGGAGAGGAACTTGAGGGCACCGTAGTGGAGGAGTCACCGGGGAGAAGCCACTGAAGGTCACCGGAGAGGAGCTCAGGGTGGAGGAGACACATGGGAATGGGGAGCAACCGGTGGAGGAGAGGAATGACTAATGAGCCAAGAAAAATGGGGTGTTTATACTCAACCCACACCAAGTCCGGATACTCCGGACCATTAGTCCGGATACTCCGGGTTAGGGCCTTCGGTCGACCCAATCCAGATACTCCGGACATTTAATCCGGATACTCCGGGTTGAGTCCTTCGGTCACATCAATCCGAACACTCCGGACCTTTTGTCCGGATACTCCGGATCGCCTAGAATTTCCAGCACAGGATTCGATTTCTCTCGCCAAGTTTGAACTAGGGTTAGATATCGGATCTCGGTGCAAACCTCCTCTGCCGGAGAGAAAAGTTTCTAGTTTGCAACCAAACGACATGCGCATCTTGGATCATCCCGGATCTCAAGTTGCAAAGCCCCAAACTAGGATGGAAACACATTTGCGGATTGGAGTGTTCAAGCTCCAAACTTGCGGTTGATCTTTGGACACTTCTAAGGGATGGTTTAGGATACCCTAGAGAGTTATTACTCGAACCCAATCACGGCTACAGGCTGGTTAGAGCTTAAGTTTGCCACACGAGTCGAATTTAAATTCGGGGCCCTTACAAACCCTCCCCCTTAAGGGAATCTCGCCCCGATATTTAGAACAAGCGCATAGGTAAAATGGAATGCAAATAGACAGTACGGGCACATACCGATCGACTTGCCTCGAGCTGCGAAGCATTTGTACATTAGCACTTTACATGGTACGGAAGAACTCGGGATACTCGGTTCTTAGACGATCTTCGGGCTCCCAAGTGGCTTCGTCTTCAGTGTGATTACTCCACTGAATCTTGTAGAACTTGAGAGTCCTCCGACGGGTCTTGCGTTCAGCTTCATCCAAAACCCGAATAGGATGCTCTTGGTAAGACATACCAGGTTCAGGCTGAACTTCGAGTTCGTCCACCTCCAGAGATTCAAAGGGGGTACGGAGGCACTTTTTCAATTGGGATACATGGAAGACATCGTGGATCATTGCGAGAGAGGGAGGAAACTCCAACTGATACGCCACTTGACCGTGCCTTGCAAGGATCTGAAAAGGTCATATGTAGCGAGGTGCCAACTTCCCATAATTCCGAAACGTCGGGTGCCCCGGAGGGGAGACACCTTCAGGTAGATGTAATCGCCAATGCTGAAAGAGAGAGGTCTCCTTCGACGATCGGCATAGCTCTTCTGTCATGATTGCGCTACCCTCAGATTCTCTTGAATGGACTTCACCTTCTCTTCTGCAGCTTTAACCACATCAGGTCCAAAGAATGGTCGTTCCCCACTCTCGGATCAATTCAGGGGTGTCCGACAGCTACGACCATAGAGTGCTTCGAAAGGAGATATTTTGATGCTATTTTGGTAGCTGTTGTTGTAAGCAAACTCAGCATATGGAAGACACTCATCCCATTTCTTCCCATAAGACAGAACACAAGCCCTCAACATATCCTCAAGGATCTGATTGACCCTCTCGGTTTGGACGTCAGTTTGCGGATGATATGCTGAGCTGTGTAACAGCTTGGTGCCCAATGCCTCATGCAAACTTCTCCAGAATCGAGAAACAAACTGAGAGTCTCGATCTAAAACTATCCGCTTTGGCGCTCCATGAAGGCATACGATTCGAGAGATGTACAACTCTGCATACCTCATGGCTCGATAGGTGGTGCGAACGGCTAGGAAATGGGCGGACTTCGTCAACCGATCGACTATAACCCATATCGAGTCATGACCCGCAGAAGTCGTTGGCAAGCCGGTGATGAAATCCATTCCAATCTCTTCCCACTTCCAACTTGGAATGGGCAGCGGCTGAAGAGTGCCAGCTGGCTTAAGATGCTCAGCCTTCACCCTTTTGCAGACATCGCACTCAGACACATAGCAAGCAATCTCACGCTTCATGCGAGTCCACCAAAACCGTTGCTTCAAATCTTGATACATTTTGTTGCTGCCCGGATGAATTGTGAGCAAGGAGTTGTCGGCTTCATCGAGAATCTCTCTTCTCAATTCTTGGTCTTTGGGGACGACCAGGCGCTTCCCGAACCACAAAGTTCCATGGTCATCAAGACGGAATCCCGTGGCTTGGCCGGAACTCAGTTTGCCGCAAATTCGGGCAACGCCATTGTCCCTCTTTTGAGCCCCTCTAATATGATCCAACAGAGTGGAATTCAACTCCAGATTAGCCAAGAATCCTTCTTCGACCATCTCTAAGCCGAGTTTCTGGAATTCGGCACAGAGGGTGGCACTCCGGGGTTGAAGAGTGAGGCAATTGCATGAGCCTTGCGACTCAACGCGTCAGCCACCACATTAGCCTTTCTCGGGTGGTAATGCACTTCCAGGTTGTAGTCTTTGATCAACTCAAGCCATCTTTTTTGCCTCATATTCAAATCTGCCTGGGTGAAGATGTACTTGAGACTCTTGTGATCGGTATAGATGTTGCACTTGTTCCCAAGGAGATAGTGGCGCCAGATTTTTAAGGCATGGACCACTGTAGCAAGCTACAAGTCATGAGTTGGGTAGTGCTCTTCATGGCGTTTCAATTGTCGAGACGCATAGGCGACAACCCAGCTTTCTTGCATAAGCACACAGCCAAGGCCGATACCTGATGCATCACAATAAACATTGAACATCTTGTGAATATCAGGTTTTGTGAGGACAGGAGCTGTAGTCAGGTGCTGCTTCAAACTTTGGAATGCTTGCTCACAGCCCGCTGACCATTTGAACTCAGCACCCTTCTTTAGTAGCTCTGTCATGGGTTTGGCAATCTTGGAGAAGTCCTGAATGAAACGGCAATAATAGACGGCAAGTCTAAGGAAACTACGAATCTCCGTGACAGTTTTAGGCTGTTCCCACTTGAGAACATCTTGTACTTTACTTGGATCAACAGCGACACCTTGCTCAGACAGGATGTGTCCCAAGAAAGATACCTCCTTCAGCCAAAACTCGCACTTGCTGAATTTGGCATAAAGGCGATGTTCCCGGAGTCGCCCGAGAATGATGCGAAGATGTTTCGCATGCTCTTCCTCATTGGCTGAATAGACTAAGATGTCATCAATGAAAATGACCACAAAAGAATCAAGCTCCTCCATGAAGATGGAGTTCATGAGGTACATGAAGTATGCCAGTGCATTCGTCAGACCGAACGACATGACGGTGTACTCATATAAGCCATAACGGGTGGAGAATACTGTCTTTGGGATATCCTCAGCCCGAATCTTAATTTGATGGTACCCAAGCCTCAAGTCAATCTTGGAGAATAACCGCGCACCAGCAAGCTGATCAAACAGGATATCGATCCGAGGCAGAGGGTACTTGTTCTTGACAGTGACGGCGTTCAGCGGTCGATAATCAACACAGAATCGAAGTGAGCCGTCCTTCTTGGTCACGAAGAGAGTCGAGCAGCCCCAAGGTGAGGAGCTCAGACGAATGAATCCCTTGTCCATCAGTTCTTTCAGCTGTGTCTTCAGTTTGGCTAATTCGTTCGGTGGCATCCTGTATGGCCGCTTAGAAACTGGGGCGGTCCCGAGCTGAAGCTCAACTACGCTCAATGTCCCGATCGGGCGGCATCCCAGGCAATTCCGCTGGGAACACATCCGGGTATTACGAAACCAGGAATGGACTCTAATTCTCCAACTTTAGCACCATTCAGGGAGCAAAGAGTGGCCTCGCCATCCTCGAGAAGCAGAGTCAGCCAATTGCCCTTCGGTCCCTTGAGCGAAATGGAGCGTTGACAGCAATCTAGAATGGCCTGCTGCCGTGTGAGCCAATTCATGCCCAAGATAACATCCATCCCACGAAGGTCAAGGAGTAGCAAGTTGACAAGGAAGGGAACCCCTTGGATTTGCATGGTTGCTCCTTGGACTACTTGATTAGCAACAATCTTTGAACCCGGTGCTTCAATTAGGAAAGAGGTGTTGCTGCAACCCACTCTCATTCGATGATGCATGGCAAAATCCTTGCGAATAAAGGAATGAGAAGCCCCTGAGTCGAATAAAACCCTAGCAGCATGTCCCTCAATGCATAACGTACCAGTCAACATAGTGGCGGCCTTAGGAATCGCCTCGGCATCAACGTAGTTGACCCGGCCATGGTTCGACGCAGGAAGTGGAGGTGTAGGTGGTGCAGTCACGCCTTCAGGTCTTGGGGCATTGGAATTATTGCCCCATCTTGGAAAAGGACAATCCTTGATGAAGTGTCCCGCGCGCCCACAATTTTAGCACGGGCCGGGACCTGAACTCGCCCCCACTCTCACTCCCGGCGGTGGCGGTGGAGGCTGGGGAGCAACAACAGGAGGACGGGTCATCCCAGTCGGTAGGGAAGGTGCAGGAGCAGGTGCCCTAGGTGGAGGAAGGAGGACAGCTCGAGCACGCTGCGAACTACCACCAGCTGGAAACTGTGCACCCCGCTTCCGCTTCTTTTCTTCTTGGTGGTTCTTCATCTTGTGCTCCACTGTGATCGCCCGACTCACCAAGGTGTTGAAGTTCGGGAAATCACATATGGAGAGCCTGTCTTGCATCTTGGCCGATAGCCCATTCATGAAGCGATCTTGCTTCTTCTGATCAGTATCGACTTCCTCCGGCGCATATTGGGCCAAATAGTTGAACTCACGAGAGTAATCCATCACAGACTTGTTCAACTGCATGAGGGAGAGGAACTCCTGCCTCTTGATGTCCATGAGCCCCTTCGGGATATGATACGCCCGAAATGCCTCACGGAACTCTGCCCATGACACTTGGTGACCGACAGGCTGCATGACCAGAAAGTTGGCCCACCAAGCACCAGCGGGACCTTGAAGCTGCTGCGCCGCAAAGAGTGCCTTCTGAAAATCCTCGCAGTGGGTAAGAGCAAACTTCTGCTCCATTGTGCGCAGCGAGTCATCAGCCTCCAATGGATCGCTGGCCCGGGAGAAGGTCGGCGGCTGAGTGTGGAGGAAATCTAGGTAGCCATTCGGTCAGCCTTGCCCTTCACCGCGGCCACCTGGAGCAACCTGATTCTGGACAAGCATCTCCAAGATCCGGTTGGTAGTCTGTTGGTTCTGCTCTGATCGCAGCAATACATCCAGTAGGTTGGGAGGAGGAGGCGGATCGCTACCGCCAGGCTGCGATCGCCCAACACCCCCATCATCTCTCGAAGTCCCGCGGGTCCTCATTCTGTCGTCAACCAAAGTCAGACGACAAGAGTTAGACTCCACGCGGAAGGGATAGGCCTTAAATTTGGTAAACCTTTGAACTAAACCTAAGTTAGACTGTAGCACCCCGCAATGCAGTCTAACAACCCAAACACATCCCACAATGCAAAATGACATGACACATGCATGATATGACATGAAATGCACGGTTCCAACGCGATCCTTTCTCTCACACTCACCATTTATAACATAGGGCGGGAATAAGTATTACCTTCTACCTAATGCATTAGGCATGTCCTAATCAATCCCTAAGTGGTTGTCAAGTTTGGGTTCGTCTTCATGCACCTTGCTCTGATACCAGCGCTGTGAGGAGCCGCCCAGACCGTCCTCCGGCTATTTGAAGGCTCAGTCATCCTAATCGTATTTGGAGGCTAACAACGGATCGGCGAGGTCGTTCGCAGTGTTAGCACCCAAGCCCAATTGAGACAATAGTGAGACCCTTCGAATAACTCGACAACAATCCTGGTATTCGCCTGGTATGCGAACCGAAGCTCGCCCAAGATCGCCCCGCATACCGGTTTTCACTGTCATATCAACTCAATTTGCATAAAGGGGGCAACGAACTCAAACCCCCACAACCAACAGGCCACGCGGAAGCACAACAACCAACACACGCACGCACGAAGACAAAACCCGACAAAGAACACAAACGACACGAAACAGCACCCGACAACCACCAAGCAACACGATCCAACGTGAAAGAGAGCACAACAGTATATTAAAGAGTTGCAACGAAGTAACCAAGTGTTCAAATGAGACATAACATAGTTTAACTAATCTATACAACAAAAGTGAACACCCGACTACTAAATTAAAACAAAAGTACAACTCCCACGGAAGTGTCCTGCCCCTGAACACTCCCGAGCGTAAGCCACACCGCCGGTAGCCTCTACTCGGTGCCCCGCCCGATCATCGAGAGGCAGTACGGACAGAACTCACACCAGTCCGAATCCTCATCAGAAAACCACAAAGCAGAAGCATGAGTACATAAGGTACTCGCAAGACTTACCCGTGGTCCATATATGACCGACTCGAAAGAATATGCATTTGGATGTAGCAAGGAATCAAGCTTACAGTTAAAAGTGCGGAAAAGCTTAACTTTGTTGTTTAATTTCGTTCCACTACTCAATTTCACAGCTTTTATAGCACTTATGGACAGCACCTATCACTATTGTGAAATCTGAAACTTTACAATTAACGTAAAGCAAGTGTCAACATAAACCAGTATCACCACCACATCCAACTATCATCAAGTTCAAGTTATTACTACGTTGAATGTGCGATGACCAAGCGTGCTCATATCCGAGAGCGCGGCAATTCGAATCGCTTATTCACCCTGCAGGGGATCATCAATCGCACGACATGTGCCACAAGGAACCTCATGTCAACCCTCCTCCCATCTATACCAACTCGTTGGGCCATCTTCATGCGGTCCGAGCACCTAGCACCCCCTAGAGCGGCCCAAGCCTCGCTTGGCCCTCGAGGGTCGGCCTAAGCCTCACCCTCAACCACATCCAACCGCATGAGGGCATGTCCCATCGGGCAGTATGCTATGAAAGAATAGCTTACCGTACCATTATCAGGCATGCGACTAACAAGGTGTGCTCGATCAAAGGGCAAACAACGGATCGGTCCTCAACCGACACAAGCGAGACTACACATTTGAGTCTCCACACTCAAATGATCCAACCCTCTCGCCCGGTCTCAATTCCACATTTCAGTACATAACCACAACCATTGCAGCCCAACATTTGTGAAGTAAATTGATCTAAAGCGATGGACCCATCCATCACTTGGCCCATACCCGACATCTAAGCAAAACTAAGCATTGACACAATATAAGTACCCATACTAGCTCCAAGGAGGGGTTCAACAAGTATGAAGGAGTGTATGTGCAACAAATGGATTTTAATACCATCCCCACAATTAAACTCCTAATGCATAACTTAATCATCCAATAAGCAATTTATTCGCCAAAATACAATTACATAAGGTTGAATATGCTTAGGTACTTGCCTAATGCTTCTGCTTGAGGATTGACCACAACTTGCTCTTCGGCAATCCCCTCGGTCACCCCCGCGCCAACCTCCGCGGAGTCGTTCTATACATGCGTATAATGCATGAATGAGATGCATGCAACGCAATAGAACATAAATGAATGCATTTCCCCCGCCGAACAGACTAGGCAACCCGAAAAGTCCGGATATTTCATCCGGATAGTCCGGATAAGCCGGACATTTCGGACGTTTTGTACGGACACTCCAGACGCCACGCAACTTGCCCAATGGTACGAGGGATCGAGGTGCCCCTAAGTTCTACGACACCGCGAGGACCCGATCTACAACTTTCCTACACGTGGCCAAGCCGGAGAAGCTCCGAGCTAGCTCAAACACGATGAAACGACGCTCACTTCTAAAAACACCAACCAAAATTTAATCCAACACTTAAAATGGCATCATCTACCCCCGATCTCTCACCCAAAACCCAAGAACTGCCTAATCCAACCCCAAATCCAACTACACACCAAAAATCCTAACATCCCAAAGTTTTCCCCAAACCCCAACCCACAACACCATGCCCCAAATCTCCCCAAGGATGATCCTAGAACCCAAGAATCAATGAATCAACTCCAAGAAGAGGCCTTACCTTCAAGGAGGATGAAGAATAGGAAGGGAAAGCCGGGTAGAGGATGGATGACGCCAGCTTGGAGAGGAGCTTGAGGGCACCGGAGTGGAGGAGTCACCGGGGAGGAGCCACGGAAGGTCACCGGAGAGGACTTCGAGGTGGAGGAGACGCACGGGAATGGGGAGCAACCGGTGGAGGAGAGGAATGACTAATGAGCCAAGAAAAATGGGGTGTTTATACTCAACCCACGCCAAGTCCGGATACTCTGGACATTTAATCCGGATACTCCGGGTTTAGTCCTTCAGTCACATCAAACCGGACACTCCGGACCTTTTATCCGGATACTCTGGATCACCCAGAATTTCCAGCACAGGATTTGATTTCTCTCGCCAAGTTTGAACTAGGGTTAGATGTTGGATCTCGGTGCAAACCTCCCCTGCTAGAGAGAAAAGTTTCTAGTTTGCAAGCAAACAACATGCGCATCTTGGATCATCCTGGATCTCAAGTTGCAAAGCCCCAAACTAGGATGGAAACACATTTGCGGATTGGAGTGTTCAAGCTCCAAACTTGCGGTTAAGCTTTGGACACTTCTAAGGGATGGTTTAGGATACCCTAGGGAGTTATTACTCGAACCCAATCACGGCTACAGGCTGGTTAGGGCTTATGTTTGCCGCGCGAGTCGAATTTAAATTCTGGGCCCTAACATTTCTGCTATACGACCATGTCCTTCGGTCTTAGGAATGCTGGAGCAATTTTCCAGCATCTTATGCAGAAAACCTTCTCGGATCAAATAGGTTGAAATCTAGAGGTCTATGTAGACAACATAGTATTCAAGAGCAAACTTGCCTCGGGTCATGTTTCCGACCTGGAGGAGACCTTCTGTAACCTCAATAAACATCGAATAAAACTCAATCTGGATAAGTGCGTGTTTTGTGTGAGGGTAGGGAAAGTGCTTGGCTACATGATCAGGCCACAAGGTATCGGGGCAAACCCAGAAAAAATCAAAGCCGTCGAAAGCACGCGACCACCCACTTGTGTGCGAGAGGTCTAGGCATTAACCGGAAGAATAGCGACTCTTAGACGTTTCATTTCCCGGCTTGGTGAGCGAGGATTACCTTTCTTCAAGGCACTTCGCAAGCACGATGGATTCGTCTGGACAGAAGAGGCAAACAAGTCTTTTGAAAAACTGAAGCAGTATCTATCCAAGCCACCGATCCTAACCACTTCGAAAATAGAAGTCATATTGCTGTATTTGGCTATGAGGCCACAGGAACTAAGCGCCATTCTAACGGTGGAAAGGGACGGAGAGCAACGACCAATCTACTACGTTAGTGAGGTCTTGCACGGACCAAAGGAGCGCTACACTGAAGTCCAAAAACTCTTGTATTCATTGCTCGTAGCTTCCAGGAAGTTACGGCACTATTTTCAGGCCCATAAAATTCACGTTCTGACTAACTTTCCACTTAGGGAGATCCTAAGGAATCAAGACGCTAGTGGCCGAATAGCGAAATGGGCCATGGAGCTTGCCGAGTTCGAGATCGAGTTCTCGGCTTGCACAGCGATCAAGTCCCAAGTCTTGGCGGATTTCATGGCAGAGTGGACAAATCCCTCACCACCTGACATGGATCCCGACCAACCTGGGGAAGGTCACTGGACCATGTACTTCGATGGGTCCCGAGCTTACGAACGCTCGGGGGCTGGAGTCGTCTTAATCTCTTCGCAAGGAGAACAACTCCCGTATGCCCTCTAATTACATTTCGCTTCAACAAACAACGTAGCAGAATATGAAGGCCTTTTGGCTGGGCTACGAGCGTGCAAGGCACTCGGAGTCCAACGGCTTACCGTGAAGAGCGATTCACTGTTGGTCATCAACTAGGTTAACAAGGAGTATCAGTGTTCCGTTGACTCAATGACGCTTTACCTGGTTGAAATTAGGAAGATGGAGAAGTACTTCAGAAATTTCGAGGTACTCTTCATCCCTAGGAAGCACACTTTCACCAAGTGGATCGAGGCGGAGCCCGTGTCGACCATCTCGGCCTAGGTAGCCAAGAAGTTTTTTCGCAATAACGTGGTGATGCGATTTGGGATTCTGAACCATCTCATGACGGATAACGGCACCCAGTTCACTAGTGAACTGTTTCAGGCCTACTGCAAAGACATTGGGACTTAATTCAAATAAATCCAAATAAATTCCAGAAAATTCCAAAAATTGCAAATACACATTAAATGCAAGAATAGCAAAAATTGGGATGTTACAATGTGCATAGTGGACTATTCCTTTCGATGGTAATAGCCCTTTTGTTACAAGGTCAACCAATTGGGGAGAGATGACAATATGTGTTTTAGTTTATGGGGTACAAGTTTGGAACCCCAGATGTTCAAGTAGATGGTATTGGAGATTTGGTGCGAAAAGAGATAGAGGCATGTTAGAGTGAAGTGTCTCATGATGTTCTTGTCGTCTTGAGTATGATGAACCGTGTAAGAGAGGTTGAGAGTGGAAAGTAAAGTTACACGGATGAGTCAAAGAGGGAATTGGAGTTGGAGTTAGAGGTTGATACCATGTTCTTTAGAATAGGATAATCGGTTAAAAGGGGTCATACGCTTTAGTGGCAAAGAAAAGCTTAGTCCGAGGTATGCTGGACCATTTCTATTAGTGGCACGAATTAGGAAGTTAACTTATCACCTAGACCTTCTGGAATATTTGCTAGGAGTGCGCAATGTGTTTCATTTCTCCATGTTGAGGAAGTTCTTGTAGGATTTCAAATGTGAGATATTGTTAGAGCTGTTGGTCTTGGGACTATGCACCTTGCTTTTGAGACCCGGCTAGTGAGGATACTGGGGGAGTCAAAGCGGGTATTGAAGCATATGATGCTAAAGTCTGTTAAGGTGCTTGCTCGTATTATCTAAGCGAGAGATGACCTAGGAATAGGTATCTTCCATGTGTGAGGGGTATCATGAGATGTTCATGTCAGACTTGTAGTGTGGTTTCTTTCCAAGTCTAGTTTTATGTTTCTATTTAGATGGTGAGTGGAGAATTCGAGGCCGAATTCTATCAAGAGGGGAAGAATGTAACATCTCATAAAATCTCTACTATATAAAGTGAGAGTTTCTTCCCACGTCATTTCATCAAAATTACCAGTTCTGTCATTCTTTAATTACCCACCTCTTTAATTAACCACTCCAGGTGTGAATGGAAGACAACACACAAGACCATTCTTTAATTACCCACCTCTTTAATTAATTAACCACTCCAGGCGCAAGAAACGAAGCGTTAGAACATATTTTCTTGTTTCAATACTACTTCAATAGTGTCCTACTGTGTAAGGTATTATTTGCACAACATATTTTCTTGTTTCATGTTCTCGTAATAGCAGGACAGCCGTTCAAAATGTAGATACCGTTGCAACGCACGGGCACCTTACTAGTAAGAATAAAAGGAGGGATTTTCACCAGTGGACTGGGCTAGTTTTGGCACAAGGGGGGAGGATCTCTACCCCTCAAACCCTAGCCCCACCCCTCCTTCACCCACATCCCCAGCAACACCCCCTGCCCTCATTCCAACCACCCTTGCTCTACCCCTAGCAGCCGCCCCCTACACTTCCCCCTAGCAGTTGCCTCCTGGCCTTCCCGCTGTGAGCCACACCTTGCCCTCCATGGTCCTTCCTCCCCCCTTGTTCCAACCATTGTCCGTCCTCTCATGCTGTCATTGCTGCTACCTTTGGTGGAGATAAGGAGCAAGACATCGGGTTGTGCAGAGGAGCAAGGAGCGTGCGATACGAGGGGAATCACTGTTATCATAGCTCCATTGGTCATTGGGTGCAGGTATAACCCTTAGGCTAACCTTGGTGGTATCCCTACTGAGGTAGGGTGGTGTTTTGGGTGGTTTCCCTTCTAGATGTGGTTTGTAGTGATCTTCAAGTTGTATTGGGATAAGTTCAGTAATCGAGCAGTTCTAGATTCAATCACATAAAAAAGGAGGATGTACACAAATTTTGCTATAAAGAGTGTGTCGACGTTTGGTGTCTGTAATAATCTTAGGGGGTGTGAATTTGTGGGGCAAGGTGCTGGATCAGGATCTCGATGGTAACACAAGACAAGGAAATATACCGGTTCATGCCCTCGATGGTGGAGGTAATACCCTAGTCCTGTGTTCTAGTATTATGTGTCATATGGCTTATTTCTCTGTCCCTTCTTGGGGTCCTCCTACCTCTCTTATATACAGGGAGGGGGGAGTCCAACTCGGTTACTAGAGTATGAGTCCGAGTTGATTACAAGTAAAGGAATCGTATCCTTCTTTATCTAGGATAGCTTCCCTTACGGTTACAATCTCTTCTTTTAGTTATAACGAGGTTGAATCTACAAGATGTGCATTCCTTTATCGCACAATCTTCTTAGACCTTCACGTGTGCATCCAGTCCTTATATCCTCCACAGTAGCCCCTGAGTGCTTTGCAATCGAGTTGCCCTTGATTTTTTGTTCTTGCGCAGAGGATGCGGCCCGTTGGTCCTTAGCTTTCTTCATCCGAGTGCTTAGTGGCAAGCAAGGAGTTTGCAAAGGACTCAACTTACCGCTTGGACATCTTAGGGTACCTTCCTTGTGATGGGACCTCAGCGTTTGACCCTTGTAGGGATGTGTTAGTTGAAATAGTAGGGTTAGACCTGACTTGGCGTACCTCGAATGTTCACCGGGTCCGCATCCCATAGGACGCTGGTGATCAAGCCGGCTTGGGGCACACCTGAGAATACATCCAGCAGGACGCTGGTGATCAGCCCGACTCGGGGCGTACCTGTGTTGCATTCGATAGGACGCTGGTGATCAGCCCGACTTGGGGCGCACCTGTGTGCATCCAATAGGACGCTGGTTATCAACCCGGCTTGGGGCGCACCTATGTTGCATCCAATAGGACGCTCATGATCAGCCCGACTTGGGGCACACTTGTGTTGCATCCAATAGGACGCTGGTGATTAGCCCGATTTGGGGGGCACTTGTGTTGCATCCAATAGGACGCTGGTGAATAGCCCGACTTGGGGCGTACCTGTGTTGCATCCAATAGGACGCTGGTGATCAGCCCGGCTTGGGGCGCACCTGTGTTGCATCCAATAGGACGCTGGTGATCAGCCCAGCTTGGGGGCGCACCTGTGTTGCATCCAATAAGACGCTGGTGATCAGCCCAGCTTGGGGCGCACATGTATTGCATCCAATAGGACGCTTGGCCGAGTGGTAATCACACCTGGTCCCACCTTCACTGCCTTTCTGGCGCCTTTGTGCCCCGATCGGAGGTGTACGCGAGAAGCTTTGACTTGGTTCGGACCCAAAATTTTTAGTTGGACCCGAATCGGGAATGCGCCTTTAGATCTGTAATGTTCCTTTTGCGGGAGAAGAGTTTCCGCTTTCCCCGCCCAGAGGCGGTTCCTTAGCGCCCCACGACACATTTAGTGCGGTTTTAGGGGAAGGGATGGTCTTTCCTTTTCTCATTCTCCGCTTCTCTACTGTTGCTTTTTGTGTTACGCTTCTTAGGGTTCTCCGCTCAGCCCAACGTCAGCCATCTCTTTTCTCTGTTCTTCGAAATGGCGTCCTCCGCCGCCACCGCACTCGACGCATCGCCCGCACCATAAGATTGGGCTATCTCAGTTGTGATAGAGGAACGTCTGAATGCCAGTGTTTCCGCAGGGGTCCTTCCTCCCTTGGTACTGATCATGGCTTTCCTAGCGGCGGGTGAGTCTTCCCCTACCCCTCTTCCCGAGGAGGTTGTCGTTTTTGAATCTTTTTTCTGGCGCTGGTTTAGTTTACCCTCTTGTGCCTTCTTCTGTGGCCTTCTTCATTATTATGGGATTGAGCTGACCCACCTCAATCTTAAATCAATTCTTCAATTTGCTATTTTTATGCATCTTTGTAAAGCCTACATAGGCATCCATCCCCACTTTAGCTTTTTCCGCCATCTTTTTCTCCTCAAGCCTTTCCCAAACAAGAATGCTCCGAAACTAGTTGGGGGTGCAGGCCTTTCAATTGCGGGATGGGTTGAGGAAATCCTATTTTTCTATTCCCTTCCGATCCTCTAACAAGGGCTGGCACCAGGAGTGGTTTTACTGCTCTAACCTCGAGCCGTGCATTCTTGCCTTTTTCGGACGGAGACCCGTGGTATCAGTTTCTTGGACTAAGCCTCCTCCCGAGTCCGACGGAGACCAAGTCGAGGATCTTATGGACATCATCCATCAATTGAAGAGTGCTGGTTTGCACGGAGTGGGTGTTGCTGCTAGCTTTGTCATTCGCCGTGTTCAACCAATCAAGGAATGGGTCCAGCCAGGGTTCGAATATTTGGGGAGGTCGGACCCCACTCGGGAGCGGTCAGCGAGGGTGCCGAAGGAGGTATTGGATAGGTGACAAAATGACTTCTTTGCCCCTGGCACCATGCTGGATTGTGGGGGATGCCCGAAGTCTTTTCGTGTGGCACACCCTCCTCCCCTGGTGATCTTCTGAGTTCTCGAACGCCTTTAAGCTCCTGTCTTCAGCTGTTCTCATTTGAATTGTTATTCTTTTACTATTGTAGGGATGGGAAGCTTTCTTTTCTGACGCTCCGATCCCCGGGTGCTCCGACTATCCAGGATGCGGGCTAAGGAGGCCCGGTCAGTCCATGTCTGGGGAGACCCCCGAAGACGCGGGAGAGGTGACACCAGAGTCTCAAGATTCTCCGGTTTCAGCTGCTTCCGCGAAGGATGCCTCTCGCCCGGGGGCAGGCTCAAGACGGTCGGCCTCGACTTCTCCTACTGCTCTGAGTGCCAAGAGGGGAAGGCGGGTGTCTGGGCAAGGTTTCCCAAGTCCATCCCCTTCCCCTACAGTCCCGAATGACGACTCGGACGTCGTGCCGAGTGCGGAGAAAGCAAAGGGGGTGGCAGTACAGGAGACTTTAAGCCCCCGGTTCCCCTCTGTAGCTCCGAGTGGTGGCCCAACCATCCGAAGGCCTTCCGACCAGTCTGCAGTGCCACCCGCCCGACGAATTTAAGAGCTGGGCCCGCAGCCAGTTCCCTCTGGTAGTGGCTCGTTCATTCGGGGCGGGTCGGGGCTGAAGATAAGGAGGTCCACCAGGTAATTCCTCGTCTTACTCCTTCCATCATTTTCTATCAGCTTGTTGATGTGAGCCTTTGGGCCCCCTTCTTCTCTTTCATGTTAGGAAGCCGTCGGCTGACGTTCCTATCGGGATGCCAACTGAAACTCCTCAGGGTCATAGCCCTGGGGATGTCCCCTGTCTGGACAGGCTATCTTCTTTAAGTGAGGCTTCCCTGGGGTGCGCCGAGGTCGTTCCTGAGATAGCTCCGACTGGACCGCCCTCCTCAGACCGTCCGACACCATCAGTGAGTGGAGAGGCACAGGGACCACCCGAGAGCGCCTCCCTTCCAGTGGAAGAGATCCCGCGCCTGACCATACGTGCTGAGCCTGCCTTTATGCTGGGTACTTGGGACAGTGAGGAGGAAGAGTGGGACACCTTTGACGATGCTGCCAAAGAGCAGGAGATAGAGAATCTCCATGAGTACTCTGTCTAGTGTTCCCGACTGATCCAGGTAGACCCATAGATTTCTTCTGTGCTCTTGTTTCTCCAGGATGCTTTTTCACTTTCCTTTCGTCTCCTCAGACCCTGGGGGGCCGCTTCAGAAAGTAAATAGACTTCTTGCGGCGTGTCCTTCCTTCCATCAAGACAAGCAAGGAGCATAGGGATGAGCTGGCGGAGGTTTGGAATGAGCGTTCCCAGGAGCTGCAACGGCTTCGGGATGAAGTACAGTCTCTGCGCCTGGAGAAGCTGGATGTGTCAGGTTCCCTTCGAGGAAAGTTCTCTTTCCGGGTGACTGACTTCCGCAATCATCTGTATTTTGTCTCTGACTTTGTCTGGCCTTCTCAGTTTGGGATGCAGCTTACGCGAGACTCCAGGGCCAATTTGTGGCCTCGGAGGAATGACATAAGGCCTTGGAGACGCAGTTCCATGTTTCGAAGGAGAGACTCCAAGGAGCGGAGTCCTGTGAGCGCCAGGCTAAAGCTGAGAAGGAGAGGTTGTCGGGGGAGCTCGAAGGTTCGCATCTAGTCCTTGTCTTCTTGCTTTGTCGGCTTGCAGGGTGTCCTAGGCAGTTGACCCGCTCTGTTTGCAGACCATCGGAGAAGGGCACGAGCACAATTTGACGACCTTGAAGGAAGGTTCAGCGTGCTGATGCACTGCGCTTAGCTTTTTAGCAGGCTTCTGAGTCAGTGCTGGCCTTTCTGCACCCTTGCGATTCGAGTAGTGGGAACCAGGCTCTTCAACGTCTGCGAGCAACCCCTGAGAGGCTTAGGGCCCATGTGCGAGAAAGAGCAATCACGAGCTCCAATCAAGCATTGGTGATTGTGAAGTCATTGTATCCCCGAGTAGAGGTTGAGGCCATCAAGGAGGGTTTTGCCTGCACCGTGGATGACGAGCAGGCCGCTGTTTTTCTGAAGGAAGCTGAGAATGTCTCAGAAGCTTTAGTTGAAAACCTAGACTTGAATCCTGCATAGACGTGTGTATAAGCTTCGTGAGTTGGGAATGAATGTGAATTTTTGCTTGGCGTTTTGCCCTCCTGTCTCTTGGAGCGTTAGCAGCTTGTTGTCTCATTCAACTGGAAGGTCGTCCGAGTTCCTTTGTCCGAGTGGTGAGGTTCCTGAGTGCTTGACGGGTTGACAGCCTGGCGTTTCTTTCGATTAGAGCACTATTCGAGTTCCTTTGCCCGACTGCTTTGCCACCTAAGTGCTTTTCTGGTCAGTGTTGAAATCAAGGAGAGACATCTTGCGGGAGTATTTAGCATTCACTTATTAAGTGTTGCGACCGTTAGGCAGAGCAGTTTAAGTTGGGGACTCATGCATGTGCGAACGTGCACTTATTAAGTATAGCCCCTGGCTTACTGCCTAGTTGAGAAGCAACTAGGTCGTAAGGCAAAAGAAAGTAATTAAAAGTAGAAGGGAATTATGATGTCATCGAGCTGTTTTTGTCATAGTGCTTGCGTGGCCGGTTCAAACTTGTCTCGGGACTACTGTTGAGTCACTTCGGCTTCCTGCCCCTGCCTTTAATCTCGTGCTCTTTGTCATCCGCGCTTCTTGGTATAACAGGGGGCGGGGAGGGCCTTTGTGGCTACTCTTTCTCATGCCCTTCTCCTTCCTTGCCTGCTCCTTTTCTTCTTTTCTTCTGATGGTGAGTCGCTGGTGGCCAGGACCCGACGACCACTGGTACTACGGGCAGCAGGGGCCGGAGGACTTGGCGCTGTGGTGGCAGCTCGATGTCGCGATGGAGGAGCTCGATGAGGAGCGAGTCATCGACCGTGACGTGGCGGTCGTCGACGAGCTGCTTGAGGTCATTCCTCACCTTTTTAGGGTGTGGAACGGCCTCATTGCGGCGGTTGGACAGGTGCGCCGCGGCGAGGCCTGAGCAGGCGGTGCCCCTACTCATTTTTTTGTGTAATATATAATGAAAATGAATGAAATGCTATCTTTCTTCTGCATTGCTCTGTGCACTTCTCTCTTTTTTTTCAATGTAGCGTGGTTTCTTAGTTCGTCCAAGCGTCGTATCCTTTGTCACTTACGCGTTCCGCTCGACTAAACCTAGCCCCCGAGTGCCGGTAGTTCGCTAGTTGGTACTCTTCCTAGACACTTTTTGCGGGGGATTCGAGCTTTATCGTGTACAGTTTTGCGTTTTCATGAATTAGGATTTGCATGTGCTTGGAAGTCTTTGCCGACGCCTAAAGTAAAAAGGGAGTGCTAAGGAAACTCACGAAATGTTTCGTTTAAAATGATGCAATGAGAATACAAGATTTAAGCATAGAAGCAACGTAGCTGTTCTATGTTCCAGGTGTTGCTGATGACTGCACCGTCTTCTCGTTTAAGTCGATAAGTCCCCGGCCGTACCACTTCATTGACAATGTAGGGCCCCTCCCAACTCAGGGGAAGCTTGTGCTCGCTCTTCTGATTCTTCTTAGAACCAGATCTCCTTTGGAGAAAGCGCGCCCCTTAACATTGCGGTCATGATAGGGGCGCAAGCCTTGGAGGTATCTGGCCAATCGGATCGCAGCTACATCCCTTGCTTCTTCCAACTGATCGAGGTCGTCCAGTCTACTTTCTTCTGATTTATCCTCGCTGTGGTTCTGAACCCTTGGGGATTCGAATTTCTGCTCGGTAGGTAAGACCGCCTCAGACCCATACACCAGGAAGAAGGGAGACTGCCCGGTTGCTCGACTGGGGGTGGTTCTAAGCCCCAATAGTACCGAAGGCAATTGCTTCACCCATCGGGTGGCATAAGGATTGAGGCGATCGAAGATCCTTGCTTTTAGTCCTTGAAGCATGCTCGTTCAACCTATCCATTGCTCTGTGGGTGCGCCACGGAAGCGAAACAGATCTTAATTCCCAGCTCCTCGCACCAATCTTGGAATTCCTCCCCTCTGAACTGAGTGCCATGTCGGTGATGATTCTATTCGGCGTGCCAAAGCGAACCACAATGTCTTGGAAGAACTCCTTGGCTTTTGCTGTTGTTATGGTGACAACTGGCTTGGCTTCGATCCACTTCGTGAACTTGTCAACAGCGATGAAAAGATGTGTAAATCCACCTTGTACTTTTTTCAATAGTCCTACCATGTCAAGTCCCCAAGCTGCGAACGACCAAGTGATTGGGATTGTCTGCAACTCTTGAGCCGGCATGTGGATTTGGCGAGCAAAGAATTGGTAGCCTTCATAAGTGCGAACGATACCCTCTGCGTCTGTTACTGCAGTCGGCCAAAAGAGACCTTAGCGGTAAGCTTTTCCGACTAGGGTTCTTGAGGTCACGTGGTGTCCGCAGATTCCCACATGGATTTCCTTGAGGAGATCCTTTCCTTCTTGATCTGAGAGGCAACGTCTGAGCATTCCGGAGGCACTCTTCCGAAAGAGCTCCCCCTCGATGACTACATAGCTTTTACTTCTGCGCATGATGCGTTCTGCTTTTATCAGGTAATCTAGGTAAGGTCTTGTCCAGTCGGAGCTGATGACCAACACCTTTGCGTCAACTTAGGGGGACGCCTCCTCGTTTCTTTGGCGCAGGGTAGCTGAGGGCTTGTGAAGTTCTTCCAGGAAGACGCCCGCTGGCACATCTGCCCGACTGGAACCCAGTTTGGCAAGCTCATCGACGGCTTCATTATCCCGTCTGAGCACATGGTACAGCTCCAGTCCGTCGAACTTTTCTTCCAATCTGCGCACCTCTTGACAGTACACAGTCATCATGTCATCAATGCACGACTAATCCTTTTGTACTTGGTTGATTACGAGCTGGGAATCCCCGCGAACCGCCAATCGTCGGATTCCGAGTGATATGGCGATACAGAGCTCGTGGATGAGTGCTTCGTACTCAGCGTTGTTGTTTGATACAGGAAATGGATCTGCAAGACATATTTAAGCTTTTCTCCCTTCGGGGACGTGAGCACAACGCCAGCTCCCGCGCCACTGAGCATGAGAAAACCATCAAAGTGCATTGTCCAGTGTTTGAGTTCTTTGCTGGTCGATGGACTCTGTAGTTCCGTCTATTCGGCGGTGAAGTCAACGAATGCTTGTGATTTTATGGCGGTGCGCAGCTTGAACGCAATTTCGAAGGCTCCAAGCTCAGCTGCCCACTTGGCGATTCTCCCGGTGGCTTCCCGGTTGTGGAGTATATCTCCGATCGGGAAGGAAGTAACCACCAAAATCACGTGTTCCTAGAAGTAATGCTTGAGCTTTCGGGACGTGATCAACACATCATAGATAAGCTTCTGAATTTGCGGGTATCGCACTTTAGATTCGCCCAATACTTCACTTATGAAGTAAACCGAAAGTTGTACCTTCTGCTGGTGCCCATCTTCTTTGCGCTCAATGATAATCGCTGCGCTAACAACATGGGCTGTCGCGGCTATGTAGAGCATGAGTGGTTCCTTCGGGAACGGGGATGCCAGTACCGGGGGTTTTGTTAAAAAGGTTTTGAGATCCTCGAAGGCTTGCTGAGCTTCGGTCGTCCATTCGAGCCGGTCTTTCTTTTTTAGGAGTTTGAAGAACGATGTTCCCCACATCCCTAAGAGAGAGACGAATCTGCTGAGTGCCACCATGCATCCTGTAAGCTTCTGGACTTCCTTTTGATTCGTTGGTGGCTTCATCTTCAGGATGGCGTTGACTTTCTCCGGGTTTGCTTCGATGCCGCGGTGTGACACGATGAACCCGAGAAACTTTCCCGAAGGGACTCCGAAAGTGCACTTCTCGGGGTTGAGTTTCATTCGGTAAGCCCTCAGGCCTTTGAATGTTTTGGTTAAATCAGAGATGAGGTCTCATTTCAACCGAGATTTCACCACAACATCATCCATGTAGGCCTCCACGTTGCTCCCGAGTTGATCGTGAAAACACCGTTGTATTGCGCGCTGGTAAGTTGCGCCGGCGTTCTTCAACCCGAATGGCATTGTGACATAGCAGAAATCTCCGAACGGCGTGATGAACAAAGTTTTGATGCAATCTTCCTCCTTGAGGCTGATCTGGTGGTACCCTGAATAGTCATCCAAAAAGCTCAAGAGTTCGCAACCAGTATAATCAACACACATGCGCCAGCTTTTATTCTTTTTGCGAACCAGAATCGGATTCGCCAACCAGTCGGGATGATACACTTCTATTATAAAGCTCGCGGCTAAGAGTTTAGTGATCTCTTCTTTAATCGCGTCACGACGGTCTTGAGCGAAAAACCGAAGGCGCTGCTTGACTGGTTTCGTGTTCTGGTTTACATTTAGTGCGTTCTCGATCACCTCCCTCGGAACACCAATCATATCTGATGGCTTCCAAGCGAAGATGTCCTGGTTTGCCTGGAGAAAGGTGATGAGCGCATTTTCCTATTCCTGACCGAGTCCTGTCCCAATTAAAGTTGTTTTAGCTAGATTGGATGGGTCGAGTGCTATTTTCTTGACCTCTTCGCCAAGTTGGATCCCTGCCTTTGCTTGTTTCTTGGCTGGTACATCCTTGTCTTGCGAAGCGGATGCCGCCAGTCAGATCTTTTGTAAGTCGGCTGATGCCCGCAGGATCTCGGCCAGCTCGTAACTCTCCTTGTCGCATTGGAAAGACTGCTGCACGTCTCCACGGATCATGATGCCTCTCTTGGGTCCTAGCACCTTGAGCATCGAATAAGTGTAATGCGCAACCGCCATGAATTTTGCCTGGCCGGGTCTTCCCAAGATGGCGTGGTACGCCGTCTCGAAATCGGCTACTTCAAATTTCATGTACTCTGTCCTGTAATTGTCTTTCGTACCGAACCTGACGGGCAAAACAATCTGCCCGAGTGGCACAGAAGAAGTCCCAGGAATCACTCGATGGAACGGTGATGGACTCTCCTTGAGCTCGGTCCGTGGTATCTTCATGTCATCAAGGATTTTGGCAAATAGAATATTTAGCCCACTACCTCCATCGATCATCACCCTCTTGAGTTTCACGCTGCGGATGACTGGATCCAGCACCATGGGATATCTGCCAGGAAAAGGTATGTGATCAAGGTGGTTTGAACGATCAAAGGTGATGGAAGCTTCTAACCACTTCAAATATTGGGGGTCCGCCGGTGTGATCGCATTGATGTCCCGAGCGGTAATCTTTTGTTTCCACTTGGACTCATATGCGCCCGAGCCCCCGAATATGAAGTTGAGCTCTTGTTCGATCTCTGGGAACTCACCCTCCGCTGAAGGGTCGTCTTTCTTCCCTGCTTCCTTCTTATCTTTGGATTCTGACTGGTCCCGATTTTCTCATGTGAACCTTTTCAAAGTGAAGCAATCTTTTGCCACATGTTTTCCCTTCGGGTGGAAAGGGCATTGGGCATTCATTACTTCGTCGTATTCTTTGTTCTAGGGAGCTCTCATCCTTCTGCGCGCGGCTGTTGCGATCAAATCCTCAGCCTTCCTTTTTTTCTCCTTTTGCTTCGAGGGTTCAGTGTGATCTTTTTTGTCTTTTTGTGGGCGTCGATCCTCTCGGCACTCCGCCAATGTGTTTGACGCAGCTGCATAGCGATCGGCCAAGGTGAACATCTCTCGAGCCGTGGTTGGGGGTTTTCGGGACATCTTTTTGATGAGATCGGGGTTGTTGATGCCTTTCTGGAAGGCCACGACGATGACTGCATCTGATACATCTCGAACAGTATTCTTTTTCTGAGTGAATCGCCGGATAAACTCCCTCAGGGATTCATTCTTCTTTTAATGGAGCTGTAGAGGTCCTAGGGGGTTCCAGGCTTCTCGAAAGTGCCCTGAAAATTCATGATGAATTGGTCACAGAGGTCTCCCCAAGAGTCAATAGAATCCCTTGGAAGACCTGTAAGCCATGCTTGGGCCGAAGGAGCCAACATGACTGGTAGATAGTTCGCCATCACGTTGTGGTCGCCTCCGGCCGCTTTGACTGCAAGGGAATAGATCTGCAGCCAGGCTTTTGGGTCACTTTCTCCGTCAAACTTGGTAATGCCTTTCGGATTAAAACCGTCCATCCACTATACTCGGCGGAGGCGAGTAGTGAATGCTCTTATCCCGTCAATAGGCCCCTCATCGCGTCGAGCGCGATGGTGGCGTGGTGAAGAATCCACTCGGCGGTCATCGTCCCGATGCGGGCTGTGTCGGCTTTTGTGATTGCCGTAGTCGGAGGCCTGATTGCGGAGATGTCGGCTATCCTGGTCATGATCAATGCCAAAACGTTCGCGGTCGTCGTCCCGGTGGCACCGCTCGTCATCATCCCGTTCCTGCCTTCTAGCTTCAAGGACTTAGTGAAGGTCACAGTGGATGACGGAGCGAACGTCCCTATCGCAGGGGGACTTGCACCGACTGCTTTTTGTCCGACTGCGACTGGTCCGACTGCTAGCTGTGTGGGTTTCTTCTCCTCTACGTGGGGGCTTCGTTGTCTTGCCCCACTGGTTGTGCTAAATTGCTGCAGTCATCACCATGGCTTTGACTTGTGCCATGATCGGTGCAGCTGGGCTATTGGATTTGATCATAGGACCCAAGGTGTCGAGGAGTGTCTTGATGGCCATGATATTTTGCTGCGGAGTTTGGAAAACCGACTGGCTCCCCATTCTAACGTGCAAGATATCTTCGTTGATGTTTCGTGCCCGATTTGAAGTGACCGAGTGCGATCGTTTTGGTCTTCATGCCAAGCAGGTTCCGTCTCGGTTTCTTCGGGTCCCAGCCAATTCTGAGATTCGGGAAGACTGCTTCTGATCACAAATACCGAACGGAAACTGGGAAAGCTCTCGGACAAAACTAGATCTGAGTCCGAAGAGGTGAGGGTGCCATGCTCGCTCGGATTGATCTTCCCGCTTCCCCTACCTAGCGCGCCAACTGTCGACGTTTGGTGTCGGCAATAATCTTAGGGGGTGTGAATTTGTGTGGCAAGGTGCTGGATCAGGATCTCGATATTAACATAAGATAAGGCATTATACAGGTTCAGGCCCTCGACCGTGGAGGTAATACCCTAGTCTTGTGTTTTGGGATTATGTGTCTTATGGCTTATTTCTCTGTCCCTTCTTGGGGTCCTCCCGCCCCTCTTATATACAGGGAGCAGGGGAGTCCAACTCGATTACTAGAGTATGAGTTCGAGTTGATTACAAGTAAAGGAATCGTATCCTTCTTTATCTAGGATAGCTTCCCTTATGGTTACAATCTTTTCTTTCAGTTATAACGAGGTTGAATCTACGAGATGTACATTCCTTTCTTGTACGATCTTCTTAGACCTTCACGTGTGCATCCGGTCCTTATATCCTCCATAGAGTGGACTTTGATGAAATTTTTTATGAAAATCACTTTGAAGTGTCTTATAATCAATATTATAGCGTACTCAAAATGATAAAGAGGTAAAACAATTCACGTATCAATGGTAATTCACGAATCAGTAACGTGGCAAACCAATTAATAAATGTATTTCCTAGTTTGTAAATGAATATGTTTTTTTTATTTTAGCCACAACTTTTTAGTGGCAGCTCCGATTCATAAATGAATTTCATTACTGACAACGAGGAACAACATGATATAAGTCTCGCTAATAAACGTGACATAAATCAAATTTTACTACCAAAATGAACATCAATTTACTACTGCATGATAAAAAAATGTATAGATAGATAGTAAAATCTATATATATGGATCTTAATCACTAATCCCTCATTTTACTATTTAATACACTAAAGTTTACTATCTTATTTACTACATTTTACTATAGAACAAGGAATAAAACTACTACTGAATCAATACCGTGGTCAATCAACTAATAAATGCGTTTTTTTAGTTTGTATATGAATATGTTTTTCTTTATTTTAGCCTTAACTTTTTTTTGGCTCCTTTGATTCACGAACGAATTTCATCAGTAGATTATTGACGACGAGAAGAATAGTATCATATAATTCTCGCTAATAAACATCATATAAATCAAATTTTACTATCAAAATAAATATCAATTTACTACGCCAAGATAGTAATATATATACACACACACATGGATGGTACAATCTACATATATTGATAGTAATCACCAATAGCTCATTTTACTATTTAATACACTAACGTTTACTATTTTATTTACTACATTTTACTATAGAACAGCGAATGAAACTACTACTGAATTAGTACCGTGGCCAACCAACTAATAAATGCATTTTCTAATTTGTATATGAATATGTTTTTTCTTTATTTTAGCTATAACTTTTTATTTGTAGTTCCAATTAACGAACGAATTTCAACAATATATTAGTGACAACAAGAGGAACAACATGATATAAGTCTCACTAATAAAAGTCATAAATCAAATTTTATTATCAAATGAATATCAATTTATCATTGTATGTATATATATATATATATATATATATATATATATATATATATATATATATATATATATATATATATATATATAATTTTGTTCCTCTCATCGTCAGTAAGTTACTGGTGAAAATCATTGTGAATCGGAGTTGTAAATAAAAAGTTACGGCAAAAACACATAAAAAACATTTATTTACAAATAAAAAACATATTTACTAGTTGGTTTTGGTGTGCTGAGTACAGAAATATGCGGCTCGGTTGGTAGCTGACGTGTAGACTACACGCAGCTAGAGTGCAGGTATGGAAATACACACAGCGTGGCACGGCTCAAACATTATTAATTACATGTAATCCAAGTAATGTTCCTAACAACAATAGCTACTCAGCTACACGATTCAGGTAGTCTACCTAATCAAGGATTCGCTTCCTTAGTAGAAACCTTGACGTATTCAGTAAACTCAACCTCGGTGCTCTCCTTGCACTCGTAGTAGAACGCCGTGATGGCGCAGACGGCGAACAGCCCCACGGCGGCCAGCGCAATCGCGTACACGAGGTCAAGGAGCAACCCAGATGGCACGCTATTACGCGCGCATGTCGTTGCGAGCGTGTGCACCGGCGAGACGGCTGTGACGAGGGCGCCGGTAACGGCAACGAATAGCATGGCCCGCCTCTTCTTCTCCTTCATGAGCCTCCACGCCCGCCCGACCGCGCCGGCGCCGCGGCACCCTGGCTCGGCTACCGATACGACGACGCTGAAAGAACAGAGGAAGGAGAAGTAGACGAGGAAGATCGATCCGGCAAAGACGAGCAGCGACCCCAGCAGGAACAGCACGAAGTATCGCTTCACCATGAGGAAGACGAGGAGTGCAGCAATGGCCACCAGAATCGCGATATACGCGATCTCCAGGACGTACACGAAGGCGAGAGTCAGCACGGGGCTCTTGAGCTGCGCCTTGACTTTGCCGAGGATCGTGCCAAAAGTGTGGTTCTCACCGGAGCACGTAGCGACGGCTGCAAAGAGGAGGATGATCCGGACGGCGGAGCCGACGACGACGGCGAATAGGGCGTAGGCAGCGCCGGCAATCATGACCTCTCTGGTTTCGTGCTGCATATCTTTCACGAGCTCGAAGTAGTCCGGGCTCCTGGGGTCGGTGCTGTTTAGCGCCTTGACATCGAGGCGGATCTCGTCGACCAGGGGCTGGATGGCAAGGTTGTTGGTGAGGAGTAGGAGGGAGGCGGAGGCGACGGAGAGTGCAAAGATTGCCGCGAAGAGGCTCCGGTTGCGGTTCGGGAGGAGGAGGCCTTCCTTTAGGAAGTTGAAGAATGACGGGGTCGAGCTTTGCCTGGTGGCCATGGCCATGGTTGGCGCTAGCTAGCTAGAGACGAGGATGGAGAAGAGTCTGAAGAGACAGGATCGATCGAGTAGACGGTTTTAAGGACTACTAGGAGCGAAAGATCGAGCAACCTCATAATAAACAAGCAGATACCACGAAGTAGTTGTTTACGCGTCGTAGCGCTTTGAATTGTTCGTTGTCGGTGGCTTACAAAATGCGTTTTTCCACCTGATACCAACAATAAATGCACACTACCTATTCCAACCTTCGCATTGACAGGGTCGCAGGGGTATACATGCCCATTTTCTACCCTTTTCCGTACATTTTTTCATTCTTGCCATTCCTTAATATATGTAACATGTACATCAGGATGAAATGGAGGGAGTACCCAATATAACTACAATTAATATTTGTTGTCGGTAAAGAGTTGTAAGTATACAATTCTATTTTCAAATGTAAGTACACGTATTATTGGAATTTATTAGTTCTAGGTTGATTTGCACAATATGAAAATACAGGCGATATATAAAAGTTGGAAGCCACTAAATTTTAGTCATTTTGGGTCCATGTGTTCTAAATTTGATGACTTCAGCCATTGTAACTACTACAGAATGGTACACTATCGTTTTATCTATGTCGATTCCAAACTTTTCAGGAAAAATCAATTATGATAAAAGATCCCTCGAGGTGCCATAATTAGAGGGTAATCATCACAATCGGTTCTAATAATGGAACCGATTGTGATGTGCCCAATAAGACATCACAATCGATTCTCACATTAGAACAGATTGTGATAATGAATGCATATAACAATCAATTACAACATCAGAACTGATTGTGATGTGCATGCATCATCACAATCGGTTCCAACCTAAGAATCGATTGTGAATTTTTATATCACAATCGGTTCTTATGTAAGAACTGATTGTGATGTTCCTCACTTGGTTTTACATATCATCGGGCTGAACTCTCCTCTGTTGTTGTTCTAGAGGCAAAAAAAAAAAAAAAAAAAAATCGATGCCGCCCCAAAAAACATAACACACTCTAGTTGAAACTAAGATTTGGATGAAAAAATATGATATCCTTGAGGATGGATGTTAAGAGGGTAAGTTGAAGCCCTCGCTTGAGGTGATTTCCCCTCTATTTGCCCTCAGTTGTGGGTTTCTTCAAAAGGTGAGCATTCATTCAAATCCCTTCAATTTTGCACTAAAAAATTTGATTTTGATTTGGTGAATGTGTTACATGTCATTAGTGTTATGATTGAAACCAATACTTGGGTGAGAAATTATGAAATCCTCGAGGATTGGTGTTAAGAGCGTAAAGTTAAACCCCTAGCTTGAAGATTTCCTCTCATTTGTGGTTTTCTTCAAAAGGTGAGCATTCCATCAAATCCCTTCAATTTTGCACTAGGAATTAAATTCGATTTTGATTTTGTGAGTGTGTTACGTGCCATTATTATTGATATAATTAATATGATCAATCATACAGTTTAGGTTACATAATCTATGCGTCTCCTATTCGAGGGTGCTTGTTTATAAATATGCTGAAATGGCATATTTATATGCATGCAGTCTCGAATTATCCATGTTTTTTTGACAGCTCGAAGATATATGGTTCGGGTAAGTTCCTAATGAAGTTATTGTATAACTCCAGAGAAAGTTTTGGGCAGCATCTCCCTAGTGTGCTTCAGATACACACCCTCTTGAACTGTTGTCGAGACATGTATTTGGAGAACAACGGGGAGATGCTGCCGAAATTTTCTCTAAAGTTGTACAGCAGCTTAGGAACTTGGCCAAATCAGAAATCCTCAAATGGGATTAGGACCTGACCTAATAGAGATTAGGAGTCATCGTTGGTACGTACTTAGTTGTTCAATAGATAGACGTTTCTATAAGATTATTCAATTCCTTAACTTTGTTAATACTTACACCCTTATTTTCTTTTATTGAAGTCAAAAGAATTGCAAGCTTAATTATTGCATTAGGTATTTTGATATCATTGTTGATGTTTTAAATATGCATATCTCCTAACTAGGGAATTGAAAGCTCTTAACTAGGGAAGAAGGTCTCGGTGGTAAAATTATATATATTGGAACCCGTCCTCTATTTTGCAAGAGTAATTAAATAATATCTCAGTATTTGAAATAACTAGTTGTCGCTCATGTTTTTTCGTAATTCATTTTTCGTGGTTTAATTATAGATGGACTGCGAAGAATGGATGTATCAGAAAAGTCGTGTGAGTGCTAAATTTTAGAGGAGTGTTGAGGAGTTGATAAGAATTGCAGAAGAAGACATGGTTAAGAGGGGTGTAAAGTTTATATATTGTCCTTGCATTGATTGCACCAATCTTAAGAGATTTAACAACTCAGCTCAAATTGTAGAGGAGTGTGCGAACTCTGGGACAGCGATGCCTTACTCCCACATATGTGAGGAGCGAGCACACGACCAAGTGTTAGCAAGGACGGAGAAGACCTCCGACAGTCGGCTTGTGGTTCTAAACCCCACGATAGTGCAAATTGTCTCCACAATCATAAGACATCTAAAGTAGTACATTACAATTGACCCTTCTTGTTGTATTTTAACACTAACTTATATTCACTTCCTACAGGAAGAGGTAAGCTAGTAGAAAGAGCAGTGGGCATTTCAAAGCCAAGGGTCGAGGGACATCCTATCTTTGGCAATCGGGAATCCTGACCATAAGGGCTGGGTGCTTGCTGCATACGCGGAGCATACAAAGAGGTCATTCTTCCAAGATGAGGGTACTTCCAGTGCCAGATCAACATCATGGAAAGCACATGAGGCAAGCCTAAAGGCCGAGCTAAGGGAGGAGATGATGGTACGTGAGGAGCAACTAAGGGCTGAGATGATGGTGATGATCTCCCAGAGTCAAAGTCATATGGCCTAGTCTCTAGTAGAATCGGCTGTGATACGCCCTAGCAACTGCGCTTCAACAAATGATCAGCCTGGTCCACAACTCAAAGTAATAATTGTTTCTAACTTAAAGGTACAGGAGTAAGCTAAACAATAATTATGATCAAGTTGTGCACTTCTTGCAGGCACCTGCAAAGTGCTAACTAGTATTGATGGAAGACGAATTTACCATTTAGGCTAAACGCCGGGCTGCTTTTCCATGCAAGGAGGATGACACGGTGCATGGTAGCCCTTTAGGGAAGGGCTACATAAGAGTGTATGTGGACTATGTCTGCGATGAATTTGTATCTTATGTGCTGTAGTTCCCCTGAACAAAGATATCACCACTCTCGGGCAAGCACGGATGTCGTTTCTCTATGGCCCACAACAGGTGTCATGCTGTGGAAGGTATAAATCCATGTGTCTTCTCGATCATTCAAGTACTGCAACACATCATGTTACATATGCATATGCTTTGCAGGTTCCTACCAACTCTACACCTACAGTTGCTCGTGCTTGTGCACCTACTCTTGCTCATGCGCTTGCTCCTGCTCCTGCTCATGCTCATGCACCTGCACCTGCTCCTACTCCTGCTCCTGCTCCTGCTCATGCACCTGCACCTACTCCTACTCCTGCTCCTGCTCCTGCTCATGCACTTGCACCTGCTCCTACACAGTATGTTGAGTTGGTGCGCAAAAGGACTACTGGCACGATAATGAAAGAATCACAAAAAAGCTTGGAGAATCCTTCTTCAAGAAGGCAAAGTTGTCAGATGCCTCAAGGCCCCCTCCAATGTAAGGAAAGCCCCTTGTCTCGACCTTGGAGACTACCTCTGTCCAGAAAGCCAAGATGACAGATACCGCTGTGCCCCCTCGAGATTTTAAGGGGTACATACTAGGAAAGCCCCTTGTCGCTGCTCACGAATTGAATGCTCTAGGCAAGTGCACTCGCTTGCTCTATGGATGGTACATCAATAAGGTGAATGCGGCCCAGCCTTATGTCAATTTCAATGTGAGGTATCGAGCGGAACATTTCCACCACGACAAGGATGGGATATTTCCAATGAGTTTTGAGGATCTGTTTCGTTTGTACAGCCTCAAAGCAATCGATATTAGCACTGTACGATCCTGGATGCTGTGAGTATTGCACCATACAGCATGAGCCTATGACTATTATTGGATTTTGTATTATGTTTTTTAACAATTGACACGACTTGCAGGATAATGAGGCAGCGAGCCGTGACGAGTCAAAACCTAGTTGGGTTCATCGACCCCGAATTGGTGGTTGTGATCATGGATAGACTTTAATCAGAGTTCCTTGTGAACTACATCAAGGAGGCATTGCATGCTGAGGCAAAAAAGGACTTCATTCTCTTCCCATAGCACGAGGAGTAAGTACTAATGTGACGACTTTACCCTTCAATTACTTGTACGCACATAAACCATATATGATTTTATTCTGTTGCATTGCACACCATTTTCTAAGCAACCATTGGGTTCTACTCGTGGTCGCTCCAAGTAAAAATAAAGTCTACATTTTTAACTCACTAAAGAAGAAACCAATGGCCTATGTGATCAACCATGTTTTGCATAAGCAAGTTCATTCCTTTAAGCTAACACTTTCTGTATTTAAGGTTCTTTTTTTTGCCTCAATAAAATCTCTCCAATTTCTATAAGGCTTTCTTATCTTACGTTGTTGAAGGAGGGCTACACGATGTCAGCCGAGGCAACCAGCTGGAGTTGAAGCACTTCAAGGTATAAGTGCCTAATATAGGATTTTTTTACATCTATTCTTCGTCTCTTAATTTGATTTTCTTTGTTCACAGTCTTATCAACAGGGGTGCGATGATCTATGCGGCTTCTATGTCATGCATCATATGCTCATCCTGGTTGGTGGCTTATACCTTTTCCCTCAGGTATATGTACATGCATAATATACTCATCCTTTTACATACAAATTTTAAAACTTAAATTAGTGCACTCATTTCTATTTGGAAGAAGATCGATATCCCATGCAAGAGCTTAGAAAACAAAGATCTCAACAAATTATGAGACCACATGTGCCAGTGGTATTGGACAGAGGTTATAGCGGAGGATGGTAGGTATAGAGACCGAACAAGCTCCTACTAGTACATATATATGTTGTAAATAATATTATATCATGTGAACGTTATATGTGTACTGTCAATGTGATATGGTTGTGTTATGAATGTTATGTGCTATGTATAAGTATTATGAATGTATGTGTAGTGTGATTTGTATTGTGAATGCATATATATATACTGTGAATTTAGGATTATTTTCGGATGGTGTACAGTTGTAAAACGGTCATCACAATCGCATCTGACCTAGAACTGATTGTGATGACCGTCCTTATCACAATCGATTCTGAGATATAATCAATTGTGATAAGGGAGTCATCACTATCAATTCTATCTTAGAACCGATTGTAATAAGGGGCATCATCACAATTGGTTCTCACCTAGAACCGATTGTGTTGACCGTATTATTATTATTGCGTGAAAACCGATTGTGATAGAGCCTTCTCATCACTATCTAAAGACTTTGTATCGCCACCAAAACCAATTATGATGATGAAAAAAACTAACTGTGATGTATATTCCGATAGTAGTGACTTTTTGATAATAAGATAATATTAAAAAGAATAAAAATAGCATGAAGTATTTTCCTAGACAAATCTAATCTTATTATTTTCATGCAGTCTCTGTCTACTTTTATGATCTCAAGTTTAAAGGCAGTGATCTGGGACCTATATTCATTGTTGGTTGTAGCTTCCTGTGCAGATATATGGTTTTGTTTGGGACGATTTTAGCTTCGGCTTCTTCCTTCTGGAAGCTATTTCAAATAGCAAGCTTCTCTGCAGTAGGAAGCTAAAAGCCAGCAACCCATTTCGACTAGAAGAATTAAGCTGAAAGTCGAAGCTGATTTGGGGTAGTTTTCCATGGCTTCAGTGGGTTAGAGTTCTGACTTCGCCATTAGAGTTAAAGAAAATTATCCCCTTCTAGCACGTATAAAATCTCAAACCCCACCCCTCTCATCCCTATTCCCGATCTGCACCTCACATTTTTTAGGCAAACAACAAAAATCTTCATCTTAGCCGTTCCGCCATCCAGCCTAGTCGAAATCTACTTATCAGAAAAAGCTACAGTTATGCTAAACAAGGCCATACAAATTAATGCAATAGTTGCCCAAATAATAATTTCTTGAGAAGAACCGGCTGCCTTTATTTAATTTGTAGAAACAGAATAACTATCATTGTGCAAATTAGAAATGGCAAAATCCGGAGGTACACGAACAAGGTTGAATTGACTATCATTACAGCAAACTCAAGCTGAAAGAGGAGCCACTGCCATCTGCCGTGCGCTTGATCTTAACTTCTTGCACCGGCGAGCCCTACGCGAAACCGATCATTGGTTACTTTAACAAAAGCTTTTGTACGCAATATTCTGTGTGTAATGTGCTCTTCTTCTGGCCCGTAATTCGGGCTATCTCCGTCCTCCTGGTTAGCGTTCAGAGCACCATCGATCTGAGTTAATTAGCTTTTACCCATTCCACACAGGAGGAATAGACGACGAGTTTTGAGTGGGAAAAAAAAAAGCAACCTCGTAGGCAAATGCTAGCGATTAAGTTGTTTGACTAAAAAAAGTTGTTGCTTACAAGCCATTTGGAAAATTCTTCTGAGCAAGAGTCAACAGATAAATGCAGCTGTACGCACGTACAGTAGCCTCTAACTTGTTCAATTTTGGTGGCTTATGTATATAATTAAGGCTGGGAGGACGCGGTCATGTGGCCGATTGTTTCTGTTGGATTATTTGGGCCAAGCCCATTTAATTGAGACAATAAATCCTAGAAAATCTCAAAGGCCCACCTCATGAAGAGGCATGTGCACTAGCAATAGTACCACATTGCTAGCCTAAAGTGGTGAACACTAGTTTAAATAGTGGAGTGTGCTCCACCATGGTAGAACCATGTGGAGAAAGGGAGAAAGCCATGTGGAGAAAGGGAGAAAGAATACACACGCGCGCGCTCGCCTCGCCCGGCCCGGCCGGGGCGGGGGGCGGGGGCATGCGGCACCTGCATGAATGGTCCGCCGAAATCCGGTCCAGGGCTTTGCGTAGGCGCAGCCTCCTTTTGCAGTTTATTACGGGCTGTTACCAAGCTATTCCTTTATATACTGCGCCGCTGCCGTCCGGAAGAGTACGATACACACCACGTCTAGGCTTTTGCTATTTTCCTCTCGCTGCGCCGCCATCAAGTCTGCCCCGTCCCGTACGCCGGCGTGCACCAGCGAACGGGAAAGCAGGTCTCCGAAACCGTCCGTCCTCGCGTTCTTGCACCGGGAGAGGACGAATCAGGTTTTTGGGAAGCGCTCGGCGCGACTGCTTCCACGTCACCGTCACGGCTCGTCTTCCTCGACGTTCAGGAGCGGCTGCTCGGCATCGCACTCGACTGCGGCGCGCTTCCGTCCTCGGCACTGTACGCGCTACAACGACTACTGCTCCATCTGCACACGAACAGTACGTTACAATGTTTCTACTGTTTATTTTCAACCTATTGATTGTGAGCACATTAGATGGATATGTGTGTAGTCTTCTAGCATATGCATCTATGGTATGCTGTGAGACCCTCACTTTTATGCTACAGTGCAACATAAAAGCAAGGTTCTAATGTGCATACTGTACCATTCCCATGATCAGTGGCTGGCACGCACAAAACACAATTTGGAATGACAACCATACAAAAGTTTCATATTTTATTACAGCGGAAATAATGATACAATATGACCGAGAAGGTCAACTAAACATAGCCAAAAGAATCAGATGTCTTGCAGTTTGCCACATAATCCACAGGCAACTGACAAGGTAAAGCCTTAGAAAGAAATGTCGTTAATAATCCCGCAATCCTGCGTCAAAGTAAAATTTATCGAGATACCTGCATCTTCACCTAAAATCAACAATGATACCAAGGGTGAGTACATTTCGTACTCAGCAAGACTTGAGTTGTGTGTTTGGAATGCAGGCTGATCCTAGAATAAAACTTCTACGGTTAACTTTTGCTTGGAGCCAAATTGAATTATAAATACTGAATAGTAGAGTGAAAGCGAAAATTTGTAAAAGTAAATAAATAAGTAGAGTAACAAGTATGTACTTAAAGGTAATGCGAAGAGATAGATAACTCACAGCCCTTCGCGAATAAAATGTAACAAAATACCCACATCCCTTCGTGAGTGATAACGTCCAGTCCCATCATATGAAATATTATCTGAAGATTAAATTTTTGTCCACACAGGGCACAACAGCTGAATTCAACCTTGCCAACGTAATGTCAAGTATTGAATCATCTGTAAGGGTAAACTCACCAATTCCAAATTATCTGGTCCAGTTTTATAAAAGTACAGAAAATGTCTAGCTATGTGATGACTTTACCAAGTGCTCATGATCATGCGCGGCTAATCGATTAGGTTTAGACTCTGCAGAGTTTGTACAGCTTTACCCACAAGATATGTCCTCCCTTTATGGCAAGCGCATTTGACACACTTCCTTTGGTGTGCCGCCAGAGAGTTCATAATGAAACTGTTCGTTACTTGGACCTTAACTTTGCACTAGCCCAATGACGTTACTCCTGACTTATGATGGAAGCAAACAAACAGTGAAGCAATAGTATTCAGGAGCCCGCGGCTCAAATGGTACAACAACAGCCCCAAATTCATAGCCAGGCGTACACCGTTACAACGGCAGATGCCAACACCTCGGTGATGACACCTCCCTCGAGCAAACCTATACTCGGAATGCCCGTGCTACAACTGCCTACCAATGTGCAAAGCTAATTCCCAAATAATTTAATAAGTTAAGACTGTCCCACTCCAGTACTTGTGGATGTACGGTTATCTTGGCCTGAAAACAACACATCAGCTCGGTTCTTATACGACACGGGCAATAGATCTCCCCCTATCTACGTGCATCATTAATTGCACTTCCGGCTATTGCCAATAATCACCCGCATCAAAATCATAGTTTTGTTTTCAGAAAAAGAAAGTTTCAATAATCACAATATTCCAACATGTCCATGAACAGAGTTCATCATGTCTACAATTTAAGTTCTTTACGAACAGTATAACCATCTGTCTGTGTTCCCAGTCTAATGCAGGGCTAAGCATATGCATGTAATAATCGAATATACCCATTTTGTGTGTCCATCAACAATCTAGGGTTTCATCTATCACTACTGATTAAGGAAAGCCATCAATGAAGGTTATATCTACCATTCTTCCCATAATATAGCAGTGTAAACAAAATATAGCATATGCATGAAAGTTTTAATTAGATTCTTCTTGTTAAAGAAAATTGGGATCTACATGAGTGCTTGCCTTGCTATCCGTTGTTTTTAGTGACGGAGTCGAAGACGTGATCTTGAAGTCGTCGACGATGAAGTCCGAGACGTCGGATTCTACACGTCGTATAACAGAAAAGAATAACAAATAGCAAATAACACTTTCAATAAGGGCAAAAGGAAATCAGATGGAAAAATCAAATAAAATCATTACATAAAACAAGCATGGTTGGTTCGTGATTTCGTGCGTGTGTATAATATCTTATGTTGCGACCTTTATTGTTATTAACGGTATGGGTTGAACAACACACATCATTTATTCTTTATGAATGATTTTATTTTATTTTACGAATTCAGGAAGCTAAGATTGTAAAATTAAATATAATAAAATTCATTGTCAAGGTGTAAGGCTACTTATAATTATACCAATTAGTCTATAAAATAGCAGGTGTGAGAGTAACTATCAATTGCATGGTTAAACTTATGCATATGCATTGGTATTACGATCATTAGGGTTCGTCTCTCACAGGTTCATGTTTTAATAGGATTCAGATGCCAAGCAAGTTATAATAGCAATGACTTTACACAAAATGAGATAGTAGTGCTTTAAGGAGTCTTTTAAGGATGAACTTGTAGATATTAGCGTCTATTGTTAATGATTTATCCACCAAGTGAAAACATAGGTTAGTCAAGAGCTAAGTGAATATTATGTTTGGAATTTACTTATAGATTGAAATTTAATTATGGATTAGAGTTGGGTTTAACCCATTCTTTTAATATTAATAGTTTTATATTTATGGGTTATTCGAAACAAGTTCTACATGTACATTTACCCCTTATGATTATGTAAGCATGTATATCTATTAGCTTAGTTCAACCTTAATTAATCAAACAAAATTGTTATATTTGGAATACCCATTTCATTTCCTTCATATATATATATATATATTATTCTTTCTTTTCTTCTCCCATCTCCCCTTATCTATTCGGGCGAAACCTCCCTTCTAGCACCTTCTATTCGGTCTCTGTTTACCTCTTATTCCTTGCGTCTTCGAGCTCCACGCCTGGTCCTTCCCGGCGTTGCCGCCGCCGGATTCCTTCTTCTCCGCTGCTTTCACCAGCGCCTCTGGCTGCATCTGCTACGGTCCTTCACACGCTGCCTGGACTCGGCGCCCGGCCCCTATGCGTGTGCGCCCATGGTCCGATCCACACCCGGCTTGATGGCTGCCCCGCCCGGTTCAGTGGGTCGGCCATCCTTCAAAAGGTAAGTCTTCTTCCCTTGATCGGTACCTCTCGGTCTTCTTCTTCTACTTGCCCTCCTTCACGGCGCTGCCCTATGGATCCCTAGTTTTCACGGGTTTGGTACTCTGACTTTACCCTTTTCCTAATTAAGACTGGTACCCTAATCTCTTAATCTTCGATACTCCCTTCCTCCTCCTTTCTCTGTGGTCGAACCCCTTTACTAGTCATGATGATCCTGTGATGCTTGATGCTAGAGTTTTGTGATGTTTGATGTTAAGGCACTAACATTGAGATCATGTTTTATTGATCTGTGATTCTTATGATTTGAAATGATATTAAAGTGGATTGCACCGAGATGGTATGACCACGATCTGCGGTTTTCTTTGAGGTTTAGCTAAAGATCCATTACACTCGACTTTCTTTGTGATGTAAATGGATTTAGTGTATGATTAACTCTATCTTGGAGTTACTTGGATGATCTTTAAATGCTTAAACAAGACATGGTGACAGTAGCCTTATTAAGATTCATTTACATGGGAGAATGATAACATGATGTGATGCTATTGGTTTCTTCTCTGAATATTCAATTGAATATAATGACAGTGGCTTAGAATGAATTGGTTGCATGGTAGATGATATTGATTTGATGCTAGGCCATGCTGTAGGATTGTTTTCCCCTTTTTGGTATGTGATGGTTAATTTAGTTGGACGGCAAATAACAGTATCGTGGCGATACCTACGGTCGATGATGCAAACAATGACGTTGATTAAAACGAATGATCCATGGGTTGGATGGCTCGCGACGATGCCCTAAACCTTACCGTGCGCCGGGGGAGCACGAGTAGGCTTTAGGGAACGCATGATGCAACCCCCACAACATAAAAACTAACGCTGAGATCAAACTTTTAATTGCTATTGCTATAACCATGTTTTGATATAAATGGTTTCATGAATTGGATTATTACCTCTGATGAACCTGTAATGAGGGGTAATCTGCTGCCAGGAATTGATCTGATGAAGGGGGGGTGATCTTAGTCTTATCTTGTGGCTCGTCTGGATCTCCTTCCTTCTTGTTTCTGGGGTTCAGTTCTCCTTGCTTCCTCCTCCTTGATGGTTCGGTGTTAGTCTTTCTGAATGTTCCCTTCTCTGGGTTTACTTGGATGGCTTTCCTGAGACTTTCTTTGAGTTGTATGGATGTTGATAGTGATATGAGGGCTTGGGTGACTTATATAGTCCTCGGTAGGGGATGTTGTAATAGGGTGTGAAAATGGAGCCTAGTGGCTGGGTCCTTACGGCTGGTTTAATTGCTCATTTATTCATCTTGTCAGTGCATTGTTCTGGGTCCCGTGATCTATATGGTCGGCTGGCCTTGCCCCTTGCGTAATGAGTTGGGCTGGCTATTTTGCTTGAGCTCTAGAGATTTCGGCTGAGAGATTGCCTGGAGGTGCAATAGTATTCGGAAGGAGCTAGTCTTTACGGCTGTACTGCCGTAGCTGGTTCTGGGCTTTCGATTGGGATTATCTTGTCCTAAAATATTTTATTCTTGTGGCCGGAATGATCCCTTCGTGGCTGCCGAATTGGCCTGGGCATGCTCTGGAGGTTTCAATTGTGTCTGGGGGTTTCGGTCGGCATCCTCACCTTGCCTCCATATTTATCTTTTACTAATGTGGCTTATATGGCCGGCTGGACTTGTCGGCTGGTTCTGGAAAGAACTCGTGATGTCCTGTGGCACTGTAGCTTGGCTTTAACCTTACTCCATATGGAGTTACTACTTTACTGTGGTGAAATATTTTACCTCGCGATATTTTCTGAATTCTCGCGTCTACGGATTAAACAGGTTTGTAAATTGCCGAATGATGCAAACCTAATCGCGAGAGAAGCCAGATTGGCCCCCGGACAATCTAGGGTACCTCACTGAGCGATCCAAATAGCTGACGGCAACCTTTTCCCTATTTATTCATTGTATTTAATTTAATGCATTTGCTTTATGCTTAATCTCATACGTAAACACTTTAATTTGCAGGCTCTCAAATGCAGATCAAGTCAGCACAGGAGCTGAAGCTTGTAGTTTTGTAATTTACTTTTTGAGATGTAATTTGTAACCAAATATGTAATTGGATAGTTATGTGAGTTGTAACTGTGATTGCCTATGTAATCGAATGATTGTAAGAGTTGTATTCCATATAATTGTTGTATGACATTATAAAGATTTTTAAATTTTATTGTAATTGCAAACTCTGACATATCAATAAAATTTGTGTTGCAGTTCAATTCTTTGTAGCAATTGGTTCTGATCAATAAATGGAAATTGGTTTATGTTATCTTCTTATCATTTTATCATATCTGTTTCTTTTCCCAAATTCAAGAATTTAATTATCTTTTAACAAAAGCTTTAAAATTTTGCAGAAAGATAATAATAAATCAAATTTACATTTTAATATTTGTCTTTAAACTTTTTATAAATCTGAGGATGTTACAAATCTACCCCCCTTACAAAAATCTCGTCCTCGAGATTTGACGAGGCTAGAAGTGGTTAAGAAATTCTTTTGCTAATACAGATTGGATGCTTTTGCTAGGACAGCTCAATTTGCACATCAAGAATTTTCTGAATTGATGAGATCTGAAGGTACGCGAAGATCTTTATTGATTTGAGGTACAAGGAAGATAATATGGACTCCGAATGGTTGGGGTGGCAATTTAGCTTATATGCCATCTCACCCGACTTTAGTAATGTCGGATATCGTTCAATAGGTCGAAGGAACATATCTTTGCGGATTTTGTCGATGACTAACTGTGCAATCGGGAAAACATTCAAGTTCACATGATTACTGAGTTCGTATCGATGATGGTTGACATAACTCGGTCGGGATTGAGCTTTCCTCAATTATCCCTTGATCATGTCAACTTACTTTTAGGTTTTCTAAACAAGGTTTGGTCTAAAGATCTTTTTATTTTCCAATTTCAGACCAAAGGGAAAGGATTTTGCACCTTTCTTTCGCAAAGTGTTTCAAAGATGATAATTGAAGGCTTGCTTGACAAACTATTTTGTAGGAGATGAAAGCATAACTTCTCCTTATTAGTGCTATATGATAGCACACAAGTTTTTAACATGTCCTCCAATACTTGCTTTACTTTATTTGCTTGTCTATTAGAGGGTGATAGGTTGTTCGGGATTCACTTAGCCCTTAACAATTTTTGCAAATTTTTCCGAAGTTATGTTATGAATTAGAAATAATTGTCCATGGAAATCCTAAGAAGATGGACAATATTTTCTAGACAGGGTTTTGAAAACTTTGTCATTTTGATGCATTGTTTTGATCGGTATAAAATAAACAACTTTATTTATCCGATAGGCGATAACTAATATGGAATTATGCCTTTTTCTGGCCCTAGAAGGCCAGTAATAAAATCCATATAAGTATCATTCCACTTCTATTTTGAAACCTAAAGGAGTTGTAAAATATTAGTAGTACATTGATGTTTGACTTTAATTTGTTGATATATGTTACATCTTGCAATATAGTTAGCAATATCCTTTGTTATGTCGGATCACCAATTTACCTGCAATAGGCTTTCTATGCAGAAATGTCTTATCTAGACTTTTGTCATCCCGGATTCAACTTTCTGCTTAGGCTCTTCAAATTTTTGGATATTGATCCATCCTTAAGCTTGCTTTAATTTGAGTTTTAGGATTTAGCTACACCTAAAGGTTAGTAGCAAATCCTCCTTTGGCTACTCCCAAATTAAGCTTCTGGAATTCTTTTATCAACTCAGACTGATCAGTAGGAGTTGATACGAAAATGCAATGAGATTTACGGTTTAGAGCATTAGTTACGACATTAACCTTACCAGATGGTGATAACCATTAAGGTCTTAACCTTTTATTTGCTTCAACCACCCTCCTTGCTTGAGATTGAGGTCTAATTTAGTGAAGGATTGTTTCAGGCTCTTATGATCTGTTTAAATACTGCATCAATTACTGACGAGGTAATGATGCCAGATTTTAAGAGTGTGAACAATTGCAACTAGTTCCAGATCATGAGTAGTGAGCTCATGAAGTCAGGGTTGACAAAAAGCATTCGTAAGCTCGAATGGCATTACAATCGAACAAGTTGTCGATGCTAGGTAAGAGGTATTTGATAGCGACGTTATTCAGAGTATGATAATTCACGCATAAGCGTAAACTACCATTCTTTTTATTGACAAAAAGAATAGGGATATCTCAAGGAGAAAGTTGAGATGAACAAACTTTGTTGTCCAATTGTTCCTTAGGTTACTTTTGGTGTACTATGAGTTTACCAGGTTTGGGTAAAATAAGTTTAGGAACTCGATGCCCTTTTAGATTCGTGGAAATGACTTTGGGGATTGTGGTAAAATTTCTTGAAGTTGAGGATAGTGTAGAGCATGAGTCCACCTAGGGTAGGTAATGCTATTTTTTTTTATAATTGATGTAAATGAAACTGGTTAGCATGTTTGAAATAGCAAGAGGTTGCTTGTCAAACTTATTGATCTAACAAAGAGTGACTATGGTTGAGATGCTGGTTCAATAGAACTATTGAGAAATGATGGATAGTTAGGATAGAAAGGACAAGATCCGGTTGGGTTATAAGGCAACATTTCGTTCCCTAAAAATTTTATTAAATAAAATTTCTACAATTTAGAAGGGATGAGGTAGTTACAAGGAACGATTTAATTTGGGCCTACTCTTCATTTGTTAATACTGTCATTGTTTATTGAGATCGCCTCATCGTGAATTTTCAACTCGAAGGTTTAGCATTCGCGAGAGCAATCTTTATATTAGTACACCGAATTTCACCATAATGAACTACAATACAAAAGATCGCATTCAAAATTAACACACAAAGAAATATTCAGGTTACCCACTCATCATTCTATTTTAAGTACTTTTATTAGACCAAATAACATCTAGTCCTATGTGAGATGATTTGATATTGCGATTCCATTTTAAGGTAAAGCGACAAGGTGGAGATTCTTTAGGTTTAGTGGTATATTCAATTGTTACTAGCAGGGGAAGTTGGATAGAAACTAGCTTAATTTAGCTTAGGTACTTTCTACGGTTGCCAGTATGGTGAGGTATTGATTTCAATTCTTTGTAAGCGGCGTAAGCTTAGATATGACTAGAAGTAATTGAGTAGCAACTAGTAGCTTGGGAACAAAAGGCATTATTATCTATGTGGTGGAGTTTGCATAAGCAGCAAGAATGTTTTTGTTATGAATATCATAGTCTTCTTTGGTTGAGTGGGGGAAGTAGGATTAGATAGATTTGAGAAGCACAACTTGCAAAGAAGAGTATAAGATAGAGAACAAGAGCTAATAGATGGGAAAGAAGAATAGAAATTGTTAAGGAATAGAGAGTAGAAATTAAGAATGTAGGTTCTGTTTTGGTAATTATAGGATAACTTTCTATTTATTGAGATCCAATATATTATTAGAAAGATTCATACGAATTTTAGCAGGATGCTTCTATTCATTTCATCATTTTGGTTGTTACTTTTATTTGGTTACAACATCGTGATAGTTATAATATGAAATTAAACATTCACGAGTAGAAACCATAGCACATAAACAAATATACAACAAAAGTTTTATTCGAACCATATAATATTTACAGCAAAAGTACAACCATCCGTGCAACTATTAGGATAACTACCACCTCCTAGGGGAATTCCTATCAGCCTATTTTATTTCTAGTCACTTTTAACTAAACCGTCTTCAAGATGTTACTGCCATCTTAAGGAGTGCTTTCCATAGACGTAGAAGAAGGAGTTCTACGTCGACGGTGGTCTTGAGTCACACGTGAACGACGAGGTCCAGAATTACTAAGGTTGATATTGATGCAAATCGAACGCGGACGACTGCCACCAACAGTCATTCTGGCTTGTTGTGGGCGTCTAGTTGGTACTGACATCGTGGCAGGGATAACACCTGGCATTCCTTGCGTTGGTACTTGTGATAGACCGTCTCCTAAATCGAACGAGATATGATTCCCATGGAAACATAAGGGGCTATGGTGTCTTCCAAAACGCCACCCGACGGCGGAGTTTCGCTAAGCTCGGCAACCGCACGCCGATGATGTTGATCGGAAGCATTAATGAATCCCACATAATTTCGAAGGTGTCCGTTTTGAATTATTGTTAGATCGGTATAGATGTTTTATCCACCAGGTGTAAGCGAAGGATGTCTTCTATATAATGTGGCGAGATGTGGTAAGTCATAACGCAGCATTTAACGACAGCTATATATGCAAACGCTCATCGCGTCTTGAATGGAGGTGCCGGACCCGTCAAAAGATCGATCTTCTTCATCGATATGGTTCTTGCAGGAATTTCCACACTAGCACTATATTCCATCGACACCGGCTAGTTGGAACTTGGAACATCAGATATCTTGGATTGTTATTAAAGTGGGCATTTTCTAGCATTTGGGCAAGAACTCCCATCATGCCGTAATTTCTCGGTGGGAAGATATGTAACAGGGGGTATGACCTTCCATCTGCACATTTAATAAGGAATCATCATTCCAGATCAAATGTAGGGCAGATAAGTTACTTATTGACGAGAAAAGATTAATAAAAGATAATATAATAAGGAAAGGATGCTAACGGAGATGTTCATAAAGAAAGAGTAGTAACGAATATATTGTGACAAGGAAAGAATTAATATCAAATAATGTGAGATAAGGAAAGGTTAATTTATAGCTATAGCAAAACTCATATTCCTAAATATATAGTGTCTATTTCAAAATTTTTAAGTTTCAACTAGCGACCATTCTTTCTAAGGTTTGCCTGCAGTCAACCTGGCTCTGATACCAAACTGTGAGACCCTCACTTTTATGCTACAGTGCAACATAAAAGCAAGGTTCTAATGTGCATACTGTACCATTCCCATGATCAGTGGCTGGCACGCACAAAACACAATTTGGAATCACAACCATACAAAAGTTTCATATTTTATTACAAATGAAGTAATGATACAATATGACCGAGAAGGTCAACTAAACATAGCCAAAAGAATCAGATGTCTTGTAGTTTGCCACATAATCCACAGGCAACTGACAAGGTAAAGCCTTAGAAAGAAATGTCGTTAATAATCCCGCAATCCTGCGTCAAAGTAAAATTTATCGAGATACCTGCATCTTCACCTAAAATCAACAATGATAGCAAGGGTGAGTACATTTCGTACTCAGCAAGACTTGAGTTGTGTGTTTGGAATGCAGGCTGATCCTAGAATAAAACTTCTACGGTTAACTTTTGCTTGGAGCCAAATTGAATTATAAATACTGAATAGTAGAGTGAAAGCGAAAATTTGTAAAAGTAAATAAATAAGTAGAGTAACAAGTATGTACTTAAAGGTAATGCGAAGAGATAGATAACTCACAGCCATTCGCGAATAAAATGTAACAAAATACCCACATCCCTTCGTGAGTGATAACATCCAGTCCCATCATATGAAATATTATCTGAAGATTAAATTTTTGTCCACACAGGGCACAACAGCTGAATTCAACCTTGCCAACGTAATGTCAAGTATTGAATCATCTGTAAGGGTAAACTCACCAATTCCAAATTATCCGGTCCAGTTTTATAAAAGTACAGAAAATGTCTAGCTATGTGATGACTTTACCAAGAGCTCATGACCGCGAGCGCGGCTAATCGATTAGGTTTAGACTCTGCAGAGTTTGTACAGCTTTACCCACAAGATATGTCCTCCCTTTATGGCAAGCGCATTTGACACACTTCCTTTGGTGTGCCACCAGAGAGTTCATAACGAAACTGTTCGTTACTTGGACCTTAACTTTGCACTAGCCCAATGACGTTACTCCTGACTTATGATGGAAGCAAACAAACAGTGAAGCAATAGTATTCAGGAGCCCGCGGCTCAAATGGTACAACAACAGCCCCAAATTCATAGCCAGGCGTACACCGTTACAACGGCAGATGCCAACACCTCGGTGATGACACCTCCCTCGAGCAAACCTATATTCGGAATGCCCGTGCTACAACTGCCTACCAATGTGCAAAGCTAATTCCCAAATAATTTAATAAGTTAAGACTGTCCCACTCCAGTACTTGTGGATGTACGGTTATCTTGGCCTGAAAAGAAAACATCAGCTCGGTTCTTATACGACACGGGCAATAGATCTCCCCTATCTACGTGCATCATTAATTGCACTTCCGGCTATTGCCAATAATCACCCGCATCAAAATCATAGTTTTGTTTTCAGAAAAAGAAAGTTTCAATAATCACAATATTCCAACATGTCCATGAACAGAGTTCATCATGTCTACAATTTAAGTTCTTTACGAACAGTATAACCATCTGTCCGTGTTCCCAGTCTAAAGTAGGGCTAAGCATATGCATGTAATAATCGAATATACCCATTTTGTGTGTCCATCAACAATCTAGGGTTTCATCTATCACTACTGATTAAGGAAAGCCATCAATGAAGGTTATATCTACCATTCTTCCCATAATATAGCAGTGTATACAAAATATAGCATATGCATGAAAGTTTTAATTAGATTCTTCTTGTTAAAGAAAATTGGGATCTACATGAGTGCTTGCCTTGCTATCCGTTGTTTTTAGTGACGGAGTCGAAGACGTGATCTTGAAGTCGTCGACGATGAAGTCCGAGACGTCGGATTCTACACGTCGTATAACAGAAAAGAATAACAAATAGCAAATAACACTTTCAATAAGGGCAAAAGGAAATCAGATGGAAAAATCAAATAAAATCATTACATAAAACAAGCATGGTTGGTTCGTGATTTCGATGGCGTGTGTATAATATCTTATGTTGCGACCTTTATTGTTATTAACGGTATGGGTTGAACAACACACATCATTTATTCTTTATGAATGATTTTATTTTATTTTACGAATTCAGGAAGCTAAGATTGTAAAATTAAATATAATAAAATTCATTGTCAAGGTGTAAGGCTACTTATAATTATACCAATTAGTCTATAAAATAGCAGGTGTGAGAGTAACTATCAATTGCATGGTTAAACTTATGCATATGCATTGGTATTACGATCATTAGGGTTCATCTCTCACAGGTTCATGTTTTAATAGGATTCAGATGCCAAGCAAGTTATAATAGCAATGACTTTACACAAAATGAGATAGTAGTGCTTTAAGGAGTCTTTTAAGGATGAACTTGTAGATATTAGCGTCTATTGTTAATGATTTATCCACCAAGTGAAAACATAGGTTAGTCAAGAGCTAAGTGAATATTATGTTTGGAATTTACTTATAGATTGAAATTTAATTATGGATTAGAGTTGGGTTTAACCCATTCTTTTAATATTAATAGTTTTATATTTATGGGTTATTCGAAACAAGTTCTACATGTACATTTACCCCTTATGATTATGTAAGCATGTATATCTATTAGCTTAGTTCAACCTTAATTAATCAAACAAAATTGTTATATTTGGAATACCCATTTCATTTCCTTCATATATATATATATATATATATATTATTCTTTCTTTTCTTCTCCCATCTCCCCTTATCTATTCGGGCGAAACCTCCCTTCTAGCACCTTCTATTCGGTCTCTGTTTACCTCTTCTTCCTTGCGCCTTCGAGCTCCACGCCTGGTCCTTCCCGGCGTTGCCGCCGCCGGATTCCTTCTTCTCCGCTGCTTTCACCAGCGCCTCTGGCTGCATCTGCTACGGTCCTTCACACGATGCCTGGACTCGGCGCCGGCCCTATGCGTGTGCGCCCATGGTCCGATCCACACCCGGCTTGATGGCTGCCCGCCGGTTCAGTGGGTCCTGGCCATCCTTCAAAAGGTAAGTCTTCTTCCCCCTTGATCGGTACCGCTCAGTCTTCTTCTTCTACTGCCCTCCTTCACGGCTGCCCTATGGATCCCTAGTTTTCACTGGGTTTGGTACTCTGACTTTACCCTTTTCCTAATTAAGACTGGTACCCTAATCTCTTAATCTTCGATACTCCCTTCCTCCTCCTTTCTCTGGGTCGAACCCCTTTACTAGTCATGATGATCCTGTGATGCTTGATGCTAGAGTTTTGTGATGTTTGATGTTAAGGCACTAACATTGAGATCATGTTTTATTGATCTCGTGATTCTTATGATTTGAAATGATATTAAAGTGGATTCCACCGAGATGGTATGACCCCGATCTGCGGTTTTCTTTGAGGTTTAGCTAAAGATCCATTACACCGACTTTCTTTGTGATGTAAATGGATTTAGTGTATGATTAACTCTATACTGGGTTACTGGATGATCTTTAAATGCTTAAACAGTACATGGTGACAGTAGCCTTATTAAGATTCATTTACATGGGAGAATGATAACATGATGTGATGCTATTGGTTTCTTCTCTGAATATTCAATTGAATATAATGACAGTGGCTTAGAATGAATTGGTTGCATGGTAGATGATATTGATTTGATGCTAGGCCATGCTGTAGGATTGTTTTCCCCTTTTTGGTATGTGATGGTTAATTTAGTTGGACGGCAAATAACAGTATCGTGGCGATACCTTCGGTCGATGATGCAAACAACGACGTTGATTAAAACGAATGATCCATGGGTTGGATGGCTCGCGACGATGCCCTAAACCTTGCCGTGCGCCGGGGGAGCACGAGTAGGCTTTAGGGAACGCACGATGCAACCCCCACAACATAAAAACTAACGCTGAGATCAAACTTTTAATTGCTATTGCTATAACCATGTTTTGATATAAATGGTTTCATGAATTGGATTATTAACTCTGATGAACCTGTAATGAGGGGTAATCTGCTGCCAGGAATTGATCTGATGAAGGGGGGGGGTGATCTTACTCTTATCTTGTGGCTCGTCTGGATCTCCTTCCTTCTTGTTTCTGGGGTTCGGTTCTCCTTGCTTCCTCCTCCTTGATGGTTCGGTGTTAGTCTTTCTGAATGTTCCCTTCTCTGGGTTTACTTGGATGGCTTTCCTGAGACTTTCTTTGAGTTGTATGGATGTTGATAGTGATATGAGGGCTTGGGTGACTTATATAGTCCTCGGTAGGGGATGTTGTAATAGGGTGTGAAAATGGAGCCTAGTGGCTGGGTCCTTACGGCTGGTTTAATTGCTCATTTATTCATCTTGTCAGTGCATTGTTCTGGGTCCCGTGATCTATATGGTCGGCTGGCCTTGCCCCTTGCGTAATGAGTTGGGCTGGCTATTTTGCTTGAGCTCTAGAGATTTCGGCTGAGAGATTGCCTGGAGGTGCAATAGTATTCTAAGGAGCTAGTCTTTACTGGTATCTTCTGCCGTAGCTGGTTCTGGCTTTCGATTGGGATTATCTTGTCCTAAAATATTTTATTCTTGTGGCCGGAATGATCCCTTCGTGGCTGCCGAATTGGCCTGGCATGCTCTGGAGGTTTCAATTGTGTCTGGGTTTCTGGCCGGCATCCTCACCTTGCCTCCATATTTATCTTTTACTAATGTGGCTTATATGGCCTTTGGACTTGTCAATGGGTTCGAAAGAACTCGTGATGTCCTCGTGGGCACCGTAGCTTGGCTTTAACCTTACTCCATGTGGAGTTACTATTTTCTTGTGGTGAAATATTTTACCTCGCGATATTTTCTGACTTCTCGCGTCTACGGATTAAACAGGTTTGTAAATTGCCGAATGATGCAAACCTAATCGCGAGAGAAGCCAGATTGGCCCCCGGACAATCTATGGTACCTCTCTGAGCGATCCAAATAGCTGACGGCAACCTTTTCCCTATTTATTCATTGTATTTAATTTAATGCATTTGCTTTATGCTTAATCTCATACGTAAACACTTTAATTTGCAGGCTCTCAAATGCAGATCAAGTCAGCACAGGAGCTGAAGCTTGTAGTTTTGTAATTTACTTTTTGAGATGTAATTTGTAACCAAATATGTAATTGGATAGTTATGTGAGTTGTAACTGTGATTGCCTATGTAATCGAATGATTGTAAGAGTTGTATTCCATATAATTGTTGTATGACATTATAAAGATTTTTAAATTTTATTGTAATTGCAAACTCTGACATATCAATAAAATTTGTGTTGCAGTTCAATTCTTTGTAGCAATTGGTTCTGATCAATAAATGGAAATTGGTTTATGTTATCTTCTTATCATTTTATCATATCTGTTTCTTTTCCCAAATTCAAGAATTTAATTATCTTTTAACAAAAGCTTTAAAATTTTGCAGAAAGATAATAATAAATCAAATTTACATTTTAATATTTGTCTTTAAACTTTTTATAAATCTGAGGATGTTACAAATCTACCCCCCTTACAAAAATCTCGTCCTCGAGATTTGACGAGGCTAGAAGTGGTTAAGAAATTCTTTTGCTAATACAGATTGGATGCTTTTGCTAGGACAGCTCAATTTGCACATCAAGAATTTTCTGAATTGATGAGATCTGAAGGTACGCGAAGATCTTTATTGATTTGAGGTACAAGGAAGATAATATGGACTCCGAATGGTTGGGGTGGCAATTTAGCTTATATGCCATCTCACCCAGCTTTTAGTAATCGGATATCGTTCAATAGGTCGAAGGAACATATCTTTGCGGATTTTGTCGATGACTAACTGTGCAATCGGGAAAACATTCAAGTTCACATGATTACTGAGTTCGTATCGATGATGGTTGACATAACTCGGTCGGGATTGAGCTTTCCTCAATTATCCCTTGATCATGTCAACTTACTTTTAGGTTTTCTAAACAAGGTTTGGTCTAAAGATCTTTTTATTTTCCAATTTCAGACCAAAGGGAAAGGATTTTGCACCTTTCTTTCGCAAAGTGTTTCAAAGATGATAATTGAAGGCTTGCTTGACAAACTATTTTGTAGGAGATGAAAGCATAACTTCTCCTTATTAGTGCTATATGATAGCACACAAGTTTTTAACATGTCCTCCAATACTTCAGTTTACTTTATTTGCTTGTCTATTAGAGGGTGATAGGTTGTTCTGGGATTCAGCTTAGCCCTTAACAATTTTTGCAAATTTTTCCGAAGTTATGTTATGAATTAGAAATAATTGTCCATGGAAATCCTAAGAAGATGGACAATATTTTCTAGACAGGGTTTTGAAAACTTTGTCATTTTGATGCATTGTTTTGATCGGTATAAAATAAACAACTTTATTTATCCGATAGGCGATAACTAATATGGAATTATGCCTTTTTCTGGCCCTAGAAGGCCAGTAATAAAATCCATATAAGTATCATTCCACTTCTATTTTGAAACCTAAAGGAGTTGTAAAATATTAGTAGTACATTGATGTTTGACTTTAATTTGTTGATATATGTTACATCTTGCAATATAGTTAGCAATATCCTTTGTTATGTCGGATCACCAATTTACCTGCAATAGGCTTTCTATGCAGAAATGTCTTATCTAGACTTTTGTCATCCCGGATTCAACTTTCTGCTTAGGCTCTTCAAATTTTTGGATATTGATCCATCCTTAAGCTTGCTTTAATTTGAGTTTTAGGATTTAGCTACACCTAAAGGTTAGTAGCAAATCCTCCTTTGGCTACTCCCAAATTAAGCTTCTGGAATTCTTTTATCAACTCAGATCGATCAAGAGGAGTTGATACGAAAATGCAATGAGATTTACGGTTTAGAGCATTAGTTACGACATTAACCTTACCAGATGGTGATAACCATTAAGGTCTTAACCTTTTATTTGCTTCAACCACCCTCCTTGCTTGAGATTGAGGTCTAATTTAGTGAAGGATTGTTTCAGGCTCTTATGATCTGTTTAAATATCGCATCAATTAATGATTTGAGGTAATGATGCCAGATTTTAAGAGTGTGAACAATTGCAACTAGTTCCGCATCATGAGTAGTGAGCTCATGAAGTCGTGGTTGACAAAAAGCATTCGTGAAGCTCGAATGGCATTACAATCGAACAAGTTGTCGATGCTAGGTAAGAGGTATTTGATAGCGACGTTATTCAGAGTATGATAATTCACGCATAAGCGTAAACTACCATTCTTTTTATTGACAAAAAGAATAGGGATATCTCAAGGAGAAAGTTGAGATGAACAAACTTTGTTGTCCAATTGTTCCTTAGGTTACTTTTGGTGTACTATGAGTTTACCAGGTTTGGGTAAAATAAGTTTAGGAACTCGATGCCCTTTTAGATTCGTGGAAATGACTTTGGGGATTGTGGTAAAATTTCTTGAAGTTGAGGATAGTGTAGAGCATGAGTCCACCTAGGGTAGGTAATGCTATTTTTTTTTATAATTGATGTAAATGAAACTGGTTAGCATGTTTGAAATAGCAAGAGGTTGCTTGTCAAACTTATTGATCTAACAAAGAGTGACTATGGTTGAGATGCTGGTTCAATAGAACTATTGAGAAATGATGGATAGTTAGGATAGAAAGGACAAGATCCGGTTGGGTTATAAGGCAACATTTCGTTCCCTAAAAATTTTATTAAATAAAATTTCTACAATTTAGAAGGGATGAGGTAGTTACAAGGAACGATTTAATTTGGGCCTACTCTTCATTTGTTAATACTGTCATTGTTTATTGAGATCGCCTCATCGTGAATTTTCAACTCGAAGGTTTAGCATTCGCGAGAGCAATCTTTATATTAGTACACCGAATTTCACCATAATGAACTACAATACAAAAGATCGCATTCAAAATTAACACACAAAGAAATATTCAGGTTACCCACTCATCATTCTATTTTAAGTACTTTTATTAGACCAAATAACATCTAGTCCTATGTGAGATGATTTGATATTGCGATTCCATTTTAAGGTAAAGCGACAAGGTGGAGATTCTTTAGGTTTAGTGGTATATTCAATTGTTACTAGCAGGGGAAGTTGGATAGAAACTAGCTTAATTTAGCTTAGGTACTTTCTACTGGTTGCGAGATGGTGAGGTATTGATTTCAATTCTTTGTAAGCGGCGTAAGCTTAGATATGACTAGAAGTAATTGAGTAGCAACTAGTAGCTTGGGAACAAAAGGCATTATTATCTATGTGGTGGAGTTTGCATAAGCAGCAAGAATGTTTTTGTTATGAATATCATAGTCTTCTTTGGTTGAGTGGGGGAAGTAGGATTAGATAGATTTGAGAAGCACAACTTGCAAAGAAGAGTATAAGATAGAGAACAAGAGCTAATAGATGGGAAAGAAGAATAGAAATTGTTAAGGAATAGAGAGTAGAAATTAAGAATGTAGGTTCTGTTTTGGTAATTATAGGATAACTTTCTATTTATTGAGATCCAATATATTATTAGAAAGATTCATACGAATTTTAGCAGGATGCTTCTATTCATTTCATCATTTTGGTTGTTACTTTTATTTGGTTACAACATCGTGATAGTTATAATATGAAATTAAACATTCACGAGTAGAAACCATAGCACATAAACAAATATACAACAAAAGTTTTATTCGAACCATATAATATTTACAGCAAAAGTACAACCATCCGTGCAACTATTAGGATAACTACCACCTCCTAGGGGAATTCCTATCAGCCTATTTTATTTCTAGTCACTTTTAACTAAACCGTCTTCAAGATGTTACTGCCATCTTAAGGAGTGCTTTCCATAGACGTAGAAGAAGGAGTTCTACGTCGACGGTGGTCTTGAGTCACACGTGAACGACGAGGTCCAGAATTACTAAGGTTGATATTGATGCAAATCGAACGCGGACGACTGCCACCAACAGTCATTCTGGCTTGTTGTGGGCGTCTAGTTGGTACTGACATCGTGGCAGGGATAACACCTGGCATTCCTTGCGTTGGTACTTGTGATAGACCGTCTCCTAAAACTGAACGAGATATGATTCCCATGGAAACATAAGGGGCTATGGTGTCTTCCAAAAACGCCACCCGACGGCGGGTTTCGCCAAGCTCGGCAACCGCACGTCGATGATGTTGATCGGAAGCATTAATGAATCCCACCAAATTTCGAAGGGCTCCGTTTTGAATGATTGTGAGATCGGTATAGATGTTTTCTCCACCCGGTGTACGCGAAGGAAGTCTTCGATAAAATGTGGCGAGCTCTGGTAAGGCATAACGCAGACGAACGACAGCTATATATGCAGCTTCGCTCATCGCGTCTTGAATGGAGGTGCCAGACCCGTCAAAAGATCGATCTTCTTCATCGTATATGGTTCTTGCAGGAATTTCCACACTAGCACTATATTCCATCGACACCGGGCTAGTTGGAACTTGGAACACTGTATATCTTGGATTGTTATTAAAGTGGGCATTTTCTAGCATTTGGGCAAGAACTCCCATCATGCCGTAACTCTCTCGGTGGGAAGATATGTAACAGGGGGTATGACCTTCCATCTGCACATTTAATAAGGAATCATCATTCCAGATCAAATGTAGGGCAGATAAGTTACTTATTGACGAGAAAAGATTAATAAAAGATAGTATAATAAGGAAAGGATGCTAACGGAGATGTTCATAAAGAAAGAGTAGTAACGAATATATTGTGACAAGGAAAGAATTAATATCAAATAATGTGAGATAAGGAAAGGTTAATTTATAGCTATAGCAAAACTCATATTCCTAAATATATAGTGTCTATTTCAAAAATTTTAAGTTTCAACTAGCGACCATTCTATCTAAGGTTTGCCTGCAGTCAACCTGGCTCTGATACCAAACTGTGAGACCCTCACTTTTATGCTACAGTGCAACATAAAAGCAAGGTTCTAATGTGCATACTGTACCATTCCCATGATCAGTGGCTGGCACGCACAAAACACAATTTGGAATCACAACCATACAAAAGTTTCATATTTTATTACAGCGGAAGTAATGATACAATATGACCGAGAAGGTCAACTAAACATAGCCAAAAGAATCAGATGTCTTGTAGTTTGCCACATAATCCACAGGCAACTGACAAGGTAAAGCCTTAGAAAGAAATGTCGTTAATAATCCCGCAATCCTGCGTCAAAGTAAAATTTATCGAGATACCTCGCATCTTCACCTAAAATCAACAATGATAGCAAGGGTGAGTACATTTCGTACTAAAGAAGACTTGAGTTGTGTGTTTGGAATGCAGTGATCCTAGAATAAAACTTCTACTGCTAACTTTTGCTTGGAGCCAAATTGAATTATAAATCTTGAATAGTAGAGTGAAAGCGAAAATTTGTAAAAGTAAATAAATAAGTAGAGTAACAAGTATGTACTTAAAGGTAATGCGAAGAGATAGATAACTCACAGCCCTTCGCGAATAAAATGTAACAAAATACCCACATCCCTTCGTGAGTGATAACGTCTAGTCCCATCATATGAAATATTATCTGAAGATTAAATTTTTGTCCACACAGGGCACAACAGCTGAATTCAACCTTGCCAACGTAATGTCAAGTATTGAATCATCTGTAAGGGTAAACTCACCAATTCCAAATTATCCGGTCCAGTTTTATAAAAGTACAGAAAATGTCTAGCTATGTGATGACTTTACCAAGAGCTCATGATCATGAGCGCTAATCGATTAGGTTTAGACTCTGCAGAGTTTGTACAGCTTTACCCACAAGATATGTCCTCCCTTTATGGCAAGCGCATTTGACACACTTCCTTTGGTGTGCCGCCAGAGAGTTCATAACGAAACTGTTCGTTACTTGGACCTTAACTTTGCACTAGCCCAATGACGTTACTCCTGACTTATGATGGAAGCAAACAAACAGTGAAGCAATAGTATTCAGGAGCCCGCGGCTCAAATGGTACAACAACAGCCCCAAATTCATAGCCAGGCGTACACCGTTACAACGGCAGATGCCAACACCTCGGTGATGACACCTCCCTCGAGCAAACCTATATTCGGAATGCCCGTGCTACAACTGCCTACCAATGTGCAAAGCTAATTCCCAAATAATTTAATAAGTTAAGACTGTCCCACTCCAGTACTTGTGGATGTACGGTTATCTTGGCCTGAAAAGAAAACATCAGCTCGGTTCTTATACGACACGGGCAATAGATCTCCCCCTATCTACGTGCATCATTAATTGCACTTCCGGCTATTGCCAATAATCACCCGCATCAAAATCATAGTTTTGTTTTCAGAAAAAGAAAGTTTCAATAATCACAATATTCCAACATGTCCATGAACAGAGTTCATCATGTCTACAATTTAAGTTCTTTACGAACAATATAACCATATGTCCGTGTTCCCAGTCTAAAGCAGGGCTAAGCATATGCATGTAATAATCGAATATACCCATTTTGTGTGTCCATCAACAATCTAGGGTTTCATCTATCACTACTGATTAAGGAAAGCCATCAATGAAGGTTATATCTACCATTCTTCCCATAATATAGCAGTGTATACAAAATATAGCATATGCATGAAAGTTTTAATTAGATTCTTCTTGTTAAAGAAAATTGGGATCTACATGAGTGCTTGCCTTGCTATCCGTTGTTTTTAGTGACGGAGTCGAAGACGTGATCTTGAAGTCGTCGACGATGAAGTCCGAGACGTCGGATTCTACACGTCGTATAACAGAAAAGAATAACAAATAGAAAATAACACTTTCAATAAGGGCAAAAGGAAATCAGATGGAAAAATCAAATAAAATCATTACATAAAACAAGCATGGTTGGTTCGTGATTTCGTGCGTGTGTATAATATCTTATGTTGCGACCTTTATTGTTATTAACGGTATGGGTTGAACAACACACATCATTTATTCTTTATGAATGATTTTATTTTATTTTACGAATTCAGGAAGCTAAGATTGTAAAATTAAATATAATAAAATTCATTGTCAAGGTGTAAGGCTACTTATAATTATACCAATTAGTCTATAAAATAGCAGGTGTGAGAGTAACTATCAATTGCATGGTTAAACTTATGCATATGCATTGGTATTACGATCATTAGGGTTCATCTCTCACAGGTTCATGTTTTAATAGGATTCAGATGCCAAGCAAGTTATAATAGCAATGACTTTACACAAAATGAGATAGTAGTGCTTTAAGGAGTCTTTCAAGGATGAACTTGTAGATATTAGCGTCTATTGTTAATGATTTATCCACCAAGTGAAAACATAGGTTAGTCAAGAGCTAAGTGAATATTATGTTTGGAATTTACTTATAGATTGAAATTTAATTATGGATTAGAGTTGGGTTTAACCCATTCTTTTAATATTAATAGTTTTATATTTATGGGTTATTCGAAACAAGTTCTACATGTACATTTACCCCTTATGATTATGTAAGCATGTATATCTATTAGCTTAGTTCAACCTTAATTAATCAAACAAAATTGTTATATTTGGAATACCCATTTCATTTCCTTCATATATATATATATATATATATATTATTCTTTCTTTTCTTCTCCCATCTCCCCTTATCTATTCGGGCGAAACCTCCCTTCTAGCACCTTCTATTCGGTCTCTGTTTACCTCTTCTTCCTTGCGCCTTCGAGCTCCACGCCTGGTCCTTCCCGGCGTTGCCGCCGCCGGATTCCTTCTTCTCCGCTGCTTTCACCAGCGCCTCTGGCTGCATCTGCTACGGTCCTTCACACGATGCCTGGACTCGGCGCCCGGCCCCTATGCGTGTGCGCCCATGGTCCGATCCACACCCGGCTTGATGGCTGCCCCGCCGGTTCAGGTGGGTCCGGCCATCCTTCAAAAAGGTAAGTCTTCTTCCCCCTTGATCGGTACCGCTCAGTCTTCTTCTTCTACTTCGGCCCTCCTTCACGGCGCTGCCCTATGGATCCCTAGTTTTCACTGGGGTTTGGTACTCCCTGACTTTACCCTTTTCCTAATTAAGACTGGTACCCCTAATCTCTTAATCTTCGATACTCCCCTTCCTCCTCCTTTCTCTGCTGGTCGAACCCCTTTACTAGTCATGATGATCCTGTGATGCTTGATGCTAGAGTTTTGTGATGTTTGATGTTAAGGCACTAACATTGAGATCATGTTTTATTGATCTGTGATTCTTATGATTTGAAATGATATTAAAGTGGATTCCACCGAGATGGTATGACCCTGATCTGCGGTTTTCTTTGAGGTTTAGCTAAAGATCCATTACACTGACTTTGCTGTGATGTAAATGGATTTAGTGTATGATTAACTCTATACTGGGTTACTGGATGATCTTTAAATGCTTAAACAGTACATGGTGACAGTAGCCTTATTAAGATTCATTTACATGGGAGAATGATAACATGATGTGATGCTATTGGTTTCTTCTCTGAATATTCAATTGAATATAATGACAAAGGGCTTAGAAATGAATTGGTTGCATGGTAGATGATATTGATTTGATGCTAGGCCATGTCCGTAGGATTGTTTTCCCCTTTTGGTATGTGATGGTTAATTTAGTTGGACGGCAAATAACAAGATCGCGGGCGATACCTACTACGATGATGCAAACAATGACGTTGATTAAAACGAATGATCCATGGGTTGGATGGCTCGCGACGATGCCCTAAACCTTGCCGTGCGCCGGGGGAGCACGAGTAGGCTTTAGGGAACGCACGATGCAACCCCCACAACATAAAAACTAACGCTGAGATCAAACTTTTAATTGCTATTGCTATAACCATGTTTTGATATAAATGGTTTCATGAATTGGATTATTAACTCTGATGAACCTGTAATGAGGGGTAATCTGCTGCCAGGAATTGATCTGATGAAGGGGGGGTGATCTTACTCTTATCTTGTGGCTCGTCTGGATCTCCTTCCTTCTTGTTTCTGGGGTTCGGTTCTCCTTGCTTCCTCCTCCTTGATGGTTCGGTGTTAGTCTTTCTGAATGTTCCCTTCTCTGGGTTTACTTGGATGGCTTTCCTGAGACTTTCTTTGAGTTGTATGGATGTTGATAGTGATATGAGGGCTTGGGTGACTTATATAGTCCTCGGTAGGGGATGTTGTAATAGGGTGTGAAAATGGAGCCTAGTGGCTGGGTCCTTACGGCTGGTTTAATTGCTCATTTATTCATCTTGTCAGTGCATTGTTCTGGGTCCCGTGATCTATATGGTCGGCTGGCCTTGCCCCTTGCGTAATGAGTTGGGCTGGCTATTTTGCTTGAGCTCTAGAGATTTCGGCTGAGAGATTGCCTGGAGGTGCAATAGTATTCGGAAGGAGCTAGTCTTTACGGCTGTACTGCCGTAGCTGGTTCTGGGCTTTCGATTGGGATTATCTTGTCCTAAAATATTTTATTCTTGTGGCCGGAATGATCCCTTCGTGGCTGCCGAATTGGCCTGGGCATGCTCTGGAGGTTTCAATTGTGTCTGGGGGTTTCGGTCGGCATCCTCACCTTGCCTCCATATTTATCTTTTACTAATGTGGCTTATATGGCCGGCTGGACTTGTCGGCTGGTTCTGGAAAGAACTCGTGATGTCCTGTGGCACTGTAGCTTGGCTTTAACCTTACTCCATGTGGAGTTACTATTTTACTGTGGTGAAATATTTTACCTCGCGATATTTTCTGAATTCTCGCGTCTACGGATTAAACAGGTTTGTAAATTGCCGAATGATGCAAACCTAATCGCGAGAGAAGCCAGATTGGCCCCCGGACAATCTAGGGTACCTCACTGAGCGATCCAAATAGCTGACGGCAACCTTTTCCCTATTTATTCATTGTATTTAATTTAATGCATTTGCTTTATGCTTAATCTCATACGTAAACACTTTAATTTGCAGGCTCTCAAATGCAGATCAAGTCAGCACAGGAGCTGAAGCTTGTAGTTTTGTAATTTACTTTTTGAGATGTAATTTGTAACCAAATATGTAATTGGATAGTTATGTGAGTTGTAACTGTGATTGCCTATGTAATCGAATGATTGTAAGAGTTGTATTCCATATAATTGTTGTATGACATTATAAAGATTTTTAAATTTTATTGTAATTGCAAACTCTGACATATCAATAAAATTTGTGTTGCAGTTCAATTCTTTGTAGCAATTGGTTCTGATCAATAAATGGAAATTGGTTTATGTTATCTTCTTATCATTTTATCATATCTGTTTCTTTTCCCAAATTCAAGAATTTAATTATCTTTTAACAAAAGCTTTAAAATTTTGCAGAAAGATAATAATAAATCAAATTTACATTTTAATATTTGTCTTTAAACTTTTTATAAATCTGAGGATGTTACAAATCTACCCCCCTTACAAAAATCTCGTCCTCGAGATTTGACGAGGCTAGAAGTGGTTAAGAAATTCTTTTGCTAATACAGATTGGATGCTTTTGCTAGGACACCAATTTGCACATCAAGAATTTTCAATTGATGAGATCTCAAGGTACGCCAAGATCTTTATTGATTTGAGGTACAAGGAAGATAATATGGACTCAATGGTTGGGGTGGCAATTTAGCTTATATGCCATCTCACCCATTTTTAGTAATCGGATATCGCTCAATAGGTCGAAGGAACATATCTTTGCGGATTTTGTCGATGACTAATCAGGCAATCGGAAAACATTCAAGTTCACATGATTACCGAGTTCAGATCGATGATGGTTGACATAACTCGGTCGGGATTGAGCTTTCCTCAATTATCCCTTGATCATGTCAACTTACTTTTAGGTTTTCTAAACAAGGTTTGGTCTAAAGATCTTTTATTTTCCAATTTCGCACCAAAGGGAAAGGATTTTGCACCTTTCTTTCGCAAAGTGTTTCAAAGATGATAATTGAAGGCTTGCTTGACAAACTATTTTGTAGGAGATGAAAGCATAACTTCTCCTTATTAGTGCTATATGATAGCACACAAGTTTTTAACATGTCCTCCAATACTTCAGTTTACTTTATTTGCTTGTCTATTAGAGGGTGATAGGTTGTTCTGGGATTCAGCTTAGCCCTTAACAATTTTTGCAAATTTTTCCGAAGTTATGTTATGAATTAGAAATAATTGTCCATGGAAATCCTAAGAAGATGGACAATATTTTCTAGACAGGGTTTTGAAAACTTTGTCATTTTGATGCATTGTTTTGATCGGTATAAAATAAACAACTTTATTTATCCGATAGGCGATAACTAATATGGAATTATGCCTTTTTCTGGCCCTAGAAGGCCAGTAATAAAATCCATATAAGTATCATTCCACTTCTATTTAGAAACCTAAAGGAGTTGTAAAATATTAGTAGTAAATTGATGTTTGACTTTAATTTGTTGATATATGTTACATCTTGCAATATAGTTAGCAATATCCTTTGTTATGTCGGATCACCAATTTACCTGCAATAGGCTTTCTATGCAGAAATGTCTTATCTAGACTTTTGTCATCCCGAATTCAACTTTCTGCTTAGGCTCTTCAAATTTTTGGATATTGATCCATCCTTAAGCTTGCTTTAATTTGAGTTTTAGGATTTAGCTACACCTAAAGGTTAGTAGCAAATCCTCCTTTGGCTACTCCCAAATTAAGCTTCTGGAATTCTTTTATCAACTCAGACTGATCAGTAGGAGTTGATACGAAAATGCAATGAGATTTACGGTTTAGAGCATTAGTTACGACATTAACCTTACCAGATGGTGATAACCATTAAGGTCTTAACCTTTTATTTGCTTCAACCACCCTCCTTGCTTGAGATTGAGGTCTAATTTAGTGAAGGATTGTTTCAGGCTCTTATGATCTGTTTAAAAACTGCATCAATTACTGACGAGGCAATGATGCCAGATTTTAAGAGTGTGAACAATTGCAACTAGTTCCAGATCATGAGTAGTGAGCTCATGAAGTCAGGGTTGACAAAAAGCATTCGTAAGCTCGAATGGCATTACAATCGAACAAGTTGTCGATGCTAGGTAAGAAGTATTTGATAGCGACGTTATTCAGAGTATGATAATTCACGCATAAGCGTAAACTACCATTCTTTTTATTGACAAAAAGAATAGGGATATCCCAAGAAGAAAGTTGAGATGAACAAACTTTGTTGTCCAATTGTTCCTTAGGTTACTTTTGGTGTACTATGAGTTTACCAGGTTTGGGTAAAATAAGTTTAGGAACTCGATGTCCTTTTAGATTCGTGGAAATGACTTTGGGGATTGTGGTAAAATTTCTTGAAGTTGAGGATAGTGTAGAGCATGAGTCCACCTAGGGTAGGTAATGCTATTTTTTTTTATAATTGATGTAAATGAAACTGGTTAGCATGTTTGAAATAGCAAGAGGTTGCTTGTCAAACTTATTGATCTAACAAAGAGTGACTATGGTTGAGATGCTGGTTCAATAGAACTATTGAGAAATGATGGATAGTTAGGATAGAAAGGACAAGATCCGGTTGGGTTATAAGGCAACATTTCGTTCCCTAAAAATTTTATTAAATAAAATTTCTACAATTTAGAAGGGATGAGGTAGTTACAAGGAACGATTTAATTTGGGCCTACTCTTCATTTGTTAATATTGTCATTGTTTATTGAGATCGCCTCATCGTGAATTTTCAACTCGAAGGTTTAGCATTCGCGAGAGCAATCTTTATATTAGTACACCGAATTTCACCATAATGAACTACAATACAAAAGATCGCATTCAAAATTAACACACAAAGAAATATTCAGGTTACCCACTCATCATTCTATTTTAAGTACTTTTATTAGACCAAATAACATCTAGTCCTATATGAGATGATTTGATATTGCGATTCCATTTTAAGGTAAGGCGACAAGGTGGAGATTCTTTAGGTTTAGTGGTATATTCAATTGTTACTAGCAGGGGAAGTTGGATAGAAACTAGCTTAATTTAGCTTAGGTACTTTCTACGGTTGCCAGTATGGTGAGGTATTGATTTCAATTCTTTGTAAGCGGCGTAAGCTTAGATATGACTAGAAGTAATTGAGTAGCAACTAGTAGCTTGGGAACAAAAGGCATTATTATCTATGTGGTGGAGTTTGCATAAGCAGCAAGAATGTTTTTGTTATGAATATCATAGTCTTCTTTGGTTGAGTGGGGGAAGTAGGATTAGATAGATTTGAGAAGCACAACTTGCAAAGAAGAGTATAAGATAGAGAACAAGAGCTAATAGATGGGAAAGAAGAATAGAAATTGTTAAGGAATAGAGAGTAGAAATTAAGAATGTAGGTTCTGTTTTGGTAATTATAGGATAACTTTCTATTTATTGAGATCCAATATATTATTAGAAAGATTCATACGAATTTTAGCAGGATGCTTCTATTCATTTCATCATTTTGGTTGTTACTTTTATTTGGTTACAACATCGTGATAGTTATAATATGAAATTAAACATTCACGAGTAGAAACCATAGCACATAAACAAATATACAACAAAAGTTTTATTCGAACCATATAATATTTACAGCAAAAGTACAACCATCCGTGCAACTATTAGGATAACTACCACCTCCTAGGGGAATTCCTATCAGCCTATTTTATTTCTAGTCACTTTTAACTAAACCGTCTTCAAGATGTTACTGCCATCTTAAGGAGTGCTTTCCATAGACGTAGAAGAAGGAGTTCTACGTCGACGGTGGTCTTGAGTCACACGTGAACGACGAGGTCCAGAATTACTAAGGTTGATATTGATGCAAATCGAACGCGGACGACTGCCACCAACAGTCATTCTGGCTTGTTGTGGGCGTCTAGTTGGTACTGACATCGTGGCAGGGATAACACCTGGCATTCCTTGCGTTGGTACTTGTGATAGACCGTCTCCTAAAACTGAACGAGATATGATTCCCATGGAAACATAAGGGGCTATGGTGTCTTCCAAAAACGCCACCCGACGGCGGGTTTCGCCAAGCTCGGCAACCGCACGTCGATGATGTTGATCGGAAGCATTAACGAATCCCACCAAATTTCGAAGGGCTCCGTTTTGAATGATGGTGAGATCGGTATAGATGTTTTCTCCACCCGGTGTACGCGAAGGAAGTCTTCGATAAAATGTGGCGAGCTCTGGTAAGGCATAACGCAGCATTTAACGACAGCTTATATATGCAATCGCTCATCGCGTCTTGAATGGAGGTGCCGGACTGGCCAAAAGATCGATCTTCTTCATCGTATATGGTTCTTGCAGGAATTTCCACACTAGCACTATATTCCATCGACACCGGGCTAGTTGGAACTTGGAACATCAGATATCTTGGATTGTTATTAAAGTGGGCATTTTCTAGCATTTGGGCAAGAACTCCCATCATGCCGTAACTCTCTCGGTGGGAAGATATGTAACAGGGGGTATGACCTTCCATCTGCACATTTAATAAGGAATCATCATTCCAGATCAAATGTAGGGCAGATAAGTTACTTATTGACGAGAAAAGATTAATAAAAGATAGTATAATAAGGAAAGGATGCTAACGGAGATGTTCATAAAGAAAGAGTAGTAACGAATATATTGTGACAAGGAAAGAATTAATATCAAATAATGTGAGATAAGGAAAGGTTAATTTATAGCTATAGCAAAACTCATATTCCTAAATATATAGTGTCTATTTCAAAATTTTTAAGTTTCAACTAGCGACCATTCTATCTAAGGTTTGCCTGCAGTCAACCTGGCTCTGATACCAAACTGTGAGACCCTCACTTTTATGCTACAGTGCAACATAAAAGCAAGGTTCTAATGTGCATACTGTACCATTCCCATGATCAGTGGCTGGCACGCACAAAACACAATTTGGAATCACAACCATACAAAAGTTTCATATTTTATTACAATGAAGTAATGATACAATATGACCGAGAAGGTCAACTAAACATAGCCAAAAGAATCAGATGTCTTGTAGTTTGCCACATAATCCACAGGCAACTGACAAGGTAAAGCCTTAGAAAGAAATGTCGTTAATAATCCCGCAATCCTGCGTCAAAGTAAAATTTATCGAGATACCTGCATCTTCACCTAAAATCAACAATGATAGCAAGGGTGAGTACATTTCGTACTCAGTGAAGGATCATTGTTTTTGATCCATGTGTTTTTGATGATGAGTATTTGAATATTCGAAAAGATTTGAATTTGGTTTGAAGATTTAAAAAGAGTAGAAATCAGTTTGGTTATCCGAAAAAGATTTGAATTGGCGAACTTGTTTTTCCCATGTATGACAGACCAAACTCTTTGGTCTGTCATAGACATGTTTTAAGTGAACTCATTGAGCCAAACTCTTTATTTCCAAGAAACCAGTAAGTTCCACATCTACACCGGACAAGTTTTCTTTCCATGCATGCCGTGAACGTGTTTGCTTTAGGGTCTCGCTCGGATCATGTTGTTTTTGAAACCGGCGTGGCACATTTGCGCCGGACAAGTTTTTGTCCGTCGTGAACATGAATTTGAAAGCGTTTTGAACCGAGACTTTTGCATGTCTGACGGACCGATTTTGGTTGTCCGTCGTAAACATGTTTTCGCTGAATGTTTTCTTTGGAACCGAGAGTTTCCATTGTACAACGGATGCACTTTGTTGGTCCGTCGTAAAGCTGTTTTCTAGGGTTTCACTTGGCATTTGCGCCGGATCGTTTTATTGTCTCGTAGAATAGGATTTGCTCAATTAGGGTTTTGAGCGATTTTGAGATTGAAATTTGAATTTGATTTTAAGATTATGAAATTTGTGATAATTTCATGATACTTGTTTTGAAATGGACTTTATGCAATGCTCATATGAGTAGTTGCATGGATTGATGTGAGTCAAGTCGTGGACTTGTGCTCGGAATTGTTTTGTGTTTTTGTTCATGTGCAGGTGTTGCTTAAGGTCGAACATGGTCGATGACGGGACCGAGACTAGGTTCAGGGAGGAACTGAGGTCGTGAAGGTCAAGGATGTCATGCGAGATGTTTGGACTAGAGAACGGTGCACGTGAGATCGAGATCGCTGCATGTGTGCGTGCGTGGTGTGCGTGCATGCTGCATGTGTGTGTGCGTGAGTCCGAGTCGTGCGTGCGTGAGTTTGCATGTGTGGCTAGCGTGTGCGAGAAGGACATCCGAGAGAGAGCCAGGAATTTTGACGTGTCCGAGTCAGCCGGCGTGAGATGAGATTGGCATGGAGACTGCTTGCCCAATCCGAATACAAAAAGAAATAGGTGGCTGTCTTGTCCTTTAAATAGAGGGTTCTAGGGGCTTAGAATCCATCCAACGAAAAAGGGCAAGAAGCAAAAAGTGCCTACAACAAAGAAGAGATTTTGTGTTTTCTTTAGTTTGTTTAAGGTTTTCTAATCTTGTGAGATTAGAGATTTTTGTGGTTTTCTAATCTTGTGAGATTAGAGATTTTTGGTGTCCTCCCGAAAGGAGTGGCTTTGGAATAAAGAAAAGGTTATGCAATTCTTTACATACTCTTTTGCTATGATTCTTGATTAAAAGGATTGTTCGATTTTTGATAGAACTAGTTTTGATTTTTTGTTCGACTTGTCTCGCTAATTAATCTAGGGTTTTGATCTCTTCATTATTAGATATTCTTCCGCTATTTAGGGGTCTTTTATTTTCAGAAAAAAAATAGTTGAATTTTATTCGGCATCTATTCACCCCCCCTCTAGTTGCCTACTCGGTCCTACAAGTGGTATCAGAGCAAGGTTCTACTAATCCATCTTAACAGGTGATTAGTAAACGATAAGTTATGGCAACGGAGAAATACTCGAACAAGCCGCCAATCTTCGATGGCATGCATTTCCCATCAAGCGGATCCGAATGACTGCATATCTTCAAGCTCAAGGTAACGCGATTTGGCGCAAGGTAAAGATTTCATACAAACTTCCTTCTAATGATGATATTGATAAAATCGAGTTTGAAAAGGATGTTGAAAGTAATAATAGAGCTAGAAACATATTGCTTCAAGGACTTGCTAGAAAAGAATTCGATAGAGTCTGTCATTTACTCATCGCTCATGAAATTTGGAAATCTCTTCAAGATTATCATGAAGGCACCGACTCATCAAAGAGGCTAGGCAAGATCAATTTAAAAGGAATACACTAGATTTGAAATGAACTCGAGAATCATTAGATGATTGTTTTGCTCGTTTTAATAGAATCTTAAACAATCTTAGAGCTGTTGATGTACAATACACCGACTAAAATGCTAGACATTTCTTATCATCTCTTGATCTTAAAATCGGCAAATGAAAGTAATCGCATTTAGGGAGGCCGACAAGATGAGTGAAATGACATTGGATAAATTATATTCTAGTCTCAAAACTTTTGAGATAGATATTGTTTCCAGAACATCCAAAGGATAACTCTTTGGCTCTTAATGCAAATTCTTCTTCATGTGATAATGCTACTAGTGCTTCATCATCATATTCCATTACTGCCTTGAGTGCTCTTAGTGATGAACAACTAGATCAAATACCAGAAGATACACTTGCTCTTCTTTCCAAGCGTGTCAATGCAGCTTACATGAGATCAAGGGAGAGAAGAGGAGCCTCCATCCACTGCTACAAGCTGCGGCAAGGCAGACACGTCCGTGCTAATCGCTTCAAGAACAAAGTTAGAGACGAGAAGGATCAAAGCAACTCCTCCAAAACCTTCCGCCAAAAGAGAGCAAGGACAAAAATAAGCAACGGACGAAGAAAATGCTCAACAAAGTCTTCATCGCAATTGGTCGCTTAGACTTAAGCGACATTGATGATTCAACCGACGATGAGAAGGAAGCAAAGCAAACGGTTGAACGAGAAAGATTTCACCGGACTGTGCTTCATGGCAAAAGGGAACACTAGTGATTCTAGTGACAACGACAGCACTTCCAGCGACTGTGATGAGGTAATGCCTTCATATAATGAGCTTTGTGAAGTTTTAGTCATATTGAGAAAATCTTTAAGAAAATCTTCAATCAAAAATAAAAATTTAGAGAATGATTTGTCCATGCTGAAAACTGAAAATGAAAAACTTAGAAATTCTATTTCTAACAATGATGCATGTGATAATTGTGAGGGGTTCTCATTAGAATTGCAATCACTTAGAGCTGCTCATTCTTGCAAAATAAAAGAGCTAAATTTGCTAAAAAGTGAAGTTGATAAGTTCAAGCAAACTTTAGCTTTTGGTTCAATAATGCATTTTTATGTGTTGCAAGAATTGTTTGTCACTAGAGAGAATTTAAGGAAAATACGAGCAACTTGTTTTGCTGGACACATCATCTTTACTCACTCTACTGTCACCTCAAAAGAAAAGGCTAAAAAATGTCAAGTTGATCCATGTCAAAATTGCCCTGTTGTACTTAGAGAAAATGAATATTTAAAATCAACTTTGGACAAATTTGTCGGAGGAAAGAAAAACTTGAATCTGATTCTTGATAAATCAAAAATAAGTGTTAAAAACAGTGGGATAGGCTTTGATCACTTTGAACACTTGAAAAACAACCCTCCTGTAATTGTGAAAACAATTGGTACTGGTAAAATTGAAATCCTCCCTCCTAAACCAAGTAAAACAAAATTCAAATCTGCTGGATCTATTGATTTTTCTGGAAAAACTCAACCCACTCAAAGTAAAGGAGCAAGTACTTCAAAACTCAGGTACAAATGCACTTTTTGTCACAAAGATGGTCATCTAGAAAACTTCACACAGAAAGCTAAAATCGAGAAGGGAAAGAGAATTAAAAATTCTAAAATGACTGGAGAAATTAAAAATTTTGAAAAGCCCAAGTCATACCGTCATAAACCATCTAATAGGGCCTTTACAATCTATGACAATAGAAGAGCAGGTTTAGGTTACAAAAAGAAAACACCTTCCACTTCTTTGTATGTGCATAGACATGGTCATGAAAGCAATATTGTGACAGGCTCTGTGAAAGCAAACAAAAATTCATTACTCTCACAAGTTTTTATGCGATCACACCTTTCGTTGAGTGATTCAATCTTTGGATACCTAAAGCATGCTTTTCTAACCCCAAAGATCAATCCTCGGCATCTTCTGTTCATAACATGTAGGTGGTACGAGAAGGGAAGGAGAACATCTGGGTTATTGATTCAGGATGCTGCCAACACATGACGGGCAACTCAAGTTGGTTCTCCTCCCTAACAAAAGCATCTGGGAACGAGACGATCACTTTTGGAGATGCTACTACTGGACGCGTCACTGCAAAAGGTACAGTGAAGGTAAATGAACACTTTACTTTGAAAAATGTCTCTCTGGTGTCTAAACTGAAATTCAACCTTCACAAGATCACAATTGTTGGATGAAAACTTTGAAGTGAGCTTTAAACCTAATGCATGTAGAGTACTCGATGCTTCCGAAACTTGATTCTTGAGATATCTAGACTTGGAAAAATTTTCATAGCAAATTTTAGCAATGCTTCAAGTTCACATTGTTTTGTTGCTTCAGTAATCTAGAAATCTCAATTTTTGGCATCGTCGGTTAGGCCACATGGGATTTGATCTGTTATCTAGATTGAGTGGTCTAGACTTAATTCGTGGCTTGCCGAATTAAAATCTTGCAAAAATATTGTTTGTGCTTCCTGTCGACATGGTAAGATGGTTGGAGCCCCTCATGCTCCTATCTCCACTATAATGACCACCGCCCTGGTCAACTTCTTCACATGGATACAGAGGACCATCTCGAGTACAATCACCGGAGGTAAGTGGTACTTTTAGTGATAGTTGATGATTATTCAAGATACTCTTGGGTGCATTTTCTATCTTCAAAAGATGAGATTTTTGGACTTTTTCATGTCTTCATTAAGAGATTAATAAATGAATTGCCTAACACATTGAAAGCCATAAGAACTGATAATGGTACGGAATTCAAAAATGCTTTGTTCAAATCTTTTGTGAAACTAATGGGATTGAACATCAATTTTCTTCGCCATATTCTCCCTCACGTAATGGTGTTGTAGAAAGGAAAAATAGAACTTTGATTCAAATGGCTAGAACTATGCTAGATGAATACAACACTTCAAGAAAATTTTGGGTGAGGCAATTTCTTACGCTTGCTATATATCAAATAGGGTCTATCTCGAGCATTACTTGGTAAAACATCTTATGAACTGAGATTTGATCGTAAACCATCTGCTTCTCACTTACGAGTGTTTGGTTGCAAATGCTTTATTCTTAAACATGGAAATCTTGATAAATTCAAGCTCGTAGTACAGTATGGTATTTTTCTTGGCTATTCGTTGCACTCTCGTGGATATCGTGTACTTGATTTATCGACTAACAAATTGTTGGAGACATGCGATGTTACTTTTGATGAGGCTAGCCCTGGAGCTAGACCCGACATTTCAGGTTCACGAGAAGATTTAGAGCCAATCTTTTTGGATAAAAGATTCGAAGAAAATGATGAAGATAATGATGATGATGAGCTCATATCTACAGAACGGGAAGATGTCCCTGAACAAATTGATGTGACTACTACTTCAGATTCTTCTACACCTCCCACGGCAGTGAAATAACTGGACCTCCCTTACTGCTTTAAAGAACCATCCTCCTGAACAAATTATTGGAAGTCTTCATGAAAGGGTGACACGTTCTAATTCATCTCAAACTCTTTTATGCATGCATTCTCGCTTTTGTTGCAAATTTTGAACCTAAGAACATTACTCATGCTTTAACTGATAGTTCTTGGGTAGATGCGATGCATGAAGAGTTAGAAAACTTTGAACGGAATAAAGTTTGGACTTTAGTGGAACCTCCTAAAAATCAAAATATTATTGGAACAAAATGGGTTTTTAAGAACAAGTTAAATGAAGATGGAATAATTGTTAGAAACAAAGCTAGACTTGTAGCTCAAGGTTTTTCTCAACTTGAAGGAATTGATTTTGATGAAACATTTGCTCCTGTTGCTCGTTTAGAGGCTATTCGCATCCTCTTGGCTTTTGCAGCTTCAAAAGGTTTTAAGTTATTTCAAATGGATGTGAAAAGTGCTTTTCTAAATGGTTTTATAGAAGAAGAAGTTTTTGTGAAACAACCTCCTGGCTTTGAAAATGAAAAATTTCCTAATCATGTATATCGTTTGTCAAAAGCTCTTTATGGATTAAAACAAGCCCCTCGTGCTTGGTATGATAGATTAAAAGGCTTCTTGCTTCAACATAATTTTGAGATGGGAAAAGTTGATAAAACTCTATTTACTCAAAATTCAAATGATCAATTTCTTGTGGTGCAAATTTATGTGGATGATATTATCTTTGGAGGATCCTCCCACTCTCTTGTGTTGCGCTTTTCCGAAATGATGTCCAGGGAATTCGAGATGAGTATGATGGGAGAGTTGACATACTTCCTTGGATTTCAAATCAAACAAGCAAAAGAAGGGATCTTCTTGCACCAATCCAAGTATACAAAGGAGCTACTAAAGAAATTCGACATGGGAGAAGGAAAGTCAAGATCTACTCCAATGAGCACAACAACAATTTTGGATCTTGACGAGAATGGTGTCGAGATGGACCAAAAGAATACGAAGCATGATTGGATCACTGCATTTGATCGCTTCAAGGCCTGACATACACTTTGCAGTTTGTTTGTGCGCTCGATTTCAAGCCTCTCCTCGAGAATCACATCGACAAGCAATTAAAAGAATTTTCAGGTATCTTCGCCTCCACTTCGAATTTGGCATTTGGTATTCTTGTTCTTCTTCGCTTACACTCCTAGGATATTCGATGCTGATTTTATGGGTGTAGATTAGATAGAAAGAGTACTTCCGCACATGTCATTTTCTTGGCACTTCACTTGTTTCTTGGTCTTCTAAGAAACAGTCCTCGATTGCTCAATCTCTTCTTTGAAAATGAATACGTTGCATTTGCTAGTTGTTGTTCACAAATTCTTTGGATCACTTCAACTCTTAAAGATTACGGCATTAACTTTAGTAGTGTTCCACTTCTTTGTGATAATACTAGTGCAATTCACATCGCTAAAAATCCTGTTCAACATTCAAGGACTAAACACATTGATGTTCGATATCATTTTCTTAGAGATCATGTTGAAAAAGGAGCTATTGAACTAAAATTTGTTGATTCGGATGCTCAAATTGCTGATATTTTCACTAAGCCGCTTGATTCTTCTCGCTTTGCTTTCTTACGCGGCGAACTTGGGATCATTCATCCCCATGGGTTGATTTGAGGGGGAGTCTTGATTTTAACTCTTTCATTTGATTTTGTCGTTACACTTAAAGAAAACTCCCCTGTTTTCATTGCATCATGTAGTACAAAGCTTTGTTGACTATTCTTGTGTATATAGTCAAATTAATGCTACATTGCTTCATTTCTCACTAAAAGACTAAAAGACTAAAATAATTCAATTTGAGATGCTTTTTGAGAATATTTTGGCTCTTGTTCATTATGGTATTGCATTTGTGAAATAGGCTTAAAAGTTTCTTGTCATCTGTTGAAAGGCTAGAGCTGATTAGAAACTATGTGTGAGCTTTTTGTTGGACTTCAAATGATCATTATGAGTCTCAAGCAAAATCAGTGTTTTAAATGATAAAAGCAAGTTGAAAAAGATGCAAGCAAAAGCTACTTGGCTAAACACAAGTTTAGTACAATGTGCAGCTTCCTTGCCAGGGATTTAAATTCAAAAGATGCAAGAAAAGGCTACTTGTCTAAACAAAAGTTCAGAACAATGAGAAGCCACTTGCCAATTTAAACTGAGAAAGATACAAGAAAGAACTACCTACTCATACACAAGTATGGGCTAGTGTGCAGTTACTTGTCATCCCTGTTGTTCACAAAGCAAAATTGTCAAACTTGCTAAAAGAGAAAAAGGAAATTCAAATTTTTGAAAAGCCTTGAGACAAACATTAGTGAATTTGAAAGTCTCTCTTTGCTCATGATAGATTTCCTTTTAGCATTAGCAAAATCAGTTTATGACATCTTACTTGTTTGCTCTAATTTGCTTATGCAACAACTATTCTATGTGTTAGAGCCTCCATATTCTCTCAATTTGCTTTCTCATTGGATAAATTGACACAAAATGTGAAAACTCTCGTAAAAACTCTCCAAATGCTTTACTTTGATTATATACCTTGAATATACTTCAAAGCTTGAGATACTGCATTCATTAAGGGGGAGTTTTGAGATCTTGATGACTATTTTGTCAAAAAGGGGGAGAGCAAGACAAGAAGAAGAAAAATAAAAAGATCTACTTGGTCTTTACTTGGTCTTGGAATCTTTTTCTATACCTCTGTCAAATCTTATATTGTGTTTTGTCAAATTACTCATCAAGGGGGAGATTGAAGGATCATTGTTTTTGATCCATGTGTTTTTGATGATGAGTATTTGAATATTCGAAAAGATTTGAATTTGGTTTGAAGATTTAAAAAGAGTAGAAATCAGTTTGGTTATCCGAAAAAGATTTGAATTGGCGAACTTGTTTTTCCATGTATGATGACCAAACTCTTTGGTCTGTCATAGACATGTTTTAAGTGAACTCATTGAGCCAAACTCTTTATTTCCAAGAAACCAAGAAGTTCCACATCTACACCGGACAAGTTTTCTTTCTGTCTGTCGTGAACGTGTTTGCTTTAGGGTCTCGTTCGGATCATGTTGTTTTTGAAACCGAGCGTGGCACATTTGCGCCGGACAAGTTTTTTTTGTCCGTCGTGAACATGAATTTGAAAGCGTTTCAACCGAGACTTTTGCATGTACGACGGACCGATTTTGGTTGTCCGTCAGAAACATGTTTTCGCCGAATGTTTTCTTTTGGAACCGAGAGTTTCCATTGTACAACGGATGCACTTTGTTGGTCCGTCGTAAGCTGTTTTCTAGGGTTTCACTTGGCATTTGCGCCGGATCGTTTTATTGTCTCGTCAGAATAGGATTTGCTCAATTAGGGTTTTGAGCGATTTTGAGATTGAAATTTGAATTTGATTTTAAGATTATGAAATTTGTGATAATTTCATGATACTTGTTTTGAAATGGACTTTATGCAATGCTCATATGAGTAGTTGCATGGATTGATGTGAGTCAAGTCGTGGACTTGTGCTCGGAATTGTTTTGTGTTTTTGTTCATGTGCAGGTGTTGCTTAAGGTCGAACATGGTCGATGACGGGACCGAGACTAGGTTCAGGGAGGAACTGAGGTCGTGAAGGTCAAGGATGTCATGCGAGATGTTTGGACTAGAGAACGGTGCACGTGAGATCGAGATCGCTGCATGTGTGCGTGCGTGGTGTGCGTGCATGCTGCATGTGTGTGTGCGTGAGTCCGAGTCGTGCGTGCGTGAGTTTGCATGTGTGGCTAGCGTGTGCGAGAAGGACATCCGAGAGAGAGCCAGGAATTTTGATGTGTCCGAGTCAGCCGGCGTGAGATGAGATTGGCATGGAGACTGCTTGCCCAATCCGAATACAAAAAGAAATAGGTGGTTGTCTTGTCCTTTAAATAGAGGGTTCTAGGGGCTTAGAATCCATCCAACAAAAAAGGGCAAGAAGCAAAAAGTGCCTACAACAAAGAAGAGATTTTGTGTTTTCTTTAGTTTGTTTAAGGTTTTCTAATCTTGTGAGATTAGAGATTTTTGTGGTTTTCTAATCTTGTGAGATTAGAGATTTTTGGTGTCCTCCCGAAAGGAGTGGCTTTGGAATAAAGAAAAGGTTATGCAATTCTTTACATACTCTTTTGCTATGATTCTTGATTAAAAGGATTGTTCGATTTTTGATAGAACTAGTTTTGATTTTTTGTTCGACTTGTCTCGCTAATTAATCTAGGGTTTTGATCTCTTCATTATTAGATATTCTTCCGCTATTTAGGGGTCTTTTATTTTCAGAAAAAAAATAGTTGAATTTTATTCGGCATCTATTCACCCCCCCCCTCTAGTTGCCTACTCGGTCCTACACTCAGCAAGACTTGAGTTGTGTGTTTGGAATGCAGGCTGATCCTAGAATAAAACTTCTACGGTTAACTTTTGCTTGGAGCCAAATTGAATTATAAATACTGAATAGTAGAGTGAAAGCGAAAATTTGTAAAAGTAAATAAATAAGTAGAGTAACAAGTATGTACTTAAAGGTAATGCGAAGAGATAGATAACTCACAGCCCTTTGCGAATAAAATGTAACAAAATACCCACATCCCTTCGTGAGTGATAACGTCCAGTCCCATCATATGAAATATTATCTGAAGATTAAATTTTTGTCCACACAGGGCACAACAGCTGAATTCAACCTTGCCAACGTAATGTCAAGTATTGAATCATCTGTAAGGGTAAACTCACCAATTCCAAATTATCTGGTCCAGTTTTATAAAAGTACAGAAAATGTCTAGCTATGTGATGACTTTACCAAGTGCTCATGACCGCGAGCGCGGCTAATCGATTAGGTTTAGACTCTGCAGAGTTTGTACAGCTTTACCCACAAGATATGTCCTCCCTTTATGGCAAGCGCATTTGACACACTTCCTTTGGTGTGCCGCCAGTGAGTTCATAATGAAACTATTCGTTACTTGGACCTTAACTTTGCACTAGCCCAATGACGTTACTCCTGACTTATGATGGAAGCAAACAAACAGTGAAGCAATAGTATTCAGGAGCCCGCGGCTCAAATGGTACAACAACAGCCCCAAATTCATAGCCAGGCGTACACCGTTACAACGGCAGATGCCAACACCTCGGTGATGACACCTCCCTCGAGCAAACCTATATTCGGAATGCCCGTGCTACAACTGCCTACCAATGTGCAAAGCTAATTCCCAAATAATTTAATAAGTTAAGACTGTCCCTCTCCAGTACTTGTGGATGTACGGTTATCTTGGCCTAAAAACAACACATCAGCTCGGTTCTTATACGACACGGGCAATAGATCTCCCCCTATCAACGTGCATCATTAATTGCACTTCCGGCTATTGCCAATAATCACCCGCATCAAAATCATAGTTTTGTTTTCAGAAAAAGAAAGTTTCAATAATCACAATATTCCAACATGTCCATGAACAGAGTTCATCATGTCTACAATTTAAGTTCTTTACGAACAGTATAACCATCTGTCCGTGTTCCCAGTCTAAAGCAGGGCTAAGCATATGCATGTAATAATCGAATATACCCATTTTGTGTGTCCATCAACAATCTAGGGTTTCATCTATCACTACTGATTAAGGAAAGCCATCAATGAAGGTTATATCTACCATTCTTCCCATAATATAGCAGTGTATACAAAATATAGCATATGCATGAAAGTTTTAATTAGATTCTTCTTGTTAAAGAAAATTGGGATCTACATGAGTGCTTGCCTTGCTATCCGTTGTTTTTAGTGACGGAGTCGAAGATGTGATCTTGAAGTCGTCGACGATGAAGTCCGAGACGTCGGATTCTACACGTCGTATAACAGAAAAGAATAACAAATAGCAAATAACACTTTCAATAAGGGCAAAAGGAAATCAGATGGAAAAATCAAATAAAATCATTACATAAAACAAGCATGGTTGGTTCGTGATTTCGTGCGTGTGTATAATATCTTATGTTGCGACCTTTATTGTTATTAACGGTATGGGTTGAACAACACACATCATTTATTCTTTATGAATGATTTTATTTTATTTTACGAATTCAGGAAGCTAAGATTGTAAAATTAAATATAATAAAATTCATTGTCAAGGTGTAAGGCTACTTATAATTATACCAATTAGTCTATAAAATAGCAGGTGTGAGAGTAACTATCAATTGCATGGTTAAACTTATGCATATGCATTGGTATTACGATCATTAGGGTTCATCTCTCACAGGTTCATGTTTTAATAGGATTCAGATGCCAAGCAAGTTATAATAGCAATGACTTTACACAAAATGAGATAGTAGTGCTTTAAGGAGTCTTTTAAGGATGAACTTGTAGATATTAGCGTCTATTGTTAATGATTTATCCACCAAGTGAAAACATAGGTTAGTCAAGAGCTAAGTGAATATTATGTTTGGAATTTACTTATAGATTGAAATTTAATTATGGATTAGAGTTGGGTTTAACCCATTCTTTTAATATTAATAGTTTTATATTTATGGGTTATTCGAAACAAGTTCTACATGTACATTTACCCCTTATGATTATGTAAGCATGTATATCTATTAGCTTAGTTCAACCTTAATTAATCAAACAAAATTGTTATATTTGGAATACCCATTTCATTTCCTTCATATATATATATATATATATATATTATTCTTTCTTTTCTTCTCCCATCTCCCCTTATCTATTCGGGCGAAACCTCCCTTCTAGCACCTTCTATTCGGTCTCTGTTTACCTCTTCTTCCTTGCGCCTTCGAGCTCCACGCCTGGTCCTTCCCTGTAACACCCCGGCATTTACTATGCCTGAATGTTACCAAACATAAGCTAAACAACATCTAAATACCACATTTAACATCAAATTCCAGCAAAGGTGCATAGACTAAAAACCGAGATTTCGGCAGCACCTCCTTTGTTTTATCATGAATTTAAGAAACAGCAACAATATAGCATTATATGGCAATAAGAGAAACATCTAAACAGCAATAAATAAAGTCTTAACGACAATAAAAGACTAACATCAAGCTCTTAAAGTTCCAAGTGTCAAACAAACAATAGAACTCTCATTAACCAAGCTAAGACTTAATTTAAAGGCCATCACACGCAATTTATTATCCAACTAAATGAATTGACTTGGGGAAACATTAAGGTGAAGCAACGTGTGAGAGTGTGACTATTCCCCTTTCCCGCATGCCGTTCTCATGGTACCTAAAACAACAAGAAAACACAAGGGTGAGTTCGAAAACTCAGCAAGCATACTGCAATGGACAACAAGCATAACAACAAGTCAATAACATCTTTCATCATGTATAACATCTCATTCATGAATACTTATCAATATCATCATCAATTTGTATGCGATGTAATGCATTGCTCGACCCTCTGGAACCTCATACCGGTATGGGAAGTACACACCGTCGGTGTGCACCCTTTCCCCTTCCATCCCGAAGATGGAGGGTGCCTACTCGCTTCCAAACACCACGTGGATGGAATCACGACATAGGACTTACTCAATGGCGTTCCGGATTAGTCATAACTTTCTCACCGACCTTGCCGGACTAGTTAAGACTTTCTCACCGCCCTCGCCCTATCTCATGACATGCATGCAACCATGCCAATTATCATCTTTAATTCACATATTAACACATGGCATCATAATATGTTAAGCATGCTCATCATATCATATCAATCATTAACACATGGCAAGTGGACATATAGCATGTAAACAATTCCATCTAATCTCAACATGCAACCTACAACTCGCTATCCATCACAACACACTTGCCTCAAACACGTGCAACGGATTGGCGGGAAGAAAAGGGCTCTCCCGGGGTCACACCACCTGCACATAGGCATCACACACTCACAATCATAACCTCAAAACAGTACACACGCCCCCATCTAACCCGACATTGCCAACTACTCGCAAAACCTAAAAACAGAGGTTCTGTCCCGCGGGACAGCAACCTTGCAAAAGCATAACTTGAGTTCTGGGACTCCAAATCGAATAAACGAGTACACCGTCGCGAAGCTTAGGAAATTTCCCAACTTTTTCTAGTTATAGGGAAAGACTGATTCGGACTCTAAAATTGTTTAATCTACAGATTACCACAATCTGTTCCAGTTACGTCACAGATTTTTAGGCGCTCGGTAAAACAGCCATAACTTTCAAACGGCTGATCGGAAATTAACGTGCTTTACGTCCACGGAAAGATAATTAAATTATCTACAACTTCCTAGAAGTCCGTACGGTCTGATTCGGATTCTAAATCGACGGAAACTCGAACCCTAGTTCGACTGCTCAATCTGCCCGAAACCAGAAACGTGGACAAGTTTAGATCTAACCCAAATTACTTCAAACCAGCGCCTCCAATTGATCTAAAAACTTGATAAACACCCTAATAACAGTACCTAGATCATCCCCAAGGATCCCCAAGATCATACCTTTGCCCGAGCGCCAAAACTCCAATCAATCTCCGCGAATCTCCTCGCGAATCGCTCCTCGCTCCACGTTCCTCGCTCCTCGCTCCTTGCTCCTCGCTCCTCGCTCCACGGGATGACTCCACAAGGTGCAGGGGTGGGGAGGCCACCCTAGGGCAGCAAGGGGTGGAGGAGGTGGTGTGGAGGTGGAGGAAGGGGAGGCGCATGGCTAGGAGGGAGGGGGTGGCGGCTAGGAGCTAGAGGGGGGGAGGAGAGGTGGGGCGCATATGGGGCTGTTGGGGCGCAAGGGGGCAGGGGAGCCCCTTTTATCAGCCCCACACCCTGTCCAAGTCCAATTAGAGCCCCTCTCAATCCCTCCAAAGCCCACCAAGGCCCAAAACTCCCCCGGAACGGCCCAAAACCCCGAAAACGGCCCGGAAACGGCCCGGAAAGGCTATTAACCTCCAATTCCTATGGTTTTAAACTTAATTCCACACTTCATACTGTTATTAACCTTATCATACACGATAAATAAGGTTCACGACACTCCGTGGCGACATACCACTTCGATCGGCCCAAAACGCGAGAAAACCCTAAGCCGAAGGTTTTATTCTCTAGTTTCACCTTCTATAACGTCACACCAAACCATAGTGTCACATTCTTCCCTTCAACAGGATTCGACCTCGAATCCGAAGGACGCCAAAAAAGCAACAAAGTCCCCAAGGGACAAAAGGCTTCTCTGCAGCACAAAACATTCGCACAACGACTAGAACCAGGAAAGAAGCGACAAACAAGTTCCCAAAACCAACACTTAAAGAAAAAGTGTTGATCTAGCTCAACTAAGGGCAACCGCTCACAGTTCAACTTTCAATTCAAATCCCAAAGCGAATCAGTGTTTCAACCTCGAAGGGCTTCAACAACCCAAAACGCTCGAATCCTCACGACAAACACCTCACACTTCTATCACAACCTACGACTACACACCGCAATAAACTCAACATGACATAATCAAAGGAAGTCACAATTCCTTTAACGACCTCTCTTCATTCCCGAAAGTTTCCATCAAGGGAATAACTCATTAAGGCACACTAGCCCTTCCGATACACGATCATACTAACATTTTATTCCATCCTTTCCCAGGCAAGACTCAAACCCAAAAACAACTAGTGAAGACAACTGCTCACGGCAGGGCAATTATCACCGATCTACCGTCAACTTCACTTCCACCCATCGCTACTCTTAGTAAAGGTTAAACCCATACATCATCCACCTCCATCACAAACCACCCTTTACCACTAAGGTTCGACACCTAGCCCAAGCTAGGATCGAAAACCTTACCAAACCACAATTGGTTCCTTTCTTAAGAGGGTCTCGCCCTCACACAAAAACACTTAGCTATCAAGCCCAAGTGTACACACAACAACTCAAACCCAAAGCGTTAACAGCCATTTTGGAAAGAATTCGGCAACATCCAAGCCAAAACACAAAGGAAGCATAAATCCCCTACATCACAACCAACATATCAGAAATTGTTCATTGCTTCTTTTCATACTAGAAAGCAAGGGAAATCTCGTTTCATGACATAAATGCACACTCTTCAGAGCACTCCGGATTAGTCATATCTCCATATATGACTTTCTCACCGACTGGCTCAACGACTCTTTTATCATTTAACATGTAAAAACGATGTCATGTTTACTTTTCACCATTCCTCATCATGTAACCACACTACCGAATAGTCATTCACATGATGACTTACGCCTCGGTATCATATGAATAAATCTCGAATAACATCGAGAGTTGCGCTAATTCATATAAACTATGACGGCAACATCGTTAATCAACAAAACACCACATCGTGTGAAAACCCATCTTCGATTTAACACTAGCTTTGTAACACCTCGCAAAATCAAACTCAACCCTTTGGAACAGAACATCGACTCCAAAATCAAACATCTGCAGACACAAGCGCCATAAATTTTTATCAAAAGAGAGGGAAACTCAATCCAAAAAGAAAACTCTTCACTAACCAAATTCACTTAAGAAACATTCATAAAAATCCAGACTTGTAAAACACCCGCACACCGCACACATTTTCCAAATGACTCAACTCTAGTCAAATAGAGCTACACATCAAGGGCTTAACTCAAAAGTTTCCAACACAACCCTTTATGACCATCTGCTTCCTTTTAAAATTAATTCCAAAGATAAATCGGTCTGACGCGAAGGGCGCGATCCACTCAAAAACTTTTGGATGTAAACTCAAACTCACAACACGAACTAAACAAATTCGCCAAAACCAAAGGTCGACACCAACCACTACGAGTTTTGGGAAACTCTGAAAACTCAACATAAGGAACACCTCAACCGAAAGTATTCAACCGAGATGGCAAACAACCAATCCAGTTTCAAAGGTTTTTAGACAACATTTCGGCATGAAAGGAACCATCTCTAGTACTCCACTACGCTTTCCATTAAAGACTTCAATAATCACTATTTACTAACCGAGGAGCCCCAACACAATTCAACCGAAAGTTTCACAACAAATTCTTCCTCTAGTTACCATTCCCAACATTTTTTAATAAGGGTTTATGATGCCTATCAAAAGGCACCCAACCAAGACTATAATGACATGATCCCCACGGCTCACGAATCATAATACATCTTATTCTAAATTTGAAACATAGTACTTCCACAAATCTTTCAGCAAGATCAACCTATAAATTTCATACCACCTATATATTCACGTCTCGACAACCGAACCTTATTCAGTTAAACAACGACTTCAATATGTAAATATTATCTCTACAAGACAAAGTTCATAACTAGGATTCCAAGGCATACATTCATTAAGGATGAAATTGTACATCATGTTAATTATCCAAAACTCACTCCATCGCAACATGTTAAAATTTTCCTTTATTTTAACCATGGTTTTCCAACGAATAATCTAAACAGTTACCACAACTACTTAGTCATCAATAACAACAAATGGGCATAATCATCAACCAACAACATTACTTTTAGCTACCCTATACATAGGTGATAACAAAATTACCACCACACAACATACCCCCACTATTTAAAATAGACTGAATACTAGCATTAACACTACCATTAACAACATCATTAACAATAAGTCTTATGTCTTCTCCATTGATATCAATACTAGCATTGTAGCGACACAACTGCATACTTCCAAAGATACTAGTAGTTTGCAACAACATAAATAGCAACTCTAACCAACATCCAAATTAAAGTCACTAGTCAACACGATTAAATTTCTCTATTAATCCATTAGATTAGAACATCTTTAACAACCAGCAAAGTTTCTTTTACAATAACAGCAGTCTACAACATCTTAATGTTTTAACTATGCATCAAAGTTTAAACTTTTAACATTAACAAGGATCATAAGCACATTTAAAGCAAGGCAACAGATTCTAAGCATGTACATTAACACATTTAACTGTAATACCAACTGTAACACCCCGGCATTTACTATGCCTGAATGTTACCAAACATAAGCTAAACAACATCTAAATACCACATTTAACATCAAATTCCAGCAAAGGTGCATAGACTAAAAACCGAGATTTCGGCAGCACCTCCTTTGTTTTATCATGAATTTAAGAAACAGCAACAATATAGCATTATATGGCAATAAGAGAAACATCTAAACAGCAATAAATAAAGTCTTAACGACAATAAAAGACTAACATCAAGCTCTTAAAGTTCCAAGTGTCAAACAAACAATAGAACTCTCATTAACCAAGCTAAGACTTAATTTAAAGGCCATCACACGCAATTTATTATCCAACTAAATGAATTGACTTGGGGAAACATTAAGGTGAAGCAACGTGTGAGAGTGTGACTATTCCCCTTTCCCGCATGCCGTTCTCATGGTACCTAAAACAACAAGAAAACACAAGGGTGAGTTCGAAAACTCAGCAAGCATACTGCAATGGACAACAAGCATAACAACAAGTCAATAACATCTTTCATCATGTATAACATCTCATTCATGAATACTTATCAATATCATCATCAATTTGTATGCGATGTAATGCATTGCTCCTGACCCTCTGGAACCTCATACCGGTATGGGAAGTACACACCCGTCGGTGTGCACCCTTTCCCCCTTCCATCCCGAAGATGGAGGGTGCCTACTCGCTTCCAAACACCACGTGGATGGAATCACGACATAGGACTTACTCAATGGCGTTCCGGATTAGTCATAACTTTCTCACCGACCTTGCCGGACTAGTTAAGACTTTCTCACCGCCCTCGCCCTATCTCATGACATGCATGCAACCATGCCAATTATCATCTTTAATTCACATATTAACACATGGCATCATAATATGTTAAGCATGCTCATCATATCATATCAATCATTAACACATGGCAAGTGGACATATAGCATGTAAACAATTCCATCTAATCTCAACATGCAACCTACAACTCGCTATCCATCACAACACACTTGCCTCAAACACGTGCAACGGATTGGCGGGAAGAAAAGGGCTCTCCCGGGGTCACACCACCTGCACATAGGCATCACACACTCACAATCATAACCTCAAAACAGTACACACGCCCCCATCTAACCCGACATTGCCAACTACTCGCAAAACCTAAAAACAGAGGTTCTGTCCCGGCGGGACAGCAACCTTGCAAAAAGCATAACTTGAGTTCTGGGACTCCAAATCGAATAAACGAGTACACCGTCGCGAAGCTTAGGAAATTTCCCAACTTTTTCTAGTTATAGGGAAAGACTGATTCGGACTCTAAAATTGTTTAATCTACAGATTACCACAATCTGTTCCAGTTACGTCACAGATTTTTAGGCGCTCGGTAAAACAGCCATAACTTTCAAACGGCTGATCGGAAATTAACGTGCTTTACGTCCACGGAAAGATAATTAAATTATCTACAACTTCCTAGAAGTCCGTACGGTCTGATTCGGATTCTAAATCGACGGAAACTCGAACCCTAGTTCGACTGCTCAATCTGCCCGAAACCAGAAACGTGGACAAGTTTAGATCTAACCCAAATTACTTCAAACCAGCGCCTCCAATTGATCTAAAAACTTGATAAACACCCTAATAACAGTACCTAGATCATCCCCAAGGATCCCCAAGATCATACCTTTGCCCGAAGCGCAAAACTCCAATCAATCTCCGCGAATCTCCTCGCGAATCGCTCCTCGCTCCACGTTCCTCGCTCCTCGCTCCTTGCTCCTCGCTCCTCGCTCCACGGGATGACTCCACAAGGTGCAGGGGTGGGGAGGCCACCCTAGGGCAGCAAGGGGTGGAGGGAGGTGGTGTGGAGGTGGAGGAAGGGAGGGCGCATGGCTAGGAGGGAGGGGGTGGCGGCTAGGGCTAGAGGGGGGGGGGAGGGAGGAGAGGTGGGGGGCGCATATGGGGCTGTTGGGGCGCAAGGGGGGCAGGGGGAGCCCCTTTTATCAGCCCCCACACCCTGTCCAAGTCCAATTAGAGCCCCTCTCAATCCCTCCAAAGCCCACCAAGGCCCAAAACTCCCCCGGAACGGCCCAAAACCCCGAAAACGGCCCGGAAACGGCCCGGAAAGGCTATTAACCTCCAATTCCTATGGTTTTAAACTTAATTCCACACTTCATACTGTTATTAACCTTATCATACACGATAAATAAGGTTACGACACTCCGTGGCGACATACCACTTCAGTCGGCCCAAAAACGCGAGAAAACCCTAAGCCGAAAGGTTTTATTCTCTAGTTTCACCTTCTATAACGTCACACCAAACCATAGTGTCACATTCCCGGCGTTGCCGCCGCCGGATTCCTTCTTCTCCGCTGCTTTCACCAGCGCCTCTGGCTGCATCTGCTACGGTCCTTCACACGCTGCCTGGACTCGGCGCCCGGCCCCTATGCGTGTGCGCCCATGGTCCGATCCACACCCGGCTTGATGGCTGCCCCGCCGGTTCAGGTGGGTCCGGCCATCCTTCAAAAAGGTAAGTCTTCTTCCCCCTTGATCGGTACCGCTCAGTCTTCTTCTTCTACTTCGGCCCTCCTTCACGGCGCTGCCCTATGGATCCCTAGTTTTCACTAGGGTTTGGTACTCCCTGACTTTACCCTTTTCCTAATTAAGACTGGTACCCCTAATCTCTTAATCTTCGATACTCCCCTTCCTCCTCCTTTCTCTGCTGGTCGAACCCCTTTACTAGTCATGATGATCCTGTGATGCTTGATGCTAGAGTTTTGTGATGTTTGATGTTAAGGCACTAACATTGAGATCATGTTTTATTGATCTGTGATTCTTATGATTCGAAATGATATTAAAGTGGATTGCACCGAGATGGTATGACCCTGATCTGCGGTTTTCTTTGAGGTTTAGCTAAAGATCCATTACACTGACTTTGCTGTGATGTAAATGGATTTAGTGTATGATTAACTCTATCTTTGGAGTTCTTTGGATGATCTTTAAATGCTTAAACAAGACATGGTGACAAAGAGCCTTATTAAGATTCATTTACATGGGAGAATGATAACATGATGTGATGCTATTGGTTTCTTCTCTGAATATTCAATTGAATATAATGACAGTGGCTTAGAATGAATTGGTTGCATGGTAGATGATATTGATTTGATGCTAGGCCATGCTGTAGGATTGTTTTCCCCTTTTTGGTATGTGATGGTTAATTTAGTTGGACTGGCAAATAACGATGTCGTGGCGATACCTACGGTCGATGATGCAAACAATGACGTTGATTAAAACGAATGATCCATGGGTTGGATGGCTCGCGACGATGCCCTAAACCTTGCCGTGCGCCGGGGGAGCACGAGTAGGCTTTAGGGAATGCACGATGCAACCCCCACAACATAAAAACTAACGCTGAGATCAAACTTTTAATTGCTATTGCTATAACCATGTTTTGATATAAATGGTTTCATGAATTGGATTATTACCTCTGATGAACCTGTAATGAGGGGTAATCTGCTGCCAGGAATTGATCTGATGAAGGGGGGGTGATCTTACTCTTATCTTGTGGCTCGTCTGGATCTCCTTCCTTCTTGTTTCTGGGGTTCGGTTCTCCTTGCTTCCTCCTCCTTGATGGTTCGGTGTTAGTCTTTCTGAATGTTCCCTTCTCTGGGTTTACTTGGATGGCTTTCCTGAGACTTTCTTTGAGTTGTATGGATGTTGATAGTGATATGAGGGCTTGGGTGACTTATATAGTCCTCGGTAGGGGATGTTGTAATAGGGTGTGAAAATGGAGCCTAGTGGCTGGGTCCTTACGGCTGGTTTAATTGCTCATTTATTCATCTTGTCAGTGCATTGTTCTGGGTCCCGTGATCTATATGGTCGGCTGGCCTTGCCCCTTGCGTAATGAGTTGGGCTGGCTATTTTGCTTGAGCTCTAGAGATTTCGGCTGAGAGATTGCCTGGAGGTGCAATAGTATTCGGAAGGAGCTAGTCTTCTGGCAATTTGTCTTGCCGTAGCTGATTCTGAGCTTTCGATTGGGATTATCTTGTCCTAAAATATTTTATTCTTGTGGCCGAATGATCCCTTCGTGGCTGCCGAATTGGCCTGGGCATGCTCTGGAGGTTTCAATTGTGTCTGGGGGTTTCGGTCGGCATCCTCACCTTGCCTCCATATTTATCTTTTACTAATGTGGCTTATATGGCCGGCTGGACTTGTCGGCTGGTTCTGGAAAGAACTCGTGATGTCCTGTGGCACTGTAGCTTGGCTTTAACCTTACTCCATGTGGAGTTACTATTTTACTGTGGTGAAATATTTTACCTCGCGATATTTTCTGAATTCTCGCGTCTACGGATTAAACAGGTTTGTAAATTGCCGAATGATGCAAACCTAATCGCGAGAGAAGCCAGATTGGCCCCCGGACAATCTAGGGTACCTCACTGAGCGATCCAAATAGCTGACGGCAACCTTTTCCCTATTTATTCATTGTATTTAATTTAATGCATTTGCTTTATGCTTAATCTCATACGTAAACACTTTAATTTGCAGGCTCTCAAATGCAGATCAAGTCAGCACAGGAGCTGAAGCTTGTAGTTTTGTAATTTACTTTTTGAGATGTAATTTGTAACCAAATATGTAATTGGATAGTTATGTGAGTTGTAACTGTGATTGCCTATGTAATCGAATGATTGTAAGAGTTGTATTCCATATAATTGTTGTATGACATTATAAAGATTTTTAAATTTTATTGTAATTGCAAACTCTAACATATCAATAAAATTTGTGTTGCAGTTCAATTCTTTGTAGCAATTGGTTCTGATCAATAAATGGAAATTGGTTTATGTTATCTTCTTATCATTTTATCATATCTGTTTCTTTTCCCAAATTCAAGAATTTAATTATCTTTTAACAAAAGCTTTAAAATTTTGCAGAAAGATAATAATAAATCAAATTTACATTTTAATATTTGTCTTTAAACTTTTTATAAATCTGAGGATGTTACATATGCTCCTGTTATTCGTTACCGATAGTCAATCACATGTTGTTCATGATTTACTTTTGGATTAAATTAAACCTAAATGTGCCTTTATTTCTAACAATCCAAAAACCTGATTATAGGCGCTTAGGTTTATCAATGGCTGGCTTTGCCGAGGCACTGAGGCCGGAAAAATTCACCGGTGTGCACTTCAAAAGATGGCAGACAAGGGTCACCTTGTGGCTTACAGCTATGAACGTGTTCTGGGTGTCGAACGGCAAACCAGAGGATATGGAACCAACTCCTGAAAAGGAGAAGGCATATCGGGATGCCAACACACTCTTTGTGGGAGCCGTTCTTAGTGTTCTTGCTGATCGTCTGTGCGATGTGTATATGCACATTAAAGAGGTGAAGGAACTATGTGATGCTTTGAATGCTAAGTTCGGTGCTTCCGATGCTGGCGGTGAACTGTATATCATTGAGCAATATCATGACTACAAGATGGTGGATAACCGTTCTGTAGTTGAGCAGGCTCATGAGATACAGGTTCTCGCCAGGGAACTCGAACTTCTCAAAATCCAGTTACTGAGGTTTGTGGTGAGGCATTATTGCCAAATTACCTCCTTCATGGAGGAATTTTGCCACATCTCTGAAACATAAGAGACAAGAGATTTCTGTTGAGAATCGATTGCGTCTCTAGATGTTGAGGAGAAAGCTCGAGCTAAGGATGCACCTGTGAAAGGAATCGAGGGGCGCCTAGCGCCAATGTGGTGCAACAGTTCTCACATGGCAAGAACAAAGGGAAAAATAAACCCAAACAAACCACTAATTTCAAGAAGAAGAAGTCAATGAACAAAGATGAGAAGCCTGCTTTGTTTGCGGTGAGATTGGACCGGGCCAAGCAGTGTCCAAATCACAAGCGAGGAAGGGTGAGCAAGGACAGAACTCAAAGTCCATCAACGTGACCATTGGCAATCTTGGAGGAGGAACTTACGGGTATGGTAACGTACCTATTGTTCTTTCAGTAAATCAGACCACCGATTGGTGGATTGATACTGGAGCTAATGTTCATGTGTGTGCTGATCTCTCTTTGGTCTCTTCTTACCAGGTCGTGCAGGATTGCTCCGTGTTGATGGGAAACAGCTCGAATGCTTCATTCTTGGTGTTGGCACGGTAGATCTGAAGTTTACTTCGGGAAAGATCGTGCGGCTAAAGAACGTGCAGCATGTCCCCTCAATAAATAAAAACACAGTCGTGGCTCCCTTCTATATAGAGAAGGGTTCAAAGTGGTGTTTGAGTCTAATAAAGTAGTCGTGTCTAAGCATGGACTTTTTATTGGTAAAGGCTATGAATGCGGAGGCTTGTTCCGTTTTCCCTTTCGATTTCTGCAATAAAGTTGTGAACCATATATGTGATATTTCCAATGGAGGTGAAGCCGATGTTTGGCACTCACGGTTATGTCATTTAAATTTTGTTTGTATGACTCGGCTCGATAGTATGAATTTAATTCAAAAAATTCCCTCGTCAAAGGTTCTAAGTGCCAAAGTTGTGTGCAATCAAAGCAACCTCGCAAACCTCACAAGGCGGAGGAGAGAAACTTGGCACCATTAGAACTCATACATTCAGATCTTTGTGAGATGAATGGTGTGTTGACTAAAGGAGGAAAAAGATATTTCATGACTCGATTGATGATGCATCTAGATACTGCTATGTTTATCTCATTGAAAACTAAAGATGAGGCTTTAGACTACTTCAAAGTCTATAAGGCTGAAGTTGAAAATCAATTAGAAAGAAAAATCAAAAGGCTTAGGTCAGATCGTGGCGGTGAGTACTTCTCTACTGAGTTCGACTTATTCTGTAAGGAACATGGAATTATTCATGAGAGGACACCTCCCTATTCGCCCCAGTCTAATGGGGTTGCCGAAAGAAAGAACCGCACTCTAACTGATTTGGTAAATGCCATGTTGGACACTGCGGGTCTATCTAAGGAATGGTGGGGGGAGGCCCTGTTGACTTCTTATCACGTTTTGAATAAAGTTCCTTCTAAGAATAAGGAGAAAACCCCATATGAAGAATGGGAAGGGAGAAAACCATCACTTTCATACTTGCGCACGTGGGGTTGCTTGGCGAAAGTCAATGTGCCCATAACTAAAAAGCGCAAACTTGGACCTAAGATAGTGGATTGTGTCTTTCTGGGATACGCTCATCGGAGCATTGCCTGTAGATTTTTAGTAGTAAAGTCTGAGGTATCTGACATGATCGTCGGTACAATCATGGAATCCAGAGATGCCACCTTCTTTGAGGGCATATTTCCCATGAAAGATTTGCATAGCGTTTCTAGTCAAAACCCTGAGATAATTCCCGAACCTATTGCACAAATTGAGGATTCTGAACAGATACCCGAGCAAAATCTTGAGGAGGATGACAGTGAGGCTCCTAGGAGGAGCAAGAGACAAAGGATGGTTAAATCCTTTGGTAATGATTTCACTGTGTACCTTGTGGATGATACTCCCACCTCTATTTCAGAAGCTTATGCATCTTCTGATGCAGACTACTGGAAGGAGGCAGTCCGTAGTGAGATGGATTCTATTCTGTCTAACGGAACTTGGGAGCTCACAGAACTGCCTTATGGTTGCAAACCTGTGGGCTGTAAGTGGGTGTTCAAAAAGAAACTAAGGCCTGATGGTACTATTGAAAAGTACAAGGCTAGACTTGTGGCTAATGGTTATACGCAAAAGGAAGGAGAGGATTATTTTGATACTTATTCACCGGTTGCTAGGATCACAACCATCCGGGTACTTTTATCCTTGGCTGCCTCTCATGGTCTCATTGTCCATCAAATGGACGTGAAGACAGCTTTTCTTAAATGGAGAGCTAGATGAGGAGATCTACATGGATCAGCCAGATGGATTTGTGCTACCCGGACATGAGAGCAAGGTGTGTAAGTTACTGAAATCTCTTTATGGCCTTAAACAAGCACCTAAACAATGGCATGAGAAGTTCGATAGAACATTAACACAAGCTGGCTTCGCTGTAAACGAAGCCGACAAGTGTGTGTATTATCGCCATGGTGGGGGTGAGGGAGTTATTCTGTGCCTATATGTGGATGACATTTTGATCTTTGGAACAAACCTTGATGTGATCATTGAGGTCAAGTCTTTCCTGTCTGGAAATTTTGATATGAAAGATCTCGGAGAGGCTGGCGTGATCTTGAACATCAAGTTAGTCAAAGGTGAGGATGGGATTAGTCTTTCTCAATCCCATTATGTGGAAAAGGTTTTGAGTCGGTTTGGCTATTCGGATAGCAAGCCTTCTCCAACACCTTATGATCCAAGTGTGATTCTTCGGAAAAACAAGAGAATTGCTAGAGATCAAATGAAATACTCTCAGATCATTGGATCTCTCATGTACTTGGCTAGCGCAACAAGGCCTGATATCTCATTTGCTGTAAGCAAATTGAGCCGGTTTACTTCTAACCCGGGAGATGATCATTGGCGTGCACTCGAAAGAGTTATGCGTTACTTGGTGGGTACAGTAAATTATGGAATACACTATACCGGGTACCCTTCAGTACTAGAGGGTTATAGTGATTCAAATTGGATCTCTGATGCTGATGAGATTAAGGCCACCAGTGGATATGTGTTTACACTTGGTGGGGGCGCTGTGTCGTGGAGGTCTTGCAAACAGACTATTTTGACACGGTCAACTATGGAGGCAGAATTGACTGCATTGGATACAGCCACTGTTGAGGCAGAATGGCTACGTGAACTCTTGATGGATCTTCCGGTGGTTGAAAAACCAATACCGGCCATTCTTATGAATTGTGACAATCAAACAGTTATTGTTAAAGTGAACAGTTCTAAAGATAACTTGAAATCCTCAAGACATGTGAAAAGACGTTTGAAGTCTGTCAGGAAATTGAAAAACTCCGAGTGATAGCATTGGATTATATCCAGGCGGCTAAAAACACAGCGAGATCCCTTCACTAAAGGGCTATCACGGAATGTGATAGATAACGCATCAAAGGAACTAGGCATGAGACCCATATGAGTTATACCATAGCGGTAACCCAACCTATGTGATCGGAGATCCCGTGAATTAGGACACAGGAAAAACAAGCTCTTTGGTTAAGCTGGAGGAGAGTAATTTTCTAACTAGTTCCAAGTGAAGATGCAATACTCTCAAATCAGTATGGCGGAGTTGGCTTTTGCCTTAATGTGTTCTGTTGGCTTTATTTAGCGAAGATGTCATCCTACAGAGCATCTTGAAAGAACACACCTATATGAGATTGACTGTTGAAAGTCGCAGTCTATGAGACTTGGGTAATCTCTAATAATCTCATGAAGAGACCATGGAGTACGACTTATATGCTCCACCCGAGGGGTAGCCTATTGGCAGCCTAGTATCAGCTAAGGCTCTAAATGAAACTCAGTCGCACAAAACTTGCAATTCAAGGCTTAGTCCATTGTTCAAGTTGTGGCTGAGTGTAATTTGGAGTCCTAGGTGCAATTCAAGGCATAGTCCATTGTCACCGAAACGCTGGTATATCAACAGCTTTGGAATAGGCAAAACTGTCAGTGGGACTTTGAGATCTGGTGGGGGATTGTTGGATTATTTTGGCCAAGCCCATTTAATTGAGACAATAAATTCTAGAAAATCTTAAAGGCCCACCTCATGAAGAGGCATGTGCACTAGCAATAGTACCACATTGCTAGCCTAAAGTGGTGAACACTAGTTTAAATAGTGGAGTGTGCTCCACCATGGTAGAACCATGTGGAGAAAGGGAGAAAGAATACACACGCGCGCTCGCCTCGCCTCGCCTGGCCGGGCCAGGCACGGCCGAGGCGGGCGGCGGCGCGGCGTCGGCACTGCGTGAATGGTCCGCCGAAATCCGGTCCAGGGCTTTGCGTAGGCGCAGCCTCCTTTTGCAGGCTTTTGCTATTTTCCTCTCGCTGCGACGCCATCAAGTTTGCCCCGTCCCGTACGCCGGCGTGCACCAGCGAACGGGAAAGCAGGTCTCCGAAACCGTCCGTCCTCGCGTTCTTGCACCGGGAGAGGACGAATCAGGTTTTTGGGAAGCGCCGGGCGCGATCGCTTCCACGCCACCGTCACGGCTCGTCTTCCTCGGCGTTCAGGAAGCGGCTGCTCGGCATCGCACTTTCGGCGCGGCGCTTCCGTCCTCGGCATCAGACGCGCTTACAGCGACTCGCTCCATCTGCACCACGAGCGATGCGTTACAATGTTTCTACTGTTTATTTTCAACCTATTGATTGTGAGCACATTAGATGGATATATGTGTAGCATATGCATCTATGGTATGCTCCTGTTATTCGTTACCGATAGTCAATCACATGTTGTTCATGATTTACTTTTGGATTAAATTAAACCTAAATGTGCCTTTATTTCTAACAGTTTCAGTCTTAAATTTTTAATTGTTATTTTTTGCTTGTGTGCAGCTCCAAATTGTTAATTTTGCTATTAAAACATTTTTATTATTTTCACCCTTCGTGCCATCGCACTGGCAAAAATAGGATGTATTCTATCACTATACATCTAAGTCGTTCTACAATACCTGCAATTAAATATTTTTAATTTTCAACAAACTGTATTAAAGAGAACTATCCTAGTTACTAGATTCACTATGATTAATCTTCACTAATATAGAAAATACCAGCTGGTTTTATGCTATATATGTCCACTTAACTTTGTGTCCCAAGTCAATTACGACTGTCCGATCAAGTGAATCCAATGGTCCATGCACTCTTGCCACCTAGTAATCTTGCCCATCCAATCAATCCCATTGCCAAGACCCAAGATCACAAGTTGGTCGTACCACCTCTTTATTCTATTTAGTTGGCCTAATCGTGTCTTAATTCTATTTAATTGACCTAATCATGTCTAAATTCCATTTAATTGTTCTAATCAATCCGCTCTCCTATCCCCAACGTGCTGCATAAGCATTGTAGTCAGGGCGTCTGTCATGTTGAAGAGCAATTCGGCTGGTTTGAAGGTACTAGGTCGCGGCGCACGTCGCGTGTGTGAACGAAAAACAAATTTGTATTTTTTTCGTACAAAAAACGGGTTTTATTTTTGGGAAAAATGGATCGGGACGAAAAAATGAATCAAGATGTAATTTCTAAATTTTCGGAGGGCCTTTTCCAACGTTAGAAGGACCTAAACGTAATTACACATTTTTAAGGGGCTTTCACGGAGGAACGACACGTGGCATGCCTACCCTTGCGTGGAATCTCCCGGCAATGTTATATAGACTATGTGTACCACCTAATTGGACAAAATTCTAAAGCAAATATGCAAAATGACGTGAAATATATATACGTTGGTTCAATATTTACACTACATACATTCAATGGCTACTTAATTTGAAGGACCTTGTGAAGGTTCATAATTGTTTGTGATGAGTATTTGATTCCTTTTGAGCTGGGTTTGCTCATATTTGAGTTTGGATTTCAAATTGGAAGTATTTTGATTTGTGCCGGCAAGATAGGCTGCGACGGACCTTAGATCCAGCGTGAATTGTATGCGGCGGACCAAGGGTAATTGGTTTTGTGTTTGCGACGGACCGAGTTAGAAATGACTTATGTATCAGCCGGACCGAGGGTAATTGGTTTTGTGTTTGTGCCAGACCAGTCTGGATCAAGGGAGTTTTGAAATAGAGTTTTTTTTCCTTTAGCGTCGGACCAAGGGGTGTTGCAAATAGAGAGTTTCACGTTTGCGCTGGACCAAAGGGTGAAAAAAATGCATTTGCGTCGGACCTTGCATTTTGTGTCGGACCTTCCTTCATAGCTTGTAGTAATTCACTTTTTTAGAGGTCTTCCTATGCTCAAAAAATTATGTGTTCTACATAAAAGTTGTAGAGAATTTCGAGATGCATCTATTTCGTGTTGACAACATTTTCATTTGAGCAATAGAAAAAATCATAAAAAAACAGAAAAATTTCTGCTGTATTGCAAACAGGGCGTTTGTACTCGGTTGAATTGTTTTTGGTCCGTTCAGGTTCCGGGCCGTTCTAACCCCGATTCGTGATCGAATTGATGCGCTGTATTCGTTGTGGAACCAAGAAGGGTTTTCTTGTCTTTGTGGATGCAAGACTTCATTTCATGGTTGTGGTAAGGTGAAGGATGGCTGGAACTAGGCACAGGATGGCCGGAGGTTCAAGTTGATCGGAAATTCACCGTAGGATGGTCGGAGACAAAGCGAGTGTAGTCCAAGGAGGCATGGAACCGTGTGGGTGCTGGCTTGGAGCTACAGGGTCTAGAAAACTATTGGGTTATTGGTTTTTAGAGTTGGAGTAGCAGTCAAGTTAGCTAGTTGGTCAAAACTCGGTTGTTAGTGGGTTTCTTTTTAGCCCAATGCGTGAAAGTGTGGGATCAAATCCTAGCTCTTGGATGTTAGCTTAGGATTGAAGCAACACATCCAAAGGTGGGAATTGATCATAGAACACTATAAATAGAGCGGTAGGGGTAGCCTTCCTCTTGTGGATGTTTCAGATAAGTTTTGGTTGCTCTCATGAGTTTTGCCTACATGTTGTGAGGCTTTGTAAAACTTCCATCCAGAAAATACAAAAATATTTTCTCAATTCTGAATTTAAACTCTGCACATATTATGTATTTACATTACACAATTTGAATCTAGTCTTTACCTTCAAGCATTTACATTCCGCATATTGCCTCCTCTCCTTCTAAATGCTTGTGGTCTTTTATTGAATTCTTCTTGATCTCTAGCTTGCCTTGATGTGTGGGAAGTAACACAAGATCATCTTGATCATCAAACCCACGAGCAAGCTTAGAATCAAGAGTTTTGACTTTAGATGAAAACTGGTACACATTTGATTCAATTCAAGAAAGGTCTAAACTTTTGACATTAATCTTATGGATTGATGGGTGGAATGAGTTTTCTGACTTCCTTGAGAAGGTGCCTACCAAGTTGCATGATCATTGGAGCAAGGCATTAAAAGTTTGATCACTTTTGATTTTGGCTTGGGCTATTCTTGCGCCTTGTTCATCAAGTAGGCAGTACCGCCCCTAGAGGCCAATAGTGTTGCTTGTGGCTTGACCATTCTGATTCCAACAACTCCTGAGGATCTTCTTCTTGAATTCTTTTTAGTTTGTTTTTACTTGTCTAAGAAGAGGGGAACATTTTATTTGCGATCATTCACCCCTCTCTGATCACCATTTCGTTCTTTCAATTGGTATCAGAGATGGTTCTGCTTATTCTATATATTGACCGTTCTCAAGAGCCATGGCGACGAACAAGTACTCGACTAAGCCTCCAATTTTTGCTGGAGTTGATTATCCATTTTAGAAAATACGGATGGAGTCATACATCACTGCCAAGGGCTTTTTGATTTGGCAGAAGGTGAAACTTCCGTATGAGGTTCCTGCCGATGAGAACGTCAACACCGCAAACATGGTTGACATTGAGGCAAACGCTAAGTTAAGGATCGAGATGGCGATCAGAGGGGGGTGAATAATCCCAAATAAAATTTTACCCCTCTCAAAGTACTCAAAACAATCCCACAATGAAAATCCGAAATATCGAAAGATTTTCCTTTAAAATAGTGCTCCTTAGATTCGCACACCCGTAAAAACCGGAAGGCTTAGACAACTATGCGTACCCCTAGCTTTCATGGATGAGAGCCGTGAAATATGTGAGGGATTTTTCAATCACAATCCTGGTTGTCAAGTGTCCAAACAAAGAGGAATCAATTCAAATACTTCTTTTTCTAAAAGAGATAAAGCCAAATCACAAAAGTTTCTTTTAGAAAAAGCAAAGCAGATTTTTCACGAATTGTCCTCAATTTGGATAGGTGGATGGTGGATTTATGTTGCTCTAAAATTTTTGGAAAAATTTATCCCAGTGAGAAATTGAGTCGTGATCCACTCCACCAAAAGTCTTGTATAAAAAACAGGAAAAATCAAGAACTACAGATAGTCAGAAACTTTCGACAAGGAAGTTTGGGGTTCGGTGTTCACCTCATAGCTCCCCAATGGTGCAACCAGTGGAGTCCACAATTTTTCTACAGATGGATATATGAGTCACACACCATCTCCATCAAGAATCACCCAAAAAATATTTTTCTATATGTTTCTAAAAATCGAAGACTAACTACTGCACGGAGAATAAGTTCAAGACTGATTTGCAATCTTGATATAAACTTGATCTCTAGTCTATCCTAGGGTGCAAGAAATATGTAAAACCAAATGAGCACCCTCAAGACTTCCTTGATCAATATCATTTGGAAGGAGAGGAGGCAAATCCAAATTGCGAGAAAGTAAATTTTGGGAATTTAAATGCGGAAAAGTAAATGCTAAATTTAAATCTCGTGAAGTAAAGACATAATGTAAATGCGGAATTTAAATTCACAAGAACGTAAAAAAAATCTTTGTATTTTCTGGTTTTAATGTTTACAAAGCCTCACTTCATGTGGGCAAAACTCAAAAGAGCAACTCAAACCATCAAGTGAGGGAGGGCACCCCTCCCCCTCTATTTATACTACTCTTTGACCACCTACCACCCTTGGATGAGTCCCTAACCCTAGAGAACTCCACCAAGGGCTAGGATTAACCCACTGACACAATCATGCAAGGGCAACCCAAAACCTTACACACATAATGGGTTTTCTTGCATGGTTTTCAAAGCATACTACCTAGACCCGCTAACCAATCAATTAGACTGCGATCCAACGGCCCTCATTGATCCTCGCAGCATCTAGCTAGTATCATCACTACAGGAAAACGACTTGTTTTCCACGGCCACACATATTTTCATCGGCTCAAATTAAGCCGACGAAATTACATGTATTTTTTCGTCGGTCCTCGCCTAGCCGACGAAATAACAGGTATTTTCATCGGCTCAGCCGACGAATCTATTGCGGGCAATTATTTTCGTCGGCTTAGCCGACGCCAATATCTGGCCCAGCTACGCGCGCTTTTTTTTTCAAATTTTGGGTACGTATTTTCGTTGGCTAAGCCTCTTATTGTCGTCGGCTTGGCTGACGTTAATATCGGGGGGGTCATTTTCGTCGGCTTAACCGACGGTAATAACGGCCAAGCTTTTTTTCGTCGGCTTAGCCGACGTTACTAGCTAACCTAATACACTAACTACCAGCTACACATTTTCACAACACAACACAACACACTAGCACCAGCCGTCGCCGCCAGACGCGCACCAGCCGTCGCCGCCATCGACCGCATCTGCTCGACCACGCGCCGGCGCTCGCCGCCTCTGTCGCGGCTCCCGCCCGACCACGCCGGCGACCGGCCTCGCCGCTCTGTCGCCCGGCTCACGCTCGACACGCTGTAACACCCGGCATTTACTATGCCTGAATGTTACCAAACATAAGCTAAACAACATCTAAATACCACATTTAACATCAACTCCAGAAAGGTGCATAGACTAAAACCGAGATTTCGCAGACACCTCCTTTGTTTTATCATGAATTTAAGGAACAGCAACAATATAGCATTATATGGCAATAAGAGAAACATATAAAACAGCAATAAATAAAGTCTTAACGACAATAAGAGACTAACATTAAGCTCTTAAGGTTCCAAGTGTCAAACAAACAATAGAACTCTCATTAACCAAGCTAAGACTTAATTTTAAAGACCATCACACGCAATTTATTATCAAACTAAATGAATTGACTTGGGGAAACATTAAGGTGAAGCAATGTGTGAGCGTGTGACTATTCCCCTTTCCCGCATGCCGTTCTCATGGTACCTAAAACAACAAGAAAAACACAAGGGTGAGTTCGAAAACTCAGCAAGCATACTGCAATGAACAACAAGCATAACAACAAGTCAATAACATCTTTCATCATGTATAACATCTCATTCATGAATACTTATCAATATCATCATCAATTTGTATGCGATGTAATGCATTGCTCTGACCCTCCGAACCTCATACCGGTATGGGAAGTACACACCCGTCGGTGTGCACCCTTTCCCCCTTCCATCCCGAAGATGGAGGGTGCCTACTCGCTTCCAAACACCACGTGGATGGAATCACGACATAGGACTTACTCAATGGCGTTCGGACTAGTCATAACTTTCACCGACCTTGCCGGACTAGCTATGACTTTCTCACCGCCTCGCCCTATCTCATGACATGCATGCAACCATGCCAAATATCATATTCAATTCACATATTAACACATGGCATCATAATATGTTAAACATGCTCATCATATCATATCAATCATTAAAACATGGCAAGTGGACATATATCATGTAGGCAATTCCATCTAATTTCAACATGCAACCTACAACTTGCTATCCATCACAACACACTTGCCTCAAACACGTGCAGCGGATTGGCGGGAAGAAGAGGAACTCCCGGGTCACACCACCTGCACATAGGCATCACACACTCACAATCATAACCTCAAAACAGTACACAAACCCTCATCTAACCCGACATTTGCCAACTACTCGCAAAACCTAAAACAGAGGTTCTGTCCCAAGGACAGCAGCCTTGCAAAAGGCATAACTTGAGTTCTGGGACTCCAAATCGAATAAACGAGTACACCGTCGCGAAGCTTAGGAAATTTCCCAACTTTTTCTAGTTATAGGGAAAGACTGATTCGGACCCTAAAATTGTTTAATCTACAGATTACCACAATCTGTTCCAGTTACGTCACAGATTTTTAGGCGCTCGGTAAAACAGCCATAACTTTCAAACGGCTGATCGGAAATTAACGTGCTTTACGTCCACGGAAAGATAATTAAATTATCTACAACTTCCTAGAAGTCCGTACGGTCTGATTCGGATTCTAAATCGACGGAAACTCGAACCCTAGTTCGACTGCTCAATCTGCCCGAAAACAGAAACGTGGACAAGTTTAGATCTAACCCAAATTACTTCAAACCAGCGCCTCCAATTGATCTAAAAACTTGATAAACACCCTAATAACAGTACCTAGATCAAATCCAAGGATCCTCAAGATCATACCTTTGCCCGAAGCGCAAAACTCCAATCAATCTCCGCGAATCTCCTCGCGAATCGCTCCTCGCTCCACGTTCCTCGCTCCTCGCTCCTCGCTCCTCGCTCCACGGGATGACTCCACAAGGTGCAGGGGTGGGGAGGCCACCCTAGGGCAGCAAGGGGTGGAGGGGAGGTGGTGTGGAGGTGGAGGAAAGGGAGGGGGGGTGCGCACGGTTTTGGGGGCTAGGGCTTAGGGAGGGGAGGGAGGAGAGGGGCGCAAGAGGGGAGGTGGGGCGCAAGGGGCTGAGATGGGGCGCAAGGGGGGCAGGGGGAGCCCCTTTTAACAGCCCTCAACCCAATCCTAGTCCGTTACGGAGTCCTAATCCATCCCACCAAAGCCCACCAAGGCCCAAAACTCCCCCGGGAAGGCCCAAAACCCCGAAAACGGCCCGGAAACGGCCCGGAAACGTTATTAACCCCCGATCCTTAAGATTTTAACCTTATTTCCACATCTCATACTGTATTTAACCTTATCATGTTCAATAATTAAGGATACGACATTCCGAGGTGTCACATTCTTCCCCCCTTCAACAGGATTCGACCTCGAATCTAAACGCACCAACACGAAACCCAGCAAAACCAAAGACAGCTAGGTTTTCACATCACACACCTGAGGCGAAAAGTTCGAGATACTTCTCGCGCATGCGAGATTCCAGCTCCCAAGTCGCTTCTCTCTCGGTCTGATGTGACCACAGGACCTTGACAAACTTAAGCGTCCTGTTCTTCATCAGTCGCTCTGAAGTCCCCAGAATTTCCACAGGACGGGACTCGAAGGTGAGGTCCTGCTCAAGCACTAATGGTTCCAATGGAACCACCAACTCCGGATCGTGCAAGTATTTCCTCAACATCGAGACATGGAACACATCATGCACACCTTGCATGGATTCCGGTAGCTCTAGGCGATAGGCCAACCTGCCAACTCGGGCGAGGATAGGAAAAGGCCCAACATACCTTGGACTGAGCTTTCCTTTGGTGCCAAAACGCACCACACCCTTGGTGGGAGATACTCGCAAGAGTACGCTATCACCCACCTCAAACTCCAAGTCTCGCCGCCTCACATCAAGATAGCTCTTCATGCTCTGTGCTGCGAGAAGGTTTTGCCGAACCTCCGACACGCGATCAACGATCTGCTGAACCCAATCCGGCCCAAGAATAGCTCTCTCGCCCACAAGATCCCAACAAAGTGGCGATCTGCACTTCCGACCATACAAGACCTCATAAGGAGCAGCCCGGATCTTTGGAATGGTAGCTGTTATTGTAAGCAAACTCTGCAAGGGGCAAATGGTCTTCCCAGCTACCCTTCCAAGCCATCACACAGGCCCTGAGCATGTCCTCCAAAGTTTGGATGGTACGCTCAGACTGCCCATCTGTCTGAGGGTGAAAAGCGGTACTAAGGCAAAGCTGCGTACCCAAAGCACTCTGCAAACTCTCCCAGAACTTGGAGACGAACTTCGCATCCCGATCAGAGATAATGGTCTTGGGTACACCATGCAATCTCACAATCTCCCGCACATAGATGGGAGCCAACTCGCTCGCTGAATTGGTCGTGCGGATGGGAATGAAATGCGCCGACTTGCTGAGACGGTCCACCACAACCCAAACAACATCCTTCCCTCGTGGAGAACGAGGTAAACCAACCACAAAATCCATGGAGATGTCATCCCATGGCCACACAGGAATCTCCAATGGCTGCAACAGACCGGCGGGACGCTTATGCTCAGCTTTGATCTTCTGACAGATCCCACAAGACGCCACATACTTGGCAATATCCACTCTCATCCTTTTCCACCAGAAATTCTTCTTCAAGTCCTGTACATCTTGGTCTCTCCAGGATGGACCGTGCACGGGTGCGATGAGCTTCTCTCGAATGTCTTCTTTCACTTGAGATTTACGGGGCACGCACAGACGGCCCGAAACCTCAAAACTCCCGCATCATCAACGGTAAAGTCTCCCGACTTGCCATCCTCAAGGCGTTCCTCACCTGCTGGAGTAAACGATCATCTTTCTTTGTGCCTCCCGCTGCACGCTCGGGAATCGCCGACTCAAGAATCAATTGAGTTTCAGCTTGCACGGTCCCCGCATAAGCGTAGGAGACTCCCAAACGCTCAAAATCAGCAACAAGACAATCAACAACAGGGGCATTGTCTTGCGATCGAGAGCGTCGGCCACCACATTTGCCTTCCCGGATGATACTGGATAGTGAGGTCATAATCCTTTATCAACTCTAGCCACCTCCTCTGCCTCAAGTTCAAATCTTTCGAGTAAAGATGTACTTGAGGCTCTTGTGATCGATAAAAATATCACAAGACTCACTGCACAAATAATGCCTCCATATCTTCAATGCAAACACCACGGCGGCTAGCTCAAGATCATGGGTGGGATAGTTCTGCTCATGCTTTTCAGCTGCCTCGAAGCATAAGCAATCACCTTGCCATTTTGCATGAGCACACAACCAAGTCCCAACCGAGAAGCATCGAGAATAAACAAGTGAAGCGTTTCCTGGTTCGGGAAGGGTAAGAACGAGAGCGATCACTAACTTCTCCTTCAAAGTGCGTAAGCCGTGCTCACACTCTGCGATCCACCGAACTTCATCCCCTTCTCGAGTCACCGTGAAAGTGGCTTGGCAATGATAGAGAAATCCTGCACAAAACGCCGATAGTAGCCGGCCAACCCAAGGAAACTACGCACCTCTTTAACATTGGAAGGCCTCCTCCAATCCAGAACTGCCGAGACTTTGCTAGGATCTACAGATATGCCCTCTGGATTGATGATGTGGCCAAGAAAACCCACTTCTGAAATCCAGAACTCGCACTTTTTCAGCTTAGCGAAGAATTGATTCTCCTCGAGTACTCGACAAGCCTCAAGTGTCGCTCATGCTCCTCTTCCGATTTAGAGTAAATCGAATGTCATCGATGAACACTACCACAAACTCATCAAGGTACTTGTGTAGCATCTTGTTCATCGCCTCCATAAAGACAAAGAGGAGCATTAGTTAGTCCAAAAGACATAACTTTAAATTCATAATGCCCATACCTAGTGGAGAAAGCAGTCTTCTCAATGTCCTGCTCCTCACACGGATCTGATTATACCCTCGATCAAGATCAATTTTGGAGAACACCTTTGCTCCCTTCAGATTGGTCAAACAGATCCTCGATGCGACGCAACGGATACTTGTATTTGACCGCCACCTGGGTAAGAGCACGATAATCAAGGCACATACGCCAACTTCCATCCTTCTTCGAGACGAAGAGGACGGGTGCTCCCCATGGCGATACGCTACGCCGAATGAAGCCTTTGGCCAACAGATCCTCCAATCGCTTCTTCAACTCGTCTTGAAAAGGTCGAGCTAAGCGGTATGGAGAGATAGAAATAGGTCGAGTGCCCGAGCAAGATCAATACGAAACTCCACATTCCTCACAGGAGGTAGACCAGGCAACTCGTCAGGGAACACATCAACGAACTCCTTCACTACGTAAATCTCCTCAACGGAATCGAGGAAGATGGCTTCTCGCACAAAGTCATGAGGAAACCCAATAGCCTCAAACGCCGACCAGAAAACAAACTAGTCAAAGCAAAGACGGAATCGAGGGTATACCACCTGAAAGGTCAACTCTTCACGGACGGGGCCTGCAAGGAAACTGTCTTCCAGAAACAACAGATCTTAGCACGGTACTGATGCAGCCAGTCCATGCCCAAAATGACATCAAAAGGAGCCAACTGGATCACCATGAGATTGGCAAAGAAAACCTCATCATCAATGGCAATGGTGCAACCAGGGCACACCAAAGAACTAGCAATCAAACCCCCAGGGGAACTGACTAACACGGACTCAGAAATCCGTTGAACTCCCAACTTAGCTCCTTTAGCAAAATCCGACGACACAAAGGAATAGGATGCACCGGAATCAAACAGAACAAAGGCATCAACGGAATCCACGAGCAGAGTACCTGAAACCACCTCTGGATGCCCAGCAGACTCGGCGGTCGGCCAAGCGTACACTCCTGGTGGCGCCGGGACAGAAGGAGCCCCGACTCAGCCGATGCCCCATCAAGGCTGAGGCGGAGGAGGCAATCGAGGAGGAGCAGACGGCTGCGGGCACCAAGACGCCGCTGGTGGCGCCACGCAAAGGGTGGCCGAGAAACAGGGCAGCCATCAAATGCACCGATCCTCCGGAAGACGCCGTGGAGTGGGAGGAGAAGGCACCGTCTCCCACTTGATGAGGCTACCGGGATTCATCCGGCAGACTCGTCCCATGTGGCCGGGCTTGCCACAAAGTGGTTGCAACTCCGGTCCAACCACACTCAAGCACGGTGCTCACCACCGCACTCGAACGATCCGCGAAAATCCAATACAAAACACTTTTCTTTTGGTTCAGCTCAACCAAAGCCAAGAAAACAAATAAACCGACCGTCGAACGGCAGAGAACATCCGAAGGGAACCACCATCAACTCTTCTATTTGACTCCAGTCAACTACCCGATCAAGGACAGAAAAGATAAGCACTCTTCTCCTACAGGGGTTAATAGTTCTTCGGTGATGGCGCTAACCGGCCACACCGTCAAACCTCACCGTTACTATGAACCAAAAAGAGGTGACCGAAACCCTTCGGCACCACAACCCCACTTTTATCACCACAACAGGAACAATCCAATCATTTATACAGACAGACTCCGCAACTCTCTGGGAGCCTCGCCCCTGGCCTCCACGGCCATGGCGTCCACGGCCTCTACCCCTTGGCATGGCTGCTTAGACAGACAACCATCCAAACATAAAACATAAACACAACATCACACAACCAAGAACATAGATCAAACATCATCATAAGCATATTCCTTATCACATAATCAAGCGCGATGCATTGATGAACCAAAACCCATCCTACTGTGCAACCAAGTGTGTCAGATTTTAGATTAGTTATACCACTTTTACAAGTTTTAACGTTGCTATCCTATAACAAAGTTTTAGTTAAGACCTAAGCCATGTTTCTACGTTATTCCACATCAAATTTTAGTTATACCCTATAGCATGACACTAAAAATTCACATTCCAAGGACCTACAGCCCGCTCTGATACCAACTGTAACACCCCGGCATTTACTATGCCTGAATGTTACCAAACATAAGCTAAACAACATCTAAATACCACATTTAACATCAACTCCAGCAAAGGTGCATAGACTAAAAACCGAGATTTCGGCAGCACCTCCTTTGTTTTATCATGAATTTAAGGAACAGCAACAATATAGCATTATATGGCAATAAGAGAAACATATAAAACAGCAATAAATAAAGTCTTAACGACAATAAGAGACTAACATTAAGCTCTTAAGGTTCCAAGTGTCAAACAAACAATAGAACTCTCATTAACCAAGCTAAGACTTAATTTTAAAGACCATCACACGCAATTTATTATCAAACTAAATGAATTGACTTGGGGAAACATTAAGGTGAAGCAATGTGTGAGCGTGTGACTATTCCCCTTTCCCGCATGCCGTTCTCATGGTACCTAAAACAACAAGAAAAACACAAGGGTGAGTTCGAAAACTCAGCAAGCATACTGCAATGAACAACAAGCATAACAACAAGTCAATAACATCTTTCATCATGTATAACATCTCATTCATGAATACTTATCAATATCATCATCAATTTGTATGCGATGTAATGCATTGCTCCTGACCCTCTGGAACCTCATACCGGTATGGGAAGTACACACCCGTCGGTGTGCACCCTTTCCTCCCTTCCATCCCGAAGATGGAGGGTGCCTACTCGCTTCCAAACACCACGTGGATGGAATCACGACATAGGACTTACTCAATGGCGTTCCGGACTAGTCATAACTTTCTCACCGACCTTGCCGGACTAGCTATGACTTTCTCACCGCCCTCGCCCTATCTCATGACATGCATGCAACCATGCCAAATATCATATTCAATTCACATATTAACACATGGCATCATAATATGTTAAACATGCTCATCATATCATATCAATCATTAAAACATGGCAAGTGGACATATATCATGTAGGCAATTCCATCTAATTTCAACATGCAACCTACAACTTGCTATCCATCACAACACACTTGCCTCAAACACGTGCAACGGATTGGCGGGAAGAAGAGGGAACTCCCGGGGTCACACCACCTGCACATAGGCATCACACACTCACAATCATAACCTCAAAACAGTACACAAACCCTCATCTAACCCGACATTGCCAACTACTCGCAAAACCTAAAACAGAGGTTCTGTCCCGGCGGGACAGCAGCCTTGCAAAAGGCATAACTTGAGTTCTGGGACTCCAAATCGAATAAACGAGTACACCGTCGCGAAGCTTAGGAAATTTCCCAACTTTTTCTAGTTATAGGAAAGACTGATTCGGACCCTAAAATTGTTTAATCTACAGATTACCACAATCTGTTCCAGTTACGTCACAGATTTTTAGGCGCTCGGTAAAACAGCCATAACTTTCAAACGGCTGATCGGAAATTAACGTGCTTTACGTCCACGGAAAGATAATTAAATTATCTACAACTTCCTAGAAGTCCGTACGGTCTGATTCGGATTCTAAATCGACGGAAACTCGAACCCTAGTTCGACTGCTCAATCTGCCCGAAAACAGAAACGTGGACAAGTTTAGATCTAACCCAAATTACTTCAAACCAGCGCCTCCAATTGATCTAAAAACTTGATAAACACCCTAATAACAGTACCTAGATCAAATCCAAGGATCCTCAAGATCATACCTTTGCCCGAAGCGCAAAACTCCAATCAATCTCCGCGAATCTCCTCGCGAATCGCTCCTCGCTCCACGTTCCTCGCTCCTCGCTCCTCGCTCCTCGCTCCACGGGATGACTCCACAAGGTGCAGGGGTGGGGAGGCCACCCTAGGGCAGCAAGGGGTGGAGGGGAGGTGGTGTGGAGGTGGAGGAAAGGGAGGGGGCGCACGGTATGGGGGGGCTAGGGCTTAGGGAGGGGAGGGAGGAGGGGCGCAAGAGGGGGAGGTGGGGGCGCAAGGGGCTGAGATGGGGCGCAAGGGGGGCAGGGGGAGCCCCTTTTAACAGCCCTCAACCCAATCCTAGTCCGTTACGGAGTCCTAATCCATCCCACCAAAGCCCACCAAGGCCCAAAACTCCCCCGGGAAGGCCCAAAACCCCGAAAACGGCCCGGAAACGGCCCGGAAACGTTATTAACCCCCGATCCTTAAGATTTTAACCTTATTTCCACATCTCATACTGTATTTAACCTTATCATGTTCAATAATTAAGGATACGACATTCCGAGGTGTCACAACGCCGGCGCCTGGCCTCGCCGCCCCTGCCCCTGTCCGTGCCGCCCCACGCTTGGGCCGGCCGTGCCGCGCCGCATCGCTTCGCCAGTGCCCGACTGCGTGCGCGCCGCCCACGCCGGCACTCGCCTCGCCGCCTGCCTGTGCCGCTTACGCCTGGGCCGGCCAGCTGCCGCGCCGCCGCGCCGCCACACGCCCGCCGGCTGAAGTTAAGGCCGGACCGGCCGCGCACTGTCCGCACCACGCCCGCGCCCTGTCCGCCCCTGTCCGCGTCGGGCCAAGCTACATTAAGGTATGTCGGTGAAAAATCTTGGTGATGTCGTATGATATATCAAACTGATTCTCCTGCATTGAAGCATTGTAGTGCCTAGAATATGCTACAACCGAAATTTATTTTGATGCCAGGATCAATATGTAGCCACAAACAGAACTAATAAGTAAATGAAAGGGCAATAGAGATAAACTAAAAGATAATGTAATTGAAATGCAGTGTGGCGGGAATAACAATGGTGTGTGCACTCGTTTCTGTGTAGGACCAATCCTGGACATTATCGCAACTTTTACCGTAACCTCAAAACCAATTTGAGTAGCTGGTAGATAAGAGGAGATAAACCTTAGATAAGGTGTACAATGTAGATGTTTAAAAAGATGCTTAGTAATAAAAAGTTAATTTTTCTTCCAACACGGGATAGATAAGGTGTTTATTTTAAAGCATCGATGCTTAATTAAATGCTCGTGCTTAACAGGTGCTTAATTTTTCTTGTCTATTAGGCTATGTACATATATAGTGATGCTAGTGTGCCATGAAGTCATAATTGTGGTAAATCTTTTGGATTCAATTAGAATAAGTCTTTTAGATGCTAGTATGCAATGAAGTTATAAAGGTAGTATGTCATGAATCTGGTACAGGAATGATAACTTAAATGGAGATTATATATATTTGCAGCATATTGAATTTAAGGGCGTTGATATTTGCACCATTGTATGTTAATATGCTTATTGTTGAAGTTTAATATAATTATTGTTTATTTTATTTATGTTATGTTATTTCATTGGACGAGGGTTTATTTAACTTTTGATACCATAAACATTTAATCATTTAATACACACAAGTGATATATATCAAATTTTATTATTTTATACACACAAGTCACCCAACCTATGCGTCACCCGTTCGGGAGCGACACGGTTCACATTAAGTTGTGTGCTTTGTCGTTCCGGAATTGTCCACGATTTTGGACAGCCTAGGAATGGACGGTTAAGCTTAGTTTTTATGACATGTCATATAATTCGCATGGGAATTTCGGCAGCGTAACCCAGTTGTTCTCCGATGCACATCAACCGGTCGTGCATTCGGGGAACAGCGGGGTTATGCTGCCGAAATTTTGTGTGAATTGTATGGCATGTCATAAAAATCAGGCTTAACCGTCTATTCCTAGGTGGGTTTAGGACCTATCCTTACCCAGACCTCTTGTTAGGATGTGTACCTCACTTTCACAATTATTCATGCATTCAGTATAGCATACAAAATGGGAGATGATCGTAGATGGATGTACAATGGTTGGACAAGCACTGGGGCACACACACAAGAATGGATGGTTAAGACACAAGGTTTTGTGCATCACGTTTATTCCTCGTCTCCCGGTGGCGGATTGGCGAAATGTCCATGTTCTAAGTGCCAGAACTTTGCTCGACAGTCCAAGCCTACTATGGAGCATCACCTATGTAAATACGGTTTCATGCCAGATTATCTCACGTGGTTTGAGCATGGTGAGTCACAAATAGGAGCAACGTCGAATTATGTCGATCAATCAGATGATCCTGAGGATAGAATGGATGAGCTGGTCAATGATATTGCTCATCAGTTTGAGGATGTCCCTGGGCCGGAGGTCGAGAAATTCTTTAGGCTACTTTCTGCTTCAGAAGATTCTTTACATGAGTCTACAGATGTGACACAGCTAGGCGCTGTGACGCGGCTCATGGCTATAAAATCGAAGTACAATCTCTCTGTAAGTTGTTACAACGATTTAGTCGATTTGATTTGTGATATCCTTCCAAAACCCCATAAGATGCCTAAGGACTTTTACCGTTCGAAGAAGTTGTTGGCCGGTTTAGGAATGCCTTACCAAAAGATTGATGTATGTGTTAACAATTGCATGTTGTTCTGGAAGGAACACGAGGACAAGGATCGTTGTGTGTATTGCATGAAATCGAGATATATTGAGATGGTCGACGAAGAAGGGAATATGCAGATGACAACTGTGCCAGTGAAGGTGTTACGACACATGCCCCTAATACCAAGGCTTCAACGGTCGTACTTATCTAGGACGACTGCGAAGCATATGAGGTGGCACAAGGAAGGCGTCCGTGAGAATAATGGGCTAATGGGCCATCCTTCTGATGCCAAGGCTTGGAAGGCGTTGGATCAATATGACGCCAATTTTGCCAAAGACCCCCGCAATGTGCGTATTGGGTTGGCGACTGATGGTTTCACACCTTTTAACACAAGTGCAGCCTCGTACTCATGTTGGCCTGTTTTTGCAATTCCATATAATCTGCCACCTTCGATATGCATGAAAGATGAGTACGTTTTCTTAACCCTCGTCATACCGGGGCCTGACCATCCAGGAAAGCACTTAGATATGTTCATGCAACCCGTGATCGATGAGTTGAAAGAGTTATGGAATGGGGTGATGACATATGACAACAACAGAAAAGAGTACTTTAACATGCGTGGTGCATATCTTTGGTCTATTCATGATTTTCCTGCATATGGCATGTTCTCGGGATGGAGCACACATGGTAGATTGTGTTGTCCAATATGCATGGGTGACACAGATGCCTTTCGTTTGAAAAACGGTGGCAAATTCTGCTTCTTCGACTGTCATCGACGTTTCACATCTCCTAATCACCCATTCAGGACACAGAGCAATGCTTTCCGCAAAGCGACGACCATTAGTAAAGGCCCACCGAAACGGTTGACCGGTCATGAGATTGTTACTTGGCACAATAATTTAGTCAATACAGAGGATGGATATGAAGGGGTAAAAGAGATGCACAATTGGACTCACATATCTTGCATTTGGAGTCTTCCTTATGCTCAATCCCTAATCCTCAGGCATAATATCGATGTGATGCATCAAGAACGAAATGTTGCAGAAAGCATCATTAGTATGATTTTTTATTTCAAAGACAAAACAAAAGATAATATTAAAGCACGTAAGGACATGGCCGAGATATGTAATCGACCTACCCTTGAGGTGGGGTCAGACGAAGCCGGACGGACAGGGAAGCCACGTGCTCCCTACTGCCTCAAACCTACCGAGAGAAAGGAGGTACTTTTGTGGATGAAAAAAGTTAAGTTTCCCGATGGTTACGCAAATGAACCTAAGAAGAAGCAAGGAGCATTGTAACAGGCAAGCTAAATGGTTTAAAGAGCCATGACTACCATATTATCATGGAAAGGCTACTACCTGTAATGTTCCGTGGTTATCTGCAGGAGGAACTTTGGACAGTGTTGGCAGAGCTAAGTTTCTTCTATAGACAGCTATGTGCTAAGGAAATAAATAAAACAATAATGAAAAAGTTGAAGAAGGACATACCAGTGCTTATATGCAAGATGGAGAAGGTATTCCCACCAGGTTTTATGAATGTAATGCAACATCTATTGGTACATTTGCCATATGAAGCAGAGGTTGCAGGGCCTGTACAGTACCGATGGATGTACCCAATAGAACGGAACCTGAAAAAACTTCGAGGAACTGTGCGTAACAAAGCAAGAGTTGAAGGATGTATCGCAGAAGCATTCTACCTTAAGGAGATATCGTATTACGCGAGTACATATTTTGCAGATGAACACAACATAAATGCTCATATACCACGGTACCACACATCTGGTGACACCCCTGTCAGTAATTTGAAAATATTCCAATGGAATGGCAAAGTTGTGGGTGGTGGTTCTAATCACGAGCTATCTCCGCAAGAATGGAATGCCGTGTTGTTGTATATGTACGCCAACATCGAGGAAATGGACAAGTATTTCAAGTAAGTACTTCCATTGAATATCCTCATAAATATGTTAACACATAAGGACTCAATATCTATTGAATAATTTGCAGGTTGTTTGACGAACAATACTGGAGATCCACACGTCAACCTACCCCTAAACAACTTGACAAATTACGACGTCAGGGTTTACACGGTGGTCCTAGTTTCGTTGCTTGGTTTCGACAACATGTATTGTTCTTATAACACTTAACTATAACAAATTGTATTTAACTAATTCACTTGAAAGACTAAACTAATATTGCAGTGCATGAGGGAATGCGACGTACATGAGGATCTACGCCAATTATCACATGGAAGCACAACTGCAAAGAGTTATGGACGTTATGATGTCAACGAATGGCGCTTTCGTTCCAGCAAATTTGAAGCAAAACACCCACAAGCAGCCACAACGAATAGTGGAATTGTTACTAAGGCGTATGATGTTAATGGTCGTGCCACCGAGTTTTATGGCGTTATTGAGGATATAGTAGAGTTCAAGTTTGAGGGGGCGAAAGACATCAGGGTAGTCTTCTTTTATTGTGATTGGTTTAGCGTTGATCCCAAGAAAGGAACAAAACGTAACAACAAAATAGGGATGGTGGAAGTTAATCATGAGTCGCGCCTTACAGGCTACGATCCATTCAGATCTTGGCGAACCTAGTTGAACAAGTTTATTACATGTCATATCCATGCAATAAGTCCTATTTGGCACCGTGGTGGGTTGTTCATAAAGTCAATCCTCCGGGCCGGTTGAACACCCCTGGAGATGATTGTTATGTAGAAAATGAGCTCGATAACAACGGTCAAGAGGCATACCAAGAAGGAGATTTACCCAACTCATTTGGAATAGAGACTGGGTTGGCACTTGATCAAATAGTCGGCGACACTAATGATATTATTGTGACAAGATTTGCAAAAGAAACGACAAAGGCGTGACTTGGGTACTCAAAAAAAGAAACAACGTCGACGTGGTAGTTTGCATAATATTACCATTGAACCTCCCGATGCCGATGACTTCTAATCAGTGTAATGACATACTTAATACTATTGCATTTTTTATTATGTAATCTTAATGGTTTTTGTCTATGTACTAATGTTTTTTGCATTTTCAGAAACAGAATGAGGTCGTTTGTTCATATTGGTGGCAAGTTGCTCTCAAAGGGCAAGAAGAAAGATGGATCTTCATATTCAAAAAGCCAAGGTTCAACAGGGGGTTCTTTATTTATGGGCAGTGCTTCTCAGCAGAATCGACGAAGCGCATTCCAAAAATGCCTTGACGACGCTTCACGGGAGGTGGCTCCATCAGAGGAGGCTCCAACACAGGTAGGGGAGGGGGAGAATGAGGCTGAAGATAGAAGTGGGAATAGTGAAGATGCAGAGGTGGAGGAGGAGAATGAGGTTGGGGAAGATGGGGCTGAGGAAGATAATGTTTCTGGAGATGGTGATGATGCAGGGGATGAGGGGGAAAATGCTGAAACCGTCTTCGTGCACAGGGATCTAATTTGATTCCTCCCGCAATTGCAGACCCTAGGTTAAGAAGGGCGATCGTGCCACATGGTGATTGGTAAGTTTGAACTTAAAATTTGTTATTAATTCACTATTAATAATCTAGTTTTCTTGAGAATTGTATTTCGCAGGCAATGGATTGATGTTGCCTGGGAGGGTCGAAATCGGTTAAGGCCTGTGAACGCTACATTAGGATCTCTCTGTCGGTATCACTATCCGGGGATGGTTGTGGTTAGAGGTGTTTCTAAGCCAGCAATGAAGTGGGATCACTATACGTTGGCTATAGATGGCCAAGAGGGAAATGTTGCACAGAGGGTGTGGAAGGACTTTTGGGTAATGATATTGGTTACACTTGGTTTAATAGATTTTGACGTCTATACTAAATTGTCTAACTCATAATTTTTTCCAATTAGGAGAGGTACCGTTTGCCAGAGGGTCAGGAGGACTTACTTACAGCTAAAGCCAGATGTGTGTTTGACAAAGCTGCTGCCAGGGTTATCAAGGACATGTTGTCAAATGCTCGTATACAAGCGGTGTGCTTGTACTACAAGAAGATCAAAAATGAGGACATGAACAAGAAGTTAGGTGCGTCACAGATATACCTTCGAGAGGATGAGTACCTCGAGGTGGACTTGCCTTGGTTACGGAAATGCCCAGATGCATGGCAAGCGCTCTGTGCCCTCTTGGTCGGCCGACTTTCGTGGAGCGATCCACGCAAGAAGAGGGGCAACCGACAGGCTAGTCCGAGGCTGACTCAACGGTATGTCGCTGATGGACATCTTCGTCTCGCACGTCGAATGGTACGTTCGACATGGTGTACTTCTAATTTATTTAACTTCAGTTATACTTATGTTTACTAATTAACATTGAGCTATAGGAGGCTGAAAGTGGCAATGCGCCAAGCTACATTGAAGCATATATCCGAGGCCACAAAGGAGGTGATCCTACGCACCCAGAGCAGCTTTGTAGTTCGTCGGCGACGCAGAACCTGGTTAGTAGTATCAACATGGTACATTTGGTTTAAACGAAATTCCCTATTTTTACCTTAATTAATATTGTAGGCACGCTATGGAGAAACAATGGTCGAACGTCATGGGGAAGAGTACGATTGGAGGAGAGAAGATGTCGATCTTGTGGCCTTGTACACAAGTGGAGGTGGTAAGAAACATGGCAGGTTTGCCATGTTCAATGGGGTCGTGGATTCAAGTGAAGCCTTAGGAGAGGCGAGGTCATCTCACTCATCGCAAAGCAGTGCACGGAGTTCACGTGAGACAAGACTAGAGGAGGAGTTAAGGCAACAACGGGAGGTGCTGAGGCAACAACAGGATATGATGAGGCAGCAACACGAGAGTGCAATGCAAACCCAAGCCTATTTTGTTCAATGGCAGGCACAACAACAACAATACTTTCAAGTAAGTAAAGTTGTTTACGATTTCATTTAGACTTAAATCACTTCATAATGTTAGTTTACCTAAATTTATTAAATTCGATCCCTATATGTGCTAGATGTGTTTTGCAAATGCTTTGTTATGGTTGACCATGTATGTGGAATGGCGAATTTTGATGATCCTCCATAATTGATCATTTACGCTTAGAGCACTTGATATGATCATTTTCAATAAATTTATCAAATTTGTATCATGCGTGCCTCATGAAATGGAATGACAAATTTTGATGATCAATGCTTCCATATAGTGCTAATGGCCAAATTATATGTACTTTTTATGAACTTGATCATTTTGTTTGCTAAATGGTGTCACAATACTTATATTTGTTTTTGTTCTTGTTTCAATAATTTTTTTAGGAAATTTTAGCTTCGCACCTTGGATCCGCTGCCGTTAACTTGCCATCATTTCGTCCTCCTCCTCCACCTCCTTTCTTCCAATCCCCGCAAATGGTATTTACTACCTTGTCATTTTTAGAAATGGTATTTACTAACTTGTCTTTCGTGTGAAATTAATTAATAACTATTTTGATTCATATAGGGATCGACAACACCGCCTAATGGACCGGAAACAAATGTTGCAGGTGATGTTGCTAGTGGTTCGGGGACACCTGTTGAATATCTCAACACAGGGGGTGATGCAGGTAGTGGCAACAACTTTCATACACCTCCGAGTTGAACAATGAAGCATATGTTAAATGGCTTGCAATGATTTATTTTTGTTCATGTCGATGAGATGATGCAAATGATCATTGTTTTGTGATGGCATGTGGATGCAAACAATGTGTATGAGATGATGCAAACAATGTGTATGAATTTTATGTGTGGTATTGTGTTGTCGAATTGTGGTATTGTGAAATTATGGTATTGTCGAATTGTGGTATTGTGTTGTTGAATTTCATAATTTCTGTGACTTGTGTTGTAAAATTTCTATCACTGTTCTGTGTATGTGTGATTTTCTGAGATTTTGTTTTTTTTAAAAAAAAATTACATAATTTCGCTTGGCCTGGCCGACAATACCGTGGATATTTTCGCCACCGGGCGTGGAAAATACTTATTTTAAATCGGCTACGTGACCGTGGAAAATACTTATTTTAAATCGGCCAGGCCGTGGAAAATAATTATTTTAAATCGACTCTGGCCGTGGAAAATACTTGTTTTAAATCGGCCAGGCCGTTGAAAATAAACTATTTTAAATCGACCAGGTAGTGGAAAATAAGTTGCCACGCGTCAACTTGTATGCAGTCTTTGGCCGGCGCGATAATTTAAATCGGCTACACGAAGCCGTCGAAAATAAATATTTTAAATCGTGGCGAAAATAGTTGTATTTTCGTCTAGTTATTTTCGTCGGTATAGTTTCGTCGGCAAGCCGACGAATATAGATATTTTCGTCGGTTTTTCGCTTATTTTCGTCGGCTTTTGGCCGACGAAAATACTTCGGATTCCTGTAGTGCATAACCTTTCCCTTGTCTTCTTTGACTTGCCTGGACTCCATCTCCAATCATCTTTCGGCGATCTTCGATCGTCTGGACCTCCGCCACACCTCGCCTAGTCCCGATCATCCTGCGCCTCACCATGACCTAGCACCGTCGTCCTGCAACTATCAAAGACAAGGAAAACCCATCACATAGAAAACAAACTCATGACCAAATAGATGATAATATTTACAGAGCTCAACACTAGCAAGAACAATTTTTTGACAAGAGCTCCAAAAACCAAGAAATCTCTCAAAAAGCTCAATATTACTCATGATCCAAATGCAAGGACAATTGTTCAACATGATCATGAGAAAGCATATTTTTTAATTCTCTAATATGCCTTTTCTACATTTTCTCCCCCTTTTGGCAATATAAGCATCAAGAGAGCAATTTTTGCATGAAATGCAACCTAGAAGAGCTTTGAAGATTATGCAAGTGACCAGTTAGATAAAGTATGACAACAAGCTACTCAAGTTCAGATTATGTCATCCTAAGTCATATCCAATGGCATATTTCAATTTTTGCTAACTAGCTCAAAAGTAGTTATACTAATTTTGCATGATTTCAACAATAGCAACACTTAGCATAATTTCAAAACTAGAAGCAATCCAACCTAACGAGCAAATGAATATACTAGAGTTCAACGTAATCAACACTTTGGGATGCTACAAGTCCACAAGAGAAGCCTCATGCTCAATTATATTTTAAATGCATATTTTTAAAATTAACGCACACAAAGCGGTCTTAGAGAGTTAGGCTTAGTGAAGCACATCCTCGACTAGGAGCCATCAACAAAAGGCCTCCTAAGCTTCACTCTTCTCCGCAAACCTTTGAGGTGTAGAGAGTTTATCCTACTGAAACATAACCTCGACTAGGAGCCATCGACATAGGTCTCCAAGGCGTCACTCTCTTCCTCTAGTTTATTTTGCATTTTTTTTTGTATTGACTTAAGCCATTTTCAACCATCTCAAGCAAGAAGCTTAAAGGAGTGGTTTTGGTCATACACAATTCATTCCAAGTTCATTCCAAGTGCAATGGGAAGCAGTCTCAAGAATGGAAAGTGTTGAGTTCAATTTTAGCACAAATAAGTCAATTTTTATCATTTTAGCACTGAGAATCATGAGCATGTTGAGGATTCTAAAATGAAACAGTATAGCTATCCCAATTTCACTAAGCACGGCATAAGCATCTAGTATAGAAATATAGCAAGTAAAAGCTAAGTTTCATCAAATTTTCAAGAAAGCTCAATTTAATAATGGCTAGTTTAAACATGATACACTAGATTAGATACAAACTAGATTAACAAGAATCTTCAGAAAAGTAGCTAAGTGCAACTAATCACAATTTTATCATTTGCATAAAAGACAAAGCTCGGAAATAGGAATAAGTCTATATGCAATGCAAGAAAGTTAGTTCCAAACTCTCCCTCAACAAGTGAGTCAATTTTAAGCACAAATCTGATTCAAGTTGAGTCATTAGCAATTTTGAATCCCAAGAAAAAGAATTGAATTCAACTAAAATCAGAAACCAAAATGAGAAGAGGAAAAGGAGAAACTGACAACTCGGTGATCTAAGAGCATAGAAAAGATGGTAGAGACCACTAGGCTCAAACTCACTCTCACCTTCCCCATATGACTTACAAAGGAAAACTGACTCTCAAACTCCATCTCAGGAGCAAACACAGACCCTGTCTACCTAGAGAGCCTAACACCTGCCTAACACCTGCTAGACCTACAAGACTGTGAGTGAGCTCAACCGAGAAGAAGAGAACAGCATCCTAAAGCATAAGATGGGAGGTCCACGCCGAAGCATGCCAGAAATCTAGGTGAAGTGGACTCAACAAAATGAAAAGAAGCCTAAAGATACCCAGAAGAAATAGAAGGAAAAGCTGAATATACACATATAGACCTATAATACACAACAGCTCCCCCTCAAGATATGCCATATGGGCTCATAATCTCAAGCTCCCGTCTCAAGGCAACAAACATAGAGCTATCCAAAGGCTTGGTGAAAATGTCAGCCAACTGGTGGTCACTCTCCACAAACTTGTAACACCCCGACATTTAATATGCCTGAATGCTACCAAACATAAGCTAAACAACATCTAAATACCACAATTAAACATAAATTCCAGCAAAGGCGCACATGCTAAAAACCGAGATTTCGGCAGAATCTCCTTTGTTTTAACATGAATTGAAGGAGTAACAACAGTAACACAAGTTATATCATAATGGAAAGCATCTAAAACAGCAATAATTAACGACTTAGCAACAATGTAAGTCTAGTTCCAAACATATAATGTCTCCAAGAGTCAAACGAATGAAAAGATTCTCATTTAGCAAAGCTAAGCCTTAAAGCAACGATCATCACATGCAATTTATTATCAACACTAATTGAATGACTTGTGAAATCAAAAGAGTGAAGCTACGTGTGGAAGTGTGACTATTTCCCTTCCCCGCATGTCGGATTCATGGTAACTAAAAGAAAACAACATAAACACAAGCGTGAGTTCATCACTCAGCAAGCATATTGCAATGGACAACAAGAACAATAACATGGCAATAATGTCTCACATCATGTAATCATCTCATTCATGAACACATAACATTATCATCATCATTACGTATGCAATGCAATGCAATGCTCATGTCTCCTTGGAAACTCATACCGGTATGGTTGAGTACACACCCGTCGGTGTGCACCCTCTCCCCCCTTCCATCCTGAAGATGGAGGGTGCCTACTCCTCGCTTCCGTTCACCACGGTGAATGGAATCACGATGTAGGACTTACTCATTGGCTCTCCGGATTAGTCATAACTTTCTCACCGACCTTCCCGGACTAGTTATGACTTTCTCACCGCCCGGGCCATGTAACATGCCATGTATGCAATTATGCCAACATCATATTTAACTCGTACATTAACACATGGCATAATAACATAATAAACATGCTCATCATATCCTTGGCAATCATTAAAACATGGCAAGAGATCATATATCATGTAGTCAATCTCATCTATTCTCAACAAGCAACCTACAAATCGCTATCCATTACAACACACTTGCCTCAACCATGGGCAACAGATTGGCGGGAAGTAGAAGGCACTCCCGGGGTCGCACCACCTGCACATAGGTATCACACACTCACAATCATGTCCACAAAACAGTATGCAAACCCTCATCTACCCCGACATTGCCAACTACTCGCAAAACCTAAAAACAGAGGTTCTGTCCCGTCGGGACAGCAGCCTTCCAAAAGGCATAACTTGGGTTCTAAGACTCCAAATCAATTAAGAGAGTACATCCTCGCGTAGCTTAGGAAATTTCCCAATTTTTTCTAGGCATAGGGAAAGACTGATTCGGACTATAAAGTTGTTTAATCTACAAAATACCGTGATCTGTTCCAATCACGTCACAGATTTTAACACGCTCGGTAAAACAGCCATAACTTTGAAACGGCTGGGCGGAATTTAAAGTTCTTTATATCCACGGAAAGATAAAGAAATTATCTACAACTTCTTCAACGTCCATACGACCATATTCCGAATCTAATTTGGCGAAAAACCGAACCCTAGGTCGACTGCTCATGCTGCCCGAAACAGAGAACGTGGCAACTTCTAGATCTAATCCAATCTACTCAATTCCAGTACTACCAATTGATCTAAAAACTTGATAAACACCCTTAGAACAGTACCTAGACCAACCCCAAGGATTCCCATGGCCATACCTTTGCCCAACGCACGAAAACCCAATAGATCTCCTCCCGGTTCGCGCGATCTCCTTCCTCGCTCCAATCCCGCCGGATCTCCTCGTCGTGGAGCGCTCCAACAGATGGATATTTGAGGTGTGGAGGTGGAGAACTACCCTAGGGGCAGCAAGGGAGGAGGATAGGTGGTGGAGAGGTGGTGGAGCAATGGGGAGCAATGGGGGAGGTCGAGGCGCCACAAGGAGGAGGTGGGGAGGTGTGGGGGGGCGGCTAGGACTTGTGGGGGCGCAAGGGCAGGGGGTGAACGCCTAAAGGGACTGGGGGTGGCCCCCAACCAGGTCTCCTACTCCTATTAGGACTCAAACTCCATCCCACCAAAGCCCACGACCCTTTCCTTTAGGCCCAAACTCCCCCGGAAAGGCCCAAAACCCCGGAAACGGCCCGAAAACGGCCCGGAAACGCTATTAAGCCTCATATCATATGGTTTTAACCTCCAATACCATATTTCATAAAGTTTTTTGACCTTAACATTCACGTTAAATAATGTCACACCATTCCGTAGTGTCACAAAACTGGAGCACTATGTCACCCTTCTCCACATGGTCTCTAAGGAAGTGATATCGAATATCAATGTGCTTGGTCCGAGAATGTTGCACTGGGTTCTTAGCAATGTGAATGGCAGATGTGTTATCACAAAAAAGTAGAAGACACTCTACTGCTAACCCATAGCCCCGCAGGGTCGATCTCGTCTAGAGCACATGGCTACAGCAACTGGCTGCAGCAACATACTCAGCCTCTACAGTGGACTGAGCAACTCCGGACTGCTTCCTAGAAGACCAAGAAACAAGAGAAGTGCCAATGAATTGGCAAGTGCAAGAAGTGCTTTTCCTATCTCTCCTACAGCCAACAAAGTCTACATCTAAAAAGGCTCTAAGGGATAGACAGGAGGAGGATGAGTACCAGATGCCGTAATCAATGGTAGCTCGAAGGTACCTGAAGATGCGCTTCACCGCCTAGCGGTGAGAGGCATGGGGAGAAGCCTGAAATCGAGCACAAAGACATACAGAGAAGTGTATGTCAGGTCTCGAAGCGGTGAGATACAAGATGGAGCCGATCATGCTCTGAAACTCCTTCTAATCAACTGGCTCACCATCCTCGTCAGGCTCGACGACAACGGTGGTGGCCATAGGAGTCAAAACTGGCTTCCTGTCAGACATGTCAAAGCGCTTCGGGAGGTCTCGAGTGTACTTGCCTTGATGCAAGAATGTACACTCTCGAGTTTGCTTGATCTGGAAGCCAAGGAAGTAGCTCAACTCACCCATCATGCTCATCTCGAACTCAGTAGTCACCACATCTGAGAACTGAGTAACGATTGAATGCGAGGAACCACCAAAAATGACGTCGTCGACATAGATTTGGACTAGGAGAAAGTCCGAATCAGAATGACTGATGAATAGAGTCTTATCCACTTGACACATAAGAAAACCATGACTCAAGAGGTAGGACTTAAGCCTCTCATACCAAGCTCATGGAGCTTTCTTAAGTCCATACAAAGCTTTGGAAAGCTTGAATACATGACTAGGGTACTTGGAGTTCTCAAATCTTAGAGGTTGTCTAACATACACCTCTTCCTCAATGAAGCCATTGAGGAATGCACTCTTGATATCCATCTGATAAAGCTTGAAACCCTTGGATGCCGTGAATGCGAGTAGGATCCTCATGGCCTCTAGTTTGGCTACAAGAGCAAAAGTCTCCTTGAAGTCGAGACCCTCGACCTAAGTGAAACCCTAAGCGACTAGCCTAGCCTTGTTTCGAACTATAACCACATCCTCACTCTACTTGTTTTTGAACACCCATTTGGTCCCAATGATGTTGTGATCAGAAGGAGGCTCGACAGGCTTCCAAACTTTGTTCCTCTCGAAGTTTTCGAGTTCCTCATGTATGGAATTAATCCAACATTCATTGGATAATGCATGAGAAACATTATTCGTCTCAAAAGAGGCAACAAAGATAGAGTGAAGGCAGAAAGTATACAACCTGACTTAGAGCTAGTGACTCACTCAAACAGATCTCCAATGATCTGGTCAGGTGGATGAGCCTTCTGAATGTGGCGGGGAGGTCCAGAAGCAGAAGTGACCTCTACTCCTCGTGTGGGAGAAGTAGGAACAGAGCCACTAGCAGTTGAAGAGTCTGAGGGTAAGGGCTGATCTCCCTAAGGTGCAAAGATGGAAACTGGAGGCACCTCGGGAGCAGGAGTAGAGACTGGATCAGGCAAGACGCCTTCATCTCCGTCATCGTCATCATTTATGAAAATGGACTGGGAAAGAGGAGAAGAGCCAGAAATTTCTGGTCTAGCACCAGGACTAGCCTCATCAAAGGTCACCTCACAGGTCTATATCATCCTACCCTAGTCTACAGCCCAAATCCTATAGCTACGGGAAGAAGCTGAGTAACCCAGAAAGATCCTGTCAGCAGAGCGTGACTCGAACTTATCTAGGTTTCCAGACTTCAAGAAGAAGCATTTGCAACCGAAAACACAAAAATGAGAAACACTGGGCTTCTGCCCATATCTCAACTCATAAGAAAGTGTGGTGCAAGTCTGCCCTAAGAAAAACTCTGTTGGCAACATGGCATGCCATAGTTATAGCCTCAGCCCAAAACTTCCTAGGAGTATTGTACTCATCTAGCATCGTCCTGTCCATCTCAACCAGGGTCTTGTTCTTCCTCTCCACTATGTTATTCTGCTGAGGAATGTATGGAGAAGAGAACTGATGCTCTATGCCTAACTCCTCACAGAAGCTGCTAAAGTAGGAGTTCTTGAACTCCGTGCCATTATCACTACGAATCGCTCGTAAGGCACCGGGGAGCTCAATGGACAACCTACGGACCAAACCCCTAAAGTGAGAAAATGACTCATCCTTTGAGGCCATGAAAAACACCCAAGAATACCTTAAATAATCATCAACTATGACAAAAATGTAAAACTTCCCTCCTGCTGACTGCACTCGAGCCGGACCAATAGTGTCCATGTGCAAAAGCTATCCTGGTGCATCAGTCATCACTTGGGTGACTAGAGGATGAGAAGCAGCAACCATCTTGCCATGCTGGGAAGGAGAACATACAATATCTTTGACCAACTTGAGTTTGGGCAAACTACTAATGAGATCATGGCCGCTAACTCGGGTCAAATGATCAAAGCCAATGTGACCAAGTCTCCTATGCCAAAAGGAGAGATCACGGGACTCTGAAGCTATAAGGCAATGAAGAGAGTCTCCAGAAGAGGAGAAAAAATCAGCACGAAACACTCTCCCAAAATGAAAAATCCCGCAAACCAACTCCCCAGAAGGATCGAGGATCCTACAAGTGCTGCTCTTAAAGCTTACCTCGAAATTGTCATCCATAAGCTGAGAAACAGAAAGTAGATTGTATTGCAGCTTACTGACTAAAGCAATGTCCTTAAGAATGAAATGATCATTAATGCAAACGGTACCTTTAGCGATGACTCTATCTAACGAAGCAACCCCGAAGGTGATTACCTCATCACCGGGAGCTTGGACTAGGAAAGAAAACCATCGGGAGTCTCCAGTCTTATGGCGTGAACAGCCGGAGTCTACGATCCAAACCTCTCCCTTCCCTGTCCTACAGACCTGAATCAATGAGAGCGAAAGATAGATGTCTTTGTACCAGGACAGATTAGTGCAGATCTAGGAACCCAATACCGAGTCACCTGAGTTGAAGAAGAACTAGTTAAAGGAGCAGAAGAATGCAATCTAGCGTCTCTCTGTGACTCGATTCTCACAAACTCAGAGATAGCTCCTGTAGGACACCTGGGAGCAGGTGCTGGGTAGGTTTGCCGACGTGCAAAGGCTAGACCATCCTAGTGCTGCTGCCCAAACCTCCTACTGGAGGAAGCATACTCACCCCGCTGATATCCGCCTCGATGGGAAGAACGAGGAATATCAAGGGGATAGTGGAAGGACTGACTCGGGACAGCTCTAGAGCGAAAACCAGAGGTAGAAGCCTGAAAATCAAGCCCTATACGCTATCCAAAAACAGGCAACTCTCTAACCTGTCTAGAAGTAGTGTGTGCCTTAGTAGCACTCAGTGTCTGGAGATGACCCTGAATACCCCTAATGGCATGAACACACTCACTCCGAGTGGTCTTGGCACGTCTAAAGCAGAAATCAGCAAGGTGTCCATCCTTCTGACAGAAGGTGCAAGTTACTTCGCCTTAGAGGCTGAAGTAGCAGGTGGTGTCACCATCTTGTCAGAGATCCCATGGACTATTCTAGATGACCTAAACATAGTGGTGCTCATCTGTGGAGCAACCACGATCTCTCCACTCTTGAAAGCACGCACAACAGTAGGCGGATGCGCCCGTGCATGCTCCAAGTGATCAAACCCTAAACCTTGATTGAATCTGCTAATCTTGGACTAGTCTAGAATGAGATTGAGCTTCTTCTTGCCTCCACTAAATTTCTCGAGAGTGCTCATAAGATACTGACACTCCCGAAAAAGTGAGGCACAAGAAGAGCAAGGGGAAGGAGTAGAAGAAGAGACAGAAGAAGAGGATCAAACAACACGTGCATACCTCTCCATATACATGACTGCCTCAATTTTGAGAGACTCACAGGAAACACAAGGAGAATCTCTAATTCTACCAACCTGGGCCTCTAACTTCTTCTAAACTCTTTGTGGACCTTATCCACATCATCCTTAACCTCAATAGACATCGAGCAACCATTTTGGTGACTTAACTAGTAAGTCCTTAGTAAGTTTAGCACACATGACATTCATAGCATCATTGTCAAGTTCTAGTTGCTTATAGCCCTCACATGAGCTGGCTGGGCCCTTAGAAGTATGAAATTCAAGTTCATCATTTCTAACAGAAAGCTTCCTAAGGTGTGAGCTCATGGCATCAATTTTAACAAGTAGCTTAGGGTAGTTATTATAAGATGCAGTTGTGTGAACATGAAGAAAACTAGCATTAGTAGGAATGACATCAGAAGAACTAGAGCTAGTCTTCATTGACTTAAGACCATCAAGTTCAGAAAGCACACTATCATGCAAGGTCCTTAGGTTCTCCAAATCCACAAGCAAAGCATCGCAGAGAGTACAGCTATCAGAGTCTCGGGATGAACATGATTTAACTGAAGCTAACTCCCGAGACAAGGTACTTACTTCCTTCACTAACTCCATACACCTAGCTCTAGATCTAGCATGAATTTTTCCTAGCCTGTAGAAGGCATCATTGAGCTAGTCTTAAGAGGGTACCTCATCCGTGTCGCTGTACAGCTCGGGGTCGCTGATGCCTTTGGCGTCCGCTATGAAGCACATGCTGGAGAAGTCGTCACCGCCCTTCGTCTTCTCTTGTGGTTCATCCTTGCCCTCGTCGCTCCATGTCTCCGTGTCAAAGAAGTCGACGTCGTCAAAAGAGGAGAGCACGCGGTGGAAGTGCTTCTTGTTCTTTGCGAAGTTGCGGTACTTCTTCTCTCGCGCTGGCTCACAAACTGGAGGCCTCTTGTTGCGGTTCTTATCGGTGTAGTCGTTCTTGCTCGAACAGCCTTGCTCGTTCTTGCCCTTCCCCAGTTTGGGATAGTTTGCTCGAATGTAGTTAAGTGCCACCTCTCTTCCTCTCTCTCTCTCTCTCTCTCTCTCTTTTGTAGATGTTGAAAAATTTGCGAGCGACAAGAGCAAGCTCATTTTTTGGAAATTGTTCTAGAACTTCATTGCTTATGTCGCAAAGAGCGGAGAGAGAAAAACTTAAAGAGAAATCAAGAGAGGGTCCAGAGGAAGACTCGATGGGATCGGTGACCAAGGCCATCGACTGAGATTTCATCCGATGAGAGAAGACATCGATCTCATGAGTCTTGAGTCGGGAATAAATCCCGTCAAGAGTCAAAGTTGACAAATCAGTGGTGTCCTTGATGGTGGTCACATTCATCTCCCAAACTCTCAAATCAAGTGCTGTCAGAAAGTGCCTAGCATTCTCCGAGTCAGGGTATGTGCAACCAACTGATCGGAGATTGCTAAGGGTCTTGGAGAAGCGAACAAAGTACTCGTCGAGACTCTCACCAGTGTGCTGTTCAAACTTGTTGTAGTCACGCTTGTACTGGTTGTGAGACCCTCACTTTTATGTTACAGTGCAAACATAAAAGCAAGGTTCTAATGTGCATACTGTGCTAGTCCCATGATCAGTTGCTAGCACGCACAAACACAATCTGGAATCACAACCATACAAAAGTTTTATATTTTATTACATAAGAAGTATCGATACAATATGACCGACAAGGTCAACTAAACATAGCAAGAGAATCAAATGTCTTGTAGTTTGCCACATAATCCACAGGCAACTAACAAGGTAAAGCCTTAGAAAGAACTGTCGTTAATAATCCCATTTTCCTGCGTCAGATTGATTGTCGAGATTTCCTGCCTAAAAACAACAATAATAGCAAGGGTGAGTACGTTACGTACTCAGCAAGACTTGTAGTGTTTGCAAAACCTGAATTATATGCAAGCTGAATAGAAAGTGGGTGTCTACGGTTGTTTTGCATAAAGCGAAATTTGAATTGTAAATACTGAATAATAGAGTGAAAGCGAAAATGGTAAAGGAAATGAAATAACAAGTATGTAAATACAAAAGTAATATGTAAGAATAACATAAACGTAATAAGAGACTCACATTCCTTCGTGAGTGAAATCAAACATATTACTCACGGCCCTTTGTGAATAAAATGTAAAAAAAATACCCACAGCCCTTCGTGAGTGATAAAACGTCCATTCCCATTATAACTGTAATCAATTTAATTTTGCCAAGCACAAGGCACAACAGTTGAATTCAACCTTGCCAACGAAATGTCAAGAATTGAATCATCTGTAAGGGTAAGCTCACCAAAACATTTATAAAACAACTAACTAGTGTCAGTTCGCCAAGTCATCCATGACCGTGGATATGGCTATTCGAATAGTTTTAGACTCTGCAGAGTTGTACAGCTTTACCCACAAGATATGTTCTCCCTTTTTTCAATCTATAAGACACACTTCCTTTGGTATGTCCGTGGGGAGTTCATAATGAAACCGTTCGATTACTTGAACCTTAACTTTGCACCAGCGACGGTGTTTAACCCTGACTATGGTTGGAAGCAGAAGTATATAATATAGTATTGATGATCATCCGGAGCCATGGCTCAAAAGAATAACGGAGCCGTAGCCCGGTTAGAATAATATTAACATTAAGAATATTATGCCCCAATTCATAACCAGGCGTACACCGTACTTCTGCCTACCAGAGTGCAAAGCTAGTTCCAAATAATTTAATGAGTTAAGACTGTCCCAGTCCAGTACTTGTGGATGTACGGTTATACTTGGATCATGCAACACTACGTTCGGTCCTTAAAGTGATATGGGCAATACTTCACCCTATCTACGTACACGTTAAAACATGTACATCCGGCTATTGCCAATAATCACCCACGCCGAAATCATAGTTTCATTTTCAAGAAAAATAAAATATCAATAACCATAATATTTTAACAGGTTCAAAATTAATGTTCATCATGTCCAACAATTTTAGTTTATCACGAACAGTATAACCATCAGTTCGTGCTCCCAGTCTAAAGCATGGCTAAGCATATGCATGTAATAATCGAATATACCCATTTTGACATCACATGTATATCCATGAGCTAGGGTTATCAAGGTTCACATATCAAGACCAATTAAGGAAATCCATCAATGAGAGGTATATCTACCAGTACCCAAAAACAATTTTATGGAACATAGCATATGCAGGCAAGTTTTAATTAACATTTTAGTTAATTATGGGAAATTAGGATCAATATGATCAAGGGGGTGCTTGCCTTGCTACTTGTTGTCTTTAGTGACGAAGCTGCAGATGTACTCTTGAAGTTGACGACGACGAAGTCCGAGACGTCGGATTCTACACGTCGTATAACGGAAAAGAATAACAAATAGCAAATAACACTCTCAATAAGGGCAAAAGGAAATCAGATGGAAAATCAAATATAAAACATTACATAAAACAAGCACGAGTGTGGATTAGGGTTTGTGAACGTATAAGTGTGTCACTTCTACATTATAATCTCTATTATTGATCAACGGTTTAAGAGTTGCATCGCATGCGACACCTATTCCTTATGATTCATTTTATTTTATTTTACGAATTTAGGAAGCTAAGATTGTAAGATTTAATATATTAAATCTCAAATTCAAGAGGTCAAAGTTGTTTATATTATTATAAACTATTACATAAAATAACAAGGTGATGGTAGGTATAACTTGCACGGTTGAACTTAAGCGATAACAGACATCAACAATCAATCATTAGTGCATGTAGGGTTCAACTTGAGCAAACACCAGGCATTCAACAATTAATTACTAACGCAGGTAGAGCTTAACCTATGGCACTAGTTATTGAGCAAAGTTATTGACATATATATATATATGTTATGGGCTTTTAGGACTCATAGTGCGCAGGGTTAAGTTTGAAGGGAATATGCCCGAGAGGCAATAATAAATTGTTTATTATCATATTCCATGTTTATAATAGATGTTTATTTCTCATGCTAAAATTGTATTAATCGGAAACGTTAATACATGTGTGTTTAATAAACAAAAGGGTTCCTAGTAAAGCCTCTTTTTAAACTAGCTCGTTGATTAACTGATGATCAAGGTTTCCTGATCATGAACATTGGATGTTGTTAATAACGGGGTCATGTCATTAGAAGAATGATGTGATGAACATACACCCAAGTTGGTATAGCAAATTCGATCAAGTCATTTAGTTTGTTGCTGTATCAAACACATACGAAATAGCTCTTTTCCTTAGACCATGAGATCATGTCAATCACTAACTCCGGAAGAGTACTTTGATGACATCAAACGTCACTCCGTAACAAGGTGACTATAAAGATGGATTTAGGTACTATGAAAGTATTAGTTGAGGCTCATGAATCAAGAGTGGGATTTGTCCATCCAGATGACAGAGAGATATACTCTGGGCCCTCTCGGTGATATTACATAGACATCGCTTGCAAGCATGTGACTAGGTCACAAGAATGTCATATCACGGAACGAGTAAAGAGTACTTGTCGGTAACGGGATCGAACTAGGTATAGTTGATACTAATGATCGGATCCCGGACAAGTAAAATATCGTGAGACAAAAGGAATTGGTTATGTCGTTTCTGGTTTACGCGATCACTAGTTCATCGTTGAGTGAATGGGAGTCATTATGGATCTCCAGATCCCGCTGATGATTATTGATCTGAGAGGTGTCTCAATCATGTCCATTTTATTCACGAACCGTAGGGTGACACACTTAAGGTTCATCGATGCATTTGAGTGGATACGAAACACCGGAGAAAAATATGGACAAGATCTGAGGACTGCTTTGAGTATCGCGAGAATAGTTTGGGATATCGGAATAGTTAAAGGGGGTATATGTTAATGTTTGTTAATTAAAAGAATTAACAAATATTAAAATATCTGAAATAAAAATGTTTATTTATTTATGGGAGAAAACCCTTTCATTTCTTGAGTGGGGTTTTAATGGAAACCAAAGTGGGTTGATTTAAGTGAGTGGAGAGATCACTCACATGAAGAGATGGAGGGCAAGGGGCACCCCATGCGCCGGCCACCCCTTGGCCTTGCCTCCTCCTCCTCCTATAAAAGGGAGGAGGAGCTCCTCTCTTTGTTGTTCATCCATTTGACCCTTTGGTTGGTCCATTCTCCTTCCTCCTGGCGATCCGCTTTTAGCCGTGGCTTATGCGGCGCTGCTGAAATTATTTCTCCACCACCACCACCACTAAGTCAGTAGTGTTGTTGGAGTTTTCCTGAGATCCTCTACTTCCGCTGCCCGCTGAACGAGGGATTGGAGGTCATCGTTGATCCGCACGCGTGTGACCAAGTGCGGAGGCGCCGCCGCTTGTGGCGCTCATCTTCGCGACTTGAAGTCGGGAGTGTACCTCTACATCAACCACGTTTGTTTGCGGGAACGTTATTCCCGCTTTCGGTCTACGAGGGTGAGTCCTTCTGAAACCGTTTACTTGCATCTCCTAGATATGATCTTGGTGTTTGGTTGCAATCGTAGGAAAAATTTTTGTTTTCCATGCTTCGAAACCCTTCAGTGGTATCAGAGCCGTGTCTATGCGTAGATGTTTTGTACGGTTTAAAACACATGTGGATGTGGGCGTTGATGATCATGTTATTGCATACTTTCGTGTATTTTGGATCATGGTGGCATAGTGGGATTTGAAGCGGCCCGGACTAACCTTACATGTCCTCACACATGAGACTTGTTCCACGCTCGACATGCAACTAGTATTGCATAAGTGGCTTTGCGGGTGTCTGTTTCTCCTACTATAGTCATGATCTAATTTACAACGGTTTGCTAATAATGTTTTTATCACCGTTGTGGTTCTTGTTCGTAGGTAAGAATAGTTTTTCCTAGAAAGCCCAAAACCACGTAAAATATGCAAAAATAAATTAGAGGCGTCTAACTTGTTTTTGCAGGGCTTGTGATGTGATATGGTCATTGATACAAAGATTGTTGTATGAAATGAAATTTATTGTAAATTTAAACAACCGGCAGGAGCCATTTGGTTGTTTTTTCTTTTTATGGCCTGCGTGCTAAATATATGTCCATGTGATATATTGTAATGGAGGAAGACAATCAAGATGGCAGCATCATGGACCTTGGTGCCATGCCGGTGGAATGATGGAGATCATACCATGTCGCACAAGATGGAGATCAAGTCTTTGAAAGGACCATATCATATCACTTTATTCATGCATGTGATGTTAATCCTTTTATGCATCTTATTTTGCTTGGATATGATCACGTCGATAGCACTATAAGATGATCCCTCCAAATTAATATCAAGATAATAATGTGTTCTTCCATAGTATGCACCGTTAAGAAAGTTCGTCGTTTCGAAGCACCACGTGATGATCGGGTGTGATAGACTCTACGTTCGCATACAACGGGTGTAAGCCAGATTTACACACGCAAATACTTTGGTTCTACTTGGCGAGCCTAGCATGTACAGACATGGCCTCGGAACACGAACCGAAAGGTAAAGCATGAGTCATATGGATGATATGATGAACATATTGATGTTCGCCTTTGAAACTATGCCGTTTCTTGTGATGATCGGTTTCGGTATAGTGAATTTGGTTCATGTAATCACTAAAGACAACTAGAGGGATGTTGTTTTTAAGTGGGAGTTCTCGTAGTAATTTTGAATTAACATTGAACTTAATCTATTATGAACTTAGTCTAAATAACTTTGCAAATACGTTGTAGATGGCACCCCCTACTTTCAATTTCAATCTGTTCATGGAGAAAGAGAAACTAGCCACCAATGGTAGCAACTTTACCAACTGGGCTCTTAACCTGAGGATTCTCCTCGGCCACGCTCAAAGGAGCTATGTGCTAGAAGCGCCACTGGGTGCCTCGCCCGCTGATGATGCCCCCGAGGAGGAGAAAAATGTTTTCTTGACTCGCAAGGAGGACCACAGTTTAGTTCAATGCGGCATTTTGTATGGTCTTGAGCCTGAGCTGCGAAAATGTTTCGAGCACAGCAATGCTTTTGATACAATGAGAGAGTTGAAAATGATCTTCGACACCCATGCCGTGATGAGAGTTATGAAGCTTGAAAAGTTCTTTAGCTGCATGATGGAGGAAAACAACTCCGTTAGTGAGCACGTACTCAAAATGTGCAGATGCCGATAAACTCATAGCTTTGGGAATAACGATCCCCATTGAGCTAGGAATTCATCGTGTTCTCCAGTCTCTGCCACCAAGCTACAAGAGCTTTGTGATGAACTACAACATGCAGGGCATGAAGAAGTCTCTCCCGAGCTTCACAATGCCGAAAACTGGAAGTGGAGATCAAGAAGGAACATCAAGTGTTGATGGTCCAAAAGACTATCAGTTTCAAGAAGAATGGCAAGAAAGGCAAGGCTAAGGGAAAATTAAAGAAGAAGGACAAGTCTGTTGACAAAACTGAGAAGAAGACCAAGGCTGGCCCTAAGTCGACATCTTGAATGTTTTTCTTTGCCAAGAACCTTTGAGCCTTTGGAAGCGCAAGCGCCCAAAATATCTCGGGTGATAAGAAGGACAGGAAAGTGAGCAAAGGTATATATGATATACATGTTATTGATGTGTACCTTACTAGTACTCGCAGTAGTGCCTGGGTATTTGATACCGGTTCGGTTGCTAACATATGTAACTCGAAACAGGAGCTAAGGAATAAGCGACAACTAGCAAGGGATGAGGTAATGATGCGCGTTGGCAATGGATCAAAAGTTGATGTGATCGCCGTCGGGACGCTACCTATCCAATTACCATCAGGATTAGTTATAAAACTAAATAATTGTTATTTAGTGCCTGCGTTGAGCATGAACATCATATCTGGATCTTGTTTAATGCGAGACGGTTATTCATTCAAGTCTGAGAACAATGGTTGTTCAATTTATATGAATAATATCTTTTATGGTCGTGCACCTGAAAAGAATGGTTTGTTTATTTTGAATCTTGATAATAGTACACATGTTCATAATGTGAATGCCAAAAGAATTAAGTTGAATGATGATATTACTGCATATATGTGGCATTGCCGCTTATGTCATATTGGTGTTAAACGCATGAAGAAGCTCCATTCTGATGGACTACTAGAATCACTTGATTATGAATCATTTGAGACATGTGAACCATGCCTCATGGGCAAGATGACTAGAACCCCGTTTTCCGGTACAATGGAGCGGGCAACCGACTTATTGGAAATCATACATACCGATGTGTGTGGTCCAATGAGTGTGTCGAGACGTGGTGGATATCGTTGCCGTTACTTTCACGGATGATTTGAGTAGATATGGATATATTTACTTAATGAAACACAAGTCTGAAACATTTGAAAAGTTCAAAGAATTTCAGAGTGAAGTAGAAAATCATCGTAATGTAAAGATCAAATTTCTACGATCCGATCGTGGAGGAGAGTATCTTAGTTACGAGTTTGGCACACACATGAGACAATGTGGAATAATTTCACAACTCACTCCTATTTGGAACACCACAACGTAATGGTGTATCCGAGCGTCGTAATCGTACTTTATTCGATATGGTTCGATCTATGATGTCCCTTACAGATTTGCCACTTTCATTTTGGGGTCATGCACTAGAAACAGCTGCATTCACTTTAAATAGGGCACCATCTAAATCCGTTGAAACGACACCGTATGAATTATGGTTTGGCAACAATCCTAAGTCATCATTTCTAAAAGTTTGGGGATGCGATGTTTATGTGAAGAAACTTCAACCTGATAAACTCGAACCCAAAGCGGAAAAATGCGTCTTCATAGGATACCCTAAAGAAACAATTGGGTACACCTTCTATCACAGATCCGAGGGCAAGGTTTTCGTTGCTAAGAATGGATCCTTTTTGGAGAAAGAGTTTCTCTCAAAAGGTGTGAGTAGTAGGAAGGTAGAACTCGACGAGGTTGTTGAACCTTTTCTTCATGGAATGGCAAGTGCAGCAGCGCCGGAAGTTGTTTCGGAGTTGACTTCACCAAATGAAGAGGGAACTAATGATAAGGATCATGAAACTCCGAAAGAGAACACTACCGCACCTCGCAGGTCAACAAGAGCGCATAATGCTCCTGACTTTTATGTTCCTACTATGAATGTCATGGTAGTTGAGAATGATGACCCTGCGACATATGATGAAGCGATGATGAGCCCAGATTCCGACAAATGGCTAGAAGCCATGAAATCCGAAATGGGATCCATGTATGAAAACCAAGTATGGACTTTGGTGGACTTACCCAATGACCGTAAGGCCGTTGAGAACAAATGGATTTTCAAAAAGAAAATAGACGCTGATGGTAATGTGACCGTCTATAAAGCTTGACTTGTCGCAAAGGGTTTTCGACAAATTCAAGGAGTTGACTACGATGAGACTTTCTCACCCGTAGCGATGCTAAAGTCTGTAAGGATAATGTTAGCAATTGCTGCATTTTTCGATTATGAAATCGCGAGATGGATGTCAAAACTGCGTTCCTTAATGGAAACATTGAGGAAGAGTTGTATATGATACAACCCAAAGGTTTTGTTGATCCTAAGGATGCTAATAAGGTATGCAAACTTCAGCGATCCATTTATGGACTGAAGCAAGCATCACGAAGTTGGAATCTCCGCTTTGATGAGGTAATCAAAGGTTTTGGATTTGTCCAAACTTACGGAGAATCTTGTGTTTACAAGAAAGTGAGTGGGAGCTCTATAGCATTTCTGATATTATATGTGGATGACATATTGTTGATAGGAAATGATATAGAACTTTTGAAAAGTGTAAAAGATTACTTAAACAGTAAGTTTTCAATGAAGGACCTTGGTGAAGCGGCATATATTTTAGGCATCAAAATCTATAGAGATAGATCGAGACGCTTGATTGGGCTATCACAAAGTACATATCTTGACAAGATTCTAAAGAAATTTAGAATGGACGAAAGTAAGAAAGGGTTCTTACCTATGATGCAAGGCAAGACGTTGAGTAAGACTCAGAGTCCAAATACAAGCAGAAGATAGAGAAGTAATGAATAAGATTCCCTATGCTTCAGCCATAGGCTCTATCATGTATGCTATGTTGTGTACAAGACCAGATGTGGCACATGCTATTAGTTTGACTAGCAGATACCAGTCTGATCCAGTTTTGAACACTGGACGGCGGTCAAGAATATCTTTAAGTACTTAAGAAGAACTAAGGATATGTTTCTCATATATGGTGGTGAAGAAGAGCTCGTCGTAAAATGTTACGTCGACGCTAGCTTTGACACTGATCCGGATGACTCTAAGTCTCAATCCGGGTACATTTTTGAAATGAATGGAGGAGCAGTGAGCTGGAGAAGTTCCAAGCAATCTGTGGTGGCAGGATCTTCAACAGAGGCGGAATATATTGCCGCTTGTAAGCGGTAGAAGCGGTTTGGATGAAGATGTTCATATCCGAACTAGGTGTGGTTCCGAGTGCGTTGGACCCGATGATTATCTATTGTGACAACAATGGTGCCATAGCCAATGCTAAAGAACCAAGGTCACACAAGAATTCCAAGCATATTAAGCGCCGGTTTCACTCCATCCGTGAACATGTCAAGGATGGTGATATAAAGATTTACAAAGTACACACGGATCTGAATGTGGCAGACTCGTTGACTAAAGCTCTCCCAAGGGCAAAACATGATCAACACCAGAATTCAGTGGGTGTTAGAATCATCACAATGTAATCTAGATTATTGACTCTAGTGCAAGTGGGAGACTGAAGGGAATATGCCCGAGAGGCAATAATAAATTGTTTATTATCATATTCCATGTTTATAATAGATGTTTATTTCTCATGCTAAAATTGTATTAATCGGAAACGTTAATACATGTGTGTTTAATAAACAAAAGGGTTCCTAGTAAAGCCTCTTTTTAAACTAGCTCGTTGATTAACTGATGATCAAGGTTTCCTGATCATGAACATTGGATGTTGTTAATAACGGGGTCATGTCATTAGAAGAATGATGTGATGAACATACACCCAAGTTGGTATAGCAAATTCGATCAAGTCATTTAGTTTGTTGCTGTATCAAACACATACGAAATAGCTCTTTTCCTTAGACCATGAGATCATGTCAATCACTAACTCCAGAAGAGTACTTTGATGACATCAAACGTCACTCCGTAACAAGGTGACTATAAAGATGGATTTAGGTACTATGAAAGTATTAGTTGAGGCTCATGAATCAAGAGTGGGATTTGTCCATCCAGATGACAGAGAGATATACTCTGGGCCCTCTCGGTGATATTACATAGACATCGCTTGCAAGCATGTGACTAGGTCACAAGAATGTCATATCACGGAACGAGTAAAGAGTACTTGTCGGTAACGGGATCGAACTAGGTATAGTTGATACTAATGATCGGATCCCGGACAAGTAAAATATCGTGAGACAAAAGGAATTGGTTATGTCGTTTCTGGTTTACGCGATCACTAGTTCATCGTTGAGTGAATGGGAGTCATTATGGATCTCCAGATCCCGCTGATGATTATTGATCTGAGAGGTGTCTCAATCATGTCCATTTTATTCACGAACCATAGGGTGACACACTTAAGGTTCATCGATGCATTTGAGTGGATACGAAACAGGAGAAAAATATGGACAAGATCTGAGGACTGCTTTGAGTATCGCGAGAATAGTTTCGGATATCGGAATAGTTAAAGGGGTATATGTTAATGTTTGTTAATTAAAAGAATTAACAAATATTAAAATATCTGAAATAAAAATGTTTATTTATTTATGTGAGAAAACCCTTTCATTTCTTGAGTGGGGTTTTAATGGAAACCAAAGTGGGTTGATTTAAGTGAGTGGAGAGATCACTCACATTAAGACATGTAGGTAAATGGTCACCCCAACATGCGCTGGACACCGCTTGTCCTTTCCTCCTCCTCCTCCTATAAAAGGTATGGAGGAGATACTCTCTTTGTTGTTCATCCATTTGACCCTTTGGTTGGTCCATTCTCCTTCCTCCTGCTGATCCGTTTTTCGAGCTGTGGCTTATGCGGCCTTTGCTGAAATTATTTCTCCACCACCACCACCACTAAGCTGTAGTGTTGTTGGAGTTTTCCTGAGATCCTCTACTTCCGCTGCCCCGCTGGAACGAGGGATTGGAGGTCATCGTTGATCCGTACGTGTGACCAAGTACGGAGGCGCTGCCGTTTGTGGCGCTCATCTTCGCGACTTCGAAGTCGGGAGTGTACCTCTACATCAACCACGTTTGTTTGCGGGAACGTTATTCCCGCTTTCGGTCTACGAGGGTGAGTCCTTCTGAAACCGTTTACTTGCATCTCCTAGATATGATCTTGGTGTTTGGTTGCAATCGTAGGAAAAATTTTTGTTTTCCATGCTTCGAAACCCTTCAAAGTTTTTAATAGGATGCAGTTGCAAAGCAAATTATAGTAGAATTATTTCTACATAATGGAATGGTCTATCTTTATGAAGCATTCTAAACTGGTTCTATAGATACTAGTACTTATCGGTGATATCTTAATCATTCTTTAAATTATGGATAGTTATACCCTAAGTTTGTGACTAAACATGTTATGCAATTATCCTTGTAGATTATTAGGGTCTTGACCTTTAAGAATAATTCAATAGTAGTTCTATAGCATTTGGGTCCATATTAGTTCATCTATTAAATCATGGTACATATATTATATGAAACATGTGTTACCTAAGGACCAAAAGTACATTAAGTTTAATTTATACATGAGAACTAACACGGCTAGGGTTAAGTATAATCATTTTTGTAAGATTAAATGTTCCCGTACTATGAATCATACTAAACAAGTTTTGTATGCATTATTATCTTTATTTATGCATCATATTCTATACATATGTCATACAAGTATGATCATTTATTAACTTAGTTTAATATTAACCAATCATGAAATATTTTTATATCCTGGAAATGTTTATATGACCCTAGGAACATTTTGGGATTCATTTTATGATTCCAGGAGCTACGGTTTATATTAATTACAATCGGACATATAGCAACATGATTAATTTCAATTAAATATTGCATGATGCGCCCTAAGTATTTTTGTAGAATCATGTTCTATATTATTTAACTAGCATAACAGAACAAGTTTCATATCATTTGGATGAAAAACAAACAAGTTATTGTATTTTGAATATTCTATACTTTGAAATCAAACCTAAAAGGGAATTAATACAAACTAACTTTAATTTCAAATCTAATTGCATATTTAGACAGCATATGATATAATGATTCTAACAAAATGGGATTCATTCAATTCGGACAAGTTTTGCAAAAGTTGTACATGTTACATATTTGGAACCTATACTTTAAATTTGAATTTGAATTCAAAACAAGGATCAAAGTTCAAATATTTTTGTATATTCTAAAACTAGATGATTTAACATAAATTTAGAAATTCGTTTGGTTGGATTTGGATTTATATTGCAAAAGATATGAAGATTTGAATAGGATTCGGCTGGAAAAATATACCTCTAAAATAGGAATACGCTTTCATACAGAGGAGGCGCACTTTGCTCAAATGGGCTTTCTGTGCTTGTGGCTTGGTCCAGCTGACAGGAGGGGGCCACAGCGCAGTGAGAAGGAGCAGAGGAGCCGCACGGCTTGGCCTCACAGGCGACAAGGAGGACTGGAGGTCGGCGGCCAACAGGTGGAGGAGCGGTAGGAGGCCAAGGGAAGCTCGCAGGTGGCCTAGGCTGTGAGTAAATGGCAGCACGATGAGCCAGCGACGGTAGCGGGCAGAGCTTGATGGCGGCACTAGTCGGGGCGATGGAGGAGGACCAGAGCCGGCCGGCGGACTGGCAGAGAAACACCTGGGGACCAAGGCGATGCTATGGCACCACTCAGGTGTCCTTCGACGGCGGCCAGGCAGGTCTTGCGGCAGCGCCATGTGGGAGGACAGCGATGTGCGAGGCAAGTAGGAACCAGCGGGGAATCAATGCTCTGGGCATCAGGAGGTCGAGGTGAAGCTCAAGCAGTAGCCGGCAGCAATGGGGGCTAGCTGTACCGGCCGAGCACCATGTGGCCGGACTTGGGGATGAAGGTACTAATTGGGCTTTAGCCATCGGTGGAGGTCTCGGCTAGGAGGAGGATTAGATGGTGAACTCTCTTGCCTTGGTTGGAATGGAGAGAAGAGACAGCGACTTGAGCAACGATTGATCTCGGCTTGCACTTTATAGGTGGCATGAGGCGGTTGCGACAGTATCTAAACGCAAGCAATTCCGGTGGCTAATCGGCAGTTGTAACACCCCAAAATTTTGCTTTTATTGAATTCATGTGTGATTTGGCACTTTGGTGAATTTTTGGAATTTTCTGGAATTTATTTGGATTTATTTGGAATTTATTTGAATTTATTCCATTTTGAAATAATTAAAGAATTTAATATTGCAAATAAAATTTTGTTGTAAATATTTTATTTGAGTCCAAAATGATACAAAGTATATTCAATTTTTTCGAATTTTTACGAGTCATGTGCTATTTTTAATGAATTAAATGAATTACTGGGAATTATTTTAAATATTAAATCGCTGGAAAATCAAACCGAGTCGGTTACTGTTCATCCGACCGAGCCCGAGTCAGACTCGAGTTCGAGTCCGACCCGGACCCGGCCGCGTCGCTGGCTCGACCGAGTCCGTCGCACGCGAGCCGTTGGATCGGGATCCAACGGCTGTGCGTCATCGTTCTCGCCCGAAGCGGGATCGGAGAGCGCCGCCGTGTTCGACTAGGGCTCCGCCCTGAGCACGCCTCCCGGGGCTATTTAAAGCCCGAGACGTTCTCCGAGGATCGCCAGCTCGCCCCACACCGTTTGCCCTAGGTTTCCGCGCTCAAGCCGCCGCCGCCGCCAAGGAATCCCTCACCGGAGTAGTCGAGGGTTGGCTACGGGTTTTAGAGCGATTCCGCCGTTAGCCATCCTCGCCGCGCTGAGGCTGGATCTGAAACCCCACGTTGAGGCGCCCCAGCGTGCTCTCCTTCTCGCCGACACGCCACGCTGCAGTTTGGTGTCGTCTTCCCGATTCCGTCTGCCGGCGCCCGCCATCACCGCGACCTTGGAGCTCCACCGCCGTTGGATCATCATCGACGCTTGAGGTGAGTTCACCTCTCTGTTTAGCGTATTAGATCCCAACCGTAGGATCAAGATCGTAGGGCACCGATTAGATCTGGGTTATTGCTTATAGGGTAGTCTCGGGCGAATCTCAGCCGTCCATCCAAACTTGTGCGGTCGAGATTGCGCCACGTGTGCCTAGTCGCACCCACGCGTGTGAGCGCGTGTCCCTGACACGCGGGCCCCGCAAGTCAGAGGGCCCACGTCGGCCACCGTTTGCGTGAGACCACTTGACCGACACCGGGTCCCATCTGTCGATCTCACCGAGCCGTGGACCGAGTCCACGGTGGACCGAGCCAAACCGTGGACCACGTCCATGGACCGGCTGACGTCAGCCGCCCAATCAGAGGCTGCCACGTGTCTAGGCTGACGTAATAATTAATTTCCGAAAAAAAGAAATGATTTATTAATTTGAAATATTGATTCAAATTTAGATTCAAACTTCAAACGCTTATAACTTTTGCGTTTCAACTCCGATTTGAGCGATTCAAATTTCTAAATTTGTATAAAATTGAGATCTACCTAAATATGAATTTTATTTAATTTTTGGACTAAAGTTTTTATCTGCAAAATTATTTAAATGATTATTTAAACTTTAAATAATCATAACTTTTGCGTTTTAACTCCGAATTTGACGATTCCAGTTTCTAAAAATCGACAAAATTATGTTCTCTCTGTTTATGGATTTTATTTGGGTGTTTGGACACTTTTTGCCTATTGTTTATTTGTGTATTTGCTATTTGCACGCTTTACGAGTAGACGTTGAAGTGCCGGAAGGATTCGAAGGAGAAGTGTTGACTCAGGATCCAACTCAAGACCAAGAGCAAGTACTTTTTGAAGGCAAGTTGTGCTTTGACCATGTTGATCCTATTTCGAAATCTATTTTGATTTAAACTATTGCATGCTAGTTCAATTAGAAAAATACTTGGTTTAAACATGGGGGTTAGATAAGTACCAATTTGCTGTATGACACCTTGATTATTTAAGTATGTGCCATGACCCTTGTCACCCTAGTTGTGGATTACTAGTTGGACATTATTAAATTGCCAACATGGGTTTAGACCGTTGTAGTATCGCTTAGACACCTTTCGTGCTCATAACATGATTTTGGACAATCAAATGTTAATATTGACTTAATGATATATTGAACCTGTTTTGGAAAAATATCATGTGATGTTGATGGCACGTGGTGCATGGTAATCAACTGGGGTTTGATAAACAGTTTTCGGCCAGGGCATGTGGCAAGAGTAATCAGTGGGCCGGTTGTGGCATTGGGAGTGTTGATTTGTTTTTTCGGGTAGTCTTGCCCTGGTCACTCTAAGGACTTAACCTTGCAAGCCTTTGAACGGGGTCATACTTGCAACCACATGGCTGGAATGGGACGGCCCTAGTTGACTAAGTCGCTAAGGACTCACTTGTGGAGCCTCAGGGTGTCAATTACACCGTTTGTGTGATTGTACGGGGGAGCGTATCGTGGCTGTGGCCAGATACCCATCTAACGGTGTGTTGGTCCCATACTTCGCCTTGGCTAAGGGAAGGGATGGTGTAGAGCACGAACCGGAGAGGACCACCTGTGTTGTTTGAGGCTTCCGAAAGGCTTTGTTACGGGAACTCGCCTTTTTGGTGTTTGAATGTATATTATGGGTAAAGTGCATAACCTCTGCATAGTGTAGAAACTATTTAAATAGCCGAGTCCACTGATCGACAATGCTCTGAATTACAGTCAAGGGTTAGATTTTCTCAAAAATAACTTGGATTTGGAAAGTTGGGATGGTTTAATAATGAAGATGATGGAAATGTGGTTTAGGATGGGGAAAAAGTTTATTAAACTTCTTGAAAAGTTATTTATGCTTTACTTATCTCTACTGCTTTCGAATCTACTTATATTATTTATCAAATGCTGTTTACTGCAAATATACCTTGAGCTATTCCTTTGTACTAAGCCATGCATATAGTATATTAGCTTGCATTCTGTGCATGACTTGCTGAGTACCAAGTACTCACCCTTGCCTCAACACAATATCAGTTGAAGAGGAGATTACGCCAGCTTTGGAGGAGGAACTCCAAGAGGATCCGTCTACTTAGGGAAGCGAGCCCAGTCAGTTGCCTGTGGTATACTGGATGGCGCCACGAAGTTATTTGATTTTCCGCTGCTATTATTTTTTTTTCTCTGAATAAGTTTCGCCTTGCGAGGCATATATTTGTAACTTGACCATAAGGTCGAGTTGAAGGGAATATGCCCGAGAGGCAATAATAAATTGTTTATTATCATATTCCATGTTTATAATAGATGTTTATTTCTCATGCTAAAATTGTATTAATCAGAAACGTTAATACATGTGTGTTTAATAAACAAAAAGGTTCCTAGTAAAGCCTCTTTTTAAACTAGCTCGTTGATTAACTGATGATCAAGGTTTCCTGATCATGAACATTGGATGTTATTAATAACGGGGTCATGTCATTAGAAGAATGATGTGATGAACACACACCCAAGTTGGTATAGCAAATACGATCAAGTCATTTAGTTTGTTGCTGTATCAAACACATTCGAAATAGCTCTTTTCCTTAGACCATGAGATGATGTCAATCACTAATTCCGGAAGAGTACTTTGATGACATCAAACGTCACTCCGTAACACGGTGACTATAAAGATGGATTTGGGTACTATGAAAGTATTAGTTGAGGCTCATGCATCAAGAGTGGGATTTGTCCATCCGGATGACGGAGAGATATACTCTGGGCCCTCTCGGTGATATCACATTGACATCGCTTGCAAGCATGTGACTAGGTCACAAGAATGTTATATCACGGAACGAGTAAAGAGTACTTGTCGGTAACGGATCGAACTAGGTATAGTTGATAATGATGATCGGATCCGGACAAGTAAAATATCGTGAGACAAAAGGAATTGGTTATGTCGTTTTCTGGTTTACGCGATCACTAGTTCATCGTTGAGTGAATGGGAGTCATTATGGATCTCCAGATCCCGCTGATGATTATTGATCTGAGAGGAGTCTCAATCATGTCCATTTTATTCACGAACCGTAGGGTGACACACTTAAGGTTCATCGATGCATTTGAGTGGATACGAAACACCGGAGAAAAATATGGACAAGATCTGAGGATCTGTTTCGAGTATCGCCGGAATAGTTTCGGGATATCGGAATAGTTAAAGGGGGTATATGTTAATGTTTGTTAATTAAAAGAATTAACAAATATTAAATCTGAAATAAAAATGTTTATGGGAGAAAACCTTTCATTTTCTTGAGTGGGGTTTTAATGGAAATCAAAGTGGTTAATTTTTTTCGAGCTGTGGCTTAAGCGAAGCGCTGCTGAAATTATTTCTTCACCACCACCACTAAGCTGTAGTGTTGTTGGAGTTTTCCGGGGATCCACTACTTCCGCTGCCCCGCTGGAACGAGGGATTGGAGGTCATCGTTGATCCGTACGTGTGACCAAGTACGGAGGCGCTGCCGTTTGTGGCGCTCATCTTCGCGACTTTGAAGTCGGGAGTGTACCTCTACATCAACCACGTTTGTTTGCGGGAACGTTATTCCCGCTTTCGGTCTACGAGGGTGAGTCCTTCTGAAACCGTTTACTTGCATCTCCTAGATATGATCTTGGTGTTTGGTTGCAATCGTAGGAAAAATTTTTGTTTTCCATGCTACGAAACCCTTCAGTGGTATCAGAGCCGTGTCTATGCGTAGATGTTTTGTACGGTTTAAAACACATGTGGATGTGGGCGTTGATGATCATGTTATTGCATACTTTCGTGTATTTTGGATCATGGTGGCATAGTGGGATTTGAAGCGGCCCGGACTAACCTTACATGTCCTCGCACATGAGACTTGTTCCACGCTTGACATGCAACTAGTATTGCATAAGTGGCTTTATGTGTCGATTTCTCCCACTATAGTCATGATCTAATTTACAACGGTTTGCTAATAATGTTTTTATCACCGTTGTGGTTCTTGTTCGTAGGTAAGAATAGTTTTTCCTAGAAAGCCCAAAACCACGTAAAATATGCAAAAATAAATTAGAGGCGTCTAACTTGTTTTTGCAGGGCTTGTGATGTGATATGGTCATTGATACAAAGATTGTTGTATGAAATGAAATTTATTGTAAATTTAAACAACCGGCAGGAGCCATTTGGTTGTTTTTCTTTTATGGCTCTGCGTGCTAAATATATGTCCATGTGATATATTGTAATGGAGGAAGACAATCAAGATGGCGAGCATCATGGACCTTGGTGCCATGCCTGGTGGAATGATGGAGATCATACCATGTCGCACAAGATGGAGATCAAGTCTTTGAAAGGACCATATCATATCACTTTATTCATGCATGTGATGTTAATCCTTTTATGCATCTTATTTTGCTTGATTATGATCACGTCGATAGCACTATAAGATGATCCTCCAAATTAATATCAAGATAATAATGTGTTCTTCCATAGTATGCACCGTTAAGAAAGTTCGTCGTTTCGAAGCACCACGTGATGATCGGGTGTGATAGACTCTACGTTCGCATACAACGGGTGTAAGCCAGATTTACACATGCAAATACTTTGGTTCTACTTGGCGAGCCTAGCATGTACAGACATGGCCTCGGAACACGAACCGAAAGGTAAAGCATGAGTCATATGGATGATATGATGAACATATTGATGTTCGCCTTTGAAACTATGCCGCCTCACGTGATGATCGGTTTCGGTATAGTGAATTTGGTTCATGTAATCACTAAAGATGACTAGAGGGATGTTGTTTTTGAGTGGGAGTTCTCGTATTAATTTTGAATTAACATTGAACTTAATCTATTATGAACTTAGTCTAAATAACTTTGCAAATATGTTGTAGATGGCACCCCTATTTTCAATTTCAACTGTTCATGGAGAAAGAGAAACTAGCCACCAATGGTAGCAACTTTACCAAGCTGGGCCCTTAACTCGAGGATTCTCCTCGCGCTGCTCAAAAGGAGCTATGTGCTAGAAGCACCGCTAGGTGACCCGCCTGATGATGCCCCGAGGAGGAGAAAAATGTTTTCTTGACTCGCAAGGAGGACCTGATTTAGTTCAATGCGGCATTTTGTATGGCCTTGAGCCTGAGCCGAAAACGCTTTGAGCACAAAGCAATGCTTTTGATACAATGAGGAGTTGAAAATGATCTTCGACACCCATGCCGCAAGAGAGAGTTATGAAGCTTCAAAAGTTCTTTAGCTGCATGATGGAGGAAAACAGCTCCGTTAGTGAGCACGTACTCAAAATGTCTGGGTACGCCGATAAACTCATAGCTTTGGGAATAACGATCCCCATTGAGCTAGGAATTCATCGTGTTCTCGATCTCTACCACCAAGCTACAAGAGCTTTGTGATGAACTACAACATGCAGGGCATGAAGAAGTCTCTCCCGAACTTCACAATGCTAAAAAGCTGAAGTGGAGATCAAGAAGGAACATCAAGTGTTGATGGTCCAAAAGACTATCGATTTCAAGAAGAAAGGTAAGTCTAAGGGAAACTTCAAGAAGAAGGGCAAGTCTGTTGCTACATCGAGAAGAAGACCAAGGCTGGCCCTAAGTCGACATCGAATGTTTTTATTGCAAGGGCACTGGCCTTTGGAGCGCAATCGCCCAAAATATCTGGTGATAAGAAGGGCGGGAAAGTGAGCAAAGGTATATATGATATACATGTTATTGATGTGTACCTTACTAGTACTCGCAGTAGTGCCTGGTATTTGATACCGGTTCGGTTGCTAACATATGTAACTCAAACAGGAGCTAAGGAATAGCGACAACTAGCAAGGGATGAGGTAATGATGCGCGTCGGCAATGGATCAAAAGTTGATGTGATCGCCGTCGGGCGCTACCTATCCAATTACCATCGAGGATTAGTTATAAACCTAAATAATTGTTATTTAGTGCTGCGTTGAGCATGAACATCATATCTGGATCTTGTTTAATGCGAGACGGTTATTCATTCAAGTCTGAGAACAATGGTTGTTCAATTTATATGAATAATATCTTTTATGGTCATGCACCGAAAAGAATGGTTTGTTTATTTTGAATCTTGATAATAGTACACATGTTCATAATGTGAATGCCAAAAGAATTAAGTTGAATGATGATATTGCTGCATATATGTGGCATTGCCGCTTATGTCATATTGGTGTTAAACGCATGAAGAAGCTCCATTCGATGGACTACTAGAATCACTTGATTATGAATCATTTGAGACATGTGAACCATGCCTCATGGGCAAGATGACTAGAACCCGTTTTCCGGTACAATGGAGCGGGCAACCGACTTATTGGAAATCATACATACCGATGTGTGTGGTCCAATGAGTGTGTCGGCGTGTGGTGGATATCGTTACCGTTACTTTCACGGATGATTTGAGTAGATATGGATATATTTACTTAATGAAACACAAGTCTGAAACATTTGAAAAGTTCAAAGAATTTCAGAGTGAAGTAGAAAATCATCGTAACAAAAGATCAAATTTGCTACGATCTGATCGTGGAGGAGAGTATCTTAGTTACGAAGTTTGGCACACACATGAAACAATGTGGAATAGTTTCACAACTCACTCTATTTGGAACACCACAACAGAATGGTGTATCCGAGCGTCGTAATCGTACTTTATTGGATATGGTTCGATCTATGATGTCCCTTACAGATTTGCCACTTTCATTTTGGGGTCATGCACTAGAAAGCAATTTGCATTCACTTTAAATAGGGCACCATCTAAATCCGTTGAAATGACACCGTATGAATTATGGTTTGGCAACAAACCTAAGCTGTCATTTCTAAAAGTTTGGGGATGCGATGTTTATGTGAAGAAACTTCAACCTGATAAACTCGAACCCAAAGCGGAAAAATGCGTCTTCATAGGATACCCTAAAGAAACAATTGGGTACACCTTCTATCACAGATCCGAGGGCAAGGTTTTCGTTGCCAAGAATGGATCCTTTTTGGAAAAAGAGTTTCTCTCGAAAGGTGTGAGTAGTAGGAAGGTAGAACTCGACGAGGTTGTTGAACCTTCTCTTCATGGAATGGCAAGTGCAGCAGCGTCGGAAGTTGTTTCGGAGTTGACTTCACCAAATGAAGAGGGAACTAATGATAAGGATCATGAAACTCCGAAAGAGAACACTACCGCACCTCGCAGGTCAACAAGAGCGCATATCGCTCCTCGACTTTTATGTTCCTACTATGAATGTCATGGTAGTTGAGAATAATGACCCTGCGACGTATGATGAAGCGATGGTGGGCCCATATTCCGACAAATGGTTAGAAGCCATGAAATCGAAATGGGATCCATGTATGAAAACCAAGTATGGACTTTGGTGGACCTACCCAATGACCGTAAGGCCGTTGAGAACAAATGGATTTTCAAAAGAAAATAGACGCCGATGGTAATGTGACCGTCTATAAAGCTCGACTTGTCGCAAAGGGTTTCGACAAATTCAAGGAGTTGACTACGATGAGACTTTCTCACCCGTAGCGATGCTAAAGTCTGTTAGGATTATGTTAGCAATTGCTGCATTTTTCGATTATGAAATCTGGCAGATGGATGTCAAAACTGCGTTCCTTAATGGAAACATTGAGGAAGAGTTGTATATGATACAACCCAAAGGTTTTGTTGATCCTAAGGATGCTAATAAGGTATGCAAACTTCAGCGATCCATTTATGGACTGAAGCAAGCATCACGAAGTTGGAATCTCCGCTTTGATGAGGTAATCAAAGGTTTTGGATTTGTCCAAACTTACGGAGAATCTTGTGTTTACAAGAAAGTGAGTGGGAGCTCTATAGCATTTACGATATTATATGTGGATGACATATTGTTGATAGGAAATGATATAGAACTTTTGAAAAGTGTAAAGATTACTTAAACAAGAAGTTTTCAATGAAGGACCTTGGTGAAGCGGCATATATTTTAGGCATCAAAATCTATAGAGATAGATCGAGACGCTTAATTGGGCTATCACAAAGTACATATCTTGACAAGATTCTAAAGAAGTTTAGAATGGACGAAAGTAAGAAAGGGTTCTTACCTATGATGCAAGGCAAGACGTTGAGTAAGACTCGAGTCCAGCTACACAGAAGATAGAGAAGTAATGAATAAGATTCCCTATGCTTCACCATAGGCTCTATCATGTATGCTATGTTGTGTACAAGACCGGATATGGCACATGCTATTAGTTTGACTAGCAGTACCGGTCTGATCCAGGTTTTGAACACTGGACGGCGATCAAGAATATCTTTAAGTACTTAAGAAGAACTAAGGATATGTTTCTCATATATGGTGGTGAAGAAGAGCTCGTCGCAAAGTGTTACGTCGACGCTTAGCTTTGACAATCGATCCGGATGACTCTAAGTCTCAATCCGGTACATTTTTGAAATGAATGGAGGAGCGTGAGTGGAGAAGTTCCAAGCAATCTGTGGTGGCGGGATCTTCAACAGAGGCGGAATATATTGCTGCTTGAAGCGGCTCGGGAAGCGGTTTGGATGAAGATGTTCATATCCGAACTAGGTGTGGTTCCGAGTGCGTTGGACCCGATGGTTATCTATTGTGACAACAATGGTGCCATAGCCAATGCTAAAGAACCAAGGTCACACAAGAATTCCAAACATATTAAGCGTCGGTTTCACTCCATCCGTGAACATGTCAAGGATGGCGATATAAAGATTTGCAAAGTGCACACGGATCTGAATGTGGCGGACTCGTTGACTAAAGCTCTCCCAAGGGCAAAACATGATCAACACGAACTCAATGGGTGTTAGAATCATCACAATGTAATCTAGATTATTGACTCTAGTGCAAGTGGGAGATCAAGGGAATATGCCCAGAGGCAATAATAAATTGTTTATTATCATATTCCATGTTTTTAATAGATGTTTATTTCTCATGCTAAAATTGTATTAATCCGAAACGTTAATACATGTGTGTTTAATAAACAAAAAGGTTCCTAGTAAAGCCTCTTTTTAAACTAGCTCGTTGATTAACCGATGATCAAGGTTTCTGATCATGAACATTGGATGTTATTAATAACGGGTCATGTCATTAGAAGAATGATGTGATGAACACACACCCAAGTTGGTATAGCAAATACGATCAAGTCATTTAGTTTGTTGCCGTATCAAACACATTCGAAATAGCTCTTTTCCTTAGACCATGAGATGATGTCAATCACTAATTCCTAAGAGTACTTTGATGACATCAAACGTCACTCCGTAACACGGTGACTATAAAGATGGATTTGGGTACTATGAAAGTATTAGTTGAGGCTCATGCATCAAGAGTGGGATTTGTCCATCCGGATGACGGAGAGATATACTGGGCCCTCTCGGTGATATCACATTGACATCGCTTGCAAGCATGTGACTAGGTCACAAGAATGTTATATCACGGAACGAGTAAAGAGTACTTGTCGGTAACGGATCGAACTAGGTATAGTTGATACTGATGATCGGATCCGGACAAGTAAAATATCGTGAGACAAAAGGAATTGGTTATGTCGTTTTACGGTTTACGCGATCACTAGTTCATCGTTGAGTGAATGGGAGTCATTATGGATCTCCGGATCCCGCCGATGATTATTGATCCGAGAGGAGTCTCAATCATGTCCATTTTATTCACGAACCGTAGGGTGACACACTTAAGGTTCATCGATGCATTTGAGTGGATACGAAACACCGGAGAAAAATATGGACAAGATAGGGATCGCTTTGAGTATCGCTTAATAGTTTCGGGATATCGAATAGTTAAAGGGGGTATATGTTAATGTTTGTTAATTAAAAGAATTAACAAATATTAAATCTGAAATAAAAATGTTTATGGGAGAAAACCTTTCATTTTCTTGAGTGGGGTTTTAATGGAAATCAAAGTGGTTAATTTGTGAGTGGAGAGATCACTCACATGAAGAGAGGAGGGCAAGGGGCAGCCCCCATGCGCCGCCACCCCACCCCTTGGCATGCCTCCTCCTCCTCCTATAAAAGGGAGGGAGGAGCTCCTCTCTTTGGTGTTCATCCATGACCCTTTGGTTGGTCCATTCTCCCTCCTCCTGTGATCCGCTTTTAGCCGTGGCTTAAGCGGCGCCGCTGAAATTATTTCTTCACCACCACCACTAAGTCGTAGTGTTGTTGGAGTTTTCCGGGATCCACTACTTCGCTGCCCGCTGGAACGAGGGATTGGAGGTCATCGTTGATCCGCACGTGTGACCAAGTGCGGAGCGCTGCCGTTTGTGGCGCTCATCTTCGCGACTTTGAAGTCGGGAGTGTACCTCTACATCAACCACGTTTGTTTGCGGGAACGTTATTCCCGCTTTCGGTCTACGAGGGTGAGTCCTTCTGAAACCGTTTACTTGCATCTCCTAGATATGATCTTGGTGTTTGGTTGCAATCGTAGGAAAAATTTTTGTTTTCCATGCTACGAAACCCTTCACGAGTAACCAGTTTGATTATTTAAATAAAGTACTTTTATGGTATCGATTGGTATGATTGTGATATTTACCGATGTTAAGACTGTGTGCACTAGCGCGTTCCTGGACTAGTGCTGAATACACAGAGGGTCCGGATTTGCAAATTCGGGGTCCCGACAGAGGTGGTATCAGAGCCATACTTGACTGTAGGCTCAACCCTAGCTAGAATGGTCGTAGTGAGGATAAAACCTATTTTCTAAAGCTAAAGATTTGTCAAGATAAGAAATGACATCTCGACTTATCCCCTTCTCTCTTTTCTTCTCTCTTGCTGAAATTTTTCCTTACCTTGTCACAATTTAAAAATTCCGAGTTCTTACGTAAAGCACTCTTGTGACAGATGGAGGAAGAGTTCAACTACGTTGATCTGGGAGTTGGTCACGCTGCGGAACTTTGGCACATGCTACAAACTCTCGGAGATTTTGAGAAGCCCCAATACCAAGTGGAAGTGATCAGGCAAGCGGGATTGATCAAGGCTTGTGACGTGAGGGTTGAGGTACCTGCTAGGAAAAAGGGCCCAGGCAATCGCCCAATACACTGCACTGCCAGGAGATCTACAATGCAGATGGGTATCCAAGAAGTATCACGACGAGCAATGCGGCACATTACCAGTATCTACGCCAGAGAGTTGGAGAGCACGGTGTTCCGTTATCATCCGCGCAGCGATAACCTTCTTGACCCGAAGGCGATTCAGGATGAGGATGCCACGGTTACACAGTTGGCACGATTTGTCGTCGCCCAGGAGGATGTACTAGATAATACAAGCAAGGAGCTACAGAAGGCCCGCAAGGAAATCACGACAGAGAAGAACAGATGGCGGGAAGCTCAAGAGTATGTGGCACACCTTCTACGAAGGATTGACGAGTTGGAGATGACCTTGTACGGACCAGACCCAGAGCCAGTGTCGGGACCCCGAATTTGCAAATCCGGACCCTCTGTGTATTCAGCACTAGTCCAGGATCACGCTAGTGCACACAGTCTCAACATAGATGAATATCACAATCATACACAGCGGAATAGTAAAAATAACTCAATAATAGAATATAAACTATTGAGCGACCTTAAGGTCAACCTTACATTTGTGAAACCCTGACGGCTTCAACTCCAAATAAGCAAAGAATTTAACGAAGAACATCGGTGAATCCCATCAATACGCCACAGTAACTCGATGTGGTTCGACTCCTAGATAATCGCCTTCTCACGGAACTTCTTCTTCTTCGACGATGTAGACTTTTGCTCACCGGTGATTGTTTGTTTTGCAAGGGTGAGTACATAAAGCACTCAGCAAGTCGTGCCTGAGAATGCAAGTCTAATAGCTATATGCATGGCTTGGTACAAAGGAATAGCTCAAGGTATATTTGCGATGTGACTTTTTGAAAAGTAATATAAGTAGATTCGAAGCGGTAGAAACAAGTAAAACATAAATAACTTTTCAAAAAGTTTAATAAACATTTTCCCCATCCTAAACCACATTTCCATCATTTCCATTAAACCAACCCAACTTTCCAAATCCAAGTTATTTTTGAGAAAATCTAACCCTTGATCGTAATTCGAGCACTTTGTCGATCACAGTGGACTCGGCTATTCAAATAGATTCTACACTCTGCAGAGGTTATGCACTTTACCCACAAGATACAATCCACTCACCACGTCACCGTGAATCGCCATACAAGAGTATGCGAATGAGCGATCATAACAAAGCCTTCGGAAGCCTCAAACAACACAGTGGTCCTCTCCCAGACGTGCTCTACACCATCCCTTCCTTAGCCAAGGCGAAGTATGGGACCAACACACCGTTAGATGGGTACCTGGCCACAGCCACGATACGCCTCCGCACAATCACACAAACGGTGCAATCGACACCCTGAGGCTCCACAAGTGAGTCCTTAGCGACTTAGTCAACTAGGGCCGTCCCATTCCAGCCATGTGGTTGCAAGTATGACCCAGTTCAAAGGCTTGCAAGGTTAAGTCCTTAGAGTGACCAGGCAAGACTACCCGAAAAACCAAATCAACATTCCCAATGCCACAACTGCCCACCTGATTACTCTTGCCACATGCCCTGGCCGAAACTGTTTATCAAACCCCGCTTGATTACCATGCACCACGTGCCATCAACATCACATGGTACTTTTCCAAAACAAGTTCAATATATCATTAAGTCCATATTAGCATTTGATCGCCCAAAATCATGTCATGAGCACGTAGTGTGTCTAAGCGACATACTACAACGATCTAAACCCATGTTGGCAATTTAATAATGTCCAACTAGTAAACCACAACTAGGGTGACAAAGGGTCATGGCACATACTTAAGTAATCAAGGTGTCATATAGCAAATTGGTATTTATCTAACCCCCATGTTTAAACAAAGTATCTTTCTAATTGAACTAGCATGCAATAGTTTAAATCAAAATAGATTTCGAAATGGGATCAATATGGTCAAAGCACAACTTGCCTGGCCCTTGCAAACTTTACTGTCTTTTACTCTTTATCCTTGATCCTTGGTCCTCGACCTTCAACTTCCACTTTCTCGATCCTCAGCTTGTTCGAACGATTTCCGGACGACACGTCTAACGATTAAAGAAGAAGCAAATACAAACCAATTCAAACGACAAATCAAGTAAACTCCAAATTAAGAACGAACAGCATTGGGCACAACGGCTTGGGAGAGATTTGGGAACTCGAACGGATTAGATCGAAGAGTTGACAAAAGAGAACGGGCTTTCGGCAAAACTCCGAAAAGGGAAAGATTAATAACTGGGAAAGAAAGAATAATATTCCGAAGAATATTTCTTCCGAAGTTATTATCTTGATTGGACAGATAGCGACATATGGGCTCTCGATCTATAGATCGGGTCCATAAGAATATGTTAGTTCGCAATGAACTAAACTGATTCTCGAGGTTGACTTTTGTTGACCGAACGGACACAGTCAAACAAAAGAGAGACGGATAGATCGGGCATAGGGGTATGACAGATGGCCAATGGTCTATCGACCAAGTCCACGAAGGAATTCTCGATTAAAGGCAGATTAGGTCTTCAGGGATAAGACAAGACAAGTGTCTTACCACGGTTGAAACAACGGGAAAGATTGCAAAGATAACAACGCGGCTCACGATAAACTTAGTTCATCAAACCGGTCTTAGGTTAGGTTTTGATTCGGCTTGAAGATGATATGACGATGAGACTAGGCTCACGTCATGATGATAGAACAGGTGAAGGCATTGCACTAGGGTTTGTGCAAGAATACACGCATGCGATGACAACGAGGCGAAGAGAGCCAATCGTTAACGATGAAACGTTAACGATGGAACGTTAACGACGAAACGTTAACGGTGGAACGTTAACGACGGAGCGTTAACGGCAAAACGTTAACGGAGGAACGTTAACGACGAAACGTTAACGACGGAGCGTTAACGGGGAAACATTAACGGAGGAGCGCATCGACGGCGTGCAGCGAAACGTTAACGGAGGAACATTAACGGAGCGTTAATGACAAAACGTTAACGGCAAGATGTTACCGACGGAGCGTTAACGACAGAGTGTTAACGGTGAAACATTGACGGCAAAACGTTAGCGGAGGAACGTTAACGGAACGTTAACGGAAGAACGTTAACGGGGAAACGTTAACGGGGAAACGTTAACGGCGAACGCAGCGAAGCGTTAACGCACCCGTTAACGGTGGATCGTTAACGGCGAACGTTAACGGTGGAGGTCAACAATGATAGGAGACTTCATGAAGCGAAGTAGCGACCGTCGGTGCAACGACATGGCCGCGGTAGAATGCTACAAAGGACGGCTAACCGGTGCGCGAACCGGCGGCACGGGCTAGGTTGAAAGACGACGGGTTTAGGCCGGAATCGGCTCCGACGGCAAACGGAGGCCAAAAGAACTCTAAAGATGGACCAAAACAGTACAAGATGATCCTACGGACGCGACAACACGGCCGGAGCGAACCAAAATAACCGGCGTCAAAAGGCGACGCGCGGCGACGGCAAACGGTGGCCTAAATATATAAAAAAAAATTCCGGAGGATGGGATGGCAAAGGGAGAATGTCTACTGCGTAGAACGCGGCGAGACGATCTCAACGGTATAGGCGGATTTTGCGGCGCCCTTCCGGATTAATCACAAACTGGCGATTAACGGGTTTCGGATCAAAACTTTGGACAGCCATAACTTCTAGAATAATGATCGGAACTTAACGAAATTTGACCGAGAGCTAGATGGGACCAAGAGGCACACCGTGACGCAGGTGGCTCGAAGAAATACCTTCTGGAACAGCGGGGGACGCGCGAGGAAGTTTGCCGCTGTCTGGAACGCAGTCTGAACGGAGAAATTAATTTGCTGCGCCAAATCCAGAGGGCAAAACCTTGGGGCAAGATGTGCATCCTGTAGAGGACATCCCCAGGAGTCTACACAAAAATTTCACCGTCAAACTCGAAAAATTGAGGGAGTTATGACCTCGGCAAGATTCGAGATTGAAACGGCCGTAACTTTTGATCCCGTGGACCAAATTGGCTGAATTTTGGACAGCAAGTAGATGGTACCTTGTGGCACACCACGGAGAAGACGGATCTCGAAAAGAGTCGACGAGCTGCCCGGGACGCGGCTCCAAAGTTCGGCCGGCGTTGGGCGACGTTCGGGCGACATTGGATGGTTTTGGAATTTTAGAAAATTGATCTGAGGTCTAGAGGACGTGTGGGAGGTCTACAGGGGTTAGTGGTGGTGGATATATTAAGCACAAAAAATTTGGACGCGTTTGGAGCAAAAACGGGCCTTATAGGCATTTTATCGAGCAGTTTCCGTGCATGAATCGGATCCGGGCGACGTGGCGCGTTGTGGGGGCGACACGTGGCAGCGGGGTGGCCTGGCCCAAGTGGGGCGCTGGCCTGGTGCACGGGATGGGCCGGCCCACTTCCAAAAACCAGATTTTCCAATCTTTTTCGAATAAAAACAATTCCACAAATTCCAATAAATCATTTAGAGCAATAAAAATACCCGAAAAATTCTAGAAAAATTCTAGAAAATATTTTGAGATATTTCGAACTCAAATAAAATATTTTCAAAAAAAAAATTGATATAAACTTTTCGAAATAATCAATTAATTTCAATAAAAGGCTTAATACAAATCGATTCCAAATAAATCATTTGAGGCAATAAAAATACCCGAAAAATTCTAGAAAAATTCTAGAAAATATTTTGGGACATTTTGAACTCAAATAAAATATTTCCAACAAAAATTTATTTAAACTTTTCCAAATAATTAATTAATTTCCATAAAAGGGCTTAATACAAATCGATTCCGAATAAATCCAATAAATAGCAAACGAGCTCCGAAAAATCTCAAAAATTACAGAAGAACTTCTTGAAGCACAAGGAATCCAACTAAAATTAAATTTATTTTATTTTAGATTTAGAATAATCAAATTAAATTGTTTTAGCTTTTAGAAAATTCAAATCAAGCTTTTATAAACGCGAGAAAATTGACAGAAATTTTTGGGAAGCTAAACAAAACCAAAATTTTTGAAAACCCAAATTTTGGGATGTTACAAATCTCCCCCCCTTAACAGAATCTCGTCCCCGAGATTCAGGGCTGACTATAGAATTAGGTTCAGGGGGACTCAACTCTTGAGCTTCTTCAAACTTCCAACAACTGTATACTGGACAGGGTCACTTCTGAACAAACGCTTGGTAACATCCAAAATTTTGCAGGCTGCTCCTTGCTGATGAGGTCCTCTTACAAGTCCACTGACTCCAACTGTGTCTGCTTTTCGGCCACGAGGCACTTCTTCTACGGAAAATCTTGATACTAACTTTGTCGGGAAATCTTGAACATCTTCTGCACTCATGCTGACGTTTCTGGTAACTCCATTGATAGGCTCCTTGCTTCTGTTCCTAAACACTTGATTTTCCGCTTCTTCTAGAAATTGGACAGGCTGTATCTGACAACAAAGCTTACTTGTGATTACGTGGTTTTCGACAAGACTTGAATAGCATTCCGGTTGGTCTGGCACTATCTTTGTCGGCTTGATTCTTTGACTGAAACTCTGTATCAACTGAATACTCCGTCACAATTCACTTTCTGACGCAAGTGTCTTGGTAGGGGTAGGATTAGGATTGAAGTGGGCAGGTATAACACCTTTTCTCCTAGGACAACTATTATCAAAGTGTCCCGGCTCATTGCATCTAAAGCAACACTTGACTGACATCCGTTGGCTTTCTCCTGACATGGTATTAATCTTGGTAGGGTAGAGCTGAGATCGATGCGATCATCGGTGATCACTTTCTTTTGAGGGCAGTGATTAGAAAAATATCCTGGCTGACGGCAGGCAAAGCAGACTCTAGAAACCAGGCTTCTTCCTTGAGAACTTTTCACTAGGTTGATGTTATGGAAACTCTAACCATCAGGGCGAAGCACAGGTGAAAGTGTCTCTAACAAAGTCTGAGCAGTATGGCAACTGAATTGTTGAGGGGTACTCCTCATTCGCTGTTGCGGTGGTCCTTCTTGACAAACTTTCCGATGCTTGCGGTGGTCTTCCAATTCCTTGCACTCATTTTTCAGGTTAAGGCCTTTGTTAACCAATTCTTCTTGCTTCAACTGACTCCTTAAGCAAGTTGCTTCCATAGCCTTACCATTCACTTTCTGTGTTATAATCTTTACTGATGTAATTTTCTGGGATGATCATGGCTTTCGAAATTGCTTGATCTTTCTGTGGCATTCCTTAACAAATGACCTGACTCGCCACAGTGGTAACATGAACGTTTGGGTCATCGTGCTGGGTTGATGAGGCATTCTCTAGGCCAATGACCTCATTTATCACACAAGAAACAATTCCATGGTGACCAAGTATTACTGATTTCTTGAGGTAGATGGATAGGGTTGACATGTTTCCTCTTCTTTTCTTCACGTGGCACAGCTGGTGCGGATGACAATCCTTCTCTTTTTGCTAACTCTTGAGCAATGACAGCTCGAAAATTCTCTCGCTGATGCCGAGTCACAATGTCACTATTGGATCTAAGGGACATTGAGCTGGGCAATGATCACGACCTTCGCAAAGATAGCAGGTGATATTGCGCATAGGACATTCTCCGGGTAAATGGCTTCCTTCACAGCTGGAACAATTGATTGCATGTTCATCAGCAGTGTATCCTATTTCTCCACATCGGATGCATGCACGGTCTTCTAACTTGCTTGGTTGACAACGCTTCAAAGAACAATGTCCAGGTATGGTATTAGGTGCAGGGGTTGTACTCTTCTCTGGACTCGCGGTAGTCACACTGTCATCTGATGACGCAACAAACTGACGAAGGGCGGTGGCAAATTCCAACCAAGTGATAGTATGTCCATCTTCCGAGGTGGCGTAGAAACCTTTCCACCAGGCCAATGCATCTTCTTTTAACTAGCAAGTAGCATAGGGGACCTTCTTTTTATCTTCACATTACGCTAAAGCTAGCTTCTCTCCTATGACACGAAGCCATATTTCTGCGTCTTTGAGAGTGGCTGATCCATCAAACGTGGGTGGTTACAAACTGATCCAAGTGTCGAATTGTCACGGTTGGTACGGTGGGCCAATTTGTTGGTCACAATCTGCTTTGACAACGACACGTATAGTAGCAACTGAATCGACTTGAATCGCCTCAAAGTTATCACTGTAGTTGGTCCTTTCCATCTTTTGTCCACTCCAGGGTTTTAGGTAAGAGGGAAAAGCATAGATGAGGTTCAAGAATCCTATTGCAGGGGAGCAGGTTTAACCCAAGAACTTATACAAACATTATTAAGAACTTGGTATGGTTGCTTATCCAAGCCTAAAAGCTTTGCAACACATACTGCACACTCAAAGAATCAAGAAAGATCCAAATTCCTAAGCACACAATAATCTAGCGTCTAAAAGGGTAGCACTCTTATCTTAAGCGACGCGACTCTCACACATGAGTCTCAACTTACTACTAAACACTGGTTCTTCAAGCTTCTGGAACACTTCATCGATCCACTTCTCTTCGAGCGCGACGATTCCTTGCTTCACGATCTTCAGAGTTGATGGCGACATCCAATACTTTCTCCTTAAGTGTGAAACATCGTTAACTATTTGGAATAACTCAGGTAAGATTTCCATTTAAATTGAAGGGAAGGATAGAACTTTCAGCAAAGGGGAAAGAATAGAAGAGTAAGATAAGTCAAGAACGTATTATTCTTTCAAGTTAAAATTTCTCTTTAGAAAATAATTTTGAAGCTCCTAAAGACGGCCAATCTATCTAAGGTCAAGACCTACAGTCAGTATGGCTCTGATACCACCTCTGTCGGGACCCCGAATTTGCAAATCCGGACCCTCTGTGTATTCAGCACTAGTCCAGGATCACGCTAGTGCACACAGTCTCAACATAGATGAATATCACAATCATACACAGCGGAATAGTAAAAATAACTCAATAATAGAATATAAACTATTGAGCGACCTTAAGGTCAACCTTACATTTGTGAAACCCTGACGGCTTCAACTCCAAATAAGCAAAGAATGAACAAAGAACATCGGTGAATCCCATCAATACGCCACAGGCAACTGACAGGGTTCGACTCCTAGATAATCGCCTTCTCACGGAACTTCTTCTTCTTCGACGATGTAGACTTTTGCTCACTGGTGATTGTTTGTTTTGCAAGGGGTGAGTACATAAAGCACTCGACAAGTCGTGCGTAATGCAAGTCTAATAGCTATATGCATGGCTTGGTACAAAGGAATAGCTCAAGGTATATTTGCAGTAAACAGCTTTTTGAAAAGTAATATAAGTAGATTCGAAAGCAGTAGAAACAAGTAAAACATAAATAACTTTTCAAAAAGTTTAATAAACATTTTCCCCATCCTAAACCACATTTCCATCATTTCCATTAAACCAACCCAACTTTCCAAATCCAAGTTATTTTTGAAAAAATCTAAACCTTGATCAGAATTCCCGAGCATCGCCCAGTCAGTGGACTCGGCTATTCAAATAGATTCTACACTCTGCAGAGGTTATGCACTTTACCCACAAGATACAATCCACTCACCACGTCGGTACTGAATCGCCATACAAGAGTATGCGAATGAGCGATCATAACAAAGCCTTTCTAAGCCTCAAACAACACAGGTGGTCCTCTCCAGACGTGCTCTACACCATCCCTTCCCTTAGCCAAGGCGAAGTATGGGACCAACACACCGTTAGATGGGTACCTGCCACGCCCACGATACGCTCCCCGCACAATCACACAAACGGTGCAATCGACACCCTGAGGCTCCACAAGTGAGTCCTTAGCGACTTAGTCAACTAGGGCCGTCCCATTCCAGCCATGTGGTTGCAAGTATGACCCAGTTCAAAGGCTTGCAAGGTTAAGTCCTTAGAGTGACCAGGGCAAGACTACCCGAAAAACCAAATCAACATCCCCAATGCCACAACTGGCCCACTGATTACTCTTGCCACATGCCCTGGCCGAAATCGTTTATCAAACCCCGCTTGATTACCATGCACCACGTGCCATCAACATCACATGGTACTTTTCCAAAACAAGTTCAATATATCATTAAGTCCATATTAGCATTTGATCGTCCAAAATCATGTCATGAGCACGAAAGTGTGCTCTAAGCGACATACTACAACGGTCTAAACCCATGTTGGCAATTTAATAATGTCCAACTAGTAAACCACAACTAGGGTGACAAAGGGTCATGGCACATACTTAAGTAATCAAGGTGTCATATAGCAAATTGGTATTTATCTAACCCCCAGGTTTAAACAAAGTATCTTTCTAATTGAACTAGCATGCAATAGTTTAAATCAAAATAGATTTCGAAATGGGATCAATATGGTCAAAGCACAACTTGCCTGGCCCTTGCAAACTTTACTGTCTTTTACTCTTTATCCTTGATCCTTGATCCTCGAGCTTCAATTTCCACTTTCTCGATCCTCAGCTCGTTCGAACGATTTCCGGACGACACGTCTAACGATTAAAGAAGAAGCAAATACAAACCAATTCAAACGACAAATCAAGTAAACTCCAAATTAAGAACGAACAGCATTGGGCACAACGGCTTGGGAGAGATTTGGGAACTCGAACGGATTAGATCGAAGAGTTGACAAAAGAGAACGGGCTTTCGGCAAAACTCCGAAAAGGGAAAGATTAATAACTGGGAAAGAAAGAATAATATTCCGAAGAATATTTCTTCCGAAGTTATTATCTTGATTGGACAGATAGCGACATATGGGCTCTCGATCTATAGATCGGGTCCATAAGAATATGTTAGTTCGCAATGAACTAAACTGATTCTCGAGGTTGACTTTTGTTGACCGAACGGACACAGTCAAACAAAAGAGAGACGGATAGATCGGGCATAGGGGTATGACAGATGGCCAATGGTCTATCGACCAAGTCCACGAAGGAATTCTCGATTAAAGGCAGATTAGGTCTTCAGGGATAAGACAAGACAAGTGTCTTACCACGGTTGAAACAACGGGAAAGATTGCAAAGATAACAACGCGGCTCACGATAAACTTAGTTCATCAAACCGGTCTTAGGTTAGGTTTTGATTCGGCTTGAAGATGATATGACGATGAGACTAGGCTCACGTCACGATGATAGAACAGGTGAAGGCATTGCACTAGGGTTTGTGCAAGAATACACGCATGCGATGACAACGAGGCGAAGAGAGCCAATCGTTAACGATGAAACGTTAACGATGGAACGTTAACGACGAAACGTTAACGGCAAAACGTTAACGACGAGCGCACCCGCAAAACGTTAACGGAGAAACGCTTAACGACGAAACGTTAACGACGGAGCGTTAACGGGAAACATTAACGGAGGAGCGCAGCGACGGCCGTTAACGACAACGTTAACGGAGGAACATTAACGGAGCGTTAACGACAAAACGCGAACGGCAAGATGTTACCGGACGAGCGTTAACGGCATGAGTGTTAACGGTGAAACATTGACGGCAAAAGCGTTAGCGGAGGAACGCGTTAACGGCGTTAGCGGAAGAAGCGTTAGCGGGAAAGCGTTAGCGGGAAAGCGTTAACGCGAGCGTTAACGGCGAGCGTTAACGCGAGCGTTAACGGTGGATCGTTAACGCGAGCGCAGTGGAGGTCAACAATGATAGGAGACTTCATGAAGCGAAGTAGCGACCCGTCGGTGCAACGACATGGCCGCGTAGAATGCTACAAAGGACGGCTAACCGGTGCGCCGAACCGGCGCGGGCTAGGTTGAAAGACGACTGTTTAGGCCGGAATCGGCTCCGACGGCAAACGGAGGCCAAAAGAACTCTAAAGATGGACCAAAACAGTACAAGATGATCCTACGGACGCGACAACACGGCCGGAGCGAACCAAAATAACCGGCGCGTCAAAGCGGCGCGGCGACGGCAAAGCGGTGGCCTAAATATATAAAAAATTCGGAGGATGGGATGGCAAAGGGAGAATGTCTACTGCGTAGAACGCGCGAGACGATCTCAACGGTATAGGCGGATTTTGCGGCGCCTTCCGGATTAATCACAAATCGCGATTAACGGGTTTCGGATCAAAACTTTGGACAGCCATAACTTCTAGAATAATGATCGGAACTTAACGAAATTTGACCGAGAGCTAGATGGGACCAAGAGGCACACCGTGACGCAGGTGGCTCGAAGAAATACCTTCTGGAACAGCGGGGACCGCGCGAGGAAGTTTGCCGCTGTCCGAACGCAGTCTGAACGGAGAAATTAATTTGCTGCGCCAAATCCAGAGGGCAAAACCTTGGGGCAAGATGTGCATCCTGTAGAGGACATCCCCAGGAGTCTACACAAAAAATTTCACCGTCAAACTCGAAAAATTGAGGGAGTTATGGCCTCGGCAAGATTCGAGATTGAAACGGCCGTAACTTTTGATCCCGTGGACCAAATTGGCTGAATTTTGGACAGCAAGTAGATGGTACCTTGTGGCACACCACGGAGAAGACGGATCTCGAAAAGAGTCGACGAGCTGCCCGGGACGCGGCTCCAAAGTTCGGCCGGCGTTGAGCGACGTTCGGGCGACATTGGATGGTTTTGGAATTTTAGAAAATTGATCTGAGGTCTAGAGGACGTGTGGGAGGTCTACAGGGGTTAGGGGTGGTGGCTAGATTAAGCACAAAAAATTTGGACGCGTTTGGAGCAAAAACGGGCCTTATAGGCATTTTATCGAGCAGTTTCCGTGCATGAATCGGATCCGGGCGACGTGGCGCGTTGTGGGGGCGACACGTGGCAGCGGGGTGGCCTGGCCCAAGTGGGGCGCTGGCCTGGTGCACGGGATGGGCCGGCCCACTTCCAAAAACCAGATTTTCCAATCTTTTTCGAATAAAAACAATTCCACAAATTCCAATAAATCATTTAGAGCAATAAAAATACCCGAAAAATTCTAGAAAAATTCTAGAAAATATTTTGAGATATTTCGAACTCAAATAAAATATTTTCAAAAAAAAATTGATATAAACTTTTCGAAATAATCAATTAATTTCAATAAAAGGCTTAATACAAATCGATTCCAAATAAATCATTTGAGGCAATAAAAATACCCGAAAAATTCTAGAAAAATTCTAGAAAATATTTTGGGACATTTTGAACTCAAATAAAATATTTCTAACAAAAATTTATTTAAACTTTTCCAAATAATTAATTAATTTCCATAAAAGGGCTTAATACAAATCGATTCCGAATAAATCCAATAAATAGCAAACGAGCTCCGAAAAATCTCAAAAATTACAGAAGAACTTCTTGAAGCACAAGGAATCCAACTAAAATTAAATTTATTTTATTTTAGATTTAGAATAATCAAATTAAATTGTTTTAGCTTTTAGAAAATTCAAATCAAGCTTTTATAAACGCGAGAAAATTGACAGAAATTTTTGGGAAGCTAAACAAAACCAAAATTTTTGAAAACCCAAATTTTGGGATGTTACAGCCAGTACTCGAGCTACACGAGCCAGATCCAGAGGAGTCAGATCTCGATGAGGACACTGCTTCTTCGACTACCATAGAGGACACAGTTGCTGGACATGGCGATCGTTTCGCGCCTATGCCACAGCACCCGTACCCAGGCCGTGGAGGTTTTCTCGATGAGTGAGCGTAGGTTCTATAGTGAGACTCCTTCGCCGAGTCGCGTCATAGAATAAAGAGTCACCCTTTAGGCGTTAGACTCCAGAGTTAGCTCGATTTGGTTTTCATTGTTTGCTGAGTGTGCAGTATGTGTTGCAAGGCCCTTAGGCATTGTAAGCAACCATACCAAGTTATTAATATCAATAATAAAGTTAGACCTTAAGGTTACACCTTTCGCCCCGCATAAGTTCCATATTACTTGTCTATTCTCGTTTCCCTCTCATCTCTAAACCTAGAGCAAATCAACAGATGGTGAACACCCGTGGAAACTTTGGAGGCAATGGAAGTGGTTCTCGCCTACGTAAAACCCCAATGATGGAGCACCAGACCGCTTGATTGATATGCAGAATTTTGGAGCATTTCTTGCTTTGCTCAGACTCGATTGATGCATGCAATGATGCAACAAATGCAACACGCCACCGCCAGGCCATCGCTAATCAAGTTAACCATGGACAACGCCAGAATACAAGACTATCAGAGTTCATGAGAACTCACCCACCCACTTTCTCTGGGAATGCCAATCCATTAGAGGCCGATGATTGGTTAAGATCAATCGAGAGGAAGCTACACATAGCTCAATGCATAGGAAATGAGAAGGTACTCTACGCTTCTCACCACCGGAAGGAACAGCCGAATGGTGGGAGAACTTCGTGCCACGCAAGAGAACCCTCAAGATATCACTTGGGAAGAGTTCACAAATGCATTCGACAAGATCACGTGCCTGAAGGAATCATGGACCTTAAGAAGGAGGAGTTCAGAGCATCAAACAAGGTAATCACCGGGCCGACTACCCGAACAAGTTCACACAGCCTAGCACGCTACGCACCGAGGATGTAGCGACAGATAAATCCAGGCAGTCTCGCTTTATGAAGGGACTTAACTCAGATTGCAAGTAGGGTTGATCACCCACACCTTCCTGCATTTCCAAGAGTTGGTGAATAAGGCGCTTATTCTTGAGGACAAGCGCAAGGAACTGGATGAGAACAGAAGCGCGAGGATGCAACAGCGAGGATCACGCCAGTGGAACGCACAAATACCGAGAGTTGCACCAAATCAATTCTTCGATTCCAACCACAATGCAACAAGGACACCATCCTCAAAGACAAAGACCATCAATCGTAACTACTGCACCACTACCGGAAACGCTTACTCAGGCAAACAAGAAGGAACAAGGAGACGCCGCTACAATCGCAACGAGCCGTGACACTTTGCCAACAGCTTGTCCGAAGAAGACAGCGAGAGTGACTCCGATTCGCTTCAATCTAGGAACCACCCCAGCTAGGGCGCCAAAGACAGGAGCCACACCCTGCATCGTGGTGAGAGGCCGAGTCAATCATGTCACCGCAGATGCACTTTAATGCTACGGACGTCGTCTTGGGTAAGTTACTTGTTAACTCGATACACCTGCAATTTTGTTTGACTCGAGCTTCGCATTCGCTTGTTTCGCAAGGCTTTGCTACTAGAAATGAGTTGAGGATTGCAAGACTTAAGTGCATGCTTTTAGTTCAAACCCACAGTTCCGAACTCCGAACGGAAGTAGGATGTTCCGAGGTGAGAATACTAATAGATGGAATAGAGTTCCTAGCAAACCTTATAATTTTGGAGACCCGGACCTTAGACGTCATATTGGGAATGGATTGGTTATCCAAGCACAAGGTCAGTATTGGATTGTGGACGAAGGACTATCTCGATTGAGAGCCCGTGTGGGAAGAAAGTGGAATTTCAAGCCACCGCATGATTAGAGATGGACAGTTGATGGTTAACAGATCGAGGCAATCAGCATAGAGGGTGTCCCGGTAGTGAATGAGTACCAGATGTTTTTCCCGAAGATCTACCTGGTATGCCGCCGACAGGACATAGAATTTGTAATAGAGCTTGTACTGCAAAGACCGATAGCAAAGAGACCCTATCGGATGTCCACCGAGGAGTTGGTAGAAATGAAGAAACAAATAGAAGAGTTAATGGAGAAAGGATTTATCGACCGAGTTCGTCGCCGTGGGGAGCACCGCTTTGTTCGTCAAGAAGAAGGACGGAGTTTCGGGATGTGCATTGACTACCGTGCACTCAATGAAGTCACCGTGAAGAATAAGTATCCGCTACCCAGGATTGATGATTTGTTTGATCACTTGAGAGGAGCCGGAGTTTTCTCCAAGATTGATCTGAGATCGGATACCATCGATTGAAGATCCGATCGTAAGATATTCAAGATCGCATTCTCGTCAAGATATGGACATTACGAGTTTACGCTATGTCCTTTGGGCCGACAAATGCGCCACTTATTTCATGAATATGATGAATAAGGTGTTCATGGAATATTTGGACAAGTTTGTCGTCGTGTTCATAGACGATATCCTGATCTACTCCAAGACAGAGGATGAACATGCCGAACACTTAAGGCGAGTTTTGGAAAAGTCGAGGAACAGCAACTTTTCGCCAAGTTCAAGCAAGTGTGATTTTTGGAAGGACAAGGTGGAATTTCTTGGACATGTAATGACCGCAGAAGGAGTCGCCAGTAGATCCAAGCAAAGTAGAAGGCGTGTTACATTGGGAGCGGCCAAGATCGTGACCAGATTCGGAGTTTCCTTGGAATGGCAGGATACTACCGCCGTTTCATCGAAGGCTTCTCGACAATTGCGAAACCTCTTACGCAATTGCTTAAGAAGGATAAGAAGTTTGCATGGACGCCAGAATGTGAGAAATGATTTCAGGAATCAAGAAGCGATTGACATCAAGACCGGTGTTAGTTCTCACGGATGTTGCTCAAAGCTTCGATATTTATTGTGACGACGCGCCAAGGGCTTGGATGTGTCTTGATGCGTAATGGAAAGGTTGTTGCTTATGCATCAAGGCGATTGAGGCCGCATGAGGAGAATTACCCGACACATGACCTAGAGTTAGCTGCCGTAGTGCATGCCTTGAAGATATGGCGTCACTATCGATTGGAAACAGATGTGAAGTATATACGGATCATAAGAGCCTTAAGTACATATTCACCCGATCGGACTGAATATGAGGCAAAGGAGATGGTTAGAGTTGATCAAGGACTACAATGTTGGAATCCATTACCATCCGGGAAGGCCAACGTAGTAGCCGATGCTCGAGTCGGAAAAGCCATACCGTGAGTACGTTGCTAGCCACAAGTCGTGATGAGTTATGTGAGGATTTTCAGAAAATGAAGATTGAGGTTGTACCTAGCGGATTCTTGGCGCATTAGAAGTAAAGCCTACCCTAGAGGATCAGATCCGAAGGATGTATGATGATGACAAGATCCGCAGGATTAAGTTCATCAAGGAGGAAGGCAAGGCAGAGGACTTCAAGTTGGATGAGCAAGGCACGTTGTGGATGAAGGATCGCATTTGTGTGCCTAACAAGAAGGAGTTAAAGCAAGCGATTACGGAAGAAGCCCATGACTCCAAGTACTCAATTCATCCTGGAAGCGCCAAGATGTATCAGATCTGAAGGAGAGATTCTCGTGGCCGAGTATGAAACGTGAAGTTGCCGAGCATGATTGCATTGTGCGGCGTATGCCGAGAGTCAAGGCAATGCATCGAGAGACCCAGCGAGATTGCTACGGTAGTTGAAAATACCTGAGTGGAAGTGGGAGGAAATCGGAATGGATTTCATTACCGGTTTCTTAGAAGACTCAAGGGGGTTATGACTCCATATGGGTTATAGTGGATCGCTTGACTAAAGTAGCCCATTTTATTCCGTGAAGACCACTTACTCGGAGATAAATTAGCGTAATTATACATGATCGAGGATTGTCTGTTTGCACGGAGTGCCAAAGAGGATTGTATCGGACAGAGGTACCCAATTTACCTCAAGGTTACGGAATAAGTTGCATGAAGCCATGGGAACCCGTTTGAACTTCAAGATGTGACTTATCATCCACGCAGACGGATGGACAGGCCGAAAGAGTCAACCGGTCTGGAGGATATGTTGAGAGCTTGTGCGTTGGCTTATGCTACCTCTTGGGATAAGAGTTTGCCGTATGCCGAGTTCGATTACAACAATAGTTATCGAGGCTAGTTTACGATGTCACCTTTTGAGGCCTTTGTATGGTCGACCACTGTCGGACGCCATTGAATTGGAATGAGACCGCGAGCGCCGTGTCTTTGGACCTGATATTCTTCAAGAGGCCGGAGAGCGGTCGCTATGATTAGGGAAAGGTTGAAGATAGCCCAATCTCGACAGAAGAGTTATGCTGACAATCGTCGCCGAGACTTGAGTTTTGAACCAGAAGACTTTGTATACCTCAGAGTTACGCCTCTCCGGGGAGTTAAGAGGTTCCATGCCAAAGGGAAACTCGCACCCCGTTATGTTGGACCATTTAAGATTTTGAGTCGCAAAGGCGAAGTTGCTTACCAGCTAGAGTTGCCGCAGTCGTTAGCAGGAGTACATGACGTGTTCCACGTGTCCCAGCTAAAGAGGTGTCTTCGAGTGCCAGAGGAGCAAACGCCCTTGGAGTCAATCGAGCTGCAAGAAGATCTGACTTACAAGGAGCATCCCGTGAGGATTTTGGACACTATGGATCGAGAGACTAGGAACAAGTCAACCCGTTTCTGTAGAGTTCAGTGGAGCAACCATACAGAGAGTGAAGCAACTTGGGAGCGCGAAGAGGATTTGAAGAAAGAGTTCCCAAGCCTATTCTCAGAGTAAGCCCCAATCTTGGGACGAGATTCTATTAAGGGGGGGAGGTTTGTAACACCCCAAAATTTTGCTTTTATTGAATTCATGTGTGATTTGGCACTTTGGTGAATTTTTGGAATTTTCTGGAATTTATTTGGATTTATTTGGAATTTATTTGAATTTATTCCATTTTGAAATAATTAAAGAATTTAATATTGCAAATAAAATTTTGTTGTAAATATTTTATTTGAGTCCAAAATGATCCAAAGTATTTTCCAATTTTTACGGAATTTTTCGAGTCTTTGCTATTTTTAATGAATTAAATGAATTATCGGGAATTATTTTAAATATTAAATCGCTGGAAAATCAAACCGAAGTCGATTCTTGTTCATCCGATCGAGCCCGAAGTCGACTCGAGTTCGAGTCCGACCGGTTCCAGCGTCATTGCTCGACCGAGTCCGTCGCCGCGAGCCGTTGGATCGGATCCAACGGTAAGCGTCATCGTTCTCGCCTCGGCGGGATCGGAGCGCCGCCGTGTTCGACTAGGGCTCCGCCCTGAGCACGCCTCCCGGGGCTATTTAAAGCCCGAGACGTTCTCCGAGGATCGCCAGCTCGCCCCGCACCGTTTGCCCTAGGTTTCCGCGCTCAAGCCGCCGCCGCCGCCAAGGAATCCCTCACCGGAGTAGTCGAGGGTTGGCTACGGGTTTTAGAGCGATTCCGCCGCCGTTAGCCATCCTCCGCCGCGCCTGAGGCTGGATCTGAAACCCCCACGTTGAGGCGCCCCTGAGCGTGCTCTCCTTCTCGCCGGGACACGCCCTGTACGCCGTTTCGGGTGTCGTCTTCCCCGGTTCCGGTCTGCCACAAGACCGCCATCACCGCGACCTTGGAGCTCCACCGGCCGTTGGATCATCATCGACGCTTGAGGTGAGTTCACCTCTGTTTGGCGTATTAGATCCCAACCGTAGGATCAAGATCGTAGGGCACCGATTAGATCTGGTTATTGCTTATAGGGTAGTCTCGGCGAATCTCGGTAGTCCATCCAAACTTGTGCGGTCGAGATTGGCGCCACGTGTGCCTAGTCGCACCCGCAGCGTGTGGCGCGTGTCCTCGACACGCTGGCCCCGCAAGTCGAGGGCCGCACGTCGGCCCGCGTTTGCGTGAGACCCGCGACCGATACCGGGTCCCATCTGTCGATCTCGCTGAGCCGTGGACCGAGTCCACGGTGGACCGAGCCAAACCGTGGACCACGTCCATGGACCGGCTGACGTCAGCCGCCCAATCAGAGGCTGCCACGTGTCTAGGCTGACGCAATAATTAATTTCCGAAAAAAAGAAATGATTTATTAATTTGAAATATTGATTCAAATTTAGATTCAAACTTCAAAAGCTTATAACTTTTGCGTTTCAACTCAGATTTGAGCGATTCAAATTTCTAAATTTGTATAAAATTGAGATCTACCTAAATATGAATTTTATTTAATTTTTGGACTAAAGTTTTTCTCTGCAAAATTATTTAAATGATTATTTAAACTTTAAATAATCATAACTTTTGCGTTTTAACTCCGAATTTGTGATTCCAGCTTCTAAAATCCACAAAATTATGTTCTCTCTGTTTATGGATTTTATTTGGGTGTTTGGACACTTTTTGCCTATTGTTTATTTGTGTATTTGCTATTTGCACGCTTTACGAGTAGACGTTGAAGTGCCGGAAGGATTCGAAGGAGAAGTGTTGACTCAGGATCCAACTCAAGACCAAGAGCAAGTACTTTTTGAAGGCAAGTTGTGCTTTGACCATGTTGATCCTATTTCGAAATCTATTTTGATTTAAACTATTGCATGCTAGTTCAATTAGAAAGATACTTGGTTTAAACATGGGGGTTAGATAAGTACCAATTTGTTGTATGACACCTTGATTATTTAAGTATGTGCCATGACCCTTGTCACCCTAGTTGTGGATTACTAGTTGGACATTATTAAATTGCCAACATGGGTTTAGACCGTTGTAGTATACTGCTTAGACACACTCACGTGCTCATAACATGATTTTGGACAATCAAATGTTAATATTGACTTAATGATATACTGAACCTGTTTTGGAAAAGTATCATGTGATGTTGATGGCACGTGGTGCATGGTAATCAACTGGGGTTTGATAAACAGTTTTCGACCGGGGCATGTGGCAAGAGTAATCAGTGGGCCATGTGGCATTGGGAGTGTTGATTTGGTTCTTGGGTAGTCTTGCCCTGGTCACTCTAAGGACTTAACCTTGCAAGCCTTTGAACTGGGTCATACTTGCAACCACATGGTCGGAATGGGACGGCCCTAGTTGACTAAGTCGCTAAGGACTCACTTGTGGAGCCTCAGGTGTCAATTACACCGTTTGTGTGATTGTGCGGGGAGCGTGTCGTGGTCGTGGCCAGATACCCATCTAACGGTGTGTTGGTCCTATACTTCGCCTTGGCTAAGGGAAGGGATGGTGTAGAGCACGAACCTGAGAGGACCACTGTGTTGTTTGAGGCTTCCAAAGGCTTTATTCTGAACTCGCCTTTGTGGTGTTTGACTGTATCTTGTGGGTAAAGTGCATAACCTCTGCAGAGTGTAGAATCTATTTAAATAAGCCGAGTCCACGATCGACAATGCTCGGGAATTACAGTCAAGGGTTAGATTTTCTCAAAAATAACTTGGATTTGGAAAGTTGGGATGGTTTAATAATGAAGATGATGGAAATGTGGTTTAGGATGGGGAAAAAGTTTATTAAACTTCTTGAAAAGTTATTTATGCTTTACTTATCTCTCGCTTTCGAATCTACTTATATTATCTATCAAATGCTGTTTCTTTGCAAATATACCTTGAGCTATTCCTTTGTACTAAGCCATGCATATAGTATATTAGCTTGCATTACGTGCATGACTTGTCGAGTACCAAGTACTCACCCTTGCCTCAACACAATATCAGTTGAAGAGGAGATTACGCCACTTTGGAGGAGGAACTCCAAGAGGATCCGTCTACTTAGGGAAGCGAGCCCGGTCGGTTGCTGTGGTATCTTGGATGGCGCCACGGTTATTTGATTTTCATTGCTATTATTTTTTCTCACGAATAAGTTTCGCCTTGCGAGGCATATATTTGTAACTTGACCATAAGGTCGAGTAACCAGTTTGATTATTTAAATAAAGTACTTTTATGGTATCGATTGGTATGATTGTGATATTTACCGATGTTAAGACTGTGTGCACTAGCGCGTTCCTGGACTAGTGCTGAATACACAGAGGGTCCGGATTTGCAAATTCGGGGTCCCGACATCAGTGCATTCAACCGGTGAAATAAATGGAAATCCTAATGTGGCAGTGAATTAATCACACTAGGTTTGCTTGGACAGAGGGAAGGAATGGCGTGGCTGGCTTCTGGAGACATCAGACATGGAGCAAGAGGCGGCTTGGTTGTCTGTTTTGCCGAGAGAAGAATAATGGAGAACAAAAGGTAGTGACTAGCATGTGGGACCATAGAACAAGAAGGGCCCTCCGGTCATCCAGCAGATGGAATTCATTTCCTTTGGTCGGCAGACCCCAATTAATGGCTGGGCCCACCAGTAATAAAGAAGGCTAATCCACTTTCGGACAACAAGAGATAATGCAAGTTGAGCATTTATTAAGAGGGTCAAATCACCGAGTTAATTTTTGAACCTTTTTACTGAGTTACCCAAGTAAGTTTCTTTCCTACTATAAAAATTTGAGGTTGAAATTCTCTGTAACTTATTTTATAAAATTCTGACATTATGAACTGTTCAGGAAAACTTTTCCGGAAAATATTTAATTGAAGGACTAATTCAAATTATAAATTTTTGAAAATTTTACTGAGACTTTAGATCCATGTCAGAGTACTACTATAAAAATTTCAGATACAAATTCCTATTATTTATTATCTATTAATTCTTTTACTACATTTTGCAGAATTTTAGGATTGGAAAGATTAAATAAAAATAAATAGTAAAATTAGTTATTTATTTTTATAAATTTTTGTGGACGATGATAAGGTTACTGAGAGCTCATGATAAAAATCGTAGGTGCTGGAAAGATCCACGGTTTTCTCCAAAATTCTGACAATGGTTTTGGTCAAAGATAAGGTTTCCCATTTAATTGATTTTATAATCTTGCAAATGGTTTCACAATTACTTTTGACCAGCCAAGATGGTTTCTAGAGCACTCTAGGGCTATCCAAGAATTTACTATGGTAATTTTCATCTTTTACCATTTTACCATTTCTCTTTTTCTCTCTTTTCTAAATTACAATACTCATTTCTAATCAAGAAATAATTTACTAAATGTACATAAAATCAAGAAATGCATAATGAAGGTAATTTCACATTTTAATATTTGATTTTTAAACTTTTTATAAATCTGAGGATGTTACACTGGTCCTGCCTCACCATCTTGATCTGGGTGGTACCCTCATGCTAAGCATCGAGGGTCACCCAGATCTGATGAGCGGATCGTAGGTGAGAGACCCGGTCATACTCACTATGGCTAAGTCCCTGTATGAGGATGTTCCTAGCGTTAGTGTTTCCCTCAACATCAACCATGTTCGTGGCGTTGACGTTCTCATCGGCATGAACCTCATATGGGAGTTTCACGTTCTTCCATATCAGGAAGCCCTAGGCAGTGATGTACGACTCCATCCACATTTCCCAAAATGGATAATCAACTTCAGCAAAAATTGGAAGCTTCATTGAGTACTTGTCCATCACCATGGCTCTCGAGACCAGTCAAGATTTAAAGAGAGCAAAACCAGCTCTGATACCAATTGAAGGATCGAGATGGCGATCAGAGGGGGGTGAATGATCCCAAATAAAATTTTACCCCACTCAAATTACTCAAAACAATCCCGCAATGAAAATCCAGAACACCCAAAGATTTTCCTTTACAATGGTGCTCCTAAGATTTGCAAACCCGCAAAAACCGAAACGCTTAGACAATTATGTGTACCGCTAGCTTTCATGGATGAGAGCCATGAAATATATGAGGGATTTTTCAATGATAATCGTGGTTGTCAAGTGTCCAAACAAAGAGGAATCAATTCAAATATTTTTTTTCTAAAAGAGATCAAGCTAAATCACAAAAGTCTCCTTTAGAAATACAAAAGCAGATTTTCAGGAATTGTCCTCACTTGGAATAGGTGGTTGGTGGATTTCTGTTGCTCTATCATTTTTTGGAATTTTTCTCCCTGTGAGCAAATGAGACTTGATCGACTCCACCAAAAATCGCCGCCAAAAACTGTAACACCCCGACACCTCACGTGCCCGAAGTGCTACCAACACCTATCTAAATTTTTCCATAAAAATTTTGGCATGACCTCCCCTGCTAAATGGACATTCACTCAGCAGGCAAAGAGATCACACACATCAATAATAGCAATAATATCAACATATCATGGAATCAATCAACCATCATGACCTGTTAAAACAACTACACTAATCATTCTAATAGCACCTACAACAACATGTCATGGAAATCAACCATCATGACATGTTAAACATACAACTAAGCATCCAAAAGTAACCTTCTAGCATATATCAAACACAACCTTATGAAGATTACAATAACCACAAGTATAAACATACTACTACGAAGCATTCTTCCTAACTATTAATTGAATGTGATGAAGGGAGTGATGTGCTGCTATTTCCCATTCCGTACGGATGTCCTCAGAGTACCTAAAAACAATTAACAAACAAGCGTGAGTTCGAAAATTCAGTAAAGTGTATCAAATCAACAAGATTAAGAAATTCACATTTTTCAAATCGACAACAAGATCATAACTCTTATATGACTCAGCCAATACATGAAACAATTATATCACTACCATTTACCTCTTTGCTTATTTCACACACATACCTCATTCAATCTCCTTTGGATGAGTCCATGACTCTATTCCAACTCTACACATTTCCATCTAACTCAGAAACACATTATTAGGATGCAATGCACATGAATGCTCTTTTCGATGCACGTACCGGTACTACTGAGTGCACACCCGTCGGTGTGTACCCTCACGTCCCTTCCATCCCGTGGAAGGTGCCTACTCTTACTGTCTCGCTCCCATTCACCGTGAGGAATGGGACTACGAGGTAGGACTTTTGTGTTCACTACATGTGAACACAGAGGACCGCATCAGAATGGGTCGCCTCTTCCATTATGAATGCACATATGCAATTTAGCATGAATAAATCACAAAATGCACTCATGTTCCATTCATCCACCATTCCATCAATAAAACCTAAAAACACATGCACATTATGATTTACTTTACCATTTTCATCATGTCAACATACTCATAATCACTTAATGATTATCTTTCAGCATTTAGCATATTCAGAACTTGCCTTTATGATTAATCATGAATATAATCATGCATGTCAACCAAAACAATAACATAACTCTCAATTTTATAAACATTTAGCATTGCCGCATTCAACATAACATACTCAAGAATCTATTATCATGATTAGCACAATACATTCATAATGATTAGCAAGAAACGACACCCTAGCAACATGCTAGTCGATACACTTGCCTCAACCGCGTGGCGTGGTGTGGCATGAGGAGGAAGCCACACCCGAAGCTGCTCCACCTGAAAATGACAACATTCGCATATACACACTCAAAATCTATACAAGTTACAAAATTGAAATGTGCATTCACGCTCTAACTAGAAACAGCCCAACATCGCCCCTAATTGTAACCTGGGGCAGCGAGCATTCAAAAGCGCATAACTTCTAAATGGCTTAACCAAAATTCGTGTTCTCATACTCTAAATGACCGCAAGAGGATAACCTAGGATGATAACAAAGACATTCGAGTTGGACCTGCCTCAAACAAACCTAGAATTGAAATGAACACAAGCTACAAGCAAAAAGTGTCATTTTTGGACAGCAAGCACTACAAATAGCATAACTTTTAATTGGCTAAGTCAAAGTTCATGTTCTTGGACTCTATTTGACCATAGGAGACCAATATATTGATACCCCATAGCCCCTCAAACAAGAATTGAAGATAAAGCCCTCAAATAGCCCTCCAAACCTCAGACCCAAAATCTGGACTTCCAGATTTACAGATTTCTGGACGACAAGTTTGATTCAATATAACTTTTGATTCCTTACTCCAAATTAAGAAAAAAAAGTACATTTTTTGAAACTAAAGGAAATTTTCTACATTTCTCTAGGCAAGTGGAAGAGCTGAATCGGCCTATAGCTAGCTCGAAAACTCCATTGAACTTTTTAGCTCCAGTAACAACTCAAACTGGATAGCAGACACTAAAGTTGGCATAACTTTTGATTGGCTTCATGGATTTTTGAGTTCTTGTACTCTATTGAAACTTAAGAATGAGCTCTACAACATCCTCTACAGCCGACTAAGCATTTGACCTATCTAACTACCTCAAAAATGAGTTACAAAATCAGTCACAAATCTGCTCGAAAACAGATTCTAAAGTTTCCCTCCAAAACTAGTTTTCCCTCCAAAAGAACTAGGCCTAGGACCCTAGAACCACCACTAGACAGCCTAGGGACTCCAGATTTGAGCTCGGAAGCAACAAATTCATGGGGGAGAAACCACTTACCAGGACCAAGCAAGGGAGGAAGAGGAGCTGCTGCTACAGCCGGTTGGGGGAAGGTGGGAGGCGCCGGCTTGAAGGAGGAAGAAAGGGGGCGCCTGCCAAGCATTGGGGAGGCTGAGGTGGAGCTCCTTGCTGCTGCTAGGAAGGAGGAGGAGGTCCCTAGAAGCCTTGCTGCTGCTGTGTTTGGGAGGAGAAACCGAGTGAGGCAAAGGAAGGGAGGTGGCTGCCGGTTTTGAGCTGGCTGTTTCCCGCCGAGTGGAAACATAAAAGGAGGAGAGAGGGAGGGGTTAGGTGAGGGAGATATTAGGTAAAAAGTTGACTGTAGGAATTAAGTGGTTGGATACTCTTGTTCTCTCCCATGCCAGATGAATTGATAGCCTTGCAACTCACCTGACTGGCCCTCCAAAACCCATACAAGGATTGCTAACACTGGGAGCAAAATGATGTGATGTTACACCAAATGTTCGAACTAGAAATTCCAGGTTTCAAAGAACCATCTGCGATAATACAAAAACCTTTGTAGAAAAATCTGAAAAAAAATCAAGAACTACAGACAGTCAGGAACTTCGATCAGGAAGTTTGGGGCTCGGTTTTCACCTCATAGATTACAAATGGTGCAAGCAATGGACTCCAAAATTTTTCCACAGATGGATATATGAGTAACACACCTTCTCCATCAAGAATCAGAAAAAAGGACTTTTCTATATTTTCCTAAAAATCAAAGACTGACTACTGCGTGGAGAACAAGTTTAGGACAGATTTGCAATCTTTATATAAGCTTGATATCTAGTCTATCCTAGGGTGCAATACAAATGTAAAACCAAATGAGCACCCTCAAGACTTCGTTGATCAATAGCATTTGGATGGAGAGGAGGCAAATCCAAATTGCGAGAAAGTAAATTGCGGGAATTTAAATGCGGGAAAGTAAATGCTGAATTTAAATCGCGTAAAGTAAAGACATAATGTAAATGCGAAATTTAAATTCACAAGAATGTAAATAAAATCTTTGTATTTTCTGGTTGGATGGTTTACAAAGCCTCACTTCATGTGTGCAAAGCTCAAAGGAGTAACTCAAACCTTCAAGTGAGGGAGGGCACCCCTCCCCCTCTATTTATACTACTCTTGGGCCACCTACCACCCTTGGATGAGTCCTTAACCCTAGATCACTCCACCAAGGGCTAGGATTAACCCACTTACACAACCATGCAAGGGCAACCCAAAACCCTACACACATAATGGGTTTTCTTGCATGGTTTTCAAAGGGTGATCCGCTAACCTATCAACTTGACCGCGATCCAACGGCCCTCATCGATCCTCGTGGCATCTATCTAGTATCATCAAATTTCCTTGTCTTATTTGTCTTGCCCGGACTCCGTCTCCGATCATCTTTCGGCAATCTTCAACCGTCTAGACCTCCAGCGCACCTTGCCTAGTCCCGGTCATCCTGCGCCTCACCATGACCTAACACCGTCATCATGTAACCATCAAAGACAAGGAAAATCCATCACATAGCAAAGTCCAACAATAATATACAATAATCATTTCTCATTCATTAGTTGGTTCTACGGCCAGCCACATGCCGTTAGTACCACAAGAAGCTAACACAACTCAAATTGCCTCCTTTTGAATTCCAATTTAAATCAAACTCAAACATGAGACACCTTGCTCAAATAAAGTCAAATACTCATCACAAACATGGATGGACATCCACATGGTCCGTCACTAAGGCTAGGAACATCCTCGTATATGGACTCAGCCATAGTGAGTATGACTAGATCTCTCACCTGCGATCCGCTCATCAGATCTGGGTGACTCTCGATGCTTATCATGAGGGTACCACCTAGATCAAGATGGTGAGGCAGGACCAATACAAGCGTGGCTACAATAAATTTGAACATAACGCTGGTGAGAGTCTTGACGAGTGCTTCGCTCACTTCTCCAAGATCCTTAGCAATCTCTGATCAGTTGGCTCCACATACTCTAACAGCGCTCAATTTGAGAGTTTGGGAGATGAAGGTGACCTCCATCAAGGACGCTACTGATATGTCAACCTTGAGTCTTGACAAGCTTTATTCTCATCTCAAGACTCATGAGATAGATGTCGTCTCTTGTAAGATGAAATATCAGTCGATAGCCTTGGTCACCGATCCCATCGGGTCTTCCTTTGGACCCCCTCTTGATTTTTCCTCTGGTTGTTCTCTCTCCACTCTTTGCGACGTAAGCGATGAAATTCTGGAACGATTTTCAGAAAATGAGTTTGCTCTTGTCGCTCGCAAATTTTCCAACATCTACAAGAGAGTGTGTCGTGGGGGCTCCTGTCCTGGTACAGTGATACTCCATTACTGTTGCGCGGGCCTGGTTAATCACGCAACCAGTAATGTAACGATCACGGCATCACGACAGACTCAGATTGAAACCACTTGGTCAGCACGATACTCGGCTAATGAGGTCACATGCCATCCAATTGGTTCCAATTTGAGCTTCCCGCAACCACGTGATAACCACTAGTCCCTGGATCAGTAGGCTAGTGTCACATGTTGAAATAGGTAGAGTCTCCTCCTAGCGAACGCAATTTAAGGGCAGAGGTAATATATTACAGTGATAGATAATAATATTACAACTTGTTTCTGTTTACAAAATGCCGATTGGCTTAAAGTAAACTAAAGAGAAAAACATCAGAGAAACAAAAGTAAAGAGGCCACGGTGTGCCTCCATTCCCACAGGCAACCGGCGAGCAACTAACTCCGCTAGCCGTCAAACGCACCACCCGTGCAGGTCATGAACTCCTGGTCACCTTCTTCCTCACCTGCGTCTTCTGCTCCTCACGCAAATTTTCAGAGCAAACGGTGAGTACACGTTTGTACTCGCAAGACTTTATTGTTTGCAAGTATAATAATAATGCAGGCTAGTCAATGAAGATGGTTGCTATTCTAGTTCAGTTTTGCATGAAGCTGAAGTTATTTGTAATAGACTAATAGATTGGAATCTTTGCCTGAGTTTATAAAGCATTTAGTAAATGAGAGTAAATCAATACATAATGTAATTGTACATTTCATTCAACACCCAAATTCCTTCAACATAAGCAACACCACCATCACATGGCATCAGGAATCATTTCTTTCAACATAACCATCATACCATCACAAGGCATCGAGTATCACCACCAGCTTCATCAAATCACCAGTCCAACTGATCTCTGAGTTCAACGACTCAACATTTGCATGATACAGCCCAACATTTAAAAGATCTACCGATTTCAAATCCTTTTCAGAAATCAAAACCAAAATACTATACTTGACAATAAATACCCAAGATGCTCATGACCGTGAGCACGGCTAATCGATTAGTTTGATTAATCTCTGCAGAGAATGCACACTTTACCCACACGACACGCTCTAGCAATCATGTCATCCATGCCACGCGATACATACCGTATCAGTTTTGCTAGATAATGATGAAACTTTTCCAATTGTCGGCATTTAGCCTTGCGTCAGCCCCGGCGATGTGCGCTCTTTGCTTTGGGTGGGGGCTCCACACACCCACACAGAGTACCCCCGGGCCAGGCGAGAGTACCCCCCCCCCCAATTAAGGTGTTTGGGTACCATAAGCTCCCAACCTGATTCACCCACACGGATCCAACGATGGCTAACACCCCATCGTGCCTTTTACCCTCAGCAAAGCATCCACCGTTATTTAACGAAAGTCTCCAACACCTGCGCATGGTGAGGGAGTATTCTAAGCAACACCAGCACGTCGGTATTGCCCAACTACTTCGACCTACCACGACGCAAGACCAAATTCCAACTCCTGTACTAGGTTTAGGCTATCCCATACTAGCACATGTGGTTGTACGAAAGGACTTGGTTAAAAACGTCAAGTTCAGTCCTTAGGATTGCACAGACGTGACCTCCCATCATCCGTCCGGCATAAATCACTGTACACCTTTTCCTTTTTCATCTTTTACCAACATAGCCTTTATTTTTCCAAAATCATCATTTCCAAAATCCTAATAACGTATCGAAAAACTTTGATTGACTGAGTCCACCGATCATTATTCAATCAGTCTAAAGCTGGGCTAAGCGTATGCAACTATTAGACTTATATTCCCTGACGACACTTATTATAGTGTCTATCCTTAAACTAGGGTTACTCAAGGATTTTAGGGTAACAACGAGATTGAGATAAGCCATTCAACCATTAGGGTAACTACCTATTCCCACCATTTAAATACTTGTAATAATCATATGCATGCGTAATAATTTTGCAAAACATCAAATACTTTTGCAATTATAGGAGCAATATGTTCAAAGGGGGTGCTTGCCTGCTTGCTCTGGGTTTTGCGTGTCCTCTGGGTCGAAGCCCGGATCCTCGCCTACTACTCCCGAGGCGTCAACGTCTAAACGAAAGCGCGACAAAAGAAATAACGAGGAAACGATTAAGATCCAACGAGAACAAGGCAAAAAGCTCAAAGAAGCGGACAACAACCAATAAGCGAACACGAGAGAGAAAAACTTAACGAAAACCAAAACTTGAACTGGAGACCGGCAGTACCAGCATACAAATCCCGGTAGTGCCGCTCTCATTCGGCGATCTGCGACCTCAAGGGTCGGTAGTACCGGAGGCAGCGAACCTAAAAGAGGACCTCTCTGGAAAATAACTACCGGCATTGCGGGAGCGGTAGTGCCGGCCTAAACCCGGTAGTACCGGCCACAAGGGTCGGTAGTGCCGGCCTGAGCGGAAGTACCGGTCTCACCACTACGGTAGTGCCGGCCACAGGTCGACTGAATTTTCCAGAAAAAGGATTTTCGCACAAACGGCTTCGGAATTCGTGGCGATTGCATGGATGGGTTCTTGGAGATGGCAAGGACCCATTTATGCAAACCACTCCAGCTCTCTGTGTACAGTCCGTACAACACCGTAGTCGGGATCTCGGCCATCTACAAATTTTTGAGGAAAACGACTTTAGAAATGAATTTTCATAAACAGAAGGGGTGAGTGAAGGGAGAATAAGGAATAAAAGTTTTTGAAATTATCTTTCTTTTTTAAAATATAATCCTTATGATTGAACCATGGCTATGACCTACAGTCGATATGGCTCTGATACCATCTCTGTCGGACCCCGGAATAACACCTCCGAAATCCTCTGTGTATTCTGTACTAGTCCAGGAAATGCTAGTACACACAGTAGAAATGAAACCATAGCATATCCGTCGTTCTTTATTAAAGATAAATATTCAAAGATACAAATGAAATGGCGCGCAGGCCAACGAATAAATAAACGAATAAATGAAAGCAGCGGAAATGAAGATAAATAGATAGAGCCCAATTATTTTGCCACAGGCAATCGACTGGGGGCACGGCCTAGTCCAACTGGTCCTCACCATCGTGATACTCCTCCTCTGAAGTGGTAAATTAAGCAAGGGTGAGTACATACGTACTCAGCAAATCACACTAGTAAATGCAATATAAATGTACGGGTAATCAAGGATGGCAATATGGTTTATTTCAGCATAAAGCAACGGTTTAATAACATTTTCAATAATTTTAAAAGGCATACTTCATTCCAAAAACAAATCTATACATTTTAACTCAAGAATCACTCCTGGAATTGGCTAAGTTTTACCCATGATGGACTCCCTCCATCCAACATTATTTTCCGAAAATCAAATTTTAATTTACCAAAGTCTAGTCTGAGAATGGCTTGCTCGGCATGCCCATGACCGCGGGCGCGGCTAATCGATTAGTTTGACACTCTGCAGAGGTTGTACAACTTTACCCACAAGACATAATATTTCCCTTTTATGTCAACACACTTCCTTTGGTGAGTGACAGAGAAAATTATGACAAGGCCCCATTAATAAATCATACATGTAGTCATGCCCGCTAAGGTTTCACCGCTGAAAGACTCCCTCTATTCAGAAGCCCCCTCTTGCGCCAGAGTGGCAGCATCTCGCTTTCACCACACCACTACCCCCATATAGCATGACTGTCCATGAAATGATTTAATAAGGATAGCCAGGTCTGTCCCATTCCAGACTCGTGGTAGTACGGTTAGGCTTTACATTCAGCGAGACCCAGACCGGTCCTTAATTGACTAGGCGAGACTTTCCACAAACCCAGAATCATGACCTCCCCACTTTCCAACCAACTCTCGCCCGGTCTAAGTCATTTTCATTTTAACCATACTAATCTCCACATTATCACTAACATTGATCACTATAAGTTTCACATGAACAAGATATCATTTTGGCATAAAGTTCCCCAAAATTTCCTAAGTTAAGTTCTATGCATGGCTAAGCAATGTCTAACTATTACCATAGTCATAACTCATATTTTTACTAAGGTTACAAGGGTATCGGGATTCAAATGTCAAAGGTCGCATATCGGAATTGGATTTAACTATCATTTAAAACTAGGTCGGAAATTAATGTCTATAATAAATAAACATGCAATAATTGTAAATACAACATACAAGTTCATAAAACTGGGAGCAATATGATCAAGGGAGTGTGACTTGCCTGGTTCGACGAGTTGCTGCTCGAAATCGTCGTTCGGGAACTCCTCGGTCTCTCCGTAATCTACACGCGAAAAAAAACCAAATTCGAATAAGACTCAAATGAATACAAATAAACACAAATTGAACTTCAAGTTAGCCCTAAACTAAAGTTTGGGATTTCGAAAGAATGTAGGAAGAAGAATGGAGCCAAACGGAGTTCGAACGGGCGAAAACGGGCTCCCGGAAGTTTAAAAAACAAATAAAACGATTTTTCTGGAATTTTCGGAATTTTTAAATCATTTTTAAAAAGAAAATCCGATTTACTGCATCATGCTGACATCAGCAGCCTTTTCGGATTTTTGAAATTCTTTGTTTTTTCTTTTAAAATCGACAGTGGGGCCCGGCCGCGGTGGATCGAGTCCACGCAGCGCCTGCTGAGGAGGGCATGGCGTATGGGCCGGCGACGCCGGCGGCCGAGGCGGCGAGGAGAGCGGCGGGTGCGCACTGGTGGCGGCGCAAGGCGGAGGTGGCGGCAGAGCCGAGGGGAACCGGAGAAGGTGGGCGGCTCGGCAACGGCGCGGCGACTTAGGCTCGCCAGAGTCGAAGACGGAGGCGGCGCGGGCGGCGCAGCGAGAGGAGAGGCGAGGAGGAGAGGGGCACGGAGAGAGGGGGTCCCATGGGGGCTTTTATAGGGGAGAGGCGGCGCGGCCGAACGGCCGCTGCGAGATTCGTGGGCGGGGCGGCGGGACGCGGCGGCGACGCGGGCGCGGAAAAGGGTGGCGGCCGTTGGCACAGGCACGGCTCGAGCGCGGGAAGGAGGAGGATCCGGGCGCTACAAATCTACCCACCTTAAAAAGAATCTCGACCTCGAGATTCGGACTGGCTAGCAAAAGAGTTGGGGATACTCGGACTTTAGCTCCTCTTCTTTTTCCCAAGTAGCTTCTTTTTCTGAATGATGACTCCACTGAACTTTGCAGAAGCGGATGGTCTTTCTCCTCATGACATGCTCTGCGGTCTCAAGAGTCTTGATTGGATGTTCTTTGTAAGTCAAATCTTTTTGGATCTCGATATCATCCAACTGTGCCTGCTCAGTGGGTACTCGAAGGCATTTCTTCAACTGTGACACGTGAAATACATCATGTACTCCTGCCAGCGCTGGGGGTAAACTCAGCTGATAAGCAACTTCACCCTTCTGGGACAGTATGGGGTATGGACCCACATACCGTGGTGCTAGCTTCCCTTTATTACCAAAGCGTTTCACGCCTCTAAGGGGAGTGACCCTGAGATACACATGATCACCTGGCTCAAAAGCTAGCTCTCTTCGGCAAGTGTCCGCATAGCTTTTCTGCCTAGACTGAGCTATCTTGAGTCTATCTTGTATAAGCTTGACTTTCTCTTCTGCTTCATTCAGAATACTTGGACCGAACAACTGTCGTTCTCCAACTTGATCCCACAAGAGCGGAGTTCTGCATTTCCTTCCATACAGCGCTTCAAATAGTGACATCTTCAAGCTGGCTTGATAACTATTGTTATATGAAAACTCAGCGAATGGAAGACACTTGTCCCAACTGGCTTGATAGTCCAACGCACAAGCGCGCAACATATCTTCCAGTATCTGATTCACGCGCTCGGTTTGTCCATCTGTTTGAGGATGGTAAGCTGTACTGAAATTCAGTCGGGTTCCCATGGCTTCATGTAAACTTTTCCAAAAGCGTGAGGTAAACTGACTACCTCGATCCAAGACTATCTTCTTAGGAATCCCATGTAGACACACAATCTTGGTTATGTATAGCTCGGCCAGTTTATTTCCACCATATCTAGTGTTTACCGGTATAAAGTGGGCTACCTTGGTGAGACGGTCCACAATTACCCAAATGGAGTCATAATTTGTCTGGGTTTTAGGGAGTCCGGTGATGAAATCCATTCCAATTTCCTCACATTTCCACTCTGGGACTGCTAATGGTTGTAGCAAGCCTGCTGGTCTCTGATGTTCTGCTTTCACCCTCTGACAAACATCACAGCGAGCAATGTACTCTGCAATTTCTCTCTTCATGCTAACCCACCAGTACTTTCCCTTCAAATCTTGATACATTTTTGTACTGCCGGGATGAATAGAGAATGGCGACTGATGTGCTTCCTGAAGAAGTATCTCCTTTATCTCCTTATGGTCCGGCACACACAACCTATTCTCGAACCATATAACACCTTGTTCATCCTCTGAAAACCCTGGGGACTTTCCTCTTCTCATATTCTTCTTAATTTCTTGGATATCCGCATCTTCTTTTTGGGCTTCTCTAATCTGATCTTGAAGTGTGGGTTTTACTTCTAGTGCATTCACTGATCCGTGAGTGACAATCTCCAGATTCAACATCTTCATCTCCTGGCATAACTCAGGCAACCCTTCTCTAACACTGATCATGTTGACATGGCTCTTTCTGCTCAAGGCATCAGCTACCACATTGGCTTTCCCTGGATGATAATGGATACCAATATCATAATCCTTAATCAACTCTAGCCATCTTCTCTGTCTCAAGTTGAGCTCAGTCTGAGTGAATATGTACTTCAGGCTCTTATGATCCGTGTATATTTCGCAACGATTACCGATGAGGTAATGTCGCCAAATCTTCAAAGCATGCACAATCGCGGCCAGTTTTAAGTCATGAGTAGGATAGTTGCTCTCATGAGGCTTCAACTGCCGTGATGCATACGCTACCACTTTTCCTTCTTGCATCAGTACACAACCTAAACCTTGCCGTGAGGCATCACAATAAATCACAAAGTCCTTGTGAATATCAGGTAGGATCAGGACTGGTGCTGAGACAAGTCTTTTCTTTAGCTCTTCAAAGCTTTTCTCACATGATTCTGTCCATTCAAACTTCTTCTCTTTCTTCAAGAGTTGAGTCATTGGGCGTGCAAGCTTGGAGAAACTCTCTATAAATCTCCGGTAATATCCAGCTAATCCCAGAAAGCTTCTGACTTCGGAGACAGACTTGGGCTGTTTCCATCCCATCACTGCTTCTACTTTAGCCGGATCCACTGCTACTCCACTTGCGGATACAATGTGTCCAAGAAATCCTACTTCCTTCAGCCAAAACTCGCACTTGCTGAACTTGGCGTACAGCTGGTGATCCCTGAGCTTTTCCAATATCAATCTCAGGTGTGTCTCATGCTCCTTCTCATCTCTAGAATAGATGAGAATATCATCAATGAATACCACCACAAATTTATCCAGAAATTCCATGAACACCTTATTCATCATATTCATGAAATAGGCTGGTGCATTGGTCAACCCAAATGACATAACGGTGAACTCATAAAGTCCATACCGAGTGGTGAAGGCTGTCTTGGGTACATCTTCAGGTCGGATTTTTAACTGATGATATCCTGACCGAAGATCTATTTTGGAGAAGACACCTGCTCCCTTTAGCTGATCGAACAAGTCGTCGATCCTGGGCAAGGGGTACTTATTCTTAATGGTGACCTCATTAAGAGCTCTATAATCCACACACATTCTCATACTACCATCCTTTTTCTTGACAAAAAGAACAGGCGCACCCCATGGTGATGAACTTGGTTTGACATACCCCTTGTCTTGCAGCTCACGAATTTGCTTCTTCAATTCAGCTAATTCATTTGCGGGCATCCTGTACGGCCTTTTTGAAATTGGGGCTGTACCAGGGACGAGATCGATTATGAATTCAATATCCCGGTCTGGAGGCATACCGGATAAATCCTCTGGAAAGACATCTGGATATTCTTGCACGATTGGCACTTGCTCTAAACTTAAGCCCTTGAGCTTATTGAGACTGACTTGCTTCTCCCTACCGTTCTTGGATTCAAACTCAACCTTGATCCCATCTTCGTTAGTGAGTTCAATAGTTCGATTAGAGCAATTAATTCGACCCTTATTCTTGGTCAACCAATCCATACCAAGAATCACATCCAAGTCCTGGGATTGCAAAACTATTAAGTTTGCTAGGAATGTCACTCCCTCTATGATCAAAGGAATTTTTGGGCAAATGGAGCTGACTCTTACTTCTAATCCGGGGGAGCAGACTATCATGGGATTGGCAAGAGGAAAGACGGCTATCCCATGCTTACCCACAAATCGACTAGCAACAAAAGAATGTGAAGCTCCAGAGTCAAATAAAACTGATGCTGGGACTGAATTTACGAGGAACGTACCGACGACCACATCTGGAGCATCCTGGGCTTCCTCTGCCGTGATATTGTTGACACGGCCTCTGACTGCTGGCATTGGCTTCGCTGCTGGAAGAGCTGAAGGGTTGGGTCTGGCCGGTGCTAGCATGGCTCTCTTCTTAGGGCACTGATTTGCAAAATGTCCCATCTCATGACAGTAGTAACACTGGACTCCCACCGCAGTCTGTGTAGTCCTCTGGATCTGATTGCCTGCCGGGGCTGGAGGTGGCCTGAAGTTGGGGTTGGCAGGACGCTGCGGTGCTACCAATGTCCTGGATGAAGAAGGAACCTGGGGTCTGACATGCTGCGGAGGCTGAGGCATCACAGTGCGAGGCCTGGGGTGTCCTCCGGGGTTATTCTTCTGGAAAGCCATCCTTCTCTTGCTACTTTCCATTTCCTGATGCTTGCCCTCCTGGCGAATAGCCTTGTTGACTAACTGCTGGAAGTCAACATAGCCATGGGATATGAGCTGAACTGCCAGCTCATCATTCAGTCCCTCAATGAAGCGCTTCTGCCTCGCTTCATTGGTGGCTACGTCTTCTGGAGCATATCTGGCCAGGTGATTGAACCTGTACAAATATTCTGTCACTGTGCGTCCTCCCTGATGCAAGGAACGGAACTCCTTCTTCTTGAGTGCAATGACGCCCGAAGGGATGTGAGCTCGGCGAAAAGCTCGCACAAAGTCATCCCAAGTGATAGCCCGAGCGTCCCGGTGGGTAACCCGAAAGTTGTCCCACCACTCAGCAGCAGGTCCACTCAGTTGATGAGAAGCGAACAAGACTCGCTCTCGATCACTACACTGGATGATGTCCAACTTCTTCTCAATGGTCCTGAGCCAGTCATCTGCATCAAGGGGTTCAGCAAGATCCTGGTCCAGCTCTCTGTGTACAGTCCGTACGACACCGCAGTCGGGATCTCGGCCATCTACAAATTTTTGAGGAAAACGACTTAGAAATGAATTTTCATAAACAGAAGGGGTGAGTGAAGGGAGAATAAGGAATAAAAGTTTTTGAAATTATCTTTATTTTTTCAAATATAATCCTTATGATTGAACCGTGGCTATGACCTATAGTCGATATGGCTCTGATACCATCTCTGTCGGACCCCGGAATAACACCTCCGAAATCCTCTGTGTATTCTGTACTAGTCCAGGAAATGCTAGTACACACAGTAGAAATGAAACCATAGCATATCCGTCGTTCTTTATTAAAGATAAATATTCAAAGATACAAATGAGATGGCGCGCAGGCCAACGAATAAATAAACGAATAAATGAAAGCAGCGGAAATGAAGATAAATAGATAGAGCCCAATTATTTTGCCACAGGCAATCGACTGGGGGCACGGCCTAGTCCAACTGGTCCTCACCATCGTGATACTCCTCCTCTGAAGTGGTAAATTAAGCAAGGGTGAGTACATACGTACTCAGCAAATCACACTAGTAAATGTAATATAAATGTACGGGTAATCAAGGATGGCAATATGGTTTATTTCAGCATAAAGCAACGGTTTAATAACATTTTCAATAATTTTAAAAGGCATACTTCATTCCAAAAACAAATCTATACATTTTAACTCAGGAATCACTCCTGGAATTGGCTAAGTTTTACCCATGATGGACTCCCTCCATCCAACATTATTTTCCAAAAATCAAATTTTAATTTACCGAAGTATAATCTGAGAATGGCTTGCTCGGCATACCCATAACCGCGGGCGCGGCTAGTCGATTAGTTTGACACTCTGCAGAGGTTGTACAACTTTACCCACAAGACATAATATTTCCCTTTTATGTCAACACACTTCCTTTGGTGAGTGACAGAGAAAATTATGACAAGGCCCCATTAATAAATCATACATGTAGTCATGCCCGCTAAAGTTTCACCGCTGAAAGACTCCCTCTATTCAGAAGCCCCCTCTTGCGCCAGAGTGGTAGCATCTCGCTTTCACCACACCACTACCCCCATATAGCATGACTGTCCACTACTACAGAATGACACATTACTATCGCTTCATCTGTGTCGGTTCTAAACTTTTGACTTCAGAACCGATTGTGATAAGCATATTCCATTTGGAAATCTTGGTAACAGGTTATCACAATCGGTTCTGAGAGAGAACCGATTGTGATACGATAATAAGCCCAATCGGTTCTAGATAAGAACCGATTGTGATAATAATTTTGTTATCACAATCGGTTTTTATCTAAAACCGATTGTAATAAGTAGGTATTATCACAATCGGTTTTGGGAAGAAACCGATTGTGATGAGCACAGGGGTTATCACAATCAGTTCTTTTCCATAACCGATTGTAATGAGAAGGTATTATCATAATCGGTTTTGGGAAGAAACCGATTGTGATGAGCACAGGGGTTATCACAATCAGTTCTTTTTCAGAACCGATTGTGATGATTTTTTGGCAACACCACGTGCAACCAAGAACGTACAGTTCATTAGAAACATAGTTTTTGTGAGATCCTCCACTCACACATTTCCCCTTCAGGGAAGAAGAAAAAAACAAACTCCAACACAGCCCGCTCTGCTTGAATCCCAACACACCTCTTGTGCCCTTCATTCATGCTTTAATATTTGTGCAAAACTTGTATTTTCGGACGATGAACAGTACCGGTCTGCTAGAATCCCAACTCGCGGTTCAACTCTCAGACAATTTATATACACATGTAGTGATGCAAATTATATATAACATTATAGTAGCATGCATGCAGCAGATAATAATAATATATATACCATTCCACACATTATACTTGTTTTTTTTATCAGTAGGACATGAAACATTTTGACTTGGAACAACAGAACATTAGAAAGATACAATGCACAAAAATATAAAAGAGATTCAAAATAGTGTAAAGGCAAATTAATAGATTTCATCTCAAGCACTAGGCCAACAACCCTAATATATTAAACAAGCTGTATTTCATTACAATATATCACCACATCCATTGTTTATAATTAGTAAACATATAAAGGGGGACTGCATTACACCTAATATATTAAATTTACTACTCGCGGCTCTAACCCGAGTAACCCGAAATCAACCGAGTCATCCGAGTGACCCGAGTCACCCGAGTCGCCAGAGTCGGAGACTACGCGGACTAGTGATGGTTCATCCTCCGATGATGAACCCGATCTAGACGACGCAGCCGGTCCCTATGGTGATCGGCGCGTAGTACTCCTCCACCTTCTCCTCCTCCTCCTTCTCCTCCTCCTCCTCCTCCTCCTCGTAAGTAAATGCCGTAAATGCGTCGTCCCCTAAATCATCCTCCTCGTAAGTAAATGCCGTCCTCCTCGTCGTCCCCCTCATAGTCGTCATCCTCCTCCTCCTCCTCCTCGTCGTAAATGCCGTCATCTCTGGGCGCTTGCTGCCTTTGGAGGCGCCGGATGGGGTGAGAAGCCGGGAGGGACGACGGATACAGTGGGCGCCGGGCGCCACGTCGGAGTGAGGCGCCGGAGGTCGAGGCGGCGCTACCGGGCGGTGAGGACGGTGGAGGAGGATGGAAGAGAGCGACTCCACGCAGTCGTCGAGAACTTCGCGAGGAGATGGTGGTGGCGCTGCCATTGCCGGTCGAAGATGCAGAGAACGAAAGGAGGAAGACTTGTACCGATGTGACCAGGATGCAGAGAACGAAAGGAGTTATATGGTGTGATCAATGCTAGTATTGTTTGAACGTCAAAATGGCGGGGAAGACGAGGGGGCGAATGGATATCCGTGTCGGTTCTTATCAAGAACCGACTGTGATGTTGACTTGATTTCTGATCGGTTCCTTTTGAGAACCGACAGCGATATATTATCTCGTGTCGGTTCTATAAAGAAACCGATGATGTTGAGAATCAAATTATCACAATCGGTTTTACATATAAGCGACGGTGATAACTAATTAATCACAAACGGTTCTTCTATAGAACCGATTGTGATGAGGCTCGCTAGGTTTTATATGTACCGTCTGGACTCGGGAATGAACTTATTAACTCTCGTCGAGTTAGTTCGCTTGGCGATTTCTCTATTTTCCAAATTTATCTTACCTGTGGCTTTATTCAACAGGTGGGCCCGATTCCTTCAATCCCTTCAATGTTGTATTAATGTACATCATTCGATTTTGATTTGGTCTCATTAGCGAGTGTATGGTAGTGGAGGAGATCGGTGCGTTGAAGGTCTCAGATTAATTTGATGGTCAGTGCTAGCTTGATCAGAGCTAGATTTCCTCGTTTGTGGTTTTCCTCGATCGAAAGGTGACCAGCATTAATTCTTAGAAATCTCTTCAATATTGCATTAGGACTTAAATTAATTGTTTTAATATTATTAATATGATCAATTATATATAATAGTTAATTAGGTCACAGAACCTATGCGTCTCCGTTCGAGGGTGCTTGTTTATAAGTATGCTAAAATGGCATATTTATAAATAAGCGATCTCAGTGTCCACGTTTTTTGATAGTTCGAGGATATGTGGCTCGGGCAAGTTCTTGTACGTTGTACAAAGCTGTAGTGAAAGTTTCGGCGACATCTCCTGGCAGTGTTCTCCGAATACACATCCTCTTGACATGTTGTCGATACGTGTATTTGGAGAACAAATGAGATCTTTGCCGAAATTTTCTCTAAAGTTTGTACAACATCTTAATTAGGAACTTGCTCGAACCACATATCCTCGAATGGGATTAGGACCTAACCTACTTAGAGATTAGGAGTCATCGTTGAGTACGTCGTGCTTAGTCGGTCTGAGATATACGTTTCTTTAAGATCATTCAACAAAAACTTTGTTTTCGGGTTCAACCCTTCTTTTATTTCATTGATTAGCGCATTATTAATTTATTGTTTGCGGTTTACTTGTAGATGGACCGTGAAGAATGGATGTATCACAAAAGCCGTGTGAGTGCTGAATTTCGAGAGGGAGTTAAGGAGTTCATAAGAATTGCAGAAGAAGATATGATTATGAGGGGGGTAAAGTTCATATATTGTCCTTGTATTGATTGCACCAATCTCAGGAGATTTAACAACTCAGCTCAAATTGAAGGGCATTTGATTCGACGTGGCTTCGTGATGAATTAAACGTGTTGGATCAATCATGGGGAGATAGGTAGTACCTCTGTGCTCACGCAACGAAGACATCTTTGGAAGCCGATCACGAGTTGGAGCGTGATATGTTCGATGACGATAATTTAGATCAAATGTTGCGGGATGTGGAGGGAAATTACACAGAAAGAGAGTTCGAAAATTTTAAAAGCTTGATGGATGACGATGCCAAACCATTGTTTTCAAGTTGCAAAGGGGAATACACCAAGTTGGGTTCGGTCCTTGCATTGTTTGAACTGAAGGCAAAACACCGTTGGACAGATACAAGTTTCAATGCACTTTTAATACTTCTATCGGATATGCTTCCAGAGGGAAACGAGTTGCCAACAAGTATTTATGAAGCGAAGAAGCTATTATGTCCCATGGGAATGGAAATAGAAAGGATACATGCATGTCCAAATGATTGCATACTATACCGCAACGTCCATAAGGAATCACATTTGTCCTGTTTGTGGTGTACCCGATACAAACAAAATGAGAAGCGTAATGACAAGAAGCGTAAGAACCTAATTGACGACGGTGAAGATGTGAAAAAGGGGCACCGACCAAGGTGTTATGGTATTTGCCCATCATTCCCGTTTAGAGCGGTTATTTGCAAATCCTAAAGAGGCAAAATTGTTGCGTTGGCATTATGAATCCCGAAAGGAAGATGGCAAGTTGAGACATCCCGCTGATTCGGCTCAATGGAGAAACATTAATTGGCAACATGAGGAGTTTGGTGCCGAGATGAGGAACATAAGATTTGGATTGAGTACGGATGGTATGAATCCGTTTGGTAATATGAGCAGTCGACACAAGATTTGGCCAGCTTTTGTTGTGTATCTACAATTTGCCTCCTTGGTTATGCATGAAGCGGAAGTATATCATGATGTCGTTGCTAATCTCAGTCCCAAACAGCCGGGTAATGATATTGATGTGTACCTATCACCACTAATTGAGGATTTGGTAAAATTGTGGAATGTGGGGTTGAGGTGTGGGATGCATACAAAAGAGAGAACTTCATCCTACGGGCTATGATAGTTTGCACCATAAATGATTTTCCAGCCTTTGGTAATTTGGCGGGCTATAGCACGAAGGAGCCAAAGCTTGTCCAATTTGTGAAGAGGACAGCGATAGCTTGTGGCTGCCGAATTCGAGGAAAACGGTGTACATGGGTCACCGTAGGTTTCTACCCCGAAGTCATCGATATCGTAAGATGGATGACAAATTTGATGGAAAGAGGGAAGTTCGTGCAGCCCCGCAGCCTATGACTGGAAGGCAAGTATATTCACGTGTAGAGGATATCGATGTTCAAGTATGGTAAGAGCCAGTAAATCTGTTCGTCCTAGGACCATTTGGAAAAAGAGGTCGATATTTTGGGACTTACCATATTGGAAGGAGTTAGATGTCCGTCAATGTATTGATGTCATGCACGTTGAGAAAAATGTTTGTGATAATTTGGTAGGCATCCTGCTGAACATACAGGAAGACCAAGGATGGTTTGAATGCTTGCCGTGATATGACCTACATGGGGATCAGGCCCAAGCTTGCGGTGATGGAGGAGGATGGAAAAGGGCCGTACATCCCGCCGCATGCTACACCTTATCCAAGAAAGAGAAAGAAGCCCTCTGCAAGTGTCTCCACGATATTAAAGTTCCATCGGGCTACTCCGCAAACATTAAGAAGCTTGTGTCTATGGATGATTTGAAGTTGATCGGTATGAAGTCCCACGATCACATGTCTTGATGACCCAAATGCTCCTGTTGCAATCGAAATATCCTACCATATGACGTCGGGTTGGCAATCACGAAGCTATGCTATTTCTTCAATGCGATTTCATGCAAGGTTATTGATCCCGATATACTAGACAACTTACAGAGTGAGGTGGTGCAGACTCTTTGTCGCCTTGAGATGCATTTCCCCGTCGTTCTTCGACGTCATGGTCCCACCTCGTTGTTCACCTTGTTAGAGAGATTAAGATTTGTGGACCCGCATTCCTGCGTTACATGTATCCGTTCGAGAGGTACATGGGTATATTAAAGTCATACGTGAGGAATAGGTCGAAGCCTGAGGGTAGTATTATTGAAGGTTATGGGACTGAAGAGGTTATTGAGTTCTGCGTGGACTACCTAGGTAAAAGACAACCGATTGGTGTTCCTATATCTCATCATGAGGGCAGACTTGGTGGCAAAGGAACCATTGGGTCAAATCTAATGAGCCCACAATTTGATATGTACTGTAAAGCGCATTTCACAGTCTTGCAACACAGCTCAGAAGTTCATCCATACATCCAACAGCACAAGTTGATATTACGGGAAGAGAATCCACTTATGGATGAGCTTTCCATCACACGAGAACACAACGATCGATTCCTCACATGGTTCAAAGAAAAGGTGAAGGTCTCCGTTAGTACCGAGGATGTCAAATGGTTGGCTGACGGACCAAGATTTAATATACAGACATGGCAAGGTTACGATATTAATGGCTACACATTTTATCTTGAAAGTCAAGATGCAAAGAGTACAAGGCAAAAGCAGTGGTGTGAGCATAGATGCTTTGTCCGATGATCACTCAATTAGAGGATCGTCAATCGCAATGAATCTGTTACTACGGGATGATCGAAGAAATATGGGGAGCTCGACTACGGAATATACCAAGTTCCATTGTTCCGATGTAAGTGGGTGAGACTTCCTCACGGAGTTAAGGTCGACAAGACAGGTTTTACAATTGTTGATCTGAATAGGCGGCCTACTGAGAGATGAACCGTCGTCCTCGCAAAGCAAGCAACTCAAGTTTTCTACGTGCGTGATCCGGCCAATCCGAGGTTGCACGTCGTACTTCATGGCAAGAGGAGGATTGTTGGAGTTGAAAATGTCGTAGATGAAGAAGAGTACAACCAATTTGATGAAACACCTCCGTTTGCGAGATGGGGCATGTCTTAAGCGGTGACGACGGCACACATGGAACACATTACATGCGTGTAGATCATCAAGAAGGGTTGTATTTTAAATAAATTAAGTTGTAAGAATTCCCTGTATTAATGTAGCATTTTGTGGAATATATATGTCAAATGGATCTTATAGTATAGCAAATTTGAAAAAGATTTGAATTATTCGACTCTTTTGAATGAAGACTCTGTTTTAAAAAAAATAGAAATTGGATCATAGTCATCACAATCGGTTCGTTTAGGAAACCGACACAGATAGTATAATTGCGATCGGTTCTTCTATAGAACCGACACGTATATCTCAAATATTGCGATCGGTTTTATATAGAACCGACACGAGATACTCAAATATTGCGATCGGTTTTTATATAGAACCGACCACGGATACTCAACATATTGCGATCGGTTTTCTATAGAACCGACACGGATACTCCACATATTGCGATCGGTCTCTTTGGTTAACCGACCGTGATAAAACCCGAGCATTTTCATTTTGCGCGCATACTCGGTTCATTTCGGCGCACCGATTTCGTTTCAATTCATTCCACAACCCTAGCTCGACCACCTCCCCACCGGCGCCTCCCCTCCGCCTCCTCCCCGGCGCCTCCCCATCGGCGGGTACCCGTGGCGCCTCCCCTCGGCTCCTCGATCCCACACCCTAGCTCGACCACCTCCCCACCGGCGCCTCCCCTCCGGTCCTCCCCGGCGCCTCCCCTCCGGCGATTCCCCTGGCGCCTCCCTCCGGCTCCTCCCCGGCGCCTCCCCATCGGCGGGTACCCGTGGCGCCTCCCCCTCGGCTCCTCGATCCCACACCCTAGCTCGACCACCTCCCCACGGCGCCTCCCCCTCGGGTCCTCCCCGGCGCCTCACCCTCCGGCGATTCCCCTGGCGCCTCCCCCTCCGCTCCTCCCAGCGCCTCCCCCTCGGCGATTCCCCAGCGCCTCCCCCTCGGCTCCTCCCCGGCGCCTCCCCCTCGGCGATTCCCCAGGCGCCTCCCCCTCGGCTCCTCCCCCAATCGGCGCGTCCCCCATCGGCTCCTCCCCATTGCCGACTCGGTTCGGCGCCTTGTAAGATGCATTTGGACTGTGGGCTGTAATTGGTTGTAAATAGCTCGATGATGATTGCTTTTGAATGAGGCTTGATTAATCGATCATTAAAGGAACTTGCTTGACCTAGAACAACACCGCTCTTAGTGACAATTTGGTGCCACTTGCTCTTAATGCATTGTTCTAGGGTCGAGCAATCTTTGTGCTTATTCCTTTATGCTCTTAGTGACAATTTGGTGGCACTTGCTCTTAATGCATTGTGGTAGGGTTAGATTAGTGCTATATTCATTACGTGCTATGCTTTGTACTTGTTGTTTTTACGTGCTAGAGCAGTCTTTGTTCTAGGGTTGTAATCCTGAAATTTTTAGATGTAATAGCTGGTGATATATTGGCCATCTAGAAGTTGAATGGCTAATTAATTTAGCAACCCTTCTATAGCAATCGAGAGCAATCCATCATTGCAATTTGAAACTTGTAACACATGCTATATTATCGCACTTTATTATCGAGTTTAGTTGCGTAACCTATGCGTCTCCCGTTCGAGGGTGCTTGTTTATAAGTATGCTAAAATGGCATATTTATAAATAAGCGATCTCAGTATCCACGTTTTTGGACAGTTCGAGGAAATGTGGCTCGGGCAAGTTCTAAGCTGTTGTACAAACTCTAGAGAAAGTTTGGCGACATCTCCTGGTGTTCTTCGAATACACACCCTCTTGACCTGTTGTCGAGGCGTGTATTTGGAGAACAAATGAGATGTCGCCAAATTTTCTCTAGAGTTGTACAACAACTAGGAACTTGCTCGAATCACATATCATCGAATGGGATTAGGACATTACCTAATTAGAGATTAGGATTCATCGTTGGTTCGTACAAACTTAGTCGGTCTACAGATAGACATGTGAATTGTTTTCTATTATTTGAAATTTGAATTGCTTCCTCTCATGAAGTTTAGGTTTGACATATACGTACTTACTTGAAATGTCGCAAAGAGAGCACCGGCTCAACGCCCGAGAGAGAAGAAGGTCCTGCTACCCCATCGAGGAAGGTTAGAAAGGCCAGAGGACCGAATAAAGGAGCCACAGGGAGAACGCCGCAAGTGCTCCGCTTCAATGCCAGGGGTTTGCACGGGTCTGGCCGTTTAAGGGCGCTACTCCTCTTTTCTCGGCCAATTGGTGAGGAAGCGAGTGCCGATCACAATTAAGGACTGGAGGAAGGAAGTAAGCGACGAGCGTAAGAACCGACTGTGGGGACGGGTTAAGGGAAAATGGATTATACCAGAGGAAGATGAAATCAATGCGAGGCAGTGCGCCTTGAAGAGAATGGGTGTGGCTTTGAGGCATTTCAGGTGACCATGCATGCCAAGTTCGTGTTGAAAGACCGTACTCCTTCCAAAGTTATCCATTTGTTACACCCGAGGTTTGGGAGGAGTTTGCAAGGATGAGGAATACGCCCAGGCGGAGGAGCCGAGAGAGAAGAATATCGCTATACTGAGGCGTAACACACACGCGCACCACCTCGGTTCGGTGGGTATGTAGGGAAGAAGGCGAGTGGAGTGCGACTAGCGCAGGAGTGTGCAACCTCTGGGACAACGATGCCTTACTCCCACATATGCGAGGCGGCACGCGGCCGGGTATTAGCGAGGGCGAAGAAAACCTCGGCGGTCAGATTGTCATTCCAAACCTGCGACCGCACGGATCGTCCACGACCATCGTAAGATATCTAACATAGTACATTGCATATTATATTCCCATTGTATTTTAGTAATAATTTATACTTGCGACTGCGGGAGGAGGTAAGCCTACGTAAAGAGCAAGGAGCATTTGAAAGCCAAGGGTCAAGGGACATCTGTGTTCGGCAATCGGGAAGCCCGATCATAAGGGCGGAGTGCTTGCGCAGTGCGAAGGTATCTGAAGAGGTCCTTCTTTGTAGAGGAGAGCGCTTCCAGTGCCAGGGCAAGATCATGGGAAGCACGTGAGGCGCGGATTAGGGCGCAGATGAAGGAGGAGTTGAAGGAGGAGTTAAAGGCTGAGATGATGGCTGAGATGATGGCGATGTTCTCCCAGAATCAGATTCCTCAACCATCGCCTATGCTACGCCCTAGCAGCTGCGCTTCCAATAAGGAACTGTGCATTCCACACCTCAAGGTAATAACTGTTTCAGACCAAAAGGTACATGAGTAAGCTTAACACAGATTATGATGAAGATGCTGATCACTTCTTGCAGGGTACTGCCAAGTGCCGGCTAGTCTTGATCGACGACGGAATACAGATTGAGGCTGCACGCGGGGTTGCATTTCCAAGCAAGGAGGATGACACGGTGCATGGTATACCTTTGGGGATGGGCTACATGAGGGTGCAGGTGGACTATGTCCACGATGTTTACATGTCTCATGCCCTCGAGTTCCCCCCTAACGAAGATATCACCACTCTTGGGCAAGCACGGATGTCGTTCATCAAGTGGCCCTTGACGGGTGTCGTAGTGCAAGCACCTCTGCTGCTGCTACTGCTGGTACTCTCTGCTACTACTTACGCTCACTGCAGTACTCTGCTGCTCACTGCTGCTCACTGCTGCTCTTGCTACTCGAGTGCGCTCTGCTGCTCACGCTCTTTGCTCTTGCTCTGATTGCTACTACTCACGCTCTGCTAGTACTTGATGCGCTCAGTCTTTGCTCTGTTCTCACTCTTCTGCTGGTACTACTGCTGCTGCTTCTGCTGCTCCTGCTCCTCCTCCTCTTGCTGCTCCTGCTCCTGCTCCTCCTACTCTGCTGCTCCTGCTCTGCTGCACATGCTCCTGCCTTTGCTACACAACTTTGCACCTCGCTGCGGCTGCACCTCCTGCACCTACGCTGCGGTGCACCTCCTGCACCTACGCTGCGGCTACAAATCTTTGGTGCGCAGTGGGGCGCATAAGGACTTCTACCACGATGACGAAAGATACAAAGCGAGTTGAGAGAGTCCCTCTGTGAAGAAGGCAAAGTTGTCGAGGGCACAGAACACCTCGATGATCACAAGCGGTACATACATGGAAAGCCCTTTCTCCCAAGCCAAGAATTGAATTCTTTGGGCTTGTTCACTCGCCACCTACATGGATGGTACATCGATAGGTCACATGAGGACGAGCCTCGCCACGATTTCATAGTGAAGTATCGAGCGCGCCAATTCCACCGCAACGAGGATGGGACCTTCCCAGTCAGATTTGAGGATCTGTACTTTATGTACAGCTTGAAAGCCGTCGATATTTCTACCATACGATCCTGGGCGCTGTGAGTCTCGCACCATACTCAATCAGATGACTATTTATTGATTTTGTATTATATTTTTTAACAATTGACATGAATTGCAGGATCATGAGGCAGCGAGCCGTGACGGGTCGACACCCTGTCGGGTTTGTCGACCCCGAGATGGTGTCTGCGACCATGGCTAAGTATCAATCGGAGTTCCTTGCTGGATACATCAAGCAGGCATTGCATGAGGAGGCAAAAAAGGACTTCATTCTCTTCCCATACCACCAGGAGTATGTACTACTATACAATTCAATTACATGTACACACTTCAACCTTGCATTAACTTATTCTCTTGCATTGTGTACCGTTTAATAAGCAACCATTGGGTTCTACTTGTGGTTGTTCGAGTCAAAACAAGGTCTACACGTTGAACTCGCTCGAAAATAGACCGATGGAATATGCGATCGAGCCTGTTTTGCAGTAAGTACATTCCTCTAACCTAACACTTTACATATTGAACTACGTTACGTATTTTTAACCTCAATGGCATCTCTCCAATGTATAGGGCTTTCATGTCTTACGTTGCTGAGCATTAGCCGACACAATGATAAACAAGGCACCAAACTCGAGTGGAAGCGCTTCAAGGTACAAGTGTCTATCATAGGATTTTTTTATGACACCTATTTTTAATTCGTCTCCTAATTTAAGTTTCTTTGTTCACAGTGTCATCAACAAGGGTGCGATGATCTATGCGGCTTTTACGTGATGCATCACATCCTGATTTTGGTTGGTCGCTCACATCTTTTTCCTAAGGTATAGAGCAGATTATTTGCACTACTGTCTATGTGATATTTGTTTACAAGCATAATACTATCAGCATGTTTTAGTTCCAATTTAAGACTTAAATATATTAGTGCACTACTATCTATTTTGCAGGACATTGATATCAACGGAAGAGCCTAACCAACGCCGATCTCAAGAAATTACGAGACCATTTATGCGATTAGTCTTGGGCAGAAGTTATAACGGATGATGGTAGATATAGAGACCATTCAAGCAAATACTAGTCCATAAAGTGTAAACAAAATTTATCTCGAATGTGAATGTGATGCATTACAGATTGTACACAATATTAATTTTAATGCAATGTGTGTAGATTGTGATGTATATGTTCTGTGATATTGTGGATTGTGATGAATGTGTCATATTGTCAATGCGAGGCCATTTTCGGACGATGGACAGTAACATCATCACAATCGGTTATTTGTTGGAACCGATTGGGATAGGTACTGATATCTGTCGGTTCTTCTTTGGAACCGATTGGGATATGTATCTGATATCTGTCGGTTCTTCTTTGGAACCGATTGGGATATGTACTGATATCTGTCGGTTTGCATAAAGAACCGATTTTGATAATATTATTATCCCCATCGGTTTCAATAAAAAACCGATTGTGATAATGTAATAATTTGAATCGGTTCTAAAAAAGAACCAATTGTGATATTATTATTATCCCCATCGGTTCTACAACTGAACCGATTGTGATAATGTAATCATTTGTATCGGTTCTAGATAAGAACCGATTGTGATATTATACTTATCGCAATCGGTTCTAAGAGAAAACCGATTGTGATAAGTGTAATATCACAGTCGGTTCGTAAAAAGAACCGACAGTGATAATGTATTATTAGTGTCGGTTAAAAACCGACTGTGATATATCTACCTTATCACTGTCGTTGGACTTTGTATCGCCACCAAAACCGACGGTGATGACCAAAAAAAACCGATAGTAATGTGCCATTCTGTAGTAGTGGTCCATGAAATGATTTAATTAGGATAGCCAGGTCTGTCCCATTCCAGACTCGTGGTAGTACGGTTAGGCTTTACATTCAGCGAGACCCAGACCGGTCCTTAATTGACTAGGCGAGACTTTCCACAAACCCAGAACCATGACCTCCCCACTTTCCAACCAATTCTCGCCCGGTCTAAGTCATTTTCATTTTAACCATACTAATCACCACATTATCACTAACATTGATCACTATAAGTTTCACATGAACAAGATATCATTTTGGCATAAAGTTCCCCAAAATTTCCTAAGTTAAGTTCTATGCATGGCTAAGCAATGTCTAACTATTACCATAGTCATAACTCATATTTTTACTAAGGTTACAAGGGTATCGGGATTCAAATGTCAAAGGTCGCATATCGGAATTGGATTTAACTATCATTTAAAACTAGGTCGGAATTTAATGTCTACAATAAATAAGCATGCAATAATTGTAAATACAACATACAAGTTCATAAAACTGGGAGCAATATGATCAACGGAGTGTGACTTGCCTGGTTCGACGAGTTGTTGCTCGAAATCGTCGTTCGGGAACTCCTCGGTCTCTCCGTAATCTACGCGCGAAAAACAACTAAATTCGAATAAGACTCAAATGAATACAAATAAACACAAATTGAACTTCAAACTAGCCCTAAACTAAAGTTTGGGATTTCTAAAGCATTTAGGAAGAAGAATGGAGCCAAACGGTGTTCAAACGGGCGAAAACGGGCTCCCGGAAGTTTAAAAAACAAATAAAACGATTTTCTGGAATTTTTGGAATTTTTAAATCATTTTTAAAAAAGAAAATCCGATTTACTGCGTCATGCTGACGTCAGCAGCCTTTTCGGATTTTGGAAATTCTTTTTTTTTCTTTTTAAAACTGACAGGTGGGGCCCGGGCTAGGGCGGTGGACTGAGTCCACGTGCACCACGCTTCCTTCAAGACGCTTGAGAGGGCATGGCGGCGGGGCCGACGACGCAGGCGACGCCGACGGCCGGGCGGCGAGGAGAGCAGCGGGTGCGCATGCCGTGGCGGCGCGCAAAGGCGGAGGTGGCGGCGAGCTGGAGGGAACCGGAGAGGCGGGCGGCTGGCGACGGCGGCGCTTGGGCTCGCCGGAGCCGAAGACGGAGGCGGCGGCTTCGGCGCAGCGAGAGGAGAGGCGAGGAGGAGAGGGAGAGAGGCACGGAGAGAGGGTCCCATGGGGCTTTTATAGGGGAGAGGGCGGCGCGGCCGAACGGCCAGCGAGATTCGGCGGCGAGCACGGGAGCGGCGGCGGGACGCGGCGCGAAAGGGCGGCCGTTGGCGCAGGCGCGGCTCGAGCGCGGGAAGGAGGAGGATCCGGGCGCTACAATACCCTCATAATTATTTATGAAGATAATGCTTCTTGTGTTGCACAAATGCTAATGGGTTATGTTAAGAACAATATCACAAAGCATATTGCCCTTAAATTTTATCCTGACAAACTCTAGAAGAACGATGAGGTAAAGATCCTACAAACCAATTCATTTGAAAATTTGGTTGATTTATTCACAAAGACTTTGCCGACATCTAGTTACCAAATATGTGTTCGTAGCATTGGAATGAGATGACTTAAAGATTTGCAGAGTTCAGAGAAAGTAAATCCTTGAACTATAACTCATAGTATGATCCTGAAGATACTGCTATAATCCAAAAGATTATAAGTTGCACTCTTTTTCCCCTATTGATTTGTTCCTGTAGTTTTCTTACACGAAGGTTTTTAATGAGGCAACAAGTGTAATACAATATGAGGGTGCAACATACTCTTTTCTCCATCCTTTTTCTCACTAGGTTTTGGGAGGAGTTTTTGATGAGGCGGGGGGGTGTTGAGATATAATCGGACTCTTGATCCTGGTTGTCGAGATATATCTGGACTCTTGGTTTTGGGGGGTGAATTCTGAAACTACACCTAATACGTTGTAAGTATAAATATACCACTCTTTTGTGCAAGAGAAACAATCTACAATCTAATAAAGAGAAGAGAGTTTTGCCTCACGAGTTTTTCCTCAGTATATATCCTGTGTGTTCTTCATCTATTCTCGATCAGTACATTGTGATTGATTTACGACGGTCGTCGTCATTTTATAATAACACTGGCCTAATTTTTCCTTTTATACACGTACTATTAAATATTATATAGGCATCAATTTTATCAACCAATACGTAAATATGAATGTAATATATATGTACGTGAAGGCTGTAATAGCATCAAGATGCAATGGGCACAATGGCAGTAGTGATGCCTACGTGAGTGCACATCACAATATTAATTAGACTTCCTTATCATCATTTGTAACAAAACCCTCTTGTAAGTATCCGGTCACATCACAATATATATATATATATATATTTATATTTGAGATTCCACCACTCGGTCAAAAAATTCCACACATTCAGTTGTATATACGTCTTTCCACAATGCTACCATTCAAAATTGCTAAAAATACTATTTATCAAAGATATCTGAGCGCACATATGTAGTATTCAACAGATAATAAACTACTATATAGTGGACTGACTTTTCCAAGTCTTCCATGTCTTCCATTGGCTACACTGACGACGTACCCTTAATTTTCCAAGTCTTCCATCGACCAATGCCCACACAATAGCCATTTCACCACTTAAAAGGCTACAAGTGCAACCCTCTACAGCATTAGCCAATCAATCCTACATCCTTTCTCCCGTCTCCTTCAGGCGTCGTCGGAAATCTCAACCAGTTAAGCTTTCCGGGTAGCTATGACTGCCAAAACAACAGCAAGCTTCATCTCATGCTTTAGCTTCCTAAAGGACGCCCTAGTCCTCCCCACGCGAAACCCCAAGCTCTTCACTCCCGTTTTCCTCCTCTTCGCCGTCGTCGCCTTCCTTGCCCCCGCGATCTATGGCGTCACCATCCAACCACTCAGCGCCGACATGGTCCGCCATGCTATCGAGATCAAGAACACCGACCCCTCGAGCGCGGAGTACGCCAGGCTTCTGGAGGAGTTAAAACACGAAATCAGGGAGCTCTTCTTCGTCACCATCGCCTTCGTCCTCGTCTTCTTGGTACTCGGCTTCGCCATGCAGATCCTTGCCTTCTTCGCGGCCTCCACGACCTACTCCGGCGACCGCTACTCGCTCACCGAGCTCCTCAAGGTGATCAAGGGGAATACCAAAGGCCCTTTCCTCACCATCGCCTTCGTTAGCATACTTGCGTTCACTTGCATGGCGCTCCTGGCTGCGCTGTTTTCTATGATGATGCGCCACTCAGGGGTGCTCTCCGTCCAAGGTTTCCTCTTCCTCATCGCATTCCTCGCCTTCCTCTTCTTCAACACCGTCAGCATAGTGAGCATCGCCGTGTCGGTGGCCGACAAGGAGCGCCGCTGCATGCGCGCGCTCCAGCAGGCGTGGCGGCTCATGACGCAAGTGAGGAGGAAGGAGGGTTTTGTGCTGGCGGTGGTGATCCACCTCCTGCCGACTGTTCTGGAACCGCTGTACATGGTTGCTCTTGTGTACACAAACAAGAACATGGCGTTGGGGTTGTGCCTGCTGTCCGTGTACGGTCTTCTGTCTGGTGCCGAGCGTCTGTTCTCCTTTGCGGCGGCCACGGTGTACTACTACGAAGCCATGGGGACCAAGGAGGTGATGACTTATGACTATGCCAAGATTCCTTCTGAAGCAAATGTCTGATCTACCAAGTGGTTGATAGAGAGATGAGTCAATTTATGGTGTTATCTATCTGAGATCATATATAACCAGTGGACTGTATGCAGTGTACGTGACGTTTCTAGTTGATCAATTGCATGTTCAGTTTTTGTTGCTTTCACGTCACGGCCTTAATGGCCGGTTGCTTCGTCGAGTCATGGCGTAATGGCCAGTTACCTGTTTCAGTGCTATTTAAGTGCAATACAGAGTCAAAAAAAAAAATGTGGTGAGTGAAGCCACACCAATTCCTGGTGTTCCCTATGTCGTGTGTATGTTTTGCTCCAGGTGATCACACTAGTCTCTGACGACTAGTGCAGGTCCGACGATTTCCAGAATAGTTGGTATCAGAACCATATGGGCTCCTACGGCCTGTGGTTCTAGGACTCCTATGAGGAGGCCCTACAAGCGCTCGCCATCACCTCCTCCGCGCCGACCATGGCATCACGATGCCGGTGGCCACAAGATAGTTGTGCAGCGCGCTGTGAAGGAGGTTGGAGGGTCGGCGGCATATATCCTAAGCTCACGAAGACAAACTACTCCGACTAGGCGGTACTCATGCGTGTCATGCTGTAGGCACGGGGCCTGTGGGTGGCGATGAGCGACGGTACCGATGACTACATTGAGGATCGGATGGCTCTCGAGGCCATCGCGAAAGCCGTGCCGTTAGAGATGATGGGCATCATCATAGGGAAGGCCACGGCTAGGATCGCATGGGATGTGATCAAAACCATAAACATCGGCGTCGAGCGCATCCGCAAAGCGAAAGCGAATACGCTTCATCGAGAATTCGACGCCCTGAAGTTCCGCGACAGTAAGACGGTGGATGAGTTTGGCATGAGGATCACCAGGATCACGAATTAGCTCGCGGTCTTGGGAGATGGCTGTGATGAGGAGGAGATCGTGCGCAAGTTCTTGCAGGCCGTTCCACCAAAGTACGCACAGATTGCCATGGCAATCGAGACACTGATGACCTTGACAAGCTCTCCGTTGAGGAGCTCATTGGGTGGCTCAAGGCGGCGGAGGAGTGCCATGATCTCGGCAGCGGAAATGGCTCCAGTGGTAGGTCCTTTGCTCGGCTGAATCTCATGGAGGACGAGCTGCTTGCGCGTATCACCTCACGACTGAAACTCTCCGGTGAGGGTTCATTGGAGCTAGGCAAGAGCTCGGGCTCGGGCCAACGGAGGGGCCGTGGGCGCGGCCGCGACAAGGACGACGGAGTATGTGGTAACTACAAGTTGTCCAAGGCCCGCGGCAATGGCGGGAGCAGCACGGTCGCAAGCGACTAGTGCCGGTACTGCGGCAAAATGGGCCACTGGGCCTGTGAGTGTCGTAAGAAGAAGCGCAACGAGTAGGCCCATGTGGCCCAAGCGGAAGAGGATCAAGAGCGCACTTTATTGATGGCCACTGCATCCACGCTCACGCATGTTCAAAATTCACTAGTGCCAAATCCCTCCCCATCTCCTTCCCCAGCACATACGACGATGGAGTCGGTGGAGCTCGTTGAGGATTGTCTCTTCATCCAGCTAGGGAAGAAGGGCGATGGCAATTGCACTAGGTGGATCCTCAACACGGGCGCCACTCACCACATGACTGACGCAAAGTCTGCCTTCTTCGAGCTCGACACGGGAGTGCACGGAACTATCAAGTTCGGCGATGAGTCGGTGGTTAGCATCAAGGGGCGCGGCACCATGCTCTTCATGTGCAAGAGTGGGGGGGCACCAGGCACTCACTAGGGTGTACCACATCCCGTGCCTCATCGCCAACATCGTTAGCTTGGGGCAAGTCGACGAGGACGGTTTTGACATCTAGATTAGTGGTGGCATGCTTCGGATTCAGGACGAATGCCATCAACTACTTGCGAAGGTGCACCGATCGTCCAATCGCCTCTACGTGCTCATGGTGGACATCGCCAGACCGGTGTGCCTAGCGGCACAGGGCACCAGCGCGGTGTGGCGGTGGCACGCGAGGTACGGCCATCTCAACTTCCACAGTCTCCGCAAGCTGGCACAGGAGGGGATGGTGCAAGGGCTGCCGCATATTGATCACATTGATCAAGTCTACGATAGCTGCCTTGCCGGGAAACAGCGAAGACTGGTGTTTCCTAATGAGGCGAACTGTAGGATAGTGAAGGATCGTTATTTTTGATCCAGTTGATTTTGATGATGAGTATTTGAAAAAGATTTGAAACCAGTTTGATATTTCGACAAGATTTATTTTTTGGTTTCTTTATTTGAAAAGATCTGAAATCAGTTTGATTATTTGAAAAGCTTTTTGATTTTTGCAAAGGTTTTTGTTCGTGTTTTGAAATCGTGTTCTTAGAATATTTAATGCAATGCACTCCTGTGAGTGGTTGCATGGTTTAATGTGAGTCAAGTCGCGGACTTGTGCTCGGAATCGTTTTGTGGTTTGTTCATGTGCGTGTATTGCTCGAGGGCGAATGTGGTCGATGACGGACCGAACTAGGTTCATGGAGGAACCGAGGTTCGGGACTAGGTTCAGAGGGAACCGAGGTCTTGGTGGTCAAGGATGTCATGCGGGACGCTCGGGCTAAGAGAATGGTGCACATGAAGAATGGTTAGTCACGTGAGAATGGCATGAGGTCATTCGCGTGCAAAGTGTTAGTCACGTGAGTATGGTAGGGTTGCCATACGCGTGCAAGAGTTGTACTCGACCAGGTTGGGCCAAGTGGAGTTGTGTTGAATACATGCTCTTTCTAGGATTAGGAGTGGGAATCCTTTTAGGATTAGGAATCCTTCTAGGATTAGGAATCCTTCTAGGATTAGGACTCCTTCTAGGATTAGGTGTGTTTGCCTTCTTTAAATAGAGGGGTTGCCTCCTGTTGAAGGCAATCAAGCTTTGAGCAAGCTTTAGGGTTGTACTCTTTTGTTTGGAGTATTTTAGACAAAAGAAAGGAGAAATAAAGATCAAGTTCATCAAATCTTTCGGCGAGCTACAATTCTAGTTAGATTTATTCTCGCCATCTTCTGGAACAGTAAGCTTGCGAATGTCATAACTTTTGATCCGTAAGTCCGATTGAGCTGATTCTTTTTGGGTTTGATTTGTATTGGAATCTAGTTTCTTGTGTCCAAATTTCAGATCGATCGGACGGTTGGATCTCCGGGAATTCGCGTTTTACCAAACCTCTATCATTCTATTTTTTTCGAAAACGAGGCAATTATTTGGTTCTATTTTGGGGTAAACTTTTAATAGATCAAGAATTTGGTTTTAGCTTCCGCACAATCATTCACCCCCCTCTGATTGCTTTATTCGGTCCTACAAGTGGTATCAGAGCATGGTTAAGGTATGGCGTCAGACAGGTATGTTAATCGTCCTCCTATGCTTGATGATTCGAATTTTTCTTATTGGAAGAGTCGTATGCAATCCTATATTGAGGCTCAAGGTAATGATGTTTGATGCAAAGTTTATACTGTTTTTGATGTTCCTGATATAGTCACCAATGATAATAAAGTAGACGTTGATATGAATGCTAAAGCTAGAAACTTGATTTTTCAAGGAATTTCTGAAAAAGAATTTGATCGAGTTTCTCATCTACGTTCTGCTTATTCTGTTTGGAAGACATTATGTGACTATCATGAAGGTTCTACTAAGATTAAGAAAGTGCGCAAAAATATTTATCAAAAGGACTTTTCTGATTTTGCTATGAGACCAGGTGAATCAATTGATGATCTTTTCTCTCGATTTGAGAAAATCTTGTGTAATTTGCGTGGTGTTGGAGTAACTAATTCAGTTGAGGATAACGCTAGTAAAATTTTGAGATCTCTTAGTCCTGAATGGCGCATGGTTGTTACCGCGATTAATCAAATCGTTGATTTGGATACTTTGACCATGGATGATCTTTATTCTAGACTAAAAACTTATGAGATGGATTCCTTGTCACCTAGAGATGATAAGTCCTCTACACATGCACTTGTTGCTAACCCCAGCACTTCGTCTGGACTACCATCTTTTGTTTCCTTGTCTGCATTGGCTTCTTTTTCAGATGAACAGTTTGAGATGCTTCCTGAAGAAGATCTTGTGCTCATCTCCTCACGTGCTTTTAAAGCACTCAACAATGTGAGGATGAGGAGGCGTGGAGGCACAACTTCGGAGTCCTTCAACTGCTTTGAGTGTGACATTCCTGGGCATGTTAAAGCAAACTGTCCCAAGTTGAAGAAGAAAGAAGAATGGGAATCGGCACAACGCAGCTCAAGACACACTACTTCTAGGCGCCCCAATTTTCGGAAAGTTGCTAAGAAAGTCTTAGCCGCCATAGAGGAGTGTGATCTTAGCGATGTGGACTTTGAGAGTGATAATGAGCCACATGATAAGAAGAAGGACAAGAAGGGAGATTCCGATGATGACTTCACCGGGATGTGTTTCATGACTAGAAGGGATAGCGACAACGACTCCGATTTTGAAGAGGTGAGGCCTTCTTATGATGAGCTTGAGTATGCCATGGTTAAATTAGCTTCAGAACTTAAAAAGTCTAAGAAGGCTCTTAAAGAAAAAGATCTAGAAATTGATAGTTCCAATTCTGAAATTGCAAGGCTTAGATCTTTAATTCCTGATGATGATTCTTGCAAATCTTGTGATGTGCTACAATCTGAAGTTATTGCTTTAAGGAGTGTTCATGCTTCCCTATTGCATCAAAATGAGAAACATGTTAAACATGCTAGCTGTTCCACTGATGATTTGCATGGTTCAATCTCTTGTCCTAAATGCTCGATTCTTGAATTGAAATTGAAAGATGCAAATGCTAGAGTTTCTCAGATGACTAATAACATGCTCACTCATGAGGTTCTTTCATGCTCTACTTGTCGCAAACAGAAAGAGAAGGTTGATATTCCTTGCAATAATTGTCTTGTGCTTTCTCGTAAAGTTGATTACTTGCAAGATTGTTTAGAGCGTTTTACTAAAGGAAAGAAAAACCTAAATATGATTTTGGATCAATCAAAAATCAGCACTCATCACAAAGGTTTAGGTTTTGATCCTTATGCTCATCACAAATCACATGCTCCTACCGGTTGTTAAAGCTCTTGAAAGTGGAAAGTTTGAAATTGTCAAAGAGCCTGAGAAAACTGCTTTTAAATCACTGGAATTTTATCTTCTACTATGATGAGTGCAAATGTTGCTTCTACTTCTAAAGCTAAACATCATGTTAAATACACTTGCACTCACTGTGGTAAAGATGGTCATTTAGTTCAGTTCTGCTTTAGACTAGCTAAACAACAAAGGATAGAAAGGTTCAATGCTAAGTCTAATGTCGTAAAGACACACTTTGCTTCTCATTATGTGCCCAGGGTGAAGCAAACACCTTTGTTGCTAAAAACACGGAAAGGATAAATCTATTTTTGTGCATAAAAATTCTCGTGTTGTGCCTCTTGTTGTGCGTTGTGTGTCTCAAGATCGATTCCTAAATGCTTTATTTCTAACCCCAGTACCGAGACATCGACACTTTCTGCTTCTATCTAGGCTTCTCACGCGAGGAAGGAGAACATATGGCTAGTGGATTCCGGATGCTCACGCCACATGTCCAATGATAAGAATTGGTTCTCCTCCTTCACTTGTGCATCTCATGCTAAAAGTGTTATTTTTCAAGATGCTTCCTCCACCTCTGTTTTCGCAAAAGGCACTAGTCCAAATAGTGCAGGTACAGGTGCATATGTTCAGGGGGAGAGTATCTTTGTTGATGAAGATGATGATGATGCTGTTGAGGATGAGATAATTGGAGTTTGCTGTGTGCTTGTGTGCTCGTTTTCAAGCTTTCCCGCGTGCTTCACATCGACAAGCTATCAAGAGGATTTTAAGGTATCTCCGTGGTACTCAAGATTTTGGCATTTGGCTTTCTGCTTCTTCACACATTAGTTTAAGACCTTTCTCTGATGCTGAATTTGGAGGATGTGGAATTGATAGAAAAAGTACATCTGGTTCATGCCACTTCTTGAGTAATTCTCTTTCTTGGACACATTGACATCAGGTTTCATTTTCTTAGAGATCATGTTGAAAAAAGAGCTATTGAACTGAAATTTGTTGATTCGGGTGCTCAGCTTGCTGATATTTTCACTAAACCGCTTGATTTTTCTCGTTTTGCTTTCTTACGCGGTGAACTTGGGATCATTCATCCCCATGGGTTGATTTGAGGGGGAGTCTTGAGTTTATCTCTTTTTGGGTTACTTGACTTTGGTTCCTAGAAGTGATTTTTTATAAGTGGTATTTTGACTTTACACCTCAAGTAAAAACCCCTGTTTACATTGCATCATGTAGTACAAAGCTTTGGTGATTATTCTTGTGTATATAGCCAAGTTAATGCTCAATGCTTTACTTATCACTAAAAGGCTAAAATAATTCAATTTGAGATGCTTTTCGAGAATATTTTGGCTCTTGCTCATTATGGTATTGCATTTGTGAAATAGGCTTAAAAGTTTCTTGTCATCTGTTGAAAGGCTAGAGCTGATTAGAAACTATGTGTGAGTTTTTTTTGGACTTCAAATGATCATTATGAGTCTCAAGCAAAATCAGTGTTTTAATGTTAAAAGCAAGTTGAAAAAGATGCAAGCAAAAGCTACTTGGCTAAACACAAGTTTAGTACAATGTGCAGCTTCCTTGCCAGGGATTTAAATGCAAAAGATGCAAGAAAAGGCTACTTGTCTAAACAAAAGTTCAGAACAATGTGAAGCCACTTGCCAATTTAAACTAAGAAAGATACAAGAAAGAACTACCTACTCATACACAAGTATGGGCTAGTGTGCAGTTACTTGTCATCCCTGTTGATCACAAAGCAAAATTGTCAAACTTGCTAAAAGAGAAAAAGGAAATTCAAATGGTTGAAAAAGGCTTGAGACAAATATTAGTGAATTTGAAAGTCTCTCTATGCTCATGATAGATTTCTTTTTCGCTTTGGCAAAATCTGTTTATGACATTTTACTTGTTTGCTCTAATTTGCTTATGCAATAACTATTCTATGTGTTAGAGCCTCCATATTCTCACAATTTGCTTTCTCATTGGATAAATTGATACAAAATGAGAAAGTTCTCCTAAAAACTCTTCAAATGCTTTACTTTGATTATATACCTTGAATATACTTCAAAGCTTGAGATACTGCATTCATTAAGGGGGAGTTTTGAGATCTTTATGACTATTTTGTCAAAAAGGGGGAGAACAAGTCAAGGAGGTTTTTGAATTGGGATTATTTGGTCTTTTGGTTCTTGCTCAATCTCTTGTCAAATCTTATATTGTGTTTTGTCAAATTACTCATCAAGGGGGAGATTGAAGGATCGTTATTTTTGATCCAGTTGATTTTGATGATGAGTATTTGAAAAAGATTTGAAACCAGTTTGATATTTCGACAAGATTTATTTTTGGTTTCTTTATTTGAAAAGATCTGAAATCAGTTTGATTATTTGAAAAGCTTTTTGATTTTTGCAAAGGTTTTTGTTCGTGTTTTGAAATCGTGTTCTTAGAATATTTAATGCAATGCACTCCTGTGAGTGGTTGCATGGTTTAATGTGAGTCAAGTCGCGGACTTGTGCTCGGAATCGTTTTGTGGTTTGTTCATGTGCAGGTATTGCTCGAGGGCGAATGTGGTCGATGACGGGACTGGAACTAGGTTCATGGAGGAACTGAGGTTCGGGACTAGGTTCAGGGGGAACTGAGGTCTTGGTGGTCAAGGATGTCATGCGGGACGTTCGGGCTAAGAGAATGGTGCACATGAAGAATGGTTAGTCACGTGAGAATGGCATGAGGTCATTCGCGTGCAAAGTGTTAGTCACGTGAGTATGGTAGGGTTGCCATACGCGTGCAAGAGTTGTACTCGGCCAGGTTGGGCCAAGTGGAGTTGTGTTGAATACATGCTCTTTCTAGGATTAGGAGTGGGAATCCTTTTAGGATTAGGAATCCTTCTAAGATTAGGACTCCTTCTAGGATTAGGTGTGTTTGCCTTCTTTAAATAGAGGGGTTGCCTCCTGTTGAAGGCAATAAGGCTTTGAGCAAGCTTTAGGGTTGTACTCTTTTGTTTGGAGTATTTTAGACAAAAGAAAGGAGAAATAAAATCAAGTTCATCAAATCTTTCGGCGAGCTACAATTCTAGTTAGATTTATTCTCGCCATCTTCTGGAATAGTAAGCTTGCGAAGGTCATAACTTTTGATCCGTAAGTCCGATTGAGCTGATTCTTTTTGGGTTTGATTCGTATTGGAATCTAGTTTCTTGTGTCCAAATTTCAGATCGATCGGACGGTTGGATCTCCAGGAATTCGCGTTTTACCAAACCTCTATCATTCTGTTTTTTTCGAAAACGAGGCAATTATTTGGTTCTATTTTGGGGTAAACTTTTAATAGATCAAGAATTTGGTTTTAGCTTTCGCACAATCATTCACCCCTCCCTCTGATTGCTTTATTCGGTCCTACAGATAGAAGTATACGAAAATAGCAATCAGAGGGGGGGGTGAATGATTATGCGGAAGCTAAAACCAAATTTTTGATCTGTAACATCCCAAGAATTTCATAAATGAAATAAAATCATCATGTGTCTGTTCAATGCCATTATCGAATCTTTTAAATGAAACTTTGTTAAATTGACTCAAGAAAAATCGAAATTCTTAAAATTAACAAAATTCAATCAGACTAGCCTGTACTATCGGAACTCATAAAATTTCCAAACAACCTAATATAGGAAATAATTCTACAAAACACTAGAACTCAAGAGATTATCAAATACGAATTTTATTGAATTTTTGCATAGCATGCGAGAGCTCTCAAAATTCAATTAAAGATTAAAACAGACAAACTTTGAAGAATTTTAGTATGAAATCTACACATCCAAACTGAATGAAACCAAGTGCATTTGGAGCTTCACTCGATGGTCTCTCTACACAAAAATCTCTAGAAATTGTTGAGTCATTTTGAGGCATGAAATGGTGGTTCGAATCTAAGCAATCGAAGATCATGTGCATGTACAAACTACAAGTGCATGGTTCTGATCGTTGGATTGCTAGTAAGCTGCTTGGTGAATTATCATGCATCCAGTGCTCACGCCAATGAAGCCTCGCTACTTGCCGTCTCCCTCTGCCCATGCTACACAGGAGAGGACTAAGCTATGAAATGCCACGCCCGCATGCTCAGAACCTCGGCGCCACGCGGCTGCTCTTGGCCTCTCTCGCCGACACCACCCAGCCACTGTGCCTTAAAAGCTGTAGCAACCACCAGCCACTTTTTTAGCTTGCCCACTCATCTCCATTTCTTAGTCCACCGAAAGCATACAGAGCTTGCCATCCTTCCCCAGCTCCGTCGCACCTGCCGCAGTGGCCGCCTACTCTTCCCTCGGGTGAGCTAATGAGTGGCTTGTCGTCGCACCGAGTTGCTCATCTAAGCACCTAACTTCGATTTCCATCTCTCAATTGCAATCCTCAACGACCAGAGCACTCCACGGCTACCTCGCCTTCTTCCTCCTCTGGATGGATGCGAGCTGGGTTCCAAAAAGATGGCAAGGGAAGGTAGCTTCAAGTAATTTAACCAGCTACTAGATCACAAGCATCAACATAGCCTAGTGGAGAGAGCTCAGTGCTTGCTACCGAAGGTCTAGAGATCGATTCCCAATCTAGCCATTCCTGTTGCATATTTTTCCATTTTTTCCTTTTGCCTCATAGATGATACCTTAATTAAACTAGTTCACTCTCATAACACAAGTAACAAACTAGGTCAATGGTAACGCATGGATGAATGAATCAAGTGGTCCTGTGTTCAAATCCCCACCCCCAGCCTTTTTTTTTCTTTCTTGCTCTATTTAATTCATTCTCTATATCTTTTGCTACGCAGCTCCAAATGAGATGAAACCACTTCCAAAATTTGTATAAAATCATGAACTTTATGAATATGTAAAAATATTTCGTGTTAGACTAATGTATAGATAATGATCTCAATTATATGCTTTAGGTTAGTAGTTGCTTAATATGCAAATTTTGCATTTCAACTCCAAATTGATTGAAACCAATTCCATTGCAATCCTTAGTCTGTGAGCTTGCTGATTGTGTGATGATATTTGTGATTGGACTTGATTTTCAATGTTTGCTATGATTGTTGTGTTCCAATGCCTATAGTTAATAAAATGCTATCAACTAGTGCAATTATAATCCAAATGCATGTAAACTTATTCCTAGGACCTTGAAATATCATGATCATGATGTTGTATAACTTTGTTTTGGACTTGCTCACTATTTTACATGCTTAAGTATCAAATTCGTATTCATGCTTATTATTGGGAGAATGAAATAATAAGGTTTTCAAGCTCAATTATGCTATTAACCTTGCAATAGACTTCATGACAGGATAAACCCAACCCTAAGCTACCTCCTTATGCATCCCTTAATAACTCTTAAAGCTGATTAGACAAGTCTATTATGTGGCCACCTTAATTTAATCATGTAAGTCCTAACTTATTACACGTGCAATTGTGATCTTTTAGACCTTTTCAATCTTTCGAAGAACTGCTCGCCTAATGCAAAAATTAGGGAGAATAGCTCCAAAACACCCTACATTATGTGTACTACCATGTTATAGAAAAACATTTAGTTAATATCTTGCTTTGCATTTGAATCCTATTAGCACAATAGGCCTAAGTTTCATGATTAGAGAGTGCATTGCTTCAGTAGCTAGTCCTAGATTTCTTTAATCCAAACGATCTTTGCTTCTTGAATTCGATAGTATAATTACTAAAGTACATAAATTTAACCTGCTGTGTGTGGAACTAGTATGCTACCAATGTACTGATTCTCCCTAGAGCTATTTGTTCTGTTATTGAGTTTAATTTGTTGTTTCCATCTGATTTCCTTTTGCCCCATTTTAATTCGTTGTTAATTGCTTTTGTTGTGGTTTCTCTCATTCGTACGCGTAGCTGACGACGTGTCGGAGTCCATTGACGACGACCCCGATTATATTCCTGAGATAAATCCCAAAGAAGAGCAAACAGGCAAGCACCATCCTTTGAACATGTTGATCCCATATTTTACAATGTCTAATTTGTTTTAATCAAACTATTATGCATGCGTTTAATTTATGTAAAGTTGCTACATTGTGGGTCATGGTAGTTATACTCCTAATTTGTGGGATTACCTTAAATACATTTACATGAGAACCTTGTTAAAATCTTAAAGCTAGATAAAGTTTGAACCTTGCACGTTGGTAGGCCGAAGAGTATGGACGAATCGAGTGAGCGGTGTCATTCTAGGTGCTACCTTCACCGAGGCGTTGGGATCAAAGCACTCCAATACAACGAGTATGCCTTGCTATGGGGAGAACGAGGGCGATGGCTAGCGGGACCATCATGACTGTTGAAATTCTGCCGCCATAGCAAGGACAGGTCATACTCGGGCTAGTGCAAGGTTAGGCTTTAGCTAGTCGAAAAGTTTCGTCATAGTATAGCAAAACGGGTACTTGCGTACCGCGTGGCATGGTTGACATGATTGCTAGAATATGTCATGTGGGTAAAGTGTACACTCTCTGCAGAGATTTAAATTTAATCGATTAGCCGTGCTCACGGTCACGAGCGGCTTGGGGACATAATGTCAAGTATAGTGTTTTGATTTTGGTTTTGCAAAATGACTTGGAAAAATGGTGGTTTAGTGTGTTGGCGTAAGACATTGGTGGGTTGGTTATATTTCGGATATTATTCATGGCCATGGAGGGCCATGAATGATTGCTCAAAGTACTTACATGTTACTTGTAGTTTCTATTCAAATGCTCTTTTCAATACCGTCGTTGTTTATCAAATTGCATGGTTACAAACAAAATTTGCCTTATGCTGAAAATTTAATCTAGAGTAGAAGCTTTCTTCCATTGAATAGCCTTGCATGTATAATTACTTCCATACAATAAAGTCTTGCGAGTACATACGTGTACTCATCGTTTGCTCTACTTAAAAATGTTTAGAGGAAGGTAATGAGGACGCTCCTCATGGCGCTTACTTTGAACCAGGGTCAAGCGATTCTTGGTTGGATGAACTGGGTTTTTCCACCAGTCGGTTGCCTATGGGTTATTGTTGGCACACCGCTGTCCTTGTTTTGGACTTAAGGTCATTTTCGCTGCTCTTTACTCTTTATGTAATATCAAGTAGATGTAATCGTTTCTAGACTACCTTTATGTCATTTACATATTTGTATGTGTGATGAAACATCTCGAGTGCCAAATATGTGGGTGCTAGGCGTTGATCTTGGGAACTAGCACCGACCACATATGTGGGAAGCTCGGATTGATTCCAATCGGTTGGCAAGAGAACGTGTGTTGCGCTGATTTGTTGTTCTCAATCCGAGTACGGTTTCAGATAAGCGATTGGATTTCTTTCGGGTTGAATCATTATCCAGTCCGATGCAATAGTAAGAGTCTTTATCGCTAATCTAAGATCGGAGCCCCCACAAGAGGTGGTATCAGAGCCATACGACTGAAGGAAAGCCCTAGTTAGCTTGGTCGATAGGTTAAGGATAGTATTTCCTTTAAAAAGCTAATTGATTAAACATCTTAATTGCAAAGGTGTAGGTTGCTACTCTTACCCTTCTATAGCACCTTCCCTTGTTTACATTTCAAAATGGTTTGATGCTTATCTGGAACTTCAAATAATTATCTTTCAACAAGTGGCAAGTCTGAAAAACAAGTTCATTCTATTCCTCATCCCATTCAAAGGAGAGGTTTTGAAAGTTAAAAATGTTTTGGAAATTTGAACCTTAAAATATGTAAGGACTCTAGAGAGATCTCCCAAACTCTTATCTTACTCTAAACCATTTCTTCGTGAAGCAAAAACATCTTTTTTTCAAAAGCTTCTCTAATTCCAATACTAGATGCGTATCGAATAGTTGCGAGATTAAGAAAGGATAGGAGTTGGTGTGATTACTAGAGTAAAAACCTAAAACTTGCAACTAAAACTTGTGGAAGTGATCTCATGGAGTTAGTAGAAAGCCCATAAAATTTGGTAGGTTTCAAAAATCCTGATCGAGGGCAAAAAGGAGAAAAATCTAGCGATAGGCTTGCAGCGAAAAATTCTGGACAGCACCTCACTTGCGAATTTTTGTAGGGAGTTATGTGAGTCCAAAAATTTTGAAAATTTTCATGTGGTAGAAAACTTCTACAGGGAGCCACCCAAAAATTTTCAGAATTTTTGCATATCTCTACCTACGTCTAAAAATTCTTTGAAATTGCTGGACAGAACCGCTGCATTGCTGTTCTGCTGTCTTATCACTTCCCTCATCGCAAAATTGCGAATTCAACCCTTGCTGTCCATAACTTCATTAGAGCTTAATTATTGGTTCCTATACTCAACTCCACTTGTTTATTAATTCATCCTATCCTCACTATACCTTCATCACGAGTCATTATCGCATCCATTCCACATACAGCTTGACGTTGTGTGCGTGTAACAGGATGCCAAAGGTGCATTCCATGTGTGCTCTCATGGTAGGCAATCCTGCCCATGAGGACTATAATCGAAATGATCCAGTGCCGAATCCGACACATCCTAACCACTGAACCGGGGTCTCAAGGCCGTGAGACCCAGCATTCCAGTGCGCCAGTGGAGGGACAAGTGGTGCGCACAATCTTCATGAAACAAATCGGAGTGAGGAGTTGCCACCTCCTCCATCCATAGCTCAGATTCTTGCTATGCAAACACACCTCCTGGAGAGAATAGTCCAGAATTCAATAAATTTCAATGCAGCTGCTTATGGTGGGATGGCAGCTGCACCTCATCAATCGCACTTGGCGGAGTTCCAGCGAACTCGTCCACCGAGCTTCTCTTCAGCAGCTGACCCGCTGGACGCAGACAATTGGCTTCATGATATTGAGTGCAAGCTCTACATCGCAAGATGCGTCGATGAAGAAAAAGTGCAGTTTGCAGCTTACTATTTGCAAGGAGCCGCCGTAGCTTGGTGGGAAAGCTTCAAAGCTATTCGCCCACCGGGCCAGATAACCACTTGGGAGGACTTCAAGGTTGCATTCCGTAGTGCTCACATTCCCTCCAGTCTAATTAAAATCAAGAAGAGGGAATTCTACAATCTGAAGCAAGGCTCCATGTCTGTGATGGACTTTCTTCACCTCTTCAACTATCTTGCCCGATATGTCACCGATGAGATACCGAGCGAGTCAAGGAAGGTTGCTCTCTTCCGGGAGCGCCTTAATGAGGAAGTCAGACACTCACTTGCTGCACTCGACATCCCCAACATGCAAGTGTTAGTTGACAAGGCTATCCGCGTTGAAGACAGCGCAAAAGCAGTGGCTAAAAGCCGAAAACGCAAATGGATGTCACAAAAATCAGCAAGCACCGGTCCTTCTAAACCGCGTGCGGCACTGCCATCCACTGTGCGATCTACTTCATCACCATCTCCAAGGCCTCAAGGGAATGCTCCTTGCCCCTCTCCACCAGCGGTTCAATCTTATAACCATGGAGGGCAGTCTTCTTGAGGCCAGAATCGATTTGCTACAGTCACTTGTTATGGTTGTGGTGAAAGGGGACATATTCTCACCATCTGTCCACACAAGCAGCACCGGCTCGTTCTCCAGCTCAAAGTGCCCCACCTCGTCCACAAGGTCCAACTCGTGGACGTGGATCTTCGCAAGGGAGTCAATCAGCCCCTAGGCCAGCTCAGGGCTTTAGGCGTGGTCGTCTCAACCATGCTACTGTTGAAGAAGCTAGCGACGCACCAGATGTGGTGCTGGGTACGTTTCTTATGCACTTAGTTCCTACATTGGTCTTATTTGATTCCGATGCATCGCATTCTTTCATTTCCACCAGATTTGTTGAGCAGCACAATATCCTGATTAACTATCTAGATAAGAACATGCTGATTTGTTCACCTGGGTCTGTCATGATAGCAAACCTTGTGAGTCTGGGGGTAAAAATTGAGATCAATGGGGTAAAATTTGAGGGTGATTTAATCAACATAGATACATCAGGCTTTGATGTTATTCTTGGCATGAATTGGTTGGCAAAGAACCAAGGGCATATCGATTGTGCTAATAGAGCCATCTCTTTGGTTAACCCCGATGGCATTCATGTCACTTATTCTTCCAAGCAAGCCTCCAACCCGTGTCAGTCCACTCTCAACACTCTTTCAATTCCTGAGATTCATCAAGTGCCAGTTGTTTGGGAGTATCCTGATGTTTTTCCTGAAGAACTGCTAGGGTTACCACCAGACCGTGACCTGGAATTCATCATAGATTTGCTATCCGGGTCTGAACCAATTTCCAAACGTCCTTACCGCATGCCCCTAGATGAGTTAATTGAATTAAAGAAGCAACTCCCGGAACAGCTAGATAAAGGTTTCATTCGTCCTAGCTCGTCCCCGTGGGGAAGTCCGGTGTTATTCGTCAAAAAGAAAGATGGCAGTCTTTGAATGTGCATTGACTACTGATCTTTGAACGAAGTTACTATCAAGAATAAATATCGTCTTCCGCGAATTGACGATCTTTTTGATCAATTGAGCGGAGCACAAGTCTTTTCCAAGATTGACTTGAGGTCAGATTACTTTCAACTCAAGATCAGGCCGAAGGATATTCCAAAGACTGCTTTTACCACTCGCTACTGGTTATATGAATATACCGTAGTCTCCTTTGGGATTACAAATGCACCTACCACTTTCATGAATCTTATGAACAAAGTATTTATGGAATACTTGGATAAATTTGTGGTGGTATTCATTGATGACATTCTCATTTACTCCAATTCTGAAGAAGAACATGAGCTTCATTTGCGCTTAGCACTTGACAAGCTTCGTGAGCATCAACTCTATGCGAAGTTCAGCAAATGTGAGTTCTGGCTCAATGAAGTGGGTTTTCTTGGTCATGTTCTTTCAAATGGAGGTGTCGCTATTGATTTGAGCAAAGTAAAAGATGTGCTCGCATGGAACAACCCCTAACTGTTCCCAAATCAGGAGTTTTCTTGGTCTTGCTGGATATTATCACCGATTTATCGAGAACTTCTCAAAGATTGCAAAGCCGATGACTAAATTACTCAAAAAGGAGAAGTTTGAGTGGTCATCAGCATGTGAAGCAAGCTTCCAAGAGTTAAAGAAAAGACTCACTACTGCTCCATACTTGTCTTGCCCGACATACACAAGAGCTTTTATGTTTACTGTGATGCTTCTCGTCAAGGCCTCAGTTGTGTGTCAATGCAAGAAGGCAAGGTAGTGGCTTATGCTTTCACGCCAATTGAAGCCTCATGAAGTTAATTACCCAACTCATGATTTGGAATTGGCAGCCGTCATCCATGCTCTCAAATTATGGCGGCATTATCTCATTGGCAACCGTTGTGAAATATATACTGACCACAAGAGTCTGAAATATTTCTTTACTCAGCCGGATCTGAACTTAAGACAGCGAAGATGGCTGGAATTAATCAAGGATTATGATCTTAGCATTCATTATCACCCTGGCAAGGCAAATGTTGTAGCTGATGCCCTCAGTCGAAAGCTACATCCTGTCAACACTCTTAATGTCGTCAGTCAGCCATAGCTACTTGACGAATTTCGAAGACTCAACTTAGAAGTGATAGAAGAGGGTTGTATCACAGCATTGACCCTACAGCCAACTCTGGAGTCTCAAATCAAAGCCGCCCAGCTCAAAGATGAAGGGATGGCTGAGATTAAGCGCAAGATGCAAGAAGGCGCACCATAGGAATTTTTGGAGAATGCTGATGGGTTTGTCATGTTTGGACAGCAGATATATGTTCCAGATGACCAAGAAGTCAAAGGCGTGATTTTGAAAGAAGCCCATGAGTCTCCACTTTCCATCCACCCAGGAACTACCAAAATGTATCAGGACCTTCGCGAAAAGTTCTGGTGGCCCGGCAAGAAAAGAGACGTCGCTGCACATGTTGCGATCTGTGACGTGTGCCAGCGCGTAAAAGCAGAGCATCAGCGACCTGCAGGAATGCTCCAACCCCTGAAGGTTCCTGAGTGGAAGTGGGAAGAAGTTAGTATGGACTTTATTACTGGTCTACCGAAGTCGTCTAACGGTCATGACTTCGTATGGGTTATTGTCGACCGTTTGACTAAAGTGGCTCACTTTATTCCAGTGCACATCACTTATAATGGAGCCAAACTTGCTGAGCTCTATATGAACCACATCGTTCGACTTCATGGGGTTCTGAAGGTCATTATCTCTGATCGTGGTCCGCAGTTTACTTGGTTTTGTGAGAGCTTACACGAGCTCCTCGGAACCAAGCTATTCTTCAGCACAGCTTTTCATCCCCAAACAAGCGGACAAACAGAGCAGACAAATCATATCTTGGACATGTTACGAGCTTGTGTGCTGTCCTACAATGCAAAATGGGAGAAATGCTTAGCTTTTGTCGAGTTCTCCTACAACAACAGCTACCAAGCAAGTCCCCAAATGTCACCTTTCGAAGCACTTTATGGGAGGAAGTGCAGAACACCCTTGTTTTGGTTTGAAGTAGGCGAAAGGCAATTCTTTGGACCATCAATAATTCCAGAAGCTGAAGACCATGCCAATCTAATTCGTGGTCGGTTGAAAGAAGCTCAATCGCAGCAAAAGAGCTACGCAGACAACCATTGCCGCGAACTGAGCTTTGAGGTGGGAAACTTTGTCTACCTCAAGGTCTCACCATCGCATGGCACGCAGCGTTTTCGAGTTCGTGGGAAGCTGGCCCCACGATATATCGGTCCATACCAAATTCTCGCAAGGAGAGGTGAAGCGGCGTATCAACTTGAGCTACCGCCTCAACTATCGGATGTGCACTATGTTTTCCATGTGTCCCAGCTGAAGAAATGTCTTCGGGCTCCAACCAAAGCGATTCCTTTGGACAATGTTGATCTTCAGCCGTTTCATATCGCGAGCATCCAATTTGCATCCTCGATGAAGCCGAGCGCCACACTGGCAATCACGCAATCAAGGTGTTCAAGGTCCCATAGAGTAATCACACCAAGGAAGAAGCCACGTGGGAACGTGAAGACCGTCTCATAACCGAATTCCCTTACTTCGTTAGCGAGTCTAACTAATCTCGAGGATGAGATTATTGTAATGGGGGTAGGTTTGTAACATCCCAAGAATTTCATAAATGAAATAAAATCATCATGTGTCTGTTCAATGTCATTATCGAATCTTTTAAATGAAACTTTGTTAAATTGACTCAAGAAAAATCGAAATTCTTAAAATTAACAAAATTCAATCAGACTAGCCTGTACTATCAGAACTCATAAAATTTCCAAACAACCTAATATAGGAAATAATTCTACAAAACACTAGAACTCAAGATATGATCAAATACGAATTTTATTGAATTTTTGCATAGCATGCGAGAGCTCTCAAAATTCAATTAAAGATTAAAACACACAAACTTTGAAGAATTTTAGTATGAAATCTACATATACAAACTCAATGAAACCAAGTGCATTTGAAGCTTCACTCGATGGTCCCTCTACACAAAAATCTCTAGAAATTGTCGAGTCACTTTGAGGCATGAAATAGTGGTTCCAATCTAAGCAATCGAAGATCACGTGCATGTACAAACTACAAGTGCATGGTTTTGATCGTTGGATTGCTAGTATGTTGCTTGGTGAATTGTCATGCATCCAGTGCTCACGCCAACGAAGCCTCGCTACTTGCCGTCTCCCTCTGCCCATGCAGCACAGGAGAGGACTAAGCTGTGAAATGACACGCCCGCACGCTCAGAACCTCGGCGCCACGCGGCTGCTCTTGGCCTCTCTCGCCGACTCCGCCCAGCCACTATGCCTTAAAAGCTGTAGCAACCACCAACCACTTTCTTAGCTCACCCACTCATCTCCATTTCTTAGTCCACCGAGAGCATACAGAGCTTGCCATCCTTCCCCAGCTCCTTCGCACCCGTCGCAATGGCCGCCAGCTCTTCCCTCGGGTAATCTAATGAGTGGCTTGTCGTCGCACCGAGTTGCTCATCTAAGCACCTAACTTTGATTTCCATCTCTCCATTGCTGTCCTCAATGGCCGGAGCACTCCACGGCTACTCGCCTTCTTCCTCCTCTGGATGGATGCGAGCTGGGTTCCAAAAAGATGGCAAGAGAAGGTAGCTTCAAGTAATTTAACTGGCTACTAGATCACAAGCATCAACACAGCATAGTGGAGAGAGCTCAGTGCTCGCTACCGAAGGTCCAGAGATCGATTCCCAATCTAGCCATTCCTGTTGCATATTTTTCCATTTTTTCCTTTTGCCTCGTAGATGATACCTCAATTAAACTAACAAACTAGCTCAATGGTAATGCATGGATGAATGAATCAAGTGATGCATGAGATTGAGGTGGCTCATGATGATGCTGGTAAACTCCATGAGCATGTGAATGCTGACATTCTGTTCGGCATGCCGGCAGACCTGCAGGGTAAAGAGGAAGCGATGCGTGAGATTGAGGCGGCTCATGATGATGCTGGTAAATTCTATGATCATGTGGATTCTGACGTCCTGTCCGGCATGCCGACAGACATGCAGGGTAAAAAGGAAGTGATGCGTGAGATTGAGGCGGCTCATGATGATGCTGGTAAACTCTATGAGCAGGTGGATGCTGACGTTCTGTCCGGCATGCCGGCAGACCTGCAAGTTAAAGAGGAAGCGATGCGTGAGATTGAGGCGGCTCATGATGATGCTGGTAAACTCCATGAGCATGTGGATGCTGACGTCCTGTCCGGTATGCCGGCAGAAGTTCAGGGTAAAGAGAAAGTGATGCATGAGATTTAGACGGCTCATGATGATGCTGGTAAACTAGTGAGCATGTGGATGATGACGTCCTGTCCGGCATTCCGGCAAAAGTTTAGGGTAAAGAGGAGGTGATGCATGAGATTGAGGCAGCTCATGATGATGCTGGTAAACTTCATGAGCATATGGATGCTGACGTCCTGTTCGGCATGCCGGCAGAAGTGCAGGGTAATAGGAAGTGATGGATGAGATTGAGGCGCCGCATTATGATGCTGGTAAACTCCATGAGCATGTGGATGCTGATGTTCTGTCCGGCATACCGGCAGACCTGCAGGGTAAATAGGAAGCGATACGTGAGATTGAGGCGGCTCATGATGACGCTGGTAAACTCCATGAGCATGTGGATGCGGACGTCCTACCCGGCATGCCGGCAGAAGTTCAGGGTAAAAAGAATCGGATGCATGAGATTAAGGCGGCTCATGATGATGCTGGTAAACTCCACGAGCATGTGGATGCTGACGTTCTTTCCGGCATGCCGGCATACCTGCAGGGTAAAGAGAAAGCGATGCGTGAGATTGAGGCGGCTCATGATGATGCTGGTAAACTCCATGAGCATGTGGATGCTGATGTCCTGTCCGGAATGCCAGCAGAAATGCAGGGTATAGAGCAAGTGATGCATGAGATTTACGCCGCTCATGATGATGCTGGTAAACTACATGAGCATGTGGATGCTGATGTCCTGTCCGGCATGCCGGCAGAAGTTCAGGGTAAAGAGGAAGTGATGCATGAGATTGAGGCGGCTCATGATGATGCTGGTAAACTCCATGAGCATGTGGATGCTGACGTTCTGTCCGGCATGTCGGCAGACCTACAGGGTAAAGAGGAAGCGATGCGCGAGATTGAGGCGGCTCATGATGATGCTGGTAAACTCCTTGAGCATGTGGATGCAAACGTCCTGTCCGGCATGCCGACTGAAGTTCAGGGTAAAGAGGAAGTGATACATGAGATTGAGGCGGCTTATGATGATGCTGGTAAACTCCATGAGCTTGTTGATGCAGATGTCCTGTCCGGCATGCCGGCAGAAGTGCAGGGTAAAGAGGAAGTGATGAATGAGATTGAGGCGGCTAATGAAGATGCTGGTAAACTTCGTGAGCATGTGGATGCTGACGTCCTGTCCGGCATGCCGACAGAAGTTCAGGGTAAAGAGGAAGTGATGCTTGAGATTAAAGCGTCTCATGATGATGTTGGTAAACTCCATGAGCATGTGGATGCTGACGTTCTGTCCGGCATGTCGGCAGACCTACAGGGTAAAGAGGAAGCGATGCGCGAGATTGAGGCGGCTCATGATGATGCTGGTAAACTCCTTGAGCATGTGGATGCAAACGTCCTGTCCGGCATGCCGACTGAAGTTCAGGGTAAAGAGGAAGTGATACATGAGATTGAGGCGGCTTATGATGATGCTGGTAAACTCCATGAGCTTGTTGATGCAGATGTCCTGTCCGGCATGCCGGCAGAAGTGCAGGGTAAAGAGGAAGTGATGAATGAGATTGAGGCGGCTAATGAAGATGCTGGTAAACTTCGTGAGCATGTGGATGCTGTCGTCCTGTCCGGCTTGCCGACAGAAGTTCATGGTAAAGAGGAAGTGATGTGTGAGATTGAGGCGGCTCATGATGATGCTGGTAAACTCCATGAGCATGTGGATGTTGACGTCCTGTCCGGCATGTCGGCAGAAGTTTAGGGTAAATAGGAAGTGATGCATGAGATTGAGCCGGCTCATGATGATTGTAACACCCCAAAATTTTGCTTTTCTTAAATTCATGTGTGATTTGGCACTTTGGTGAAGTTTCCTCTGTAATATTATTTAATTGATTATTTAAACTTCAAAATGCTATAACTTTTGCATTTAAACTCCGAATTTGACGATTTCAGTTTCTAAAAATTCATAAAATTATGTTCTCTCTGTTTATGAACTTTATTTGGATGTTTGGATACTTTTGTCTACTATTTTATTCATTTGTTGCTATTTGCACGCGTTACGAGTAGACGTTGAAGTGCCGGAAGGATTCGAAGGAGAAGTATTGACTCAGGATCCAACTCAAGACCAAGAACAAGTACTTTTTGAAGGCAAGTTATGCTTTGACCATATTGACCCTATTTTGAAATCTATTTTGATTTAACCTATTGCATGCTAGTTCAATTAGAAAAATACCTTATTTAAGTATGGGAAATTAGATAAATGCCAAATTGCTGTATGACACCTTGATTAATTAAATATGTGCCATGACCCCTTGTCACCCTAGTTGTGGTTTACTAGTTGGACATTACTAAAATGCCAACATGGGAAATTAGATCGTTGTAGTATTTTGCTTAGACCTGCTATGTGCTCATGACATGATTTTGGACAATCAAATGTGAATATTGACTTAATGATATATTGAACCTGTTTTGGAAAGGTATCATGTGATGTTGATGGCACGTGGTGCATGGTAATCAACTGGGGTTTGATAAATAGTTTTCGACTGGGGCATGTGGCAAGATTGATCAGGTGGGCCAGTTGTGGCACCGGGAATGTTGGTTTGGTTCTTCAGGTAGTCTTGCCCTGGTCACCCTAAGGACTTAACCTTGCAAGCCTTTGAACTGGGTCAAACGTGCAACCACATGTCTGTAATGGGACGGACCTAGTTGATTAAGTTGCTAATAACGTACCTGTGGGACCTCAGGAGGTCAACTACACCCTTTGTGTAGGATGAACGGGGGAGCGTACCGGGGCTGAGGCCAGGTACCCATCTAACGGTTGGTTGGCCTAAACTTCGCCTTAGCTAAGGGAAGGGTTAGTGTGCAACAACCGGGGATGACCACTTGTATTGTTAGATGTTTCCGAAAGACTTTGTTACGGGAACTCGCCTTTGTGGTGTTTGACTGTATCTTGTGGGTAAAGTGCATAACCTTTGCAGAGTGTAAAATCTATTCGAATAGCCGTGTCCGCGGTATTGGACATCGCTCGGGAATTACAGTCAAGGGTTAGACTTTCTCCAAAATAACTTGGACTTGAAAGGTTGGGTTGGATTAATAATGATGTTGATAGAAATGTGGATTAGGATGGGAAAGATGTTTACTAAACCCCTGAAAAGTTATTTATGCTTTACTTGTTACTACTGCTTTCGAATCTACTTATGCTACTTGTCAAATGCTGTTTACTGCAAATATACCTTGAGCTATTCCTTTGTATTAAGCCATGCATGTAGTATATTAGCTGCATTCTGTGCATGACTTGCTGAGTACCAAGTACTCACCCTTGCCACAATACAACACCAGTTGAAGAGGAGACTACACCAGCTTTGGAGGAGGAGCTCCAAGAGGAACCGTCTACTTAGGGAGCGAGCCCAGTCAGTTGCCTGTGGTATACTGGATGGCGCCACGAAGTTATCTTATTTTCCGCTGCTATTATTTCTCTCTTAATAAGTTTCGCCCTGCGTGGCGTATATTTGTAACTTGACCATAAGGTCGAGCAACCAGTTTGACTATTTAATTAAAGTACTTTGTTAGTATCGAGTGGTATGATTGTGATATTTACCGTTGTTAAGACTGTGTGCACTAGCGCGTTCCTGGACTAATGCTGAATACACAGAGGGTTCGGATTTGCAAATTCGCGTCCCGACAGAGGTGGTATCAGAGCCATACTGACCGTAGGCTCACCCATAGTTAGATTGGTCGTAGTGAGGATAAAACCTATTTTCTAAAAGATAAAATTTGTCCTTCCGGCTCATGATGATGCTGGTAAACTCCATGAGCTTGTGGATGCTAACGTCCTTCCGGAACGCCGGCAGAAGTTCAGGGTAAAGAGGAAGTGATACATGAGATTGAAGCGGCTCATGATGATTTTGGTAAACTCCATTAGCCCGTGGATGCTGACGTTCTGTCTGGCATGCCGGCAGACTTGCAGGTTAAAGAGGAAGCGATGCGTGAGATTGAGGCGGCTCATGATGATGCTGGTAAACTCAATGAGCATGTGGATGCTGACGTCCTGTCCGGCATGCCGGCAGAAGTTCAGGGTAAAGAGGAAGTGATGCATGAGATTGAGTCGGCTCATGATGATGCTGGTAAACTCCATGAGCATATGAATGCTGACAACCTGTCCGGCATGCCGGCAAAAGTTCACGGTAAAGAGGAAGTGATGCATGAGATTGAGGCGGCTCATGATGATGCTGGTAAACTCGATGAGTATGTGGATGCTGTCGTTCGGTCCGGCATGCCGCCAGAAGTTTAGGGTAAAGAGGAAGTGATGCATGAGATTGATGCAGCTCATGATGATGCTGGTAAACTCCATGAGCATGTGGATGCTAACATTCTGTCCGGCATGCCGGCAGACCTGCAGGGTAAAGAGGAAGTGATGCATGAGATTGAGGCGGCTCATGATGATGCTGGTAAACTCTATGAGCATGTGGATGGTGACGTTCTGTCCGGCATGCCGGCAGACCTGCAGGGTAAAGAGGAAGCGATGCGTGAGATTGAGGTGGCACATTATGATGCTGGTAAACTCCATTAGCATGTGGATGCTGACGTTCTGTTCGGCATGCAGGCAGAAGTTCAGGGTAAAGAGGAAGTGATGCATGAGATTGAGGCGGCTCATGATGATGCTGGTAAACTCAATGAGCATGTGGCTGCTGACGTCCTGTCTGGCATGCCGGCAGAAGTTCAGGGTAAAGTGGAAGTGATGCATGAGATTGAGGCTGGTCATGATGATGCTGGTAAACTCAATGAGCATGTGGATGCTGACTTCTGTCCGGCATGCCGGCAGACCAGAAGGGTAAAGAGGAAGCGATGCGTGAGATTGAGGGGGCTCATGATGATGCGGGTATACTCCAAGAGCATGTGGATGGTGACGTCCTGTTCGGCATGCCGGCAGAAGTTCCTGGTAAAGTGGAAGCGATGCGTGAGATTGAGGCGGCTCATGATGATGCTGGTAAACTCAATGAACATGTGTATGCTGACGTCTTGTACGGCATGCCGGCAGAAGTTCAGGGTAAAGTGGAAGCGATGCATGAGATTGAGGCGGCTCATGATGATGCTGGTAAACTCTATGGGCTTGTGGATGCTGACGTTCTGTCCGGCCTGCCGGCAGACCTGCAGGGTAAAGAGGAAGCGATGCGTCAGATTGAGGCGGCTCATGGTGATGCTGGTAAACTCCATGAGCATGTGGATGGTGATGTCCTGTCCGGCATGCCGACAGACCTGCAGGGTAAAGAGGAAGCGATGCGTGAGATTGAGGTGGCACATTATGATGCTGGTAAACTCCATAAGCATGTGGATGCTGACATCTTGTTCGGCATGAGGGCAGAAGTTCAGGGTAATGAGGAAGTGATGCATGAGATTGAGGCGGCTCATGATGATGCTGGTAAACTCCATGAGCATGTGGCTGCTGAAGTCCTGTCCGACATGCCGGCAGAAGTTCATGTTAAAGTGGAAGTGATGCATGAGATTGAGGCATCTCATGATGATGCTGGTAAACTCAAAGAGTATGTGGATGCTAACGTTCTGTCCGCCATGCCGGCAGACCTGCAGGGTAAAGAGGAAGCGATGCGTGAGATTGAGGCGGCTCATGATGATGCTGGTAAACTCCGTGAGCACTTGGATGCTGACGTCCTGTCCGGCATGCCGGCAGAAGTACAGGGTAAAGAGGAAGTGATGCATGAGATTGAGCCGGCTCATGATGATGCTGGTAAACTCTATGAGCATGTGGAAGCTGACGTTCTGTCTGGCATGCCGGCAGACCTGCAGGGTAAAGAGGAAGCGATGAGTGAGATTGAGGCGGCTCATGATGATGCTCGTAAACTCAATGAGCATGTGGATGCTAACGTCCTTCCGGCATGCCGGCAGAAGTTCAAGGTAAAGAGGAAGTGATGCGTGAGATTGAGGCGGCTCATGATGATGCTGGTAAACTCCATCAGCTCATGGATGCTGACGTTCTGTCTGGCATGCCGACAGATCAACAGGTTAAAGAGGAAGCGATGCGTGAGATTGAGGCCGCTCATGATGATGCTGGTAAACTCAATGAGCATGTAGATGCTGACGTCCTGTCCGGCATGCCGGCAGAAGTTCAGGGTAAAGAGGAAGTGATGCATGAGATTGAGTCGGCTCATGATGATGCTGGTAAACTCCATGAGCATGTGAATGCTGATGTCTTGTCCGGCATGCCTACAGAAGGTCACGGTAAAGAGGAAGTGATGCATGAGATTGAGGCGGCTCATGATGATGCTGGTAAACTCGATGAGCATGCGGATGCTGTCGTCCGGTCCGGCATGCCGCCAGAAGTTCTGGGTATGGAGGAAGTGACGCATGAGATTGATGCGGCTCATGATGATGCTGGTAAACTCCATAAGCATGTGGATGCTGACGTTCTGTCCAGCATGCCGGCAGACCTGCAGGGTAAAGAGGAAACGATGCGTGAGATTGAGGCGGCTCATGATGATGCTGGTAACTCAATGAGCTTGTGGATGCTGACGTCCTGTCCGGCATGCCGGCAGAAGTTTAGGGTAAAGGGGAAGTGATGCATGAGATTGAGTCGGCTCTTGATGATGCTGGTAAACTCCATGAGCATGTGGATGCTGATGTCCGGTCCGGCATGCCGGCAGAAGTTCAGGGTAAAGAGGAAGTGATGCATGAGATTGAGGCAGCTCATGATGATGCTGGTAAACTTCATTAGTATGTGGATGCTGACGTTCTATCTATCATGCCGGCAGACCTACAGGGTAAAGAGAAAGCGATGCGTGAGATTGAGGCGGCTCATGATGATGCTGGTAAACTTCAAGGCCACCAACAACGTTGCTGAGTACGAAGGCTTGCTGGCGGGGCTTCGCGCTGCCGCGACCATCGGAGTTCGGCGTCTACAAGTCAAGGGCGACTCGCTGCTAGTCGTCAACCAAGCCAGAAAGGAGTTCTCCTACTCTGATCCTGTCATGGCAGAGTACTTGGCCGAGGTCAGAAAAATGGAGCGACACTTCGACGGGATGGGGTATACTCATATCCCCCAGCGCGATAACTACTTGGCGGACGGGCTCGCGCAGCTTGCCTCGACAAGATCCCCTGTTCCGATTGTAGTATTTGAAGAAAGGCTTCTGCGACCATCCATAGCAGTCCCTGTCTCTGGTGGGAACGATGGTGATGCTACTTCAGCCCTCATTCTGGGAGGGAGAGTAGTACCGGCGAAAACGCCTAGCCATGCGGAGTACCCGGGCGATCACCCTGTGGTCGCCACACTTGACCGGGAAGGCACATGGATGGATCCGATCCTGGCCTACCTACGGGATCAAGTGTGCCCTGACAATGATGCGTCAGCGGAGAAGATAGCACGAAAGGCCAAGTGCTATACCCTGGTGGGCGGGGACCTTTACCGCCGGGGTAGAAACGAAGTTCTCCTGAAGTGCATCACTCGGGAAGAGGGGAGCGGTTTGCTCTCTGATACCCACGGAGGCGTGTGCGGGAGCCATATGTCTAGTCAAACGATGGTGGGGAAAGTTTTTCGCCAAGAGTTCTATTGGCCGACCGCCCTCCAGGATGCTTGTGAGCTGGTGAGGAAGTGCGAGGCATGCCAGTACCACGCCAAGCAAATCCACAGACCAGCCCAGGCTCTGCAAACCATCCCGCTCTCATGTCCCTTTGCGGTCTGGGGGCTGGATATCCTGGGCCCATTCCCGCGGGCCACAGGGGGCTACACCCATCTGTTCGTCGCCATCGACAAGTTTACCAAATGGGTGGAAGCCGAGGCGGTCAGAGCCATTACCGCTGCCGCCGCAATCAAGTTCATGCAAGGTATCTTCGCCCGCTTTGGGGTCGCCAACCGCATCATCACCGACAATGGCGCCCAGTTCACCAGTGCTGCCTTCTTGGGTTTCTATGAAGAAATGGGTACCAAGGTCTGTTTCACCTCGGTGCCCCACCCCAGGAGCAATGGCCAAGTTGAGCGGGCCAATGCGATGGTGCTAAAGGGCCTCAAAACCAGGGCGTTCGATCGACTCCACAAACGCGGAGCCTGGTGGACTGAAGAGCTCCCGGCGGTCTTTGTGGTCGCCGTTCCACCCCAGTAGACCACCAGAAACTCCTTTTTCCTGGTCTCACGCGGAAGCCGCCCCGCCTTGAGCTGGCCTTAGGGTCACCGCGCGTAGCGGCGTTCACTGAGGAAGCCTAGGAAGATCTGCATTGAGAGGATGCCAATCTCTTGGAAGAAGTGCGAGATCGCGCAGCCTTGCGCGCTGCTCGGTACCAGCAAAGTCTCAGGCGACACCACGCCACCCGGGTCAGCGAGAGAACACTGGCAGTGGGCGACCTGGTCTTGCGCAGAATTCAGACGCATGCTGGGTTGCACAAGCTGTCTCCCCAGCAGGAGGGCCCCTTTAAGGTGGTCTCAGTCTCTCGTCCCGGGGCGGTCAGGTTGGCCACTAAAGACGGGGAGGAGCTAGCAAACTCCCAAAACATAGAACTCCTGCGCAAGTTCTATCCTTAAGTTGGCTGTAAGTACAAAGCTGTGTACCCCGGCCAGCCGATCTGTGTTTTCCTCTCCTAGGCTGGTCGGGGGAAGCCTCTATTTTAATTAAGCGTTCAGCTTCGTTCAAGGCAGTTATCGCCTTTGTTCTCTTTTTTCTGGTTTGCCCCCCGGTGGGCCGTGTCCGCGTAGTCGCCCTCAGTTCCTTGCGGCTCTCTGAACTCTCGACGATAAGTGTGGGACCGCTGGGTGAGTGTGGCGTGCAGGGATGGGCGATCGGATGGCTAGTTTGGCTCGGTTTTCAACACGGTCATGACGCTCAGGGTATCCCCGTGAGAATCGGCGACTCAAACACCACTACCGAGAGCCTACTACCCTGCCACACCTCACCAAGTGTTTGGCCCCAAGAGACTGCGAGAGTAATTATTTTCACAAGGTCCTAAGGTCCTGAGATAGCGACATTCTGGCACGAGGGATCCGGACCCTGCAACCCAACTAACCCTTAAAGCGTGTGGTAGCCTTTTTGTTCGTCCAGAACCAGCATAGTGGAGGCGCGAACAAGTATCCAAACATAAGACAAGCGAAGGGAAGTATATGCATTCATAAACGAGAAACTGACTTGCAGGAGTCTTTTACAGAGGATGGTAAAACAAAAAAAGAGTAGGCAAGGCTAAATCTGGAGTCTTCACTCCTCGTCCGCCGCAGCTTTCGCGGCTGCCTGGTCCTCTACCGGGTAGGCGTCCAGCCTGAGCGCCACGTCCTCGACCACTGCTTCCAGCGCCGGGTTGACCATCTCCAGCTGGTCGGCGACCTGCTCGGCGGCGTTGCTGACCTGTGCCTATGCGCGGGCCCAGTCCCCTTCCATCCCCTAGATGGCGGCCAGGGGTCGAAGTTGGCGTCCCGGCTGGCGTAGCAGGCGAGCACATACGTCGCCGTGGCCGTCGCGTCTGCCCGCCCCTCTTGGCTAGACCGGGTGGCTAAGGCGCTGGGCAGGTGGGTGAGGAAGTCGGCGATCCGGCTCATGCAGAAGGCATAGTGCCGGGTCGTCTGCTCTAGGGGGCCGGTTGCTCCAGCCCTAGTGGCTCCAAGCTGGCCACCATCCGGTCGAAGGCGGGGCACAGCATGGACGTGGTCTCGGCTTCCGTGTGGAGCCGCTCACCCTTCTCTTCATCGCACTCCCGGGTGATCGCCTCGACGCGGAGGGCTCCTGGCTCCCTCTCTTGCAGTAGATCCCGCTCCAACTGCTCCCCCCGGCCGCGCCAGTCCTGCGCCTCCTTGCAGAGGCGGTTGTTCTCCACGGTGGACTCCCTCAGCCTCTCCTTGCTCGTCGCGAGGCGGCCGCTCACACTAGAGTGCAACTCGCTGAGGGCGGCCAGCAGAGCGTTCGCATCCGCCGAGGAGACTGAGGCATTGGGTGCCTTCGGAGTGGGCGGCAGGCCCATCCCGCCTTCAGGTGGTAAGACGGCCGCCCCTGTGGCGGCCCCCTGGCGGTCACCTGGGTCGCCTCGGTGCTCGACCACCGCAGCCGGCGCTCCCGCGGCCGCTACGGTGCCTTGGTCGCCTCCGGCTGGGGCGCTTGAAGTGGTCGTCCTGAAGAAGGTAAAAAGGAGGTAAGCCTCTCAAATTAAAATAACCTAACGATATGCTTCGTGTCAGTTTGCTTACCCGGCAGAAGGCCTCCTGAACCGAGGCGTGGCCGGGGCGAGCGTCAGTCCCCCTCGCGGCGCCGTTACTGGCGGATTGACCTCCGCCGGCGGCGACGGTGGAGGAAATACTGGCGCCGACGGCGGCGGCGGAGGCGGATCGACCTGCGGTGGCGGCGGAGGAAGGACCGGTGCCGGCGGAGCTATGGTCGGAGCGGCGCCAACTTCAACCACCTCGACGAGAGCAGTGCAACATCCCAAAATTTGCTTTTAATATATTTAGTGTGTTTATGAGATTATTTAAAATTTTCTGGAATTTATTTGGACTCAAGTTTATTGAACTAATCGCATTAAATAAATATGACGCATTTTCGCATAAGCATAAAATCTAAATTTTGTTTATAATAAAGATAGTTGGAAGGCAGGAGTGTTCGCTTCAAATATTTTCGAAAAACATGGTTTATAGCTTAAGTCGTTGATTTTATAAAAATCAGTACAGGTGTCTGATTCACGAAAAGAATTTTTACGAAAAATCTATACGTCGAAAAATCACGAAACCAACTTTGTTAAGCTCCAAATGGTTCCTAATATTTTAGAGGAATTTCCAAGATTTTTAGAACCTTTTCGCTATTTTCTTCTAACCGTGTTTTGATAACATATATGCATATATACGTGTATACGTAATACCCGAACGTTCATTCCAGAAGAACGTTTCCTCTCCTTGTGCATGAAACCAATCACTCCAGCCGTTACTAGTTTATTTTAATCCAGCCGTTCTCCATTGTCTCCTATACGTCTACTAGTAACTGCATGCACCTACCTATATTTTGGAATTAGCAACATATATATTAGTATCAGTTATTGAAATACCCCAAAATTTTCAAATTTTGTTTAAATTAGACTCTATTTGCGTTTTATAATTTTTTCTGATTTTTTTGGATTTTTTTTGAATTAATTTGGATTTATTTGAGTACTATTTGGAAACTTTCCATTTTTGGAAAGTTTCGCCACTCAGGCGCTTTCCCTTCTCGGCATTTACGCCTTCCCCGCTCTCTCGCGCTCGCCCAGCTCGGCCGCCTCCCGCCTTCACCCGCGTCACCGCCTCGCTGCGCGCCACACGCGCTGACGCATCAGGCGTTTTCGTCTTCCCAGGCTCTGCCATGGCAGAGCCAAGCCCCCCCCGTGACTCTGCTCCTCGCATCCCCTCGCCGCCCTAACCCTAGCCGTAGGGCACTCGCTCGCTAGCGCCAGCGCCGCCGAGCCTCACACAAGACGCCGAGCCTGCCACCACCTCCCCGCCGTCTCCGCCGCAATGATGGGGCCGACGACCTCCCAAGCGCCCCGCCGGCTATTTAAGCCACTCCCGGCTCCCATTTAATGCTCCACGAGCTCGCCGTGCCCTCCTCTCCAGTTTCCCCTGTTTCTCCAGCTCTCCCGTGCTCTCCCCACGCGCTTCTCCTTCTTCTCCGGTCGGACACCGTCGCCAAGCCGCTCCGCCGCCGCTCCGCCTCCCCCGATCCAAACCCTAGCATCGGGGTGAGTTCCTCCCACTTTCCCCTCAAAGTCCCACTCGAACCGGCGACCCAAAGCGCGATAACGCACTTCGTCTCCCCCCGGCTCCGGTGAAAATGCCGCCCCGCTCCGGCCATGTGATCTCCCTCCCTCTCTCTGCGCCCGGCCCCACTCGCCAGCCCCCTCTCTCCCACTCCCCGCGCCCTGGCCCCACGCGCCACCACCCTACCCTCTCCTCACTCAAGGCCTGCACCCGGACCGCTTTGTTAGACGGCCTGGCCGCATGTTGGGCCGACCCAATGGCCTTGCCGCGCGCGTCAGCTTCGTGGGCCAAAGGCCTCTTGCTGGCGGCCCAAATGAACAGTGCCCATTTCATTTTCCTTTTCGGATTTTAATTTCCAAAAATCCGTTTTAATTCATTTTAATATCCAAAAATGCTCCAAAAATATCCAAAAGCCCAAAAATGCCCAAAATACATATTCCGAACCCTTTCGAGCCACTGAGTTCAAAAATGACCTCCGTTTCGCCAAACCAAGTTTCCAAAATTCCAAAAATGCCCCTCCAACCCATTTCTGGCTATTTTCTCTCTCGGTTTTCTCTTTTCTTTTCTCTTCTTTCTTTTTGTATTATTTATTGTTTATCTTATGGTGTTGGTTTACGCTAGAACCGACGACCGAGCAGTACCAACTCCCGGAACAGACACAGGAGCAGGAGCAGTACTTGGAACAGGAGCCAGACCAGTGTGAAGCCGAGTACGACTACACCAACTCTGAACTAGGGAACCCCTCCGCCTCGCAAGGCAAGCCATACTCCATTGATCATGTTGAACCTAATGTTTCCTAGATTAGTTCATAATTATTTTCTACCGCATTATTTCCGAACTATATGTTGAAATATCACAAAGTCGGTATGTTTGAATGACATGATAGCTAGTTAATGCCAAAAAGGCTCATGGAACTTCCTTGAAAAATATTGAACCCCAATAATCCTTTGTAACCCTAAGAAAATACTATTGTCAGTATTCGACTAGATACTACTACTATGATTATTCACCATATTTATGAAAACGTGAAATGTCGATATTGTTTGGAATGTTTATGAAATGTTGCGATCCGGGGGACAGTATCGGGTTAACCACCACGTGAGTGTTAGTCTGATCCCCGGCCGAGGGCTAATACCAAGGTATGAATGGATGGTGGTACGTCGGATACCAGGGATTGTGCAACGTAATGGTTTGGTCTATGACAATGTAAGGACTTACAACCTTGGGCAAAGTAAATAACTTACGAAATCGTTCAACGACAGGTTGGGCCGGTCAACTTCGTTGGCTTGACTCAATGTAGCTCGGTACATTGTACTTTCCCCGGAATACCTATAGGAGCAGGGTTACCTTCCCGGTATGGGAGATGTTCCGCAGTTATGGGGGTAGAACGAAAGTGTGCACGAGGAAAATGTGGCATTTCGGGTTCACAACGGTAGGTGTCCACAGTAAGCGGGATCACGAACTCCACTCTGGCCAGTGGGGACCCCGGGTTAATGTGGACCGAAACTCTACCGGATAGGGGCTAAAGGGGAAAGATCTAATGAAAACCTATGATAACCTCGATCCGGCCGCATGCATAAAAGTTGCATGTTATTCGCGTGGCATAACGATCGTGGAATCTTGTGGGTAAAGCTGAACACCTCTGCAGAGCTATTCGAATAGGCCGTGCTTCCGGTAAATGAAGCTAAGTTAAAATGGGGTGAATCCCGAACCTAAGCTCAAGTAGTTTTTGGATTAACAAGTATGGAAGTGGATAACTTTGGAAACCCCCCCATATTCGTATTATTATGGTTTGTGTTTTAAATGAAATGTCAAATATTATGAAAACTTGCATACACCAAATGGGACATATGGCTATCTCTTGTTATCCTTTGCATGTGGTAAATCAGGCTTCACTGTGTGGCTTGTTGAGTACGTTGTAGTACTCACTTTTGCTTAATTAACCCATTTTAGAGTATCAAGAGGTTGGTGATTTCCAAGAGATCGTGGACATCGATGAAGTGTGGTTCTAAGTCTCAGTCTCCGCTCAACTCGCCTGTGGTTCTTCGTTTGTGCTGGTTATCTTTTGTGATGTAATATATAACTTGAAGCTCGTCGCTTCCTTTGAAAACTCTAGCCGTTAGGCCCTATGTGATGTAAAAACAGTTGTATCGTTCTTTTGCGGGTAATGTACAACTTGGTTTCCGATGACTAAACTTCCTGGGTAGTCATTTCGGAGTTTAAACGCACCCCTGAAAAGGCGGTTCGTCACAAGTGGTATCAGAGCCTAAGTTGACCGTAGATTGAGACCTAGATTGGCTTAAGGATCTTTTACAGAAAATTAATTTAACATATAAACAAAATGAGTTATGAAAAATATAAGTATCATTGCTGTCCTCTTCTACCTCTTTCTATCTCAACCCTCTTAGAATTCTTATTTCCGGTTTTGTTTTAATATTTTCCATTTCTTAACTTACTTCAAATTTCGCGTTGATCGCAGATGGTTCACCGTGCTTATCCGGACCCTACTGTATTCAGAGGATGGGCCGAGCTACTTTGGAGGATGATGCAGCAAGTAGGAGCAGGAGATGAGCACCGCCCTGAGTTTCATACACAAGAAATGCTTCGGGACGAATTGCGTTGCCAATGGATGGCATGGGTCGAGCTGCCGCCCCTACCGATCCGCCCAGGTGTCCCTCGACGATTTGAAGGAAGACGACTCTACGAGTCCGCGGCGATTCAAGATGCCGCCCGCCAAGCAGTCCACTACCTTCTAAGCCACTACGAAAGGGAACTTGATGACACCCAGTTTCAACTGATTCCCCAGATTTGTGACGAGTCCCAAAGCATTGGCGTCTCCTTCCCTCTTGATGAGTCAGACCCAAAAATAGAGGAGACCTCCGACTATGTGCTGCTGATGGAACGCCAATACAATCGCGCACTTCGGGAGACCAAGGCACAACATGAACATCTCCATCAAATGTGGGACTTGATAGATCAATAGCACAATGATGTAGTTCAACTCCAAGGCTAGGTACAACAGTTGATGAATCAGATAATGGAGATCAAGCTTGTACAACAACCAGTAGCACCCCCGGAAGAAGAGCGCTCGGTGGACGGACCTTCAATGATAATCGACGAACCGCCGCCCCCAGATGTCGATATGGAGGATGAGGAAGACCCCGAAGAACGCTTCTTCTACGGCCTCGACGGCGGATGGAACCCCTAGACTGCCAAGATCGTTAGGATTTGATGCCACCCCTTTTATGTAATAGAACTAGTTATTTTGGTATTGTAATATAGGTGGTATACCACCTATGGCTTGTAAGACAAACTATGATCCCCACCCTCGTACTTTGATTTCAAGTAATGTATCGGGATTAGCCCCATCTCGCTCAAAATATTCTCCCTCCCTTTTCATCTAAGCCCTCATCTATTCATTCTAACCTTATCTAGAAATCTTAACTCCCACTTACCTTTCACTTCCCTTAAAACACTGCTGCAGGCCGAAAAGATCACCTAAAACAACTATGGTGAGACCCAACTTGCGGAATAACACCAGCGAAGAAGGCAACTCAAATGCCGAACAGGCCAGCATGGCTCAAGTGTTAGCTACGATGGAAAGAAACAGATATGAGGCTGAAAGGCACCAAACCCAACTCATGGAAAGAGTCCTGGAACAACTAGCAGCGAGACCACAAGGACCCCCGCAGGGAAACCACAATGGACAAGAAGGCCACATTGGAGGAACCAAGTGGTCCGACTTCCAAAAATCTAGACCTCCTATCTTCGCAACACCAACAGAACCGTTAGCGGCTGATGATTGGATCCGCGATATAAGAAGGAAACTGGACACCATCCAGTGCACGGATAAGGAACAAGTATTATTTGCATCACACCAACTCCAAGGTCCAGCAGCGGCCTAGTGGATGAATTTCCAAGCCACTAGGAATGAACAAGACACCACCTGGCAAGAGTTCAAGGGAGCTTTTCGCAAAGCTCACATCCCTGCAGGACTAATGGCCTCGAAAAGGAGAGAATTCCTAGCCCTCCGACAGGGAGGAAGAACTGTCATGGAGTACCTTCAACAATTCAACCAACTGGCTCGTTATGCACCCAATGAAGTGGATACCGAGGCCAAAAAGATGGAAAGATTTTCTGAAGGATTACAAAAGAAACTGAAATTCCATATCGCAGCCTTAGAATTTAGGGATCTGTCAACAATGGTCGACAAGCTAATGATGATAGAAGAAGCTAGAAATGACTTGGAAGACACCCGAAAACGGAGAGCCCAACAGATGAGGTTTCAGGCCCCCATCCAACCCAAAGGAAGAGCTCCAGCTCCTATACCCGGATTCCCTTCTAAAAGACAAGCAGTAGGAGGATTTCGGCCAATTCCTGCTCAAAGCCAGCCCGTAATAGTGAAATGCTTTAAGTGTGGTGGAAACCATTATTCCAACAGCTGCACCAAGAAGACTACGGGATGTTATCATTGTGGTCAGGAGGGACACTTTAAACAGAACTGCCTGAGAAAGAATCAGCCAGCCGAGGTGGCCAAATCACAAGTGTCAGCAGCTTCGGTAAACTGTCAACCAGCAACCTACCGACCGCAACCCCAACAACAGGGGATACTGCAAGGCAGAGCACCCGCCAGAAGCTTGGGAAGCTCCAACCCGAACAACTCCAGAAACTTCCAAGGCAGGATCAACCACATGTCGGTGAGGATCTTTGCGATGCATGCCAGCGTGATTATCGGTAAATTTCGAGTCCAATCTCAGATAGCTTTGATATTATTTGATCCTGGAGCAACACACTCTTTTATTTCAATGGCTTTTGCATGCAAGCATGGTTTTCCATATTTACCGTTACAAAACCCTTGTGCGTTTCAAACACCGGGCAATAGATTAATGGCTCGATATAAGAGCGAGAAGTTAGACATAGTACTCCAAGGAGTTAAGTTTACAGCTGAGCTGTTGCTATTAGCGATAAACGGACTGGTCGTCATCCTAGGGATGGATTGGCTGTCCAAACATAAAGCAACATTGGATTGTGAAAAGAAGTTGGTAACAGTTATCAACGATGAAGGACAACGAATAACCGTAAGAACCAACCCTGATTTAGAAAAGGGCAAAAGAAGAAGTCTTAATGCCATAACCCCAACCATAGACCAAGTACCCATTGTTCGAGAATACCCAGATGTTTTCCCAGAAGAATTACCAGGAAGACCCCCAGACAGGAGCATAGAGTTAACCATAAAACTGGCACCAGGGACAGTACCAATCACCAACCAGAAAGGACCCAATGTCGGCAATGGAATTAAGAGAACTCAAGAAGCAACTGGATGAATTATTGGAGAAGGAATTTATCCGATCAAGCATATCACCATGGTCCTTTCCAGTCCTATTTGTTCCTAAGATGGATGGAGGCATAAGACTCTGCGTGGATTACAGAGCGCTGAATGCCGCAACCATAAAGAATAAGTATCCCTTACCTTGGATTGACGACTTATTCGATCAACTCAAAGGAGCTAAGATTTTCTCAAAAATAGATTTAAGAACCGGATACTATCAGTTGAAAGTCAGAGAACAGGACAGGGAAAAGATAGCATTTACCACCAGATATGGACTATATGAGTTCACAATAGTTCCATTCGGACTCACAAACGCTCCAGCTTATTTTATGAACTTGATGAATCAAGTATGTATGGACTATCTAGATCGATTCATCGTAGTATTTCTGGGTGACATACTGGTTTATTCAAAAACAGAAGAAGAGCATCAAGAACATCTGCATCTGATTCTAGGAAGACTCAGGGAACATCAATTGTATGCCAAGTTCTCCAAATGTGACTTTTGGATGAAAGAAATTGCATTTTTGGGACACATCATCACCGAAGAAGGAGTGAAAGTGGATCCAAAAAAGATAGAAGCAGTGATGGAATGGAAGCAACCCACGACAGTAAGGGAAATTAGAAGTTTCCTAGGACTAGTTGGATATTATCGAAGGTTCATTGAAGGTTTTTCCAAAATTTCCAAACCTCTAACCCAGCTTCTCAAAAAGGATAAACCTTATCGGTGGATAGAAGAATGTGAGAATAGTTTCCAGACTTTGAAGGCAAAATTAACCTCAGCACCAGTACTTGTACTTCCAGACCCAAGCAGAGAATTTCAAATTTACTACGACGCATCGAAACAAGGATTAGGCTGTGTTCTGATGCAAGACAGGAAAGTGATTGCTTATGCTTCTCGACAATTAAGACCCCATGAAGAGAACTACGCAACTCATGACATGGAATTAGCTTCAGTAGTGCATGCACTTAAGATCTGGAGGCATTACTTATTGGGAAATCACTGCGACGTATTCACAGATCACAAAAGCTTGAAGTATGTGTTTACACAACCAAACCTGAATATCAGACAAAGAAGGTGGTTAGAACTAATCAATGATTTCGACTTGGAAATACAATACCACCCCGGAAAGGCTAATGTAGCAGCAGACGCATTAAGTAGAAAGTCATGCCACCACATAGCCATGACAACAGACATCTCACAACAGCTACAATTTGAAATGGAACGTCTGAACCTACAGATAGTGGAGAAAGGATTTTTAGCTTCCATTACAATTCAGTCAGACCTACTCAGTCAAATCAAAATAGCTCAACAAGAAGATGAAGAAATCCAGCAGTATCGCAAAGAAATGAGTACAAATGGACCTTCAGAATTCTCGGAAGATGGACAAGGCATATTATGATTCCGTGATCGTATATGTGTTCCCAATAATAAAGATATAAGAGGATTGATTTTGACAGAAGCTCACTCATCTCAACTCACCATACACCCAGGCAGTACGAAGATGTACAATGATTTGAAAAGTGAATATTGGTGGAAAGGCATGAAGAAAGAGATAGTCGAACACGTACTGTGTTGTTATATATGCCGTAAGGTTAAGATCGATCATCAGAAAACAGCTGGAATGTTACAACCCCTACCGATTCCTGAATGGAAGTGGGACGAAATTGGAATGGACTTTATTACAGGACTACCCAAAGCACAACAAGGATTTGATTCTGTATGGGTAATAATTGTGATCGACTAAAGTAGCACATTTCATACCAGTCAAGCAGACCTATGGCAAGGATAAGCTAGCAGAGCTATACCTAACACAGATAGTCAGATTACATGGGATTCCCAAAAAGATTGTGTCAGACCGAGGAGCCCAATTCACCTCAAAATTCTGGAAGAGTCTACATGAAGCCATGGGGACAGACCTGAACATCAGTACAGCATATCACCCACAGATAGATGGACAGACAGAAAGAGTCAACCAGATACTGGAAGATATGTTGAGAGATTGTGCCCTGACATACGGAGCATCTTGGGTCACTTGTTTACCATTTGCAGAATTTTCCTACAATAACAGTTATCAGGCCAGTCTACAAATGGCACCATTTGAGGCACTTTACGGAAGAAAGTGCAGAACCCCTTTGAATTGGACTAAGGTGGGAGAAAATCAATTATTAGGGCCACAGATCGTGCAGGATGCAGAAGCTCATGTAAGGATCATCAGAGAAAACTTGAAGATAGCACAAGGACGACAGAAGAACTATGAAGACACCAGGCGAAAGGATATCAGTTACCAAGTTGGAGATTTTGTGTATTTGAAAGTAACACCATTCAAACCTGTGCATAGATTTCAGATCAAAGGAAAATTGGCACCAAGATATGTTGGGCCATACAAGATCATAAGCCGAATTGGAGAAGTAGCCTACAAACTGCAGTTGAGTCCTGAATTGTCACGAGTACACAATGTTTTCCATGTGTCACAATTAAGGAAATGTCTTCGACAACCCATAGAACAAGTACCGTTAGAGGAGATTGACCTACAGAATGATCTGACCAATACAGAGCAACCAGTCAGAATTATTGAGACAGTTGAAAGGAAACTTCGAAACAAAGATGTCAGAGTATGCCGAGTATTGTGGAAGAATCACACGCTCACAGAAACCACATGGGAAAAGGAGTCGGAATTGCAGCAGAATTTTCCCAACCTCTTTCCCCAGGCGGAATGAATCTCGGGGACGAGATTTATTTTAAGGGGGTAGGTTGAAATACCCCAAAATTTTAAAATTTTGTTTAAATTAGACTCTATTTGCGTTTTATAATTTTTTTCTGATTTTTTTGGATTTTTTTGAATTAATTTGGATTTATTTGAGTAGTATTTGGAAACTTTCCGTTTTTGGAAAGTTTCGCCACTCAGGCGCTTTCCCTTCTCGGCATTTACGCCTTCCCCGCTCTCTCGCGCTCGCCCCGCTCAGCCGCCTCCCGCCTTCGCCCGCGCCCGCCCGCGTCAGCCTCGCGCTGCGCGCCGCGCCCAGCGAATCTTGCGCCGACGCACTGTGCGTCTTCCCCGCTGCAGCTCTGCCATGGCAGAGCCAAGCCCCCCCGTGACTCTACTCCTCGCGTCCCCTCACCGCCCTAACCCTAGCCGTAGGGCACTCCGCTTCACCGCGCTAGTGCCGCGCCCGCCCCGAGCCCCGCGCCGCACGCAGAGCCTGCCACCACCTCCCCGCCGTCTCCGCCGCAATGATGGGGCTGACGACCTCCCAAGCGCCCCGCTGGCTATTTAAGCCACTCCCGGCTCCCATTTAATGCTCCACGAGCTCGCCGTGCCCTCCTCTCCAGTTTCCCCTCTTTCTCCAGCTCTCCCGTGCACTCCCGTGCTCTCCCCACGCGCTTCTCCTTCTTCTCCGGTCGGACACCGTCGCCAAGTCGCTCCGCCGCCGCTCGGCCTCCCCCGATCCAAACCCTAGCATCGTGGTGAGTTCCTCCCCCTTTCCCCTCAAAGTCCCACTCGAACCGGCGACCCAAAGTGCGATAACGCACTTCGTCTCCCCCGGCTCCGGCGAAAACGCCGCCCCGCTCCGGCCATGTGATCTCCCTCCCTCTCACTGCGCCCGGCCCCACTCGCCAGCCCCCTCTCTCCCACTCCCCGCGCCCTGGCCCCACGCGCCAGTCACCCTACCCCTCTCCCTCACTCGCGCCGCTGCCACCCGGACCCGCCTGTTAGACGGCCTGGCCGCATGTTGGGCCGACCCAATGGCCTTGCCGCGCGCGTCAGCTTCGTGGGCCAAAGGCCTCTTGCTGGCGGCCCAAATGAACAGTGCCCATTTCATTTTCATTTTCGGATTTTAATTTCCAAAAATCCGTTTTAATTGATTTTAATATCCAAAAATGCTCCAAAAATATCCAAAAGCCCAAAAATGCCCAAAGTACATATTCCGAACCCTTTCGAGCCACTGAGTTCAAAAATGACCTTCGTTTCGCCAAACCAAGTTTCCAAAATTCCAAAAACGCCCCTCCAACCCATTTCCAGCTATTTTCTCTCTCGGTTTTCTCTTTTCTTTTCTCTTCTTTCTTTTTGTATTATTTATTGTTTATCTTATGGTGTTTGTTTACGCTAGAACCGACGACCGAGCAGTACCAACTCCCGGAACAGACACAGGAGCAGGAGCAGTACTTGGAACAGGAGCCGGACCAGCGTGAAGCCGAGTACGACTACACCAACTCTGAACTAGGGAACCCCTCCGCCTCGCAAGGCAAGCCATACTCCATTGATCATGTTGAACCTAATGTTTCCTAGATTAGTTCATAATTATTTTCTACCGCATTATTTCCGAACTATATGTTGAAATATCACAAAGTCGGTATGTTTGAATGACATGATAGCTAGTTAATGCCAAAAAGGCTCATGGAACTTCCTTGAAAAATATTGAACCCCAATAATCCTTTGTAACCCTAAGAAAATACTATTATCAGAATTCGACTAGATACTACTACTATGATTATTCACCATTTTTATGAAAACGTGAAATGTCGATATTGTTTGGAATGTTTATAAAATGTTGCGGTCCGGGGGACAGTATCGGGCTAACCACTGCGTGAGTGTTAGTCTGATCCCCGGCCGAGGGCTAATACCAAGGTATGAATGGATGGTGGTACGTCGGATACCAGGGATTGTGGAACGTAATGGTTTGGTCTATGACAATGTAAGGACTTACAACCTTGGGCAAAGTAAATAACTTACGAAATCGTTCAACCACAGGTTGGGCCGGTCAACTTCGTTGGCTTGACTCAACGTAGCTCGGTACATTGTACTTTCCCCGGAATACCTATAGGAGCAGGGTTACCTTCCCGGTATGGGAGATGGTCCGCAGTTATGGGGGTGGAACGAAAGTGTGCACGAGGAAAATGTGGCATTTCGGGTTCACAACGGTAGGTGTCCACAGTAAGCGGGATCGCGAACTCCACTCTGGCCAGTGGGGACCCCGGGTTAATGTGGACCGAAACTCTACCGGATAGGGGCTAAAGGGGAAAGATCCAACGAAAAGCTATGATAACCTCGATCCGGCCGCATGCATAAAAGTTGCATGTTAATCGCGTGGCATAACGATCGTGGAATCTTGTGGGTAAAGCTGAACACCTCTGCAGAGTGATTTAAATGGTATTCGAATACGCCGTGCTTCCGGTAAATGAAGCTGAGTTAAAATGGGGTGAATCCCGAACCTAAGCTCAAGTAGTGTTTGGATTAACAAGTATGGAAGTAGATAACTTTGGAAACCCCCCCTTATTCGTATTATTATGGTTTGTGTTTTAAATGAAATGTCAAATATTATGAAAACTTGCATACACCAAATGGGACATATGGCTATCTCTTGTTATCCTTTGCATGTGGTAAATTAGGCTTCACTGTGTGGCTTGTTGAGTACGTTGTAGTACTCACTCTTGCTTAATTAACCCATTTTAGAGTATCAAGAGGTTGATGATTTCCAAGAGATCGTGGACATCGATGAAGTGTGGTTCTAAGTCTCAGTCTCCGCTCAACTCGCCTGTGGTTCTTCGTTTGTGCTGGTTATCTTTTGTGATGTAATATATAACTTGAAGCTCGTCGCTTCCTTTGAAAACTCTGGCCGTTAGGCCCTATGTGATGTAAAAACAGTTGTATCGTTCTTTTGCGGGTAATGTACAACTTGGTTTCCGATGACTAAACTTCCTGGGTAGTCATTTCGGAGTTTAAACGCACCCCTGAAAAGGCGGTCCGTCACAAGTGGTATCAGAGCCTAAGTTGACTGTAGATTGAGACCTAGATTGGCTTAAGGATCTTTTACAGAAAATTAATTTAACATATAAACAAAATGAGTTATGAAAAATATAAGTATCATTGCTGTCCTCTTCTACCTCTTTCTATCTCAACCCTCTTAGAATTCTTATTTCCGATTTTGTTTTAATATTTTCCATTTCTTAACTTACTTCAAATTTCGCGTTGATCGCAGATGGTTCACCGTGCTTATCCGGACCCGACTGTATTTGGAGGATGGGCCGAGCTACTTTGGAGGATGATGCAGCAAGTAGGAGCAGGAGATGAGCACCGCCCTGAGTTTCATACAGAAGAAACGCTTTGGGACGAATTGCGTTGCCAATGGATGGCATCGGTCGAGCTGCCGTCCCTACCGATCCGCCCAGGTGTCCCTCGACGATTTGAAGGAAGACGACTCTACGAGTCCGCGACGATTCAGGATGCCGCCCGCCAAGCAGTCCACTACCTTCGAAGCCACTACGAAAGGGAACTTGATGACACCCAGTTTCAGCAGATTCCCCAGATTTGTGACGAGTCCCAAAGCATTGGTGTCTCTTTCCCTCTTGATGAGGCAGACCCAAGAATAGAGGAGACATCCGACTATGTGCTGCTGATGGAACGCCAGTACAATCGCACACTTCAGGAGACCAAGGCACAACATGAACATCTCCATCAAATGTGGGACTTGATAGATCAACAGCACAATGATGTAGTTCAACTCCAAGGCCAGGTACAACAGTTGATGAATCAGATAATGGAGATCGAGCTTGTACAACAACCGGTAGCATCCCCGGAAGAAGAGCCCTCGGTGGACGGACCTTCAATGATAATCGACGAACCGCCGCCCCCAGATGTCGACATGGAGGACGAGGAAGACCCCGAAGAACGCTTCTTCTACGGCCCCAACGGCGGATGGAACCCCTAGACTGCCAAGATCTTTAGGATTTGATGCCACCCCTTTTATGTAATAGAACTAGTTATTTTGGTATTGTAATATAGGTGGTATACCACCTATGGCTTGTAAGACAAACTATGATCCCCACCCTCGTACTTTGATTTCAAGTAATGTATCGGGATTAGCCCCATCTCGCTCAAAATATTCTCCCTCCCTTTTCATCTAAGCCCTCATCTATTCATTCTAACCTTATCTAGAAATCTTAACTCCCACTTACCTTTCACTTCCCTTAAAACACTGCTGCAAGCCGAAAAGATCATCTAAAACAACTATGGTGAGACTCAACTTGCGGAATAACACCTGCGAAGAAGGCAACTCAAATGCCGAACAGGCCAGCATGGCTCAAGTGTTAGCTATGATGGAAAGAAACAAATATGAGGCTGAAAGGCACCAAACCCAACTCATGGAAAGAGTCCTGGAACAACTAGCAGCGAGACCACAAGGACCCCCGCAGGGAAACCACAACGGACAAGAAGGCCACATTAGAGGAACCAAGTGGTCCGACTTCCAAAAATCTAGACCTCCTATCTTCGCAACACCAACAGAACCGTTAGCGGCTGATGATTGGATCCGCGATATAAGAAGGAAACTGGACACCATCCAGTGCACGGATAAGGAACAAGTATTATTTGCATCACACCAACTCCAAGGTCCAGCAGCGGCCTGGTGGATGAATTTCCAAGCCACTAGGAATGAACAAGACACCACCTGGCAAGAGTTCGAGGGAGCTTTTCTCAAATCTCACATCCCTGCAGGACTAATGGCCTCGAAAACTGACGACTTGAGTTGGCCTCCTCATTTTTCCTTACGTCTTGATCTAACACACTTGCTCATCGTCATTTTGGCAGAATATCTCCCTTCCTCCATTTCACCCTCTCCTCATATCTCCTACTGATTCCATCTCCAAACGACCGATTCGGCCGATCGCTGCCTAGCCACTGCTGCTCGTCCGGTCGCCCGCGCACTCCTCTCGCCGTTGTCGCCATCGCTGTCGTCTCGCCGCCACCTTCATCGTCATCACCGTCGTCGCCGTTGTCGACGTCGTCTACGTCGTCGCCGCCGCTACCGTCTCGTCGTCGTCGTCGCCGCAGTCACCGTAGCCGCTGCCACCGCCACCGTCATCATCGCCGCCTTTGACGCCACCGTCTACGTTGCCAATGCCGCCGCCACCGTTTACTTCGCTTCCGGCGCGCTCTCCGACCACGCCACCGCCTGCGCCGACGATCTGCGCTACAGCCACCGCCAACCGGTACTCCTTTTATTTTCTCTCTGGCGCGTGCTCTGCCTTTCTCGATCGGTTAACCTCATCACGTGTATTTATGCATGTTTAGATATACATGTTAGTATGAATGCCTCTCTACGCATGTATTAGGCCAAATCATGAATATATATATATGTTGTACGTAGTCTTGTATATATTAGGAAGTATACATATATGTGTGTTTACGTATATATGTTAGTCTGTATACGTATATACTAGGCGCATGCATGAATTTATAATAGTCGCAGCATGTATCCGTATATGTTTACACTCTGTTGTACCTATATACACTACAACACGTCGGGCTTCTAATGGCGCCTATAAATGCCTTTAAAACCTTATAAATGCCTTAAGAAGATTTTAGATGGCGTTTACATGGCGTCAAGAAAAATGGTGTCAGGAAAAGTAATTGGCGGCGCTTAATTATCCACGACGTTTATAAGTGCCGTGGAAGACTCTAACCCGGCGTTTATAAGTGCTGTGGAAGCCTATAACCCGGCGTTTATAAGTGCCGGGGTTTCCTCTATCATGGCACTTTATAAGTGCCGGGGTTCTCTCTATTTATGGCGTTCACAAGCGCCGGGGATCCCTCTATTCGTGGCATTTAAAATCAGAGGTGCACAATGACTTCCCAGGAGGTCACCCATCTTATTACTACTCTTGTCCAAGCACGCTTAACTTCAGAGTTTTTATAAGATCTAGTACTTTAGTGGTGGTATGATCACATCTGATATATAATGCGTCCCTCCTCCCCTTATGTGATGCCTTAGAGCGTCAGAGCGATTCTAGGGTTCCTTTTCCTGGTTTTGTTTCGGGAGAGGAATGAAGGATTTGTCAGGGGATAAAATAATTGAAGTTTATCCGGCGTATTAATATTAAATTTGGAGTTGTCGGGCTAGAAACAGTGGGCCGAGGAAAACCTGGGCCTGGGCTGCGAATCCCCTCCCCACCTCTCTCTCTTTTCCCCTAGTGGGCTGGCCCACCATATAAAAGGGGTGTCACCCCCCCAAAAGCCCTAGGGCACCCCCCTTCCTCCCCTAGCAGCCACACCACCCCTCCTCTTCCTCCCCTTGCGTGGTGGCTCAAGATCCACCGCGAAACGCGAAGGAGCAAGCGAGAAGAGGATCCGTGGAGGCGTGGAGGACGAGCAGATTTCCGTTTCGGGAATCGTCGCGCGTTTTTCGTGGGTTCTCAAGGGAGAACTCAAGGTAAAATTCCCAATCTTTTACCCCTGTTCTACCTAGGGATTAGGAGTGTATTAGATCTGGTGGTGAGTGTTTTAGATGGATCTTGATGGGGGAAAAGGGTAGATGTTCACGTGGTGCTGTTTTTGGAAGGGGAGATTGTGCAGCACGGATTATTTCGCATTTTACGTGGCATAGACGATTTTTCCTGCAAAAACCTATAACTAGATAGTTGTAGATAACGTCGAGATCTAGCTTCTGTAATTTTTTCAGAATTTTTGGGGCGTCGGTATGAGAGTTATCGCTGTTGCAAGATGACGGACAGAATCTGGAAACAGATTTTGTCCACTGTGTTGGACGTTTGTTTAGGCTTATTTAACAGTGGAATTGAAATTTGTGATCTTCATGAAAGTTGTAGATCTCGTCAATATATAGCTACTGTAATTTTTTTGTATTTTTATGATCTGTATAAAAAAATATACGAAATTGTGAAGAGAGGGTGCTGCTGTTTGACCCGGACAGATTGGGGTTTTTGGCGCTTAAGAAGGGAGCGGGGATTAGGAAGCGTGTGTTCGAGTTGTGTGATCATTTGTGATGTCGATATGTACTGAAATAATACTTGTACAGGTGGTGCCCCTTCTGGACGCAACTAGGTTCGTCATCCACGTTGGTAAAGGCAAGTGGAAGTAGCGGTCTTGCTAAACTATAACTCGCTATTTGTTTCGTCTTCAATATAAACCTTAATTGCAGCACACCTACATGGTTTAACTACTTGTTTATGAGATTACAATATCCTATCCTGCATTGTGATGTGGTTGTTTGGCTTTTGAATCATGAGTAAGAATGAAGAAAGATGTTGTTTGCAAGATGAATTGTGGAGATATTCTATCTCAATGATGTTCGCATTCTATCCATGTTATTTGATGGTATGCAAGCATGTGAATTCAGAGTGGGAAGTTATGCATGTATTTATGCATGAAGCATTAACTGCATAATCATGCATTGGAAGTTTGTCGACGCCTTGACGTCTTGCGATCCGTCAGACAACACCGTGTGTTCTGAGAAAGGGCACGGTGAGGAGGATCATGGCATAAGCATGTGCACAATCATATGCATTTTACTGAGGTTGTGTGGACTCTATAATGTGGTATTGGACATGAGGAATTTGGTATGCTAGTTTTACTGTGGCTGTGTTATTCGTTAGAAGTTGTTCCGCTTCCGAGATTACCCAATCTCACCCCTTGTTATTTTGTTGTTTTCGTGTAGTTCTCGCGAGTCGTAAGCTTGAAGTGTGGGCTTAGTAGCACAATCAACCCTCCAGGGTCATCACGAATCACATGGACTAGTGCATTTAATAATTCATTAGCTTGCTGAAATTTTATTAATCATAGACCTGTTGATGTCCTCTTTGGAGCTGTTTTACGTTTATGTTTGTTTTTACGGTTGATTTAGACTTGTTATCTCTAGTATTGATGCTTTTATGTTATTCCTGTTTATAATGGTTATTATGAATCTTGTTGTCGCTTCCGTTTGTCCTAATTTTAGGAGAGATCTTTGTCGAAATTTTTCTTGTACGACAGTTTAGATTTGTAGGGTGTTACAGCTTGAGTATCGAGCCAGTCAGAGGTCCTTGGAATGTCTATTTTTAGTGTCATACTATAGGATACAACTAAAATGTGATGTGGAATAACTTAGAAACATGGCCTAGGTTTTAACTAAAATTTTGTCATAGGATAGCAACATTAAAACTTGTGTAAGTGGAATCACTAATTTAAAATTTGACACACATGGATGCACAGTAGGAAAGGATATGGGTATCGTTGCCTTATGCTTAAAGGTTGAATTTAAGCTTTGTTGTTGAATGCTACTTTTGATGATGTATAATGCTATATTTATGATAGATTTGATTGAGTTGCTTCATTTGTGATAAAGTGTGGTTGTGGTGCCGAAGGGTTTCGGTCACCTTTTGTTTGTAGTGAGGCTGTGGTTTGACGGTGTGGCCGGGTAGAGTCACCACCGAAGAACTATTAAACCCCTGTTGGGAAAGAGTACTTATCCGTGTCTGTCGTAGATCGGGTAGTGACTGGAGTCAAATAGAAGAGGTTGGTGATGGATTCCTTCGGATGTTCTTTACCGTGCTGACGGTCGGTTTTGGTTGGTTTTCTGGGTATGTGGTTGGTTCGAAACCGAGGAAAATGCTTAGTTTTGAGCACTCGCTGATTTGTCCTTTTGACGGTTTGTGGTTTTGTCTCCTTTGAGTGAAGACACAGAAGAAGAGTTCTACGTTGCGCGTCTTTTGGTCACAATTTTGCTTTGGCACTTGATTTATTGTGATGGACTGTCGTTGGGAGGAAATTTCTGTGGTTGTTGTTTCCCCGATTTTTTTTTTAAAAAAGAAGGGGGTTGGAGTTTCTCCTGTTGCAGATCAAGCTGGATGGAGCTAAGTTTGAATCTTTATCGGAAAATTTTAGTTGGACATTTGGTCTTCCCTTTTGCATCCGTCTTCCTTTGTGGAAAGTGTAGGTTTTGGATTTCTTGAAGAGTTTTGGCTACTATGATTGGACATTTGAGGGTCGAGCTCTCTTGCATTTATGTTTGGAGTTTGCTTTTCTCCCTTGCCTGAAAAGAAGAAATTTTTATCGGTGTTTGTTCTTGATCTAGAACTGTGTTTGGTTTTTTGAATGTTTGGGATTGCCTCCTGTTTGTCAAGGGTAGGTGACCCATGACGGTGTTTAGAAATTTTATGTCTGTGTTACGTAGTATGTAACAATGTGGTTTATGGAATGATGTACTTGTAAGTTAATTTGTGAGTTGAATCAATTAAAATGTAATTGTTATCTTTAGCTTGAGATTAAATAATCTTCTAGTATTGTAGATTGCTCTATAGCGATAATGATTGAATGTGTTAATGTGCATGCTTAGGATTTATTGCATTATTTTAATGTGCCCTTGACCATGGACAATGTTTAAAGCTTTAAATCTTGATGCGTAGTTAGAACATTACGATGATGTAAACTATTGTGAAGGTAATAGAAAATTAGTGGGTTATTTAGAGACATTTTAATATAAGGTCGGTAGAACAATTTAATTGTAATGGTGGACTACCGATATTGTTAAAGAAACCATCTTTGGTTGTTTAAAGATGTTCTAATTTAATCGTGTTGGCTAGTGACGTTAACTTGGAAATTGATTAGAGTTGATATTTATGACGTTGCAAACTATTAGTAGATTCGGAAGTATGCAATTGCGTTCCAATAATGCTAGTATCGATATCAATTGGGAAGACATAAGTTTTTGCCATTGCCGTAAGAGCTTTGTGATGATTTCACCTATTCAGTTCACTTTAAAAAAAAGGCTGGAGTATGTCTTGGAGTGGCAATTTTGCTATAACCCGTGTATAGGGTAGCTAAAAAAATTAAAAAAATTAAATTTAATTTAGCGTTGTTGTTATAAGAGCTTTGGATGGCTTAAATTATTCAATCTATTTTACATAGTTGGAGTATGTTGTGTAGTGACAGTTTGTCATAGCCTATGGATAGGGTAACTAAAAGCAATGTTGTTGTTTTACAATTATGCCAATTATTGATATTGATGACTTAGTAGTGGTGGTAATCGATTAGATTAATTGTTGAAAACCTTTGTTAAAATGGTGGAAATTGTAACATGTTGTGATGGAGTGAACCAGTGATAGTTAGCATGACGCGTGATTTTGTCCTTAATAAATGTATGTTTTAAACTTCTATTTACGATTGGTGCCTTGTTGAGATAATATTTACTTGTTGAGTCATCTTTTAAGTGAATAAATTTCCATTGTCGAGATGTTGACGCCATTATGTGGTATGGAATTTATAGGTTCATCATCTTTGAAAGACTTGTTGAAGCAATCGCCTTTCAAATTTAGAATATGATGATATAGGTTAGGTTGCTCGTGGGGATCTTGATGAGGTAGTGTTGGTTGGATGTGTTTTTGATAAGCCTTTGTGAACTTTATTTATAATTGTGGAAAAGGTAATAAGAGTAAGAATTTGTTGTGTAGTTGTTGTTAAATCCTGATGGGCCTTCTCAATGAGTAAATAGGGAATATTGAAATCTAAATGGTAAGGGTAGTGGAATGCTATAGATGGCGGGAGTTATGCTGGAACTTATGTTTAAAAATTCATATGGATTGGTTTGTTTGTTTGATATTTGGGTTGAATACTTTCGGTCAAAGTATTCTTTGTCTTTGTGTTTGAGTTTCCCTAAACTTAGAATGATTACGCCAAATGTGGGTTAATTTGAGGCTTAAAACAAGGATAAAAGAATGATTAACCTTAAAGTAATTTGTGGAGATTTTGGAATGTTATTCTATTAAATATCGTCATTCATTCATCTTTGATAAGAAAACTAGCTTAAGTTATGAATGCGACATTTATGCTCAAGGATGTATGCTTTGACTGTGTCCGTAGTTTTCAAGGTCGAGTTATCGGTTGCATTGTTGATCAAAAGAAGTAGCTAATCCAATGTAAGATTTGGAACTTCATGATCTGGAAATATTTGTATTTCTATTTTGGGCTAGAGTTGTGTTGTGGTGTGAGGTGTTTGACAGCTTTTGTTTAAGAGACGATTCTTCTGGTTGTGACATGAATGATATTCGTGGTTGAAACAATTTTTCTGTTGGGAAGTGAGTTTGGTTCCTTTTTAAGGAAAAAGAGATGGTGGTTGTGTGGAAGCATTTAATTCCTTGATCGGTTTTTTTTTCTGAATGGCTTGGCCTTGGATAAAAGTGAGATGATTTGTTTTGGTAAAAGTGAATTGCATTTGCGAGAAGACTTTCGGTGTTTCTCTTTTGAATAGAGCTTCTCCCGAACAAAATTTTTTGGTGGTTTTGGTTCTATGGAGTTCCTCTTCCAAGTTGAGTTCCGTGTATGTGAATTTCAGCCCTTTGGTTTAAAGGTGGTGATTGTCGTTCGTTGTGTTAGTGAGAATTAAGATTTCTTTTACGTTCAAGCTTGGGGTAAGAAAATGAATGTTTATGTTATGGTTGAGTATATTCAAGGATTGTACTCCTTGCCCTGGTCCTTGGGTGGAAGAATGTGAAGGCGAAACCTTCTTACAAGGGAAAACTAGTGTGGGTCATTGATCGTAAGTAGTTTAAAAGTGAAGAGTAAAGGAAGGTTGTGTATGACTCAATTCAAACCTTTTTGGAGAATTGTTTTCATTGATGTGTTCCTCGGTGGGGTTGCTTAATTTAGTAGTGGACAACTTGGAAGTTGCAGGTAATTACATTATTTTTTGGAACTTTTGTCGCTGGGTTCGGCGAGTTTGTGTCAACCGTAGTGATTGTGTTCGGTTGTTATTGTTTCTGTGGATTTACGGACCCTGGTTGTAAAGTAGGCTATCTCTGTCGTTGGTAAGGGTGGATATTGGTTCTTTTTGTAAAAGATCAATCACTTGTAGGAGATAGGAGTTTGTATTTGGGTTGATTTAGAGACTTACCTAGAGCGTTGTGTCTCACATGGTTCGCGTCGTCGAATCACGACGAAGCGTGGTAGAGGAGTTGAGATTGGAATGCGGAGTTTCGCGATCGGGTTGAAGAGAGAAGTGGGAGTTGAGATTCCAGATCGATACCAGATTCACCTAATAGGTGTCCTTTTTTAATAGGGAATAGTTCGTGTTAGTGTCCAATGAAAGATTTGTGGACCAATTAGTCTGAGCGGGATGCAACTTGGGAACTTGAGGACCAGATGCGGAAGAAGTATCCAACACTTTTTGAGGATGCTGAAGGTAAAGTGTTGATTACCATTTTGCCTTCCTTTTTTTTAAGGTTCCGTAGCAAAGAGGAGTAGATTCGGGGACGAATCCTTTTAAGGAGGGGAGAATGTGATGCCTTAGAGCGTCAGAGCGATTCTAGGGTTCCTTTTCCTGGTTTTGTTTCGGGAGAGGAATGAAGGATTTGTCGGGGGATGAAATAATTGAAGTTTATCCGGCGTATTAATATTAAATTTGGAGTTGTCGGGCTAGAAACAGTGGGTCGAGGAAAACCTGGGCCTGGGCTGCGAATCCCCTCCCCACCTCTCTCTCTTTTCCCCTAGTGGGCCGGCCCACCATATAAAAGGGGTGTCACCCCCCCAAAAGCCCTAGGGCACCCCCTTCCTCCCCTAGCAGCCACACCACCCCTCCTCTTCCTCCCCTTGCGTGGTGGCTCAAGATCCACCGCGAAACGCGAAGGAGCAAGCGAGAAGATCCGTGGAGGCGTGGAGGACGAGCAGATTTCCGTTTCGGGAATCGTCGCGCGTTTTTCGTGGGTTCTCAAGGGAGAACTTAAGGTAAAATTCCCAATCTTTTACCCCTGTTCTAACTAGGGATTAGGAGTGTATTAGATCTGGTGTTGAGTGTTTTAGATGGATCTTGATGGGGGAAAATGGTAGATGTTCACGTGGTGCTGTTTTTGGAAGGGGAGATTGTGCAGCGCGGATTATTACGCATTTTACGTGGCATAGACGATTTTTCCTGAAAAAACCTATAACTCGAAAGTTGTAGATAACGTCGAGATCTAGCTTCTGTAATTTTTTCAGAATTTTTGGGGTGTCGGTCTGAGAGTTATCACTGTTTCAAGTTGACGGACAGAATCTGGAAACAGATTTTGTCCACTGTGTTGGATGTTTGTTTAGGCTTATTTAACAGTGGAATTGAAATTTATGATCTTCATGAAAGTTGTAGATCTCGTCAATATCTAGCTACTGCAATTTTTTTGTATTTTTATGATCTGTATAAAAAAATATACGAAATTGTGAAGAGAGGGTGCTGCTGTTTGACCCGGACAGATTGGGGTTTTTGGCGCTTAAGAAGGGAGCGGGGATTAGGAAGCGTGTGTTCGAGTTGTGTGATCATTTGTGATGTCGCTATGTACTGAAATAATACTTGTACAGGTGGTGCCCCTTCTGGACGCAACTAGGTTCGTCATCCACGTTGGTAAAGGCAAGTGGAAGTAGCGGTCTTGCTAAACTATAACTCGCTATTTGTTTCGTCTTCAATATAAACCTTAATTGCAGCACACCTACATGGTTTAACTACTTGTTTATGAGATTACAATATCCTATCCTGCATTGTGATGTGGTTGTTTGGCTTTTGAATCATGAGTAAGAATGAAGAAAGATGTTGTTTGCAAGATGAATTGTGGAGATATTCTATCTCAATGATGTTCGCATTCTATCCATGTTATTTGATGGTATGCAAGCATGTGAATTCAGAGTGGGAAGTTATGCATGTATTTATGCATGAAGCATTAACTGCATAATCATGCATTGGAAGTTTGTCGACGCCTTGACGTCGCGATCAGCAGTACAACACCGTGTGTTCTGAGAAAGGGCACGGTGAGGAGGATCATGGCATAAGCATGTGCACAATCATATGCATTTTACTGAGGTTGTGTGGACTCTATAATGTGGTATTGGACATGAGGAATTTGGTATGCTAGTTTCTTGTGGTGTGTTATTCGTTAGAAGTTGTTCCGCTTGCTGAGATTACCCAATCTCACCCCTTGTTATTTTGTTGTTTTCGTGTAGTTCTCGCGAGTCGTAAGCTTGAAGGGTGGGCTTAGTAGCACAATCAACCATCCGGGGTCATCACGAATCACATGGACTAGTGCATTTAATAATTCATTAGCTTGCTGAAATTTTATTAATCATAGACCTGTTGATGTCCTCTTTGGAGCTGTTTTACGTTTATGTTTGTTTTACGGTTGATTTAGACTTGTTATCTCTAGTATTGATGCTTTTATGTTATTCCTGTTTATAATGGTTATTATGAATCTTGTTGTCGCTTCCGTTTGTCCTAATTTTAGGAGAGATCTTTGTCGAAATTTTTCTTGTCTGACAGTTTAAATTTGTAGGGTGTTACAGCTTGGTATCGAGCCAGTCAGTAGGTCCTTGGAATGTCTATTTTTAGTGTCATACTATAGGATACAACTAAAATGTGATGTGGAATAACTTAGAAACATGGCCTAGGTTTTAACTAAAATTTTGTCATAGGATAGCAACATTAAAACTTGTGTAAGTGGAATCACTAATTTAAAATTTGACACACATGGATGCATAGTAGGAAAGGGTATGGGTATCATTGCCTTATGCTTAAAGGTTGAATTTAAGCTTTGTTGTTGAATGCTACTTTTGATGATGTATAATGCTATATTTATGATAGATTTGATTGAGTTGCTTCATTTGTGATAAAGTGTGGTTGTGGTGCCGAAGGGTTTCGGTCACCTTTTGTTTGTAGTGAGGCTGTGGTTTGACGGTGTGGCCGGGTAGAGTCACCACCGAAGAACTATTAAACCCCTGTAGGGAAAGAGTACTTATCCGTGTCTGTCGTAGATCGGGTAGTGACTGGAGTCAAATAGAAGAGGTTGGTGATGGATTCCTTCGGATGTTCTTTACCGTGCTGACGGTCGGTTTTGGTTGGTTTTCTGGGTACGTGGTTGGTTCGAAACTGAGGAAAATGCTTAGTTTTGAGCACTCGTTTATAAGCGCCGTGGAAGACTGTAACCCGGCGTTTATAAACACCGGTATAGAGTGAAATTCCCGGCGTTTATAAGCGCTGTGGAAGACTGTAACCCGGCGTTTATAAACGCCGGTATAGAGTGGAATTCCCCGGCGTTTATAAACGCCGTGGAAGATTCTAACCCGGCATTTATAAACACCGGTATAGAGTGGAGTTCCCTGGCATTTATAAGAGCCGTGGTAGACTCTAACCCGGCATTTATAAATGCCGGGGAATTAAATGCCTCGAATGATAAAAAACGCCGGCTTTAGCCTTATTAGGGGTGTTTAGATTAAACGCCGTGTAAAATAAACGCCGGGAAATCCATGTTATCTTGTAGTGATAGTACGTATACATATAGATATATTCAGAAGCATGTATATATCTGCATCATGCGAATATTAGGAAGCCTATGTTCGGATGCATGCATTCATACTGTCAGTAGTTAAGTTTTTCATATCCTAGCCGAATGAAGAATACACATATACGTGATCAACAGTGCCATGCATTAGCCATGTGAAGTACTTTGTACATGATTTTGAATCCAAATTGTGAAATTTGTCTTTTTCGCTACAAATTCGTTTTAAGTCCAAATCACTTGCGACCAATTTTGTTAATTAGTACAAATTAATACCTTTCTATAGTATTTTTATGAAATTTTATAAATATATTTATACTGTTAAATTATTCGTGGAAAGTCCAAACTTAAGAATTTTGTATCTCTTAAACTATAGTTCAAAAATTCCAAAATAAATTTTATAAATCTTAGAAAATGCTAAACTAATTATCTAGAAATTTGCATGGGGATTTTAAGCTAGTTTGATTTGCGGCATTTCTCTGAATGTGTGTTTGTACGTTGTTTTGCGTGTTTATTTGGTTCTTTATACATTGCAGCGTGAGCGTCGAGCTGTGTGAGGACACGGATTTCGAGGATCAAGCTCCAGTCCAAGACTCGCTGCTTTACGAAGGCAAGTCGTGCTTTGACCATATTGCTCCTAGTTTTTCAAACATATTTTGATTTAAATTATGCATGCTATGTTGATTAAAATGAGTAATTTAGTTTGGGTTAAGTAGATAATTAACCTAGTTGTTAATTCCACCCTTGATGATTATTATTTGTATGTCATGTATTCCATTGTCACAATAAGTTGGGTTAAATTAGTTGGATGATATGATTGTGCCAACACGGGAGGCTAGACCGTGAGTAGTTGCTTAGCCATGCTTACGTGAAATGTGTTTCAAATGGCAAAATAATATTGACTAATGTTATATGAAATGAATTATGGAGTTAGTGTAATCTTACCACGTGATGATGTGAAGTATAGGTACCCTTGTGGTTCTACATGGTAACTGATATTATTGTTGGCATGTGTTGCATAATAATGGAACAGGGGTGGGAAAAGATTTAGTCTAGGGCAAGTAGTATGAGGCTTTATGCCAGGTGGGCCTTTATGGCACCGATTTTGAAATAACAGCCTTTGCGGCGATGGGATGAGTGATGTGAGAAGATTTGGGTCAGGGTTTGTGAGAAGGATGTCTTGCCCTGGACAGTTAAGGACTTCACCTTGCAAGCCTTTGAACTGGGCCTTACGTACAACCACATGACTGTAGTGGGACGGTCCTAGTTTAGTAGGATTCTGAAATCTTACCTTTGATACGTCAGGGTGACAGTTATGTTGGGGTAACTGTGTGGGGGAGCGTACCGGAGCTACGGCTTGGTACCCTATCCAACGGTATGTCGCTCCTATACTTCATCTCTGCTGAGAAGAAGGGATAGTGTATGGCAACCGGAGAGGGTCATAGGTGGAGATCGAGGTTTCCGAAAAGCTTTGTTATGATCACTCATTCGCATACTCTTGTATGGCGATTCACAGCTGACGTGGTGAGTTGATTATATCTTGTGGGAAAAGTGTACAACCTCTACAGAGTGTGTCAAAACTATTCGAATAGCCGAGTCCGTGGTACTGGACAAAGCTCGGGGGTTACAGTCAAGGGTTAGATCTTTTAAAATAAAATGTGGAATGGGTGGCTGTACGCCAGCAATAATTGCTAAAGTAATTTAGGGCTTGGTGCCAAACTATTAGGAAAAGATATTGATAACTTATTGTATAATATGGTTTTACCGCTTTTGAATCTATTGAGGTTATTTAATCAAAGCAAAATGATGTTTGATGCAAAACAACCACTTAAGCCATTCCTTTGGAAGAAGCCATGCAAATAGTATGAGAACTGCATTTCTGTGCATGACTTGCTGAGTATGTTGTATACTCACCCTTGCTTCCAACAAAATCATCAGTTGAGGAGAAGACTACAACTTCAAAGGAGGAGAAGTTCCGCGAGGAGGCAGTTATCTAGGAGTTGAACCTTGTCAGTTGCCTGTGGCATACTGATGGGTGTCACCGACGTTCTTTGTTCCACTGCTGATTATGTTATTGTAAGCCCTGCGTGGCAGACTATTTGTAAGTTGACCTTAAGGTCTTGTAACCAGTTCATTTAATGTTTGAAGTACTTTATTATTAATTCCACTGTGTATGATTGTGGTACTTCATCCCTGTTTAACTGTGTGTACTAGCATGATCCTGGACTAGTACAGAATACACAGAGGGTCTGGATTTGCAGATTCGGGTCCCGACAAGCAGTCGAAGTGGCAGCTGCGGCCGCCGTAGAGCTCTCCGCCCCAGTCGTGGTCGCCGCGCCCCCCAGCGGGACGCGAACCCTCCTGGGGCTGGCACCAGGGGCGTCGTCGTCAGCGGGGCGCTTGCCCCTCCTCTGGTCGCCAGCTGGAGGAGGGTCCCGGATCGTCAACGCCCCTTGGCGGGGCGTGTTTACCAGTCCCAGGGCGTCCATGGTAGGCATGGCATGGGTGATCGCCACGCGTTCCCGGGGCTCCACTTGGCAGAGTGGGCATGCACCCGCCGGGAAAGGCGGGACGTTGCTAGAGGCGCCCAGCAAGCCCATCCAGGATTCGAGCTTTGCATGGGACAAGTCCCCTGCCGCTGAGAAGAAAAATAAGAAAGAGAGAAGAGAGAGGAGTGAAGCCATCGTTAATTCAGCGGCGGTTGCAAAAAGCACCAGAAAGAGAGAAAAACAAGTAACCTACCTCCGGGAGCCGTCCTGGTCTTGTCATCGGAGCCCGTGTACTGCCAGGCAGGGCGAGCACAGCGGCGCAGAGGGCTGATTCTCCCAGAGATGTAGTCCCGGAGAACCATGCCTCCCGTTAGGCCCGCTGTTCGCAGCTGGTCCACACGGGCCAGCATCATCCGGAGCTCGGGCGTCTCGTCGACGTGAGCTCCCTATGTGGGGGTGCTGACCGCTGGCCCAGTCGGCAACTCCAGGACTTCTACACTGCTGTCGTCCTCGACATAGAGCCACTCGTTGCGCGAAGTCCGCTAGTTGGAATGGAGGTCCAGAGGAATGTAGCATGAAGCCACGTCGTCCTGAAGGCGGAGGTGGCAGCAGCCTGACGGGGTGGTGGTGTCCTTGGCCGCACGTAAGGAGTAGAAGAACCGAAAGAGAGGAAGGTTGGGTGCCACTCCCACGAACATCTCGCAGAAGTGGGTAAAGACAGCAAGAAGGGTGACGGAGTTAGGAGTAAGGTGAATGTTGTGGATGGAGTAGAAGTTGGAGATTGGCGGGAGGAGACCCACCAGCATCGCCTAGCCGAAGAAGATTACTTCTCCCGGGCGGCAGCCGGGTGCGGCGGTCCCGGCGCGAGTGCGGATGGTGCCGCCGAAAATGTACCGAGAGAAACTCGCGGCGTCGACATCCTCGACGGTCGATGGAGGAAGCAGAGGTGTTGGTGGCGTCATGTGAGCGAAGGAGTGAAGGTGCAAGAGGGAGGCGATGCACAGCAAAGAGACAGTTCGCAAGAAGCAAAAGGCTAAGGCTTAGCAGTTGGCCAGGGCTAAAAGGAAAGAACGAACCGCCCCCCCAGTGGCTACTTGTATATATAGGCGCATGAAGGAGTACTTCGGTGGGAGACCCGAAGGGGCACGGCGGTTCGATGGCGGGAAGCCCAAAAATCAGTAAAGGCGTGGGCACGTTCCCAAGGGCCCGCGCCGGTTACGAGGCGGGGGCGGCTGCACGCTCCACCTCGATGCCCGGAAACGACAGAGGTATTTAAAGTCGCAGCGTTACGTGGGCATTTATGATGGACCCAACCGGGAGACCGAGCCGCTTTTTTCAAAAAGGCATGAGGACGCTCCAGGGTGGGTCCGGGGGCTACTGTCGGTGTATTCTACACCAGGGTGCCCACTTCACCTTAGTGAGAGCTGCCCAGCGGACACGTGGCGTCCAGGCCACGGTGCTTGCGGTCAGCAGAGTGACCGCCCACCGGACGGGTGCCAACCAGGCCACGCCGCTGGCGGTCAGCAGAGTGATCGCCCACCGGACCGGTGGCGACCAGGCCACGCCGTTGGCGGTCAGCAGAGTGATCGCTCGGCGGACGGGTGGCGACCAGGCCACGCCGCTGGCGTTCAGCAGAATGATCGTCCGACGGATACGTGGCGTCCAGGCCACGGCCGCTGATGGTTAGTAAGGTGGTCGCCAGGCGGACGTGTGGCGCCCAGGCCACGCCGCTGGCGCCCAGCTCCCGAGGCCACCTAGTAACCTGTGCCACCACGCGGGAGGTCAAAGGCATTTAATGCGTATCATGCGCATTAAATGGGTGTAATGAAGGCCATAGTATGGCGGCGTGTGTTCCCAACGCGCGCCATAATTGCGAGTGATGTCACGATGCAATTTCCCACCCCGGCAGAGCGGGCGGAGCCGGCAGGCGCGGGGCCCGAGGCGGGGGAGAAGACGGCTGTGCTAGGGCATTAAGTGTGATACAAGAATAGTGATAGGCGCATTAAATGCGACGTGGCAGTGTACTCAGTGTACGGTACTATTGTAAGCCCCATGCGCCCCAGCCAGCCCGAGTATAAAAGGTAGCTGGGGTGCATGGGAGAAGGGGTTTGATCTTTTAGACTAGTTCATCCTCCTTCGGGGTTAGGGGCCAGGAGTTCCTTGTTCTTGGTTCTTCCGATTTTCTCCAAGAACACCAGCAAGAATAACACAAGCAGGACTAGGGCTATTACTCGTGAGGAGGGCTCGAACCTGGATAAACCCGAGTGTCTTCTTGTGAGCTTCGTCTGTTTTCTTCCACCGTATCTCGAGCAATCTCCACGAAAGCCCCCCGTTCGGATTTCTTACGCCCCATTTCGGAAGGGGTCTGTTAGCTCATACGCTGACAGCTGCCGTCACACACTTGGCCAGATTCCTCATCACCCAGGAGGAGCTTATCGATGACACAGTCCAGGAGTTGATGAAGGCTCGCGAACATGTCGAGGAAGGGAAAAAGCACCTGGAGAATGCTTGTGAGTACGTCGCCTATGCTGCGGAGAGGATCGCAGAGCTGGAGACCGCACTGTATGGGCAGGGCACGGAGCCAGTGTTAGAGTTGGATGCCCTGCACCGGAGGGACCAAAGCACTGAGCAGAGCACCACCAAAGACCACACCGAGCCTGAACCTGAGGATGATGCCGCCTCTTCGACTACTGCCGTTGTGGGGCATGGCGATCGCTTCGCGCCTATGCCGCCGCACCCACCGCAAGGGGGCAGTGGAGGTTTTCTTGACAAGTGAGCGTAGGTTTCACGGTTGAGACTCCTTCGTCGAGTCGCGTTATAGAATAAGAGTCACCCTTAGAAGCGTTAGACTCCAGTGTGTTAGTCGATTTGGATTTTCATTGCTTGCTGAGTGTGCAGTATGTGTTGCAAGGCCCTTAAGCATTGTAAGCAACCATACCAAGTTATTACTGATAAATAATAAAGTTGGATTTTGAGTTACACCTTTCCCCACATAAGTTTCTCTACTACTTGTCTATTCTTGTTCCCTCTCGTCTCTAAACCTTGGAGCAATCAACAGATGGTAAACACCCGCGGAAACCTTGGAGGCAACGGGAGTGGTTCTCGCCCAGCTAAAAACCCTAATGATGGAGCACCTGCACACCAACCTGCACCGCCAGTAGACATGCAGAACTTTGGAGCTTTCCTTGCTGCACAGACTCAGCTGATGCATGCCATGATGCAAGAGATGCAGCAAGTCACTGCTCAGACCGCCGCTAATCAAGTCAATCAGGGACAGCGTCAGGGCTCAAGGTTGTCAGAGTTCATGAGGACTCATCCACCCACATTCTCCGGGAACGCCAATCCACTGGAGGCGGATGATTGGCTTAGGTCAATTGAGAGGAAGCCGCACATTACTCAATGTGTAGGAAATGAGAGGGTACTCTACGCCTCTCATCAGTTGGAAGGGACCGCAGCAAAGTGGTCGGAGAACTTCTGCGCCACACGGGAGAACCCACAGGATATCACCTGGGAGGAATTTACCACTGCATTTCGCCAGTACCACGTACCCGAAGGAATAATGGACTTAAAGAAGGAAGAATTCAGGGCGCTGAAGCAAGGTAATCAACCGGTGTCCGAGTATCTGAACAAGTTCACACAGCTTGCACGCTACGCACCTGAAGACGTAGCGACAGATAAGGCCAGATAGTCCCGCTTCATGAAGGGACTGAACTCAGGACTGCAGGTGGGACTGATCACCCACACCTTCCCTGACTTTCAAGAGCTGGTAAACAAAGCACTCATCCTGGAGGACAAGCGCAAGGAGCTGGATGAAAACCGGAAGCGTAGGATGCAATAGCAGGGATCACATCAGGGAGCGCAGTAACGTCTGAGGGTTGCGCCGAATTAGTTTTTCAAGTTCCAGCCGCAAAATGCAGCAAGAACACCATCACCAGCATCGAGACCTGTCAATCAGAACTTCCAGACCCCAGCTCCAGCCAGGAATGTCGCCACAGGCAGCTAGCAGGGCACAGTGAGGCGCTACTATACATGCAACGAGCCAGGGCACTTCTCCAACAATTGGCCCAAGAAGACAGCAGGAATGACCCCAGTTCGTTTCAACTTGGGAACCACATCAGCTAGGACACCTGCACCAGGAGCAAATCGTGGAGCAGCACAGCCGGGAGCCGTGCCCCAGACCGTGGTGAGAGGCAGAGTCAATCACGTGACCGCAAATGCACTTTAGAATGCCACGGACCTCATACTGGGTAAGATACTTGTCAACTCAGTACCTGCAACAGTTTTGTTTGAATCTGGAGCTTCACACTCGTTTGTTTCCCGAGATTTTGTTTCTAAGAATGATTTGGAGATTGTGAATCTTAAATGCATGCTTCTAGTTCAAACCCCTGGGTCAGAACTGCGATCTCAAGTAGGATGTTCTGGGGTGAGAATACTAATAGATGGGGTAGAGTTCTTAGCGAACCTTATTATATTGGGAACCCAGACCCTAGATGTTATCTTGGGAATGGATTGGTTATCCAAGCATAAGACCATATTGGACTGTGGACGAAGGGTCATATCAATTGAGAGCCCGTGTGGAAGAAAAGTGGAGTTTCAAGCCACCGTCGTTCGAGATGGACAGTTGATTGTCAACAGTGTAAAGACAGTCAGCATAGAAGATGTTCCAGTGGTAAATGAGTATCCTGATGTTTTTCCTGAAGTTCTGCCAGGTATGCCGCCAGACCCGGATATAGAATTTGTGATTGAGTTAGTACCAGGAACAGCGCCGATAGTAAAGAGACCCTATCGAATGTCAACTGAAGAATTGGTGGAGATGAAGAAACAACTTGAAGAGTTGATGGAGAAAGGATTCATTAGACCGAGTTCATCGCCATGGGGAGTACCAGTTTTGTTTGTCAAGAAGAAGGATGGGAGTTTCAGGATGTGCATTGACTACCGTGCACTCAATGGAGTCACCGTGAAGAATAAGTACCCTCTACCCAGGATCAACGATCTGTTTGACCAGTTGAGAGAAGCCGGAGTTTTCTCCAAGATTGATATGAGATCAGGATATCACCAGTTGAAGATTCGATCAGAATATATTCCGAAGACCGCATTCTCGTCAAGATACATACATTATGAGTTTACAGTTATGTCCTTTGGTCTTACGAATGCGCCAGCTTATTTCATGAATATGATGAATAAGGTATTCATGGAGTATTTGGACAAGTTCGTTGTTGTGTTCATAGATGATATCTTAGTCTACTCCAAGACGAGGGATGAACATGCAGAACACTTGAGGCTAGTTTTGGAGAAGCTGAGAGAATAGCAGCTCTTCGCCAAATTCAGCAAGTGTGATTTTTGGAAAGACAAGGTGGAGTTTCTTGGACATGTGATGACCGTAAAAGGAGTCGCTGTTGATCCAAGCAAAGTTGAGGCCGTATTACATTAGGAACCACCGAGGACAGTGACCCAGATTCGGAGTTTCCTTGGGATGGCCGGTTACTACCGCCGTTTTATCGAAGGCTTTTCGACAATTGTGTGACCTCTTACGCAATTGTTGAAGAAAGAAAAGAAGTTTAACTGGACACCGGAATGTAAGAAAGGTTTCCAGGAGCTAAAAAAGCGATTGACATCAGCGCCGGTGTTAGTCCTACCAGATGTTATCAAAGCTTTGATATATATTGTGATGCATCGCACCAGGGACTTGGATGTGTGTTGATGCAAAACCGGAAGGTTGTTGCATATGCATCAAGGCAGCTGAGGCCGCATGAAGAGAATTACCCGACGCACGACCTAGAGTTAGCAGCTGTAGTGCATGCCTTGAAGTTGTGGCGACACTATTTGATTGGGAATAGATGCGAAGTGTATACGGACCATAAGAGTCTTAAATACATCTTCACCCAATCGGATCTGAATATGAGGCAAAGGAGATGGTTGGAACTGATCAAGGACTACAATGTCGGAATCCATTACCATCCCGGAAAAGCCAATGTGGTGGCCGATGCCTTGAGTCGGAAAAGCCATACCGTGAATATGATGATAGCCACAAGTCAGGATGAGCTATGCAAGGAGTTTCAGAAGCTGAAGCTAGAAGTAGTACAGGAAGGATTCTTGGCCGCGTTAGAGGTGAAGCCTACCATAGAAGACCAGATCCGAGAAGGACAGAAGGATGATGACAAGATCCGCAGAATTAAGTCCAAGATGGATGAGAGCAAGGCTAAGGATTTCAGACTGGATGAGCAAGACACGTTGTGGATTAAGGATCGCATCTGTGTGCCGAATAAGAAGGAGCTGAAGCAGCTGATTCTAGAAGAAGCCCATGATTCCAAGTACTCCATTCATTCAGGAAGTGTCAAGATGTACCAAGATCTGAAGGAGAGATTCTGGTGGCCAAGCATGAAAAGTGAGGTTGCCGAGCATGTTGCGTTGTGTGATGTGTGCCAAAGGGTTAAAGTAATGCATCAGAGGCCAGCAGGATTACTGCAGCCGCTAAGAATACCTGAGTGGAAGTGGGAGGAAATCGGCATGGACTTTATTACCGGATTGCCGAAGACTCAAGGAGGATATGACTCCATATGGGTTATAATGGACCGCTTGACCAAGGTCGCTCATTTTATCCCTGTAAAGACCACTTACTCAGGAGATAAATTAGCAGAGTTGTATATGACCAGAATCGGCTGTTTGCACGGAGTGCCGAAGAAGATTGTATCAGACAGAGGTACCCAATTTACATCAAGGTTTTGGAATAAGTTGCATGAAGCCATGGGAACCCGATTGAACTTCAATACTGCATATCACCCGCAGACGGATGGGCAAACTGAAAGAGTTAATCAGATTTTGGAGGATATGCTACGAGCTTGTGCTTTAGCTTATGCTACCTCTTGGGATAAAAGTCTGCCGTATGTTGAGTTCAGCTACAATAATAGTTATCAGGCTAGTCTGCAGATGTCACCATTTGAAGCACTGTACGGTCGACCTTGTCGGATGCCATTGAACTGGACTGAAATAGGTGAATGCCGTGTCTTTGGGCCAGACATTCTCTAAGAAACTGAAGAGCAGATTGCCATGATCCGGGAAAGACTAAACATAGCTCAGTCAAGATAGAAAAGTTATGTGGATAACTATCGCTGAGACTTGAGCTTTGAACCAGAGGATTTCGTGTACCTTAGGGTTACACCTCTCAAGGGAGTTAAGAGATTCTATGCCAAAGGGAAACTCGCACCATGTTATGTTGGGCCATTTAAGATTTTGAGCCGCAGAGGCGAAGTTGCTTACCAATTGGAGTTGCGCAGTCGTTGGCAGGTGTCCATGATGTGTTCCATGTGTCACAACTGAAGAAGTGTCTTCCGGTACCAGATGAGCAGACACCGTTAGAATCAATAGAGCTACAGGAGGATCTTACTTACAAGGAGCACCCCGTGAAGATTCTGGACAACATGGATCGAGAGACAAGAAACAAATCAACTCGTTTCTGCAGAGTCCAGTGGAGCAACCATGCAGAGAGCGAAGCGACTTGGGAGCGCGAGGAAGATTTGAAGAAAGAATTTCCGAACCTATTCGTTAGTTAGCCCTGAATCTCGGGGACGATATTCTGTTAAGGGGGAGGTTTGTAACACCCTAATTTTTGCTTTTAATGAATTTAAATGAAATTTTGCACTTTGGTGAATTTTTGGAATTTTTTGGAATTTATTTGAATTTATTTGGATTTAATTTGAATTTATTCCCTTTTGAAATAATTAAAGAATTAAAATTTATAAATAAAATTTTGTTAGAAATATTTTATTTGAGTCCAAAATGTCTCAAAGTATTTTCCAGAATTTTTCTGGAATTTTTCTGATTATTTTGCTCTTTTTCTCGAATTATTTGAATTTCTAGAAATTATTTTGAATATTAAATCGCTAGAAAATACCGAGTGGGTTTGTACTATTCCTCCGACCGAACCCGAGTCAGACTCGAGTTCGAGTCCGACCCGAGCCCGACGAAACCCTAACCCGTGCGACCATTGGATCAAGATCTAACGGACGCGATTGCGCCACGTCACCCACGTGGGGGCCGGACCCGACCCGTTCGCACCCGCGCGATCCAAGCCGTTGATCGTGCCACATGGACTGCCCACGTGCGTCCACGTCACCCAGTCTGAGTCCTCGCCGGACTCCACCGCCGCTCGCGTGTGGACCTCGGTTTTCGCGAATTTCACGGAAGCCGAGGCCCCTATTTAATGCGCCGCCAACACTGCCGTGAAGCTCTCTTCCGTGCACACCTGTAGCCCTAACCCGTCAAGGTCAAGCCGCCGCCGTTAGCCTGCAAGAGCTCGCTGTAGTTGGATTCGCCATCCGCCGCGCTTTTCCGCTGATTGCCGCCGCGTCCGCCGTCCTCCGCCGTCACCGAGCCCAGATCCGGAACCGTCGTGACGAGCTGCGCCTGGGGGTACCACTCACCTCATCGCAGTCGCGCCCAAATGCCATTGGGCATGTCATCGTCCCCAGCGCCGGTAACCCAGCTCCGTCGCATCACCATCGTCGACCTCGAGCTCTATCTGCCGTCGGATCTTCATCGCACGGCCACAGTGAGTCCACGTCACCCCTTGACCGTAGAAAACCAGATTAGATCTAAACCGTTAGATCTAGATCCGACGACCCACGTTCGTCCACGTCACTGTAACGGAATCCACGTTGCGATATTTAGATCCAATCTCAGCCGTTGGATCTAGATCCATCGCACGAGATTGAGCCACATAGCCCGTAACCGCACCGTGCTTGGATAGATCTCAGCCATAGATCTAGATCATACGGTTAGGGTTAACCCATGTTGAAGCGTTATATGTAATCTCAGTCATTCGATCGAAATCGAATGGCGTAGATCGTGCCACATGTCGCCATCCGGGACATGCCGCGTCGCCCCCATGACGCGGTGAAACTCGATCCAATCATAGCCGTTTGATTCGAATCATACGGCTCAGATCGTGCCACGTTACCCCAAACGTGCACGGTCTAGATCCGATCTGGGCTGTTGATTTTAAAATCAATGGCCAGGATCTAGCCACGTGCACGGGAGCCGAACCGGCGCGGTCAGCCGCGGTTGCTGCTGACATCACGCGTGGGGCTCGCGTGTCAGCGGCTGGCCAACGGCTCCATGACGTCACGCTGACATCACGGTGGGGCCCGCGTGTCAGTACCATGTGGCCGAGGCGCGGTGACGTCAGCGCTGACATCACCCGTGAGAGGAGCCGCCCAGATCGTCCTCGAGTTGTTGGAGGAACAGTTGCTCCCGCCGGATTTGGATCCTAGCCACGCATCACCGGAGGTGATCCCGAAGCTAATACCCAAGCCCAATCGAGACAACTCTACAAACATCCAAACGACTCGACAACAACCCCGGTATTCCCCCGGTATGCGATCCGAAACTCACCCAGGATCCCCACATACCGGTTCCCAATGCCATATCAACATTCAATTCGCACAAAGGGGCATCGAGCCCCCAAGCTCACTACCAGAGACGCAAAAACGCGGAAGCAAACGAACACACCACACGGCACAAAGAGGCCCAACAACAACAACCAACAAAAATGACCAAGCGAAAAGCAGACGATTACCATTGCAGAAATAAAAGTGTGATTACACAACAAAAGTATTACCAACTATCCTACACAACAAAAGCAAAACACCCCGGGAGTGTCATGCCCTAACACTTCCGGGCGCACACGCGACAATCGCGGCCTCTACTTGGTGCCCCGCCCGGTCACCGATAGGCAGTATGGGCAAAACTCACACCCCGCTGGATCCTCACCTGCAAAACCACGAAAGCAGAAGCCTGAGTACAAAAGGTACTCGCAAGTCTTACCCGTGGTCCATATATGACCGACTCCAAAGGATTATGCATTTGGATATAGCAAGGAATAAGCCGAAGGTGAAATAGTTGCAAAATGCTTAACATTTGTTGTTTGGTTACTTGAACTACTCAGGTTACAATTCTTAGCGCAGTTGTAACAGCACCTACCTCTAAGTGAAGTTAGCAAGTTACAATCCACATCAAATAACCACATTCAATTCGAGCTCAAGCCCAACGGCGAACTTCGATTTAAGTTATTTACTACGTGTAACAGCAGTGCCCAAGCGTGCTCATATCCGAGAGCGCGGCAATTCGAATCGCTTAATTAACCCTGCAGGGAAGCATTGATCATACGACATGTGCCACGAAGGAAACTCATGTCAACCCCCTCCCATCCATACTTACTCTTGAAGTACCCTCATGGGTCCGAAAACCTAGCACCCTCTCGAGTAGCCCAAGCCCGGCTTGGCCACTCGAGAGCCGGCCTAGGCCTCACCCTCATCATCACGCCCAACCGCATGAGGTCGTAGTCCTTCGAGTAAGCATGCGATAAAACAGGGCTTACCCTACCATAATCAGGCATGTGACCAACCAGTTGGTGCCCAGCCATGGTGCCACATCGGATCGGTCCTTAGGCGACTCAAAGGGACTACCACATTTGGGTCTCCTTACCCAAATGCCCCAATTCTCCCGCCCGGTCTCCAATTATACCTTTTTCCACAACATAACCATAAACAAACAATTCCAGAGACTTGAATGTGTAAACCACAAGTAGTGGAACCATCCACTACTTGGCCCGAACCCGACTCCTAAGCATACTAAGCACGACACAATTAATACCCATACTCTAGCTCCAAGGGAGGTGTCTTCAAGTAACAATGAAAAGGGTACATGCAGCAAATAGGATCTAGCCTATCCCACACCTCAACTCCTAATGCAACACTTAACATCCAATAAGCAGTAAATTCACAAAAATAGATTTCACATAAGGTTCAAGATGCATAGGTGCTTGCCTTGTTCTTCTGCTTGCGGACCGACAGCAACTTGCCCCTCGGCAACTCCCTCAACCACGGCGGTATCACCATCCGCGATTTCGTTTTCTACACGAATCATATGCAACAATAAGATGCATGCAATGCAATGAAAACAACTAGAATGAAAACCCCCGACAAAACGATGCAACCGAACCAACGAACGTAACCGGACAGACCAGGTGAACCCGGACAGTCCGGGTATTTGGTCCGGACAGTGCGGATAACCCGGATACTCCGGACTGGGTGTCCGGACACTCCGGATTGCCCAGGACTAGGAAGACGGCGAGCAAGTGGAGGTTTTCCCCAAGTATTACGGCACCACGAGGACCCGATCTACGACTTATTTACAACTTGCAAGCCGGGAGAAGTCCCGAGCTAGCTCAACCCACCAAGAAACGACTACATTTCACTAACCCAACCAAAACTAACTCCAAGCCAAACAATGGCTTTTGCTACTACCCGATCTCTAACCCAAGCACCCTACATTCCCAATTCCAACCCCAAGAATCACCACACCTCAAAACCCTAGAACTCCAAGGTTCATTCCCAAACTCTTCAAATCCAACCCTAAGTTCCAAACCCACCAAGGATGGCCTTAGAACCCAAGGAACCCACGAATCAACCCCCAAGAGAAAGACCTACCTCCAATGAAAGATGGAGGAGAAGCAACGCCGGCTGGAGGAAGGAGAACACCGGCGTGAGGAGGAGTTCCCCGGGATGGAGGAGCCGCCGGGAAGGTCACCGGCCGGTGGGGGCTCGCCGGAGTGGAGCTAGCGTGGAGGAGGAAGGTACACACTGGTGGGGAACCAAAGTGGGGAAAAAGGAAATGAGGTGGGGAAGCCAAGAAACGGGACTTTTATTTCAACCCACGCACAATCCGGACTCTCCGGATGCTCAACCCGGAGACTCTGGGTTGGGGTCTTCGGTAGAATCAACCCGGACACTCCGGGTTGGGGTGTTCGGTCAGCCCAATCCGGATACTCCGGACATTTCGTCCGAACATTCCGGGTTGTATCCGGACATTCCGGATGCTGATCCGGATACTCCGGATGTCCCAGAACTTTTGGAACTTGGGGCCTTGACAACCCGAGGGGCCCCACATGTCAGTGAGATACGTGCCCGTGGGCCGGGTCCACGGTGAGCCGAACCCGAGCTGTGGACCAAGTCCATGGACCCGCTGACATCATGCCGATGTCATGCTGACGCAATAATTCGATTTTTCAATAGAAAAATAATTCAGTGGAAAATCAAATCCCGTGCTGACGTCATAAATCCGGATTTTTCAATAGAAAAATAAATGAATTAATTCGGTTTATTCTTTTATAGGAAATTTCAAACTTTAAATGCTTATAACTTTTGCGTTTTAACTCCGATTTGAACGATTCCAATTTCTAAATTTTTATAAAATTGAGATCTACTTAAATATGAATTTGAATTAATTTTTGAATATGAAATTTTCTCTGTTTATATTTAATTAGTAGATTCTTTAAACTTTAAACAATTATAACTTTTGCATTTTAACTCCGATTTGGGCGATTCAAGTTTCTAAAAATTTGTAAAATCATGCTCTCCCTGTTTATGAACTTTATTTTAATTTATGGATACTTTTTGCCCACTGTTTATTTATTTATTGCTAATTGCACGCATTATGAGTAGACGTTGAAGTATTCGAGGGCTTCGAAGGTGAAGTGTTGACCCAGGAGCCGGTTTGACTTTCTAGCAGCATATTGGTCTAGGATCATCCAATCCTAACCACAAACATAACCTTCCTGTTTAGTATAAGGAACGGAATGAGTTGTTCCATTACTATCCCATTCCATATGGCTATAATGCCAATAGAAATGAGAAATAATTTCATGTTAGAAAAACGCAAGATGACATCATTTATGGCCCAATCCACCCTAGATGAGGATACTCCTTAAAGCAAACACAACGAAGTAAAGAGATAGCGATATATCATGTTGACAGTAAAAAACCCAGAACCTATTTTGCAATACTTTACTTCCAATAGGAAAAGGAGTCGAAAGTGGTGTCCATCCAGGTGAGCTCTTGTAGGTACCACGATGTTCTGCTTGCTCTAATGACAAACAAAATGAACAACAAAATACATAGGACCCGAAGGTAACATTTCAACGCATGTACCTAATGATAGGCACAGTTGACAACAAATGAGAGATCACATAAAAACAAGCACAATCGTAAGAGAGTTGACATGGACCTTGATAGATTTTGGGAAAACCGATCCAGCATAAGGTGTGCGAGAGGAAATGGAGGCAGAGTCCTTCCTTTATTACTTTGCGGTATAAGTTAACCTAGACAATTTCGGACAACTGAACCTACCCAACATACAAGAAAGCCCGTAGCCACATTTAGATGAGATCAGATATCCATGAGGAAAAAAGTGTCTGATTGAGGCATGTCAATTAGTTGCCCATGTAACTCCGAGTCAAGACCATCAACTTAATATAAAAGAATTGGATACAAAGATGCTAACTACAAACATGGTAGGAAATTAAAGCAGGACTAATAAGCAAACTAAATAGGAAGCGTAACGATAGGACCATGTTATTTTGAACTTGTGCTTACCAGCAAAACAACTGTTAGGTTATATCATCCAAAAATTCTGCGTACAGAATACTGTGGGTTCTGCCTGCATGTTCAGGAGAGGGTTATTTTCAATCAAAGCGACGCACACCTGTCCATGTGAAAACTAAAAGACTAGGCTGGGTAAGTAAACACCAAATCTATGGAGTGCCTGCCCTTGTTTTGTTGTTTGTTGTCATTGCATATAAAACTTGAGCTGGGAACCGACGCTGCCTTATTTTCCTTAACAGTACAAACTGAATGCTCTTCTATATTGAGTAGTATTCTGAAACAAGAATGAGGTGTTGATCCAACTGGTAGCAGTAGCACCGCTATTCCAGAAGGTGCAACAGGTGTAGCTATTTTTCCTTGGGCCTTTATATTGTCAAGCATTGCATTCCACAGAACTGTTTTCCGGTTGCATCATAAATAAGGGAAGTCCTTAGAAAAATCCTAATTCAAGATATTTAGCAGGGCATGGTAGATTGCTGTGAGGCTATAATCAATAGATCACGACCTTCCTGCTACAAAAACTTTGCTGGGATGTCCTTCTTGTAATAGCAAAGCAAAAGGTCAAATGAAAACTAAAACGGGTCATTTTCTACCATATGCACCTAATAAATACTAATTTTTTTGTCAAAACTACATTTAGGGCTAACTTATTTTTTATACAAGCCAACCAAAAGAATTAAATTTCATAGAAGATATTAGGAAAAACAATATTTAAATTCAGTTAATTAGCAAGATGTTGTAGTAAGTCTTGTGACATATATTGCAATAGAAATTTCATGGGACTCGCTTTTAGTATTTCGTTGTTGCAATTAAAGCTTTGTCTTCAAATAGTAGCAGAAGCTAAGAGAAAAAAAGAGGCCATACCATCTAATAAGTACTCAGGTGCTACATGACCAAGGGTCCCAGAAAGCTTCAGTCCTTCAAATTCCCTTTGCAAATATACAAACTAGTCACTGTATGGCCAAAATTCATGTCTGCATGGCGAGGAAGTGAACATGCACAATTTTTATTTCCTTCCAACAATGGGAAAAAAATAAGTAACATGCTATCTAATCTATGAAGCAGTTGGGTGCGGGAACATGAGATAAATTTGCCATGTAAAAAATGTACAGGGGCTGAAAAATAAATGGCACAAACCGATATCAATTCAGGCCCTATAAATAAATTTAGCTACCTCCTGTCTGCAGATAATAGAGGACAAAAACAAAAGTTTTTGTCCTAAACACCCAAATGATGCTGGCATACACAAAAATCAAAAGCCTGAAACAACACAAGTATTGATGAACTGGTCAACAAATGTGAAGAATGGGCAAGACTAAGAATGCTCAATAAAAAGCGTACCAGCAGCTTGTTATCAGGATCACATCGGAGAAGTTCAAACTAAAATTGGCCAACGGAACTTCAGCAGGGTAAGCCTGCAAATCGAATCGAGGAGAGCGCAGGAAATCGACATGGAACTCGTGCTCGATGGCATGGGCTGACTGGAGGATGGGGACGGTCGGCTTCTTTTGTAACGTGTAGCGCCTGGTCTCACCACCAAGGGTGGAGGCCTGGAGGCAGCAGGTGGGGCTGGACTGGCCATGGTCGAACAGTGTGAGGGTCAACCCCAGCACTGACGAGGGGAACCCATAGCAACTTAGCCTCGTTGAGCGCTTGCATCGAATCCACCGGTCACAGCAGCTCTGAAGTAACGGTCCGTTGTAGGGAAATAGGGCATTAGCAGGGTAAGCTTGCAAATAAAATCAAGGAGAGCGTAGGAAATAAACCTGGATTTGCGCTGGAAGGCGTGGGCGGACTGGAAGATGGGGACGGGCGGCTTCTTCTGTAGCACATAGTTCTAGGCCTCACCACCGGGGGCGGAGGCTTGGAGGTAGTAGGTGGGGCTTGACTGGGCGTGACCAACTACACGAGGGTCAGCGCCAGTGTCAAGGCCCTCATCAAATTTCTGGGACATCCGGAGTATCCGGATTAAATGTCCGGAATATCCAGATATAACCCGGACTGTCCGGATAAAATGTCTGGATTATCCGAGTTAGTGCTACCGAACACCTCAACCCGGAGTATCCGGACTAATTGTCCAGAGTGTCCGGGGTGTTCGGAATTTGTTTTACCGAAGGCCCCAACCTGGAGTCTCTGGGTTAATTGTCTGGAGAGTCCGAACTTGTCGGGGGTTGAGTATAAGACTTATTTCCTTTGGCCTCCACCTCATTTCTCCCCCTCCCCTTTTTCTCCCCACTCTTTGGTGCATCTCCCCTCCACCCAAGCTCGTCTCCGCTGAGCTCCTCACCCCGGCGACCTCCCGTGCTCCTCCCCGGCGTCTCCTCCATCCCGGTGACCTCGAGCTCCTCTCCAAGCCGGCGTCTTCTTCGATCCACCCGGCTTCCCCTCCCTCTCCTTCATCGCTCTTGATGGTGAGACCTCTTCTTGGAGTCTATTCTTGGGTTCTAGGGAGTCGATGGGGTTGAATTTGGGGTCAGATTTGTAGATTTGGGGTTAGGGTAACTTTGGGGAAAGTTAGAGTTTTGGTGGGTGGTTGGTGTTGGGGTGGCTTAAGCAATGAAGGTAGTTAGGGTGAGAGATCGGGGGTAGATAATGTCATCCCTAGCGTTGGATTGGGTTTTGGTTGGGTCCTACGAGATCGGGCCGTTCGTCGTAGTTTGAGCTAGCATTGGAGCTTATCCAGCTTAGCCATGTGTAGGAAAGTAGTAGGTCGGGCCCCCTCGGTGCCGTAAGACTTGGGAGCGCCTCCACATTGCGCGCCATCTTCCAAGTCCTGGGCAATCCGGAGTGTCTGGCCAATTGGCCCGGAGTGTCCGGCTTATCCAGACTGTCTGGATATTAAACCCGGACTGTCCGGGTTTACCTGATATGTTCGGTGGGGGAAGTTGTTATAATCCGTTGTTTTTGCATATGTGTTTGGTTTCATTGCATTGCATGCATCTTATTCATGCATTATGTTCGTGTAGAGAACGAGACCGCGGTGACTGACGTGACTGTGGTTGAGGGGATTGCCGACGAGCAACTTGTCGTCGATCCGCTAGCAGAAGCGCAAGGCAAGCACCTATGCATTTTGAACCACTTGTGTAATTTACTTTTGTGAATTAACTGCTTATTGGATGATTAAGTTTTGCATTAGGAGTTGAAATGTGGGATAGTCTAGATCCTAATTGTTGCACATACATTCCTTTGTACTTGATGAACACCTTCCTTGGAGCTAGTATAAGGGTAACATAATGTGTACATGCTTAGCCTTGCTTAGATGTCAGGTACGGGCCAAGTGGTGGATGGTTCCGCCGCTTGTGATTGTTCTATGACACAATACTCGGGTTACTTTGGTAATGATGGTGAGTAGAAATGGAAAAATGAAATGAGACCGGGCGAGAGAGTTGGGCACTTGGGTGTGGAGACCCAAGCGCGGTAGTCTCGCCTGTGTCAGTTGAGGACCGATCCGTTGTTTGCCCTTTGATCGAGCACACTTTGGTTGATCGCATGCCGGTATGGGATGGTAAAGCTATTCTTTTATCGCATGCCGTTCGATGGGGCATACACCTCATGTGGCTGGACGTGGTTGAGGGCGAAGCTTAAGACGACTCTCGAGGGCCAAGCCGGGCTTGGGCCGCTCGAGGGGGTGCTAGGTGCTTGGACCGCATAAAGATGTCCCCAACGAATTAGTATGGATAGGAGGATGGTTGACACGAGGTTCTTTGTGGCACGTGTCTTGTGGTCAATGCTTCCCTGCAGGGTTAATTAAGCGATTCGAATTGCCACGCTCTCGGTTATGAGCACGCTTGGTCATCGCACATTCAACGTAGTAATAACTTGAACTTGAGGTTAGCTGGTGTGGACAAGGATACTGACGAGGATACTTGTTCCCAATGCTACTTCTTGTAATGAAGTGTTAAATTCCAAAGTTCACCCTAGCGATAGGCGCTTGTTCAAGAACGCTATAAACTGTGAAACTGAGTAGTGGAATTAATTGAGTAACAAAGCTAAGCTTTCCACACTTTTACCTTCAGCTTATTTCCTTGCTACATCCAAATGCATACTTCTTGGAGTCGGTCATATATGGACCACGGGTAAGACTTGCGAGTACCTCCCGTACTCAGTCTTCTGCTTTTGTGATTTTGCAGGTGAGGATCCAGCGGGGTGTGAGTTTTGCCCCTACTGCCTATCGGTGACCGGGCGGGGCACCGAGTAGAGGCTACCGCCGTCGTGCACGCCCGGGAGTGTTCAGAGGCAGAACACTTCCAGAATTGTTTTGCTTTTGGGTTTAGTTGATAGTCGTAGATCCTTTTGTTGTATAGACTATGTGAACCATCTTATTACTTGTTGAACGCTTGGTTGCCCTCGTGCAGCTCTTATATATATATTGGTGTCGCTCTCGTTATTTTGTTTGTTCTTTTGGTTTGGTGGTTGTCGGGTGTGGGTCGAGCAGTTGGTACTTTTTGTCTGGGTTTTGTCTTCGTGCCGTAGTGGTTTGGGTGGTTTTGCTTCCGCGTTGCGCTTTTGGTTGTGGGGTCTCGAGTTCGTTGCCCCCTTCCTGCAAATTGTTTCGATCGGGCATTGTAAACCGGTATGCGGGGATCCTGGGCGGGTTTTGGGTCGCATACCGGGGGAATACCGGGGTTGTCGTCGAGCTATTCGAAGGGTTCCGAAGTCTGTCTCAATTGGGCTTGGGTGTTTACACCGCGAGCGCTTCCAGTGATCCCTTGTTAGCCTCCAAATCCGATTAGGGCGACTGAACCTTCTAATAGCCTGAGGACGATCTGGGCGGCTCCTCTCAAGGCTGGTATCAGAGCAAGGTGCATGAAGACGAACTCGAAACTTGACGACCACTTAAGGAATTGATTAGGATTGGCATATTACATTAAGTAGAAGTTAGTACTTATACCCCGCCCTATGTATATGTACTGTGAGCATGGGTTACGTTGGAATCATGCATTTCATGTCATATCATGCACGTGCCATGCCATTTGCATCATGAGTTGTGTTTAGAGTGTGTTAGACTTGTTGGACTCCAGTGCGGAGTGCTACAGTCTGACTTGGAGGTAGTTTGTGGGTTTAGTTAAGTTTATGACCTGTCCTTTTTGTGTGGGTCTGACTCTTGTTGTCTGACTTTGGTTGGCGACAGAATGAGGACCCGCGGTGGTATGGGAGGTGATGATGGCGTTGGGCGGTCACAGCCCGACCATGGTGATCCGCCTCCTCCACCCAACTTGCTGGATGTCTTGATGCGGTCGGAGCAGAACCAGCAGACCACCAACCGGATCCTAGAGATGTTGGTCCAGAATCAAGCTGCTCCGGGTGGCCGTGGTGAAGGACGAGGCCGACCCAAAGGCTACTTGGATTTTCTGCACACTCGCCGCCGACGTTCTCTCGGGCCAGTGACCCATTAGAGGCCGATGATTGGCTGCGCACCATGGAGCAGAAGTTTGCGCTCATCCATTGCGAGGATCTTCAGAAGGCTCCTTTCGCGGCGCAACAGCTTCAAGGTCCAGCCGGGGCATGGTGGGCCAACTTTCTAGTCATGCAGCCTGCTGGTCACCAGGTGACATGGGCTGAGTTTCGTGAGGCTTTTCGGGCTTATCACATCCCGAAGGGACTCATGGACATTAAGAAGCAGCAGTTTCTTGCCCTCAAGCAGTTGAGCAAGTCAGTGATGGACTACTCACGGGAGTTCAACTACTTGGCTCAGTATGCACCGGAGGAAGTCGACACTGATTAGAAGAAGCAGGATCGCTTCATGAGTGGACTGACGGCAAAGATGCAGGATAGGCTCTCTGTTTGTGACTTCGCCGACTTCAACGCCTTGGTGAGTCGGGCGATTACTGTGGAGCACAAGATGAGGAGTCATTGTAACATCCCAAAATTTTGCTTTTCTTAAATTCATGTGTGATTTGGCACTTTGGTGAATTTTTGGAATTTTCTGGAATTTATTTGGATTTATTTGGAATTTATTTGAATTTATTCCATTTTGAAATAATTAAAGAATTTAATTTTGCAAATAAAATTTTGTTGGAAATATTTTATTTGAGTCCAAAATGTTCCAAAATATTTTCCAGAATTTTTCTGGAATTTTCTGGGTCTTTTGCTATTTTTAATGAATTAAATGAATTATTGGGAATTATTTTTAATATTAAATCGCTGGAAAATCAACTCGGGTCGAGTACTGTTCATCCGACCGAGTCGGAACCCGAGTCGGACTCGAGTCCGACCCGAGCCAGTTGACTCGACCAAACCAGCTCCCAACCCTAAGCGATCGGCCGTTGGATCAAGATCCAACGGTGAGATCCGCCGTCTGGGCTCGAGCCGTATCCGGCCGGATCCGATCGCGTCCACGCGATCGTGGCCGTTGATCGTGCCACGTGGGCGGCCGTCGTCGTCGTCTCGCTCGACTCCGAGCCGGAGAGCTCCGCCGTGACCGAGCGAGGACACGGTTAGGGTTCCGATTTACGCGCACGCGTCGAGGCCGTATTTAAAGCGTGAGACGTCCCGAGGTTGCCCTCATCCGTGCGCACCGTTCCCCAAGCCATCTCGCCGAAGCCGTCGCTGCTTGCCCGCACGAGCTCGGCCGGAGTTGGAACCCTGTTGCGCGATTTCTGCCGATTCCGCCGCCGTCCGTCGTCTTCCGCCGAAAAGGAGCCCGGATCCATAACCCCGTGACGAGGCGAACACTGGCGCGTACTTCATCTCGCCGGAGGCCCTCGGAAACGCCGCGGAAGGTCGCCGTCCTTGTCTCCGTGAGCCTGAGTCCCGCCACAGCCGCCATCGACCTCGCGAGCTCGGTGAACCGTCGAGATCGGTCGGACGGTTGAGGTGAGCCCACGTTCTCTTCCAAACCACGGAAACGGATCGAATGCGGGCCGTTGGATCAAGATCCAACGGCTCGGATCCGCGTTAACCTAAACGTGTGAAGCCTAGATCCAATCTGGGCCGTTGATTTTCAAATCAACGGCCGAGATTGCGCCACGTGTGCCTAGCCGCACCCACGCGTGTGGGCGCGTGTCCCTGACACGCGGGCCCCGCAAGTCAGAGGGCCCACGCGTCAGCCGCGTTTGCGTGAGACCCCGCACTGACAGGTGGGTCCCACCTGTCAGTCTCACCCGAGCCGTGGACCGGGTCCACCATGGACCGAACCGCGCCGTGGGCTGAGCCCATGAGCCGCCGACGCCAACCAGCCAATCAGAGCCGACGTGTCCTCGCTGACGCAGTAATTAATTTCCGAAAAAAGAAATGATTTATTAATTCGAAATATTGATTCAAATTTAGATTCAAACTTCAAACGCTTATAACTTTTGCGTTTCAACTCCGATTTGAGTGATTCAAATTTCTAAATTTGTATAAAATTGAGATCTACCTAAATATGAATTTTATTTAATTTTTGGACTAAAGTTTTTCTCTGCAAAATTATTTAATTGATTATTTAAACTTTAAATAATCATAACTTTTAACGCCTTAACTCCAAATTTGTCGATTCCAGTTTCTAAAAATTCATAAAATTATGTTCTCTCTGTTTATGGATTTTATTTGGGTGTTTGGACACTTTTTGCCTATTGTTTATTTGTGTATTTGCTATTTGCTCGCTTTACGAGTAGACGTTGAAGTCTTGGGAAGGATTCAAGGAGAAGTATTGACTCAGGATCCAACTCAAGACCAAGAACAAGTACTTTTTGAAGGCAAGTTGTGCTTTGACCATGTTGATCCTATTTCGAAATCTATTTTGATTTAAACTATTGCATGCTAGTTCAATTAGAAAAATACTTGGTTTAAACATGGGGGTTAGATAAATACCAATTTGCTGTATGACACCTTGCTTACTTAAGTATGTGCCATGACCCTTGTCACCCTAGTTGTGGTTTACTAGTTGGACATTATTAAATTGCCAACATGGGTTTAGACCGTTGTAGTATCGCTTAGACACCTTACGTGCTCATAACATGATTTTGGATAATCAAATGTTAATATTGACTTAATAATATATTGAACCTGTTTTGGAAAAGTATCATGTGATGTTGATGGCACGTGGTGCATGGTAATCAATTGGGGTTTGATAAACAGTTTTCGACCGGGGCATGTGGCAAGAGTAATCAAGTGGGCCAGTTGTGGCGTTGGGAATGTTGATTTGGTTCTTCGGGTAGTCTTGCCCTGGTCACCCTAAGGATTTAACCTTGCAAGCCTTTGAACTGGGTCTAACGTGCAACCACATGTCTGTAATGGGACGGACCTAGTTGACTAAGTTGCTAATAACGTACCTGTGGGACCTCAGGAGGTCAACTACACCCTTCGTGTAAGTTGTACGGGGGAGCGTCTCGGCCGAGGCAGGTACCCATCTAACGGTTGATTGGCCTAGACTTCGCCTTAGCTAAGGGAAGGGTTAGTGTGCAATAACCGGGAGGACCACTTGTATTGTTAGAGGTTTCCGAAAGACTTTGTTACTGAACTCGCCTTTGTGGTGTTTGGTCAGTATCTTGTGGGTAAAGTGCATAACCTCTGCAGAGTTTAGAATCTATTCGAATAGCCGTGTCCGCGGTATTGGACATCGCTCGGGAATTACAGTCAAGGGTTAGATTTTCCTAAAAATAACTTTGGTTTGAAAAGTTGGGTTGGACTAATAATGAAGTTGATGGAAATGTAGAGTAGGATGGGAAAGATGTTTATTAAATTCCTTGAAAAGTTATTTATACTTTACTTGTTTCTACTGCTTTCGAATCTACTTATATTACTTTTCAAATGTTTGTTTCGCAAATATACCTTGAGCTATTCCTTTGTACCAAGCCATGCATATAGTATATTAGCTTGCATTCTCAGGCATGACTTGCCGAGTACCAAGTACTCACCCTTGCCTCAACACAACACCAGTTGAAGAGGAGACTACACCACTTTGGAGGAGGAACTCCAAGAAGATCCGCTCTACTTAGGAAGCGAGCCCGGTCGCTTGCCTGTGGTATCTTGGATGGCGCCACGGTTATTTGATTTTCCGCTGCTATTATTTTTCTCTCGAATAAGTTTCACCTTGCGAGGCATATATTTGTAATTTGACCATAAGGTCAAGTAACCAGTTTAACTATTTAAATAAAGTACTTTATCGGTATCGAGTGGTATGATTGTGATATTTACCGATGTTAAGACTGTGTGCACTAGCGCGTTCCTGGACTAGTGCTGAATACACAGAGGGTCCGGATTTGCAAATTCGGGGTCCCGACAGAGGTGGTATCAGAGCCATACTTGACCAGTAGGCTCAACCCTAGCTAGAATGGTCGTAGTGAGGATAAAACCTATTTTCTAAAAGCTAAAAATTTGTGAAGACAAGAAATGACATCTCGACTTATCCCCTTCTCTCTTTTCTTGTCTCTTGCTGAAATTTTCCCTTACCTTGTCACAATTTAAAAATTCCGAATTCTTACGTAAAGCACTCTTGTGACAGATGGAGGAAGAGTTCAACTACGTTGATCCGGGAGTTGGTCACGCCCATGAGAACTTTGGCATATGCTTGAGACTCTCGGGATTTTGAAAAGCCGCAGCATCAAGTAGAAGTGATCGGACAAGCGAGGATTGATTAAGGCTTGTGATGTGAAGATTGAGGTACCTGCTAGGAAAAAGGGCCAGCAATCGCCTCGATACACTGACCGCCAGAGATCTACAATGCAGATGGGTATCCAAGAAGTATCACGACGAGCAATGCGGCACATTACCCGTATCTACGCCAGAGAGTTGGAGAGCACGGTGTTCGTTATCATCCGCAAGAGCGATAACCTTCTTGACCCAAGGCGATTCAGATGAGGATGCCACGGTTACACAGTTGGCACGATTTGTTGTTGCCCAGGAGGATGTACTAGATAATACAAGCAAGGAGCTACAGAAGGCCCGCAAGGAGATCACGACAGAGAAGAACAGATGGCGGGAAGCTCAAGAGTATGTGGCACACCTTCTACGAAGGATTGACGAGTTGGAGATGACCTTGTACGGACCAGACCCAGAGCCAAGATTGAGCTACACGAGCGAGATCCAGAGGAGTCGATCTCGATGAGGACATCGCTTCTTCGACTACCACAGAGGACACGATCGGCTGGACATGGCGATCGTTTCGCGCCTATGCCACAGCACCCGTACCCAGGCCGTGGAGGTTTTCTCGATGAGTGAGCATAGGTTCTATAGTGAGACTCCTTCGCCGAGTCGCGTCATAGAATAAAGAGTCACCCTTTAGGCATTAGACTCCAGAGTTAGTTCGATTTGGATTTTCATTGTTTGCTGAGTGTGCAGTATGTGTTGCAAGGCCCTTAGGCATTGTAAGCAACCATACCAAGTTATCAATAATAAAGTTGGACCTTAAAGTACACCTTTCGCCCCGCATAAGTTCCATATTACTTGTCTATTCTTGTTTCCCTCTCATCTCTAAACCTAGAGCAAACCGACAGATGGTGAACACCCGTGGAAACTTTGGAAGCAATGGAAGTGGTTCTCGCCCAGCAGAAAACCCCAATGAGGGAGCACCAGCACCGCCACTTTGGATGTGCAGAATTTCGAGCTTTTCTCGCTGCCCGCACTCGATTGATGCATGCTATGATGCAACAAATGCAACACGTCACCGCCAGGCCATCGCTAATCAAGTTAATCGTGACCACGCCGTAATACAAGACTGCCGAGTTCATGAGAACTCACCCACCCACTTTCTCCGGAATGCCAATCCATTGGAGGCCGATGATTGGTTAAGGTCAATCGAGAGGAAGCTACACATAGCTCAATGCATAGGAAATGAGAAGGTACTCTACGCTTCTCATCGCTTGGAAGGAACATTACCGAATGGTGGGAGAATTTCTGTGCCACGCAAGAGAACCCTCAAGATATAACTTGGGAAGAGTTCACACCGCTTCCGACAAGATCACGTGCCTGAAGGAATCATGGACCTTAAGAAGGAGGAGTTCAGAGCATCAAGCAAGGTAATCAGCCAGTGGTCGACTACCGAACAAGTTCACACAGCTAGCACGCTACGCACTGAGGATGTAGCGACAGATAAATCCAGGCATAGTCTCGTTTTATGAAGGGACTTAACTCAGGATTGCAAGTAGGATTGATCACCCACACCTTTCCGCATTTCCAAGAGCTGGTGAATAAGGCGCTTATTCTTGAGGACAAGCGCAAGGAACTGGATGAGAACAGAAGCACAGATGCAACAAATAGGATCACGCCAGTGGAACGCAGCGCTGAGAGTTGCACCAAATCAATTCTTGATTCCAACCACGTAATGCAACAAGGACACCATCCTCAACACCAAGACCTGTCAATCGTAACTACTGCACCCCACTTCCGCTAGAAACGCTTACTCCAGCAAATGAAGGAACAAGTGAGACGTCTGCTACAATCGCAACGAGCCAGACACTTTGCCAACAGCTTGTCCGAAGAAGACAGCAGGAGTGACTCAGCCGCTTCAATCTAGGAACCACCCTAGCTAGGACGCCAAAGACCAGAGCCACACCCTGCAGTGGTGAGAGGCCGAGTCAACCATGTCACCGCAGATGCACCGCGAATGCTACTGACGTCGTGATCGGGTAAGTTACTTGTTAACTCAAGACTGCACAGCTTTGTTTGACTCGAGCTTCGCATTCGTTTGTTTCGCAAGGCTTTGCTACTAGAAATGATTTGAGGATTGCAAGACTTAGATGCATGCTTTTAGTTCAAACCCCTGGTTCCGAACTCCGAACGAAAGTAGGATGTTCCGGGGTGAGAATACTAATAGATGGAATAGAGTTCCTAGCAAACCTTATAATTTTGGAGACCCAGACCTTAGACGTCATATTGGGAATGGATTGGTTATCCAAGCACAAGGCCGTATTAGATTGTGGACGAAGGACTATCTCAGTTGAGAGCCCGTGTGGGAAGAAAGTGGAATTTCAAGCCACCGCAGTTAGAGATGGACAGTTGATGGTTAACAGTACCAAGGCAATCAGCATAGATGATGTCTCAGTAGTGAATGAGTACCCCGATGTTTTTCCCGAAGATCTACCTGGTATGCCGCCAGACAGGGACATAGAGTTTGTGATAGAGCTTGTACTGCACAAGACCGATAGCAAAGAGACCCTATCGGATGTCCACCGAGGAGTTGGTAGAGATGAAGAAACAGCTAGAGGAGTTAATGGAGAAAGGATTTCAGGAGCTGAAGAAGCGATTGACATCAGCACCGGTGTTAGTTCTACCGGATGTTGCTCAAAGCTTCGATATTTATTGTGACGCATCGCGCCAAGGACTTGGATGTGTGCTGATGCAGGATGGAAAGGTCGTCGCTTATGCTTCAAGGCAGTTGAGGCCGCATGAGGAAAATTATCCGACACATGACTTAGAGTTAGCTGCCGTAGTGAAGTGTATACGGATCATAAGAGCCTTAAGTACATATTCACCCAGTCGGATCTGAATATGAGGCAGAGGAGATGGTTAGAGTTGATCAAAGACTATAATTTTGGAATCCATTACCATCCCGGGAAGGCCAACGTAGTAGCCGATGCTCTGAGTCGGAAAAGCCATACCGTGAGTACGTTGCTAGCCACAAGTCAGGATGAGTTATGTGAGGACTTTCAGAAAATGAAGATTGAGGTTGTACCTAGCGGATTCTTGGCCACATTGGAAGTAAAGCCTACCTTAGAGGATCAGATCCGAGAAGGATGTATGATGATGACAAGATCCGCAGGATTAAGTTCATCAAGGAGGAAGGCAAGGCAGAGGACTTCAAGTTGGATGAGCAAGGCACGTTATGGATGAAGGATCGGATTTGTGTGCCTAACAAGAAGGAGTTAAAGCAACTGATTCGGAAGAAGCCCATGACTCCAAGTACTCAATTCATCCTGGAAGCGCCAAGATGTATCAGATCTCAAGGAGAGATTCAGTGGCCGAGTATGAAACGTGACGTTGCCGAGCATGTTGCATTGTGCGACGTATGCCGAGAGTAAAGGCAATGCATCGAGACCAGCAGGATTGCTACAACCGCTGAAAATACCGAGTGGAAGTGGGAGGAAATCGAATGGATTTCATTACCGGTTCTTGTCAAGACTCAAGGAGGTTATGACTCCATATGGGTTATAGTGGATCGCTTGACTAAAGTAGCCCATTTTATCCCCGTGAAGACCACTTACTCGGGAGATAAATTAGCGTAATTGTACATGATCAGATTGTCTGCTTGCACGGAGTGCCAAAGAGGATTGTATCGGACAGAGGTACCCAATTTACCTCAAGGTTACGGAATAAGTTGCATGAAGCCATGGGAACCCGTTTGAACTTCAAGATGCCTTATCATCCACACGGATGGACAGACCGAAAGAGTCAACCAGATTCTGGAGGATATGTTGAGAGCTTGTGCATTAGCTTATGCTACTTCTTGGGATAAGAGTTTGCCGTATGCCGAAGTTCGCATTACAACAATAGTTATCGTGCTAGTTTACGATGTCGCCTTTTGAGGCCTTTGTATGGTCGACCACTGTCGGACGCCATTGAATTGGAATGAGACCGGCGAGCGCCGTGTCTTTGGGCCTGATATTCTTCAAGAGGTCAAGAGCGGATCGCTATGATTAGGGAAAGGTTGAAGATAGCCCAATCTCGGCCAGAAGAGTTATCTTGACAATCGTCGCCGAGACTTGAGTTTTGAACCGTAAGACTTTGTTTACCTCGAGTTACGCCTCTCGGGAGTTAAGAGGTTCCATGCCAAAGGGAAACTCGCACCCTGCTATGTTGGACCATTTAAGATTTTGAGTCGCAGAGGCGGTTGCTTACCACCGAGTTGCCACAATCGTTGGCAGGAGTGCATGATGTATTCCATGTGTCCTAGCTTAAAGAAGTGTCTCCGAGTTCCCGAGGAATGCACACCGCTAGAGTCAATTGAGTTGCAAGAGGATTTGACTTATAAGGAGCATCCCGTGAGGATTCTAGACACAAAGGATAGAGAAACTAGAAACAAGTCAACCCGCTTTCAGAGAGTTCAAAGTGGAGCAACCATGAAGAAAGCGAAGCGACTTGGGAGCGAAGAGGATTTGAAGAAAGAGTTTCCAAACCTATTCCTTTAGTAAGCCCTGAATCTCGGGGACGAGATTCTATTAAGGGGGGGAGGTTTGTAACATCCCAAAATTTTGCTTTTCTTAAATTCATGTGTGATTTGGCACTTTGGTGAATTTTTGGAATTTTCTGGAATTTATTTGGATTTATTTGGAATTTATTTGAATTTATTCCATTTTGAAATAATTAAAGAATTTAATTTTGCAAATAAAATTTTGTTGGAAATATTTTATTTGAGTCCAAAATGTTCCAAAATATTTTCTGGAATTTTTCTGGGTCTTTTGCTATTTTTAATGAATTAAATGAATTATTGGGAATTATTTTTAATATTAAATCATTGGAAAATCAACTCGGTCGAGCATCGCTCATCCGATCGAAGTCGGAACCCGAAGTCGGACTCGAGTCCGACCCGAGCCGATTGACTCGACCAAACCAGCTCCAACCCTAAGCGATCCCGACCGCTGGATCAAGATCCAACTACCGAGATCTGCCTCGCACGGCTCGAGCCGATCCGGCCCGGATCCGATCGCGTCCACGCGATCGCGGGCCGCTGATCGTGCCGCGGACGGCCGTCGTCGTCGCCTCCGCTCCGACTCGAGCCGGAGAGCTCCGCCGTGACCGAGCAGACACGGTTAGGGTTCCGATTTGCACGCACGCCGAGGCCGTATTTAAAGCGTGAGACATCCTCGAGGTTGCCCTCATCCGCGGCGCACTCCGTTCCCTGCCATCTCGCCGAGCCGCCGCTGCTTGCCCGCATTTAGCTCGCCGGAGTTGGAACCCTGCTTGCGCAGCGGTTTATCGCCGATTCCGCCGTCCGTCGTCTTCCGCCGAAAGGAGCCCAGATCCGCAGCCCGTGATTTAGGCGAACTCGGGCGCCAGATTTCATCTCGCCGGAGGACTCCTGAACGCCGCGCGAAGGTCGCCGTCCTTGTCTCCTGTGAGCCCGAGTCCCGGCTGTCGCCATCGACCTCGCGAGCTCGGTGAACCGCCGATCCAGATCGGACGGTTGAGGTGAGCCCACGTTCTCTTCCAAAACCTGGAAACCAGATCGACCGACCGTTGGATCAAGATCCAACGGCCAGATCCGCCGCGTTAACCTAAACGTGTGAAGCCTAGATTCAATCGGCCGCTGATTTTCAAATCAACCGAGATTGCGCCACGTGTGCCTAGCCGCACTCCACGCAGCGTGTGGGCGCGTGTCCGACACGCGGGCCCCGCAAGTCGAGGGCCCACGCGTCGGCCCGCTTGTGTGAGACCACTTGACCGACAGTGGGTCCCACCTGTCGCCTCACCCGAGCCGTGGGACCGGGTCCACCATGGACCGAATCGCCGTGGGCCGAGCCCATGAGCCTACCGACGCCACCACCAATCAGAGCCGACGCGTGTCCTCGCCGACGCAGTAATTAATTTCCGAAAAAGAAATGATTTATTAATTCGAAATATTGATTCAAATTTAGATTCAAACTTCAAACGCTTATAACTTTTATGCGTTTCAACTCCGATTTGAGTGATTCAAATTTCTAAATTTGTATAAAATTGAGATCTACCTAAATATGAATTTTATTTAATTTTTGGACTAAAGTTTTTCTCTGCAAAATTATTTAATTGATTATTTAAACTTTAAATAATCATAACTTTTAAGCGCCTTAACTCCAAATTTGTCGATTCCAGTTTCTAAAAATTCATAAAATTATGTTCTCTCTGTTTATGGATTTTATTTGGGTGTTTGGACACTTTTTGCCTATTGTTTATTTGTGTATTTGCTATTTGCTCGCTTTTACGAGTAGACGTTGAAGTGCCTAAGGATTCAAGGAGAAGTATTGACTCAGATCCAACTCAAGACCAAGAACAAGTACTTTTTGAAGGCAAGTTGTGCTTTGACCATGTTGATCTTATTTCGAAATCTATTTTGATTTAAACTATTGCATGCTAGTTCAATTAGAAAAATACTTGGTTTAAACATGGGGGTTAGATAAATACCAATTTGTCAGATGACACCTTGATTACTTAAGTATGTGCCATGACCCTTGTCACCCTAGTTGTGGTTTACTAGTTGGACATTATTAAATTGCCAACATGGGTTTAGACCGCTGTAGTATCGCTTAGACTCAAGCACGTGCTCATAACATGATTTTGGATAATCAAATGTTAATATTGACTTAATGATATATTGAACCTGTTTTGGAAAAGTATCATGTGATGTTGATGGCACGTGGTGCATGGTAATCAAGCGGGTTTGATAAACGATTTTCGGCCAGGGCATGTGGCAAGAGTAATCAAGTGGGCCGATTGTGGCGTTGGGAATGTTGATTTGGTTCTTCTGTAGTCTTGCCCTGGTCACCCTAAGGACTTAACCTTGCAAGCCTTTGAACTGGGTCTAACGTGCAACCACATGTCTCAGAATGGGACGGACCTAGTTGACTAAGTTGCTAATAACGCACTGTGGGACCTCAGGAGGTCAACTACACCCTTCGTGTAAGTTGTACGGGGAGCGTCATCGGGCCGAGGCCAGTACCCATCTAACGGTTGATTGGCCTAGACTTCGCCTTAGCTAAGGGAAGGGTTAGTGTGCAATAACCGGGAGGACCACTTGTATTGTTAGAGGTTTCCAAAGACTTTGTTACTGAACTCGCCTTTGTGGTGTTTGATCAGATCTTGTGGGTAAAGTGCATAACCTCTGCAGAGTTTAGAATCTATTCGAATAGCCGTGTCCGCGGTATTGGACATCGCCGAATTACAGTCAAGGGTTAGATTTTCCTAAAAATAACTTTGGTTTGAAAAGTTGGGTTGGACTAATAATGAAGTTGATGGAAATGTAGAGTAGGATGGGAAAGATGTTTATTAAATTCCTTGAAAAGTTATTTATACTTTACTTGTTTCTCTTTGCTTTGAATCTACTTATATTACTTTTCAAATGTCAAGTTTCTTCGCAAATATACCTTGAGCTATTCCTTTGTACCAAGCCATGCATATAGTATATTAGCTTGCATTCTCAGCATGACTTGCCGAGTACCAAGTACTCACCCTTGCCTCAACACAACACCAGCTTGAAGAGGAGACTACACCAGCTTTGGAGGAGGAACTCCAAGAAGATCCGTCTACTTAGGGAAGCGAGCCCGATCGCTGCCTGTGGTATACCGGATGGCGCCACGGGTTATTTGATTTTCCGCTGCTATTATTTTTCTCTGAATAAGTTTCGCCTTGCGAGGCATATATTTGTAATTTGACCATAAGGTCAAGTAACCAGTTTAACTATTTAAATAAAGTACTTTATCGGTATCGAGTGGTATGATTGTGATATTTACCGATGTTAAGACTGTGTGCACTAAGCGCTGCTCTGGACTAGTGCTGAATACACAGAGGGTCCGGATTTGCAAATTCGGGGTCCCGACAGAGGTGGTATCAGAGCCATACTTGACTGTAGGCTCAACCCTAGCTAGAATGGTCGTAGTGAGGATAAAACCTATTTTCTAAAAGCTAAAAATTTGTGAAGACAAGAAATGACATCTCGACTTATCCCCTTCTCTCTTTTCTTGTCTCTTGCTGAAATTTTCCCTTACCTTGTCACAATTTAAAAATTCCGAATTCTTACGTAAAGCACTCTTGTGACAGATGGAGGAAGAGTTCAACTACGTTGATCTGGGAGTTGGTCACGCCGCAGAACTTTGGCATATGCTTCAGACTCTCGGGGATTTTGAAAAGCCGCAGTACCAAGTAGAAGTGATCAGACAAGCAGGATTGATTAAGGCTTGTGACGTGAAGATTGAGGTACCTGCTAGGAAAAAGGGCCCAGGCAATCGCCCGATACACCGTGACCGCCAGAGATCTACAATGCAGATGGGTATCCAAGAAGTATCACGACGAGCAATGCGGCACATTACCCGTATCTACGCCAGAGAGTTGGAGAGCACGGTGTTCCGTTATCATCCGCGCAGCGATAACCTTCTTGACCCGAAGGCGATTCAGGATGAGGATGCCACGGTTACACAGTTGGCACGATTTGTTGTTGCCTGTGAGGATGTACTAGATAATACAAGCAATGAGCTACTGAAGGCCCGCAAGGACATCACGACAGAGAAGAACAGCTTTCGGGAAGCTCAAGAGTATGTGGCACACCTTCTACGAAGGATTGACGAGTTGGAGATGACCTTGTACGGACCAGGCCAGAGCCAAGATTTCGAGCTACACGAGCCAGATCCGGAGGAGTCGATCTCGATGAGGACAGCCTTCTTCGACTACCACAGAGGACACGATCATTTGGACATGGCGATCAAGTTACGCCTATGCCACAAAGACCGTGCACCCAGGCCGTGGAGGTTTTCTCGATGAGTGAGCATAGGTTCTATAGTGAGACTCCTTCGCCGAGTCGCGTCATAGAATAAAGAGTCACCCTTTAGGCATTAGACTCCAGAGTTAGTTCGATTTGGATTTTCATTGTTTGCCGAGTGTGCAGTATGTGTTGCAAGGCCCTTAGGCATTGTAAGCAACCATACCAAGTTATCAATAATAAAGTTGGACCTTAAAGTACACCTTTCGCCCCGCATAAGTTCCATATTACTTGTCTATTCTTGTTTCCCTCTCATCTCTAAACCTAGAGCAAACCGACAGATGGTGAACACCCGTGGAAACTTTGGAAGCAATGGAAGTGGTTCTCGCCCAGCAGAAAACCCCAATGAGGGAGCACCAGCACCGCCACTGGATGTGCAGAATTTCGGAGCTTTTCTCGCTGCCCAGACTCAGTTGATGCATGCTATGATGCAACAAATGCAACACGTCACCGCTCAGGCCACTGCTAATCTGTAACACCCTACAAATCTAAACTGTCGTACAAGAAAATTTCGACAGCATCTCTCCTAAAATTAGGACAAAACGGAAGCGACAACAAGATTCATAATAACCACTATAAACAGGAATAACATAAAAGCATCAATACTAGAGATAACAAGTCTAAATCAACTAGAAAACAAACATAAACGTAAAACAGCTCCAAAGAGGACATCAACAGGTCTATGATTAATAAAATTTCAGCAAGCTAATGAATTATTAAATGCACTAGTCCATGTGATTCGTGATGACCCCGGAGGGTTGAATGTGCTACTAAGCCCACCCTTCAAGTTTACGACTCGCGAGAACTACCTGAAAACAACAAAATAACAAGGGGTGAGATTGGGTAATCTCAGCAAGCGGAACAACTTCTAACAAATAACACAGCCACAATAAAACTAGCATACCAAATTCCTCATATACAATACCACATCAAGAGTCCACATTCCTCATATACAATACCACAACAAGGAGTCCACATTCCTCATATCCAATACCACATTACGGAGTCCACACAACCTCAGTAAAATGCATATGATTGTGCACATGCTTATGCCATGATCCTCCTCACCGTGCCCTTCCTCAGGAACACACGGTGTTGTACCGGTACGGTCGCGCACGCTGGCGTCGACAAACTTCCAATGCATGATTGTGCAGTTAATGCTTCATGCATGAATTCATTCATAATTTTCCACATTGAGTCCACATATTTGCATGCCATCATATAACATGGATAGAAAACAAATAACATTGAGATGAACTATTTAGACAATTCAACCAATAGGCAACATCATTCTTTTCTTTACTCATGGTTCAAAGCCAAAGCACATCATCACATTGCTAATCTAATTATTGCAATCTTCCCAGCAAATGATCAAACCATGTATGATTAATGTCATCGGGAAATATAACGAAGGCAATGCAAACAACGATGTATAGCTCAACCATAACACTACTTCCACTTGCCTTTACCGACGTAGACGACGGATCTAGTTGCGTCCAGAAGGGGCACCACCTGTACGAGCATATTTTCAGTATGCAATAACACCACAATTGATCACACAACTCAAACACGCAATTCCTACAACCCGTTCCCCTTTTCCAACACCGAAACCCCGATCTGTTCGGATCGAACATCAGCAACCCCCATTCTCTTTTTCGTATCTTTTTTTCCACAGAACATAAAAATACAAAAAAATTACAGTAGCTAGATATTGACGAGATCTACAACTTTCATGAAGATCACAAATTTCAATTCCACTGTTAAATATGCCTAAACAAACGTCCAACACAGTGGACAAAATCTGTTTCCAGATTCTGTCCGTCATCTTGCAACAGCGATAACTCTCAGACCGACGCCCCAAAAATTCTGAAAAAATTACAGAAGCTAGATCTCGACGTTATCTACAACTTTCTAGTTATAGGTTTTTGCAGGAAAAATCATCTATGCCACGTACAACGCGAAACAATCCGCGCTGCACAATCTCCCCTTCCAAAAACAGCACCACGTGAACATCTACCCTTCTCCCCCATCAAGATCCATCTAAATCACTCACCACCAGATCTAATACACTCTTAATCCCTAGGTAGAACAGGGGTAAAAGATTGGGAATTTTACCTTGAGTTCTCCCTTGAGAACCCACGAAAAACGCGCGACGATTCCCGAAACGGAAATCTGCTCGTCCTCCACGCCCCCACGGATCCTCTTCTCGCTTGCTCCTTCGCGTTTCGCGGTGGATCTTGAGCCACCACACAAGGGGAGGAAGAGGAGGGGTGGTGTGGCTGCTAGGGGAGGAAGGGGGGTGCCCTAGGGCTTTTGGGGGGGGTGACACCCCTTTTATATGGTGGGCTGGCCCACTAGGGGAAAAGAGAGAGAGGTGGGGAGGGGATTCGCAGCCCAGGCCCAGGTTTTCCTCGGCCCACTGTTTCTAGCCCGACAACTCCAAATTTAATATTAATACGCCGGATAAACTTCAATTATTTCATCCCCCGACAAATCCTTCATTCCTCTCCCGAAACAAAAACAGGAAAAGGAACCCTAGAATCGCTCTGACGCTCTAAGGCATCACATAATCAAGTTAATCAGGGACCACGCCAGAATACAAGACTGTCAGAGTTCATGAGAACTCACCCACCCACTTTCTCCGGGAATGCCAATCCATTGGAGGCCGATGATTGGTTAAGGTCAATCGAGAGGAAGCTACACATAGCTCAATGCATAGGAAATGAGAAGGTACTCTACGCTTCTCAACGACTGCCCCTTCCCAACGCGGGGCATCAACTCCAACGCCCCAAGGCCTCCAGTTGCGACTGCACCACCTCCACTTCCTGCGCCGACCCGTGGCCGAGTCGACTACGTTGATGCCGAGGCGATTCCTGAGGGCTCTACTGTGCTGACTGGTACGTTGTGCATTGAGGGGCATGCTGCTAGGGTGCTTTTTGACTCGGGGGCTTCTCATTCTTTCATTAGCAAAGATTTTGTCATGCAACATCAGATGGAAGTGAGCTGTGGTCGTACCTCATTCCTAATTGAAGCACCGGGTTCTAAGATTGTTGCAAGTCAAGTGGTCCAGAAGGCCACTGTGCAAATCCAAGGGGTTCCTTACCTTGTCAACCTGCTGCTCCTCGACCTTCGTGGGATAGATGCCATCTTGGGCATGAACTGGCTCACACGGCAGCAAGCTATTCTAGATTGTTCTCGTCGCTCCATCTCACTCAAGGGACCGAAGGGCGACTTGCTGACTCTGCTCCTTGATGACGGCGAGGCCGCTCTTTGTTCCTTGAATGGCGCAGAAGTTGAAGGGCTGGAGTCCATTTATGTAATTGCGGAGTACCCGGATGTGTTCCCAGCAGAACTGCCAGGAATGCCACCTGATCGAGACATTGAGTTCGTAGTCGAACTTCAACCCGGGACTGCTCCAGTTTCCAAGCAGCCGTATCGGATGCCGCCGAACGAATTAACCGAGTTGAAAAAGCAACTGAAAGAGTTGATGGACAAGGGGTTCATTCGTCCGAGCTCCTCACCCTGGGGTTGCTCAGCTCTCTTCATGACCAAGAAGGACGGTTCTCTTCGCCTCTATGTCGATTATCGCCCTTTGAATGTAGTCACTATCAAGAACAAGTACCCACTGCCTCGGATCGATATTCTGTTTGATGAACTTGCTGGCGCACGAGTGTTCTCTAACATTGACTTGAGGCTCGAGTACCATCAGATCAAGATTCGGGCTGAGGTTGTCCCAAAGACAGCATTCTCCACCCGATATGGGTTATATGAGTACACCATCATGTCATTCGGTCTGACGAATGCACCGGCGTATTTCATGTACCTCATGAATTCCATCTTCATGGAAGAGCTTGATTCCTTTGTGGTCATCTTCATTGATGACATCCTAGTCTATTCAGCTAATGAGGAAGAGCATGCCAAGCATCTTCATATCATTCTCGGAAGACTTCAGGAACATTGTCTCTATGCCAAATTTAGCAAGTGCGAGTTTTGGCTCAAAGAGGTATCTTTCTTGGGACACGTCCTTTCTGAGCGTGGTGTCGCTGTCGACCAAAGCAAAGTACAAGATGTCCTCAATTGGGAGCAACCCAAGACAGTTACGGAGATCCGTAGTTTCCTTTGGCTTGCCGTCTAATATCGCCGTTTCATTCAGAACTTCTCAAGGATTGCCAAGCCTATGACAGAGCTACTGAAGAAAGGTGTGGAATTTAGATGGTCAAGGGGCTGTGAAGAGCGTTTCAGACTTTGAAGCAGCGCCTGACTATTGCTCCTGTCCTTACTCAACCGGATATCCACAAGCCGTTTGATGTCTATTGCGATGCATCGGGTATCGGCCTTGGTTGTGTGCTTATGCAAGAAAGCCGGGTTGTTGCCTATGCGTCTCGACAATTGAAGCATCATGAAGAGCACTACCCAACCCATGACTTGGAGCTTGCAGCAGTGGTCCATGCTTTAAAAATTTGGCGCCACTATCTCCTGGGGAACAAGTGCAATATCTACATCGATCACAAAAGTCTCAAGTACATCTTCACTCAAGCAGAATTGAATATGAGGCAAAGAAGGTGACTTGAGCTGATCAAGGACTACAATCTGGAAGTCCATTACCACCCGAGAAAAGCCAATGTGGTGGCTGACGCGTTAAGCCGCAAGGCTCGATGCGATTGCCTCACTCTTCAACCCCGGAGTACCACTCTCTGCAAGGAATTCCAGAAGCTCGGCCTGGAGATGGTTGAAGAGGGTTCCTTAGCTAATCTGGAGTTAAATTCCACGTTGTTGGATCAGATTAGAGAGGCTCAAAAAGGGGACAATGATGTTGCCCGGATTTGTGGCGAACTGAATTCCGGCCAAGCCACTGACTTCCGTCTTGATAACCATGGGGCCTTATGGTTCGGTGAGCGCTTGGTCGTCCCTGAAAACCAAGATTTGCGAAGGAAGATTCTTGATGAGGCCCACAACTCTCTACTCACAATTCATCTGGGCAGCAACAAAATGTACCAAGACTTGAAGCAACGATTTTGGTGGGCTCGCATGAAGCGCGAGATTGCTCGCTATGTGGTGGAGTGCGACGTCTGTAAAAGGGTGAAGGCTGAACATCTTAAGCCAGCTGGCACTCTTCAGCCATTGCCCATTCCAAGTTGGAAGTGGGAAGACATTAGCATGGATTTCATCACCGGGTTGCCAATGACTTCTTCGGGTCATGACTCAATTTGGGTTATAGTCGACCGGTTGACGAAGTCCGCACATTTCCTAGCCATTCGCGCCACCTACCGAGCCATCAAGTATGCGGAGCTGTACATGTCCCGGATTATGTGCCTTCATGGAGTGCCGAAGCGAATAGTTTCAGAACGGGGCTCTCAGTTCGTCTCCCAATTTTGGAGAAGTTTGCACGCGGCATTGGGCACCAAACTACTCCACAGCTCAGCATATCATTCGCAAACTGACGGACAGACCGAGAGGGTCAATCAGATCCTCGAGGACATGTTGAGGGCTTGTGTTCTGTCTTATGGGAAGAAGTGGGATGAGTGTCTTCCATATGCTGAGTTTGCTTACAACAACAGTTACCAAACCAGCATCAAAATGTCTCCATTTGAAGCACTTTATGGCTGTAGCTGTTGGACACCTCTGAATTGGTCCGAGAGTGGGGAACGACCATTCTTTGGACCGGATGTGGTCAAATCGGCAGAAGAAATGGTGAAGACCATTCGGGGGAGTCTGAGGGTAGCGCAATCCCGGCAGAAGAGCTATGCTGACCGCCGTAGGAGGCCTCTCTCCTTCGTTGTTGGCGATCATATCTATCTAAAGGTGTCTCCCTTCCAGGGTAGTCATCGTTTTGGAATCAAGGGAAAGTTGGCGCCTCGCTACATAGGGCCATTTCGGATCCTTGAAAAGCGAGGTCAAGTGGAATATCAGCTAGAGCTTCCTCCTTCTCTAGCGATGGTTCACAATGTCTTCCATGTATCCCAGTTGAAGAAATGCCTCCGCACTCCCTTTGAGTCACTGGAGTTGGATGAACTCGAAGTCCAGCCTGAACCTGATCTGTCTTATCAAGAGCATCCTATTCGGGTTTTGGATGAAGCTGAACGCAAGACCCGTCGACGGACTCTCAAGTTCTACAAGATTCAGTGGAGCTATCACACTGAAGATGAAGCCACTTGGGAGCTCGAAGATCATTTAAAAGCCGAGTATCCCGAGTTCTTCCAAGCCATGTGAGTACCCGTGTTCAGTTCTTCGTGATTCCCGGCATGCCGGTTAGCGTGTAACTACGCTATCCATCCGTATTCCACCCTGTCTATGTGCTTGTTCTAAATCTCTGGGCGAGATTCCTTTAAGGGGGGAGGGTTTGTCAAGGCCCTCAACTTCAAATTTTTGGGACATCCGGAGTATCCGGATTAAACGTCCGGATTATCCGGATATAACCCGAAATGTCCGGAGTATCCGAGTTAGTGCTACCGAACACCTCAACCCGGAGTATCCGGACTAATTGTCCGGAGTGTCCGAGGTGTTCGGAATTTGTTTTACCAAGGCCCCAACCCGGAGTCTACGGGTTAATTGTCCGGAGAGTCCAGACTTGTCGGGGGGTTGAGTATAAGACTCATTTCCTTTGGCCTCCACCTCATTTCTCCCCCCTTTTTCTCCCCACTCTTTGGTGCATCTCCCCTCCACCCGAGCTCGTCTCCGCTGAGCTCCTCACCCCAGCGACCTCCCATGCTCCTCCCCGGCGTCTCCTCCATCCCGGTGACCTCGAGTTCCTCTCCAAGCTGCTCCTCTCCAAGCCGGTGTCTTCTTCGCTCCACCCGGCTTCCCCTCCCTCTCCTTCATCCCTCTTGAAGGTGAGACCTCTTCTTGGAGTCTATTCTTGGGTTCTAGGGAGTGCATGGGGTTGGATTTGGGGTCAGATTTGTAGATTTGGGGTTAGGGTAACTTTGGGGAAAGTTAGGGTTTTGGTGGGTGGTTGGTGTTGCGGTGGCTTAAGCAATGAAGGTAGTTAGGGTGAGAGATCGGGGGTAAATAATGTCATCCCTAGCGTTGGATTGGGTTTTGGTTGGGTCCTACGAGATCGGGCCGTTTGTCGTGGTTTGAGCTAGCATTGGAGCTTATCCGGCTTAGCCACGTGTAGGAAAGTAGTAGGTCGGGCCCCCTCGGTGCTGTAAGACTTGGGAGCGCCTCCACATTGCGCGCCATCTTCCAAGTCCTAGGCAATCCGGAGTGTCTGGCCAATTGGCCCGGAGTGTCCAGCTTATCCGGACTGTCCGGATATTAAACCCGGACTGTCCGGGTTTTCCTGATCTGTTCGGTGAGGGAAGTTGTTATAATCCGTTGTTTTTGCATTTGTGTTTGGTTTCATTGCATTGCATGCATCTTATTCATGCATTATGTTCGTGTAGAGAACGAGACCGCGGTGACTGACGTGACCGTGGTTGAGGGGATTGCCGACGAGCAACTTGTCATCGATCCGCCAGCAGAAGCACAAGGCAAGCACCTATGCATTTTGAACCACTTGTGTAATTTACTTTTGTGAATTAACTGCTTATTGGATGATTAAGTTTTGCATTAGGAGTTGAAATGTGGGATAGGCTAGATCCTAATTGTTGCACATACTGATAGTACCACCTTGCTTGTGGAGGGGAGAGAATACCACCTTAAAAGGGAGAGCAACCCTCCCCCCATCAGGCTAGTCTTTTGGGGGCCACATGGGACTCTTATGGCCTGGCTATGGCATCCAAGGTGTGTATTTCTCTCGTGGTCCAAGGCCCACACCCATGGGCCAGTTAGGCAGTCTGCTCGTCGAGCGAGGCACGTGCGCCATACGGCTGGGCCGCGAAGGGCACGGTGCGCGCCCGGGAGGGATGCATCAGTTGGTATCAGAGCTAGGTCCCGAAACAAGAGAGTGAGAATGATAGTACCACCTTGCTTGTGGAGGGGAGAGAATACCACCTTAAAAGGGAGAGCAACCCTCCCCCATCAGGCTAGTCTTTTGGGGGCCACATGGAACTCTTATGGTCTGGCAATGGCAGCCAAGGTGTGTATTTCTCTCGTGGTCCAAGGCCCACACCCCTGGGCCAGTTAGGCAGTCTGCTCGTCGGGCGAGGCACGTGTGCCATACGGCTGGGCCGCGAAGGGCACGGTGCGCACCCGGGAGGGATGCATCACATACATTCCTTTGTACTTGATGAACACCTTCCTTGGAGCTAGTATAAGGGTAATATAATGTGTCCATGCTTAGCCTTGCTTAGATGTCGGGTACGGGCCAAGTGGTGGATGGTTCCGCCGCTTGTGATTGTTTTATGACACAATACTCGGGTTACTGTGGTAATGATGGTGAGTAGAAATGGAAAAATGAAATGAGACCGGGTGAGAGAGTTGGGCACTTGGGTGTGGAGACCCAAGCGCGGTAGTCTCGCCTGTGTCAGTTGAGGACCGATCCGTTGTTTGCCCTTTGATCGAGCACACTTTGGTTGATCGCATGCCGGTATGGGACGGTAAAGCTATTCTTTTATCGCATGCCGTTCGATGGGGCATACACCTCATGTGGCTGGACGTGGTTGAGGGCGAGGCTTAGGCCGACTCTCGAGGGCCAAGCCGGGCTTGGGCCGCTCGAGGGGGTACTAGGTGCTCGGACCGCATGAAGATGCCCCCAACGAATTGGTATGGATAGGAGGATGGTTGACACGAGGTTCTTTGTGGCACGTGTCGTGCGGTCAATGCTTCCCTGCAGGGTTAATTAAGCGATTCGAATTTCCGTGCTCTCAGTTATGAGCACGCTTGGTCATCGCACATTCAACGTAGTAATAACTTGAACTTGAGGTTAGCTGGTGTGGACAAGGATATTGACGAGGATACTTGTTCCCAATGCTACTTGTTGTAATGAAGTGTTAAATTCCAAAATTCTGCTACTTGTTGTAATGAAGTGTTAAATTCCAAAATTCTACTACTTGTTGTAATGAAGTGTTAAATTCCAAAATTCACCCTAGCGATAGGCGCTTGTTCAAGAACGCTATAAACTGTGAAACTGAGTAGTGGAATTAATTGAGTAACAAAGCTAAGCTTTCCGCACTTTTACCTTCAGCTTATTTCCTTGCTACATCCAAATGCATACTTCTTGGAGTCGGTCATATATGGACCACAGGTAAGACTTGCGAGTACCTCCCGTACTTAGGCTTCTGCTTTTGTGATTTTGCAGGTAAGGATCTAGCGGGGTGTGAGTTTTGCCCCTACTGCCTATCAGTGCCCGGGCGGGGCACCGAATAGAGGCTACCGCCGTCGTGCGCTTGAGTGTTGAGGCGTAACACTTCGTAATTGTTTTGCTTTTGGGTTTAGTTGATAGTCGTAGATCCTTTTGTTGTATAGACTATGTGAACCATGTTATTACTTGCTGAACGCTTGGTTGCCTTCGTGCAGCTCTTTTATATATATTGGTGTCGCTCTCATTATTTTGTTTATTCTTTTGGTTTGGTGGTTGTCGGGTGTGGGTCGAGCAGTTGGTACTTTTTGTCTGGATTTTGTCTTCATGCCGTAGTGGTTTGGGTGGTTTTGCTTCCGCGTTGCGCTTTTGGTTGTGGGGTCTCGAGTTCGTTGCCCCCTTCCTGCAAATTGTTTCGATCGGGCATTATAAACCTGTATGCGGGGATCCTGGGCGAGTTTTGGGTCGCATACCGGGGGAATACCGGGGATGTCGTCGAGCTATTCGAAGGGTTCCGAAGTCTGTCTCAATTGGGCTTGGGTGCTAACACCGCGAGCGCTTCCAGCGATCCCTTGTTAGCCTCCAAATCCGATTAGGGCGACTGAACCTTCTAATAGCCTACGGACGATCTGGGCGGTTCCTCTCAGCCAGCGCCGCCGAGGGGAACCCAGGGACATGCGCACCCACGTAGCGTAGAAATGCCGCCTCATGGAGTGAGTGCACGAATCCACCAGCCACAATAGCTCTGAGGCAGCGTGGCGCTATAGGGAAGGGGCTGAGGGAGGGATCTCGGGGAGAAACGCTAGTGAAGCCAGCGTGGCAGGGCGGCACCTTCGTCCGGCCCTTCCTGCGCTCCTGTGCAGACGACTCAACGCCTTCGGCATGAGCATGGGCGTTGGGGTGCTCGCGGCGGTGAGGGAGAGGGAGAGACGAAGGGCGATTATAAGGCGAGGGTGACGGCAACCCGAGTACGGGGACAGTCGAGAGCGAGGGCGAGGAGGCGACAGTGAAGAAGTGGGCGACAAAAGGCAGAGGTCCTCAGGCGGTGGCGATGCGAGGGGGGTGGAGGTCCGCGGCCGGCGGCGATGCGAGTGAGGGGGCGGAGGTCCTTGGGGCGATGGTGATGTGGGCGAGGAGGAGGCAGAGGTCCTCGAGTGGGGGGTAACCGTCTTGGACGAGCGGTGCCGTTGGTTTCTAAGGACGAGTAGGGTAACCGTCTTGGGGGATAGCCCATGGAGTTGGACGATCGTGCATGGTGAGCGAACAGACTATCGATGGGCGTGGAAGGGTTGAACGAACAGGGTAAACTCCTTCTTTTATTAGTATAGTTACTAGTAGAGTGTTCGTGCGTTACAACGGATTATTAAAAGATGATGATAGATGTTATCAAGCATGATCCTAAACCGTACAACGAATATTAATTTTCTAAAGAATAATGATTGTGGTTACCACACCAATCTTGGATGATATTGCATCAGATCAGATAGTATTTCTTTTAATTGTACCGTGGAAAATATAGTAACAAGTTTCGAGACAAATATAGTCATCCATACATATATTGTAGGTGGAAAATCCTTTCCAGAGCAGACCGACACTGAACTTTCTTTGGATAAAGACAAAGCACTATAGTTCCTGATTTCACCATTCCTATTAAGTGCCCCATTCAGCGGTAAGCAGCCCGAGGCTTCCAGAGATTCTCCGCTACTACATAGACCATCTGATATCCTGGATTTAGTTTTTGCATGAGATCATGAGCGTAAATCTGAAGGTACAGGACCATGAGTTTCATTTGTTGGAAGAATAATACAAGAAGACTCATCATTCAGAACACAACTAAGCAGTTTATTGTCTTCAATAACATTCCGGACAAAAATCATTTTGACCAATTGTTCCCCTTCACCTTTTTTCTTCTCCTTTAATCTAGAGCTTTGTGGTTCTAGTACCCCAATGGATGGTTCCCTAGAAACATAGAGGTTGAAATAAATTAAATAAATATTCCAAATACAGAAAAAAAAGGATGCATTTGGTACCAACTCCAAGCATAGAAAGAGCTATGTAAGAAAGCAGCTCCAATAACACACATGGTTACCACATTGAAGCATTATAACGAAGTGATGGCTACTGTAAGACACAAAAAAGAAGATACACAACTTTCTTGCCTGGATTGCAGAAATGGAAGTGAGGATATCAAATATCGTCACACTATTGAACACAGAGCCATATATCAGTTAATGATGGAATGCATGTTGACCCAATGGGGCTATGAGATCAGTATTTTTATGGGAAGCAGGAGGCTAACAAATCATCACATAAAAATAAGTGTGCATCATGAACCATGCAGAGTATGGCATACCTAAAGCACATTGACGGTGCAAGCTCGTAAAGCAGTTGATAGTGCGAAACCATGGGAGGATGATTGATTGAGGCTCTCCAGATTGCTGCCTCTTTCGCTACTCTCAACCATTCAGGAGTAGCTATATTTGATGCTTCCGCACAGTTGAATCCTGCCCAAATAGAAAAAGTCCTCATGGGATTTATTGCAATTGCAAGAGCCAGAAAAGCGATGGCCAGGTAACAGCTTAAGTTTACTTTTTCCAATAACATGTGATAAGAAGATAAACTCTCATGAGTCACGTGCATCATCGTTGTGTTCGCAACAGAGACACATACTGCATTTGCATATCGTGCTACTTGTCTAGCTGAGATGAATTGGCAAAGACCCCATGCTGAGATGCATGCACAACCATACTCAGGAACAGGATATGCTAATATAGCTATAGGTTCGGGAAAGATTCTTTCCACAACAACAGGAGTCTTATCACTCAGACAGAAGCATAACATGCATACAACAGGAAGCTTTTCAGTTAACTATTGAGAGTGCTCACCATGGCTGAAACCGCTATGATAAGATACTGGAAAAGTTACCACCAACTCCCCTGCATTCTGCACCAATCTGTTCCCGGCACAGAAGCAAACCTCCGTCAAGCACCACACGTATCAAAGCAAATCATTCAAAAACAAAACAAAAACAAAAACAGAAGGAAGCAAAAGCACCACCTGCAGTAGGGGCCCACAATTGAGCACTTCAGGGGACATCACTATTGTTTTCTGCCCCAGCGTCTGTCGGGACCCCGAATTTGCAAATCCGGACCCTCTGTGTATTCAGCACTAGTCCAGGAACGCGCTAGTGCACACAGTCTTAACATCGGTAAATATCACAATCATACCATTCGATATTATCAAAGTACTTTATTTAAATAACCAAACTGGTTACTCGACCTTATGGTCAAGTTACAAATGTATGCCTCGCAAGGCGAAACTTATTAAAAGAGAAATAATAGCAGCGGAAAATCAAATAGCTTCGTGGCGCCATCCAGTATACCACAGGCAACTGACTGGGCTCGCTTCCCTAAGTAGACGGATCCTCTTGGAGTTCCTCCTCCAAAGTTGGCGTAGTCTCCTCTTCAAGCGATGTTGTGTTGAGGCAAGGGTGAGTACTTGGTACTCGACAAGTCATGCATGAGAATGCAAGCTAATATACTATATGCATGGCTTGGTACAAAGGAATAGCTCAAGGTATATTTGCAGTAAACAGCATTTGACAAGTAATATAAGTAGATTCGAAAGCAGTAGACATAAGTAAAGCATAAATAACTTTTCAAGAAGTTTAATAAACATTTTCCCCATCCTAAACCACTTTTCCATCATCTTCATTATTAAACCAACCCAACCTTTCAAACCAAAGTTATTTTTGAGAAAATCTAACCCTTGACTGTAATTCCCGAGCGATGTCCAATACCGCGGACACGGCTATTCGAATAGATTCTATACTCTGCAGAGGTTATGCACTTTACCCACAAGATACAATCAAACACCACAAAGGCGAGTTCTCGTGAACAAAGTCTTTGGAAACTTCTAACAATACAAGTGGTCCTCCCGGTTATTGCGCACTAACCCTTCCCTTAGCTAAGGCGAAGTCTAGGCCAATCAACCGTTAGATGGGTACTGGCCTCGGCCCGATGCGGCTCCCGCACAACTTACACAAAGGGTGTAGTTGACCTCCTGAGGTCCCACAGGTACGTTATTAGCGACTTAGTCAACTAGGTCCGTCCCATTACAGACATGTGGTTGCACGTTAGACCCAGTTCAAAGGCTTGCAAGGTTAAGTCCTTAGGGTGACCAGGGCAAGACTACCCGAAAAACCAAAAAAACACACCAAATGCCACAATGGCCCACTGATTACTCTTTGCCACATGCCCCTGGCCGAAATCGTTTATCAAACCCGATTGATTACCATGCACCTCGTGCCATCAACATCACATGATACTTTTCCAATACAGGTTCTATATATCATTAAGTCAATTTTATCATTTGATTTTCCTAAATCATGTTATGAGCACGTAGCGAGTCTAAGCGATACTACAACGGTCTAAACCAGGTTGGCAATTTAATAATGTCCAACTAGTAATCCACAACTAGGGTGACAAGGGTCATGGCACATACTTAAATAATCAAGGTGTCATCTGAAAGAAATTGGTACTTATCTAACCCCATGTTTAAACCAAGTATTTTTCTAATTGAACTAGCATGCAATAGTTTAAATCAAAATAGATTTGAAATAGGATCAACATGGTCAAAGCACAACTTGCCTTCAAAAAGTACTTGTTCTTGGTCTTGAGTTGGATCCTGAGTTAATACTTCTCCTTCGAATCCTTCCCACTTCAACGTCTACTCGTAAAGCATGCAAATAGCAAATACACAAATAAACAATAGGCAAAAAGTGTCCAAACATCCAAATAAAATCCATAAACAGAAAGAACATAATTTTATGGATTTTTAGAAACTGGAATAAATCAAATTTGGAGTTAAGGCGCTAAAGTTATGATTATTTAAAGTTTAAATAATCATTTAAATAATTTTGCAGAGAAAAACTTTAGTCCAAAAATTAAATAAAATTCATATTTAGGTAGATCTCAATTTTATACAAATTTAGAAATTTGAATCACTCAAATCGGAGTTGAAACGCAAAAGTTATAAGCGTTTGAAGTTTGAATCTAAATTTGAATCAATATTTCGAATTAATAAATCATTTCTTTTTTGGAAATTAATTATTGCGTCATCATGGACACGTGGCAGCACTGGATTGGTCTGCTGACGTCAGCCGGTCCATGGACGTAGTCCACGCTCGGCTCGGGTCTACCGTGGACCCGGTCCACGGCTCCATGTGAGGCCCGACATGTGGGACCACTCGAGGCGGCGTCATTCTTGGCGTCGGCGAGGCTCGGCCACGGCCGGCAGGTGGGTCCATTCGATGATGTCATGGGTGACGTCACGGTGCGGTCGCTGACACGCGGGCCCCGCGTGTCAGTGGCCTGTACGCGCCAGCGTGGCGCGGTTCGGCTCCCTGGACACGTGGCACGATCGTAGCCGTTGGTTTGAAAATCGGCGGCTAGGATTGATTTGGGCCTCAAGTGCTTGGGCGCGCGGGTTGATCTGGGCCGTTGGATCTTGATCTAACGGTCGAGATCCAATCTAACCTGGTGCGATTCCCGCCATTAGCACGACCTAAGCCGTTGGATCTAGATCCAGCGGTTGATGTTAGATCTAGGATTTTCAACGGAGAACTCACCGAGGGTGGCGTGGCGCGATCTGAGCCCTTGGATCTTGATCGGACGGTTGGTGGAGCTCGGGTCGGCGATGGCTTCACGGCGAGGTTGTGGCTGCCGGCGAGGCAGCGACCACGAACGGCGTTTGGGGCGTGCTCGGCGAGTGAAGGGTCTCTTGGTGCGCTGGCCGGGGGTTCCGGATCTGGGGTCAATGGCGGCGAGGGGCGGCGGGCGGCGGCGGAATCAAGCAAAACCGCAGCGGAGAGTGCTGTAGCTCCGGCGAGCGATTCCGCGAATCTCTGGCGACTAAGGCTCGGTGAAGTAGAGCAGAGAGGGCGCGGGATCACGGCGGTCCTCGGGGTACCTCCCGGTACTTAAATACCCTCGGCATGCGTGCACGGGACGGAACCCTAATCCTACACGGCGGCGACGCGGCGGAGGAGTCCGGCTCGGACTCGGTGGGGACGATGACGCTCAGCCGTCCACGTGGCACGATCAACGGCCACGATCGCGTGGACGCGATCGGATCCGGGCCGGATTCGACCGAAGCGGTACGGGATGATCCTGACCGTTGGATCTTGATCCAACGGTTGGGATCGATTAGGTTTTGGAGTTGGTTTGGTCGAGTCATGTGGCTCGGGTCGGACTCGAACTCAAGTCTGACTTGGGCTCGGTCGGATGAACAGTAACCGACTCGGTTTGATTTTCCAGCGATTTAATATTTAAAATAATTCCCAGAAATTCATTTAATTCATTAAAAATAGCAAAATACTCAGAAAAATTCTGAAAAATATTTTAGGGTATTTGGGACTCAAATAAAATATTTCCAACAAAATTTTATTTGCAATATTAAATTCTTTAATTATTTCAAAATGGAATAAATTCAAATAAATTCCAAATAAATCCAAATAAATTCCAGAAAATTCCAAAAATTCACCAAAGTGCCAAATCACACATGAATTCAATAAAAGCAAAATTTTGGGGTGTTACAGCGTCACCAAGGTTTCTGCACCCCAATCCACAATCCCACAAAATCACATCACAATCAGAACAACCAAGGCACAGACAGGGCTTTTATACTAAACCAACAGCTGCAGCTGCCTCACCTCCCCGCCATAGCCGTGCATGTGCACCACCTCCTCGAAGGCGATCGAGTGCGGCATCGCGCGTAACCCCATACCACGTACCTCTTGGGGGCCCCAAAGTGCGCGCATGTCATTGAGGCTGTGCAGATCGTGGTCCTTGACGTGACATCATGGCGAACCAACTGAACATCATGGAGCGGGAGAGGTTGGAGAGGATGGCCTTCTTGGGCGGCTGCGGGCAGGGCGACACGACTTTGCAGATGCCCAAGGGTGTGGCGGCAGGCTCGATCTTGAGAATGTAGGCTACGGGGTTGGCGAAATCGGCGGCGGTGGGGCGAAACTCGGGCGTGAGGGGAAAGGGATTTTAGCCACAGGGGCACCAGCTCGGCCATCACGCCGGCGGCGAGGAGCACATGGCGCGGTGCGCTGCGTCGGTGGGGGATTACTCCCGCATTCGATAGGAGGTCGCAAGCAAGGAACTGCAAAAGAAATAAACGCACCTTGGGTAGTTAGACAACACCACTTCACACGTTCTATCACAAATCGTAGCAGCAGTTGCAGTTGCAGTTGCAGTAGGAAAGGTTTTTTGGCTCGGGGGAGCGACGCATGGCGCGCTGGAGTGGAGTGCCCTGGCTGATCGTAGGTGCTTGTCAACTGAATTCTTCTGTCCATTCTCTTCCCGTAGTCGCGCCCCTCACATAACCAATCATCGGATCAAACTGCTGTTGGCAAGAGCACGGTTACAGGACAAACGTACCAGCAACCGCTGCTCGCGAGTCCATGTCAGGGAGCGGGCGTGTCTCCGCAACACAGAACCGCCATCCTTTCCCGCGCTATTTAAGCACCCGCCCACCATAGCAATCAATCGCATGTACACCGACGCCACTTCTTCTACACACAAGCACCTAACTCTTCCCTGCGCATCGCGTCGTTGTTCTGGAAGTGCTGCTGCAATGGCCAGCGGAGGCCACGGCCAAGGTGTCGGGGACAAGCCATTTCTGTCCTATGGCATGCAGCCGGCGCCGCCGCCCAGGGCCGAAGGTGAGCCTGCTCTTATTTCCTTGGTTGGATCCGCGAGTGCATTAACAATGTAGGCAAGACTAACCTTCGTTCATTCTCCTGTCCGGCATGCCGGCAGACCTGCAGGGTAAGGAGGAAGTCATGCGTGAGATTGAGGAGGCTCATGATAATGCTGGTAAACTCCATGAGCATTTGGATGCGGATGTTCTGTCCGGCATGCCGGCAGACCTGCAGGGTAAAGAGGATGCGATGCGTGAGATTGAGGCGGCTCATAATGATGCTGGTAAACTACTTGAGCATGTAGATGCCGACGTCCTATCCGGCATATTGGTAGAAGTTCAGGGTAAAGAGGAAGTGATGCGTGAGATTGAGGCGGCTCATGATGATGCTGGTAAACTCCATAAGCATGTGGATGCTGACGTCCTATTCGGCATGCCGGCAGAAGTTCAGGGTAAAGAGGAAGTGGTGCCTGAGATTGAGGCGGCTTATGATGATGCTGGTAAGTTCCATGAGCATGTGGATGCTGACGTCCTGTCCAGCATGCCGGCAGAAGTTTAGGGTAAAGAGGAAGTGATGCATGAGATTGAGGCAGCTCATGATGATGCTGGTAAACTCCATGAGCATGTGGATGCTAACGTTCTGTCCGGCATGCCGGCAGACCTGCGGGGTAAAGAGTAAGCGATGCGTGAGATTGAGGCGGCTCATGATGATGCTGGTAAACTCCGTGAGCATGTGGATGCTGACGTTTTGTCCGGCATGCCGGCAGAAGTTTAAGGTAAAGAGGAAGTGATGCATAAAATTGAGGCGTCTCAGGATGATGCAGGTGAACTCCATGAGCATGTGGATGCTGACGTTCTGTCCGGCATGCCGGCAGACCTGCAGGGTAAAGAGGAAGCGATGCGTGAGATTGAGGTGGCTCATGATGATGCTGGTAAACTTCATGAGCATGTGGATGCTGACGTCCTGTCTGGCATGCCGGCAGAAGTACAGGGTAAAGAGGAAGTGATGCATGAGATTGAGGCGGCTCATGATGATGCTGGTAAACTCCATGAGCATGTGGTTGCTGACGTATTGTCCGGCATGCCGACAGAAGTTCAGGGTAAAGAGGAAGTGATGCATGAGATTGAGGCGGCTCATGATGATGCTGGTAAACTCCATGAGCATGTGGATGCTGAAGGCTTGTCCGGCATGACGGCAGATGTTCACGGTAAAGGTGAAGTGATGCCAGAGATTGAGGCGGCTCATGATGATGCTGGTAAACTCCATGAGCATGTGGATCCTGACGTTCTGTCCGGCATGCCGGCAGACCTGCAAGGTAAAGAGGAAGCGATGCGTGAGATTGAGGCGGCTCATGATGATGCTGCTAAACTGCATGAGCATGTGGATGCTGACGTCCTGTCCGGCAGGCCGGCAGAAGTTCCGGGTAAAGAGGAAGTGACGCATGAGATTGAGGCAGCTCATGATGATGCTAGTAAACTCCATGAGCATGTGGATGCTGACGTCCTGTCTGGCATGCCGGCAGAAATGCAGGGTAAAGAGGAAGTGATGCGTGAGATTGAGGTGGCTCATGATGCTGGCAGGATGATGTCTTAGTAGGGGAAGTGTGAACAAGCTTCATAATAATCTTGTTTAAGTTATGATAATGTATGTTATGTAATAGCCCGACCAAGATCAAGTGCTTTTTGAAGGCAAGTTATGCTTGGCCATATTGATCCCATTTTTTAAATTAATTTAATTTAAATTATTGCATGCTAATTTAATTAGAAATTGCTTAAATTATTTATGGGATTTAGATAAATGCCAAATTGCAGTATGACGCCTTCACTATTTAATTATGTGCAATGAACCCTTGTCACCTTTGTTGTAGAATAATTAGTTGGGCATTATTAAATTGCCAACATTGAGTACTTAGACCGTCGTAGTATATTGCTTAGACCTGCTACTTGCACATGACATGATTTCGAACAATCAAATGTTAATCTTGACTTAATGAGGTATTGAACCTGTTTCGGAGAAGTACCATGTGATGTGATGATGATGATGGCATGTGGTGCATGGTAATCAACTGGGTTTGATAAATAGATTTAGACCCGGGCATAACAAACCATCGGATCAAACCGCTGCTGGCAAGAGCACGGTTGCAGGATATACGTACCAGCAACCGCGGCTCGCGTGCCCATGTCAGGGAGAGGGCGTCTCTCCGCAACTCGGAACCGCCGTCCTTTCTCGCGGGATTTAAGCCCCCGCCCACCAGAGCAATCGATCGCATGTACACCGACTCCACTACTTCTACACACAAGCACCTAACACTTTCCTGCATATTGCGTCATTGTTCTGGAAGTGTTACTGCAATGGCCAGTGGAGGCCGTGGCCATGGTGTCGGGGACAAGCCGTTTCTGTCCTGTGGCGTGCAGCCGGCGCCGCCGCCTGGGGCCGAAGGTGAGCCTGCTCTTCTTTCCTTGGTTGGATCCGCGAGTGCATTAACAATGTAGGCAAGACTAACCTTCGTTCATTCTCCTGTTCGACATGCCGGCAGACCTGCAGGGTAAGGAGGAAGTCATGCGTGTGATTGAGGCCGCTCATGATGATGCAAGTAAACTCCATGAGAATGTGGATGCTGACGTTCTATCCGGCATGCCGGCAGACCTGCAGGGTAAAGAGGAATCGATGCGTGAGATTGAGGCTGCTCATAATGATGCTGGTAAACTCCATGAGCATGTGGATGCCGACGTCCTATCCGGCATGTTGGTAGAAGTTCAGGGTAAAGAGGAAGTGATGCGTGAGATTGAGGCGGCTCATGATGATACTTGTAAACTCCATAAGCATATGGATGTTGACGTCCTGTCCGGCATGCCGGCAGAAGTTCAGGGTAAAGAGGAAGTGATGCCTGAGATTGAGGTGGCTTATGATGATGCTGGTAAACTCCATGAGCATGTGGATGCTGACGTCCTGTCCGGCATGCCGGCAGAAGTTCAGGGTAAAGAGGAAGTGATGCATGAGATTGAGGTAGCTAATGTTGATGTTGGTAAACTCCATGAGCATGTGGATGCTAACGTTCTCTCCGGCATGCTGGCAGACCTGCAGGGTAAAGAAGAAGCGATGCGTGAGATTGAAGCGGCTCAAGATTATGCTGGTAAACTCCATGAGCATGTGGATGCTGACGTCTTATCCGGCATGTCAGGAGAAGTTCAAGGTAAAGAGGAAGTGATGCATAAAATTGAGGCGGCTCAGGATGATTCTGGTAAACTACATGAGCATGTGGATGCTCACGTTTTGTCCGGCATGCCGGCAGACCTGCAGGGTAATGAGGAAGCGATGCGTGAGATTGAGGCCGCTCAAGATGACGCTGGTAAACTCCATGTGCATGTGGATGCTGACGTCCTGTCCGGCATGCTGGCAGAAGTACTGGGTAAAGAGGAAGTGATGCATGATATTGAGGCGGCACATGATGATGCTGGTAAACTCCATGAGCATGTGGTTGCTGAAGTCTTTTCCGGCATGCCGACAGAAGTTCAGGGTAAAGAGGAAGTGATGCATGGCATTGAGGCGGCTCATGATGATGCTGGTAAACTCCATGAGCATGTGGATGCCGGACAGGACGTCATGCTCATGCAGTTTACCAGCATTTGGATGCTGACGTTCTATCCGGCATGCCGGCAGACCTGCATGGTAAAGAGGGAGTGATGCGTGAGATTGAGGTGACCCATGATGATGCTGGTAGACTCCATGAGCATATGGATGCTGATGTCTATCCGGCATGCCGGGAGAAATTCAGGGAAAAGAGGAAGTGATGCATGAGATTGAGGCAGCTCACGATGATGCTGGTAAACTCAATAAGCATGTGGATGCTGACGTCCTGTCCGGCATGCCGGCGGAAGTTCAGGGTAAAGAGGAAGTGATGCATGAGATTGAGGCGGCTGATGATGCTGGTAAACTCCATGAGTATGTGGATGCTGACGTTCTGTCCGGTATGCCGGCAGACCTACAAGGTAAAGAGGAAGCGATGCGTGAGATTGAGGCGGCTTACGATGATGTTGGTAAACTCCATGAGCACGTGGATGCTGACGTCCTATCCGGCATGCCGGCAGAAGTTAAGGGTAAAGAGGAAGTGATGCATGAGATTGAGGCGGCGCATGATGATGCTAGTAAACTCCATGAGCATGTGGATGCTGACGTCCTGTCCGGCATGCCGGTAGAAGTTCAGGGTAAAGAGGAAGGGATGCATGAGATTGAGGTGGCTCAAGATGATGCTGGTAAACTCCATGAGTATGTGGTTGCAGACGTCTTGTCCGGCATGCCGACAGAAGTTCAGGGCAAAGAGGAACTGATGCATGAGATTGAGGCGGCTCATGATGATGCTGGTAAACTTCATGAGCATATGGATGCTAACGTTTTGTCCGGCATGCCGGTAGATGTTAAGGGTAAAGGGGAAGTGATGAATGAGATTGACGCAGCTCATGATAATGCTGGTAAACTCCATGAGCATGTGGATGCTAACGTTTTGTTCGGCATGCCGGCAGACCTGCAGGGTAAAGAGGAAGCGATGCGTGAGATTGAGGCGGCTCATGATGATGCTGGTAAACTGCATAAGCATGTGGAGGCTAACGTTTTGTCCGGCATGCCGGCAGATGTTAAGGGTAAAGGGGAAGTGATGAATGAGATTGACGCAGCTCATGATGATGCTGGTAAACTCCATGAGCACGTGGATACTGACGTCCTGTCTGGCATGCCGGCAGAAGTACAGGGTAAAGAGGAAGTGATGTGTGAGATTGAGGCGGCTCATGATGCTGGCAGGATGATGTCTTAGTAGGGGATGTGTGAACAAGCATCATAATAATCTTGTTTAAGTTATGGTAATGTATGTTGTGTAATAGCCCGACCAAGATCAAGTGATTTTTGAAGGGAAGTTATGCTTTGACCATATTGATCCCATTTTTGAAATTAATTTAATTTAAATTATTGCATGCTAATTTAACTAGAAATTGTTTAAATTATTTCTTAAATTTAGATAAATGCCAAATTGCAGTATGACGCCTTCACTATTTAATTATGTGCAATGAACCCTTGTCACCTTTATTGTGGAATAATTAGTTGGGCATTATTAAATTGCCAACATTGGGTACTTAGACTGTAGTAGTATATTGCTTAGACCTGCTACTTGCACATGACATAATTTCGGACAATCAAATGTTAATCTTGACTTAATGAGATATTGAGCCTATTTCGGAGAAGTACCATGTGTTGTGATGATGATGATGGCACGTGGTGCATGGTAATCAACTGGGTTTGATAAATAGATTTAGACCCGGGCATAACCAACCATCGGATCAAACCGCTGCTGGCATGAGCACGGTTGCAGGATGTACGTACCAGCAACCGCTGCTCGCGAGCCCATGTCAGGGAGAGGGCGTCTCTCCGCAACTCGGAACCGCCATCCTTTCTCGCGGGATTTAAGCCCCCGCCCACCATAGCAATCGATCGCATGTACACCGACTCCACTACTTCTACACAAAAGCACCTAACACTTTCCTGCACATCGCGTCGTTGTTCTGGAAGTGTTGCTGCAATGGCAAGTGGAGGCCATGGCCACGGTGTCAGGGACAAGACGTTTCTGTCCTGTGGCCTGCAGCCGGCGCCGCCGCCTGGGGCCGAAGGTGAGCCTGCTCTTCTTTCCTTGGTTGGATCCGCGAGTGCATTAACAATGTAGGCAAGACTAAGCTTCGTTCATTCTCCTGTCCGGCATGCTGGCAGACCCGCAGGGTAAGGAGAAAGTCATGCGTGAGATTGAGGCCGCTCATGATGATGCTGTTAAACTCCATGAGCATTTAGATGCTGACGTTCTATCCGGCATGCCGGCGGACCTACAGGGTAAAAAGGGAGTCATGCGTGAGATTGAGGTGACTCATGATGATGCTGGTAAACTCCATGAGCATATGGATGCTGACGTCTGTCTGGCAAGCCGGCAGAAGTTCAGGGAAAAGAGGAAGTGATGCATGAGATTGAGGCAGCTCATGATGATGCTGGTAAACTCCATGAGCATGTGGATGCTGACGTCCTGTCCGGCATGCCGGCAGAAGTTTAGGGTAAAGACGAAGTGATGCATGAGATTGAGGCGGCTCATGATGATGCTGGTAAGCTCCATGAGCATGTGGATGCTGATGTCCTGTGCGGCATTCCGGCAGAAGTTCAGGGTAAAGAGGAAGGGATGTATGAGATTGAGCTGGCTCATGATGATGCTGGTAAACTCCATGAGCATGTGGATGCTGACGTTCTGTCCGGCATGCCGGCAGACCTGCAGGGTTAAAAGGAAGCGATGCGTCAGATTAAGGCGGCTCATGATGATGCTGGTAAACTCCGTGAGCATGTGGATGCTGACGTCCTATCCGGCATGCCGGCATAAGTTCAGGGTAAACAGGAAGTGATGAATGAGATTGAGGCGGCTCATGATGATGCTGGTAAACTCCATGAGCATGTGGATGCTGACGTCCTGTCCGGCTTGCTGGCAGAAGTGCAGGGTAAAGAGGAAGTGATGCGTGAGATTGAGGCGGTTCATGATGCTGGCAGGATGATGTCTTAGTAGGGGATGTGTGAACAAGCTTCATAATAATCTTGTTTAAGTTATGGTAATGTATGTTATGTAATAGCCCGACCAAGATCAAGTTCTTTTTGAAGGCAAGTTATGCTTTGACCATATTGATCCCTTTTTTGAAATTAATTAAATTTAAATTATTGCATGCTAATATAATTAGAAATTGTTAAAATTATTTCTTAGATTTAGATAAATGCAAATTGCAGTATGACGCATTCACTATTTAATTATGTGACATGAACCCTTGTCACCTTTGTTGTGGAATAATTAGTTGGGCATTATTAAATTGCCAACATTGGGTACTTAGACCGTCATAGTATATTGCTTAGACCTGTTACTTGCACATGACATGATTTCGGACAATCAAATGTTAATCTTGACTTAATGAGATATTGAACCTGTTTCGGAGAAGTACCATGTGTTGTGATGATGATGATGGCATGTGGTGCATGGTAATTAACTGGGTTGGATAAATAGATTTGGACTCGGGCATAACCAACCATCGGATCAAAGCCCCCGCCCACCATAGCAGTCGATCGCATGTACACCGACTCCACTACTTCTTCACACAAGCACCTAACACTTCCCTGCACATCGCGTCGTTATTCTGGAAGTGTTGCTGCAATGGACCGTGGAGGCCAAGGCCACAGTGTCGGGGACAAGCCGTTTCTGTCCTGTAGCGTGCAGCCGGCGCCGCCCCCTTGGGCCGAAGGTGAGCTTGCTCTTCTTTCCTTGGTAGGATCCGCGAGTGCATTAACAATGTAGGCAAGACTAACCTTCGTTCATTCTCCAGTCCGGCATGCTGGCAGACCTGCAGGGTAAGGAGCAAGTCATGCGTGAGATTGAGGCCGCTCATGATGATGCTGGTAAACTCCATGAGCATATGGATGCAGACGTTCTATCCGGCATGCCGGCAGACCGGCAGGGTAAAGAGGGAGTCATGCGTGAGATTGAGGCGACTCATGATAATGCTGGTAAACTCCATGAGCATATGGATGCTGACGTCTGTCCGGCATGCCGGCAGAAGTTCAGGGAAAAGAGGAAGTGATGCATGAGATTGAGGCAGCTCATGATGATGCTGGTAAACTCCATGAGCATGTGGATGCTGACATCCTGTCCGGCATGCCCGCAGAAGTTCAGGGTAAAGAGGAAGTGATGAATGGGATTGAGGCGGCTCATGATGATGCTGGTAAACTCCATGAGCATGTGGATGTTGACGTTCTGTCCAGTATGCCGGCAGACCTACAAGGTAAAGAGGAAGCGATGCGTGAGATTGAGGCGGATCATGACAATGGTGGTAAGGTCCATGAGCATGTTGATGCTGACGTCCTGTCCGGCATGCCGGCAGAAGTTCAGGGTAAAGAGGAAGTGATGCATGAGATTGAGGCGGCTCATGATAATGCTGGTAAGCTCCATGAGCATGTGGATGCTGACGTCCTGACCGGCATGCCGGCAGAAGTTCAGGGTAAAGAGGAAAGGATGTATGAGATTGAGCTGGCTCATGATGATGCTGGTAAACTCCATGAGCATGTGGATGCTGACGTTACATCGGCATGCCGTGAACTGCGAGGTTAAAAGGAAGCGTCGTCGACATTAAAGCGGCTCATGATGATCTTTGTAAATCGCATGAGCATGTGGATCTTGGCGTCTGTCGGCATGCCGGCATAAGTTCAGGGCAAACAGGAAGTGATGAATGAGATTGAGGCGGCTCATGATGATGCTGGTAAACTCCATGAGCATGTGGATGCTGACGTCCTGTCCGGATTGCTGGCAGAAGTGTAGGGTAAAGAGGAAGTGATGCGTGAGATTGAGGCGGTTTATGATGCTGGCAGGATGATGTCTTAGTAGGGGATGTGTGAACAAGCTTCATAATAATCTTGTTTAAGTTATGGTAATGTATGTTATGTAATAGCCCGACCAAGATCAAGTTCTTTTTAAAGGCAAGTTATGCTTTAACCATATTGATCCCTTTTTTGAAATTAATTAAATTAGAATTATTGCATGCTAATATAATTAGAAATTGTTTAAATTATTTCTGAGATTTAAATAAATGCCAAATTGCAGTATGACGCCTTCACTATTTAATTATGTGCCATGAACCCTTGTCAAATTTGTTGTGGAATAATTAGTTGGGCATTATTAAATTGCCAACATTGGGTACTTAGACCGTCGTAGTATATTGCTTAGACCTGCTACTTGCACATGACATGATTTCGGACAATCAAATGTTAATCTTGACTTAATGAGATATTGAACCTGTTTCGGAGAAGTACCATGTGTTGTGATGATGATGATGGCATGTGGTGCATGGTAATCAACTGGGTTTGATAAATAGATTTAGACCCGGTCATAACCAACCATCGGATCAAACCGCTGCTGGCAAGAGCACGGTTGCAGGATGTACATACCAGCAACCGCTGCTCGCGAGCCCATGTCAGGGAGAGGGCGTCTCTCCGCAACTCGGAACCGCCATCCTTTCTCGCGGGATTTAAGCCCCCGCCCACCATAGCAATCGATCGCATGTACACCGACTCCACTACTTCTACACACAAGCACCTCACACTTCCCTGCACATCGCGTCGTTGTTCTGGAAGTGTTGCTGCAATGGCCCGTGGAGGCCATGGCCCGCGATGTCGAGGACCGCATTTGTTTGATCTGTTGCGTCGTGGCGCCGCCACAGGGCCGAAGGTGAGCCTGCTCTTCTTTCCTAGGTTGGATCCGCGAGTGCATTAACAATGTAGGCAAGACTAACCTTCGTTCATTCTCCTGTCCGGCATGCTGGCAGACCTGCAGGGTAAGGAGCAAGTCATGCGTGATATTGAGGCCGCTCATGATTGTAACACCCCAAAATTTTGCTTTTATTGAATTCATGTGTGATTTGGCACTTTGGTGAATTTTTGGAATTTTCTGGATTTATTTGGAATTTATTTGAATTTATTCCATTTTGAAATAATTAAAGAATTTAATATTGCAAATAAAATTTTGTTGGAAATATTTTATTTGAGTCCCAAATACCCTAAAATATTTTCCAGAATTTTTCTGGAATTTTTCTGAGTCTTTTGCTATTTTTAATGAATTAAATGAATTACTGGGAATTATTTTAAATATTAAATTGCTGGAAAATCAAACCGAGTCGGTTACTGTTCATCCGACCGAGCCCGAGTCAGACTCGAGTTCGAGTCCGACCCGAGCCACGTGACTCGACCGAACCCACTCCTAAACCTAATCAATCCCAACCGTTGGATCAAGATCCAACGGCTGAGATCCGCCCGTACCGGTTCGAGCCGTATCCGGCCCGAATCCGATCGCGCCCGCGTGATCATGGCCGTTGATCGTGCCACGTGGACGGCTGAGCGTCGTCGTCTCCGCCGAGTCCGAGCCGGACTCCGCCGCCGCGCCCGCCGCCGCGTAGAATTAGGTTTCCGTCTCGGGCACGAACGCCGAGGCTATTTAAAGCGTGAGACGTCCCCCGAGGTTGCCCTCGTCCTTGCGCACCCGTTCCCCCGAGCCATCTCGCCTGAGCCGTCGCCGTTTGCCCGTACGTGCTCGCCGGAGTTGGAGCCCTGTGCGGCCGGTTGAACGCCGATTCGCGCCGTCCGCTGCCTCTCGCCGAAGGAGCCCAGTCCGAACCACCGTGACGAGACGCACCGAAGGAAGGATTCATCTCGCCGAGCAACCCCGAACGCCGCCGTCGGGCTCGTCGTCGTTCTCGTCTCCGGTGCCCAAGCCTCGCCGCGCCATCGCCGGACTTCGCGAGCTCGGTGAACCGTCAGATCCAGATCGGACGGTTGAGGTGAGTTCACGTGTCCCCAACCCGATTAGATCTGGACCGTTGGATCAAGATCCAACGGTTCACAATTGCCACGTGCCGTAGTAGTGTTATTATAGGATTAGATCTGGACCGTCCGATCTAAATCGAACGGCCCACGATCGACGAGTAGTTTCAACGTGTTAACCCTGGATCTAATCCGCGCCGTTGATTTTCAAACCAACAGCCGAGATTGCGCCACGTGTGCCTAACCGCACTCCACGCAGCGTGTGAGCGCGTGTCCCTGACACGCGGGCCCCGCATGTCAGTGGGCCCACACGTCAGTCACATTTGCGTGAGACCCCGCACTGACAGGTGGTCCCACATGTCAGTCTCACATGGAGCCGTGGACCGGGTCCACCGTGGACCGAACCGCACCGTGGCCGAGCCCATGGGCGGTGACGTCAGCCAACCAATTAGGAGCCGACGCGTGTCCTTGCTGACGCAAAAATTAATTTCCGAAAAAGAGAATGATTTATTAATTCGAAATAATGATTTCAGATTTGTTTCAAACTTCAAACGCTTATAACTTTTGCGTTTCAACTCCGATTTGAGTGATTCAAATTTCTAAATTTGTATAAAATTGAGATCTACCTAAATATGAATTTTATTTAATTTTTGGACTAAAGTTTTTCTCTGCAAAATTATTTAATTGATTATTTAAACTTTAAATAATCATAACTTTTAACGTCTTAACTCCAAATTTGATTTATTCCAGTTTCTAAAAATCCATAAAATTATGTTCTTTCTGTTTATGGATTTTATTTGGATGTTTGGACACTTTTTGCCTATTGTTTATTTGTGTATTTGCTATTTGCACGCTTTACGAGTAGACGTTGAAGTGCCGGAAGGATTCGAAGGAGAAGTATTAACTCAGGATCCAACTCAAGACCTAGAACAAGTACTTTTTGAAGGCAAGTTGTGCTTTGACCATGTTGATCCTATTTCGAAATCTATTTTGATTTAAACTATTGCATGCTAGTTCAATTAGAAAAATACTTGGTTTAAACATGGGAGTTAGATAAGTACCAATTTGCTGTATGACACCTTGATTATTTAAGTATGTGCCATGACCCTTGTCACCCTAGTTGTGGATTACTAGTTGGACATTATTAAATTGCCAACCTGGGTTTAGACCGTTGTAGTATCGCTTAGACACTTTCGTGCTCATAACATGATTTTGGATAATCAAATGTTAATATTGACTTAATGATATATTGAACCTGTTTTGGAAAAGTATCATGTGATGTTGATGGCACGTGGTGCATGGTAATCAACTGGGGTTTGATAAACAGTTTTCGACCGGGGCATGTGGCAAAGAGTAATTAGGTGGGCCAGTTGTGGCATTGGGAGTGATGATTTGGTTCTTCGGGTAGTCTTGCCCTGGTCACCCTAAGGACTTAACCTTGCAAGCCTTTGAACTGGGTCTAACGTGCAACCACATGTCTGTAATGGGACAGACCTAGTTGACTAAGTTGCTAATAACGTACCTGTGGGACCTCAGGAGGTCAACTACACCCTTTGTGTAAGTTGTACGGGGGAGCGTCTGGCCGAGGCCAGTACCCATCTAACGGTTGATTGGCCTAGACTTCGCCTTAGCGAAGGGAAGGGTTAGTGCGCAATAACCGGGGAGGACCACTTGTATTGTTAGAAGTTTCCGAAAGACTTTGTTACGGGAACTCGCCTTTGTGGTGTTTGACTGTATCTTGTGGGTAAAGTGCATAACCTCTGCAGAGTATAGAATCTATTCGAATAGCCGTGTCCGCGGTATTGGACATCGCTCGGGAATTACAGTCAAGGGTTAGATTTTCTCAAAAATAACTTGGATTTGGAAAGTTGGGATGGTTTAATAATGAAGATGATGGAAATGTGGTTTAGGATGGGGAAAAAGTTTATTAAACTTCTTGAAAAGTTATTTATGCTTTACTTATTTCTACTGCTTTCGAATCTACTTATATTACTTGTCAAATGCTGTTTCTTCGCAAATATACCTTGAGCTATTCCTTTGTACCAAGCCATGCATATAGTATATTAGCCTGCATTCGTGCATGACTTGCCGAGTACCAAGTACTCACCCTTGCCTCAACACAACATCGATTGAAGAGGAGACTACGCCGCTTTGGAGGAGGAACTCCAAGAGGATCCGTCTACTTAGGGAAGCGAGCCCGGTCGGTTGCACGTGGTATCTTGGATGGCGCCACGAAGCTATTTGATTTTCCGCTGCTATTATTTCTCTTTTAATAAGTTTCGCCTTGCGAGGCATACATTTGTAACTTGACCATAAGGTCGAGTAACCAGTTTGGTTATTTAAATAAAGTACTTTTATAATATCGAATGGTATGATTGTGATATTTACCGATGTTAAGACTGTGTGCACTAGCGCGTTCCTGGACTAGTGCTGAATACACAGAGGGTCCGGATTTGCAAATTCGGGGTCCCGACAGAGGTGGTATCAGAGCCATACTTGACTGTAGGCTCAACCCTAGCTAGAATGGTCGTAGTGAGGACAAAACCTATTTTCTAAAAGTTAAAAATTTGTCAAGATAAGAAATGACATCTCGACTTATCCCCTTCTCTCTTTTCTTGTCTCTTGCTGAAATTTTCCCTTACCTTGTCACAATTTAAAAATTCTGAGTTCTTACGTAAAGCACTCTTGTGATAGATGGAGGAAGAGTTCAACTACGTTGATCTGGGAGTTGGTCACGCCGCGGAACTTTGGCATATGCTACAAACTCTCGGAGAGTTTGAGAAGCCGCAATACCAAGTAGAAGTGATCAGACAAGCGGGATTGATCAAGGCTTGTGACGTGAAGATTGAGGTACCTGCTAGGAAAAAGGGCCCAGGCAATCGCCCGATACACTGCACTGCCAGGAGATCTACAATGCAGATGGGTATCCAAGAAGTATCACGACGAGCAATGCGGCACATTACCCGCATCTACGCCAGAGAGTTGGAGAGTACGGTGTTCCGTTATCATCCGCGCAGCGATAACCTTCTTGACCCGAAGGCGATTCAGGATGAGGATGCCACGGTTACACGGTTGGCACGATTTGTTGTCGCCCAGGAGGATGTACTAGATAATACAAGCAAGGAGCTACAGAAGGCCCGCAAGGAGATCACGACAGAGAAGAACAGATGGCGGGAAGCTCAAGAGTATGTGGCACACCTTCTGCGAAGGATTGACGAGTTGGAGATGACCTTGTACGGACCAGACCCAGAGCCAGTACTCGAGCTACACGAGCCAGATCCAGAGGAGTCAGATCTCGATGAGGACACTGCTTCTTCGACTACCATAGAGGACACAGTTGCTGGACATGGCGATCGTTTTGCGCCTATGCCGCAGCATCCGTACCCAGGCCGTGGAGGTTTTCTCGATGAGTGAGCGTAGGTTTTATAGAGAGACTCCTTCGCCGAGTCGCGTCATAGAATAAAGAGTCACCCTTTAGGCGTTAGACTCCAGTGTTAGTTCGATTTGGATTTTCATTGTTTGCTGAGTGTGCAGTATGTGTTGCAAGGCCCTTAGGCATTGTAAGCAACCATACCAAGTTATTAATATCAATAATAAAGTTGGACCTTAAAGTTACCCCTATCGCCCCGCATAAGTTCCATGTTACTTGTCTATTCTTGTTTCCCTCTCATCTCTAAACCTAGAGCAAACCGACAGATGGTGAACACCCGTGGAAACTTTGGAAGCAATGGGAGTGGTTCTCGCCCAGCAGAAAACCCCAATGGTGGAGCACCAGCACCGCCACTGGATGTGCAGAATTTCGGAGCTTTTCTTGCTGCCCAGACTCAGTTGATGCATGCTATGATGCAACAAATGCAACACGTCACCGCTCAGGCCACTGCTAATCAAGTTAATCATGGACAACGCCAGAACACAAGGCTGTCAGAGTTCATGAGAACTCACCCACCCACTTTCTCCGGGAATGCCAATCCATTGGAGGCCGATGATTGGTTAAGATCAATCGAGAGGAAGCTACACATAGCTCAATGCATAGGAAATGAGAAGGTACTCTACGCTTCTCACCAGCTGGAAGGAACAAATACGAATGGTGGGAGAACTTCGTGCCACGCAAAAGAACCCTCAAGATATCACTTGGGAAGAGTTCACACCGCATTCCGACAAAGATCACGTGCCTGAAGGAATCATGGACCTTAAGAAGGAGGAGTTCAGGGCATCGAGACAAGGTAATCAGCCCGGTCGACTACCGAACAAGTTCACACAGCTAGCACGCTACGCACCGAGGATGTAGCGACGGATAAATCCGCATAGTCTCGTTTTATGAAGGGACTTAACTCAGATTGCAAGTAGGATTGATCACCCACACCTTCCCAGATTTCCAAGAGTTGGTGAATAAGGCGCTTATTCTTGAGGACAAGCGCAAGGAACTGGATGAGAACAGAAGCGCAGGATGCAACAAACAGGATCACGCCAGTGAACGCAACAACGCTTGAGAGTTGCACCAAACCAATTCTTGATTCCAACCACGAGAATGCAACAAGGACACCATCCCAGCACCAAGACCTGTCAATCGTAACTACTGCACCCACCCCGCTAGAAACGCTTACTCGAGCAATCAAGAAGGAACAAAGGAGACGCCGCTACAATCGCAACGAGCCGACACTTTGCCAACAGCTTGTCCAAAGAAGACAGCAGGAGTGACCCCGATTCGCTTCAATCTAGGAACCACCCCAGCTAGGACGCCAAAGACCAGAGCCACACCCTGCATCGTGGTGAGAGGCCGAGTCAACCATGTCACCGCAGATGCACTGCAGAATGCTACGACGTCGTCTTGGGTAAGTTACTTGTTAACTCGATGCAACAGTTTTGTTTGACTCTGGAGCTTAGCATTCGTTTGTTTCGCAAGGCTTTGCTACTAGAAATGATTTGAGGATTGCAAGACTTAGATGCATGCTTTTAGTTCAAACCCTGGTTCCGAACTCCGAGCGAAAGTAGGATGTTCCGGTGAGAATACTAATAGATGGAATAGAGTTCCTAGCAAACCTTATAATTTTGGAGACCCGGACCTTAGACGTCATATTGGGAATGGATTGGTTATCCAAGCACAAGGCCGTATTGGATTGTGGACGAAGGACTATCTCGATTGAGAGCCCGTGTGGGAAGAAAGTGGAATTTCAAGCCACTGCAGCTTAGAGATGGACAGCTTGATGGTTAACAGTACCAAGGCAATCTGCATAGAGGATGTCCCAAGAGTGAATGAGTACCCGGATGTTTTTCCCGAAGATCTACCTGGTATGCCGCAGACAGGACATAGAGTTTGTGATAGAGCTTGTAAGGTACAAGACCGATAGCAAAGAGACCCTATCGGATGTCCACCGAGGAGTTGGTAGAGATGAAGAAACAGCTAGAGGAGTTGATGGAGAAAGGATTTATCGAGACCAAGTTCGTCGCCGTGGGGAGCACCAGCTTTGTTTGTCAAGAAGAAGGACGGAGTTTCGGGATGTGCATTGACTATCGTGCACTCAATGAAGTCACCGTGAAGAATAAGTATCCGCTACCCAGGATTGATGATTTGTTTGATCAACTAAGAGGAGCCGGAGTTTTCTCCAAGATTGATCTCGAGATCGGGATACCATCGCTTGAAGATCCGATCGAGAGGATATTCAAGATCGCATTCTTGGCAAGATATGGACATTACGAGTTTACGCTATGTCTTTTGGGTCGACAAATGCGCCACTTATTTCATGAATATGATGAATAAGGTGTTCATGGAATATTTGGACAGGTTTGTCGTCGTGTTCATAGACGATATCCTAATCTACTCCAAGACAGAGGATGAACATGCCGAACACTTAAGGCGAGTTTTGGAAAAGCCGAGGAACAGCAACTTTTCGCCAAGTTCGATAAGTGTGATTTTTGGAAGGACAAGGTGGGGTTCCTTGGACATGTAATGACCGCATGAAGGAGTCGCCAGTAGATCCAAGCAAAGTAGAAGTCGTGTTACATTGGGAGCACCAAGATCGTGACCCGGATTCGGAGTTTCCTTGGAATGGCAGGATACTACCGCCGTTTCATCGAAGGCTTCTCGACAATTGCGAAACCTCTTACGCAATTCTTTGAAGAAGGAAAAGAAGTTTGCATGGACGCCTTAATGTGAGAAAGGATTTGTGGAGTCAAGAAGCGATTGACATCAAGACCGGTGTTAGTTCTACCGGATGTTGCTCAAAGCTTTGACATTTATTGTGACGCATCGCGCCAAGGACTTGGATGTGTGCTGATGCAGAATGGAAAGGTCGTCGCTTATGCATCAAGGCAGTTGAGGCCGCATGAGGAAAATTATCCGACACATGACCTAGAGTTAGCTGCCGTAGTGCATGCCTTGAAGATATGGCGTCACTATCTGATTGGAAACAGATGTGAAGTGTATACGGATCATAAGAGCCTTAAGTACATATTCACCCAGTCGGATCTGAATATGAGGCAAAGGAGATGGCTAGAGTTGATCAAGGACTACAATGTTGGAATCCATTACCATCCCGGGAAGGCCAACGTAGTAGCCGATGCTCTGAGTCGGAAGAGCCATACCGTGAGTATGTTGCTAGCCACAAGTCAGGATGAGTTATGTGAGGATTTTAAGAAAATGAAGATTGAGGTAGTACCTAGCGGATTCTTGGCCGCACTAGAAGTAAAGCCTACCCTAGAGGATCAGATCCGAGAAGGACAGAAGGATGATGACAAGATCCGCAGGATTAAGTCCATCAAGGAGGAAGGCAAGGCAGAGGACTTCAAGTTGGATGAGCAAGGCACGTTGTGGATGAAGGATCGCATTTGTGTGCCTAACAAGAAGGAGTTAAAGCAACTGATTCTGGAAGAAGCCCATGACTCCAAGTACTCAATTCATCCTGGAAGCGCCAAGATGTATCTGGATCTGAAGGAGAGATTCTGGTGGCCGAGTATGAAACGTGAAGTTGCCGAGCATGTTGCGTTGTGCGACGTATGCCAGAGAGTCAAGGCAATGCATCAGAGACCAGCAGGATTGCTACAACCGCTGAAAATACCTGAGTGGAAGTGGGAGGAAATCGGAATGGATTTCATTACCGGTTTGCCGAAGACTCAAGGAGGTTATGACTCCATATGGGTTATAGTGGATCGCCTGACTAAAGTAGCCCATTTTATCCCCGTGAAGACCACTTACTCGGGAGATAAATTAGCGTAATTATACATGATCGGGATTGTCTGTTTGCACGGAGTGCCAAAGAGGATTGTATCGGACAGCAGGTACCCAATTTACCTCAAGGTTCTGGAATAAGTTGCATGAAGCCATGGGAACCCGTTTGAACTTCAAGATGCCTTATCATCCATAGACAGATGGACAGACCGAAAGAGTCAACCAGATTCTGGAGGATATGTTGAGAGCTTGTGCATTAGCTTATGCTACTTCTTGGGATAAGAGTTTACCGTATGCCGAGTTCGATTACAACAATAGTTATCGAGGCTAGTTTACGATGTCACCTTTTGAGGCATCAGACGGCCGACCATGTCGGACGCCATTGAATTGGAATGAGACCGCGAGCCGTGTCTTTGGGCCTGATATTCTTCAAGAGGTCAAGAAGCGGTCGCTATGATTAGGGAAAGGTTGAAGATAGCCCAATCTCGATGTAAGAGTTATCTTGACAATCGTCGCCGAGACTTGAGTTTTGAACCAGAAGACTTTGTTTACCTCAGAGTTACGCCTCTCAGGGGAGTTAAGAGGTTCCATGCCAAAGGGAAACTCGCACCCCGTTATGTTGGACCATTTAAGATTTTGAGTCGCAGAGGCGGTTGCTTACCACCGGAGTTGCCACGCGATCGTTGGCAGGAGTGCATGATGTATTCCATGTGTCCCAATTGAAGAAGTGTCTCCGAGTTCCTGAGGAACAGACACCGCTAGAGTCAATTGAGTTGCAAGAGGATTTGACTTATAAGGAGCATCCCGTGAGGATTCTGGACACAATGGATCGAGAAACTAGAAACAAGTCAACCCGTTTCTGTAGAGTTCAGTGGAGCAACCATGCAGAGAGCGAAGCGACTTGGGAGCGCGAAGAGGATTTGAAGAAAGAGTTTCCAAACCTATTCCTTTAGTAAGCCCTGAATCTCGGGGACGAGATTCTATTAAGGGGGGGAGGTTTGTAACACCCCAAAATTTTGCTTTTATTGAATTCATGTGTGATTTGGCACTTTGGTGAATTTTTGGAATTTTCTGGAATTTATTTGGATTTATTTGGAATTTATTTGAATTTATTCCATTTTGAAATAATTAAAGAATTTAATATTGCAAATAAAATTTTGTTGGAAATATTTTATTTGAGTCCCAAATACCCTAAAATATTTTCCAGAATTTTTCCGAATTTTTCGAGTCTTTTGCTATTTTTAATGAATTAAATGAATTCGGGAATTATTTTAAATATTAAATCATTTGGAAAATCAAACCGAAGTCGGTTCTTGTTCATCCGACCGAGCCCAAGTCGACTCGAGTTCGAGTCCGACCGAGCCACGTGACTCGGCCGAACCCACTCCTAAACCTAATCAATCCCAACCGTTGGATCAAGATCCAACTACCGAGATCCGCCCGTGCGGTTCGAGCCGTATCCGGCCGGATCCGATCGCGCCAGCGTGATCGTGGCCGTTGATCGTGCCACGTGGGACGGCCGAGCGTCGTCGTCTCCGCCGAGTCCGAGCCGGACTCCGCCGCGCCGCCGCCGCCAGAGAATTAGGTTTCCGCCTCGCACGAACGCCGAGGCTATTTAAAGCGTGAGACGTCCCGAGGTTGCCCTCGTCCTTGCGCACCCGTTCCCCCGAGCCATCTCGCCTGAGCCGTCGCCGTTTGCCCGTACGTGCTCGCCGGAGTTGGAGCCCTGTGCGCAGCGGTTGAACGCCGATTCCGCCGCCGTCCGTCGTCTCCCGCCGAGAAGGAGCCCAGGTCCGGAACCACCGTGACGAGACGCACCCGAAGGAAGGATTCATCTCGCCGGAGCAACCCCGAAACGCCGTCGGGCTCGTCGTCGTTCTCGTCTCCGGTGCCCAAGCCTCGCCGCGCCATCGCCGGACTTCGCGAGCTCGGTGAACCGTCAGATCCAGATCGGACGGTTGAGGTGAGTTCACGTGTCCCCAACCCGATTAGATCTGGACCGTTGGATCAAGATCCAACGGTTCACAATTGCCACGTGCCGTAGTAGTGTTATTATAGGATTAGATCTGGACCGTCCGATCTAAATCGAACGGCCCACGATCGACGAGTAGTTTCAACGTGTTAACCCTGGATCTAATCCGCGCCGTTGATTTTCAAACCAACGGCCGAGATTGCGCCACGTGTGCCTAACCGCACCCACGCGTGTGAGCGCGTGTCCCTGACACGCGGGCCCCGCATGTCAGTGGGCCCACACGTCAGTCACATTTGCGTGAGACCCCGCACTGACAGGTGGTCCCACATGTCAGTCTCACATGGAGCCGTGGACCGGGTCCACCGTGGACCGAACCGCACCGTGGGCTGAGCCCATGGGCCGGCTGACGTCAGCCAACCAATTAGGAGCCGACGCGTGTCCTTGCTGACGCAAAAATTAATTTCCAAAAAAGAGAATGATTTATTAATTCGAAATAATGATTTCAGATTTGTTTCAAACTTCAAACGCTTATAACTTTTGCGTTTCAACTCCGATTTGAGTGATTCAAATTTCTAAATTTGTATAAAATTGAGATCTACCTAAATATGAATTTTATTTAATTTTTGGACTAAAGTTTTTCTCTGCAAAATTATTTAATTGATTATTTAAACTTTAAATAATCATAACTTTTTAAGGTCTTAACTCCAAATTTGATTTATTCCAGTTTCTAAAATCCATAAAATTATGTTCTTTCTGTTTATGGATTTTATTTGGATGTTTGGACACTTTTTGCCTATTGTTTATTTGTGTATTTGCTATTTGCACGCTTTACGAGTGAGACGTTGAAGTGCCTGGGAAGGATTCAAGGAGAAGTATTAACTCAGATCCAACTCAAGACCTAGAACAAGTACTTTTTGAAGGCAAGTTGTGCTTTGACCATGTTGATCCTATTTCGAAATCTATTTTGATTTAAACTATTGCATGCTAGTTCAATTAGAAAAATACTTGGTTTAAACATGGGAGTTAGATAAGTACCAATTTCTTTGTATGACACCTTGATTATTTAAGTATGTGCCATGACCCTTGTCACCCTAGTTGTGGATTACTAGTTGGACATTATTAAATTGCCAACCTGGGTTTAGACCGTTGTAGTATCGCTTAGACACACTACGTGCTCATAACATGATTTTGGATAATCAAATGTTAATATTGACTTAATGATATATTGAACCTGTTTTGGAAAAGTATCATGTGATGTTGATGGCACGTGGTGCATGGTAATCAAGCGGGTTTGATAAACGATTTTCGGCCGGGGCATGTGGCAAAGAGTAATTAGGTGGGCGGTTGTGGCATTGGGAGTGATGATTTGGTTCTTGGGTAGTCTTGCCCTGGTCACCCTAAGGACTTAACCTTGCAAGCCTTTGAATCGGGTCTAACGTGCAACCACATGTCCGTAATGGGACAGACCTAGTTGACTAAGTTGCTAATAACGCATTACTGTGGGACCTCGTGAGGTCAACTACACCCTTTGTGTAAGTTGTGCGGGGAGCGTCTGGGCCGAGGCCAGTACCCATCTAACGGTTGATTGGCCTAGACTTCGCCTTAGCGAAGGAAGGGTTAGTGCGCAATAACCGGGAGGACCACTTGTATTGTTAGAAGTTTCCGAAAGACTTTGTTACGGGAACTCGCCTTTGTGGTGTTTGATCAGATCTTGTGGGTAAAGTGCATAACCTCTGCAGAGTATAGAATCTATTCGAATAGCCGTGTCCGCGGTATTGGACATCGCTCGAATTACAGTCAAGGGTTAGATTTTCTCAAAAATAACTTGGATTTGGAAAGTTGGGATGGTTTAATAATGAAGATGATGGAAATGTGGTTTAGGATGGGGAAAAAGTTTATTAAACTTCTTGAAAAGTTATTTATGCTTTACTTATTTCTCTTTGCTTTGAATCTACTTATATTACTTGTCAAATGTTGTTTATCGCAAATATACCTTGAGCTATTCCTTTGTACCAAGCCATGCATATAGTATATTAGCCTGCATTCGCATGACTTGCCGAGTACCAAGTACTCACCCTTGCCTCAACACAACATCAGTTGAAGAGGAGACTACGCCGACTTTGGAGGAGGAACTCCAAGAGGATCCGTCTACTTAGGGAAGCGAGCCCGATCGGTTACGTGGTATCTTTGGATGGCGCCACGAAGCTATTTGATTTTCCGCTGCTATTATTTCTCTTTTAATAAGTTTCGCCTTGCGAGGCATACATTTGTAACTTGACCATAAGGTCGAGTAACCAGTTTGGTTATTTAAATAAAGTACTTTTATAATATCGAATGGTATGATTGTGATATTTACCGATGTTAAGACTGTGTGCACTAGCGCGTTCCTGGACTAGTGCTGAATACACAGAGGGTCCGGATTTGCAAATTCGGGGTCCCGGACAGGTGGTATCGAGCCATACTTGACTGTAGGCTCAACCCTAGCTAGAATGGTCGTAGTGAGGACAAAACCTATTTTCTAAAAGTTAAAAATTTGTCAAGATAAGAAATGACATCTCGACTTATCCCCTTCTCTCTTTTCTTGTCTCTTGCTGAAATTTTCCCTTACCTTGTCACAATTTAAAAATTCTGAGTTCTTACGTAAAGCACTCTTGTGATAGATGGAGGAAGAGTTCAACTACGTTGATCTGGGAGTTGGTCACGCCGCGGAACTTTGGCATATGCTACAAACTCTCGGAGAGTTTGAGAAGCCGCAATACCAAGTAGAAGTGATCAGACAAGCGGGATTGATCAAGGCTTGTGACGTGAAGATTGAGGTACCTGCTAGGAAAAAGGGCCCAGGCAATCGCCGATACACCGTGACCGCCAGAGATCTACAATGCAGATGGGTATCCAAGAAGTATCACGACGAGCAATGCGGCACATTACCCGTATTCACGCCAGAGAGTTGGAGAGTACGGTGTTCCGTTATCATCCACGCAGCGATAACCTTCTTGACCCAAGGCTTATTCAGATGAGGATGCCACTTGCATACGCTTGGCACGATTTGTCGCCGCCAGGAGGATGTACTAGATAATACAAGCAAGGAGCTACGTAAGGCCCGCAAGGAGATCACGGCGAGAGAAGAACAGATGGCGGAAGCTCAAGAGTATGTGGCACACCTTCTGCGAAGGATTGACGAGTTGGAGATGACCTTGTACGGACCGGACCCAGAGCCAAGATTTGAGCTACACGAGCCAGATCCGGAGGAGTCGGATCTCGATGAGGACACCGCTTCTTCGACTACCATAGAGGACACGATTCTTTGGACATGGCGATCGTTTTGCGCCTATGCCGCAAAGATCCGTACCAGGCCGTGGAGGTTTTCTCGATGAGTGAGCGTAGGTTTTATAGAGAGACTCCTTCGCCGAGTCGCGTCATAGAATAAAGAGTCACCCTTTAGGCGTTAGACTCCAGTGTTAGTTCGATTTGGATTTTCATTGTTTGCTGAGTGTGCAGTATGTGTTGCAAGGCCCTTAGGCATTGTAAGCAACCATACCAAGTTATTAATATCAATAATAAAGTTGGACCTTAAAGTTACCCCTATCGCCCCGCATAAGTTCCATGTTACTTGTCTATTCTTGTTTCCCTCTCATCTCTAAACCTAGAGCAAACCGACAGATGGTGAACACCCGTGGAAACTTTGGAAGCAATGGGAGTGGTTCTCGCCCAGCAGAAAACCCCAATGGTGGAGCACCAGCACCGCCACTGGATGTGCAGAATTTGGAGCTTTTCTTGCTGCCTGCACTCGCTTGATGCATGCTATGATGCAACAAATGCAACACGTCACCGCTCAGGCCACTGCTAATCAAGTTAATCATGGACAACGCCAGAACACAAGGCTGTCAGAGTTCATGAGAACTCACCCACCCACTTTCTCCGGGAATGCCAATCCATTGGAGGCCGATGATTGGTTAAGATCAATCGAGAGGAAGCTACACATAGCTCAATGCATAGGAAATGAGAAGGTACTCTACGCTTCTCACCAGCTGGAAGGAACAGCCGCCGAATGGTGGGAGAACTTCTGTGCCACGCAAAAGAACCCTCAAGATATCACTTGGGAAGAGTTCACAGCTGCATTCTCCACCCAGCATAGCAATCGATCGCATGTACACCGACTCCACTACTTCTACACACAAGCACCTAACACTTCCCTGCACATCGCGTCGTTGTTCTGGAAGTGTTGCTGCAATGGCCAGTGGAGGCCATGGCCACGGTGTCGAGGACAAGCCGTTTCTGTCCTGTGGCGTGCAGCCGGCGCCGCCGCTTGGGGCCGAAGGTGAGCCTGCTCTTGTCTTCTTGGTTGGATCCGCGAGTGCATTAACAATGTAGGCAAGACTGACCTTCGTTCATTCTCCTGTCCAGCATGCTGGCAGACCTGCAGGGTAAGGAGGAAGTTTTGCGTGAGATTGAGGCCGCTCGTGATGATGCTGGTAAACTCCATGAGCATGTGGATGCTGACGTTCTATCCGGCATGCCGGCAGACCTGCAGGGTAAAGAGGGAGTGATGCGTGAGATTGAGGCGGCTCATGATGATGCTAGTAAATTCCATGAGCATATGGATGCTGACGTCTGTCTGGCATGCCGGCAGAAGTTCATGGAAAAGAGGAAGTGATCCAAGAGATTGAGGCGATTCATGATGCTGGCAGAATGATGTCTTAGTAGGGGATGTGTGAACAAGCTTCATAATAATCTTGTTTAAGTTATGGTAATGTATGTTATGTAATAGCCTGGCCAAGATCAAATGCTTTTTGAAGGCAAGTTATGCTTTGACCTATTGATCCCATTTTTGAAATTAATTTAATTTAAATTATTGCATGCTATTATAATTAGAAATTGTTTAAATTATTTCTGGGATTTAGATAAATGCCAAATTGCAGTATGACGCCTTCACTATTAAATTATGTGCCATGAACCCTTGTCACCTTTGTTGTGGAATAATTAGTTGGGCATTATTAAATTGCCAACATTGGGTACTCAGACCATCGTAGTATATTGCTTAGACCTGCTACTTGCACATGACATGATTTCGGACAATCAAATGTTAATCTTGACTTAATGAGATATTGAACCTGTTTCGGAGAAGTACCATATGTTGTGATGATGATGATGGCACGTGGTGCATGGTAATCAACTGGGTTTGATAAATAGATTTAGACCCGGGCATAACCAACCATCGGATCAAACTGATGCTTGCAAGAGCACGGGTGCAGGATGTACGTACCAGCAATCGTTGCTCGCGAGCCCATGCCAGGGACGGGGCGTCTCTCCGCAACTCGCAACCGCCATCTTTTCTCGCGGGATTTAAGCCCCCGCCCACCATAGCAATTGATCGCATGTACACCGACTCCACTACTTCTACACACAAGCACCTAACACTTCCCTGCACATCGTGTCGTTGTTCTGGAAGTGTTGCTGCAATGGCCAGTGGAGGCCATGGCCACGGTGTTGGGGACAAGCCGTTTCTGTCCTGTGGCGTGCAGCCAGCGCTGTCGGTTGGGGCCGAAGATGCGCCTGCTCTTCTTTCCTTGGTTGGATCCGCAAGTGCATTAACTATGTAGGCAAGACTAACCTTCGTTCATTCTGCTATCCGGCATGCTGGCAGAACTGTAGGGTAAGGAGGAAGTCATGCGTGAGATTGAGGCCGCTCATGATGATGCTGGCAAACTCCACGAGCATGTGGATGCTGACGTTCTATCCGGTATGCCGGCAGACCTACAGGGTAAAGAGGGAGTGATGCGTGAGATGGAGGCGGCTCATGATGATGCTGGTAAATTCCATGAGCATATGGATGTTGACGTCTGTCCGGCATGCCGACAGAAGTTCAGGAAAAAGAGGAAGTGATACATGAGATTGAGGCAGCTCATGATGATGCTGGTAAACTACATGAGCATGTGGATGCTGACGTGCTGTCCAGCAAGCCGGCAGAAGTTCAGGGCAAAGAGGACGTGATGCATGAGATTGAGGCGGCTCATGATGATGCTGGTAAACTCCATGAGAATGTGGATGCTGACGTTCTTTTCGGTATGCCGGCAGACCTATAAGGTAAAGAGGAAACGATGCGTGAGATTAAGGCGGCTCATGATGATGTTGGTAAACTCCATGAGCATGTGGATACTGACGTCCTGTCCGGCATGCCGGCAGAAGTTCAGGGTAAAGAGGAAGTGATCCATGAGATTGAGGCGGCTCATGATGATGTTGGTAAACTCCATGAGCATGTGGATGCTGACGTCTTTGCCGGTATGCCGGCAGAAGTTCAGGGTAAAGAGGAAGGGATGCATGAGATTGAGGTGGCTCATGATGATGCTGGTAAAATCCATGAGCATGTGGATGCTGACGTTCTGTCCGGCATGCTGGCAGACCTGCAGGGTTAAAAGGAAGCGATGCGTGAGATTAAGGCGGCACATGAAGATGCTGGTAAACTGCATGAGCATGTGGATGCTGACGTCCTGTCCGGCATGCCGGCATAAGTTTTGGGTAAAGAGGATGTGATGCATGAGATTGAGGATGCTCATGATGATGCTGGTAAATTCAATGAGCATGTGGATCCTGACGTCCGGTCCGGGTAAAGAGGAAGTGATGCATGAGATTGAGGCGGCTCATGATGATGCTGGTAAACTCCATTAGCATGTGGATGCTGACGTCTTGTTCGGCATGCCGGCAGATGTTCAGGGTAAAGAGGAAGTGATGCATGAGGTTGAGGCTGCTTATGATGATGCTGGTAAACTCGATGAGCATGTGGATGCTGACGTCCTGTCCGGCATGTCGGCAGAAGTTCCGGGTAAAGAGGAAGTGATGAATGAGATTGAGGCAGCTCATGATGATGCTAGTAAACTCCATGAGCATGTGGATGCTGGCGTCCTGTCCGGCATGCCAGCAGAAGTGCAAGGTAAAGAGGAAATGATGCGTGAGATTGAGGCGGTTCATGATGCTGGCAGGATGATGTCTTAGTAGGCGATGTGTGAATAAGCTTCATAATAATCTTGTTTAAGTTATGGTAATGTATGTTATGTAATAGCCCGACCAAGATCAAATGCTTTTTGAAGGCAAGTTATGCTTTGACCATATTGATCCCATTTTTGAAATTAATTTAATTTAAATTATTGCATGCTAATATAATTAGAAATTGTTTAAATTATTTCTTGGATTTAGATAAATGCCAAATAGAAGTCTGACGCCTTCACTATTTAATTATGTGCCATGAACCCTTGTCACCTTTGTTGTGGAATAATTAGTTGGGCATTATTAAATTGCCAACATTGGGTACTTAGACCGTCGTAGTATATTGATTAGACCTGCTACTTGCACATGACATGATTTCGGACAATCAAATGTTAATCTTTACTTAATGAGATATTTAACCTGTTTCGAAGAAGTACCATGTGTTGTGATGATGATGATGGCACGTGGTGCATGGTAATCAACTGGGTTTGATAAATAGATTTAGACCCGGGCATAACCAACCATCGGATCAAACCGCTGCTGGCAAGAGCACGGTTGCAGGATGTACGTACCAACAACCGCTACTCGCGAGCCCATGTTAGGGAGGGGGCGTCTCTCCGCAACTCGGAAACGCCATCTTTTCTCGCGGGATTTAAGCCCCCGCCCACCATAGCAATTGATCGCATGTACACCGACTCCACTACATCTACACACAAGCACCTAACACTTCCATTCACATCGCGTCGTTGTTCTGGAAGTGTTGCTGCAATGGCCAGTGGAGGCCATGGCCACGGTGTCGGGGACTAGCCGTTTCTATCCAGTGGCATGCAGCCGGCGCCGTCGGCTGGGGCCGAAGGTGAGCCTGCCGTTCTTTCCTTGGTTGGATCCGCAAGTGCATATATTAACAATGTAGGCAAGACTAACCTTCGTTCATTCTGCTGTCCGGCATGCTGGCAGACCTGTAGGGTAAGGAGGAAGTCATGCGTGAGATTGAGGCTGCTCATGATGATGCTGGCAAACTCCATGAGCATGTGGATGCTGACGTTCTATCCGGCATGCCGGCAGACCTACAGGGTAAAGAGGGAGTGATGCGTGAGATTGAGGCGGCTCATGATGATGCTAGTAAACTCCATGAGCATATTGATGCTAACGTCTGTCCGGCATGCCGGCAGAAGTTCAGGAAAAAGAGAAAGTGATGCATGAGATTGAGGCAGCTCATGATGATGCTGGTAAACTACATGAGCTTGTGGATGCTGACACGCTGTCCGGCATCTCGGCAGAAGTTCAGGGCAAAGAGAAAGTGATGCATGAGATTAAGGCGGCTCATGATGATGCTGGTAAACTCAATGGGCACGTGGATGCTGACATTCTTTCCGGTATGCCGGCAGACCTACAAGGTAAAGAGGAAGCGATGCGTGATATTGAGGCGGCTCATGATGATGTTGGTTAACTCCATGAGCATGTGGATGGTGACGTCCAGTCCGGCATGCCAGCAGAAGTTCAGGGTAAAGAGGAAGTGATGCATGAGATTGAGGCGGCTCATGATGATGCTGGTAAACTACATGAGCATGTGGATGCTGACGTCCTGTCCGGCATGCCGGCAGAAGTTCAGCGTAAAGAGGAAGGGATGCATGAGATTGAGGTGGCTCATGATGATGCTGGTAAACTCCATGAGCATGGATACTGACGTTCTGTCCGTTATGCTGGCAGACCTGCAGGGTTAAAAGGAAGCGATGCGTGAGATTAAGGCGGCTCATGAAGATGCTGGTAAACTGCATGAGCATGTGGATGTTGACGTCCTGTCCGGCATGCCAGCATAAGTTTTGGGTAAATAGGATGTGATGCATGAGATTGAAGCTGCTCATGTTGATGCTGGTAAACTCAATGAGCATGTGAATGCTGACGTCCTGTCCGGGTAAAGAGGAAGTGATGCATGAGATTGAGGCGGCTCATGATGATGCTGGTAAACTCCATTAGCAAGTGTATGCTGACGTCTTGTCCGGCATGCTGGCAGATGTTCAGGGTAAAGAGGAAGTGATGCATGAGGTTGAGGCAGCTCATGATGATGCTGGTAAACTCCATGAGCATGTGGATGCTGATGCCCTGTCCGGCATGTCGGCAGAAGTTCCGGGTAAAGAGGAAGTGATGCATGAGATTGAGGCAGCTCATGATGATGCTAGTAAACTCCATGAGCATTTGGATGCTAGCGTCTAGTCCGGCATGCCGGCAGAAGTGCAAGGTAAAGAGGAAATGATGCGTGAGATTGAGGCGGTTCATGATGCTGGTAGGATGATGTCTTAGTAGGGGATGTGTGAACAAGCTTCATAATAATCTTGTTTAAGTTATGGTAATGTATGTTATGTAATAGCCCGACCAAGATCAAATGCTTTTTGAAGGCAAGTTATGCTTTGAACATATTGATCCCATTTTTGAAATTAATTTAATTTAAATTATCGCATGCTAATATAATTAGAAATTGTTTAAATTATTTCTGAGATTTAGATAAATGCCAAATTGCAGTATGACGCCTTCACTATTTAATTATGTGCCATGAACCCTTGCCACCTTTGTTGTGGAATAATTAGTTGGGCATTATTAAATTGCCAACATTGGGTACTTAGACCGTCGTAGTATATTGCTTAGACCTGCTACTCGCACATGACATGATTTCGGACAATCAAATGTTAATCTTGACTTAATGAGATATTGAACCTGTTTCGGAGAAGTACCATGTGTTGTGATGATGATGATGGCACGTGGTGCATGGTAATCAACTGGGTTTGATAAATAGATTTAGACCCGGGCATAACTAGCCATCGGATCAAACCGTTGCTGGCAAGAGCACGATTGCAGGATGTACGTACCAGCAACCGCTGCTCGCGAGCCCATGTCAGGGAGAAGGCGTCTCTCCGCAACTCAGAACTGCCATCCTTTCTCGCGGGATTTAAGCCCCCGCCCACCATAGCAATCGATCGCATGTACACTGACTCCACTACTTCTACACACAAGCACCTAACACTTCCTTGCACATCGCGTCGTTGTTCTGGAAGTGTTGCTGCAATGGCCAGTGGAGGCCATGGCCACAGTCACGGTGTCGGGGACAAGCCGTTTCTGTCCTGTGGCGTGCAGCCGGCGCCGCTGGCTGGGGCCGAAGGTGAGCCTGCTCTTCTTTCCTTGGTTGGATCCGTGAGTGCATTAACAATGTAAGCAAGACTAACCTTCGTTCATTCTCCTGTCCGGCATGCTGGCTGACGTTCTATCCGGCATGACGGCAGACCAGCAGGGTAAAGAGGGAGTGATGCGTGAGATTGAGGCCGCTCATGATGATGCTGGTAAACTTCATGAGCATATGGATGCTGACGTCTGTCCGGCATGCCTGCAGAAGTTCAGGGAAAAGAGGAAGTGATGCATGAGATTGAGGCAGCTCATGATGATGCTGGTAAACTCCATGAGCATGTGGATGCTGACGTCCTGTCCGCTATGCCGACAGAAGTTCAGGGTAAAGAGGAATTGATGCATGAGATTGAGGCGGCTCATGATTATGCTGGTAAACTACATGAGCATGTGGATGCTAACTTTCTGTCCGATATGCCGGCAGACCTACAAGGTAAAGAGGAAGCGATGCGTGAGATTGAGGCTGGTCATGATGATGTTGGTAAACTCCATGAGCATGTGGATGCTGACGTCCTGTCCGGCATGCCGGCAGAAGTTTAGTGTAAAGAGGAAGTGATGCATGAGATTGAGGCGGCTCATGATGATGCTGGTAAACTCCATGAGCATGTGGATGCTGACATCCTGTCCGGCATGCCGGCATACCTGTAGGGTTAAAAGGAAGCGATTCGTGAGATTAAGGCGGCTCATGATGATGCTGGTAAACTGCATGAGCATGTGGATGCTGACGTCCTGTCCGGCATGCCGGCATATGTTTTGGGTAAAGAGGAATTGATGCATGAGATTGAGGCGGCTCATGATGATGCTGGTAAACTCCATGAGCATGTGGATGCTGACATCCTGTCCGGCATGCCGGCAGACCTGTAGGGTTAAAAGGAAGCGATGCGTGAGATTAAGGCGGCTCATGATGATGCTGGTAAACTACATAAGCATGGGGATGCTGACGTCCTGTCCGGCATGCCGGCAAAAGTTTTGGGTAAAGAGGAAGTGATTCATGAGAATGAGGCTGCTCATGATGATGCTGGTAAACTCCATGTGCATGTGGATGCTGACGTCCTGTCCGGCTTGCTGGCAGAAGTGCAGGGTAAAGAGGAAGTGATGCGTGATATTGAGGCAGCTCATGATGATGCTGGTAAACTACATGAGCATGTGGTTGCTGACGTCTTGTCCGGCATGCCGACAGAAGTTCAGGTTAAAGAGGAAGTTATGCATGAGATTGAGGCAGCTCATGATGATGTGGGTAAACTCCATGAGCATGTGGATGCTGACGTCTTGTCCGGCATGCCGGCAGATGTTCAGGGTAAAGAGGAAGTGATGCATGAGATTGAGGCGGCTCATGATGATGCTGGTAAACTCCATGAGCATGTGGATGCTGACGTTCTGTCCGGCATGCCGGCAGACCTGCAGGGTAAAGAGGAAGCGATGCGTGAGATTGAGGTGGCTCATGATGATGCTGGTAAACTGCATGAGCATGTGGATGCTGACGTCCTGTCCGGCATTCCGGCAGAAGTTTTGGGTAAAGAGGAAGTGATGCATGAGATTGAGGCAGCTCATGATGATGCTAGTAAACTCCATGAGAATGTGGATGCTGACGTCCTGTCCGGCATGCTGGCAGAAGTGCAGGGTAAAGAGGAAGTGATGCGTGAGAATGAGGCGGCCCATGATGCTGGCAGGATGATGTCTTAGTAGGGGATGTGTGAACAAGCTTCATAATAATCTTGTTTAAGTTATGGTAATGTATGTTATGTAATAGCCCGACCAAGATTAAGTGCTTTTTGAAGGCAAGTTATGCTTTGACCATATTGATCCCATTTTTGAAATTAATTTAATTTAAATTATTGCATGCTAATATAATTAGAAATTGTTTAAATTATTTCTGCGATTTAGATAAATGCCAAATTGTAGTATGACGCCTTCACTATTTAATTATGTGCCATGAACGCTTGTCACCTTTGTTGTGGAATAATTAGTTGGGCATTATTAAATTGCCAACATTGGGTACTTAGACCGTCGTAGTATATTGCTTAGACCTGCTACTTGCACATGACATGATTTCGGACAATCAAATGTTAATCTTGACTTAATGAGATATTGAACCTGTTTCGGAGAAGTACCATGTGTTGTAGTGAAAGTGTTAGTCACGTGAGTATGGCAGGTGGCCATACGCGTGCAAAGTGTTAGTCACGTGAGTATGGTAGGGGTGCTATACGCGTGCAAGAGTTGTACTCGGCCAGGTTGGGCCAAGTAGAGTTGTATTGGATACAGATTCCTTCTAGGGAATAGGAATCGTATTCAGAACTCCTTGTGGGTTGGTCCTTTAAATAGGAGGGGTTGTCTCCTGTTGAAGGGTATCAAGCCTTGAGCAAGTTTTAGGGTTTGTACTCTTTTGATGAGAGTACTTTAGACAAAAGAAATAAAGATCAATTCTTCCAAGATTTTTGCGTGCTACAGTAACCACGTTGCTACAGTGTTTTTCTGTCTTGGTTCTTGTTTGCATGCTTGCTCTAAATCTAGATTGGTTTTTGATTCTTCAGTGTTATCTTGATTTGATCCATCAAAAACCTTTCTAGGGTATTGATTTAGAGTTCCTCAAAGTCTAGTTGATTAAACTTTTGTCGGTTCTGTTAAAACTTTCAAGTTTATGTTAGATCAATTCTCGTCAAGTTCTGGAATGCAAGCTTGCGAAGCTCATAACTTTTGATCCATAAGTCCGATCGAGCTAATTCTTTTTGGGTTTGATTCGTATTGGAATCTAGTTTCTTGTGTCCAAATTTTAGATAGTTATGACGGTTGGATCTGCAGGAATTCTCATTTTACCGAACCTCTGTCATTCTGTTTTTGTCGAAAATGAGGCAATTATTTGGTTCTGTTTTGGGGTGAACTTTTAATAGATCTAGATTTTGGTTTTAGCTTCTGCACAATCATTCACCCCCCCTCTGATTGCTATTCGTATACTTCGATCCTACACTCCCGCTGGCGATCACCCAGCTGACCGCCGGGGGCGTGGCCTGGGCGCCGCCCTCCCCCTGGCGATCTCTCAGCTGACCGCCGGGGGCGTGGCCTGGTCGCCACCCTCCCACTGGCGATCACTCAGCTGACCGCCGGGGGTGTGGCCTGATCGCCACCCTCCCGCTGGCGATCACTCAGCTTACCGCCGGAGCTGTGGCCTGGTCGCTACCCTCCCCCTGGCGATCACTCGGCTGACTGCCGGGGGCGTAGCCTAGAGGCCACGTGTCCGGCGGTGGCTACTTTTACTAAAGTGCAGTGGGCACCCTGGTGTGGAATACACTGACAGTAGCCCCCAGAACCACCTCGGAGCGTTCTTTTTATCTTCGTCAGTCTCCTGGGTGGGTCCAGAAAAAGTGGCCACAAAATGTTGCGGCTTTTTAAATGCCGCAGCCGTTTCCGGGCCCGAGGCGGATCGTGCGGCCAAGGACCTTTCCACCGTGACCAGCTCCTGCCACTTCCGCCTTCGCGATGGCTCAGCTTCCCGCTACATTCCGTTAGACCTCCGTTCCAACTGGAGGGATTGGCGCAATGGGTGGCTCTAAGTCGAAGATGACAGCGGCTTGGAGGTCCTGGAGATGTCGACTAGGCCAGCGATCGGCATCCCCACCTGGGGAGCTCACGTTGACGAGACGCCCGAGCTCCAGGTGATGCTGGCCTGTGTGGACCAGTTGCGAGCGGCGGGCCTGACGGGGGGCATGGTTCTTCGGGACTACATCACCAGGATAATCAGTCCCCTGAGCCGTCGCGCTCGCCTCGCCTGGCAGTACACGGGCCCCGATGACATGACCCGGACATCTCCCGGAGGTGGGTTGCTTTTCGTTTTGCTCTCTTTGTTTCTTCTTTCTTTCAACTGCTACCAGACTACGGCGCCTTCACTCCTTTTTCTTATTATTTCTTATCTTTCAGCCGCGGGGAATTTATCCCTTGCCAAGATTGACGTGTGGCAGGCGCAGCTGGGCCTCTTTGGCCCCGTCCCGCCCTTTCCAGCGGGTGCACTCCCACTCTGCTAGGTGGAGCCCCGGGAGCGTGTGGCGATCACCCGTGCCATGCCCGTCATGGATGCCATGGGCCCGGTGACCACGCCTCGCCAGACTGCGCTAACCATCCAGGGCCCTCCTCCAGTGAGTGGGGGGAGGGACAAGCGCCCTGCCGACGACGACGCCCGTGCCGACAGCCCCAGGCTGGTCCACGCCGCTCTGGGGGGCGTGGCGACCACAACCGGAGCGGGCAGCTCTACAGCGGCCGCCGCTTCTACCTCAGCCGGTGTCGCCCCGTCAACAGCTCCGCCAGCTCCTGTTCCACCTCCGCCGCCGCCGACGCAGGCCAATCCGCCCTGCACGCCAAGCACGAGGCGATCTTCCTCACCGCCAAGCAGCAGATCCACCCACTACTACAGAAATGCTTATATTAGACGCACCATCACAGACGGTTTTCAAAAACCGTCAGAATATATAATATCGCTGCATTTATTCTATAAACCAACCGTCAGTGAAACTATCACAGACCGTTATTAATTAAACCCGTCTGTGATTAGATAAATATCGCAGACGGTTTTGTATTCCAACCGTCTATGATATTATCACAAACGGTTCTATAAAAAAACCGTCTGTGATATAAAGTAATATCACAGACGGTTTTACTATACAACCGTCTGTGATATAAAGTAATATAAAAAAACGAGGCAATTATTTGGTTCTATTTTGGGGTGAACTTTTAATAGATCTAGATTTTGGTTTTAGCTTCCGCACAATCATTCACCCCCCTCTGATTGCTATTCGTATACTTCGATCCTACAAGTGGTATCTGAGCAAGGTTTCTCTAATCTATCTTAACCGGTGATTAGATCAATGGATCGTTATTCGACAAAACCATGTGTGTTCGATGGTGTTGATTTTCAGTTTTGGAAGGCCAAGATGGAGGCGTTCATCCAAGCACAAGGCTTCACAATTTGGGAGAAGGTCTACAAGCCATATGAAGTCCCTGCAAACGACAACGTCAACGACACCAATCGCACACATGTTGAAGCAAACAGCAAGGCGCGCAACTTGATCATCCAAGGTTTGGGACGCAGCGACTTTGACCGTGTGATCCATCTCAAGTCCGCATATGAGGTATGTAAATCTCTTTGTGATTACCATGAGGGTTCTAACACTATTAAAGAGGTTCGTCAAGATCTTTACAAAAAATAATACATGCGATTTGAGATGAAACCCGGTGAGTCGCTAGATGACTTCTTTGCACGTTTCAATAAAATTCTTAGTAATCTTCGTCTTTGTTGGAGTTAGCTTTGATGATGCCGCTTAATGCTAGACAATTGCTTGGTGCTTTAGACATGTCTATTTGGGAGATGAAAGTTACATCCATTAGAGAATCTACTATCATGAGTACACTTACATTAGATGTTCTGTATTCTAAATTGAAAACTCATGAGTTGGATGTTCTTGCAAGGAAAGGTAATATTAAATCAATTGCTTTGATCTCAGTAACCTAACATGTCAAATGCAAATTCTTCTTCTAGCTTTGCCTTGTCTTCCATGTCTTCTTTAACAGATGAGCAACTTGAAAAGTTTCCTGAAGAAGATCTGGCACTACTCTCTTCTCGCTTTAACAAAGCTTTGCAGAATGTGAGAATGAGAAAGAGAGGTGGTCCTCCAAGATGCTATGAGTGTGGTGACCTCAACCATATTTGCACAAATTGTCCTAAGCTTGCAGGAAAAACATCAAAGGAGGAGAAGGACAACGACAGAAGGAATGAGAAGAAAAGGTTCTCGTCAAATGATAGGAAGAAGAAGAGCTTCATCAACCGCAAGGTGGTTCACCGAGTTCTTTCCGCTCTTGAACAAGTCAATTTGAGCGATGTGGACTCGGAGAGCAGCGAAGATGATGCAACTCCAAGCAAGCATGATTTGATGGGATTGTGTCTCATGGTAAGCAGCAAGGATAGCTTCACTGAGGACGGCAATGACAGCGACTTCAATGAGGTAGATCCTTCTTATGATGAATTAGCCAATGCTGTTACCCGTCTTGGAAAATTACTTGACAAACGTGATAGAAAAATTAAGAAACATGATATTCTTGTGGAGTCATTGAATGCTGAAATTGCTAGACTTAAGACTTTGATTCCTGATAATGATACTTGTAAATCATGTGACTTAATTTACAATGAGCTCACCTTGCTTAGGAAAGAACACGCTCTTCTGTTGCATCTAAATGAGAAAAATGAGAAACATGTTAAACATGCTAGCTGTTCCACTGATGATTTGCATGGTTCAACTTCTTGTTCTAAATGCTCAACTCTTGAATTAAAATTGAAAAATGCAAATGCTAGGGTTTCTCAATTGACTGATAATCTGCTTACTCATGAGGTTCTTTCATGCTCTACTTATCGTAAACAGAAAGGGAAGGTCAATATTCCTTGCAATAATTGTTTAACTCTTTCTAAGAAAGTTGATTACTTGCAAAATTCTTTGGAACGTTTCACTAATGGCAAGAAAAAGTTGAACATGATTTTGGATCAATCTAAGGTTAGCACAAACAAGAGAGGTTTAGGTTTTGATCCTTATGCCACATACGAAACTAAACCTCAAGCCTTTGTTCGTGCTCCTTGCAAAATTGAGTTATCTAATGAGCCTAAGAAAATTGCTTTTCAATCTGCTGGTTTTTTATCTTCTACTATGATGAATGCAAAATGTGCCTTTACTGTTAAAGCTAAACATCATGTCAAGTACACTTGCACTCATTGTGGTAGAGATGGACACTTAGTAGATTTTTGCTTTAGACTAGCCAAACAACAAAAGAAGGAAATAACTGAGGCTAGGTCAAATTTCAGCAAAGCACATTTTTATGCGGCTAGAGTGATGAAAACACCTTCTGTTCCTAGAAACATGGGAAAAGGCAAATATGATTTTGTGCATAAAAATTATCGTGTTGTGCGTCGTGTGTCTCAGTACTGGATTCCCAAAAATCTCATTCCTAACCCCAGTACTGAGACCTCGGCATGTTTTGCTATGTAGGCTTCTCGCGCAAGGAAGGAAAACATATGGCTAGTGGATTCCGAATGCTCACGCCACATGTCCGGTGATAAGAATTGGTTCTCCTCCCTCACTCGTGCATCTCGTGCTGAAAGTGTTACTTTTGGAGATGCTTCTTCCTCTTCTGTTGTGGCAAAAGGTACAATAAAGGTAAGTGACAAGTTTATGTTCAAAGATGTGGCTATTGTTAAAAATTTGAAATATAACTTGCTTTCTGTCTCTCAAATGCTTGATGAAGATCTTGAGATAAGCTTTAAGAAAAATGAATGCAAAGTGCTAGATGCTTCAGGTGATCTTGTGTTCAAAATTTCTCGTTTTGGAAGAGTATTTAAAGCTGATTTTGATGCATCACCTTCTTCTAAGCATAGGTGTCTAATTGCCAATGTTTCTAAAGATTTATTCTTTTGGCATCGTAGACTTGGTCATGTTAGTTTTGATCATCTTACTCGTGTAAGTGGTTTAGATCTCATACGTGGCTTGCCTAAGCTTAAGGGTGATAGCAATCTAGTATGTTCTTCTTGTAGACATGGTAAGATGATTGCAGGTTCACATCCACCTCTTACCATGGTGATGACAAACGCTCCAGGACAGCTACTACATCTTGACACTGTTGGACCATCTCGAGTTCAATCTTTTGGAGGCAAGTGGTATGTGCTTGTGATTGTTGATGATTTTTCTAGATACTCTTGGGTATACTTTATGGCATCTAAGGATGAGGCTTTTAGTCATTTTAGAAGTCTTGTTCTTAGGCTTTCTATTGATCATCCAGGAGCTCTTAGAGCAATTAGAAGTGATAATGGAACTGAGTTTAAAAATTCTTCTTTTAATCTCTTTTGTGCTGAAAAAGGAATTGATCATCAATTTTCATCACCTAGAGTGCCTCAACAAAACGGTGTAGTCGAAAGGAAAAACAGAACGTTGGTTGAGATGGCTAGAACCATGTTAGATGAACATCACTCTCCTAGAAATTTTTGGGCTGAAGCTATTTCAACTGCTTGTTATGTTTCAAACCGTGTGTTTTTGAGATCAAAATTGGGTAAGACTCCATATGAGCTTCGGTTTGGACATAGACTTTCTGTTTCTCACTTTCGAGTTTTTGGATGCAAATGTTTTGTATTGAAATCTGGAAATCTTGATAAATTTGAAGCTAGATCAACTGATGGCATTTTTCTTGGATATCCTGCTCATACTCGTGGCTATCGTGTGCTTGTTTTGGAGACTAACAAAATTGTGGAAACTTGTGAAGTTACTTTTGATGAGGCTAGTCCAGGCACTAGTCCAAATGATGCAGGTACAGGTGCATACATTCAGGGGGAGAAAATCTTTGAAGATAATGATGATGTTGAAGATGAGGTCTTGACTCTTCCTAATGCACAACAAGTCAGAGCACCCTTGGCACCTACTACTACATCACCTACAGCCTAACCATCCTCAAGCTACAACATCATCTGTACATGCTGAAAATGAAGAAGGAGAAGGAGAAGTCTCAAAAGCCAATGCTCCCTTGCACATTCAAAAAATGCATCCATCTGAACAAATGATTGGAGACCTAAATGAGAGAGTCACTCGATCCAGAAACAATGAGGAAGGAGTTTGAGATGAGTATGATGGGTGAGTTGACATACTTTTTGGGATTTCAAATCAAGCAAACAAAGGATGGTACCTTTGTACATCAAAGCAAATACACAAAAGACTTGTTGCATAGATTTGGGATGGAAAACAAAGAAACCAATCATGACACCTATGGAAAGCAATTGCACACTTGATCCGGATGAAGATGGTGAGCCGGTTGATCAAAAGGAATATAGAAGCATGATAGGTTCACTTTTGTACCTCACTGCATCAAGGACGGATATACAATTTGCTGTGTGCTTGTGTGCTCGTTTTCAAGCTTCCCCACGTACTTCACATCGACAAGTCAGCTTAATTTTCAGGTATCTTCATGGACCTCAAGATTTTGGCATATGGCTTTCGCTTCCTCATGCATTAGTTTAAGAGCCTTTTCGATGCTGATTTTGGAGGATGTAGAATTGATAGAAAAAGTACATCTGGTACATGTCATTTCTTGGGCAATTCTCTTATTGCATGGTCATCTAGAAAACAATCTTCTGTTGCACAATCAACTGCTGAATCTGAATATGTGGCGCTGCTAGTTGTTGTTCTCAAATTCTTTGGATAGTAGCTACACTTAAAGATTATGGGGTTAATTTGGATAGTGTTCCTCTTTTGTGTGATAACACTAGTGCAATTTGCATTGCTAAGAACCCCGTGCAACACTCTAGAACAAAACACATTGACATCAGATTTCACTTTCTCAGAGATCATGTTGAAAAAGGCAACATTGTGCTTCATCATGTGGATACTGAACATCAATTGGCAGACATTTTTACAAAACCTTTGTCTTCTTCTCGTTTTGCTTTTATTCGGGGAGAACTTGGGATTGTTCATCCAATGGGTTTGTTTTGAGGGGGAGTTTCCTTGCCAAGTTCTTTCACTTAATGAGCTCACTTTATCATATTTCTTTATATCTTATGTAATTGAGCTAATATATGATAATCTAATTGTCTCACTTGAACTAAAAATGACATTGCGGAATTCCCTGGACTGATTGCCTATAGCTAAATACTCTGTGATATCTCACTCTTCTAGGATTGATATTGAATCTTCTTGACAAATTTGGGCTATGAAGCAAGTGTGTTTTCAACTTTACTCTTTCATAAGACCTTTAATCACTTTTGCATGTTTACAATCAAAGAAAAAGGAAAAAGAAAAGGGAATCAATATAAAAAAGGGGCTGTTAAAAGCAAAAGCTTCAAGTTATGTGCTTCGTGCTTGCTTTCCCTAAAAAGATAAGATGTATGCTTCAAGCATGCCATTCCCTCAAAGATAAGATGTATGCTTCAAGCATGCCACTCCTAGAAAATAAAAGAAGTATGCTTCAAGCATGCCACATGCAACTTATTGTTTAAAGATTAAATTGGTCTACTAGATTGGAGTTGAAACTACTTGCTCGCCCTAAGTTGTTAGTTGCTTCAATTTTTAAAGCCTTGCTTTTTCTGCTAAGATCTTGCTTAGTACTTGGCTATAGTTGACTAAATTGAGGATGAGATGCATGTCATTCCCTAACTTGTTAAAATCACATCAAGATCATGTATTTTGCATATTATGTGATATATAAGGTTATATGATCGAATGAGCTCATCTTTTCCTATCTTGGCACTTCCTTGTTTCTCTTTGTGAAATCATTGTTTCAAGAAAAATTTTGAATCTGTTCTCTCTCTTGTACTCTTGATGAATCCATTGTCAAAGGGGGAGAAATTTTGGGAATATTTGAGAAGTTCAAAGAAAAAGGGGGAAAAGTTTTTTTTTGGAAATTTGAGCATTTTTGGAGAATTTTGGAATTCTTGGACACATTGCACATTCACACACATTTTCATTCTCAGGGGAGATTTTATTTTGCCTTTTTGTCAAAAGGGGAGGTTCTGTGTTTTGGTGTTAATCCTTTGGATCTCAAAATCTTTTAAAAAGAGAATGCCAATGTTGTGTTTTGGTGTTAATCCTTTGGATCTCAAAATCTTTTAAAAAGAGAATGCCAATGTTCAAATCTAAAGTGGTGTTGCCAATGTTTTCATCAAGGGGGAGATTGTGAATCATGTGATGAAAAATTGGCTTGATTTTGTGCTGAAAAATTGGTTAGGATTAATCTTGCAAAATTGCTTGCATGAAGGACCAAACATTCAAACATCCAAAAACAGAGACTTTGCATTTGCGCCAGACCAAACATCCAAAAACAGTGAGTTTCGCATGTATGACGGACGAAACTTTTTGGTCTGTCATAAACGTGATTTTGATGCTTTTACGCTTGCTCAAGAAATCGCGTTTTTCCCATGTATGACGGACCAAATTTTTTGGTCTGTCATACACATGCTTTTGGCGAACTCGTTTTTCCCATGTATGACGGACCAAAGTTTTTGGTCTGTCATACACATACTGTTGGCGACCTTGTTTTTCCCATGTATGACGGACCAAATTTTTTGGTCTGTCATACACTTGTTTTTGGCGACCTCGTTTTTCCCATGTATGACAAACCAAATTTTTGGTCTGTCATACACATGCTTTTGGCGAACTCGTTTTTCCCATGTATGACAAACCAAATTTTTTGGTCTGTCATACACATGTTTTTTTTTGGCGCCGAACCTAAGTCTCATAAAACCAAGCGTAGTGCATGTATGACGGACCAAACTTTTAGTCCGTCATAAACGTGCTTTTCGGCATGAACTGATTTCTTTGCCGGGTTCGAAGGCATGTGTGTGACGGACCAAAACTTTGGTCCGTCATGAACGTAAGTTTCTGGAATTTGTGCGCTGGACTGGTTTTTGGTCTGTGCTGGATGTTTTTGTGCACGGTTAAGGGTTTTGAGCTAATGTGGACTTTATGCAATGCTCATGTGAGTATTTGCATGGATTGAGTAGAGTCAAGTCGTGGACTTGTGCTCGGAATTGTTTTGTGGTTTGTTCATGTGCAGGTATTGCTTGAAGACGAACGTGGTCGATGACGGGATCGGAACTAGGTTCATGGAGGAGCTGAGGTTCGGGACTAGGTTCAGGGAGGAACTGAGGTCTTGGTGGTCAAGGATGTCATGCGGGACGTTCGGGCTAAGAGAATGGTGCACATGAAGAATGGTTGGTCACGTGAGAATGGCACACTACTACAGAATGACACATTACTATCGCTTCATCTGTGTCGGTTCTAAACTTTTGACTTCAGAACCGATTGTGATAAGCATATTCCATTTGGAAATCTTGATAACAGGTTATCACAATCGGTTCTGAGAGAGAACCGATTGTGATACGATAATAATCCCAATCGGTTCTAGATAAGAACCGATTGTGATAATAATTTTTTTATCACAATCGGTTTTTATCTAGAACCGATTGTAATGAGTAGGTATTATCACAATCGGTTTTGGGAAGAAACCGATTGTCCTGAGCACAGGGGTTATCACAATCAGTTCTTTTCCAGAACCGATTGTAATGAGAAGGTATTATCATAATCGGTTTTGGGAAGAAACCGATTGTGATGAGCACAGGGGTTATCACAATCAGTTCTTTTCCACAACCGATTGTGATGATTTTTTGGCAACACCATTAGGTGCAACCAAGAACAGTTCATTAGAAACATAGTTTTTGTGATATCCTCCACTCACACATTTCCCCTTCAGGGAAAAGAAAAACAAACTCCAACACAGCCGCTCTTCTAGAATCCCAACACAGACCTCTTGTACCCTTCATTCATGCTTTAATATTTGTGCAAAACTTTATTTTGGACGATGAATAGTACCAATCTTTTAGAATTCCAACTCATGGTTCAACTCTCGACAATTTATATAGACACATGTAGTGATGCAAATTATATATATAACATTATAGTAGCATGCATGCAAAGCAGATAATAATAATATATATACCATTCCACACATTATACTTGTTTTTTTTATCAATAGGACATGAAACATTTTGACTTGGAACAACAGAACATTAGAAAGATACAATGCACAAAAATATAAAAGAGATTCAAAATAGAGTGTAAAGGCGGCCGAATAGACTTCATCTGCACTAGGCCAACAACCCTAATATATTAAACAAGCTGTATTTCATTACAATATATCACCACATCCATTGTTTATAATTAGTAAACATATAAAGGAGGACTGCATTGCACCTAATATATTAAATTTACTACTCGCGGCTCTAGCCCGAGTAACCCGAGTCAACCGAGTCATCCGAGTGACCCGAGTCACCCGAGTCGCCAGAGTCGCTGGAGACTACGCGGACTAGTGATGGTTCATCCTCCGATGATGAACCCGATCTAGACGACGCGCCGGTCCCTATGGTGATCGGCGCGTAGTACTCCTCCACCTTCTCCTCCTCCTCCTCCTTCTCTTCCTCCTCCTCGTCGTCATCGTCGTCGTCGTCGTCCCGCTCGTCGTCCTCCTCCTCCTCGTCGTCCCCCTCCTCGTCGTCCCCCTCGTAGTCGTCGTCGTCCTCGTCGTCGTCATCTCTGGGGCGCTTATTCCTGCTGCCTTTGGAGGCGCCCGGATGGGGTGAGGCACCGGGAGGGACGACGGGAGACAGTGAAGCGCCGGCGCCACGCCGAGTGAGGCGCCGGAGGCTGGCGGCACTACCGCGGCGGTGAGGGCGGTGGAGGAGGATGGAAGAGAGGCGACTCCGCAGTCGTCGAGAACTTGCCGGAGATGGTGGTGGCGCTGCCATTGCCGGTCGAAGATGCAGAGAACGAAAGGAGCTATATGGAAGACTTGTACCGATGTGACCAGGATGCAGAAGAGCGAAAGGAGTTAAGTATTGTTTGAACGTCAAAATGGCGGGAAGACGAGGGGCGAATGGATATCCGTGTGTCGGTTCTTATCAAGAACCGATCGTGATGTTGACTTGCTTCTGATCGGTTCCTTTTTCGAACCGACAGCGATATATTATACGTGTCGGTTCTATAAAGAAACCGATAGTGTTGAGAATCAAATTATCACGATCGGTTTTACATATAAGCGGCGGTGATAACTAATTAATCACAAAGCGGTTCTTCTATAGAACCGATTGTGATGAGGCTCGCTAGGTTTTATATGTACCGTCTGGACTCGAATGAACTTATTAACTCTCGTCGAGTTAGTTCGCTAGGCGATTTCTCTATTTTCCACCTATCTTACCGTGGCGTTATTCAACAGGTGGGCCCGATGCCGTCGACTCCCTTCAAGGGTGTATGAACGTACATTATTCGATTTTGATTTGGGCTCATTAGCAGAGTGTATGGTGGAGGAGATTGGTGCGTTGAAGGTCTTCGTTACTTGAAACCCTAGCTAGCTTGATCAGGAGCTAGATTTCCTCGCTTGTGGTTTTCCTCGAAAGGTGACCAGCATTAATTCTTAGAAATCTCTTCAATATTGCCATAGGACTTAAATTAATTTTTTTATTTGGTGAATGTGTACATTACATGTCATAATTGTTTTAATATAATTAATATGATCAATTATATATAATAGTTAATTAGGCTGCGTAACCTATGCGTCTCCGTTCGAGGGTGCTTGTTTATAAGTATGCTAAAATGGCATATTTATAAATAAGCGATCTCAATTATCCACGTTTTTGGGCAGTTCGAGGATATGTGGCTCGGGCAAGTTCTAAGTCGTTGTACAAACTCTAGAGAAAGTTTGGCGACATCTCCCTGGTGTTCTTCGAATACACACCCTCTTGACCTGTTGTCGAGACGTGTATTTGGAGAACAATGAGATCTTTGCCGAAATTTCTCTAGAGTTGTACAACAACTTAGGAACTTGCTCGAACCACATATCCTCGAATGGGATTAGGACCTAACCTACTTAGAGATTAGGAGTCATCGTTGGTACGCACGCATTTAGTCTGGTCTGAGATATCGTTTCTTTAAGATCATTCAACAAAAAACTTTGTTTTCGGGTTCAACCCTTCTTTTATTTCATTGATTAGGGCATTATTAATTTATTGTTTGCGGTTTACTTGTAGATGGACCGTGAAGAATGGATGTATCACAAAAGCCGTGTGAGTGCTGAATTTCGAGGGGAGTTAAGGAGTTCATAAGAATTGCGTAAGAAGATATGATTATGAGGGGGTAAAGTTCATATATTGTCCTTGTATTGATTGCACCAATCTCGGGAGATTTAACAACTCAGCTCAAATTGAAGGGCATTTGATTCGACGTGGCCGTGAGGAATTACACGTGTTGGATCCATCATGGGGAGATAGGTAGTACCTCCGTGCTACGCAACGAAGACATCGGGAAGCCGATCACGAGTTGGAGCGTGATATGTTCGATGACGATAATTTAGATCAAATGTTGCGGGATGTGGAGGGAAATTACACGGAAAGAGAGTTCAAAATTTAAAAGCTTGATGGATGACGATGCCAAACCATTGTTTTCAAGTTGCAAAGGGAATACACCAAGTTGGGTTCGGTCCTTGCATTGTTTGAACTGAAGGCAAAACACCGTTGGACAGATACAAGTTTCAATGCACTTTTAATACTTCTATCGGATATGCTTCCAGAGGGAAACGAGTTGCCAACAAGTATTTATGAAGCGAAGAAGCTATTATGTCCCATGGGAATGGAAATAGAAAGGATACATGCATGTCCAAATGATTGCATACTATACCGCAACGTCCATAAGGAATCAAGCATTTGTCCTGTTTGTGGTGTACCCGATACAAACAAAATGAGAAGCGTAATGACAAGAAGCGTAAGAACCTAATTGACGACGGTGAAGATGTGAAAAAGGGGCACCAGCCAAGGTGTTATGGTATTTGCCCATCATTCCCGTTTAGAGCGGTTATTTGCAAATCCTAAAGAGGCAAAATTGTTGCGTTGGCATTATGAATCCCGAAAGGAAGATGGCAAGTTGAGACATCCCGCCGATTCGGCTCAATGGAGAAACATTAATTGGCAACATGAGGAGTTTGGTGCCGAGATGAGGAACATAAGATTTGGATTGAGTACGGATGGTATGAATCCGTTTGGTAATATGAGCAATCGACACAAGATTTGGCCGCTTTTGTTGTGTATCTACAATTTGCCTCCTTGGTTATGCATGAAGCGGAAGTATATCATGATGTCGTTGCTAATCTCAGTCCCAAACAGCCGGGTAATGATATTGATGTGTACCTATCACCACTAATTGAGGATTTGGTAAAATTGTGGAATGTGGGGTTGAGGTGTGGGATGCATACAAAAGAGAGAACTTCATCCTCACGGGCTATGATATTTTGCACCATAAATGATTTTCCGGCCTTTGGTAATTTGGCGGGCTATAGCACGAAGGGAGCCAAAGCTTGTCCAATTTGTGAAGAGGACACCGATAGCTTGTGGTCTGCCGATTCGAGGAAAACGGTGTACATGGGTCACCGTAGGTTTCTACCCCGAAGTCATCGATATCGTAAGATGGATGACAAATTTGATGGAAAGAGGGAAGTTCGTGCAGCCCCGCGGCCTATGACTGGAAGGCAAGTATATTCACGTGTAGAGGATATCGATGTTCGGTATGGTAAGAGCCGTAAATCTGTTCGTCCTAGGACCATTTGGAAAAAGAGGTCGATATTTTGGGACTTACCATATTGGAAGGAGTTAGATGTCCGTCAATGTATTGATGTCATGCACGTTGAGAAAAATGTTTGTGATAATTTGGTAGGCATCCTGCTGAACATACAGGAAGACCAAGGATGGTTTGAATGCTCGCCGTGATATGACCTACATGGGGATCGTGCCCAAGCTTGCGTGATGGAGGAGGATGGAAAAGGGCCGTACATCCCGCTGCATGCTACACCTTATCCAAGAAAGAGAAAGAAGACCTCTGCAAGTGTCTCCACGATATTAAAGTTCCATCGGGCTACTCGCATGAAACATTAAGAAGCTTGTGTCTATGGATGATTTGAAGTTGATCGGTATGAAGTCCCACGATCGTCATGTCTTGATGACCCAAATGCTCCTGTTGCAATCAGTAAATATCCTACCATATGACGTCAAGGTTGGCAATCACGAAGCTATGCTATTTCTTCAATGCGATTTCATGCAAGGTTATTGATCCCGATATACTAGACAACTTACGAGTGAGGTGGTGCAGACTCTTTGTCGACTTGAGATGCATTTCCGTCGTTCTTCGACGTCATGGTCCACCTCGTTGTTCACCTTGTTAGAGAGATTAAGATTTGTGGACCCACATTCCTGCGTTACATGTATCCGTTCGAGAGGTACATGGGTATATTAAAGTCATACGTGAGGAATAGGTCGAAGCTTGAGGGTAGTATTATTGAAGGTTATGGGATGAAGAGGTTATTGAGTTCTCGTGGACTACCTAGGTAAAAGACAACCGATTGGTGTTCCTATATCTCGCCATGAGGGCAGACTTGGTGGCAAAGGAACCATTGGGTCAAATCTAATGAGCCCACAATTTGATATGTCTTGTAAAGCGCATTTCACAGTCTTGCAACACAAATGAAGTTCATCCATACATCCAACAGCACAAGTTGATATTACGGGAAGAGAATCCACTTATGGATGAGCTTTACATCACACGAGAACACAACGATCGATTCCTCACATGGTTCAAAGAAAAGGTGAAGGTCTCCGTTAGTACTGAGGATGTCAAATGGTTGGTGACGGACCAAGATTTAATATACTGAGACATGGCAAGGTTACGATATTAATGGCTACACATTTTATACGAAAGTCAAGATGCAAAGAGTACAAAGTGCAAAAGCAGTGGTGTGAGCATAGATGCTTTGTCCGATGATCACTCAATTAGAGGATCGTCAATCGCAATGAAGCTGTTACTACGGGATGATCGAAGAAATATGGGAGCTCGACTACGGAATATACCAAGTTCCATTGTTCGATGTAAGTGGGTGAGACTTCCTCACGGAGTTAAGGTCGACAAGACAGGTTTTACAATTGTTGATCTGAATAGGCGGCCTCTGAGAGATGAACCGTTCGTCCTCGCAAAGCAAGCAACTCAAGTTTTCTCGTCGTGATCCGGCCAATCCGAGGTTGCACGTCGTACTTCATGGCAAGAGGAGGATTGTTGGAGTTGAAAATGTCGTAGATGAAGAAGAGTACAACCAATTTGATGAAACACCTCCGTTTGCGGATGGGGCATGTCTTAGCGGTGACGACGGCACACATGGAACACATTACATGCGTGTAGATCATCAAGAAGGGTTGTATTTTAAATAAATTAAGTTGTAAGAATTCCCTGTATTAATGTAGCATTTTGTGGAATATATATGTCAAATGGATCTTATAGTATAGCAAATTTGAAAAAGATTTGAATTATTCGACTCTTTTGAATGAAGACTCTGTTTTAAAAAAAAATAGAAATTGGATCATAGTCATCACAATCGGTTCGTTTAGGAAACCGACACAGATAGTATAATTGCGATCGGTTCTTCTATAGAACCGACACGTATACTCAAATATTGCGATCGGTTTTATATAGAACCGACACGGATACTCAACATATTGCGATCGGTTTTTCTATAGAACCGACACGTATACTCCACATATTGCGATCGGTCTCTTTGGTTAACCGACCGTGATAAAACCCAGAGCATTTTCATTTCGGCGCGCATACTCAGTTCATTTCGGCGCGCACTGATTTCGTTTCAATTCATTCCACAACCCTAGCTCGACCACCTCCCCCCCCGGCGCCTCCCCCTCCGCCTCCTCCCCCCCGGCGCCTCCCCCATCGGCGGGTACCCCGTGGGCGCCTCCCCCTCCGGCTCCTCGATCCCACACCCTAGCTCGACCACCTCCCCACCGGGCGCCTCCCCCTCGGGTCCTCCCCGGCGCCTCCCCTCCGGCGATTCCCCTGGCGCCTCCCCTCAGCTCCTCCCCGGCGCCTCCCCCTCGGCGATTCCCCAGCGCCTCCCCTCCGGCTCCTCCTCCCGGCGCCTCCTCCCTCGGCGATTCCCCAGCGCCTCCCCTCGGCTCCTCCCCCAATCGGCGCGTCCCCATCGGCTCCTCCCCATTGCCGACTCGGTTCACAGACCGTAAGATGCATTTCGGATTGTGGGCTATAATTGGTTGTAAATAGCTCGATGATGATTGCTTTTGAATGAGGCTTGATTAATCGATCATTAAAGGAACTTGCTAGACCTAGAACAACACCGCTCTTAGTGACAATTTGGTGCCACTTGCTCTTAATGCATTGTTCTAGGTCGAGTAGTGTCGTGCTTATTCCTTTATGCTCTTAGTGACAATTTGGTGGCACTTGCTCTTAATGCATTGTGGTAGGGTTAGATTAGTGCTATATTCATTCTCGGCTATCTTTGTACTTGTTGTTTTCTCGTGCTAGAGCGATCTTTGTTCTAGGAGTTGTAATCCTGAAATTTTTAGATGTAATAGCCGGTGATATATTGGCCATCTAGAAGTTGGACGGCTAATTAATTTAGCAACCCTTCTATAGCAACTGAGAGCAATCCATCATTGCAATTTGAAACTTGTAACACATGCTATATTATCGCACTTTATTATCGAGTTTAGTTGCGTAACCTATGCGTCTCCCGTTCGAGGGTGCTTGTTTATAAGTATGCTAAAATGGCATATTTATAAATAAGCGATCTCAGTATCCACGTTTTGGGCGATTCGAGGATATGTGGCTCGGGCAAGTTCCTAAGCTGTTGTACAAACTCTAGAGAAAGTTTCGGCAGCATCTCCCTGGTGTTCTTCGAATACACACCCTCTTGACCTGTTGTCGAGACGTGTATTTGGAGAACAGCGGGGAGATGCTGTCGAAATTTTCTCTAGAGTTGTACAACAACTTAGGAACTTGCTCGAACCACATATCCTCGAATGGGATTAGGACCTAACCTAATTAGAGATTAGGAGTCATCGTTGGTACGTACGTACTTAGTCGGTCTACAAATAGACATGTGAATTGTTTTCTATTATTTGAAATTTGAATTGCTTCCTCTCATGAAGTTTAGGTTTGACATATATGTACTTACTTCGAAATGTCGCAAAGAGAGAGCACCGGCTCAACGCCAGAGAGAGAAGAAGGTCCTGCTACCCCATCGAGGAAGGTTAGAAAGGCCAGAGGACCGAATAAAGGAGCCACAGGGAGAACGCCGCAAGTGCTCCGCTTCAATGCCAGGGGTTTGCACGGGTCTGGCCTGTTTAAGGGCGCTACTCCTCTTTTCTCGGCCAATTGGTGAGGGAGCGAGTGCCGATCACAATTAAGGACTGGAGGAAGGAAGTAAGCGACGAGCGTAAGAACCGACTGTGGGGACGAAGTTAAGGGAAAATGGATTATACCAGAGGAAGATGAAATCAATGCGAGGCAGTGCGCCTTAAAGAGAATGGGTGTGGCTTTGAGGCATTTCAGGTGACCATGCATGCCTGGGCCGTGTTGAAAGACCGTACTCCCTTCCAAAGTTATCCATTTGTTACACCCGAGGTTTGGGAGGAGTTTGCAAGGATGAGGAATACGCCAGGCGGAGGAGCCGAGAGAGAAGAATATCGCTATACTGAGGCGTAACACACGCCGCACCACCTCGGTTCGGTGGGTATGTAGGGAAGAAGGCAGAGTGGGTGCGACTAGCGAGGAGTGTGCAACCTTCTGGGACAACGATGCCTTACTCCCACATATGCGAGGAGCGGCACGCGATCGGGTATTAGCGAGGACGAAGAAAACCTCGACGGCCGATTGTCATTCCAAATCCCGCGACCGCACAGATCGTCACGACCATCGTAAGATATCTAACATAGTACATTGCATATTATATTCCCATTGTATTTTAGTAATAATTTATACTTGCGACTGCAGGAGGAGGTAAGCCTCAGAAAGAGCAAGGAGCATTTGAAAGCCAAGGGTCAAGGGACATCCTGTGTTCGGCAATCGGAAGCCCGATCATAAGGGGCGGGTGCTTGCCGCAGAAAGGGGTATACGAAGAGGTCCTTCTTTGTAGAGGAGAGCGCTTCAGTGCGTGGCAAGATCATGGGAAGCACGTGAGGCGCGGATTAGGGCGCAGATGAAGGAGGAGTTGAAGGAGGAGTTAAAGGCCGAGATGATGGCTGAGATGATGGCGATGTTCTCCCGAATCAGATTCCTCAACCATCGCCTATGCTACGCCCTAGCAAATTTGCGCTTCCAATAAGGAATCTGTGCATTCCACACCTCAAGGTAATAACTGTTTGCACCAAAAGGTACATGAGTAAGCTTAACACAGATTATGATGAAGATGCTGATCACTTCTTGCGAGGTCCTGCCAAGTGCCGGCTAGTCCTGATCGACGACGGAATACATTGAGGCTGCGCGCGGGTTGCATTTCCAAGCAAGGAGGATGACACGGTGCATGGTATACCTTTGGGGATGGGCTACATGAGGGTGCAGGTGGACTATGTCCACGATGTTTACATGTCTCATGCCCTCGAAGTTCCCCCTAACGAAGATATCACCACTCTTGGGCAAGCACGAATGTCGTTCATCAAGTGGCCCGCGACGGGTGTCGTAGTGCAAGCACCTCCTGCTGCTGCTCTGCTGGTACTCTGCTACTACTACGCTCTGCTGGTACTACCGCTGCTCTGCTACTCGGTATCGCTATCTGCTGCGCTATCGCTCTGATTGCTACTACTCACGCTAGTACTTGCATCGCTCGTGTCTGCTCACATTCGCTATCTGCTGGTACTCATCTGCTGCTGCTCCTGGTACTACTCCTGCTGCCGCTGCTGCTCCTGCTCCTCCTCCTCTGCTGCTCCTGCTCCTGCTCCTCCTACTCTGCTGCTCCTGCTCTGCTGCACATGCTCCTGCCCCTGCTACACAACTTTGCACCTACGCTGCAGTGCACCTCCTGCACCTACGCTGCAGCCTACAAATGCTTTGAGTGCGCAGTGGGGCGCAAAAGGACTTCTACCACGATGACGAAAGATACAAAGCGAGTTCGAGAGTCCCTCCGTGAAGAAGGCAAAGTTGTCGAGGGGCACGTAACACCCTGATGATCACAAGCGGTACATACATGGAAAGCCCTTTCTCCCAAGCCAAGAATTGAATTCTTTGGGCTTGTTCACTCGCCACCTACATGGATGGTACATCGATAGGTCACATGAGGACGAGCCTCGCCACGATTTCATAGTGAAGTATCGAGCGCGCCAATTCCACCGCAACGAGGATGGGACCTTCCGGTCGCTTTGAGGATCTCAGATTTTTATGTACAGCTTGAAAGCCGTCGATATTTCTACCATACGATCCTGGACGCTGTGAGTCTCGCACCATACTCAATCAGATGACTATTTATTGATTTTGTATTATATTTTTTTAACAATTGACATGAATTGCAGGATCATGAGGCAGCGAGCCGTGACGGGTCGACACCCTGTCGGGTTTGTCGACCCCGAGATGGTGTCTGCGACCATGGCTAAGTATCAATCGGAGTTCCTTGCAGGATACATCAAGCAGGCATTGCATGAGGAGGCAAAAAAGGACTTCATTCTCTTCCCATACCACCAGGAGTATGTACTACTATACAATTCAATTACATGTACACACTTCAACCTTGCATTAACTTATTCTCTTGCATTGTGTACCGTTTAATAAGCAACCATTGGGTTCTACTTGTGGTTGTTCCGAGTCAAAACAAGGTCTACACGTTGAACTCGCTCGAAAATAGACCGATGGAATATGCGATCGAGCCTGCTTTTGCATAAGTAAGTACATTCCTCTAACCTAACACTTTACATATTGAACTACGTTACGTATTTTTAACCTCAATGGCATCTCTCCAATGTATAGGGCTTTCATGTCTTACGTTGCTGAACGTGGCCGACACAATGATAAACAAGGCACCAAACTCGAGTGGAAGCGCTTCAAGGTACAAGTGTCTATCATAGGATTTTTTCGTGACACCTATTTTTAATTCGTCTCCTAATTTAAGTTTCTTTGTTCACAGTGTCATCAACAAGGGTGCGATGATCTGTGCGGCTTTTACGTGATGCATCACATCCTGATTTTGGTTGGTCGCCACATCTTTTTCCTAAGGTATAGAGCAGATTATTTGCACCATCGTCTATGTGATATTTGTTTACAAGCATAATACTATCAAGATGTTTTAGTTCCAATTTAAGACTTAAATATATTAGTGCACTACTATCTATTTTGCAGGACCTTGATATCAACCGGAAGAGCCTAACCAACGCTGATCTCAAGAAATTACGAGACCATTTATGCCAGTGGTACTGGACAGAAGTTATAACGGATGATGGTAGATATAGAGACCATTCAAGCAAATACTAGTCCATAAAGTGTAAACAAAATTTATCTGAATGTGAATGTGATCTGTTACAGATTGTAAACAATATTAATTTTAATGCAATGTGTGTAGATTGTGATGTATATGTTCAGTTATATTTTGGATTTTTATGAAAGTGTCATATTGTCAATGCGAGTCCATTATCGGAAGATGGACAGAAACATCATCACAATCGGTTATTTGTTGGAACCGATTGGGATAGGTACTGATATCTGTCGGTTCTTCTTACTGGAACCGATTGGGATATGTACAGTATCACAATCGGTTCTTACTGGAACCGATTGGGATATGTACAGTATCACAATCGGTTTGCATAAAGAACCGATTTTGATAATATTATTATCCCCATCGGTTTCAATAAAAAACCGATTGTGATAATGTAATAATTTGAATCGGTTCTAAAAAAGAACCGATTGTGATATTATTATTATCCCCATCGGTTCTACAAATGAACCGATTGTGATAATGTAATCATTTGTATCGGTTCTAGATAAGAACCGATTGTGATATTATACTTATCGCAATCGGTTCTAAGAGAAAACCGATTGTGATAAGTGTAATATCACAGTCGGTTCGTAAAAAGAACCGACAGTGATAATGTATTATTAGTGTCGGTTAAAAACCGACTGTGATATATCTACCTTATCACTGTCGTTGGACTTTGTATCGCCACCAAAACCGACGGTGATGACCAAAAAAAACCGATAGTAATGTGCCATTCTGTAGTAGTGGCAGGAGGTCATTCGCGTGCAAAGTGTTAGTCACGTGAGTATGGCAGGTGGCCATACGCGTGCAAAGTGTTAGTCACGTGAGTATGGTAGGGGTGCCATACGCGTGCAAGAGTTGTACTCGGCCAGGTTGGGCCAAGTAGAGTTGTATTGGATACAGATTCCTTCTAGGGAATAGGAATCGTATTCAGAATTCTTGTGGGTTAGTCCTTTAAATAGGAGGGGTTGTCTCCTGTTGAAGGGTATCAAGCCTTGAGCAAGTTTTAGGGTTTGTACTCTTTTGATGAGAGTACTTTAGACAAAAGAAATAAAGATCAATTCTTCCAAGATTTTTGCGTGCTACAGTAACCACGTTGCTACAGTGTTTTTCTGTCTTGGTTCTTGTTTGCATGCTTGCTCTAAATCTAGATTGGTTTTTGATCCTTGAGTGTCATCTTGATTTAATCCATCAAAAACCTTTCTAGGGTATTGATTTAGAGTTCCTCAAAGTCTAGTTGATTAAACTTTTGTCGGTTCTGTTAAAACTTTCAAGTTTACGTTAGATCAATTCTCGTCAAGTTCTGGATCAGCAAGCTTGCGAAGCTCATAACTTTTGATCCATAAGTCCGATCGAGCTAATTCTTTTTGGGTTTGATTCGTATTGGAATCTAGTTTCTTGTGTCCAAATTTCAGATCGTTACGACGGTTGGATCTCCGAGAATTCTCATTTTACCGAACCTCTGTCATTCTGTTTTTGTCGAAAACGAGGCAATTATTTGGTTCTATTTTGGGGTGAACTTTTAATAGATCTAGATTTTGGTTTTAGCTTCCGCACAATCATTCACCCCCCTCTGATTGCTATTCGTATACTTCGATCCTACACTCCCGCTGGCGATCACCCAGCTGACCGCCGGGGGCGTGGCCTGGGCGCCGCCCTCCCCCACCCTCCCCCTGGCGATCACTCAGCTAACCACCGGGGGTGTGGCCTGATTGCCACCCTCCCGCTGGCGATCACTCAGCTGACCGCCGGAGCTGTGGCCTGGTCGCTACCCTCCCCCAGGCGATCACTCGGCTGACCGCCGGGGGCGTAGCCTGGAGGCCACGTGTCCGGCGGTGGCTGCTTTTACTAAAGTGCAGTGGGCACCCTGGTGTGGAATACACTGACAGTAGCCCCCAGACCCACCTCGGAGCGTTCTTTTTATCTTCGTAAATCTCCTGGGTGGGTCTAGAAAAAGTGGCCACAAAACGTTGCGGCTTTTTAAATGTCGCCGCCATTTCCGGGCCCGAGGCGGATCATGCAGCCAAGGACCTTTCCACCGTGAACAGCTCCTGCCACTTCCGCCTTCGTGATGGCTCAGCTTCCCGCTACATTCCGCTAGACTTCCGTTCCAACTGGAGGGATTGGCGCAATGGGTGGCTCTACGTCGAAGATGACAGCGGCTTGGAGGTCCTGGAGATGCCGACTAGGCCAGCGGTCGGCATCCCCACCTGGGGAGCTCACGTTGACGAGACACCCGAGCTCCAGGTGATGATGGCCTGTGTGGACCAGTTGCGAGCGGCGGGCCTGACGGGGGCCATGGTTCTTCGGGACTACATCACCCGGATAATCAGTCCCCTGAGCCGTCACGCTCGCCTCGCCTGGCAGTACACGGGCCCCGATGACATGACCCGGACATCTCCCGGAGGTGGGTTGCTTTTCGTTTTGCTCTCTTTGTTTCTTCTTCTTTCTTTCAACTGCTACCAGACTGACGGGGCCTTCACTCCTTTTTCTTATTATTTCTTATCTTTCAGCCACGGGGAATTTATCCCTTGCCAAGATTGACGTGTGGCAGGCGCAGCTAGGCCTCTTTGGCCCCGTCCCGCCCTTTCCAGCGGGTGCACTCCCACTCTGCCAGGTGGAGCCCCGGGAGCGTGTGGCGATCACCCGTGCCATGACCATCATGGATGCCATGGGCCCGGTGACCACGCCTCGCCAGACTGCGCTAACCATCCAGGGCCCTCCTCCAGTGAGTGGGGGGAGGGACAAGCGCGCTGCCGACGACGACACCCGTGCCGACAGCCCCAGGCTGGTCCGCGCCGCTCTCGGGGGCATGGCGACCACAACCGGAGCGGGCAGCTCTACAGCGGCCGCCGTTTCTACCTCAGCCGGTGTCGCCCCGTCAGCAGCTCCGCTAGCTCCTGTTCCACCTCCGCCGCCGCCGACGCAGGCCGATCCTCCCCTGCAGCTGCCACCGGCACAGGGCGATTTTCCCTCACCGCTGGCGCAGGCAGATCCACCCACTACTACAGAAATGCTTATATTAAACGCACCATCACAGACGGTTTTCAAAAACCTTCTGTAATATATAATATCACAGACGATTCTATAAACCAACCGTAAGTGAAACTATCACAGACCGTTATTAATTAAACCCGTCTGTGATTAGATAAATATCGCAGACGGTTTTGTATTCCAACCGTCTGTGATATTATCACAAACGGTTCTATAAAAAAACCGTCTGTGATATAAAGTAATATCACAGACGATTTTACTATACAACCGTCTGTGATATAAGCAATGCAGGTTGTGTTTATAAACGTCTACGATATTGCTTATATCACGCAGGCGTTTTGTGTTTATAACCGCCTGTATCTGCATTATAACATTTTGATGTTTTTATCGAACTACGTATTTTCATCGAAGGACATATTTCGTTGATAGATAGGAGGAATAATGGTAACTGCCATTTTATAACATAATGAAATTCGAAATTGCTAGTGATCGGACGTCAGTTTTTTTCGCAACATTTTCTTTCTACGTGTGAAACATTTTTCTTCGACAAATTGTAAAAAAAATGTTTCATACATTCAAAAAAAATCTTGCAATGCGTCCGAAAAAAAAAACGAGAATCGGACGTCCGAGTGTAAGTTTCTCCCAATGAAATTTGATAACCATCAGAATGACCATTTTATAACATAAAACATTTCATTACATTACTACATTATATATATATTATTACTTATAAATTAAAATAATCATCGTCGTCCGGAGGAGGTGGCGAGCTGCCATCGTCGTCGTCGTCGCTCCACGGTGGGCTGCCATCGTCGTCGTTGTCGCGCCACGGTGGGCTACCGTCGTCGTTGTCGTCGTCATCTGAGCTCCCCCAGTGCATGACGTGGTCGTCTTCCTCGTCCTCCTCCCGCTCCTCCTCCTCCTCCCGCTCCTCCTCCTCCTCCTCCTCCTCCCGCTCCTCCTCCTCCTCTTCCCGCTTGCGTTTCCCGCATAGCGGCGACGCCGGGGGAGGTGATGGTGGAGCGGCGCCGGGGGAGCTTGCGGGAGATGGTGGAGGCGACGCCGACGAAGGAGAGCTTGCGGGAGATTCCATTAGCAGTAATGTGTTGATCGAATTCGATCAATAGCGGTGATTTAATAGGTGACCGGAATTGAAGACGAAGCGAGAAACGAAGAGTTCTCATTCAAAGGCGTGCAGGAAACGAAGAGACGAAGACGGACGGTCGCTATCACAGACGATTCTATAAACCAACCGTCAGTAAAACTATCACACACCATTCCTCGTCTGCCATCACGGACGGTTTTTGAAATAACCGTCTGTGATATACCTATATATCACAGACGGTTTAGTTTACATAACCGTCTGTATAATATCACCGACGGTTGGTACACATCGCCGTCTGTAATCTTACTATATGACAGACGGTTATTACATAGAACCGTCTGTGATAAAGCTTGCCTATATATAGGCCCGAGCGCAAGTTCGATGTTGTGGTCACCTGTTGGGATAGAATGCTAAGACCGTTATATCACCGACGGTTTGGCAATACAACCGTCTGTAAGCCTATATAATAGGTGATTCTTGTGATGTAATTAAGGTTAGTAATGGATAATTGCATTATATATATTAATTCAGATCTAAGGTTAGTATTGGATATAAAATTGCCTTATATATATTAATTCAATATCTAGCTTGGTTATGTAAGAAATTTAAGATTGTTTAGATCTAGCTTGTAGATCCATGTTTTGGTGGTGATAGTAATTGGACGTTATAATTGCAATATTATTTTGAAGCTCTAACTTGTTAAGGAAAGTGTACTTAATCAGTTGAAAAGAGGGTTCTAATTGGATCGAATATTACATGTGTAGCATAGATGGATCGAAGTGGATGTACGCCGGGACCGCATTTGAGTGTGGAGTACATTAATGGCGTCTCCACTTTTAGAAGAGCTGCAGAGGAGGACATGTTTTAATAAGGGAGTGCAATATATGTCTTGTCCATGCATCGATTGCGAGAATATGATGACGTTTCGAAACTCGGTAGATCGAAGCACACTTGATTATGCAAGGTTTCAAAAGGGATATACATGTTGGACCGATCACGGCGAAGAGCGAGAATATACAAGAAGCGTGTGGTACTGTTAACATCTTCGACGAAGTCAACGATATGCCGGATGATCACATTGATTACGCTTCGACGAGGATATGTTGCATGATGACAATCTGGAGCGAGATCTTTGCGCGACGCAGAAGGGAACCGTGATGAAAGGGAATATGAAAAATTCGTGGGTTTGATGGAGGACTCGAAGAAACCTTTGTTTGCGGTTGCAAGGTGAAATACACAAGGTTGTCGTCCGTGCTTGAACTGCTGAAATTGAAGGCAAGCAATGGTTGGTCGACAAAGAGTTTCACAAATACCGCTACGTCTATTGGCAGACATGCTTCCAGAGGGAAACGAGTTGCTGACAACAACCTACAAAGCCAAGAAGGTTCTTTGTCCCTTGGGAATGGAGGTAGAAAGAATACATGCATGTCCGAACGATTGTATCCTATACCGCAAAGAGTATGCAAACTTGCATGTATGTCCGGTGTGCAACGCATCCCGGTACAAGCGTAAGAGTCATTCCGATGAGGAGGTGAAGAATGGAACTCCTGCTAAGATGGCATGGTATCTGCCTCTAATTCCCCGATTGAAGCGTTTGTTCGCTAACCCAAAGGAGGCCAAACTGCTGTGTTGGCATTTCGAGAAGCGTAAGAAGGATGGAATGCTAAGACACCCTGCTGACTCCACCTAGTGGAGAAACATCGATAGGAGGTATGAAGAATTCGCTGCGGAGATGAGGAATATAAGGTTTGGACTGAGTACAGATGGAATGAATCCTTTCGGTAACATGAGCAGCTGGCATAGCACTTGGCCCGTGAATCTCTGTATCTACAACCTTCCTCCTTGGTTGTGTATGAAGCGAAAGTACAATTTATTGTCTGTGCTTATCCAAGGACCGAAACAACCTGGGAACGATATTGATGTGTACCTAGCTCCATTGGTGGAAGATCTAAAAACATTGTGGGTTCCTGGGGTACAGGTTTGGGATGCACACAAACGAGAGAACTTCACTTTACACTGCTTGTTGTTCTGCACCATAAATGATTACTCTGCACTTGCTAACCTGTCGGGCCAGAGTACAAAAGGTGCCAAGGCTTGCACTCACTGCCTAGACGATACTGAGAGTGTGTGGCTAAATCACTCGCGTAAAACCGTGTACATGCGTCACCGTAGGTTCCTTGGGAGGAAACACCCATACCGCAAGATGAAGAGACTATTCGATGGGACGAACGAAAACGGTTCAGCTCCAAGGCCTTTTAGCGGGAGAGATGTTCATGACTTTGTTAAGGATTTGGATGTTACACATGGAAAGGGACGTAACGCAAGGTCGACCCGTGAGAAGAGCTTGTGGAAGAAGAGATCAATCTTTTGGGACCTACCTTACTGGGAGCACCTAGAAGTTCGCCACTGCATCGATGTCATGCACGTGGAGAAGAATGTCTGTGATAGCCTGATTGGTCTCCTACTAAACATTAAGAGCAAAACAAAGGATGGTATCAACGCATGACTTGACTTAGTCGTTATGGGCATAAGACCTGAGTTAGCACCAAAAGAGACCGTTAAAGGTGGTACGTATTGCGAACCAACTTGTTACACTCTGTCAAAGGCCGAAAGAATCGAATCAGTGCGGTGCTTGCATGGTGTGAAAGTTCCGCCCGGCTACTCGTCCAACATGAAGAGACTTGTTTCAATGCAAGATTTAAAATTAATTGGCATGAAGTCTCATGATTGTCATGTGTTGATGACTCAAATGCTCCCTATTGCAATTAGAAGTATTTTGCCAGTCAAGGTCCGAGAGACAATCACGAGGCTATGTTATTTATTTAACACAATCGCTCAGAAGGTCATCGATCCCGAAGGACTGGATGCTCTGCAGGCCGAGGTGGTGATGACTCTATGTAATCTTGAGATGTATTTCCCTCCGTCATTTTTCGATATCATGGTCCATCTCATTGTTCACCTTGTAATAGAGATAAAGATGTGCGGGCCTGTGTTCCTACGTAGCATGTACCCGTTCGAGAGGTATATGGGAATTCTTAAGTCTTACGTACGAAATCGATCCCATCCGGAGGGTAGCATTGTCGAAGGTTATGCAACCGAAGAGGTCGTCGAGTTCTGCGTCGATTACATGGCTCGTGCCCAACCAATAGGTGTGCCTCGATCTCGCCATGAGGAGGCTCCAGGTATTGGGACCATCGGAAGGAAAGCAATCACGCTGATCCAGTTCGCGTGTGCTCAAGCCCATTTCACGCTTCTACAACACATGACCAGTAGTGTCCCCGCACATCGTTGAGCACAAGCAATGGCTAAGGCAAGAGAATCCAAAGACGACAGAGTCTTGGATCATAAGACAAAGATAACCTTCGATTTAACAATTGGTTCAAAGAGCGACCCATCACTGGAGCTCGTCATATGACACCCTGAAATGGTTGGCAAAAGGTCCATCTTTTACAGCTTGTCACGTGGAAAGGATACGACTTAAATGGATACACATTTTACACGATAGATCAGATTTGAAGAGCACAAACCGTAGCAGTGGGGTCCGCATAGATGCTCAAGCATCATTGGTCAATGAGGAGCTCCTACTATGGGTTCATAGAGGAGATTTGGGAGCTTGACTATGTACTTTTCAAGATCCCACTATTTCGGTGTCGTTGGGTCCACCTCCAAAGATGTGAAGGTTGACAAGTACGGCATCGATCGTGGACCTCGAACGTGTCGGATACCAAGATGAACCATTCGTGCTCGCAAACCAAGTTGTTCAAGTCTTCTATGTTACCGACCCGCCCAACAAGAAGCGCCACGTAGTTGTTCAGTGGAAAAGGAGGATTGTCGGAGTTGAGAATGTAGTAGATGAGGAAGAGTACAATCAATTTGATGATTTGCCTCCTATCGGAAATGCCAGCATGGTTCAAGAGGAACAAATTGAGGAAGTCACCTACACAAGCGTCGATCATCGTGAAGGGCTAATTTTCACTTTGTAATTTCAATGTTAACTTGCAAGTAAGAGCATGCATGCATGCATAATAAAGTAATATTTTTGTACTTATGTGTACTCATGTTAAGTACTTTTGTATTTATTTCATTTTTTTTCGTGCTTTGAAAAACATTAATCTTTAATGTAGATTAATAATTAAAAATATGAGAACCTAAATATAATATTGTCTGCTAGTAACCAAGCTTTGTAAACTTGCAGATATCAGCAGTTAGGGCATGTTCGGTACATGTTGAGATAGCAGTTCGTTTAGGTAGGGTGGTCTGTTAGTAACCAAGCTTCGTAAACTTGCAGGCATTAGCAGGTAAGGTAGGGTGGTCTGCTAGTAAACAAGCTTCGTAAACTTGCAGGCATTAGCAGGTAAGGTCGGGTGGTCTGCTAGTAAACAAGCTTCGTAAACTTGCAGGCATTAGCAGGTAGGGCATGTTGGTTAGGTAGGGTATGAGATGTTGGAGCAATCAAGATACCCAGAGGGGGGCTGACCGGTATCACAGACGGTTCTCTTTTAGAACCGTCTGCAATATATTAATTTTACAGACGGTTCTAAAAGAAAACCGTCTGTGATATAGCATAACACAGCCGGTTCGAGTTTAGAACCGTCTGTGATATTCAAACCCTATAAAACTTCTACACTTGAATCGTTTTCTATCAGACTTCAAACGCTACGCACACTTCAAACCCTAACGAGCGCCGCCGCCTCCCCGAGCCCCGCCGCCGCCCCGAGCACACTCGAGCCCCGCCGCCGCCTCCCCGAGCCCCTCCGCCGCCGCCCCGAGAACACTCGAGCACCGCCGCCGCCTCCCCGAGCCCCTCCGCCGCCTTCCCGAGCCCCGCCGCCGCCCCGAGCACACTGATGGAGACCGACGCCGCCTCCCCGAGCCCCGCCGGCGCCTCCCCAAGCCCCGCCGCGGCGTTGGTGCCTCCTCCCCCGACTGCTGCGTCTCCTCCTCCCCCAGCGACGTCTCCTCCTCCATCACAAGGTTGGTCTCCTCCTCCCCCATGGTAGAACAATAGATTTGTGGATGTGTGTGCTAAGGTTGAAACTGTGAAATCAAAGGAAACATTGCATAAGAAGGGCACCTCAAAGAGAAGACTGTGGCCTTTTGGATGGTTTGTAAAGCAAACTGAGAATGAACTTCGTTCCTATATTATTCATTGCCTCTGTTTTGTAGATTATAGGTGCTACTAACAATTGAATAATATTCATTGCCTCCGTTCCTATATTATTCTCTGCATATATTTTATGGCCTCTCTCTATATTTTTTTTATTTGTATGTTTTGCAAGTCTTTCTGTACCATTTCTCCTTCCATGTCTTCTCTATAAATTGTATAAATTAGTTAGAATGAAAATAGTGCAAGCTCTGCAGAGGTCTAGATTCCGAATTTTAACAGGAGTTAATACATACAAATATAACAGCAGAATAAAGTATTCATATGAAAATAGTAGCTAATCGGAAATAGTAGCTGTCAACAGTTCATAGCAATGCTAGTACACATCCCATTTAACTACAACCACAAAATAACATTCATTCTAACCTACCACACAAATACAATATCAAGGCTTTACGCAACACAAACAACTTTAGAGAATTGAGCGCATATCAACAGGTCTGTATGTCAAGGCTTTACACGACTAAATTGCAGAAAATGGAAAACTTGTTGCTCACGTCATGGAGGACTATGAGTTGTTATATTTATGCTTGCATACTTGTTATTTTATATCTGTTAAATTGCTTTTACTAAATTCGACTTTCTATTAATACAACCTACATATATTTATGCAAAATAACCGCAATAGCCTTTCTATTAATACAACCTACATATATTAGATCTTCGATCCATCGAGGAGGTCCTCCCCTGGATTGCCCGTGTCATTTTCACGCACTTACCAGGAACAAGAGTCAAGAGCTATCTCTCCTGTCTAATTTCTGATCTGTCCATCTATTCCATCGCGTGAACATTAAAGCCTGCGCTGCACTACATGTATACCGAGTACCGAGGCAGTTACTCATCACGCTGCTGCCCCTCGGTGACTCGGTATACATGTAGTGCAGCGCAGGCTTTAATGTTCACGCGATGGAATAGATGGACAGATCAGAAATTAGACAGGAGAGATAGCTCTTGACTCTTGTTCCTGGTATACTAAGTGAAAATGACACGGGCAATCCAGGGGAGGACCTCCTCGAGCAATCCACGGGCAATCTGTAGGGTAAACTTTTCAATACCAAAATTTCCAATTGCAAACCATTTTATGAAAAATATGAAAACATCTAGCTAGTGCTAGTGCACCAAGACTTTCATGACTATGGAAACGGCTTTTGAAAAAGATTTTCACTCTGCGGCTTTACCCACAAGACGTTTCGTGAATAACATTATTTCAATATTTTCTGTCGACCTTAGGCCCAACTGATGAGCCGAGTCAAGTCAAACCAACTCGCGCTCCAAGAAAAGTAAACAAAAGGCCAACAGGTCGATATAGCATCACGGCGATCGATCCGAAAGATGGGTCCCCTACCGGAAGTAAAAAGGTAGTGAATGCATTACGAACAATGTGCGGGATAGTTGCACGCGAATGGCTCCCCATCACATGTACATCCTGGAGGCTGGATTGCCCGTGTCATTTTCACGCACTTACCAGGAACAAGAGTCAAGAGCTATCTCTCCTGTCTAATTTCTGATCTGTCCATCTATTCCATCGCGTGAACATTAAAGCCTGCGCTGCACTACATGTATACCGAGTACCGAGGCAGTTACTCACTGCTGCTGCTGCCTCGGTACTCGGTATACATGTAGTGCAGCGCAGGCTTTAATGTTCACGCGATGGAATAGATGGACAGATCAGAAATTAGACAGGAGAGATAGCTCTTGACTCTTGTTCCTGGTATACTAAGTGAAAATGACACGGGCAATCCAGGGGAGGACCTCCTCGAGCAATCCACGGGCAATCTGTAGGGTAAACTTTTCAATACCAAAATTTCCAATTGCAAATCATTTTATGAAAAATATGAAAACATCTAGCTAGTGCTATTGCACCAAGACTTTCATGACTATGGAAACGGCTTTTGAAAAAGATTTTCACTCTGCGGCTTTACCCACAAGACGTTTCGTGAATAACATTATTTCAATATTTTCTGTCCACCTTAGGCCCAACTGATGAGCCGAGTCAAGTCAAACCAACTCGCGCTCCAAGAAAAGTAAACAAAAGGCCAACAGGTCGATATAGCATCACGGCGATCGATCCAAAAGATGGGTCCCCTACCGAAAGTAAAAAGGTAGTGAATGCATTACGAACAATGTGCGGGATAGTTGCACGCGAACGGGTCCCCATCACATGTACATCCTGGAAGTCGCTGACTGACGAGGGCCGCAACGACCTGCTTACAGAAATCCTTTCCTCCTTCGATCTCCCAGAAGAACTCGAGGACCCTGTGCGACGGTATGCACTGCTAGTGGCAGGAAAGGCGTGGAAGACCTTTAAGAGCACACTTGTCAAGGAATACGTCAATAAGGATAGGACTCCCTACTCTAAGTACGGGTTCATTAGTGAGGATTCATGGCGACGTTTTGTTCAGTTGAAGACGACAGATCAATTCTTGATTGAAAGCGAAGCACACAAGGCCCTCGCAGTAAGGAACACCCACCCCACACTGCACTCGGCACCGCTCACGGGGAAGAGGATGCAATGGGACAGGGAGGACGAGGGGGACTCCACGCCATTTGCATCGATTGCTGACCAGCGCGCCAGAGACTGGCTAAGAGCGAGGTCATGTGCCACACCATCTGGCACCATCTCCTTTACAAACCCTACGGACGAGGAAGTCTGCCAACGTTTGGTAAGATATCGAACCACCATTTTGGTACGTATTTAGTTCCTAACTTCATAAGTCAAATAACTTGCTGCGATCTTGCAGGCAGAGTTGAGTGCACAATCTTCCGGTGGATCTTTTGTCCCAAACAGGGAGAGAGATGCACTCTCCACGGCATTGGGAAGCAAGGAACACCCTGGTCGCACGCGAGGCAAAGCGGTTTTCGTTCCCTGGAAAACGGGCTTCGAAGACACTCACATGTACCAGAGTAAGAAGAGAGGTAGAGACGAGCGTGAGAAAAAGATCGTGAAAGATCTTGAGGACAGGCTGAGAGGAGAATTCGATGATAGGATAAGAAGCCTCGAGGAAAGGCTCAATGCTCAAAACACACAGCCTGTGGAAGGCCAAGGGTTCAAATTTCACTACACGTAAGAGCAAACAGGCATCCGCCCCACTGACCAGGGTAAACACGTCGGCAAATTCCTCTGCCTGACATCAAGGTATACTAATTTAGATCTCTTGAATGCTCCATAGATATATCTTTTGGGCACATTAGCTAATTGGGTACCGTTGTGTAGGAGCCCACGCTGCAATCTCCAGTGAGAGTTGCCAATTGCTCCCTTCCTATACAGCCGCTTGGGGCCTCGCGTATCCATCCATTGAAGGGGCGATGGTGCACGGTACCGCTAGCGCCGGTTTCACGAAGGTCAATGTGGACGGCGTTCATGACATTTTCAAGATCGCCACGCTACAATTGCCTCCAAATGACGAGCTTGAGACATCGGGGATGTCATCGGCACATTCATCCAAAGTGGCCCAAAGAAATGACATATCTCTAGACATCCATCCTCAACCAGAAGTACCTCTACTTACTCAGACAGAAGTTTATCCAATTCACCCCAAATCATTTATCGTGCCCTCCCCACCCAAAAACATTAAAAGTTAGTTTGATATTGACTTAGACTATGATTGCTCTCTACTCCCTCGTCTCCCGAAGATTTCCGCCCAACAAAGAGAGGGAAGGGCAAATCGAAAAAGATAGCGAAGGCCTTGGAGTACTATTCGATGGCCCCGTTGGCCCGGGTATTCAAGCTAGGAGAGCCTTTATTAACGGAAGATCGCATGAAGACATTGACTTACTGCTGCAAAAGCCTGCATACATACTACATGAGACAAGCTAACAAGCCAGAGAACGAACGTACAACAAGTATCATGGTCCGCTACAAGCCTAAGCATCTGTTCAACGACTCAGCGGGGGGCTACTTCGCGGTCGCCTTCCAGGACCTGTTCGATCTCTTCAACCTCGACGCCCTCGACGTCTCGCTCTTAAGATGCTGGACATTGTGAGTGTGTCTTCCCTGTAATACGGATAAATGTCATATATATATATATATATTTGAAGTGACCCCTTTGCCTAACTTTTGTATATATAGATTCATGATACGCGAAGCGAGAACGAACAATACATCGGTGGGTTTCCTCAACCCACTCTTAGTCTCACAGCCAACAATGAACCAAGATGCAAAAGCAGTAGAGGAATACGTACGACATGCCTTGGATGCTCAGAAAGATAAAAGTTTCATACTTTTACCCTTTAACCCAGGGTAAGTGCTGCCCGACTTGGTATACTCTCATTTGTAATGTGCACACAATACTTTGGTGCTAATTGACCATGGCAACATATCTATGCAGGTTTCACTGGGTTCTAATTGTAATTCATATGGCCAAGAACCGGGTTATTTACGTTGATTCCTCACATACCGGCAACCACGACTTGAACCCTATCGCACGGTTAATCACCAGGTAACCACGTTGTTTAAGGTGCTTGTTGCTCCTGGAATAGCTGAGGCTAACCTTTCGAAATCACGTAGGACGGTCAAAGCTTTGCAAGATCCTTCTGTTCAAGGCGGGGATAAGGCGTTGCAAAGACGATTTCAAGTTTCCGGTATCCTCTATACAGTATAATCCTATTTCAAACTCCGTAGCCATGATTCTGGAACTAAGCAATTCTATTTTTGCAGTGCCACCAATAGGGACAGGGCAATAACCGATGTGGATTTTACGTTTGCCATAACATGCATCTCCTCGTCAATGCAACACAAATGAGTAAGGATAAAACTTCATTGCAAGACAAGGATCTGGCGTCAATTCGAGGAAAACTTTGTTTTTTCCTAGCCACTGAAGTCATTAATAAAAAAGGCGAGTTCTACGCAGGTGCCTAACTGCAAGAGTTAGGTTTTTCTCTGTATTGCCACTTGTACTGTTTTAATTTGTGAAGATTGTGGACTTGTAGTAGTTGAATTGCTTAGGGAAAAAAATATCATTCTTGGTCAATTCTTTTTCTTGAGAGGAGAGCATTTCGAAATAGTGTTATGTCTGTGATCTGTGTTATGATCACTTGTTTGTGATCTTATGTCTGTGTTATGTCTATTTGTGATCTTATGTCTATTTCAGAGGACAAGGCTAGCATTTCCTGAGGCTAGCCAATAAACAGAAAAATGTCGATGTATGAAAACCACATCACAGACGGTTCTTATTTGTGAACCGTCTGTGATACAATACATCATAGACGGTGTTATTTGTGAACCGTCTATGATAGTTTATATAACACAGACGGTTTGTACAATAAACCGTCTGTGATATCTATACTATCACAGACGGTTCGTACAATAAACCGTCTGTGATATCCATACTATCACCAGGCAGTACGCATAATAAACCGCCTGGTGATATCCATACTATCCGCTGCACGGGTCTTTTGTCAAACCGTCTGTGGAAGAAATATATCACTAACGGTTCTGAATAAGAACCGTCTGTAATATTATTATCACAGACGGTTGTTGAAACCGTCTGTGATGTGGCTCTATTATCACTGACCCATTGTTAGAGACAGTTCACAAAGCCGTCTCTGATGATATTTGTGAACCGTCTCTGCTAGGGTTTTCTGTAGTAGTGACCCCTGCCGCCGGCATCGGCGCAGGGCGACCCGCCCTCGCTGCCGGCATCGGCGCAGGGTGATCCTCCTCCGCCGCTGGCATCGGCGCTGGGTGATCCACCTCCTCCGCCGGCACCAGCGCGTGATGATCCGTCCCCACCACTAGCACCAGTGCAGGGTGATCCACCACCGCCGTCGGCACCGATTCTTCCCCCGCCGCCGCCGGTGAGGGTCGCTCCGCCGGGGCCGGCGCCGCGCGGGGGAATAACCCTGGTCCCGGGCGTGCCCCGATTCGGGAGACCTTCCACTGGGTACACACAAAAGACACATCAAGCTTATCATGTTTATGTAACCTCGGGAGACTTACCCCTTCTTGTTTCCTCAGGGCATCTTCTTCGAGGGCTCCTGTAGGAGTTGACCAGGGCATGGCAGCAGCCGCGGCCGCGCCGGCTGCGGTGATCGAACACCAAGGCGGCCCTGGCGATCACCCAATGCCCGCCGTCGGGGCGAACGTCTTACCGCCCAGCGGCGAGCTGGGCCTGCCGGCCACTCCGGAGGCCCTCGGCGCTCCGGTCCCCTCAGCGGACGCGGACGCTCTGCTGGCCGCCCTTGGCGAGTTACACGCCAGCGTGAGCGGATGCCTCGCGGCGAGCAGGGAGAGGCTGAGGGAGGCTGTTGCGGAGATCGCCCGCCTCCGGGTAGAGGTGCAGGACTGGCGCAGTCGGTCGGAGAGGCTGGAGCTGGACCTGCAGCGTGAGAGGGAGCAAGGTGCCCTCCTCGTTGAGGTGATTACCCAAGACGAGAGCGCGATGAGGAGAAGGGCGAGCGGCTCCGCGCGGAAGCTGAGGCCACCTCCATGCTACGCCCAGCCTTCGACCGGATGGTGTCCAGCCTGGCGCCGCTGGGGTTGGAGCAGCCGAGCCCAGTTGAGCAGACGACCCGGCACTATGCCTTCTGCATGGGCCGGATCGCCGACTTCCTCACCTTCCTTCCTGGTGCCCTAGCCGCCCGGTCCAGCCAAGAAGGGTGGGCAGTCACGGTGGCCACGGTGTCGTACGTGCTTGCCTGCCGCACCAGCCGAGACCCTAACTTTGACCCCCTGGTCTCCATCCAGGGGGTGGAAGGAGAATGGGCCCGCGCAGAGGCGCAGGTCAGTAGTGCCGTCGAAAGGGTAGCTGATCAGCTAGAGATGGTCAATCCGTCGCTGGAAGCGATGGCCGAAGACGTGGCCCTTGAGCTGGACGTTGCCCCAGCAGAAGACCAGGAGGCAGTGGAGGCCGCGGCGGACGAAGACTGAGGGACTTCTTTTTCTTTTTCTTCTTTTTGCCATTGATTTGCCTTCCCTTGTAGCGGACTACTGCAAGTTTAGGATATACATTTATAAAAGCGTGTACTTCCCTTTCGCATGCCTTGTGCTTGGATGTCCGTTCGCGCTTCCAATATGCCAGTTCTGAGCAAACGAAAAAGGCAACGGCGCACGTTAGGGGTTAGTTGGAATGCGGGGTCCGGGTCCTTTGTGCCGGAAAGTCGCGGCCTCAGGGTATTAGGGCCCTGCTAGATTTAGTTATCCTCGCGGCCTCTTAGGGCTTAACACTTGGTGGAGTGGGGCAGGGCAGTGCGTCTTTGGTGATGGTGTTTGAGCCGCTAGTTCTCACGGGGACACCCTGAGCATCATGACCGTATTGAGAACCGTACCAAACCAACCACCCGATTACCTATCCCTGCACGCCATGATCACCTAGTGAGCCAATTTTAGCCGTCAGCACTCGGAGGGCCTTAAGGTTCTAAGGGCGAGCACGCGGCCCCGGCCCGACAGGGCGTAAACCAAAAAGCGAGAACGAAAGTGACAACTGCTTTAAATGAAGACTACACATTGGATAAACCAGAGGCTTCCCGCGACCAGACTGCGGAGAGGAGGACTTGACGTAGCTGGCCGGGGGGTGTAACTCTGTACTTACAGCCTTTTCAGGGATAGAACTTGCGCAAGAGTTCTATGTTCTAGGAGTTCACCAACTCCTCTCCGTCCTCAGTGGCCAGCCTGACCGCCCTGGGATGAGAGACTAAGACCACCTTAAAGGGGCCCTCCCACTGAGGAGACAGTTTATGCAACCCGGCATGCGTCTGGACTCTGCGCAAGACCAGGTCGCCCACTGCCAACGTCCTCTCGCTGACCCGGGTGGCATGGTACCGCCTGAGACTTTGCTGGTATCGGGCGGCACGCACGGTTGCGCGGTCTCGCACTTCTTCCAGGAGGTTGACATCTTCTCAACGCTGTTCTTCCTGGGCTTCCTCGGTAAACGCTGCCACGCGCAGTGACCCTAAGGCCAACTCTGATGGTAGAACCGCCTCTGCACCGTAGACCAGGAAGAAGGGAGTCTCTCCCATGGTCCGGCTGGGAGTGGTACGAAGCGACCACAGCACTGCAGGGAGCTCTTCGGTCCAATGGGCTCCATGCTTGTGGAGTCGATCAAACGCTCTGGTTTTGAGGCCCTTCAGCACCATCGCATTGGCCCGCTCAACCTGGCCATTGCTTCTTGGATGAGACACCGTGGCAAAACAAACTTTGGTGCCCATCTCTTCGCAGAATCCCAGGAAAGTGGCGCTGGCGAACTGTGGGCCGTTGTCGGTGATGATGCGGTTGGCGACCCCAAAGCGGGTGAAGATACCTTATATGAACTTGATCGCAGTGGCGGCAGTGATCGTTCTTACTGCTTCGGCTTCCACCCACTTAGTAAACTTGTCAATGGCAACAAAAAGGTGGGTGTAGCCCCCTGTGGCCCGCGGGAACGGGCCCAGGATATCCAGCCCCTAGACCGTGAAGGGCCACGAGAGCGGGATGGTTTGTAGAGCTTGGGCTGGTCGGTGGGTCTGCTTGGCGTGGAACTGACACGCCTTGCACTTCCTCACCAGCTCGCAAGCATCCTGGAGGGCGGTTGGCCAATAGAACCCTTGGCGGAAGGCTTTCCCGACCATCGTTCGACTTGAAACATGGCTCCCGCACATGCCTCCATGGACATCAAAGAGCAAAGTGCTCCCCTCTTCCCGAGTGATGCACTTTAGAACAATTCCGTTTTTACCCCGGCGGCAAAGGTCCCCGCCCACCAGTGTATAGCACTTGGCCTTTCGCGCTATCTTCTCTGCTGACGCATCATCGTCGGGGCACACTTCATCCCGCAGGTAGGCCAGGATCGGGTCCATCCATATGCCTTCCCGGTCAAGTGTAGCGACCACTGGGTGGTCGCCTGGGTACTCCGCCTGGCCGGGCGTTTCCACCGGTACTGCTCCCCCTCCGGGCGTGAGGGCTGGAGCAGCATCACCATCGTGCCCACCGAATTCGGGGGCTGCGATGGACGGTCGCGGAAGCCTTTCTTAAAAGACTCCGACCGGAATGGGAGATCTTGTCGAAGCGAGCTAAGCGAGCTCGTCCGCCAAGTAGTTGTCGCGCCGGGGGATATGGGTATACCCTAGCCCATCGAAATGTCGCTCCATTTTTCTGACCTCCGCCAAGTACTCAGCCATAATAGGATTAGAGCTGGAGAACTCCTTCCTTGCCTGGTTGACGACGAGTAAAGAGTCCCCTTTGACTTGCAGACGCCGAACTCCGATGGCCGTGGCGGCACGAAGTCCCGCCAGCAAGCCTTCGTACTCAGCAACGTTGTTGGTGGCTTTGAAGTCCAGGATGACCACGTACTTGAGGAGGTCCCCAGTTGGAGAAACAAGGAGGACCCCAGCCCCAGCGCCCTCGTACCTAAAGGAGCCATCGAAGTAGAGTGTCCACGGGGAGGGCACGGGGGTTTCTTCAACTTTCGGCTCGGCAGGAGTCCACTCGACAACGAACTCCGCCAGCATTTTACTTTTGATAGCCGTGCGGGGGGCAAACTTGAGGTCGAATTCCCCCATCTCTACGGACCACTTGGCGATGCGGCCTTCGGTTTCGCGGTTGGGGAGAATCTCGCGCAAGGGGTAGGCGGACACCACCGTGATCTCTCTTCCTTGGAAATAATGCCGCAGCTTCCTGGACGCCACCAGTACAGCATACACCATCTTCTGAGCCTGCGGGTATCTAATTTCGGTGATGTGCAGTACCTTGCTGACATAGTAAACTGGCCACTGGACCCCTTTATGCTCCGCCACCAGTGCCGCGCTCACGGCCAGCCGCCGCTACGCATGATAGTGGCTCACCCGGCTCGGCGACCAAAGACCGAGGGGAGGAGAGGTATTGCTTCAGTTTTTCGAATGCTTGATGCGCCTCCGCGGTCCACTCGAAGGAGTTAGTCTTCTTTAGCAGCTTGAAGAAGGGGAGACTCTTTTCTCCTAGCCTGGCGATAAACCGGCCGAGAGAGGCCAGGCGACTAGCCAGGCACTGGACTTGCTTGAGCCTTGTGGGCGGTTGCATGCGCTCGATGGCCGTAATCTTTTCCGGGTTGACCTCGATCCCGCGGTGGGAAACAAGGAACCCGAGCAGCTTTCCGGATGACACACCAAACACACATTTCTCTGGATTCAACTTCAGACAATACTGCCGGAGGTGGGAGAAAGTTTCTTCCAGATCTTCAATGAGCCCAACAGACTTTTTTCGTCTTTACTACCAGATCATCAACATATACCTCGAGATTTCTCCCAATCTGTGATCAAAATACAGCATGCATGGCGCGCTAGTAGGTTGAGCCCGCATTCTTCAACCCAAAAGGCATGCGGACATAGCAGTATACGCCCAAGGGTGTCACAAAAGCGGTCTTCTCTTCGTCTTCCTGCGCCATGCTGATCTGGTGGTAGCCGGAGTAGGCGTCCAGGAAGCACAAGGTCTCGCACCCTGCGATGGAGTCGACGATAAGGTCTATCCGTGGCAGGGGATACGGATCCTTGGGGCAGGCTTTGTTGAGGTCGGTGAAGTCGACGCACATCCGCCACGTTCCGTTTGACTTCTTGACAAGCACAGGGTTGGCCAGCCACTCAGGATAGGTGACCTCCCGCACAATCTTTGCCTGCAGCAGCTTTTCTACCTCAATCCGAATGGCGTCTTGCCGCTCTGGTGCCTGCCTCCAGACCTTCTGCCGGACTGGGTGCACTCTAGGGAGCGTTGCCAATCGGTGCTCGATCACCTCCCTGGGGACCCCGATCATTTCTGATGGTTCCCAGGCGAACACATCCAGGTTAGACCAGATGAAGGTGACGGGCGCGTCTTCCTATTTGGTGCTGAGGTTGGCACTGATCTTCACGACCTTCCCAGAGCCGACCTCGCCCACGGGGGCCGCCTTCGCCTCACCCGAGGAACCGGGTGATGCGCGGGCCTTGACCGGGGGGAGCTCCGGGTAGTCTTCCTCACCTCGAGCCGTGCAGGTGGTGCCGGCCAAGTCCTGCACCTGCTTACTGAGGCGTAGGGCCTCCAGCCGGTCCACCTTCATGGTGATCGGACCCCCAGGCCCAGAGATCTTCATTATCATGTAGGCGTGTAGGATCGAAGTATACGAATATAGCAATCAGAGGGGGGTGAATGATTGTGCGGAAGCTAAAATCAAATTCTTGATCTATTGAAAGTTCACCCCAACTTGGATTCAAAAGATTGCCTCGTAATCAACAAAAACAGATTGACAGGCGCTTGGTAAAAAGAGAATTCCCGGAGATCCAACCGTTAGATTGATCTAAAATTTGGACACGAAAAACTAGATTCCAATATGAATCGAACCCAAAAAGAATCTGCTCGATCGGACGTACGGATCAAAAGTTATGAGCTTCGCAAGCTTGCTGATCCAGAACTTGATGAGAATCAATCTAATCAAAACTTCAAGATTAAACAAGAACGACAAAAGATTGAACAACTAGATTTTGAGAAACACTAGATCAATACCCTAGAGAGGTTTTTGATGGATCAAATCAAGATAAAACTTAAAGAACAAAAACCAATCTAGAACTAGAACAAGCATGCAAACAAGAACCAAAAAGAGAACGTTGAAGCAATGCGGGAACTAGAAGAATTGATCTTTATTTCTTTTGTCTAAAGTACTCCCATCAAAAGAGTACAAACCCTAAACTTTGAGCCCAAGGCTCTATGCGCCTAGCTCTCCTCAATTCGATTGATTGCCCTTCAACAGGAGACACCCCTCCTATTTAAAGGACCAACCCACAAGGAGTTCTGAATACGATTCCTATTCCTAGAAGGAATCAGATCCAACACAACTCTACTTGGCCCAACCTGGCCAAGTACAACTCTTACTGCACGCTGTATGGCAACCCTACCATACTCACGTGACTAACACTTTGCACGCGTATGGCCACCTGCCATACTCACGTGACTAACACTTTGCACGCGAATGACCTCCTGCCATTCTCACGTGACTAACCATTTTTCATGTGCACCATTCTCTTAGCCCGAACGTCCCGCATGACATCCTTGACCACCAAGACCTCAGTTCTTCCTGAACCTAGTCCCGAACCTCAGTTCCTCCATGAACCTAGTTCCGGTCCGTCATCGACCACATTCGTCTTGAGCAATACTGCACATGAACAAACCACAAACAAATCCGAGCACAAGTCCACGACTTGACTCAATGTCAATCCATGCAACTACTCACATGAGCATTGCATAAAGTCCACTTCAAAAGAAGCATCATGAAAATCTCACAAATTTCATAAACACAAAAATGAATCAAACACAATTCCAATTTTGCTCAAAACCCTAATTCAGCAAAAACGCATTCACGACGGACAAAAAAATATGGTCCGCGCATACATGAAAAACCACTCAAAAACCATTCACAACGGACAGACAAAATCGGTCCGTGTACACATGAAACTCTCGCGTTCAAGAAGAAATCAAAACTGACCAAAACACGTTCACAACAGACCACCAAAATCAGACTGTTGTACAAGTCAAAATATCGGTTCCTTTGGAAAAGAGTTTGGCACATAAGCTCAAAAGCATGTCCACGACAGACCCAAAAACTTGGTCTGTCGTACATGCAAAACTTACTGGCTTCTTGGAGAATTGAGTTCGACTCATGAGCTCAAAAACACGTTCACGACAGACAAACAAAATCGGTCCGTCGTACATGGGAAAGTGAGGTTGCCAAAGCATGTTTTCGACAGACCAACAAAATTTGTCCGTCGTAGATGGAAAACTTACTGTTTTCTTTAAGTTTGGTCCGGCGCCAAAGCGAAACTTACTGTTTCTTGTCAAATTGTCAAAACACAAGAACAAACACATTTGCAAATTCAATTCTAAACCAATTTTTCAGCACATGATTTCAAAATCTCCCCCTTGATGAAAACATTGGCAACACCACTTAGAATTGAACTTTTGGCATTCACTTTACAAAAGATTTTGAAATCCAAAGGATCAAAGACCAAAGTAAGAAAACACAGAATTCCCCCTTTGACCAAAAAGCAAAACAAAATCTTCCCCTGAGAAGGAAAATGTGTGTGAATGTGCAATGTGCCCAAAAATTTCAAAATTCTCCTCAAACAACTCCCCCTTTTTCTTCTCCCCCTTTTTCTTAAACTTTTTCAACGATTCCCAAATTTCTCCCCCTTTGACAATGGATTCATCAAGAGTACAAAAGAGAGAACGGGTTCAAAATTTTTCCTGTAGCAAAGATTTCACAAGGAGAAACAAGGGAGTGCCAAGATAGGAAAAGATGAGCTCATTCGATCATATAACCTTATATATCACATAATATGCAAAAGACATAATCTTGATGTAATTTTAACAAGTTAGGGAATGACATGCATCTCAACCTCAATTCAGTCAACTATAGCCAAGTACTAAGCAAAACCTTTAGTAGAAAAACAAAGGCTCAAAGTTGAAGCAAATAACAAATCAGGTCGAGCAAGTAGTTTCAACTCCAATCTAGTGGACCAATTTAATCTTTAAACAGTAAAATGCATGTGGCATGCTTGAAGCATACTTCTTTTATTTCCTTGGAGTGGCATGCTTGAAGCATACATCTTGTCTTTTGAGGGAATGGCATGCTTGAAGCATACATCTTATCTGTTAGGGAAAGCATCCTGAAGCTCATAACTTGAGGGTTTTTGCTTTTAACAACCCTTTTTTATTGATTCCCTTTTCTTTTCATTTGTCTTTGATTATAAACATGCAAAAGTGATTAAAAGGTCTTATGAAAGAGTAAAGTTGAAACCACACTTGCTTCATAGCCCAAATTTGTCAAGAGGATTCAATATCAAGCCTAGAAGAGTGAGATATCACAGAGTATTTAGCTATAGGCAATCAGTCCATGGAATTCCACAATGTCATTTTTAGTTCAAGTGAGACAATTATATTATCATATATTAGCTCAATTACATAATATATAAAGAAATATGATAAAGTGAGCTTATCAAGTGAAAGAACTTGGCAAGGAAACTCCCCCTCAAAACAAACCCATTGGATGAACAATCCCAAGTTCTCCCCAAATAAAAGCAAAACGAGAAGAAGACAAAGGCTTTGTGAAAATGTCTGCCAATTGATGTTCAGTATCCACATGATGAAGCACAATGTTGCCTTTTTCAACATGATCTCTAAGGAAGTGAAATCTGATGTCAATGTGTTTTGTTCTAGAGTGTTGCACGGGGTTCTTAGCAATGCAGATTGCACTAGTGTTATCACACAAAAGAGGAACACTATCCAAATTAACCCCATAATCTTTAAGTGTAGCTACTATCCAAAGAATTTGAGAACAACAACCAGCAGCAGCCACATATTCAGATTCAGCAGTTGATTGTGCAACAGAAGATTGTTTTCTAGATGACCATGCAATAAGAGAATTACCCAAGAAATGACATGTACCAGATGTACTTTTTCTATCAATTCTACATCCTCCAAAATCAGCATCAGAAAAGGCTCTTAAACTAATGAATGAGGAAGCAGAAAGCCAAATACCAAAATCTTGAGTTCCATGAAGATACCTGAAAACTCGCTTGACAGCTTGTCGATGTGAAGCACGTGGGGAAGCTTGAAAACGAGCACACAAGCACACAGCAAATTGTATATCCGGCCTTGATGCAGTGAGGTACAAAAGTGAACCTATCATGCTTCTATATTCCTTTTGATCAACTGGCTCACCATTTTCATCCGGATCAAGCGTGCAATTGCTTTCCATAGGTGTCATGATTGGTTTGCTGTTTTCCATCCCAAAACGATGTAGCAAGTCTCTTGTGTATTTGCTTTGATGCACAAAAGTACCATCATTCGTTTGCTTGATTTGAAATCCCAAAAAGTATGTCAACTCACCCATCATACTCATCTCAAACTCCTTCCTCGTTGTTTCTGGATCGAGTGACTCTCATTTAGGTCTCCAATCATTTGTTCAGATGGATGCATTTTTTGAATGTGCAAGGGAGCATTGGCTTTTGAGACTTCTCCTTCTCCTTCTTCATTTTCAGCATGTACAGATGATGTTGTAGCGTGAGGATGGTTAGCTGTAGGTGATGTAGTAGTAGGTGCCAAGGGTGCTACAGCTTGTTGTGCATTAGGAAGAGTCAAGACATCATCTTCAACATCATCATTATCTTCAAAGATTTTCTCCCCCTGAATGTATGCGCCTGTACCTGCATCACTTGGACTAGTACCTGGACTGGACTCATCAAAAGTAACTTCACAAGTTTCCACAATTTTGTTAGTCTCCAAAACAAGCACACGATAGCCACGAGTATGAGCAGGATATCCAAGAAAAATGCCATCAGTTGATCTAGCTTCAAATTTATCAAGATTTCCAGATTTCAAGACAAAACATTTGCATCCAAAAACTCGAAAGTGAGAAACAGAAGGTCTATGTCCAAACCGAAGCTCATATGGAGTCTTACCCAATTTTGATCTCAAAAACACACGGTTTGAAACATAACAAGCAGTTGAAATCGCTTCAGCCCAAAAATTTCGAGGAGAGTTGTCGGGACCCCGAATTTGCAAATCCGGACCCTCTGTGTATTCAACACTAGTCCAGGAACGCGCTAGTGCACACAGTCTTAACATCGGTAAATATCACAATCATACCATTCGATGCTAATAAAGTACTTTTATTTAAATAACCAAACTGGTTACTCGACCTTATGGTCAAGTCACAAATGTACGCCACGCAGGGCGATACTTATTAAAAGAGAAATAGTAGCAGCGGAAAATCAAATAAGGTAACATCGTGGCGCCATCCAGTATACCACAGGCAACCGACCGGCTCGCTCCTACGTAGATGGATCCTCTTGGAGCTCCTCCTCCAAAGCTGGTGTAGTCTCCTCTTCAACTGTGTTGTATTGAGGCAAGGGTGAGTACTTGGTACTCGACCAAGTCATGCACGTAATGCAAAGCTAATATACTATATGCATGGCTTGGTACAAAGGAATAGCTCAAGGTATATTTGCAGTAAACAGCATTTGAAAAGTAGCATAAGTAGATTCGAAAGCAGTAAAAACAAGTAAAGCATAAATAACTTTTCAAGAAGTTTTAGTAAACATCTCTCCCATCCTAAACCACATTTCCATCAACTTCATTATTAGTCTAGCCCAACCTTTCAAACCAAAGTTATTTTTGAGAAAATCTAACCCTTGACTGTAATTCCCGAGCGATGTCCAATACCGCAGACACGGCTATTCGAATAGATTCTAAACTCTGCAGAGGTTATGCACTTTACCCACAAGATACAGTCAAACACCACAAAGGCGAAGTTCAGTAACAAAGTCTTTCGGAAACTTCTAACAATACAAGTGGTCCTCCCCGGTTATTGCGCACGAACACTTCCCTTCGCTACGGCGAAGTCTAGGCCAATCAACCGTTAGTTGGGTACCTGGCCTCACTTCCAGACGCTCCCCGTACAATTTACACAAAGGGTGTAGTTGACCTCCTGAGGTCCCACAGGTATGTTATTAGCAACTTAGTCAACTAGGTCCGTCCCATTACAGACATGTGGTTGCACGTTAGACCCAGTTCAAAGGCTTGCAAGGTTAAGTCCTTAGGGTGACCAGGGCAAGACTACCCGAAGAACCAAATCAACATCCCCAATGCCACAATCGCCCACTGATTACTCTTGCCACATGCCCCGGTCGAAAACTGTTTATCAAACCCCAGTTGATTACCATGCACCACGTGCCATCAACATCACATGATACTTTTCCAAAACAGGTTCAATATGTCATTAAGTCAATATTAACATTTGATTATCCAAAATCATGTCATGAGCACGTAGCAGGTCTAAGCAGTATACTACAACGGTCTAAACCCATGTTGGCAATTTAATAATGTCCAACTAGTAATCCACAACTAGGGTGACAAGGGTCATGGCACATACTTAAGTAATCAAGGTGTCATACAGCAAATTGGTGTTTATCTAACCCCCATGTTTAAACAAAGTATTTTTCTAATTGAACTAGCATGCAATAGTTTAAATCAAAATAGATTTCGAAATAGGATCAACATGGTCAAAGCACAACTTGCCTTCAAAAAGTACTTGCTCTTGGTCTTGAGTTGGATCCTGAGTCAATACTTCTCCTTCGAATCCTTCCGGCACTTCAACGTCTACTCGTAAAGCGTGCAAATAGCAAATACACGAATAAACAATTGGCAAAAAGTGTCCAAACATCCAAATAAAATCCATAAATAGAGAGAACATAATTTTATGAGTTTTTAGAAAATGGAATCGTCAAATTTGGAGTTAAGACGCAAAAGTTATGATTATTTAAAGTCTAAATAATCAATTAAATAATTTTGCAGAGAAAAACTTTAGTCCAAAAATTAAATAAAATTTATATTTAGGTAGATCTCAATTTTATACAAATTTAGAAATTTGAATCACTCAAATCGAAGTTGAAACGCAAAAAGTTATAAGCGTTTGAAGTTTTGAAATTCAAATCAATTATTAAACCGATTTATTAAATCATTTTCTTTTTCGGAAAATCATTTATTGCGTCAGCATGGACACGTGTCATCCTGTGATTGGTCCACAGTGACCTGCTGACGTCAGCCGGTCCATGGACTCGGTCCACGGCTCACGTGAGACTGACATGTGGGACCACTCGGGTGACGTCATCGCTGACGTCAGTGGGGCTCAGCCCACGGTGCTGACAGGTGGGACCCACCGATGACGTCATGGGTGACGTCATGGTGCGGTCTGGCTAAGCCGGCCGACATGCGGGGCCAGCGTGTCGATGACCACCTGCCAGCGTGGCGCGCGGCTTCGGCTTCCCGGACACGTGGCACGATCGTGTCCGTTGATTTGAAAACCGACGGCTAGGATTGGATTTGGGCCTCAAGTGCTTGGGGCGCACGGGTTGATCTGGGCCGTTGGATCTTGATCTAACGGTCCAGATCCAATCTAGCCTGGTGCAGTTCCCGCTACGTGGCACGACCTAAGCCGTTGGATCTAGATCCAACGGTTGAGATTAGATCTAGGATTTTCAACGGGGAACTCACCGAGGGTGACGTGGCGCGATCTGAACCCTTGGATCTTGATCGGACGGTTGGTGGAGCTCGGGGTCGGCGATGGCTTCACGGCGGAGTTGTGGCTGCCGGCGCTGAGGACGGCGACCACACGAACGGCGTTTGGGGCGTGCTCCGGCGAGGTGAAAGGTCTCTTCGGGTGCGCTGGCCGGGGTTCGGATCTGGGGTCAATGGCGGCGGGGGCCAGGACGGCGCGGAATCAAGCGAACGCAGCCGGAGGGGTGCTATGACTCCGACGAGCTCAGACGGGCAAACGGGCGACGGCTCAGGCGAGATGGCTCGGGACACGGTGCGCCACGGAAGAGGGCAACCTCGGGCGTGATCCGGCTTTAAATAGCCTCGGCGTTCAGGCCCGAGACGGAAACCTAGTTCTCCACGGCGGCGAGCGCGGCGGCGGAGTCCGGCTCGGACTCGGGCGGAGACGACGACGCACAGCCGTCCACGTGGCACGATCAACGGCCACGATCGCGTGGGCGCGATCGGATCCGGGCCGGATTCGACCGAAGCGGTACGGGGAAATCCTGACCGTTGGATCTTGATCCAACGGTTGGGATCGATTAGGTTTTGGAGTTGGTTCGGTCGAGTCACATGGCTCGGGTCGGGTTCGGGTCGGACTCGAACTCGAGTCTGACTCGGGCTCGGTCGGATGAATAGTACAAACCCACTCGCATTTTCCAGCGATTTAATAATTAAAATAATTCCCAGAAATTCATTTAATTCATTAAAAATAGCAAAAGACTCAGAAAAATTCCAGAAAAATTCTGGAAAATATTTTAGGGTATTTGGGACTCAAATAAAATATTTCCAACAAAATTTTATTTGCAAAGTTTAATTCTTTAATTATTTCAAAATGGAATAAATTCAAATAAATTCCAAATAAATCCAAATAAATTCCAGAAAATTCCAAAAATTCACCAAAGTGCCAAATCACACATGAATTTAAGGAAAGCAAAATTTTGGGGTGTTACAAACCTCCCCCCCTTAATAGAATCTCGTCCCCGAGATTCAGGGCTCACTACAGAATAGGTTTGGAAACTCTTTCTTCAAATCCTCTTCGCGCTCCCAAGTCGCTTCGCTCTCTGCATGGTTGCTCCACTGAACTCTACAGAAACGGGTTGACTTGTTTCTAGTCTCTCGATCCATGGTGTCTAAAATCTTCACGGGATGCTCCTTGTAAGTCAAATCTTCTTGCAACTCGATTGACTCTAGCGGCGTCTGTTCCTCAGGAACTCGGAGACACTTCTTCAACTGAGACACATGGAATACGTCATGCACTCCTGCTAACGACTGCGGCAACTCCAGCTGATAAGCAACTTCGCCTCTGCGGCTCAAAATCTTAAATAGTCCAACATAACGGGGTGCGAGTTTCCCTTTGGCATGGAACCTCTTAACTCCCCTGAGAGGCGTAACTCTGAGGTATACAAACTCTTCCGGTTCAAAACTCAAGTCTCGGCGACGGTTGTCAGCATAACTCTTCTGTCGTGATTGGGCTATCTTCAACCTTTCCCTAATCACGGCAATCTGCTCTTCAGCCTTTTGAAGAATATCTGGCCCAAAGACACATCGTTCACCTGTCTCATTCCAATTCAATGGTGTCCGACAGGGTCGACCATACAGTGCCTCAAAAGGTGACATCTGTAAACTAGCCTGGTAACTATTGTTGTAACTGAACCCGGCATACGGCAAACTCTTATCCCAAGAGGTAGCATAAGCTAATGCACAAGCTCTCAACATATCCTCCAGAATCTGGTTGACTCTTTCGGTCTGTCCATCCGTCTGTGGATGATAAGTCAGATCTTGAAGTTCAAACGGGTTCCCATGGCTTCATGCAACTTATTCCGTAACCTTGAGGTAAATTGGGTACCTTTGTCCGATACAATCCTCTTTGGCACTCCGTGCAAACAGACAATCCTGATCATGTACAATTCTGCTAATTTATCTCCCGAGTAAGTGGTCTTCACGGGGATAAAATGGGCTACTTTAGTCAAGCGATCCACTATAACCCATATGGAGTCATAACCTCCTTGAGTTTTAGGCAAACCAGTAATGAAATCCATTCCGATTTCCTCCCACTTCCACTCAGGTATTTTCAGCGGCTGTAGCAATCCTGCTGGTCTCTGATGCATTGCCTTGACTCTCTGGCAAACGTCGCACAATGCAACATGCTCGGCAACTTCACGTTTCATACTCGGCCACCAGAATCTCTCCTTCAGATTCTGATACATCTTGGCGCTTCCAGGATGAATTGAGTACTTGGAGTCATGGGCTTCTTCCAAAATCAGTTTCTTTAACTCCTTTTTGTTAGGCACACAAATGCGATCCTTCATCCATAACGTGCCTTGCTCATCCAACTTGAAGTCCTCTGCCTTGCCTTCTTCCTTGATGGACTTAATCCTGCGGATCTTGTCATCATCCTTCAGTCCTTGCCGGATCTGATCTTCTAGGGTAGGCTTTACTTCTAATGCGGCCAAGAATCCGCTAGGTACCACCTCGATCTTCATTCTCTGGAAATCCTCATATAGCTCATCCTGGCTTGTGGCTAGCAACGTACTCACGGTATGGCTTTTCCGACTCAGAGCATCGGCTACTACGTTGGCCTTCCCGGGATGGTAATGGATTCCAACATTATAGTCCTTGATCAACTCTAACCATCTCCTCTGCCTCATATTCAGATCCGACTGGGTGAATATGTACTTAAGGCTCTTATGATCCGTATATACTTCACATCTGTTTCCAATCAGATAGTGACGCCATATCTTCAAAGCATGCACTACGGCAGCTAACTCTAGGTCATGTGTCGGATAATTTTCCTCATGCGGCCTCAACTGCCTTGATGCATAAGCGACGACCTTTCCATTCTGCATCAGCACACATCCAAGTCCTTGGCGCGATGCGTCACAATAAATATCAAAGCTTTGAGCAACATCCGGTAGAACTAACACCGGTGCTGATGTCAATCGCTTTTTCAGCTCCTGGAATCCTTTCTCACATTCTGGCGCCCATGCAAACTTCTTTTCCTTCTTCAGCAATCGCGTAAGAGGTTTCGCAATTGTCGAAAAGCCTTCAATGAAACGGCGATAGTATCCTGCCATTCCAAGGAAACTCCGAATCTGGGTCACAGTCTTTGGCTGCTCCCAATGTAACACAGCTTCTACTTTGCTTGGATCTACGGCGACTCCTTCTGCGGTCATTACATGTCCAAGAAACTCCACCTTGTCCTTCCAAAAATCACACTTGCTGAACTTGGCGAAAAGTTGCTGTTCCCTCAGCTTTTCCAAAACTCGCCTTAAGTGTTCGGCATGTTCATCCTCTGTCTTGGAGTAGATTAGGATGTCATCTATGAACACGACGACAAACTTGTCCAAGTATTCCATGAACACCTTATTCATCATATTCATGAAATAAATTTGGCGCATTAAATCGAGTCAAAGGACATAGCGTAAACTCGTAATGTCCATATCTTGATGAGAATGCGATCTTGAATATCTTACGATCGGATCTTCAATCGATGGTATCCCGATCTCGCATCAATCTTGGAGAAAACTCCGGCTCCTCTCGGTGATCAAACAAATCATCAATCCTGGGTAGCGGATACTTATTCTTCACAGTGACTTCATTGAGTGCACGGTAGTCGATGCACATCCTGAAACTTCCGTCCTTTTTCTTGACAAACAAAAGCTGGTGCTCCCCACGGCGACGAGCTCGATCGATAAATCCTTTCTCCATTAACTCTTCTAGCTGTTTCTTCATCTCAACCAACTCCTCGGTGGACATCCGATAGGGTCTCTTTGCTATCGGTCTTTGTACAGTACAAGCTCTATCACAAACTCTATGTCCCTGTCTGGCGGCATACCAGGTAGATCTTCAGGAAAAACATCTGGGTACTCATTCACTACGGGGACATCCTCTATGATGATTGTCTTGGTACTGTTAACCATCAACTGTCCTTCTCTAACAGCAGTAGCTTGAAATTCCACTTTCTTTCCACAAGGGCTCTCAACTGAGATAGTCCTTCGTCCACAATCCAATACGGCCTTGTGCTTGGATAACCAATCCATTCCCAATATGATGTCTAAGGTCTGGGTTTCTAGAATAATAAGGTTTGCTAGGAACTCTATTCCATCTATTAGTATTCTCACCCCGGAACATCCTACTTTCGTTCGGAGTTCGGAACCAGGGTTTGAACTAAAAGCATGCATCTAAGTCTTGCAATCCTCAAATCATTTCTAGTAGCAAAGCCTTGCGAAACAAACGAATGCGAAGCTCGAGTCAAACAAAGCTGTTGCAGTCTTGAGTTAACAAGTAACTTACCCAAGACGACGTCCGTAGCATTCTGCGGCAGGCATCCGCGGTGACATGGTTGACTCGGCCTCTCACCACACCTGGGGTTTGGCTCTGGTGCTTTGGGGTCCTAGCTGGGGTGGTTCCTAGATTAAAGCGGCTGGGTCGCTCTGGCATCTTCTTTGGACAATCGTTGGCAAAGTGTCCTGGCTCGTTGCGCTTGTAGCGGCGTCTCACTATTCCTTCTTGTTGCACGAGTAGCGTTTCTAGCGGGGGCTGGGTGCAGTAGTTCGATTGACAGTGTCTTGGTGCGGGGATGGTGTCCTTGTTGCATTCTCGTGGTTGGAATCAAGAATTGATTTGGTGCAACTCTCGGTATTATTGCGTTCTGGCGTGATCCTTCTTTGTTGCATCCTGCGCTTCTGTTCTCATCCAGTTCCTTGCGCTTTGTCCTCAAGAATAAGCGCCTTATTCACCAGCTCTTGGAAATCTGGAAAGGTGTGGGTGATCAATCCTACTTGCAATCTGAGTTAAGTCCCTTCATAAAGCGAGGTACTGCCTGGATTTATCTGTCGCTACATCCTCAAAGTGCGTTGCGTGCTAGCCGTGTGAACTTCTTCGTAGTCGGCCCTTTGGCTGATTACCTTGCTTCAAAGGCTCTGAACTCCTCCTTCTTAAGGTCCATGATTCCTTCGTGCACGTGATACTTGTCGGAATGCACCGTGAACTCTTCCCAAGTGATATCTTGAGGGTTCTCTTGCGTGGCACGTAGTTCTCCCACCATTCGTCGTTCCTTCCAACCGATGAGAAGCGTAGAGTACCTTCTCATTTCCTATGCATTGAGCTATGTGTAGCTTCCTCTCGATTGATCTTAACCAATCATCGGCCTCCAATGGATTGGCATTCCCAGAGAAAGTGGGTGGGTGAGTTCTCATGAACTCGGCGGTCTTGTATTCTCGGCGTGGTCCCTGATTAACTTGATTAGCAAAGTGGCCCTGAGCGGTGACGTGTTGCATTTGTTGCATCATAGCATGCATCAACCGAGTGCAGGCAGCGAAAAGCTCAAATTCTGCACATCCAGTGGCGGTCTTTGGTGCTCCTCATTGGGGTTTTCTGGCGAGAACCACTTCCATTGCCTCCAAAGTTTCCACGGGTGTTCACCATCTGTCGATTTGCTCTAGGTTTAGAGATGAGAGGGAAACAAGAATAGACAAGTAATATGGAACTTATGCGGGCGAAAGGTGTAACTTTAAGGTCCAACTTTATTATTAATAACTTGGTATGGCTGCTTACAATGCCTAAGGGCCTTGCAACACATCTTGCACACTCGATAAACAATGAAAATCCAAATCGAACTAACTCTGGAGTCTAACGCCTAAAGGGTGACTCTTTATTCTATGACGCGACTCGGCGAAGGAGTCTCACTATAGAACCTATGCTCACTCATCGAAAACCTCCACGGCACGGTGCGGGTCTTTGTGGCATAGGCGTAACGATTGCCATGTCCAGAATCGTGTCCTCTGTGGTAGTCGAACAAGCGGTGTCTTCATCGAGATCCGACTCCTCGGATCTGGCTCGTGTAGCTCGAAATCTTGGCTCAGTGCAGTCCGTACAAAGTCATCTCCAACTCGTCAATCCTTCGCAGAAGGTGTGCCACATACTCTTGAGCTTCCCGCCATCTGTTCTTTTCTATCGTGATCTCCTTGCGGGCCTTCTGTAGCTCCTTGCTGGTATTATCTAGTACATCCTCCTGGGCGACAACAAATCGTGCCAACTGTGTAACCGTGGCATCCTCATCCTGAATCGCCTTCGGGTCAAGAAGGTTATCGCTGCGCGGATGATAACGGAACACCGTGCTCTCCAACTCTCTGGCGTAGATACGGGTAACGTGCCGCATTGCTCGTCGTGATACCTCTTGGATACCCATCTGCATTGTAGATCTCCTGGCAGTGCAGTGTATCGGGCGATTGCCTGGGCCCTTTTTCCTAGCAGGTACCTCAATCTTCACGTCACAAGCCTTGATCAATCCCGCTTGTCTGATCACTTCCACTTGGTATTGCGGCTTCTCAAAATCTCCGAGAGTTTGTAGCATATGCCAAAGTTCCGCGGCGTGACCAACTCCCAGATCAACGTAGTTGAACTCTTCCTCCATCTGTCACAAGAGTGCTTTACGTAAGAACTCGGAATTTTTGAATTGTGACAAGGTAAGGAAAATTTCAGCAAGAGACAAGAAAAGAGAGAAGGGGATAAGTCGAGATGTCATTTCTTATCTTGACAACTTTTAGCTTTAGAAAATAGGTTTTATCCTCACTACGACCATTCTAGCTAGGGTTGAGCCTACAGTCAGTATGGCTCTGATATCACCTCTGTCGGGACCCCGAATTTGCAAATCCGGACCCTCTGTGTATTCAACACTAGTCCAGGAACGCGCTAGTGCACACAGTCTTAACATCGGTAAATATCACAATCATACCATTCGATGCTAATAAAGTACTTTTATTTAAATAACCAAATCAAGTTACTCGACCTTATGGTCAAGTCACAAATGTACGCCACGCAGGGCGATACTTATTAAAAGAGAAATAGTAGCAGCGGAAAATCAAATAAGGTAACATCGTGGCGCCATCCAGTATACCACAGGCAACTGACTGGGCTCGCTCCCTACGTAGATGGATCCTCTTGGAGCTCCTCCTCCAAAGCTGGTGTAGTCTCCTCTTCAACTGGTGTTGTATTGAGGCAAGGGTGAGTACTTGGTACTCGAGAAGTCATGCAATGAATGCGTGCTAATATACTATATGCATGGCTTGGTACAAAGGAATAGCTCAAGGTATATTTGCGATGCTTGACATTTGAAAAGTAGCATAAGTAGATTCGAAAGCAGTAAAAACAAGTAAAGCATAAATAACTTTTCAAGAAGTTTTAGTAAACATCTCTCCCATCCTAAACCACATTTCCATCAACTTCATTATTAGTCTAGCCCAACCTTTCAAACCAAAGTTATTTTTGAGAAAATCTAACCCTTGACTGTAATTCCCGAGCGATGTCCAATACCGCGGACACGGCTATTCGAATAGATTCTAAACTCTGCAGAGGTTATGCACTTTACCCACAAGATACAGTCAAACACCACAAAGGCGAGTTCCCGTAACAAAGTCTTTCGGAAACTTCTAACAATACAAGTGGTCCTCCCTGCTATTGCGCACTAACCCTTCCCTTCGCTAAGGCGAAGTCTAGGCCAATCAACTGTTAGATGGGTACTGGCCTCGGCCCGATGCGCTCCCCGTACAACTTACACAAAGGGTGTAGTTGACCTCCTGAGGTCCCACAGGTACGTTATTAGCAACTTAGTCAACTAGGTCCGTCCCATTACAGACATGTGGTTGCACGTTAGACCCAGTTCAAAGGCTTGCAAGGTTAAGTCCTTAGGGTGACCAGGGCAAGACTACCCGAAGAACCAAATCAACATCCCCAATGCCACAACCGCCCACTGATTACTCTTGCCACATGCCCCGGCCGAAATCGTTTATCAAACCCGCTTGATTACCATGCACCACGTGCCATCAACATCACATGATACTTTTCCAAAACAGGTTCAATATGTCATTAAGTCAATATTAACATTTGATTATCCAAAATCATGTCATGAGCACGTAGCAGGTCTAAGCAGTATACTACAACGGTCTAAACCCATGTTGGCAATTTAATAATGTCCAACTAGTAATCCACAACTAGGGTGACAAGGGTCATGGCACATACTTAAGTAATCAAGGTGTCATACAGCAAATTGGTGTTTATCTAACCCCCATGTTTAAACAAAGTATTTTTCTAATTGAACTAGCATGCAATAGTTTAAATCAAAATAGATTTCGAAATAGGATCAACATGGTCAAAGCACAACTTGCCTTCAAAAAGTACTTGCTCTTGGTCTTGAGTTGGATCCTGAGTCAATACTTCTCCTTCGAATCCTTCCGGCACTTCAACGTCTACTCGTAAAGCGTGCAAATAGCAAATACACGAATAAACAATAGGCAAAAAGTGTCCAAACATCCAAATAAAATCCATAAACAGAGAGAACATAATTTTATGAGTTTTTAGAAACTGGAATCGTCAAATTTGGAGTTAAGACGCAAAAGTTATGATTATTTAAAGTCTAAATAATCAATTAAATAATTTTGCAGAGAAAAACTTTAGTCCAAAAATTAAATAAAATTTATATTTAGGTAGATCTCAATTTTATACAAATTTAGAAATTTGAATCACTCAAATCGGAGTTGAAACGCAAAAGTTATAAGCGTTTGAAGTTTTGAAATTCAAATCAATTATTAAACCGATTTATTAAATCATTTTCTTTTTCGGAAAATCATTTATTGCGTCAGCATGGACACGTGTCATCCTGTGATTGGTCCACAGTGACCTGCTGACGTCAGCCGGTCCATGGACTCGGTCCACGGCTCACGTGAGACTGACATGTGGGACCACTCGGGTGACGTCATCGCTGACGTCAGCGGGCTCACCACGGTCTTGGCAGTGGGACCCACCGATGACGTCATGGGTGACGTCATGGTGCGATTCTGGCTAAGCCGGCCGACACGCGGGCCCGGCGTGTCGGTGACACACCTGCCCAGCGTGGGCGCGGCGGCTCGGCTTCCCGGACACGTGGCACGATCGTGTCCGTTGATTTGAAAACCGACGGCTAGGATTGGATTTGGGCCTCAAGTGCTTGGGGCGCACGGGTTGATCTGGGCCGTTGGATCTTGATCTAACGGTCCAGATCCAATCTAGCCTGGTGCAGTCCCCGCTACGTGGCACGACCTAAGCCGTTGGATCTAGATCCAACGGTTGAGATTAGATCTAGGATTTTCAACGGGGAACTCACCGAGGGTGACGTGGCGCGATCTGAACCCTTGGATCTTGATCGGACGGTTGGTGGAGCTCGGGGTCGGCGATGGCTTCACGGCGGAGTTGTGGCTGCCGGCGCTGAGGACGGCGACCACACGAACGGCGTTTGGGGCGTGCTCCGGCGAGGTGAAAGGTCTCTTCGGGTGCGCCTGGCTTCGGGGGTTCCGGATCTGGGGTCAATGGCGGCGGGGGACGGCGGACGGCGGCGGAATCAAGCAGAACCGCAGCGGAGGGGTGCTATGACTCCGGCGAGCTCGTACGGGCAAACGGCGACGGCTCAGGCGAGATGGCTCGGGGACACGGGTGCGCACGGAAGAGGGCAACCTCGGGGCGTGATCCGGGCTTTAAATAGCCTCGGCGTTCGTGCCCGAGACGGAAACCTAGTTCTCCACGGCGGCGGGCGCGGCGGCGGAGTCCGGCTCGGACTCGGGCGGAGACGACGACGCACAGCCGTCCACGTGGCACGATCAACGGCCACGATCGCGTGGGCGCGATCGGATCCGGGCCGGATTCGACCGGCTGATGCAGGAAATCTCGACCGTTGGATCTTGATCCAACGGTTGGGATCGATTAGGTTTTGGAGTTGGTTCGGTCGAGTCACATGGCTCGGGTCGGACTCGAACTCGAGTCTGACTCGGGCTCGGTCGGATGAATAGTACAAACCCACTCGCATTTTCCAGCGATTTAATAATTAAAATAATTCCTAAATTCATTTAATTCATTAAAAATAGCAAAAGACTCAAAAATTCGGAAAAATTCTGGAAAATATTTTAGGGTATTTGGGACTCAAATAAAATATTTCCAACAAAATTTTATTTGCAAAGTTTAATTCTTTAATTATTTCAAAATGGAATAAATTCAAATAAATTCCAAATAAATCCAAATAAATTCCAGAAAATTCCAAAAATTCACCAAAGTGCCAAATCACACATGAATTTAAGGAAAGCAAAATTTTGGGGTGTTACAAGAGTGATGCTCATCTAGCATAGTTCTAGCCATTTCAACTAACGTTCTATTTTTCCTTTCAACTACACCATTTTGTTGAGGCACTCTTGGAGAAGAAAATTGATGATCAATTCCTTTTTCAACACAAAAGAGATCAAAGGAAGCATTTTTGAATTCGGTTCCATTATCACTTCTAATAGCCTTGAGAGCTCCTGGATGGTCAACAGAAAGCCTAAGAACAAGACTTCTAAAATGACCAAAAGCCTCATCCTTAGATGCCATAAAATACACCCAAGAGTATCTAGAAAAATCATCAACAATCACAAGCACATACCGTTTGCCTCCAAAGGATTGAACTCGAGATGGTCCAACTGTATCAAGATGTAGAAGCTGTCCTGGAGCGTTTGTCATCACCATGGTAAGAGGTGGATGTGAACCTGCAATCATCTTACCATGTCTACAAGAAGAACATACTAGATTGCTATCACCCTTAAGCTTAGGCAAGCCACGTATAAGATCTAAACCACTTACACGAGTAAGATGATCAAAACCAACATGACCAAGTCTACGATGCCAAAAGAATAAATCTTTAGAAACATTGGCGATTAGACACCTATGCTTAGAAGAAGGTGATGCATCAAAATCAGCTTTAAAGACTCTTCCAAAACGAGAAATTTTGAACACAAGATCACCTGAAGCATCTAGCACTTTGCATTCATTTTTCTTAAAGCTTATCTCAAGATCTTCATCAAGCATTTGTGAGACAGAAAGCAAGTTATATTTCAAATTTTCAACAAGAGCCACATCTTTGAACATAAACTTGTCACTTACCTTTATTGTACCTTTGCCACAACAGAAGAGGAAGAAGCATCTCCAAAAGTAACACTTTCAGACAAGATGCACGAGTGAGGAGGAGAACCAATTCTTATTACCGACATGTGGCGCGAGCATCCTAATCCACCAGCCATATGTTCTCCTTCCTCGCGAGAAGCCTACATAGCAACAAAACATGTCGAGGTCTCAAAGATCTTGGGGTTAGGAATGAGATTTTTGGGAATCCAAAGATCGAGACACATGACGCACAACAAGAGGGGCACAACACGATAATTTTTATGCACAAAATCAGATTTGCCTTTTCCCATGTTTCTAGGAACAGAAGGTGTTTTCATCACTCTAGGCGCATAAGGAGTAAAATGTGCTTTGCTGAAATTTGACCTAGCCTCAGTTCTTTCCTTCTTTTGTTGTTTGGCTAATCTAAAGCAATAATCTACTAAGTGTCCATCTCTACCACAATGAGTGCAAGTGTACTTGACATGATGTTTAGCTTTAACAGTAAAGGCACATTTTGCTTTCATCATAGTAGAGGATAAAAAACCAGCAGATTGAAAAGCAATTTTCTTAGGCTCATTAGATAACTCAATTTTGCAAGGAGCCTGAACAACAGTGCGAGGTTTAGTTTCGTATGTGGCATAAGGATCAAAACCTAAACCTCTCTTGTTTGTGCTAACCTTAGATTGATCCAAGATCATGTTCAACTTTTTCTTGCCATTAGTGAAACGTTCCAAAGAATTTTGCAAGTAATCAACTTTCTTAGCAAGAGTTAAACAATTATTGCAAGGAATATTGACCTTCCCTTTCTGTTTACGACAAGTAGAGCATGAAAGAACCTCATGAGTAAGCAGATTATCAGTCAATTGAGAAACCCTAGCATTTGCATCTTTCAAATTTAATTCAAGAGTTGAGCATTTAGAACAAGAAGTTGAACCATGCAAATCATCAGTGGAACAGCTAGTATGTTTAACATGTTTCTCATTTTTCTCATTTAGATGCAACAGAAGAGCGTGTTCTTTCCTAAGCAAAGTAAGCTCATTGTAAATTAAGTCACATGATTTGCAAGCATCATCATCAGGAATCAAGGTTTTAAGTCTAGCAATTTCAGCATTCAATGATTCCACAACAAAATCATGTTTCTTAATTTTCTTGTCACGTTTATCAAGCAATTTACCAAGTCTAGCAATAGCAATAGCTAATTCATCGTAAGAAGGATCTACCTCATTGAAGTCGCTGTCATGATCGCCCTCGGTGAAGCTGTCGCTGCTTTTGGCCATGAGACACAATCCCATCAAATCATGCTTGCTTGGAGTTGCATCATCTTCGCTGCTCTCCGAGTCCACATCGCTCAAATTGACTTGTTCAAGAGCGGAAAGAACTCGGTGAACCACCTTGCGGTTGATGAAGCTTTTCTTCTTCCTATCTTTTGACGAGAACCTTTTCTTCTCATTCCTTCTGTCGTTGTCCTTCTCCTCCTTTGATGTTTTTCCTGCAAGCTTAGGACAATTTGTGCGAATATGGTTGAGGTCACCACACTCATAGCATCTTGGAGGACAACCTCTCTTTCTCATTCTCACATTCTGCAAAGCTTTATTAAAGCGAGAAGAGAGTAGTGCCAGATCTTCTTCAGGAAACTCTTCAAGTTGCTCATCTGTTAAAGAAGACATGGAAGACAAGGCAAAGCTAGAAGAAGAATTTGCATTTGGCATGTTAGGGTTAGAGATCAAAGCAATTGATTTAATATTACCCTTCCTGGCAAGAACATCTAACTCATGAGTTTTCAATTTTGAATACAGAACATCTAATGTAAGTGTGCTCATGATAGTAGATTCTTGTATAGATGTTACTTTCATCTCCCACACCGACATGTCCAAAGCACTAAGTAATTGTCTAGCATTTGCAGCATCAGTGTAGCTAACTCCAACAGCACGGAGATTGCTAAGAATTTTATTGAAGCGAGCAAAGAAGTCATCTACAGATTCACTAGGTTTCATCTCAAAACGCATATATTCTTTTTTGTAAATATCTTGACGAACCTCTTTAACAGTGTTAGAACCCTCATGATAATCACAAAGAGATTTCCATACCTCATATGCAGATCGAAGATGAACCACACGATCAAAGTCGCTGCGTCCCAAGCCTTGGATGATAAAGTTTCGCGCCTTGCTATTTGCTTCAACATGTGCACGATTTGCATCATTGACGTTGTCGTTTTCAGGGACTTGATATGGCTTGTAAACCTTCTCCCATATTGCGAAGCCCTGTGCTTGGATGAACGCCTCCATCTTGGCTTTCCAAAACTGAAAATCAACACCATCGAACACACATGGTTTTGTCGAATAACGATCCATTGATCTAATCACCGGTTAAGATAGATTAGAAAAACCTTACTCTGATACCACTTGTAGGATCGAAGTATACGAATATAGCAATCAGAGGGGGGGTGAATGATTGTACGGAAGCTAAAATCAAATTCTTGATCTATTGAAAGTTCACCCCAACTTGGATTCAAAAGATTGCCTCGTAATCAACAAAAATAGATTGACAGGTGCTTGGTAAAAAGAGAATTCCTGGAGATCCAACCGTTAGATTGATCTAAAATTTTTACACGACAAACTATATTCCAATACGAATCGAACCCAAAAAGAATCAGCTCGATCGGACTTACAGATCAAAAGTTATGAGCTTCGCAAGCTTGCTGATCCAGAACTTGACGAGAATCAATCTAATCAAAACTTCAAGATTAAACAAGAACGACAAAAGATTGAACAACTACATTTTGAGAAACACTAGATCAATACCCTAGAGAGGTTTTTGATGGATCAAATCAAGATAAAACTTAAGGAACAAAAACCAATCTAGAACTAGAACAAGCATGCAAACAAGAACCAAAAAGAGAACGTTGAAGCAATGCGGGAACTAGAAGAATTGATCTTTATTTCTTTTGTCTAAAGTACTCCCATCAAAAGAGTACAAACCCTAAACTTTGAGCCCAAGGCTCTATGCGCCTAGCTCTCCTCAATTCGATTGATTGCCCTTCAACAGGAGACACCCCTCCTATTTAGAGGACCAACCCACAAGGAGTTCTAAATACGATTCCTATTCCCTAGAAGGAATCTGTATCCAACACAACTCTACTTGGCCCAACCTGGCCGAGTACAACTCTTGCACGCGTATGGCAACCCTACCATACTCACGTGACTAACACTTTGCACGCGTATGGCCACCTGCCATACTCACGTGACTAACACTTTGCACGCGAATGACCTCCTGCCATTCTCACGTGACTAACCATTCTTCATGTGCACCATTCTCTTAGCCCGAACGTCCCGCATGACATCCTTGACCACCAAGACCTCAGTTCCTCCAGAACCTAGTCCCGAACCTCAGTTCCTCCGTGAACCTAGTTCCGGTCCCGTCATCGACCACATTCGTCTTCGAGCAATACCTGCACATGAACAAACCACAAAACAAATCCGAGCACAAGTCCACGACTTGACTCAATGTCAATCCATGCAACTACTCACATGAGAATTGCATAAAGTCCACTTCAAAAGAAGCATCATGAAATTCTCACAAATTTCATAATCCCAAAAATAAATCAAACACAATTCCAATTTTGCTCAAAACCCTAATTCAGCAAAAACGCATTCATGACGGACAAACAGATATGGTCCGGCGTACAAATGAAAAAGTCACTCAAAAACATTCACAACGGACAAACAAAATCGGTCCGGTGTACAAGTGAAAGTCTCGGTTTCAAGAAGAAATCAAAACCGAGCAAAACACGTTCACAACGGACCAACAAAATCAGTCTGTTGTACAAGTGAAAATATCGGTTCCTTTGGAAAAGAGTTTGGCACATAAGCTCAAAAGCATGTCCACGACAGACCCAAAAACTTGGTCCGTCGTACATGCAAAACTTACTGGCTTCTTGGAGAATTGAGTTCGACTCATGAGCTCAAAAACACGTTCACGATAGACAAACAAAATCGGTCCGTCGTACATGGGAAAGTGAGGTTGCCAAAGCATGTTTTCGACAGACCAACAAAATTTGTCCGTCGTAGATGGAAAACTTACTGTTTTCTTTAAGTTTGGTCCGGCGCCAAAGCGAAACTTACTGTTTCTTGTCAAATTGTTAAAACACAAGAACAAACACATTTGCAAATTCAATTCTAAGCCAATTTTTCAGCACATGATTTCACAAGGCGTAATGCGTGGCCGCCATGAACTTGACCAGGGCTGGCCGGCCAAGCAACGCATTGTAGGGGAGGTCGAAGTCCGCGATCTCGAAGTCGATCTTTTCTGTCCAGAAGTTCTCCACGCTTCCGAACGTGACATGCAGTCGGACCTGACCCAGGGGTGTCAAACCCACCCCGGAGGCAACTCCGTAGAACAGAGGGGCCGGACGCAGCTCCTCGTAAGGGATCTGGAGTGCCTTGAACGCCCCCATGGACATGAGGTTGATGGAGCTCCCTCCATCGACGAGTACCCGCCCGAGTCTCGCATTCCGGACCGTGGGAGAAACCACGATCGGGAGATGGCCCGAGCCGGCGGTGCTCTCTGGGTGGTTGGCCTGGCTGAAAGTGATCGGCTCCTCCGACCATTTCAGCAGCCTGCTCGCCCCGGGAGTTGGCATGGTGGCGCATACCTCTCTTACCTCTCGATTGTACTGCGAGTTCGAAGAGTAGGTGGCGGAGCCACCATGGATGAAGGCCACCGTATGCTCTGCTTGCTGGAAAGCCAGCAAAGCAGGGTCCTCATCCACGTCATCGTGGTCGTCTCCATGGCGCTTCTTCAGCCGCTGCTCCACCAGCTTGGACACGACTTGGCAATCCGCCAAGTCATGTCCATTGGTCCTGTGGATGGGGCAGTAGGGCCTGCCTCTGTCGTCTTCTTTACGGGGGGACCGACGATCCCCACGACCACCCCGTTTGTCTCGGCGGTCGCGCTTCTAGGGCTTATCCTCCAGTTCGGTGGCGAGGACCTCCCCGGCACCGACCTCCTTGTGCTTCTTCTTCTTCTTGCGGTCGGAAGCTTTCGAGGTCCCCGCCTCGTCGTGACCGGACGGCCCCGCCGGGCGCTCCCGGGCCTCCGCCGCCCGGGCGCACTTATGCGCCAGGGAGAACAGCTCGGAGGTAGTGGAAATGGTGCGGGTAGCCATCTTCTTCCGCATCTTTTGATCCCGGACCCCCTCCAGAAGGCAATAATCACCGATTGCTCGGAGATCCGGGGGATCGTGTTCCGGCAGTGGCTAAACCGCCGAATGAACTCCCTGAGGAACTCTCCCTTCGTCTGCTCCAGGGCGTGAAGGTCATCCTCCACACCTGGTTGAGCGTAAGAGCCCTGAAAGTTGGCGACAAAGATATCGCACAATTCCTCCCACGAGTGCACAGAGCCTCGGGGGAGGTTCAGCAGCCAGGAACGGGCGGAGCCCGTCAGCGACGTCGGGAGGTAGTTGGCCATGACCTTCTCAGACCCTCCCGCGGCGCGCACCACCGTGGTGCAAATCTGCAGGAACTCCTCCGGGTTGGTAGTGCCGTCATACTTCTCGATGGACACGGGGCGGAATCTCTCCGGCCACGCAGCTTGACGTAGGCGGAGGGAGAACGCCTGGCATCCAACGTTATAGGGGGAGCAGTGCCGCTCATCCGCCCCTCGGCCCCGAGATGGGGTTGAGGAGTGCGAGTCTGTGCTCTCCCTGGAGTCAGGGGGAGAGGTTTCCCCCCGGCCGCTAAACGGCGGGTGGCCCACACGGTGTGGCACATTGGCGCGGCGCCCCCTAAGGACGTCGCACAAGTCACCACCGTGCTGGGACCTCCTTTCGTCTAGGCGAGCCCTCAGATCCCCATGGCACCCCGCCGCCTTGGGGGAACCACGGGAAGAAGCGCGGGGCGCGTGCCCGTCCCCCTGTGCTTGAGGGGGCCGCAACAGGCTCACCCTTCCCTTTGTTACAGCCCCTACGGCCGGAACAAACTGTAGCCGTGCGGCCAGAGGCTTGCGCGTCAGCCACGCGCACGCTCTGTCGCCCGACATCAAAAGCCCCCGGCCGATTTGCCGCCTCTACTTGCTGTTGGGCGGCATCCACCAGGCGGGTGATGTCCCGCAACCATGGAGCGGCTAGGGTTTCGCCATCTAGCGCAACCGGGTGGTCATCAAGAAGCAGCAGGGCCGCCTGAAGGTTCCGCGCCGGGGTGTCGTCTCCCATCGAGAGGCATGCCAGACAGGCTGAGCCCCTAACGCCCGGCACCCGCGCGTCCTGTCTTGCGAGGCGGACGGACCACTGAGTCGGCCTGCTGAGCGGCGTTGGGACCAGCCGCGAGCGCTGCTCTCCTCGAGTAGACCATCATGCTTGGAGCCGAAAGTTGCCATATTTGTAACCGTCAAAGCTTCTTGCAAACTTCGCAAGAAGATGGAATAAGGGAGAACAATCCAACCACTAAGCCCCCTACCAGTGCGCCACCACAACAGATGAGCCAATGCACTTCCAGAGAGGGGTATACTAAGTTCTAACTGGGGCTTTCGTGGTGATCGCTCGAGAAATGGAGAACCGGGGGCGAAGTATGCAAGGAGATGGGCGTTTTGTCTGGTTCGGGCTCTCCTCAGAGTAATAACCCTACTCCTGTGTTCTTGTATTATGGTGTGCCCGGGGGGATCTGGAAGATGAATAGCTACCCGGAGCAACTCAGGTTAGCTCGCCCGGAATGGAGAGTCTAGCCTGAGAAAAAATGATCGAACCTCTCCCCCCATGCACCCCGACTCCCTTTTATACTCGGGTTGGCGGGGGCGCATGGGAGGCTTACACAAGAAGCCATCTCATTACCCTTCTCTTTAGCATTAAATGCCCCTGCAACACATTTAATTCCCTGGTGCAGACATCCTCTCCCCCCGCCCTTGAGCGCCGCGCCTGCCGGCTTCGCCCGCTCCACCGTGGTGGGGAAATGCACCCTGACGTCACTCGCCATTATGGCGCACGTTGGGAAGACGCGTCGCCATACTGTAGCCTTCATTAGCCCCCTTTAATGCGCACGACATGCATTAAATGTCCTTGACCTCTCGAACGGTCGCGCGGGCCATTAAATGTCCTCGGGAACTGAGTGCCAGCGGCGGGGCCTGGTCGCCATCCTCCCGCTGGCGATCACCCAGCTGACCGCCGGGGGCGTGGCCTGGGCGCCGCCCTCCCCATGGTGATCTCTCAGCTGACCGCCGGGGGCGTGGCCTTGTCGCCACCCTCCCCCTAGCGATCACTTAGCTGACCGCCGGGGGCATGGCCTGGTCGCCACCCTCCTGATGGCGATCACTCAGCTGACCGCTGGAGCTATGGCCTGGTCGCTACCCTCCCCCTGGCGATCACTCGGCTGACCGCCGGGGGCGTAGCCTGGAGGCCACGTGTCCGGCGGCGGCTGCTTTTACTAAAGTGCAGTGGGCACCCTGGTGTGGAATACACCGACAACTTGTACTTGGGAAGTTTGGTTGGGTTAAATGATGACGTTGATGAAAATGTGGATTAGGAAAGGGAAAGTGTTTACTTAACTGTTGGGAAAGTTATTGATATAATCGTTACTTTTACTGCTTTCGAATCTACTTATGCTACTTGTTAAATGCTGTTTTACTGCAATTGTACCTATTAGCCTATCGTTGAACTAAGCCATGCATGTAGAATATTAGTTTGCATTCTGTGCATGACTTGCTGAGTACCAAGTACTCACCCTTGCCACAAACAACATCAGTTGAAGGAGAAGTGACGCCAGCCTTAGAAGAGGAACTTCAGGAGGTGCCGTCTACCTAGGGAGCGAGCCCAGTCAATTGCCTGTGGTATACTGGATGGCGCCACGTTGATGCTTTTATTCCGCTGCAATTTATTTCATTAATAAGTTTTCGCCCTGTGTGGCGTACTCTTTGTAACTTGACCATAAGGTCGAGCAACCAGTTTGGATGAAGTAGACCGACATTGAACATTCTTTGGATGAAGACAAAGCACTATAGTTCCTGATTTCACCATTCCTATTAAGTGCCCCATTCAACGATAAGCATCCCGAGGCTTCGAGAGATTCTCTGCTACTATATAGACCATCTAATATCCTGGATTTAGTTTTTTCTTGAGATCATGAGCGTAAAGCTGAAGGTACAGGACCATGAGACTCATCATTCAGAAGAGAACTAAGCAGTTTATTGTCTTTAATAACATTCCGGACAAAAATCATTTTGACTAATTGTTCCCCTTCACCTTTTTTCTTCTCCTTTAATCTAGAGCTTCGTGGTTCTAGTACCCCAATGGATGGTTCCCTCGAAACATAGAGGTTGAAATAAATTAAATAAATATTCCAAATACAGAAAAAAGGATGCATTTGGTACCAACTCCAAGCATAGAAAGAGCTATGTAAGAAAGCAGCTCCACCACATTGAAGCATTATAACGAAGTGATGGCTACTATAAGACACAAAAAAGAAGATACACAACTTTCTTGCCTGGATTGCCGAAATAGAAGATGAGGATGCTACCGTCACACACTTGGCCAGATTCGTTGTCGCCCAGGAGGAACTTATCGATGACACGGTCCAGGAGTTGATGAAGGCTCGCGAACATGTCGAGGAAGGGAAAAAGCACCTAGAGAATGCTCGTGAGTACGTCGCCTATGCTGCGGAGAGGATCGTAGAGCTGGAGACCGCACTGTATGGGAAGGGCTCGGAGCCAGTGTTAGAGTTGGATGCCCCAGACCCAGAGGGACCAGCACCTGAGCAGGAGCACCAGCCAGCACCACAGCAGGAGCCTGAACCTGAGGATGATGCCGCCTCTTCGACTACTGCCATTGTGGGGCATGGAGATCGCTTCGCACCTATGTCGCCGCACCCGCCGCAAGGGGTCAGTGGAGATTTTCTTGACGAGTGAGCATAGGTTTCGCAGTTGAGACTCCTTCGTCGAGTCCCGTTATAGAATAAGAGTCACCCTTAAAGGCGTTGACTCCAGTGTGTTAGTCGATTTGGATTTTCATTGCTTGCTGAGTGTGCAGTATGTGCTGCAAGGCCCTTAGGCATTGTAAGCAACCATACCAAGTTATTACTGATAAATAATAAAGTTGGATTTTGAGTTACACCTTTCCCCGCATAAGTTTCTCTACTACTTTTCTATTCTTGTTCCCTTTCGTCTCTAAACCTTGGAGCAATCGACAGATGGTGAAAACCCGCGGATACCTTGGAGGCAACGGGAGTGGTTCTTGCCCAGCTGGAAACCCTAATGATGGAGCACCTGCACCCCAACTAGCACCGCCAGTAGACATGCAGAACTTTGGAGCTTTCCTTGCTGCACAGACTCAGCTAATGCATGCCATGATGCAACAGATGCAGCAAGTCACTGCTCAGACCGCCACTAATCAAGTCAATCAGGGACAGCGTCAGGGCTCAAGGATGTCAGAGTTCATGAGGACTCATCCACCCACCTTCTCCGGGAACGCCAATCCACTGGAGGCGGATGATTGGCTTAGGTCAATTGAGAGGAAGCTGCACATTACCCAATGTGTAGGAAATGAGAGGGTACTCTACGCCTCTCATCAGTTGGAAGGGACCACAGCAGAGTGGTGGGAGAACTTCTGTGCCACATGGGAGAACCCACAAGATATCACCTGGGAGGAATTTACCGCTGCATTTCGCCAGTACCACGTACCCGAAGGAATAATGGACTTAAAGAAGGAAGAATTCAGGGCGCTGAAGCAAGGTAATCAACCGGTGTCCAAGTATCTGAACAAGTTCACACAGCTTGCACGCTATGCACCTGAAGACGTAGCAACAGACAAGGCCAGATAGTCCCGCTTCATGAAGGGACTAAACTTAGGACTGCATGTGGGACTGATCACCCACACCTTCCCCGACTTTCAAGAGCTGGTAAACAAAGCACTCATCCTGGAGGACAAGCGCAAGGAGCTGGATGAAAACCGAAAGCATAGGATGCAACAGCAGGGATCACATCAGGGAGCGCATTAACGTCTGAGGGTTGCGCCGAATCAGTTTTTCAAGTTCTAGCCGCAGAATGCAGCAAGAACACCATCACCAGCATCGAGACCCGTCAATCAGAACTTCCAGACCCCAGCTCCAGCCAGGAATGTCGCCACAGGCAGCCAGTAGGGCACAGTGAGGCGCTACTATACATGCAATGAGCCAGGGCACTTCTCCAATAATTGCCCCAAGAAGACAGCAGGAGTGACCCCAGTTCGTTTCAACTTGGGAACCACACCAGCTAGGACACCTGCACCAGGAGCAAATCGTGGAGCAGCACAGCCGGGAGCCATGCCCCAGACCGTGGTGAGAGGCAGAGTCAATCACGTGACCGCAGATGCACTTTAGAATGCCATGGACGTCATACTGGGTAAGATACTTTTCAACTCAGTACCTGCAACAGTTTTGTTTGACTCTGGAGCTTCGCACTCGTTTGTTTCCCAAGATTTTGTTTCTAAGAATGACTTGGAGATTGTGAATCTTAAATGCATGCTTCTAGTTCAAACCCCTGGGTCAGAACTCCTATCTCAAGTAGGATGTTCTGGGGTGAGAATACTAATAGATGGGGTAGAGTTCTTAGCGAACCTTATTATATTGGGAACACAGATCCTAGATGTTATCTTGGGAATGGATTGGTTATCCAAGCATAAGACCGTATTGGACTGTGGACGAAGGGTCATATCAATTGAGAGCCCGTGTGGAAGAAAAGTGGAGTTTCAAGCAACCGCCGTTCGAGATGGACAGTTGATGGTCAACAGTGTAAAGACAGTCAGCATAGAAGATGTTCCAGTGGTAAATGAGTATCCTGATGTTTTTCCTAAAGATCTGCCGGGTATGCCGCCAGACCCGGATATAGAATTTGTCATTGAGTTAGTACCAGGAGCAGCACCGATAGCAAAGAGACCCTATCGGATGTCAACTGAAGAATTGGTGGAGATGAAAAAACAACTTGAAGAGTTGATGGTGAAAGGATTCATTAGACCAAGTTCATCGCCATGGGGAGCGCCAGTTCTGTTTGTCAAGAAGAAGGATGGGAGTTTCAGGATGTGCATTGACTACCGTGCACTCAATGGAGTCACCATGAAGAATAAGTACCCGCTACCCAGGATCGACGATCTGTTTGACCAGTTGAGAGGAGCCAGAGTTTTCTCCAAGATTGATCTGAGATCAGGATATCACCAGTTGAAGATTCAATCAGAAGATATTCCGAAGACCGCATTCTCGTCAAGATACAGACATTATGAGTTTAAGTTATGTCCTTTGGTCTGACGAATGCGCCAGCTTATTTCATGAATATGATGAATAAGGTATTCATGGAGTATTTGGACAATGTCGGGACCCGAATTTGCAAATCCGGACCCTCTGTGTATTCAGCACTAGTCTAGGAACGCGCTAGTGCACACAGTCTTAACATCGGTAAATATCACAATCATACCACTCGATACTAATAAAGTACTTTAATTAAATAGTCAAACTGGTTGCTCGACCTTATGGTCAAGTTAAAAATATACGCCACGTAGGGCGAAACTTATTAAGAGAGAAATAATAGCAGCGGAAAAAATAAGATAACTTCGTGGTGCCATCCAGTATACCACAGGCAACTGACTGGGCTCGCTCCCTAAGTAGACGGTTCCTCTGGAAACTCCTCCAAAGCTGGTGTAGATTCTTCTTCAACTGGTGTTGTATTGTGGCAAGGGTGAGTACTTTGGTACTCAGCAAGTCATGCACAGAATGCAACTAATATACTACATGCATGGCTTGGTACAAAGGAGTAGCTCAAGGTGTATTTGCAGTAAAACAGCATTTGACAAGTAGCATTAAGTAGATTCAAAAGTAGTAGAAACAAGTATAACATAAATAACCTTTCCAAGAGTTTAATCAACATCCTTCCCATTCCTAAACCACATTTCCATCAACATCATTATTTAACCAAACCTAACCTTTCAAGTCCAAGTTATTTTCAAGAAAGTCTAACCCTTGACTGTAATTCCCGAGCGATGTCCAATACCGCGGACACGGCTATTCGAATAGATTTTACACTCTGCAGAGGTTATGCACTTTACCCACAAGATACAGTCAAACACCACAAAGGCGAGTTCCCGTAACAAAGTCTTTCGGAAACCTCTAACAATACAAGTGGTCCTCTCCGGTGTTGCACACTAACCCTTCCCTTAGCAAAGGCGAAGTTTAGGTCAAGCCACCGTTAGATGGGCACCTGGCCGCAGCCCCGGTACGCTCCCCCGTACAACTACACAAAGGGTGTAGTTGACATCCTGAGGTCCCACAGGTACGTTATTAGCAACTTAATCAACTAGGTCCGTCCCATTACAGACATGTGGTTGCACGTTTGACCCAGTTCAAAGGCTTGCAAGGTTAAGTCCTTAGGGTGACCAGGGCAAGACTACCCGAAGAACCAAACCAACGTTCCCGGTGCCACAACTGGCCCACCTGATCATTCTTGCCACATGCCCCGGTCAAAAGCTATTTATCAAAGCCCAGCTGATTACCATGCACCACGTGCCATCAACATCACATGATACCTTTCCAAAACAGGTTCAATATATCATTAGGTCAATATTAACATTTGATTGTCCAAAATCATGTCATGAGCACATAGCAGGTCTAAGCAATATACTACAACGGTCTAAAACCCATTTTGGCAGTTTAGTAATGTCCAACTAGTAAACCACAACTAGGGTGACAAGGGTCATGGCACATATTTAATTAACCAAGGTGTCATATAGCAATTAGGCATTTACCTAATTCCCCAGAATTAAATAAAGTATTTTCTAATTGAACTAGCATGCAATAAGTTAAATCAAAATAGGTTTCAAAATAGGATCAATATGGTCAAAACATAACTTGCCTTCAAAAAGTACTTGCTCTTGGTCCTGAGCTGGCTCCTGGGTCAATACTTCTCCTTCGAATCCTTCCGGCACTTCAACGTCTACTCGTAACGCGTGCAAGTAGCAACCAATGAATAAAACAGTAGACAAAAAGTGTCTAAACATCCAAATAAGTTCATAAACAGAGAGAGCATAATTTTATGAATTTTTAGAAACTGGAATCGTCAAATTCGGAGTTTAAACGCGAAAGTTATAGCATTATGAAGTTTAAATAATCAATTAAATAATATTACAGAGAACAACTTTAGTCCAAAAATTAAATAAAATTCATCATTAGGTAGATCTCAATTTTATACAAATTTAGAAATTTGAATCACTCAATTCGGAGTTAAAACGCAAAAGTTATAAGCGTTTGAAGTTTGAATCAAATTTGAATTCAATATTTCGAATTAATAAATCTTTTTCTTTTTTGGAAATTAATTTATTACGTCAGCAGTGACACGTGTCGGCCTGTGATTGGTCCACAGTGACCTGCTGACGTCAGCACCGAACGGCCTCCACGATGACGTTAGCATGACGTCATCATGCCACGTGGCATGCCCCGGGTGCTGCCACGTGTCTCGATCCATGGACTGGGTCCACGGTGACGCCCGGCCCACGGTGGACGCGGCCTACGGCTACAGAGGCTGACACGCGGGTCCCACTCGTCAGTGGGTCACGTGCACGGTGAGGCTCTCTCGGGCGAGACACTGACATGCGGGCCCTGCATGTCAGTGACACACAGTCACGCCCAGGCTCGGCCGCTGGCACGCGGGCCTGGCCTGTCAGTGACTCAACGCACGGCGCTGCGGCGGTTACGTGGCATGACCCGGCGTGCAACGCGTGGGTGCATCGCAGCCGTCCACCACGGATCTAACGGTCCAGATCTATCTAAACGCGTGACAGAAGAAACTACGAGGCTCAATCTCCACCGTTGGATCTAGATCCAACGGTCCTTAATAGATCCAACTGTTTGAGCTAAATCTAATCTACACCGCCCGATTTAGATCTAACGGCCAGGATTAGATCCAGCACTAGGAACAGTAATGGCGACGTGGCCTCACCTCAACCGACGGATGGAGATCGAACGGGCGAGGGAGCTCCCGAGCGTCGATGGCGAGGTGGCGGCGCCGGCTGACCGGGACCGAGGAAGACGACCACGGCAACGGCGTTCCACGCGTTCTCCGGCGAGGTGAGTGATCCCGGTCGGTGCGTCTCGGTGAGGGGGTTTTGGATCCGGGCTCGGTGTCGACGGAGCGGCGCTGGATACGGCGGGAGACGGCAGAAACCACCGTGGAGACCCACCAACTCCGGGGAGTAATCGGGCACAAACGGCGGCGGCTTGGGCTGGGGAAGCTTGGGCGAAAGGGGCGCACGTAGGAGGGCAACCTCGGGGCGTGATCCGGGCCTTAAATAGCCACGGCATCCGCGCCCGAGGCGGAACCCTAGTTCCCCACGGCGGCGGAGTCCGGCTGCGATTCGGACGGAGACGACGACGCACCGCCGTCCATGTGTCCGGATGGACGGCTGGGATCGCACGGCGTGAACGGGTTCGGGTCGGACACGGCTCGACCGGTACGGGCGAATCTCGGCCGTTGGATCTTGATCCAACGGTCAGAGAATTAGGGTTAGGTTTGGGTTCGGTGACTTGGCTCGATCGAGATGGCTGGCTCAGTCGGGTTCGGGTCGGACTCGAGTCTGACTCGAACTTGGGTCCGGTCAGATGAACAGTAACCGACCTGGTTCAAAATTCCAGCGATTAAATAATCAAATAAATTCTCAAAAATTCATTTAATTCATTAAAAATAGCAAAAGGCTCAGAAAAATTCCAGAAAAATTCTGGAAAATATTTTAGGACATTTTGGACTCAAATAAAATATTTCCAACAAATTTTTATTTGCAAAGTTAAATTCTTTAATTATTTCAAAATGGAATAAATTCAAATAAATCCAAACAAATTCCAGAAAATTCCAAAAATTCACTAAAGTGCCAAATCACACATGAATTTAAGAAAAGCAAAATTTTGGGGTGTTACAAACCTCCCCCCCTTAACAGAATCTCGTCCCCGAGATTCAGGGCTTTCTAAAGAAATAGGTTCGGAAACTCTTTCTTCAAATCCTCTTCGCGCTCCCAAGTTGCTTCACTCTCCGTGTGGTTGCTCCATTGAACTCTGCAGAAACGGGTTGACTTGTTCCTCGTGTCTCGGTCCATGGTGTCCAGAATCTTCAGGGGGTGCTCCTTATAAGTCAGATCTTCTTGTAGCTCAATTGACTCTAGCGGTGTCTGTTCCTCAGGTACTCGGAGACACTTCTTCAGCTGGGACACGTGGAACACGTCATGCACTCCTGCTAGTGATTGCGGTAACTCTAGCTGGTAAGCAACTTCACCTCTGCGGCTGAGAACCCTGAATGGTCCAACATATCTCGGCGCGAGTTTTCCTTTGGCATGGAATCTCTTAACTCCTCTGAGCGGTGTGACTCTGAGATACACGAAATCTTCTGGTTCGAAACTCAGGTCTCGGCGACGGTTGTCAGCATAACTCTTCTGTCTTGACTGTGCTATCTTCAATCTCTCCCTGATCATGGCAATTTGTTCTTCGGCTTCTTGTAGAATATCTGGCCCAAAGACACGGCGCACCTGTCTCGTTCGAATTCAATGGTGTTCGGCAAGGTCGACCATATAGTGCTTCAAATGGCGACATCTGCAAACTGGCTTGGTAGCTGTTGTTGTAACTGAACTCGGCGTACGGCAGACTTTTATCCCAAGAGGTAGCATAAGCCAGTGCACAGGCTCGTAGCATGTCCTCTAGAATCTGATTAACTCTTTCTGTTTGCCCATCCGTCTGCGGATGATACGCTGTACTGAAATTCAAACGGGTTCCCATGGCTTCATGCAGTTTATTCCAAAACCTCGAGGTAAACTGGGTACCTCTGTCCGATACAATCCTCTTCGGCACTCCATGCGAACAAACAATCTTGGTCATATACAATTCTGCTAACTTATCTCCTGAGTAGGTGGTCTTTACAGGGATAAAGTGGGCTACTTTGGTCAAGCGATCCACTATAACCCATATGGAGTCATAACCTCCTTGAGTCTTGGGTAAACCGGTAATGAAATCCATTCCGATTTCCTCCCACTTCCACTCAGGTATCTTCAACGGCTGTAGCAATCCTGCTGGCCTCTGATGCATTGCCTTCACTCTCTGGCATATGTCGCACAGTGCAACATGCTCGGCAACCTCACGCTTCATGCTCGGCCACCAGAATCTTCCTTTTAAATCCTGATACATCTTGGCGCTTCCAGGATGGATTGAATACTTGGAGTCATGTAACACCCCAAAATTTTGCTTTCCTTGAATTCATGTGTGATTTGGCACTTTGATGAATTTTTGGAATTTTCTGGAATTTATTTGGATTTATTTGGAATTTATTTGAATTTATTCCATTTTGAAATAATTAAAGAATTTAATTTTGCAAATAAAATTTTGTTGGAAATATTTTATTTGAGTCCAAAATGATCCAAAATATTTTCCAGAATTTTTCTGAGTCATTTGCTATTTTTAATGAATTAAATGAATTACTGGGAATTATTTTAAATATTAAATCGCTGGAAAATCAACTCGGGTCAAGTACTGTTCATCCGACCGAGCCCGAGTCAGACTCGAGTTCGAGTCCGACCCGAGCCACGTGACTCGACCGAACCCACTCCTAAACCTAATCAATCCCAACCGTTGGATCAAGATCCAACGGTGAGATCCGCCGTCTGGGTTGAGCCGTGTCCGACCCGAACCGTTCGCGCCCGGTCCGATCGGGGCCGCTGATCTGGACACGTGGGCCGGTTCTCGTGCCGTCTTCCCGCCGAGTCCGAGCCGGACTCCGCCACGAAAGTCTTGGCCAGAATCGATTAGGGCTCCGCCCGAGCACGCATCCGGGGCTATTTAATGCCGGATCGCACCGAGGACCGCCGTGACCCGCGCACTTCTTGCCCTAACCCGCCGAGCTCTAGCCGCCGTAGGTTCGCGGAATCGCTCGCCGTAGTTGCGTGAAGCGCCGCCAGTCCTTGCCTCGCCTCGCCGCCGTCGCCCTCCGCCGCCATTGACCCCAGATTCGAAACCCGGCCAGCGCGCACCAAGACACCATCCATCTCGCCGAGCACGCCCCAACCGCCGTTTGGGTGGTCGCCGCCCTCGGCCAGCCGGCGGCCGCAACTCCGCCGTGAAGCCATCGCCGACCCGAGCTCCACCAACCGTCCGATCAAGATCCAAAGGCCCAGATCGTGCCACGCGTCACCTCGGTGAGTTTCCCGTTGAAAATCCTAGATCTAATCCCAACCGTTGGATCTAGATCCAACGGCTTAGGTTGGCGCCGCGTATCAAGAATCGCACCAGGTTAGATTGGATGCGGACCATTGGATCAAGATCCAACGGCCCACGATCGATCCGCGTCGCCCAAGCACATGAGGCCAAACTCAATCGGTAGTCGGATTTCAAACCAACGGCCACGACAGCCACGCGGCCCAGGAAGCCGAGCCGTCGCGCTTCACGCCGCGTCAGGTATCACCGACACGCGAGGCCCGCGTGTCGGGCCGATGCATCGCGGACGTCACCCATGACGTCATCGGTGGGACCCACCTGCCAAAGACCGTGGCCGAGCCTCCGCCGACGCCGCCGATGACGCTACCCGAGTGGTCCCACATGTCACCACCCAGCCGTGGACCGGGTCCACCGTGGATCGAACCGCGCCGTGAGTCGAGCCCATGAGCCGTGACGTCACCAGCCAATCAGAGCTGACACGTGTCCATGATGACGCAATAATTAATTTCCGAAAAGAAAATGATTTATTAATTCGAATAATGATTTGATTTTGTTTCAAACTTCAAACGCTTATAACTTTTGCGTTTCAACTCCGGTCGAGTGATTCAAATTTCTAAATTTGTATAAAATCAAGATCTACTTAAATATAAATTTTATTTAATTTTTGGACTAAAGTTTTTCTCTGTAATATTATTTAATTGATTATTTAAACTTTAATAAATCATAACTTTTGCATTTTAACTCCGATTTGAACGATTCCAGTTCCTAAAAATCCAGAAAATTATGTTCTCTCTGTTTACGGATTTTATTTGGAGTTTTGGGATGTTTTTGCCTAGTGTTTATTTGTGTATTTGCTATTTGCACGCTTTACGAGTAGACGTTGAAGTGCCGGAAGGATTCGAAGGAGAAGTATTAACTCAGGATCCAACTCAAGACCAAGAGCAAGTACTTTTTGAAGGCAAGTTGTGCTTTGACCATGTTGATCCTATTTCGAAATCTATTTTGATTTAAACTATTGCATGCTAGTTCAATTAGAAAAATACTTTGTTTAAACACAGGGTTAGATAAATACCAATTTGCTATATGACACCTTGATTACTTAAGTATGTGCCATGACCCTTTGTCACCCTAGTTGTGGTTTACTAGTTGGACATTATTAAATTGCCAACATGGGTTTAGACCGTTGTAGTATCTTTGCTTAGACACACTTTCGTGCTCATGACATGGTTTTGGACAATCAAATGTTAATATTGACTTAATGATATATTGAACCTGTTTTGGGAAAAGTATCATGTGATGTTGATGGCACGTGGTGCATGGTAATCAAGCGGGGTTTGATAAACGATTTCGGCCAGGGCATGTGGCAAGAGTAATCAGTGGGCAGTTGTGGCATTGGGAATGTTGATTTGGTTCTTGGGTAGTCTTGCCCTGGTCACTCTAAGGACTTAACCTTGCAAGCCTTTGAACTGGTCATACTTGCAACCACATGGTGGAATGGGACGGCCCTAGTTGACTAAGTCGCTAAGGACTCACTTGTGGAGCCTCAGGGTGTCAATTACACCGTTTGTGTGATTGTACGGGGGAGCGTATCGTGGCTGTGGCCAGATACCCATCTAACGGTGTGTTGGTCCCATACTTCGCCTTGGCTAAGGGAAGGGATGGTGTAGAGCACGAACCGGAGAGGACCACCTGTGTTGTTTGAGGCTTCCGAAAGGCTTTGTTACAGGAACTCGCCTTTGTGGTGTTTGACTGTATCTTGTGGGTAAAGTGCATAACCTCTGCAGAGTTTAGAATCTATTCGAATAGCCGTGTCCGCGGTATTGGACATCGCTCGGGAATTATTTAAACTTCTTGAAAAGTTATTTATGCTTTACTTATTTCTACTGCTTTCGAATCTACTTATATTACTTTTCAAATGCTGTTTACTGCAAAAATACCCTGTGCTATTCCTTTGTACCAAGCCATGCATATAGTATATTAGCCTGCATTCTGTGCATGACTTGCTGAGTACCAAGTACTCACCCTTGCCTCAACACAATACCAGTTGAAGAGGAGACTACACCAGCTTTGGAGGAGGAACTCCAAGAGGATCCGTCTACTTAGGGAAGCGAGCCCGATCGATTGCCTGTGGTATACTGGATGGCGCCACGATGTTACCTTATTTGATTTTCCGCTGCTATTATTTCTCTTTTTAATAAGTATCGTCCTGCGAGGCGTACATTTGTGACTTGGCCATAAGGTCAAGTAACCAGTTTGGTTATTTAAATAAAGTACTTTGATAATATCGAATGGTATGATTGTGATATTTACCAATGTTAAGACTGTGTGCACTAGCGCGTTCCTGGACTAGTGCTGAATACACAGAGGGTCCGGATTTGCAAATTCGGGGTCCCGACAGAGGTGGTATCAGAGCCATACTTGACTGTAGGCTCAACCCTAGCTAGAACGGTCGTAGTGAGGATAAAACCTATTTTCTAAAAGCTAAAAGTTTGTCAAGATATGAAATGACATCTCGACTTATCCCCTTCTCTCTTTTCTTGTCTCTTGCTGAAATTTCCCCTTACCTTGTCACAATTTAAAAAAAATTCCGAGTTCTTACGTAAAGCACTCTTGTGACAGATGGAGGAAGAGTTCAACTACGTGGATCTGGGAGTTGGTCACGCCGCTGAACTTTGGCATATGCTACAGACTCTCGGAGATTTTGAGAAGCCGCAATACCAAGTGGAAGTGATCAGACAAGCGGGATTGATCAAGGCTTGTGACGTGAGGATTGAGGTACCTGCTAGGAAAAAGGGCCCAGGCAATCGCCCGATACCTGCCTTTGCCGGAGATCTACAATGCGGATGGGTATCCAAGAAGTATCACGACGCGCAATGCGGCACATTACCCGTATCTACGCCGAAGAATTGAGAGTACGGTGTTCCGTTACCATCCGCGCAGCGATAACCTTCTTGACCCGAAGGCGATTCAGATGAGGATGCCACGGTTACCACGATTGGCACGATTTATTGTCGCCAGGAGGATGTACTAGATAATACAAGCAAGGAGCTACGAAGGCCCGCAAGGAGATCACGACGGAGAAGAAGAACAGATGGCGGGAAGCTCAAGAGTATGTGGCACACCTTCTACGAAGGATTGACGAGTTGGAGATGACTTTGTACGGACCGGACCCAGAGCCAAGATTGAGCTACACGAGCCCGACCGGAGGAGTCGAGATCTCGATGAGGACACTGCTTCTTCAACTACCACGAGAGGACACGATTCTTTGGACATGGCGATCGTTTCGCGCCTATGCCACAAAGACCCGTACCCAGGCCGTGGAGGTTTTCGATGAGTGAGCATAGGTTCTATAGTGAGACTCCTTCGCCGAGTCGCGTCATAGAATAAAGAGTCACCCTTTAGGCGTTAGACTCGAGTTAGTTCGATTTGGATTCGCTTTGTTTCTTTGAGTGTGCAGTATGTGTTGCAAGGCCCTTAGGCATTGTAAGCAGCCATACCAAGTTATTAATAATAAAGTTGGACCTTAAAGTTACCCTTTAAGCCCGCATAGGTTCCATATTACTTGTCTATTCTTGTTTCCCTCTCATCTCTAAACCTAGAGCAAATCGGACAGATGGTGAACACCCGTGGAAACTTTGGAAGCAATGGGAGTGGTTCTCGCCAGCCAGAAAACCCCAATGATGGAGCACCGGCACCGCCATGGATATGCAGAATTTTGGAGCATTTCTTGCTGCCCCGACTCGATTGATGCATGCTATGATGCAACAAATGCAGCACGTCCTTTGCTCGAGGCCAGCTAATCAAGTTAATCGGGGCCACGCCAGAATACAAGGCCGTCGAGTTCATGAGGACTCACCCACCCACTTTCTCTGGGAATGCCAATCCATTGGAGGCCGATGATTGGTTAAGATCAATCGAGAGGAAGCTACACATAGCTCAATGCATAGGAAATGAGAAGGTACTCTACGCTTCTCATCGGTGGAAGGAACGACCACCGAATGGTGGGAAAACTTCGTGCCACGCAAGAGAACCCTCAAGATATCACTTGGGAAGAGTTCACGGTGCATTCAAGCGATTATCACGTGCCTGAAGGAATCATGGACCTTAAGAAGGAGGAGTTCAGAGCATCAAGCAAGGTAATCACCGATGGTCGACTACCGAACAAGTTCACACAGCTAGCACGCTACGCACCTGAGGATGTAGCGACAGATAAATCCAGACAGTCTCGTTTTATGAAGGGACTCAACTCAGGATTGCAAGAAGGGTTGATCACCCACACCTTTCCAGATTTCCAAGAGTTGGTGAATAAGGCGCTTATTCTTGAGGACAAACGCAAGGAACTGGATGAGAACAGGAAGCGCAGGATGCAACAAAGAAGGATCACGCCTTGGACGCATAGCGGCGCTGAGAGTTGCACCAAATCAATTCTTGATTCCAACCACAGAGTGCGACAAGGACACCATCCCCAGCACCAAGACCTGGCAATCGTAACTACTGCACTTAGCCCCGCTAGAAACGCTACCCCCTGTGCAACGAGGAATGCTGAGACGCCGCTACAAGCGCAACGAGCCAGACACTTTGCCAACAGCTTGTCCCAAGAAGACAGCAGGAGTGACCCGATTCGCTTCAACCTAGGAACCACCCAGCTAGGGCGCCCGGCACCAGAGCCACACCCCAGGCCGTGGTGAGAGGCCGAGTCAACCATGTCACCGCAGATGCACTGCAGAATGCTACGGACGTCGTCTTGGGTAAGTTACTTGTTAACTCGATACACCTGCAACAGTTTTGTTTGACTCGGAGCTTCGCATTCGTTTGTTTCGCAAGGCTTTGCTACTAGAAATGATTTGAGGATTGCAAGGCTTAAGTGCATGCTTTTAGTTCAAACCCACAGTTCCGAACTCCGAGCGAAAGTAGGATGTTCCGGGTGAGAATCTTGATAGGTGGAATAGGGTTCCTAGCAAACCTTATAATTTTGGAGACCCGGACCTTAGGCGTCATATTAGGAATGGATTGGTTATCCAAGCACAAGGCCGTATTGGATTGTGGGCGAAGGACTATCTCAGTTGAGAGCCGTGTGGGAAGAAAGTGGAATTTCAAGCCACTGCGATTAGAGATGGACAGTTGATGGTTAACAGTACCAAGGCAATCAGCATAGAGGATATCCCGATGGTGAATGAGTACCCGATGTTTTTCCCGAAGATCTACCTGGTATGCCGCAGACGAGGACATAGAGTTTGTGATAGAGCTTGTACAGTACAAAGACCGATAGCAAAGAGACCCTATCGGATGTCTACCGAGGAGTTGGTAGAGATGAAGAAAGCAATAGAAGAGTTAATGGAGAAAGGATTTATCGAGGCCGAGTCCGTCGCCGTGGGGAGCACCAGTTTTGTTTGTCAAGAAGAAGGACGGGAGTTTCAGGATGTGCATTGACTACCGTGCACTCAATGAAGTCACCGTGAAGAATAAGTATCCGCTACCCAGGATTGATGATTTGTTTGATCAGTTAAGAGGAGCCGGAGTTTTCTCCAAGATTGATCTGAGATCGGGATACCATCAGTTGAAGATCCGATCAGAAGATATTCCAAAGACTGCATTCTCGTCAAGATATGGACATTACGAGTTTACAATTATGTCCTTTGGGCTGACGAATGCGCCAGCTTATTTCATGAATATGATGAATAAGGTGTTCATGGAATATTTGGACAAGTTTGTCGTCGTGTTCATAGACGATATCCTAATCTACTCCAAGACAGAGGATGAACATGCCGAACACTTAAGGCGAGTTTTGGAAAAGCTGAGGGAACAGCAACTTTTCGCCAAGTTCAGCAAGTGTGATTTTTGGAAGGACAAGGTGGAGTTTCTTGGACATGTAATGACCGCAGAAGGAGATGGCTAGAGTTGATCAAGGACTACAATGTTGGAATCCATTACCATCCCGGGAAGGCCAACGTAGTAGCCGATGCCCTGAGTCGGAAAAGCCATACCGTGAGTACGTTGCTAGCCACAAGTCAGGATGAGTTATGTGAGGATTTTCAGAAAATGAAGATTGAGGTAGTACCTAGGGGATTCTTGGCCACATTAGAAGTAAAGCCTACCCTAGAGGATCAGATCCGAGAAGGACAGAAGGATGATGACAAGATCCGCAGGATTAAGTCCATCAAGGAGGAAGGCAAGGCAAGGGACTTCAAGTTGGATGAGCAAGGCACGTTGTGGATGAAGGATCGCATTTGTGTGCCTAACAAGAAGGAGTTAAAGCAACTGATTCTGGAAGAAGCCCATGACTCCAAGTACTCAATTCATCCTGGAAGCGCCAAGATGTATCAGGATCTGAAGGAGAGATTAGTGGCCGAGTATGAAGCGTGAAGTTGCCGAGCATGTTGCATTGTGCGGCGTATGCCGGAGAGTCAAGGCAATGCATCGAGAGACCAGCGAGGATTGCTACACCCGAAAATACCTGAGTGGAAGTGGGAGGAAATCGGAATGGATTTCATTACCGGTTTGCCGAAGACTCAAGGAGGTTATGACTCCATATGGGTTATAGTGGATCGCTTGACTAAAGTAGCCCATTTTATCCCGTGAAGACCACTTACTCGGGAGATAAATTAGCGTAATTGTACATGATCAGAGTGTCTGTTTGCACGGAGTGCCAAAGAAGATTGTATCAGACGAGAGGTACCCAATTTACCTCAAGGTTACGGAATATGTTGCATGAAGCCATGGGAACCCGTTTGAACTTCAAGATCTGACTTATCATCCACAGACGGATGGACAGACCGAAAGAGTCAACCAGTCTGGAGGATATGTTGAGAGCTTGTGCATTGGCTTATGCTACCTCTTGGGATAAGAGTTTGCCGTATCTTGAGTTCGATTACAACAATAGTTATCGAGGCTAGTTCTGAGATGTCACCTTTTGAGGCCTTTGTATGGTCGACCACTGTCGGACGCCATTGAATTGGAATGAGACCGTGGCGCCGTGTCTTTGGGCCTGATATTCTTCAAGAGGCTAAAGAACAGATCGCCATGATTAGGGAAAGGTTGAAGGTAGCCCAATCACGACAAAAGAGTTATGCTGACAATCGTCGCCGAGATTTGAGTTTTGAACCAGAAGACTTTGTATACCTCAGAGTTACGCCTCTCAGGGGAGTTAAGAGGTTCCATGCCAAAGGGAAACTTGCACCCCGTTATGTTGGACCATTTAAGATTTTGAGTCGCAGAGGCGAAGTTGCTTATCAGCTGGAGTTGCCACAGTCGTTAGCAGGAGTACATGATGTATTCCATGCGTCCCAGCTAAAGAAGTGTCTCCGAGTTCCTGAGGAACAGACACCGCTAGAGTCAATTGAGTTGCAAGAGGATTTGACTTATAAGGAGTATCCTGTGAGGATTCTGGACACAATGGATCGAGAAACTAGAAACAAGTCAACCCGTTTCTGTAGAGTTCAGTGGAGCAACCATGAAGAAAGCGAAGCGACTTGGGAGCGCGAAGAGGATTTGAAGAAAGAGTTTCCAAACCTATTCTGTAGTGAGCCCTGAATCTCGGGGACGAGATTCTATTAAGGGGGGGAGGTTTGTAACACCCCAAAACTTTGCTTTCCTTGAATTCATGAGTGATTTGGCACTTTGATGAATTTTTGGAATTTTCTGGAATTTATTTGGATTTATTTGGAATTTATTTGAATTTATTCCATTTTGAAATAATTAAAGAATTTAATTTTGCAAATAAAATTTTGTTGGAAATATTTTATTTGAGTCCAAAATGATCCAAAATATTTTCGTAATTTTTAGAATTTTTACGAGTCATTTGCTATTTTTAATGAATTAAATGAATTACTGGGAATTATTTTAAATATTAAATCGCTGGAAAATCAACTCGGGTCAAGTACTATTCATCCGACCGAGCCCGAGTCAGACTCGAGTTCGAGTCCGACCCGAGCCACGTGACTCGACCGAACCCACTCCTAAACCTAATCAATCCCAACCGTTGGATCAAGATCCAACGGCCGAGATCCGCCGTCGGTTGAGCCGTGTCCGACCGAACCGTTCGCGCCCGGTCCGATCGGGCCGCTGATCTGAACACGTGGGCGGTTCGTGCCGTCTTCCCGCCGAGTCCGAAGCCGGACTCCGCCGCCGAAATCTTGTGCCAGAATCGATTAGGGCTCCGCCGAGCACGCATCCCGGCTATTTAATGCCGGATCGCACCGAGGACCGCCGTGACCCCGCGCACTTCTTGCCCTAACCCGCCGAGCTCTAGCCCCGTAGGTTCGCCGGAATCGCTCGCCGTAGTTGCGTGAAGCGCCGCCACGGTCCTTGCCTCGCCTCGCCGCCGTCCGCCGCCCTCGCCGCCATTGACCCCAAATTGAAACCCGGCCAGGCGCGCAGAAGACACCATCCATCTCGCCGAGCACGCCCCAACGCCGTTTGGGTGGTCGCCGATCCTCGGCCGGCAGCCGCAACTCCGCCGTGAAGCCATCGCCGACCCGAGCTCCACCAACCGTCCGATCAAGATCCAAAGGCCCGGATCGTGCCACGCCACCTCGGTGAGTTTCCGCTGAAAATCCTAGATCTAATCCCAACCGTTGGATCTAGATCCAACGGCTTAGGTTGCGCCAGCGTATCAAGAATCGCACCAGGTTAGATTGGATCGGACCGTTGGATCAAGATCCAACGGCCCACGATCGATCCACGTCGCCCAAGCACATGAGGCCAAACTCAATCCCGGTAGTCGGATTTCAAACCAACGGCCACGATTGTGCCACGCGCCCAGGAAGCCGGCCGCCGCGCCACGCTGGCAGCGTATCACCGACACGCTGGGCCCGCGTGTCGGCGACGATCGCGGACGTCACCCATGACGTCATCGGTGGGACCCACCTGCCAAAGACACCGTGGTGAGCCCCGCCGACGCCGATGACGTCTACCCGAGTGGTCCCACATGTCACCACCCGAGCTGTGGACCGGGTCCACCGTGGACTGAACCGCGCCGTGAGCTGAGCCCATGAGCCGGCTGACGTCAGCCAGCCAATCAGGAGCTGACACGTGTCCATGATGACGCAATAATTAATTTCCGAAAAAGAAAATGATTTATTAATTCGAATAATGATTTCAGATTTTGTTTCAAACTTCAAACGCTTATAACTTTTGCGTTTCAACTCCGATTCGAGTGATTCAAATTTCTAAATTTGTATAAAATCAAGATCTACTTAAATATAAATTTTATTTAATTTTTGGACTAAAGTTTTTCTCTGTAATATTATTTAATTGATTATTTAAACTTTAATAAATCATAACTTTTGCATTTTAACTCCGATTTGAACGATTCCAGTTCCTAAAAATCCAGAAAATTATGTTATCTCTGTTTATGGATTTTATTTGGAGTTTTGGGATGTTTTTGCCTAGTGTTTATTTGTGTATTTGCTATTTGCACGCTTTACGAGTAGACGTTGAAGTGCCGGAAGGATTCGAAGGAGAAGTATTAACTCAGGATCCAACTCAAGACCAAGAGCAAGTACTTTTTGAAGGCAAGTTGTGCTTTGACCATGTTGATCCTATTTCGAAATCTATTTTGATTTAAACTATTGCATGCTAGTTCAATTAGAAAAATACTTTGTTTAAACACAGGGTTAGATAAATACCAATTTGCTATATGACACCTTGATTACTTAAGTAAGTGCCATGACCCTTTGTCACCCTAGTTGTGGATTACTAGTTGGACATTATTAAATCGCCAACATGGGTTTAGACCGTTGTAGTATCTTTGCTTAGACACCTTTCGTGCTCATGACATGGTTTTGGACAATCAAATGTTAATATTGACTTAATGATATATTGAACCTGTTTTGGGAAAAGTATCATGTGATGTTGATGGCACGTGGTGCATGGTAATCAACGGGGTTTGATAAACGATTTCGGCCAGGGGCATGTGGCAAGAGTAATCAGGTGGGCCAGTTGTGGCATTGGGAATGTTGATTTGGTTCTTCGGGTAGTCTTGCCCTGGTCACTCTAAGGACTTAACCTTGCAAGCCTTTGAACTGGGTCATACTTGCAACCACATGGCTGGAATGGGACGGCCCTAGTTGACTAAGTCGCTAAGGACTCACTTGTGGAGCCTCAGGGTGTCAGTTACACCGTTTGTGTGATTGTACGGGGGAGCGTATCGTGGCTGTGGCCAGATACCCATCTAACGGTGTGTTGGTCCCATACTTCGCCTTGGCTAAGGGAAGGGATGGTGTAGAGCACTAACCGGGGAGGACCACCTGTGTTGTTTGAGGCTTCCGAAAGGCTTTATTCTGAGGAACTCGCCTTTGTGGTGTTTGATCAGTATCTTGTGGGTAAAGTGCATAACCTCTGCAGAGTTTAGAATCTATTCGAATAGCCGTGTCCGCGGTATTGGACATCGCTCGGGAATTACAGTCAAGGGTTAGATTTTCTCAAAAATAACTTTGGTTTGAAAGTTGGGTTGGCTTAATAATGAAGATGATGGAAATATGGTTTAGGATGGGGAAAATGTTTATTAAACTTCTTGAAAAGTTATTTATGCTTTACTTATTTCTACTGCTTTCGAATCTACTTATATTACTTTTCAAATGCTGTTTACTGCAAAAATACCCTGTGCTATTCCTTTGTACCAAGCCATGCATATAGTATATTAGCCTGCATTCTGTGCATGACTTGCTGAGTACCAAGTACTCACCCTTGCCTCAACACAATACCAGTTGAAGAGGAGACTACACCAGCTTTGGAGGAGGAACTCCAAGAGGATCCGTCTACTTAGGGAAGCGAGCCCGATCGGTTGCTGTGGTATACCGGATGGCGCCACGATGTTACCTTATTTGATTTTCATTGCTATTATTTCTCTTTTTAATAAGTATCGTCCTGCGAGGCGTACATTTGTGACTTGGCCATAAGGTCAAGTAACCAGTTTGGTTATTTAAATAAAGTACTTTGATAATATCGAATGGTATGATTGTGATATTTACCAATGTTAAGACTGTGTGCACTAGCGCGTTCCTGGACTAGTGCTGAATACACAGAGGGTCCGGATTTGCAAATTCGGGGTCCCGACAAGTCATGGGCTTCTTCTAGAATCAATTGCTTCAGCTCCTTCTGGTTCGGCACACAAATTCGATCCTTCATCCATAACGTGCCTTGTTCATCCAACTTGAAGTTCTCTGCCTTGCCTTCATCCATGTTGGACTTAATCTTGCGGATCTTGTCATCATCCTTCTGTCCTTCTCGGATCTGATCTTCTAGAGTAGGCTTCACTTCTAATGCGGCTAAGAATCCTTCTAGTACGACTTCAATCTGCATTCTCTGGAAATCCTCACATAGCTCATCCTGACTTGTGGCTAGCAACATACTCACGGTATGGCTTTTCCGACTCAAAGCATCGGCAACCACGTTGGCCTTTCCGGGTTGGTAATGGATTCCAACATTATAATCTTTGATCAACTCTAACCATCTCCTTTGTCTCATGTTTAAGTCTGATTGGGTGAAGATGTACTTAAGACTCTTATGGTCCGTGTATACTTCACGTCTGTTTCCAATCAAATAGTGACGCCATAACTTCAGGGCATGCACTACGGCAGCTAACTCCAGGTCATGCGTCGGATAATTCTCCTCATGCGGCCTCAACTGCCTTGATGCGTAAGCGACGACCTTTCCATTCTGCATCAGCACACATCCAAGTCCTTGGCGCGATGCATCACAATAGATACGAAGTTCTGATTGACATCCGGTAAAACCAACACCGGGGCTGATGTCAATCGCTTCTTAAGTTCTTGAAAACCTTTCTCGCACTCTAGCGTCCATGCAAACTTCTTCTCCTTTTTCAGCTGTAGGACCGAGTAGGCAACTAGAGGGGGGGTGAATAGATGCCTAATAAAATTCAACTATTTCTTTCGGAAAATTAACGACCCCTAAATAGCGGAAGAATATCTAATATTGAAGAGATCAAAAACCTAGACTAATTAGCAAAATAAGAACAAGAACTAGTTCTAATAAAATAAAGAGCAATACTTCTAATCAAGAATCAAAACGAAAGGAATATTGCATAAACTTCTCTTTATTCCAAAGCCATCTTCCACAGGATGACACCAAAAATCTTCTAATCTCGAAAGATTAGAAAACTCTAAACCAACTAGATAGAGCACACAAGCTCTTCTTTGTTGTAGGCACCTTTTGCTTCTTACCCTTTTTCTTAGATGTATCTAAGCCCCTAGAACCCTCTATTTAAAGGACTCCACAGCCACCGATTCCTTTTTGTATTCGGATCGAGCAAGCAGTCTCCATGTCAATCTCACCTCACGCCGGCTGACTCGGATAGCAAAATTCTTCTCGGACTCAGCTAGCTTTCTCCTCTCGGACACGGCGTCCTGCACACACGCGACGCACTCACACACGCGACGCACGTACACTTGCATGCACGTACACACACCACGCACGCTACAACACGCCACGCACACACACATTAAATGCATACATGCATTTGTATGCATGCACACACACACACACTTGCATGCACACACACATGCTCGTATGCACACGCACACACACTTGTATGTATCAAAAATTCGTATACACGCGTACGGCCTCCTGCCACTACGCTGCAACGATCTCGATCTCACGTGCACCGTTCTCTAGTCCAAACATCTCGCATGACATCCTCGACCTTCACGACCTCAGTTCCTCCCTGAACCTAGTCTCGGTCCCGTCATCGACCATGTTCGACCTCAAGCAATACCTGCACATGAAAAAAAAAACACAAAACAATTCCGAGCACAAGTCCACGACTTGACTCACATCAATCCATGCAAATACTCACACGAGCATTGCATAAAGTCCACTTCAAAACAAGCAACATGAAATTCTCACCAATTTCATTATCTCAAAATCAAATTAAAATCAATTCCAAATTTTGCTGAAAAAAAAACATGTGTATGACGGACCAAATGTTTTGGTCTGTCATACAAGGGAAAAACGAAGTCGCCAAAAACCATGTGTATGACAGACCAAACTTTTTGGTCCGTCATACATGGGAAAAATGAAGTCGCCCAAAAACCATGTGTATGACAGACCAAACTTTTTGGTCCGTCATACATGGGAAAAATGAAGTCGCCCAAAAACCATGTGTATGACAGACCAAACTTTTTGGTCCGTCATACATGGGAAAAACAAAATCGCCAAGAAAGCATGTGTATGACAGACCAAAAAGTTTGGTCCGTCATACATGAGAAAAACACTGTTTTCTTGGAAAAAAAATCAAACACAAGCACAAGCACATTTTGCAAATTCAATTCTAAGCCAATTTTTCAGCACATGATTTCACAATCTCCCCCTTGATGAAAACATTGGCAACACCACTTAGAATTGAACATTTGGCATTCACTTTAAAAAAGATTTTGAAATCCAAGGAATCAAAGACCAAAGAAAGTGTGTTGGAAACAACTCCCCCTTTTTCTTTTCCCTCTTTTTCAATAACAGCTCCCAATTTTCTCCCCCTTTGACAATGTAGACATCAAGAACTCAAAACTCCCCCTCAATGAATGCAGTATCTCAAGCTTTGAAGTATATTCAAGGTATATAATCAAAGTAAGGCATTTGGAGAGTTTTTACGAGAGTTTTCACAATTTTTTTTATCAATTTATCCAATGAGAAAGCAAATTGTGAGAATATGGAGGCTCTAACACATAGAAAAATTGTTGCATAATCAAATTAGAGCTAACAAGTAAAATGTCATAAACTGATTTTGCCAAAGCTAAAAAGAAATCTATCATGAGCAAAGAGAGACTTTCAAATTCACTAATGTTTGTCTCAAGCCTTTTCAAAAATTTGAATTTCTTTTTTTCTCTTTTATCAAGTTTCACAATTTTGCTTTGTGATCAACAGGGATGACAAGTAACTGCACACTAGCCCATACTTGTGTATGAGTAGGTAGTTCTTTCTTGTATCTTTCTCAGTTTAAATTGGCAAGTGGCTTCACATTGTTCTGAACTTTTGTTTAGACAAGTAGCCTTTTCTTGCATCTTTTGCATTTAAATCCCTGGCAAGGAAGCTGCACATTGTACTAAACTTGTGTTTAGTCAAGTAGCTTTTGCTTGCATCTTTTTCAACTTACTTTTAACATTAAAATACTGATTTTGCTTGAGACTCATAATGATCATTTGAAGTCCAACAAAAAACTCACACATAGTTTCTAATCAGCTCTAGCCTTTCAACAGATGACAAGAAACTTTTAAGCCTATTTCACAAATGCAATATCATAATGAGCAAGAGCCAAAATATTCTCGAAAAGCATCTCAAATTGAATTATTTTAGTCTTTTAGTCTTTTAGTGAGAAGTGAAGCAATGTAGCATTAATTTGACTATATACACAAGAATAGTCAACAAAGCTTTGTACTACATGATGCAATGAAAACAGGGGAGTTTTCTTTAAGTGAAACGTCAAAATAGCTCCTTGTAGTAACCAAAGTCAAGTAACACAAATGAAAGAGTTAAAATCAAGACTCCCCCTCAAATCAACCCATGGGGATGAATGATCCCAAGTTCGCCGCGTAAGAAAGCAAAGCGAGAAGAATCAAGCGGCTTAGTGAAAATATCAGCAATTTGAGCATCCGAATCAACAAATTTCAGTTCAATAGCTCCTTTTTCAACATGATCTCTAAGAAAATGATATCGAACATCAATGTGTTTAGTCCTTGAATGTTGAACAGGATTTTTAGCGATGTGAATTGCACTAGTATTATCACAAAGAAGTGGAACACTATTAAGGTTAATGCCGTAATCTTTAAGAGTTGAAGTGATCCAAAGAATTTGAGAACAACAACTAGCGGTACAACGTATTCAGCTTCAGCGATAGATTGAGCAAGCGAGGACTGTTTCTTAGAAGACCATGAAACAAGTGAAGTGCCAAGAAAATGACATGTTCGAAGTACTCTTTCTATCTAATCTACACCCCTAAAATCAGCATCGAATATCCTAGGAGTGTAAGCGAAGAAGAACAAGAATACCAAATGCCAAATTCAGAAGTGGAGCGAAGATACCTGAAAATTCTTTTAATTGCTTGTCGATGTGATTCTCGAGGAGAGGCTTGAAATCGGCGCACAAAAATACTGCAAAATGTATGTCGGGCCTCGAAGCGATCAAGTACGTAGTGATCCAATCATGCTTCGTATTCCTTTTGGTCCATCTCGACACCATTTTAGTTAGGATCCAAAATTGTTGTTGTGCTCATTGGAGTAGATCTTGACTTTCCTTCTCCCATATCAAATTTCTTTAGTAGCTCCTTTGTATACTTGGATTGGTGCAGAAGATCCGTCTTTAAACTTGCTTGATTTGAAATCCAAGAAAGTATGTCAACTCTCCCATCATACTCATCTCGAATTCCCTGGACATTAGCTCAGAAAAATGCAACACAAGAGAGTGGGAGGATCCTCCAAAGATAATATCATCCACATAAATTTGCACCACAAGAAATTGATCATTTGAATTTTGAGTAAATAGAGTTTTATCAACTTTTCCCATCTCAAAATTATGTTGAAGCAAGAAGCCTTTTAATCTATCATACCAAGCACGAGGGGCTTGTTTTAATCCATAAAGAGCTTTTGACAAACGATATACATGATTAGGAAATTTTTCATTTTCAAAGCCAGGAGGTTGTTTCACAAAAACTTCTTCTTCTATAAAACCGTTTAGAAAAGCACTTTTCACATCCATTTGAAATAGCTTAAAACCTTTTGAAGCTGCAAACGCCAAAAGAATGCGAATAGCTTCTAAACGAGCAACAGGAGCAAAAATTTCATCAAAATCAATTCCTTCAAGTTGGGAGTAACCTTGAGCTACAAGTCTAGCTTTGTTTCTAACAATTATTCCATCTTCATTCAGCTTGTTCTTAAAAACCCATTTTGTTCCAATAATGTTTTGACTTTTAGGAGGTTCCACTAAAGACCAAACTTTATTTCGTTCAAAATTCTCTAACTCCTCATGCATCGCATCAACCCAAGAACTATCAGTTAAAGCATGTGTAATATTCTTCGGTTCAAAATTTGCAACAAAAACAGAATGCATGCATAAAAGAGTTTGAGATGAATTAGAACGTGTCACCCTTTCATGAAGACTTCCAATAATTTGTTCAGGAGGATGGTTCTTCAGAATAGCAAGGGGTGGTCCAGTTGTTTCAGTCGTCGTGGGAGGTGTAGGAGAATCTGAAGTAGTAGTCACATCAATTGGTTCAGGAACATCTTCCCGTTCTGTAGGTATGAGCTCATCATCATCATTATCTTCATCATTTTCTTCGAATCTTTTATCCAAAAAGATTGGCTCTAAATCTTCTCGTGAACCTGAAATGTCGGGTCTAGCTCCAGGGCTAGCCTCATCAAAAGTAACATTGCATGTCTCCAACATTTTGTTAGTCGATAAATCAAGTACACGATATCCACGAGAGTGCAACGAATAACCAAGGAAGATGCCATCTGTACTACGAGCTTCGAATTTATCAAGATTTCCATGTTAAAAATAAAGCATTTACAACCAAACACTCGTAAGTGAGAAACAGATGGTTTACGATCAAATCTCAGTTCATAAGATGTTTTACCAAGTAAAGCTCTGAGATAGACCCTATTTGATATATAGCAAGCAGAAGAAATTGCCTCAGCCCAAAATTTTCTTGAAGTGTTGTATTCATCTAGCATAGTTCTAGCCATTTGAATCAAAGTTCTATTTTTCCTTTCTACAACACCATTCTGAGAGGGAGAATATGGCGAAGAAAATTGATGTTCAATTCCATTAGTTTCACAAAAAGATTTGAACAAAGCATTTTTGAATTCCGTACCATTATCAGTTCTTATGGCTTTCAAAGTGTTAGGCAATTCATTTATCAATCTTTTAATGAAAACATGAAAGAGTCCAAAGATCTCATCTTTCGAAGAGAGAAAATGCACCCAAGAGTATCTTGAATAATCATCAACTATCACCAGAAAGTACCACTTACCTCCGGCCGATTGTACTCGAGATGGTCCTACTGTATCCATGTGAAGAAGTTGACCGGGGCCAGTGGTCATTATAGAAGAGACAGGAGCATGAGGGGCTCCAACCATCTTACCATGTCGACAGGAAGCACAAACAATGTCTTTGCAAGATTTTAATTTCGGCAAGCCACGAATTAAGTCTAGACCACTCAATCTAGATAACAGATCAAAGCCCATGTGACCTAACCGACGATGCCAAAAATTGAGATTTCTAGATTCTGAAGCAACAAAACAATGTGAACTTGAAGCATTGCTAAAATTTGCTATGAAAATTTTTCCAAGTCTAGATATCTCAAGAATCAAGTTTCCAGAAGCATCGAGTACTCTACATGCATTCGGTTTAAAACTTACTTCAAAGTTTTCATCCAACAATTGAGATACAGACAGAAGGTTGAATTTCAGTTTAGACACCAAAGAGACATTCTTTAAAGTAAAGTGCTCATTTACCTTCACTGTACCTTTTGCAATGGCCAGCGTCCGATGGTAGCATCTCCAAAAGTGATCGTTTCGTTCCCGGATGCTTTTGTTAGGGAGGAGAACCAACTTGGGTTGCTGTCATGTGTTGGCGGCATCCTGAATCAACAACCCGGATGTTCTCCTTCCCTTCTCATGCGACCTACATGTTCTGAGCAGAAGATGTCGAGGATTCATTGTGGGGTTAGAGAAATATGATTTAGGTATCCAAAGCCTTTGAATCACTTTCGGCGAGGAGGTGATCGTACAAAAGCTTGTGAATGCAAAGTAGATGAATTTCAGGTATTTTGTTTGCTTTCACTAGCGGAACATGTGGAGAAATGATACATGTTTGTCTAAAGTTAGACTTAGCCTTTGAATTTTCCTTTCTCTGTTGTTTGGCTAGTCTAAAACAAAAATTCATCAAATGACCATCTTTTCCACAATGAGTGCAATTGTACTTAACAAAGGTTTGACTTTAGAAGCGAAGCAACATTTGCATTCATCATAGCGAGAAGATAAAATTCCAGCCATTTGACAGTTTTCTCAGGTTCTTTGACAATTTCAAACTTTCCACTTTCAAGAGTTTTAACAATAGTAGGAGCATATGATTTGTGTTGAGCATAAGGATCAAAACCTAAACCTTTGTGATGAGTGCTGACTTTTGATTGATCCAAAATCATATTTAGATTTTTCTTTCCTTTAGTAAAACGTTCTAAAGACTTTTCCAAGTAATCAATTTTTAGAGAGTGTTAAACAATTATTACAGGAAACATCTACTTTTTCTTTTTGCTTGCGACAAGTTGAGCATGAAAGAACTTCATGTGTAAGCAAATCATTAAACAATTGAGTAATCTTAGCATCTGCATCATGCAACTCCAATTCTAGTATGGGACATTTAGAACAAGAAGTTTGACCATGTAAACCATCAGTAGAGCAACCAACATTTTTCACAAGTTTTTCATTTTTCAATTGTTTGGCATAAACTTGTTCTAGTTTAATCACATGTTCCTCTTTTAGAGATTTAATTTCAAATTTGAGATCTAAGCAAGAATCACATGTCTTTTCAGAATTTGAATTTCTAAGATCAAAGTTTTCAGTTTTCAGCATGGATAGATCTTTCTCTAAGTTTTTATTTTTGAGTGAAGATTTTCTTAAAGATTTTCTCAATATGACTAAAACTTCACAAAGCTCATCATACGAAGGTATTATCTCATCACCGTCGCTGGAGGTGCTATCGTTGTCACTAGAATCACTAGTGTTCCCTTTCGCCATGAAGCACAGTCCGGTGAAATCTCTCTCGTTCAGCTTCGTTTGCTTCGCTTCCTTCTCATCGTCAGTTGAATCATCAATGTTGCTTAAGTCTAAGCGACCAATTGCAGCGAAGACTTTGTTGAGCATCTTCTTCGTCCGTTGCTTATTTTTGTCCTTGCTCTCTTTTGGCCGGAAGGTTTTGGAGGAGTTGCTTTGATCCTTCTCGTCTCTATCTTTGTTCTTGAAGCAGTTAGCACGGATGTGTCCTGCCTTGCCGCAGTTGTAGCAGTGGATGGAGGCTCCTCTTCTCTCCCTTGATCTCATGTACGCTGCATTGACACGCTTGGAAAGAAGAGCAAGTGTATCTTCTGGTATTTGATCTAGCTGTTCATCATTAAGAGCACTCAAGGCAGTAATGGAATATGATGATGAAGAACTAGTAGCATTATCACATGAAGAAGAATTTGCATTAAGAGACAAAGAGTTATCATTGGATGTTCTGGAAACAATGTCTATCTCAAAAGTTTTGAGACTAGAATATAATTTATCCAATGTCATTTCACTCATCTTGTGAGCCTCCCTAAATGCAGTTACTTTCATTTGCCAGATTTTAAGATCAAGAGATGATAAGAAATGTCTAGCATTTTCCAGTCGATGTATTGTACATCAACGACTCTAAGATTGTTTAAGATTCTATTAAAGCGAGCAAAACAATCATCTAATGATTCTCCAGAGTTCATTTCAAATCTAGTGTATTCCTTTTTAAATTGATCTTGCCTAGCCTCTTTGACAGAGTCAGTGCCTTCATGATAAACTTGAAGAGATTTCCAAATTTCATGAGCAGTGAGTAAATGACAGACTCTATCGAATTATTTTCTAGCAAGTCCTTGAAGCAATATGTTTCTAGCTCTATTATTACTTTCAACATCCTTTTCAAACTCGATTTTATCAATATCATCATTTGAAGGAAGCTTGTATGGAATCTTTACCTTGCGCCAAATAGCGTTACCTTGAGCTTGAAGATATGCAGTCATCCGGATCCGCCAGTGGGGGAAATCTGTGCCATCGAAGATCGGCGGTTTGTTCGAGTATTTCTCTGTTGCCATAACTTACCGTTTTACTAATCACCTGTTAAGATGGTTTTAGTAGAGCCAAGCTCTGATACCACTTGTAGGACCGAGTAGGCAACTAGAGGGGGGGTGAATAGATGCCTAATAAAATTCAACTATTTCTTTCGGAAAATTAACGACCCCTAAATAGCGGAAGAATATCTAATATTGAAGAGATCAAAAACCTAGACTAATTAGCAAAATAAGAACAAGAACTAGTTCTAATAAAATAAAGAGAAATATTTCTAATCAAGAATCAAAACGAAAGGAATATTGCATAAACTTCTCTTTATTCCAAAGCCATCTTCCACAGGATGACACCAAAAATCTTCTAATCTCAAAAGATTAGAAAACTCTAAACCAACTAGATAGAGCACACAAGCTCTTCTTTGTTGTAGGCACCTTTTGCTTCTTACCCTTTTTCTTAGATGTATCTAAGCCCCTAGAACCCTCTATTTAAAGGACTCCACAGCCACCGATTCCTTTTTGTATTCGGATCGAGCAAGCAGTCTCCATGTCAATCTCACCTCACACCGGCTGACTCGGATAGCAAAATTCTTCTTAGACTCAGCTAGCTTTCTCCTCTCGGACACGGCGTCCTGCACACACGCGACGCACTCACACACGCCACGCACGTACACACACCACGCACACTACAACACGCCACGCACACACACATTAAATGCATACATGCATTTGTATGAATGCACACACACACACACTTGCATGCACACACACATGCTCGTATGCACACGTACACACACTTGTATGTATCAAAAATTCGTATACACGCGTACGGCCTCCTGCCACTACGCTGCAACGATCTCGATCTCACGTGCACCGTTCTCTAGTCCAAACATCTCACATGACATCCTCGACCTTCACGACCTCAGTTCCTCCCTGAACCTAGTCTCGGTCCCGTCATCGACCATGTTCGACCTCAAGCAACACCTGCACATGAAAAAAAACACAAAACAATTCCGAGCACAAGTCCACGACTTGACTCACATCAATCCATGCAAATACTCACACGAGCATTGCATAAAGTCCACTTCAAAACAAGCAACATGAAATTCTCATCAATTTCATTATCTCAAAATCAAATTAAAATCAATTCCAAATTTTGCTCAAAACAAAAAAACATGTGTATGACGGACCAAATGTTTTGGTCTGTCATACAAGGGAAAAACGAAGTCGCCAAAAACCATGTGTATGACAGACCAAACTTTTTGGTCCATCATACACGGGAAAAATGAAATCGCCAAAAAGCATGTGTATGACAGACCAAACTTTTTGGTCCGTCATACATGGGAAAAATGAAGTCGCCCAAAAACCATGTGTATGATAGACCAAACTTTTTGGTCCGTCCTACATGGGAAAAACAAAATCGCCAAGAAAGCATGTGTATGACAGACCAAAAAGTTTGGTCCATCATACAAGGGAAAAACACTGTTTTCTTGGGAAAAAAATCAAACACAAGCACAAGCACATTTTGCAAATTCAATTCTAAGCCAATTTTTCAGCACATGATTTCACATCAGCAATTGCGTAAGAGGTTTCGCAATTGTCGAAAAGCCTTCAATGAAACGGCGGTAGTAACCTGCCATCCCAAGGAAACTCCGGATCTGGGTCACGGTCTTCGGCTACTCCCAATGTAACACAGCTTCTACCTTGCTTGGATCAACGGTGACTCCTTCTGCGGTCATTACATGTCCGAGGAACTCCACCTTGTCCTTCCAAAAATCACACTTGCTGAACTTGGCGAAGAGTTGCTGTTCCCTCAACTTTCCCAAAACTCGCCTCAAGTGCTCTGCATGTTCATCCTCTGTCTTGGAGTAGATTAGAATATCATCTATGAACACAACAACAAACTTGTCAAAATATTCCATGAACACCTTATTCATCATATTCATGAAATATGCTGGCGCATTCGTCAGGCCAAAGGACATAACAGTAAACTCATAATGTCCGTATCTTGACGAGAATGCAGTCTTCGGGATATCTTCCGATCGGATTTTCAACTGATGGTATCCCGATCTCAGATCAATCTTGGAGAAAACTCTGGCTCCTCTCAGCTGATCAAACAAATCATCGATCCTGGGTAGCGGATACTTATTCTTCACGGTGACTTCATTGAGTGCACGGTAGTCAATGCACATCCTGAAACTCCCGTCTTTCTTCTTGATGAACAAAACTGGCGCTCCCCACGGCGACGAACTCGGTCTGATAAATCCTTTCTCCATCAGCTCTTCAAGCTGTTTCTTCATCTCTACCAATTCCTCTGTGGACATCCGATAGGGTCTCTTTGCTATCGAGGCTGTACCAGGTACAAGCTCCATCACAAACTCTATATCTCTGTCTGGTGGCATACCTGGTAGATCTTCAGGAAAAACATCCGGATACTCATTCACTACTGAGACATCTTCTATGCTGATTGCCTTGGCACTGTTAACCATCAACTGTCCATCTCTAACGGCGGTAGCTTGAAATTCCACTTTCTTTCCACACGGGCTCTCAACTGAAATAGTTCTTCATCCACAATCCAATACGGCCTTATGCTTGGATAACCAATACATTCCCAAAATAACATCTAAGATCTGGGTTTCCAACATAATATGGTTCGCTAGGAACTCTATCCCATCTATTAGTATTCTTACCCCAGAACATCCTACTTTCGTTCGAAGTTCAGAACCAGGGATTTGAACTAAAAGCATGCATTTAAGTCTTGCAATCTCCAAATCATTTTTAGCAGCAAAGCCTTGTGAAACAAACGAATGCGAAGCTCTAGAATCAAACAAAATCAAGCAGTGTAATCGAGTTAACAAGTAACTTACCCGACGGCGTCCATGGCATTCTCGCGGTGCATCTGCGGTGACATGATTGACTCGACCTCTCACCACGCGATGCAGGGTGCGCTCTGGCTGTGCTATCCCTCGGTTTGCTCCTGGTGCTGGCGTCCTGGCTGGTGTGGATCCCAGATTGAAGCGAACTGGGGTCACTCCTGCGGTCTTCTTAGGACAAATGTTGGCAAACTGCCCTGGCTCGTTGCAATTGTAGCAGCGTCTCACCGTCCACTGTTGACTGCCTGAAGCGGCGTTTCTGGCTGGGGCTGGAGTCTGATAGTTCCGATTGACGGGTCTTGGTGCTGGTGACGGTGTCCTGTTTGCATTCTGCGGCTGAAATCTGAAAAACTGATTTGGCGCAACCCTCAAACGTTCTTTGTGCTCCCTGAGCGATCCTCGATCTTGCATCCTGCGCTTCCTGTTCTCATCCAGTTCCTTGCGCTTGTCCTCAAGAATAAGCGCCTTATTCACCAACTCTTGGAAATCTGGAAAGGTGTGGGTGATCAGTCCCACCTGCAGTCCTGAGTTAAGTCCCTTCATGAAGCGAGACTATCTAGCCTTATCTGTCGCTACATCCTCAGGTGCGTAGCGTGCAAGCTGTGTGAACTTGTTCATGTATTCGGCCACTGGCTGATTACCTTGCTTCAGTGCTCTGAACTCCTCCTTCTTGAGATCCATGATTCCTTCAGGCACGTGATACTAACGAAACGCAGCTGTGAACTCCTCCCAAGTAATATCCTGAGGATTCTCCTGCGTAGCGCAGAAATTTTCCCACCATTCGGCGGCTGTTCCTTCCAACTGATGAGAAGCGTAGAGTACCTTCTCATTTCCCATGCATTGAGCGATGTGTAGCTTCCTCTCAATTGACCTTAACCAATCATCGGCCTCCAACGGATTGGCATTCCCGGAGAAAGTGGGTGGATGTGTCCTCATGAACTCTAACAGTCTTGTATTCTGGCGTTGTCCCTGATTGACCTGATTAGCGGCGGCCTGAGCAGTGACGTGCTGCATCTGTTGCATCATAGCATGCATCAACTGAGTCTGAGCAGCAAGGAAAGCTCCAAAGTTCTGCATATCAACTGGCGGTGCTGGTGCTCCATCATTGGGGTTTTCTGCTGGGCGAGAACAACTTCCATTGCCTCCAAGGTTTCCGCGGGTGTTCACCATCTGTGGTTTGCTCCAGGTTTTAGAGACGAGAGGGAAACAAGAATAGACAAGTAATATGGAACTATGCGGGGCGAAGGGTGTAACTCAAGTCCAACTTTATTATTAATAATAGTAATAACTTGTTATGGTCGCTTACAATGCCTAGGGGCCTTGCAACACATACTGCACACTCAGCAAGCAATGAAAATCCAAATCAAACTAACACTGGAGTTTAACGCCTAAAGGGTGACTCTTTATTCTGTGACGCGACTCGACGAAGGAGTCTCACTACAACACCTATGCTCACTCATCGAGAAAAGCTCCACGGCACTGGTACGGTAAGCTTCGGCATAGGCGCGAAACAATCGCCATGCCACTGGCAATCGTGTCAACTGTGGTAGTCGAAGAAGCGGTGTCCTCCTCAAGCTCGCTCTTAAGTGCAGCTCGTGTAGCTCAATCTTGCAGCTCCTGCGGTGCATACAATGCCGTCTCTAACTCTCCAATCCTGTGCAGAAGATGTGACACATACTCCTAAGTCTCCCGACATCTGTTCTTCTCTGCAGTGATCTCCTTGCGGGCCTTCTGTAGCTCCTTGCTCGTATCATCAAGTACATCCTCCTGGGCGACAACAAGTCGTGCCAATTGTGTGATCACGGCGTTCTCATCCTGAATCATCTTCGGGTCGAGAAGGTTATTGCTGCGCGGATGATAACGGAACACCGTGCCCTCTAACTCTCTGGCGTAGATGCGGGCAATGTGCCGCACTGCTCATCGTGATACCTCCTGAATTCCCATTTGCATTGTCGATCTCCTGGCAGTGCAATGTATCGGGCTGTAACACCCCAAAATTTTGCTTTTCTTAAATTCATGTGTGATTTGGCACTTTGGTGAATTTTTGGAATTTTCTGGAATTTATTTGGATTTATTTGGAATTTATTTTAATTTATTTCATTTTGAAATAATTAAAGAATTAAACTTTGCAAATAAAATTTTGTTGAAAATATTTTATTTGAGTCCAAAATGATCCAAAGTATTTTCCAGAATTTTTCTGGAATTTTTCTGAGTCTTTTGCTATTTTTTAATGAATTAAATGAATTACTGGGAATTATTTTAATTATTAAATCGCTGGAAATTCGAGTTGGGTCAAGTACTATTCATCCGACCGAGTCGGAACCCGAGTCGGACTCGAGTCCGACCCGAGCCACGTGACTTGATCGAACCACGTCCAAACCCTAACCGTTGTGGACCGTTGGATCAAGATCCAACGGTCAGGATTTCACCGTACCGGTTCGAGCCGCGTCAGGCCGAACCCGATTCGCTTCGCGATCGTGGCCGTTGATCGTGCCCGCGTGTCTGACCCTCCGTCATCGTCTTCGTCGAATCCGAAGCCGGAGAGCGCCGCCAGCGCCGCCGCGTCCGATTAGGTTTCCGTTTTGTGCGCGCATGCCGAGGCCATTTAAGGCGTGGATCATCGCCCGAGGACCGCCGTTTGTGTGCGCACCTTTTCCCTCAAGTCTCCGAGCCCGAGGCGCCGCCGGCTAGTCGCAATCGCTCGCCGTAGTTGGATCACTCCTCCGCCGCGGTTATTGCCTTTTTCCGCCGCCGACAGCAGCCCTCCGCCGCGCCTGAGCCCAGATTCGAGACCCCCAGGTCAAGGCGCATCGGATTGGACCACGCACTTCGCCGGATCTGCCCCGAGGCGCCGTCCCGTGTGTCGCCGTCCTCAAGTCCGGCCAGATCCCGTCGACCAGCGCCGCCGCGATCCCGCGAGCTCCGTCAGCCGTCCGATCCCGATCGCACGCACGAGGTGAGGCCACGTAGCCCTTTACTGTTCCAACCCCAGATCTCGTATCACCCGTTGGATCTAGATCGTGCGGTCCAGGTTAGATCACGTGTTATAGATTGGATCCTTTAGCAGCCGTTAGATCTTGATCCTAGGGCCGAGATAGTGCCACGTGGCTCAGCTGAACCGCACCGTGCGCCCGCACGTGAGCCGCTGACATACGGGGCCCGCATGTCATTGACCGTGCGCTATGGACCGGATCCACCGTGGACCCGTGCCGCCCGTGGACCCAGTCTATGGGCCTAGGACCGACACGTGGCGACTGAGTGGTGCCACGTGTCATGCTGACGTCAGCATGACGTCATCACGGGATCCGTTCGGTGATGACGTCAGCCGACCAATCACAGGATGACACGTGTCCTCGCTGACGCAATAATTAATTTCCGAAAAAGAAAATGATTTATTAATTCGAAATAATGATTTCAGATTTTGTTTCAAACTTCAAACGCTTATAACTTTTGCATTTCAACTCCGATTTGAGTGATTCAAATTTCTAAATTTGTATAAAATTGAGATCTACCTAAATATGAATTTTATTTAATTTTTGGACTAAAGTTTTTCTCTGTAAAATTATTTAATTGATTATTTAAACTTTAAATAATCATAACTTTTGCATTTTAACTCCAAATTTGACGATTCCAGTTTCTAAAAATTCATAAAATTATGTTCTCTCTATTTATGGATTTTACTTGGATGTTTGGACACTTTTTGCCTATTGTTTATTCGTGTATTGCTATTTGCACGCGTTACGAGTAGACGTTGAAGTCCCGGAAGGATTCGAAGGAGAAGTATTGACTCAGGATCCAACTCAAGACCAAGAACAAGTACTTTTTGAAGGCAAGTTGTGCTTTGACCATGTTGATCCTATTTTGAAACTTATTTTGATTTAACCTATTGCATGCTAGTTCAATTAGGAAAATACTTTATTAAATATGGGGGTTAGATAAATACCAATTTGCTGTATGACACCTTGATTATTTAGATATGTGCCATGACCCTTCTCACCCTAGTTGTGGTTTACTAGTTGGACATTATTAAATTGCCAACTTGGGTTTTAGACCGTTGTAGTATACTGCTTAGACCTGCTACGTGCTCATGACATGATTTTGAACAATCAAATGTTAATATTGACTTAATGGTATATTGAACCTGTTTTGGAAAGGTATCATGTGATGTTGATGGCACGTGGTGCATGGTAATCAACTGGGGTTTGATAAATAGTTTTTCGACCGGGGCATGTGGCAAGAGTAATCAGGTGGGCCAGTTGTGGCATTGGGGATGTTGATTTGGTTCGTTGGGTAGTCTTGCCTGGTCACCCTAAGGACTTCACCTTGCAAGCCTTTGAACTGGGTCTAACGTGCAACCACATGTCCAGAATGGGACGGACCTAGTTGACTAAGTTGCTAATAACGTACCTGTGGGACCTCAGGAGGTCAACTACACCCTTTGTGTAAGTTGTACGGGGGAGCGTACCGGGGCTGAGGCCAGGTACCCATCTAACGGTTGATTGGCCTAAACTTCGCCTTAGCTAAGGGAAGGGTTAGTGTGCAATAACCGGGGAGGACCACTTGTATTGTTAGAAGTTTCCGAAAGACTTTGTTACGGGAACTCGCCTTTGTGGTGTTTGACTGTATCTTGTGGGTAAAGTGCATAACCTCTGCAGAGTGTAGAATCTATTCGAATAGCCGTGTCCGCGGTATTGGACATCGCTCGGGAATTACAATCAAGGGTTAGATTTTCTCAAAAATAATTTGGTTTTGAAAGGTTGGGTTGGATTAATAATGGTGTTGATGGAAATGTGGATTAGGATGGGAAAAGATGTTTACTAAACTCCTTGAAAAGTTATCTATGCTATACTTGTTTCTACTACTTTCGAATCTACTTATGTTACTTATCAAATGCTGTTTACTGCAAATATACCTCGAGCTATTCCTTTGTACCAAGCCTTGCATATAGTATATTAGCTTGCATTCTGTGCATGACTTGCTGAGTACCAAGTACTCACCCTTGCCACAATACAACACCAGTTGAAGAGGAGACTACACCAGCTTTGGAGGAGGAGCTCCAAGAGGATCCGTCTACTTAGGAGCGAGCCCGATCAGTTGCACTGTGGTATCTTTGGATGGCGCCACGGGTTATTTGATTTTCCGCTGCTACTATTTCTCTCTTAATAAGTTTCGCCCTGCGAGGCGTACATTTGTGACTTGACCATAAGGTCGAGTAACCAGTTTGGTTATTTAAATAAAAGTACTTTATTAGTATCGAATGGTATGATTGTGATATTTACCAATGTTAAGACTGTGTGCACTAGCGCGTTCCTGGACTAGTGCTGAATACACAGAGGGTCCGGATTTGCAAATTCGGGGTCCCGACACGGGCGATTGCCCGGGCCCTTCTTCCTGGCAGGTACCACAATCTTCACGTCACACGCCTTGATCAATCCTGCTTGTCTGATTACGTCCACATGGTATTTCGGCTTCTCAAAACCTCCGAGAGTCTGCAGCATACACCAAAGTTCTGCGGCATGACCAACCTCAAGATCGACGTAGTTGATCTCTTCCTCCATCTGTCACAAGATGCTTACGTAAGAACAGATTTCAAATTGTGATGAGGGTAAGGAGAAAATTCAGCAAGGGTATGAGCAAGAAGAAAGGGGTAAGTCGAGAATTCATTCATTATCTTGGCAAATTTTATCTTTAGAAAATAGGTTTTATCCTCACTACGACCATTCTAACTATGGGTTGAGCCTACGGTCAGTATGGCTCTGATACCACCTCTGTTGGGACCCGAATTTGCAAATCCGGACCCTCTGTGTATTCAGCACTAGTCCAGGAACGCCCTAGTGCACACAGTCTTAACATCGGTAAATATCACAATCATACCACTCGATACTAATAAAGTACTTTAATTAAATAGTCAAACTGGTTGCTCGACCTTATGGTCAACTTACAAATATACGCCACGCAGGGCGAAACTTATTAAGAGAGAAATAATAGCAGCGGAAAAAATAAGATAACTTCGTGGCGTCATCCAGTATACCACAGGCAACTGACTGGGCTCACTCCCTAAGTAGACGGTTCCTCTGGAAACTCCTCCTCCAAAGCTGGTGTAGATTCTTCTTCAACTGGTGTTGTATTGTGGCAAGGGTGAGTACTTTGGTACTCAGCAAGTCATGCACAGAATGCAACTAATATACTACATGCATGGCTTGGTACAAAGGAGTAGCTCAAGGTGTATTTGCGATAAACAAAGATTTGACAAGTAGCATTAAGTAGATTCGAAAGCAGTAGAAACAAGTATAACATAAATAACCTTTCCAAGAGTTTAATCAACATCCTTCCCATTCCTAAACCACATTTCCATCAACATCATTATTTAACCAAACCCAACCTTTCAAGTCCAAGTTATTTTCAAGAAAGTCTAACCCTTGATCAGTAATTCCCGGCGATGTCCGATCATCATGACACGGCTATTCGAATAGATTTTACACTGCAGAGGTTATGCACTTTACCCACAAGATACAATCAAACACCACAAAGGCGAAGTTCCGTAACAAAGTCTTTCTAAACCTCTAACAATACAAGTGGTCCTCTCCGGTGTTGCACACTAACCCTTCCCTTAGCAAAGGCGAAGTTTAGGTCAAGCCACCGTTAGATGGGTACCTGGCCGCAGCCCCGGTACGCTCCCCCGTACAACTACACAAAGGGTGTAGTTGACATCCTGAGGTCCTACAGGTACGTTATTAGCAACTTAATCAACTAGGTCCGTCCCATTACAGACATGTGGTTGCACGTTTGACCCAGTTCAAAGGCTTGCAAGGTTAAGTCCTTAGGGTGACCTGGGCAAGACTACCCGAAGAACCAAACCAACGTTCCCGGTGCCACAACTGGCCCACCTGATCATTCTTGCCACATGCCCCGGTCAAAAGCTATTTATCAAAGCCCAGCTGATTACCATGCACCACGTGCCATCAACATCACATGATACCTTTCCAAAATAGGTTCAATATATCATTAGGTCAATATTAACATTTGATTGTCCAAAATCATGTCATGAGCACGTAGCAGGTCTAAGCAATATACTACAACGGTCTAAAACCCATTTTGGCAGTTTAGTAATGTCCAACTAGTAAACCACAACTAGGGTGACAAGGGTCATGGCACATATTTAATTAACCAAGGTGTCATACAGCAATTAGGCATTTACCTAATTCCCCAGAATTAAATAAAGTATTTTCTAATTGAACTAGCATGCAATAAGTTAAATCAAAATAGGTTTCAAAATAGGATCAATATGGTCAAAGCATAACTTGCCTTCAAAAAGTACTTGCTCTTGGTCCTAAGCTGGCTCCTGGGTCAATACTTCTCCTTCGAATCCTTCCGGCACTTCAACGTCTACTAATGCTGCAAGTAGCAACCAATGAATAAAACAGTAGACAAAAAGTGTCCAAACATTCAAATAAGTTCATAAACAGAGAGAGCATAATTTTATGAATTTTTAGAAACTGGAATCGTCAAATTCGGAGTTTAAACGCGAAAGTTATAGCATTATGAAGTTTAAATAATCAATTAAATAATATTACAGAGAACAACTTTAGTCCAAAAATTAAATAAAATTCATCATTAGGTAGATCTCAATTTTATACAAATTTAGAAATTTGAATCACTCAATTCGGAGTTAAAACGCAAAAGTTATAAGCGTTTGAAGTTTGAATCAAATTTGAATTCAATATTTCGAATTAATAAATCTTTTTCTTTTTCGGAAATTAATTTATTGCGTCAGCAGTGACACGTGTCGCCCTGTGATTGGTCCACAGTGACCTGCTGACGTCAGCACCGAACGGCCTCCACGATGGCGTCAGCATGACGTCATCATGGCACGTGGCATGCCCCGGGTGCTGCCACATGTCTCGGTCCATGGATTGGGTCCACGGTGACGCTCGGCCCACGGTGGACGCGGCCTACGGCTACAGAGGCTGACACGCGGGTCCCACTCATTAGTGGGTCACGTGCACGGTGAGGCTCTCTCGGGCGAGACACTGACATGCGGGCCCCGCATGTCAGTGACACACAGTCACGCCCAGGCTCGGCCGCTGGCACGCGGGCCTGGCCTGTCAGTGACTCAACGCACGGCGTTGCGGCGGTTACGTGGCATGACCCGGCGTGCAACACGTGGGTGCATTGCAGCCGTCCACCACGGATCTAACGGTCCAGATCTATCTAAACGCGTGACAGAAGAAACTACGAGGCTCAATCTCCACCGTTGAATCTAGATCCAACGGTCCTTAATGGATCCAACTGTTTGAGCTAAATCTAATCTACACCGCCCGATTTAGATCTAACGGCCGGGATTAGATCCGGCACTAGGAACAGTAACGGCGACGTGGCCTCACCTCAACCGACGGATGGAGATCGAACGGGCGAGGGAGCTCCCGAGCGTCGATGGCGAGGTGGCGGCGCCAGCTGACCAGGACCGAGGAAGACGACCACGGCAACGGCGTTCCACACGTTCTCCGGCGAGGTGAGTGATCCCGGTCGGTGCGTCTCGGTGAGGGTGTTTTGGATCCGGGCTCGGTGTCGACGGAGCGGCGCTGGATACGGCAGAAACCACCGTGGAGACCCACCAACACCGGGGAGTAATCGGGCACGAACGGCGGCGGCTTGGGCTGGGGAAGCTTGGGCGAAAGGGGCGCACGGAGGAGGGCAACCTCGGGGCGTGATCTGGGCTTTAAATAGCCACGGCGTCTGCGCTCGAGGCGGAACCCTAGTTCCCCACGGCGGCGGAGTCCGGCTGCGATTCGGACGGAGACGACGATGCATGGCCGTCCACGTGTCCGGATGGACGGCTTGGATCGCACGGCGTGAACGGGTTCGGGTCGGACACGGCTCGACCGGTACGGGCGAATCTCGGCCGTTGGATCTTGATCCAACGGTCGGAGAATTAGGGTTAGGTTTGGGTTCGGTGACTTGGCTCGATCGAGACGGCTGGCTCGGTCGGGTTCGGGTCGGACTCGAGTCTGACTCGAACTTGGGTCCGGTCGGATGAACAGTAACCGACCCGGTTCAAAATTCCAGCGATTAAATAATCAAATAAATTCTCAAAATTCATTTAATTCATTAAAAATAGCAAAAGGCTCAGAAAAATTCCAGAAAAATTCTGGAAAATATTTTAGGACATTTTGGACTCAAATAAAATATTTCCAACAAAATTTTATTTGCAAAGTTAAATTCTTTAATTATTTCAAAATGGAATAAATTCAAATAAATTCCAAATAAATCCAAACAAATTCCAAAAATTCACCAAAGTGCCAAATCACATATGAATTTAAGAAAAGCAAAATTTTGGGGTGTTACAGACAAGTTCGTTGTTGTGTTCATAGATGATATCTTAGTCTACTCCAAGATGAGGGATGAACATGCAAAACACTTGAGGCTAGTTTTGGAGAAGCTGAGAGAACAGCAGCTCTTCGACAAATTCAGCAAGTGTGATTTTTGGAAAGACAATGTGGAGTTTCTTGGACATGTGATGACCGCAGAAGGAGTCGCTGTTGATCCAAGCAAAGTTGAGGCCGTGTTACATTAGGAACCGCCGAGGATAGTGACCCAGATTCGGAGTTTCCTTGGGATGGCCAGTTACTACCGCTGTTTTATCGAAGTCTTTTCCACAATTGCGACACCTCTTACGCAATTGTTGAAGAAAGAAAAGAAGTTTAACTGGACGCCGGAATGTGAGAAAGGTTTTGTAACACCCCAATTTTGCTTTTCATGAAAATAAATATTATTTTGCACATTTGTGAATTTTTGGAATTTTCTGGAATTTATTTGGATTTATTTGGATTTAATTTGAATTTATTCTATATTGAAATAATTAAAGAAATTAAATTTTCAAACAAAGTTTTGTTGGAAATATTTTATTTGAGTCCCAAATGCCCTAAAACATTTTCCAGAATTTTTCTTGAATTTTTCTGAGTATTTTGCTATTTTTCTTGAATTAAATGAATTACTGGAAATTATTTCAAATATTAAATCGCTGGAAAATCGAGTCAGGTCAAGTACTGTTCATCCGACCGAGTCGCACCCGAGTCGGACTCGAGTCCGACCAGAGCCACGTGACTCGACCGAACCCACTCGGCCGAGCCCTAACCGCGTGACCGTTGGATTCAGATCCAACGGCCACGATTGAGCCACGTCACCCGAGCCCGAGCCCGACCGAGCCCAATACCGCCGAGCTCGCCGGCTCGAGCCCAAACCACCGCACCGTTGGATCTTGATCCAACGGCTGTGGTGGAGCCACGTCACCCAATCCGAGTCGCCGCCGGACTCCGCCGCCGCAACGGAGTGGGCCTCGATTTCCGTGCGTTTCACGGACGCCGAGGGCCCTATTTATTGCGCCGCCACCCGTGTCGGGACCGCAACTTCATTGCGCACCCGTAGGCCTAACTCACCTCGCCTGAGCCGCCATGGTTGCGCCGCTAGAGCTCGCCGGAGTAAGGAGAAGGAGCCACCACGGTTTTCATCGAATTCCGCCGCCGTCCGCCGTCCTCCGTCGCCGTTGACCCCAGATCCGGGACCGGGAGGTCAAGATGCGTCCGGGAGTCCAACTCACCTCGCCGGAGCGCGCCCGAAACACCGTTGGCTAGGTTGTCGTCCCCTGCGCCGGTGACCCAGCGCCGCCGCTCGCCATCGTCGTACTTCGAGGTCTGCCAGCCGTCGGATCTTCATCAAGCGGTCCAGATTGCGCCACGTCACCGTCAGTGAGATCCGGTTCCAAAATCCCAGATCCAATCTCGACCGTTGGATCTAGATCCAACGGTCCAGATCAAACGCGTTAACCCAAACGCGTGAGTCCAGATCTAATCTGGGCCGTTGATTTTCAAATCAACGGCCGAGATTGCGCCACGTGACGGGGAGCTTGACCGTCGCGGTCAGCGCACCCGTGCGTGTGACGCTGACACGCCGGGCCCGCGTGTCAGCGACGCGACCAAACCACACCATGACGTCACGATGACGTCATGACGGGCCCGCACGTCAGCGGCCACCCCAGCCGTGTAGTGATGTCAGCAATGACGTCACTAGTGGGTCCCACTCCGCGTCGACTGTGAGCCCACGACATCGGCAATGACGACACTCGGGGCCACTGTTAGTCGCACACGTGGCCGTGGACCGAGTCCACGGTGGACTGCTGCCGTGGCCGAGCCCATGAGCCGTACCGACGCCACCGCCCAATCAGAGGCTGCCACGTGTCACTACTGACGCAATAAATAATTTCCGAAAAAGAAAATGATTTAATAATTCGGTTTAATAATTAATTTGAATTTCAAAACTTCAAACGCTTATAACTTTGGCGTTTCAACTCCGATTTGAGCGATTCAAATTTCAAAAAATTCATAAAATTCAGATCTACTCAAATATGAATTTTATTTAATTTTTGGACTAAAGTTATTTTCTGTAAAATTATTTAATTGATTATTTAAACTTTAAACAATCATAACTTTTGTGTTTTAACTCCGATTTGAGCGACTGCAGTTCCTAAAAATTCATAAAATTATGTTCTCTCTGTTTATGGATTTTATTTGGATGTTTGGACACTTTTTGCCTAATGTTTTCTCGTGTATTGCTATTTGCACGCTTTACGAGTAGACGTTGAAGTGCCGGAAGGATTCGAAGGAGAAGTGTTGACCTAGGAGCCAGCTCAGGACCAAGAACAAGTACTTTTTGAAGGCAAGTTATGCTTTGACCATGTTGATCCCATTTTGAAACCTATTTTGGTTCAAATTATTGCATGCTAGTTTAAATTAGAAAATGCTCTACTTAATTATGGGTAATTAGATAAATGCCTAATTGCTGTATGACACCTTGATTACTTAAATATGTGCCATGACCCCTTGTCACCCTAGTTGTGGATTATTAGTTGGACATCACTAAATTGCCAACATGGGTTTGTAGATCGTTGTAGTATATGGCTTAGACCTGTTACGTGCTCATGACATGATTTTGGACACTCAAACGTTAATGTTGACTTAATGACATATTGAACCTGTTTTGGAAAGGTATCATGTGATGTTGATGGCACGTGGTGCATGGTAACCAACTGGGGTTTGATAAATAGCTTTTGACCGGGGCATGTGGCAAGAATGATCAGGTGGGCCAGTTGTGGCATTGGGAATGTTGTTTTGGTTCTTCGGGTAGTCTTGCCCTGGTCACCCTAAGGACTTCACCTTGCAAGCCTTTGAACTGAGTCAATCTTGCAACCACCTGTCTGTAATGGGACGGACCTAGTTGATTAACTTGCTAATAACGTACTTGTGGGACCTCAGGAGGTCAACTACACCCTTTGTGTAAGTTGTACGGGGGAGCGTACCGGGGCAACGGCCAGGTACCCATCTAACGGTTGGTTGGCCTAAACTTCGCCTTAGCTAAGGGAAGGGTTAGTGTGCAACAACCGGGGAGGACCACTTGTGCTGTTAGAAGTTTCCGAAAGACTTTGTTACGGGAACTCGCCTTTGTGTTGTTTGACTGTATCTTGTGGGTAAAGTGCATAACCTCTGCAGAGTATAAAATCTATTCGAATAGCCGTGTCCGCGGTATTGGACATCGCTCGGGAATTACAGTCAAGGGTTAGATTTTCTCAAAAATAACTTGGACTTGAAATGTTGGTTTGGATTAATAATGATGTTGATGGAAATGTGGATTAGGATGGGAAAGATGTTTACTAAACTCCTTGAAAAGTTATTGATGTTATACTTGTTTCTACTGCTTTCGAATCTACTTATGCTGCTTGTCAAATGTTGTTTACTGCAAATATACCTTGAGCTATTCCTTTGTATCAAGCCATGCATATAGTATATTAGCTTGCATTTTGTGCATGACTTGCTGAGTACCAAGTACTCACCCTTGCCGCAATACAACACCAGTTGAAGAAGAATCTACACCAGCTTTGGAGGAGGAGCTTCTAGAGGAACCGTCTACTTAGGGAGCGAGCCCAGTCAGTTGCCTGTGGTATACTGGATGGTGCCACGAAGTTATCTTATTTTCCGCTGCTATTACTTCTCTCTTAATAAGTTTCGCCCTGCGTGGCGTATATTTGTAACTTGACCATAAGGTCGAGCAACTAGTTTGACTATTTAATTAAAATACTTTATTAGTATCGAGTGGTATGATTGTGATATTTACGGATGTTAAGACTGTGTGCACTAGAGCGTTCCTGGACTAGTGCTGAATACACAGAGGGTCTGGATTTGCAAATTCGGGTCCCGACAGAGGTGGTATCAGAGCCATATTGACCGTAGGCTCAACCCTAGCTAGAATGGTCGTAAAGAGGTTAAAACCTATTTTCTAAAGGTTAAAAGTTCGTCAAGATAAGAAATGACATCTCGACTTATTCCCTTCTCTCTTTTCTTGTCTCTTGCTGAATTTTTCCTTACCTTGTCACGATTTAAAAATTTCGAGTTCTTACGTGAGCATTCTTGTGACAGATGGAGGGAGAGTTCAACTACGTAGATCTGGAGGTTGGTCACGCCGCGGAACTTTGGCGTATGCTACAGACTCTCGGAGATTTTGAGAAGCCACAATACCAAGTGGACGTGATCAGACAAGCAGGATTGATCAAGGCTTGTGACGTGAAGATTGTGGTACCAGCTAGGAAGAAGGGCCCAGGCAATCACCCGATACACTGCACTGCCAGGAGGTCTACAATGCAGATGGGTATCCAAGAGGCGTCACGACGAGCAATGCGGCAAATTACCCGTATCTACACCAGAGAATTGGAGAGCACGGTGTTCCGATATCATCCGCGCAGCAATAACCTTCTTGACCCAAAGGCGATTCAGGATGAGAATGCCATGGTTACACAGTTGGCACGACTTGTTGTCGCCCAGGAAGATGTACTCGATGATACAAGCAAGGAGCTACAGAAGGCCCGCAAGGAGATCACGATAGAGAAGAACAGATGGCGGGAAGCTCAAGAGTATGTGTCACACCTTCTGCAAAGGATTGGAGTGTTAGAGACGGCATTGTACGCACCAGAGCCGGAACCAATGCTCAAGCTGCACGAGCCAGACCCGGAAGAGCCGGAGCTTGAGGAGGACACTGCTTCTTCGACTACCACAGATGACACAGTTGCTGGACATAGCGATCGTTTCGCGCCTATGCCGCAGCGTCCGTATCCAGGCCGTGGAGGTTTTCTCGATGAGTGAGTGTAGGTTCTATAGTGAGACTCCTTCGTCGAGTCGCGTCATAGAATAAAGAGTCACCCTTTAGGCGTTAGACTCCAGTGTTAGTTCGATTTGGATTTAGGCGTTAGGCCCCTAGGCATTGTAAGCAACCATACCAAGTTACTAATGATTAAAATAATAAAGTTGGACTTTAAAGTTACACCTTTCACCCCGCATAAGTTCCATATTACTTGTCTATTCTTGTTTCCCTAGAGCAAACCACAGATGGTGAACACTCGTGGAAACCTTGGAGGCAATGGAAGTGGTTCTCGCCCAGCAGAAAACCCCAATGATGGAGCACCAGCACCGCCAGTTGATATGCAGAATTTCGGAGCTTTTCTTGCTGCTCAGACTCAGTTGATGCATGCCATGATGCAACAGATGCAACACGTCACTGCTCAGGCCACTGCTAATCAAGTTAATCAGGGACAACGCCAGAATACAAGTGTCGGGACCCCGAATTTGCAAATCCGGACCCTCTGTGTATTCAACACTAGTCCAGGAACGCGCTAGTGCACACAGTCTTAACATCGGTAAATATCACAATCATACCATTCGATACTAATAAAGTACTTTTATTTAATTAAGCAAACTGGTTACTTGACCTTATGGCCAAGTCACAAATGCAATGATTACAGGCGATACTTATTAAGAGAGTAATAGTAGCAGCGGAAAATCAAATAACTTCGTGGCGCCATCCAGTATACCACAGGAAACTGACTAGGCTCGCTCCCTAAGTAGACGGATCCTCTTGGAGCTCCTCCTCCAAAGCTTGTGCAGTCTCCTCTTCAACTGGTGTTGTATTGTGGCAAGGGTGAGTACTTGGTACTCAGCAAGTCATGCACAGAATGCAAGCTAATATACTATATGCATGGCTTGGTACAAAGGAATAGCTCAAGGTACATTTGTCAGAAACAAGATTTGACAAGTAGCATAAATAGATTCGAAAGCAGTAGAAGCAAGTATAGCATAGATAACTTTTCAAGGAATTTAATAAACATCTTTCCCATCCTAATCCATATTCCCATCAACATCATTATTAATCCAACCCAACCTTTCAAACCCAAGTTATTTTTGAGAAAATCTAACCCTTGACTGTAATTCCTGAGCGATGTCCAATACCGCGGACACGGCTATTCGAATAGATTCTACACTCTGCAGAGGTTATGCACTTTACCCACAAGATACTGATCAAACACCACAAAGGCGAGTTCCCAGTAACAAAGTCTTTCTAAACTTCTAACAATACAAGTGGTCCTCCCTGCTATTGCACACTAACCCTTCCCTTAGCTAAGGCGAAGTTTAAGCCAATCAACTGTTAGATGGGTACTGGCCTCACTCCAGACGCCCCCCGCACAACTTACACAAAGGGTGTAGTTGACCTCCCGAGGTCCCACAGTAATGCGTTATTAGCAACTTAGTCAACTAGGTCCGTCCCATTACAGACATGTGGTTGCACGCTAGACCCGATTCAAAGGCTTGCAAGGTTAAGTCCTTAGGGTGACCAGGGCAAGACTACCCGAAGAACCAAATCAACATCCCCAATGCCACAACCGGCCCACCTGATTATTCTTGCCACATGCCCTGGCCGAAAACTATTTATCAAACCCCGCTTGATTACCATGCACCACGTGCCATCAACATCACATGATACCTTTCCAAAACAGGTTCAATATATCATTAAGTCAATATTAACATTTGTTTGTCCAAAATCATGTCGAGCACGTAGCGTGTCTAAGCGATTTACTACAGCGGTCTAAAACCCATGTTGGCAAGTTAATAATGTCCAACTAGTAAACCACAACTAGGGTGACAAGGGTCATGGCTCATATTTAAGTAATCAAGGTGTCATACAAAGAAATTGGTATTTATCTAACTCCCCAAATTTAAATAAATTATTTTCTAATTGAACTAGCATGCAATAGGTTAAATCAAAATAGATTTCGAAATAGGATCAACATGGTCAAAGCACAACTTGCCTTCAAAAAGTACTTGCTCTTGGTCTTGAGTTGGATCCTGAGTCAATACTTCTCCTTCGAATCCTTCCCAGACTTCAACGTCTACTCGTAAAGCGTGCAAATAGCAAATACACAAAAAAACAATAGGCAAAAAGTGTCCAATCATCCAAATAAAATCCATAAACAGAGAGAACATAATTTTATGAATTTTTAGAAACTGAAATCGTCAAATTTGGAGTTAAAACGCAAAAGTTATGATTATTTAAAGTTTAAATAATCAATTAAATAATTTTACAGAGGAAAACTTTAGTCCAAAAATTAAATAAAATTTATATTTAGGTAGATCTCAATTTTATACAAATTTAGAAATTTGAATCACTCAAATCGGAGTTGAAACGCAAAAGTTATAAGCGTTTGAAGTTTGAAACAAAATCTGAAATCATTATTTCGAATTAATAAATCATTTTCTTTTTCGGAAATTAATTATTGCGTCAGTCTGGACACGTGTCAGGCTCTAATTGGGCGGCTGACGTCAGCCGGTCCATGGACTTGGTCCACGCTCGGTTTGGGTCTACCGTGGACCCGGTCCACGGCTCCACGTGAGACTGACAGGTGGGTCCCCTCGGGTGACGTCATCGGCGTCGGCGGGCTCGACCACGGCGACAGTGGGACCCGTTGTGGCGTCGGCGCTCGGTGGGACGGCCCGACATCTTGAGCCCGCCATGACGTCAGCGTGACGTCATGGTGCAGTTTGGCTGGGCCGCTGACATGCGGGCCCCGCGTGTCAGAGACACGTGCTCACGCGCGCGTGGCGGCGCTGACCGCGGCGGTCAGTCTCCCACACACGTGGCTAGATCTCGACCGTTGATTTGAAAATCAACGGTCCAGATTGGATCTGGATTCACGCGTTTGGGGTGAACTCGGTTGATCTGGACCGTTGGATCTAGATCCAACGGTCGAGATTGGATCTGAGATTCTTGGACGGGATCTCACCGTCGGGTGACGTGGCGCGATCTTGGACCGTGCTGATGGAGATCCAACGGCTCACAAACGGCCATCGCGGATGACGATGGCGACACACGGCGGAGCAGGCCACCGGAGATGAAAACGACGACGAGCCCGACGGCGCTTCGGGGTCGCTCCGGCGGAGTGAGAGGTACCCACGGGTGCGCCTTGGCTTGGGGGTCTCGGAACTGGGCTCAACCGCGGCGGAAGACGGCGAACGGCGGCGGAATGAAGCAGCAACCGCGGCGGGGAGAGAGAGAACTCCGACGAGCAATTGCGAGGTGACAGCGGATAAGGCTCGGAAGTTGGGGAAGACGATGCGCGGGTCGGCGATCCTCGCAACGATCCACGCCTTAAATACCGGCCTGACGCCGAGATTCGCTCGGTTTCGCAGCGAGCCAGATGCGGCGAGTCCGTTCCGAACTCGGTGAGGTGACGTGGACGCACGATGGCCATCCACGTGGCGTGATCAGTGGCCGAGATTGGCTCGGGTGCGGCCGTGACTGGCGCGGATTGATCCTGACCGTTGGATCTCGATCCAACGGTTCGGATCTGATCTGAGTTGGAGTCGGTTCGGTCGAGTCAGCTGGCTCGGGTCGGGTTCGGGTCGGACTCGAACTCGAGTCTGACTCGGGCTCGGTCGAATGAATAGTACAAACCCACTCGCATTTTCCAGCGATTTAATAATTAAAATAATTCCCAGTAATTCATTTAATTCATTAAAAATAGCAAAAGACTCAGAAAAATTCCAGAAAAATTCTGGAAAATACTTTAGGGTATTTGGGACTAAAATAAAATATTTCCAATAAAATTTTATTTGCAAATTTTAATTCTTTAATTATTTCAAAATGGAATAAATTCAAATAAATTCCAAATAAATCCAAATAAATTCCAGAAAATTCCCAAAAATTCACCAAAGTGCCAAATCACACATGAATTTATGAAAAGCAAAATTTTGGGGTGTTACAAACCTCCCCCCCTTAATAGAATCTCGTCCCCGAGATTTAGGGCTTAGTAAAGGAATAGGTTTGGAAACTCTTTCCTCAAATCCTCTTCGCGTTCCCAAGTTGCTTCACTCTCCGTGTGGTTGCTCCACTGAACTCTACAGAAACGGGTTGACTTATTTCTGGTCTCTCGATCCATAGTGTCCAAAACCTTTACGGGGTGCTCCTTGTAAGTCAAATCTTCTTGCAACTCAATTGACTCTAGCGGTGTCTGCTCCTCAGGTACTCGGAGACACTTCTTCAACTGGGACACATGGAACACGTCATGTACTCCTGCCAACGATCGTGGCGGCTCCGGTGATAAGCAACTTCGCCTCTGCGGCTCAAAATCTTAAATGGTCCAACATAACGGGGTGCGAGTTTCCCTTTAGCATGGAACCTCCTAACTCCCCTGAGAGGCGTAACTCTGAGGTATACAAAGTCTTCTGGTTCAAAACTCAAGTCCCGGCGACGATTGTCAAGATAACTCTTACTGTCGTGATTGGGCGATCTTCAACCTTTCCTAATCATGGCAATCTGCTTCTTCACCTCTTGAAGAATATTCGCCCGAAGACACGGCGCTCGGTCTCATTCCAATTCAATGGCGTCGAGGCAGTGGTCGACCATACAAAGGCCTCAAAAGGTGACATCTCAGAACTAGCCTGGTAACTATTATTGTAACTAAACTCGGCATATGGCAAACTCTTATCCCAAGAGGTAGCATAAGCCAATGCACAAGCTCTTAACATATCCTCCGAGACTGTTGACTCTTTCGGTCTGTCCATCCGTCTGTGGATGATAGGCTGTACTGAAGCTCAAACGGGTTCCCATGGCTTCATGCAACTTATTCCAGAACCTTGAGGTAAATTGGGTAACTCTATCCGATACGATCCTCTTTGGCACACCGTGCAAACAGACGATCCTGATCATGTATAATTCTGCCAATTTATCCCCCGAGTAAGTGGTCTTTACGGGGATAAAATGGGCTACTTTGGTCAAGAGATCCACTATAACCCATATGGAGTCATAACCTCCTTGAGTCTTAGGCAAACCGGTAATGAAATCCATTCCGATTTCCTCCCACTTCCACTCAGGTATTTTCAGCGGCTGTAGCAATCCTGCTGGTCTCTGATGCATTGCCATGACTCTCTGGCATACGTCGCACAATGCAACATGCTCGGCAACTTCACGCTTCATGCTCGGCCACCAGAATCTTTCCTTCAAATCCTGATACATTTTGGCACTTCCAGGATGAATTGAATACTTGGAGTCATGGGCTTCCTCCAAAATCAGTTGCTTTAATTCCTTCTTGTTGGGCACACAAATGCGATCCTTCATCCATAACGTGCCTTGCTCATCCAACTTGAAGTCCTCTGCCTTGCCTTCCTCCTTGATGGACTTAATCCTACGGATCTTGTCATCATCCTTCTGTCCTTCCCGGATCTGATCCTCTAGGGTAGGCTTTACTTCTAATGTGGCCAAGAATCCGCTAGGTACCACCTCAATCTTCATTCTCTGGAAATCCTCACATAGCTCATCCTGACTTGTGGCTAGCAACATGCTCACGGTATGGCTTTTCCGACTCAAGGCATCGGCAACTACGTTGGCCTTCCCGGGATGGTAATGGATTCCAACATTGTAGTCCTTGATCAACTCTAACCATCTCCTTTGCCTCATATTCAGATCCGACTGGGTGAATATGTATTTAAGGCTCTTATGATCCGTATACACTTCACATCTGTTTCCAATCAGATAGTGACGCCATATCTTCAAGGCTTGCACTACGGCAGCTAACTCTAGGTCATGTGTCGGATAATTCTCCTCATGCGGCCTCAACTGCCTTGACGCATAAGCGATTTACCTTTCCTTCTCGTGACGCATCGACACATCCAAGTCCTTGGCGCGATGCGTCACAATAAATATCAAAGCTTTGAGCAACATCCGGTAGAACTAATACCGGTGCTGATGTCAATCGCTTTTTCAGCTCCTGAAATCCTTTCTCACATTCTGACGTCCATGCAAACTTCTTTTCCTTTTTCAGCAATTGCGTAAGAGGTTTTGCAATTGTCGAAAAGCCTTCAATGAAACGGCGGTAGTATCCTGCCATTCCAAGGAAACTCCGAATCTGGGTCACAGTCTTCGGCTGCTCCCAATGTAACACAGCTTCTACTTTGCTTGGGTCTACGGCGACTCCTTCTGCGGTCATTACATGTCCGAGGAACTCCACCTTGTCCTTCCAAAAATCACACTTGCTGAACTTGGCGAAAAGTTGCTGTTCCCTCAGCTTTTCCAAAACTCGCCTCAAGTGTTCGGCATGTTCATCCTCCGTTTTGGAGTAGATTAGGATATCATCTATGAACACGACGACAAACTTGTCCAAATATTCCATGAACACCTTATTCATCATATTCATGAAATATGCTGGAGCATTCGTCAGACCAAAGGACATAACTGTAAACTCGTAATGTCCATATCTTGACGAGAATGCAGTCTTCGGGATATCTTCCGATCGGATCTTCAACTGATGGTATCCCGATCTCAGATCAATCTTGGAGAAAACTCCGGCTCCTCTCAGCTGATCAAACAAATCATCAATCCTGGGTAGCGGGTACTTATTCTTCACGGTGACTTCATTGAGTGCACGGTAGTCGATGCACATCCTGAAACTCCCGTCCTTCTTCTTGACAAACAAAACTGGTGCTCCCCACGGCGACGAGCTTGGTCTGATAAATCCTTTCTCCATTAACTCTTCCAGCTGTTTCTTCATCTCTACCAACTCCTCGGTGAACATCCGATAGGGTCTCTTTGCTATCGGTCTTTGTGCAGTACAAGCTCTATCACAAACTCTATGTCCCTCGTCAGCGGCATACCGTAGATCTTCGGGAAAAACATCTGGGTACTCATTCACTCTTGAGACATCCTCTATGCTGATTGCCTTGGTATCTGTTAACCATCAAGCTGTCCTTCTCTAACGGCGGTAGCTTGAAATTCCACTTTCTTTCCACACGGGCTCTCAATCGAGATAGTCCTTCGCCCACAATCCAATACGGCCTTGTGCTTGGATAACCACCCATTCCCAAAAATAACATCTAAGGTCCAGGTCTCCAAAATTATAAGGTTTGCTATGAACTCTATTCCATCTATTAATATTCTCACCGGAACATCCTACTTTCGTTCGGAGTTCGAACAGGGTTTGAACTAAAAGCATGCACTTAAGTCTTGAAATCCCCAAATCATTTCTAGCAGCAAAGCCTTGTCAAACAAGCGAATGCGAAGCTCCGAGTCAAACAAAGCTGTGCAGTCGAGTTAACAAGTAACTTACCCAAGATCTGACGTCCGTAGCATTCGCAGGTGCATCTGCGGTGACATGGTTGACTCGGCCTCTAACCACGCTTTGGGGTGTGGCTCTCGTGCCGGGCGCCCTAGCTGGGTGGTTCCTAGATTGAAGCGAATCGGGTCACTCTCGCTGTCTTCTTCGGACAATCATGGCAAAGTGTCCTGGCTCGTTGCTTGTAGCGGCGTCTCACTGTTCCTTGTTGATCGCTCGAGCAGCGTTTCTAAGCGGGGTGGGGTCCGTAGTTCGATTGACGGGTCTTGGTGCCGTGACGGTGTCCTTGTTGCATTTTTGCGGCTGGAATCTAAAGAATTGATTTGGTGCAACTCTCGACGCCATTGCGTTCCTGGCGTGATCCTGTTTGTTGCATTCTGCGCTTCTGTTCTCATCCGGTTCCTTGCGCTTGTCCTCAAGAATAAGTGCCTTATTCACCAACTCTTGGAAATCTGGGAAGGTGTGGGTGATCAATCCTACTTGCAATCCTGAGTTAAGTCCCTTCATGAAGCGAGACTGCAGCTTTATCTGTCGCTACATCCTCAGTGCGTAGCGTGCTAGCTGTGTGAACTTGTTCAGTAGTCGGCCACCGGCCGATTACCTTGCTTCGATGCTCGAACTCCTCCTTCTTAAGGTCCATGATTCCTTCAGGCACGTGATACCCATGCACGTACCGTGAACTCTTCCCAAGTGATATCTTGAGGGTTCTCTTGCGTGGCACAGAAGTTCTCCCACCATTCGGCGGCTGTTCCTTCCAACTGATGAGAAGCGTAGAGTACCTTCTCATTTCCTATGCATTGAGCTATGTGTAGCTTTCTCTCGATTGACCTTAACCAATCATCGGCCTCCAATGGATTGGCATTCCCAGAGAAAGTGGGTGGGTGAGTCCTCATGAACTCTGATAGTCTTGTATTCTGGCGTTGTCCCTGATTGACTTGATTAGCTGTGGCCTGAGCAGTGACGTGTTGCATTTGTTGCAGCATAGCATGCATCAACTGAGTCTGAGCAGCAAGAAATGCTCCAAAATTCTGCATGTCAACTGGCGGTGCTGGTGCTCCATCATTGGGGTTTTCTGCTGGGCGAGAACCACTTCCATTGCTTCCAAAGTTTCCGCGGGTGTTCACCATCTGTCGATTTGCTCTAAGTTTTAGAGATGAGGGGGAATCAAGAATAGACAAGTAATATGGAACTTATGCGGGGCGAAAGGTGTAACTTTTAAGGTCCAACTTTATTATTGATATTAATAACTTGGTATGGTTGCTTACAATGCCTAAGGGCCTTGCAACACATACTGCACACTCAGCAAACAATGAAAATTCAAATCGAACTAACATTGGAGTCTAACGCCTAAAGGGTGACTCTTTATTCTATGACGCGACTCGGCGAAGGAGTCTCACTATAGAACCTACGCTCACTCATCGAGAAAACCTCCACGGCCTGGGTACAGATGCTGCGGCATAGGCGCGAAACGATTGCCATGCCCAGCAACTGTGTCATCTGTGGTAGTCGAAGAAGCAGTGTCCTCATCGAGATCCGACTCCTCCGGATCTGGCTCGTGTAGCTCGAGTACTGGCTCTGGTTCTAATCCGTATAAAGTCATCTCCAACTCGTCAATCCTTCGCAGAAGGTGTGACACATACTCTTGAGCTTCCCGCCATCTGTTCTTCTCTGTCGTGATCTCCTTGCGGGCCTTCTGTAGCTCCTTGCTTGTATCATCGAGTACATCCTCCTGGGCGACAACAAGTCGTGCCAACTGTGTAACCATGGCATCCTCATCCTGAATCGCCTTCGGGTCAAGAAGGTTATCGCTGCGCGGGTGATAACGGAACACCGTGCTCTCCAACTCCCTGGCGTAGATACGGGTAATGTGCCGCATTGCTCGTCGTGATACTTCTTGGATACCCATCTGCATTGTAGACCTCCTGGCGGTCACGGTGTATCGGGCGATTGCCTGGGCCCTTCTTCCTAGCAGGTACCTCAATCTTCACATCACAAGCCTTGATCAATCCTGCTTGTCTGATCACTTCCACTTGGTATTGCGGCTTTTCAAAATCCCCGAGAGTCTGAAGCATATGCCAAAGTTCTGCGGCGTGACCAACCCCCAGATCAACGTAGTTGAACTCTCCCTCCATCTGTCACAAGAGTGCTCACGTAAGAACTCGAAATTTTTAAATCGTGACAAGGTAAGGAAAAATTCAGCAAGAGATAAGGAAAGAGAGAAGGGGATGAGTCGAGATGTCATTTCTTGTCTTGACAAACTTTTAGCTTTAGAAAATAGGTTTTATCCTCACTACGACCAATCTAGCTTAGGGTTGAGCCTACGGTCAAGTATGGCTCTGATACCACCTCTGTCGGGACCCCGAATTTGCAAATCCGGACCCTCTGTGTATTCAACACTAGTCCAGGAACACGCTAGTGCACACAGTCTTAACATCGGTAAATATCACAATCATACCATTCGATACTAATAAAGTACTTTTATTTAATTAAGCAAACTGGTTACTTGACCTTATGGCCAAGTCACAAATGTACGCCTCGCAGGGCGATACTTATTAAGAGAGAAATAGTAGCAGCGGAAAATCAAATAACTTCGTGGCGCCATCCAGTATACCACAGTAACCGATCGGGCTCGCTTCCTAAGTAGACGGATCCTCTTGGAGCTCCTCCTCCAAAGCTTGTGCAGTCTCCTCTTCAACTGGTGTTGTATTGTGGCAAGGGTGAGTACTTGGTACTCAGCAAGTCATGCACAGAATGCAAGCTAATATACTATATGCATGGCTTGGTACAAAGGAATAGCTCAAGGTATATTTGTCATGTAAACATTTGACAAGTAGCATAAATAGATTCGAAAGCAGTAGAAGCAAGTATAGCATAGATAACTTTTCAAGGAATTTAATAAACATCTTTCCCATCCTAATCCATATTCCCATCAACATCATTATTAATCCAACCCAACCTTTCAAACCCAAGTTATTTTTGAGAAAATCTAACCCTTGACTGTAATTCCGGCGATGTCCAATACCGCGGACACGGCTATTCGAATAGATTCTACACTCTGCAAAGGTTATGCACTTTACCCACAAGATACAGTCAAACACCACAAAGGCGAGTTCCCAGTAACAAAGTCTTTCTAAACTTCTAACAATACAAGTGGTCCTCCCGGTTATTGCACACTAACCCTTCCCTTAGCTAAGGCGAAGTTTAGGCCAATCAACCATTAGATGGGTACTGGCCTCACTCCCAGACGCCCCCCGCACAACTTACACAAAGGGTGTAGTTGACCTCCCGAGGTCCCACAGTGCGTTATTAGCAACTTAGTCAACTAGGTCCGTCCCATTACGACATGTGGTTGCACGCTAGACCCAGTTCAAAGGCTTGCAAGGTTAAGTCCTTAGGGTGACCAGGGCAAGACTACCCAAGAACCAAATCAACATCCCCAATGCCACAACCGGCCCACTGATTATTCTTGCCACATGCCCCGGTCGAAAACTATTTATCAAACCCCAGTTGATTACCATGCACCACGTGCCATCAACATCACATGATACCTTTCCAAAACAGGTTCAATATATCATTAAGTCAATATTAACATTTGTTTGTCCAAAATCATGTCAGGAGCACGTAGCAGGTCTAAGCAGTTTACTACAACGGTCTAAAACCCATGTTGGCAAGTTAATAATGTCCAACTAGTAAACCACAACTAGGGTGACAAGGGGTCATGGCTCATATTTAAGTAATCAAGGTGTCATACAGCAAATTGGTATTTATCTAACTCCCCAAATTTAAATAAAGTATTTTCTAATTGAACTAGCATGCAATAGGTTAAATCAAAATAGATTTCGAAATAGGATCAACATGGTCAAAGCACAACTTGCCTTCAAAAAGTACTTGCTCTTGGTCTTGAGTTGGATCCTGAGTCAATACTTCTCCTTCGAATCCTTCCGGCACTTCAACGTCTACTCGTAAAGCGTGCAAATAGCAAATACACAAAAAAACAATAGGCAAAAAGTGTCCAATCATCCAAATAAAATCCATAAACAGAGAGAACATAATTTTATGAATTTTTAGAAACTGAAATCGTCAAATTTGGAGTTAAAACGCAAAAGTTATGATTATTTAAAGTTTAAATAATCAATTAAATAATTTTACAGAGGAAAACTTTAGTCCAAAAATTAAATAAAATTTATATTTAGGTAGATCTCAATTTTATACAAATTTAGAAATTTGAATCACTCAAATCGGAGTTGAAACGCAAAAGTTATAAGCGTTTGAAGTTTGAAACAAAATCTGAAATCATTATTTCGAATTAATAAATCATTTTCTTTTTCGGAAATTAATTATTGCGTCAGTCTGGACACGTGTCAGGCTCTAATTGGGCGGCTGACGTCAGCCGGTCCATGGACTTGGTCCACGCTCGGTTTGGGTCTACCGTGGACTCGGTCCACGGCTCCACGTGTCACTGACATGTGGGTCCCCCTCGGGTGACGTCACTTCTTGGCGTCGGCGAGGCTCGACCACCAATGACGGCAGTGGGACCCGTTGTAGCGTCATTCTTGGCGTCGGCGCTCATTTGGGCGGCCGTGACATCTTGAGCCCGCCATGGCGTCGGCGTGGCGTCATGGTGCGCTTTGGTGGCTGGCGACATGCGGGCCCCGTGTCGAGACACGCGTGCTCACGCAGCGTGGCGGCGGCTGACGCGCGGTCGATCTCCCACACGCGTGGCTAGATCTCGGCCGTTGATTTGAAAATCAGCGGTCGGTTGAATCTGGATTCACGCGTTTGGGGTGAACTCGGTTGATCTGGACCGTTGGATCTAGATCCAACGGTCGAGATTGGATCTGAGATTCTTGGACGGGATCTCACCGTCGGGTGACGTGGCGCGATCTTGGACCGTGCGATGGAGATCCAACGGCTCACAGCGCTCGCGGATGACGATGGCGACACGGCGGAGCAGGGCCACCGGAGATGAAAACGACGCAGCGAGCCCGGCGGCGCCGGTCGCTCTCCGGCGAGTGAGAGGTACCGCAGTGCGCCTTGGCTTGGGGTCTCGAATCAGGCTCAACCGCGGCGGAAGACGGCGAACGGCGGCGGAATGAAGCAGCAACCGCGGCGGGGAGAGAGAGAACTCCGGCGAGCAATTGCGAGGTGACGGCGGCGGATAAGGCTCCGGAAGTTGGGGAAGACGATGCGCACGGGTCAGGCGATCCTCGGGCAACGATCCACGCCTTAAATCCGTATGAGCGTCGAGATTCGCTCGGTTTCAGCGGCGGAGCATGCAGGCCGGCGAGTCCGTTCGAACTTCGGTGAGGTGGCGTGGGCGCCGCGATGGCCGCCCACGTGGCGTGATCGATGGCGAGATTGGCTCGGGTGCGGCTCTGACTGGCGCGGATTGATCCTGACCGTTGGATCTCGATCCAACGGTTCGGATCTGATCTGAGTTGGAGTCGGTTCGGTCGAGTCAGCTGGCTCGGGTCGGGTTCGGGTCGGACTCGAACTCGAGTCTGACTCGGGCTCGGTCGGATGAATAGTACAAACCCACTCGCATTTTCCAGCGATTTAATAATTAAAATAATTCCCAGTAATTCATTTAATTCATTAAAAATAGCAAAGATTCGTAAAAATTCGGAAAAATTCTGGAAAATACTTTAGGGTATTTGGGACTCAAATAAAATATTTCCAATAAAATTTTATTTGCAAAGTTTAATTCTTTAATTATTTCAAAATGGAATAAATTCAAATAAATTCCAAATAAATCCAAATAAATTCCAGAAAATTCCCAAAAATTCACCAAAGTGCCAAATCACACATGAATTTATGAAAAGCAAAATTTTGGGGTGTTACAACAAGACTGTCAGAGTTCATGAGGACTCATCCACCCACTTTCTCCGGGAATGCTAACCCGTTGGAAGACGATGACTGGTTAAGGTCAATTAAGAGGAAGCTACACATTGCTCAATGCATAGGAAATGAGAAGGTACTCTACGCTTCTCATCAGTTGGAAGGAAGAGCCGCCGAATGGTGGGAGAACTTCTGTGCCACGCAAGTGAACCCTCAAGACATCACTTGGGAGGAGTTCCACCAGTGCATTAAAATCGTTATCACGTGCCTGAAGGAATCATGGACCTCAAGAAGGAGGAGTTTAGAGCACTGAAGTAAGGTAATCAGCCAGTGGCCGAATACTTGAACAGGTTCACACAGCTTGCTCGCTACGCACCTGAGGATGTAGCGACAGATAAAGCCAGACAGTCTCGTTTCATGAAGGGACTTAACTCAGGATTGCAGGTGGGACTGATCACCCACACCTTTCCAGATTTCCAAGAGTTGGTGAATAAGGCGCTTATTCTTGAGGACAAGCGCAAGGAACTGGATGAGAACAGGAAGCGCAGGATGCAGCATCAGGGATCGCATCAGGGAGCGCAGCAACGTTTGAGGGTTGCGCCAAATCAGCTTTTCAGTATTCCAGTATGAGAATACAACAAGGACACCGTCACGGCACCAAGACCCGTCAATCGAACTATCGGACCCAGCCCGGCCCGTAAACGCCGCTTGAGGCGATCAGCGAGATAGTGAGACGCCGCTACAATTACAACGAGCCAGGACACTTTGCCAACAGCTTGTCCTAAGAAGACAGCGAGAGTGACCCGATTCGCTTCAACTGGGATCCACACCGGCTAGGGCGCCAAAGACCAGAGCCACACCCCAGGCGTGGTGAGAGGCCGAGTCAACCATGTCACCGCAGATGCACCTGCAGAATGCCACGGACGTCGTCTTGGGTAAGTTACTAGTCAACTCAGTACACCTGCTTGATTTTGTTTGATTCCGGAGCTTCGCATTCGTTTGTTTCTCAAGGCTTTGCTGCTAAAAATGATTTGGAGATTGCAAGACTTAAATGCATGCTTTTAGTTCAAACCCCTAGTTCCGAACTCCGAACGAAAGTAGGATGTTCTGCGGTGAGAATACTAATAGATGGGATAGAATTCCTAGCGAACCTTATTATTTTGGAGACCCAGACCTTGGATGTCATTTTGGGAATGGATTGGTTATCCAAGCACAAGGCCGTATTGGATTGTGGACGGAGGACTATCTCAGTTGAGAGCCCGAGTGGAAAGAAAGTGGAATTTCAAGCTACCACCGTTAGAGATGGACAGTTGATGGTTAACAAACACCAAGGCAATCGGCATAGAAGATGTCTCAAGAGTGAATGAGTACCCGGATGTTTTTCTGAAGATCTACGGAATGCCGCCTAACAGGACATAGAGTTTGTGATAGAGCTTGTACAGTACAGCACCGATAGCAAAGAGACCTTATCGGATGTCCACCAAGAATTGGTAGAGATGAAGAAGCAACTTGAAGAGTTAATGGAGAAAGGATTTATCGACCGAGTTAAATGCCGTGGGAGCACCAGTTTTGTTCGTCAAGAAGAAGGGCGGGAGTTTCAGGATGTGCATTGACTACCGTGCACTCAATGAAGTCACCGTGAAGAATAAGTACCCGCTACCCAGGATCGATGACCTGTTTGATCAGCTAAGAGGAGCCGGAGTTTTCTCCAAGATTGATCTCGAGATCGGGATACCATCGATTGAAGATCCGATCAGTAAGATATTCAAAAGCGCATTCTCGTCAAGATCACGGACACTATGAGTTTCTTGTTATGTCCTTTGGTCTCGATTTAATGCGCCAAAGATATTTCATGAATATGATGAATAAGGTGTTCATGGAGTATTTGGACAAGTTTGTTGTTGTGTTCATAGATGATATTCTAATCTACTCCAAGACAGAGGATGAACATGCAGAGCACTTGAAGCGAGTTTTGGAAAAGCTGAGGGAACAGCAGCTCTTCGCCAAATTCAGTAAATGTGATTTTTGGAAGGACAAGGTGGAGTTCCTCGGACATGTAATGACCGCAGAAGGAGTCGCCGTTGATCCAAGTAAAGTAGAAGCTGTGTTACATTGGGAGCAGCCGAAGACTGTGACCCAGATCCGGAGTTTCCTTGGAATGGCAGGTACTACCGCCGCTTCATTGAAGGCTTTTCAACAATTGCGAGACCTCTTACGCAATTGCTGAAAAAGGAGAAGAAGTTTACATGGACGCCAGAGTGCGAGAAAGAATTCCAAGAACTGAAGACGAGATTGACATCAGCACCAGTGTTGGTTCTGCCGGATGTCAATCAAAGCTTTGATATCTATTGTGATGCATCGCGCCAAGGACTTGGATGTGTGTTGATGCATAACGGAAAGGTTGTTGCCTATGCATCAAGGCAGTTGAGGCCGCATGAGGAGAATTACCCGACACATGACCTAGAGTTAGCTGCCGTAGTGCATGCCTTGAAGATATGGCGTCACTATCTGATCGGGAACAGATGTGAAGTGTACACGGATCATAAGAGCCTTAAGTACATATTCACCCAGTCGGATCTGAATATGAGGCAAAGGAGATGGTTAGAGTTGATTAAGGATTACAATGTCGGAATCCATTATCATCCCGGAAAGGCTAATGTGGTGGCCGATGCCTTGAGTCGGAAAAGCCATACCGTGAATATGTTGATAGCCACGAATCAGGATGAGCTATGCCAGGAATTTCAGAGAATGAAGATTGAGGTGGTACCTAGTGGATTCTTGGCCGCACTGGAGGTAAAGCCTATCCTAGAAGATCAGATTCGGGAAGGACAGAAGGATGATGACAAGATCCGCAGTATTAAGTCCAAAATGGAGGAAGGCAAGGCAAAGGACTTCAAGCTAGATGAGTAGGGCACGTTATGGATGAGGGATCGCATTTGTGTGCCGAACAGGAAGGAACTGAAGCAGTTGATTCTAGAAGAAGCCCATGACTCCAAGTACTCGATTCATCCTGGAAGTGCCAAGATGTATCAAGACTTGAAGGGGAGATTCTGGTGGCCGAGCATGAAGCGTGAAGTTGCCGAGCATGTTGCATTGTGTAGGATCGAAGTATACGAATATAGCAATCAGAGGGGGGTGAATGATTGTGCGGAAGCTAAAACCAAATTCTTGATCTACTAAAAGTTCACCCCAAAACAGAACCAAATAATTGCCTCATTTTCGACAAAAATAGAATGATAGAGGTTCGGTAAAACGAGAATTCCCGGAGATCCAACTGTCGAAACGATCTGAAATTTGGACACAAGAAACTAGATTCCAATACGAATCAAACCCAAAAAGAATCAGCTCGATCGGACTTATGGATCAAAAGTTATGAGCTTCGCAAGCTTGCTGATCCAGAACTTGACGAGAATTGATCTAACGTAAACTTGAAAGTTTTAACAGAACCGACAAAAAGTTTAATCAACTAGACTTTGAGGAACTCTAAATCAATACCCTAGAAAGGTTTTTGATGGATCAAATCAATATGACACTCAAGGATCAAAAACCAATCTAGATTTAGAGCAAGCATGCAAACAAGAACCAAAACAGAAAAACACTGTAGCAACGTGGTTACTGTAGCACGCAAAAATCTTGAAAGAATTGATCTTTATTTCTTTTGTCTAAAGTACTCTCATCAAAAGAGTACAAACCCTAAAACTTGCTCAAGGCTTGATGCGCCTGGCTCTCCTCAATTCGATGCCCTTCAACAGGAGACAACCCCTCCTATTTAAAGCACCAACCCACAAGGAGTTCTGAATACGATTCCTATTCCCTAGAAGGAATCTGTATCCAACACAACTCTACTTGGCCCAACCTGGCCAAGTACAACTCTTGCACGCGTATTGCAACCCTACCATACTCACGTGACTAACACTTTGCATGCGTATGGCCACCTGCCATACTCACGTGACTAACACTTTGCACGCAAATGACCACCTGCCATTCTCACGTGACTAACCATTCTTCATGTGCACCATTCTCTTAGCCCGAACGTCCCGCATGACATCCTTGACCACCAAGACCTCAGTTCCTCCTGAACCTAGTCCCGAACCTCAGTTCCTCCATGAACCTAGTTCCGATCCCGTCATCGACCACGTTCGTCTTCAAGCAATACCTGCACATGATCAAACCGCAAAAACAGATCCGAGCACAAGTCCACGACTTGACTCAACATTAGTCCATGCAAATACTCACACGAGCATTGCATAAAGTCCACATTAGCTCAAAACCCTTAACCGTGTACAAAAACATCCAGCACAGACCAAAAACCAGTCCAGCGCACAAAAGAAAAACTTACTGTTTTTAAGAACTTGATCCCGCGCAAAAACCTCAAAATCACGTTTATGACGGACCAAAAATTTGGTCCGTTATACATGGGAAAATCGAGGTCTCCAAAATCATGTGTATGATGCACCAAAAATTCGGTCCGTCATACATGGGAAAAACGAGGTCGCCAAAATCATGTGTATGACAGACCAAAAAATTTGGTCCGTCATACATGGGAAAAACGAGGTCGCCAAAATCATGTGTATGACAGACCAAAAAATTTGGTCCGTCATACATGGGAAAAACGAGGTCGCCAAAAGCATGTGTATGACAGACCAAAAAATTTGGTTTGTCATACATGGGAAAAACGCGATTTCTTAAACAAGCGTAAAAGCATCAAAATCACGTTTATGACAGACCAAAAAGTTTGGTCCGTCATACATGCGAAACTCACTGTTTTTAGATGTTTGGTTCGGCGCAAATGCAAGGTTTCCTTTTTTTAAATGTTCGGATGTTTGGTCCATCACACAAACAATTTTGCAAGATTAATCCTAATCTTAACCAATTTTTCAGCACAGGATCAAACCAATTTTTCATCACATGATTCATACATTGTGCGACGTATGCTAGAGAGTCAAGGCAATGCATCAGAGACCAGCAGGATTGTTGCAGCCGTTGAAGATACCTGAGTGGAAGTGGGAGGAAATCGGAATGAATTTCATCACCGGTTTACCCAAGACTCAAGGGGGTTATGACTCCATATGGGTTATAGTGGATCGCTTGACCAAGGTCGCCCATTTTATTCCCGTGAAGACCACTTACTCGGGGGATAAGTTAGCAGAGTTGTATATGATCAGGATCGTCTGTGTTGCACGGAATGCCAAAGAGGATTGTATCGGACAGAGGTACCCAATTTACCTCAAGGTTCTGGAATAAGTTGCATGAAGCCATGGGAACCCGTTTGAACTTCAGTACAGCCTATCATCCATAGACGGGTGGACAGACCGAAAGAGTCAATAAGATTCTGGAAGATATGCTAAGAGCGTGTGCATTGGCTTATGCTACCTCTTGGGATAAGAGTTTGCCGTATGCCGAGTTCAGTTACAATAATAGTTACCAGGCTAGTTTACAGATGTCACCTTTTGAGGCACTGTATGGTCGACCCTACCGGACGTCATTAAACTAGAATGAGACCGGCGAGCGCCGTGTCTTCGGGCCTGATATTCTTCAAGAAGCTGAAGAGCAGATTGCCATGATTAGGGAAAGGTTGAAGATAGCCCAATCACGACAGAAGAGTTATGCTGACAATCGTCGCCGGGATTTGAGTTTTGAACTAGAAGATTTTGTATACCTCAGAGTTACGCCTCTCAGGGGAGTTAAGAGGTTCCATGCCAAAGGGAAACTTGCACCCCGTTATGTTGGACCATTTAAGATTTTGAGCCGCAGAGGCGAAGTTGCTTACCAGCTGGAGTTGCATGATCGTTAGCAGGAGTACATGACGTGTTCCATGTGTCCCAGCTAAAGAAGTGTCTTCGAGTGCCAGATGAGCAAACGCCCTTGGAGTCGATTGAACTGCAAGAGCATCTGACTTATAAGGAGCATCCCGTGAAGATTTTGGATACTATGGACCGAGAGACTAGAAATAAGTCAACCCGTTTATGTAGAGTTCAGTGGAGCAACCAAGAAGAAAGCGAAGCGACTTGGGAACGCAAAGAGGATATGAGGAAAGAGTTTCCGAACCTATTCCTTAGTTAGCCTTAAATCTCGGGGACGAGATTCTATTAAGGGGGGAGGTTTGTAACACCCCAATTTTTGCTTTTCATGAAATTAAATATTATTTTGCACATTTGTGAATTTTTGGAATTTTCTGGAATTTATTTGGATTTATTTTGAATTTATTCCATATTGAAATAATTAAATAAATTAAATTTTAAAATAAAGTTTTGTTGGAAATATTTTATTTGAGTCCCAAATGCCCTAAAATATTTTCCAGAATTTTTCTGGAATTTTTCTGAGTATTTTGCTATTTTTCTTGAATTAAATGAATTACTGGAAATTATTTCAAATATTAAATCGCTGGAAAATCGAGTCGGGTCAAGTACTGTTCATCCGATCGAAGTCGAACCGAAGTCGGACTCGAGTCCGACCGAGCCACGTGACTCGGACCGATCCCACTTACGAGCCCTAACCAGCGTGGACCGTTGGATTCAGATCCAACGGCCTCGGATTGAGCCACGTCACCGAGCCCGAGCCCGACCGAGCCGCGACCGGCTGCGAGCGCAGAGCCCAAACCACCGCACCGTTGGATCTTGATCCAATGGCTGTGGTTGAGCCACGTCACCCAATCCGAGTCGCCGCCGGACTCCGCCGCCGCAACGGAGTGGGCCTCAGTTTCCGTGCGTTTCACGAACGCCAAGGGCCCTATTTATTGCGCCGCCACCCGTGTCGGGACCGCCACTTCATTGCGCACCCGTAGCCCTAACTCACCTCGCCTGAGCCACCGTGGTTGCACCGCTAGAGCTCGCCGGAGTAAGGAGAAGGAGCCGCCGCGGTTTTCGTCGAATTCCGCCGCCATCCGCCGTCCTCCATCGCCGTTGACCCCAGATCCGGGACCGGGAGGTCAAGACGCGTCCGGGAGTCCAACTCACCTCGCCGGGCCGCCCGGCTGCGTCGGCTAGGTCGTCGTCCCCTGCGCCGGTGACCCAGCGCCGCCGCTCGCCATCACCGGACTTCGAGCTCTGCCAGCCGTCGGATCTTCATCAAGCGGTCCAGATTGCACCACGTCACCATCGGTGAGATCCCGTTCCAAAATCCCAGATCCAATCTCGACCGTTGGATCTAGATCCAACGGTCCAGATCAAACGCGTTAACCCAAACGCGTGAGTCCAGATCTAATCTGGGCCGTTGATTTTCAAATCAACGGCAGAGATTGCGCCACGTGACGGGGAGCTTGACCGCCGCGGCCGCGCACCGTCGTGGCGCTAACACGCCGCCCGCGTGTTAGCGACGCGACCAAACCACACCATGACGTCACGATGACGTCATGACGGGCCCGCACGCCGCCGCCACCCACCGTGTAGTGACGTCGGCAAGAATGACGTCACCAGTGGTCCCACCCGTCAAGTGGTGAGCCCTCGGCCGACGTCAGCAATGACGTCACCCGAGTGGTCCCACCTGTCAGTCGCACACGTAAGCCGTGGACCGAGTCCACGGTGGACCAAGCCAAGCCGTGGGCTGAGCCCATGAGCCGGCTGACGTCAGCCGCCCAATCAGAGGCTGCCACGTGTCATTGCTGACGCAATAAATAATTTCCGAAAAAGAAAATGATTTAATAATTCGGTTTAATGGGGGCCTTCTTCGCCTTCCACCTAAGCTGCGCAGGAAAGGCCCAAAGCCAATCCCAGGGAACAGTAAAGCTTCATAGGGTCTTTCTGTCCATGTGCAGGTAGTCCGCATCTTCACAGACATGTCTATTTCACCGAGCCTCTCTCCGAGACAGTGCCCAGATCGTTACGCCTTTCGTGCGGGTCGGAACTTACCCGACAAGGAATTTCGCTACCTTAGGACCGTTATAGTTACGGCCGCCGTTCACCGATTTGAATTTCAAAACTTCAAACGCTTATAACTTTTGCGTTTCAACTCCGATTTGAACGATTCAAATTTCTAAAAATTCATAAAATTCAGATCTACTCAAATATGAATTTTATTTAATTTTTGGAATAAAGTTTTTCTCTGTAAAATTATTTAATTGATTATTTAAACTTTAAACAATCATAACTTTTGTGTTTTAACTCCGATTTGAGCGACTCCAGTTCCTAAAAATTCATAAATTTATGTTCTCTCTGTTTATGGATTTTATTTGGATGTTTGGACAATTTTTGCCTAGTGTTTATTCGTGTATTGCTATTTGCACGCTTTACGAGTAGACGTTGAAGTGCCGGAAGGATTCGAAGGAGAAGTGTTGACCCAAGAGCCAGCTCAGGACCAAGAACAAGTACTTTTTGAAGGCAAGTTATGCTTTCACCATGTTGATCCCATTTTGAAACCTATTTTGGTTCAAATTATTGCATGCTAGTTTAAATTAGAAAATGCTCTACTTAATTATGGGTAATTAGATAAATGCCTAATTGCTGTATGACACCTTGATTACTTAAATATGTGCCATGAACCCTTGTCACCCTAGTTGTGGATTATTAGTTGGACATTACTAAATTGCCAACATGGGTTTGTAGATCGTTGTAGTATATGGCTTAGACTCACTCGTGCTCATGACATGATTTTGGACACTCAAACGTTAATGTTGACTTAATGACATATTGAACCTGTTTTGGAAAGGTAGCATGTGATGTTGATGGCACGTGGTGCATGGTAACCAACTGGGGTTTGATAAATAGCTTTTGACCGGGGCATGTGGCAAGAATGATCAGGTGGGCCAGTTGTGGCATTGGGAATGTTGTTTTGGTTCTTCGGGTAGTCTTGCCCTGGTCACCCTAAGGACTTCACCTTGCAAGCCTTTGAACTGAGTCAATCTTGCAACCACCTGTCTGTAATGGGACGGACCTAGTTGATTAAGTTGCGAATAACGTACTTGTGGGACCTCAGGAGGTCAACTACACCCTTTGTGTAAGTTGTACGGGGGAGCGTACCGGGGCTACGGCCAGGTACCCATCTAACGGTTGGTTGGCCTAAACTTCGCCTTAGCTAAGGGAAGGGTTAGTGTGCAACAACCGGGGAGGACCACTTGTGCTGTTAGAAGTTTCCGAAAGACTTTGTTACAGGAACTCGCCTTTGTGGTGTTTGACTGTATCTTGTGGGTAAAGTGCATAACCTCTGCAGAGTGTAAAATCTATTCGAATAGCCGTGTCCGCGGTATTGGACATCGCTCGGGAATTACAGTCAAGGGTTAGATTTTCTCAAAAATAACTTGGACTTGAAAGGTTGGGTTGGATTAATAATGATGTTGATGGAAATGTGGATTAGGATGGGAAAGATGTTTACTAAACTCCTTGAAAAGTTATTGATGTTATACTTGTTTCTTTGCTTTGAATCTACTTATGCTACTTGTCAAATGTCATTTCTTTGCAAATATACCTTGAGCTATTCCTTTGTATCAAGCCATGCATATAGTATATTAGCTTGCATTTTGTGCATGACTTGCTGAGTACCAAGTACTCACCCTTGCCGCAATACAACACCAGTTGAAGAAGAATCTACACCAGTTTTGGAGGAGGAGCTTCCAGAAGAACCGTCTACTTAGGGAGCGAGCCCAGTCAGTTGCCTGTGGTATACTGGATGGCGCCACGAAGTTATCTTATTTTCCGCTGCTATTACTTCTCTCTTAATAAGTTTCGCCCTGCGTGGCGTATATTTGTAACTTGACCATAAGGTCGAGCAACCAGTTTGACTATTTAATTAAAGTACTTTATTAGTATCGAGTGGTATGATTGTGATATTTACCGATGTTAAGATTGTGTGCACTAGCACGTTCCTGGACTAGTGCTGAATACACAGAGGGTCCGGATTTGCAAATTCGGGTCCCGACAGGTTTCCAGGAGCTGAAAAAGCGATTAACATCAGCGCCGGTGTTAGTCCTACCAGATGTTAATCAAAGCTTTGATATATATTGTGATGCATCACGCCAGGGACTTGGATGCGTGTTGATGCAAAACGGGAGGGTTGTTGCATATGCATCAAGGCAGCTGAGGCCGCATGAAGAGAATTACCCGACGCACGACCTAGAGTTAGCAGCTGTAGTGCATGCCTTGAAGTTGTGGCGACACTATTTGATTGGGAATAGATGCGAAGTGTATACGGACCATAAGAGTCTTAAATACATCTTCACCCAATCGGATCTGAATATGAGGTAAAGGAGATGGTTGGAAGTGATCAAGGACTACAATGTCGGAATCCATTACCATCCCGGAAAAGCCAATGTGGTGGCCGATGCCCTGAGTCGGAAAAGCCATACCGTGAATATGATGATAGCCACAAGTCAGGATGAGCTATGCAAGGAGTTTCGTCGGGCTAGAAGTAGTACAGGAAGGATTCTTGGCCGCGTTAGAGGTGAAGCCTACCTTAGAAGACCAGATCCGAGAAGGACAGAAGGATGATGACAAGATCCGCAGAATAGATCCGAGAAGGATGAGTGCAAGGCTAAGGATTTAAGACTGGATGAGCAAGACACGTTGTGGATTAAGGATCGCATCTGTGTGCCGAATAAGAAGGAGCTGAAGCAGCTGATTCTAGAAGAAGCCCATGATTCCAAGTACTCCATTCATTCAGGAAGTGTCAAGATGTACCAAGATCTGAAGGAGAGATTCTGGTGGCCAAGCATGAAAAGTGAGGTTGCCGAGCATGTTTGAGGTTGCCGAGCATGTTGCGTTGTGTGATGTGTGCCAAAGGGTTAAAGCAATGCATCAGAGGCCGGCAGGATTACTGCAGCCGCTAAGAATACCTGAGTGGAAGTGGGAGGAAATCGGCATGGACTTTATTACCGGATTGCCGAAGACTCAAGGAGGATATGACTCCATATGGGTTATTGTGGACCGCTTGACCAAGGTCGCCCATTTTATCCCTGTAAAGACCACTTACTCAGGAGATAAAATTAGCCGAGTTGTATATGACCAGAATTGTCTGTTTGCACAGAGTGCCGAAGAAGATTGTATCAGACAGAGGTACCCAATTTACCTCAAGGTTTTGGAATAAGTTGCATGAAGCCATGGGAGCCCGATTGAACTTCAGTACAGCATATCACCCGCAGACGGATGGGCAAACTGAAAGAGTTAATCAGATTTTGGAGGATATGCTACGAGCTTGTGCTTTCGATTATGCTACCTCTTGGGATAAAAGTCTGTCGTATGCTGAGTTCAGCTACAATAATAGTTATCAAGCTAGTGTATAGATGTTACCCTTTGAAGTACTGTACGGTCGACCTTGTCGGACGCCATTGAACTGGAATGAGACAGGTGAACGCCGTGTCTTTGGGCCAGACATTCTCTAAGAAGCCGAAGAGCAGATTGCCATGATTCGAGAAACACTAAAGATAGCTCAGTCAAGACAGAAAAGTTATGCGGGTAACCGTCACCGAGACTTGAGCTTTGAACCAGAGGATTTCGTGTACCTTAGGGTTACACCTCTCAAGGGAGTTAAGAGATTCCATGCCAAAGGGAAACTAGCACCATGTTATGTTGGGCCATTTTAAGATTTTGAGCCGCAGAGGCGAAGTTGCTTACCAATTGGAGTTGCCGCAGTCGTTGGCAGGTGTCCATGATGTGTTCCATGTGTCGCAACTGAAAAAGTGTCTTCAGGTACCAGATGAGCAAACACCGTTAGAATCAATAGAGCTACAGGAGGATCTCACTTACAAGGAGCAACCCGTGAAGATTCTGGACACCATGGATCGAGAGACAAGAAACAAATCAACTCGTTTCTGCAGAGCCCAGTGGAGCAACCATGCAGAGAGCGAAGCGACTTGGGAGCACGAGGAGGATTTGAAAAAAGAATTTATGAACCTATTCCTTAGTTAGCCCTGAATCTCGAGGACAAGATTCTATTAAGGGGGGAGGTTTGTAACACCCCAATTTTTGCTTTTAATGAATTTAAATGAAATTTTGCACTTTGGTGAATTTTTGGAATTTTCTGGAATTTATTTGGATTTAATTTGAATTTATTCCCTTTTGAAATAATTAAAGAATTAAAATTTATAACTAAAATTTTGTTGGAAATATTTTATTTGAGTCCAAAATGTCTCAAAGTATTTTCCAGAATTTTTCTAATTTTTTGCTATTTTTCTCGAATTATTTGAATTTCTAGAAATTATTTTGAATATTAAATCGCAGGAAAATGCCGAGTGGGTTTGTACTGTTCCTCCGATCGAACCCGAGTTAGACTCGAGTTCGGGTCAGACCCGAGCCCGACGAAACCCTAACCCGTGCGACCGTTGGATCGAGATCCAACGGCCGCGATTGCGCCACGTCACCCACGTGGGGGCCGGACCCGACCCGTTCGCGCCCGCGCTGATAGAGAGCTGCCCAGACCGTCCTCGGGTTAATAGAAGACTCGACCGACCCTGTCGGATTTAGAGGCTAACAACGGACCGCCGAGGGCGCTCGCAGCGTTAGCACCCAAGTTCAACTGAGACGACCGTGGGACTCTTCGAATAACTCGACAACAATCCCGGTATTCCCCCAATAGCCTCTACTCGGTGCCCCGCCCAGTCACCGATAGGCAGTAAGGGCAGAACTCACACCCCGCTGGATCCTCACCTGCAAAACCACAACAACAGAAGCCTGAGTACGGAAGGTACTCGCAAGTCTTACCCGTGGTCCGTATACGACCGACTCGAAAAGAGTATGCATCTGGAAGTAGCAAGGAAATCGGCTTTGTTGGTTATTTAGTATCGCTATTCAATTCACAAATTAAGGCAGTTGTAACGGCACCTACTTCTAGGGTGAAGTTCAACATTTAATATCAACAGAGCAAGTAATCTCATAACATTTTTGAGTTCAAGCCCAAAGGCAAACTTCAGTTCAAGTAATTACTACGTGTAGTAACAGATAACCAAGCGTGCTCATATCCGAGAGCGCGGCAATTCAAATCGCTTAATTAACCCTGTAGGGAAGCATTGACCACACGATACGTGCCACAAAGAACCTTGTGTCAACCATCCTCCCATCCATACCAATCCGTTGGGGACATCTTCATGCGGCCCGAGCACCTAGCACCCCCTCGAGCGGCCTAAGCCCAGTTTGGCCCTCGAGTGTCGGCCTAAGCCTCGCCCTCAACCACGCCCAACCGCATGAGGTGTATGCCCCATAGAATGGCATGCGATGGAAGAAAAGCTTTACCGGCCCATTTTCGGCTTGCAATCAACCAAGTTGTGCTCGGCCACAGTTAAACATCGAATCGGTCCTTAGCTGACTCAGGCAGGACTACCACATTTGTGTCTCCTTACCCAAATGTCCATCTCTCCCGCCCGGTCTCCAATTATACCTTTTCCACAACAACCATAACCAAAACGTTACATAGAATGAAAAGTGGAAGTCCTCAAGCAGTGGAACCATCCACCACTTGGCCCAAACCCGACCTCTAATCATACTAAGCATGACACAATTAATACCCATAATCTAGCTCCAATGGGGGTGTTCAACAAATAACAAGGATGGTACATGCAGCAAATAGGATCTAGCTTATCCCACATTTCAATTCCTAATGCAACACTTAATCATCCAATAAGCAGTTAATTCACAAAAGTAGATTACACATATGGTTCAAGATGCTTAGGTGCTTGCCTTGTACTTCTGCTTGTGTATCGACGGCGACTTGCTCGTCGGCAATCCCCTCAACCACGGTCACGTCAGTCACCGCGGTCTCGTTCTCTACACGAACACAATGCGTGAATGAGATGCATGCAAATGCAATTGGAAATGAAATACCAACGCAAACCCCACCGAACAGATCAGGTAAACCCGGACAGTTCGGGTTTAACATCCGGGCAGTCCGGATCATCCGTACATTCCGGATAGCTCATCCGGACACTCCGGACGACCCAGGACTTGGAAATCAATGAGTGACATTGGAGTGATCCCAAGCCCTACTACTTCGCGAAGGCTCGATCTACGACTTTCCTACACTCGGCAAGGCCGGGGAAGCTTCGAGCTAGCCCAAACCATGACAAAACGAGGCACATTTGGGTAGCTCATTGCCCAAACTCAATTCGATGCTTAGAACGACATCATCCAACCCCGATCTACAACCCTAACACCCAACATTGCCTAAACCACCCCAAAAACCCAACCACCCAACAAAACCCTAACATTCCCCAAAGTTAACTCCAACTCCCAATCTACACACCAAACCCCAAATCCAACCCCAAGGACTCCCTAGAACCCAAGAACCCATGAATAGACTCAAAGAAGAGGCATCACCTTCGAGGAGGATGGAGAGGAAGAGGAAGCCGGGAAGGAGGAAGGGGACGCCGGCTTGGAGAGGAGCTTGAGGACACCGGAGTGGAGGAGTACCGGAGAGGGGCACGGGGGGACGTGTCGGGACCCCGAATTTGCAAATCCGGACCCTCTGTGTATTCAGCACTAGTCCAGGAACGCGCTAGTGCACACAGTCTTTAACATCGGTAAATATCACAATCATACCAATCGATACCATAAAAGTACTTTATTAAAGTAATAAAACTGGTTACTCGACCTTATAGCCAAGTTACAAATATATGCCTCGTAGGGCGAAACTTATTCAGAGAAAAATAATAGCAGCGGAAAATCAAATAAACTTCGTGGCGCCATCCAAGATACCACAGTGCAATCGATCGGGCTCGCATCCCTAAGTAGTCGGGTCCTCTTGGAGTTCCTCCTCCAAAGTGGCGTAATCTCCTCTTCAACTGATATTGTGTTGGGGCAAGGGTGAGTACTTGGTACTCGACAAGTCATGCATGAGAATGCAAGCTAATATACTATATGCATGGCTTAGTACAAAGGAGTAGCTCAGGTATATTTGCGATGTGACTTTTGACAAGTAATATAAGTAGATGCGAAAGCAGTAGAAACCCGTAAAGCATAAATAATTTCTCAAGAAGTTTAACTAACATTTTTCCCCACCCTATACCATATTTCCATCAACTTCTTTGTTAAACCAACCCAACTTCTCACCTCCAAGTTATTTTCAGAAAATCTAACCCTTGATCAGTAATTCCGAGCATTGTCGATCACAGTGGACTCGGCTATTCAAATAGATTCTACACTCTGCAGAGGTTATGCACTTTACCCACAAGATACAATCCACTCACCACGTCGGTAGTGAATCGCCATACAAGAGTATGCGAATGAGCGATCATAACAAAGCCTTTCGGAAGCCTCAAACAACACAGGTGGTCCTCTCCGATTCGTGCTCTACACCATCCCTTCCCTTAGCCAAGGCGAAGTATGGGACCAACACACCGTTAGATGGGTACCTGGCCACAGCCACGATACGCTCCCCGCACAATCACACAAGCGGTGTAATCGACACCCTGAGGCTCCACAAGTGAGTCCTTAGCGACTTAGTCAACTAGGGCCGTCCCATTCCAGCCATGTGGTTGCAAGTATGACCCAGTTCAAAGGCTTGCAAGGTTAAGTCCTTAGAGTGACCAGGGCAAGACTACCCGAAAAACCAAATCAACACTCCCAATGCCACACTGCCCACCTGATTACTCTTGCCATATGCCCCTGGCCGAAATCATGTTTATCAAACCCCGCTTGATTACCATGCACCACGTGCCATCAACATCACATGATACTTTTCCAAAACAGGTTCAATATATCATTAAGTCCATATTAGCATTTGATTATCCAAAATCATGTCATGAGCACGAAAGCGTGTCTAAGCAGCATACTACAACGATCTAAACCCATGTTGGCAATTTAATAATGTCCAACTAGTAAACCACAACTAGGGTGACAAGGGATCATGGCACATACTTAAGTAATCAAGGTGTCATATAGCAAATTGGTATTTATCTAACCCCCAGTTTTAAACAAAGTATCTTTCTAATTGAACTAGCATGCAATAGTTTAAATCAAAATAGATTTCGAAATGGGATCAATATGGTCAAAGCACAACTTGCCTTCAAAAAGCACTTGCTCTTGGTCTTGAGTTGGATCCTGAGTCAACACTTCTCCCTCGAATCCTTCCGGCACTTCAACGTCTACTCGTAAAGCGTGCAAATAGCAAATACACAAATGAACACTATGCAAAAAGATCCCAAAACTCCAAATAAAATCCATAAACAGAGAGAACATAATTTTCTGGATTTTTAGAAACTGGAATCGTCAAATTTGGAGTTAAAAAGCAAAAGTTATGATTATTTAAAGTTTAAATAATCAATTAAATAATATTTCAGAGAAAAACTTTAGTCCAAAAATTAAATAAAATTCATATTTAGGTAGATCTCAATTTTATACAAATTTAGAAATTTGAACCACTCAAATCGGAGTTGAAACGCATAAAAGTTATAAGCGTTTGAAGTTTGAATCTAAATTTGAATTAATATTTCGAATTAATAAATCATTTTCTTTTCGGAAATTAATTATTGCGTCGGCATGGACACGTGGCAGCTCCTGATTGGCCTGTGGCGTCACCGGCCCATGGGCTCGGTCCACACTCGGCTTGGGTCCACCGTGGACTCGGTCCACGGCTCCACGTGAGGCCCGACATGTGGGCCCACTCGGGTGACGTCATTCTTGGCGTCGGCCGGGCTCGACCACGGTGGCGACAGGTGGGTCCCACCGATGACGTCATGGGTGACGTCCGCGATCGCTGTCGGACGACGCCGGGCCCCGCGTGTCGGTGATACCTGCTGTGGCGTGGCGCGGCAGTTCGGCTTCCTGGACGCGTGGCACAATCGTGGCCGTTGGTTTGAAATCCGACGGCTGGGATTGAGTTTGGCCTCATGTGCTTGGGGCGCACGTGACTGATCGTGGGCCGTTGGATCTAGATCCAACGGTTGGGATTAGATCTAGGATTTTCAACGGGGAAACTCACCGAAGTGACGTGGCACGATCTGGGCCTTTGGATCTTGATCGGACGGTTGGTGGAGCTCGGGGTCGGCGATGGCTTTCACGGCGGAGTTGCGGCTGCCGGCTGAGGACGGCGACCACCCAAACGGGCGGTTGGGGCGTGCTCGGCGAGATGGAGGGTGTCTTGGTGCGCTGGCCGGGGTTTCAAATCTGGGGTCAATGGCGGCGGAGGGCGGCGGGCGGCGGCGAGGCAAGGACCGTGGTGGCGCTTCACGCAACTACGGCGGCGATTCCGGCGAACCTACGGCGGCTAGAGCTCGGCGGGTTAGGGCAAGAAGTGCGCGGGTCACGGCGGTCCTCGGTGCGATCCGGCATTAAATAGCCGGAGGCGTGCTCGGCGAGCCCTAATCGATCACTGTGGCGCACTCGGCGGCGGAGTCCGGCTTCGATTCTGAAGACGACGAAATCGTGGCCGTCCACGTGTCGCGATCAGCGGCCCACGATCGCCGCAGTAGCGATCGGGTCCGGTCGAACACGGCTTTCGGTCGAGTCGGGCGGATCTCGGCCGTTGGATCTTGATCCAACGGTTGGGATCGATTAGGGTTAGGAGTGAGTTCGGTCGAGTCAAGCGGCTCGGTCGGACTCGAGTCCGACTTCGGTCGGATGAACGATTACTTGACCGAGTTGGATTTTCCAGCGATTTAATATTTAAAATAATTCCCGATAATTCATTTAATTCATTAAAAATAGCAAATGACTCGAAAAATTCGGAAAAATTCTGGAAAATATTTTGGATTATTTTGGACTCAAATAAAATATTTCCAACAAAAATTTATTCGCAAAATTAAATTCTTTAATTATTTCAAAATGGAATAAATTCAAATAAATTCCAAATAAATCCAAATAAATTCCGAAAATTCCAAAAATTCACCAAAGTGCCAAATCACACATGATTTTAAGAAAAGCAAAATTTTGGGATGTTACAAACCTCCCCCTTAATAGAATCTCGTCCCAGAGATTCGTGGCTTACTAAAGGAATAGGTTTGGAAATTCTTTCTTCAAATCCTCTTCAAGCTCCCAAGTCGCTTCACTTTCTTCATGGTTGCTCCTTTGAACTCTACTGAGAATCGGGTTGACTTGTTTCTAGTTTCTCGATCCATTGTGTCTAGAATCCTCACAGGTGCTCCTTATAAGTCAAAACCTCTTGCAACTCAATTGACTCTAGCGGTGTCTGTTCCTCAGAACTCGGAGACACTTCTTTAATCGGGACACATGGAATACATCATGTACTCCCGCCAACGATCGTGGCAACTCCGGTGATAAGCAACTTCACCTCTGCGACTCAAAATCTTAAATGGTCCAACATAACGGGGTGCGAGTTTCCCTTTGGCATGGAACCTCTTAACTCCCCTGAGAGGCGTAACTCTGAGGTATACAAAGTCTTCTGGTTCAAAACTAAAATCTCGGCGACGATTGTAAGCATAAATCTTCAGTCGAGATTGGGATATCTTCAACCTTTCACTAATCATATCGATCCGCACCTCAGACTCTTGAAGAATATAAGGCCCAAAGACACGGCGCTCGGTCTCATTCCAATTCAATGGTGTCCGACAGTCGACCATACAAAGTGCCTCAAAAGGTGACATCGTAAACTAGCACGATAACTATTGTTGTAACTAAACTCGGCATACGGCAAACTTTTATCCCAAGAGGTAGCATAAGCCAATGCACAAGCTCTCAACATATCCTCTAGAATCTGGTTGACTCTTTCGGTCTGTCCATCCGTCTGTGGATGATAAGGCATCTTGAAGTTTAAACGGGTTCCCATGGCTTCATGCAACTTATTCCAGAACCTTGAGGTAAATTGGGTACCTCTGTCCGATACAATCCTCTTTGGCACTCCGTGCAAACAAACAATCCTGATCATGTACAACTCCGCTAATTTATCTCCCGAGTAAGTGGTCTTTACGGGGATAAAATGGGCTACTTTAGTCAAGCGATCCACTATAACCCATATGGAGTCATAACCTCCTTGAGTCTTCGGCAAACCGGTAATGAAATCCATTCCGATTTCCTCCCACTTCCACTCAGGTATTTTCAGCGGTTGTAGCAATCCTGCTGGTCTCTGATGCATTGCCTTGACTCTCGGCATACGTCGCACAATGCAACATGCTCGGCAACTTCACGTTTCATACTCGGCCACGAATCTCTCCTTGAGATCCTGATACATCTTGGCGCTTCGAGGATGAATCGAGTACTTAGAGTCATGGGCTTCTTCGAGAATCGATTGCTTTAACTCCTTTTTGTTAGGCACACAAATGCGATCCTTCATCCATAACGTGCCTTGCTCGTCTAGCTTGAAATCCTTTGCCTTGCCTTCCTCCATTTTGGACTTAATCCTCACGGATCTTGTCATCATCATACATCCTTCTCGGATCTGGTCCTCTAAAGTAGGCTTTACTTCCAAGGCGGCCAAGAATCCGCTAGGTACAACCTCAATCTTCATTTTAAAATCCTCACATAACTCATCCTCGACTTGTGGCTAGCAACGTACTCACGGTATGGCTCTTCCGACTCGAGCATCGGCTACTCGTTGGCCTTCCCGGATGGTAATGAATTCCAACATTATAGTCCTTGATCAATTCTAGCCATCTCCTTTGCCTCATATTCAGATCCGACTGGTGAATATGTACTTAAGGCTCTTATGATCCGTATATACTTCACATCTGTTTCCAATCGAGATAGTGACGCCATATCTTCAAAGCATGCACTACGGCTAACTCTAGGTCATGTGTCGGATAATTTTCCTCATGCGGCCTCACCGCCTTGATGCATAGTTTAACGACCTTTCCATTCTCGACAAGACACATCCAAGTCCTTGGCGCGATGCGTCACAATAAATATCGAAGCTTTGAGCAACATCAGGTAGAACTAACACGGTCTGATGTCAATCGCTTCTTCACTCTGAAATCCTTCCTCACATTCTCAAGCGTCCATGCAAACTTCTTTTCCTTCTTCAACAATTGCGTAAGAGGTTTCGCAATTGTCGAAAAGCCTTCGATGAAGCAGCGGTAATATCCTGCCATTCCAAGGAAACTCCGACCGGGTCACGCCTTCTACGCTCCCAATGTAACACAGCTTCTACTTTGCTTGGATCTACGGCGACTCCTTCATGCGGTCATTACATGTCCAAGAAACTCCACCTTGTCCTTCCAAAAATCACACTTGCTGAACTTGGCGAAAAGTTCTTTGTTTCCTCGCCTTTCCAAAACTCGCCTTAAGTGTTCGGCATGTTCATCCTCTGTCTTGGAGTAGATTAGGATATCGTCTATGAACACGACGACAAACTTGTCCAAATATTCCATGAACACCTTATTCATCATATTCATGAAATAATTTGGCGCATTAAATCGGCCAAAGGACATAATCAGAACTCGTAATGTCCATATCTTGACGAGAATGCGATCTTGAATATCTTACGATCGGATCTTTAATCGATGATATCCCGATCTCGAGATCAATCTTGGAGAAAACTCCGGCTCCTCTTAACTGATCAAACAAATCATCAATCCTGGGTAGCGGATACTTATTCTTCACGGTGACTTCATTGAGTGCACGGTAGTCAATGCACATCCCGAAACTCCCGTCCTTCTTCTTGACAAACAAAACTGGTGCTCCCCATGGCGACGAACTTGGTCTGATAACTCCTTTCTCCATTAACTCTTCGAGCTGTTTCTTCATCTCTACCAACTCCTCGGTTGACATCCGATAGGGTCTCTTTGCTATCGGTGCTGCATCTGCACAAGCTCTATCACAAACTCTATGTCCCCTGCAGCGGCATACCTGTAGATCTTCGGGAAAAACATCGGGTACTCATTCACTCTTGGGACATCCTCTATGCTGATTGCCTTGGTACTGTTAACCATCAATTGTCCATCTCTAAGCTGCAAAGTGGCTTGAAATTCCACTTTCTTCCCACACTGCTCTCAATCGAGATAGTCCTTCGTCCACAATCCAATACAGCCTTGTGCTTGGATAACCAATCCATTCCCAATATAACATCTAAGGTCCGGGTCTCCAAAATTATAAGGTTTGCTAGGAACTCTATTCCATCTATTAGTATTCTCACCGGAACATCCTACTTCCATTCGGAGTTCGGAACCAGGGTTTGAACTAAAAGCATGCACTTAAGTCTTGCAATCCTGAGTTAAGTCCCTTCATAAAGCGAGACTGCGGATTTATCTGTCGCTACATCCTCAGTGCGTAGCGTGCTAGCTGTGTGAACTTGTTCAGTAGTCGGCCATCAAGTTGATTACCTTGCTTGATTACTCTGAACTCCTCCTTCTTAAGGTCCATAATTCCTTCAGGCACGTGATCTTGTCGGAATGCACGTGAACTCTTCCCAAGTGATATCTTGAGGGTTCTCTGCGTGGCACGAAGTTCTCCCACCATTCGGCCAATTCCTTTCCAACCGATGAGAAGCGTAAAGTACCTTCTCATTTCCTATGCATTGGGCTATGTGTAGCTTCCTCTCAATTGATCTTAACCAATCATCGGCCTCCAATGGATTGGCATTTCCAGAGAAAGTGGGTGGGTGAGTCCTCATGAACTCGACACCTTGTATTCAAGCGTGGTCCCCGATTAATTTGATTAGCAAAGTGGCCTGAGCAAGTGACGTGCTGCATTTGTTGCATCATAGCATGCATCAATCGTCTGAGCAGAAGAAATGCTCCAAAATTCTGCACATACAGTGGCGGTCTTTGGTGCTCCATCATTGGGGTTTTACTGTTGGCGAGATCCACTCCCATTGCTTCCAAAGTTCCCACGGGTGTTCACCATCTGTTGATTTGCTCTAGGTTTAGAGATGAGAGGGAAACAAGAATAGACAAGTAGTATGGACTTTATGCGAGGCGAAAGGGGTAACTTTAAGGTCCATCTTTATTAGTAATAACTTGGTATGGTCGCTTACAATGCCTAAGGGCCTTGCAACACATACCGCACACTCAAGAAACAAAGCAAATCCAAATCGAACTAACTCTGGAATCTATCGCCTAAAGGGTGACTCTTTATTCTATGACTCGACTCGTGAAGGAGTCTCACTATAGAACCTATGCTCACTCATCAAGAAAACCTCCATCTGTCACAAGAGTGCTTTACGTAAGAACTCGAAATTTTCAAATTGTGACAAGGTAAGGGAAAATTTCAGCAAGAGACGAGAAAAGAGAGAAGGGGATAAGTCGAGATGTCATTTCTTGTCTTCACAAATTTTTAGCTTTAGAAAATAGGTTTTATCCTCACTACGACCATTCTAGCTTAGGGTTGAGCCTACAGTCAAGTATGGCTCTGATACCACCTCTGTCGGGACCCCGAATTTGCAAATCCGGACCCTCTGTGTATTCAGCACTAGTCCAGGAACGCGCTAGTGCACACAGTCTTTAACATCGGTAAATATCACAATCATACCAATCGATACCATAAAAGTACTTTATTAAAGTAATAAAACTGGTTACTCGACCTTATAGCCAAGTTACAAATATATGCCTCGTAGGGCGAAACTTATTCAGAGAAAAATAATAGCAGCGGAAAATCAAATAAACTTCGTGGCGCCATCCAAAGATACCACAGGCAATCGACCAGGCTCGCATCCCCTAAGTAGTCGGGTCCTCTTGGAGTTCCTCCTCCAAAGTGGCGTAATCTCCTCTTCAACTGATATTGTGTTGGGGCAAGGGTGAGTACTTGGTACTCGACAAGTCATGCATGAATGCAAGCTAATATACTATATGCATGGCTTAGTACAAAGGAGTAGCTCAGGTATATTTGCAGATGCTTGACTTTTGACAAGTAATATAAGTAGATTCGAAAGCAGTAGAAACAAGTAAAGCATAAATAACTTTTCAAGAAGTTTAAATAACATTTTTCCCCATCCTAAACCATATTTCCATCATCTTCTTTGTTAAACCAACCCAACTTCTCAAATCCAAGTTATTTTCTAAAATCTAACCCTTGACTGTAATTCCCGAGCATTGTCGATCAAAGTGGACTCGGCTATTCAAATAGATTCTACACTCTGCAGAGGTTATGCACTTTACCCACAAGATACAATCCACTCACCACGTCGGTAGTGAATCGCCATACAAGAGTATGCGAATGAGCGATCATAACAAAGCCTTTGGAAGCCTCAAACAACACAGGTGGTCCTCTCCAGACGTGCTCTACACCATCCCTTCCCTTAGCCAAGGCGAAGTATGGGACCAACACACCGTTAGATGGGTACCTGGCCCACGACCACGATACGCTCCCCGCACAATCACACAAAAGGTGTAACTGACACCCTGAGGCTCCACAAGTGAGTCCTTAGCGACTTAGTCAACTAGGGCCGTCCCATTCCAGCCATGTGGTTGCAAGTATGACCCAGTTCAAAGGCTTGCAAGGTTAAGTCCTTAGAGTGACCAGGGCAAGACTACCCGAAAAACCAAATCAACACTCCCAATGCCACACTTGCCCACCTGATTACTCTTGCCATATGCCCCGGTCGAAATCTGTTTATCAAACCCCAGTTGATTACCATGCACCACGTGCCATCAACATCACATGATACTTTTCCAAAACAGGTTCAATATATCATTAAGTCCATATTAGCATTTGATTATCCAAAATCATGTCATGAGCACGTAGCAGGTCTAAGCAGCATACTACAACGATCTAAACCCATGTTGGCAATTTAATAATGTCCAACTAGTAAACCACAACTAGGGTGACAAGGGATCATGGCACATACTTAAGTAATCAAGGTGTCATATAGCAAATTGGTATTTATCTAACCCCCAGGTTTAAACAAAGTATCTTTCTAATTGAACTAGCATGCAATAGTTTAAATCAAAATAGATTTCGAAATGGGATCAATATGGTCAAAGCACAACTTGCCTTCAAAAGCACTTGCTCTTGGTCTTGAGTTGGATCCTGAGTCAACACTTCTCCCTCGAATCCTTCCGGCACTTCAACGTCTACTCGTAAAGCGTGCAAATAGCAAATACACAAATGAACACTATGCAAAAAGATCCCAAAACTCCAAATAAAATCCATAAACAGAGAGAACATAATTTTCTGGATTTTTAGAAACTGGAATAAATCAAATTTGGAGTTAAAGCATAAAAGTTATGATTATTTAAAGTTTAAATAATCAATTAAATAATATTTCAGAGAAAAACTTTAGTCCAAAAATTAAATAAAATTCATATTTAGGTAGATCTCAATTTTATACAAATTTAGAAATTTGAACCACTCAAATCGGAGTTGAAACGCATAAAAGTTATAAGCGTTTGAAGTTTGAATCTAAATTTGAATCAATATTTCGAATTAATAAATCATTTTCTTTTCGAAATTAATTATTGCGTCGGCATGGACACGTGGCAGCTCCTGATTGGCCTGGGCGTCGGTGATCCATGGGCTCGGTCCACACTCGGCTTGGGTCCACCGTGGACTCGGTCCACGGCTCCACGTGAAGGCGACATGTGGGCCCACTCGGGTGACGTCATTCTTTGACGTCGGCGGGGCTCGACCCACGGTGCGGCAGTGGGTCCCACCGATGGCGTCATGGGTGGCGTCCGCGATCTGTCGGCCCGACACGCGGGCCCGCGTGTCGGTGACCACGACTGCCGCGTGGGCGCGGCAGTTCGGCTTCCTGGGCCAGCGTGGCACAATCGTGGCCGTTGGTTTGAAATCCGACTACCGGGATTGAGTTTGGCCTCATGTGCTTGGGGCGCCGCGTGGATCGATCGTGGGCGTTGGATCTAGATCCAACGGTTGGGATTAGATCTAGGATTTTCAGCGGGAAACTCACCGAAGTGGCGTGGCACGATCTGGGCCTTTGGATCTTGATCGGACGGTTGGTGGAGCTCGGGTCGGCGATGGCTTCCACGGCGGAGTTGCTGCCGGCGCCGAGGACGGCGACCACCCAAGCAGCGGTTGGGGCGTGCTCGGCGAGATGGAGGGTGTCTTGGTGCGCTGGCCGGGGTTTCAAATCTGGGGTCAATGGCGGCGGAGGGCGGCGACGGCGGCGAGGCGAGGCAAGGACCGTGGTGGCGCTTCACGCAACTACGGCGGCGATTCCGGCGAACCTCACGGCTAGAGCTCGGCGGGTTAGGGCAAGAAGTGCGCGGGTCACGGCGGTCCTCGAGTACGATCCGGCATTAAATAGCCGGAGGCGTGCTCGGCGAGCCCTAATCGATCCGCCGGCGCACTCGGCGCGGAGTCCGGCTTCGATTCTGGGAAGACGACGAAATCGTGGCCGCCCACGTGTCGCGATCAACGCCACGATCGCAGGCGCGATCGGGTCCGGTCCGAACACGGCTCGGTCGGGGTCGGGCGGATCTCAGCCGTTGGATCTTGATCCAACGGTTGGGATCGATTAGGGTTAGGAGTGGGTTCGGTCGAGTCAACTGGCTCGGGTCGGACTCGAGTCCGACTCGGTCGGATGAACGATTTGACCCGAGTTGGATTTTCCAGCGATTTAATATTTAAAATAATTCCCAGTAATTCATTTAATTCATTAAAAATAGCAAATGACTCGGAAAAATTCCAGAAAAATTCTGGAAAATATTTTGGATTATTTTGGACTCAAATAAAATATTTCCAACAAAAATTTATTTGCAAAATTAAATTCTTTAATTATTTCAAAATGGAATAAATTCAAATAAATTCCAAATAAATCCAAATAAATTCCAGAAAATTCCAAAAATTCACCAAAGTGCCAAATCACACATGATTTTAAGAAAAGCAAAATTTTGGGATGTTACAGGACGTCGGAGTGAGGAGCTCACCAGAGACGAAGTTGGGGTGGAGGAGAGCTCACGGGAAAGGAGGAGAGCAAGAGGTAGGGGATGAAACGAGTGAGGGACCAAGAGAAACCAAACTTTATACAAAACCCCCGATAAGTCTGGATACTCTGGACAATTTGTCCGGACACTCCGAGTTGGGGTGTTCGGTAGCACTAACTCGGACACTCCGGACAATTAGTCCGGATACTCCGAGTTAGGGTGCTCGGGTGAGCTAATCCGGATACTCGAGATAATTAATCCGAACATTTCGGGTTATATCCGGATATTCCGGATGTTTCATACGGATACTCCGGATTTCCCAGAATTTTTGAAAGTGCGGCCTTGACACGCGCGATCCGAGCCATTGATCGTACCACGTGGACGGCCCGCGTGCGTCCACATCACCCAGTTCGAGTCCCCGTCGGACTACGCCATCGCCCGTGTGTGGACCTCGGTTTTTGTGAATTTCACGGAAGCCGAGGCCCCTATTTAATGCGCCGCCACCCCTGCTGTGAAGCTCTCTTCCGTGCGCACCCGTAGCCTTAACCCGTCGAGGTCAAGCCACCGCCGTTAGCCTGCAAGAGCTCGCCGTAGTTGGATTCGCCATCCGCCGCGGTTTTCCGCCGATTGCTGCCGCGTCCGCCGTCCTCCACCGTCACCGAGCCCAGATCCGGAACCGTCGTGATGAGCCGCGCCTGGGGTACCACTCACCTCGTCGCAGTCGCGCCCAAATGCCGTTGGGCGTGTCGTCGTCCCCAGCGCCTGTAACCCAGCTCCGCCGCGTCACCATCGTCGACCACAAGCTCTATCCGCCGTCGGATCTTCATCGCACGGACACGGCGAGTCCACGTCACCCCTTGATCGTAAAAAACCAGATTAGATCTAGACCGTTAGATCTAGATTGGACGACCCACATTCGTCCACGTCACCATAACGGAACTGTAACACCCCAAATTTTTGCTTTTCATGAATTTAAATAAGATTTAGCACTTTGGTGAATTTTTGGAATTTTCTGGAATTTATTTGGAATTTATTTGAATTTATCCCCTTTTGAAATAATTAAAGAATTTAAATTTTGCAAATAAAATTTTGTTGGAAATATTTTATTTGAGTCCAAAAGGTTCCAAAATATTTTCTAGAATTTTTCTAGAATTTTTCTGAGTGTTTTGCTATTTTTAATGAATTAAATGAATTTCTGGGAATTAATCGGATTAATTAAATTGCTGGAAAATGCGAGTTGGTTTTACTATTCATCCAACCGAGCCGGAACCGAACCGGACCCGAGTCCGACTCGAACCAGACTCGAGCTCGACTCCGACCGAGCCAGCCAGGTCACCGAGCCGGACCCGAGCCCAAACCTCGCGACCGTTGGATCTCGATCCAACGGCCGAGAGTGCGCCACGTCACCCTCTCCGTGTTGCCGCCGGACTCCGCCGCCGCCCGAGCGTGGGTCCTCGTTTTCCGCGCATATCACGGACGTCGAGGGGCTATTTAATGCGCCGCCACACGTGTCGGGACCCCTTTTCCGTGCGCACCCGTAGCCCTAACTCACCGAGCCCAAGTTGCCGCCGTTCGCCCGCGGGAGCTCGCCGAAGTTGGAGAAGGCTTCCGCCGCGGTTCTCCGCTGTTTGCCGCCGCCTCCGTCGTCTTCCGCCACAGTTGAGTCCAGATCCGGAGCCGTTGCGTCAAGCCGCGTCCATGGAGATAACTCACCTCGCCGGAGCGTGCCCGGAGCGCCATTTCGCGTGTCGTCGTCTTCGTCCCTGGCAGCCGGAGCTCCGCCGCACGCCATCACCGCTCGCGAGCTCTCTCAGCCGTCCGATCAAGATCCAACCATCGCGGTGAGTCCACGCGTTTCCTAAACCCGTAGAAACCAGATTAGATCTGGACCGTTGGATCAGGATCCAACAGCTCACGTTCGTCCACGTCGTCCCGTAGCGAATCCACGTTACGATTTTAGATTCAATCCCAACCGTTGGATCTAGATCCAATGGCATAGGGCGCGCCACGTGTCGCGCGCCGGGACATGCCACGCCACCCTCGGTGAGGCGAAAACCCGATCCAATCTGGACCGTCCGATTCGAATCGAACGGCCCAGATTAGCCGCGTTGTATCGCAACGTGCGGCATTGGATCCAATTGGAACCATTGATTTTCAAATCAATGGTCCAGATCGTGCCACGTGTCCAGGAGCCGAACCGTCGCGGTCGGCGGCGTCGCAGCGTGACGCCACGTGGGCCCGCGTCGTGAGATAGCCAACCGCACCATGACGTCAGCCGTGACGTCATGCTGACGTCATGGCGGGGCCCGCGTGTCAGCCCACTCGGCCGAACCGCGCGATGACATCAGCACTGACTTCACCCGATGGGGCCCGCGTGTCAGCGACACGTGGAGCCGTGGATCGAGTCCACGGTGGACCCGAGCCGAACCGTGGGCCGAGTCCATGGACTGGCTGACGCCAGCCGACCAATAAGAAGCCGACACGTGTCATGTTGACGCAATAAATCGTTTTCCGAAAAGAAATAATTTATTTAATTCGGTTTAATGAATTCAAATATGATTTCAAACTTCAAACGCTTATAACTTTTGCAATTTAACTCCGATTTGGGTGATTAAAATTTCTAAATTTGTATAAAATTGAGATCTACCTAATGGTGAATTTTATTTAATTTTTAAATTAAAGTTTTTCTCTGTAATATTATTTAATAGATTATTTAAACTTTAAACGCTTATAACTTTTGCGTTTTAACTCCAATTTCGCCGATTCAAATTCCTAAAAATTCATAAAATTATGCTCTCTCTGTTTATGGACTTCATTTGGATGTTTGGACACTTTTTGTCTACTATTTTATTCATTTATTGCTATTTGCACACGTTACGAGTAGACGTCGAGGTGCCCGAAGGCTTCGAAGGTGAAGTGTTGACCCAGGAGCCACCTCAGGACCAAGATCAAGTATTCTTTGATGGCAAGTTGTGCTTTGACCATGTTGATCCCATTTCGAAAATTAGTTAGATTTAAATTATTGCATGCTAGTTCAATTATAAAATGCTTTAATTAATTTTGGGAGATTAGTTAATTACCTAGTTGCTGTATGCCACCTTGACATAGACAATTGAATGCCATGAACCCCTTGTCACCCTAGTTGAGGATTAAATAGTTGGACATTATTAAATTGCCAACATGGGAATTTAGATCGTTGTAGTATATTGCTTAGACCTGCTACGTGCTTATGACATGATTTTGGATAAATAAATGTTAATATTGACTTAATGATTGTGAAATCATGTGCTGAAAAATTGGCTTAGAATTGAATTTGCAAAATGTGCTTGTGCTTGTGTTTGACAATTTTCCAAGAAACAGTAAGTTTCGCTTTGGCGCCGTACCAAGATTAAAGAAAACAGTAAGTTCTGCATGTACGATGGACCAAGTTTTTGTGTCTGTCGTGGACATGCTTTTGCGCTCATGAGCCAAACTTTTTCTTCCAAAGAATCAGAGACTTTCACATGTACAACGGACCAAGTTTTTGGGTCTGTCGTAGACATGTTTTTGAACTCATGAGCCAAACTCTTTTTTCCAAAGAATCAGAGATTTTCACATGTACAACGGACCAAGTTTTTGGGTCTGTTGTGGACATGTTTTTGACCTCATTCAATTTTCCAAGAAACCAGTGAGTTTTGCATGTACGACGGACCAATTTCTTTGGTCAGTCGTGAACGGCTTTTTGAGGATTGATTTCGCATGTACAACGGACCGATCTTGTTGGTCCGTCGTGAACGTGTTTTCGCCGGAATGTTTTCTTCTTGAAACCGAGAGTTTCACTTGTACAACGGACCGATTTTGTTGGTCCGTCATGAATGGACTTTTTCTAGGGTTTTTATTTTTGGTCCGTTGTGAACGTGTTTTGCTCGGTTTGGATGTTTTGCAAGAATTGAATTGAGTTTTTGGTTTGACTTTGAGATTATGAAATTTGTGAAAATTTCATGATGCTTGAAGTGGACTTTATGCAATGCTCGTGTGAGTATTTGCATGGATTGATGTGAGTCAAGTCGTGGACTTGTGCTCGGAATTGTTTTGTGGTTTGTTCATGTGCAGGTATTGCTCGAAGACGAACGTGGTCGATGACGGGACCGGAACTAGGTTCATAGAGGAGCTGAGGTTCGGGACTAGGTTCAGGGAGGAACTGAGGTCTTGGTGGTCAAGGATGTCATGCGGGACGTTCGGGCTAAGAGAATGGTGCACATGAAGAATGGTTAGTCATGTGAGATTGGCAGGAGGTCATTCCCGTGCTAAGTGTTAGTAACGTGAGTATGACAGGTGGCCATACGCGTGCATAGTGTTAGTCACGTGAGTATGGTAGGGTTTCCATACGCGTGCAAGAGTTGTACTCGGCCAGGTTGGGCCAAGAGGAGTTGTGTTGAATACATACTCCTTCTAGATTAGGAATTGTATTCAGAACTCCTTGTGTTTTGCTCCTTTAAATAGGAGGGGTGTCTCCTATTGAAGGGCATCAATCGAATCAATCGGAGCTAAGCGCATTGAGAGCCTCAAGCTCAGTTTTAGGGTTTGTACTCTTTTGATGAGAGTACTTTAGACAAAAGAAATAAAGATCAATTCTTCTAGATCCTTGCGTGCTCTGATACAAGCGTTGCTACAGTGTTTCCTGTTTTGGTTCTTGTTTGCATGCTTGTTCTTTTCTAGATTGGTTTTTGTTCTTTGAGTTTTATCTTGATTTGATCCATCAAAACCTTTCTAGGGTATTGATTTAGAGTTCCTCAAAGTCTAGTTGATTAATCTTTTGAAGATCTTGTTTAATCTTGAAGTTTTGATTAGATTAGTTTTCGTTAAGTTCTGGAATAGCAAGCTTGCGAGGTTCTTAACTTTTGATCCGTAAGTCCGATCGAGCTGATTATTTTTGGGTTCGATTCGTATTGAAATCTAGTTTCTTGTGTCCAAAGTTCAGATCAATCTAACGGTTGGATCTCCGAGAATTATCATTTTACCGAACCTCTATCATTCTATTTTTGTCGAATACGAGGCAATTATTTGGTTCTGTTTTGGGGTGAACTTTTAGTAGATCAAGAATTTGGTTTTAGCTTCCGCACAATCATTCACCCCCCCTCTGATTTCTATATTCGTATACTTTGATCCTACAAGTGGTATCAGAGCGAGGTCTTTCTAATCTATCTTAACCGGTGATTAGATCAATGGATCGTTATTCGACAAAACCATGTGTGTTCGATGGTGTTGATTTTCAGTTTTGGAAGGCCAAGATGGAGGCATTCATCCAAACTCAGGGCTTCACAATTTGGGAGAAGGTCTACAAGCCATATGATGTTCCCGAGAACGACAACGTCAACGACGCCAATCGTGCACATGTTGAAGCAAATAGCAAGGCGCGCAACTTGATCATCCAAGGCTTGGGACGCAGCGACTTCGATCGTGTGGTTCATCTTCGATCCGCATATAAGGTATGGAAATCTCTTTGTGATTACCATGAGGGTTCTAACACTGTGAAAGAGGTTCACCAAGACATCTACAAGAAGGAGTACATGCGATTCGAGATGAAACCGGGTGAGTCGGTAGATGACTTCTTTGCACGCTTTAATAAGATTCTTAGCAATCTACGTGCTGTTGGAGTCAACTATACAAATGCGGCAAATGCTAGAAAATTGCTTAGTGCTTTGGACATGTCGGTGTGGGAGATGAAAGTAACATCTATACAAGAATCCACTGTCATGATACACTTACTTTAGATGTTCTTTATTCTAAGTTGAAAACTCATGAATTAGATGTTTTTGCTAGAAAGAATGATCATAAATCAATTGCTTTGACATCTCAATCTAGAATATCTCATAATGGTGCTGCTTCAAGTTTTGCTCTATCTTTCTTGTCTTCACTAACTGATGAACAGATTGAGCAATTCTCAGAAGAAGACTTATCACTACTCTCTTCTCTCTTTAACAAAGCTTTGCAAAATGTGAGAAAGAGAAAGAGAGGTGGTGGTGATCCTCCAAGATGCTATGAGTGTGGTGATATCGACCATATTCGTCCAAACTGTCCTAAACTTGCAGGTAAAGCATCAAGGGAGGAGAAGGATAAAGACAGAAGAAAAGAGAAGAAGTTCTCTTCAAGTAATAGAAAGAAGAAGAGCTTCATCAAAAGCAAAGTTGTCCACCGAGTTCTTTCCGCTCTTGAACAAGTCAATTTGAGCGATGTGGATTCGGAGAGCAGTGAGGACGATGCAACTCCAAGCAAGCATGAGTTGACGGGGTTGTGTCTCATGGCTAAAAGCAAAGCTTTCTTCGAGGGCGACCACGGACATGACTTCAATGAGGTAGATCCTTCTTACGATGAATTAGCTATTGCTGTTGCTCGACTTGGTAAATTGCTTGATAAACGTGACAAGAAAATTAAGAAACATAATTTTATTGTGGAGTCATTGAATGCTGAAATTGCTAGACTTAAAACCTTGATTCCTGATGATGATGCTTGCAAATCATGTGACTTAATTTACAATGAGCTTACTTTGCTTAGGAAAGAACATGTTACCTTGTTAGAGCAAATCAATGCTGAAAATGAGAAAAATGAGAAACTTATAAAACATGCTAGTTGTTCTACCATTGATTTGCATGATACAACTCCATGTTCTAAATGCTCCATACTAGAATTGAAGTTGCATGATGCAAATGCTAGGGTTTCTCAAATGACAGAAGATTTTCTTACACATGAGGTTCTTTCATGCTCAACTTGTCGCAAGCAAAAAGGAAAAGTGGATGATCCCTGCAATAATTGTTTAATTCTTGCTAATAAAGTTGATTACTTGCAGAACTCTTTGGAACGATTCACTAATGGCAAGAAAAAGTTGAACATGATTTTGGATCAATCTAAGGTTAGCTCAAACAAGAAAGGTTTAGGTTTTGATCTTCATGCTTCATATGAAACTAAACCTCGCTCTGTTGTTTATGCTCCTTGCAATGACAAACTTGAGATTTCAAATGAGCCTAAGAAAATTGTCTTCAAATCTGCTGGCCTTTTATCTTCTACTATGATGAATGCAAATGTTGCTTCTACTTCCAAAGCTAAACATAATGTTAAGTACACTTGCACTCATTGTGGTAGAGATGGACATTTAGTAGACTTTTGCTCTAGACTAGCTAAACAACAAAAGAGAGAAAGGTTTAATGCTAGGTCTAATTTCAGAAAGGCACACTCCACTTCTCATTATGTGCCTAGGGTGAAACAAACACCTTTTGATGCTAAAAACACGGGAAAAGGCAAATATGATTATGTGCATAAGAATACTCGTGTTGTGCCTCTTGTTGTGTCGGTGTCTCGATCTTTGGATTCCTAAACATCTTATTTCTAACCCCAGTACCAAGACCTCGACACTTTCTGCTTCTATGTAGGCTTCTCACGCGAGGAGGGAGAACATGTGGCTAGTGAATTTCGGATGCTCACTTCATATGTTTAGTGATAAGATTTGGTTCTCCTTTACTCATGCATCTCGTGCCAAAAGTGTTATCTTCTGAAGATGCTTCTTCCACCTTTGTTTTCGCAAAAGGCACTAGTCCAAATGATGCAGGTACAGGTGCATATGTTCAGGGGGAGAGTGTCTTTGTTCATAAAGATGATGATGCTGTTGAGGATGAGATAATTGAAGGTTTACATGAGAGACTCTTCCCACATGCTTCACATCAACAAAACGGTCAAGTGAATTTTCAGGTATCTCCATGGTACTCAAGATTTTGGCATTTGGCTTTTTGCTTCCTTATGCATTAGTTTAAGAGCTTATTCTGATGTTGACTTTGGAGGATGTTGAATTGATTTGGTTCATGCCACCTCTTGAGTAATCCTCTTTCTTGAGCATTTGATATTGGATTTCACTTTCTTAGAGATCATGTTGAAAAAGAAAAAATTGTGCTTCACCATGTGGATACTGAACATCAATTGGCAGACATTTTCACAAAACCTTTGTCTTCTTCTCGTTTTGCTTTTATTCGGGGAGAACTTGGGATTGTTCATCCAATGGGTTTGTTTTGAGGGGGAGTTTTCTTGCCAAGTTCTTTCACTTAATGAGCTCACTTTATCATATTTCTTTATATATTATGTAATTGTGCTAATATATGATAATCTAAATTGTTCCACTTGAACTAAAAATGACATTGCGGAATTCCTTGGTTTGATTGCCTATAGCTAAATACTCTGTGATATCTTACTCTTCTAGGCATGATATTGAATCTTCTTGACAAATTTGGGCTATGAAGCAAGTGTGTTTTCAGCTTTACTCTTTCAAAAGACCTTTTAATCACTTTTGCATGTTTACAATCAAAGAAAAAGTAAAGGAAAAGGGAATCAGTTTAAAAAAAGGGATTGTTAAAAAAAACAAGTTAGGTGCTTCAGAATGCTTTCCCTAAAAGATAAGATGTATGTTTCAAGCATGCCATTCCCTCAAAAGACAAGATGTATGCTTCAAGCATGCCACTCCAAGGAAATAAAAGAAGTATGCTTCAAGCATGCCACATGCGATTCTTGTTTAAAGATTAATTTGGTCCACTAGATTGGAGTTGAAACTACTTGCTCGCCCTGATTTGTTAGTTGCTTCAACTTTGAGCCTTTGTTTTTCTACTAAAGGTTTTGCTTAGTACTTGGCTATAGTTGACTAAATTGAGGTTGAGATGCATGTCATTCCCTAACTTGTTAAAATCACATCAAGATCATGTATTTTGCATATTATGTGATATATAAGGTTATATGATCGAATGAGCTCATCTTTTCCTATCTTGGCACTCCCTTGTTTCTCATTGTGAAATCATTGCTGCAGGAAAATTTTTTGAACAAATTCTCTCTTTTGTACTCTTGATGAATCCATTGTCAAAGGGGGAGAAAATTGGGAATTGTTGAAAAGATTAATGAAAAAGGGGGAGAAGAAAAAAGGGGAGTTGTTTCTGGAATTTTGGGAGAAGTTTGGAGAATTTTGGAATTTTTGAGCACATTGCATTTTCACACACATTTTCCTTCTCAGGGGGAGATTTTGTTTTGCTTTTTGGTCAAAGGGGGAATTATGTGTTTTCTTACTTTGGTCTTCGATCCCTTGGATTTCAAAATCTTTTGTAAAGTGAATGCCAAATGTTCAATTCTAAGTGGTGTTACCAATGTTTTCATCAAGGGGGAGATTGTGAAATCATGTGCTGAAAAATTGGCTTAGAATTGAATTTGCAAAATGTGCTTGTGCTTGTGTTTGACAATTTTCCAAGAAACAGTAAGTTTCGCTTTGGTGCCGGACCAAGCTTAAAGAAAACAGTAAGTTCTGCATGTACGATGGACCAAGTTTTTGTGTCTGTCGTGGACATGCTTTTGAGCTCATGAGCCAAACTTTTTCTTCCAAAGAATCAGAGACTTTCACATGTACAACGGACCAAGTTTTTGGGTCTGTCGTAGACATGTTTTTGAACTCATGAGCCAAACTCTTTTTTCCAAAGAATCAGATATTTTCACATGTACAACGGACCAAGTTTTTGGGTCTGTTATGGACATGTTTTTGAGCTCATTCAATTTTCCAAGAAACTAGTGAGTTTTGCATGTACGACGGACCAATTTCTTTGGTCAGTCGTGAACGGCTTTTTCAGGATTGATTTCGCATGTACAACGGACCGATCTTGTTGGTCCGTCGTGAATGTGTTTTCACCGGAATGTTTTCTTCTTGAAACCGAGAGTTTCACTTGTACAACGGACCGATTTTGTTGGTCCGTCATGAATGGACTTTTTCTAGGGTTTTTATTTTTGGTCCGTTGTGAACGTGTTTTGCTCGGTTTGGATGTTTTGCAAGAATTGAATTGAGTTTTTGGTTTGACTTTGAGATTATGAAATTTGTGAAAATTTCATGATGCTTGAAGTGGACTTTATGCAATGCTCGTGTGAGTATTTGCATGGATTGATGTGAGTCAAGTCGTGGACTTGTGCTCAGAATTGTTTTGTGGTTTGTTCATGTGCAGGTATTGCTCGAAGACGAACGTGGTCGATGACGGGACCGGAACTAGGTTCATAGAGGAGCTGAGGTTCGGGACTAGGTTCAGGGAGGAACTGAGGTCTTGGTGGTCAAGGATGTTATGCGGGACGTTCGGGCTAAGAGAATGGTGCACATGAAGAATGGTTAGTCACGTGAGAATGGCAGGAGGTCATTCGCGTGCTAAGTGTTAGTCACGTGAGTATGGCAGGTGGCCATACGCGTGCAAAGTGTTAGTCACGTGAGTATGGTAGGGTTGCCATACGCGTGCAAGAGTTGTACTCGGCCAGGTTGGGCCAAGAGGAGTTGTGCTGAATACATACTCCTTCTAGATTAGGAATTGTATTCAGAACTCCTTGTGTTTTGCTCCTTTAAATAGGAGGGGTGTCTCCTGTTGAAGGGCATCAATCGAATCAATCGGAGCTGAGCGCATTGAGAGCCTCAAGCTCAGTTTTAGGGTTTGTACTCTTTTGATGAGAGTACTTTAGACAAAAGAAATAAAGATCAATTCTTCTAGATCCTTGCGTGCTACACGATGCTTAGCGTTGCTACAGTGTTTCCTGTTTTGGTTCTTGTTTGCATGCTTGTTCTTTTCTAGATTGGTTTTTGTTCTTTGATTTTTATCTTGATTTGATCCATCAAAACCTTTCTAGGGTATTGATTTAGAGTTCCTCAAAGTCTAGTTGATTAATCTTTTGAAGATCTTGTTTAATCTTGAAGTTTTGATTAGATTAGTTTTCATCAAGTTCTGGAACAGCAAGCTTGCGAGGTTCATAACTTTTGATCCGTAAGTCCGATCGAGCTGATTCTTTTTGGGTTCAATTCGTATTGAAATCTAGTTTCTCGTGTCCAAATTTAAGATCAATCTAATGGTTGGATCTCCGGGAATTATCTTTTTACCGAACCTCTATCATTCTATTTTTGTCGAATACGAGGCAATTATTTGGTTCTGTTTTGGGGTGAACTTTTAGTAGATCAAGAATTTGGTTTTAACTTCCGCACAATCATTCACCCCCCCTCTAATTGCTATATTCGTATACTTTGATCCTACAAGAATATGGAACCTGTTTTGGAAAGGTATCAAGTGCGGTGATGTTGATGGCACGTGGTGCATGGTAACCAACTGGGGGTTTGATAAATAGTTTTCGACCGGGGCATGTGGCAAGAATAATCAGGTGGGCCAATTGTGGCATCGGGAGCGTTGTTTTGGTTCTTAGGGTAGTCATGCCCTGGTCAACCAAAGGACTTAACCTTACAAGCCTTTGAACTGAGTTAATTGTGCAACCACATGACCGGAATGGGACGGTCCTAGTTGAGTAAGTTACTAATAACTTGCATGTGATGCCTCGGCTGTCAACTACACCTTTTGTGTAGCTTGAAAGGGGAGCGTACCATGGCTGAGGCATGGTACCTGTCCAACGGTATGTCGGTCCCATACTTCGCCTTTGATAAGGGAAGGGATGGTGTAAGGCAAAAATCAGAAAGGTTCACTTGCGTAGTTAGCTGTTTCCGAAAGGCTTTGTTATGATCACTCGCCCTTGTGGTGTTTGGCTGTATCTTATGGGTAAAGTGCATAACCTCTGCAGAGTGTAAAATCTATTTGAATAGCCGTGTCCACGGTATTGGACATTGCTCGGGGATTACAGTTAAGGGTTAGACTTTCATGAAAATAACTTGTTCTGGAAGGGTTGGATTTGGTTTAATAATGATGTTGATGGAAATGTGGATTAGGAATTGGGAAGATGTTTATTTAACTCCTGGAAAAGTTATTGATAGTATGCTTGTCTTTACTGCTTTCGAATCTACCTATGATACTTGTCAAATGCTGTTTTACTGCAATTATACCATGAGTCATTCCCTTGTACTAAGCCATGCATGTAGTATATTAGTTTGCATTCTGTGCATAACTTGCTGAGTACCAAGTACTCACCCTTGCCACAATCAACACCAGTTGAAGAAGAGTCTACGCCAGCTTTGGAGGAGGAGCTCCAAGAGGAACCGTCTAACTAGGGAGCGAGCCCAGTCAGTTGCCTGTGGTATACTGGATGGCGCCACGAAGTTATCATATTTTTCGCTGCTATTATTTCTCTTTTCTTAAGTTTTCGCCCTGCGTGGCGTATATTTTTAACTTGACCTTAAGGTCGAGCAACCAGCTTGGTTAAATATTTAAAGTACCTTATTATTTCGTTGAGTATGATTGTGATATTTACCAATGTTGAGACTGTGTGCACTAGCGTGTTCCTGGACTAGTGCTGATTACACGGAGGGTCCGGATTTGGAAATTTGGGTCCCGACAGAGGTGGTATCAGGGCCATACTGACTGTAGGCTCAACCCATAGTTAGAATGGTCGTAGTGAGGGTAAAACCTATTTTATAAAGTTAAAAATTTGTCAGGATAATGAATGAATTCTCGACTTATCCCCTTCTCTCTTTTCTTACCCCCTTGCTGAATTTTTCCCTTACCCTCATCGCAGTTAGAAATCTGTTCTTACGTGAGCATTTTGTGACAGATGGAGGGAGAGATCAATTACGTCGATCTTGAGGTTGGCCACGCCGCAGAATTTTGGCGTATGCTATAGTTCCTTGAAGGTTTTGAGAAGCCGCAATACCAAGTGAACGTCATCAGACAAGCGGGACTGATTAAGGCTTGTGATGTGAAGATCACGGTACATGCTAGGAAGAAGGGCAAGGGCAACCATCCGATATACTGCACCGCCAGGAGGTCAACAATGCAGATGGGAATTCAGGAGGTATCACGACGAGCAATGCGACACATCACCCGCATCTACGCCAGCGAGCTAAAGGGCGCGGTGTACCGCTACCACCCACACAACAACAACCTTCTTGACCCGAAGCTGATTCAGGATGAGAATGCCACGGTCACACAGCTGGCATGACTTGTCATCGCTCAGTAGGATGTGCTTGATGATACGAACCGGGAGCTATAGAAGGCTCGCGAGGAGGTCACGATAGAGAAGAACCGGTGGCGGGAGGCTCAAGAGCATGTGTCTCACCTTCTGCGAAGAATTGACGAGTTGGAGATGGCATTGTACGGACCGGGACCAGAGCCAGTACTCGAGCTACATGAGCCGGACCCGGAGGAGTCAGATCTCGAGGAGGACACCGCTTCTTCGACTACCACAGTTGCAGGGCATGGTGATCATTTCGCACCGATGCCACCGCACCCAGGCCGAGGAGGTTTTCTTGACGAGTGAGCCTAGGTCTTGTAGTTGGGACTCCTTCGTCGAGTCGCGTTATAGAATAAAGATTCACCCTTAGAGGCGTGGGATTTTCATTGCTTGCTAAGTGTGCAGTATGTGTTGCAGGCCCTTAGGCATTGTAAGCAACCATTCCAAGATATTATTATGGTATAGTTAATAGAGTTGGATTTTTGAGTTACACCTCCCCGCATAAGTTGCTCTACTACTTGTCTATGCTTGTTTCCCCCATGTCTCTAAACCTTGGAGCAATCAACAGATGGTGAACACCCGCGGAAACCTCGGAGGCAATGGGAGTTGTTCTCGCCCAACTGGGAATCCTAATGATGGGGCACCTGCACCCCAACCAGCACCGCCAGTCGACATGCAGAACTTTGGAACTTTTCTTGCCGCTCAGACCCAGTTGATGCATGCTATGATGCAGCAGATGCAGCAGGTCACTGCTCAGGCCACCGCTAACCAAGCAAATTAGGGACAACGATAGGGAGCAAAGTTGTCAGAGTTCATGAGAACTCATCCACCCACTTTCTCTGGGAACGCCAACCCGTTGGAGGTGGATGATTGGCTAAGGTCAATAGAAAGGAAGTTACACATTGCCCAATGCATGAGGAATGAGAAGGTGCTTTACGCATCTCATCGGTTGGAAGGGACCGCCGCTGAGTGGTGGGAAAACTTCTGCGCCACGCAGGAGAACCCACAGGACATCACGTGGGAGGAGTTTACGGCTGCGTTTCGTCAGTATCATGTGCCAGAAGGGACCATGGACCTTAAGAAGGAAGAGTTCAGGGCATTGAAGCAAGGTGATCAACCGGTGTCAGAATATCTGAACAAGTTCACACAGCTTGCGCACTACGCACCTGAAGACGTAGCGACAGATAAGGCCAGACAGTCTCGCTTTATGAAGGGACTCAACTCGGATCGCAGTGGGGTGATCACCCACACCTTTCCAGATTTCCAGGAGCTTGTGAACAAAGCGCTTATTCTTGAGGACAAGCGCAAGGAGTTGGATGAGAACAGGAAGCGCAGAATGCAGCAGCAAGGGTCACATCAGGGAGCGCAGTAGTGTCTGCGGGTTGCACCGAATCAGTTTTTCAGGTTCCAACCGCCGAGTACAGCGAAAACACCGTCGCCAGCACCGAGACCTATTAATCAGAATTTCCAGACTCCAGCCCCAGCCAGGAACGCCACTGCAAGCAACCAACAGGGCACAGTGAGGCGTTGCTATACATGCAATGAGCCAGGGCATTTCTCCAACAGTTACCCTAAGAAGATAGCAGGAGTGACCCCAGTTCGCTTCAACTTGGGATCCACACCGGCTAGGACACCTGCACCAGGAGCAAACCATGGAGTAACACAGCCAGGAGCCGCACCCCAGACCGTGGTGAGAGGCAGAGTCAATCACGTGACTGCAGATGCACTCCAGAATGCCACAGACGTCATACTGGGTAAGATACTAGTCAACTCACTACCTACAACAGTTTTGTTTGACTCTGGAGCTTCGCATTCGTTTGTTTCTCGAGATTTTGTTTCTAAGAATGATTTGGAGATTGTGGATCTTAAGTGCATGCTTATAGTTCAAACCCCTGGGTCAGAACTCCGATCTCAAGTAGGATGTTCTGGGGTGAGAATACTAATAGATGGGGTAGAGTTCTTCGCGAACTTGATTATATTGGGAACCCAGACCCTAGATGTTATTTTGGGAATGGACTGGTTGTCCAAGCACAAGGCCGTGCTAGACTGTGGACGAAGAGTCATATCAGTTGAAAGCCCGTGTGGAAGAAAAGTGGAATTTCAAGCGACTGCCATTAGAGATGGACAGCTGATGGTTAACATCGTAAAGGCAATCAGCATAGAGGATGTCTCAGTGGTGAGTGAATATCCAGATGTTTTTCCTGAAGACCTACCTGGGATGCCGCCCAACAGAGACATAGAGTTTGTGATAGAGCTTGTACTGCACAAATGATAGCGAAGAGACCATACCGGATGTCCACTGAAGAATTGGTGGAGATGAAGAAACAGCTTGAAGAGCTGATGGAGAAAGGATTCATCAGACCGAGTTCATCGCCATGGGGAGCGCCAGTTCTGTTCGTCAAGAAGAAGGATGGGAGTTTCAGGATGTGCATTGACTACCGTGCACTCAATGAAGTCACCGTGAAGAATAAGTACCCGCTACCCAGGATCGATGACCTGTTTGACCAGCTAAGAGGAGCCGGAGTTTTCTCCAAGATTGATCTAAGATCGGGATACCACTAGCTGAAGATCTGATCGGAAGATATTCCGAAGACCGCATTCTCATCAAGATATGGACATTACGAGTTTACTGTTATGTCCTTCGGTCTGACAAATGCGCCAGTTTACTTCATGAATGTGATGAACAAGGTTTTCATGGAGTACTTGGATAAGTTTGTCGTTGTATTCATAGATGACATTCTCATCTACTCCAAGACAAAGGAAGAACATGCAGAGCATCTGAGGCGAGTTTTGGAGAAGCTGAGGGAATAGCAACTCTTCGCCAAGTTCAGCAAGTGCGATTTTTGGAAGGACAAGGTAGAATTCCTTGGACATGTAATGACCGCCGAAGGAGTTGCGGTAGATCCAAGTAAAGTAGAAGCTGTGTTACACTGCGAGCAGCTGAAGACTATGACCCATATCCGGAGTTTCCTAGGAATGGCAGGGTACTACCGCCGTTTCATTGAAGGCTTTTCGACAATTGCGAGACCTCTCACGCAATTGTTGAAAAAGGAGAAGAAGTTTGCATGGACGCCGGAGTGCGAGAAAGGTTTTCAGGAACTAAAGAAGCGATTGACATCAGCACCGGTGTTGGTTGTACCGGATGTTAATCAGAGCTTCGATATTTATTGTGATGCATCGCGCCAAGGACTTGGGTGTGTGCTGATGCAGAACGGAAAGGTCGTCGCTTACGCGTCAAGGTAGTTGAGGCCGCATGAGGAGAATTACCCGACGCATGACCTAGAGCTAGCTGCCATAGTGCATGCTTTGAAGTTGTGGCGTCATTACTTGATTGGGAACAGATGTGAAGTGTATACGGATCATAAGAGTCTTAAGTACATATTCACCCAATCGGACTTGAACATGAGGCAGAGGAGATGGTTGGAACTGATCAAGGATTATAATGTTGGAATCCATTACCATCCTGGGAAGGCTAATGTGGTGGCCGATGCTCTGAGTCGGAAAAGCCATACTGTGAACATGTTAATAGCCACGAGTCAGGACGAGCTATGTGAGGATTTCCAAAGAATGAAGATTGAAGTCGTCCTAGAAGGATTCTTGGCCGCATTAGAAGTGAAGCCTACCCTGGAGGATCAGATCCGAGAAGGACAGAAGGATGATGACAAGATCTGCAGGATTAAGTCCAAAATGGATGAGGGCAAGGCAAAAGACTTCAAGGTGGATGAGCAAGGCACGTTGTGGATGGAGGATCGAATTTGTGTGCCAAACAAGAAGGAGTTGAAACAGTTGATACTAGAGGAGGCCCATGACTCCAAGTATTCAATTCACCCTGGAAGTGCTAAGATGTATCAGGATTTGAAGGAAAGATTCTGGTGGCCGAGCATGAAGCGTGAAGTTGCCAAGCATGTTGCGCTGTGCGACATATGCCAGAGAGTTAAGGCAATGCATCAGAGACCAGAAGGATTGCTGCAGCCGTTGAAGATACCTGAGTGGAAATGGGAGGAAATCAGAATGGACTTCATTACCGGTTTACCCAAGACTCAAGGAGGATATGACTCCATATGGGTTGTAGTAGACCGCTTGACTAAGGTCGCCCATTTTATTCCGGTAAAGACCACTTACTCAGGAGATAAGTTAGCAGAATTGTACATGACCAGGATCATCTGTTTGCATGGAGTGCCGAAGAAGATTGTATCGGACAGAGGTACCCAGTTTACCTCGAGATTCTGGAATAAGCTGCATGAAGCTATGGGGATCCGTTTGAACTTCAGCACCGCCTATCATCCGCACACGGATGGACAGACCGAAAGAGTAAATCAGATATTAGAAGATATGCTAAGAGCGTGTGCATTGGCTTATGCTACCTCTTGGGATAAAAGTCTGCCGTATGCTGAGTTCAGCTACAACAATAGCTACCAGGCCAGTTTGCAGATGTCGCCATTTGAGGCACTATATGGTCGACCCTGTCGAACACCGTTGAACTGGAATGAGACGGGTGAACGACATGTCTTTGGGCCAGATATTCTTCAAGAAGCCGAAGAACAGATTGCCATGATCCAAGAAAGACTGAAGATAGAACAGTCAAGACAGAAGAGCTACGCTGATAACCGTCGCCGAGACCTGAGTTTTGAACCAGAAGATTTCGTGTATCTCAGAGCCACGCCACTCAGGGGAGTTAAGAGATTCCATGCCAAAGGAAAACTCGCACCGCGATATGTTGGACCATTTAAGGTTCTCAGCCGTAGAGGGGAAGTTGCGTACCAGCTAGAGTTACCGCAATCACTAGCAGGAGTACATGACGTGTTCCACATGTCCCAGCTGAAGAAGTGTCTCCGAGTACCTGATGAGCAGACATCGCTAGAGTCAATCGAGCTACAAGAGGATCTGACTTACAAGGAACACCCCGTCAAGATTTTGGACACCATGGATCGAGAGACGAGAAACAAGTCAACCCATTTCTGCAGAGTTCAATGGAGCAACCATGAGGAAAGTGAAGCAACTTGGGAGCGCGAAGAGGATTTGAAGAAAGAATTTCCGAACCTATTCTTTAGTAAGCCCTGAATCTCTGGGACGAGATTCTGTTAAGGGGGGAGGTTTGTAACACCCCAAATTTTTGCTTTTCATGAATTTAAATAAGATTTGGCACTTTGGTGAATTTTTGGAATTTTCTGGAATTTATTTGGATTTAATTGGAATTTATTTGAATTTATCCCCTTTTGAAATAATTAAAGAATTTAAATTTTGCAAATAAAATTTAGTTGGAAATATTTAACTTGAGTCCAAAAGGTTCCAAAATATTTTCTAGAATTTTTCTGGAATTTTTCTGAGTGTTTTGCTATTTTTAATGAATTAAATGAATTTCTGGGAATTAATCGGATTAATTAAATTGCTGGAAAATGCGAGTTGGTTTTACTATTCATCCAACTGAGCCGGAACCGAACCGGACCTGAGTCCGACTCGAACCAGACTCGAGACCGACTCCGACCGAGCCAGCCAGGTCACCGAGCCGGACCAGAGACCAAACCTCGCGACCGTTGGATCTCGATCCAACGGCCGAGAGTGCGCCACGTCACCCTCTCCGTTTTGCCGTTGGACACTGCCGCCGCCCGTGCGTGGGTCCTCATTTTCCGCGCATATCACGGACGTCGAGGGCTATTTAATGCGCCGCCACCCGTGTCGGGACCCCCTTTTCCGTGCGCACCCGTAGCCCTAACTCACCGAGCCCAAGTCGCCGCCATTCGCCCGCGGGAGCTCGCCAAAGTTGGAGAAGGCTTCCGCCGCGGTTCTCCGCTGTTTGCCGCCGCCTTCGTCGTCTTCCACCGCCGTTGAGTCCAGATCCGGAGCCATTGCGTCAAGCTGCATTCGTGGAGATATCTCACCTTGCTGGAGCATGCCCGGAGCGCCGTTTCGCGTGTCATCGTCTTTGTCCCCGGCAGCCGGAGCTCCGCCGCACGCCATCACCGCTCGCGAGCTCTCTCAGCCGTCCGATCAAGATCCAACCATCGCGGTGAGTCCACGCGTTTCCTAAACCCGTAGAAGATCTGGACCATTGGATCAAGATCCAACGGCCCACGTTCGTCCATGTCGTCCCGTAGCGAATCCACGTTACGGTTTTAGATTCAATCCCAACCGTTGGATCTAGATCCAACGGCATAGGGCGCGCCACGTGTCGCGCGCCGGGACATGCCACGCCACCCTCGGTGAGGCGAAAACCCGATCCAATCTGGACCGTCCGATCCGAATCGAACGGCCCAGATTAGCCGCGTCGTATCGTAACGTGCGGCATTGGATCCGATTCGGGCACTCACTTTTGCGTCGGACTGGAATTAACGCAACCCGTTAGTAAACTGAATCCCAATTACAAACCGTACCCGGATTGAGGCCAATCAATCGGCACGACACACTCGGCACGTGGTCATATGCCAAATGATTGATTCCAACCCGAGCTTCCCCGAGATATGTGTCTAGTGCTAGTTCCCTGGATCAGTAGCCTAGCACCCACATATTGCCACAATAAGTTGCATCAAAACACTTACACTAACAAAATGGTTACAGTAGTACAGGTTTGATTACATCGAGATAGTAATACAAGAAAGAAATTCTGCCAAATGGCTACAAAAGCTGAAAAGAGACTTAGAGTACAGCAACGGCAGCAGAGTGCCTTTCCAAACCCAAAGGTAGTAGCCGAGTTGCGACTGAGAGGAAAACCTAAACTACAGCTGCAAAACCCGACGATCTCTGAATCGAAGCGATCCTCGCCTAGCTCGCCTTTTCACACTTGACTCCGTCTTCTGAGCTTGGTAATCAGATTTAAAGCAAACGGTGAGTACACGTATGTACTCGCAAGACTTTAGTGTTTGCAAGTATAATAAGTATGCAGGTTATCCAATGAAAAAGGTTGCTAATCCAGTTCCAAGTTGCATAAAGCTAAATTTATTTGCAATAGAATAATAGATTTCAGAAGATGCTCGATTTACAAAAGCAATTGATGAAGAATGTAATTCAATAAATAAATGTATAATTAAATCAGAATACACATTCAAATAACTCAAAATAATCCAACACCACCATCACATGGCATCAAGAATCACCACCAAAGACAATCGAATATCCACCATACCATCGTATGGCATCAAAAATCACCACCAAAGATAATCGAATTACCAATCCAACCAGTCTCTGAGTCCATCGACTAAACATTTTGAATGATATTACCCAACATTTAAAAGATCTACCGGTGCCAATATGTTTTCCAAAACAAATCCAAAAATTCTATACTTGACAATAATTATCCAAAGCTCGTGGCCAGTGAGCACGGCTAATCGATTAGATTTATTCTCTGCAGAGATTGTACACTTTACCCACATGACACACTCTAGCAATCATGTCAACCATGCCACGCGATACTAAACGCACTGCCGCTTTGCTAGATTGTGACGAACTGCTCCACTTGCGAGTTTCTAGTCTTTCGTCACCGGTGAAGTGCACCCCTTGTTATGGCGGGTGATCACCCCACACACAAAACATTTACAACAATTCACGATGGTTTACGATTACCGCCCATCGCCTCACAACCCATAGCAAGGCCCTCACCGTTGTAACGGTACCGTATTGGGACGGTATACTCCAACACTGTGCGAGGTGAGGAGACCCTTAGACAAAGACTCAATTGGCTTGATCAGTCCAACTACTTCGACCTACCACGACGCAAGACCAGTCATTCACTCCTGTACTACGTTCAGGTCATCCCATACTAACACATGTGGTTGTACGATTTGACTTAGTTAACAACATCAAGTTCGGTCCTTAGGGTTGCACAGACGAGACCTCCACCCGTCCGTCCAGAATAAAACCACCATTCACCTTGTTCCTTTTTCTCTTTATTACCAACATAGCTTTTTCCACCAAAACCACCATTTCAAAATCATCAGTAAGTTTCCAAAAGAATTTGATTGACTGGTCCACCGATCAACAATCAATTGTACTAACGCTGGGCTAAGCGTATGCAATTATTAGACATATAACCCAATTGACACGTAATACGGTGTCTACCATTATCCTAGGGATTTACAAGGATCACTACGTAACTGATAATCGAGGAAAACCATTCAATCCAGGTTTAACTACCAAAGCCCACAATTTATTATTTGTACCAATTCTAAAGCATGCATAATAGTTTTGTCAATTCAAATTAAATTTGCAAATATGGGATCAATATGGTCAAAGGAGGTGCTTGCCTGTTTGCTTTGTACTGATTACACTTCCGGGAAAGAGATCGAGAACCGCGCAGGCGCCCACCACCACGTCAACGTCTACGCGAACGAGCGACAACAAAACAACAACAAAACGATCAAACTCAGAACAAACAGGGCGAACAAGAATCAATTAAGACAATTAAGAAGCAAGGACAACGACTAAACCAATTGGAGAAACAACGGAGAAAAAGGGACTAAAGGAGACCTAACTCGGTCAGTGAAGTCGGCAGTACCGGCGGTACAACCACGGTAGTGCCGCCCTCAAGCCCGGCAGTACCAGCCACAGGGCCCAATAGTGCCGGCGGCCGACGACCCAAAAGGGCACTCTCTGGAAAAAAGGTACCGGCCTCATAACGTCGGTAGTGCCGGCCTCATAACGTCGGTAGTGCCGGCCTCAGGGAGAAATTAGGGTTTCGCAAAATGGGATTTTGCGCAAATGGATTCGAAACTTCGCGACGATTGCATGGTTAGGTTCCCGGTGATGCCAGGGACCCATCCATGCAGGTCTCACCAAGTTTCGAGTTCATTTAACCTAATTTCCACCTTTTCGAACTCGATAACCCTAATTACCGTTAGAATTCGACTTTCGATCCAAATCAAGTCCAAACTTAATTCTTTTCACGAGGGTCGACTTCTAACGACATCAGATATATTCTAGAGTCATATCCTCAGCTTTTGGAGCTAGGGTTCAAGGAAAACTCCAAAACTCGAGAATTTGACTCGGCTTGTGAACAAATCCGATAAACTCCGAATCAGGGTTTTCGACTCGATCTTTTTCCAGAAATAGAACCATTAGGGCACTAAGAACCAATACGAGTCACTCTCGGGATCTTTGGAGCTTCGAAACTCGAAGACGCCCCAAAAAGCTCGATACTGCACTTTTCGCAAATCGAATCGAAATGAAGGATTTGCGACTGACGTATTAATTCTTTTTTCACGTAACGGTTCCACAAAGCCTAACTCACACTCAAAAACTCTTCGCACGACAATCGAACCATCCGAACTCATAACCCTCAATTGGAATTAAATTCGATTCCAGGTCCAGATTGAGTTCAAACTCGAATCTTTTCACAGGAATCGAACTCAGACAACGTCAGATGTACTCGAAGGTCAATTTCTCGACTTTTCGAAGTTAGGGTTCAAAGGAACTTCAAAAATTCGGGAAAACGACTTTTGGGCAAATATATCTAACAGAGAACCGATTAGGGTTTTCAGATCGAATCGTCCACGCTAACTTAATCTACTGAGCTAACTTAGGTCTAGCAACAAGAAACACGTTGAAGCACTTCTAGGGTTAGGGTTTCAAGACTAAACCATAAGAGAAACTAATAGAGAAGAGAGGGGGACTTAGGGTTTAGCTCAAAACCTCGGGGATCAGACTGGAACACGATTCCTCCGGTCTTGAGGCTGCTCTAAGGCTTGAGGAAGATCCTCCACACCTCGCGGCTTGTCTTCTTGCTACTCCTTGAGCTCCTCATGCACTAGAGAAGAAGAGGGAGAGAGAGAACTGAAGGGAGAGAAATGGAGAGGGAGAGGGAGAGAGCACGGGAGAGTGGGAGAGAGCTCCAAAGGGGAAGAGAACAAGTGAGGGAGTGAGAGAGGGATAAGCTGGCTAGGCTTTAGAGGAGAGGAAGAATCGAGAAAGAGGGTGAGGTGGCCGGGCAACGGGCAGCGACGGCCGCTCCAACCCCTACCCGCACGACTCGGCCGGCAGTACCGCCTCCCGCTGAAGCGGTAGTGCCGACCGGCAGACTGCCCTAGCTGGCAGATCGCCGCTCTGCAGCAAAACTCCGAGTTTCTTCGCAAACTTCACTCCAATCTTTGGGTTTAACCTCGGGAAACTTAAGGGAAGAATTTTGGGACCACAAAGGAAGGTTTTAGGACTTAGGCTCCTACGGATTTCAAAAGATTTCGACCGGCTTCAAACTCAAAGTTTCGAAACAAAAACCAGTCGAAACTACTCGAACGACAAAACACCAACGCAACAAAAACGAACTAAGGGCCAAATTGAGATCCAATAGCACTCAGCACACAAACAAGCACACAAATAGCTTAATTAATCTTAGTTAATCCTAATTAATCTTAGTTACAAATTCCAGGATGTTACAGTTGCTGTATGCCACCTTGACATAGACAATTGAATGCCATGAACCCCTTGTCACCCTAGTTGAGGATTAAATAGTTGGACATTATTAAATTGCCAACATGGGAATTTAGATCGTTGTAGTATATTGCTTAGACCTACTATGTGCTTATGACATGATTTTGGATAAATAAATGTTAATATTGACTTAATGATATATGGAACCTGTTTTGGAAAGGTATCAAGTGCGGTGATGTTGATGGCACGTGGTGCATGGTAACCAACTGGGGGTTTGATAAATAGTTTTCGACCGGGGCATGTGGCAAGAATAATCAGGTGGGCCAGTTGTGGCATCGGGAGTGTTGTTTTGGTTCTTCGGGTAGTCATGCCCTGGTCAACCTAAGGACTTAACCTTGCAAGCCTTTGAACTGAGTTAATCGTGCAACCACATGACCGGAATGGGATGGTCCTAGTTGAGTAAGTTACTAATAACTTGCATGTGATACCTCGGGTGTCAACTACACCTTTTGTGTAGCTTGAAAGGGGAGCGTACCAGGGCTGAGGCATGGTACCCATCCAACGGTATGTCAGTCCCATACTTCGCCTTTGATAAGGGAATGGATGGTGTAAGGCAAAAACCGGAAAGGTTCACTTGCGTAGTTAGCCGTTTCCGAAAGGCTTTGTTACGATCACTCGCCCTTGTGGTGTTTGGCTGTATCTCGTGGGTAAAGTGCATAACCTCTGCAGAGTGTAAAATCTATTCGAATAGCCGTGTCCACGGTATTGGACATTGCTCAGGGATTACAGTTAAGGGTTAGACTTTCATGAAAATAACTTGTTCTGGAAGGGTTGGATTTGGTTTAATAATGATGTTGATGGAAATGTGGATTAGGAATTGGGAAGATGTTTATTTAACTCCTGGAAAAGTTATTGATAGTATGCTTGTCTTTACTGCTTTCGAATCTACCTATGATTCTTGTCAAATGTTGTTTTACTGCAATTATACCTTGAGTCATTCCCTTGTACTAAGCCATGCATGTAGTATATTAGTTTGCATTCTGTGCATGACTTGCTGAGTACCAAGTACTCACCCTTGCCACAATACAACACCAGTTGAAGAAGAGTCTACACCAGCTTTGGAAGAGGAGCTCCAAGAGGAACCGTCTAACTAGGGAGCGAGCCCAGTCAGTTGACTGTGGTATATTGGATGGCGCCATGAAGTTATCATATTTTCCGCTGCTATTATTTCTCTTTTATTAAGTTTTCGCCCTGCGTGGCGTATATTTGTAAATTGACCTTAAGGTCGAGCAACCAGCTTGGTTAACTATTTAAAGTACCTTATTATTTCGTTGAGTATGATTGTGATATTTACCAATGTTGAGACTGTGTGCACTAGCATGTTCCTGGACTAGTGCTGATTACACGGAGGGTCTGGATTTGCAAATTCGGGTCCCAACAGGAATCCACGTTGCGATGTTTAGATCCAATCTCAGCCATTGGATCTAGATCCAACGCACGAGATTGAGCCACGTAGCCCGTAACCGCACCGTGCTTGGATAGATCTTAGCCGTTAGATCTAGATCGTACGGTTAGGGTTAACCCGCGTTGAAGCGTTAGATGTAATCTCAGTCGTTCGATCGAAATCGAACGGAGTAGATCATGCACACATCGCTATCTGGGACATGCCGCGTCACCCCCCATGACGCGGTGAAACCCGATCCAATCGTAGCCGTTCGATTCGAATCGTACGGCTCAGATCGCGCCACGTTACCCCAAACGTGCACGGTCCAGATCCTATCTGGGCCATTGATTTTCAAATCAACTGTCAGGATCTAGCCACGTGCGTGGGAGCCGAACCGGCGTGGTCAGCGCGGTCAGCCGCGGTCGCCGCTGACGTCACGCGTGACGTCAGTGTGGGGCCCACGTGTCAGCGGCTGGCCAACGGCTCCATGACGTCATCTATGACGTCACGCTAACATCACGGTGGGGCCCGCGTGTCAGTACCGTGTGGCTGAGCCGCGGTGACGTCAGCACTGACATCACCCGAGGGGCCCCACATGTCAATGAGACATGTGCCCGTGGGCTGAGTCCACGGTGAGCCGAACCCGAGCCGTGGACCAAGTCCAAGGACCCGGTGACGTCATGTTGACGCAATAATTCAATTTTTCAATAGAAAAATAATTCGGTGGAAAATCAAATCCCGTGCTGACGTCATAAATCTAGTTTTTTCAATAGAAAAATAAATGAATTAATTCGGTTTATTCTTTTATTTGAAATTTCAAACTTCAAATGCTTATAACTTTTGCGTTTTAACTCCGATTTGAACGATTCCAATTTCTAAATTTTTATAAAATTGAGATCTACTTAAATATGAATTTTAAGTAATTTTTGAATATGAAATTTTCTCTGTTTATATTTAATTAGTAGATTTTTTAAACTTTAAACAATTATAACTTTTGCATTTTAACTCCGATTTGGGCAATTCAAGTTTCTAAAAATTTATAAAATCATGCTCTCCCTGTTTATGAACTTTATTTGAATTTTTGGATACTTTTTGCCCACTGTTTATTTATTTATTGCTAATTGCATGCATTACGAGTAGACGTTGAAGTACCCGAGGGCTTCAAAGGTGAAGTGTTGACCTAGGAGCCGGTTTGACTTTCCAGCAGCATATTGGTCTAGGATCATCCAATCCTAACCCCAAACATAACCTTCCTGTTTAGTATAAGGAACAGAATGAGTTGTTCCATTACTATCCCACTCCATATGGCTATAATGCCAATAGAAATGAGAAATAATTTCATGTTAGAAAAACGCAAGATGACGTCATTTATGGCCCAATCAACCCTATATGAGGATACTCCTTAAAGCAAACACAACCAAGTAGAAGTGATAGCGATATATCATGTTGACAGTAAAAAACCCAGAACCTATTTTGCAATACTTTACTTCCAACAGGAAAAGGAGTCGAAAGTGGTGTCCATCCAGGTGAGCTCTTGTAGGTACCACGATGTTCTGCTTGCTCTAATGACAAACAAAATGAACAACAAAATACATAGGACCCGAAGGTAACATTTCAACGCATGTAACTAATGATAGGCACAGTTGACAACAAATGAGAGATCACATAAAAAACAAGCACAATCGTAAGAGAGTTGACATGGACCTTGATAGATTTCGGGAAAACCGATCCAGCATAAGGTGTGCGAGAGGAAGTGGAGGCAGAGTCCTTCCTTTATTACTTTGTGGTATAAGTTAACCTACCCAGCATACAAGAAAGCCCGTAGCCACATTTAGATGAGATTAGATATTGTAACACCCAAAATTTTGCTTTTCCTAAATCTATGTGTGATTTGGCACTTTGGTGAATTTTTGGAATTTTCTGGAATTTATTTGGATTTATTTGGAATTTATTTGAATTTATTCTATTTTGAAATAATTAAAGAATTAAACTTTGCAAATAAAATTTTGTTGGAAATATTTTATTTGAGTCCCAAATACCCTAAAATATTTTCCAGAATTTTTCTGGAATTTTTCTGAGTCTTTTGCTATTTTTAATGAATTAAATGAATTTCTGGAAATTATTTTTAATTATTAAATCGCTGGAAATTGAGTTGGGTCAAGTACTATTCATCCGACCGAGTCAGAACCCGAGTCGGACTCGAGTCCGACCCGAGCCAGCTGCGCCACTTGACTTGACCCAACCGCGTCTGAACCCCAGATCAGATCCGAACCGTTGGATCAAGATCCAACGGTCAGGATTAATCCGCGCTAGGCATGGCCGCGCCCGAGCCAATCTCGGCCGTCGATCGCGCCACGTGGACGGCCCGCGTGCGTCCACGTCATCTCGCCGTGTTCGGAACGGACTCCGCCGTCCGTACCGGCTCCGCCACGGATTCGCATGGATCTCGGCGTTCGGCCAGATTTAATGCCCTGACCGCGCCGAGGTTCGCCCTTGTCTCGTCGTCGTTTGCCCCAAGCGCCCTAGCCCTAGCCGCCGCCGCCGACTCGCTATTGCTCGCCGCCAGAGTTGGAGAAGCCTCCGCCACGGTCCTTGCCTCGCCCCGCCGCCGCCGCTGCCTTCCGCCGAGTTGGAGCCCGATTCGAGTCCTCAAGCCAAGGCGCACCCGTGGGTACCTCCCACTCCACCGGAGAGGCCCCGAAGCGCCGTCGGGCTTGTCGTCGTTTTCGTCTCCGGTGGCCCTACTCCGCCGTGTCGCCATCGCCGTCCGCAAGCACTGTGAGCCGTTGGATCTTCATCGCACGGTCCAAGATCACGCCACGTCACCCACCGGTGAGATCCCGTCCAAAAATCTCAAGATCCAATCTCGACCATTGGATCTAGATCCAACAGTCCAGATCAAACGCGTTAACCCAAACGCGTGAGAGCCAGATCTAATCTGGGCCGTTGAATTTCAAATCAACGGCCGAGATTGCGCCACGTGTCGGGAAGCCTGACCGCCACGGTCAGCGCCCCTGTGCGTGTGATGCTGACACGCCGGGCCCACGTGTCAGCGACGTGACCAAACCGCACCATGACATCACGCTGACGTCATGGCGGGCCCGCATGTCAGCAGCTGTCCCAGCCGTGCGCTGATGTCAGCAATGACGTCACCCATGGGACCCACTTGTCGCAAGACTGCGGTCGAGCCTCGCCGACGCCGCCAGGACGTCACCCGAGGGGGACCCACATGTCAGTGACACGTAGAGCCGTGGACCGGGTCCACGGTAGACCCGAGCCGAGCGTGGACCAAGTCCATGGACCGGCTGACATCAGCAGACCAATCAGAGGCTGCCACGTGTCCTCGCTGATGCAATAAATGATTTTTCGAAAAAGAAAATGATATATTAATTCGAAATAATGATTTCTGATTTTGTTTCAAACTTCAAACGCTTATAACTTTTGCGTTTCAACTCCGATTTGAGTGATTCAAATTTCTAAATTTGTATAAAATTGAGATCTACCTAATTATGAATTTTATTTAATTTTTGGACTAAAGTTTTCCTCTGTAATATTATTTAATTGATTATTTAAACTTCAAAATGTTATAACTTTTGCATTTTAACTCCAAATTTGACGATTCCAGTTTCTAAAAATTCATAAAATTATGTTCTCTCTGTTTATGGATTTTATTTGGATGTTTGGACACTTTTTGCCTATTGTTTATTTGTGTATTGCTATTTGCACGCTTTACGAGTAGACGTTGAAGTCTAAGGATTCGAAGGAGAAGTATTGACTCGTGATCCAACTCAAGACCAAGAACAAGTACTTTTTGAAGGCAAGTTGTGCTTTGACCATGTTGATCCTATTTTGAAACTTATTTTGATTTAACTTATTGCATGCTAGTTCAATTAGAAAATACTTTATTTAAATATGGGGAATTAGATAAATACCAATTTGCTGTATGACACCTTGATTACTTAAATATGTGCCATGACCCCTTGTCACCCTAGTTGTGGTTTACTAGTTGGACATTATTAAATTGCCAACATGGGAAAATAGATCGTTGTAGTATCTTTGCTTAGACACCTTACGTGCTCATGACATGATTTTGGACAATCAAATGTTAACATTGATTTAATGATATATTGAACCTGTTTTGGAAAGGTATCATGTGATGTTGATGGCACGTGGTGCATGGTAATCAACTGGGGTTTGATAAATAGTTTTTGACCAGGGCATGTGGCAAGAATGATCAGGTGGGCCAGTTGTGGCAATCGGGATGTTGATTTGGTTCTTCTGTAGTCTTGCCTTGGTCACCCTAAGGACTTCACCTTGCAAGCCTTTGAACTGGGTCTAACGTGCAACCACATGACCGTAATGGGACGGACCTAGTTGATTAAGTTGCTAATAACGCACTGTGGGACCTCGTGAGGTCAACTACACCCTTTGTGTAAGTTGTGCGGGGAGCGCATCGGGCCGAGGCCAGTACCCATCTAACGGTTGGTTGGCCTAAACTTCGCCTTAGCTAAGGGAAGGGTTAGTGTGCAACAACCGGGGAGGACCACTTGTATTGTTAGAAGTTTCCGAAAGACTTTGTTACGGGAACTCGCCTTTGTGGTGTTTGACTGTATCTTGTGGGTAAAGTGCATAACCTCTGCAGAGTGTAGAATCTATTCGAATAGCCGTGTCCGCGGTATTGGACATCGCTCGGGAATTACAGTCAAGGGTTAGATTTTCTCAAAAATAACTTGGACTTGAAAGGTTGGGTTGGATAAATAATGATGTTGATGGAAATGTGGATTAGGATGGGAAAGATGTTTATTAAACTCCTTGAAAAGTTATCTATGCTTTACTTGTTTCTACTGCTTTCGAATCTACTTATGATACTTGTTAAATGTCAAGTTTCGCAAAAATACCTTGAGCCACTCCTTTGTATTAAGCCATGCATGTAGTATATTAGCTGCATTCTGTGCATGACTTGCTGAGTACCAAGTACTCACCCTTGCCACAATACAACACCAGTTGAAGAGGAGACAACACTAGTTTTGGAGGAGGAGCTCCACGAGGAACCGTCTACTTAGGGAGCGAGCCCAGTCAGTTGCCTGTGGTATACTGGATGGCGCCACGAAGTTATCTTATTTTTCCGCTGCTATTATTTTTCTCTTAATATGTTTCGCCCTGCGAGGCGTACATTTGTAACTTGACCATAAGGTTGAGTAACCAGTTTGACTATTTAATTAAAGTACTTTACTATTATAGAGTGGTATGATTGTGATATTTACCGATGTTAAGACTGTGTGCACTAGCGCGTTCCTGGACTAGTGCTGAATACACAGAGGGTCCGGATTTGCAAATTCGGGGTCCTGACAGATATCCATGAGGAAAAAAGTGTCTGATTGAGGCATGTCAATTAGTTGCCCATGTAACTCCGAGTCAAGACCAACAACTTAATATAAAAGAATTGGATACAAAGATGCTAACTACAAACACGGTAGGAAATTAAAGTAGGACTAATAAGCAAACTAAATAGGAAGCGTAACGATAGGACCATGTTATTTTGAACTTGTGCTTACCAGCAAAACAACTGTTAGGTTAGATCATCCAAAAATTCTGCGTATAGAATATTGTGGGTTCTGTCTGCATGTTCAGGAGAGGGTTATTTTCAATCAAAGCGACGCACACCTGTCCATGTGAAAACTAAAGGACTGGGCTGGGTAAGTAGACGCCAAATCTATGGAGTGCCTGCCCTTGTTTTGTTATTTGTTGTCATTGCATATAAAACTTGAGCTGGGAACCGACGCTGCCTTATTTTCCTTAACAGTACAAACTGAATGCTCTTCTATATTGAGTAGTATTATGAAACGAGAATGAGGTGTTGAGACAGCTGGTAGCAGTAGCACCGCTATTCCAGAAGGCGCAACAGGTATAGCTATTTTTCCTTGGGCCTTTACATTGTCAAGCATTGCATTCCATAGAACTATTTTCTGGTTGCATCATAAATAAGGGAAGTCCTTAAAAAAATCTTAATTCAAGATATTTAGTAGGGCATGGTAGATTGTTGTGAGGCTATAATAAATAGATCACGACCTTCCTGCTACAAAAACTTTGCTGGGATGTCCTTCTTGTAATAGCAAAGCAAAAGGTCAAATGAAAACTAAAACGGGTCATTTTCTACCATATGCACGTAATAAATACTAATTTTTGTCAAAACTACATTTAGGGCTAACTTATTTTTTATACAAGCCAACCAAAAACAATTAAATTTCATAGGAGATATTAGGAAAAACAATATTTAAATTCAGTTAATTAGCAAGATGTTGTAGTAAGTCTTGTGACATATATTGCAATAGAAATTTCATGGGATTCGCTTTTAGTATTTCGCTGTTGCAATTAAAGCTTTGTCTTCAAATAGTAGCAGAAGCTAAGAGAAAAAAAGAGGCCATACCATCTAATAAGTACTCAGGTGCTACATGACCAAGGGTCCCAGAAACCTTCAGTCCTTCAAATTCCCTTTGCAAATATACAAACTAGTCACTGTATGGCCAAAATTCTGTAATATGCACAACTGAGGAAGTGAGCATGCACAATTTTTATTTCCTTCCAACAATGGGAAAAAATAAATAACATGCTATCTAATCTATGAAGCAGTTGGGTGCGAGAATATGAGATAAATTTGCCATGTAAATAATGTATAGGGGCTAAAAAATAAATGGCACAAACCGATATCAATTCAGGCCCTATAAATAAATTTAGCTACCTCCTTTCTGCAGATAATAGAGGACAAAAACAAAAGTTTCTGTCCTAAACACCCAAATGATGCTGGCATACATAAAAATAAAAAGCCTGAAACAACACAAGTATTGATGAACTGGTCAACAAATGTAAAGAATGGGCAAGACTAAGAATGCTCAACAAAAAGCATACCAGCAACTTGTTATCAGGATCACATCGGAGAAGTTCAAACTAAAATTGGCCAACGGAACATCTCAGGGTAAGCCTGCAAATCGAATCAAGGAGAGCGGAGGAAATCGACATGGAACTCGTGCTCAATGGCATGGGCTGACTGGAGGATGGGGACGGTCGGCTTCTTCTGTAACGTGTAGCGCCTGGTCTCACCACCGGGGGTGGAGGCCTGGAGGCAGCAGGTGGGGCTGGACTGGCCATGGTCGAACAACGCGAGGGTCAACTTTGGCATTGACGAGGGGAACCCACATCAACTTATCCTCGTTGAGTGCTTGCATCGAATACACCGGTCACGGGAGCTCCGAAGTGACAGGGCGTTGTAGGGAAATAGGGCATTAGCAGGGTAAGCTTGCAAATAAAATCAAGGACAGCATAGGAAATAAACCTGGAATTTGCGCTGGAAGGCGTGGGCGGAATGGAAGATGGGGACGGGCGGCTTCTTCCGTAGCACATAGCTCCTGGCCTCGCCACTAGGGGCGGAGGCTTGGAGGCAGTAGGTGGGGCTTGACTGGGCATGACCAACTACACGAGGGTCAGTGCCAGCGCCGCTGACGAGAACCCAGGGACATGCGCACCCACGTAGCGTAGCAACGCCGCCTCATGGAGTGAGTGCGCCGAATCCACCAGCCGCGATAGCTCCGAGGCAGCATGGCGCTACAGGGAAGGGGCTGAGGGAGGGATCTCGGGGAGAAACGCTAGTGAAGCCGGCGTGGCTGGGCGGCACCTTCGTCCGGGCCTTCCTGCGCTCCTTTACAGACGACTCGGCGCCTTCGGCATGACCATGGGCATTTGGGTGCTCGCGGCGGTGAGGGAGAGGGAGAGACGGAGGGCGATTATAAGGCGAGGGCGACGGCGACCCGAGTGCGGGGACAGTCGTTTTGACCAATTGTTCCCCTTCACCTTTTTTCTTCTCCTTTAATCTAGAGCTTTGTGGTTCTAGTACCCCAATGGATGGTTCCCTAGAAACAAAGAGGTTGAAATAAATTAAATAAATGTTCCAAATACAGAAAAAAGGATGCATTTGGTACCAACTCCAAGCATAGAAAGAGCTATGTAAGAAAGCAGCTCCAATAACACACATGGTTACCACATTGAAGCATTATAACGAAGTGATGGCTACTATAAGACACAAAAAAGATGATACACAACTTTCTTGCCTGGATTGCAGAAATGGAAGTGAGGATATCAAATATCGTCACACTATTGAACACAGTGTGAGACCCCGGATCAGCTATCCAGAATCTCCTGTGTATTTCCGTACTAGTCCCAGATCAGTAGCTAGTACACACAGTCACAGTGATACATCATTGCCGAACAAAACGAAACTTGTAATGTAAATATTCAAGTATGGGCCACATGGCCACTTATTACAATACTCGGTCCAACGACCGGACACACAAAACAGCGGAAGCAAAAGAAAGCAACGAGCGAACGCCACAACGCCACAGGCGACGACTAGGAACGCAACTAGTCCTCCTGGCAATCCTCCTCGAAGAACTCCTCCTCCTCTTCGGCATCTTGATAAATTTCTGATGATTACAATGTTGGTGTAGCACGTGAGTACAAAAGTACTCAGCAAGTCAGGAAATTATGATCATGAGGGGCTTTCCAAAGGAAGCTTATTAGGGTTTATTTGCATAAAGCCACATTTGATTAAATCATACTTAAGTAATAAATTTCACAAAGCATCTTTTTACAACTCTTTTTAATAATTGAATTATTTATTATTGTAGTGAGGTTCTATCCACCATCACTAACATAAAGGCTCTATCCGCCAACTGTTCAAAGATCAAGGTTAATCATGTGACTCCATCCGTCAAATGCAAAACAGGTTCTATCCACCTGGGTTGGCTCTTTCCGCCAATCAACATTCGAGAGTTCTAACCACTCCCGAACCCCAAAACAAAACACTTTTTGGTTTTAAAAACAAAATCAAAGTCTACCAATATGAAAGCATTCTTCGCTTTGCCTTTGACCGTAGGCACGGCTATTCGAATAGTTTATACTCTGCAGAGGTGTACAACTTTACCCACAAGACAAGATAGACCCTTGTTGCCATGCAATTAACACACTTCCTTAGGTGTGCCGGCAGGGATATCTTGACAAGGCCGTTACAATGTATCTACCTAGCTAGACCCACCCGCTGAGGTTTCATCGCTGTTAGGGTTCCCTCCACCCAGTACAGAAGCCCCCTCTTGCGCCGTGTGAGCAAAACAACATCCACAACAATGCCTCCGTCCGGCTCTCACACAACAACTGAGTGGCGAGTCTAAACTAGGTTTCTACAAATTAGTGAGCCAGGTCGTACCATTATAGACATGTGGTAGTACGGTTATGCTTAAAATGGCAATCATAAGCGTCGGTCCTTAGATGACTTGGGGCGGTACTTTGCACAAAAGGATCAAGACTTGAACCGCTTCCACCCGACATTCCAGGCCGCCCAAGTCAAAATCATTTTTCTTTTCTTTTATTTTAGAAAACAGGACCAAAATCATAATAATAACTTTCAAATCACGTTTAATAACATTCTTTTTGAATAATCCCACCCATGGGTTGTTTTGGTCGGAAAAGGTCCTAAGCAATTCTACCGTACTACATAGCAACGGATACCATATAAGCATAAGCATGGTATAAACAATGTTCTAGGGTTACAATGGATATGATAAACAATGTCATGGAGGAATCAACAAGTTCGGAATAACTAGCTCTTATATTTGACATATTTAATTAAACATAGCCATGCAACTTTATAAACAATTTTAAATCATTTCGCAAACATAGGAGCAAAGTGCATCAAGGAGACTTGCCTTCAGTTGCGGTGGCGGTGTCGAACTCGGAAGGCTCGACGGCGAAATCGGCGGTCGCGGCGGGATCGTCGACTACACGCAAAACGAGGCAATAAATAAATAACAGAGAATAAATAAAATCCAAAAATTATAAAATTAGTACTGGCAGGAAGGTCTTGATTTTAGATGAATTTAGAAATTTGAATGGGGTCATTCGGAGTTCGGACGGAAAAGATAAGAGCCGCCGAAGTTCGGAAAATCCGGAAAACATGAAATTGAGGAATATTCCCTAACATCTTTATTTTTGGGCTGATTTTCCACTCCTTCTAGCCACTTGCAAGTGGGGCCTCCCTGTCATTGGCTCAAAGGAGCTTCTTCAAGCTCCTGCCATGGATAACAGAGGAGGGAGGGAGCTGCAACGGCGCCGGCAAGGGGCTGCCACAGCTTTCTGGCGGTGGTCATGGAGCTCGCCGCAAGGAAGCCGGCTGCTCGAACGGGCGGGCGGCTGCCATGGCGTGGCGGCGCAGCGCACGGCGGCGGCCGCAGCGCAGCCGCACCGCCGGCGCAGTAAGGGCGGCACGGCAATGAGACCGGCGGGCGGCACGCTGCTCGAGCGCTGGCGCGGCTGCAACGTTGGCAGCGGCGTAGCTGCACGCGGCAGCCAACAAACGCCACGGCAGTAGGCCGAGGGGCTGGCAGAACCGGGCGGCCGGTGAAGCCAAGCGACGGCAGCCGCCGGAAGGCAGCGTCGGCACTACGGCGAGGCGGCGCGGCAGCCTATGGCGGCGCGGCCAAGCGCGACAGCGTTTGCGGCGTCCGACGAGCGGGCGCGCGCCGAGAGGCGGCGCGGTGCTGCCGGCGGTGGCGGCAGGGCGGCGACGGTGCTGCCGGCCGGCAGCCACGGTGAGGCAGCCACGGCAGAACAGAGCAAGAACCAAATTTCCCCAAAATAGGAATTTTGAATGAAATTTGAATATGGACAACTAATGTAATTGATGTACCATCTAAAGGACATCCTAAGGAGCTGGTAGATGGGAGGAATTGGACCAATTCTCACCGAGGAGGAAGAAATCGACGAAGAACACGAGTTCGGCCGAAGAGATGAAAACGCGAAATTCGTCGCCCACGGTCGAGGAATCCTGAAATTGACGGATGAATTAGAAACTAGACCTCCCCACGAACACAAAGAAACAAACGGTGAGAAGAATGAACCACCGAGGAGGAAATTATGAGCAAGAACACGAAGAACGCGAAGAACAACCAAAGTTCGTCGGTTTTCTTGATCTTGCGGCCAATTGGATTTGAGAGGCTAACGGAGAGCTATACCACCGGAAAGGGGGTTCTTATACGGAGAGATGAGGGGCGGAATCACGCGAAACGGATTAGAAACGGCCGCGCAATCACCATAAAGGTCGATTTTGGTTTCCTCGCAACCGTTCAAAATCCAGCGAGATCTCAGGTGCATTATCCCCATGGATAGAAAGAGGAGGCCGTTGTGATTCCAACGGATCCGACGGTTCGCGATTTGGAGTTGAATGGAGGGAGATACACGGATTTGGATCTATGGAGGAGAGAAGGGAAGCTTCTCTGCTGTCCTCCACGGCATGAACACGCACAGGCCAATCCAAGGTGGAAGAAGCTACTGTTCACTTGCCACGTGGCGGCCCACGGTTGGTCGGCTTATACGCGAAAGTTCCGCCCTAGAGAAAAATAAGGAAAAATGGCCTAAAAATTCCGGAAAAATTCCTAGAGCCATTTTGGATTATTTGAAACTCAATGGATGTGGTTTGGTTGCATTTGGATAATTTTTGTGGAATTGGATATTCGGGCGCGGATCGCAGGCATTAAACAAAAGCCGCGCGAGATAAAATAGGAACGGATGTCCAAAAATCCGGGGAATGATTCCTAAAATCATTTCGGAATATTTGGAACATTTTAGAAGTGGTTTGGAGATTTTTGGAGCACTATTGGACTCGGGTGAATTTTCTGTCCCATGAACTGAAAACCCGATTTTTCGCCTGAGGGAATTAATTCCCGATTTCGAAGGGGAATGGATGCCAGGTTATTATAAACACCAATGAAACTCCAACTTTTGAATTTACTTCATTTAAATTAGGTTTTTCTCCAGAAAGCCAAAACGAGGATGTTACAAACCTACCCCCCTTAGAGAGAATCTCGTCCCCGAGATTCGGACGGAGAAAGAAAAAAGTTAGGGAACTCTGCTCGAAGATCTTCTTCACGCTCCCAAGTAGCTTCCTTCTCCGAATGATTGCTCCACTGAACCTTGCAGAACTTGATCACTCGGCTTCGCGTCCGACGCTCGGCTTCATCCAAAACCTTGATGGGATACTCCGGGTAAGTCAAATCTTCTTCGAGTTCCATGTCTTCCAACGGCAACTGATGTTCCGGCACTCGGAGGCACTTCTTCAACTGAGACACATGAAAGACATCATGTACCCCTGACAGCTGTGGCGGTAATTCCAATTTATAAGCAACTTCGCCTTTTCGGGCAATCACCTTAAATGGTCCGATATAGTGGGGTGCTAATTTTCCACTGACGCGGAATCGTTTCATTCCTTTCATCGGGGATACCTTCAAATACACATGGTCTCCAGGTACAAAGCTTAATTCCCTTCGACGATTGTCCGCATAACTCTTTTGTCTTGACTGAGCTGTTTTCAGATTTGCACGGATCTGTCTGACTTGCTCTTCAGCTTCTTTCAGAACATCCGGTCCGATGATTTGTCCTCCGTCGGTTTCTTTCCAAAACAGCGGTGTCCTGCACTTTCTTCCATACAAAGCTTCAAAAGGTGCCATCTTCAGACTGGCTTGATAACTGTTGTTATAGGAAAACTCTGCATAGGGCAAATTCTGATCCCACGAGCCTTTATATGTTAGAGCACAAGCTCTCAACATATCCTCTAAGATTTGATTGACCCTTTCGGTCTGGCCATCCGTCTGGGGATGATATGCAGTACTGAAATTCAGATTCGTGCCCAACACGTCATGCAATTGCTGCCAGAATCTCGAGGTGAACTGGGAACCTCGATCAGACACAATCTTCTTTGGCACACCGTGTAAACACACAATCTTAGCCATATACAACTCAGCAAGCCTATCTCCCGAATAGGTGGTCTTTACCGGGATAAAGTGGGCCACTTTGGTCAATCGATCCACAATAACCCAGATGGAATCATAACCGGATTTAGTTTTGGGTAATCCAGTTATAAAATCCATCCCAATTTCTTCCCATTTCCATAGAGGCACTTGCAAAGGTTGCAATAGACCGGCGGGTCTCTGATGCTCTGCTTTTACCAACTGGCACACGTCACAACGTGCCACAAAATCTGCAACTTCCTTCTTCATATTAGACCACCAATACTTCTCTTTCAAATCAGCATACATTTTGGTGCCTCCTGGGTGAATAGAATAAACTGAATCGTGAGCTTCCTTCAAGATCACATTCTTGATTTCTTCTTGGTTAGGGACAACTATTCTTTTCCCGAACCAAATAGTTCCCTGGTCATCTTCTGAAAATCCGGGGTGCTTTCCTTTCTTTAGACCTTCCTTCAGGTTGGCAATACCTTTATCGTCCTTCTGAGCCTCCCTGATTTGATCTTCCAAGGTTGATTTGACCTCCAAATTATAAATACACCCTTCATTTACTAATTCCAGGTTAAGGCGCCGAAATTCATCGTGAAGCGCCAGTTGGCTTGGTTGCACTCTCGTATTGTTGCAGTGAGCTTTCCTGCTCAAAGCATCCGCAACAACGTTCGCTTTTCCAGGGTGATAATGAATTCCCAGATTATAATCTTTCACCAACTCCAACCATCTTCTCTGTCTCAGGTTAAGATCAGGCTGAGTGAAGATATACTTCAGACTTTTATGATCCGTATAGATTTCACATCTATTGCCGATCAAGTAATGCCTCCATATCTTGAGTGCGTGCACAACTGCGGCTAACTCCAAGTCATGAATAGGATAGTTTTCTTCATGAGGTCGCAGTTGTCTTGAAGCATAGGCTATTACCTTTCCTTCTTGCATCATAACACATCCAAGTCCTTGCTTCGAAGCATCACAATACACTTCAAAGTCCTTATGGATGTCTGGCAAAATAAGCACTGGGGCTGAGGTTAATCTCTTTTTCAACTCCTGAAAACTTTGCTCACAGGCTTTAGTCCATTCAAACTTCTTTTCCTTTTTCAGAAGCTGAGTAAGAGGTCTGGCTATCTTCGAGAAACCTTCAATGAATCTCCGATAATAACCAGCTAATCCAAGAAAACTTCGGATCTCCGGGACTGACTTGGGTTGTGTCCAATCCAAAACATCTCTCACTTTCGCTGGATCTACTGCTACTCCTGCAGCAGAAATGATATGACCCAGGAAAGACACTTCCTTCAACCAGAAGTCACACTTACTAAACTTGGCATACAGCTGATGCTCTCTTAGTGTTTCCAAGACTATTCGCAGATGATCTTCATGCTTTTTTCTGCTCTTGGAATAGACAAGAATGTCGTCGATGAATACTACGACGAACTTGTCTAAATACTCCATAAACACCTTATTCATCAGATTCATGAAATAAGGAGCATTGGTTAACCCAAAAGACATGACTGTGAACTCGTACAGTCCATATCGGGTGGTGAAGGCTGTTTTCGGAATATCTTCCTTTCTTATCTTCAGCTGATGATATCCCGATCTCAAATCTACCTTGGAAAAGATTTGAGCTCCCTTCAGTTGGTCAAATAGATCATCTATCCGAGGCAACGGATACTTGTTCTTGATTGTGACCTCATTCAACGACCTGTAGTCTATGCACATCCTCAGACTACCGTCTTTCTTGGTGACGAAGATCACAAAGCATCCCCACGGCGCATTTAACTGGGTCTGATGAATCCTTTCTCTTGCAATTCCTCAATCTGCTTCTTCATCTCGACCAACTCGTTAGAAGGCAAACGGTAGGGTCTCTTCGAGATTGGAGCGGTACCAGGTACTAGCTCAATCACAAATTCCACATCTCGATCTGGTGGCATACCAGGCAACTCCTCCGGGAACACATCCGGGTACTCATTGACGATCGGTACCTTCTCCAACGAAGTACCTTTCAAACGGTTTAGGGTGCTACCCCCCTTAGAGGCAAGATTAGACAAAAACTCCACTCTAATCCCCTCAGGGCTGGTGAGAGAGATAGCTCTACTAGCACAGTCTATCTGACCCTTATACTTGGTTAGCCAGTCCATTCCAAGGATTACTTCTATACCCTTAGTATCCAACAGTATTAAGTTCGCTAGGAACTTTACCCCTTTTATTACTATATCCATTTTCGGACAGACAGTAGTTGTTCTTAATTCTTTTCCAGGGGATTGCACTAGCAAAGGGTTTCTTAACTGTAAGGTGTCCCAGTTATGCTTTTTAACCAAGTACTCTGATATGAAAGAATGGGTTGCACCAGAATCAAACAGAACTGAAGCAGGTACTGAGTTCACATGGAACTTACCATAGACCACGTCTGGCGCATCCTGAGCTTCCTCCGCGGTGATGTGATTCACACGCCCTCTTCCTGCAGTCCTTGGCGTGCGCGGAGTCTGAGGGGTTCCTCTTCCTTGAGCCGGCGCAGGGGCGCGGGCTGGCGTCGATCCCAGGTTGAACCTCACCGGGGTGACAGGCTGTCGCTTCTTGGGGCAGTTGTTGGCGTAGTGCCCCATCTCCCTGCAGTTAAAGCACTGCACTCCTGCCATCGCTGTCCCACTCTTCTGAGCTTGAGCTCCTGCACTGCTCGCAGGGGCTTGTCCTGTGGGGCGTGGGGTAGACATTGGGGTCCACAGGGCCCTTTGGCTCTTGGCCTGCTAGGCTTCTTTCTTGAAAAGTGCGGGCACAGGCTATGGCACCGTCTTTGAGTCTGAAACATCATTTTTCTCTTGCGCGACTCAAAAGGCGACCCGGGCATCCTCTTGAATTAGCGCCTTGTTGATCATGTCTTTGGAACGACGGTAGTCGCTTGAAACCAATTTGTACCTTCAAGTTGGGGTCAAGGCCCTCCATGAATCGCCAAATCTTGGCCTCGTTTCGCGACATCTGCGATCGCGTCTGCATCGACAGCTGAGTGAAGCGGTTCAGGTACTCCGAGACAGACAAGTTTCCTTGCTGAAGCTTGTGAAACTCACGACGCTTCATTTCCATAATCCCCCTTGGGATAGAGTAGCCCTGAAGGCTTCCACGAACTCGTTCCATGGAATGTTCTGCGGGTCAGCATGGGCGGCACAGTAGTTCTCCCACCAGTTGGCTGCAGTTCCTTTGAGCTGGTGAGATGCGTACTGCACACTCTCGATGTCATCGCACTGAGCCAAGTGCAGTTTACGCTCAACTTCCTTGAGCCAGTCATCCGCATCCAGCGGATCTGCGGATCCAGCAAAAGTCGGGGGTCGAGTCCTCATGAACTCCCCAAACTTAGATTGGGGCGGTTGAGCTTGAGCGGGTGCTGCCGCGGCTTGAGGTTGGTTCAGGACGTTCTGAGCTAACGCCTGAAGAATCTGAAGCTGCATCGCCATCATTTGTTCCATGTTTGGCGGCTGAGCTGGTGGTGGGGGCGGCGGCGGATCATGCTGAGCGGCAGGGTGTTGCACTTGCTCTTGTCCTTGCGGCTGCGGTGGCTCCACATATTCTGCTTCCTCTTGAAAGTGCACCAGTCTACGGGCTCGTCCACGGCCTCTACCACGTCCTGCGGGCCTTCCACGACCACGACCACGACCAACGTTCTCCATCTGCACAAGGCGGTCAAGCACAAGGAAAGAGGGAGAAGCATAGGTAAGCAATGGGGAACTAAACCACATCCTCAACACAAGAGCACAACCAAAAGAGCACACAACCGAAGGAAAAACCAACTGAACTTCAATTAAAATCAAATAGTTTTGGAGGTGGCTGTATCACAAATGCCTAAGGGCACGATACAATCCAGCAATCACTTATTCAACGCTCTAACGCGACAAAATTAAGATCCTACAGACTGAAACTATCTAAGAACTCGCGTCACTGCCAAAGACGCGCGGTGACGGGTCCTCCTCCTCTTCCTCCTCCTCGCTCCTGCTGCAGGAAGGTGAAGCTGCTACCGAAGATCCTGCTCCTTCAGGGGCAGCCAAAGCAATCAGAGAAAACCCTGGCGACGAAGGAAGACGAACGGACTTGCGCGCAGTAGTCCGAAGCCTCAGACCTTGATGACGCTTGGCTGGCGGCGCATCCTCGGGGATGTCGCGGGCCGGTGGTTCCTCCCGAACCGGGGCTGGTGGTGGCGGCGCCACGGGCTGTGCCTCCTGCACAGGCGCTGGCGGTGGAGGCGATGGGATGCTCCTCCTCTCCTCCTCAAACTGAGAGATCTTCTCTCTCGCTGCCGTCAAGTCCCGACGCAGACCCAGCAGCTCGTCAGACATCCGGACGTAGGCCTCATCCTGCGCCTGGACGAGTGACCCCAAGTGCACCACGGTTGGGTCCCTCTCCTGGGCCAAACTCCTAAACTGGCTGTACACCCGCCCAACCTGGAAGCGGGGAAACAGCCAGTACGGAGAGTTCTCCAGCATATCGCGGTAGCTCTATCCCAACATGAGGATAGCCTTTCTGGCCGCGTCCTGAAGTGCATACGCCAGAATTGGTCTCTCGGCCGTGAAGTAAAACGGCCGGTCCTCGATGCGAAGACGGCTCCTCGCGAAGACTAGCAAGCGGACCTGCCACATGTCCTGGACAAGACCAGGCATTGACTGGTAGCGATACTCCGGGCGATGGGGAAATCCCAGCTCCTGGAGCATCAGTGACAGCTCCTCGCAAAAGCCTCCAGCCTCGCCGGCAAAGGTGGTGTAAACCGACATCTACAAATTTTGAAAGAAGACAGAATTAGTAACCAAAATTTAAATAAAAGAGAGGATGAGCACAAGATATTAAGATAGAAGAGATAGAAGCAAAGAAACTTAAACTTTTGCAAGTACATTTTTATAAAATATAAGTCCTTAAGGCTTTGCCATGCTAACTAGGTCACGTCCTACAGTCGTCCAGGCTCTGATACCACCGCTGTGAGACCCCGGATCAGCTATCCAGAATCTCCTGTGTATTTCCGTACTAGTCCCAGATCAGTAGCTAGTACACACAGTCACAGTGATACATCATTGCCGAACAAAACGAAACTTGTAATGTAAATATTCAAGTATGGGCCACATGGCCACTTATTACAATACTCGGTCCAACGACCGGACACACAAAACAGCGGAAGCAAAAGAAAGCAACGAGCGAACGCCACAACGCCACAGGCGACGACTAGGAACGCAACTAGTCCTCCTGGCAATCCTCCTCGAAGAACTCCTCCTCCTCTTCGGCATCTTGATAAATTTCTGATGATTACAATGTTGGTGTAGCACGTGAGTACAAAAGTACTCAGCAAGTCGGGAAATTATGATCATGAGGGGCTTTCCAAAGGAAGCTTAATAGGGTTTATTTGCATAAAGCCACATTTGATTAAATCATACTTAAGTAATAAATTTCACAAAGCATCTTTTTACAACTCTTTTTAATAATTGAATTATTTATTATTGTAGTGAGGTTCTATCCACCATCACTAACATAAAGGCTCTATCCGCCAACTGTTCAAAGATCAAGGTTAATCATGTGACTCCATCCGTCAAATGCAAAACAGGTTCTATCCACCTGGGTTGGCTCTTTCCGCCAATCAACATTCGAGAGTTCTAACCACTCCCGAACCCCAAAACAAAACACTTTTCGGTTTTAAAAACAAAATCAAAGTCTACCAATATAAAAGCATTCTTCGCTTTGCCTTTGACCGTAGGCACGGCTATTCGAATAGTTTATACTCTGCAGAGGTGTACAACTTTACCCACAAGACAAGATAGACCCTTGTTGCCATGCAATTAACACATTTCCTTAGGTGTGCCGGCAGGGATATCTTGACAAGGCCGTTACAATGTATCTACCTAGCTAGACCCACCCGCTGAGGTTTCACTGCTGTTAGGGTTCCCTCCACCCAGTACAGAAGCCCCCTCTTGCGCCGTGTGAGCAAAACAACATCCACAACAATGCCTCCGTCCGGCTCTCACACAACAACCGAGTGGCGAGTCTAAACTAGGCTTCTACAAATTAGTGAGCCAGGTCGTACCATTATAGACATGTGGTAGTACGGTTATGCTTAAAATGGCAATCATAAGCGTCGGTCCTTAGATGACTTGGGGCGGTACTTTGCACAAAAGGATCAAGACTTGAACCGCTTCCACCCGACATTCCAGGCCGCCCAAGTCAAAATCATTTTTCTTTTCTTTTATTTTAGAAAACAGGACCAAAATCATAATAATAACTTTCAAATCACGTTTAATAACATTCTTTTTGAATAATCCCACCCATGGGTTGTTTTGGTCGGAAAAGGTCCTAAGCAATTCTACCGTACTACATAGCAACGGATACCATATAAGCATAAGCATGGTATAAACAATGTTCTAGGGTTACAATGGATATGATAAACAATGTCATGGAGGAATCAACAAGTTCGGAATAACTAGCTCTTATATTTGACATATTTAATTAAACATAGCCATGCAACTTTATAAACAATTTTAAATCATTTCGTAAACATAGGAGCAAAGTGCATCAAGGAGACTTGCCTTCATTCTTGTGGCGGTGTCGAACTCGGAAGGCTCGGCAGCGAAATCGTGATCAGCGGGATCGTCGACTACACGCAAAACGAGGCAATAAATAAATAACAGAGAATAAATAAAATCCAAAAATTATAAAATTAGTACTGGCAGGAAGGTCTTGATTTTAGATGAATTTAGAAATTTGAATGGGGTCATTCGGAGTTCGGACGGAAAAGATAAGAGCCGCCGAAGTTCGGAAAATCCGGAAAACATGAAATTGAGGAATATTCCCTAACATCTTTATTTTTGGGCTGATTTTCCACTCCTTCTAGCCACTTGCAAGTGGGGCCTCCCTGTCATTGGCTCAAAGGAGCTTCTTCAAGCTCCTGCCATGGAGAACAGAGGAGGGAGGGAGCTGCATCGGCGCCGGCAAGGGGCTGCCACGGCAGCTTCGGCGGGTGGCTGGGGCGGGAGCCTGCCGCGGCAAGGAAGCCGGCAGCGGCTCGGGAACGGGCGGGCAGCTGCCAGCGGCGCGGCAGCGCGCGCAGCGCACGGGCGGCGGCCAGCGCGCGGCACCGGCCGGGCGCAGTAGCGGCGCGGCAGCGCCATGCCGCGCGATGAGACCGCGGGCGGCAACGCGCTCGAGCGCTGAGCGAAGCGGCAGCGTCGCTGGCGGCGCAGCGGCAGCGGTGGCAGCGGCATGGCGGCGGCCAGCAACGCCACGGCAGCGAGGCCGAGGGGCCGGGCAGAACCGGCGCTCGGTGAAGCCAGAATGACGGCAGCAGCCGGCCGTAAGCGGCGCAGTCGGCACTCTGGCGAGGCGCGCGGCAGCCATGGCGGCAGCGTTAAGCGCGACAGCGTCGGCGGCGTCGACGCAGCGTCATGCGGACCGAGAGGCGTCAGGTGCTGCCGGCGAAGCGGCGGCAGATGGCGACGGTGGCCGGCGGCAGCCACGGGCGAGGCAGCGAGCGAGCAAGAACCAAATTTCCCCAAAATAGGAATTTTGAATGAAATTTGAATATGGCCAACTAATGTAATTGATGTACCATCTAAAGGACATCCTAAGGAGCTGGTAGATGGGAGGAATTGGACCAATTCTCACCGAGGAGGAAGAAATCGACGAAGAACACGAGTTCGGCCGAAGAGATAAAAACGCGAAATTCGTCGCCCACGGTCGAGGAATCCTGAAATTGACGGATGAATTAGAAACTAGACCTCCCCACGAACACAAAGAAACAAACGGTGAGAAGAATGAACCACCGAGGAAATTATGAGCAAGAACACGAAGAACGCGAAGAACAACCAAAGTTCGTCGGTTTTCTTGATCTTGCGGCCAATTGGATTTGAGAGGCTAACGGAGAGCTATACCACCGGAAAGGGGGTTCTTATACGGAGAGATGAGGGGCGGAATCACGCGAAACGGATTAGAAACGGCCGCGCAATCACCATAAAGGTCGATTTCGGTTTCCTCGCAACCGTTCAAAATCCAGTGAGATCTCAGGTGCATTATCCCCATGGATAGAAAGAGGAGGCCGTTGTGATTCCAACGGATCCGACGGTTCGCGATTTGGAGTTGAATGGAGGGAGATACACGGATTTGGATCTATGGAGGAGAGAAGGGAAGCTTCTCTGCTGTCCTCCACGGCATGAACACGCACAGGCCAATCCAAGGTGGAAGAAGCTACTGTTCACTTGCCACGTGGCGGCCCACGGTTGGTCGGCTTATACGCGAAAGTTCCGCCCTAGAGAAAAATAAGGAAAAATGGCCTAAAAATTCCGGAAAAATTCCTAGAGCCATTTTGGATTATTTGGAACTCAATGGAAGTGGTTTGGTTGCATTTGGATAATTTTTGTGGAATTGGATATTCGGGCGCGGATCGCAGGCATTAAACAAAAGCCGCGCGAGATAAAATAGGAACGGATGTCCAAAAATCCGGGGAATGATTCCTAAAATCATTTCGGAATATTTGGAACATTTTAGAAGGTTTGGAGATTTTTGGAGCACTATTGGACTCGGGTGAATTTTCGGGTCCCGGCGGGAACTGGAAAACCCGATTTTTCGCCCGGGAGGGAATTAATTCCCGATTTCGAAGGGGAATGGATGCCAGGTTATTATAAACACCAATGAAACTCCAACTTTTGAATTTACTTCATTTAAATTAGGTTTTTCTCCAGAAAGCCAAAACGAGGATGTTACACACAGAGCCATATATCAGTTAATGATGGAATGCATGTTGACCCAATGGGGCTATGAGATCAGTATTTTTATGGGAAGCAGGAGGCTAACAAATCATCACATAAGAATAAGTGTGCATCATGAACCATGCAGAGTATGGCATACCTAAAGCACATTGACGGTGCAAGCTCGTAAAGCAGTTGATAGTGAGAAACCATGGGAGGATGATTGATTGAGGCTCTCCGGATGGCTGCCTCTTTCGCTACTCTCAACCATTCAGGAGTAGCTATATTTGATGCTTCCGCACAGTTGAATCCTGCCCAAATAGAAAAAGTCCTCATGGGATTTATTGCAATTGCAAGAGCCAGAAAAGCGATGGCCAGGTAACAGCTTAAGTTTACTTTTTCCAATAACATGTGATAAGAAGATAAACTCTCATGAGTCACGTGCATCATCGTTGTGTTCACAACAGAGACACATATTGCATTTGCATGTCGCGCTACTTGTCTAGCTGAGATGAATTGGCAAAGACCCCATGCTGAGATGCATGCACAACCATACTCAGGAACAGGATATGCTAATATAGCTATAGGTTCGGGCAAGATTCTTACCACAACAACAGGAGGCTTATCACTCAGATAGAAGCATAACATGCATACAACAGGAGGCTTTTCAGTTAACTGTTGAGAGTGCTCACCATGGCTGAAATCGCTGTGATAAGATCCCGAAAAAGTTACCACCAACTCCCCTGCATTCTGCACCAATCTGTTCCTGGCACAGAAGCAAACCTCCGTCAAGCACCACATGTATCAAAGCAAATCATTCAAAAACAAAACAAAAACAAAAACGGAAGGAAGCAAAAGCACCACCTGCAGCAGGGGCCCATGACTCGAGCACTTCAGGGAAATCAGTGTTGTTTTCTTCCCCAGCGTCGCCAAGGTTTCTACACCCCAATCCACAATCCCACAAAATCACATCACAATCAAAACAACCAAGGCACAGACAGGGCTTCTATACTAAACCAACAGCTGTAGCCGCCTCACCTCCCCGCCATAGCCTTGCACGCGCACCACCTCCTCGAAGGCGATCGAGCACGGCATCGCGCGGAACCCCATACCACGTACGTCTATGGGGCCCCAAAGTGCACGCATGTCGTTGAGGCTGTGCAGGTCGTGGTCCTCGACGTGACATCATGGCGAACCAACTGAACATCATGGAGCGGGAGAGGTTGTAGAGGATGGCCTTCTTGGGCAGCAGCGGGCAGGGAGACACGTCCTTGCAGATGCCCAAGGGTGCGGCGGCGGGCTCGATCTTGAGAATGTAGGCTACGGGGTCGGCGAACTCGGCGGCGGTGGGGCGAAACTCGGGCGCGAGGGGAAAGGGATTTCAGCCACAGGGGCACCAGCTCGGCCACCGCGTAGGCAGCAAGGAGCGCATGGTGCGGCGCACTGCGTCGGTGAGCGATTACTCCCGCATTCGGTAGGAGGTCACAAGCGAGGAACTGCGAAAGAAATAACCACACCTTGGGTAGTTAGACAACACCACTTCACACGTTCTATCACAAATCGTAGCAGCAGTTGCAGTTGCAGTAGGATAGGTTTTTTTGGCTCAGGGGAGCGACGCATGGCGCGCTGGAGTGGAGTGCCCAGGCTGATCGTAGGTGCTTGTGAACTGAATTCTTCTGTCCATTCTCTTCCCGTAGTCGCGCCCCTCACATAACCAACCATCGGATCAAACCGCTGCTGGCAAGAGCACGGTTACAGGACGTACGTACCAGCAACCACTGCTTGCGAGCCCATGTCAGGGAGCGGGCATCTCTCCGCAACTCGGAACTGCCATCCTTTCCCGCGCTATTTAAGCCCCCGCCCACAATAGCAATCGATCGCATGTACACCGACGCCACTGCTTCTACACACAAGCACCTAACACTTCCCTACGCATCGCATCGTTGTTCTGGAAGTGGTGCTGCAATGGCCAGCGGAGGCCACGGCCACGATGTCCGGGACAAGCCGTTTTTATCCTGTGGCATGCAGCCGGCGCCACTGCCCGGGGCCGAAGGTGAGCCTGCTCTTCTTTCCTTGGTTGAATCCATGAGTGCATTAACAATGCAGGCAAGACTAACCTTCCTTCATTCTCCTGTCTGGCATGCCGACAGACCTGCAGGGTAAGGAGGAAGTCATGCGTGAGATAAGGCGGCTCATGATGATGATGGTAAACTCCATGAGCATGTGGATGCTGACGTTCTGTCCGGCATGCCGGCAGACCTGCAGGGTAAAGAGGAAGCGATGCGTGAGATTGAGGCGGCTCATGATGATGATGGTAAACTCCATGAGCATGTGGATGCTGACGTCCTGTCCGGCATGCCAGCCGAAGTTTAGGGTAAAGAGGAAGTGATGCCTGAGATTGAGGCGGCTCATGATGATGCTGGTAAAACTCCATGAGCATGTGGATGCTGACGTCCTGTCCGGCATGCCGGCAGAAGTTCAGGGTAAAGAGGAAGTGATGCATGAGATTGAGGCAACTCATGATGATGCTGGTAAACTCCATGAGCATGTGGATGCTGACGTTCTGTCCGGCATGCCGGCAGACCTGCAGGGTAGAGAGGAAGCGATGCGTGAGATTGAGGTGGCTCATGATGATGTTGGTAAACTGCATGAGCATGTGGATGCTGACGTCCTGTCCGGCATGCCGGCATAAGTTCAGGGTAAAGAGAAAGTGATGCTTGAGATTGAGACTACTCATGATGATGCTGGTAAACTCCATGAGCATGTGGATGCTGACGTCTTATCCGGCATACCGGCAGAAGTGCAGGGTAAAGAGAAAGTGATGCGTGAGATTGAGGCGGCTCATGATGCTGGTTGGATGATGACTTAGTAGGGGATGTGTGAAAAAGCTTCATAATAATCTTGTTTAAGTTATGGTAATGTATGTTATGTAATGGCCCGACCAAGATCAAGTGCTTTTTGAACGCAAGTTATGCTTTGACCATATTGATCCCATTTTTGAAATTAATTTAATTTAAATTATTGCATGCTAATTTAATTAGAAATTATTTAAATTATTTCTGGGATTTAGATAAATGCCAAATTGCAGTATGACACCTTGACTATTTAATTATGTGCCATGAATCCTTGTCACGTTAGTTGTGGAATAATTAATTGGGCATTATTAAATTGCCAACATTGGGTACTTAGACTGTCGTAGTATATTGCTTAGACCTGCTACGTGCACATGACATGATTTCGGACAATCAAATGTTAATCTTGACTTAATGAGATATTGAACTTGTTTCGGAGAAGTACCATGTGTTGTGATGATGATGATGGCACGTGGTGCATGGTAATCAACTGGGTTTGATAAATAGATTTAGACCGGGGCAAGTGGCAAGAATGTTATGGTGGGCCATGAGTGGCACCGCGGTTGTCATTTTGGTTCTTCAGGTAGTCTTGCCCTGGTCATCCTAAGGACTGAACCTTGCAAGCCTTTGATTTGAGTCAAACGTGCAACCACATGTCCGCAATGGGACGGACCTAGTTGAGTAAGTTACTAATAACTTGCATGTGGTACCTCGGGGTGTCAACTACATCTTTTGTGTAGCTTGAAAGGGGAGCGTACCAGTGCTATGGCATGATACCCGTCCAACGGAATGTTGGTCCCATACTTCGCCTCTGTTAAGGGAAGGGATGGTGTATGACAAAAGCCGGAGAGGTTCACTTGTATAATTTGTAGTCTCTGAAATGCTTTGTTACGATCACTCGCCTTTGTGGTGTTTGATTGTATCTTATGGGTAAAGTGCATAACTTCTGCAGAGTGTAAAATCTATTCGAATAGCCGTGTCCGCGGCACTGGACATTGCTCGGGGATTACAATCAAGGGTTAGGCTTTCATGAAAATAACTTGTACTTGGGAAGTTTGGTTGGGTTAAATGATGACGTTGATGAAAATGTGGATTAGGAAAGGGAAAGTGTTTACTTAACTCCTGGGAAAGTTATTTATATAATCGTTACTTTTACTGCTTTCGAATCTACTTATGCTACTTGTTAAATGTTGTTTTACTGCAATTGTACCTGTTAACCTATCGTTGAACTAAGCCATGCATGTAGAATATTAGTTTGCATTCTGTGCATGACTTGCTGAGTACCAAGTACTCACCCTTGCCACAAACAACATCAGTTGAAGGAGAAGCGACGCTAGCCTTGGAAGAGGAACTTCAGGAGGTGCCATCTACCTAGGGAGTGAGCCCAGTCAGTTGCCTGTGGTATACTGGATGGCGCCACGTTGATACTTTTATTCCGCTGCAATTTATTTACTTAATAAGTTTTCGCCCTGTGTGGCGTACTCTTTGTAACTTGACCATAAGGTCGAGCAACCAGTTTGGTTATCTTAATTAAAGTACTTTATTACTATCGAGTTGTATGATTGTGATATTTATCGATGTTGAGACTGTGTGCACTAGCGTGATCCTGGACTAGTGATGAATACACTTGAGTACCATGGAGATAACTGAAAATCCTTTTAACAGCTTGTCGATGTGAGGCACGCGGGGAAGCTTGAAAACGAGCACACAAGCACACAACAAATTGTATATCCAGCCTTGATACGGTGAGGTACAAAAGTGAACCTATCATGCTTCTATATTCATTTTGATCAACCGGCTCACCATCTTCATCCAGATCAAGTGTACAAGTACTTTCCATGGGTGTCATGATTGGCTTGCTGTTTTCCATACCAAAACGATGTAGCAAGTCTTTTGTGTACTTGCTTTGATGCACAAAAGTACCGTCATTTGATTGTTTGATTTGAAATCCCAAGAAGTATGTCAACTCACCCATCATACTCATCTCAAATTCGTCCCTCATGGTTTCTGAAAACTTAGACACTAAAACATGAGAGGAACCACCAAAGATAATATCATCAACATAAATCTGAACGAATAATTGATCATTGCCTTGCTTGAGTTAAAAGAGAGTTTTGTCAACTTTTCCCAATGAAAACCCATTTTCAAGTAAAAAGGTTTTTAGCCTATCATACCATGCTCTAGGGGCTTATTTTAAACCATACAAAGCTTTTGACAGTTTGAACACATGATTTGGAAACTTTGGATTTTCAAAACCAGGTGGTTGCTTGAAACAAACCTCCTCATTTATGTAGCCATTAAGAAAAGCACTTTTCACATCCATTTGATACAATCTAAAACCTTTACATGCAGCAAATGCTAAAAGAATTCTAATGGCTTCAATTCTAGCAACAGGAGCAAAGGTTTCATCAAAATATAAGCCTTCAACTTGAGTAATACCTTGAGCAACCAATGTAGCCTTGTTTCTAACAACAACACCATCCTCACTTTGTTTATTTTTGAAAACCCATCTAGTTCCAAAAACATTAAAATCAGGAGGTGGTGAGACTAGTTTCCAAACTTTATTTCGTTCAAAATTCTCTAATTCTTTATGCATGGCATTGATCCAAGATTTGTCAGATAATGCATGAGTTATATCTTTGGGTTCAAAAGAAGCAACTAAAGCAGAATGAGTATGAGTATCAGAATGAATAAACCTGGATCGGGTGATTCTCTCATTTAGGTTTCCAATCATTTTTTCACATGGATGCATTTTCTGAATGTGCAAGGGAGCTTTGGCTTTTGAAACTTCTTCTTCTTCTTCTTCTTCATTTTCAGCATGTATAGATGATGTTGTAGCTTGAGGATGGTTAGCTGTAGGTGATGTAGTAGTAGGTGCCAAAGGTGCTACAGCTTGTTGTGCATTAGGAAGAGTCAAGACCTCATCTTCAACATCATCATTATCTTCTAAGATTTTCTCCCCCCTGAACATATGCGCCTGTACCTGCATCACTTGGACTAGTGCTTGGACTAGCCTATAACATCCCTATTTTTGGTTTTCTAAAAAAAATAATTTAAATTAATTAATTTAAAGTTTTGGATTTTAATTGGAGTTTTAATTAACCTGGCATCCTTATCCTTCTGAAATTGGAGCTTAATTTCGAATCGTCCGAAAAGTCGAATTTTCAAATTCCTGTCCTTGCTCAAAATTTCACCCGAGTCCCAAAATGCTCCAAAAATCCCGAAAACTATTGCATTAGGTTCCAAATAATCCAAAATGATTTTGGGAATTTTCACAAGATTTTTGGAAACCCTCTGGTATTTTATTGCTTGCGGCCTTTCGTTAAAAACCCTTTATTCGTCCTGGAATTTTATAAATTCCAAATTTTATCCAAATTCAATGAAACCAATTTTGTTGCGTTCCAAATATTCCCTAGTATTTTTAGGAATTTTTCCAGGATTTTTAGATCCTCTTTGCTATTTTATCTCTCGCGCCCTAGTTTCTTCACTATTTATGGGGGTCCACATGTTAGCTTCGCACTGTTCAATCATCCTCAACCTCCAGCCAAGACATAGAGAACGATCTCCTCTCTCTCTCTCCACCATTGTAGCACGATAAAAGCTTCATTTCCCTTCCGATTAATGCACCAAAAAATCTAAAAAAAATAATATTTGAGATCCTCGTTGCATTTGTAAATTTCCAAAGTTAATTCCCCCAATTAAATCACAACAAATTGCTCTTAAATCATGCAAGAACATGTTTCCATTTCTCCCATGAATACACCCACTACGGACCTCCTCTTGCCCTATAAAAATGGGGCTTCGGTGCCTCTCTGCGTCGCCAACCCGTCCCTCTACTCCTCTTGAGCTCCCTCGCCTTCGTTCCGACGAATTTCGCATTTGTTCATCATCAACCGAAGAGTTTGCGATCTCGATTACTCCCAATTCGGTAATCCTCTGTGAAATCCGATACCACCGTTGGATTCGCATCATCGAAACCTTTTCGGTAACTACCTTCTCCAACCCCTTCATCCCTTCCATTGAAAAAAATCATTTTTTTTCCAAACCCTAGTTCATGTTGCTTAGTTCTAGATGCAAAATTTACGATTTTACGGTAGCTACATTAAATTTTATCTTTTTTCTTGATTTTCCATCATTTTCCAACTTCGAACGCTTATATCTTTTGTGTTCGAACTCCGATTCACTCCGTTCAAATTCCTAAATTTATCTAAATTCAAGATCTATCTGCTAGTACTAATTTTATATTTTTTAGATTTTATTTTATTTTTGGTTTTTTATTTGTGTCTCGTTTTGCGCGTAACCGAAGAATCCGTCGAAGCCGCCGACGCCGTCGCTGAGCATCAAGTCTTCGATACCTTAGCTGCTGGCGAAGGCAAGTCGTAGTCCTTGACCATGTTGGACCTATGTTTCCAAAAGTATTTTTGTTTCATACAAATGCATGCTATTTGTTTACAAGTATTATTTACGGGAATAGTTAAATACCTGATTGCCATAATGACACCTTGAATCATTGAAATGCCATGTATCCATTATCACCCTAGGTTGGGTCATTTACTAGTTGGATATGATTGTAGTACCAACATTGGGTTATCGTAACTATGCTTAGACATGCTTAGTTGTACGATGGGTTCATGTCACATGATGAATTAATAATATTGACTTAATGAGATATGAAATCGTCGCGGGTAGCCATTGTTGTAAAATTTGTTGTACCATGGCAGGGTGTGCCATTGGTCTTGGTTATACAAAATTCTTGTCACTCGTGCAAGTGATCGTGCAGTAAAGGGGGTGCTTTTAGCACATTTGGGATGTGGTTGTCTTGCTTGAGTATAATTAAGGACTTAATCTTGCGCTCCATTGAATTGGGCCTAACCGTACAACCACATGTCTAGTGACAGACTTGGCTGATTAATTTGCAATGTTTAAATTTGAGTACTGTTGTGGTTGTGTGGGTTCCGGGATAGATGGGTAGACTCACAAGGCGCAAAAGGGGGCCCTGAGGGGTGAAAGCTTAGCGGGCAGTACTGGGTTTATACAGAGCATTATAAAGGCCTTGTTATGACCTCTCTGCCGACACACCATAGGAAGTGTGTTAATTACGTATGGCAATAAGAGTTGATCATATCTTGTGGGTAAAGTTGTACAACCTCTGCAGAGTGTGTGTTAAACTATTCGAATAGCCTTGTCTGCGATCATGGACGTGCCTGGGAATTTCACACGGGGTATAGTGGTTTTAGAAAATGTTGAGGGACGGTATTGTTGGGAGTGAATGGGAAATTCACTATTGTTTCTGATGTCAAATTATTAATACTATTGAGTTCAGTGGTTGATGATGATTTAATTGGTGATGGGTGATGCCTCACCAATCTTGTGTTGTTGTTTATCATTGATTCACCAGTTATTATTATCTTTGTCAATTATGCTTTGAATCTGTACATTGTATTTACATTCAAGTTATCGCTTTATGCAAAATAACCATATGGTTATCCTTTGTCAAGCCGTACATTATTTGCATCATTCCCTGCGGCTTGCTGAGTACTTTTTATACTCACGGCTTTATGCCTTTGTTGATCAGTTGCTGAGGGAGAACTGGGAAATACTGAGTTCTACGAGGAGGAGTATTATGAAGACTACGTGAACTATGATGGCGTTTCCCCAGACGATTGCCTGTGGCATGTCGTATGGTCCCAGTTATTGTTATTTTTTCCACTGCAAGAGTTTTATTTGTTCTTAAGCCCTTAAGGCACAGTTATGTAAACTTGACCATAAGGTCCATTGTTACTATTTGCTACTTTCATAGTTAATTCGATGATGGAATGATATGTCAATTTTGTTGCTACTGTGTGCACTAGCGTGATCCTGGACTAGTGCAGTAAATACAGAGGGTTTCGGATTTGTAAATCTGGGTCCCTAAAAAGTTGGTATCAGAGCCATCTCGACTGTAGGACGCAACCCTAGTTAGCATGGTCTTCTTAGAAAGAACTTCAAAATTATTTTCTAAATCAAACCAATGAATTGGTGCTTTATAGTTGTCTTCTCTCATCTCATTCCTAGGATCTTATTGTGACACCTCGGAGTGTCGTAATTCTATACAATGTGAATGTTGAGGACAAAAAAAACTTGATGGAATGTGGAATTTAGGTTAAAACCTTTCGGCTTGAAATTTGCTTGCGTTTTTGGGCTGTTTGAAGTGTTATGTCGCCACGGAGTGTCGTATCCTTAATTATTGGGCATGATAAGGTTAATTACAGTATGAGATGTGGAATTAAGGTTAAAACTATAGGATATGGAGGTTAATAGCTTTTCCGGGCCGTTTTCGGGGTTTTGGGCCTTCCCGGGGGAGTTTTGGGCCTTGGTGGGCTTTGGTGGGATGGATTAGGTCTCCGTAACGGACTAGGATTGTGTTGAGGGCTGGTAAAAGGGGCTTCCCCCAGCCCCCTTGCGCCCCATGCAGCATTGGTGCGCCCCTCTCCCTCCCCCTCCTAAGCCCTAGCCGCCACTCCCTCTCCCTCTCCCTCTTGTGCGCCTCCACCTCCCCCTTTGCCCCATTGCTCCCCACCTCTCCACCACCTCTCCTCCACCCCCTTGCTGCCCTAGGGTGGTCTTCACACCTCTGCACCTTGTGGATCCATCCGTTGGAGGGAGGAGCGAGGAGCGAGGAGCGTGGAGCGAGGAGCGATCCGCGAGGAGATCTATTGGAGATTCGTTCGTTGGGCAAAGGTATGATCATGGGGATCCTTGGGTTTGATCTAGGTACTATTATTAGGGTGTTTATGAAGTTTTTAGATCAATTGGTGGTGCTGGGTTGGAGTTCTTTGGGTTAGATCTAGACGTTGCCACGTTTCTGTTTTCGGGCAGATTGAGCAGTCGGGCTAGGGTTCGAGTTTTCATTGATTTAGAATGCGAATCTGTCCGTACGGACTTAAAAGAAGTTGTAGATAATTTAATTATCTTTCCGTGGACATAAAGCACGTTAAAATTAGATCAGCCGTTTGAAAGTTATGGCCGTTTTACCGAGCATGTTAAAATCTGTGACGCGATTGGAACAGATCGTAGTAATCTGTAGATTAAACAATTTTAGAATCCGAATCAGTCTTTCCGTATAACTAGAAAAAGGTAGGAAATTTCCTAAGCTTCGCGATGGTGTACTCGTTTAATCAATTTGGAGTCCCAGATCTCAAGTTATGGCCTTTGCAAGGCTGCTGTCCCGCCGGGACAGAACCTCTATTTTTAGGTTTGCAAGTAGTGGGCAATGTCGGGTTAGATGGGGATTTGTGTACTGTTTTGCGGGCATTATTGTGTGTGTGTGATGCCTATGTGCAGGTGGTGTGACACCGGGAGTGCCCTCTACGTCCCACAAATCCGTCGCCCGCGGTTGAGGCAAGTGTGTTGTAATGTATAGCGGATTGTAGGTTGTTTGTTGATATTGGGTGAAAGATTGAACACTTGCTATGCTCACTTGCCATGCTTGCTGTTTTCCAATGAAATATTGAGTATGATTATCATGGTTCGATGCCATGTGTTTATATTTGTCATGATGAGTTGCCATATGTTTATGTACATGTGAAATATGATAATTGGCATAGTTGCATGCATGACATGTTACATGGCCCGGGCGGTGAGAAAGTCATTAACTAATCCGGGCAGGTCGGTGAGAAAGTTATGACTAATCCGGAGAGCCATTAGAGTAAGTCCTACATCGTGATTCCATCTACCGTGGGTTGTGGAAGCGAGGAGTAGGCACCCTCCATCTTCGGGATGGAAGGGGGGAGAGGGTGCACACCGACTGGTGTGTACTCAACCATACCGGTATGAGTTTCCAAGGAGATATGAGCATAACATTGCATTGCATTGCATTGCAATACATATTTAATGATGATGATGTTGTTATGTGCTCAAGTATGAGATGTTATATGTGATGTAAGGTATTATTGTCTTGTAAATGATCTTGTTGTCCATTACAATATGCTTGCTGAGTTTTCGAACTCACGCTTGTGTTTTATGTTGTTTTTAGGTACTTTGAGATTGGCATGCGGGAAAAAGGGGTCTAGCTACACTTCTACACGTAGCTCCACCATCATAGTCCATAATTAATCACTTGGAGACATGATATTAAGAGTTGTGCCATAAACTTAATGTAGGGTTTAATTTAGCATGCTTGTGATTCCTTATTTGCTTGGTTATAGCTTATGAAGTGGTTGAGCATGCTTTTATTTGCGTAATTTGATTATATATCCATTTATGTTGATGTTTTATTTGTCGTGTGCTATGACATATCTTGCCATGATATTGATATTGTGTTAATTCATGTTAAAACAAAGGAGATGCTGCCGAAATCTCGGTTTTTAGCATGTGCGCCTTTGCTGGAATTTATGTTTAATTGTGGTATTTAGATGTTGTTTAGCTTATGTTTGGTAGCATTCAGGCATATTAAATGCCGGGTGTTATAGATTGGTATCGAGCGGTGTAGGTCCTTGGAATGTGTATTTTAGTGTCATGCCATAGGGTACAACTAAAATATGATGTGGAATAACTTAGAAACATGGCTTAGGTTTCAACTAAAACTTTGTTATAGGATAGCAACAAAAAAACTTGCAAAAGTGGTATAACTAATCTAAAATTTGACACACACTGGATGCACAGTAGGAAAGGGTATGGTGTAACATCCCAAAATTTTGCTTTTCTTAAATTCATGTGTGATTTGACACTTTGGTGAATTTTTGGAATTTTCTGGAATTTATTTGGGTTTATTTGGAATTTATTTGAATTTATTCCATTTTGAAATAATTAAAGAATTTAATTTTGCAAATAAAATTTTGTTGGAAATATTTTATTCGAGTCCAAAATGATCCAAAATATTTTCCAGAATTTTTCTGGAATTTTTCTGAGTCATTTGCTATTTTTAATGAATTAAATGAATTATCGGGAATTATTTTAAATATTAATTATTTGAAAAGGACCGACGGCCAAGGTCGGTTACTATTCCTCGGTCCGAGTCGGACTCGAGTCGGCCAAACGATTGACTCGGCCGAACCCACTCCTAAACCTAATCAATCCCAACCGTTGGATCAAGATCCAACGGTGAGATCCGCCTGCACGGCTCGAGCCGTGAATCGGGCCGGATCCGATCGCGCCGTCGCGATCGTGGCGTTGATCGCGCCACGTGGGCGGCCACGATTTCGTCGTCTTCGCCGAGTCCGAGCCGGACTTCGCCGCGCGCCGCCGTAGTAGCGAACTAGGTTTCCGCTCTAGAGCACAGGCAGCGAGGCTATTTAAAGCGTGAGACGTCCCCGAGGTTGCCCTCATCCTTGCGCACCCGGTCCCCCAAGCCATCTCGCCGGAGCCGCCACCGTTGAGCCGCAATCGCTCGCCGGAGTTTTCTCTTCCCTCCGCTGCGGTTTGCGCCGTTTTCCGCCGTCGTCCGTCGTCTTCCGCCGAAGGGCCCGAATCCGAGTCCCGCGACGAGACGCACCCGAAGGAGAGGCTTCATCTCGGCCGAACCACGCCCCAAACGCCGTCGGGCTCGTCGTCGTCCGTCTCCGGTCAAGCCGGCCGCCGTGAAGCCATCGCCGTCGCGAGCTCGGAGGACCGTCGGATCCAGATCGGACGGTTGAGGTGAGCTCACGTGTTCCCAAACCCGATTAGATCTGGATCGTTGGATCAAGATCCAGCGGTTCACAATTGCCACGTCTTTGTAGCGCGTGCGAATATAGGATTAGATGCGACCGTCCGATCTAGATCGAACGGCCCACGAGCGACGAGTAGTTTCAACGTGTTAACCCTGGATCTAATCCGCGCCGTTGATTTTCAAACCAACGGCTGAGATTGCGCCACGTGTCGGGAAGATGGACCGCCGCGGTCAACGCCGTCCACGCGCGCGTGCGTGTGACGCTGACGCGCGGGGCCCGCGTGTCAGAGGGCCCGCATGTCAGTGGCTAACCCAGCCAAGCGCTGACGTCACCCATGACGTCACAGTGGACCCCACTGCCGAGACTGTGGCCGAGCCCCCGCCGACGCCGCTGACGTCATCCGAGAGGGCCCACATGTCAGCGACACGTAGAGCCGTGGACCGAGTCCACCGTGGACCCGAGCTGAGCATGGACCAAGTCCATGGACCGGCTGACGTCAGCAGGCCAATCAGAGGCTGCCACGTGTCCATGCTGACGCAATAATTAATTTCCGAAAAAGAAAATGATTTATTAATTCGAAATATTGATTCAAATTTAGATTCAAACTTCAAACGCTTATAACTTTTGCGTTTCAACTCCGATTTGAGCGATTCAAATTTCTAAATTTGTATAAAATTGAGATCTACCTAAATATGAATTTTATTTAATTTTTGGACTAAAGTTTTTCTCTGTAAAATTATTTAATTGATTATTTAAACTTTAAATAATCATAACTTTTGCGTTTTAACTCCAGATTTGAACGATTCCAGTTTCTAAAAATCCAGAAAATTATGTTCTCTCTGTTTATGGATTTTATTTGGAGTTTTGGGATCTTTTTGCATAGTGTTTATTTGTGTATTTGCTATTTGCACGCTTTACGAGTAGACGTTGAAGTGCCGGAAGGATTCGAAGGAGAAGTGTTGACTCAGGATCCAACTCAAGACCAAGAGCAAGTGCTTTTTGAAGGCAAGTTGTGCTTTGACCATGTTGATCCTATTTCGAAAATCTATTTTGATTTAAACTATTGCATGCTAGTTTAATTAGAAAGATACTTTGGTTTAAACCTGGGGGTTAGATAAATACCAATTTGCTATATGACACCTTGATTACTTAAGTATGTGCCATGATCCTTTGTCACCCTAGTTGTGGTTTACTAGTTGGACATTATTAAGTTGCCAACATGGGTTTAGATCGTTGTAGTATACTGCTTAGACCTGCTACGTGCTCATGACATGATTTTGGATAATCAAATGCTAATATTGACTTAATGATATATTGAACCTGTTTTGGAAAAGTATCATGTGATGTTGATGGCACGTGGTGCATGGTAATCAACTGGGGTTTGATAAACAGATTTCGACTGGGGCATGTGGCAAGAGTAATCAGGTGGGCCAGATGTGGCATTGGGAGTGATGATTTGGTTTTTCGGGTAGTCTTGCCCTGGTCACTCTAAGGACTTAACCTTGCAAGCCTTTGAACTGGGTCATACTTGCAACCACATGGCTGGAATGGGACGGCCCTAGTTGACTAAGTCGCTAAGGACTCACTTGTGGAGCCTCAGGGTGTCAGTTACACCTTTTGTGTGATTGTACGGGGGAGCGTATCGTGGCTGTGGCCAGGTACCCATCTAACGGTGTGTTGGTCCCATACTTCGCCTTGGCTAAGGGAAGGGATGGTGTAGAGCACGTCTGGGAGAGGACCACCTGTGTTGTTTGAGGCTTAGAAAGGCTTTATTCTGAGGAACTTCGCCTTTGTGGTGTTTGACTGTATCTTGTGGGTAAAGTGCATAACCTCTGCAGAGTGTAGAATCTATTTGAATAGCCGAGTCCACGGTACTGGACAATGCTCGGGAATTACAGTCAAGGGGTAGACTTTCTGAAAATAACTTGGTTTTGAAAAGATGGGTTGGTTTAACAAGGAAGATGATGGATATGTGGTTTAGGATGGGAAAAATGTTTATTAAATTTCTTGAAAAGTTATTTATGCTTTACTTATTTCTACTGCTTTCGAATCTACTCATATTACTTGTCAAAAGTCACATTTCTGCAAATATACCACTGAGCTATTCCTTTGTACTAAGCCATGCATATAGTATATTAGCTTGCATTCTGTGCATGACTTCTTTGAGTACCAAGTACTCACCCTTGCCTCAACACAATACCAGTTGAAGAGGAGACTATGCGGTTCGGAGGAGGAGTTCCAAGAGGACCCGTCTACTTAGGGATGCGAGCCCGATCGATTTGCTGTGGTATCTTTGGATGGCGCCACGAAGTTTATTTGATTTTCCTTTGCTATTTCTCTTTTAATAAGTTTCGCCTTGCAAGGCATATATTTGTAACTTGGCCATAAGGTCGAGTAACCCTTTGATTATTTAAATAAAGTACTTTGACAGTATCGATTGGTATGATTGTGATATTTACCGATGTTAAGACTGTGTGCACTAGCGCGTTCCTGGACTAGTGCTGAATACACAGAGGGTCCGGATTTGCAAATTCGGGGTCCCGACAGAGGTGGTATCAGAGCCAGGTTGACTGTAGGCTCAACCCTAGCTAGAATGGTCGTAGTGAGGATAAAACCTATTTTCTAAAAGCTAAAAGTTTGTCAAGATAAGAAATGACATCTCGACTTATCCCCTTCTCTCTTTTCTTGTCTCTTGCTGAAATTTTCCCTTACCTTGTCACAATTGAAAAATTCCGAGTTCTTACGTAAAGCACTCTTGTGACAGGTGGAGGTTTTCTCGATGAGTGAGCATAGGTTCTATAGTGAGACTCCTTCGCCGAGTCGAGTCATAGAGTAAAGAGTCACCCTTTAGGCGTTAGACTCCAGAGTTAGTTCGATTTGGATTTTCATTGTTTGCTGAGTGTGCAGTATGTGTTGCAAGGCCCTTAGGCATTGTAAGCAGCCATACCAAGTTACTAATAATAAAGTTGGACCTTAAGGCTACACCTTTTTCGCCCGCATAAGTTCCATATTACTTGTCTATTCTCGTTTCCCTCTCATCTCTAAACCTAGAGCAAATCGACAGATGGTGAACACCCGTGGAAACTTTGGGGGCAATGGAAGCGGTTCTCGCCCAGCAGAAAACCCCAATGATGGAGCACCAGCACCGCCACTGGATGTGCAGAATTTTGGAGCATTTCTTGCTGCTCAGACTCAGCTGATGCATGCTATGATGCAACAAATGCAGCACGTCCTTTGCTCAGGCCATCGCTAATCAAGTTAATCGGGGACCACGCCGTAATACAAGGCTGTCAGAGTTCATGAGGACTCACCCACCCACTTTCTCTGGGAATGCCAATCCGTTGGAGGCCGACGATTGGTTAAGATCAATCGAGAGGAAGCTACACATAGCTCAATGCATAGGAAATGAGAAGGTACTCTCGCTTCTCATCGCTTGGAAGGAACAAATTACCAGAATGGTGGGAGAATTTCTGTGCCACGCAGAGAACCCTCAAGATATCACTTGGGAAGAGTTCACACCGCATTCGACAAGATCACGTGCTGAAGGAATTATGGACCTTAAGAAGGAGGAGTTGAGCATCAAGCAAGGTAATCACCAGTGGTCGACTACTGAACAAGTTCACACAGCTAGCACGCTACGCACCTGAGGATGTAGCGACGGATAAATCCAGACAGTCTCGTTTTATGAAGGGACTTAACTCAGGATTGCAAGTAGGGTTGATCACCCACACCTTTCCGGATTTCCAAGAGTTGGTGAATAAGGCACTTATTCTTGAGGACAAGCGCAAGGAACTGGATGAGAACAGGAAGCGCAGGATGCAACAGCAAGGATCGCGTCGAGGAACGCATAGCAGCGCTGAGAGTTGCACCAAATCAATTCTTCGATTCCAACCACGAGAATGCAACGAGGACACCATCCCGGCACCAAGACCTGCCAATCAAAACTACTGCACCCAGCCCACTTCGCTAGAAACGCTACCCCAGGCAAAGAAGGAACAAGTGAGACGCTGTTACAATCGCAACGAGCCAGGACACTTTGCCAACAGCTTGTCCGAAGAAGACAGCAGAGGCGACCCGATTCGCTTCAACCTAGGAACCACCCCAGCTAGGACGCCCGACCAAGAGCCACACCCTGCATCGTGGTGAGAGGCCGAGTCAACCATGTCACGCGGATGCCTTTGCAGAATGCTCTGACGTCGTAAATCTTGGGTAAGTTACTTGTTAACTCGATACACTGCAATGCTTTGTTTGACTCGAGCTTCGCATTCGTTTGTTTCGCAAGGCTTTGCTGCTAGAAATGACTTGAGAATTGCAAGACTTAAGTGCATGCTTTTAGTTCAAACCCTGGTTCCGAACTCCGAGCGGAAGTAGGATGTTCCGGTGAGAATACTAATAGATGGAATAGAGTTCCTAGCAAACCTTATAATTTTGGAGACCCGGACCTTAGATGTTATATTGGGAATGGATTGGTTATCCAAGCACAAGGCCGTATTGGATTGTGGACGAAGGACTATCTCGATTGAGAGCCCGTGTGGGAAGAAAGTGGAATTTCAAGCCACTGCGATTAGAGATGGACAGTTGATGGTTAACAGTACCAAGGCAATCAGCATAGAGGATGTCCGATAGTAAATGAGTACCCGATGTTTTTCCCGAAGATCTACGGTATGCCGCCGCACAGGGACATAGAGTTTGTGATAGAGCTTGTACCTGCACAGTACAGACCGATAGCAAAGAGACCCTATCGGATGTCTACCGAGGAGTTGGTAGAGATGAAGAAACAGTGGAAGAGCTAATGGATAAAGGATTTATCGAGACCAAGTTAAATCGCCGTGGGGAGCACCGCTTTGTTTGTCAAGAAGAAGGACGGGAGTTTCAGGATGTGCATCGACTACCGTGCACTCAATGAAGTCACCGTGAAGAATAAGTATCCGCTACCCAGGATTGATGATTTGTTTGATCAGTTAAGAGGAGCCGGAGTTTTCTCCAAGATTGATCTCGAGATCGGGATACCATCGATTGAAGATCCGATCAGGAGATATTCAAGATCGCATTCTCGTCAAGATATGGACATTACGAGTTTACGCTATGTCCTTTGGGTCGATTTAATGCGCCACTTATTTCATGAATATGATGAATAAGGTGTTCATGTAATATTTGGACAAGTTTGTCGTCGTGTTCATAGACGATATCCTAATCTACTCCAAGACAGAGGATGAAAATGCCGAACACTTAAGGAGAGTTTTGGAAAAGCCGAGGAACAAGCAACTTTTCGCCAAGTTCAGCAAGTGTGACTTTTGGAAGGACAAAGTGGAGTTCCTTGGACATGTGATGACCATGAAGGAGTCGCCGTAGATCCAAGCAAAGTAGAAGCTGTGTTACATTGGGAACAGCCGAAGACTGTGACCCAGATTCGGAGTTTCCTTGGAATGGCAGGATACTACCGCCGTTTCATCGAAGGCTTTTCGACAATTGCAAAACCTCTTACGCAATTGCTGAAGAAGGAAAAGAAGTTTGCATGGACGCCAGAATGTGAGAAAGGATTTCAGAAGCTGAAGAAGCGATTGACATCAGCACCGGTGTTAGTTCTACCGGATGTTGCTCAAAGCTTCGATATTTATTGTGACGCATCGCGCCAAGGACTTGGATGTGTCTTTGTCTGAGAATGGAAAGGTCGTCGCTTATGCATCAAGGCAGTTGAGGCCGCATGAGGAAAATTATCCGACACATGACCTAGAGTTAGCTGCCGTAGTGCATGCCTTGAAGATATGGCGTCACTATCTGATTGGAAACAGATGTGAAGTATATACGGATCATAAGAGCCTTAAGTACATATTCACCCAGTCGGATCTGAATATGAGGCAAAGGAGATGGCTAGAGTTAATCAAGGACTACAATGTTGGAATCCATTACCATCCCGGGAAGGCCAACGTAGTTGCCGATGCTCTGAGTCGGAAGAGCCATACCGCGAGTATGTTGCTAGCCATAAGTCAGGATGAGTTATGTGAGGAGTTTCAGAAAATGAAGATTGAGGTTGTACCTAGCGGATTCTTGGCCGCATTAGAAGTAAAACCGACCCTGGAGGATCAGATTCGAGAACGACAGAAGGAAGAAGACAACATCCGCAGCATTAACACCATCAAGGAGGAAGGCAAGGCAGAGGACTTCAAGATGGATGAGCAAGGCACGTTGTGGATGAAGGATCGCATTTGTGTGCCTAACAAAAGGAGTTAAAGCAACGATTCTCGAAGAAGCCCATGACTCCAAGTACTCGATTCATCCTGGAAGCGCCAAGATGTATCAGGATCTGAAGGAGAGATTCTGGTGGCCGAGTATGAAACGTGAAGTTGCCGAGCATGTTGCATTGTGCGACGTATGCCAGAGAGTCAAGGCAATGCATCAGCGACCAGCAGGATTGCTACAACCGCTGAAAATACCTGAGTGGAAGTGGGAGGAAATCGGAATGGATTTCATTACCGGTTTGCCGAAGACTCAAGGAGGTTATGACTCCATATGGGTTATAGTGGATCGCTTGACTAAAGTAGCCCATTTTATCCCCGTGAAGACCACTTACTCGGGAGATAAATTAGCAGAATTATACATGATCAGGATTGTCTGTTTGCACGGAGTGCCAAAGAGGATTGTATCGGACAGAGGTACCCAATTTACCTCAAGATTCTGGAATAAGTTGCATGAAGCTCTGGGGACCCGTTTGAATTTCAGTACAGCTTATCATCCACAGACGGATGGACAGACCGAAAGAGTCAACCAGATTCTGGAGGATATGCTAAGAGCTTGTGCATTGGCCTATGCTACCTCTTGGGATAAGAGTTTGCCGTATCTTTGAGTTCGATTACAACAATAGTTATCGAGTTAGTTTACGATGTCACCTTTTGAGGCCTTTGTATGGTCGACCACTGTCGGACGCCGTTGAATTGGAATGAGACCGTGGCGCCGTGTCTTTGGGCCTGATATTCTTCAAGAGGTGAAGAGCGGTCGCTATGATTAGGGAAAGGTTGAAGATAGCCCAATCTCGACAAAGAGTTATCTTGACAATCGTCGCCGGATTTGAGTTTTGAACCGTAAGATTTTGTTTACCTCGAGTTACGCCTCTCGGGGAGTTAAGAGGTTCCATGCCAAAGGGAAACTCGCACCTGCTATGTTGGACCATTTAAGATTTTGAGCCGCGAGGCGAAGTTGCTTATCACCGGAGTTGCCACGCCGTTGGCAGGAGTACATGATGTATTCCATGTGTCCCAGTTAAAGAAGTGTCTCCGAGTTCCTGAGGAACAGACACCGCTAGAGTCAATTGAGTTGCAAGAGGATTTGACCTATAAGGAGCATCCCGTGAGGATTCTAGACACAATGGATCGAGAAACTAGAAACACGTCAACCCGTTTTTGTAGAGTTCAGTGGAGCAACCATGAAGAAAGCGAAGCGACTTGGGAGCGCGAAGAGGATTTGAAGAAAGAGTTTCCAAACCTATTCCTTTAGTGAGCCCTGAATCTCGGGGACGAGATTCTATTAAGGGGGGGAGGTTTGTAACATCCCAAAATTTTGCTTTTCTTAAATTCATGTGTGATTTGACACTTTGGTGAATTTTTGGAATTTTCTGGAATTTATTTGGGTTTATTTGGAATTTATTTGAATTTATTCCATTTTGAAATAATTAAAGAATTTAATTTTGCAAATAAAATTTTGTTGGAAATATTTTATTCGAGTCCAAAATGATCCAAAATATTTTCCAGAATTTTTCTGGAATTTTTCTGAGTCATTTGCTATTTTTAATGAATTAAATGAATTATCGAATTATTTTAAATATTAATTATTTGAAAAGGACCGACCGGTCGGTTACTATTCCTCGGTCCGAAGTCGGACTCGAGTCCGACCGAGCCGATTGACTCGGCCGAACCCACTCTAAACCTAATCAATCCCAACCGTTGGATCAAGATCCAACGGCCGAGATCCGCCTGCACGGCTCGAGCCGTGAATCGGCCGGATCCGATCGCGCCGTCGCGATCGTGGCCGTTGATCGCGCCACGTGGGCGGCCACGATTTTCGTCTTCGCCGAGTCCGGCCGGACTTCGCCGCGCCCGCCCAGTAGCGAACTAGGTTTCCGCTTAGTGCACGGACGCCGAGGCTATTTAAAGCGTGAGACGTCCCCCGAGGTTGCCCTCATCCTTGCGCACCCGTTCCCCCGAGCCATCTCGCCGGAGCCGCCACCGTTGAGCCGCAATCGCTCGCCGGAGTTGTCTCTTCCCTCCGCCGCGTTTGCGCCGGTTTCCGCCGTCGTCCGTCGTCTTCCGCCGAGAAGGGGCCCAGATCCGGAGTCCCCGCGACGAGACGCACCCGAAGGGAGGCTTCATCTCGCCGGAGCACGCCCCAAACGCCGTCGGGCTCGTCGTCGTCCCCGTCTCCGGTCAAGCCAGCGCCGCCGTGAAGCCATCGCCGTCCGCGAGCTCGGAGGACCGTCGGATCCAGATCGGACGGTTGAGGTGAGCTCACGTGTTCCCAAACCCGATTAGATCTGGATCGTTGGATCAAGATCCAACGGTTCACAATTGCCACGTGCTGTAGCAGTGCGAATATAGGATTAGATCTGGACCGTCCGATCTAGATCGAACGGCCCACGAGCGACGAGTAGTTTCAACGTGTTAACCCTGGATCTAATCCGCGCCGTTGATTTTCAAACCAACGGCTGAGATTGCGCCACGTGTCGGGAAGATGGACCGCCGCGGTCAACGCCGTCCACGCGCGCGTGCGTGTGACGCTGACGCGCGGGGCCCGCGTGTCAGAGGGCCCGCATGTCAGTGGCTAACCCAGCCAAGCGCTGACGTCACCCATGACGTCACAGTGGACCCCACCTGTCAGCACCGTGGGCTGAGCCCCGCTGACGTCAGCGATGACGTCACCCGAGAGGGCCCACATGTCAGCGACACGTAGAGCCGTGGACCGAGTCCACCGTGGACCCGAGCTGAGCATGGACCAAGTCCATGGACCGGCTGACGTCAGCAGGCCAATCAGAGGCTGCCACGTGTCCATGCTGACGCAATAATTAATTTCCGAAAAAGAAAATGATTTATTAATTCGAAATATTGATTCAAATTTAGATTCAAACTTCAAACGCTTATAACTTTTGCGTTTCAACTCCGATTTGAGCGATTCAAATTTCTAAATTTGTATAAAATTGAGATCTACCTAAATATGAATTTTATTTAATTTTTGGACTAAAGTTTTTCTCTGTAAAATTATTTAATTGATTATTTAAACTTTAAATAATCATAACTTTTATGCTTTTAACTCCAGATTTGAACGATTCCAGTTTCTAAAAATCCAGAAAATTATGTTCTCTCTGTTTATGGATTTTATTTGGAGTTTTGGGATCTTTTTGCATAGTGTTTATTTGTGTATTTGCTATTTGCACGCTTTACGAGTAGACGTTGAAGTGCCGGAAGGATTCGAAGGAGAAGTGTTGACTCAGGATCCAACTCAAGACCAAGAGCAAGTGCTTTTTGAAGGCAAGTTGTGCTTTGACCATGTTGATCCTATTTCGAAAATCTATTTTGATTTAAACTATTGCATGCTAGTTTAATTAGAAAGATACTTTGGTTTAAACCTGGGGGTTAGATAAATACCAATTTGCTATATGACACCTTGATTACTTAAGTATGTGCCATGATCCTTTGTCACCCTAGTTGTGGTTTACTAGTTGGACATTATTAAGTTGCCAACATGGGTTTAGATCGTTGTAGTATACTGCTTAGACCTGCTACGTGCTCATGACATGATTTTGGATAATCAAATGCTAATATTGACTTAATGATATATTGAACCTGTTTTGGAAAAGTATCATGTGATGTTGATGGCACGTGGTGCATGGTAATCAACTGGGGTTTGATAAACAGATTTCGACTGGGGCATGTGGCAAGAGTAATCAGGTGGGCCAGTTGTGGCATTGGGAGTGATGATTTGGTTTTTCGGGTAGTCTTGCCCTGGTCACTCTAAGGACTTAACCTTGCAAGCCTTTGAACTGGGTCATACTTGCAACCACATGGCTGGAATGGGACGGCCCTAGTTGACTAAGTCGCTAAGGACTCACTTGTGGAGCCTCAGGTGTCGATTACACCTTTTGTGTGATTGTTCGGGGGAGCGTATCGTGTCTGTGGCCATGTTCCCATCTAACGGTGTGTTGGTCCCATACTTCGCCTTGGCTAATGGAAGGGATGGTGTAGAGCACGTCTGGGAGAGGACCACCTGTGTTGTTTGAGGCTTAGAAAGGCTTTGTTACGAGGAACTTCGCCTTTGTGGTGTTTGGCTGTATCTTGTGGGTAAAGTGCATAACCTCTGCAGAGTGTAGAATCTATTTGAATAGCCAGGAGTCCACTTGATCGACAATGCTCGGGAATTACAGTCAAGGGGTAGACTTTCTGAAAATAACTTGGTTTTGAAAAGATGGGTTGGTTTAACAAGGAAGATGATGGATATGTGGTTTAGGATGGGAAAAATGTTTATTAAATTTCTTGAAAAGTTATTTATGCTTTACTTATTTCTACTGCTTTCGAATCTACTCATATTACTTGTCAAAAGTCAAGCATCGCAAATATACCCTGAGCTATTCCTTTGTACTAAGCCATGCATATAGTATATTAGCTTGCATTCTGTGCATGACTTGCTGAGTACCAAGTACTCACCCTTGCCTCAACACAATACCAGTTGAAGAGGAGACTATGCCAGTTTCGGAGGAGGAGTTCCAAGAGGACCCGTCTACTTAGGGATGCGAGCCCAGTCAGTTGCCTGTGGTATACTGGATGGCGCCACGAAGTTTATTTGATTTTCATTTCTTTGCTATTTCTCTTTTAATAAGTTTCGCCTTGCAAGGCATATATTTGTAACTTGGCCATAAGGTCGAGTAACCCTTTGATTATTTAAATAAAGTACTTTGACAGTATCGATTGGTATGATTGTGATATATACCGATGTTAAGACTGTGTGCACTAGCGCGTTCCTGGACTAGTGCTGAATACACAGAGGGTCCGGATTTGCAAATTCGGGGTCCCGACATATGGGTATCGTTTTCTTTACGCTTAAATATTGTATTTAAGCTATGATGTTGGATGCTTCTTTCGACAATGCTTGTTGCTATGTCAATGTTATATGTTGTGGGGTTGTGGTACCGAAGGGTTTCAGTCACCTCTTTTTATTTATAGTAAGGGTGAGGTTTGACGGTGTGGCCGGTTAGCGCCATCACCGAAGAACGGTTAACCCCTGTAGGAGAAGAGCGCTTACCCTTTCTATTGTAGATTGGGTAGTTGATTGGAGACAAAAAGGAAGAGTTAATGGTGGTTTCTTTCGTATGTTCTTTGCCGTTCTGACGGTCGGTGTTCGTTGCTTTTCTTGGCTTTAGTTGAGTTGAACCAAAAGAAAAGTGTTTTGTATTGGATTTCCGCGGATCGTTCCGTATGCGGTGTGTGGGTTTGTCTTTCTTGGTTAAAGACGAAGAAGAGGAGTCTAGGGTTGCGCTCCTTTCGGGCGCCTTTCCAGTTTTAATGCTTAGTTCGTTGATTTCTTTATGGGGAAGAAGCATTCGATTTATTCCTGTGTTTGTCTTTCTCCGAGGTTAAAGGAGTTTTGCGGAGTTGTGCCAGACCTGGCTGTCAGGGCTGAAGTTCAATGGCTTTGTAGGAGTAAGTGGTGTTTGATTTCGTCATTTTACTGGTTTAAGAAATCATCTTTGAAAGCCCCTCTTGAGTCGTGAAAGTTAGGGGTTTGGTGTTAAGGTTTTATTTGAAAAGGTTAATGGAGCACTTGGTTCCCTTTCGAGAAAACTGTCTTTCAACCTTTTTCCTTATGGGAGTCCTTGAGATATAAAAGTGTTTTGGAGAATTCCTTTGCATGACCATGTTTGGGTTTGCCTCGTTGCAATTTTGAGAGTCAAATTTCCTTATGAATTTGGGATGAGTTTTAAAACTAAAATGCTGCAAACAAAGTAAGTAGTCTTTTGACTGAAATCGTTTTTCCCTAGTAAGAATTGATGTTTTAGGTAACAATGTGGTTTATGGATTGATGTGTTGCTAAGTTAAATTTTGAGTTGAATCAAATTCAATATGAGTAAAATCTCTAGCTTGTGAATAAATAGACTACTAGTGTTGTAGTTTACTCTCAGCAAGAATGATTGAAGGCGTTAATGTACAGGCTTGGAATCTGTTGTTTTGCTATAAAAGTGCTTATGACCCCCGATCATGTTTAAAAGTTTTAAACCCGGATGCATAGTTAAAACATTAAGATGATGTAGACTGTTGTTACCATTAAAGAAACTTTGCAGGTTGTTTAAAGATGTTTTAATTTAATGGAGTAGTAGAGGAATTTAATTGTGTTGCCTAGTGACTTTAATTTGGAAGTTGATTAGAGTTGCTATTTACGTTGTTGCAAACTACTAGTATATTTGGAAGTATGCAGTTGTGTCCCTTCAATGCTAGTTTTGATATCAATTGAGAAGACATAAGACTATTTGTTAATGAGGTTGTTAAGATCATTGTGCTAATCTAATTGATTAAATCCAATTTAATAGTTGGAGTATGTTGTGATGGGATGAACAATGGATAATAATCATGATGCAAGATTTTAATCTTAATGATTGCATATGTTAGAATCCTATTTGCGAATTTTATCTTGTAGAGATATTACTTAATGGTTGAAATCATTTTATAGATTGAACAAGTTCAATTGTCAAGATTTTGATATAAGGATGGTATATAACTGATACGTTGATCCTGCTTAAGAATGCATTGAAGTAAACATTGTTAACTGAATAAGTTTCGATTGTCGAGACGTTTTCATATAGGTGGTATGAAAGTTATTAGTTGGTCACGCTGAAAGTTTTGTTGGAGCACTTGTTTCAAATCTAGAATATGATGTTATTTGTGGGGATCTTGTTGACTTAGCCTTCGTGGGATGTCTTTTCGTAAGCATCATAAACTTTATTTATTGGGGAAGATAATGGGAGAAAGAATTTGTTTTAAAGATCTTGTTGCAACTTTGAGGGTTTCGATGAGTAGAAAGGTGTAATTTGAATGTTTAAAAAGGATAAGAATAGGGTTTCATGTTGAGCTCATGTTTAAAACCTTCTGGACTGGTTTGGTTGGTTGCCATCTTGGTTGAATGCTTTCGGTTGAGGTGCTTCTTATGTTGAGTTTCAGAGTTTCCCCAAAACTCGTAGTGTTTGGTGTCGACCTTTGGTTATGGCGAATTTGTTTAGTTCATGTTGTCGGTTGAGTTTACATCCAAAAGTTTTGAGTGGATCGCGCTCCTTCGCGTCCACATTGGATTATCTTTGGAATAAATTTTTAAAGGAAACATATAGATACAGTGGGTTGTGTTGGAAACTCTTGAGATTTAATTTGTAACTCTTTTTGGCTAGAGTTGGAGTTATTTTGAGAAATGTGTGTGATGTTTACGAGTGCTTCAAACAGGTGGATTTTATGAATGTTTTACAAAGTGATTTTGTTAGTGAGGTGTTCCCCTTTTGGAAATGAGTTTCCCTCTTCTTGAGAAAATTTGTGATGGTTGTGGGAGCAGATGCTCGACTTGAAATTTTGATGTTCTCTTCCAAACGGTTGGATTTGAATGAAATGCAATGATTTGCAAGTTCAGTTTTCAATTGATGTGGGTTCTTTTACGACGTGGTGTTTCTTGTCAATTATCTTGCCGTCATAGCCTCTATGAATTTCCGCAACCTTCAATGTTAATTGTGTTTCCATTATTTGATACCGAGGAAGAAGTCATTTGGCGAATGACTATTCGGTACTGTTGTTGCATGATGAATGAAGGGTGAAGAAGGAAAACGAGACATTGATTATGCATAATTAATCATAAAGGAGTCGACGAGCCAGGTCGGTGAGAAAGTCATATAAGGATATATGACTAATCTGGAGTGCTCTTGAAAAGTTTGCATTCATGTTGTGAATCGAGATGTCCATTTCATTCTAGTATGAAAAGAAAGAGTAAAGAATTTCTGGTATGTTGGGTGTGTTAAAGGGGATTTGTGTTTCCTTTGCATCTTGGTTTAGAAAGTTAAACTGAATGCTCTTGGGTTGTTATCGACCTAAGCATTAGGTGTTGTTAGTAGTGGATCGTAAATGGTTTAAAGGTGAGGAGTAAAGGAAGGATGAGTTTGACTCAATTCAAACCTTCTTGGAGAATTGTGCCGTTGATGTGTTCCTCGATAGGGTTGAATAAGTACTAGTGGACCACTTGGTGGTTGCTAGTAATTGCTTTTCCTTTTCGAAGTGTATTGGATCTTTTGTCGCTGATCTATGAGCGAGTTGAGTCCACGGTAGCATTTTGTTCGGTTATTCTTGTTCTTGCGGGTTTTAAGAACTTTGGTTTTAAAGAAAGCCTTTACTTTTGATGTTAGTGGTGGGTATTGGTCTTTTGTAAAAGATAAATCTTTTGCATGGTTTTAAACCCCGTTTGTTCAAACAGTGGGTTGTCTTGGAGTGTCGTGTCTCTCTTGGCTCGCGTCGTCTTGTTTACGGCGAACCATTGTAGAGAGGTTGATGTGTGAAAACACATTTGTGCGTGGGAGTTGAAGAGGGTTCTAGCGGTTGAAGCCGTGTTCTTCTGGAGAGTAGCATTGCTTAAGAGATCAGGCACTTTAGTGCCAAGGAATGTATCGAATGAGGAGTGTGAAACCGTTTTCTTTCGGGGTCTTTTTTTTGGCAATTGAGGTGAAGGAGGAACCGTGCGAGGTTGCACTTTGTTGAGCTAAATCAACATTTCCTCACCAAGGGTTGGTTTTGAGAACTCGCTTAACGTTGTTCCGGTTTGAGTCTTTGTGTGAATGTTATATGTTGTAAAGAAGTCTTTTGTCCCTCGGGGACTTTGTTGTTGATTTTGTTGGCGTTCGTCGGATTCGAGGTCGAATCCTGTTTAAGGGGGGTATAATGTGACACCTCGGAGTGTCGTAATTCTATACAATGTGAATGTTGAGGACAAAAAAAACTTGATGGAATGTGGAATTTAGGTTAAAACCTTTCGGCTTGAAATTTGCTCGCGTTTTTGGGCCGTTTGAAGTGTTATGTCGCCACGGAGTGTCGTATCCTTAATTATTGGGCATGATAAGGTTAATTACAGTATGAGATATGGAATTAAGGTTAAAACTATAGGATATGGAGGTTAATAGCTTTTCCGGGCCGTTTTCGGGGTTTTGGGCCTTCCCGGGGGAGTTTTGGGCCTTGGTGGGCTTTGGTGGGATGGATTAGGTCTCCGTAACAGACTAGGATTGTGTTGAGGGCTGGTAAAAGGGGCTTCCCCCAGCCCCCTTGCGCTCCATGCAGCATTGGTGCGCCCCTCTCCCTCCCCCTCCTAAGCCCTAGCCGCCACTCCCTCTCCCTCTCCCTCTCCCTCTTGTGCGCCTCCACCTCCCCCTTTGCCCCATTGCTCCCCACCTCTCCACCACCTCTCCTCCACCCCCTTGCTGCCCTAGGGTGGTCTCCACACCTCTGCACCTTGTGGATCCATCCGTTGGAGCGAGGAGCGAGGAGCGTGGAGCGAGGAGCGATCCGCGAGGAGATCTATTGGAGATTCGTTCGTTGGGCAAAGGTATGATCATGGGGATCCTTGGGTTTGATCTAGGTACTGTTCTTAGGGTGTTTATGAAGTTTTTAGATCAATTGGTGGTGCTGGGTTGGAGTTCTTTGGGTTAGATCTAGACGTTGCCACGTTTCTGTTTTCGGGCAGATTGAGCAGTCGGGCTAGGGTTCGAATTTTCGTTGATTTAGAGTCCGAATCTGTCCGTACAGACTTAAAATAAGTTATAGATAATTTAATTATCTTTCCGTGGACATAAAACACGTTAAAATCCGATCAGCCGTTTGAAAGTTATGGCCGTTTTACCGAGCGTGTTAAAATCTGTGACGCGATTGGAACAGATCGTAGTAATCTGTAGATTAAACAATTTTAGAGACCGAATCAGTCTTTCCGTATAACTAGAAAAAGGTAGGAAATTTCCTAAGCTTCGCGATGGTGTACTCGTTTATTCAATTTGGAGTCCCAGAACTCAAGTTATGGCCTTTGCAAGGCTGCTGTCCCGCCGGGACAGAACCTCTGTTTTTAGGTTTGCAAGTAGTGGGCAATGTCGGGTTAGATGGGGATTTGTGTACTGTTTTGCGGGCATTATTGTGTGTGTGTGATGCCTATGTGCAGGTGGTGTGACACCGGGAGTGCCCTCTACGTCCCACAAATCCGTCGCCCGCGGTTGAGGCAAGTGTGTTGTAATGTATAGCGGATTGTAGGTTGTTTGTTGATATTGGGTGAAAGATTGAACACTTGCTATGCTCACTTGCCATGCTTGCTGTTTTCCAATGAAATATTGAGTATGATTATCATGGTTCGATGCCATGTATTTATATTTGTCATGATGAGTTGCCATATGTTTATGTACATGTGAAATATGATAATTGGCATAGTTGCATGCATGACATGTTACATGGCCCGGGCGGTGAGAAAGTCATTAACTAATCCGGGAAGGTCGGTGAGAAAGTTATGACTAATCCGGAGAGCCATTAGAGTAAGTCCTACATCGTGATTCCATCTACCGTGGGTTGTGGAAGCGAGGAGTAGGCACCCTCCATCTTCGGGATGAGTTTCCAAGGAGATATGAGCATAACATTGCATTGCATTGCATTGCAATACATATTTAATGATGATGATGTTGTTATGTGCTCAAGTATGAGATGTTATATGTGATGTAAGGTATTATTGTCTTGTAAATGATCTTGTTGTCCATTACAATATGCTTGCTGAGTTTTCGAACTCACGCTTGTGTTTTATGTTGTTTTTAGGTACTTTGAGATTGGCATGCGGGAAAAAGGGGTCTAGCTACACTTCTACACATAGCTCCACCATCATAGTCCATAATTAATCACTTGGAGACATGATATTAAGAGTTGTGCCATAAACTTAATGTAGGCTTTAATTTAGCTTGCTTGTGATTCCTTATTTGCTTGGTTATAGCTTATGAAGTGGTTGAGCATGCTTTTATTTGCGTAATTTGATTATATATCCATTTATGTTGATGTTTTATTTGTCGTGTGCTATGACATATCTTGCCATGATATTGATATTGTGTTAATTCATGTTAAAACAAAAGAGATGCTGCCGAAATCTCGGTTTTTAGCATGTGCGCCTTTGCTGGAATTTATGTTTAATTGTGGTATTTAGATGTTGTTTAGCTTATGTTTGGTAGCATTCAGGCATATTAAATGCCGGGGTGTTACACTTATTCCTCACCTTTGCTGAAATATTGTTTTAGAAAGTTTAAGTTGATCTCATCTTGTGAAACGTCTCAAGCTTCGTGTCTCCTACAACATTGCCAACCAAGAGAAGGAGGATGTGAAAGTTTCAAGTCAGTGAAGGAGCTACCGGAAAGATCAAGGCGGCGATAGAATGGTCGAACTGCCTCTCATATAGGATAAGTTATAGTGTTCTTCTGCATTGGAGCATACCATTTCCTTTTTAGTGACGTATAGACCGCGTGTATTAGGGTTTGGTTACTTGTGTCTTAGGTGTGTTGTGCACTTGCCCGAGGCATTATGTTGCAGCCACCCATTGAGCGGAAAAGTTTATTGGCTCTTTGTTTCATAGCCTTTTTGGCTATGTTTCCCGTTGTCTGTTGTCTCTGGCTATTACCTGCTCCCCTTAGATGACCTTACCACTCATCTATTGCTTTTCCGTCTTACCTATCAACCCTGGTCCTTCTGCAGATGGTTGACACCCGTTCAGGAGCCGGTCGCAGTTCTCCAATGGATGCCAATGCCAGTGCCAACCCCAATTCACCACCTCCACCACCGTTAGTGATAGACCAGAATTTGGGACACTTCTTAGTAGCTCAGACTCAGCTCATGAACACAATGATGCAAAATATGACCAACATGATGAATCAGCAGAATCAAACTGCTACTGCCCTGGCTAATCTATTGGTTCAACAAAATCAAGCCGCTGTTGCACCTCCTCAAGCTCGTCCGCAGTCCAAGCTAGCAGAGTTCATGAGGACTCATCCGCCTACCTTCTCTAACTCTTCAGAACCCCAACAGCAATCAGTCTCAAAGGACGAACAATCCACCTGCAGGAGTCACTTGCTTCAGCTGTCATGAAATGGGGCACTACGCCAACAGTTGCCCAAAGAAGCAAGCTCCAACACCAATCCGTTTTAACCTGGGAGCTACACCAGCTAGGACCCCTGCACCAGGAACAGGACGTGGAGCGCCCCAGACTTCCAACCCAGCTACCAGGACTCCACCGACTGTTGGAAGAGGCCGTGTGAACCACACTACCACCGAGGATGCCCAGTCTGCACCAGATGTCATACTAGGTAAGCTCCTAGTTAACTCCGCACCCGCCATGGTTTTGTTTGATTCTGGAGCTACGCATTCATTTATTTCTCGGAGTTTTGCTGCAAGCCATCATTTGAAAACAAAGCCTCTTAAAACTGCTTTTTTACTCAAATCACCTGGTTCGGATTTGAGTACGAACCAAGGCTGCCCCGAAGTTAAAATATTAATTGGAGTGGTAGAATTTTTAGCCAACCTCATTGTCCTAGACACCAAGTCCCTAGATGTGATACTAGGAATGGATTGGCTATTCAAGAACCAAGCAGTTCTGGATTATGGGAATGGAGTGATCACCAGCCAGGACCCCTGCACCAGGAACAGGACGTGGAGCGCCCCAGACTTCCAACCCAGCTACCAGGACTCCACCGACTGTTGGAAGAGGCCGTGTGAACCACACTACCACCGAGGATGCCCAGTCTGCACCAGATGTCATACTAGGTAAGCTCCTAGTTAACTCCGCACCCGCCATGGTTTTGTTTGATTCTGGAGCTACGCATTCATTTATTTCTCGGAGTTTTGCTGCAAGCCATCATTTGAAAACAAAGCCTCTTAAAACTGCTTTGTTACTCAAATCACCTGGTTCGGATTTGAGTACGAACCATGGCTGCCCCGAAGTTAAAATATTAATTGGAGTGGTAGAATTTTGAGCCAACCTCATTGTCCTAGACACCAAGTCCCTAGATGTGATACTAGGAATGGATTGGCTATTCAAGAACCAAGCAGTTCCGGATTGTGGGAATGGAGTGATCACCCAAACCAGTCCAAGTGGAGCCAAGTTAAAGTTTCAAGCTGCTACAGACAAGCCAGATAGTATAAAGGTTTGCAGTGCCAAAGGAATAAGTTTGGAAGATGTGCCAATTGCCAAAGAATTTCCCGATGTGTTTCCTGATAGGTTACCAGGGATGCCGCCAAATAGAGACATAGAATTTCTGATCAACCTAGTTCCAGGAACTCCACCCATCTCCAAGAGACCCTATAGGATGCCTGCTAATGAGTTAGCCGAAGTAAAGAAACAGATTAAGGAGCTGCAAGACCAAGGTTTTGTCTGTTTTTCGCCTTGGGGAGCCCCAGTTCTCCTAGTTGGAAAGAAGGATGGCACTCAGAGGATGTGTGTGGATTATCGTTCACTCAAAGAAGTGATCATCAAGAACAAGTACCATTTACCAAGGATTGATGATTTGTTTGATTAGCTTCAGGGAGCTGGAGTGTTCTCCAAGACTGACTTAAGGTCAGGTTATCATCAGCTAAAGATTCGTGAAGAGGACATTCCCAAGACAGCCTTTGTGACACGGTATGGACAGTGTGAGTTCACCGTAATGTCTTTTGGTTTGACCAATGCCCCTGCTTATTTCATGAGCTTGATGAATAAGATATTTATGGATTATTTGGATAAGTTTGTTGTTGTTTTCATCCATGACATCATGGTCTACTCCAAAAGTGAGGAGGAACATGAGAATCATCTTCGCCTGGTTCTAATGAAGCTAAGAGAACATCAACTTTATGCCAAGTTCAGTAAATGTGAGTTCTGGATGAAGGAAGTCATTTTCTTAGGGCATGTCATATCTGCAGCAGGAGTTGCAGTTGACCCTAGCAAGGTTCAAGATGTTCTCAATTGGGAGTCACCCAAAACAGTACCTCAAATCAGAAGTTTCCTTGGAATGGCAGGGTATTACCACCGTTTTATAGAAGGATTGTCTAGAAAAGCTAGATCTCTCACTCAGCTGTTGAAAAAGGAGAAGAAATTTGTTTGGACTCCAGAATGTGAAAAAAGTTTCCAAGAATTGAAGAAGTGCCTAACCACTGCCCTAGTGCTTATCTTGTCAGACATCAGAAAGGATTTTGAGATCTTTTGTGATGCATCCCGACAAGGACTCGGATGTGTGCTAATGCAAGACAGAAAGGTTGTAGCGTATGCTTCGCGACAACTAAGGCCACATGAAGTGAACCACCCTACCCATGATTTAGAACTAGCAGCAATAGTGCATGCATTGAAGATTTGGCGCCATTACCTCATCGGTAATCGTTGTGAGGTTTACACCGAGCACAAGAGTCTGAAATACATATTCACTCAGACTGATCTCAATATGAGGCAAAGAAGATGGTTAGAATTAATCAAGGATTATGACATTGGAATTCATTATCATCCTGGCAAGGCCAATGTCGTAGCTGATGCTTTGAGTAGGAAGAGCTACTACAATACTTTGATGATTAAGGAAAGTCAGCCAGCGTTACATGAAGAATTCCAGAAGCTCAGTTTGGAATTGGTTCAGGAAGGATACCTAGCTACATTGGAAGTGCAACCCACATTAGAGGACCAAATCCGAGCAGCACAGGTTGAGGATTCAGATATTAAGGAAATCAAGCAGAACATGAAGAAAGGTAAAGCCCCGAACTTCTCTGAAGATGAGCAAGGTACTATTTGGTATGAGAAGCGCATCTATGTGCTAGATCAGAAAGAGCTCAAGGAGGTATTACTCAAAGAGGCCCATGAGACCTTATATTCCATTCACCCCGGAAGCACCAAGATGTATCAAGATCTCAAGGAAAGATATTGGTGGCACAGCATGAAGCGTGAGATCACAGAGTATGTTTCTCTTTGTGATGTTTGCCAGAAGGTTAAAGCAGAACATCAGAGACCAGCAGGGTTGATGCAGCCACTGAAGATTCCGGAATGGAAGTGGGAAGAAATTGGCATGGATTTCATTATCGGACTTCCTAAAACCTAAGGGGGTTATGATTCGATCTAGGTAATAGTGGATCGATTGACTAAGGTACCACACTTCATCCCAGTTAATACTAACTACGCTGGTGATAAATTAGCATAATTGTACATGTCAAGAATTGTCAGTCTTCATGGGTACTGTCGGGACCCGAATCTGCAAATCCGGACCCTCTGTGTATTCAGCACTAGTCCAGGAACGCGCTAGTGCACACAGTCTTAACGTCGGTAAATATCACAATCATACCACTCGATACTAATAAAGTACTTTAATTAAATAGTCAAACTGGTTGCTCGACCTTATGGTCAAGTTATAAATATACGCCACGCAGGGCGAAACTTATTAAGAGAGAAATAATAGCAGCGGAAAATGTGATAACTTCGTGGCACCATCCAGTATACCACAGGCAACTGACTGGGACTCGATTCCTAGTTAGAAGGATCTTCTGGGAGCTCCTCCTCCAAAGCTGGTGTAGTCTCCTCTTCAACTGGTGTTGTATTGCGGCAAGGGTGAGTACTTGGTACTCAGCAAGTCATGCACAGAATGCAACTAATATACTATATGCATGGTTTAATACAAAGGAATAGCTCAAGGTTTGTTTGCGGTAAACAGCATTTTAACAAGTATCATAAGTAGATTCGAAAGCAGTAGAAACAAGTATAACATCAATAACTTTTCCATGAGTTTAATCAACATCTTTCCCATTCCTAAACCACATTTCCATCAACATCATTATTTAACCAAACCCAACCTTTCAAGTCCAAGTTATTTTCAAGAAAGTCTAACCCTTGACTGTAATTCCCGAGCGATGTCCAATACCGCGGACACGGCTATTCGAATAGATTTTACACTCTGCAGAGGTTATGCACTTTACCCACAAGATACAGTCAAACACCACAAAGGCGAGTTCAGTAACAAAGTCTTTGAAAACTTCTAACAAAGACAAGTGGTCCTCTCCGGTGTTGCACACTAACCCTTCCCTTAGCAAAGGCGAAGTTTAGGTCAATCCACCGTTAGATGGGTACCTGACCGCAGCCCCGGTACGCTCCCCCGTACAACTTACACAAAGGGTGTAGTTGACACCCAGAGGTCCCACAGGTACGTTATTAGCAACTTAATCAACTAGGTCCGTCCCATTACAGACATGTGGTTGCACGTTTGACCCAGTTCAAAGGCTTGCAAGGTTAAGTCCTTAGGGTGACCAGGGCAAGACTACCCGAAGAACCAAACCAACATTCCCGGAGCCACAACTGGCCCACCCGATCATTCTTGCCACATGCCCCGGTCAAAAGCTATTTATCAAACCCCAGTTGATTACCATGCACCACGTGCCACCAACATCACATCACATCACAACTGGGTTCATGCGCGCACGGCGTGGCTGACAGGTGGGCCCTCTGACACGCGGGCCCCGCGTGTCAGAGACACGCTCCCACGCGCGGCGCTGACCACAACGGTCAGACTTCCAGCCACGTGGCGCGATCTCGGCCGTTGATTCGAAAATCAACGGCCCAGATTGGATCTGGTGATGCACGTTTGGGGTGAACGTGGCCAATCTGGACCGTTCGATCTTGATTGGACAATCAAGATTCCATCTAACGCATACAACACGGGTTAACGCTAACCGTTTGATCTAAATCTAACGGCTGAGAATGGATCTAGTACTGTGCGGTGACGGCTACGTGGCACAATCTAAGCCGTTGGATCTAGATCCAACGGTTGAGATTAGATCTGGGAATTTCAATGTGGAACTCACCGGGGGTGACGTGGTGAGATCTGGGGCGTTGGATCTGGATCGGACGGTGGAGCGAGCTCAGGGTCCGGCGATGGCTTGCGGCGGCGCTGGTCCACCGGAGACGGGGACGGCGACCACGGCGACGGTGTTGCGGGGCGACTCCAACGACGTGAAGGGTCTCCACTGGCGCGGCTTAACCTCACGGTTCCGGATCTGGGCTCAACGGCGGCGGAGGACGGTGGACGGCGGCGGAATCGACACTTGAACGTGGCGGAACGCTCCTCCAACTCCGACGAGCGATTGCGACGGCTACGCGGCGGCTTGGGCGGCGTGAGCTAGGGCTACGGGTGCGCATGGAAATTGGCAACCCGACAGCGGTGGTGGCGCATTAAATACCCCCTCGACGTCCGCGAAAAACGCTAAAAACGAGGGCCCACGCACGGGCGGCGGTGGAGTCCGGCGGTGACACGGAGAGTGTGACGTGGCACGCGCACAGCCGTTGGATCAAGATCCAACGGTGCAAAGGTTCGAACTCGGTCCGACTCGAATGGGCGGCGCTCGACGAGCTCGGGTGGCGTGGCTCAATCTCGTAGATTCGATCTTGATCGGACGGTCGAAGGAAGTTAAACACGGTTGGGTTCGAGTCGGACTCAGACTCGAGTCTGACTCGGGCTCGGTCGGTGGAACAGTACAAACCCACTCGCAATTACCAGCGATTAAATAATTCAAATTAATTCCCAGAAATTCATTTAATTCATTAAAAATAGCAAAAGACTCAGAAAAATCCCAGAAAAATTCTGGAAAATATTTTGGAACATTTTGGACTTAAATAAAATATTTCCAACAAAATTTTATTTGCAAAGTCAAATTCTTTAATTATTTCAAAATGGAATAAATTCAAATAAATTTCAAATAAATCCAAATAAATTCCAGAAAATTCCCAAAATTCACCAAAGTGCCAAATCACACATGAATTTAAGAAAAGCAAAATTTTGGGGTGTTACAAACCTCCCCCCTTAACAGAATCTCGTCCCCGAGATTCAGGGCTTTCTAAAGAAATAAGTTCGGAAATTCTTTCTTCAAATCCTCTTCGCGCTCCCAAGTTGCTTCACTCTCCGCGTGGTTGCTCCATTGAACTCTGCAGAAACGGGTTGACTTGTTCCTCGTCTCTCGATCCATGGTGTCCAGAATCATCACGGGGTGCTTCTTGTAAGTCAGATCTTCTTGCAACTCAATTGACTCTAGCGGTGTCTGCTCCTCGGGTACTCGGAGACACTTCTTCAGCTGGGACACGTGGAACATGTCATGCACTCCTGCTAGTGATTGCGGTAATTCTAGCTGATAAGCAACTTCACCTCTGCGGCTGAGAACCTTGAATGGTCCAACATATCTCGGCGCGAGTTTTCCTTCGGCATGGAATCTCTTAACTCCTCTGAGCGGTGTAACTCTGAGATACACGAAATCCTTTGGTTCAAAACTCAGGTCTCGGCGACGGTTGTCAGCATAACTCTTCTGTCGCGATTGGGCTATCTTTAATCTCTCCCTGATCATGGCAATCTGCCCTTCGGCTTCTTGAAGAATATCCGACCCAAAGACACGGCTTTCACCTGTCTCATTCCAGTTCAATGGCGTCCGACAGGGTCGACCATACAGTGCCTCAAAAGGTGACATCTGTAGGCTTGCCTGATAACTGTTATTGTAACTGAACTCAGCATACGGCAGACTTTTATCCCAAGAGGTAGCATAAGCCAATGCATACGCTCTTAACATATCCTCCAGAATCTGATTGACTCTTTCAGTCTGACCATCCGTCTGTGGATGATATGCTGTACTGAAGTTCAAACGGGTTCCCATGGCTTCATGCAACTTATTCCAGAACCTTGAGGTAAATTGGGTACCTCTGTCCGATACAATCCTCTTTGGCACTCCGTGCAAACAGACGATCCTGATCATGTACAACTCTGCTAACATATCTCCCAAGTAAGTGGTCTTCACTGGAATAAAGTGGGCAACCTTAGTCAAGCGGTCCACTATAACCCATATGGAATCATATCCTCCTTGAGTTTTCGGCAAACCGGTAATGAAGTCCATTCCGATTTCCTCCCACTTCCACTCAGGTATCTTCAACGGCAGTAGCAATCCTGCTGGTCTCTGATGCATTGCCTTGACTCTCTGGCATATGTCGCGCAAAGAACATGCTCGGCAACTTCACGCTTCATGTTCGGCCACCAGAATCTTTCTTTCAAATCCTGATACATCTTGGCACTTCCAGGATGAATTGAATACTTAGAGTCATGGGCTTCTTCTAGAATCAGCTGCTTCAGTTCCTTCTTGTTCGGCACACAGATTCGATCCTTCATTCATAACGTGCCTTGTTCATCCAACTTGAAGTCCTCTGCCTTGCCTTCATCCATGTTGGACTTAATCCAGCGGATCTTGTCATCATCCTCTTGTCCTTCTCGGATCTGATCCTCCAGGGTAGGCTTCACTTCCAATGCGGCCAAGAATCCTTCTGGTACGACTTCAATCTGCATTCTATGGAAATCCTTACATAGTTCATCCTGACTTGTGGCTAGCAACTTGTTCACGGTATGGCTTTTCCGACTCAGAGCATCGGCAACTACGTTGGCCTTTCCGGGATGATAATGGATTCCAACGTTGTAGTCCTTGATCAACTCTAACCATCTCCTTTGTCTCATGTTCAGGTCTGATTGGGTGAAGATGTACTTAAGACTCTTATGGTCCGTGTATACTTCACATCTGTTTCCAATTAAATAGTGACGCCATAATTTCAAGGCATGCACTACGGCAGCTAGCTCTAGGTCATGCGTCGGATAATTCTCCTCATGCGGCCTCAACTGCCTTGATGCATAAGCGACGACCTTTCCGTTCTGCATCAGCACACATCCAAGTCCTTGACGCGATGCATCACAATAAAATCAAAGCTTTGATTAACATCCGGTAGAACTAACACCGGCGCTGATGTCAATCGTTTCTTCAACTCTTGAAAACCTTTCTCGCACTCTGGCGTCCATGCAAACTTCTTCTCCTTCTTCAGCAATTGCGTAAGAGGTTTCGCAATTGTTGAAAAGCCTTCAATGAAACGGCGATAGTAACCTGCCATTCCAAGGAAACTCCAGATCTGGGTCACGGTCTTTGGCTGTTCCCAATGTAACACAGCTTTTACCTTGCTTGGATCCACGGCGACTCCTTCTGCGGTCATTACATGTCCGAGGAACTCCACCTTGTCCTTCCAAAAGTCACACTTGCTGAACTTGGCGAAAAGTTGCTGTTCCCTTAGCTTTTCCAAAACTCGCCTCAAGTGCTCTGCATGTTCATCCTCTGTCTTGGAGTAAATTTAGATATCATCTATGAACACAACAACAAACTTGTCCAAATATTCCATGAACACCTTATTCATCATATTCATGAAATATGCTGGCGCATTTGTCAGACCAAAGGACATAACTATGAACTCGTAATGTCCATATCTTGACGAGAATGCGGTCTTCGGAATATCCTCTGATCGGATCTTCAACTGATGGTATCCCGATCTCAGATCAATCTTGGAGACAACTCCGGCTCCTCTTAGCTGATCAAACAGATCATCGATCCTCGGTAGCGGGTACTTATTCTTCACGGTGACTTCATTGAGTGCACGGTAGTCAATGCACATCCTGAAACTCCCGTCCTTCTTCTTGACAAACAAAACTGGCGCTCCTCATGGTGATGAACTCGGTCTGATAAATCCTTTCTCCATCAATTCTTCAAGCTGTTTCTTCATCTCTACCAATTCTTCGGTGGACATCCGATATGGTCTCTTTGCTATTGGCGATGTACCAGGTACAAGCTCTATCACAAACTCTATGTCCCTGTCTGGCGGCATACCAAGTAAATCTTCAGGAAAAACATCTGGATACTCATTTACCACCGAAACATCTTCTATGCTGATTGCCTTGGCGCTGTTAACCATCAACTGTCCATCTCTAACGGCGGTAGCTTGAAATTCCACTTTTCTTCCACACGGGCCTTCAACTAAAATAGTCCTTCAACCACAATCCAAAACGGCCTTGTGCTTGGATAACCAATCCATTCCCAAGATAACATCTAAGGTTTGGGTCTCCAAAATAATAAGGTTCGCTAGGAACTCTATCCCATCTATTAATATTCTCACCCCAGAACATCCTACTTTAGTTCGGAGTTCGGAACCAGGGGTTTGAACTAAAAGCATGCATTTAAGTCTTGCAATCTCCAAATCATTTTCAGCAGCAAAGCCTTGAGAAACAAACGAATGCAAAGCTCCAGAATCAAACAAAACTGTTGCAGGTACTGAGTTAACAAGTAACTTACCCAGTACGACGTCCGTGGCATTCTGCAGTGCATCTGCGGTGACATGGTTGACTCAGCCCCTCACCACGGTCTAGGGTGCTGCTCCTGGTCCTGGTGTCCTAGCTGGTGTGGATCCCAGATTGAAGCGAACTGGGGTCACTCCTGCTGTCTTCTTAGGACAACTGTTGGCAAAGTGCCCTGGCTCGTTGCAGTTGTAGCAACGTCTCACTGTTCCTTGTTGACTGCCTGAAGCGGCGTTTCTGGCTGGTGCTGGGGTTTGATAGTTCTGATTGACAGGTCTTGGTGCTGGTGACGGTGTCCTTGTTGTATTCTGCGGCTGGAATCTGAAAAACTGATTTGGCGCAACCCTCAAACGTTGTTGTGCTCCCTAACGCGATCCCTGCTGTTGCATCCTGCGCTTCCTATTCTCATCCAGTTCTTTGTGCTTGTCCTCAAGAATAAGCGCCTTATTCACTAACTCTTGGAAATCTGGAAAGGTGTGGGTGATCAGTCCCACCTGTAGTCCTGAGTTAAGTCCCTTCATAAAGCGAGATTGTCTGGCTTTATCTGTCGCTACATGCTCAGGTGCGTAGTGTGCAAGCTATGTGAACTTGTTCAGGTATTCGGCCACTGGCTGATTACCTTGCTTCAGTGCTCTGAACTCCTCCTTCTTGAGATCCATAATTCCTTCTGGCATGTGATACTGACGAAATGCAGCTGTGAACTCTTCCCAGGTGATGTCTTGAGGGTTCTCTTGCGTGGCACAGAAGTTCTCCCACCATTCGGCGGCTGTTCCTTCCAACTGATGAGAAGCGTAGAGTACCTTCTCATTTCCCATGCATTGAGCAATGTGTAGCTTTCTCTCTATTGACCTTAACCAATCATCAGCTTCCAACGGATTGGCATTCCCGGAGAAAGTGGGTGGGTGAGTCCTCATGAACTCTGACAGTCTTGTATTCTGGCGTTGCCCTTGATTGACTTGATTAGCGGTAGCCTGAGCGGTGACGTGCTGCATCTGTTGCATCATGGCATGCATCAACTGAGTCTGAGCAGCAAGAAAAGCTCCAAAATTCTGCATATCAACTGGCGGTGCTGGTGCTCCATCATTGGGGTTTCCAGCTGGGTGAGAACCACTTCCATTGCCTCCAAGGTTTCCGCGGGTGTTCACCATCTGTCGATTGCTCTAAGGTTTAGAGATGAGAGGGAATAAGAAAAGACAAGTAATAGGGAAACTATGCGGGGGAAAAGTGTAACTCAAAATCCAACTTTATTACTAATAATAATAACTTGGTATGGTTGTTTACAATGCCTAAAGGCCTGCAACACATACTGCACACTCAGCAAACAATGAAAATCCAACACCTCTAAAGGGTGACTCTTATTCTATAACGCGACTCGACGAAGGAGTCTCAACTTCAAAACCTATGCTCACTCGTCTAGAAAACCTCCACTGCCTGGGTGGGGGTGCGACGGCATCGGCGCGAAACAATCGCCATGCCCTGCAACTGTGGTAGTCGACGAAGCGGTGTCCTCATCGAGATCTGACTCCTCTGGGTCTGGATCATGTAGCTCGAGTACTGGCTCTTGTCCTGGTCCGTACAAAGCCATCTCCAACTCGTCAATCCTTCGCAGAAGGTGGGACACATACTCTTGAGCCTCCCGCCATCAGTTCTTCTCTATTGTGACCTCCTCGCGAGCCTTCTGTAGCTCTCGATTCATATCATCGAGCACATCCTCCTGAGCTATGACAAGTCGTGCCAGCTGTGTGACCGTGGCATCCTCATCCTGAATCAGCTTCGGGTCAAGAAGGTTGTTGTTGTGTGGATGGTAGCGGTACTCCGCGCCCTTCAGCTCGCTGGCGTAGATGCGGGTGATGTGTCGCATTGCTCGTCGTGATACCTCCTAAATTCCCATCTGCATTGCCGATCTCCTGGCGGTGCAGTATATCGGACGGTTGCCCTCGCCCTTCTTCCTGGCATGTATCGTGATCTTCACATCACAAGCCTTAATCAGTCCCGCTTGTCTGATGATGTTCACTTGGTATTGCGGCTTCTCAAAACCTCCAAGAAACTGCAGCATACGCCAAAGTTCCGCGGCGTGGCCAACCTCAAGATCGACGTAGTTGATCTCTCCCTCCATCTGTTAAAGGATACTTGCATAAGAACGCAGCACTTTAAAAATCAATGTGGAAGACGAAAAGAACTCAGCAGGGGTATGAACAAGGAAGAAAGGGGTAAGTCGAGAATTCATTCATTATCTTGGCAAATTTTATCTTTAGAAAATAGGTTTTATCCTCACTACGACCAATCCAACTATGGCTGAGCCTACAGTCAGTATGGCTCTGATACCACCTCTGTCGGGACCCGAATCTGCAAATCCGGACCCTCTGTGTATTCAGCACTAGTCCAGGAACGCGCTAGTGCACACAGTCTTAACGTCGGTAAATATCACAATCATACCACTCGATACTAATAAAGTACTTTAATTAAATAGTCAAACTGGTTGCTCGACCTTATGGTCAAGTTACAAATATACGCCACGCTGGGCGAAACTTATTAAGAGAGAAATAATAGCAGCGGAAAATGAGATAGTTTCGTGGCGCCATTGTAACATCCTGAAATTTGTAATTAAGTTTAACTAGGCTTAATTAAGCTAATTGAGTGTTTAATGGTGCTTTGATTTGATTTTTGGATCTTAAGTTGGAGTCATTTGTTTTCGGATTGTTTTTGTCGATTCGCTCGAGCCGTTTCGATTGATTTTGACCTAAAACCCTGAGTTTCGAGTCCGGTCGAAATCCTCTGAAGTTGTTAGTAAGCCTAACCCCAAAACTTCTCTTTGAGATCCTAAACCCTTTCCCTTGAACCCCTGGAGGTTGATTCCGTAGATTGGGGAGAAGTCCGCGGAAGAACACAGGTTGTCTTTGTAGGAGCGGCGATCTGCCCGGCTAGGGCCGGTACTGCCGGTCGGGCGGCACTACCGCTCGAGGGGAGCGGTACTGCCGGCCGAGCGACGGGTGTAGGGGTTGTTGACCAATCTCCTTCCTCCACGTCGCCCTGGCCCTCCCTCTCTCGTATTTATCCAGAGGGGAGAGTCTCCTCTCTCCCTAACTCTCACATTTGCTCTCTCTCACTCTCTCTCTTGCTCTCACTCTCTTGTTCTTCCTCTCCAACCCGAGCTCCTCCTCTCCTCCCTTCTATGCTGGCCGGTGGAGCTCCCAAGGAGCAAGAAGAGCAAGTCTTGAGGAGTGGTGAAGCATCCTCAAGCCTCCAAGAAGTCTCTCAACCGATGGATTCAAAGTTTGAGCTCGAACCCTAAGGTTTGGTGCAAACCCTAGCCTCCACCCTCTTTTTCTCTTTTCTTTTCTCTCTCATTAACCCTAGAGAACCTAGATCGGGTAGCAATTCCGTGTTTTGTCGGGTTGCTAGACCTGGGTTAGTGTTCGAAGGATTCTTTTGCGCGATTGATTCATTCCGAAAACCCTGATCTACTCCTTGTTGGGTTTATTCGCATCAAGAATCCGTTCCTCGAATTTCCGGAAAACCTCCCATTGAAGCCCTAGCTCCGGAAATGCCGAGAGGGTGACTCACGAATATGTTCCATACCACGAAGGTCGATTCTCGCAGAAGAATCGAGTTTGAACTCGATTCGGGTCCAGAATCGATATTCGGGATTAATTAGGGTTTTCAAGTTCTAGAAGTTTGATCATCGTGCAAACGAATTCATAGGCGAGCTTTTGGTCATTTGGGACTGTATGGTGCTATTGGATTCGATACGCAAGTTGCGAATTCGTCGCTTGACTCGATTCACAAAAATGTGCATTTTGGGCATTCGTGACAAATTCGTGTTTCGAAGTTCCAAAATCCACAAAGCTAGCGAGTATTGGTCCATGAAGCCGTAGAGGTTCCACTGCCGCGTTGAAAACCGGATTTGGACTCTTCTCGAGTCGAAAACCGATTCCGTGTCATTTTCGGGGTTCGCAAAGTCAAAAAGTGTGAAATTGAGCAAACGAGCTCAAAACTTAACGGAACCTGCGTGAATGGGTCCCTAGTGTCCCTAGGAACCTATTCATGCATTCGCGTCAAAAGTCCCGAACTCATTTGCACGAAATTCCACTTTTTGCAAAAGGTCTCCTGGAAAGTCGGCACTACCGACGGTGTGAGGCCGGTACTACCGCCCTTGTCGGCACTACCGCCCGCACACCGCCGGCAGTTAAAATCCAGAGGGCTCCCTTCTCGTTCTCTGGCGGCCGGCACTACCGGGCCATGAGGCCGGTACTGCCGCCCGAGCGGCAGTACCGGGAGTTAGGCATCGGCTGTTAATTTCCAGAGAGCGCCCCATTTCGATCCCCAGCGAGCGGCACTACCGGACCTTGTAGTTGGTACTGCCGGGTTTAATGGCGGCACTACCGCCGGTCTACCACCGGTACTGCCGGGCTTAGGAAGAAAGTTAGATTTCCTTTGCTCGTTGAGTTCTCGTTTTCTCGGTTTCGTGTTAGGTCTTTTTGTCCCCATTTGGATTATTTTCATTGGTTCTTTTCTTTCGAAAACCGTTTTAGGGTTTCGTTCAGAGCTCGGAATCGGAAAGTGGTAAATCTATCAAACGAGCTTAGAACTGGTTGGTACCAGGTTAGTTGTGTTCCTGGCGCTGTTAGGACCGTGACACAGCGCTCGTGCACTGAGTTCCAATCCCGTTTGAGCGAGAGCCCCTTTCTCGCATTCGGCCCTTCTGGAATCTGGCGCTACCGCCGTGATAGTTTCGCATCGCTGCTGAGCAGTAGTACTATGACTATAACGCTGGTAGTTGTTTTCAGAGTGAGCTGTTTCCAGCCTTTGGAGCCGCGGCGCTGCCGATGTTTGGATCCGGTATTACCACCCATTTGGTATTACTGTGTGAAACAAGCCGGTAGCTATATTCCAAAGTGTGCTGATCTCGGCCTTTGAATTTCCGATACTGCTGATGTATCGGGCTGGTACGACTGCTTGAGCGTAAATCTTGTAGGCAACGTTAAGCGATATCTTCGAAAAGTATTCTGTTTTAGTTTTCAGCCGTCGACATTATCGTCCCGATGGTACGGTACTACCGGGGATCGGCAGTACTGCCGTAAGGTCGGTGCTGCTGATTGAACGATACTACTGGGACTTGTGTGTCGATATTGCCGATGAGAGCTAAGAAGTTTAAAACCTCCTTTTCAAGCTCTTTTGATCTTAGTCTCTCGGATTTGATTCGCTTTTGTATTTGGTTCTTATTCGTTTGGTTTGATTCGCCGTTGATCGTTTCTATTGCTTTTCGTCAGCGTTGGCGGCTCGATGAGCGGCGATTACGACTTCGTTCCGAGTTGGATCTTGTTAAAAGAGCAAACAGGCAAGCACCTCCTTTGATCATTTTGACCCTATATTTGCAAATGCTATTTTCAATTGTCAAAACTATTATGCATGCGTGTATGTTCAGTATAGATGCTAGTTGTGGGAAAAATTTGGTAGTTAGACCTAATTTGATGGATTTCCTTAATCTTAATTGAGTTATGAACCTTGTTGAACCTTAGGCTAAGAACTTAGACATAAGAATAAATGTCAAATGGGTATCAAGGAGTATTACTCGCATACGTTTAGTCATGCTGTAGAATGTACTGTATGCTGTCCCGACACAATCAATTACAATTCTTCTTGGATTTGGTCGATTTGGTTGGATCTGGTTTTATCGGTTGGGGAAATGGTTGGATTGGTGTTGTTGGAAAAATGGAAAAGGAGTATTTAGACCTGGCGAGATGTTGGTGATTGGTGATTTGGAATTCGGTTTGGTTTGGTTGTTTCGGATGGATGGTTGGAATGGAATGGATCACAAGCCAGGGGCTTGTTTGGAATGTTTATGGATTGGATGGCAAGCTGGAGGCTTGGTTTCGTTTGGTCCCTTGCTATGGGGAGGTATGGGCCAGTAAAGCTAGTGGGAGCCCGTAGGGACCACTAGTGGACATCCTCTATGGCCATAGCAAGTGGGTTTGGAAGATCTCGCCTGGGTCACCCTAAGGACTGAACTTGATGCTATTACTGGGTCAAACAGTACAGCCACATGTGCTAGTATGGGATGGCCCTGGTCTAGTACATTGGAAGGGATTTGAGTCTTGCATCATTAGGCGGCGGAAGAGTTGGACACATCTGCCGTGTCGATGTGTTCTAGGGGCTCCCTCTTCGGGGCATCGAGGGGGAGTTTGCCCAATACAACGGTAATGCTTACTATGGGGGAGGCATGGGCCAGTAAAGCTAGTGGGTGCTTGTAAAGACCACTAGTGGACATCCTCTTGGGACCGTAGCAAGGATGCACATTACCGGGCTGGTGCAAGGTTTAAATCCTAACCTATCGAAAGGTCTCGTCACAGTCTAGCAAAACGGGTATGTGAGTATCACGTGGCATGGTTGACATGATTGCTAGAATGTGTCATGTGGGTAAAGTGTACAATCTCTGCAGAGATATATATTAAACTAATCGATTAGCCGTGCTCACGGTCATGAGCAGCTTGGGAAGTACTGTCAAGTATAGAATTTCTGGAGTTGGTTCTGGTCTAGTCTTGGTTCGGATGGAACTTGGTTGGGAGTTGGAGTGGTTATTGGGTTGGTCAGAAGTTGGTTTTCGCAAGGGAATTGGTTTGGTGGGTTGGTTCGGTCGTCGGTTTGTAGGAAGGGAATGGTTGGAAAAAAAATTTGGGTTATGGATCAATTATTTAATGCTTGATTAAAACAATCTCTTTTCGATTGCTTTACAAATTGCGATTGTTTAGAATCTATTATGTTATTGCAAATAAATCCTGCTTTGTGCTCAAAACAGACTTAGTGTAGAAACTTATATTCTTTGTTGTAGCCTGCATTTATGTTATTATTTCCATACACTAAAGTCTTGCGAGTACATACGTGTACTCACCGTTTGCTCTATATTAACAACATGCATAGAAGATGGCGTCAAAGGCAGTGAAGACACGTCGTACGTCGAATTCGGCGGGTGTCGAGTTTGCGCGGTTATTTGGGACTTTCGCCCCCAGTCGGTTGCCTCTGGGTATGGGAAGGCATATTGCTACCATTGCAGCAGTTTTATCTTTTGTTACATTGTTTAGCTTGATTGGCTATGTTTTATTCTTGTAAACCAAATAGTTGTAATCTAACCAGTATTAATACAACTATTACTTTAAGCTTGATCCTTGATGCAACTTATTGTGGAAATATGTGGGTGCTAGGCTACGGATCCAGGGAACTAGCACTTGACACATATCTTGGCGAAGCTCGGGTTGGAATCAATCATTTGGCATATGACCACGAGCTGAGTGTGTCGTGCCGATTGATTGGCCTCAATCCGGGTACGGTTTGTGATGAGTGATTGGATTACTGACGGGTTGCGTTAATTCCAGTTCGACGCAACAGTAAGTATCCTAGTCACTGTTACAAAGACCGGAGCCCCCATAGCCATCCAGTATACCGCAGGCAACTGACTGGGACTCGATTCCTAGTTAGAAGGATCTTTTGGGAGCTCCTCCTCCAAAGCTGGTGTAGTCTCCTCTTCAACTGGTGTTGTATTGCGGCAAGGGTGAGTACTTGGTACTCAGCAAGTCATGCACAGAATGCAACTAATATACTATATGCATGGTTTAATACAAAGGAATAGCTCAAGGTTTGTTTGCGGTAAACAGCATTTTAACAAGTATCATAAGTAGATTCGAAAGCAGTAGAAACAAGTATAACATCAATAACTTTTCCAGGAGTTTAATCAACATCTTTCCCATTCCTAAACCACATTTCCATCAACATCATTATTTAACCAAACCCAACCTTTCAAGTCCAAGTTATTTTCAAGAAAGTCTAACCCTTGACTGTAATTCCCGAACGATGTCCAATACCGCGGACACGGCTATTCGAATAGATTTTACACTCTGCAGAGGTTATGCACTTTACCCACAAGATACAGTCAAACACCACAAAGGCGAGTTCCCGTAACAAAGTCTTTCGAAAACTTCTAACAGCACAAGTGGTCCTCTCCGGTGTTGCACACTAACCCTCCCCTTAGCAAAGGCGAAGTTTAGGTCAATCCACCGTTAGATGGGTACCTGGCCGCAGCCCCGGTACGCTCCCCCGTACAACTTACACAAAGGGTGTAGTTGACACCCAGAGGTCCCACAGGTACGTTATTAGCAACTTAATCAACTAGGTCCATCCCATTACAGACATGTGGTTGCACGTTTGACCCAGGTCAAAGGCTTGCAAGGTTAAGTCCTTAGGGTGACCAGGGCAAGACTACCCGAAGAACCAAACCAACATTCCCGGTGCCACAACTGGCCCACCCGATCATTCTTGCCACATGCCCCGGTCAAAAGCTATTTATCAAACCCCAGTTGATTACCATGCACCACGTGCCATCAACATTACAACACATGATACCTTTCCAAAACAGGTTCAATATATCATTAAGTCCATATTATCTTTTGATTGTCCGAAATCATGTCATGAGCACGTAGCAGGTCTAAGCAATATACTACAATCGGTCTAAATTCCCATGTTGGCCATTTAGTAGTGTCCAACTAGTAATCCACAACGAGGGCACATATTTAATTAACCAAGGTGTCATACAGCAATTAGGCCTTTATCTAATTCCCATATTTTAAATAAAGTATTTTCTATTTAAACTAGCATGCAATAGTTTTAAATCGAATTAATTTGAAATTGGGATCAACATGGTCAAAGCATAACTTGCCTTCAAAAAGTACTTGCTCTTGGTCCTGAGCTGGCTCCTGGGTCAATACTTCTCCTTCGAATCCTTCCGGCACTTCAACGTCTACTCGTAACGCGTGCAAATAGCAATAAATGAATAAAACAGTAGACAAAAAGTGTCCAAACATCCAAATAAAGTTCATCAACAGAGAGAACATAATTTTATGAATTTTTAGAAACTGGAATCGTCAAATTCGGAGTTCAAATGAAAAAGATACAAGCATTTAGAGTTTAAAATAACCATTTAAATATCAATACAGAGAAAACTTTAGTCCAAAAATTAAATAAATTCATCATTAGGTAGATCTTAATTTTATACAAATTTAGAAATTTGAATCACTCAAATCGGAGTTAAAATGCAAAAGTTATAAGCATTTGAAGTTTGAATCAAATTTGAATTCAATTATTCAAATTAATAAATCATTTTCTTTTTCGGAAATTCATTTATTGCGTTAGTAAGGACACGTGTCAGCCCCTAATTGGGCGGCTGACGTCAGCCGGTCCATGGACGTGGTCCATGGTTTGGCACGGGTCTACCGTGGACCCGTTCCACGGCTCCCCGTGAGACTGACAGGTGGGACCCACTGGGGTGACGTCATGGGTGACGTCACTGACGTGTGGGCCTGCCTTGTCAGCGGCTGGGTTCACGCACGCACAGCGTGGCTGACAGGTGGGCCCTCTGACACACGGGCCCTGCGTGTCAGAGACACGCTCCCACGCGCGGCGCTGACCGCGACGGTCAGACTTCCAGCCACGTGGCGCGATCTCGACCGTTGATTCGAAAATCAACGGCCCAGATTGGATCTGGTGACGCACGTTTGGGGTGAACGTGGCCAATCTGGACCGTTCGATCTTGATCGGACGGTCAAGATTCCATCTAACGCATACAACGCGGGTTAACGCTAAGCGTTTGATCTAAATCTAACGGCTGAGAATGGATCTAGTACTGTGCGGTGACGGCTACGTGGCACAATCTAAGCCGTTGGATCTAGATCCAACGGTTGAGATTAGATCTGGGAATTTCAACGTGGAACTCACCGGGGGTGATGTGGCGAGATCTGGGGCGTTGGATCTGGATCGGACGGTGGAGCGAGCTCGGGGTCCGGCGATGGCTTGCGGCGGCGCTGGTCCACCGGAGACGGGGACGGTGACCACGGCGATGGCGTTGCGGGGCGACTCCGGCGACGTGAAGGATCTCCACTAGCGCGACTTAACCTCACGATTCCGGATCTGGGCTCAACGGCGGCGGAATCGGCACTTGAACGTGGCGGAACGCTCCTCCAACTCCGGCGAGCGATTGCGGCGGCTACGCGGCAGCTTGGGCGGCGTGAGCTAGGGCTACGGGTGCGCACGGAAATTGGCAACCCGATAGCGGCGGCGGCGCAATAAATACCCCCTCGACGTCCGCGAAAAACGCGGAAAACGAGGACCCACGCACGGGCGGCGGCGCAGTCCGGCGGCGACACGGAGAGGGTGACGTGGCACGCGCACAGCCGTTGGATCAAGATCCAACGGTGAAAAGGTTTAGGCTCGGGTCTGACTCGAGCCGGTAGCCTTGGCTCGGTCGGGCTCGGGCTCGATCGTGGCTCAATCTCGTGATTCGATCTTGATCGGACGGTCGAGAGGGTTAGGCACGGTTGGGTTCGAGTCGGACTCGGACTCGAGTCTGACTCGGGCTCGGTCGGTGGAACAGTACAAACCCACTCGCAATTACCAGCGATTAAATAATTCAAATTAATTCCCAGAAATTCATTTAATTCATTAAAAATAGCAAAAGACTCAGAAAAATCCCAGAAAAATTCTGGAAAATATTTTGGAACATTTTGGACTTAAATAAAATATTTCCAACAAAATTTTATTTGCAAAGTCAAATTCTTTAATTATTTCAAAATGGAATAAATTCAAATAAATTCCAGAAAATTCCAAAAATTCACCAAAGTGCCAAATCACACATGAATTTAAGAAAAGCAAAATTTTGGGTGTTACAAGTACCCAAGAGGATAGTGTCAGATAGAGGCACTCAGTTTACCTCTCGTTTTTGGCAGAGTTTGCATGAAGCCATGGGAACCCATCTCAGATTCTGTACTGCCTATCACCCTCAAACTGATGGACAGATTGAATGTGTGAATCAAATCCTTGAGGATATGCTAAGAGCTTGTGCCTTAACTTATGGTGTTAAGTGGGACAAGTGTTTGCCATATGCCGAATTCTCTTATAATAATAGTTATCAAGCAAGTCTGCAAATGTCCCCCTTTGATGCATTATATGGAAGAAAGTGCAGAACTCCTCTGAACTGGAAAGAGACTGGAGAACGACAACTGTTTGGTCCTGCCATACTTCAAGAAGCAGAAGAGCAAGTTCAATCAATTCAGCAGAAGAGCAAGTTCAGTTAATTCAAGATAGGTTGAAGATAGCTCAAAGCAGACAAAAGAGTTATGCAGACAACCGTCGTCGAGATTTGAGCTTTGAGCTCAATGATTATGTGTATCTAAGAGTCACCCCTCTCAAAGGAGTTAAGAGATTCCAAATGAAAGGAAAGCTTGCAGCTCGATATGTTGGACCGTTCAAAATCTTGGAACGAAGAGGAGAGGTTGCTTATAAACTTGAGTTGCCACCATCTTTTGTTGGAATCCATGATGTATTCCATGTGTCACAATTGAAGAAGTGTCTGTGAGTGCCAGAGGAACAGATGTCGTTGGAATCCCTTGATTTGCAAGAAGATCTCACCTACAAGGATTGGCCTGTGAAAATTTTAGAAGTGGCAGAGTGCGTAACAAGGAGCAAGATCGTCCGCTTTTGCAAGGTGCAGTGGAGCAACCACTCAGAAGAGGAAGCCACCTGGGAGCGTGAAGAGGACCTCAAAGCCGAGTTTCCCAACCTATTCTCTAGCCATCCTGAATCTCGGGGTCGAGATTCCATTTAAGGGGGAGGTTTGTAACATCCCTATTTTTGGTTTTCTATATAAAATAATTTAAATTAATTAATTTAAAGTTTTGGATTTTAATTGGAGTTCTAATTAACCTGGCATCCTTATCCTTCCGAAATTGGTGCTTAATTTCGAATCGTTCGAAAAGTCAAATTTTCAAATTCTTGTCCTTGCTCAAAATTTCACCCGAGTCCCAAAATGCTCCAAAAATCCTGAAACATATTGCATTAGGTTCCAAATATTCCAAAATGATTTTGGGAATTTTCCCAAGATGTTTGGAAACCCTCTGTTATTTTATCGCTTGCGGCCTTTCGTTAAAAGCCCTTTATTTGTCCTAGAATTTTCTAAATTCCAAATTTTACCCAAATTCAATTAAACCAATTTTGTTGGGTTCCAAATATTCCCTAGTATTTTTAGGATTTTTTCCGGGATTTTTAGATCCTCTTTGCTATTTTATCTCTCGCGCCATAGTTTCTTCACTATTCATGGGGGTCCACATGTCAACTTCGCACTGTTCAATCATCCTCAACCTCCAACCAAGACAAAGAGAACGATCTCCTCTCTCTCTCCACCATTGTAGCACAACAAAAGCTTCATTTCCCTTCCGATTAATGCACCAAAAAATTCGAAAAAATAATATTTGAGATCCTCGTTGCATTTGTAACGTTCCAAAGTTAATTCCCCCAATTAAATCCCAACGAATTGTTCTTAAATTGTGCAAGAACATGTTTCCATTTCTCCCATGAATACACCCACTACGGACCTCCTCTTGCCCTATAAAAAGGGGGCTTCGGTGCCTCTCTTCGTCGCCAACCCATCCCTCTACTCCTCTTGAGCTTCCTCGCCTTCGTTCCGACAAATTTCACATTTGTTCATCATCAACCGAAGAGTTTGCGACCTCGATTACTCCCAATTCGGTAATCCTCTCCGAAATCCAATACCACCGTTGGATTCGCATCGTCGAAACATTTCCGGTAACTACCTTCTCCAACCCCTTCATCCCTTCCATTGAAAAAAATCCTTTTTTTCCAAACCCTAGTTCATGTTGCTCAATTCTGCTCTGTTCTGGATGCAAAATTCGCGATTTTACTGTAGCTACAGTAAATTTTCTCTTTTCCTTGATTTTCCAACTTCGAACGCTTATATCTTTTGCATCCGAACTCCGATTCACTCCGTTCAAATTCCTAAATTCATCTAAATTCAAGATCTATCTGCCAGTACTAATTTTATAATTTTTAGATTTTTTTTATTTTTGGTTATTTATTTGTGTCTCGTTTTGCGCGTAACCGAATAATCCATCGAAGTCGCCGACGCCATCGCTGAGCATCAAGTCTTTGATACATTAGCTCCTGGCGAAGGAAAGTTGTAGTCCTTGACCATGTTGGACCTATGTTTCCAAAAGTATTTTTGTTTCATACAAATGCATGCTATTTGTTTACAAGTATTATTTACGGGAATAGTTAAATACCTGATTGCCATAATGACACCTTGAATCATTGAAATGACATGTATCCATTGTCACCCTAGGTTAGGTCATTTACTTGTTGGATATGATTATAGTACCAACATTGGGTTATCGTAACTATGCTTAGACATGCTTAGTTGTACGATGGGTTCATGTCACATGATGAATTAATAATAATGACTTAATGAGATATGAAATCGTGGCGGGTAGCCACTGTTGTAAAATTTGTTGTACCATGCAGGGTGTGCCATTGGTCTTGGTTATACAAAATTGTTTTCACTCGAGCAAGTGATCGTGCAGTAAAGGGGGTGCTTTTAGCACATTTGGGATGTGGTTGTCTTGCCTGAGTATACTTAAGGACTTAATCTTGTGCGCCATTGAACTGGGCCTAACCGTACAACCACATGTCTGGTGACAGACCTGGCTGATTAATTTGCAATGTCTAAATTTGAGTACTGTTGTGGTTGTGTGGGTTCCAGGATAGACGGGTAGACTCACAAGGCGCAAGAGTGGGCCCTGAGGGGTGAAACATTAGCGGGTAGTACTGGGTTTATACAGAGCATTGTAAAGGCCTTGTTATGACCTCTCTGCCGACACACCATAGGAAGTGTGTTAATTACGTATGGCAATAAGAGTTGATCATATCTTGTGGGTAAAGCTGTACAACCTCTGCAGAGTGTGTGTTAAACTATTCGAATAGCCGTGTCCATGGTCATGTACGTGCTTGGGAATTTCACACGGGGTATAGTGTTTTCAGAAAATGTTGAGGGACTGTATTGTTGCGAGTGAACGGAAAGTTCACTATTGTTTTTGATGTCAAATTATTAATACTGTTGAGTTCGGTGGTTGATGATGATTTAGTTGGTGATGGGTTATGCCTCACCAATCTTGTGTTGTTGTTTATCATTGATTCACCAGTTATTATTATCTTTGTCAATTATGCTTTGAATCTATACATTGTATTTACATTCAAGTTATCGCTTTTTGCAAAATAACCATATGGTTATCCTTTATCAAGCCATACATTATTTGCATCATTCCCTGCGGCTTGCTGAGTACTTTTTGTACTCACGGCTTTATGCCTTTGTTGATCAGTTGCTGAAGGAGAACAGGGAAATACTGAGTTCTACGAGGAGTATTATGAAAACTACGTGAACTAGGATGATGTTTCCCCAGACGATTGCCTATGGCATGTCGTAAGGTCCCAGTTATTGTTATTTTTTCAGCTGCAAGAGTTTTATTTGTTCTTAAGCCCTTAAGGCATAGTTATGTAAACTTGACCATAAGAGTGTTAATTACGTATGGCAATAAGAGTTGATCATATCTTGTGGGTAAAGCTGTACAACCTCTACAGAGTGTGTGTTAAACTATTCGAATAGCCGTGTCCGTGGTCATGTACGTGCTTGGGAATTTCACACGGGGTATAGTGTTTTCAGAAAATGTTGAGGGACTGTATTGTTGCGAGTGAACGGGAAGTTCACTATTGTTTTTGATGTCAAATTATTAATACTGTTGAGTTCGGTGGTAGATGATGATTTAGTTGGTGATGGGTTATGCCTCACCAATCTTGTGTTGTTGTTTATCATTGATTCACCAGTTATTATTATCTTTGTCAATTATGCTTTGAATCTATACATTGTATTTACATTCAAGTTATCGCTTTTTGCAAAATAACCATATGGTTATCCTTTGTCAAGCCGTACATTATTTGCATCATTCCCTGCGGCTTGCTGAGTACTTTTTGTACTCACGGCTTTATGCCTTTGTTGATCAGTTGCTGAGGGAGAACAGGGAAATACTAAGTTCTACGAGGAGGAGTATTATGAAGACTACGTGAACTAGGATGACGTTTCCCCAGACGATTGCCTGTGGCATGTCATATGGTCCCAGTTATTGTTATTTTTTCAGCTGCAAGAGTTTTATTTGTTCTTAAGCCCTTAAGGCACAATTATGTAAACTTGACCATAAGGTCCATTGTTACTATTTGCTACTTCCATAGTTAATTCGATGATGGAATCATATGTCAATTTTGTTGCCACTGTGTGCACTAGCGTGATCATGGACTAGTGCAGTAAACACAGAGGGTTTCGGATTTGTAAATCTGGGTCCCCATATAGCCTCATCAAAAGTAACTTCACAAGTTTCCACAATTTTGTTAGTCTCTGAAACAAGCACATATAGCCACGAGTATGAGCAGGATATCCAAGAAAAATACCATCCATTGATCTTGCTTCAAATTTATCAAGATTTTTAGATTTCAAGACAAAGCATTTGCATCCAAAAACTCGAAAGTGAGAAACAGAAGGTCTATGTCCAAACCGAAGCTCATATGGAGTCTTACCCAATTTTGATCTAAAAAACACACGGTTTGAAACATAGCATGCAGTTGAAATTGCTTTAGCCCAGAAATTCCTAGGAGTATGATGTTCATCTAGAAAGGTTCTAGCCATCTCAACCAACATTCTGTTTTTCCTTTCAACTACACCATTTTGTTGAGGCACTCTAGGTGATGAAAATTGATGATCAATTCCTTTTTCAGCACAAAAGTGATTAAAAGAAGCATTTTTAAACTCAGTTCCATTATCACTTCTAATAGCTCTAAGAGCTCCTGGATGATCAACAGAAAGCCTAAGCACAAGATTTCTAAAATGTCTAAAAGACTCATCCTTAGATGCCATAAAGTACACCCAAGAATATCTAGAAAAATCATCAATAATCACAAGCACATACCATTTGCCTCCAAAGGATTGAACTCGAGATGGTCCAACTATATCAAGATGTAGTAGCTGTCCTGGAGCGTTTGTCATCACCATGGTAAGAGGTGGATGTGAACCTGCAATCATCTTACCATGTCTACAAGAAGAGCATACTAGATTGCTATCACCCTTAAGCTTAGGCAAGCCACGTATGAGTTCTAAGATGATCAAAACCAACATGACCAAGTCTACGATGCCAAAAAACTAAATCTTTAGAAACATTGGCAACTAGACACCTGTGCTTAGAAGAAGGTGATGCATCAAAATCAGTTTTAAATACTCTTCCAAAGCGAGAAATCCTGAAAACAAGATCACCTAAAGCATCTAGCACTTTTCATTCATTTTTCTTAAAGCTTATTTCAAGATCTTCATCAAACATTTGTGAGACAAAAAGCAAGTTATATTTCAAGTTTTCAGCCAAAGCCACATCCTTGAACATAAACTTGTCACTCACCTTTACTGTACCTTGTGCCACAATAGAAGAGGAAGAAGCATCTCCAAAGGTAACACTTTCAGCACGAGATGCACAAGTGAGGGAGGAGAACCAATTCTTATCACCGGACATGTGGCGTGAGCATCCGGAATCCACTAGCCATATGTTCTCCTTCCTCGCGCGAGAAGCCTATATACCAAAGCATGTCGAGGTCTCAGTACTGGGGTTAGAAATCAGATTTTTGGGAATCCAGTACTGAGACACGATGCAACAAAGTAGGCACAACACGAGTATTCTTATGCACAAAATCAGATTTGCCCTTTCTCGTGTTTCTAGCAACAAAAGGTGTTTGCTTCACTCTAGGCACATAATGAGAAATGAAATGTGCCGGTTTGAAATTAGACATAGCCTTGTTCTTTTCTGTCTTCTATTGTTTGGCTAGCCTAAAGTAAAAATCTACTAAATGTCCATCTCTACCACAATGAGTGCAAGTACACTTAACATGATGTTTCGCTTTAACAGTAGAAGCACATTTTGCATTCACCATAGTAGAAGAAAGAAAACCAGTAGATTTAAAAGCAATCTTTTTAGGCTCATTAAAAATCTCAATTTTGTCATTGCAAGGAGCATGAACAACAGTGCGAGGCTTAATTTCAAATGAAGTATGAATATCAAAACCTAAACCTTTCTTGTTTGAGCTAACCTTAGATTGGTCCAGAATCATATTCAAAATTTTCTTTCCTTTAGTGAACCATTCTAAGGAATCTTGCAAGTAATCAACTTTCTTAGCAAGAGTTAGACAATTATTGTAAGGAGCATCCACTTTTCCTTTTTGCTTGCAACAGGTTGAGCATGAAAGAACCTCATGTGTAAGCAAAGCATCTGTTACTTGAGAAACCCTAGCATTTGCATCATTCAACTTCAACTCTAGTATGGAGCATTTAGAACATGGAGTTGTATTATGCAAATCAATGGTAGAACAACTAGCATGTTTGACATGTTTCTCATTTTGATGTAACAGAAGAGCATGTTCTTTCCTAAGCAAGGTGAGGTTATTGTAAATTAAGTCACATGATTTGCAAGCATCATCATTAGGAATCAAAGTCTTAAGTCTAGCAATTTCAGCATTCAATGATTCAACAAGAAAATTATGTTTCTTAATTTTCTTATCACGTTTAACAAGCAATTTTCCAAGACGAGCAACAGCAATAGCCAATTCATCATATGAAGGATCTACCTCATTGAAGTCGTTGTCGTGGTCGTCCTCGGTGAAGCTTTCCTTGCTACTTGCCATGAGACACAACCCCATCAAATCATGCTTGCTTGGAGTTGCATCATCTTTGCTGCTCTCCGAATCCACATCGCTTAAGTTGACTTGTTCTTTCTCATTCTCAAATTCTGCAATGCTTTGTTAAAGCGAGAAGAGAGTAGTGCCAAGTCTTCTTCGGGAAATTCTTCAATCTGTTCATCGGTTAGTGACGACAAGGAAGACAATGCACAGCTTGAAGAAGTATTGTTAAGAGACATGCTAGATTGAGATGACAGAGCAATTGATTTATGATCATTCTTCCTAGCAAGAACATCCAACTCTTGAGTTTTCAACTTAGAATAAAGAACATCTAATGTAAGTGTACTCATGACAGTAGATTCTCTAATGGATGTAACTTTCATCTCCCAAATAGACATGTCTAATGCACCAAGCAATTGTCTAGCATTAGCAGCATCATCAAAGCTAACTCCAACAACACGCAAATTGCTAGGTATTTTACTAAAACGTGCAAAGAAATCATCTAGTGACACACCAGGCTTCATCTCAAATCGCATGTATTCCTTTTTGTAAAGATCTTGATGAACCTCTTTGATAGTGTTAGAACCCTCATGGTAATCACAAAGAGATTTCCATACCTCATATGCAGATTTGAGATGGATCACACGGTCAAAGTCGATGCGTCCCAAGCCTTGGATGATCAAGTTGCGTGCCTTGCTGTTTGCTTCAACATGTGCGCGATTGGCGTCATTGACGTTGTCGTTTGCAGGGACTTCGTATGGCTTATAGACCTTCTCCCAAATTGCGAAGCCCTGTGCCTGGATGAACGCCTCCATCTTGGCCTTCCAAAACTGAAAATCAACACCATCGAACACACACGGTTTTGTCGAATAACGATCCATTAATCTAATCACCGGTTAAGATGGATTAGAAAAACCTTGCTCTGATACCACTTGTAGGATAGAAGTATATGAAAATAGCAATCAGAGGGGGGGTGAATGACTGTGCAGAAGCTAAAACCAAATTTTTGATCTATTAAAAATTCACCCCAAAATGGAACCAAATAATTGCCTCGTATTCAACAAAAATAGATTGATAAAGGTTCAGTAAAACACTAATTCCCAGAGATCCAACCGTCAGATCGATTTGAAATTTGGACACAAGAAGCTAGATTCCAATACTAATCGAACCAAAAAAGAATCAACTCGATCAAACTTAAGGATCAAAAGTTATGAACCTTGCAAGCGTGCTGTGGCAGAATATGATGAGAATTGATCTAACCAAAACTTCAAGATTAAACAAGATCTTCAAAAGATTAATTAACTAGACTTTGTGGAACTCTAAATCAATACCCTAGAAAGTTTTTTGATGAATCAAACCAAGATGAAACTCAAAGAACAAAAACCAATCTAGAATTAGAACAAGCATGCAAACAAGAACCAAAACAGGAAACACTATAGCAACGTGATTACTGTAGTACTCAAGGATCTGGAAGAATTGATCTTTAATTCTTGTTGTCTAAAGTAATCCAAACAAAAGAGTACAAACCCTAAAGCTCTAACTGATTGATGCCCTTCAACAGGAGACAACCCCTCCTATTTAAAGGAGCAAAACACAAGGAGTCCTGAATACAATTCCTACTCCTAATCCTAGAAGGAGTCCCACTCCTAATCCTAAAAAGAGTATGTATTCAACACAACTCCTCTTGGCCCAACCTGGCCGAGTACAACTCTTGCACGCGTATGGCAACCCTGCTATACTCACATGACTAACAACTCTGCACGCATATGGCCCACCTGCTATACTCACGTGACTACCATTCTTCATGTGCACCATTCTCTTAGCCCGAACGTCCCGCATGACATCCTTGACCACCAAGACCTCAGTTCCTCCTGAACCTAGTCCCGAACCTCAGTTCCTCCATGACCCTAGTTCCGGTCCCATCATCGACCACGTTCGTCTTCGAGCAATACCTGCACATGAACAAACAAGAAACGAATCCGAGCACAAGTCCATGACTAGACTCAAAGTCAATCCATGCAACTACTCACATGAGCATTGCATAAAGTCCACTTCAAAACAAGCATCATGAAATTCTCACATATTTCATAATCTCAAATGCAAACCAAAATTCAATTCCAAAATTTCTCAAAACCCTAATCGAGCAAAAGACCATTCACGCCAGACTAAACTCCGGTCTGGCGCAACTCACGACGGACCAAAAATTTGGTCTGGAGTACATGCGAAACTTACTGGTTTTGGAAAATTGAATTCGGCACAAAAACGTTTGAAAACACGTTCACGGCGGACTAAAAGAAATTTGGTCCGGCGTAAATAGAAAACTTACTGTTTTTAGTCCAACGCATATACAAAAAATCAAAAACCCGTTCACGACGGACCAAAAATTTGGTCCGGCATGCATGTAAAAACAGGCCTTCAAAATGCATTTACGGCGGACCAAGGAATTGGTCCGGCGCTAATGCAACAAGATGGTCCAGCGCAATTGCTTTGGAACTTTGTTCCGACGCCAAAAGAGAAATTTAGTCCTGCGCAAAAACGTCGAAACACACGTTCACGGTGGACCACAAATTTGGTCTGGCGTAAACACGAGAAGCGGTCCGGCTCAGATGAGAAACTTACTGTCTTTGGAATTTGATCCAGCGCATGAAAAGAAGCACTGTTTCTTGTCAAATTGTCAAAACACATGCACAAGCACATTTTGCAAATTCAATTCTTAAGCCAATTTTTCTGTACATGATTTCACACGAAGTACCGGTCCACGCAGTGCCATGAGCTCATCCATGGCGACATCTGTGGACCCGTGACGCTTGCAACACCAAGCGATAGCTGGTTTTTCCTCCTCATCGACGACCTGAGTCTCTACATGTGTCAAGGCCCCACTTTCCAAAAATTCTGGGACATCCAGAGTATTCAGATCAACATCCGGAATGTTCGGATATAACCCGAAATGTCCGGATTAAATGTCCAGATTATCCGGATTAGCTCGCCCGAACACCCTAACCCGGAGTATCCGGACTAATTGTTCGGAGTGTCCGGGGTGTCCCGAATTGACTCTACCGAAGACCCCAACCAGGAGTCTCTGGGTTAAACGTCCGGAGAGTCCGGACTGTGCGGGGGTTTTGTATAAAAGTCCCATTTTGTGGCTTTCACTCATCCCTCCTCTCCATTTGCTCTCCACCTCTCCCGTGCATCTCCTCCACCCGAGCTCGTCTTCGGCGACCCTCCACTCCGGCGACCTCCCGTGCTCCTCCCCGGTGACTTCTCCATCCCGGTGGCCTCAATATCCTCTTCAAGCCGATGTTCTCTTCGTTCAACCGGCTTCCCCTCTCTCTACTTCATCCCCATTGAAGGTGAGACCTCTTCTTGAAGTCCATTCGAGGTTCTTGGGTTCTAGGGCTTCCGTGGGGTTGGATTTGGGGTTAGGTTTGTAGATTTGGGGTTGGGGTAACCTTGGGGAAGGTTAGGGTTCTTGGTGGGTGGTTGGATTGGGGGTTGGTTTAGGCAATGTTGGATGCTAGGGTAAAGATCGGGTTGAGAGGATGTTATTCTACGCCTCGGGTTAGGTTTTGGTTGGAGTTCTTAGAAGTGAGCGTCGTTCGTCGAGGTTTGAGTTAGCTCGGAGCTTCTCCGGCTCGGCCACGTGTAGGAAAGCTGTAGATCGGGCCCTAGTGGTGCCGTAGAGCTTGGTAGTGCTCCAATCCCTTAGGTAGTTGGGCAAGATGCGCCAGGTCTGGAGGGTCCGGACAAATTGTCTGGAATGTCTGGTTATTCTGGAGTATCCGGATGAACCATTCGGACTATCCGGATTGTCTGGGCTGTTTTTGTGGGATAATTGCATTGATTCTCATCTCATTGCATTGCATGCATCTTATTCATGCATTATATTCGTGTAGAGAACGATCCCGCGGCGACTGACGTGGCCGTGGTCGAAGGGGAAAACGAGGAGCAAGTTATTGTCGCTACGCAAGCAGAAGCACAAGGCAAGCACCTAAGCATCTTGAACCATATGAGTAATCTACTTTTGTGAATTAACTGCTTATTGGATGATTAAATGTTGCATTAGGAATTGAAATGTGGGATAGGCTAGATCCTATTTGCTGCATGTACCGTCCTTGTTAATTGTTGAACACTTCCTTGGAGCTAGCTTTTGGGTAAATAAATCGTGTCCACGTTTAGTTCGGCTTAGATATCGGGTACAGGCCAAATGGTGGATGGTTCCACCGCTTGCGGTTGTTCCATGTCACATTATTCGAGTTGTTGTGGTATTGTTGGTGAGTAGAAATGGAAAAAAATTAAGTGAGACCGGGCGAGAGAGTTGGGCACTTGGGTGTGGAGACCCAAGTGCGGTAGTCTCGCCTGTGTCAATTGAGGACCGATCCATTGTTTGCCCTTTGATCGAGCACAAATTGGTTGATCGCATGCCGGTATGGGATGGTAAAGCTATTCTTTCATTGCATGTCGTTCGATGGGGCATACACCTCATGTGGTTGGACGTGGTTGAGGGCGAGGCTTAGGCCGACTCTCGAGGCCCAAGCTGGGCTTGGGACGTTCGAGGGGGTGCTAGGTGCTCGGACCGCATGAAGATGTCCCCAACGAATTGGTATGGATGGGAAGATGGTTGACACGAGGTTCTTTGTGGCACGTGTCGTGCGATTAATGCTTCCCTGCAGGGTTAATTAAGCGATTCGAATTGCCGCGCTCTCGGATATGAGCACGCTTGGTCATCGCACATTCAACGTAGTGAACTTGAAGTTAGCTGGTGTGAAATCATGTGCTGAAAAATTGGCTTAGAATTGAATTTGCAAAATGTGCTTGTGCTTGTGTTTGATTTTTTTTCCAAGAGAACAGTGTTTTTCTCATGTATGACGGACCAAACTTTTTGGTCTGTCATACACATGCTTTCTTGGCGATTTTGTTTTTCCCATGTATGACGGACCAAAAAGTTTGGTCTGTCATACACATGGTTTTTGGGCGACTTCATTTTTCCCATGTATGACGGACCAAAAAGTTTGGTCTGTCATACACATGCTTTTTGGCGATTTCATTTTTCCCGTGTATGACGGACCAAAAAGTTTGGTCTGTCATACACATGCTTTTTGGCGACTTCGTTTTTCCTTTGTATGACAGACCAAAACATTTGGTCCGTCATACACATGTTTTTTTTTAGCAAAATTTGGAATTGATTTTAATTTGATTTTGAGATACTGAAATTGGTGAGAATTTCATGTTGCTTGTTTTGAAGTGGACTTTATGCAATGCTCGTGTGAGTATTTGCATGGATTGATGTGAGTCAAGTCGTGGACTTGTGCTCGGAATTGTTTTGTGTTTTTTTTTCATGTGCAGGTGTTGCTTGAGGTCGAACATGGTCGATGACGGGACCGAGACTAGGTTCAGGGAGGAACTGAGGTCGTGAAGGTCGAGGATGTCATGCGAGATGTTTGGACTAGAGAACGGTGCACGTGAGATCGAGATTGTTGCAGCGTAGTGGCAGGAGGCCGTACGCGTGTATACGAATTTTTGATACATACAAATGCATGTATGCATTTAATGTGTGTGTGCGTGGCGTGTTGTAGCGTGCGTGGTGTGTGTACGTGCATGCAAGTGTACGTGCGTGGCGTGTGTGAGTGCGTCGCGTGTGTACAGGACGCGTGTTCGAGAGGAGAAAGCTAGCTGAGTCCGAGAAGAATTTTGCTATCCGAGTCAGCCGGCGTGAGGTGAGATTGACATGGAGACTGCTTGCTCAATCCGAATACAAAAAGGAATCGGTGGCTGTGGAGTCCTTTAAATAGAGGGTTCTAGGGGCTTAGATACATCTAAGAAAAAGGGCAAGAAGCAAAAGGTGCCTACAACAAAGAAGAGCTTGTGTGCTCTATCTAGTTGGTTTAGAGTTTTCTAATCTTTTGAGATTAGAAGATTTTTGGTGTCATCCTGTGGAAGATGGCTTTGGAATAAAGAGAAGTTTATGCAATATTCCTTTCGTTTTGATTCTTGATTAGAAGTATTGCTCTTTATTTTATTAGAACTAGTTCTTGTTCTTATTTTGCTAATTAGTCTAGGGTTTTGATCTCTTCATTATTAGATATTCTTCCGCTATTTAGGGGTCGTTAATTTTCCGAAAGAAATAGTTGAATTTTATTAGGCATCTATTCACCCCCCCTCTAGTTGCCTACTCGGTCCTACAAGTGGTATCAGAGCTTGGCTCTACTAAAACCATCTTAACAGGTGATTAGTAAAACGATAAGTTATGGCAACAAAGAAATACTCGAACAAACCGCCGATCTTCGATGGCACAGATTTCCCCCACTGGCGGATCCGGATGACTGCATATCTTCAAGCTCAAGGTAACGCTATTTGGCGCAAGGTAAAGATTCCATACAAGCTTCCTTCAAATGATGATATTGATAAAATCGAGTTTGAAAAGGATGTTGAAAGTAATAATAGAGCTAGAAACATATTGCTTCAAGGACTTGCTAGAAAAGAATTCGATAGAGTCTGTCATTTACTCACTGCTCATGAAATTTGGAAATCTCTTCAAGATTATCATGAAGGCACTGACTCTGTCAAAGAGGCTAGGCAAGATCAATTTAAAAAGGAATACACTAGATTTGAAATGAACTCTGGAGAATCATTAGATGATTGTTTTGCTCGCTTTAATAGAATCTTAAACAATCTTAGAGCTGTTGATGTACAATACACTGACTCTGAAAATGCTAGACATTTCTTATCATCTCTTGATCTTAAAATCTGGCAAATGAAAGTAACTGCATTTAGGGAGGCTCACAAGATGAGTGAAATGACATTGGATAAATTATATTCTAGTCTCAAAACTTTTGAGATAGACATTGTTTCCAGAACATCCAATGATAACTCTTTGGCTCTTAATGCAAATTCTTCTTCATGTGATAATGCTACTAGTTCTTCATCATCATATTCCATTACTGCCTTGAGTGCTCTTAATGATGAATAGCTAGATCAAATACCAGAAGATACACTTGCTCTTCTTTCCAAGCGTGTCAATGCAGCGTACATGAGATCAAGGGAGAGAAGAGGAGCCTCCATCCACTGCTACAACTGCGGCAAGGCAGGACACATCCGTGCTAACTGCTTCAAGAACAAAGATAGAGACGAGAAGGATCAAAGCAACTCCTCCAAAACCTTCCGGTCAAAAGAGAGCAAGGACAAAAATAAGCAACGGACGAAGAAGATGCTCAACAAAGTCTTCGCTGAAATTGGTCGCTTAGACTTAAGCGACATTGATGATTCAACTGACGATGAGAAGGAAGCGAAGCAAACGAAGCTGAACGAGAGAGATTTCACCGGACTGTGCTTCATGGCAAAAGGGAACACTAGTGATTCTAGTGACAACGACAAAGACCTTCCACTGACGGTGATGAGGTAATACCTTCGTATGATGAGCTTTGTGAAGTTTTAGTCATATTGAGAAAATCTTTAAGAAAATCTTCACTCAAAAATAAAAACTTAGAGAAAGATCTATCCATGCTGAAAACTGAAAACTTTGATCTTAGGAATTCAATTTCTGAAAAGACATGTGATTCTTGCTTAGATCTCAAATTTGAAATTAAATCTCTAAAAGAGGAACATGTGATTAAACTAGAACAAGTTTATGCCAAACAATTGAAAAATGAAAAACTTGTGAAAAATGTTGGTTGCTCTACTGATGGTTTACATGGTCAACCTTCTTGTTCTAAATGTCCCATACTAGAATTGGAGTTGCATGATGCAGATGCTAAGATTACTCAATTGTTTAATGATTTGCTTACACATGAAGTTCTTTCATGCTCAACTTGTCGCAAGCAAAAAGAAAAAGTAGATGTTTCCTGTAATAATTGTTTAACACTCTCTAAAAATTGATTACTTGGAAAAGTCTTTAGAACGTTTTACTAAAGGAAAGAAAAATCTAAATATGATTTTGGATCAATCAAAAGTCAGCACTCATCACAAAGGTTTAGGTTTTGATCCTTATGCTCATCACAAATCATATGCTCCTACTATTGTTAAAACTCTTGAAAGTGGAAAGTTTGAAATTGTCAAAGAACCTGAGAAAACTGTCTTCAAATCTGCTGGAATTTTATCTTCTACTATGATAAATGCAAATGTTGCTTCTGCTTCTAAAGTCAAACCTTTTGTTAAGTACAATTGCACTCATTGTGGAAAAGATGGTCATTTGATGAATTTTTGTTTTAGACTAGCCAAACAACAGAGAAAGGAAAATTCAAATGCTAAGTCTAAATTTAGACAAACACGTATCATTTCTCCACATGTTCCGCTAGTGAAAGCAAACAAAATACCTAGAAATTCATCTACTTTGCATTCACAAGCTTTTGTACGATCACCTCCTCGTCGAGTGATTCAGTGCTGGATACCTAAATCATATTTCTCTAACCCCGCCAATAATCCTCGACATCTTCTGCTCATAACATGTAGGTCGCATTTAGAAGGGAAGGAGAACATCTGGGTTGTTGATTCAGGATGATGCCAACACATGACAGGCAACCCAAGTTGGTTCTCCTCCCTAACAAAAGCATCTGGGAACGAAACGATCACTTTTGGAGATGCTACTACTGGACGCATCATTGCAAAAGGTACAGTGAAGGTAAATGAGCACTTTACTTTAAAGAATGTCTCTTTGGTGTCTAAACTGAAATTCAACCTTCTGTCTGTATCTCAATTGTTGGATGAAAACTTTGAAGTAAGTTTTAAACCGAATGCATGTAGAGTACTCGATGCTTCTGGAAACTTGATTCTTGAGATATCTAGACTTGGAAAAAATTTCATAGCAAATTTTAGCAATGCTTCAAGTTCACATTGTTTTGTTGCTTCAGAATCTAGAAATCTCAATTTTTGGCATCGTCGGTTAGGTCACATGGGCTTTGATCTGTTATCTAGATTGAGTGGTCTAGACTTAATTCGTGGCTTGCCGAAATTAAAATTTTGCAAAGACATTGTTTGTGCTTCCTGTCGACATGGTAAGATGGTTGGAGCCCCTCATGCTCCTGTCTCTTCTATAATGACCACTGGCCCCGGTCAACTTCTTCACATGGATACAGTAGGACCATCTCGAGTACAATCGGCCGGAGGTAAGTGGTACTTTCTGGTGATAGTTGATGATTATTCAAGATACTCTTGGGTGCATTTTCTCTCTTCGAAAGATGAGATCTTTGGACTCTTTCATGTTTTCATTAAAAGATTGATAAATGAATTGCCTAACACTTTGAAAGCCATAAGAACTGATAATGGTACGGAATTCAAAAATGCTTTGTTCAAATCTTTTTGTGAAACTAATGGAATTGAACATCAATTTTCTTCGCCATATTCTCCCTCTCAGAATGGTGTTGTAGAAAGGAAAAATAGAACTTTGATTCAAATGGCTAGAACTATGCTAGATGAATACAACACTTCAAGAAAATTTTGGGCTGAGGCAATTTCTTCTGCTTGCTATATATCAAATAGGGTCTATCTCAGAGCTTTACTTGGTAAAACATCTTATGAACTGAGATTTGATCGTAAACCATCTGTTTCTCACTTACGAGTGTTTGGTTGCAAATGCTTTATTCTTAAACATGAAAATCTTGATAAATTCGAAGCTCGTAGTACAGATGGCATCTTCCTTGGTTATTCGTTGCACTCTCGTGGATATCGTGTACTTGATTTATCGACTAACAAAATGTTGGAGACATGCGATGTTACTTTTGATGAGGCTAGCCCTGGAGCTAGACCCGACATTTTAGGTTCACGAGAAGATTTAGAGCCAATCTTTTTGGATAAAAGATTCGAAGAAAATGATGAAGATAATGATGATGATGATGAGCTCATACCTACAGAACGGGAAGATGTTCCTGAACCAATTGATGTGACTACTACTTCAGATTCTCCTACACATCCCACGACGACTTAAACAACTGGACCTCCCCTTGCTATTCTGAAGAACCATCCTCCTGAACAAATTATTGGAAGTCTTCATGAAAGGGTGACACGTTCTAATTCATCTCAAACTCTTTTATGCATGCATTCTGTTTTTGTTGCAAATTTTGAACCGAAGAATATTACACATGCTTTAACTGATAGTTCTTGGGTTGATGCGATGCATGAGGAGTTAGAGAATTTTGAACGAAATAAAGTTTGGTCTTTAGTGGAACCTCCTAAAAGTCAAAACATTATTGGAACAAAATGGGTTTTTAAGAACAAGCTGAATCAAGATGGAATAATTGTTAGAAACAAAGCTAGACTTGTAGCTCAAGGTTACTCCCAACTTGAAGGAATTGATTTTGATGAAACTTTTGCTCCTGTTGCTCGTTTAGAAGCTATTCGCATTCTTTTGGCGTTTGCTGCTTCAAAAGGTTTTAAGTTATTTCAAATGGATGTGAAAAGTGCTTTTCTAAACGGTTTTATAGAAGAAGAAGTTTTTGTGAAACAACCTCCTGGCTTTGAAAATGAAAAATTTCCTAATCATGTATATCGTTTGTCAAAAGCTCTTTATGGATTAAAACAAGCCCCTCGTGCTTGGTATGATAGATTAAAAGGCTTCTTGCTTCAACATAATTTTGAGATGGGAAAAGTTGATAAAACTCTATTTACTCAAAATTCAAATGATCAATTTCTTGTGGTGCAAATTTATGTGGATGATATTATCTTTGGAGGATCCTCCCACTCTCTTGTGTTGCATTTTTCTGAGCTAATGTCTAGGGAATTCGAGATGAGTATGATGGGAGAGTTGACATACTTTCTTGGATTTCAAATCAAGCAAGCGAAAGACGGGATCTTCCTGCACCAATCCAAGTATACAAAGGAGCTACTAAAGAAATTCGATATGGGAGAAGGAAAGTCAGTATCTACTCCAATAAGCACAACAACAATTTTGGATCCTGACAAAAATGGTGTCGAGATGGACCAAAAGGAATACAGAAGCATGATTGGATCACTTCTGTACTTGACTGCTTCGAGGCATGACATACATTTTGCAGTATGTTTGTGCGCTCGATTTCAAGCCTCTCCTCGAGAATCACATCGACAAGCAATTAAAAGAATTTTCAGGTATCTTCGCTCCACTTCTGAATTTGGCATTTGGTATTCTTGTTCTTCTTCGCTTACACTCCTAGGATATTCTGATGCTGATTTTGCGGGGTGTAGATTAGATAGAAAGAGTACTTCTGGAACATGTCATTTTCTTGGCACTTCACTTGTTTCATGGTCTTCTAAGAAACAGTCCTCAGTTGCTCAATCTATCTTTGAAGCTGAATACGTTGCAGCCGCTAGTTGTTGTTCTCAAATTCTTTGGATCACTTCAACTCTTAAAGATTACGGCATTAACCTTAATAGTGTTCCACTTCTTTGTGATAATACTAGTGCAATTCACATCGCTAAAAATCCTGTTCAACATTCAAGGAGTAAACACATTGATGTTCGATATCATTTTCTTAGAGATCATGTTGAAAAAGGAGCTATTGAACTGAAATTTGTTGATTTGGATGCTCAAATTGCTGATATTTTCACTAAGCCGCTTGATTCTTCTCGCTTTGCTTTCTTACGCGGCGAACTTGGGATCATTCATCCCCATGGGTTTATTTGAGGGGGAGTCTTGATTTTAACTCTTTCATTTGTGTTACTTGACTTTGGTTACTACAAGGAGCTATTTTGACGTTTCACTTAAAGAAAACTCCCCTGTTTTCATTGCATCATGTAGTACAAAGCTTTGTTGACTATTCTTGTGTATATAGTCAAATTAATGCTACATTGCTTCACTTCTCACTAAAAGACTAAAAGACTAAAATAATTCAATTTGAGATGCTTTTCGAGAATATTTTGGCTCCTGCTCATTATGATATTGCATTTGTGAAATAGGCTTAAAAGTTTCTTGTCATCTGTTGAAAGGCTAGAGCTGATTAGAAACTATGTGTGAGTTTTTTGTTGGACTTCAAATGATCATTATGAGTCTCAAGCAAAATCAGTATTTTAATGTTAAAAGCAAGTTGAAAAAGATGCAAGCAAAAGCTACTTGACTAAACACAAGTTTAGTACAATGTGCAGCTTCCTTGCCAGGGATTTAAATGCAAAAGATGCAAGAAAAGGCTACTTGTCTAAACAAAAGTTCAAAACAATGTGAAGCCACTTGCCAATTTAAACTTAGAAAGATACAAGAAAGAACTACCTACTCATACACAAGTATGGGCTAGTGTGCAGTTACTTGTCATCCTTGTTGATCACAAAGCAAAATTGTCAAACTTGATAAGAAATTCAAATTTTTGAAAAGGCTTGAGACAAACATTAGTAAATTTGAAAGTCTCTCTTTGCTCATGATAGATTTCTTTTTAGCTTTGGCAAAATCAGTTTATGACATTTTACTTGTTTGCTCTAATTTGATTATGCAACAACTTTTCTATGTGTTAGAGCCTCCATATTCTCACAATTTGCTTTCTCATTGGATAAATTGATAAAAAAATTGTGAAAACTCTCGTAAAAACTCTCCAAATGCCTTACTTTGATTATATACCTTGAATATACTTCAAAGCTTGAGATACTGCATTCATTGAGGGGGAGTTTTGAGTTCTTGATGTCTACATTGTCAAAGGGGGAGAAAATTGGGAGTTGTTATTGAAAAAGAGGGACAAGAAAAAGGGGGAGTTGTTTCCAACACACTTTCTTTGGTCTTTGATTCCTTGGATTTCAAAATCTTTTGTAAAGTGAATGCCAAATGTTCAATTCTAAGTGGTGTTGCCAATGTTTTCATCAAGGGGGAGATTGTGAAATCATGTGCTGAAAAATTGGCTTAGAATTGAATTTGCAAAATGTGCTTGTGCTTGTGTTTGACTATTTTTTCCAAGAAAACAGTGTTTTTCCCAAGTATGACGGACCAAACTTTTTGGTCTGTCATACACATGCTTTCTTGGCGATTTTGTTTTTCCCATGTATGACGGACCAAAAAGTTTGGTCTGTCATACACATGGTTTTTGGGCGACTTCATTTTTCCCATGTATGACGGACCAAAAAGTTTGGTCTGTCATACACATGCTTTTTGGCGATTTCATTTTTCCCGTGTATGACGGACCAAAAAGTTTGGTCTGTCATACACATGCTTTTTGGCGACTTCGTTTTTCCCTTGTATAACAGACCAAAACATTTGGTCCGTCATACACATGTTTTTTTTTTAGCAAAATTTGGAATTGATTTTAATTTGATTTTGAGATAATGAAATTGGTGAGAATTTCATGTTGCTTGTTTTGAAGTGGACTTTATGCAATGCTCGTGTGAGTATTTGCATGGATTGATGTGAGTCAAGTCGTGGACTTGTGCTCGGAATTGTTTTGTGTTTTTTTTCATGTGCAGGTGTTGCTTGAGGTCGAACATGGTCGATGACGGGACCGAGACTAGGTTCAGGGAGGAACTGAGGTCGTGAAGGTCGTGGATGTCATGCGAGATGTTTGGACTAGAGAACGGTGCACGTGAGATCGAGATCGTTGCAGCGTAGTGGCAGGAGGCCGTACGCGTGTTTACGAATTTTTTATACATACAAATGCATGTATGCATTTAATGTGTGTGTGCGTGGCGTGTTGTAGCGTGCGTGGTGTGTGTACGTGCATGCAAGTGTACGTGCGTGGCGTGTGTGAGTGCGTCACGTGTGTGCAGGACGCCGTGTCCGAGAGGAGAAAGCTAGCTGAGTCCGAGAAGAATTTTGCTATCCGAGTCAGCCGGCGTGAGGTGAGATTGACATGGAGACTGCTTGCTCAATCCGAATACAAAAAGGAATCGGTGGCTGTGGAGTCCTTTAAATAGAGGGTTCTAGGGGCTTATATACATCTAAGAAAAAGGGTAAGAAGCAAAAGGTGCCTACAACAAAGAAGAGCTTGTGTGCTCTATCTAGTTGGTTTAGAGTTTTCTAATCTTTTGAGATTAGAAGATTTTTGGTGTCATCCTGTGGAAGATGGCTTTGGAATAAAGAGAAGTTTATGCAATATTCCTTTCGTTTTGATTCTTGATTAGAAGTATTGCTCTTTATTTTATTAGAACTAGTTCTTGTTCTTATTTTGCTAATTAGTCTAGGGTTTTGATCTCTTCAATATTAGATATTCTTCTGCTATTTAGGGGTCGTTAATTTTCCGAAAGAAATAGTTGAATTTTATTAGGCATCTATTCACCCCCCCTCTAGTTGCCTACTCGGTCCTACAGCTGGTGTGGACAAGGATACTGACGAGGATACTTGTTCCCAATGCTACTTGTTGAAATGAAATGTTAAATTCCAAAGTTAACATTAGTGATAGGCGCTTGTCCAAGAACGCTATAATACTATGAAACTGAGTAGAGGAATTAATTGACCAACAAAGTTAAGCTTTCCGCACTTTTGCCTTCAGCTTATATCCTTGCTATATCCAAATGCATACTCCTTTGAGTCGGTCGTATATGGACCACGGGTAAGACTTGCGAGTACCTTCCGTACTCAGGCTTCTGCTTTTGTGGTTTTGTAGGTGAGAATCCAGTGGGGTGTGCGTTCTGCCCCTACTTCCTATCGATGACCGGGCGGGGCACCGAGTAGAGGCTCCCTACGCCGTCGTACAAGCCCGGAGGTGTTCAGAGGCAGAACACTTCAGGAGATGCTTTGCTTTTGGGTTTAGTTTGTTAGTTGTATGTCCTTTTGTTGTATAGTTAGTTTCAAAACTATGTCTTTTCTATCCTTGGATACTTGGTCTCTTTCGTAGTGAAACTTGCTGTATGTTGTTACTCACCTCGTACTTGTGTTGTTGTTTCTAATTTCGTTGGCTTTTGTGCCTTGTTGTTGTTGTGGGTTGTGGTCGTGGGGTTTTGTCTTCGTGCCGGGGTTTGTTGGTTTGTTTGGGTGGTTTTGCTTCCGCGCGTGTCTGGCTGTGGGGTCTTCGAGTTCGTTGCCCCCTCTATGCAAATTGAACTGATACAAAGTTAGAAACCGGTATGCGGGGGTCCTGGGCGTGTTTTGGGTCGCATACTGGGGGAATACCGGGATTGTTGTCGAGTTATTTGAAGGGTTTCAATGTCGTCTCAGTTGGGCTTGGGAGCTAACACTGCGAGCGCTTTCAGCGATCCGTTGTTAGCCTCCAAATCTGATTAGGATGACGAAACTTTCAAATAGCCCGGGACGGTCTGGGCGGCTCCCTCTCAAAGCTGGTATCAGAGCAAGGTGCACGAAGATGAACCCCAAACTTGATAACTACTTTAGGAAATTGCTTAGGACTGTCATAATGCATTAGGTAGAAGTTAGTACTTATATCCGGCCCTATGTATGTGTATAGTGAGTATGGGTTACGTTGGAATCGTGCATGTCATGCCATATCATGCATGTACCATGCCATTTGTATCATAAGCTGTGTTTTGGGTGTGTTAGACTTGTTGGGCTCCAGTGTGGAGTGCTCCTGTCTGACTTGGGGTCAGTTTGCGGGCTTGTTGAGTTTAAGACCTATCCTGTCCGTGTGGAATCTAACTCTTGTCGCGACTTGGTTGACGCCAGAATGAGGACCTGCGGCGGTATGGGAGGTGATGATGGCGCTGGGCGATCGCAGCCTGGCGATAGCGATCCGCCTCCTCCGCCCAACCTGCTGGATGTCTTGCTGCGTTTGGAGTAGAATCAGCAGACTACCAACAGGATCTTGGAGATGTTGGTACAGAATCAAGACGCTCCAGGTGGCCGTGGTGAAGGGCGAGGCCGACCCAATGGCCACTTGGACTTCCTCCACACTCAGCCACCGACGTTCTCCCGGGCTAGTGATCCATTGGAGGCCGACGACTGGCTATGCATGATGGAGCAGAAGTTTGCGCTCATCCATTGTGAGGATCTTCAGAAGGTGCCATTCGCAGCGCAGCAGCTTCAAGGTCCTGCTGGTGCTTGGTGGGCCAACTTCCTAGTTATGCAACCTGCCGGTCACCAGGTGACATGGGCAGAGTTCCGTGAGGCTTTTTGGGCTTATCACATCCCAAAAGGACTCATGGACATCAAGAAGCAGCAGTTTCTTGCTCTCAAGCAGTTGAGTAAGTCGGTGATGGACTACTCACGGGAGTTCAACTACTTGGTGCAGTATGCGCCGGAGGAAGTCGACACTGATCAGAAGAAGCAAGACCATTTCATGAGTGGACTGACGGCAAAGATGCAGGATAGGCTCTCTGTTTGTGACTTCGCCGACTTCAATGCCTTGGTGAGTCGGGCGATCACCGTGGAGTACAAGATGAGGAGCCATCAAGATGAGAAGAAGCGGAAGAGAGCGGTACAGTTTGCGATGGGCAGCAGTTCACAGCGGGCCCGGACTGCTCTTCCACCACTGAGGGCCCCTGTTCCTGCGCCTTCCTTGCCTATTGGAGTGGTCCGACCTCCTGTCGCTGCTCCTCGACCTCCCCAGCCACAGCCGGGAGTACGAGTGGTGACGAGTTATGGACCCGGCCCGTGCTACAACTGTGGGCGTGCGGGGCACTTCATCCACGATTGTCCCTTCCCAAGGAGGGGCAACAATTCCGCTGCCCCGAGACCTCAAGGCGCGATTGCACCACCTCCACTCCCTGCTCCGACCCATGGCAGAGTCAACTATGTGGATGCTGAGGCGATTCCTGAGGGCGCCACCGTGTTGACTGGTACATTGTGCATTGAGGGACATGTTGCTAGAGTGTTATTTGACTCGGGGGCTTCCCATTCCTTCATTAGCAAAGATTTTGTCGTGCAACATCAGATGAAAGTGAGTCGTGGCCGTATCTCGTTCCTAATTGAAGCACTGGGTTCTAAGATTGTTGCAAATCAAGTGGTCCAGAAGGCCACCATGCAAATCCAAGGAGTCCCTTTCCTTGTCACACTGCTGCTCCTTGACCTTCGTGGGATGGATATCATTTTGGGCATGAATTGGTTAACCCGCTAGAGGGCCATTCTAGATTGTTCTCGTCGCTCTGTTTCGCTCAAGGGACCGAAGGGCGACTTGCTGACTCTACTCCTTGACGATGGCGAGGCCGCTCTTTATTCCTTGAATGGCACGAAAGTTGAAGGGCTAGAATCCATTCCCGTGGTTGCGGAGTACCCGGATGTGTTCCCAGCGGAACTGCCAGGAATGCCGCCCGATCGGGATATAGAATTTGTAGTCGAGCTTCAGCCCGGGACTGCCTTAGTTTCCATGCAGCCGTATCGGATGCCGCCAAATGAATTGGCCGAGTTGAAGAAGCAACTGAAGGAACTGATGGACAAGGGATTCATTCGCCCGAGATCCTCACCTTGGGGCTGCTCGGCTCTGTTCGTGACCCAGAAGGATGGTTCTCTTCGTTTGTGCGTGGACTACCGTCCCTTGAACGCAGTCACTGTCAAGAACAAGTACCCTCTGCCTCGGATCGATATCCTGTTTGATCAGCTTGCTGGTGCACGGGTGTTCTCCAAGGTTGACTTGAGGCTCGGGTACCATCAGATCAAGATTCGGGCTGAGGATGTTCCGAAGACAGCCTTCTCCACCCGATATGGGTTATATGAGTACACCGTCATGTCGTTCGGTCTGACGAATGCCCCTGTGTATTTCATGTACCTCATGAACTCCATCTTCATGGAGGAGCTGGACTCTTTCATGGTTATCTTCATTGATGACATCCTCATCTACTTGAGAAGCGAGGAAGAGCATGCGAAACATCTTCGTATTGTTCTTGAGAGACTCCGGGAACATCGCCTTTATGCCAAATTCAGCAAGTGCGAGTTTTGGCTGAAGAAGGTATCTTTCTTGGGACACGTCCTCTCTGAGGAAGGTGTCGCTGTCAACCCAAGCAAAGTACAGGATGTCCACAAGTGGGAGCAACCCAAGACAGTCACCGAGATTCGTAGTTTTCTTGGGCTTGCCGGTTATTATCGCCGTTTCATCTAAGACTTCTCCAAGATTGCCAAGCCTATGACGGAGCTGCTAAAGAAGGGTGCTGAGTTCAGATGGTTAGTGGGCTATGAGAGAGCATTCCAGACTCTAAAGCAGCGCTTGACTACAGCTCCTATCCTCACACAACCGGACATCCACAAACCGTTTGATGTTTATTGCGATGCATCAGGCATCGGCCTTGGCTGCGTGCTCATGCAAGAAAGCCGGGTTGTTGCCTATGCATCTCGGCAATTGAAACATCATGAAGAGCACTACCCAACTCATGACTTGGAGCTTGCTGTAGTGGTCCATGCTTTAAAAATTTGGCGCCGCTATCTCCTTGGGAACAAATGTAATGTCTACACCAATCACAAAAGTCTCAAATACATCTTCACTCGGGAAGATCTGAATATGAGGCAGCAAAGATGGCTTGAGTTGATCAAAGACTACAGTTTGGAAGTGCATTACCACCCGGGAAAAGCCAATGTGGTGGCTGACGCGTTGAGTTGCAAGGCTCGATGCAATTGCCTCACTTTTCAACCCCGGAGTGCCACTCTTTGTGAGTAACTTCAGAAGCTCAGCCTGGAGATGGTTGAAGAGGGTTCCTTAGCTAATCTGGAGTTGAATTCCACGTTGTTGGATCAGATTAGAGAAGCTCAAAAGGGGGACAATGCACTGCCCAGATATGCAGCAAACTGTGTTCCGGCCAAGCCGCGGGATTCCATCTTGATGACCGTGGAGTTTTGTGGTTCGGCAAACGACTAGTCGTCCCCAAAGATCAAGGGTTGAGAAGATTCTCGATGAAGCACACAACTCCTTGCTCACAATCCATCCGGGTAGCAACAAAATGTACCAAGACCTGAAGCAACGGTTTTGATGGACTCGCATGAAGCGTGAGGTTGCTCGCTATGTGGCCGAATGCGATGGGTGAAGGCGGAACATCTTAAGCCAGCCGGTACTCTTCAGCCACTGCCCATTCCTAGCTGGAAGTGGGAAGATATTGGTATGGATTTCATCACCGGGCTGCCAACGACTTCTTCGGGTCATGACTCGATCTGGGTTATAGTAGACCGGTTGACGAAGTCCGCACATTTCCTAGCCGTTCGCACCACCTACCGAGCCATCAAATATGCGGAGCTGTACATATCCCGGATTGTGTGCCTTCATGGAGTGCCGAAGCGAATAGTTTCAGATCGAGGCTCTCAGTTTGTCTCCCAATTCTGGAGAAGTTTGCATGCGGCATTGGACACCAAGCTGTTACACAGCTCAGCATATCATCCGCAGACTGATGGTCAGACCGAGAGGGTCAATCAGGTCCTTGAGGATATGTTGAGGGCTTGTGTCCTGTCTTATGGGAAGAAATGGGAAGAATGTCTCCCCTATGCTGAGTTTGCTTATAACTACAGCTACCAAACCAGCATCAGAATGTCTCCTTTCGAAACACTCTATGGCCGTAGCTGTCGGACACCTCTGAATTGGTCCGAGAGTGGAGAACGACCATTCTTTGGGCCTGACATGGTTAAAGCTGCAGAAGAGAAGGTGAAGACCATTTGAGAAAACCTGAGGGTAGCACAATCGCGGCAGAAGAGCTATGCTGATTGCCGTAGGAGACCCCTCTCCTTCGAAGTTGGTGAGTATGTCTATCTGAAGGTGTCTCCTCTCCGGGGCACCCATCGCTTCAGAATCAAAGGAAAGTTGGCACCTCGCTACATAGGACCTTTCCAGATCCTTGCAAAGCGTGGTCAAGTGGCATACCAGCTAGAGCTTCCTCCCTCTCTGGCAATGGTCCACGATGTCTTCCACATATCTCAGTTGAATAAGTGCCTCCGTACTCCTTTTGAGTCACTGGAGGTGGATGAACTCGAAGTCCAGCCTGAACCAGATCTGTCTTACCAAGAACATCCTATTCGGGTTTTGGAAGAAGCTGAACGCAAGACACGTCGGAAGACCCTCAAGTTCTACAAGATTTAGTGGAGCAATCATACCGAAGACGAAGCCACTTGGGAACCCGAAGATCGTTTAAAGACCAAGTATCCCGGATTCTTCCATACCATGTAAGTTACTAGGGTGCAAACTCTTCGCAACCCCAAACATGTCAATCCGCATGTGACTGTACGGTCTATCCGTGTTCCACTCTGTCTATGCGCTTGTCTTGAATCTCGGGGCGAGATTCCTTTAAGGGGGAGGCTTTGTCAAGGCCCCACTTTCCAAAAATTCTGGGACATCCGGAGTATCCGGATCAACATCCGGAATGTCCGGATTAAATGTCCGGAGTATCCGGATTAGCTCGCCCGAACACCCTAACCCAGAGTATCCGGACTAATTGTTCGGAGTGTCCGGAATTGACTCTACCGAAGACCCCAACCCGGAGCCTTTGGGTTAAACGTCCGGAGAGTCCGGACTGTGCGGGGATTTTGTATAAAAGTCCCATTTCGTGGCTTTCACTCATCTCTCCTCCTCTCCATTTGCTCTCCACCTCTCCCGTGCATCTCCTCCCCGGTGACTTCTCCATCCCAGTGGCCTCAATATCCTCTTCAAGCCAGCGTCCTCTTCGTTCAACCGGCTTCCCCTCTCTCTCCTTCATCCCCATTTAAGGTGAGACCTCTTCTTGAAGTCCATTCGAGATTCTTGGGTTCTAGGGCTTCCTTGGGGTTGGATTTGGGGTTAGGTTTATAGATTTGGGGTTGGGGTAATCTTGGGGAAGGTTAGGGTTCTTGGTGGGTGGTTGGATTGGGGGTTGGTTTAGGAAATGTTTGATGCTAGGGTAAAGATCGAGTTGAGAGGATGCTATTCTACGCCTCGGGTTAGGTTTTGGTTGGAGTTCTTAGAAGTGAGCGTTGTTTGTCGCGGTTTGAGCTAGCTCGGAGCTTCTCTGGATCGGCCACGTGTAGGAAAGTTGTAGATCGGGCCCTAGTGGTGCCGTAGAGCTTGGTAGTTGTAGGATCGAAGTATACGAATATAGCAATCAGAGGGGGGGTGAATGATTGTGCGGAAGCTAAAACCAAATTCTTGACCTATTAAAAGTTCACCCCTAAAACAGAACCAAATAATTGCCTCGTTTTCGACAAAAACAGAATGACAGAGGTTCAGTAAAACGCGAATTATCAAAGATCCAACCGTTAGATTGATCTGAAATTTGGACACAAGAAACTAGATTCCAATACGAATCGAACCCAAAAAGAATCAGCTCGATCGGACTTACGGATCAAAAGTTATGAGCTTCGCAAGCTTGCTGATCCAGAACTTGACGAGAATCAATCTAGTCAAAACTTCAAGATTAAACAAGAACGACAAAAGATTGATCAACTAGACTTTGAGAAACACTAGATCAATACCCTAGAGAGGTTTTTGATGGATCAAATCAAGATAAAACTTAAAGAACAAAAACCAATCTAGAACTAGAACAAGCATGCAAACAAGAACCAAAAAGAGAACGTTGAAGCAATGCGGGAACTAGAAGAATTGATCTTTATTTCTTTTGTCTAAAGTACTCTCATCAAAAGAGTACAAACCCTAAAACCAAGCTCAAGGCTTGATGCGCTTAGCTCTGCTTGGTGCCTTTCAACAGGAGACCCCCACCTATTTAAAGCACCAACCCACAAGGAGTTCTGAATACGATTCCTATTCCCTAGAAGGAATCCGTATCCAACACAACTCTACTTGGCCCAACCTGGCCGAGTACAACTCTTGCACGCGTATGGCAACCCTACCATACTCACGTGACTAACACTTTGCACGCGTATGGCCACCTGCCATACTCACGTGACTAACACTTTGCACGCGAATGACCTCCTGCCATTCTCACGTGACAAACCATTCTTCATGTGCACCATTCCCTTAGCCCGAACGTCCCTCAAGACATCCTTGACCACCAAGACCTTAGTTCCTCCTGAACCTAGTCCCGAACCTCAGTTCCTCCATGAACCTAGTTCCGGTCCCGTCATCGACCACATTCGTCTTCGAGCAATACCTGCACATGAACAAACCACAAAACAAATCCGAGCACAAGTCCACGACTTGACTCAAGGTCAATCCATGCAACTACTCACATGAGCATTGCATAAAGTCCACTTCAAAACACGCATCATGAAATCATCACAAATTTCATAATTTCAAATTCAAACCATTTCAATTTTGCTCAAAACCGCCAAAAGCATGTGTATGACAGACCAAAACATTTGGTCTGTCATACATGGGAAGTATGAGTTTGCTATCAACATGTGTATGACAGACCAAAGAGTTTGGTCTCATACATGGGAAAAATGAGATCGCCCAAAGCATGTGTATGATGTACCAAAATCTTTGGTCTCATCATACATTGAAAAACGGTCACCAAAAGCCTATGTATGATGTACTGTAAAATTTGGTCCGTCATACATGGAAAAACGCGATTTCTTGTACAAGCGTAAAAGCATCAAAATCACGTTTATGACAGACCAAAAGTTTGGTCCGTCATACATGCGAAAAACGCGATTTTTAGTTATTTGGTTCGGCGCAAATGCAAAGTTTCTGGTTTTGGATGTTTGAATGTTTGGTCCTTCATGCAAGCAATTTTGCAAGGTTAATCCTAACCAATTTTTCAGCACAAGATCAAGCCAATTTTTCATCACATGATTCACAATCTCCCCCTTGATGAAAACATTGGCAACACCACTTTAGATTTGAACATTGGCATTCTCTTTTTTAAAAGATTTTGAGATCCAAAGGATTAACACCAAAACACGTAACCTCCCCTTGACAAAAAGGCAAAACAAAATCTCCCCCTGAGAATGAAAATGTGTGTGAATGTGCAATGTGTCCAGGAATTCCAAAATTCTCCAAACTTCTCCCAAAAAGCTCAAATTTCCAAAAAAAAAACTTTTTCCCTTTTTTCTTTGAACTTCTCAAATATTCCCAAAATATCTCCCCCTTTGACAATGGATTCATCAAGAGTACAAAACAGAGAATTTGTTCAAAATTTTTCCTGTAGCAAAGATTTCACAAGGAGAAACAAGGGAGTGCCAAGATAGGAAAAGATGAGCTCATTCGATCATATAACCTTATATATCACATAATATGCAAAATACATGATCTTGAAGTGATTTTAACAAGTTAGGGAATGACATGCATCTCAACCTCAATTTAGTCAACTATAGCCAAGTACTAAGCAAGATCTTAGCGTAAAAGCAAGGCTTTAAAAAATTGAAGCAACTAACAACTTAGAGGCGAGCAAGTAGTTTCAACTCCAATCTAGTAGACCAATTTAATCTTTAAACAATAAATCGCATGTGGCATGCTTGAAGCATACTTCTTTTATTTTCTAGGAGTGGCATGCTTGAAGCATACATCTTATCTTTGAGGGAATGGCATGCTTGAAGCATACATCTTATTTTTTAAGGAAAGCATGCCTGAAGCATACAACTTGAAGCTTTTGCTTTTAACACCCCTTTTTTTATTCCCTTTTCTTTTTTCTTTTTCTTTGATTATAAACATGCAAAAATGATTAAATGGTCTTATGAAAGAGTAAAGTTGAAACCACACTTGCTTCATAGCCTAAATTTGTCAAGAGGATTCAATATCAAGCCTAGAAGAGTAAGATATCACAGAGTATTTAGCTATAGGCAATCAGATCAGGGAATTTCGCAATGTCATTCTTAGTTCAAGTGAGACAATTTAGATTATCATATATTAGCTCAATTATATAGTATATAAAGAAATATGATAAAGTGAGCTCATCAAGTGAAAGAACTTGGCAAAGAAACTCCTCAAAACAATCCCATTGGATGAACAATTCCAAGTTCTCCCGAATAAAAGCAAAACGAGAAGAAGACAAAGGTTTTGTGAAAATGTCTCGCTAATTGATGTTCAAGATCCACATGATGAAGCACAATGTTGCCTTTTCAACATGATCTCTAAGAAAGTGAAATCTGATGTCAATATGTTTTGTTCTTGAATGTTGCACAGGGTTCTTAGCAATGCAAATTGCACTAGTGTTATCACACGTAAGAGGAACACTATCCAAAATAACCCTATAATCTTTAAGTGTAGCTACTATCCAAAGAATTTGAGAACAACAACTAGCGGCAGCACATATTCAGATTCAGCAGCTTGATTGTGCAAATGTAAGATTGCTTTCTAGATGACCATGCAATGAGAGAATTTCCCAAGAAGTGACATGAACCGTAAGTGCTCTTCCTATCAATTCTACATCCTCCAAAATCAGCATCGTAAAAGATCTCAAACTAATGCATGAGGAAGCAGAAAGCCAAATGCCAAAATCTTGAGTTCCATGAAGATACCTGAAAATCCTTTTGACAGCTTGTCGATGTGAAGCACGTGGGGAAGCTTGAAAACGAGCACACAAGCACACATCAAATTGTATATCCGGCCTTGATGCAGTGAGGTACAAAAGTGAACCTATCATGCTTCTATATTCCTTTTGATCAACCGGCTCACCATCTTCATCAGGGTCAAGTGCGCAAGTGCTCTCCATAGGTGTCATGATCGGCTTGCTGTTTTCCATCCCAAAACGATGTAGCAAGTCTCTTGTATATTTGCTTTGATGCACAAAAGTACCATCCTTCGTTTGCTTGATTTGAAATCCCAAAAAGTATGTCAACTCACCCATCATACTCATCTCAAACTCCTTCCTCATTGTTTCTGAAAACTCAGACACTAAAACATGAGATGAACCACCAAAGATAATATCATCAACATAAATCTGAACGAATAGTTGATCATTGCCTTGCTTGAGTAAAAAGAGAGTTTTGTCAACCTTTCCCATTAAAAAGCCTTTTTCAAGTAAAAATGTTTTTAGCCTATCATACCATGCTCTAGGGGCTTGTTTCAAACCATACAAAGCTTTTGTTAGTTTGAACACATGATTTGGAAACTTTGGATTTTCAAAACCAGGTGGTTGCTTGACATAAACCTCCTCATTTATGTAGCCATTCAGAAAAGCACTTTTCACATCCATTTGATACAATTTGAAACCTTTGGATGCAGCAAAAGCTAAAAGGATTCTAATGGCTTCAATTCTAGCAACAGGAGCAAAGGTTTCATCAAAATCTAAGCCTTCAATTTGAGTGTAACCTTGAGCAACCAATCTAGCCTTGTTTCTAACAACAACACCATCCTCACTTTGTTTATTTTTGAAAACCCATCTAGTTCCAATAACATTAAAATCTGGAGGTGGTGAGACAAGTTTCAAAACTTTATTTCGCTCAAAATTCTCTAATTCTTCATGCATGGCATTGATCCAAGATTCGTCGATAATGCATGAGATATATCTTTGGGTTCAAAAGAAGCAACTAAAGCGAGAATGAGTATGAGTGTCGAATGAATAAACCTGGATCGAGTGACTCTCTCATTTAGGTCTCCAATCATTTGTTCAGATGGATGCATTTTCTGAATGTGCAAGGGAGCATTGGCTTTTGAGACTTCTCCTTCTCCTTCTTCATTTTCAGCATGTACAGATGATGTTGTAGCTTGAGGATGGTTAGCTGTAGGTGATGTAGTAGTAGGTGCCAAAGGTGCTACAACTTGTTGTGCATTAGAAAGAGTCAAGACCTCATCTTCAACATCATCATTATCTTCAAAGATTTTCTCCCCCTGAACATATGCTTTGCACTGCATTGCTTGGACTAGTGCCTGGACTAGCCTCATCAAAAGTAACTTCACAAGTTTCCACAATTTTGTTAGTCTCCAAAACAAGCACACGATAGCCACGAGTATGAGCAGGATATCCAAGAAAAATGCCATCAGTTGATCTAGCTTCAAATTTATCAAGATTTCCAGATTTCAAGACAAAACATTTGCATCCAAAAACTCGAAAGTGAGAAACAGAAGGTCTATGTCCAAACCAAGCTCATATGGAGTCTTACCCAATTTTGATCTCGAAACACACGGTTTGAAACATAACAAGCAGGTTGAAATCGCTTCAGCCCAAAAATTTCGAGGAGAGTGATGCTCATCTAGCATAGTTCTAGCCATTTCAACTAACGTTCTATTTTTCCTTTCAACTACACCATTTTGTTGAGGCACTCTAGGAGATGAAAATTGATGATCAATTCCTTTTTCAGCACAAAAGAGATCAAAGGAAGCATTTTTGAATTCAGTTCCATTATCACTTCTAATAGCTTTGAGAGCTCCTGGATGGTCAACAAAAAGCCTAAGAACAAGACTTCTAAAATGACTAAAAGCCTCATCCTTAGATGCCATAAAATACACCCAAGAGTATCTAGAAAAATCATCAACAATCACAAGCACATACCGTTTGCCTCCAAAGGATTGAACTCGAGATGGTCCAATCAGATCAAGATGTAGAAGCTGTCCTGGGCGTTTGTCATCACCATGGTAAGAGGTGGATGTGAACCTGCAATCATCTTACCATGTCTACAAGAAGAACATACTAGATTGCTATCACCCTTAAGCTTAGGCAAGCCACGTATAAGATCTAAACCACTTACACGAGTAAGATGATTAAAACCAACATGACCAAGTCTACGATGCCAAAAGAATAAATCTTTAGAAACATTGGCAATTAGACACCTATGCTTAAAAGAAGGTGATGCATCAAAATCAGCTTTAAAGACTCTTCCAAAACGAGAAATTTTGAACACAAGATCACCTGAAGCATCTGGCACTTTGCATTCATTTTTCTTAAAGCTTATCTCAAGATCTTCATCAAGCATTTGAGAGACAAAGCAAGTTATATTTCAAATTTTCAACAAGAGCTACATCTTTGAACATAAACTTGTCACTTACCTTTATTGTACCTTTTGCCACAACAGAAGAGGAAGAAGCATCTCCAAAAGTAACACTTTCAAAGACGAGATGCACGAGTGAGGAGGAGAACCAATTCTTATCACGGACATGTGGCGTGAGCATCCGAATCCACTAGCCATATGTTCTCCTTCCTCGCGAGAAGCCTACATAGCAAAACATGTCAAGGTCTCAGATCGGGTTAGGAATGAGATTTTTGGGAATCGATCTTGAGACACACGACGCACAACAAAGATGGGTACAACACGATAATTTTTATGCACAAAATCAGATTTGCCTTTTCCCATGTTTCTAGGAACAGAAGGTGTTTTCATCACTCTAGGCGCATAAAAATGTGCTTTGCTGAAATTTGACCTAGCCTTAGTTCTTTCCTTCTTTTCTTTGTTTGGCTAGTCTAAAGCAAAAATCTACTAAGTGTCCATCTCTACCACAATGAGTGCAAGTGTACTTGACATGATGTTTAGCTTTAACAGTAAAAGCACATTTTGCATTCATCATAGAAGAAGATAAAAAACCAGCAGATTGAAAAGCAATTTTCTTAGGCTCATTAGATAACTCAATTTTGCAAGGAGCCTGAACAACAGTGCGAGGTTTAGTTTCATATGTGGCATAAGGATCAAAACCTAAACCTCTCTTGTTTGTGCTAACCTTAGATTGATCCAAAATCATGTTTAACTTCTTCTTACCATTAGTGAAACGTTCCAAAGAATTTTGCAAGTAATCAACTTTCTTAGCAAGAGTTAAACAATTATTGCAGGGAACATCTACTTTTCCTTTTTGCTTGCGACAAGTTGAGCATGAGAGAATTTCATGTGAAAGCAAATTATCAGTTAATTGAGAAACCCTAGCATTTGCATCTTTCAATTTTAATTCAAGAGTTGAGCATTTAGAACAAGAAGTTGAACTATGCAAATCATCGATTGGAACAGCTAGCATGTACAACATGTTTCTCATTTTTCTCATTTAGATGCAACAAAAGAGCATGTTCTTTCCTAAGCAAGGTGAGCTCATTGTAAATTAAGTCACATGATTTGCAAGTATCATCACTAGGAATCAAAGTCTTAAGTCTAGCAATTTCAGCATTCAATGATTCAATAATGAAATCATGTTTCTTAATTTTCTTATCACGTTTGTCAAGCAATTTTCCAAGACGAGCAACAGCAATAGCTAATTCATCATAAGAGGGATCTACCTCATTGAAGTCTCTGTCGTGGTCGTCCTCGGTGAAGCTATCCTTGCTGCTTGCCATGAGACATAATCCTATCAAATCATGCTTGCTTGGAGTTGCATCATCTTCGCTGCTCTCCGAGTCCACATCGCTCAAATTGACTTGTTCAAGAGCGGAAAGAACTCAGTGAACCACCTTGCGGTTGATGAAGCTCTTCTTCTTCCTATCATTTGACGAGAACCTTTTCTTCTCATTCCTTCTGTCGTTGTCCTTCTCCTCCTTTGATGTTTTTCCTACAAGCTTAGGACAATTTGTGCGAATATGGTTGAGGTCACCACACTCATAGCATCTTGGAGGACCACCTCTCTTTCTCATTCTCACATTCTGCAAAGCTTTGTTAAAGCGAGAAGAGAGTAGTGCCAGATCTTCTTCAGGAAACTCTTCAAGTTGCTCATCTGTTAAAGAAGACATGGAAGACAAGGCAAAGCTAGAAGAAGAATTTGCATTTGACATGTTAGGGTTAGAGATCAAATCAATTGATTTAATGTTACCCTTCCTGGCAAGAACATCCAACTCATGAGTTTTCAACTTAGAGTAAAGAACATCTAATGTGAGTGTGCTCATGGTAGTAGATTCTTGTATAGATGTTACTTTCATCTCCCACCGACATGTCCAAAGCACTAAGCAATTGTCGAGCATTTTCAGCATCGGTGTAGCTAACTCCAACAAAGACGTAGATTGCTAAGAATTTTATTGAAACGTGCAAAGAAGTCATCTACTGATTCACTAGGTTTCATCTCAAAACGCATGTATTCTTTTTGTAAATATCTTGGCGAACCTCTTTGACAGTGTTAGAACCCTCATGGTAATCACAAAGAGATTTCCATACCTCATATGCGGATCGAAGATGAACCACCACGATCAAAGTCATTGCGTCCCAAGCCTTGGATGATCAAGTTGCGCGCCTTGCTATTTGCTTCAACATGTGTGCGATTGGTGTCGTTGACGTTGTCGTTTGCGAGGACTTCATATGGCTTGTAGACCTTCTCCCAAATTGTGAAGCCCTGTGCTTGGATGAACGCCTCCATCTTGGCCTTCCAAAACTGAAAATCAACACCATCGAACACACATGGTTTTGTCGAATAACGATCCATTGATCTAATCACCGGTTAAGATAGATTAGAGAAACCTTGCTCTGATACCACTTGTAGGATCGAAGTATACGAATATAGCAATCAGAGGGGGGGTGAATGATTGTGCGAAAGCTAAAACCAAATTCTTGACCTATTAAAAGTTCACCCCTAAAATAGAACCAAATAATTGCCTCGTTTTTGACAAAAACAGAATGACAGAGGTTCGGTAAAACGCGAATTCTCAGAGATCCAACCGTTAGATTGATCTAAAATTTGGACACCAGAAACTAGATTCCAATACGAATCGAACCCAAAAAGAATCAGCTCGATCGGACTTACGGATCAAAAGTTATGAGCTTCGGAAGCTTGCTGATCCAGAACTTGACGAGAATCAATCTAATCAAAACTTCAAGATTAAACAAGAACGACAAAAGATTGATCAACTAGACTTTGAGAAACACTAGATCAATACCCTAGAGAGGTTTTTGATGGATCAAATCAAGATAAAACTTAAAGAACAAAAACCAATCTAGAACTAGAACAAGCATGCAAACAAGAACCAAAAAGAGAACGTTGAAGCAATGCGGGAACTAGAAGAATTGATCTTTATTTCTTTTGTCTAAAGTACTCTCATCAAAAGAGTACAAACCCTAAAACCAAGCTCAAGGCTTGATGCGCTTAGCTCTGCTTGGTGCCTTTCAACAGGAGACCCCCACCTATTTAAAGCACCAACCCACAAGGAGTTCTGAATACGATTCCTATTCCCTAGAAGGAATCCGTATCCAACACAACTCTACTTGGCCCAACCTGGCCGAGTACAACTCTTGCACGCGTATGGCAACCCTACCATACTCACGTGACTAACACTTTGCACGCGTATGGCCACCTGCCATACTCACGTGACTAACACTTTGCACGCGAATGACCTCCTGCCATTCTCACGTGACTAACCATTCTTCATGTGCACCATTCCCTTAGCCCGAACGTCCCGCATGACATCCTTGACCACCAAGACCTCAGTTCCTCCTGAACCTAGTCCCGAACCTTAGTTCCTCCATGAACCTAGTTCCGGTCCCGTCATCGACCACATTCGTCTTCGAGCAATACCTGCACATGAACAAACCACAAAACAAATCCGAGCACAAGTCCACGACTTGACTCAAGGTCAATCCATGCAACTACTCACATGAGCATTGCATAAAGTCCACTTCAAAACACGCATCATGAAATCATCACAAATTTCATAATTTCAAATTCAAACCATTTCAATTTTGCTCAAAACCGCCAAAAGCATGTGTATGACAGACCAAAACATTTGGTCTGTCATACATGGGAAGTATGAGTTTGCTATCAACATGTGTATGACAGACCAAAGAGTTTGGTCTGTCATACATGGGAAAATGAGATCGCCCAAAGCATGTGTATGACAGACCAAAATCTTTGGTCTCATCATACATTGAAAAACGAGTCACCAAAAGCACATGTATGATAGACCAGAAAATTTGGTCCGTCATACATGGAAAAAACGCGATTTCTTGTACAAGCGTAAAAGCATCAAAATCACGTTTATGACAGACCAAAAAGTTTGGTCCGTCATACATGCGAAAAACGCGATTTTTAGTTATTTGGTTCGGCGCAAATGCAAAGTTTCTGTTTTTGGATGTTTGAATGTTTGGTCCTTCATGCAAGCAATTTTGCAAGGTTAATCCTAACCAATTTTTCAGCACAAGATCAAGCCAATTTTTCATCACATGATTCACAGTAGTGCTCCGATCCCTTAGGTAGTTGGGCAAGATGCGCCAGGTCCGGAGGGTCCGGACAAATTGTCCGAAATGTCCGGTTATTCCGGAGTATCCGGATGAACCATCCGGACTATCCGGATTGTCTGGGCTGTTTTCGTGGGATAATTGCATTGATTCTCATCTCATTGCATTGCATGCATCTTATTCATGCATTATATTTGTGTAGAGAACGATCCCGCGGCGACTGATGTGGCCGTGGTCGAAGGGGAAAACGAGGAGCAAGTTATTGTCGCTACGCAAGCAGAAGCACAAGGCAAGCACCTAAGCATCTTGAACCATATGAGTAATCTACTTTTGTGAATTAACTGCTTATTGGATGATTAAGTGTTGCATTAGGAATTGAAATGTGGGATAGGCTAGATCCTATTTGTTGCATGTACCGTCCTTGTTAATTGTTGAACACTTCCTTGGAGCTAGCTTATGGGTAAATAAATCGTGTCCACGCTTAGTTCTGCTGAGATATCGGGTACGGGCCAAGTGGTGGATGGTTCCACCGCTTACGGTTGTTCCATGTCACATTACTCGAGTTGTTGTGGTATTGTTGGTGAGTAGAAATGGAAAAAAAATGAAGTGAGACCGGGCGAGAGAGTTGGGCACTTGGGTGTGGAGACCCAAGTGCGGTAGTCTTGCATGTGTCAATTGAGGACCGATACGTTGTTTGCCCTATGATCGAGCACAAATTGGTTGATCGCATGCCGGTATGGGACGGTAAAGCTATTCTTTCATCGCATGTCGTTCGATGGGTCATACACCTCATGTCGTTGGACGTGGTTGATGGCGAGGCTTAGGCCGACTCTCGAGGGCCAAGCTGGGCTTGGGCCGTTCGAGGGGGTGCTAGGTGTTCGGACCGCATGAAGATGTCCCCAACGAATTTGTATGGATGGGAGGATGGTTGACACGAGGTTCTTTGTGGCACGTGTCATGCGATTAATGCTTCCCTGCAGGGTTAATTAAGCGATTCGAATTGCCGTGCTCTCGGATATGAGCACGCTTGGTCATCGCACATTCAACGGAGTAATAACTTGAACTTGAAGTTAGCTGGTGCGGACAAGGATACTAACGAGGATACTTGTTCCCAATGCTACTTGTTGAAATTAAATGTTATATTCCGAAGTTAACCTTAGTGATAGGCGCTTGTCCAAGAACGCTATAAAACTGTGAAACTGAGTAGAGGAATTAATTGAGCAACAAAGTTAAGCTTTCCGCACTTTTACCTTCAGCTTATATCCTTGCTATATCCAAATGCATACTCCTTTGAGTCGGTCGTATATGGACCACGGGTAAGACTTGCGAGTACCTTCCGTACTCAGGCTTTTGCTTTTGTGGTTTTGCAGGTGAGGATCCAGTGGGGTGTGAGTTCTGCCCCTACTGCCTATCGGTGACCGGGCGGGGCACCGAGTAGAGGCTCCCTACACCGTCGTACACGCCCGGAGGTGTTCAGAGGTAGAACACTTCAGGAGATGCTTTGCTTTTGGGTTTAGTTTATTAGTTGTATGTTCTTTTGTTGTATAGTTAGTTTCAAAACTATGTCTTTTCTATCCTTGGATACTTGGTCTCTTTTGTAGTGAAACTTGCTGTATGTTGTTACTCACCTCGTACTTGTGTTGTTGTTTCTACTTTCGTTGGCTTTTGTGCCTTGTTGTTGTTGTGGGTTGTGGTCTTGGGGTTTTGTCTTCGTGCCGGGGTTTGTTGGTTTGTTTGGGTGGTTTTGCTTCCGTGCGTGTCTGGCTGTGGGGTCTTCGAGTTCGTTGCCCCCTTTATGCAAATTGAACTGATACAAAGTTAGAAACCAGTATGCGGGGGTCCTAGGCGTGTTTTGGGTCGCATACCGGCGGAATACTGGGATTGTTGTCAAGTTATTCGAAGGGTCTCAACGTCGTCTCAGTTGGGCTTGGGAGCTAACACTACGAGCGCTTTTAGCGATCCGTTGTTAGCCTCCAAATCCGATTAGGATGACGAAACCTTCAAATAGCCCGGGGATGGTCTGGGCGGCTCCCTCTCAACATGTGGCTAATCCTGCTGAGCTCGAAGGATCAAGCTGCGACGGCGGTCATGCAGTTCGAAGCGAGAGTAGAAGTGGAAGTGGGGAGGAAGATGGTCGCGCTATGCACTGATCGTGGCGGGGAGTTCATTGCGCGTGCCTTCACCGACTACTCTGCCGATCAGGGCATTCAGCAGCATCTCGCTGTGCCGTACACACCCTAACAAAATGGCGTGGTGGAAAGGCGCAACCAGACGGTGATGGGCATGGTGGGAAGCATGATGAATGCGATGGTGATGCCAAGCTGGTTTTGGCGGGAGGCGGTGACCACGGCGGTGTTCGTGTTGAATCGCGCTCCGACCCAAAGCGTCGATCAGAAGACACTGTACGAGGTATGGCATGGCTCACGGCCACCAGTGCATTTCCTTCGGGGTATTGCACATGTGAAGGCAGTCGGCAAGCACCTCACCAAGCTCAGCGATAGGTGTACGCCCATGGTGTTCATGGGCTACGAACCAGGGACCAAGGCCTATCGATTCTACAATCCAGCCTCGCGCTATGTTCACATCTCTCATGATGCAGTGTTTGAAGAAGATCGCGGCTGGGATTGGGGCGCATACAAGGGAGCTGGACCAAACAATGAAGCAGAGCTATTCCACGTTGAGTTCATCACGGTGTCCGTAGGACGGAGCAACACCAACAACAATGTGGTGACACCAACTCCACCGGCAACGCTAGCTAGGGCGGCGATGCCCATGCGCGGGTCTGAGCCCCGCACACCGCCTACGCTGTCCTCACAGGAGATCGAGTTTGTGTCACCACCAATTGACGAGCCGGATCTGGACATCGAACATGATGACGCCCTACTCCAGTTTCGTGGCATGGATAATGTCCTCGGTATGGCGACACCACCTGGTTTTCACTGTTCGTGAGCTGGCCGAATAGCTCATGGTGGTGATAGGTGATGAACCAGCAATGATCAAAGAGGTGAAGCAAAGCGGGGAGTGGTAGAAGGTGATGCTGGAAGAGATGGCCTCCATCAAGCAGAACAAGACATGGTCGCTGGTGGACCTGCCTCAGGGGCAGCGTGCCATTGGCTTGAAATGGGTCTTCAAGCTCAAGCGCGACGAGCATGGTGAAATTGTGAAATTCAAGGCTCGACTTGTCGCAAAGGGATATTGCAGTGCCAGGAGATCAATTACAATGAGGTGTTCGCTCCCATAGCGAGGACGGAGTCTTTTCGTGTGGTGCTAGCTGTAGCTGCTCACTTGGGGCTAGTCCATGCACCACATTGTAACACCTCATTTTTGTAATTAAGTTAACCAAGTGTCTAATTGTGCTCTTATTTGATTTCTAAATCTTAAATTGGAGTTATTTGATTTTAGAGTCCGTTTGTTGTTTTGTTCGATCAATTTTATCATTCGGAGCCCTAAGTTTTGATTTTGGGTTAAAACTCTAAAACGGTTAAGTTATACCTAAAACCTAAGCTCCAAAGTCTTCATTAGGATCCTCGAACCTGCTCCAAGAAACCTTTACTTGGTTGGTTAAGCGCCGAAGCGAAGCCGCGCTTTTCTTGAATTTTCTGCTGCTAGAGCGGCAGTACCACGGGCAAATGCGTGGTACTACCGGCCGAGTGGCAGTACCAGCCTCCCCGGGCGGTATTGCCAGCCGACGGGTCAAAGCACGCGTCGCCGGTTCCTGTGCACGCACATCATCGCCCATCCCTCCACTACTCCCACGTCGCCTTGCTGCCACCTTCAAGAGCCAGTGGAAAGCCTCTCACTCCCCCATTCACTCACTCCTCAAGCCCCAAGAGCTCCTCTCCTCTTCCATCTCCTCCCTCAACCCGAGCTCCTTCCTCTCCTCCATTCCCCGGCCGGTGGAGCTCACAAGGGGCAAGGAGATCCAAGTTCAAGGTGCTAGCAAGCTTCACCAAGCCCTCAAGAACCTTCTCAACCGGTGGATTTGGAATTGGAGCTCAATCCACAAGGTGTTGATCCAAACCCTAGTTCTTCCCTTTTTCCTCTTTTCATTTCCTTATGATTTAGCTCTAGGAACCCTAGCTCTAGTGGTAGATCATTGTTTAACTAAGTTGCTAGACCTAGGTTGAGCTCATAGGAATTAGTTAGCGCAATCGATTCGATCCGAAAACCCTAATCGACTTTTCATTGGATTTATTCGTCTAAAGGTCGATTTCCCGAATTTTTGGAGTATCCTTTTGAAACCCTAGCTCCAAAAGTTGAAAAAACGACCCATGAATATATCCGATACCATTGAATTTGATTCTCGCAAAAGAATTGAGTTTGAACTCGATTCGGGTTTGGAATCAAATTTGGTAGCAATTGGGGTTTTTTAGTTTGAAGTATTTGAACATCGTCAGAAAAGTTTCTAGATGTTAATTAGACCACGTGGGACATTATTGTGCAAAAGGAATAAATATGTGAGTTGCAAATCTGTCAGTTCGATTCGATTTGCAAGAAAAAGTGCCTTTTTGGATTTTTGAGACAATTTCGTATTCCGAAGTTCCAAAATCGTGAGGCTAGTTCATGTTGGTCCCTAGTGCTGTAGAGGTTCCGTTGCCATGAAGAAAATCGAGTTTGGACTCCTTTCAAGTCAAAATCTGATTTTATGTCATTTTCGTAGTTCGTAAGGTCAAAAAGGGAGAATTCGAGCAGATGAGCTCGAAACTCGATGAGACCAACGTGAATGGGTCCCTAGCATCGCTATGAACCTAATCATGTGAATGTCTGAAAGTCTCGAACTCAATTGCGCGAAGACCCATTTTCTAGAACCCTAACTCCCTGGAAGACCAGCACTACCACCATTGTAAGGCCGGTACTGCCGCCCGAGCGGCACTACCAGGGTTACAACGTCGGTGGTTATTTTCCAGAGCGTGCTACTTGCGGCCTCTGGGAGGCTGGCACTACCGATGCATGGGGTTGGTATTGCTGCCCAAGCGGTAGTACTGTGAGTAACACTCTGGTACTTTTTTCCAAACAGCACCCCATTTCGGTCCCCGGCCGTCGGCATTACCAGGCTAATAGGGCGATACTACCAGCCTAGGGTGGTACACAGCACAGTAGCCGTAGGTACTACCGGTGTGAGATGAAAACTGCAAATTCCTTTCGGATTTGTTTCGCTTTTATATTTGATTCTTAATTGCCTCGTTTTAATTCAATGTTCTTGGCTCTTATCTCTTTTGCGTAGACATTGACATTTCCATAGAAGATGATCCTGACTACATTCCGGAGTCAGACTTTTTTGAAGAGCAAATAGGCAAGCACCCTCCTTTGACCACGTTGATCCCATATTTGCACAGCTAATTTCATTTCATCAAAAACTATTATGCATCCGTGTATGTTTCGATAAAATTGCTAAATTGAGGGTAGCTGGTAGATAAACCCAATATTGATGGATTTCCTCAATTACAACTGAACTGAGAACTATGTTCAACCCTAAGGATATACATTAAACATTGTAATGAATGTTAAAAGGGTATTGCTAGGTAGTATTTGCATATGCTTAGTATTGCAGTAGAAATGATTGCCAGAGGTCTCAATTACAACCAAATTAAGATACCTCTCGGTATGATCTTTGGTTTGGGATTGGAATATGGTTGGGAAGGTTTAAACTGGAAATGTTGTGTTCAAAGATTGGAAAGCGGTTGTGTTGTTGTAATGGAAAAAAAGGAGTAACTTTAGACACGGGCGAGATGTTTGGTGTTGGGGTTGTACGAGGCGTGGAATCGTACAGCAGTGATTTGGTCTTGTGGTTTGGTTGGGCGTACAAGCAGGAGCTTGTACGATGGTTGCCTTGCTATGGGGAGGGCGTGGGCTAGTGGGAGCTCCGAGGGGCCGCTAGTGACCAGCCTTTGAGCCGTAGCAAGTGATTTTGGAAGATCTCGCCTGAGTCACCCTAAGGACTGAACTTGATGCTATCACTGAGTTAAACAATGCAACCACATGTGCTAGTATGGGATAGCTTGGACTTAGTAAATTGTGAAGGGTTTGACCTTGCACCATTAGGAGGTTGAAGAGTACAGACACACTTGTGGTAGCGGTGTGTTCTAGGGACTCCATCGTCGAGGCGTCGAGATGGATGTTTACCCAATACAACTGTGAGTGCCTAGCTATGGGAGGGCAAGGGCGATGTGGTACGAGCCCATCGTGAGCACAGTGGGTGCGGTTTAGTGACCCCTGCCGCCATAGCAGGAACGCACATTACCGAGCTGGTGCAAGGGGTAAATCCTAACCTTTTGGAAAGTCTCGTCACAGTCTAGCAAAACGGGTACGATGAGTATCACGTGACATGGATGACACGATTGCTGGAATGTGTCATGTGGGTAAAGTGTACAATCTTTGCAGAGAATAAACCTAATCGATTAGCCATGCTCACGGTCATGAGTAGCTTGGAAAGTACTGTCAAGTATATACTTTTAGTTTTGGAAAATGGTTGGTTTTCAATATTGGTTGGATTCTAGAAAGTGGTTGGTTTTGGAAAGTGGTTGGTTCGGGAAAATGGTTTGGTGTTGAAAAGTGGGTTGGTGGAATTGGAAAGCGTTGTGTGTTGGTAGTATTCCTGTTGGATGGAATACGAGTAGTAGTATTTCAGTAGGATGGAATACTAGTGGTGGCATTTCCTTTGGACGAAATGCAGAGTATGTTTTACACAATCTTCACATTGCAAATGTTCTATTTATAACTGCTCTTGTAAATTCCGATTGGTTTCGAAATTAGTATTCTATTGTGAACTAAACTTGCTTTGTGCTCAAAACAGACTTAGTGTAGAAACTTTCATCCATTGCTGTAACCCTGCATTTTATACTAATGTTTCCATAGACTAAAGTCTTGTGAGTGCATATGTGTACTTACCATTTGCTCTCACAATTTTTTGCTAGAAGAAGAAGGTATTGATGATCCGCTCGATGAGTCGCAGCATGCCTCAGAGTTCAACGATTTTGTTGAGGGTTAACTGGGTCCTTCCCCCAGTCGGTTACCTTTGGGTGGTGATGGCACACCGCTAGCTCTTTTGAACTTCCGCTGTAATTTGGATCTCTTTTGGATTGTATTTGGCCGGTCGGCCATAAAGTTTATATTGATTAGATGTAATAACTCTACCCTTCAGTTGTGTATATTTGTGGTTCTGATGCATCTCGATCAAAAATATGCGAGTGCTAGGTTACTGATCCAGGGATTTAGCACTAGACACATAAATGTGGGAAGCTCGGATTGGTATCAACCAGTCGGAAGGGGTTCGCACGAAATGCACAACTCACCGATTGATTGGCCTCAATCGAGTACGATTTTAGTTAAGTGGTCAAGTTCTTACGGGTTGCGTAAATTACCAGTCCGATGTATCGGTGTATTCCACACCAGGGTGCCCACTGCACTTTAGTAGAAGCAGCCGCCGTCGGACACGTGGCATCCCGGCCACGCCCCCGGCGGCCAGCTGAGTGGCCGCCGGGGGAGGGTGGCGACCAGGCCACGTCACCGGCGGTCAGCTGAGTGATCGCCAGCAGGAGTGTGGCGACCAGGCCACACCTTGGCGGCCAGCTGAGTATCGCCAGTGGGAGGGTGGCGATCAGGCCACGCCCCTGGCGGCCGGCTGAGTGATCGCCAGCGGGAGGGTGGCGACCAGGCCATGCCCCCTGGCGGTCAGCTGAGTGATCGCCAGCGGGAGGATGGCGATCAGGCCACGCCGCTGGCAACCATTTCCCCAGGACATTTAAATGGCCCGCGCGGTCATTCGAGAGGTCAAAGACATTTAATGCATATCGTGCGCATTAAATGGGGCTAATGGAGGCCACAGGATGGCGGCGCTTGTTCCCAACGTGCGCCATAATGGCGCACGACGTCAGGGTGCACTTCTCCACCCCGACGAGCTGAGCCGGGCAGCGCGCGGCGCTCAAGGGCGGGGGAAGAGGATGTCTGCACCAGGGCATTTAATGTGTTACAGGGGCATTAAATGCTAAAGAGTAGAGTAATGAGATGGCTTGTGGTGTAAGCCCCCCATGCGCCCCCGCCGGCCTGAGTATAAAAGGGAGTCGGGGTGCATGTGGGAGAGGGTTGAATCATTTTTTCTCTTAGGCTAGACTCTCCATTACGGGTGAGCTAATCCGGGTGGCTCTGGGTAGCTGTTCATCTCCCAGCTCCCTCAGGGTGCACCATAATACAAGAACACAGGAGTAGGGTTATTACTCTAAGGAGGACCCGAACCCGACAAACCGCCAGTCTCCTTGCATGCTTCGCCCCAGTTCCCCACTTTTCGAGCGTTCTCCACGAAAGCCCCGATTAGGATCTAGTATACCCCTCGCCGGAAGGGGTCTGTTGGCTAACACGCCGATAGTGGCGCGCCAGGTAGGGGCTTAGTGGTTGGATTGTTCTCCCTTATTCCATCTTCTTGCGAAGTTTGCAAGAAGCTTCGACGGTTACAAGTATGGCAACTTCCGGTTCCAAGCATGATGGTCTGCCCGAGGAGAGCAGCGCTCGTGGCTGGTCCCGACGCTCGCCCAGAGTGTCGGACCCCCCGGGTCCGTCTGCCCACGCAGGGGCGCGCGACGCTTCGGCGTTAGGGGCCCAGCCCGTCCGGCGACGCCTCATGATGGGAGACGACACCCCGGCGCGGAACCTTCAGGCGGCCCGGCTGCTCCTCGATCATCCCCCGGTTGCGCTAGAGGGCGAAACCCCAGCCGCTCTGTGATAGCCCCTTTTTCCTATACCGTACTGTACACCGTCTACTGTAGTGTACGGCACCGTATAGCAACAGGGTTCTTGGTACCGGAAATCTGAACCTAAAAATTTCGATCACCGCAATCGAAATCCTAGCTTCAAACCCGTGCCAAGACGCACCAGATCATCGTTCCTGGATCAAGAGCTCCAAGATCGCATACCAACATCGTGAATATCAAAGCACGTAAGCTAATTTAATTTACATAACTGGGTGTATAACTTGCGTAAATATAATACAGGCCAAAAGAAGAAGTACGACAATGAAACCCAAAGAAACACAACCAGCACCGCCCACCAACCCTAAGGTCAGCCGATCGAGGAAGGGCCCACGAAGCCACAAAGCTCACAGAAGTGAGGCTCGCCATCATCCAGGACATCAGCAATACCTTCCTCTGGGGGAAAAAGGTTAGCAACAGCACGGTGAGTACACGTATGTACTCGCAAGACTTTAGTGTATGGAAATATAATTAAATGCAGGCCGATACAAATGAAATGGCTGCTACACTAGGTCTGTTGTGAAAAGCGGCAGTTGAAACAGTTCATCGAAAAGTAGTACATAATGTAAAAGATAGTAGTTTAAATAAAACATATTTACAGCATATGTAACATTTGAGCTTCTTGGCTGCCATCATCCATGATCGCAGCTTGGATACGAAACGATATCCATATATACATAAATCCACCAAGTACCATACCGAACCAAATACCTTTAGCTAGACTCCGAAGTAACTTTTTATTTTTGAAACCAAAACAAATACTATACTCGATCCATTAACTGAAGAGTTGCTCTTAACCGTGAGCACGGCTAATCGATTAGATTTGTTTTAAGACTCTGCAGAGTTTGCACACTTTACCCAAACACAATTCATAATTGCACTCCTGTCAGCCAGGATACACGCGATACCGAGAGGTACCCGATATGCAAGAATGAACTATTCGTTCCCATCGTTAAGGGTTTAGCCACACCCCAGCACCGGCGACAAAAACCCCATGCTATGGCGAAAGAGGCCAACTCCACACGAAGGGAGCCACTGGAGAAGAAACCTTGTGACGGCGGCCAAAATACGTACCGCGGCATTTCCCATAGCATGGCGTACGCCGTTGTATCATTTTATGAACTGGAGGATCTACCACGCCGCATCTACCAGCTATGCACACAAAGGTACAACCGGTGGTTTTTGAAAACATACACCGCTACCGGGCCTGCTCTACGTGGGAGATCGCCCACTCTTCGACCTACCAACAGTACAATACTAACCCTCACACTTTAGGTACTAGAATAGACTGTCCCATACCAGCTTGCGTGGTTGCGCTGCGTTCATTCAGAAAGCGTCTCAAGTTCAGTCCTTATAGTTTTTGCCTAGTGACTCAAGCGGGGAACTCCACTTAACTATCCAACCACTCGCCACCAATGTAACTAGCACATAATATACCTCCCGCCAAGTCTAATTACCGACTAGACATTCCACATTTACAAAAGTACTTTCACAAGTCACATTTTCAAAACCAATTACCATAATCCATAGTTTTGAGTGTTTGGTAAATGACTGATTTTCAGACTCACTCCTATTGCATTGTCTAAGCATGTGCAGTTACTAGATTCGTTTATACCCAATTGACAATTTATTTAATTGTCTAACCCTACTTAAGGTTGTCAAGGGATTCGAGGGAATTAAATTGAGGAAATCCACCAAATCAGGGTATATCTACCATTCCCACAACTAGCACTTTATTGAATTTAAACAATGCATATAGTTTGAGAAATCAAAGTAAACATCGTGAAATATGGGATCAATATGTTCAAAGGAGGAGCTTGCCTTGTTGTTGCTTTTCGGTGATGTCCGGGATGATTTCAGGAGTGCTTGATGCGAATCCTGACTCGCTAGCCTCTAAACGAGCAAAAACAGGAAAAACGACGAAAGCGAAATAAATTAGCGAAAAAGAGAATTAAGTGCATAAACATCAACTCAACATCAAATAAGACTCAAACAAGTGCTCAGAGAGAAAAGAAAAGAGCAAAACGAGAAAAACGGCGAAATTGCGACAAATACGACGGTTTCTACCCTACGCGATCGAAAATACATAAACTGAAGAAAAATACAACAAAATTTGGTTAAATACCTAGAAATAGGTATAATAGACCTAAAGGAACTTAATGGAACTCGTTTGGTACTAAAACGATCAACCGGGACCTAACACGACAAATTTTCCGAAACGGCCGAAAACGATCGTTTCGACGGAAATCTGCCAAATGACCACTTTTGCGGATTTTTGCGCGAAATGATTTTCCGACTTCGCAACAAGCTAAAGCAAGATATTTAGGACTTACTTGGATCTGCTGCAAAGCAATTCCTAATGAAATTGACCAAAATTGAATCAAAACACAAAACCGCGGAGTAATTACCGACAAAAATCGTTTTGAGTCAGTATTGAGTCCAAACGCGATCGAATCCGCGCGTGGGTTCCCGATACGGATTCAAACACTCATTGCCTAACTAAAACGCTCGGTAGAAACGCAATTTGCTTTAAATCTTCAAAAACAGCCATAACGACCAAAACGGCTAAAAACGGCCGTTTTCGCCCAAAATGGCAAAAAGGTGCAAAATGCAATGAATGAAACGGCGACTTTTCTTAGGCTTACTAATAGGTAGTTTAGGATATTTAGGACCTATCTAGGCCTTACCCCACTGAAATTCACTTAACCTACATTGAATTCGGATCAAAAGCGTAATTTGGCTCGATAAATGCGCCTTCGATCGCATAAAGTCCGAAAACGGCTCAAACGCGATTCCACTTGCGCGAGAAGCACGTTTTCGACTTCACTAGGCTTAAATGATCCTAAATGACTTATTCCGATAGCTAACTGGCAAAGAAGCACTAAAATGTGGAAAATGGCCAAAATGGCCAAATGGCTTGAAATCGAGTCAAATCACCCAAAAGGGCCAATTTGACTAAGAATGCCGCAAGCCTTGTTTTAAGTCCTCGGCTAGTTGCTTAGGGATACTTACGACCTGTCGGAGCTATTCCCCAACATAGTTGACTTAATTTAGTTGGACTTTTGCTCAATTGCCCGCTTAAACTCGGCAAACACCCGAGAAACGGGAAAAGTCCGAAAAGCGGCTTGAATGCGATCTAAAGCATACGTGAAGCATGCTATCAACCTTAGTGACCTTAAACGAAGCTAAACGAAGCAAAAACTCATTAAATGGCTTTGGTGACTATGATCACTAAAATAAAATGGGAGCTAGGAAAATGCAAAACCAACCCTTCTGAGCTCGTTTACAAGCACCGGGAGAGCTGATAGTGCTGACCATGCGTGCTACAGGCCCTTGGCACTTTATAAAAATAACTGGATCTCGAGGAACAAAATAAAATGCGGGCTAGCAAAATGCAAATCTAGCGATTCTAATTGCTTTTCTAGCCTCTAAGAGAACTAATGGCGCAGTCATTACATGCCTTGGAGCTCTAGGATTTTATAAAAATAAAAGAGACCTAGAGCTGCAAAGTGCATTGAGAACTTGCCGAAACTGAATTTCGACTTTGCTAATCGAGGTTTCACCTCGCAAGGAGGCTATCCAGACTATCCATTTGTTCACCGGACTTCTACAAATTTCCAAAAACAAAGTGACCTAGAGCTGACAACTTGCAGCAGGATTTGACAAAATGGAATTTTGACTCTTCTAATCGCGATCAGGGCTATCAGAAGAGCTAACGGAGCTATCGTTACATGCTATGGACCTTTGGTATTTCGTAAAAATAATTAACACCTAGATGAATAAAATAAATTTCGGCTTTGTGAAATTGAATTCTGATTCCCCCGGTGGCGACTCTAGCCACCAGAATTGCTATTGGAACAGTATATACATGCTATGCACCACTAGAACTCCGACAAATCGAAGACCTAGCGATGGGTTTGAGAGAACATGAAGGTGATCAAAAGCTAGGTCGACTATAGGGTTAAATGAGCCTAACGACGACCTGAGTCTAGATTTTAAAGCAGAATTACCATGCCATGTGTCGAATGCATGGCACCTAGATATGACCTAGGCTAGGGCTTGAGGGAACTTGACGAAACGCGAAGCTACGAAGGGGAGAGTCGTAGCTACAGCAAGAGGGAAGTCCCTGGAGCCGAGAAATCAAGTCAGATTGCAAAAGCACCACGGGAGCTCCAAGAAACGTCGATGAACCTCGACGAAATACTCACTTGAGAGGGTCTGGGAGGTGGAGATCGCGATGAGGACGTCGAATCTTGCCTCCAAATCAGTTTCTGCCGGTCGAATCGCCTCCGAATGACTGGATTTGGCGCTCTAGGGCTTGGGGCCTCTTTCTCTTGAGCTCTCACGGTTTGGGGAGAGGAATGGCTGGTTTGGGGAGGCTTGGAGATGAGTTGGCACATGTATAGACACTATGCACTTATGAAGGGCATTTTGGTCCAATGCCAAAACTTGAAGATTCAAACATCTAAAGCTGATTTTGAATACTTCTAAGATATTTTGGATAGTTTTTGAGGACTTTTAGACATTTAATTTCCTAAATTTCTAATTTGTCCAAAAGGACAATTACAAACTGCAACTGAACTCAATTTGATTTTGAGTGAGTTTAATTAAGTTGAAGGGTTCTTTTGGATCCCAGTCGAGTCTACTCAGCTCAAAATACAGAAATACACAAACTTGATGTATTATTGAACAACGTTTGTGTACAATGGTACAGTGCTTCGAGTATAAAAATACTCGGGATATTACACGCTCCATGGTTGCGGGACATCGCCCGCCTGGTGGATGCCGCCCAACAGCAAGTGGAGGCGGCAAATCGGCTGGGGGCTTCCGATGTCGGGCGGCAGAGCGTGCGCGTGGCTGACGCGCAAGCCTCTAGCCGCACGGCTACAGTTTGTTCCGGCCGTAGGGGCCAGAACAAAGGGAAGGGTGCGCCTGTTGCGGCCTCTTCAAGCACAGGGGGACGGGCGCGCGCCCCCGCTTCTTCCCGTGGTTCTCCCAAGGCGGCGGGGTGCCATGGGGACCTGAGGGCTCGCCTAGACGAAAAGAGGTCCCAGTACAGTGGTGACTTGCGCGACGTCCTTAGGGGGCGCCGTGCCAATGTGCCACACCGTGGGGGCCACCCGCTGTTTAGCGGCCAGGGGGAAACCTCTCCCCCTAACTCCAGGGAGAGCGCAGACTCGCACTCCTCAACCCCATCTCGGGGCCGAGGGGCGGATGAGCGGTGCTGCTCCCCCTACAACGTTGGATGTCAGGCGTTCTCCCTCCGCCTACGTCAAGCTACGTGGCCGGAGAGATTCCGCCCTGCGTCCATCGAGAAGTATGACGGCACCACCAACTCGGAGGAGTTCCTACAGATTTACACCACGGTGGTGCGCGCCGCGGGAGGGTCTGAGAAGGTCATGGCCAACTACCTCCCGACGTCGCTAACGGGCTCCGCCCGTTCTTGGCTGTTGAATCTCCCCCGAGGCTCTGTGCACTCGTGGGAGGAGTTATGCGATATCTTTGTCGCAAACTTTCAGGGCTCCTACGCTCAACCAGGAGTGGAGGATGACATCCATGCCAGACGAAGGGGGAGTCCCTGAGGGAGTTCATTCGGCGGTTCAGCCACTGCCGGAACACTATCCCCAGGATCTCCGAGCAATCGGTGATTATTGCCTTCCGGAGGGGGGTCCGGGATCAAAAGATGTGGGAGAAGATGGCTACCCGCACCATTTCCACTACCTCCGAGCTGTTCTCCCTAGCGCACAAGTGCGCCCGGGCGGCGGAGGCCCGGGAACGCCCGGTGGGGCCATCCGATCACGACGAGGCGGGGACCTCGAAAACTTCCGACCGCAAGAAGAAGAAGATGTAGGATCGAAGTATACGAATATAGCAATCAGAGGGGGGGTGAATGATTGTGCGGAAGCTAAAACCAAATTCTTGATCTATTAAAAGTTCACCCCAAAACAGAACAAAATAATTGCCTCGTTTTCGACAAAAACAGAAAGACAGAGGTTCGGTAAAACGCGAATTCCCGGAGATCCAACCGTCGAAACGATCTGAAATTTGGACACAAGAAACTAGATTCCAATACGAATCGAACCCAAAAAGAATCAGCTCGATCGGACTTACGGATCAAAAGTTATGAGCTTCGCAAGCTTGCTGATCCAGAACTTGACGAGAATCAATCTAATCAAAACTTCAAGATTAAACAAGAACGACAAAAGATTGATCAACTAGACTTTGAGAAACACTAGATCAATACCCTAGAGAGGTTTTTGATGGATCAAATCAAGATAAAACTTAAAGAACAAAACCAATCTAGAACTAGAACAAGCATGCAAACAAGAACCAAAACAGAAAATCTTTGTAGCGACGAGGTTATCAGAGCACTAAAAATCTTGGAAGAATTGATCTTTATTTCTTGTCTAAAATACTCTCATCAAAAGAGTACAAACCTAAAACCAAGCTCAAAGCTTGATGCGCTCAGCTCTACTTGGTGCCTTTCAACAGAGACCCCCACCTATTTAAAGCACCAACCCACAAGGAGTTACGAATACGATTCCTATTCCCTAGAAGGAATCCGTGATCCAACTCAACTCTACTTGGCCCAACCAGGCCGAGTACAACTCTTGCACGCGTATGGCAACCCTACCATACTCACGTGACTAACACTTTGCACGCCGTATGGCCACCTGCCATACTCACGTGACTAACACTTTGCACGCGAATGACCTCCTGCCATTCTCACGTGACTAACCATTCTTCATGTGCACCATTCTCTTAGCCCGAACGTCCCGCATGACATCCTTGACCACCAAGACCTCGGTTCCTCCTAAACCTAGTCCCGAACCTCAGTTCCTCCATGAACCTAGTCCCGGTCCCGTCATCGACCACATTCGTCTTCGAGCAATACCTGCACATGAACAAACCACAAAACAAATCCGAGCACAAGTCCACGACTTGACTCAATGTCAATCCATGCAACTACTCACATGAGTATTGCATAAAGTCCACTTCAAAAGAAGCATCATGAAATCATTACAAATTTCAAATTCACATTCAAAATTCAAATCCAAATCGCTCAAAACCCTAATTGAGCGAAAACGCATTCACGACGGACAAACAAAGTTGGTCCGTTGTATAAGGAAAAATTTCTGTTCCAAGAAGCCAACCAAATGCGAAAAAACACGTTCACAACGGACAAACAAAGTTGGTCCGTTGTACATGCAAAAATGGCTTCGGTCATGAGCTCAAAACAAGTTCACAACGGACCCCAGAAGCTTGTCCGGCGCAAACGTGCCACGCTCGGTTTCACAAAAGTAAAACCCTAGAAAAAGTCCATTCACGACGGACAAAAAGAATTAGTCCGTTGTACATGTGAAAATCTTGGTTCCAAGAAATTATCCAAACCGAAAAAGCTTGTTCACAACGGACCAAAAAAACTGTCCGTTGTACATGTGAAAATGACTTCGGTCATGGGCTCAAAAACATGTTCACAACAGACCCAAAAACACTGTCCGTCGCAGATGGGAAACTTACTGTTTCTTGAGAACTTTGTCCGGCGCTAATGCGTAACTTCCTGTTTCTTGTCAAGTTGTCACAACACATGAACAAACACATTTTGCAAAATCAAATCTAAGTTAATTTTTCAATTCAAAGCCAATTTTTCAGCACATGATTTCACAATCTCCCCTTGATGAAAACATTGGCAACACCACTTAGAATTGACCCTTTGGCATTCACTTTTCAAAAGATTTTGAAATCCAAAGGATCAAAGACCAAAGTAAGAAAACACAAATCCCTCTTTGACCAAAATGCAAAACAAAATCTCCCGAGAATGAAAATGTGTGTGAATGTGCAATGCGCCCAAAAATTTCAAAAATTCTCCAAACTTCTCCCAAAATTCTCAAATTTCCAAATACAACTCTCCCTTTTTCTTTAAACTTTTCAAAGAAAGATTTCCAAATTTCTCCCCCTTTGACAATGGATTCATCAAGAGTAAAAGAGAGAACAGGTTCAAAATTTTTCCTGAAACAATGATTTCACCAAGAGAAACAAGGGAGTGCCAAGATAGGAAAAGATGAGCTCATTCGATTATATAACCTTATATATCACATAATATGCAAAATACATGATCTTGATGTGATTTTAGCAGGTTAGGGAATGACATGTATCTCAACCTCAATTCAGTCAACTATAGCCAAGTACTAAGCAAAACCTTTAGTAGAAGAACAAAGGCTCAAAGTTGAAGCAAATAACAAATCAGGGCGAGCAAGTAGTTTCAACTCCAATCTAGTGGACCAATTTAATCTTTAAACAATAAATCGCATGTGGCATGCTTGAAGCATACTTCTTTTATTTTCTAGGAGTGGCATGCTTGAAGCATACATCTTATCTTTGAGGGAATGGCATGCTTGAAGCATACATCTTATCTTTTTAGGGAAAGCAAGCCTGAAGCACATAACTTGAAGCTTTTGCTTTTAATTTCCCTTTTATATTGATTCCCTTTTCTTTTTCCTTTTTCTTTGACTGTAAACATGCAAAAGTGATTAAAGGTCTTATGAAAGAGTAAAGTTGAAAACACACTTGCTTCATAGCCCAAACTTGTCAAGAGGATTCAATATCAAGCCTAGAAGAGTAAGATATCACAGAGTATTTAGCTATAGGCAATCAGATCAGGGAATTCCGCAATGTCATTCTTAGTTCAAGTGAGACAATTTAGATTATCATATATTAGCTCAATTACATAACATATAAAGAAATATGATAAAGTGAGCTCATTAAGTGAAAGAACTTGGCAAGGAAACTCCCCCTCAAAACAATCCCATTGGATGAACAATTCCAAGTTCTCCCCGAATAAAAGCAAAACGAGAAGAAGACAAAGGTTTTGTGAAAATGTCTGCCAAATGATGTTCAGTATCCACATGGTGAAGCACAATTTTTTCTTTTTCAACATGATCTTTAAGAAAGTGAAATCCAATATCAATATGCTCAAGAAAATGATTACTCAAGAGGTGGCACGAACCAAATCAAATCAACATCCTCCAAAGTCAACATCAGAAAAAGCTCTTAAACTAATCCATGAGGAAGCAGAAAGCCAAATGCCAAAATCTTGAGTTCTATGAAGATACCTGAAGATAGCTTGTCGATGTGAAGCACGTGGGAAACTTGAAAACAAGCACACACAAGCACGTGGGAAGAGTCTCTCATGTAAACCTCCAATTATCTCATCCTCAACAGCATCATCATCATCATCATCTTTATGAACAAAGACACTCTCCCCCTGAACATATGCACTTGTACCTGCATCATTTGAACTAGTGCCTTTTGCGAAAACAGAAGTGGAAGAAGCATCTCCAAAGACAACACTTTCAGCATGAGATGCACGAGTGAAGGAGAACCAAATCTTATCACTGAACATATGAAGTGAGCATCCGAAATTCACTAGCCACATGTTCTCCCTCCTCGCGTGAGAAGCCTACATAGAAGCAGAAAGTGTCGAGGTCTCGGTACTGGGGTTAGAAATAAGATGTTTAGGAATCCAGTACTGAGACACACGACGGACAACAGTAGGCACAACACAAGCAGTCTTATGCACAAAATCAAATTTGCCTGTTCCCGTGTTTCTAGCAACAAAAGGTGCTTGCATCACCCTAGGCACGTAGTGAGAAGCAAAGCATGCCTTTCTGAAATTAGACCTAGCCTTAGCTCTTTCTTTCTTTTGTTGTTTGGCTAGTCTAAAGCAAAAATCTACTAAATGTCCATCTCTACCACAATGAATGCAAGTGTACTTAACATGATGTTTTGCTTTAACAGTAGAAGCAACATTTGCATTCATCATAGTAGAAGATAAAAGGCCAGCAGATTTGAAGACAATTTTCTTAGGCTCATTTGAAATCTCAAGTTTGTCATTGCAAGGAGCATAAATAACAGAGCGAGGTTTAGTTTCATATGAAGCATGAAGATCAAAACCTAAACCTTTCTTGTTTGAGCTAACCTTAGATTGATCCAAAATCATGTTTAATCTTTTCTTGCCATTAGTGAATCGTTCCAAAGAACTTTGCAAATAATCAACTTTCTTGGCAAGAGTTAAACAATTATTGCAGGGAACATCTACTTTTCCTTTTTGCTTGCGACAAGTTGAGCATGAGAGAATTTCATGTGAAAGCAAATTATCAGTTAATTGAGAAACCCTAGCATTTGCATCTTTCAATTTTAATTCAAGAGTTGAGCATTTAGAACAAGAAGTTGAACTATGCAAATCATCAGTGGAACAGCTAGCATGTACAACATATTTCTCATTTTTCTCATTTAGATGCAACAAAAGAGCATGTTCTTTCCTAAGCAAGGTGAGCTCATTGTAAATTAAGTCACATGATTTGCAAGTATCATCACTAGGAATCAAAGTCTTAAGTCTAGCAATTTCAGCATTCAATGATTCAATAATGAAATCATGTTTCTTAATTTTCTTATCACGTTTGTCAAGCAATTTTCCAAGATGAGCAACAGCAATAGCTAATTCATCATAAGAGGGATCTACCTCATTGAAGTCGCTGTCGTGGTCGTCCTCGGTGAAGCTATCCTTGCTGCTTGCCATGAGACATAATCCTATCAAATCATGCTTGCTTGGAGTTGCATCATCTTCGCTGCTCTCCGAGTCCACATCGCTCAAATTGACTTGTTCAAGAGCGGAAAGAACTCGGTGAACCACCTTGCGGTTGATGAAGCTCTTCTTCTTCCTATCATTTGACGAGAACCTTTTCTTCTCATTCCTTCTGTCGTTGTCCTTCTCCTCCTTTGATGTTTTTCCTGCAAGCTTAGGACAATTTGTGCGAATATGGTTGAGGTCACCACACTCATAGCATCTTGGAGGACCACCTCTCTTTCTCATTCTCACATTCTGCAAAGCTTTGTTAAAGCGAGAAGAGAGTAGTGCCAGATCTTCTTCAGGAAACTCTTCAAGTTGCTCATCTGTTAAAGAAGACATGGAAGACAAGGCAAAGCTAGAAGAAGAATTTGCATTTGACATGTTAGGGTTAGAGATCAAAGCAATTGATTTAATGTTACCCTTCCTGGCAAGAACATCCAACTCATGAGTTTTCAACTTAGAGTAAAGAACATCTAATGTGAGTGTGCTCATGGTAGTAGATTCTTGTATAGATGTTACTTTCATCTCCCACACTGACATGTCCAAAGCACTAAGCAATTGTCGAGCATTTTCAGCATCAGTGTAGCTAACTCCAACAACACGTAGATTGCTAAGAATTTTATTGAAACGTGCAAAGAAGTCATCTACAGACTCACCCGGTTTCATCTCGAATCGCATGTACTCCTTCTTGTAGATGTCTTGGCGAACTTCTTTCACAGTGTTAGAACCCTCATGGTAATCACAAAGAGATTTCCATACCTCATATGCGGATCGAAGATGAACCACACGATCGAAGTCGCTGCGTCCCAAGCCTTGGATGATCAAGTTGCGGCGCCTTCTTTGTTTGCTTCAACATGTGTGCGATTGGTGTCGTTGACGTTGTCGTTTGCAGGGACTTCATATGGCTTGTAGACCTTCTCCCAAATTGCGAATCCCTGAGCTTGGATGAACGCCTCCATCTTGGCCTTCCAAAACTGAAAATCAACACCATCGAACACACATGGTTTTGTCGAATAACGATCCATTGATCTAATCACCGGTTAAGATAGATTAGAGGAACCTTGCTCTGATACCACTTGTAGGATCGAAGTATACGAATATAGCAATCAGAGGGGGGGTGAATGATTGTGCGGAAGCTAAAACCAAATTCTTGATCTATTAAAAGTTCACCCCAAAACAGAACAAAATAATTGCCTCGTTTTCGACAAAAACAGAAAGACAGAGGTTCGGTAAAACGCGAATTCCCGGAGATCCAACCGTCGAAACGATCTGAAATTTGGACACAAGAAACTAGATTCCAATACGAATCGAACCCAAAAAGAATCAGCTCGATCGGACTTACGGATCAAAAGTTATGAGCTTCGCAAGCTTGCTGATCCAGAACTTGACGAGAATCAATCTAATCAAAACTTCAAGATTAAACAAGAACGACAAAAGATTGATCAACTAGACTTTGAGAAACACTAGATCAATACCCTAGAGAGGTTTTTGATGGATCAAATCAAGATAAAACTTGAAGAACAAAACCAATCTAGAACTAGAACAAGCATGCAAACAAGAACCAAAACAGAAAATATCAGAAGCGGCGAGGTTCTTGTAGCACGCAAAAATCTTGGAAGAATTGATCTTTATTTCTTGTCTAAAATACTCTCATCAAAAGAGTACAAACCCTAAAACCAAGCTCAAAGCTTGATGCGCTCAGCTCTACTTGGTGCCTTTCAACAGGAGACCCCCCACCTATTTAAAGCACCAACCCACAAGGAGTTCTGAATACGATTCCTATTCCCTAGAAGGAATCCGTATCCAACTCAACTCTACTTGGCCCAACCAGGCCGAGTACAACTCTTGCACGCGTATGGCAACCCTACCATACTCACGTGACTAACACTTTGCACGCGTATGGCCACCTGCCATACTCACGTGACTAACACTTTGCACGCGAATGACCTCCTGCCATTCTCACGTGACTAACCATTCTTCATGTGCACCATTCTCTTAGCCCGAACGTCCCGCATGACATCCTTGACCACCAAGACCTCGGTTCCTCCTAAACCTAGTCCCGAACCTCAGTTCCTCCATGAACCTAGTCCCGGTCCCGTCATCGACCACATTCGTCTTCGAGCAATACCTGCACATGAACAAACCACAAAACAAATCCGAGCACAAGTCCACGACTTGACTCAATGTCAATCCATGCAACTACTCACATGAGTATTGCATAAAGTCCACTTCAAAAGAAGCATCATGAAATCATTACAAATTTCAAATTCACATTCAAAATTCAAATCCAAATCGCTCAAAACCCTAATTGAGCGAAACGCATTCACGACGGACAAACAAAGTTGGTCCGTTGTATAAGAAAAATTTCTGTTCCAAGAAGCCAACCAAACGCGAAAACACGTTCTCACAACGGACAAACAAAGTTGGTCCGTTGTACATGCAAAATGGCTTGGTCATGAGCTCAAAACAAGTTCACAACGGACCCCGAAGCTTGTCGGCGCAAGCGTGCCACGCTCGGTTTCACAAAAGTAAAACCCTAGAAAAAGTCCATTCACGACGGACAAAAAGAATTAGTCCGTTGTACATGTGAAAATCTTGGTTCCAAGAAATTATCCAAACCGAAAAAGCTTGTTCACAACGGACCAAAAAAACTGTCCGTTGTACATGTGAAAATGACTTCGGTCATGGGCTCAAAAACATGTTCACTATGAGACCCAAAAACACTGTCCGTCGCAGATGGGAAACTTACTGTTTCTTGAGAACTTTGTCCGGCGCTAATGCGTAACTTACTGTTTCTTGTCAAATTGTCAAAACACATGAACAAACACATTTTGCAAATTCAAATCTAAGTTAATTTTTCAGTTCAAAGCCAATTTTTCAGCACATGATTTCACAGAAGAAGAAGCGCAAGGAGGTCGGCGCCGGAGAGGTCCTCGTCGCCGAACCAGAGGATAAGCCCCAGAAGCGCGACCGCCGGGGTAGGCAGGGTGATTGTGGGGATCGTCGGTCCCCCATAAAGAAGACGATAGAGGCAGGCCTTACTGTCCCATCCACAGGACCAACGGGCATGACTTGGCGGATTGCCAGGTCGTGTCCAAGCTGGTTGAGCAGTGGCTGAAGAAGCGCCGTGGAGACGACCACGACGACACGGACGAGGACCCTGCTTCGCTGGCTTTCCAGCAAGAAGAGCACACAGTGGCCTTCATCGATGGTGGCTCCGCCACCTACTCTTCAAACTCGCAGTACAAGCGAGAAGTAAGAGAAGTATGCACCACCGTGCCAACTTCCAGGGCGAGCAGGCTGCTGAAGTGGTCGGAGGAGCTGATCACTTTCAGCCAGGCCGACCACCCGGAGAGCACCGCCGGCCCGGGCCATCTCCCGATCGTGGCTTCTCTCATGGTCCGGAATGCAAGACTCGGGCGGGTACTCGTTGATGGAGGGAGCTCCATCAACCTCATGTCCATGGGGGCGTTCAAGGCACTCCAGATCCCGTACGAGGAGTTGCGTCCGGCCCCGCTGTTTTACGGAGTTGCCCCCGGGGTAGGTTTTACACCCCTAGGTCAGGTCCGGCTGCACGTCACATTCGGAAGTATGGAGAACTTCCGAACAGAAAAAATCGACTTCGAGATCGCGGACTTTGACCTCCCCTACAATGCGTTGCTTGGTCGGCCAGCTCTGGTCAAATTTATGGCGGCCACGCATTACGCCTACATGATAATGAAGATCCCCGGGCCTGGGGGTCCGATCACCGTGAAGGTGGACCGGCTGGAGGCCCTGCGCCTCAGTAAGCAGGTGCAAGACCTGGTCGGCACCACCTGCACGGCTCGAGGTGAGGAAGACCGCCCGGAGCGCCCCCCGGCCAAGGCCCGCGCCTCACCCGGTTCTTCGGGTGAGGTGAAGGTGGCCCCTGTGGGCGAGGATGGTTCCGAGAAGGTCGTGAAGATTGGTGCCAACCTCAGCACCAAATAGGAAGACGCACTCGTCACCTTCCTCCGGTCTAACCTGGATGTGTTCGCCTAGGAACCATCAGAAATGACCGGGGTCCCTAGGGAGGTGATCGAGCACCGATTGGCAACGCTCCCTGGAGTGCACCCAGTCTGGCAGAAGGTCCGGAGGTAGGCACCAGAGCGGCAAGACGCCATTCGGATTGAGGTAGAAAAGCTGCTGCAGGCGAAGATTGTGCGGGAGGCCGCCTATCCTGAGTGGCTAGCCAACCCCGTGCTCGTCAAGAAGTCGAACGGAACGTGGCGGATGTGTGTCGACTTCACTGACCTCAACAAAGCCTGCCCCAAGGATCCGTATCCCCTGCCGCGGATAGACCTTGTCGTCGACTCCACCGCAGGGTGCGAGACCTTGTGTTTCCTGGACGCCTACTCCGGCTACCACCAGATCAGCATGGCGCAGGAAGATGAAGAGAAGACCGCTTTTGTGACACCCTTGGGCGTGTACTGCTATGTTCACATGCCTTTTGGGTTGAAGAATGCGGGCTCAACCTACCAGCGCGCCATGCATGCTGTATTCCGATCGCAGATTGGGAGAAATCTTGAGGTATATGTCGATGATCTGGTAGTAAAGACGAAAAAGTCTATTGGGCTCATTGAAGATCTGGAAGAAACTTTCTCCAACCTCCGGCAGTTTTGTTTGAAGTTGAATCCAGAGAAGTGTGTGTTTGATGTGTCATCCGGAAAGCTGCTCGGGTTCCTTGTTTCCCACCGTGGGATCGAAGTTAACCCGGAAAAAATTACGGCCATCGAGCGCATGCAACCGCCCACAAGGCTCAAGCAAGTCGGTGGCTGGCCGCTGGCCTCTCTCGGTTTATCGCCAAGCTAGGAGAAAAGAGTCTCCCCTTCTTCAAGCCTGAAGAAGACTAACTCCTTCGAATGGACGCGAAGCGCACCGGCATTCAAGAATCGGCAATACCTCTCCTCCACTACGGTGTGCCGCCCGAAGCGGCGCGAGCCGCTTCGCTGTATGAGCGGCCAGCCGGCGTGAGTCTTGGCGCTGTGGCGAAACGTGAAGGGGTTCAGCGGCCGATTTACTATGTCGCAAGGTCGCACGAAAATTAGATACCCGCAGCTCGAGGAAGATGGTGTATCTTTGTCTTGGTGGCGTTCAGGAAGTTGAGGCATTATTTCCAAGGAAAAGAGATCACGGTGGTGTCCTCCTACCCCCTGCGCGAGATTCTCCACAACCGTGAAGCCGAAGGCCGCATCGCCAAGTGGTCCGTGGAGCTGGGGGAGTTTGGTCTTAAGTTTGCCCCCCGCACAACGATCAAAAGTCAAAGGCTGGCGGAGTTCATCGTCGAATGGACTCCTGCCGAGCTAGAAGTTGAAGAGACCCTCGTGCCCTCCCCCTGGACACTCTACTTCGATGGCTCCTTCAGGTACGAGGGCGCTGGGTGTCGGGACCCCGAATTTGCAAATCCGGACCCTCTGTGTATTCAGCACTAGTCCAGGAACGCGCTAGTGCACACAGTCTTAACATTGGTAAATATCACAATCATACCATTCGATACTAACAAAGTACTTTAATTAAATAGTCAAACTGGTTACTCGACCTTATGGTCAAGTTACAAATATACGCCACGCAGGGCGAAACTTATTAAGAGAGAAATAGTAGCAGCGGAAAATCAAATAACTTCGTGGCGCCATCCAGTATACCACAGGCAACTGACTGGGCTCGCTCCCTAAGTAGACGGATCCTCTTGGAGCTCCTCCTCCAAAGCTGGTGTTGTCTCCTCTTCAACTGGTGTTGTATGGTGGCAAGGGTGAGTACTTGGTACTCAGCAAGTCATGCACAGAATGCAAGCTAATATACTATATGCAAGGCTTGGTACAAAGGAATAGCTCGAGGTATATTTGCAGTAAACAACATTTGATAAGTAACATAAGTAGATTCGAAAGCAGTAGAAACAAGTATAGCATAGATAACTTTTCAAGGAGTTTAGTAAACATCTTTTCCCATCCTAATCCACATTTCCATCAACATCATTATTAATCCAACCCAACCTTTCAAAACCAAGTTATTTTTGAGAAAATCTAACCCTTGACTGTAATTCCCGAGCGATGTCCAATACCGCGGACACGGCTATTCGAATAGATTCTACACTCTGCAGAGGTTATGCACTTTACCCACAAGATACAGTCAAACACCACAAAGGCGAGTTCCCGTAACAAAGTCTTTCGGAAACTTCTAACAATACAAGTGGTCCTCCCCGGTTATTGCACACTAACCCTTCCCTTAGCTAAGGCGAAGTTTAGGCCAATCAACTGTTAGATGGGTACTGGCCTCGGCCAGACGCTCCCCGTACAACTTACACAAAGGGTGTAGTTGACCTCCTGAGGTCCCACAGGTACGTTATTAGCAACTTAGTCAACTAGGTCCGTCCCATTACAGACATGTGGTTGCACGTTAGACCCAGTTCAAAGGCTTGCAAGGTGAAGTCCTTAGGGTGACCAGGGCAAGACTACCCGAAGAACCAAATCAACATCCCCAATGCCACAACTGGCCCACCTGATTACTCTTGCCACATGCCCCGGTCGAAAAACTATTTATCAAACCCCAGTTGATTACCATGCACCACGTGCCATCAACATCACATGATACCTTTCCAAAACAGGTTCAATATACCATTAAGTCAATATTAACATTTGATTGTCCAAAATCATGTCATGAGCACGTAGCAGGTCTAAGCAGTATACTACAACGGTCTAAAACCCATGTTGGCAATTTAATAATGTCCAACTAGTAAACCACAACTAGGGTGACAAGGGTCATGGCACATATCTAAATAATCAAGGTGTCATACAACAAATTGGAATTTATCTAACCCCCAGATTTAAATAAAATATTTTCTAACTGAACTAGCATGCAATAGGTTAAATCAAAATATATTTCAAAATAGGATCAACATGGTCAAAGCACAACTTGCCTTCAAAAAGTACTTGTTCTTGGTCTTGAGTTGGATCCTGAGTCAATACTTCTCCTTCGAATTCTTCCGGCACTTCAACGTCTACTCGTAAAGCGTGCAAATAGCAAATACACGAATAAACAATAGGCAAAAAGTGTCCAAATATCCAAATAAAATCCATAAACAGAGAGAACATAATTTTATGAATTTTTAGAAACTGGAATCGTCAAATTTGGAGTTAAAATGCAAAAGTTATGATTATTTAAAGTTTAAATAATCAATTAAATAATTTTACAGAGAAAAACTTTAGTCCAAAAATTAAATAAAATTCATATTTAGGTAGATCTCAATTTTATACAAATTTATAAATTTGAATCACTCAAATCGGAGTTGAAATGCAAAAGTTATAAGCGTTTGAAGTTTGAAACAAAATCTGAAATCATTATTTCGAATTAATAAATCATTTTCTTTTTCAGAAATTAATTATTGCGTCAGCGAGGACACGTGTCATCCTGTGATTGGTCGGCTGACGTCATCACCGAACGGATCCCGTGATGACGTCATCTTTGGCGTCGGCCTGACACGTGGCACCACTCGAGTCTTTGCCAAGTGTCCGGTCCATGGATGGGTCCACGAGCGGCACGGGTCCACGGTGGATCCGGTCCATAGCGCCGCGATCAATGACATGCGGGCCCGTATGTCGGCGGCTCACGTCTTGGGCGCGCGGTCTTGATTGGTGAGCCACGTGGCACTATCTCGCCCTAGGATCAAGATCTAACGGCCGCTAAAGGATCCAATCTATAACACGTGATCTAACCTGGACCGCACGATCTAGATCCAACGGGTGATACGAGATCTGGGGTTGGAACGAAGAAAGGGCTACGTGGCCTCACCTCGTGCGTCGTCGCGATCGGGATCGGACGGTGTGAGGCTTCGCGGGATCGCGGGCGCTGGTCGACGGGATCTGGCCGGACTTGAGGACGGCGACACACGGACGGCGCCTCGGGGCAGATCCGCGGCGCGTGGTCCAATCCGATGCGCCTTGACACTGGGTCTCGAATGCAGGCTCAGCGGCGGAGGATCTTGTTGGCGGCGGAAAAGGCAATAACGGCGGAGGAGTGATCCAACTACGGCGAGCGATTGCGACTAGCCGGCGCCTCGGGCTCGGAGACTTGAGGGAAAAGGTGCGCACACAAACGGCGGTCCTCGGGCGATGATCCACGCCTTAAATGGCCTCGGCATGCGCGCACAAAACGGAAACCTAATCGGACGCGGCGGCTACGCGGCGGCGCTCCGGCTCGGATTCGGACGAAGACGATTACGAGGGCCGTACCGCGTACGATCAACGGCCACGATCGCGCGGGCGTAACCGGGTTCGGGTCGGACGCGGCTCGAACCGGTACGGTGAAATCCTGACCGTTGGATCTTGATCCAACGGTCCACAACGGTTAGGGTTTGGACGTGGTTCGATCAAGTCACGTGGCTCGGGTCGGACTCGAGTCCGACTCGGGTTCCGACTCGGTCGGATGAATAGTACTTGACCCAACTCGAATTTCCAGCGATTTAATAATTAAAATAATTCCCAGTAATTCATTTAATTCATTAAAAATAGCAAAAGACTCAGAAAAATTCCAGAAAAATTCTGGAAAATACTTTGGATCATTTTGGACTCAAATAAAATATTTCCAACAAAATTTTATTTGCAAATTTTAATTCTTTAATTATTTCAAAATGGAATAAATTCAAATAAATTCCAAATAAATCCAAATGAATTCCAGAAAATTCCAAAAATTCACCAAAGTGCCAAATCACACATGAATTTAAGAAAAGCAAAATTTTGGGGTGTTACACTGGGGCTGGGTTCCTCCTGGTTTCCCCAACTGGGGACCTCCTCAAGTACGTGGTCGTCCTGGACTTCAAAGCCACCAATAACGTTGCTGAGTACAAAGGCTTGCTGGCGGGACTCCGTGCCGCCACGGCCATCGGAGTCCGGCGTCTGCAAGTCAAAGGCGACTCTTTGTTTGTTGTCAACCAGGCAAGGAAGGAGTTCTCCTGCTCTGATCCTGTCATGGCCGAGTACTTGGCAGAGGTCAGAAAGATGGAGTGACATTTCGATGGGCTAGGGTATACCCATATCCCCCGGCGCGACAACTACTTGGCGGACAAGCTCGCTCAGCTCGCTTCGATAAGATCTCCAGTTCCGGTCGGGGTCTTTGAAGAAAGGCTTCCGCGACCGTCTGTTGGGACCCGAATCTGCAAATCCGGACCCTCTGTGTATTCAGCACTAGTCCAGGAACGCGCTAGTGCACACAGTCTTAACATCGGTAAATATCACAATCATACCACTCGATACTAATAAAGTACTTTAATTAAATAGTCAAACTGGTTGCTCGACCTTATGGTCAATTTACAAATATACGCCACGCAGGGCGAAACTTATTAAGAGAGAAATAATAGCAGCGGAAAATAAGATAACTTCGTGGCGCCATCCAAAGATACCACAGGCAGCCAGTGGGCTCGCTCCCTAAGTAGATGGTTCCTCTTGGAGCTCCTCCTCCAAAGCTGGTGTAGTCTCCTCTTCAACTGGTGTTGTATTGTGGCAAGGGTGAGTACTTGGTACTTAGCAAGTCATGCACAGAATGCAGCTAATATACTACATGCATGGCTTAATACAAAGGAGTAGCTCAAGGTATATTTGCAGCAAGAGCATTTAACAAGTATCATAAGTAGATTCGAAAGCAGTAGTAACAAGTAAAGCTTAAACAACTTTTTCAGGAATTAAATAAACATCTTTCCCATTCCTAATCCACATTTCCATCATCATCATTAATAAACCAAACCCAACCTTTCAAGTCCAAGTTATTTTCAAGAAAGTCTAACCCTTGACTGTAATTCCTGAGAGATGTCCAATACCGCGGACACGGCTATTCGAATAGATTTTCCACTCTGCAGAGGTTATGCACTTTACCCACAAGATACAGTCAAACACCACAAAGGCGAGTTCCCGTAACAAAGTCTTTCGGAAACTTCTAACAATACAAGTGATCCTCCCCGGTTGTTGCACACTAACCCTTCCCTTAGCTAAGGCGAAGTTTAGGCCAACCAACCGTTAGATGGGTACCTGGCCGCAGCCCCGGTACGCTCCCCCGTACAACATACACAAAGGGTGTAGTTGACACCTAGAGGTCCCAGAGGTACGTTATTAGCAACTTAATCAACTAGGTCCGTCCCATTACGGACATGTGGTTGCACGCTTGACTCAGTTCAAAGGCTTGCAAGGTTAAGTCCTTAGGGTGACCAGGGCAAGACTACCCGAAGAACCAAACCAACATTCCCAATGCCACAACTGGCCCACCTGATCATTCTTGCCACATGCCTCGGTCAAAAGCTATTTATCAAACCCCAGTTGATTACCATGCACCACGTGCCATCCACATCACAACACATGATACCTTTCCAAAACAGGTTCAATATTTCATTAAGTCAATATTACATTTGATTGTCCAAAATCATGTCACGTGGCAAGGCTAAGCATACTACATCGGTCTAACTACCCATGTTGACAAATTAATAATGTACAACTAGTAATCCACACTAGGGTGACAAGGGGTCATGGCACATACTTAATTAATCAAGGTGTCATACAGCAATTTGGCATTTATCTAATTTCCCATAATTAAGTAAAGCATTTTCTATTTGAACTAGCATGCAATACATTAAATCAAAATAGGTTTCAAAAATGGGATCAACATAGTCAAAGCATAACTTGCCTTCAAAGAGTACTTGTTCTTGGTCTTGAGCGGGATCCTGAGTCAACACTTCTCCTTCGAAGCCTTCGGGCACTTCAACGTCTACTCGTAATACGTGCAAATAGCAATACACAAATAAACAATAGGCAAAAGCATCTGAAATCTCCAAATAAAATCCATAAACAGAGAGAACATAATTTTATAAATTTTTAGGAACTGGAATCGTTCAAATCGGAGTTAAAATGCAAAAGTTATAATTATTTAAAGTTTAAATAATCAATTATATAATATTATAGAGAAAAACTTTAGTCCAAAAATTAAATAAAATTCATATTTGAGTAGAGCTGAATTTTATGAATTTTTAGAAATTTGAATGGTTCAAATCGGAGCTGAAACACAAAAGTTATAATCGTTTGAAGTTTTGAAATTCAAATCAATTATTAAACCGAATTATTAAATCATTTTCTTTTTCGGAAATCATTTATTGCGTCATGGGTGACACGTGTCGACTCCTGATTGGTCGGCTGACGTCAACCGGCTCACGGACTTGGCGCACGGTGCGGCTCGGTCCACCGTGGACCCGGTCCACGGCTCGGGTCACTGACACGCGGGTCCCACCCGTCAGTGGGTCACATGCACGGTGCGACTCTCGTGCGAGACACTGACATGCGGGCCCCGCATGTAAGTGACGTGCAGTCACGCCCAGTCTCGGCCGCTGGCACGCGGGCCCGGCCTGTCAGTGACTCAACGCACGGCGCGGCGGCGGCTACGTGGCATGATCACGGCCGTTGGATCTAGATCCAACGGTCTAGATCTATCCTAGGTTAACTCCGTTATAATCTATCCGATGATCATGGGCCGTTCGATCTAGATCGGACGGTCCAGATCTATCCCTATGTTAACGCAGCTACGGCACGTGGTGATCGTGGGCCGTTGGATCTTGATCCAATGGTCCAGATCTAGTCTGGGAATCTAGGGTTCGGAGAGAACGTGGGCTCACCTCAGCCGTTCGATCTAGATCCGACGGTTCACCGAGCTCGGGACGGCAATGGCTTCGCGGCGGCGCGGGTTCACCGGTGCCGAGGACGATGACCACGGCAGCGGCGCTTCGGGGCTTCTTCGGCGGGGTGAGTTCTCTCTTCGGGTGCGTCTCGACCTGTGGAACTCGGATCCGAGCCCAAACGTGGCGGAGTCGGCTCGACGGCGGCGGAACGAGGCCAAAACCGTGGCGGAAGAGAAGAACAACTCCGGCGAGCGATTGCGGGCGTGTCAGGGCACTGCGGGCGGCGGCGGCTAGGGCAACGGCTGCGCGAGGTCAAGGCGGTCCTCGGGGTGTGACCCGGGCATTAAATAGCCTCGGCTTCCGCGTGGAATCCGGAACCCTAGGCCCAGGCGGCGGAGGACACGGCGGCGCTGTCCGTATCGGACTCGGTGAGAACAAGACAATCTGGGCCGTCCATGTGGCGCAAGCAACGGTCGCGATCGCACGGGCGGAACCGGATTCGGTCCGGATTCTGACTCGAGCCGTGCAGGGACGATCTTGATCGTTGGATCCCGATCCAACTGCGGGATCGATTAGGGTTAGGAAGCGAGTTTGGTCGAGTCATTGGCTCGGGTCGGACTAAGTCCGACTTCGGGTTCCGACTTCGATCGGTTGAAACGATACTCGACCCGATGGATTTTCCAGCGATTTAATATTTAAAATAATTTCCAGTAATTCATTTAATTCAAGAAAAATAGCAAAATACTCAGAAAAATTCCAGAAAAATTCTGGAAAATATTTTAGGGCATTTTGGACTCAAATAAAATATTTCTAACAAATTTTTATTTGCAAAATTTAATTCTTTAATTATTTAAAAATGGAATAAATTCAAATAAATTCCAAATAAATCCAAATAAATTCCAGAAAATTCTAAAAATTCACCAAAGTGCCAAATCACTCATGAATTTAAGAAAAGCAAAATTTTGGGGTGTTACAAACCTCCCCCCTTAACAGAATCTCGTCCCCGAGATTCAGGGCTTACTAAAGAAATAGGTTCGGAAACTCTTTCTTCAAATCCTCTTCGCGCTCCCAAGTTGATTCACTCTCCGCATGATTGCTCCATTGAACTCTGCAGAAACGGGTTGACTTGTTTCTCGTCTCTCGATCCATGGTGTCCAGAATCTTCACGGGATGCTCCTTGTAAGTCAGATCTTCTTGCAACTCAATTGACTCTAGCGGTGTCTGCTCCTCAGGCACTCGGAGACACTTCTTCAGCTGGGACACGTGGAACACGTCATGCACTCCTGCTAGTGATTGTGGTAACTCTAGCTGATAAGTAACTTCACCTCGGCGGCTGAGAACCTTAAATGGTCCAACAAATCTCGGCGCGAGTTTTCCTTTGGCATGGAATCTCTTAACTCCTCTGAGCGGTGTGACTCTGAGATACACGAAATCTTCTGGTTCAAAACTCAATTCCCGGCGACGGTTGTCAGCATAACTCTTCTGTCGTGATTGGGCTATCTTCAATCTCTCCCTGATCATGGCAATCTGTTCTTCAGCTTCTTGAAGAATATCTGTCCCAAAGACATGGCGTTCACCTGTCTCGTTCCAGTTCAATGGCGTCCGACAAGATCGACCGTATAGTGCTTCAAATGGTGACATTTGCAAACTTGCTTGGTAACTGTTGTTGTAACTGAACTCCGCATACGGCAGACTCTTATCCCAAGAGGTAGCATAAGCCAATGCACACGCTCTTAACATATCCTCCAGAATCTGATTGACTCTTTCAGTCTGGCCGTCCGTCTGTGGATGATAAGCTGTACTGAAGTTCAAACGGGTTCCCATGGCTTCATGTAGCTTATTCCAGAACCTCGAGGTAAACTAGGTACCTCTATCCGATACGATCTTCTTTGGCACTCCGTGCAAACAGACGATCATGTTCATATACAACTCTGCTAACTTATCTCCTGAGTAAGTGGTCTTCACAGGGATAAAATGGGCGACCTTGGTCAAGCGATCCACTATAACCCATATGGAGTCATAACCTCCTTGAGTCTTAGGCAAACCAGTAATGAAATCCATTCCGATTTCCTCCCACTTCCACTCAGGTACTTTCAGCGGCTGCAACAATCCTGCTGGTATCTGATGCATTGCCTTGACTCTCTGGCATACGTCACACAACGCAACATGCTCGGCAACTTCACGCTTCATGCTCGGCCACCAGAATCTTTCCTTTAAATCCTGATACATCTTGGCGCTTCCCGGATGAATTGAATACTTGGAGTCATGGGCCTCTTCTAGAATCAGCTGCTTCAGCTCCTTCTTGTCCGGTACACAAATGCGATCCTTCATCCACAACGTGCCTTGCTTATCCAACCTGAAGTTCTCCGCCTTGCCTTCATCCATGTTGGACTTAATCTTGCGGATCATGTCATCATCCTCTTGTCCTTCTCGGATCTGATCCTCCAGGGTAGGCTTCAATTCTAATGTGGCCAAGAATCCCTCTGGTACGACTTCAATCTGCATTCTCTGGAAATCCTCACATACTTCTTCCTGACTTGTGGCTAGCAACATGGTCACGGTATGGCTTTTCCGACTCAGAGCATCGGCAACTACGTTGGCCTTTCCAGGATGGTAATGGATTCCAACATCGTAATCCTTGATCAACTCTAACCATCTCCTTTGTCTCATGTTCAGGTCTGATTGGGTGAAGATGTACTTAAGACTCTTATGGTCCGTATATACTTCACATCTGTTTCCAATTAAGTAGTGACGCCATATCTTCAAGGCATGCACTACGGCAGCTAACTCTAGGTCATGTGTCGGGTAATTCTCCTCATGCGGCCTCAACTGCCTTGATGCATAGGCAACAACCTTTCCGTTCTGCATCAACACACATCCAAGTCCTTGGCGCGATGCATCACAATAGATATCAAAGCTTTGATTGACGTCCGGCAGAACCAACACCGTCTTGATGTCAATCTCGTCTTCGATTCTTGGAATCCTTTCTCGCACTCTGGCGTCCATGTAAACTTCTTCTCCTTTTTCAGCAATTGCGTAAGAGGTCTCGCAATTGTTGAAAAGCCTTCAATGAAGCGGCGGTAGTAACCTGCCATTCCAAGGAAACTCCGGATCTGGGTCACAGTCTTCGGCTGCTCCCAATGTAACACAGCTTCTACTTTACTTGGATCAACGGCGCCTCCTTCTGCGGTCATTACATGTCCGAGGAACTCCACCTTGTCCTTCCAAAAATCACACTTGCTGAACTTGGCGAAGAGTTGCTGTTCCCTCAGCTTTTCCAAAACTCGCCTCAAGTGTTCGGCATGTTCATCCTCTGTCTTGGAGTAGATTAGGATATCATCTATGAACACAACAACAAATTTGTCCAAATATTCCATGAACACCTTATTCATCATATTCATGAAATATCTTTGGTGCATTAAATCGAGACCAAAGGACATAACAAAGAACTCGTAATGTCCATATCTCGACGAGAATGCGGTCTTGAATATCCTCCGATCGGATCTTTAATCGATGGTATCCCGATCTCGCATCAATCTTGGAGAAAACTCCGGCTCCTCTCGGTGATCAAGCAGATCATCGATCCTGGGTAGCGGATACTTATTCTTCACGGTGACTTCATTAAGTGCACGGTAGTCAATGCACATCCTGAAACTTCCGCCCTTCTTCTTGACAAACAAAAGCGGCGCTCCCCACGGCGGCGAACTCGGTCTGATAAATCCTTTCTCCATCGCCTCTTCAAGCTGTTTCTTCATTTCTACCAATTCTTCGGTGGACATCCGATAAGGTCACTTTGCTATCGTATTTGTGCAGTACAAGCTCTATCACAAACTCTATGTCTCTCGTCTCAGCGGCATGCCCTGTAGATCTTCAGGAAAAACATCTGGTACTCATTTACCAACTGGAACATCTTCTATCTTGACGCCTCGGCATCGTTAACCATCAACTGTCCATCTCTCGACTAAGTAGCTTGAAATTCCACTTTCTTTCCACAAGGGCTCTCGACCGAGATAGTCCTTCGCCCACAATCAATACGGCCTTGTGCTTGGATAACCAATCCATTCCCAAGATAACATCTAAGGTCGGAGTCTCTAAAATAATAAGGTTCGCTAGGAATTCTATCCCATCTATTAGTATTCTCACCCCAGAACATCCTACTTTCGTTCGGAGTTCGGAACCAGGGGTTTGAACTAAAAGCATGCATTTAAGTCTTGCAATCTCCAAATCATTTTTAGCAGCAAAGCCTTGAGAAACAAACGAATGCGAAGCTCCGGAATCAAACAAAACTGTTGCAGGTACTGAGTTGACTAGTAACTTACCCAGTACGATGTCCGTAGCATTCTGCAGTGCATCTGCGGTGACATGGTTGACTCGGCCTCTCACCACGCGATGCAGGGTGTGGCTCCTGGTGCTGGCGTCCTGGCCGGTGTGGATCCCAGATTGAAGCGGACTGGGGTCACTCCTGCTGTCTTCTTTGGGCAACTATTGGCAAAGTGTCCTGGTTTGTTGCAGTTGTAGCAGCGTCTCACTGTTCCTTGTTGACTGCCTGAAGCGGCGTTTAGTGGGGTGAAGTCGATAGTTCTGATTGACGGGTCTTCGTGCTGGTGACGGTGTCCTTGTTGTATTCTGCGGCTGGAATCTGAAAAGCTGATTTGGCGCAACCCTAAAACGTTGCGGCGCTCCCTGACGCGATCCCTGATGCTGCATCCTGCGCTTCCTGTTCTCATCCAGTTCCTTGCGCTTGTCCTCAAGAATAAGCGCCTTATTCACCAACTCTTGGAAATCTGGAAAGGTGTGGGTGATCAATCCCACCTGCAGTCCTGAGTTAAGTCCCTTCATGAAACGAGACTGTCTGGCTTTATCTGTCGCTACATCCTTAGGTGCGTAGCGAGCAAGCTGTGTGAACTTGTTCAGGTATTCGGCCACTGGCTGATTACCTTGCTTCAGTGCTCTGAACTCCTCCTTCTTGAGATCCATGATTCCTTCAGGCACGTGATACTGACGGAATGCAGCTGTGAACTCTTCCCAAGTGATATCCTGAGGGTTCACTTGCGTGGCACAGAAGTTCTCCCACCATTCAGCGGCTGTCCTTTCCAACTGATGAGAAGCGTAGAGTACCTTCTCATTTCCTATGCATTGAGCAATGTGTAGCTTCCTCTCAATTGACCTTAACCAGTCATCAGCCTCCAACGGATTGGCATTCCTAGAAAAAGTGGGTGGATGAGTCCTCATGAACTCTGATAGTCTTGTATTCTGGCGTTGTCCCTGATTAACTTGATTAGCAAAGGCCTGGCAAAGGACGTGTTGCATCTGTTGCATCATGGCATGCATCAACTGAGTTTGAGCAGCAAGAACAGCTCGAAATTCTGCATATCAATCGGGCGGTGTTTCGGTGCTCCATCATTGGGGTTTTCTGCTGGGCGAGAACCACTTCCACTGCCTCCAAGGTTTCCACGAGTGTTCACCATCTGTGGTTTGCTCTAGGTTTTAGAGATGAGAGGGAAACAAGAATAGACAAGTAGTATGGAACTTATGCGGGGCGAAAGGTGTAACTTAAAGTCCAACTTTATTATTTTAATCAATAGTAACTTGGTATGGTTGCTTACAATGCCTAGGGGCCTTGCAACACATACTGCACACTCAGCAAGCAATGAAAGTCCAAATCAAACTAACACTGGAGTCTAACGCCTAAAGGGTGACTCTTTATTCTATGACGCGACTCGGCGAAGGAGTCTCACTATAGAACCTACGCTCACTCATCGAGAAAACCTCCACGGCCTGGATACGGACGCTGCGGCATAGGCGCGAAATGATCGCCATGTCCAAAGAATCGTGTCATCTGTGGTAGTCGAAGAAGCGATGTCCTCCTCAAGCTCTGGCTCCTTCGGTCAGCTCGTGTAGCTCGAGTCGGCTCGCTGCAGTGCGCATAATGCCGTCTCTAACTCTCCAATCCTCTACAGAAGGTGTGACACATACTCTTGAGCTTCCCGCCATCTGTTCTTCTCTGTCGTGATCTCCTTGCGGGCCTTCTGTAGCTCCTTGCTTGTATCATCGAGTACATCCTCCTGGGTGACAACAAGTCGTGCCAACTGTGTAACCATGGCATTCTCATCCTGAATCGCCTTTGGGTCGAGAAGGTTATTGCTGCGCGGATGATATCGGAACACCGTGCTCTCCAATTCTCTGGCGTAGATACGGGTAATGTGCGCGCATTGCTCGTCGTGACACCTCTTGGATACCCATCTGCATTGTAGACCTCCTGGCAGTGTAGTGTATCGGGCGATTGCCTGGGCCCTTCTTCCTAGCAGGTACCACAATCTTCACGTCACAAGCCTTGATCAATCCTGCCTGTCTGATCACGTCCACTTGGTATTGCGGCTTCTCAAAACCTCCGAGAGTCTGTAGCATACGCCAAAATTCCGCAGCGTGACCAACCTCCAGATCGACGTAGTTGAACTCTCCCTCCATCTGTCACAAGAGTGCTCACGTAAGAACTCGAAATTTTTAAATCGTGACAAGGTAAGGAAAAATTCAGCAAGAGACAAGAAAAGAAAGAATGGGATAAGTCGAGATGTCATTTCTTGTCTTGATAAACTTTTAGCTTTAGAAAATAGGTTTTATCCTCTCTACGACCTTTCTAGCTAGGGTTGAGCCTACGGTCAGTATGGCTCTGATACCACCTCTGTTGGGACCCGAATCTGCAAATCCGGACCCTTTGTGTATTCCGCACTAGTCCAGGAATGCGCTAGTGCACACAGTCTTAACATCGGTAAATATCACAATCATACCACTCGATACTAATAAAGTACTTTAATTAAATAGTCAAACTGGTTGCTCGACCTTATGGTCAAGTTACAAATATACGCCACGCAGGGCGAAACTTATTAAGAGAGAAATAATAGCAGCGGAAAATAACATAACTTCGTGGCGCCATCCAGTATACCACAGGCAACTGACTGGGCTCGCTCCCTAAGTAGATGGTTCCTCTTGGAGCTCCTCCTCCAAAGCTGGTGTAGTCTCCTCTTCAACTGGTGTTGTATTGTGGCAAGGGTGAGTACTTGGTACTCAGCAAGTCATGCACAGAATGCAGCTAATATACTACATGCATGGCTTAATACAAAGGAGTAGCTCAAGGTATATTTGAAGCAAGAGCATTTAACAAGTATCATAAGTAGATTCGAAAGCAGTAGTAACAAGTAAAGCTTAAACAACTTTTTTAGGAATTAAATAAACATCTTTCCCATTCCTAATCCACATTTCCATCATCATCATTAATAAACCAAACCCAACCTTTCAAGTCCATGTTATTTTCAAGAAAGTCTAACCCTTGACTGTAATTCCCGAGCGATGTCCAATACCGTGGACACGGCTATTCGAATAGATTTTCCACTCTGCAGAGGTTATGCACTTTACCCACAAGATACAGTCAAACACCACAAAGGCGAGTTCCCGTAACAAAGTCTTTCGGAAACTTCTAACAGTACAAGTGATCCTCCCCGGTTGTTGCACACTAACCCTTCCCTTAGCTAAGGCGAAGTTTAGGCCAACCAACCGTTAGATGGGTACCTGGCCGCAGCCCCGGTACGCTACCCCGTACAACATACACAAAGGGTGTAGTTGACACCCAGAGGTCCCAGAGGTACGTTATTAGCAACTTAATCAACTAGGTCCGTCCCATTACGGACATGTGGTTGCACGCTTGACTCAGTTCAAAGGCTTGCAAGGTTAAGTCCTTAGGGTGACCAGGGCAAGACTACCCGAAGAACCAAACCAACATTCCCAATGCCACAACTGGCCCACCTGATCATTCTTTCCACATGCCCCGGTCAAAAGCTATTTATCAAACCCCAGTTGATTACCATGAACCAGGTGCCATCCACATCACAACACATGATACCTTTCCAAAACAGGTTCAATATTTCATTAAGTCAATATTACATTTGATTGTCCAAAATCATGTCACATGGCAAGGCTAAGCATACTACATCGGTCTAACTACCCATGTTGACAAATTAATAATGTCCAACTAGTAATCCACACTAGGGTGACAAGGGGTCATGGCACATACTTAATTAATCAAGGTGTCATACAACAATTTGGCATTCATCTAATTTTCCATAATTAATTAAAGCATTTTCTATTTGAACTAGCATGCAATACATTAAATCAAAATAGGTTTCAAAAATGGGATCAACATGGTCAAAGCATAACTTGCCTTCAAAGAGTACTTGTTCTTGGTCTTGAGCGGGATCCTGAGTCAACACTTCTCCTTCGAAGCCTTCGGGCACTTCAACGTCTACTCGTAATACGTGCAAATAGCAATACACAAATAAACAATAGGCAAAAGCATCCCAAATCTCCAAATAAAATCCATAAACAGAGAGAACATAATTTTATGAATTTTTAGGAACTGGAATCGTTCAAATCGGAGTTAAAATGCAAAAGTTATAATTATTTAAAGTTTAAATAATCAATTAAATAATATTACAGAGAAAAACTTTAGTCCAAAAATAAAATAAAATTCATATTTGAGTAGAGCTGAATTTTATGAATTTTTAGAAATTTGAATGGTTCAAATCGGAGCTGAAACGCAAAAGTTATAAGCGTTTGAAGTTTTGAAATTCAAATCAATTATTAAACTGAATTATTAAATCATTTTCTTTTTCGGAAATCATTTATTGCGTCATGGGTGACACGTGTCGGCTCCTGATTGGTCGGTTGACGTTAGCCGGCTCACGGACTCGGCGCACGGTGCGGCTCGGTCCACTGTGGACCCGGTCCACGGCTCAGTGACTCAACGCACGGCGAGCCCGGCCTGTCAGTGACTCAACGCACGGCGCGGCGGCGGCTACGTGGCATGATCACGGCCGTTGGATCTAGATCCAACGGTCTAGATCTATCCTAGGTTAACTCCGTTATAATCTATCCGATGATCATGGGCCGTTCGATCTAGATCGGACGTTCCAGATCTATCCCTATGTTAACGCAGCTACGGCACGTGGTGATCGTGGGCCGTTGGATCTTGATCCAACGGTCCAGATCTAGTCTGGGAATCTAGGGTTCGGAGAGAACGTGGGCTCACCTCAGCCGTTCGATCTAGATCCGACGGTTCACCGAGCTCGGGACGGCGATGGCTTCGCGGCGGCGCGGGTTCACCGGTGCCAAGGACGATGACCACGGCAGTGGCACTTCGGGGCTTCTTCGGCGGGGTGAGTTCTCTCTTCGGGTGCGTCTCGACCTGGGGAACTCGGATCCGAGCCCAAACGTGGCGGAGTCGGCTAGACGGCGGCGGAACGAGGCCAAAACCGTGGCGGAAGAGAAGAACAACTCCGGCGAGCGATTGCGGGCGTGTCAGGGCACTGCGGGCGGCGGTGGCTAGGGCAACGGCTGCGCGAGGTCAAGGCGGTCCTCGGGGTGTGTCCCGGGCATTAAATAGCCTCGGCTTCCGCGTGGAATCCGGAACCCTAGGCCCACGCGGCGGAGGACACGGCGGCGCTGTCCGTATCGGACTCGGTGAGAACGAAACAATCTGGGCCGTCCATGTGGCACAAGCAACGATCGCGATCGCACGGGCGGAACCGGATTCGGTCCGGTTACGACTCGAACTGGTACGGGACGATCTTGACCGTTGGATCCCGATCCAACGGTCGGGATCGATTAGGGTTAGGAGCAGGTTTGGTCGAGTCGACTGGCTCGGGTCGGACTCGAGTCCGACTCGGGTTCCGACTCGGTCGGTTGAACAGTACTCGACCCGATGGATTTTCCAGCGATTTAATATTTAAAATAATTTCCAGTAATTCATTTAATTCAAGAAAAATAGCAAAATACTCAGAAAAATTCCAGAAAAATTCTGGAAAATATTTTAGGGCATTTTGGACTCAAATAAAATATTTCCAACAAATTTTTATTTGCAAAATTTAATTCTTTAATTATTTCAAAATGGAATAAATTCAAATAAATTCCAAATAAATCCAAATAAATTCCAGAAAATTCCAAAAATTCACCAAAGTGCCAAATCACTCATGAATTTAAGAAAAGCAAAATTTTGGGGTGTTACACCGTCCATCGCGGCCCCCGTCTCCGGTGGGGACGATGGTGATGCTGCTCCCGCCCTTGCTCCAGAAGGGGAAGCGGCATCGGTGGAACCGCCCTCCAGGATGCTTGCGAGCTGGTGAGGAAGTGCGAGGCGTGTCAGTTCCACGCCAAGCAAATTCACCGACCAGCCCAAACTCTGCAAACTATCCCGCTCTCGTCGCCCTTCGTGGTCTGGGGGCTGGATATCCTGGGTTCGTTCCCGCGGGCCACAGGGGGCTACACCCACCTGTTCATTGCCATTGACAAGTTTACTAAGTGGGTGGAAGCCGAAGCGGTAAAAACAATCACCGCCACCGCTGCGATCAAGTTTATACAAGGTATCTTCGCCCGCTTTGGGGTCGCCAACCGCATCATCACCGACAACGGCCCGCAGTTCGCCAGCATCGCCTTCTTGGGATTCTGCGAAGAGATGGGCACCAAAGTTTGTTTTGCCTCTGTGGCCCACCCAAGAAGCAATGGCCAAGTTGAGCGGGCCAATGCGATGGTGCTGAAGGGCCTCAAAACCAGAGCGTTTGATCGACTCCACAAGCGTGGAGCCCGTTGGACCGAAGAGCTCCCTGCAGTGTTGTGGTCGCTTCGTACCACTCCCAGCCGGGCCACGGGAGAGACCCCTTTCTTACTGGTCTACGGCGCAGAGGCAGTTCTACCATCAGAGTTGGCCTTAGGGTCACCGCGTGTGGCGGCGTTTACCGAAGAAACCCAGGAGGAGCAGCGTCGAGAAGATGCCAACCTCCTGGAAGAAGTGCGGGACAGCGCGACCGTGCGCGCCGCCCGATACCAGCAAAGTCTCAGGCGGTACCACGCCACCCGGGTCAGCGAGAGGACGCTGGCAGTGGGCGACCTGGTCTTGCGCAGAGTCCAGACGCATGCCGGGTTGCATAAACTGTAAACTGTCTCCCCAGTGGGAGGGCCCCTTTAAGGTGGTGTCAGTCTCTCGTCCTAGGGCGGTCAGGCTGGCCACTGAGGACGGAGAGGAGTTGGCGAACTCCCAGAACGTAGAACTTTTGTGCAAGTTCTTTCCCTGAACAGGCTGTAAGTACAGAGTTACACCCCCCTACCAGCCCCGCTAAGCCCTCCTCCCCGCGGTCTGGTCGCGGAATGTCTCTAGTTTGTTCAAAAAGTGTAGTCTTCACTTGAAGCAGTTGTCGGTTTTTATTCTCGTTTTTTGGTCTGCGCCCCGTTGTGCCGTGGCCGTGTGCTCGCCCTCAGAATATTAAGGCCCCCCGAGTGCTCGATGGCAAAAATTGGCACACTGAGTGAGCATGGTGTGCAGGGATAGGTAGTCGGGTGGTTGGTTTGGTACGGTTCTCAATACGGTCATGACGCTCAGGGTGTCCCTGTGAGAACTGGCGGCTCAAACACCATCACCGAAGACCTACTGCCCCGCCCCACTCCACCAAGTGTTCAGCCCTAAGAGGCCGCGAGGGTAACTAAATCTCGCAGGGCCCCAATAACCTGAGGTCGCGACTCCCCGGCACAAAGGACTCAGACGCCGTATTCCAACTAACCCCTAACGTGCGCCGATGCCTTTTTCGTTTGCTCAGAACCAGCACGCGGGATGCGTGAACGGACAACCGGGCAAATAAGGCGTGCGAAAGGGAAGTACACCTTTTTTATAAAAGTATATCCTGAACTTGCAGTAGACCGCTACAAGGGAAAGCACATCAACAAAAAAAAAGAAAAACCCTCAGTCTTCGTCTGCCGTGGCCTCCGCTGGAGGAGCGTCCAACTCAAGGGCCACGTCCTCGGCCATCGCCTCCAGCGATGGATTGACCATCTCTAGCTGATCAGCTACCCATTCGGCGGCATTGCTGACCCGTGCTTCTGCGCGGGCCCATTCCCCTTCCACTCCCTGGATGGCGAGCAGGGGGTCAAAGTTAGGGTCCCAGCTGGCGCAGTAGGCAAGCACGTACGACGCTGTTGCCGCCGTGACTGCTCGCCCTTCTTGGCTGGACCGGGCAGCCAGGGAGCCAGGAAGGAAGGTGAGGAAGTCGGCGATCTGGCCCATGCAGAAGGCATAGTGCCGGGTCGTCTGCTCCACCGGGTTCGGCTGCTACAACCCTAGTGGCACCAGGCTGGCCACCATCCGGTCGAAGGCTGGGCGCAGCATGGAGGTGGCCTCAGCTTCTGCGTGAAGCCGCTCGCCCTTCTCCTCATCGCGCTCCCGGGTGATCGCCTCGACACGGAGGGCGCCTTGCTCCCTCTCCTGCTGCAAGTCCAGCTCCAGTCTCTCCGACCGGTTGCGCCAGTCCTGCACCTCCGCCCGGAGGCGGGCGATCTCCGCAACAGCCTCCCTCAGCCTCTCCCTGCTCGCCGCAAGCCGGCCGCTCACGTTGGAGTGTAGCTCTCCAAGGGCGTCCAGCAAAGCGTCCGCGTCCGCCGAAGGGATCGAGGCGCCGGGGGCCTCCAGAGTGGCTGGCAGGCCCAGCCCGCCGACAGGCAGTAAGACGTCTGGCCCAGCGACGGGCACCGGGTGGGCGCCAGGGCTGCCTTGGGGATCGACCACCGCGGCCGGCACTGCCACTGCTGTAGCAGTTCTCTGGTCGACCCCTACAGGAGCCCTCGAAGAAGATGCCCTGAGGAAACAAGAAAGAAGGGGTAAGCCTCCCGAAGTTATATAAATCTGATAAACTTGCTGCGTGTCTTTTGGTGTGTACCCAGCAGAAGGCCCCCTGAATCGGGGCACGCCCGGGACCAGGGTTATTCCCTCGTGCGGCGTTGGCCCCGGCGGAGCGACCCTCGCCGGTGGCGGCGGGGGAAGAATTGGCGCCGGCAGCGGTGGTGGATCACCCTGCGCTGGTGCTGGCGGCGGGGGCGGATCATCATGCGCCGGTGCCGGCAGCGGTGGTGGATAACCCTGCGCCAGTGTCGGCGGCAGGGGTGGATCTGCTTGCGCCAGCAGTGAGGGAAGATCGCCCTGTGCCGCCGGCGGCTGCAGGGGCGGATCGGCCTGCGCCGGCGACGGCGGAGACTGAACAGGAGCTGGCGGAGCTGCTGGCGAGGCAACTTCGGCTGAGGTAGAAGCGGCGGCCGCCGTAGAGCTACTCGCTCCGGTTGTGGTCGCCGCACCCCCTAGAGCGGCGCGGACCCGCCTGGGGCTGTCGCCGGGGGTGTTGGCGGCGGCAGGGCGCTTGTCCCTCCCCCCACTTACTGGAGGAGGATCCCGGATAGTTAGCGTGGTCTGACGAGGCGTGATCCCCGGGCCCATGGCATCCATGATGGGCATGACACGGGTGATCGCCACACGCTCCTGGGGCTCCACTTGGCAGAGTGGGAGGGCGCCCGCTGGAAAGGGCGGGACGGGGCCAAAGATGCCCAGCTGCCCCTGCCACATGTCGATCTTGGCCAGGGACAAGTTCCCCGCGGTTGAAAAATAAGAAACGATAAGAAAAAGAGAGCGAAGGCGCCATCAGTCTGACAACAGTCGAAAGAAAGAAGAAGAAAACAAAGGGAACAAAATGAAAAGCAACCCACCTCCGGGAAGTGTTCGGGTCATGTCATCGGGGCCCGTGTATTGCCAGGCAGGGCGAGCGCGACGGCTCAGGGGACTGATTCTCCAGGTGATGTAGTCCCGAAGAACCATGGCCCCCGTCAGTCCCGCCGCCCGTAGCTGGTCCACGCGGGCCAGCATCACCTGGAGCTCGGGCGTCTCGTCGACATGAGCACCCCAGGTGGGGATGCCGACCGCTGGCCCCGTCGGCATCTCCAGGACCTCCAAGCCGCTGTCATCTTCGACGTAGAGCCACCCATTGCGCCAATCCCTCCAGTTGGAGAGGAGGTCTAGTGGAATGTAGCGGGAGGCTGTGCCATCACGAAGGCGGAAGTGGCAGGAGCCGATCACGGTGGAAAGGTCCTTGGCCGCACGCAAGGAATAGAAGAAGCGAAAGAGGGGTAGATTAGGGGCTACTCCCACGAACATCTCGCCGAAGTAAGCAAAGACAGCAAGGAGAATGATGGAGTTAGGAGGAAGGTGAAGATTGTGGATGGAGTAGAAGTTGAGTATGGCGAGGTACAAGTCGGAAATGGGCGGGACAAGGCCAGCCAGCATTGCCCAACCAAAGAAAACCAGTTCGCCTGGACGAATGCCGGGCGCGGTAGTCCCGGCGCGGGTACGGACAGTACCGCCAGCAACGTACTAAGCACATCTCTCGGCGTTGACATCCTCGACGGTTGAGGAAGGAAGCAGAGGTGTTGGTGGTGCCATGCGAGCAAAGGAGCAATGAGCCAAGAGCGGAGGTAGAGAGGTGGTTCGCAAGAAGCTAGGGTGAAGAAGAAGCACACAGCCCGTGCCTTCGTTTATACCTGCGTAGGAGCGCCTCAACAGGAAACCCGAGGAGGCGTGGCAGTTGGAAAGGTGGGATAGTCGAGGGGGCGTAGCGGTTCGCTGGCGGGAAACCCAGAAGAATCGGAAAAGGCGCGGCCATGCCCCCCAGACTCGCGCCGGTTACGAGGCAATAAACGGCTGCACGATCCGCCTTGGGCGCGGAAACGGCGGCGGCATTTAAAAAGCCACAACGTTTCGTGGCCACTTTTTGGACCCACCCAGGAGACGGAAGAAGACGAAAAGAACGCTCCGAGGTGGGTCCGGGGGCTACTGTCGGTGTATTCCACACTAGGGTGCCCACTGCACTTTAGTAGAAGCAGCCGCCGCCGGACACGTGGCATCCCGGGCACACCCCCGGTGGCCAGCTGAGTGGCCGCCAGGGGAGGGTGGCGACCAGGCCACGTCACCGGTGGTCAGCTGAGTGATCGCCAGCGGGAGGGTGGCGACCAGGCCACGCCCTGGCGGCCAACTGAGTGATCGCCAGCGGGAGGGTGGTGACTAGGCCACGCCCTGGCAGCCAGCTGAGTGATCGCCAGCGGGAGGGTGGCGACCAGGCCACGCCCTGGTGGCCAGCTGAGTGATTGCCAGCGGGAGGGTGGCGATCAGGCCACGCCCCTGGCGGCCAGCTGAGTGATCGCCAGCGGGAGGGTGGCGACCAGGCCATGCCCCCTGGCGGTCAGCTGAGTGATCGCCAGCGGGAGGATGGCGATCAAGCCACGCCGCTGGCAACCATTTCCCGAGGACATTTAAATGGCCCGCGCGGTCATTCGAGAGGTAAAAGACATTTAATGCATATTGTGCGCATTAAATGGGGCTAATGGAGGCCACAGGATGGCGGCGCGTGTTCCCAACGTGCGCCATAATGGCGCACGACGTCAGGGTGCACTTCTCCACCCCGATGGAGCGGGCGAAGCCGGCAGGCGCGCCGCTCAAGGGCGGGGGAAGAGGATGTCTGCACCAGGGCATTTAATGTGTTGCAGGGGCATTAAATGCTAAAGAGTAGAGTAATGAGATGGCTCGTGGTGTAAGCCCCCCATGCGCCCCCACCGGCCCAAGTATAAAAGGGAGTCGGGGTGCATGGGGGAGAGGGTTGAATCATTTTTTTCTCTTAAGCTAGACTCTCCATTACGGGTGAGCTAATCCGGGTGGCTCTGGCAGCTATTCATCTCCCAGCTCCCTCAGGGCGCACCATAATACAAGAACACAGGAGTAGGGTTATTACTCCAAGGAGGACCCGAACCTGACAAACCGTCGGTCTCCTTGCATGCTTCGTGTCAAGGCCCCACTCTCTGAAATTCTAGGGCATCCGGAGTATCCGGATTAGACCCGGAATGTCCGGACAAAATGTCCGGAGTATCCGAGTTGAAGTGGCCGAACACCCCCACCCGGAGTGTTCGGACTAAATGTCCGGAGTGTCCGGGTTAGTGCTACCGAAGACCCCAGCCCGGAGTCTCCGGGTTGAGCGTCCGGAAGGTCCGGATTTTTTGGGGTTTAGTATAAAAGACCCGTTTCTTGGTCTCCTCACCCCATTTCCTTCTTCCCCACTTGTCCTCCACTCCCGTATGCACCTCTTCCACCTCAAGCTCTTCTCCGGTGAGCTCCCCACCGGCCGGCCTCTTTCTCAAGCTCCTCCCCGGTGGACCTCCATCATGGTGCCCTCAAGATCTCCTCCAAGCTGGTGTCCTTCTTCCCCACCCGGCGTTCCCTTCGTCCTCTCCATCCTCCGTGAGGTAAGGAATGTTCTTAGGAGTTCTAGGGCCACCCATGGTGGGTTTAGGGCCTAGGTTTAGATTTGGGGGTTTGGAGTTGGGTTTTGAGCTCTAGGGTTTTGGGTATGGTGTTTCTAGGGTTGGGTTGGGGATTGGTTTGGCAAATGTGGGTAATAGTGAGGTAGATCGGGTAGTGGTAATGCCGATCCAAGGGTCGATTAAGGTTGGCTAGTGGTTTTATGGTTGGGTGTCGTTTTCTCGAGGTTTGAGCTAGCTTGAAGTTTCTCCGGCCTTGTCGCGTGTAGGAATGTCGTAGATCGGGTCCCCGCGGTGCTGTAAGACTTGGGAAAAGCCCCCATGTCTCGTGTCAACTCCCAAGTCCTAGGCTGTCCGGAGTGTCCGGATGGAAGGCCCGGAGTATCCGGCTTATCCGGAGAGTTCGGATGATAAACCCGGACTGTCCGGGTTAGGCTGATCTGTCAGGGTTGAGTCGAGTTGTCCGGTTGCGTCGTTCGTCGAAGATTTTCGGTTGTGGTTGTTTCAGTGCATTGCATGCATCTTATTTATGCATTGTATTCGTGTAGAGAGCGATCCCGCGGGACCTGATGCCGCGGTGACTGAGGGTGCGACCGGAGAGCCCACTACCGCCGATCCGCAAGTAGAAGAACAAGGCAAGCACCTAAGTATTTTGAACCTTATGTGTAACCTATTTTGTGAATTAACTGCTTATTGGACGTTAAGTGTGGCATTAGGAGTTGAAATGTGGGATAGGCTAGATCCTATTTGCTGCATCTACCCTTTTCATTGTTACTTGTAAACACCTCCTTTGGAGCTAGATTATGGGTACTAATTGTGTCGTGCTTAGTATGCTTAGAAGTCGGGTTTGGGCCAAGTGGTGGATGGTTCCACTGCTTGAGGTCTTACACATTACAATCTCTGGAACTGTTTGGTTATGGTGGTGTTGGGAAAAAGGTATAATTGGAGACCGGGCGGGAGAGTTGGGGCATTTGGGTAAGGAGACCCAAATGTGGTAGTCCCGCCTGAGTCAGCTAAGGACCGATCCGATGTGGTACCATGGCTGAGCACCTTTAGGTTGATCACATGCCCGATTATGGTAAGGTAAGCTGCTCTTCCATCGCATGCCGTTCGATGGGCCATGCCCTCATGTGGTTTGACGTGGTTGAGGGCGGGGCCTAGGCCGGCTCTTGAGCGCCAAGCTGGGCTTGGGGCCGCTCGAGGGGGTGCTAGGTTTCCGGACCGCATGAAGATGCCCCAACGAATGGGTATGGATGGGAGGGGGCTGACATGAGGTTCCTTTGTGGCACATGTCGTGTGATCAATGCTTCCCTGCAGGGTTAATTAAGCGATTCGAATTGCCGCGCTCTCGGATATGAGCACGCTTGGTCACTGCTATTACACGTAGTAAACAACTTGAATTGAAGTTCGCCGTTGGGCTTGAGCTCGAAATGAGTGTGAATAATGGTTGCTTATTGTTTAAATGTCAACTTAAGTTAGGAGTAGGTGCCGTTACAACCGCATAAAAGTTTTGAAACTAAGTAGTTTAAGTAACTAAACAACAAATGATAGCATTCTGCAATTGTTTTGCCTTGGGCCTATTCCTTGCTACATCCAAATGCATGTCCCTTTTTAAGTCGGTCATATATGGACCACGGGTAAGACTTGCGAGTACCTTCTGTACTCAGGCTTCTGCTTTGTGGTTTTTGCAGGTGAGGATCCAGCGGGGTGCGAGTTTTGCCCCTACTGCCTTTCGGTGACCGGGCGGGGCACCGAGTAGAGGCTGTCGACACATGTGCGCCCGGAAGTGTTGAGGGCATGACACTTCCGGGGTGTTTTACTTTTGTTGTATAGGATAGTCGATAATACTTTTGTTGTAAATTACACTTTTATGTCTGCTATGGAATCGTCTACCTTTTTGTTTGGTCGTAGTTGTTGGTTGTTTTCATTGGGCCTCCTTATGCCGTGTTGCGTGTTTGTTTGCTTCTGCATTTTTGCGTCTCTGGTAGTGAGCTTGGGGCTCGATGCCCCTTTGTGCGAATTGAATTTTGATATGGCATTGGGAACCGGTATGTGGGGATCCTGGGCGAGTTTCGGATCGCATACCGGGGGAATACCGGGGTTGTTGTCGGATTGTTCGGATGATTTTGGAGTTGTCCTTATTGGGCTTGGGTGTTAGCACCGAGATCACCTCCGGTGAATCGTTGCTAGGATCCAAATCCGATGGGAGCAACTGTTCATCCAACAATTTGAGGATGATCTGGGCGGCTCCTCTCACTTCGCCCCCAGTTCCCCACTTCTCGAGCGATCTCCACGAAAGCCCCGATTAGGATCTAGTATACCCCTCGCCGGAAGGGGTCTGTTGGCTAACTCACCGGAAGGGGTCTGTTGGCTAACACGCCGACACGATGCAACAGTAAGGATTCAAATTGCTAATCTACTACCAGAGCCCCCCACAAGAGGTGGTATCAGAGCTACATACGACTGCAGGAAGGCCCTAGGTAAAATGGTTGATAGACTAAGGATGAGTCTTTTTCTCAAAAGCTAATTTTGATATCGAATCCTAATTGTGAAAATGTAGAATGATGTTCTTACCCCTTTATAGGACCTTTCATTAGTTTGAAATCTTCAGAATGGAATTGCTCTCATCTGGAGTTTCAAAAGTGGCTTTCTAAGGGTGGTGGCTTTCTAATGGAATTGCTCTCACCACGGCTTCTTCACAACTGAGATCGTGTATGGGGAGCATGATGCTCTCGAGCCAACAGAAGAGCTTCCACACCCATATGGTTCCTATCGCCGAGTCATCCGTCGCACCAGGATATCGGTGAGAGGCAATGGACGTCGCATCTCAGCTATGCGCCCTACTACTTCCATGGGCATGGAGCGTGGCCGCACCATTGTCTTTGGTGGCCACGAGTATGAGTTGATGATGCCCTTTGAGCCATCTGTCAAGGCCCTCAATTTCAAAAAAATTCTGGGACATCCGGAGTGTCCGGATTAAACATCCGGAGTATCCGGATCCAACCCGGAATGTCCGGAGTATCCGGATTGGGCTGACCGAACACCTCAACCCGGAGTGTCCGGACTAAATGTCCGGAGTGTCCGGGTTAGTGCTACCGAAGACCCCAACCCGGAGTCTCCGGGTTGAGCGTCTGGAGAGTCCGGATGGTGCGGGATTTTGTATAAAAGCCCCATTTCATGGCCCTCCACTCACCTCACCTCACTTTGTCTCTTTCCCGCCTCTCCCGTGCGTCCCCTCCACCCCGTCCTCATCTCCGGCGAGCTCCCCACCGGCCGGCGACCTCTAGTGGCTCCTTCCCCGGTGAACTCCTCCTCGGCGCTCTCAAGCTCCTCCCCAAGCTGGTGTCTTCCTCCTCCTACCTGGCTTCCCCTCTTTCTCCTTCCCTTCCCTTGAGGTAAAGCCCTCTCTTGGAGTCTATTCATGGGATTCTTGGGTTCTAGGGCTTCCACGGGGTTGGGGTTGAACTTTTGCAATGTTAGGGTTCTTGGTGGGGTTTTGGTTTGGGGTTGGTTTAGGCAATGTGGGGTGCTAGGGTTAGAGGTCGGGGTGAGTGAGGCTCTCTTAAGCTTTGGATTAGGTTTGGTTGGTGGTGTGAGAGATGAGACCCGCTCGTCGTGGTTTGAGCTAGCTCGGAGCTCTCCGGCTCGACCACGTATAGGAAAGTCGTAGATCGGGTCCCCGTGGTGCCATGGGACTTGGCAGCACCTCGGTCCGTTGAGTAGTAGGGTGAAAAGCGCCAAGTCCGGATTGTTCGGACAAAACATCCGGAGTGTCCGGATTGTCCGGACTGTCCGGACATTAAACCTGGACTGTCCGGGTTCACCTGGTCTATCCGGGTTATGTTGGTCTATCCGGTTGCGTCGTTTCGTCGGGGGTTTTCATTCTAGTTGTTTCATTGCATTGCATGCATCTTATTGTTGCATTATATTCGTGTAGAGAACGAAACCGCGGAGGGTGATACCGCCGTGGTCGATTGAGTTGCCGAGGGGCAAGTCGTTGTCGGTCCGCAAGCAGAAGATCAAGGCAAGCACCTAAGCATCTTGAACCATATGTATAATCTATTTTTGTGAATTAACTGTCTATTGGATGTTAAGTGTTGCATTAGGAGTTGAAATGTGGGATAGGTTAGATCCTATTTGCTGCATGTACCACTTCATTGTTACTTGTTAAACATCTCCTTTGGAGCTAGATTATGGGTACTAATGGTGTCATGCTTAGTATGCTTAGAGGTCGGTTTGGGCCAAGTGGTGGATGGTTCCACTGCTTGAGGCCTTACGCTTTCGATCTATGGAAAGGTTTGGTTTTGGTTATGTGGTGGAAAAAGGTACAATTGGAGACCGGGTGGGAGATTGAGGCATTTGGGTAAGGAGACTCAAATGTGGCAGTCCCGCCTGAGTTAGCTAAGGACCGATCCGATGTTTAACCGTAGCTGAGCACAAATTGGTTAATCGCATGCTGGTATGGGACGGTAAAGCTATTCTTTTATCGCATGCCATTCGATGGGGCATACACCTCATGTGGTTGGACGTGGTTGAGGGCGAGGCTTTGGCCGACTCTCGAGGGCCAAGCCGGGCTTGGGCCGCTCGAGGGGGTGCTAGGTGCTCGGACCACATGAAGATGTCCCCAACGAATTGGTATGGATGGGAGGATGGTTGACATGAGGTTCTTTGTGGCACATGTCGTGCGGTCAATGCTTCCCTGCAGGGTTAATTAAGCGATTCGAATTGCCGCGCTCTCGGATATGAGCACGCTTGGTTACATGTTACTACACGTAGGAATAACTTGAACTGAAGTTCACCTTTGGGATTGAGCTCAAAATTGTTATGAGGTCACTTGTTTGGTTATCATTAAGTATTGAACTCCACTCTAGAAGTAGGTGCTAGTACAACTGCTTTGAATTGTGAGTTGAATAGTGGTACTAACTAATCAACAAAGTCAAGCTTTCCGCACTTTTAACTTTAGCTGATTTCCTTGCTACATCCAAATGCATGCCCTTTGGAGTCGGTCATATATGGACCACGGGTAAGACTTGCGAGTACCTTCCGTACTCGGGCTTCTGCTTTTGTGGTTTTGTAGGTGAGGATCCCGAGGGGTGTGAGTTTTGCACCTACTGCCTATCGGTGACTGGGCGGGGCACCGAGTAGAGGCTGCTGGCGTCGTGTACGCCCGGGAGTGTTCAGAGGCAGAACACTTTCGGGGTTGTTTTACTTTTGTTCAGTTTAGTAGTGGGGAGTCTACTTTTGTTGTATAGGTTGTTTAAATGTGCTATGTTTCGCTGAACTCTTGGTTGCCTTCGCGCAACTTTTAATATATTTGTGTCGCTTTAGTGATTTGCTTGTTTCTGATTGTTGGTGGTTGTCGGGTGTGGTTTTGTGTAGTTGGGGCTTGTAACATCCTGAGTTTGTACTTGCCTTTTTAATGTTAATTATCCTTTGAGAGTTATTTGGAATTTAATTTGGAGTTAATTGTTTTTGGATTTGTTTGCTCGATCTGTTTCGTTTTAGTTTTTGCTCCAAAATCTCATTTCATGTTGCGATTAGAATTTCCGAGCAACCGTAGTTTCCAAACCTTCTTTAGCTACCCTAGAGTCTATCCTAAAAGTTTTCGGGAAAGATTCGTGAGTTCGGAGGTTTTTTGGGGGTTTTTGGGGTTTTTCTGCCCTGGGCGGTAGTACCGCCGGCCCTGGCCAGTACTGCAGGCCGAGGCGACCGGGCAGGGGGCAGAGCCCTCTCTGCTGCTCGTTGCCCAACCACCTCAGCTCTTGGAGTCTTCCTACTCAAGCCTCCTCTCCCAGCCATTTTACTCCCTCTCCCTCACTTCACTCCCTCTCACCCTCACCCTCTAGCTCTCTCTCCCATGGAGCTCTCTCCCTCTCTCTCAAGTTGATCCTCCCCCTAAAACTCTCTCTCTGGTGTTCTTGAGCTCGAGGTGAAGCAAGACACGGAGAAGGACGTCGCTTCCCAAAACCCTAGCAGCAATATGTGGTGAGTGGAGCAAGTTTCAGCCAGATCTGTGATGACTTGAGCTTGATCTTGTACTTTTCTCCATTTCTATCAACTTTTCTTTTAGCTAAAACCCTAGAAAACCTAGTTGTAGTGCTCAACTTTTGGTTAGCTGAGTTTCTAAACCTAGGTTAGGTGCTAGAGTTCTCGTTAGTGCGAAAACTGAGATCGGAAACCCTAAATACGTTTTTATCGGATATATTTGGTTAAATGTCGTTTTCGTAGCTTTTGGAATTAAACCTTGGAACCCTAGTTCCAAAAGCTAGGAAAAGGACACTAGAATGTATTCGACGTCGTTAAAGTCCGAGTTTCGCGAAAAGAATCGAGTTAGAATTCGATTCGGGGAGAAAGTCAGAATTTAGCATGGATTAGGACTTTAGAGTTTCTCGGATTAGGAAATTGGGCCAAACGAGGTCGGAACCACGTGTGGTTTACATAAATGGGTCCTTGTCATCTCCGAGAACCCATCCATGCAATCGCCGCAAAATTCCAAAGTCGTTTGTGCGAAAATCCTTTTTCTGCAAAATTCAGTCGACCTGTGGCCGGCACTACCGACGTGGTAAGTCTGGTACTGCCGCTCAGGCCAGCACTACCGACCCTTGTGGCCGGTACTGCCGGGCTTAGGCCGGCACTACCGCTCCCGCAACGCCGGTAGTTATTTTCCAGAGAGGTCCTCGTTTAGGTTTCGTAGCCGCCGGTACTACTGACCCTCAAGGCCGGTACTACCGACTATAGAGCGGCACTACCGGGGTTTGTACACCGGTACTGCCGTTCTCCAGTTCATGTTTTGGTTTTTGTTTTCTCTCTCGTGTTCGCTTATTGGTTGTTGTCCGCATCTTTGAGCTTTTTGCTTTGTTCTCGTTGGATCTTAATCATTTCCTCGTTATTTCTTTTGTTGCGCTTTCGCTTAGACGTCGACGCCTCAGGAGCAGTAGGCGAGGATCCAGACTTCGACCCAGAGGACACGCAAAACCCAAAACAAGCAGGCAAGCACCCCCTTTGAACATATTGCTCCTATAATTGCAAAAGTATTTGATGTTTTGCAAAATGATTACGCATGCTTATGATTATTACAAGTATTTAAATGGTGGGAATAGATAGATACCCTAATGGTTGGATGGCTTATCTTAATCTTGTTGCTACCCTAAATCCTTGAGTAACCCTAGTTTAAGGATAGATGCTATAATAAGTGTCGTCAGGGGTTATAAGTCTTATAGTTGCATACGCTTAGCCCAGCTTTAGACTGATTGAATAATGATCGGTGGACTCAGTCAATCAAAGATTTTCCATACATTATTAGGATTTCGAAAATGGTGATTTCAGAAAAACAAAGGCTATGTTGGTGAAAGATGAAAAAGGAAAAGGTGTACGGTGATTTATGCCGGACGGATGATGGGAGGTCTCGTCTGTGCAATCCTAAGGACTGAACTTGACGTTTTTAACCAAGTCCTTTCGTACAACGACATGTGCTAGTATGGGATAGCCTAAACCCAGTATAGGAGTTGGAATTTGATCTTACGTCGTGGTAGGTCGAAGTAGTTGGGCAATACCGACGTGCTGGTGTTGCTTAGAATACTCCCTCACCACGCGCAGGTGTTGGAGACTTTCGTGAAACAACGGTGGATGCATTGCTGAGGGTAAAAGGCACGATGGGCTGTTAGCCATCGTTGGATCCGTGTGGGTGAATCAGGTTTGGAGTTTAAGGTACCCAAACACCTTAAATGGGGGGTACTCTCGCCTGGCCCGGGGGTACTCTGTGTGGGTGTGTGGAGCCCCACCCAAAGCAAAGAGCGCACATCGCCGGGGCTGACGCAAGACTAGATGCCGACAATTGGAAGAGTTTCGTCACAATCTAGCAAAACGGATACGGCATGTATCGCATGGCATGGTTGACATGATTGCTAGAGCGTGTCGTGTGGGTAAAGTGAGCATTCTCTGCAGAGATTAATCAAACTAATCGATTAGCCGTGCTCACGGTCACTAGCATCTAGGGTATTTGCTGTCAAGTATAGTATTTTGGTTTTGATTTTTGAAAAGGATTTGAAATCGGTAGATCTTTTAAATGTTGGGCTGTTTCATGCAAATGTTGAGTCGTTGAACTCAAAGATCGGTTGGTTTGGTGATTTGATCAAGCTGGTGGTGATTCTTGATGCCATGTGATGGTGGTGTTGGTTATGTTGAAGGAAATGATTCCTGTTGCCATGTGATGGTGGTGTTGGATATGTTGGAGAAAATTTGATGTTGAATGAAATGTACAATTACATTATGTATTGATTTACTCTCATTTACTACATGTTTTATAATCAGTGCAGTATTCCAATCTATTAGTCTATTGCAAATAACTCCAGCTTCATGCAAATCTGAACTAGAATCGCAACCATCTTCATTGTTTAGCCTGCATTATTATTATACTTGCAAATAATAAAGTCTTGCGAGTACATACGTGTACTCACCGTTTGCTCTAAAAATTTGCGTGAGGAGCAGAAGATGCAGGTGAGGAAGAAGGTGACCAGGAGTTCAGTGATGCAGACGCGGGTGGTGCGTTTGACGGCTAGCGGAGTTAGTTGCTCGCCGTTGCCTGAGGGAATGGAGGCACACCGCGGCCGCTTTACTTTTGTTTCTCTGATGTTTTTCTCTTCAGTTTACTTTAAGCCAATAGGCATTTTGTAAACAGAAACAAGTTGTAATATTATTATCTATCGCTGTAATATAATACCTCTGCCCTTATATTGCGTTCGCTTGGATGAGACTCTACCTTCTCAACATGTGACACTAGCCTACTGATCCAGGGACTAGTGGTTATCACATGGTTGCGGGAAGCTCAAATTGGATCCAATTGGCTGGCATGTGACCTCATTACTTGAGTATCGTGCTGACTAAGTGGTTTCAATTTGAGTCTGTCGTGATGCCGTGATCGTTATGTTACTGGTTGTGTGATTAACCAGGCCCGCGCAACAGTAATGGAGTATCAACATGCGGAGACAGAGCCCCACGACAGGTGGTATCAGAGCAAAGGTTTGTAATTGATAGGATTAAGGAAGAGACTTTTCCCTTAAAAGTTTTTTTGATTATGCACTCCTTAATTGTGAAAACATATAATGCTGATCTTTTCTTTTCTGTAGCATCTCTTCTGGTTTTGAGCTTCAAACGAAATTTTCCTCTTACCTCGGCTTTCCAAGTCAGATTTCCAGGGCAAAAGCAAATGGGGTATTCGGTTTGATATAGTTTGCCGATCCTATTTGAAATTTAAGTTAGAAGTATTTGGGAAGCTTATCCACTTCAAAAGATAGTTAAGAATTGAGTAATGATAAGGATAAGGCTTAAAATCGTGAGTTCTTTTATTGGTCCGCTGTTGGTTTATTTTCTTTTCGTTTATTTAATTTCTGTTTACTTCGAATTTCCGTTTGTTGAGGATGTTACTAATCTATTTCCCTTCTTAATCTTAGATGTCTGGACGTTGGGAACCCTGCTACTTCACGTCTGCAATTCTAGAGGGCTCAGTTCAGGCTACCCTCTGGGAGATGATGCAGCGTGCTGGCCTTCCTGAGCCACCAGGGTATTTAATCTCACGTGCTGGACTTAGTCCCACTTCCTCCCTGTATGTGGCTGAAGTTTCTATTCGCGGACACCACGCGGGAGAGCAAACCCGTCAGTATCATGGTACAGCGCCAAGTCCTCTTGCAGCTCTACTCGATGGAGCATATATTGCAATTCTGAGGCTTCGCTTTGATGTACCGGAAATGGCTCAATTATTTCCTGTTTGTCCCTCTCGTGAGCCGGACAGCCAAGAGAACCTGTATGTGCCAGATTATCCACTGTCGGATCCTGTGCATTTGGCGATCGGGCTAGTGAGGTCCCTTGATCGATATTCCGCCGTCTCCGTGAAGAATCGTTGCTTGCTCGATGTCGTATCTCTGAGTTAGAGAGTAACATGGCGCCCTTGGTTAGCTATGGTTTCTTTACTACTGGGATGATCTATGGGGAGAATGATGATCTCGAGCCTGCTGAGGAGTTACCCCGTCCTTATGGATCTTATCGTCGGGTCTCTCGCAGTGCCAGGATGTCTGTTCGTGGTAGTAGTCGTCGCCGTGTTTCGGCTGTGTGCCCTAGTGCTTCTACGACTGCCATGCCAGGACGTAACCTGTTGTTTGGTGGACGCGAGTACGAGTTGATGTTTCCCGCAGAGTCAACTGCTTCTTCTGTAGCCCCAGGCACCTCAGATGTCCCTGCTGTGAACGGTGGTCGTGTTTAGGATTAGATCCCTATCCTAATAGGTAGTTGGATCTACAGCTCGCTTTTGTTGTAATTACGAGCTGGTGGAAGAAACCTTTTGTTGTAATTATTCCCGTGGAATGGGTGGTAGTTGATGTTGGTGGTGTTGTAAATAATCCCCTGTAGCGCGAAGAGACGTGCTAAGTTATCATCTGTAAATCTATCGCCTTGCAATCCTTTCACTGTGATGCTTACTTTAAAATTTGTATTACTATGTGATGGATTGTGTTTGAGTTTCGCGATTGTTGTTCAAAATCCCCGCGTTCTTCGATGGGCTCTTGTGGTACTTGTCTCTAAGTCTTTGTGTCAACAGGATGCCGCAGAAGAGACGTGTTGATCATTCGGTGATGACCCGGGGTGTTGCTCAGAATATCCAAGAACCAGTTGTAGCAATGCCGAATCCGGAGCGTCAAGATCCACCTTTGGCTAGATCCCGGAGCCAAGGATCTCATCACTCTAATGAGCCAGTAGGTAATCGGGAGGCGTCGCTTAGTCATCACGATGCCCAAAGTGAAGAGTTACCTCCACCTCCGTCAATGGCCCAAGTTCTTGTTATGCAGACCCGCTTGTTAGAACGGTTGGTGCAGAATTCCGAGAACCTTGGTGCCGCTGCTTATGGTGGTTTGGCAGCAATGCAACCCCAATCAAGGTTGGCCGAGTTCCAGCGAACTCGCCCGCCAAACTTCTCATCTGCAACCGATCCTCTGGACGCAGACGATTGGCTTCGCGATGTTGAAGATAAACTTGACGTCGTGAGGTGTACTGATAAGGAGAAGGTTCAGTATGCTGCTTACTATCTCCAAGGCGTAGCAGCAGCCTGGTGGGGTAGTGTTAAGGCAATTCGTCCACCTGGTCAGGTCATGACTTGGGAGGAATTTAACGGAGCCTTTCGTGCAGTGCACATTCCTGCTAGTCTGATGGAGATAAAGAAACGAGAGTTCTATGATCTTCGTCAGGGGTCTATGTCAGTGATGGACTATCTGCATAAGTTCAATTATCTGGTTCGATATGTAGCAGATGAGGTCCCGAGTGAAGCCCGAAAAGTCTCCTTGTTTCGTCAACATCTCAACGAGGAGATTCGTCATTCGCTCGCACCACTTGACATCCCCAATATGCAAGTGCTTGTGGACAAGGCGATTTGTGTTGAGGACAGCGGCAAGGCAGTTTTGGAGAGCCGAAAGCGTAAGTGGATGGCTCGGAAATCTGCCGGTGCCGGTACTTCGAGACCGTGTTCTGGGCAAACCGTCAGTGCTAAGTCCGTGGCATCACCGCCTCCACGATCTCAGAGGAGCTTTCCCCAACCTGTTCTGTCTGCGGCTCAACCTTCTGGCCGCGGAGGGCAGATTCGTGGAGGGCAGGATAGGATGGCCGCACTCACCTGCTATGCTTGCGGTGAGAAGGGACATATCTCTACTGTTTGTCCGAGCAAACGTCCTGTTGCTGCTCGACCTCAAGTTCGAAGCGGTCTGATTCGCCCGCAAGGTTCTGTAACCGGGCGTGGTGGACACCTAGGAGGGCGTTCTAGCCAAAAAGTAGCCCCGAGTCAAGCCCGTGGTTGACTTAACCTAGTGACCGCGGAGGAGGCCAGTAATGCTCCAGATGTGGTAGTTGGTATGTTTTTCATACACTCAGTACCCACTTTGGTTTTATTTAATTCGGGCGCTTCGCATTCTTTCATTTCTTCAAAGTTTGTTTTGGAACATAAGATTAAGACTGACAGATTGTGAAATCCAATGTTAGTCTATTCTCCTGGTTCGGTTATGCGAGCTGAGCGCATATGCCTTAGAGTACCCATAGTGATCAATGAAGTTCTATTTTTGGGAAATCTGATTCAGATTGACACCCCTGGACTCAATGTTATCCTTGGGATGGATTGGTTATCTCAAAATCAAGGACATATTGATTGCGCAAATCATTCCATTTCTCTGGTGAATTCGGATGGAATCCAGACTAAGTATTACTCCAGACGATCAAATGTGCTTAAGGCTTCTTTCCATTCGCTTTCTGTGCCAGAATTAAGTCAAGTACCAATGGTCTGTGAGTATCCTGATGTGTTTCCTGAAGAATTACCGGGATTGCCCCCAGATCGGGATATGGAGTTTGTTATTGACTTGCTGCCAGGAACAACACCATTATCCAAACGTCCGTATCGGATGCCCTCTGATGAGTTGTTGGAGTTGAAGAAGCAACTCAAGGAGCAATTAGCTAAGGGTTTTGTTCACCCTAGTTCGTCTCCATGGGGTAGTCCAGTGCTCTTCGTCAAGAAGAAAGACGGTAGTTTACGCATGTGCGTGGACTATCGATCCTTAAACGAAGTCACTATCAAAAATAAGTATCCTCTTCCTCGGATTGATGATTTGTTTGATCAATTAAGTGGAGCTCGAGTCTTTTCTAAGATTGACTTGAGGCTGGGGTACTTTCAACTCAAAATTCAACCGGAATACATCCAGAAGACTGCGTTTACTACTCGATATGGTTTGTACGAGTATACAGTAGTTTCTTTTGGACTCACCAATGCACCAGCCACATTCATGAATCTCATGAATAAGGTATTCATGGAATACCTAGATAAATTTGTGGTGGTGTTCATTGATGACATTCTTATCTATTCTCGGAGTGAGCAGGAGCGTGAACTCCATCTGCATTTAGTGCTTGATAAATTGCGTGAACATCAGCTGTATGCCAAGTTCAGCAAATGTGAGTTCTGGCTCAAAGAAGTTGCCTTCTTAGGCCACGTTCTCTCGGAAGGAGGTGTTGTTGTTGATCCCAGCAAGGTGAAGGATGTACTTGCACTGGAACAGCCACTGACTGCCTCAAGTCCGAAGTTTTCTTGGGTTAGCCGGGTACTATCGGCGATTCATTGAAAACTTTTCCAAAATTTCCAAGCCGATGACTGAGTTACTCAAGAAGGAGAAGAAGTTTGAGTGGACGTCAGCTTGTGAAGTTAGTTTCCTAGAGCTGAAGCGAAGGCTTACAATAGCTCCAATTCTTGTCTTGCCTGATGTGCACAAAAACTTTGACGTATTCTGTGATGCTTCACGTCAAGGTCTTGGTTGTGTGCTGATGCACGAAGGAAAAGTCGTGGCGTATGCTTCACGCCAACTGAAACCTCATGAAGCCAATTATCTGACTCATGATCTAGAATTGGCTGCCGTAATTCATTCTCTTAAGTTATGGCGACATTATCTCATCGGAAACCGAGTTGAGATATTTACTAATCATAAGAGTCTGAAATACTTTTTCACCCAACCAGATCTAAACTTGAGACAAAGCCGGTGGTTGGAGCTAATCAAGGACTACGATTTGGGAATCCATTATCATCCGGGAAAAGCTAATGTGGTAGCTGATGCCCTCAGTCGCAAGCTACACACTAGTAATACCTTGTTGGGTGTTTATCAACCCCAGTTGCTGGATGAGTTTCGTAAACTCAACTTGGAGATGGTAGGGGAAGGATTTGTGGCTACATTAACCCTACAACTTACCCTTGAATCCCAAATTCAAGCTACTCAGTTGAAAGATGAAGGAGTAGCTGAAATCAAGCGCAATTTGAAAGAAAGCGTATCATCTGAGTTTTCGGAACGAGTTGATGGTCTGATCATGCGTGGATATCAAATTTATGTCCCGAATGATCAGGAGATCAAAGAATTGATCTTGAAGGAAGCTCATGAGACTCCGTTGTCGATCCACCCTGGAAGCACAAAAATGTACCAAGATATTCGAAAGAAGTTTGTGCGAAAATCCTTTTTCTGGAAAATTCAGTCGACCTGTGGCCGGCACTACCGACGTGGTAAGTCCGGTACTGCCGCTCAGGCCGGCACTACCGACCCTTGTGGCCGGTACTGCAGAGCTTAGGCCGGCACTACCGCTCCCGCAACGCCGGTAGTTATTTTCCAGAGAGGTCCCCGTTTAGGTTTCGTAGCCGCCGGTACTACCGACCCTCAAGGCTGGTACTGCCGACTATAGAGCGGCACTACCGGGGTTTGTACACCGGTACTGCCGGTCTCAAGTTCAAGTTTTGGTTTTCGTTTTGTTTTCTCTCTCGTGTTCGCTTATTGGTTGTTGTCCGCTTCTTTGATCTTTTTGCTTTGTTCTCGTTGGATCTTAATCGTTTCCTCGTTATTTCTTTTGTTGCGCTTTCGCTTAGACGTCGACGCCTCAGGAGCAGTAGGCGAGGATCCGGACTTCGACCCAGAGGACACGCAAAACCCAGAGCAAGTAGGCAAGCACCCCCTTTGAACATATTGCTCCTATAATTGCAAAAGTATTTGATGTTTTGCAAAATGATTACGCATGCATATGATTATTACAAGTATTTAAATGGTGGGAATAGATAGATACCCTAATGGTTGGATGGCTAATCTTAATCTTGTTGCTACCCTAAAATCCTTGAGTAACCCTAGTTTAAGGATAGACGCTATAATACGTGTTGTCAGGGGTTATAAGTCTAATAGTTGCATACGCTTAGCCCAGCTTTAGACTGATTGAATAATGATCGGTGGACTCAGTCAATCAAAAATTTTCGATACGTTATTAGGATTTCGGAAATGGTGATTTCGGAAAAACAAAGGCTATGTTGGTGAAAGATGAAAAAGGAATAGGTGTACGGTGATTTATGCCAGACGGATGATGGGAGGTCTCATCTGTGCAATCCTAAGGACTGAACTTGACGTTTTTAACCAAGTCCTTTCGTACAACCACATGTGCTAGTATGGGATAGCATAAACCCAGTACAGGAGTTGGAATTTGATCTTGCGCCGTGGTAGGTCGAAGTAGTTGGGCAATACCGACGTGCTGGTGTTGCTTAGAATACTCCCTCACCACGCGCAGGTGTTGGAGACTTTCGTGAAACAACGGTGGATGCTTTGCTGAGGGTAAAAGGCACGATGGGCTATTAGCCATCGTTGGATCCGTGTGGGTGAATCAGGTTTGGAGTTTAAGGTACCCAAACACCTTAAATGGGGGGTACTCTCGCCTGGCCCGGGGGTACTCTGTGTGGGTGTGTGGAGCCCCACCCAAAGCAAAGAGCGCACATCGCCGGGGCTGACGCAAGACTAGATGCCGACAATTGGAAGAGTTTCGTCACAATCTAGCAAAACGGATACGGTATGTATCGCGTGGCATGGTTGACATGATTGCTAGAGCGTGTCGTGTGGGTAAAGTGTGCATTCTCTGCAGAGATTAATCAAACTAATCGATTAGCCGTGCTCACGGTCACGAGCATCTTGGGTATTTGCTGTCAAGTATAGTATTTTGGTTTTGATTTTTGAAAAGGATTTGAAATCGGTAGATCTTTTAAATGTTGGGCTGTTTCATGCAAATGTTGAGTCGTTGAACTCAAAGATCGGTTGGTTTGGTGATTTGATCAAGCTGGTGGTGATTCTTGATGCCATGTGATGGTGGTGTTGGTTATGTTGAAGGAAATGATTCCTGTTGCCATGTGATGGTGGTGTTGGATATGTTGGAGAAAATTTGATGTTGAATGAAATGTACAATTACATTATGTATTGATTTACTCTCATTTACTACATGTTTTATAATCAGTGCAGTATTCCAATCTATTAGTCTATTGCAAATAACTTCAGCTTCATGCAAATCTGAACTAGAATAGCAACCATCTTCATTGTTTAGCCTGCATTATTATTATACTTGCAAATAATAAAGTCTTGCGAGTACATACGTGTACTCACCGTTTGCTCTAAAAATTTGCATGAGGAGCAGAAGATGCAGGTGAGGAAGAAGGTGACCAGGAGTTCAGTGACGCAGACGCGGGTGGTGTGTTTGACAGCTAGCGGAGTTAGTTGCTCGCCGGTTGCCTGAGGGAATGGAGGCACACCGCGGCCGTTTTACTTTTGTTTCTTTGATGTTTTTCTCTTCAGTTTAGTTTAAGCCAATAGGCATTTTGTAAACAGAAACAAGTTGTAATATTATTATCTATCGCTGTAATATAATACCTCTGCCCTTATATTGTGTTCGCTTGGATGAGACTCTACTGTGAGGGCCCCTTGTCCTATACCGTACTGTACGCCGTCTACTGTAGCGTATAGCAACATGAAGCCTCGATACCGAAAATCTGAACCCAAAAATTCGATCGACGGAATCGAACCCTTAGCTTCGGACCGGTACCATGCGCATCCGATCTTGGTTCCTGGATCAATAGCCCGATGTCGCGTACCAACAACACAAGTATCAACGCACAAACGAACTAAGTTAACTTAATTTACATAATCAAGCGTAAATCTTACAATATCCTACGAAGTAGATTACAAAAGAAAGAACGACAACGGAAACCAAAAGTGACATCAAACCCGGTCGTGAGCCCGAACACACCCTAAGGCGGTGGTGGAGGGAGGACCTCTGAAGCCCACGGCACTCATGAATCAAGCTCAAGATCACCAGGACATCATCACCTGTACCTTCCTCTGTTGGAAAAAGGTTAGCGACAGCGGTGAGTACACGTATGTACTCGCAAGACTTTAGTGTATGCAAATATAAATTTAATGCAGGCTGATTCAATGAAAGGTCGCTACACTAAGTCTATTGCGAAAAGCAAGAGTTGAATCAATTCATCGAAAAGTAATACATAATTTGAAAGACAAAGCAGTTTGACTAAAACATATTTACGATATATATATAACATTTGAGCTTCTCAACCGCCACCATACATGATCGCAGCTTGAGATAAGATTTGACATCCATATATGCATAAATCCACCAAGTGTTATATCCACACATCCATAGTTCCATCAAGTACCATATCGAACCACATGTAAATCCACCAAGTTTCATATCGATTCATATACTTTAGTTAGACTCAAATAGATTTTCATTTTCAAAACCAAACCAAACGTCTATACTTGAAACAAAAAGCTGAGTTAATTGCTCATGTCCGTGAGCACGGCTAATCGATCAGATTTATTTTAAGACCCTGCAGAGTATGTACACTTTATCCCCATAAACCGGACTTGCACCCACTGTCATCCAGGGAACACGCGATACCAAAGGTACCCATTGTACAAGCCCGAACACATTCTTTCCCATCGTTGAGGTTTTAGCCACACCCAAAGACCGGTGACGATATCCACCACTATGGCGATAAGGAGCCAACCGCACACACAAAGCGCCACCTTCTCGTGACGGCGGGTAATCTGTAAGTCTGCATGCGCGGCCCTTATCCCATAGCAAGGCGTACACCGTTGTATCACCCGATGTGATCTTGAAGCGATTTCCATTGCTAAGACCAAGCGCACTCACGAAGGTGCAAGCGGCGGTCGTGGGGACACTCACACCGCGCTTGACTTGCTCATCACGGGAAAAAGGTCCACACGGCCTACCAACAGCACGGCTAAACCCTCACACTTCAAGTACTCAATTGCGGCTGCCCCATCCCAAAGATGCGGTTGCACGTAATGTCAGTCAGAATTATGGTTTCAAGGCTTCGGTCCTTATAGTTTTCTCCTAGTGACTCAAGCGGGGTACTCCACTGTAACACCCCAAAATTTTGCTTTTCTTAAATTCTTGTGTGAATTGGCACTTTGGTGAATTTTTGGAATTTTCTGGAATTTATTTGGATTTATTTGGAATTTATTTGAATTTATTCCATTTTGAAATAATTAAAGAATTAAACTTTGCAAATAAAATTTTGTTGGAAATATTTTATTTGAGTCCAAAATGATCCAAAGTATTTTCCAGAATTTTTCTGGAATTTTTCTGAGTCTTTTGATATTTTTAATGAATTAAATAAATTTCTGGGAATTATTTTAAATATTAAATCGCTGGAAATTCGAGTTGGGTCAAGTACTGTTCATCCGACCGGACCCGAGTCCGAGTCCGACTCGAGTCCGACCCGAGCCACGTGACTTGATCGAACTGCGTCCAAACCCTAACCGTTGTGGACCGTCGGATCAAGATCCAACGGTTAGGATTTCCCCGTACCGCTTCGACCGGATCCGGCCCGGATCCGATCTCGCGCGCGCATCGTGGCCGCTGATCGTGCCACGTGGACGGCTGTCCGTCGTCGTCTCCGCCCGAGTTCGGGACGGACTCCGCCGCCGCGTCCCCGCTAGGGTTCCGATTCTAGCACGCATCCCGGGGGTATTTAAGGCGTGGGACATCTCCCGGGGTTGCCCGTCGTCGCGCGCACCTTTCGCCCCTAGTCTCCGAGCTTGAGCCGCTGCCAGCTAGCCGCAATCGCTCGCCGTAGCTAGATCTTACCTCCGCCACGGTTTTTGCCGCGCCCCGCCGTCATCCGTCGCCCTCCGTCGCCGTTAAGCTCAGATCCGAGACCCCCAGGTCAAGCTGCGTCGGCGAGGACATCTCACTTCGCCGGAGGACCCTCGGAGCGCCGTTCCACGCGTCATCGTCCACGACTCCGGCAGCCCAAGCCCCGCCGTGACGCCATCACCGCGCGAAGCTTCTCGACCGTCCGATTCCGATCAAACCGCTGCGGTGAGTTCACGTGTTTCCGAACATGATTGGATCTGGACCGTTGGATCAAGATCCAACGGCCCACGATCACCTCGTGCGCCTTAATACCGTAAAACTAGGTTAGATTGGGACCGTCCGATCTAGATCGAACGGCCCATGTTCACCGTGTAGATTATAACGGAGTTAACCTAGGGTAGATCTAGACCGTTGGATCTAGATCCAACGGCCGTGATCATGCCACGAGCGCCGCCGCGCGTGCGTTGAGTCATTGTGGTGGGCCCGCGTGCGGCCGCCGAGCCTGGCGTGATCGCGGCGTCACCGACATGCGGGGCCCGCATGTCGATGTCTCACCCGAGTCGCACCGCGGCACGTGACCCACCGACGAGTGGGACCCGCGTGTCGGCCGACCGGCCGTGGACCGGGTCCACGGTGGACCGAGCAAGCCGTGGTGAGCCCATGGACCGGCTGACGTCAGCCGCCCAATCAGAGGCTGACACGTGTCCAGGCTGACGCAATAATTAATTTTCGAAAAAGAAAATGATTTATTAATTCGAAATAATGATTTCAAATTTTGTTTCAAACTTCAAACGCTTATAACTTTTGCGTTTCAACTCCGATTTGAGTGATTCAAATTTCTAAATTTGTATAAAATTGAGACCTACCTAAATATGAATTTTATTTAATTTTTGGACTAAAGTTTTTCTCTGTAAAATTATTTAATTGATTATTTAAACTTAAAATAATCATAACTTTTGCATTTTAACTCCAAATTTGATTTATTCCAGTTTCTAAAAATTCATAAAATTATGTTCTCTCTGTTTATGGATTTTATTTGGATGATTGGATACTTTTTGCCTATTGTTTATTCGTGTATTTGCTATTTGCACGCTTTACGAGTAGACGTTGAAGTGCCGGAAGGATTTGAAGGAGAAGTATTGACTCAGATCCAACTCAAGACCAAGAACAAGTACTTTTTGAAGGCAAGTTGTGCTTTGACCATGTTGATCCTATTTTGAAATCTATTTTGATTTAACCTATTGCATGCTAGTTCAATTAGAAAAATACTTTATTTAAATATGGGGTTAGATAAATACCAATTTCTTTGTATGACACCTTGATTATTTAAATATGTGCCATGACCCTTGTCACCCTAGTTGTGGATTACTAGTTGGACATTATTAAATTGCCAACATGGGTTTTAGGACCGCTGTAGTATCTTTGCTTAGACACCTACGTGCTCATGACATGATTTTGGACAATCAAATGTTAATATTGACTTAATGATATATTGAACCTGTTTTGGAAAGGTATCATGTGATGTTGATGGCACGTGGTGCATGGTAATCAAGCGGGGTTTGATAAATAGTTTTTCGACCGGGCATGTGGCAAGAATGATCAGTGGGCGGTTGTGGCATTGGGGATGTTGATTTGGTTCTTCGGGTAGTCTTGCCTGGTCACCCTAAGGACTTCACATTGCAAGCCTTTGAACTGGGTCTAACGTGCAACCACATGTCTCAGAATGGGACGGACCTAGTTGACTAAGTTGCTAATAACGCACTGTGGGACCTCGGGAGGTCAACTACACCCTTTGTGTAAGTTGTACGGGGGCGTAAGCGAAGTGAGGCCAGGTACCCATCTAACGGTTGATTGGCCTAAACTTTGCCTTAGCTAAGGGAAGGGTTAGTGTGCAATAACCGGGGAGGACCACTTGTATTGTTAGAAGTTTCCGAAAGACTTTGTTACGGGAACTCGCCTTTGTGGTGTTTGACTGTATCTTGTGGGTAAAGTGCATAACCTCTGCAGAGTGTACAATCTATTCGAATAGCCGTGTCCGCGGTATTGGACATCGCTCGGGAATTACAGTCAAGGGTTAGATTTTCCCAAAAATAACTTGGATCTGAAAGGTTGGGTTGGATTAATAATGATGTTGATGGAAATGTGGATTAGGATGGGAAAGATGTTTACTAAACTCCTTGAAAAGTTATCTATGTTTTACTTGTTACTACCGCTTTCGAATCTATTTATGATACTTGTTAAAATGCTCTTACTGCAAATATACCTTGAGCCACTCCTTTGTATTAAGCCATGCATGTAGTATATTAGCTGCATTCTGTGCATGACTTGCTGAGTACCAAGTACTCACCCTTGCCACAATACAACACCAGTTGAAGGAGACTACACCGGCTTTGGAGGAGGAGCTCCAAGAGGAACCGTCTACTTAGGGAAGCGAGCCCGATCGATTGCATGTGGTATCTTTGGATGGCGCCACGAAGTTATTTGATTTTCCGCTGCTACTATTTCTCTCTTGATAAGTTTCGCCCTGCGAGGCGTATAATTGTAACTTGACCATAAGGTCGAGTAACCAGTTTGACTATTTAATTAAAATACTTTATTAGTATCGAGTGGTATGATTGTGATATTCACCGATGTTAAGACTGTGTGCACTAGCGCGTTCCTGGACTAGTGCTGAATACACAGAGGGCCCGGATTTGCAAATTCAGGGTCCCGACAGAGGTGGTATCAGAGCCATACTGACCGTAGGCTCAACCCTAGCTAGAATGGTCGTAGAGAGGCTAAAACCTATTTTCTAAAAGCTCAAAAGGTTGTCAAGATAAGAAATGATATCTCGACTTATCCCCTTCTCTCTTTTCTTGCCCCTTGCTGAATTTTTCCTTACCTTGTCACGATTTAAAAATTTCGAATTCTTACGTGAGCACTCTTGTGACAGATGGAGGGAGAGTTCAACTACGTCGATCTGGAGGTTGGTCACGCCGCAGAACTTTGGCATATGCTACAGACTCTCGGAGATTTTGAGAAGCCCCAATACCAAGTGGAAGTGATCAGACAAGCAGGATTGATCAAGGCTTGTGACGTGAAGATTGAGGTACCTGCTAGGAAGAAGGGCCCAGGCAATCGCCCGATACACCGTGACCGCCAGAGGTCTACAATGCAGATGGGTATCCAAGAAGTATCACGACGAGCAATGCGGCACATTACCCGTATCTACGCCAGAGAGTTGGAGAGCACGGTGTTCCGTTATCACCCGCGCAGCAATAACCTTCTTGAACCGAAGGCGATTCAGGATGAGGATGCCATGGTTACACAGTTGGCACGACTTGTTGTCGCCCAGGAGGATGTACTCGATGATACAAGCAAGGAGCTCTGAAGGCCATAAGGAGATCACGACAGAGAAGAATAGATGGCGGGAAGCTCAAGAGTATGTGTCCCACCTTCCGCAAAGGATTGGAGAGTTAGAGACGGCATTATGCGGACCAGAACTGCAGCCAAGATTACTCGAGCTACACGAGCCAGATCCGGAGGAGTCAGATCTCGATGAGGACACTGCTTCTTCGACTACCACAGATGACACAGTGGCTGGACACGGCAATCGTTTCGCGCCTATGCCGCAGCATCCGTACCCAGGCCGTGGAGGTTTTCTCGATGAGTGAGCGTAGGTTTTATAGAGAGACTCCTTCGCCGAGTCGCGTCATAGAATAAAGAGTCACCCTTTAGGCGTTAGACTCCAGTGTTAGTTCGATTTGGAATTTCATTGCTTGCTGAGTGTGCAGTATGTGTTGCAAGGCCCTTAGGCATTGTAAGCAACCATACCAAGTTATTGATATCAATAATAAAGTTGGACCTTAAAGTTACACCTTTCGCCCCGCATAAGTTCCATATTACTTGTCTATTCTTGTTTCCCCCTCATCTCTAAAACCTAGAACAAATCGGCGGATGGTGAATACCCATGAAACTTTGGAAGCAATGGAAGTGGTTCTCGCCCACAGAAAACCCCAATGATGGAGCACCAAAGACCGCCATTGATATGCAGAATTTTGGAGCATTTCTTGTCGCTCGGACTCGATTGATGCATGCTATGATGCAACAAATGCAACACGTCACTACTCAGGCCACAGCCTAATCAAGTCAATCGGGGACAATGCCGAATACAAGACTGTCCGTGAGTTCATGAGGACTCACCCACCCACTTTCTCGGGAATGCCAATCCATTGGAGGCCGATGATTGGTTAAGGTCAATTGAGAGGAAGCTACACATAGCTCAATGCATAGGAAATGAGAAGGTACTCTACGCTTCTCATCGGTTGGAAGGAACAAATTGAATGGTGGGAGAACTTCGTGACACGCAAGAGAACCCTCAAGATATCACTTGGGAAGAGTTCACATTGCGTTTAGTCGGTATCACGTGCTGAAGGAATCATGGATCTTAGGAAGGAGGAGTTCAGAGCATCAAGCAAGGTAATCAGCCGGTGGCCGACTACTGAACAAGTTCACACAGCTAGCACGCTACGCACCGAGGATGTAGCGACGGATAAAGCCACATACCTCGTTTCATGAAGGGACTTAACTCAGATTGCAGGTGGGATTGATCACCCACACCTTTCCAGATTTCCAAGAATTGGTGAATAAGGCGCTTATTCTTGAGGACAAGCGCAAGGAACTGGATGAGAACAGAAGCGCAGGATGCAACAAAGAGGATCACGCCAGGAACGCATAAATACCGAGAGTTGCACCAAATCAATTTTTCGATTCCAGCCACGAATGCTACAAGGACACCGTCACCAGCACCAAGACCCGTCAATCGAACTACTGCACCCCACTCGCTAGAAACGCCGCTCGAGCAATCGGAAGGAACGATGAGACGCTGCTACAAGCGCAACGAGCCAGACATTTTGCCATGATTGTCCAAAGAAGACAGCGAGAGTGACCCGATTCGCTTTAACTTGGGAACCACCCGGCTAGGACGCCCGACACCAGGAACCACATCCTGCATCGTGGTGAGAGGCCAAGTCAACCATGTCACCGCAGATGCAACTGCGAAATGCTACGACGTCGATCTTGGATAAGTTACTTGTTAACTCGATACCTGCAGCTTTGTTTGACTCGAGCTTCGCATTCGTTTGTTTCGCAAGGCTTTGCTGCTAGAAGCGATTTGGGGATTGCAAGACTTAAGTGCATGCTTTTAGTTCAAACCCACAGTTCCGAACTCCGAGCGAAAGTAGGATTTTCCGGTGAGAATACTAATAGATGGAATAGAGTTCCTAGCGAACCTTATAATTTTGGAGACCCGGACCTTAGACGTTATTTTGGAAATGGATCAAGTTATCCAAGCACAAGGCCGTATTGGATTGTGGACGAAGGACTATCTCGATTGAGAGCCCGTGTGGAAAGAAAGTGGAATTTCAAGCCACCTGCAGCTAGAGATGGACAGATGTTGGTTAACAAGTACCAAGACAATCAAAGCATAGAGGATGTCTCCGTAGTGAATGAGTACCCGAGATGTTTTTCCCGAAGATCTACGGTATGCCGCACAGGGACATAGAGTTTGTGATAGAGCTTGTACTGCACAAAGCGCCCGATAGCAAAGAGACCTTATCGGATGTCCACCGAGGAGTTGGTAGAGATGAAGAAACAGCTAGAGGAGTTAATCGAGAAAGGATTTATCAGACCGAGTTCGTCGCCGTGGGGAGCATCAGTTTTGTTTGTCAAGAAGAAGGACGGGAGTTTCAGGATGTGCATTGACTACCGTGCACTCAATGAAGTCACCGTGAAGAATAAGTACCCGTTACCCAAGATTGATGATTTGTTTGATCAGCTGAGAGGAGCCGGAGTTTTCTCCAAGATTGATCTGAGATCGGGATACCATCAGCTGAAGATCCGATCAGAAGATATTCCGAAAACTGCATTCTCATCAAGATATGGACATTACGAGTTTACAGTTATGTCCTTTGGACTGACGAATGCGCCAGCATATTTCATGAATATGATGAATAAGGTGTTCATGGAATATTTGGACAAGTTTGTTGTTGTGTTCATAGATGATATCCTAATCTACTCCAAGACAGAGGATGAACATGCCGAACACTTGAGGCGAGTTTTGGAAAAGGCGAGGAACAGCAACTCTTCGCCAAGTTCGATAAGTGTGATTTTTGGAAGGACAAGGTGGAGTTTCTTGGACATGTAATGACCTTGAAGGAGTCGCCGTTGATCCAAGCAAAGTAGAAGCCGTGTTACATTGGGAGCAACCGAAGACCGTGACCCAGATCCGGAGTTTCCTTGGAATGGCAGGGTACTACCGCCGTTTCATTGAAGGCTTTTCGACAATTGCGAAACCTCTTACGCAATTGCTGAAAATGGAGAAGAAGTTTGCATGGACGTCAGAATGTGAGAAAGGATTTCAGGAGCTGAAAAAGCGATTGACATCAGCACCGGTGTTAGTTCCACCGGATGTTAATCAAAGCTTTGATATTTATTGTGATGCATCGCGCCAAGGACTTGGATGTGTGCTGATGCAGAACAGAAAGGTTGTTGCCTATGCATCAAGGCAGTTGAGGCCGCATGAGGAGAATTATCCGACGCATGACCTAGAGTTAGCTGCCGTAGTGCATGCCTTGAAGATATGGCGTCACTATCTGATCGGGAACAGATGTGAAGTGTATACGGATCATAAGAGCCTTAAATACATATTCACCCAGTCGGATCTGAATATGAGGCAAAGGAGATGGTTAGAGTTGATCAAGGACTACAATGTTGGAATCCATTATCATCCCGGGAAGGCCAACGTAGTTGCCGATGCCTTGAGTCGGAAAAGCCATACCGTGAGTATGTTGCTAGCCACAAGTCAGGGTGAGTTATGTGAGGATTTTCAGAGAATGAAGATTGAGGTGGTACCTAGCGGATTCTTGGCCGCATTGGAAGTGAAGCCTACCCTAGAGGATCAGATCAGGAAGGACGAAGGATGATGACAAGATCCGCGAGGATTAAGTCCATCAAGGAAGAAGGCAAGGCGAGAGGACTTCAAGTTGGATGAGCAAGGCACGTTATGGATGAAGGATCGCATTTGTGTGCCCAACAAGAAGGAATTAAAGCAAGCGATTTTGGAAGAAGCCCATGACTCCAAGTACTCAATTCATCCTGGAAGCACCAAAATGTATCGAGGATTTGAAGGAAAGATTCTCGTGGCCGAGCATGAAGCGTGAAGTTGCCGAGCATGTTGCATTGTGCGGCGTATGCCGAAGAGTCAAGGCAATGCATCGAGAGACCCGGCAGGATTGCTACAAATGAAAATACCTCGAGTGGAAGTGGGAGGAAATCGGAATGGATTTCATTACCGGTTTGCCTAAGACTCAAGGAGGTTATGACTCCATATGGGTTATAGTGGATCGCTTGACCAAAGTAGCCCATTTTATCCCGTGAAGACCACCTACTCGGAGATAAGTTAGCGAGTTGTACATGATCAGGATCGCCTGTTTGCACGGAGTGCCAAAGAGGATTGTATCGACGACAGGTACCCAATTTACCTCAAGGTTTTGGAATAAGTTGCATGAAGCCATGGGAACCCGTTTGAACTTCAAGATGACCTATCATCCACAGACGGATGGATGAGGCCAGAAAGAGTCAATCAGATTCTGGAGGATATGTTAAGAGCATGTGCATTGGCTTATGCTACCTCTTGGGATAAGAGTTTGCCGTATGCCGAGTTCAGTTACAACAATAGTTACCAGGCTAGTTTACAAATGTCACCTTTTGAGGCACTGTATGGTCGACCACAGCCGAACGCCATTGAATTGGAAATAGACCGTGGCGCCGTGTCTTCGAACTGACATTCTTCAAGAGGTTGAAGAGCAGATTGCCATGATTAGGGAAAGGTTGAAGATCGCCCAATCACGACAGAAGAGTTATGCTGACAATCGTCGCCGGGACTTGAGTTTTGAACCAGAAGACTTTGTATACCTCAGAGTTACACCTCTCAGGGGAGTTAAGAGGTTCCATGCCAAAGGGAAACTCGCACCCCATTATGTAGGACCATTTAAGATTTTGAGCCGCAGAGGCGAAGTTGCTTATCAGCTGGAGTTGCCACAGTCGTTAGCAGGAGTACATGACGTATTCCATGTGTCCCAGTTGAAAAAGTGTCTCCGAGTACCTGAGGAACAGACACCGCTAGAGTCAATTGAGTTGCAAGAAGATTTGACTTACAAGGAGCATCCCGTGAAGATTTTGGACACTATGGATCGAGAGACCAGAAATAAGTCAACCCGTTTCTGTAGAATTCAGTGGAGCAATCATGAAGAAAGCGAAGCGACTTGGGAACGCGAAGAGGATTTGAGGAAAGAGTTTAGAACCTATTCCTTTAGTAAGCCCTGAATCTCGGGACGAGATTCCTGTTAGAGGAGGTTTGTAACACCCCAAAATTTTGCTTTTCTTAAATTCTTGTGTGAATTGGCACTTTGGTGAATTTTTGGAATTTTCTGGAATTTATTTGGATTTATTTGGAATTTATTTGAATTTATTTCATTTTGAAATAATTAAAGAATTAAACTTTGCAAATAAAATTTTGTTGGAAATATTTTATTTGAGTCCAAAATGATCAAAAGTATTTTCCGAATTTTTCCGAATTTTTCGAGTCTTTTGATATTTTTAATGAATTAAATAAATTTCGGGAATTATTTTAAATATTAAATCATTGGAAATTCGAGTTGGGTCAAATCTTGTTCATCCGACGGACCTGAAGTCCGAGTCCGACTCGAGTCCAACCCGAGCCACGTGACTTGATCGAACCGCGTCCAAACCCTAACCGTTGTGGACCGTCTGATCAAGATCCAACGGTTAGGATTTCCCCGTACCGCTTCGACCGGATCCGGCCCGGATCCGATCTCGCAGCGCATCGTGGCGCTGATCGTGCCACGTGGGCGGTGTCCGTCGTCGTCTCCGCCGAAGTTCGACGGACTCCGCCGCCAGCGTAACCGCCGCGTCCGCGAGGTTCCGATTCTAGCACGCATCCCGGGGGTATTTAAGGCGTGGGACATCTCCCGGGGTTGCCCGTCGTCGCGCGCACCTTTCGCCCCTAGTCTCCGAGCTTGAGCCGCTGTCAGCTAGCCGCAATCGCTCGCCGTAGCTAGATCTTACCTCCGCCACGGTTTTTGCCGCCCGCCGTCATCCGTCGCCCTCGTCGCCGTTAAGCTCGAATCAGAGACCCCAGGTCAAGGCTGCGTCGGCGAGGACATCTCACTTCGCCGGAGGACCCTCGAGCGCCGTTCCACGCGTCATCGTCCCCGACTCCGGCAGCCCAAGCCCGCCAGTGGCGCCATCACCGCCTGAAGCTTCTCGGCCGTCCGATTCCGATCAAACCGCCGCGGTGAGTTCACGTGTTCGAACATGATTGGATGCGGACCGTTGGATCAAGATCCAACGCCCACGATCACCTCATGCGCCTTAATACCGTAAAACTAGGTTAGATCGGGACCGTCGATCTAGATCGAATGGCCCATGTTCACCGTGTAGATTATAACGGAGTTAACCTAGGTAGATCTAGACCGTTGGATCTAGATCCAACGGCCGTGATCATGCCACGTGGCCGCCGCGCGTGCGTTGAGTCACCGGCGGTGGGCCCATGTGCGGCCGCCGAAACTGGCGTGGCTGCGGCGTCAGCGACATGCGGGGCCCGCATGTCGATGTCTCGCCGAGAGTCGCATCGCGTGCACGTGACTCCACCGACGGGTGGGACGCGTGTGTCGGCGGCTTTGAGCCGTGGGCCGGGTCCACGGTGGACCGAGCCAAGCCGTGGTGAGCCCATGGATCGGTGACGTCGGCCCAATCAGAGGCTGACATGTGTCCAGGCTGACGCAATAATTAATTTCCGAAAAAGAAAATGATTTATTAATTCGAAATAATGATTTCAAATTTTGTTTCAAACTTCAAACGCTTATAACTTTTGCGTTTCAACTCCGATTTGAGTGATTCAAATTTCTAAATTTGTATAAAATTGAGACCTACCTAAATATGAATTTTATTTAATTTTTGGACTAAAGTTTTTCTCTGTAAAATTATTTAATTGATTATTTAAACTTAAAATAATCATAACTTTTGCATTTTAACTCCAAATTTGACGATTTCAGTTTCTAAAAATTCATAAAATTATGTTCTCTCTGTTTATGGATTTTATTTGGATGATTGGATACTTTTTGCCTATTGTTTATTCGTGTATTTGCTATTTGCACGCTTTACGAGTAGACGTTGAAGTGCCGGAAGGATTTGAAGGAGAAGTATTGACTCAGGATCCAACTCAAGACCAAGAACAAGTACTTTTTGAAGGCAAGTTGTGCTTTGACCATGTTGATCCTATTTTGAAATCTATTCTGATTTAACCTATTGCATGCTAGTTCAATTAGAAAAATACTTTATTTAAATATGGGGGTTAGATAAATACCAATTTGTTGTATGACACCTTGATTATTTAAATATGTGCCATGACCCTTGTCACCCTAGTTGTGGATTACTAGTTGGACATTATTAAATTGCCAACATGGGTTTTAGACCGTTGTAGTATTCTGCTTAGACCTGCTACGTGCTCATGACATGATTTTGGACAATCAAATGTTAATATTGACTTAATGATATATTGAACCTGTTTTGGAAAGGTATCATGTGATGTTGATGGCACGTGGTGCATGGTAATCAACTGGGGTTTGATAAATAGTTTTTCGACCAGGGCATGTGGCAAGAATAATCAGTGGGCCGATTGTGGCATTGGGGATGTTGATTTGGTTCTTCGGGTAGTCTTGCCCTGGTCACCCTAAGGACTTCACCTTGCAAGCCTTTGAACTGGGTCTAACGTGCAACCACATGTCTGTAATGGGACGGACCTAGTTGACTAAGTTGCTAATAACGTACCTGTGGGACCTCAGTAAGGTCAACTACACCCTTTGTGTAAGTTGTACGGGGGAGCGTCTGGCCGAGGCCAGGTACCCATCTAACGGTTGATTGGCCTAAACTTCGCCTTAGCTAAGGGAAGGGTTAGTGTGCAATAACCGGGGAGGACCACTTGTATTGTTAGAAGTTTCTGAAAGACTTTGTTACAGGAACTCGCCTTTGTGGTGTTTGACTGCATCTTGTGGGTAAAGTGCATAACCTCTGCAGAGTGTACAATCTATTCGAATAGCCGTGTCCGCGGTATTGGACATCGCTCGGGAATTACAGTCAAGGGTTAGATTTTCCAAAAAATAACTTGGATCTGAAAGGTTGGGTTGGATTAATAATGATGTTGATGGAAATGTGGATTAGGATGGGAAAGATGTTTACTAAACTCCTTGAAAAGTTATCTATGTTTTACTTGTTACTACCGCTTTCGAATCTATTTATGATACTTGTTAAAATGCTCTTACTGCAAATATACCTTGAGCCACTCCTTTGTATTAAGCCATGCATGTAGTATATTAGCTGCATTCTGTGCATGACTTGCTGAGTACCAAGTACTCACCCTTGCCACAATACAACACCAGTTGAAGGGGAGACTACACCAGCTTTGGAGGAGGAGCTCCAAGAGGAACCGTCTACTTAGGGAAGCGAGCCCAGTCAGTTGCCTGTGGTATACTGGATGGCGCAACGAAGTTATTTGATTTTCCGCTGCTACTATTTCTCTCTTGATAAGTTTCGCCCTGCGAGGCGTATAATTGTAACTTGACCATAAGGTCGAGTAACCAGTTTGACTATTTAATTAAAAGTATCGAGTGGTATGATTGTGATATTCACCGATGTTAAGACTGTGTGCACTAGCGCGTTCCTGGACTAGTGCTGAATACACAGAGGGCCCGGATTTGCAAATTCAGGGTCCCGACATCCACTTAACTCGTCAACCAATCGCCACCAGTTTAACTAGCACATATTATACCTCCCGCTCGGTCTAATTACCAACTAGACACTTCACATTTTTACCAAATTACTTTCTCATGTCACATTTCTAAAACCACTTAAAAATGTCATAGTTGAAAATGTATGGTATAAGACTGCCATTGTAATCACTTCTATTGCAATGTCTAAGCATATGCAGTTACTAGTTCGTTTATACCCAAGTGACATTTATTAAGTTGTCTAACCTCTACTAGGGTTATCAATGTGTGGAAGGGAAATTAAATTAAGGAAAACCACCAATTAGGATTATATCTACCATTCCCACAAACTAGCGCTTTATTGAATTTAAACGATGCATATTAGTTTGAGAAATCAAAGTAAACATTGTGAAATATAGGATTCAAGATGGTCAAATGAGGTGCTTGCCTTGTTGTTGCACTTCGGTGATGTCCGGGATGATGTTCGGGTCGTTCGAGGCGAAGCCCAACTCGCTAACCTCTAATCGGTCAAAGCAACAAAAACGACAAAAAGAAATACAACTTAGCAAAAGCAAAATTTAAATGCACAAATGCCAACTAAACATCAAATAAGACCCACTTAAATATTTAAAGGAGAAAGAAATGAAGAAAACGAAGAAAATGTGAAACTATGACCTATTATATCCATTTCGGCCGAACAAGTGCCAAAATGGATTAAAACGTGCAAAATGAAATAAAACCCAACTAAACTTAGTGAAATACCTAAAAATAGGTATAACATACCTAATGGGACTTATTGGAACTTGTTTGAAGTTGAAATGATCAACCGGGAGCTAAAACGACGAAAACGGCGTATTCTTTACCTACGTGAATAAAAATACGTAAATTGAAGACAAATGCAATTAAATTTGCACGTGGAGCCTCAATATGGCCTCAGGTACATAACTAGGTGCTAAAACGCTCGAAAGATCGAAAAAAAAACCTTTCGGCCCTAAAAGCGACAAATTTGCCGAAACGGCCGAAAACGATCGTTTTGTCGGAAATCCGTTAAACGGCCAATTTTGCGGATTTTTGCGCAAAACAGGTTTCCGACAACGCAACAAGCTAAAGCAAGATATTTAGGACTTAGTTGGATCGGTTGCAAAGCAATTCCTAATGAAATTGACCAAAATTGAATCAAAATGAAAAACCGCGGAGTAATTACCGACAAAACCGTTTTGAGTCCGTATTGAGTCCAAACGCGATCGAATCCGCGTGTGGGTTCCCGATACGGGTTCAAACACTCAACAACTAACTAAAACGCTCGGTAGATTAGCAATTTGCATCGACCGCAAAAGCGGCCAAAACGATCAAAGCGGCGGCTAACGACCAAAAGCGATCAAAACCGATGTAAGGTCGTTTTGATCAAGAATGTCGTGAAACTTCGCTCGACCCGCAGCTAGACACTTGGAGGTAATAATGACTTATCGGAGCCAATCACCGCCAAAATTGACTTAACCTACTCGGACTTTTGATCAAACGTCCGCGTAACTCCCAGTATTTACCGAAGTACGACAAAAGTCCTAAAAGGGCCAAAATGGGATCTAAAGCACACGTGAAGCATGCTTTCAACCTTAGGGACCTTAAACGAGGCGAATGAAGCGAAAAGCCAAGAACGGCTTTGGGCCCTCTAATTATTAAAATAAAATGCGAAGTGCTAAAATGCAAATCTAGCATTTTTAGCCTTTATTTTAGCCTCTAAGAAGACTAATGGTGAAGTCGATTCGTGCTCGGAGCTCTAGGATTTTATTCAACCAATTGAGACCTAGAGCGACAAAGTATCTTTGCAAAATGGTCAAAACTAAACTCCGTATTTTTTATCGGGGTTTCTACTAGCTAGAAAGCTATAGGGGCTATCCATTCGGTCATCGGACCTCTAGGATTTTTCGCAAATAGAGTGACCTAGAGCTGACAACTTTGTGTAGGATGCGACAAATTGAATTCTGGCTCTTCTGATCACGACTACGGCTATCAGAAGAGCTAATAGAATCGTCGATTCAAGCTACGGACTCCTAGTATTTTGTGAAAACACTTAACACCTAATTAAATAAAATAAAATCCGGCTTATCAGAATTGAATTCCGATTCTTCTGATAGCGGCTCTAGCTACCAGAAGTGCCCACAAAAATTACTATCCATGCTTTGCTCCACTAGAACTCCGACAAATCGAAAACCTAGCATTAGGTTGCTAGATTTCGAAGGTGGTAAAATGCTAGGTCGATAGTAGAGTTAAATGGACCTAACGATGACCTGAGTCTTGTTTCTGAAGCACAATTGCCATGCGATGTTCCTAACACATGGTACTGTAATATCCCGGGTATTTCTATACTCGAATCACTGTACATTTGTACTCAAGCACTGTTTAATAATACACTGCTCTTATGTATTTCTGTATTTTGAGATGAGTATACTTGATTGGTATCAAAAAGAGCCCTACAACTTATTTAACTTCGCTCAAAATCAATTTCCCATTTGATCGCGGTCATTAGACTACCCGACTAAATTAATTGCACTCTCAGGAGTAATTGCAAATTGAGTTAGAAAGGTGTTAAATTGACCTAAAAACCTTCCTAAATATCTTAGAATCGATAAAAATCAACTTTGGAAGTTTAATTCTTCAAGATTTATCACTTGACCATAATGCCCCTTGTAAGTGCATAGTGTCTTTATACCCTTTTATTGCCTCCTTGCCCCCAAAACCAACAGCCACTCCATTGCTCACCTCCCTCACGTGCTAAGCAAAGAAGGAGAAGGAGAAAGAGAGGAAGAAGAAGGCAAGGAGCACCCAAATCTGGAGTTTGAGGGCGAATCGACCGACGAAACTTGATCCGGAGGCGGGAATCGACACCACCATCGCGTTCCCCACCTTCTGAACCCTCTCAAGTGAGTATTCCAATATCTCCCATGGATGTTTCCTTGAGCTTGCATGGGGTTTTTGAGTTCTAGGTTGATTTCTAAACTCCCGGGACTTCCCTCTAGCCATTGCTACGACTATCCCCATCGTAGCATCGCATTTCATCAAGTTCTTCTAAACCCTAGCCTAGGTCAAGTCTAGGTACCATGTGTTAGGAACATCGCATGGCAATTGTGCTTCAGAAACAAGACTCAGGTCATCGTTAGGTCCATTTAACTCTACTATCGACCTAGCATTTGACCACCTTCGAAATCTAGCAACCTAATCCTAGGTTTTCGATTTGTCGGAGTTCTAGTGGAGCAAAGCATGGATAGTAATTTTTGTGGGCACTTTTGGTAGCTAGAGCCGCTATCAGAAGAATCGGAATTCAATTCTGATAAGCCGGATTTTATTTTATTTAATTAGGTGTTAAGTGTTTTCACAAAATACTAGGAGTCCGTAGCTTGAATCGACGATTCTATTAGCTCTTCTGATAGCCGTAGTCGCGATCGTAAGAGTCGAATTCAATTTGTCGCATCCTACACAAAGTTGTCACTTCTAGGTCACTCTATTTGCGAAAAATCCTAGAGGTCCGATGACCGAATGGATAGCCCCTATAGCTTTCTAGCTAGTAGAAACCCGATAAAAATACGGAGTTTAGTTTTGACCATTTTGCAGCATACTTTGCTGCTCTAGGTCTCAATTGGTTGAATAAAATCCTAGAGCTCCGGAGCACGAATCGACTTCACCATTAGTCTTCTTAGAGGCTAAAACAATGGCTAAAAATGCTAGATTTGCATTTTAGCACTTCGCATTTTATTTTAATAATTAGAGGGCCCAAAGCCGTTCTTGGCTTTTCGCTTCAGTTCGCCTCGTTTAAGGTCCCTAAGGTTGAAAGCATGCTTCACGTGTGCTTTAGATCCCATTTTGGCCCTTTTCCGGACTTTTGTCGTACTTCGGGTAAATACCGGAGTTACGCGGACGTTTGATCAAAAGTCCGAGTAGGTTAAGTCAATTTTTGGCGGTGATTGGCTCCGATAAGTCATTATTACCTCCAAGTGTCTAGCTGCGGGTCCAGAACGAAGTTTCACGACATTCTTGATCAAAACGACCTTCTGTCGGTTTTGATCGTTTTTGGTCGTTAACGGTCGTTTTGGCCGTTTTTGCGAATTCGATGCAAATTGCTAATCTACCGAGCGTTTTAGTTAGGTGTTGAGTGTTCGAACCCGTATCGGGAACCCACACGCGGATTCGATCGCGTTTGGACTCAATACGGACTCAAAACGGTTTTGTCGGTAATTACTCCGCGGTTTTTCATTTTGATTCAATTTTGGTCAATTTCATTTGGAATTGCTTTGCAACCGATCCAACTAAGTCCTAAATATCTTGCTTTAGCTTGTTGCGTTGTCGGAAACCTGTTTTGCGCAAAAATCCGCAAAATTGGCCGTTTAACGGATTTCCGACAAAACGATCGTTTTCGGCCGTTTCGGCAAATTTGTCGCTTTTAGGGCCGAAAGGTTTTTTTTCGATCTTTCAAGCGTTTTAGCACCTAGTTATGTACCTGAGGCCATATTGAGGCTCCACATGCAAATTTAATGGCATTTGTCTTCAATTTACGTATTTTTATTCACGTAGGTAAAGAATACGCCGTTTTCGTCGTTTTAGCTCCCGGTTGATCATTTCAACTTCAAACAAGTTCCAATAAGTCCCATTAGGTATGTTATACCTATTTTTAGGTATTTCACTAAGTTTAGTTGGGTTTTACTTCATTTTGCACGTTTTAATCCATTTTGGCACTTGTTCGGCCGAAATGGACATAAGCGGTCATAGTTTCACATTTTCTTCGTTTTCTTCATTTCTTTCTCCTTTAAATATTTAAGTGGGTCTTATTTGATGTTTAGTTGGCATTTGTGCATTTAAATCTTTCTTTTGCTGAGTTGTATTTCTTTTTGTCGTTTTTGTTGCTTTGACCGATTAGAGGCTAGCGAGTCGGGCTTCGCCTCGAACGACCCGAACATCATCCCGGACATCACCGAAGTGCAACAACAAGGCAAGCACCTCATTTGACCATCTTGAATCCTATATTTCACAATGTTTACTTTGATTTCTCAAACTAATATGCATCGTTTAAATTCAATAAAGCGCTAGTTTGTGGGAATGGTAGATATAATCCTAATTGGTGGTTTTCCTTAATCTAATTTCCCTTCCACACATTGATAACCCTAGTAGAGGTTAGACAACTTAATAAATGTCACTTGGGTATAAACGAACTAGTAATCAGATATGCTTAGACATTGCAATAGAAGTGATTACAATGGCAGTCTTATACCATACATTTTCAACTATGACATTTTTAAGTGGTTTTAGAAATGTGACATGAGAAAGTAATTTGGTAAAAATGTGAAGTGTCTAGTTGGTAATTAGACCGAGCGGGAGGTATAATATGTGCTAGTTAAACTGGTGGCGATTGGTTGACGAGTTAAGTGGAGTACCCCGCTCGAGTCACTAGGAGAAAACTATAAGGACCGAAGCCTTGAAACCATAATTACGACCGACATTACGTGCAACCGCGCATGCTGGGATGGGGCAGCCGCAATTGAGTACTTGAAGTGTGAGGGTTTAGCCGTGCTGTTGGTAGGCCATTGTGTGGACCTTTTTCCCGTGATGAGCAAGTCAAGCGCGGTGTGAGTGTCCCCACAACCCGCCGCTTGCACCTTCGTGAGTGCGCTTGGTCTTAGCAAATGAAATCGCTTCGATATCACATCGGGTGATACAACGGTGTACGCCTTGCTATGGGATAAGGGCCGCGCACGGACTTACAGATTACCCGCCGTCACGAGAAGGTGGCCGCTGTGTGTGCGGTTGGCTCCTTATCGCCATAGTGGTGGATATCGTCACCGGTCTTTGGGGTGTGGCTAAAACCTCAACGATGGGAAAGAATGTGTTCCGGCTTGTACAACGGGTACCTTTGGTATCGCGTGTTCCTGGATGATAGGGGTGCAAGTCCGGTTTGCGAGGATAAAGTGTACATACTCTGCAGAGTCTTAAAATAAATCTGATCGATTAGCCGTGCTCACGGACATGAGCAATTAACTCAGTTTTTGTTTCAAGTATAGACGTTTGGTTTGGTTTTGAAAATGAAAATCTATTTCGGAGTCTAACTAAAGTATGTGAATCGATATGAAACTTGGTGGATTTACATGTGGTTCGATATGGTACTTGATGGAACTATGGATGTGTGGATATAACACTTGGTGGATTTATGCATATATGGATGTCAAATCTTATCTCAACTGCGATCATGTATGGCGGCAGTTGAGAAGCTCAAATGTTACATATATTGTAAATATGTTTTATTCAAAATCTTTGTCTTTCAAATTATGTATTACATTTCGATGAACTGCTTTCAAATCCTGCTTTTATAATAGACTTAGTGTAGTAGCCATTTCAATCGTATCACCTGCATATTAATTATATTTGCATACACTAAAGTCTTGCGAGTACATACGTGTACTCACCGTCTTTGCTAACCCCTTTTTCCACAGAGGAAGGTATTGATGATGTCCGGATGATGGCGAGCCCCAATTACTGCGAGTGTTGCGGCCAGAGGTCCTCCCTCCGATCGATAGCCTGTGGGGTGGTCGGGCCACCGCGCTAGTTGTCTTTCTTTTGTTTCCGCTGTCGCTTACTTCTTTTGGATTCTCGTAATACACTTGTACAAGATTTACACCCGATTATGTAAATTAAATTAGTTTATCTTTTCGTGCATTGATACTCGGGTTGTGGAGTGCAGCGATATCTTTGGGCTCTTGATCCAGTGGATCCGATGTCGAGATGCGTCTGAGCACCGGGTCCGAAGCTAAGGGTTCGATCCCATCGATCGAATTTTTAGATTCAGATTTTCGGTGTCAAGGCTTCCTGTTGCTATACGGTGCTATACGCTATAGTAGACGGCGTACAGTACGGTATAGGAAGAGGGGTCCTCACAGGTACCTAGACTTGACCTAGGCTAGGGTTTAGAAGAACTTGATGAAATGCGATGCTACGATGGGGATAGTCGTAGCAATGGCTAGAGGGAAGTCCCGGGAGTTTAGAAATCAACCTAGAACTCAAAAACCCCATGCAAGCTCAAGGAAACATCCATGGGAGATGTTGGAATACTCACTTGAGAGGGTTCAGAAGGTGGGGAACGCGATGGTGGTGTCGATTCCCGCCTCCGGATCAAGTTTCGTCGGTCGATTCGCCCTCAAACTCTGGATTTGGGTGCTCCTTGCCTTCTTCTTCCTCTCTTTCTCCTTCTCCTTCTTTGCTTAGCACGTGAGGGAGGTGAGCAAAGGGAGTGGCTGCTGGTTTTGGGGGCAAGGAGGCAATAAAAGGGTATAAAGACACTATGCACTTACAAGGGGCATTATGGTCAAGTGACAAATCTTGAAGAATTAAACTTCCAAAGTTGATTTTTATTGATTCTAAGATATTTAGGAAGGTTTTTAGGTCAATTTAACACCTTTCCAACTCAATTTGCAATTACTCATGAGAGTGCAATTAATTTAGTCGGGTAGTCTAATGACCGCGATCAAATGGGAAATTGATTTTGAGCGAAGTTAAATAAGTTGTAGGGCTCTTTTGATGCCAATCAAGTATACTCATCTCAAAATACGGAAATACATAAGAGCAAAGTGTATTATTAAACAAAGGCTTGAGTACAAATGTACAGTGATTCGAGTATAGAAATACCCGGGATATTACAGTCTACCCCCCTTACAAAAATCTCGTCCTCGAGATTGCTAATCCTCTCGAAGGAAGTCGGGGTACTCTGACTGAATGTGATCTTCACGTTCCCACGTGGCTTCATCTTCTGAATGGTTGCTCCACTGGACCTTGAGCATCTTGATTACCTGACTGCGAGTATGACGCTTAGCTGTCTCGAGAATACGGAGTGGATACTCTCAATACGAAAGGTCAGGTTGCAAATCAAGATTGTCGGTTGAGTAGCTTCGATGGAATCCAAGACTCTTCTTCACCGGGACACGTGGAACACATCGTGAACGTCCGATAGATGGGGTGGTAGCTCAAGCCGATAAGCTACGACACCAACCTTCACCGGAATGCTGAACGGACCGATGTATCGCGGGGCTAGCTTCCGCGGACTTGGAATCTTCGAGTGCCGCGAAGTGGTGAGACTTTGAGGTAGACAAAGTCACCCACCTCAAAACTCAACTCGCGGGCGACGGCGATCGGCGTAGCTCTTCCGGGCGGGATCGAGCTTCCTTCACCGGTCGAATCAGCCGACTTGCCTTTCAGCTTCCTCAATTATGGCTGGCCCGAAGACTTGTCTTTCACCAACCTCGGACCAATAGAGTGGCGTTCTACACTTTCTGCCATAAAGAGCCTCGAAGGGCGACATCTCAAGGCGACTTGGTGGATCGTTGTTGTAGGAGAACTCAAAGAAAAGGCAAGCATTTCTCCCACGACTTGTTGTAGCACGACACACAAGCCCTTAGCATGTCTTCTAGGATCTGATTTGCCCTTTCCGTCTGTCCATTTGGTTTGGGGATGGTAAGCGATCTTGAATGATAGCTTAGTGCCAAGAATAGACTGCAAACTCTCCCAAAATCTGAAGTGAATGCGAACCACGGTCGAGAGACTATCACCTTTGGAACTCCATGGAGCCGAACAATATTCTCGCAAATAGAGCTCGCTAGCTTGGCTCCGAATAGGTGGTATGCCTTTGGGATGAAGTGTGATACCTTGGTCGACGGTCAATGATCACCAAAATAGAATCGTGACCGATGGGCGACCTCATTAGACCCGATGTGAAGTCCATCCCAATCTCTTCCCACTTCCACTCCGGAATCTCCAATGGTCGAAGCAATCCGGTGGCCTTTGATGTTCAGCTTTGACTCGCTTGCACACGTCGTGACCGAGCTACATGAGAAGCAATGTCCTTCTTCATACCGCCACCGAAGCGGCTATGCGGATGTCCTGGTACATCTTTGTACTACCAGGATGGATGGAAAGAGGAGAATCATGGGCTTCATCCGAATTTTCCCTTTGATTTCTTCATTAAGCGGGGACATAAATCGGCGCCCATGCATAACCAGCCCCTCGGCACTCTCTCGAGAACTCAGGAGGTGCACACTCTTCGGCTAGTCGGCTCCTGATCTCTATCACAGCATTGTCTTGGAGTTGAGCTTCTGAATATGAGAATCAAGGGTAGGTTGTACGGCCAAAGCGACAACATAGCCATAGACAACCACCACCAGATTGAGCTTCAAACTCCTCGACTAATCTGCGGTGGCCAATGACACCCAAGGCATTCACTGTGCAGCTTATGCGATCGAGGGCATCTGCAACCACATTTGCCTTGCCAGGGTGGTAGTGAATCCCAGATCATAATCTTTGATCAGCTCTAGCCATCTGCTATTTGTCTCAAATTCAGATCTGGCTGGGAAAAGAAGTACTTCAAGCTTTTGTGGTCAGTATAGATCTCACATCTGTTCCCTATTAGATAATGTCACCACAGCTTGAGAGCATGAACAACAACCGCAAGCTCCAAATCATGTGTCGGATAATTGGCTTCATGAGGCTTCAAATTGCCGAGAAGCATATGCAACCACTTTGCCCTCCTCTGCATCAACACACATCCAAGCCCAAGGCGGGATGCATCACAATAGACATCAAAGCTCTTGTGAATGTCGGGAAGGACCAGAATCGTGCGATGGTGAGTCTCTTCTTCACTCTGAAACTGGACTCACAATCGTGCGACCACTCAAACTTCTTCTCCTTCTTGAGTAAGCGCTGTCATGGGCTTAGCAGTCTTGGAGAAATTCTCGATGAACCGGCGATAGTATCCGGCAAGACCGAAAAATCGCGAATCTCGGGGACATTGCGGGCTGCTCCCAACCGAGTACATCCTGTACCTTGCGTGGATCAATCGCTACCCCGCCTCCGACAAGACATGTCCCAAGAACTCCACCTTCTCAAGCCGTAACTCGCACTTACCGAACTTGGCGTACAACCGATGCTCATGAAGCTTGCCAAGCACCCTATGCAAGTGAAGTGCGTGCTCCTCTTCATCCTTAGAGTATATGAGAATGTCATCAATGAACACAACCACAAATCTATCAAGGAATTCCATGAAGACCTTGTTCATCGATTCATGAAGGTGGGTGGTGCATTGGTGAGGCCAAATGAAACAATCAGTATACTCGCATGCAGGCCAGTAGCAGTAGTGAATGCAGTCTTCACAATATCCTCGGGACGGATCTTGAGCTGAAAATAGCCGGATCTCAAGTCTACTTTGGAGAAGATTCGAGCTCCGCCCAATCGTCAAACAAATCATCGATCCTAGGGAGAGGATACTTGTTCTTGACCGTGACCTCATTCAAAGACCGGTAGTCGGCGCACATGCGAAGAGTGCCGTCTTTCTTCTTCACAAAGAGCACTGGATCGCCCAGGGAGAAGAACTGGGACGAATGAACCCCTTCTCCAATCGCTCCTTGAGCCGCTTCTTCAACTCAATCGGCTCATCGTAAGGCATCCTGTACGGACGCTTAGAAGCAGTGAAGTGCCAGGCAAGAGATCAATAATGAACTCTAAATCACGATCCGAGGCAAGCCTGGCAACTCATCGGGGAAGACATCGAGGATACTCACGGACTATGGGCACTGAGCTATCTCTCGCACGAAAGAGCACTAAGCAAAGGCTGGCAGCCTTTCTTTGGGACAGAGAAAAGGTAACAAGAATGCCATCGAGTTGACTAATGAGATAGACCTTCTAGCACAATCAATCTGTCCCTGGTGCTTGGACAACCAGTCCATGCCCAAAATCACATCAAGACCCGACGTCTCAATGTTGATGAGATCACCCAAGAAACCTACCTCATTGATCTCAATTCTAACCCCTGGACTCACAAGCTCGGCAGTCAAAACAGATCCAGGTGAGCGGATCAACAAGTGTCTCTCGAGGCGAACAGAATGAACCCCATCTTTGAGCAACAAAGTGCGAAGAAACAAAAGAATGCGTTGCTCGAGTCAAACAAAATCGTGGTAGGCACGGAATGCACGGATAACGTACCCAATACAACATCTGGAGCCGCTGCTGCCTCCTCTGCGGTAGCCACATTCAGCGGCGCGGCCGGTCGGCTGCTTTCGGGGCAGGCGTCTGACCGTCCACCCACGCCCACCGCGACCACAGGGGCCGGTGGTGCACCTACAGGCTGTCATTTCTTTGCTGCTTTCGGACATGTATTGGCGAAGTGGCCCTTCCGACCCACAGTGTAACAGGTGATATGGCCATACGGGTTACGAGACCCTGGCCAGACCGGGCGGCTAGGAGATCGATCAACTCGGGCGGGCGAGGAGGTAAGCCCTGGAATCTCTGGTGGCGGTCTTTGAAGAGTGAGAGCCCGATCGAGTGAAGGGCCGGCTCTGGAAGGACCGCCACTTATCGACGCCGAGCCGCCCACTTGCGCTTGCGGCTCTCCATAACTGCCCTCGTGCTCTCCTCGGCGCGAATGGCCTTATCCAACAACACCTGCATCTTTGAGGATGTCCTGAGCAGCGAGCATGTGCTTGATCTCATCGGTGAGATGCTCCTGAACAACGACACCCTGCGGGCCTCAGAGTCACCTCATCCTCAACATACCGAGACAGTGGTTGAAGCGATGAAGATAATCCATGATCAAGCCGTTCCCTGGCGGAGGTTATAGAACTCCCGCTTCTTCATCTCGACCAGCCCCTCCGGGATATGAAAGGAGCGGAAGGCGCCTTGAACTCTGCCCATGTAACAACTTTGATCAAGCAGGCCGAACAGCCTTGAAGTCGCTCCACCATGACGCTGCTGGACCCTAAAGGTAGTAGGAGGTGTACTGAACCTTCTCATCATCGGTGCAGCCAACTAGCACCAGCTTGCTCTCCATGTCACTGAGCCAGTCCTCGGCCTCCATAGGATCTGCGGAGAAGTTCGGCGGTCGAGTTCGCTTGAACTCGCACAACCGGACTGATGTGGAAGCCGTGGGCTGCTGGGCGGCTGCTGCAGGCCCTGAACCGCTGAAGCATCATCTCCATCACCCTAGTCTGCCGCTCCATCATTGCCTCCATGGGGGAAAGAGGAGGAGGTGGAGGAAGCTCTCCACTGGGCACGTCGAGGCCCGAGCCTCGGCCGCCCATCGGCCAGGGACACAGGAGTCTTGAGTCCCCTGCCCCTGTGACCCCTGTCCACCAAAGATCAGCGGCTGCTTTGGGAGCACACGCAGCGTGACTCGCCTTCTTGGCGGCATCCTGAAATGCACAAAGGAGTTAATTAATTGTGCAACACGGTGCAAAATGCTTGATCCTAAAGGATGCAAAGAAACAATACAAACATTTCAAAAGCACTCATTAAAGTTGCATAAGATCCAAAACAAAAGCCAACTTAAAGAAACGACAAAACAATCCCTAATTACAAACACAGACATCTAACCTTAACCCATTTTGAGCTAAACCCGTGTTCCTTCTAATTCTTTTGAACAAGATAGAAGGAGGAATCAAATTTTGAAATGTGGATTAAGATTAGATTCCTTTTGAAGAGTAGATAAGTGAAAAGCTATAGAATGGACAAGAATAGCATTCTACACTTTCAAAATAGAGTTTTGTACTTCAAAATAAATTTTGAGAAGAAAAATCTGTTCCTAAGTCTAACGACCAGGCTAACTAAGTCTTCCTGCAGTCAATTGGTCTGATACCAACGCTGTGAGGGCCCCTTGTCCTATACCGCATCAGACGCCGCTCATCAGAGCGTATAGCACCGTATAGCAACATGAAGCCTCGATATCAAAATCTGAACCCAAAAATTCGATCGACGGAATCGAACCCTTAGCTTCGCACCGGTACTGCACGCATCCGATCATCGTTCCCTAGATCAATAGCCCGATGTCGCGTACCAACAACACAAGTATCAACGCACAAACGAACTAAGTTAACTTAATTTACATAATCAAGCGTAAATCTTACAATATCCTACGAAGTAGATTACAAAAGAAAGAACGACAACGGAAACCAAAAGTGACATCAAACCGGCAATGAGCCCGAACACACCCTAAGGCAAATGATCGAGGGAGGACCTCTGAAGACTCGCAGAATCAAGCTCAAGATCACCCAGGACATCATCACTGTACCTTCCTCTGTTGGAAAAAGGTTAAGCGACAGCGGTGAGTACACGTATGTACTCGCAAGACTTTAGTGTATGCAAATATAAATTTAATGCAGGCTGATTCAATGAAAGGTCGCTACACTAAGTCTATTGCGAAAAGCAAGAGTTGAATCATTTCATCGAAAAGTAATACATAATTTGAAAGACAAATGATTTGACTAAAACATATTTACAAGATATATATAACATTTGAGCTTCTCAATTGCCGCCATACATGATCGCAGCTTGAGATAAGATTTGACATCCATATATGCATAAATCCACCAAGTGTTATATCCACACATCCATAGTTCCATCAAGTACCATATCGAACCACATGTAAATCCACCAAGTTTCATATCGATTCATATACTTTAGTTAGACTCGAAATAGATTTTCATTTTCAAAACCAAACCAAACGTCTATACTTGAAACAAAAAGCGAGTTAATTGCTCATGTCCGTGAGCACGGCTAATCGATCGATTTATTTTAAGACTCTGCGAGTATGTACACTTTATCCCCGCAAACCGGACTTGCACCCTGTCATCTAGGGAACACGCGATACCAAAGGTACCCGTTGTACAAGCCCGAACACATTCTTTCCCATCGTTGAGGTTTTAGCCACACCCTCAAAGACCGTGGACGATATCCACCACTATGGCGATAAGGAGCCAACCGCACACACAGCGGCCACCTTCTCGTGACGGCGGGTAATCTGTAAGTCTGTGCCACGGCCCTTATCCCATAGCAAGGCGTACACCGTTGTATCACCCGATGTGATCTTGAAGCGATTTCCATTTGCTAAGACCAAGCGCACTCACGAAGGTGCAAGCGGCGGTCGTGGGGACACTCACACCGCGCTTGACTTGCTCATCACGGGAAAAAGGTCCACACGGCCTACCAACAGCACGGCTAAACCCTCACACTTCAAGTACTCAATTGTGGCTGCCCCATCCCGGCATGCGCGGTTGCACGTAATGTCGATCAATTATGGTTTCAAGGCTTCGGTCCTTATAGTTTTCTCCTAGTGACTCAAGCGGGGTACTCCACTTAACTCGTCAACCAATCGCCACCAGTTTAACTAGCACATATTATACCTCCCACTCGGTCTAATTACCAACTAGACACTTCACATTTTTACCAAATTACTTTCTCATGTCACATTTCTAAAACCACTTAAAAATGTCATAGTTGAAAATGTATGGTACAAGACTGCCATTGTAATCACTTCTATTGCAATGTCTAAGCATATCTGATTACTAGTTCGTTTATACCCAAGTGACATTTATTAAGTTGTCTAACCTCTACTAGGGTTATCAATGTGTGGAAGGGAAATTAGATTAAGGAAAACCACCAATTTGGATTATATCTACCATTCCCACAAACTAGCGCTTTATTGAATTTAAACGATGCATATTAGTTTGAGAAATCAAAGTAAACATTGTGAAATATAGGATTCAAGATGGTCAAATGAGGTGCTTGCCTTGTTGTTGCACTTCGGTGATGTCCGGGATGATGTTCGGGTCGTTCGAGGCGAAGCCCGACTCGCTAGCCTCTAATCGGTCAAAGCAACAAAAATGACAAAAAGAAATACAACTTAGCAAAGGCAAGATTTAAATGCACAAATGCCAACTAAACATAAAATAAGACCCACTTAAATATTTAAAGGAGAAAGAAATGAAGAAAACGAAGAAAATGTGAAACTATGACCTATTATGTCCATTTCGGCCGAACAAGTGCCAAAATGGATTAAAACGTGCAAAATGAAGTAAAACCCAACTAAACTTAGTGAATTACCTAAAAATAGGTATAACATACCTAATGGGACTTATTGGAACTTGTTTGAAGTTGAAATGATCAACCGGGAGCTAAAACGACGAAAACGGCGTATTCTTTACCTACGTGAATAAAAATACGTAAATTGAAGACAAATGCAATTAAATTTGCACGTGGAGCCTCAATATGGCCTCAGGTACATAACTAGGTGCTAAAACGCTCGAAAGATCGAAAAAAAAACCTTTCGGCCCTAAAAGCGACAAATTTGCCGAAACGGCCGAAAACGATCGTTTTGTCGAAAATCCGTTAAACGGCCAATTTTGCGGATTTTTGCGCAAAACAGGTTTCCGACAACGCAACAAGCTAAAGCAAGATATTTAGGACTTAGTTGGATCGGTTGCAAAGCAATTCCTAATGAAATTGACCAAAATTGAATCAAAATGAAAAATCGCGGAGTAATTACCGACAAAACCGTTTTGAGTCCGTATTGAGTCCAAACGCGATCGAATCCGCGTGTGGGTTCCCGATACGGGTTCGAACACTCAACACCTAACTAAAACGATCGGTAGATTAGCAATTTGCATCGAATTCGCAAAAATGGCCAAAACGATCAAAACGACCGTTAACGACCAAAAACGATCAAAACCGACAAAAGGTCGTTTTGATCAAGAATGTCGTGAAACTTCGTTCTGGACCCGCAGCTAGACACTTGGAGGTAATAATGACTTATCGGAGCCAATCACCGCCAAAATTGACTTAACCTACTCGGACTTTTGATCAAACGTCCGCGTAACTCCGGTATTTACCCGGCAGTGCGACAAAAGTCCTAAAAGGGCCAAAATGGGATCTAAAGCACACGTGAAGCATTCTTTCAACATTTTTGACCTTAAACGAGGCTAAGTGAAGGGAAAAGCCAAGAACGGCTTTGGGCCCTCTAATTATTAAAATAAAATGCGAAGTGCTAAAATGCAAATATAACATTTTTAGCCACTGTTTTAGCCTCTAAGAAGACTAATGGTGAAGTCGATTCGTGCTCCGGAGCTCTAGGATTTTATTCAACCAATTGAGACCTAGAGCAGCAAAGTATGCTGCAAAATGGTCAAAACTAAACTCCGTATTTTTTTATCGGGGTTTCTACTAGCTAGAAAGCTATAGGGGCTATCCATTCGGTCATCGGACCTCTAGGATTTTTTGCAAATAGAGTGACCTAGAGCTGGCAACTTTGTGTAGGATGCGACAAATTGAATTCTGACTCTTCTGATCGCGACTACGGCTATCAGAAGAGCTAATAGAATCGTCGATTCAAGCTACGGACTCCTAGTATTTTGTGAAAACACTTAACACCTAATTAAATAAAATAAAATCCGGCTTATCAGAATTGAATTCCGATTCTTCTGATAGCGGCTCTAGCTACCAGAAGTGCCAACAAAAATTACTATCCATGCTTTGCTCCACTAGAACTTCGACAAATCGAAAACCTAGCATTAGGTTGCTAGATTTCGAAGGTGGCCAAATGCTAGGTCGATAGTAGAGTTAAATGGACCTAACGATGACCTGAGTCTTGTTTCTGAAGCACAATTGCCATGCGATGTTCCTAACACATGGTACCTAGACTTGACCTAGGCTAGGGTTTAGAGGAACTTGATGAAATGCGATGCTACGATGGGGATAGTCATAGCAATGGCTAGAGGGAAGTCCCGGGAGTTTAGAAATCAACCTAGAACTCAAAAACCCCATGCAAGCTCAAGGAAACATCCATGGGAGATGTTGGAATACTCACTTGAGAGGGTTCAGAAGGTGGGGAATGCGATGGTGGTGTCGATTCCCGCCTCCGGATCAAGTTTCGTCGGTCGATTCGCCCTCAAACTCCGGATTTGGGTGCTCCTTGCCTTCTTCTTCCTCTCTTTCTCCTTCTCCTTCTTTGCTTAGCACGTGAGGGAGGTGAGCAAAGGGAGTGGCTGCTGGTTTTGGGGGCAAGGAGGCAATAAAAGGGTATAAAGACACTATGCACTTACAAGGGGCATTATGGTCAAGTGACAAATCTTGAAGAATTAAATTTCCAAAGTTGATTTTTATTGATTCTAAGATATTTAGGAAGGTTTTTAGGTCAATTTAACACCTTTCCAACTCAATTTGCAATTACTCATGAGAGTGCAATTAATTTAGTCGGGTAGTCTAATGACCGCGATCAAATGGGAAATTGATTTTGAGCGAAGTTAAATAAGTTGTAGGGCTCTTTTTGATGCCAATCAAGTATACTCATCTCAAAATACGGAAATACATAAGAGCAGTGTATTATTAAACAGTGCTTGAGTACAAATGTACAGTGATTCGAGTATAGAAATACCCGGGATATTACATCTACCTTCTCAACATGTGACACTAGCCTACTGATCCAGGGACTAGTGGTTATCACATGGTTGCGGGAAGCTCAAATTGGATCCAATTGGCTGGCATGTGACCTCATTACTCGAGTATTGTGCTGACCAAGTGGTTTCAATCTGAGTCTGTCGTGATACTGTGATCGTTATGTTACTGGTTGCGTGATTAACTAGGCCCGCGCAACAGTAATGGAGTATCACTGTACCAGGACAGGAGCCCCCACAACAGGGCTTGTTGTTGGGTTTAGTCTTCGTGCTGTGGTTGGTTTGGTCATTTTGTTCGTTTTGCTTCCGCGCGTGTCTGGTTGTGGTGTTCCGAGTTTCGTTGCCACTTTATGCAAATTGGGTTGATATCACAGTGAAACCGGTATGCGGGGATCCTTGGCGAGTTTTGGGTCGCATACCGGGCGAATACGGAGGTTGTCGTCGAGTTATTCGAAGGGTTTTGATGTTGTCCCGGTTGGGCTTGGGTGCTAACACTGTGAGCGCTTCCAGCGGCCCGTTGTTAGCCTCCAAATCCGATTAGGACGACTAAACCTTCTAATAGCCCGAGGATGATCTGGGCGGCTCCTCACAAGGTTGGTATCAGAGAAAGGTGCATGAAGACGAACCTAAAACTTGACAACCATTTAGGGAACGGATTAGGACTGTCATTATGCATTAGGTAGATGGTAGTATTTGTATCCTGCCCTATGTATATAAGTATTGAGTGAGGGACATGTTGGAATCGTGCATTAATGTCATGTCTTGCATATGCCATGCAATTTGCATCAGGAGTTGTGCTTTTGGGTGTGTTAGACTTGTTGGACTCCAGTGCAGAGTACTACAGTCTGGCTTGGGTTTAGCGTGTGAGTTGTTGAGCTTAAGGTCTATTCCCATCCGTGTGGAGTCTAACCCTTGTTGTCTGACTTTGATTGACGACGGCATGAGGACCCGCGGTGGTATGGGAGGTGATGATGGCGTTGGGCGATCCCAGCCCGACCATGGCGATCCGCCTCCTCCTCCCAACCTGTTGGATGTTCTGATGCGATCGGAACAGAACCAGCAGACAACCAACCGCATTCTGGAGATGCTTGTCCAGAATCAGGTTGCTCCGGGTGGCCACGGTGAAGGGCGAGGCCGACCCAACGGCTACCTGGACTTTCTGCGCACTCAGCCGTCGACGTTCTCCAGGGCCAGTGATCCGTTGGAGGCTGACGATTGGCTGCGCACGATCGAGCAGAAGTTTGCTCTTATCCACTGCGAGGACCTTCAGAAGGCTCCATTCGCAGCGCAGCAGCTTTAGGGTCCCGCCGGAGCATGGTGGGCCAATTTCTTGGTGATGCAGTCCACCGTTCACCAGGTGACATGGGCAGAGTTCCGTGAGGTCTTCCGGGCGTACCACATCCCGAAGGGGCTCATGGATATCAAGAAGTAGCAGTTTCTTGCCCTCAAGCAGTTGAGCAAGTCGGTGATGGACTACTCGCGAGAGTTCAATTACCTGGCTCAGTATGCACCGGAGGAGGTTGATACCGATTAGAAGAAGCAGGATCGGTTCATGAATGGGCTGACAGCGAAGATGCAGGATAAGCTCTCAGTCTGTGACTTCGCCGACTTCAATGCTTTGGTGAGTAGGGCGATTACTGTGGAGCATAAGATGAAAAGCCATCAAGATGAGAAGAAGCGGAAGAGGTCAGTTCAGTACTCAGCTGGTGGTAGTTCACAGCGGGCCCGAGTTGCTCTTCCACCACCGAGAGCCCCTGTTCCTGTGCCTTCTCTACCGGCTGGAGTGGCCAGTCCTCCTATTGCTGCTCCTCATCCTCCTCAGCCACAGTCGGGAGTGCGAGTGGTGACAGGCTCTGGGCCGGGCCCATGCTATAACTATGGGCGTGCGGGGCACTTCATCCGCGACTACCCATTTCCGAGGCGGGGCATCAACTCTAACGCCCCAAGGCCTCAAGGCGCGACTGCACTACCTCTACCTCCACTTCCTGCGCCTACCCGTGGCCAAGTTAACTACGTCGATGCTGAGGCGATTCCCGAGGGCGCCACCGTGCTGACTAGTACGTTGTGCATTGAAGGGCATGCTGCCAGAGTTTTATTTGATTCGGGGGCTTCTCATTCCTTCATTAGCAAAGATTTTGTCATGCAACATCGGATGGAAGTGAGTGGTAGCAAAACCTCTTTCCTAATTGAGGCACCAGGTTCAAGGATTTCTGCCATTCAAATGATCCAGAAGGCCGTTGTGCAAATCCGTGGGGTTTCTTTCCTTGTCAATTTGCTGCTCCTTGAAATGCGTGGGATGAATGTCATTTTGGGAATGAATTGGCTCACCCGTCAGCGGGCCATCCTAGATTGTTCTCGTCGCTCCATCTCGCTGAAGGGACCGATGGGCGACCAATTGACCCTGTTTCTTGATGATGGCGGGGCCGCTCTCTGTTCCTTGAATGGCACTGAAGTTGAGGATTTAGGGTCCATTTCCGTAGTGTCGGAGTACCCGGATGTGTTTTTGGCGGAACTACCAGGGATGCCACCTGATCGGGACATTGAGTTTGTAGTTGAACTTCAACCCGGGACAGCTCCAGTTTCCAAGCAACCGTACCGGATGCCGCCAAATGAATTGGCCGAACTGAAGACTCAGCTGAAGGAACTGATGGACAAGGGATTCATTCACCCGAGCTCCTCGCCTTGGGGCTGCTCGGCTCTCTTCGTGACCAAGAAGGACGGTTCTCTTCGCCGCTGTGTTGATTATCGTCCTTTGAATGCAGTCACGGTAAAGAACAAGTACCCTCTGCCTCGGATGGATATCCTGTTTGATCAGCTTGCTGGTGCGCAGGTGTTCTCCAAGATTGACTTGAGGCTCGGGTACCATCAAATCAAGATTCGGGCAGAGGATGTCCCAAAGACAGCGTTCTCCACCCGATATGGGTTGTATGAGTACACCGTCATGTCGTTCGGTCTGACGAACGCATCGGTGTATTTCATGTACCTCATGAATTCCATTTTCATGGAGGAGCTCGATTCTTTTGTGGTCATATTCATTGATGACATCCTGGTCTACACGAAAAGTGAGGAAGAGCATGCCAGGCATCTTCATATTGTTCTCGGAAGACTTCAGGAACATCGCCTTTATGCCAAGTTCAGCAAGTGCGAATTTTGGCTGAAGAAAGTGTCTTTCTTGGGACACGTCCTCTCCGAGCAAGGTGTCGCTGTCGACCCGAGTAAGGTACAGGATGTGATGAGGACATCACTCCTATGCATACGACCGAGCCTCCTCCAGTTGTGATGCAAGGACCCATCACAAGAGCACGAGCACGGCAATTGAATCAACAGGTGAGCTCGTTCCTAAGTGCCCGTGCAGATACTTGTGAGGATGGTATGCTACCTAATGATATTATTGAGTATCTTGTACTTAGGAACTTTGGAGAGGACCATGAAGGCCTTGGAAACCAGCAAGGACCAGGAGGGAGGCAAGGAGGGTGTCCAAGTCAAGTTGGAGGTTCAATTCATCTCGGAATCGACTACCTCGGCCACCAGGAGCAGCGTTCACTAAAATCGTCGCCCAGGCCACAAACTGGCTCCGATTTTGATGATCCACATATGCATCGAAAGCTAAGGAGATAAACTTTACAATGGCACCGGTTTCAGGTCATTTGGACTTCGAAGTCGATGGGAATTTACGTTGCAAGCTGGCGGACAGAATCTATCCCAGGGTGCTGCATCACCAATTTGGGCCGTTGGCCCATGTATCGTGTTGGGGTCCATCACGGACACGTCTAGGGTTTCTAGGACGTCCCCTAGCCTTTATATCCAGTAGCCGCCACTAGGCTTTGACTTGGGTTTTGCTTAGATTAATTCTGTCTTTGAACAGTGTTGCCGTTCATCGGTTTGTGAGACCCCAACTCATGAGCTTCATCCTCAATTTCAAATTCAGTTGCATCTTTCTTGTTCTTGCTTGTGTTCTCGATTCATTGGCAGGGATAAGCCTTCGTGGCGAGGTCAACCGGGCAGCGCACGGTTGATAACCAGAGGACGCGTGGTGCTGCGATTGCAGGGGTTTTTGATCGTGTCGATCAAGAAGCCGGATCGTGTGTGTCTCGCGCCGCCTAATCGACTTATCCTCCACTTGACGGAAGTTCGGGCATCCCTCTACACCCCATCAAGTGGTATCAGAGCAAGGTTTATTGTCAGGTTCGCCTTCTCCCCGTAGTTTGATTTAGTTTTGCGTTCGTCCTATAGTCCACGAAAAAGCCAAAAAAATGCAGTTCATAGTCTACCATACCTAGAACCACACCTAGCCTTTGCACAATTTCGGTTTCAGAGTCCGTAGTACTGAGTTTGTGTCCAGAATCGAGTCGTGTTGCTGGTTTAGATCGTGGTCTTAATTTAGTCGTGTTTCACCTCCGCTGCATCCCTTATCCTACACCGATCCAGTCACCAATCACTATTTGAGTCCTTGTTGGAATCGGATTGTTTTGTGGTTTTCCTCAGTTTCGGAGTCCTAGTTGTGTTAGGGTTTCTCCTTCATAAACCCTAACCCCCCACCTCCTGTTAGCCATATCGCCACCCCTCATCACAGAACCTGCCGCCACAGATCATCGCGTTCATATCCACTCCATACGCCCTTGAGTTTGGAGAGGTGCCGCCTAGAAAACCCTGATTCGGAGTCCTTCCGTAAAACGGCCATAACTTTCGCATACGGACTCGGAATTAGGCGATTTTTTTTCACGGACATCTACAGAAAATTTTACATCCGATTCTCCCCCACTTTGTTGGGTTCGCCGAAATTATTTTTGCGAAATTCCCTCGGGAAGATTGAGTTTTCGGCCGCCGAAGTTTGAGCACGCTTTTCGGAAAACACTTCTTATTTCATATTGGTTTCATCTTACATCTGTTCAGGTTGAAAATTTGTGTACTATCTAACTTTGTGCTCCTGAGCCTAGGAAAAATATCAGAAAAATCAAAGAAAAATAAAAAAAATTGGTGAAAGAGGCATAGAGGCATAGAGCCTAAAAAAAAGGAGCAAAGGTAGGTGTTTTTACCGTGCCTGATAGAAGTGTTTGATACGGTTCTGATATCTGTTCATATACTCTGACGCCTTGTTGCTTGTCTCTACTTATTCCTTATTTTCTGCATGACTAGACTAAGGCCACATTTAGACCAAAGAACTAGGGCAAGTACTTTTGGACATTTATTCAAAGCATTACTATCTGTTTTACGCATTGTGTGCCACCCATCCATATAACCTTCCTACAGCTCCACATATACATCCTTCGATCGACACAGGTTATTGACCCTTGCAATCGCTTCATCACACCCTCACGGTGTCACGAACCCGACCAGGTTGCACCGTCCTCATTTGTGTTGGTAAGAACCAGGTAAGAACTTGGTAAGATTGCTTGAGAGCGTGAGATCCCACCTAGTAGTTCATAGGGCTCATAATACTTGTGTTTGTTCTTCCTTCTGTCCTTTTTCTGCGCTAACCATGGCAGGTGGCAAGAAGGGCAGGAACGAGGATGATGATGTTACCATCGAAGACTGTGTCCTTCATTCAGAGTTGTTGACCATTCTTGACAAGATAAAAATGATGTTCAAGGAGCATGCCATGACGACGAACAAGACCCTTGAGAGTATCGATCGACGAGTTTCCACCCTCACCGAGAGGATGGATGTCGTCAAAAAATGCCCTCCAGCGACCATTGATGGAGGTGCAACTGTCAACAACGGCGCCAACCACGACAACAACGACCATGATGAGGATGGTGATTTTGAGGAAGATGAAGATGAGCAGCAACGTGCCGCCAGGGAGCGTGCTTCTCAACGGGACGCCCGTCTGCATGACCGTCTTCGCCGCAACCATCACGGTATGGGAGGTAATAACCAGAACCGCAATGATGATCCTTTCGCTAAGGTAAAATTCACCATCCCTTCCTTTTCTGGAGCTTATGATGCTAATGCTTACTTAGATTGGGAGATGACGGTTGAGCAGAAATTTAACTCCCATCTAGTTCCCGAGATTCATAGGGTTAGACAAGCCACTAGTGAATTTAAAGATTTTGCTATAATTTGGTGGAATGAACTAGTAAATGCCCGCTTACAACCTGATTCTTGGGCGAGATTAAAAGATGCTATGCGTAATAGATTTGTTCCTCCTTCCTACCAACGTGATATGCGCAAGAGATTGCAACGATTAGATCAAGGTAGTATGACTGTTCAGGAATATTACCAAAAGCTTCAAAAGGGTATGTTACGTTGTGGGGTAGTAGAGGAACCTGAGGATAAAATTGCGCGTTTTTACGGTGGGTTGCGTCCAGAAATTCAGGATATTGTTGATTATAAAGAATATACAACTGTCAATCGCTTGTTTCAACTCGCTATGTTAGCAGAGAAGGAATTGCAGGGACGCCATTCCAAGAGCAGGAGCAATGCCGGTAGCACCTTCACGCCCCAAACGACTACGGGACAAGCAAAGACAGTGCCTTCTTCCACCTTTCGACCAGCGGCAACGCCACCTTTGCCGACGGCACCACCCACCCGTGCCACAGACAGCAGCAAGTCGACCCCGCCAACACTGGCCAAGAGCTCCTCCGTCGCTTCCACAGGCCGTACATCGACGGGAATTCGCTGCCACAAGTGCCAAGGGATTGGCCACATCAAGAAAGAATACCCCAGCCAGCGGGCATACATTGCCACCGATGACGGAGGTTACATCAGCGCCTCCGATGTTGAGGACGAGATCGACGACACCAGGGTGGACAACGACGAGGTTGATGATGAAGCCACCTTTGGCGCCGAGGATACTGCTGCGTCTGAGTCCATCATTGTCCAGCGTGTCCTTAGCGCCTGAGATGGAGCAATCCGAGCAGCGGCAGCGCCACAACTTGTTCCAGATTTTCTTCGTCATCAACGGTAAACGAGCGCGCATGATCATTGACTCCGGCAGCTGCAACAACTTGGTGAGTACAGATTTGGTCAAGAAGCTTGGCTTGACCACACGCCCGCACCCACATCCATACCACATTCAGTGGCTGAATGATTCTAGAAAAGCTAAGGTAACACAAACAGTTCGGGTTCATTTTTCCATTGGTTCCTATTCCGATTTTGCTGATTGTGATGTGGTGCCGATGCAAGCTTGTTCTCTTTTATTGGGTCGCCCATGGGAATATGACACTGATGCACTTCACCACGGTAGAAGTAATAAATACACTTTTATGCATAAGGGAAAGAAAATTACACTTCTACCTTTGACCCCTGCTGAAATTGTTAAATCTGATAGGGAGCGGATTGCTAATGACAAGAAACCCATTGATGAAAAATCTGAAATTCAGCATGTAGCCAACCAAATTAAATTGAGGAATCCCGTCTTGCTTGCTACAAAATCTGATCTTGCTGCAATTAGTGATGATGCTTTGTGCTATGCTGTGCTATGCAAAGATGCTTTGTTTTCATTGGATGATCTGCCCAGTACTTTGCCTCCTACTGTCACTAACCTTTTGCAGGAGTATGCGGATGTTTTTCCTGCCAAGATACCTCCAGGACTCCCACCCCTACGAGGGATTGAGCACCAAATTGATTTGATACCTGCAGCGAGTTTGCCAAACCGAGCTGTTTATAGGACCAACCCCAAGGAGACTAAGGAGATTCAGCGCCAAGTCCAAGATCTTTTGGACCGCGGGTATATACGTGAGAGCCTTAGTCCTTGTGTTGTTCCTGTTATTTTGGTTCCTAAGAAAGATGGCAGTTGGCGCATGTGCGTAGATTGTAGAGCCATTAACAATATCACAATAAGGTACCGTCATCCTATTCCTAGGCTAGACGACATGCTTGATGAGTTAAGTGGTTCTATAATTTTCTCTAAGGTTGACTTGCGTAGTGGATACCACCAAATAAGAATGAAATTGGGAGATGAATGGAAAACAGCTTTTAAAACCAAGTTTGGATTGTATGAGTGGTTAGTCATGCCTTTTGGTTTAACTAATGCACCGAGCACCTTCATGCGCTTAATGAACGAGGTTTTACGAGCTTTCATTGGAAAATTTATGGTGGTTTATTTCGATGATATATTGATTTACAGCAAGTCATTACATGAACATCTTGATCATCTATGTGCTGTTTTTGATGCTTTGCGTGCTGCACGTTTATTTGGTAACCTCGAGAAGTGCACTTTTTGCACCGACCGAGTATCGTTTCTTGGCTATGTTGTGACTCCGCAGGGAATTGAGGTTGATGAAGCAAAGGTGCACGCGATTAAGAGTTGGCCAACGCCCACGACGATTTCACAAGTGCGGAGTTTCCATGGACTTGCCGGATTTTACCGCCGCTTTGTGAAGGATTTTAGCACCATTGCAGCTCCATTGAATGAATTGACGAAGAAGGGAGTTGTGTTCCATTGGGGGCAAGCACAGGAGAATGCCTTCAACCTTTTGAAAGATAAGCTTACTAATGCACCTTTACTCCAACTTCCTGATTTTAATAAGACCTTTGAGCTTGAATGTGATGCTAGTGGGATTGGAATTGGTGGTGTTTTGATGCAAGATAGAAAACCTGTTGCTTATTTTAGTGAAAAATTGAGTGGTCCTGTTTTGAATTATTCCACGTATGATAAAGAATTGTATGCTCTTGTGCGATCTTTAGAAATGTGGCAACATTATCTTTGGCCCAAAGAATTTGTTATTCATTCTGATCATGAGTCGCTAAAACATATTCGCAGTCAAGTGAAACTGAATCGTAGACATGCTAAATGGGTTGAATTTATTGAACCTTTTCCTTATGTTATCAAACACAAGAAAGGGAAGGATAATGTGATTGCTGATGCCTTGTCTAGGAGATATACCATGTTGTCCCAACTTGATTGTCGTATTGTGATGCCCTAGAATTTGAGAGCGATCCTAGGGTTTTCTTTCTTGGTTGTTCCGGAAAGAAAGAGGGTTTTGTCGGGGAATGAAATAATTGAAGATTATGCGGCAATTTAATATTAAAAATTGGAGTTTTGGGCTAGTTTCCGCTGGGCTGAGGCAACCTGGGCCTGGGCCGGGAATTCCTTTTTCCCCCTCTCCTCCCCATGCCTTGGTGGGCCGGCCCACCTCCCCCTTTAAGTGGCGCCCCCTCCCCCCAAACCCTAAGGCGCCTCCCTTCCTCCCCCCTAGCAGCCGCACCCCCTCCTCTTCCTCCCCTGCGTGGTGGCTCAAGATCCACCGCGAAACGCGAAGGAGAAAACGAGAAGAGGATCCGTGGAGGCAAGGAGGACGAACAGATTTCCGTTACGGGGATCGTCGCGCGTTCTTCGTGGGTTCGCAAGGGGGAACTCAAGGTAAAATTCCCAATCTTTTACCCCTGTTATACCTAGGGATTAGTAGTGTATTAGATCTGGTGGTGAGTGGTTTGGATGGATCTTGATGGGGGAGAAGGGTAGATGTTCACGTGGTGCTGTTTTTGGAAGGGAAGATGGTGCAGCGCGGATTGTTTCACGTTTTACGTGGCATAGATGATTTTTCCTGCAAAAATCTATAACTAGAAAGTTGTAGATAACGTCGAGACCTAGCTTCTGTAATTTTTTCAGAATTTTTGGGGCGTCAGTATGAGATTTATCGCTGTTGGAAGATGACGAACAGAATCTGGAAACAGATTTCGTCCACTGTGTTGGACGGTTGTTTAGGCAAATTTAACAGTGGAATTGAAATTTGTGACCTTCATGAAAGTTGTAGATCTCGTCAATATATAGCTACTGTAATTTTTTTGTATTTTTATGAACAGTAGAAAAAAAGATACGAAATTGGGAAGAGAGGGTGCTGCTGTTCGATTCGGACAGATCGGGGTTTTGGCGTTTAAATGGGAACGGGGAGTAGGAAGCGTGTGTTTGAATTGTGTGATGAATTGTGATGTCGCTATGTACTGAAATAATGTTTGTTCAGGTGGTGCCACTGCTGGGCGTAACTAGGTTCATCATCCACGTCGGTAAAGGCAAGTGGAAGTAGTTGTATTGTTAAGCTATACATTGTTGTTTGCTTCGCCTTCATTATAAACTCCAATTACAGCAATCATACATGGTTTAATCACTTGCTTTGAGGTAAGGTGAAGAAGGATGTTGTTTACCGGATGAATTGTCTAAACATTTCATCTCTATGATATTTGTTTTCTATCCATGCTATATGATGATATGCAAACATGTGGACTCAGTGGGAGGAGTTATGAATGAATTCATGCATGAAGCATTAACTGCATAATCATGCATTGGAAGTTTGTCGGCGCCAGCGTGCGCGACCGTGCAGTACAACACCGTGTGTTCTGAGAAAGGGCACGGTGAGGAGGAACATGGCATAAGCATGTGCATCAATCATATGCATTTCTTGAAGTGGTGTGGACTCTTTGATGTGGTATTGTATATGAGGAATGTGGACTCTTTGATGTGGTATTGTATATGAGGAATGTGGATGATAGATATATGGTGGATGTTTTATTTGTATTAGTTGTTCCGCTTGCTGAGATTACCCAATCTCACTACTTGTCGCTTTTGATGTTTTCAGGTAGCGCACGTGAGTCGTAAGCATGAAGGGTGGGCTAGCAACACAATAAATTTTCTGTTGTCATCACGACTCACATGATCTAGTGTTTTAAATAATTCATTAGTTGGATGCAATTTTATTTCATATAGACCTATTGTTGTTCCCTTTAAACTTGTTCTCGTTTATGGTTGTCCCTTTATAGATGTGTTTTATTTATGGTTAATACCTGGTTGAATTAGACTCGTTGTCTCTAGTTTTGATGTCATGATATTATTCCTATTCGAATTGCTTCCGTACTATCCTGTTTTAGGGGAAATGCTGTCGATCTGTTCTTGTACAACAGTTTAGATTTATGGGGTGTTACACGTATATTTGGATTGGAATCAATTAAAGAACAATATGCTCATGATGATGACTTTAAAGATGTCTTGCTGCATTGCAAAGAGGGAAGAACATGGGACAAATATGTGATAAACGATGGATTTGTGTTTAGAGCTAACCGCCTATGTATTCCAGTTGGATTCGTTCGTTTTCTTTTGATACAGGAGGCCCATGGAGGAGGGTTGATGGGTCATTTTGGTGCCAAGAAGACGGAGGCCGTGCTGTCTGCCCACTTCTTTTGGCCAAAGATGAGGCGAGACATTGAGAGGTTTGTATCCCACTGCACTACATGTCAAAAGGCTAAGTCACGATTGAATCCACATGGTTTATATATGCCTCTTCCTGTTCCTAGCACTCCATGGGAGGATATATCTATGGACTTTGTTTTAGGACTGCCTAGGACCAAGAGGGGGAGGGATAGTATTTTTGTGGTGGTTGATAGATTTTCTAAGATGGCTCACTTTATTCCTTGTCATAAGAGCGACGATGCTGTTAATATTGCTAACCTTTTCTTTCAAGAAATCATTCTCTTGCATGGTGTGCCTTCTACTATTGTTTCAGATCGTGACGCCAAGTTTTTGAGCCACTTTTGGAGAACTCTATGGAATACATTGGGGACCAAGCTGCTGTTTTCAACAACATGTCATCCCCAAACCGACGACCAAACCGAGGTAGTAAATCGTACATTATCCACTATGTTGAGGGCTGTTTTGAAGAAGAATTTGAAGATGTGGGAAGAATGTTTGCCGCATGTTGAATTCGCTTATAATAGGGCGGTACATTCCACCACCAAGGTAAGTCCTTTTCAGGTAGTGTATGGCTTCAATCCCCATGCTCCTATTGATCTATTACCTTTACCTACTAGTGAACGAGTTAATCTTGATGCTAAGGAACGTGCTGAATTTATTCTGAAATTGCATGAAAAGACTAAAGAAAATATTGAAATGATGAATGAAAGGTATAGGACTGCAGGAAGTAAAGGTAGAAAGGAAGTAGAACTTGAACCGGGTGATTTAGTATGGTTACACTTGCGAAAGGATCGTTTTCCAGAATTGAGAAAGTCTAAATTAATGCCTAGAGCTGATGGTCCTTTCAAGATACTAGAGCAAATCAATGGTAGAACAGCTAGCATGTTTAACAAGTTTCTCATTTCCAGCATTAATTTGCTGTAACAAAGTAACATGTTCTTTCCTAAGTAAAGTAAGCTCATTATAAATTAAGTCACATGATTTACAAGCATCATCATCAGGAATCAAGGTCCTAAGTCTAGTAATTTCAGCATTCAATGATTCCACAAGAATATCATGTTTCTTAATTTTTCTATCACGTTTGTCAAGCAATTTACCAAGTCGAGCAACAGCAATAGCTAATTCATCGTAAGAAGGATCTACCTCATTGAAGTCATTTGTCGTGGTCGCCCTCGATAAAGCCGTTCAGCTTTTAGCCATGAGACACAACCCCGTCAACTCATGCTTGCTTGGAGTTGCATCGTCCTCACTGCTCCCTGAATCCACATCGCTCAAATTGACTTGTTCAAGAGCGGAAAGAACTCGGTGGACAACTTTGCTGTTGATGAAGCTCTTCTTCTTTCTATTACTTGAAGAGAACTTCTTCTCTTTTCTTCTGTCGTTGTCCTTCTCCTCCCTTGATGCTTTACCTGCAAGTTTAGGATAGTTTGGGCGAATATGGTCGAGATCACCACACTCATAGCATCTTGGAGGGCCACCACCACCTCTCTTTCTCATTCTCACATTTTGTAAAGCTTTGTTAAAGCGAGAAGAGAGTAGTGACAAGTCTTCTTCTAAGAATTGCTCAATCTGTTCATCGGTTAGTGAAGACAAGAAAGATAGAGCAAAGCTTGAAGCAGCACCATTATGAGATATGCTAGATTGAGATGTCAAAGCAATTGATTTATGATCATTCTTTCTAGCAAAAACATCTAATTCATGAGTTTTCAACTTGGAATAAAGAACATCTAAGGTAAGTGTACTCATGACAGTAGATTCTCTAATGGATGTAACTTTCATCTCCCAAATAGACATGTCTAATGCACCAAGCAATTGTCTAGCATTAGCAGCATCATCAAAGCTAACTCCAACAGCACGCAAATTGCTAAGAATTTTATTAAAGCGTGCGAAGAAATCATCTAGTGACTCACCAGGCTTCATCTCAAATCGCATGTATTCCTTTTTGTAAAGATCTCGACGAACCTCTTTAATAGTGTTAGAACCCTCATGGTAATCACAAAGAGATTTCCATACCTCATATGCGGATCGAAGATGAATCACACGATCGAAGTCGCTACGTCCCAAGCCTTGGATGATCAAGTTGCGCGCCTTACTATTTGCTTCAACATGTGCGCGATTGGTGTCGTTGACGTTGTCGTTTGCAGGGACTTCATATGCCTTGTAGACCTTCTTCCAAATTGCGAATCCCTGAGCTTGGATGAACGCCTCCATCTTGGCCTTCCAAAACTGAAAATCAATACCATTGAACACACAAGGTTTTGTCGAATAATGATCCATTGATCTAATCACCGATTAAGATATATTAGAAAAACCTTGCTCTGATACCACTTGTAGGATCGAAGTATACGAATATAGCAATCAGAGGGGGGGGTGAATGATTGTGCGGAAGCTAAAACCAAATTCTTGATCTACTAAAAGTTCACCACAAAACAGAACCAAATAATTGCCTCGTACTCGACAAAAAAAAGAATGACAGAGATTTGGTAAAACGAGAATTCCCGGACATCCAACCGTCGGATCGATCTGAAATTTGGACACAAGAAAATAGATTCCAGTACGAATCGAACCCAAAAAGAATCAGCTCGATCGGACTTACGGATCAAAAGTTATAAGCTTCGCAAGCTTGCTATTCCAGAACTTGACGAAAATCAATCTAATCGAAACTTGTAGATTGATCAAGAACAACAAAAGATTTATCAACAAAACTTTGAGGAACACTAGATCAATACCCTAGAGAGGTTTTTGATGGATCAAATCAAGATGAAACTCAAAAAACAAAAACCAATCTAGAACTAGAACAAGTATGCAAACAAGAACCAAAAGAGAATATTGTAGCACACAAGGAACTAGAAGAATTGATCTTTATTTCTTTTGTCTAAAGTACTCCCATCAAAAGAGTACAAACCCTAAAACCAAGCTCAAGCTCCCTTGCGCTGTTACGCTACTTGGTTCGATTGATGCGCTTTAACAGAGACACCCTCCTATTTAAAGGACCAACCCACAAGGAGTTACGAATACGATTCCTATTCCCTAGAAGGAATCAGATTCAACACAACTCTACTTGGCCCAACCTGGCCGAGTACAACTCTTGCACGCGTATGGCAACCCTACCATACTCACGTGACTAACACTTTGCACGCGTATGGCCACCTGCCATACTCACGTGACTAACACTTTGCACGCGAATGACCTCGTGCCATTCTCACGTGACTAACCATTCTTCATGTGCACCATTCTCTTAGCCCGAATGTCCCGCATGACATCCTTGACCACCAAGACCTCAGTTCCTCCCTGAACCTAGTCCTGAACCTCAGCTCCTCCATGAACCTAGTTCCGGTCCCGTCATCGACCACGTTCGTCTTCGAGCAATACCTGCACATGAACAAACCACAAAACAATTCCGAGCACAAGTCCACGACTTGACTCACATCAATCCATGCAAATACTCACACGAGCATTGCATAAAGTCCACTTCAAAAGAAGCATCATGAAATTCTCACAAATTTCATAATCCCAAAAATGAATCAAACACAATTCCAATTTTGCTCAAAACCCTAATTCAGCAAAAACGCATCCACGACGGACAAACAGATATGGTCCGGCGTACACATGAAAAAGCACTCAAAAAACCATTCACAACGGACAAACAAAATCGATCCGTTGTACAAGTGAAAGTTTCGGTTCCAAGAAGAAATCATTCCGGCGAAAACACATTCACGACGGACAAACAAAATCGGTCCGTCGTACATGCGCAATCAAACCTCAAAAAGCCATTCACGACTGACCAAAGAAGTTTGTCCGCCGTACATGCAAAACTTACTGGTTTCTTGGAAGATTGAGTTCGACTCATGAGCTCAAAAACACGTTCACGACAGACAAACAAAATCGGTCCGTCGTACATGGGAAAGTGAGGTTGCCAAAACATGTTTTCGACAGACCAACAAAGTTTGTCCGTCGTAGATGGGAAACTTACTGTTTTCTTTAAGTTTGGTCCGGCGCCAAAGCGAAACTTACTGTTTCTTGTCAAATTGACAAAACACATGAACAAACACATTTGCAAATTCAATTCTAAGCCAATTTTTCAGCACATGATTTCACAGTTTACTTGATCGCTTGGTTCCCTCCAGTGGGAGTCTTTAAGATTGAAATGTGTTTTGGAGTCATGTCCTATTGCAAATTTGAGAGTCAAGCTTCTTTGTGAGTTTTGGTTGAGTATTAAAAGAAAAAAAAATGCTGCAAATAAAGTAAGTATTCGTTTGACTGAAATTACTTGTTAAAAGTGGAAATTGTTTTTTAACATGTTATGTAGTATGTAACAATGTGGTTTATAGAAATGATGTACTCCTTAGTTAATTTGCGAGTTGAATCAATTAAGTGTAATTGTTACCTTTAGCTTAAGATTAAATGAACCTCTAGTGATGTAGAGTACCCCGTAGTGGGGATGATTAAATGTGTTAATGTACATGCTTATAATCTGTTGCTTTGCTTTAAAAGTGCTTATGACCCCCGATAATGTTTAAGGTTTTAAACCCTGATGCATGGTTAGAACATTAAGATGAGGTAGACTGCGGTTATTGTTAAAGAAACTTTGCTGGTTGTTTAAAGATGTTCTAATCTAACGGATTAATAGAGAAAATTTAATCGTGATGACTAGCGACTTTAATTTGGAAGTTGATTAGAATTGCTATTTACGTTGTTGCAACCTACTAGTATGTTGTGTGGTGGTAATTTTGTTATCACCTATGTATAGGGTAGCCAAAAGTAATGTTGATGGTTGATGTTTATGCCCATTTGTTGTTATTGATGACTTGGTAGGGTTGTTAATTGTTGGAAACCATTTGTCCAATAGAGAAAAGTGTAAAACTGTGGAATTATGTCGAGTTCATGTTGTGATGGGATGAACATTGGATAACAATCATGATGCAAGATTTTAACCTTAATGAATGCATGTCTTAGAATCCTGTTTACGAATTTTATCTTGTAGAGATAATACTTATTGGTTGAAGTCATTTTATTGATTGAACAAGTTTTAATTGTCAAGATGTTGATGTATGGATGGTATAAAATTGATACGTTGATCATGCTTAAGTATATGTTGAAGTATTATGTTTGAAATATAGAATACATTGATATATGATGTGTTGTCTATGGGGATCATGTTGAGGTAGTATAGAATGGAAGACGTTTTGTTAATCATCATAAACTGTATTTATAAATGTTGGGAAAGGTAACTAGAGAAAGAATTGGTTATGTAGCTTTTGGTTGAATTATTGAGGCTTCTCGATGAGTAAATAGTGTATATTGAATGCTTAAATGGTAAGTATAGTGGAATACTAGATATGGTGGCTTTCATCCTGAGCCTGTGTCTAAAACCTTTTGGACTGGTTTGGTTGGTTGCTATTTTGGTTGAATACTTTTTGTCGAAGTGTTTCTTCATTTGTGTTTGAGTTTCCTAAAACTCGTAGTGATTAATGCCAACCTTTGGATTTGGCTAACTTGTTTAGTTTGCACTATGAGTATGGATTTACACCCAAAAGTCTTTGAGTGGATCGCGCCCCTTCGCGTTCGCACTGAATTATCTTTGGAATTAATTTTAAAGGAGCGCAGATGGACATAGTGGGTTGTGTTGGAAATTCTTGAGATTTAATTTGTAACTCTTTTTGACTAGAGTTGGATTTATTTGCATGATGTGTGTGACGTTTGCGAGTGCTTCAAAAAGGTGGATTATATGAGTGTTTCATAAGTGAATTTGGTTAGTGAAGAGTTCTCTTTTGGGAATGAATTTCCCTTTCTTTCGAGAAAAAAATTGTGGCGGTTGTTTGTGCAGATGTTTGACTTTGGAGTCGATGTTCTTTTCCAAAATATTGATTTTGGTTAAAATGCGATGTTTTGCAAGTTTAGCTTTCTATCATTGGTGGGTTTTGATATGATGTGGTGCCTTACTGTTAACTATGCTGCCGACATAGTTTATATGAATTAGCGCAATCCTCGGTGTTATTCGAGTTTTATTCATGTGTTACAGAGGAAGAAGTCGTCTTGTAAATGACTATTCGATAGTGTTGTTACATGATGAATGAATGGTGAAAAGTAAACATGACATTGTCTATAGATGTTAAATGATAAAAGAGTCGTTGAGCCAGGTCGGTGAGAAAGTCATATATGGATATATGACTAATCCGAGTGCTCTTGGAAAAGCTGCATGCATGTCCTGAATCGAGATTTCAATTGCCTTCTAGTACGGGAAGTAAGAACGAATATCTTACGATATGTTGGTTGTGGTGTAAGAGATCTGAGCTTTCTTTGCATTTGGCTTAGGAAAAAAATAAAATGAGTACTCTTGGGTTGTTGCGAATTTTTTCCAAAGTGGCTTTTAGCGCTTTGGAGTTCGAGTTGTTGGATGTGAATCATTTGGGGATCATGGGTCTTGGTTGAGCTTCCTCAATGATTCTACCCTTGGTTCGATTCTTTGAAAGGAAGAATGCGAGGCGAAACCTTCTAAGAAAGAGGAATTTAGTGTGGGTTGGTAATGACATAAGATATTAGATGTTGCTAGTAGATGATCGTAAAAGCAGTTTAAAAGTGAAGAGTAAAGGAAGGTTGTGTATGACTCAATCCAAACCTTCTTGGAGAATTGGGTCATTGATGTGTACCTAGGTGAAATTTGTTTAAATTATTAGTGGACCACTTGGTGGTTGCTAGTAATTGTTTTTCCTTTCAGAGTGTATTGGACCTTTCGTCAGCCGAGGTTGAGCGAGGTTGTGTCAACCATAGCGATTTTGTTTGGTTATTCTTGTCTCTTGCGGGTTTAAGGACCCTGGTTGTAAAGTAGGCCTTTCCTTTTGGTGGTAGTGTTGGGTATTGGTTTTTGTTGAAGATCAATTTTTTTGCAAGGTTCTAACCTCGTTTGTTCAAATAGCCGGTGGTCTTGGAGTGTATGTCTCACCTGGTTTGTCGTCGTTTTGAATACGGCCGAACCACGATGAGAGGGTTGTGGTGTGAAAACACATTTGTGCGTGGGAGATGAAGAGGGTTCTAGAGACTGCACCGTTTTCTTCTGGAGAGTGGTTGGAATAAGGAGTGCGAGACCATTTTCTTTCATGGTCTATTTGGGAATTGAAGTGAAGGTGGAACCGTGAGAGGTTGCACTCTGTTGAGCTAAATCAACATTTTCTCGCTAGTGTTGGTTTTGAGAACCCGCTTGTCGTTTATTCCGGTTTGAGTCTTTGTGTGAATGTTTTGTGTTGCAAAGAAGTCTTTTGTCCCTTGGGGACTTTGTTGTTGATTTTGGTGTGTCTTAGATTCGGGGACGAATCCTTTTAAGGTGGGGAGATTGTGATGCCCTAGAATTTGAGAGCGATCCTAGGGTTTTCTTTCTTGGTTGTTCGGAAAGAAAGAGGGTTTTGTCGGGGAATGAAATAATTGAAGATTATGCGGCAATTTAATATTAAAATTGGAGTTTTGGGCTAGTTTCCGCTGGCCGAGGCAACCTGGGCCTGGTAGGAATTCCTTTTCCCCTCTCCTCCCCATGCCTTGGTGGGCCGGCCCACCTCCCCTTTAAGTGGCGCCCCTCCCCAAACCCTAAGGCGCCTCCCTTCCTCCCCTAGCAGCCGCACCCTCCTCTTCCTCCCCTGCGTGGTGGCTCAAGATCCACCGCGAACGCCGAAGGAGAAAACGAGAAGAGGATCCGTGGAGGCGAGGAGGGCGAACAGATTTACATTCGGGATCGTCGCGCGTTCTTCGTGGGTTCGCAAGGGGGAACTCAAGGTAAAATTCCCAATATTTTACCCCTGTTCTACCTAGGGATTAGGAGTGTATTAGATCTGGTGGTGAGTGGTTTGGATGGATCTTGATGGGGGAGAAGGGTAGATGTTCACGTGGTGCTGTTTTTGGAAGGGAAGATGGTGCAGCGCGGATTGTTTCGCGTTTTACATGGCATAGATGATTTTTCCTGCAAAAACCTATAACTAGAAAGTTGTAGATAACGTCGAGACCTAGCTTCTGTAAGTTTTTCAGAATTTTTGGGGCGTCGGTCTGGGAGTTATCGCTGTTGGAAGATGACGAACAGAATCTGGAAACAGATTTCGTCCACTATGTTGGACGGTTGTTTAGGCATATTTAACAGTGGAATTGAAATTTGTGACCTTCATGAAAGTTGTAGATCTCGTCAATATATAGCTACTGTAATTTTTTTTTGTATTTTTATGAATAGTAGAAAAAAAGATACGAAATTGGGAAGAGAGGGTGCTGCTGTTCGATTCGGACAGATCGGGGTTTTTGGCGTTTAAATGGGAACGGGGAGTAGGAAACGTATGTTTGAATTGTGTGATGAATTGTGATGTCGCTATGTACTGAAATAATGTTTGTTCAGGTGGTGCCATTGCTGGGCGTAACTAGGTTCATCGTCCACGTCGGTAAAGGCAAGTGGAAGTAGTTGTATTGTTAAGCTATACATTGTTGTTTGCTTCGCCTTCTTTATAAACTCCAATTATAGCAATCATACATGGTTTAATCACTTGCTTTGAGGTAAGGTGAAGAAGGATGTTGTTTACCGGATGAATTGTCTAAACATTTCATCTCTATGATATTTGTTTTCTATCCATGCTATATGATGATATGCAAACATGTGGACTCAGTGGGAGGAGTTATGAATGAATTCATGCATGAAGCATTAACTGCATAATCATGCATTGGAAGTTTGTCGACGCCAGCGTCTTGTGACCGTCTTGGTACAACACCGTGTGTTCCTGAGAAGGGCACGGTGAGGAGGAACATGGCATAAGCATGTGCATCAATCATATGCATTTCTTGAAGTGGTGTGGACTCTTTGATGTGGTATTGTATATGAGGAATGTAGACTCTTTGATGTGGTATTGTATATGAGGAATGTGGACTCTTTGATGTGGTATTGTATATGAGGAATGTGGAATGATAGATATATGGTGGATGTTTTATTTGTATTAGTTGTTCCGCTTGCTGAGATTACCCAATCTCACTACTTGCTGTTTTGATGTTTTCAGGTAGCGCACGTGAGTCGTAAGCATGAAGGGTGGGCTAGCAACACAATAAATTTTCTGTTGTCATCACGACTCACATGATCTAGTGTTTTAAATAATTCATTAGTTGGATGCAATTTTATTTCATATAGACCTATTGTTGTTCCCTTTAAACTTGTTCTCGTTTATGGTTGTCCCTTTATAGATGTGTTTTATTTATGGTTAATACCTGGTTGAATTAGACTCGTTGTCTCTAGTTTTGATGTCGTGATATTATTCCTATTCGAATTGCTTCCGTACTATCCTTTTTTAGGGGAAATGCTGTCGATCTGTTCTTGTACAACAGTTTAGATTTATGGGGTGTTACACGTATATTTGGATTGGAATCAATTAAAGAACAATATGCTCATGATGATGACTTTAAAGATGTCTTGCTGCATTGCAAAGAGGGAAGAACATGGGACAAATATGTGATAAACGATGGATTTGTGTTTAGAGCTAACCGCCTATGTATTCCAGTTGGATTCGTTCGTTTTCTTTTGATACAGGAGGCCCATGGAGGAGGGTTGATGGGTCATTTTGGTGCCAAGAAGACGGAGGCCGTGCTGTCTGCCCACTTCTTTTGGCCAAAGATGAGGCGAGACATTGAGAGGTTTGTATCCCACTGCACTACATGTCAAAAGGCTAAGTCACGATTGAATCCACATGGTTTATATATGCCTCTTCCTGTTCCTAGCACTCCATGGGAGGATATATCTATGGACTTTGTTTTAGGACTGCCTAGGACCAAGAGGGGGAGGGATAGTATTTTTGTGGTGGTTGATAGATTTTCTAAGATGGCTCACTTTATTCCTTGTCATAAGAGCGGCGATCTTTGTTAATATTGCTAACCTTTTCTTTCAAGAAATCATTCTCTTGCATGGTGTGCCTTCTACTATTGTTTCAGATCGTGACGCCAAGTTTTTGAGCCACTTTTGGAGAACTCTATGGAATACATTGGGGACCAAGCTGCTGTTTTCAACAACATGTCATCCCCAAACCGACGACCAAACCGAGGTAGTAAATCGTACATTATCCACTATGTTGAGGGCTGTTTTGAAGAAGAATTTGAAGATGTGGGAAGAATGTTTGCCGCATGTTGAATTCGCTTATAATAGGGCGGTACATTCCACCACCAAGGTAAGTCCTTTTCAGGTAGTGTATGGCTTCAATCCCCATGCTCCTATTGATCTATTACCTTTACCTACTAGTGAACGAGTTAATCTTGATGCTAAGGAACGTGCTGAATTTATTCTGAAATTGCATGAAAAGACTAAAGAAAATATTGAAATGATGAATGAAAGGTATAGGACTGCAGGAAGTAAAGGTAGAAAGGAAGTAGAACTTGAACCGGGTGATTTAGTATGGTTACACTTGCGAAAGGATCGTTTTCCAGAATTGAGAAAGTCTAAATTAATGCCTAGAGCTGATGGTCCTTTCAAGATACTTGAGAAAATAAATGATAATGCATATAAACTTGAGTTGCCGCCCGAATTTGGGATTAGTTCCACATTTAACATTGCAGATTTGAAACCGTTCATGGGAGAAGAAGATGAGCTTGAGTCGAGGACGACTCCACTTCAAGAGGGGGACGATGATGAGGACATCACTCCTATGCATACGACTGAGCCTCCTCCAGTTGTGATGCAAGGACCCATCACAAGAGCATGAGCACGGCAATTGAATCAACAGGTGAGCTCGTTCCTAAGTGCCCGTGCAGATACTTGTGAGGATGGTATGCTACCTAATAATATTATTGATTATCTTGTACTTAGGAACTTTGGAGAGGACCATGAAGGACTTGGAAACCAGCAAGGACCAGGAGGGAGGCAAGGAGGGTGTCCAAGTTAAGTTGGAGGTTCAATTCATCTCGGAATCGACTACCTCGGCCACCAGGAGCAGCGTTCACTAAAATCGTCGCCCAGGCCACAAACGGGCTCCGATTTTGATGATCCACATATGCATCGAAAGCTAAGGAGATAAAATTTACAATGGCACCAGTTTCAGGTCATTTGGACTTCGGAGTCGACAGGAATTTACGTTGCAAGCTGGAGGACAGAATCTGTCCCAGGGTGCTGCGTCACCAATTTGGGCCGTTGGCCCATGTATCGTGTTGGAGTCCATCATGGACACGTCTAGGGTTTCTAGGACGTCCCCTAGCCCTTATATCCAGTAGCCACCGCTAGGGTTTGACTTGGGTTTTGCTTAGATTAATTCTGTTTTTGAACAGTGTTGTCGTTCATCGGTTTGTGAGACCCCAACTCGTGAGCTTCATCCTCAATTTCAAATTCAGTTGCATCTTTCTTGTTCTTGCTTGTGTTCTCGATTGATTGGCAGGGATTAGCCTTCGTGGTGAGGTCAACCGGGCAGCGCACGGTTGATAACCAGAGGACACCTGGTGCTGCGATTGCAGGGGTTTTTGACCGTGTCGATCAAGAAGCCGGATCGTGTGTGTCTCGCACCGTCTAATCGACTTATCCTCCACCTGACAGAAGTTCGGGCATCCCTCTACACCCCATCAGGATGTCCTCAAATGGGAGCAACCCAAGACAGTCACCGAGATTCGCAGTTTTCTTGGGCTTGCGGGCTATTATCGCTGCTTCATCTAGGACTTCTCGAAGGTTGCCAAGCCTATGACGGAGCTGCTGAAGAAAGGTGTGCAATTCAAATGGTCAACGGGTTGTGAGCAAGCATTTCAGGCCTTGGAAAAGCGCCTCACTACAGCTCCTGTCCTCACACAACCAGACATCCACAAACCGTTTGATGTTTATTGCAATGCATCAGGTATCGGCCTTGGTTGTGTGCTTATGCAAGAAGGCCGGGTCATTGCCTATGCATCTCGCCAATTGAAGCATCATGAAGAGCACTACCCAACTCATGACCTGGAGCTTGCTGCAGTGGTCCATGCTTTAAAGATTTGGCGCCATTATCTCCTGGGGAACAAGTGCAACATCTATACCGATCACAAGAGTCTCAAGTACATCTTCACTCAGGCAGACTTGAATATGAGGCAAAGAAGGTGGCTTGAGCTGATCAAGGACTACAGTCTGGAAGTCCATTACCACCCGGGGAAAGCCAATGTGGTGGCTGACGCGTTGAGTCGCAAAGCTCAATGCAATTGCCTCGTTCTTGAACCCCGGAGTGCCACTCTTTGTGCTGAATTTCGGAGACTCAACTTGGAGATGATAGAAGAAGGATCCTTGGCTAATGTGGAATTGAAGTCCACATTACTTGAGCAGATTCGGGAAGCTCAAAGGGAGGATGTGGGTATCACCCAAATTCGCGACAAGGTGAAATCTGACCAGACTACTGAATTCCGCCTGGACGATCAGGGGACTTTGTGTTTCGGCCAGCGCATAGTTGTCCCGGATAACCAAGAATTGAAGCGGGAGATCATGGATGAAGCCCACAACTCTTTGCTCACAATTCATCCAGGCAGCAACAAAATGTACCAAGATTTGAGGCCGAGATTTTGGTGGACTCGCATGAAGCATAATATTGCTCGCTATGTGGCTGAGTGCGATGTCTGCAAAAGGGTGAAGGCTGAACACTTTAAGCCAGCTGGCACTCTTCAGCCATTGCCCATTCCAAATTGGAAGTGGGAAGACATCAGCATGGATTTAATCACCGGGCTGCCAATGACTTCTTCGGGTCATGACTCGATCTGGGTTATAGTTGACCGGTTGATGAAATCCGCACATTTCTTAGTAGTTCGCACCACCTATAAATCCAAGAGGTATGCGGAGTTGTATATTTCCCGGATTGTGTGCCTTCATGGAATACCCAAGTGGATAGTTTCAGATCGAGGCTCCCAGTTTGTTTCTCGGTTCTGGAGAAGTCTGCATGAGGCATTGGGCACGAAACTACTCCACAGCTCAGCGTATCACCCTCAAACTGATGGGCAGACCGAGAGGGTCAATCAAATCCTCGAGGACATGTTGAGAGCCTGTGTCCTATCCTATGGGAAGAAGTGGGAGGAATGTCTCCCATATGCCGAATTTGCATACAACAACAGCTACCAAACCAGTATCCAAATGTCTCCTTTCGAAGCATTGTATGGTCGCAGCTGCCGAGCACCTCTCAACTGGTCAGACAGTGGAGAACGGTTATTTTCTTGGGCCGGAACTGGTCATGGAGGCAGAAGAAAAAGTGAAGACCATTCAGGAAAATCTGAGGATAGCACAATCGCGGCAGAAGAGCTATGTCGATCGTCGTAGGAGACCCCTCTCCTTCGACACTAGCGACTTTGTCTGTCTGAAGGTATCCCCTCTTCGAGGCACTCGTCGTTTTGGAGTCAAGGGGAAACTGGCACCTCGCTATATCTGACCTTTTCAGATCCTTGCGAAGCGTGGTCAAGTGGCATACCAGCTAGAGATTCCTCCCTCTCTGGCAATGGTCCATGATGCCTTCCACGTATCTCAGTTGAAAAAGTGCCTCCGTACTGCTTTTGAGTCACTTGGGGTGGATGAACTCGAAGTCCAGCCTCAACCAGACCTGTCTTACCAAGAACATCCTATTCGGGTTTTAGATGTAGCTGAACGCACGACCCGCCGAAGGGCTCTCAAGTTCTATAAGATCTAGTGGAGCAATCACACTGAAGAAGAAGCTACTTGGGAACCAGCGGATCGTTTGGAGGCCGAGTATCCCGAGTTCTTCCAAACCATGTAAGTGATTAGTATGCAAACTCTCCGCAACCCTAAGCTTGTCAATCCGCACGTGTCTGCACCTTTATCCGTATTCCGCCCGGTTTGTGCGTTTGTCCTGAATCTCGGGGCGAGATTCCTTTAAGGGGGGAGGGTTTGTCAAGGCCCTCAATTTCAAAAAAATTCTGGGACATCCGGAGTGTCCGGATTAAACATCCGGAGTATCCGGATCCAACCCGGAATGTCCGGATAAAATGTCCGGAGTATCCGGATTGGGCTGACCGAACACCTCAACCCGGAGTGTCCGGACTAAATGTCCGGAGTGTCCGGGTTAGTGCTACCGAAGACCCCAACCCGGAGTCTCCGGGTTGAGCGTCCGGAGAGTCCGGATGGTGCGGGATTTTGTATAAAAGCCCCATTTCATGGCCCTCCACTCACCTCACCTCACTTTGTCTCTTTCCCACCTCTCCCGTGCGTCCCCTCCACCCCGTCCTCGTCTCCGGCGAGCTCCCCACCGGCCGGCGACCTCCGGTGGCTCCTTCCCCGGTGAACTCCTCCTCGGCGCTCTCAAGCTCCTTCCTAAGCCGGCGTCTTCCTCCTCCTACCCGGCTTCCTCTCTTTCTCCTTCCCTTCCCTTGAGGTAAAGCCCTCTCTTGGAGTCTATTCATGGGATTCTTGGGTTCTAGGGCTTCCATGGGGTTGGATGTAGGGTTAGGTTTGTAGATTTGGGGTTGGGGGTTGAACTTTTGCAATGTTAGGGTTCTTGGTGGGGTTTTGGTTTGGGGTTGGTTTAGGCAATGTGGGGTGCTAGGGTTAGAGGTCGGGGGTGAGTGAGGCTCTCTTAAGCTTTGGATTAGGTTTGGTTGGAGGTGTGAGAGATGAGACCCGCTCGTCGTGGTTTGAGCTAGCTCGGAGCTCTCCAGCTCGACCACGTGTAGGAAAGTCGTAGATCGGGTCCCCGCTGTGCCGTGGGACTTGGCGGCACCTCGGTCCGTTGAGTAGTAGGGTGAAACGCGCCAGGTCCGGAGTGCCCGGACTGTCCGGGTTATGTTGGTTTGTCCGGTTGCATCGTTTCGTCGGGGGTTTTCATTCTAGTTGTTTCATTGCATTGCATGCATCTTATTGTTGCATTATATTCGTGTAGAGAACGAAACCGCGGAGGGTGATACCGCCATGGTCGAGGGAGTTGCCGAGGGGCAAGTCATTTGTCGGTCATAAGCGTAAGATCAAGGCAAGCACCTAAGCATCTTGAACCATATGTATAATCTATTTTTGTGAATTAACTGCCTATTGGATGTTAAGTGTTGCATTAGGAGTTGAAATGTGGGATAAGTTAGATCCTATTTGCTGCATGTACCACTTTCATTGTTACTTGTTAAACACCTCCTTTGGAGCTAGATTATGGGTACTAATGGTGTCATGCTTAATATGCTTAGAGGTCGGTTTGGGCCAAGTGGTGGATGGTTCCACTGCTTGAGGTCTTACGCTTTACGATCTATGGAAAGGTTTGGTTTTGGTTATGTGGTGGAAAAAGGTACAATTGGAGACCGGGCGGGAGATTGAGGCATTTGGGTAAGGAGACTCAAATGTGGTAGTCCCGCCTGAGTCAGCTAAGGACCTATCCGATGTTTAACCGTAGCCGAGCACACATTGGTTGATCGCATGCCGGGAATGGGACGGTAAAGCTATTCTTTTATCGCATGCCATTCGATGGGGCATACACCTCATGTGTTTGGACGTGGTTGAGGGCGAGGCTTAGGCTGACTCTCGGGGGCCAAGCCGGGCTTGGGCCACTCGAGGGGGTGCTAGGTACTCGGACCGCATGAAGATGTCCCCAACGAACTGGTATGGATGGGAGGATGGTTGACACGAAGTTCTTTGTGGCACGTGTCGTGCGGTCAATGCTTCCCTGCAGGGTTAATTAAGCGATTCGAATTGCCGCGCTCTCGGATATGAGCACGCTCTCGGTCAATGCTTCCCTGCAGGGTTAATAAAACAAAGGAGATGCTGCCGAAATTTCGGTGTTTAGCATTTGTGCCTTTGCTGAAATTTGTCTTCATGTATGGTATTTAGTTGATGTTTAGTCTATGTTTGGTAGCATTAGGGCATACTAGATGCCGGGGTGTTACAGTTGGTATCAGAGCGGGCTGTAGGTCCTTGGAATGTGTATTTTTAGTGTCATACCTTAGGTTACAACTAAAATGTGATGTGGCATAACTTAGAAACATGGCTTAGGTTTTAACTAAAATTTTGTCATAGGATAGCAACATTAAAACTTGCAAATAAATAAAATGGTATAACTAATCTAAAATTTGACACAATGGATGCACAGTAGGAAAGGGTATGGGTATCGTTCCTTTACGCTTAAATGTTGTATTTAAGCTTTGATGTTGAATGCTTCATTTGATAATCCATGTTGCTATGTCTATGAGATAAATGATTGAATTGTGCTTGTTGTGGTGATAAAGTGGGGTTGTGGTGCCGAAGTGTTTCGGTCACCACTTTTGTTAATAGTAAGGGTGTGGTTTGACGGTATGGCCGGTTTAAGCCATCTCCGAAGAACTATTAACCCCTTGTGGGGAAAGAGTGCTTACCTTTTCTATCGTAGATCGGGTAGCTGGCTAGAGACAAATAGAAGAGTTGATGGTGGTTTCCTTCGGATGCTTTTCACCATTCTGACGGTCGGTTTTGGTTGGTCTTCTTGGTTTTTAGTCGATTGAAATCAAAAGAAAAGTGTTTGGTCTTGGATTTTCGCGGATTGTTCCGTATGCGGTATGTGGTTTTGTCTTCCTTGGTTGAAGACGAAGAAGAAGAGTCTAGTGTTGCACTTCTTTTGGTCGCCTTTACAGCTTTGATGCTTAGTTTGTTGATTGCTTTATGGGGAGAAGCATTCAATTTATTCATGTGTTTGTCTTTCTCCGAGGTCAAAAGAGTTATTGCGGCGTTATGCCAGACTTGGTTGTCACGGCTGAAGTTCTGTGGCTCTGTAGGAGTAAATGGTGTTTGATTTCGTCATTTTACTGGTTTGAGAAATCATCTTTGAAAGCCCTTCTTGTTTCGTGAAAGTTTGGGGTTTGGTGTTAAGGTTTTATTTGAAATGGATTACTTGATCGCTTGGTTCCCTTTTAAGAAAATTGTGTTTCAACCATTTTCCTCTATGGGAGTCTTTGAGATTGAAAAGTGTTTTGGAGAATTTCCTCTTGCATGATCAAGTTTGAGTTTGTCTCATTGCAACTTTGAGAGTCAAGCTTCTTTGTGAGTTTTGGTTGAGTATTAAAAGAAAAAAAATGCTGCAAATAAAGTAAGTATTCGTTTGACTGAAATTACTTGTCAAAAGTGAAAATTGTTGTTTAGCATGTTATGTAGTATGTACCAATGTGGTTTATGGAATGACGTATTGTTAAGTTAATTTGCGAGTTGAAACAATTAAATGTAATTGTGACCTTTAGCTTAAGATTAGGTGAACCTCTAGTGATGTAGAGTACCCCATAGTGGGAATGATTAAATGGGTTAATCTACATGCTTAGAATCTGTTGCTCTGATTTGAAAGTGCTTATGACCCTCGATTATGTTTAAAATTTTAAACCCTGATGCATAGTTAAACATTAAGATGATGTAGACTACTATTATTGTTAAAGAAACTTTGCTGGTTGTTTAAAGATGTTCTAATCTAATGGATTAATAGAGAAACTTAATCGTGTTGACTAGTGACTTTAATTTGGAAGTTGATTAGAGTTTATGCAGTTGTGTCTCTACAATGCTAGTATTGATATCAATTGAGAAGACATACGACTTATTGTTAATGATGTTGTTAAGAGCAGTGTTAATGCTAGTATTCAATCTATTTTAAATAGTTGGAGTATGTTGTGTGGTGGTAATTTTGTTATCACCTATGTATAGGGTAGCTAAAAGTAATGTTGTTGGTTGATGATTATGCCCATTTGTTGTTATTGATGACTAAGTAGTGGTGGTAACTGTTTATATTACTCGTTGGAAAACCATGGTTAAAGTAGAGGAAAATTTTAACATGTTGCGATGGAGTGAGCTTTGGATAATTAATATGATGAATGATTTTATCCTTAATGAAAGTATAACTTAATCTCACTTATGAATTCTTCCCTGTGGAGATAATATTTACATGTTGAAGTCGCTTGTTAACTGAATAAGTTTCGATTGTCGAGACGTTTACATATAGGTGGTATGAAATTCATTGGTTGATCATGTTGAAAGATTTGTTGGAGCATTTGTTTCAATCTAGAATATGATGTTATATGATATGTTGGTCCGTGGGGATCTTGTTGACGTAGTCTTCGTTGGATGTCTTTGGATAAGCATCATAAACTCTATTTATAAGTATTGGGAAAGGTAATAAGAGAAAGAATTTGTTTTGTAGCTCTTGTTGTAACCTAAGGGGTTTCTCGATGAGTAAATAGTGAATATTGAATTTTTAAAAGATAAGTATAGGGTTTCATGCTGAGCTTGTGTTTAAAACCTTTTGGACTGGTTTGGTTGTTTGCTATCTTGGTCAAATGCTTCCGATCAAGGCGTTTTTTTATGTTGTGTGTCAGAGTTTCCCTAAACTCGTAGGGATTGGTGTTGATCTTTGGGTTTGGCCCATTTGTTTAGTTGTGCTATGAGTATGGATTGACACCCAAAAGTTTTAAGTGGATCGCGCTCCTTCATGTTCGCCCTGAATTTTCTTTGGGAATAAATTTTAAAGGAAGCAGTTGGACATAGTGGGTTGTGTTGGAGTTTCTTGGGATTTAATTTGTGACTCTTTTTGGCTAGAATTGGAGTTATTTCGAAAATGTGTGTGGTGTTTGCAAGTGTTTCAAAAGGGTGGATTTTATGAATGTTTCATCAGTGATTTTGTTAGTGAAGTGTTCCCTTCTTGGAAATGAGTTTCCCTTTCTTGTTGAGAACATTTGTGGCGGTTGTGTGTGCTGATGTTTAACTTTGGAGTCGATGTTCTTTTCCAAAATGCTGATTTTGGTTAAAATGTGAGGTTTTGCAAGTTTAGCTTTCGAGAAATGGTGGGTTCTGACATGACGTGGTGTGTTCCAGCTAACGGTGTTGCAGTCATAGTCTATATGATTCAGCGCAGCAGTCAATGTTATGTGTGTTTCAATCATGTGATACCGAGGAAGAAGTCTTTTGGTGAATGACTTTTCGGTATTGTTGTTACATGATGAGTGAATGGTGAAAACGAAGCATGGCATCGTTTATAAATGTTCAATGATAAATGAGTCGGTGAGCCATGTCGGTGAGAAAGTCATATATGGATATATGACTAATCCGGAGTGCTCTTGAAAAGTGTGCATTCTTGTCATGTATCGAGATTTTCATTTCTTCCTAGTATGAAAAGAAAGAATGAATAATTCATGGTGTTTTGGCTGTGGTGTTAGAGGCTTGAGTTTTCTTTGCGATTTGGCTTAGAAAAATGACATGAGTACTCTTTGGTTGTTGCCGAACTCTTTCCAATGTGGCTTTTAGCGCCTTGGAATTCGAGTTGTTGGATGTGGATCATTTTGGGTTCATGGGTCTTGGTTGAGCTTACTCAATGATTGTACCCTTATTCTGATTCTTTGAAAGGAAGAATGCGAGGGCTAAACTTTCTTAGAAAGAGGAATCTAGCGTGGGTTTGTAATGACCTAAGATATTAGGCGTTGCTAGTGGTTGATCGTAACTAGTTTGGAAGTGAAGAGTAAAGGAAGGTTGTGTAGGACTCAATTCAAACCTTCTTGGAGACTTGTGTCATTGATGTGTCCCTCGGTAGGGTTGATTAAATTATTAGTGGACCACTTGGTGGTTGCTAGTAATTGTTTTTCCTTTTCGAAGTGTATTGGATCTTTTGTCGCTGAGCTCTGAGCGAGTTGTGTCAACCAATGTGGATTGCTCGGTTGATATTGTTTTTGCGGGTTTTAAGGACCCTGGTTATAAAGTATGTTTTTCCTTCGGTGATAGTGGTGGGTATTGGTCTTTTGTAAAAGGTCAATCTTTTGCAAGGTGTTAGCCAATTGTTCAAGCAGATGGTAGTCTTGGAGTGTTGTGTCTTGCTTGGTTCGCATCGTCTAGAATACGATGAACCACAATAGAGAGGTTGAGATGTGAACGCACTTTTGTGCGTGGGAGCTGAAGAGGGTTCTAGAGGTTGGTGCCGTGTTCTTCTGAGGAGAAACATCGGTTAAAGGGATCGGGCACTTTAGTGCCAAGGAATGCATAAAAATGAGGAATATGAGACCGTTTCCCTTCATTGTTAGCTTAGGAAGTTATCCTTTTGCTTGGGACGTTCTGAATCCTTATGTTTGTACTCGGTGTTTCAAAGTGGAGTAAGAATTCTAGCAAGTTTTAAATGTGAGTTATCTTTAGAGCTGTCAGTCTTTGATCCTTAGCTCCTTGCTTCTGAGCGCTAGCTGGTGCAAATCTTAGGGGCTTCTAAGCGGGTTCTGAGGCGTGAACCATAGCTCCCTTCGATTTGGTTGTTTGCGAAGTGGCGTGTCTCGGATTCGGGGTCGAATCCTGTTGAAGGGGGGGAGAATGTGACACCACGGAGTGTTGTAATCTTATAAAATGTGGATGTTGAGGTCAAAACATTATAAAATATGTAAATGGAGGTTAAAACTTTACGTTATGCCGTTTATAGTGTGTTTTTGAGCCGTTTTCGGGTGTTTGGGCCTCTCTGGGGGACTTTGGGCCTTGGGGGTTGAGTTGGGCCTCCGGTGGAAGGGTTTGGGCCCAAGGGGGGGACTTTTGGGCAGCCAAATCTGGCCCCCACCCCTTGGTGCGCCCCAAACTCCATCTCCCAACCCTAGCCGCCACCACCTAGCCCCCCCCATGCGCCTCCACCCTTCCCCTTCCTCTCCATCTTCCCCATGGCGCCACCACCCCTCTCCTCCCCTCTCCACCTCCCTTTCTGCCCCTAGGGGAGTTCTCCACCTCAACACCTCGAAGATTCGTCCATTGGAGCGCTCCACGACGAGGAGATCCGGTGGATTTGGAGCAAGGAAGGAGATCGCGCGAACTGGGAGGAGATCCGTTGGGTTTTCGGTCGTCGGGCGAAGGTATGGCCATGGGACTCCTTGGGGTTGGTCTAGGTACTGTTCTAAGGGTGATTATCAAGTTTTTAGATCAATTGGTGGTGCTGGAATTGAGTAGATTAGACGAAATCTAGAAGTTGCCACGTTCTCTGTTTCGGGCAGCATGATTAGTCGACCTAGGGTTAAAGTTTTCGTCAATTTAGAGTCCGAATTTGGTCGGCCGCCTTTTGAAGAAGTTGTAGGTACTTTCAATACTTTTCAGTGGGTATAAAAAACACGAAATTCCGATCAGTCGTTTGAAAGTTATGGCTGTTTTACCGAGCGTGTTAAAATCTGTGACGTGATTGGAACAAATCATGGTATTTTGTAGATTAAACAACTTTAGATTCCGAATCAGTCTTTCCTTATACCTAGAGAAAGTTAGGAAATTTTCTAAGCTACGTGAGGATGTACTCATTTAATTGATTCGGAGTCTTAGAACCCGAGTTATGCCTTTTGGAAGGCTGCTATCCCGACAGGACAGAACCTCTGTTTTTAGGTTTTGCGAGTAGTTGGCAATGTCGGGGTAGATGAGGGTTTATGTACTGTTTTGTGGACATGATTGTGAGTGTGTGGTACCTATGTGCAGGTGGTGCAACCCCGGGAGTGCCTTCTACTTCTCGCCAATCCGTCGCCCATGGTTGAGGCAAGTGTATTGGAATGGGTAGCGAATTGTGGGTTGTTTGATTGATTGAGATTGAAATTTGAATATATGATATGTTCACATGCCATGCTTTAATGTTTGCCATTGATATGATGAATATGTTTATTATGTGATGATGCCATGTGTTAATGTACAAGTTATCCATGATGATGCCATATGTTAATGTACAAGTTATTCATGATGTTGGCATATTTGCATACATGGCATGATACATGGCCCGGGCGGTGAGAAAGTCATAACTAGTCCGGGGAAGGTCGGTGAGAAAGTTATGACTATTCCGGAGAGCCAATGAGTAAGTCCTACATCGTGATTCCATTCACCGCGGTGAACGGAAGCGAGGAGTAGGCACCCTCCATCTTCGGGATGGAAGGGGGGAGAGGGTGCACACCGACGGGTGTGTACTCAACCATACCGGTATGAGTTTCCAAGGAGATATGAGCATCGCATCGCATTGCATACATAATGATGATGATAATGATTTGTGAACATGAATGAGATGATATACATGATGTGAGTTGTTGTAGCCATGTAATTATTTTTGTTTGTACCAGTGCAATATACTTGCTGAGTGATGAACTCACGCTTGTGTTTATGTTGTTTTTTTTAGGTACCATGACACCGGCATGTGGGAAAGGGCATTAGCTACACATCTTCACGTAGTTCCAGTCACATTTACCAACCTTGAGTCATGATCATAATAATAGTGCCCTAAACTAGGTGTATGGATTAATTTTAATGTGCTGTTGATCCTCTTTGCTTAGCTATCGATGTTTGTGTGGTTGGTTTTGGTTTAATTGTTTATGATGATGTTTTATCCATTATATATTGCTGCTTTAGATGTCTTATGTTATGAAATATTTTGCTATGATATTGCTATTGTTCAAATCATGATAAAACAAAGGAGATGCTACCGAAATTTCGGTGTTTAGCATTTGTGCCTTTGCTGAAATTTGTCTTCATGTATGGTATTTAGTTGATGTTTAGTCTATGTTTGGTAGCATTCGGGCATACTAGATGCCGGGGTGTTACAAATTAATTAATTTGAGGACATAAATTGATTTATGATGGGTTTTTTAAAATATACTATACCTTGAATAAAAATTTCAGATTTGTTGGCCTCGTGTTTAATTCTTAATAATTATTTTATTTCTTTTTGCGGATTTTCTTTGTTTGTAATTAAATTTTTATATCTAGTAAAAGTTATCTAGTTATGTGTCATATTTTACCATGCTAGCTAGGAACATCTTACGGCCAAACTTTTGCATCGGCCCAACTTAGAAGTAGCTACTAAAGCTAGTAGCTGCTTAATACATCCATGTGGTTATGGATTCGAACTAATGTGGTGAGTAACTAATATGGCTTGTAGCATTGCTAATTATTCAATAGATTTGCAACAATACGACTCTACGAGGACTCTGATCTTGGTAGCCTTGGACTAAAACCTCACGCTAGATGTTGTTAATTTTGGAATGCTTTCTGTTTTCTTCGTAATTAGTAGCTTCAGATTATTGACAAACCCTATAAATTGCATTAATCCATACACGAGTTTATATCAGTTAGAGAGAGAGAGAGAGAGAGAGATTAGTGTAATAACCATATTCATAATTCATATACGGGTTTATACAACACGGTTCGACTTATTTGCTAACATACTTTGTTTGTACAAGTGATCCTTCGTCATGATCGTGTCGTACATATGGAGATTCTTCCATATCATTCAAGACACTTATGTCTATGTCCACCATAAAAGGAGGTAGCTCATCAAATTGATTATACTCTTCTTCATCTGTGACGCCCTCAACTCCGACAATCCTTCTGCTTCTTGCTTTTAGGATGCTTGTCCTTCTGCTTTTTCAACTTGCTGTTCATGTCCATCACATAGAATACCTTTGCCACATCATTGGCGAGCACGAACGGTTCGTCACTATAGGCCACTTGCTTGAGGTCCACGGTTGTCATACCGTACTCGTCGATCTCAACAGCTATCAATTTGACCCATTGGCACCGAAACAGAGGGACTTTCAAAGGTCCATACTCGAGCTCCCAGATCTCCTCTATGCAACCATAGTAGGTGTCCATCTTTCCATTTTTATCGAAGGCATCTATACGAATGCCGCTGTTTTGGTTGGTGCTCTTGCTATCCTGGGCAGTCGTCTAAAATGTGTACCCATTTATCTCATACCCATGGAATGATATGATTGTAGTGGATGGTCCCCGAGCCAAGAGTCTGAACTGTTCATTGTCTGTCTGGTTGCCTATCAGCTGATTTTGTAACCAACCACCGAAACGGTCCAGTTGCTCTAGTGCGATCCACTTTTCTGACTTCTCTGGTTATTGGTCGCGCAGAATCATCTCATGATCATGGATATACTGAGCCACTACAGTTGCTTGTTTCAAGACTGTGAAATGTGCTTGTTTAAATGAAAGTAGATCGTCGCTAAAGAATTCTTTTCTCCCTAGAGTCCCTTTTCCCCGTAGCCTCCCCTCATGGCGTGATACAGGGACGCCAATCGGATTCAGATCATCAATGTAATCGACACAAAATTCAATCACCTCCTCTGTGCCAACACCCTGTGCAATGCAGCCTTCTGGACGAGACCGGTTGCGAACATACTTCTTTAGAACCCCCATGTACCTCTCTAATGGGAACATACTATGTAGGAAAATGGGTCCAAGAATTTCTATCTCTTTGACAAAGTGGACCATGAGATGGACCATAATATCAAAGGAGGACGGAGGGAAGATCATCTCAAGGCTGACCATACTATCGACCACATCATGCTGCAACTGAGATACGTTATTCAGCTCGATGACCTTCTGCGACACCGCGTTGAAGAACGAGCACAACTTTATGATTGTCCCTCGTACCCAGTCCGGCAAAATACCTCTCACCACCACTGGGAGCAGCTGTATCATCAACATGTGACAATCATGGGATTTCAGGTGTACGATTTTATTCTTTTTCATATTTATGAGTCTCTTTATGTTTGAGGAGTATCCAGAAGGGACCTTCACGCTGCTCAAGAACTTAATCATGTTTTTTTTCTCTTCCTTGCTCAAAGTGTAGCTTGCGGGGTGGAGGTAATGTTGTCCTTTCGCTCTCTTTTTCGGATGTAGGTTGTTCCTGAGTCCCAGTAGAAGGAGGTCCTTTCGTGCTTGAAGTGTATCTTTTGTTTTGCCGTACATATCTAGAAAGCCTAGCAGGTTCACGCAGACATTCTTCGTGATATGCATGAAGTCCAATGAGTGGTGGACCTCTAAGTCTTTCCAGTACGGTAAGTCCCAAAATATTGATTTCTTCTTCCAAATAGGCTTCGTATGATCTTGTTCAGTCGGGATAGATTTGCTACTAGGACCCTTTCCAAATAGTACTTTCAGATCCTTTACCATAGAAAATACAAGTGTCCCACTGCGATGCATGGGCTTCTTACGTTTCTCTTCTGTCCCATCGAAATTCTCACCGTTCATTCGTAACGGGTGCTTCATATGGAGGAACCTACGGTGGCCCATGTACACAACCTTTCGTGAGTTTTTCAGATACTTGCTGTCCGTATCCTCTAAGCACTGGATGCAGGCTTTATATCCTTTGATAGATAGGCCAGACAGGTTACCAAGTGCAGGCCAGTCGTTGATGGTTACGAATAGCAATGCACGTAAGGTGAAATACTCTCTTTTGTACTCATCCCACACACGTACACCATTGTTCCACAACGTTAGCAAATCTTCAACCAACGGTTTGAGGTACATGTCGATGTCGTTTCTAGGTTGCTTCGGCCCTTGGATAAGCAACGGCATCATAATGTACTTCCGCTTCATACACATCCAAGTAGGAAGGTTGTAGATACATAGAGTCACGGGCCAAGTGCTGTGACTGCTGCTCATCTCGCCAAATGGGTTCATCCCATCCGTACTCAACCCAAACCTTATGTTCCTCGCATCCTCAGCAAAATTCGGGTACTTTCTATCGACTTTCCTCCACTGGGAGCCATCAGCGGGGTGCCTTAGCCTTCCATCGTCCTTACGATCTTCTTTGTGCGAGCACATCATCTGGGCATGCGCTTTGTTCGCAAATAAACGCTTCAACCGAGGGATTATAGGGAAATACTACACCACCTTAGCAGGGGGTCTCTTCTTCTTATGCTGCCCATCTTCCTCGCCTGGGTCATCACGCCTGGTCTTATACTGCGAAGCTTTGCACACCGGACAAGCTTCCAAATCCTCATACTCATTATGGTAAAGGATACAATCATTACGGCATGCATGTATCTTCTGTACCTCCAATCCCAAAGGGAAGACAACTTGCTTGGTGTCGTACGTAGTTTCAGGCAGCGTGTTACCATCTGGAAGCAACTTCTTTATGAGGCATAACAACTCGTTGAATCCCTTATCAGACAATCCATTGGTCGCCTTCCATTGCAACAGTTCTAGTGTGGTACGCAATTTTTTATGGCCTTGTCGGCAGTTTGGGTATAGTAGAGTTTCATGGTCCTCTCGCAGGCGCTGGAACTTTTTGTAATGTCCTTCATCGGTGTATTCTCCCTCTCCATCAAGCAGCATCTGGTCTAGGTAATCATCGCCAAACTCCCCCCAATGTATCTTCGAACGAATGGTGTTGGACAACATCTGGTATATTATTGTCCCCCTCTTCTTCTTCTTCACCATCTTCCCGTATAGTCTCTTCTTTACCGTGCTTGCACTACAAGAAACAGGAAAAAAATTCGTGGGCCAAAAACCCACGAATTTAGGCCAAAACCCACGAATCTAAGTTAAATTCGTGGGCAAACCGTCGAATTTAGTTCACGAATTTAACTCGATGAAATTAATCAATTAAATTCATGGGTACCCATTAAATTCGTGGGCTACTGAAAAAACCCACGAATTTAACTGTTAAATTCGTGGGCTAAAAAAACCCACGAATTTAACTGCTAAATTCGTGGGCTGAAGAAACCCACGAATTTAACTTCAATTCATGGGTACCCATGAATTTAACCGTTAAATTCGTGGGTTTTAAATGGCTCACGAATTTATCAGACATTTATACAAAAAAAATATATATATCCATATCGATATCACACTCATATCCTTATATAGGCAACATGAATCAGATACCAGTCCCCCTGATTATTTTCGTCAGGCTAAGACATGATGCGCTACATGGGTCATCGAAGCATGGGCAGGGTAGAGTGCACTTCTGTTCAAAAAAGAAAGCAAGTTTTTCTGGACTCCGAATCAGATTCAGAATGAGTACAGGGTACATATCTAGTGACCATGTGCCACATGCATTGTCCCGCAATGGACCCATAAAGTGTGAATAATGGATGACACAATGCAAACAATAATATACTAGTAGCTAGAAGTGCAGCATAGTGGCAATTATGAGATACCAATTGGACATTCATGTACTGCTTAAAAGTGCAGAAAAGCAAAGCATATACCCCTTTCAGATGCTTTCATTGTGCACGGCTAGAGAAGGAACTAATGAACTAGAGCCGACCAAGGTCTCACAACAGGTCAATGCACAGATCAAATGATGAAATATACAACCCTTCCCAGATTTAATTCGAGTACACAACAAAACAAATAGTTTGTGCTGCACAAGTCTTATCCTTCTGCCCAAATTCATTAGCTAAATTAGCTAGTCATTTCTCTACAAGCATTCTAGCATACTTTTGACTTCGAAAATAAAACATTTTAGCACATCAATGTATAGAATCTCCTTACACCACAGTGATTATAAAGAATGGGATTTCCAATTGGAATTCACAGCCACAATGACATACGCCCAGATAGAGTAAGCATAAGCAATGGTGCCAAACGAACCAAAAGGCCAATTGTAATTTATTACAGAGTGAAATCTGACCTGCCAATGTCGACGGCAAAGTCACCACGGATGCTGCCGGGGTCAGCAGCAAGGGGGTTGGTGGCTGTCGGGACCCCGAATTTGCAAATCCGGACCCTCTGTGTATTCAGCACTAGTCCAGGAACGCGCTAGTGCACACAGTCTTAACATCGGTAAATATCACAATCATACCAATCGATACCATAAAAGTACTTTATTTAAATAATCAAACTGGTTACTCGACCTTATGGTCAAGTTACAAATATATGCCTCGCAAGGCGAAACTTATTCAGAGAAAAAAAATAATAGCAGCGGAAAATCAAATAACTTCGTGGCGCCATCCAAGATACCACAGGCAACCGACCGCTCGCTTCCTAAGTAGACGGATCCTCTTGGAGTTCCTCCTCCAAAGTCGCGTAATCTCCTCTTCAAGCTGATATTGTGTTGAGGCAAGGGTGAGTACTTGGTACTCGACAAGTCATGCCATGTAATGCAAGCTAATATACTATATGCATGGCTTAGTACAAAGGAATAGCTCAAGGTATATTTGCGATGTGACATTTGATAAATAATATAAGTAGATTCGAAAGCGATGAGATAAGTAAAGCATAAATAACTTTTCAAGAAGTTTAATAAACTTTTTCCCCATCCTAAACCACATTTCCATCATCTTCATTATTAAACCATCCCAACTTTCCAAATCCAAGTTATTTTTGAGAAAATCTAACCCTTGACTGTAATTCCAGAGCATTGTCGATCACAGTGGACTCGGCTATTTAAATAGATTCTACACTCTGCAGAGGTTATGCACTTTACCCACAAGATACAGTCAAACACCACAAAGGCGAGTTCAGTAACAAAGCCTTCGAAGCCTCAAACAACACAGGTGGTCCTCTCAGGTTCGTGCTCTACACCATCCCTTCCCTTAGCCAAGGCGAAGTATGGGACCAACACACCGTTAGATGGGTATCTGGCCACAGCCACGATACGCTCCCCCGTACAATCACACAAACGGTGTAATTGACACCCTGAGGCTCCACAAGTGAGTCCTTAGCGACTTAGTCAACTAGGGCCGTCCCATTCCAGCCATGTGGTTGCAAGTATGACCCAGTTCAAAGGCTTGCAAGGTTAAGTCCTTAGAGTGACCAGGGCAAGACTACCCGAAGAACCAAATCAACACTCCCAATGCCACAACTGGCCCACCTGATTACTCTTGCCACATGCCCCGGTCGAAAACTGTTTATCAAACCCCAGTTGGTTACCATGCACCACGTGCCATCAACATCACATGATACTTTTCCAAAACAGGTTCAATATATCATTAAGTCAATATTAACATTTGATTGTCCAAAATCATGTTATGAGCACGTAGCAGGTCTAAGCAGTATACTACAACGGTCTAAACCCATGTTGGCAATTTAATAATGTCCAACTAGTAATCCACAACTAGGGTGACAAGGGTCATGGCACATACTTAAATAATCAAGGTGTCATACAGCAAATTGGTACTTATCTAACCCCCATGTTTAAACCAAGTATTTTTCTAATTGAACTAGCATGCAATAGTTTAAATCAAAATAGATTTCGAAATAGGATCAACATGGTCAAAGCACAACTTGCCTTCAAAAAGTACTTTCTCTTGGTCTTGAGTTGGATCCTGAGTCAACACTTCTCCTTCGAATCCTTCCGGCACTTCAACGTCTACTCGTAAAGCGTGCAAATAGCAAATACACAAATAAACAATAGGCAAAAAGTGTCCAAACACCCAAATAAAATCCATAAACAGAGAGAACATAATTTTGTGGATTTTTAGAAACTGGAATCGTCAAATTCGGAGTTAAAACGCAAAAGTTATGATTATTTAAAGTTTAAATAATCATTTAAATAATTTTGCAGAGAAAAACTTTAGCCCAAAAATTAAATAAAATTCATATTTAGGTAGATCTCAATTTTATACAAATTTAGAAATTTGAATCGCTCAAATCGGAGTTGAAACGCAAAAGTTATAAGCGTTTGAAGTTTGAATCTAAATTTGAATCAATATTTCAAATTAATAAATCATTTCTTTTTTTCGGAAATTAATTATTGCGTCAGCCTAGACACGTGGCAGCCTTTGATTGGGCGGCTGACGTCAGCCGGTCCATGGACGTGGTCCACGGTTTGGCTCGGTCCACCGTGGACTCGGTCCACGGCTCGGGTGAGATCGGCGAGATGGGACCCGGTATCGGTCGCGGTCTCACGCAAACGCGGTGGCGTGGGCCCTCGACTTGCGGGGCCAGCGTGTCGAGGGACACGCTCACACGCGTGGAGTGCGACTAGGCACACGTGGCGCAATCTCGACCGCACAAGTTTGGATGGGCCGGTGAGATTCGCCGAGACTACCCTATAAGCAATAACCCGGATCTAATCGGTGCCCTACGATCTTGATCCTACGGTTGGGATCTAATACGCCGAACAGAGAGGTGAACTCACCTCAAGCGCCGATGATGATCCAACGGCCGGTGGAGCTCCAAGGTCGCGGTGGCGCGGCGCTGGCAGATCGAATCGGGAAGACGACACCGAACGGCAGACGTATGCGTGTCCTCGGCGAGAAGGAGAGCACGCTTCGGCGCCTCAACGTGGGGGTTTCAGATCCACCTCAGCGCGCGGAGGATGGCTAACGGCGGCGGAAACGCTCTAAAACCCGTAGCCAACCCTCGACTACTCCGTGAGGGATTCCTTGGCGGCGGCGGCGGCGGCGGCTTGAGCGCGGAAACCTAGGGCAAACGGTGCGGGGCGAGCTGGCGATCCTCGGAGAACGTCTCGGGCTTTAAATAGCCCCGGGAGGCGTGCTCAGGGCGGAGCCCTAGTCGAACACGGCGGCGCTCTCCGATCCCGCTTCGGGCGAGAACGATGACGCACAGCCGTTGGATCCCGATCCAACGGCTCGCGCGTGCGACGGACTCGGTCGAGCAGCCGACGGCCGGGTCCGGGTCGGACTCGAACTCGAGTCTGACTCGGGCTCGGTCGGATGAACAGTAACCGACTCGGTTTGATTTTCCAGCGATTTAATATTTAAAATAATTCCCAGTAATTCATTTAATTCATTAAAAATAGCAAAAGACTCAGAAAAATTCCAGAAAAATTCTGGAAAATACTTTGGATCATTTTGGACTCAAATGAAATATTTACAACAAAATTTTATTTGCAATATTAAATTCTCTAATTATTTCAAAATGGAATAAATTCAAATAAATTCCAAATAAATCCAAATAAATTCCAGAAAATTCCAAAAATTCACCAAAGTGCCAAATCACACATGAATTCAATAAAAGCAAAATTTTGGGGTGTTACAAACCTCCCCCCTTAATAGAATCTCGTCCCCGAGATTCAGTTCTTACTACAGAATAGGCTTGGGAACTCTTTCTTCAAATCCTCTTCGCGCTCCCAAGTTGCTTCACTCTCTGCATGGTTGCTCCACTGAACTCTACAGAAACGGGTTGACTTGTTCCTAGTCTCTCGATCCATAGTGTCCAAAATCCTCACGGGATGCTCCTTGTAAGTCAGATCTTCTTGCAGCTCGATTGACTCCAAGGGCGTTTGCTCCTCTGGCACTCGAAGACACCTCTTTAGCTGGGACACGTGGAACACGTCATGTACTCCTGCTAACGACTGCGGCAACTCTAGCTGGTAAGCAACTTCGCCTTTGCGACTCAAAATCTTAAATGGTCCAACATAACGGGTGCGAGTTTCCCTTTGGCATGGAACCTCTTAACTCCCCGAGAGGCGTAACTCGAGGTAAACAAAGTCTTACGGTTCAAAACTCAAGTCTCGGCGACGATTGTCAAGATAACTCTTTTGTCGGGATTGGGCTATCTTCAACCTTTCCCTAATCATAGCGATCCGCTCTTCACCTCTTGAAGAATATCAGGTCCAAAGACACAGCGCTTCGGTCTCATTCCAATTCAATGGCGTCCGACAGGTCGACCATACAAAGGCCTCAAAAGGTGACATCTCAGAACTAGCCTGATAACTATTGTTGTAATCGAACTCGGCATACGGCAAACTCTTATCCCAAGAGGTAGCATAAGCCAACGCACAAGCTCTCAACATATCCTCCAGACGGTTGACTCTTTCTGGCCTGTCCATCCGTCTGTGGATGATAAGTCAGTATCTTGAAGTTCAAACGGGTTCCCATGGCTTCATGCAACTTATTCCGTAACCTTGAGGTAAATTGGGTACCTCGTCTGATACAATCCTCTTTGGCACTCCGTGCAAACAGACAATCCTGATCATGTATAATTCTGCTAATTTATCTCCCGAGTAAGTGGTCTTCACGGGAATAAAATGGGCTACTTTAGTCAAGCGATCCACTATAACCCATATGGAGTCATAACCCCCTTGAGTCTTCGGCAAACCGGTAATGAAATCCATTCCGATTTCCTCCCACTTCCACTCAGGTATTTTCAACTACCGTAGCAATCCTGCCGGGTCTCGATGCATTGCCTTTACTCTCTGGCATACGCCGCACAATGCAATCATGCTCGGCAACTTCACGCTTCATACTCGCCACCGATTCTCTCCTTCAGATCCTGATACATCTTGGCGCTTCCAGGATGAATTGAGTACTTGGAGTCATGGGCTTCTTCCAGAATCAGTTGCTTTAACTCCTTCTTGTTAGGCACACAAATGCGATCCTTCATCCACAACGTGCCTTGCTCATCCAACTTGAAGTCCTCTGCCTTGCCTTCCTCCTTGATGAACTTAATCCTGCGGATCTTGTCATCATCCTTCGCCCTTCTCGGATCTGATCCTCTAGGGTAGGCTTTACTTCTAATGCGGCCAAGAATCCGCTAGGTACAACCTCAATCTTCATTTTCTGAAAATCCTCACATAACTCATCCTGACTTGTGGCTAGCAACGTACTCACGGTATGGCTTTTCCGACTCAGAGCATCGGCTACTACGTTGGCCTTCCCGGGATGGTAATGGATTCCAACATTGTAGTCCTTGATCAACTCTAACCATCTCCTTTGCCTCATATTCAGTCCGATCGGGTGAATATGTACTTAAGGCTCTTATGATCCGTATATACTTCACATCTGTTTCCAATCGATAGTGACGCCATATCTTCAAGGCATGCACTACGGCAGCCTAACTCTAGGTCATGTGTCGGGTAATTCTCCTCATGCGGCCTCAATCGCCTTGATGCATAAGCAACAACCTTTCCATTCTCAGACAAAGACACATCCAAGCCCTTGGCGCGATGTCACAATAAATATCGAAGCTTTGAGCAACATCCGCAGAACTAACACCGTGCCGATGTCAATCGCTTCTTCGATTCTGAAATCCTTTCTCACATTCTCGCGTCCATGCAAACTTCTTTTCCTTCTTCAAAGAATTGCGTAAGAGGTTTCGCAATTGTCGAAGCCTTCGATGAAACGGCGGTAGTATCCTGCCATTCCAAGGAAACTCCGAATCTGGGTCACGCCTTGGTGCTCCCAATGTAACACAGCTTCTACTTTGCTTGGATCTACGGCGACTCCTTCTGCGGTCATTACATGTCCAAGAAACTCCACCTTGTTCTTCCAAAAATCACACTTGCTGAACTTGGCAAAAAGTTGCTGTTCCCTCAGCTTTTCCAAAACTCGCCTTAAGTGTTCGGCATGTTCATCCTTTGTCTTGGAGTAGATCAGGATATCGTCTATGAACACGACGACAAACTCGTCCAAATATTCCATGAACACCTTATTCATCATATTCATGAAATAAGCTGGCGCATTTGTCAGCCCAAAGGACATAACTGTAAACTCATAATGTCCATATCTTGACGAGAATGCAGTCTTCGGAATATCTTCTGATCGGATCTTCAACTGATGGTATCCCGATCTCAGATCAATCTTGGAGAAAACTCCGGCTCCTCTCAACTGATCAAACAAATCATCAATCCTGGGTAGCGGATACTTATTCTTCACGGTGACTTCATTGAGTGCACGGTAGTCAATGCACATCCTGAAACTCCCGTCCTTCTTCTTGACGAACAAAACTGGTGCTCCCCACGGCGACGAACTCGGTCTGATAAATCCTTTCTCCATTAACTCTTCTAGCTGTTTCTTCATTTCTACCAACTCCTCGGTGGACATCCGATAGGGTCTCTTTGCTATCGGTGCTGTGCACTACAAGCTCTATTACAAATTCTATGTCCTCGTCTCGCGGCATACTGTAGATCTTCGGGAAAAACATCCGGGTACTCATTCACTACCGACACCCTCTATGCCGATTGCCTCTGCATCGTTAATCATCAACTGTCCATCTCTAACTGCGGTGGCTTGAAATTCCACTTTCTTCCCACACGGGCTCTCAACTGAGATAGTCCTTCGTCCACAATCCAATACAGCCTTGTGCTTGGATAACCAATCCATTCCCAATATGACGTCTAAGGTCTGGGTCTCCAAAATTATAAGGTTTGCTAGGAACTCTATTCCATCTATTAGTATTCTCACCCCGGAACATCCTACTTCCGTTCGGAGTTCGGAACCAGGGGTTTGAACTAAAAGCATGCACTTAAGTCTTGCAATCCTCAACTCATTTCTAGTAGCAAAGCCTAGTACGACGTCCGTAGCATTCTGAAGTGCGTCTGCGGTGACATGATTGACTCGGCCTCTCACCACGGTCTGGGGTGTGGCTCCTGGTGCTGGCGTCCTAGCTGGGGTGGTTCCTAGATTGAAGCGAACTGGAGTCACTCCTGCTGTCTTCTTCGGACAACTGTTGGCAAAGTGTCCTGGCTCGTTGCAGTTGTAGCAGCGTCTCACTGTTCCTTGCTGACTGCCTGGAGTAGCGTTTCTAGCGGGGGCTGGGGTCTGGTAGTTCTGATTGACAGGTCTTTGTGCTGGGGATGGTGTCCTTGTTGCATTCTGTGGTTGGAATCTGAAGAATTGGTTTGGTGCAACTCTCAAGGGCGCTGTTGCGTTCCCTGGCGTGATCCTCGCCGTTGCATCCTGCGCTTCTGTTCTCATCCAGTTCCTTGCGCTTGTCCTCAAGAATAAGCGCCTTATTCACCAACTCTTGGAAATCAGGAAGGTGTGGGTGATCAACCCTACTTGCAATCCCGAGTTAAGTCCCTTCATAAAACGACTGCCTGGATTTATCTGTCGCTACATCCTCAGTGCGTAGCGTGCTAGCTGTGTGAACTTGTTCGTAGTCGGCCACCGGTCGATTACCTTGTTTCGATGCTCAACTCCTCCTTCTTAAGGTCCATGATTCCTTCAGCACGTGATCTTGTCGGAATGCACCGTGAACTCTTCCCAAGTGATATCTTGAGGGTTCTCTTGCGTGGCATGAAGTTCTCCCACCATTCGGCGGCTTGTTCCTTCCAGCTGGTGAGAAGCGTAGAGTACCTTCTCATTTCCTATGCATTGAGCTATGTGTAGCTTCCTCTCGATTGATCTTAACCAATCATCGGCCTCTAATGGATTGGCATTCCCGAGAGAAAGTGGGTGGGTGAGTTCTCATGAACTCGATAGTCTTGTATTCTCAGCGTTGTCCATGGTTAACTTGATTAGCAGTGGCCTGAGCAGTGACGTGTTGCATTTGTTGCATCATTGCATGCATCAACTGAGTCTGAGCAGCAAGAAATGCTCCAAAATTCTGCATATCAATCAAGCGGCCGGTGCTCCATCATTGGGGTTTTCTGTAGGCGAGAACCACTTCCATTGCCTCCAAAGTTTCCACGGGTGTTCACCATCTGTTGATTTGCTCTAGGTTTAGAGATGAGAGGGAAACGAGAATAGACAAGTAATATGGAACTTATGCGGGGCGAAAGGTGTAACCTTAAGGTCTAACTTTATTATTGATATTAATAACTTGGTATGGTTGCTTACAATGCCTAAGGGCCTTGCAACACATACTGCACACTCAGCAAACAATGAAAACCAAATCGAGCTAACTCTGGAGTCTAACGCCTAAAGGGTGACTCTTTATTCTATGACGCGACTCGGCGAAGGAGTCTCACTATAGAACCTACGCTCACTCATCGAGAAAACCTCCACGGCCTGGGTACGGTGTCGTTGCATAGGCGCCGAAACGACGCCATGTCCAAAGAATCGTGTCCTCTATGGTAGTCGAAGAAGCGTGTCCTTATCGAGATCCGACTCCTCCGATCTGGCTCGTGTAGCTCGATCATCGCTCTGGTCCATCCGCATAAGGTCATCTCGCAACTCGTCAATCCTTCGTAGAAGGTGTGCCACATACTCTTGAGCTTCCCGCCATCTGTTCTTCTCTGTCGTGATTTCCTTGCGGGCCTTCTGTAGCTCCTTGCTTGTATTATCTAGTACATCCTCCTGGGCGACGACAAATCGTGCCAAGCTGTGGTAACCGTGGCATCCTCATCTGAATCGCTTCGGGTCAAGAAGGTTATCGCTGCGGATGATAACGGAACACCGTGCTCTCCAACTCTCTGGCGTAGATATCGTAATGTGCCGCATTGCTCGTCGTGATACTTCTTGGATACCCATCTGCATTGTAGATCTCCGGCAAAGGTTGTATTGGGCGATTGCACTGGCCCTTTTTCCTAGCAGGTACCTCAACCCTCACGTCACAAGCCTTGATCAATCCCGCTTGCCTGATCACTTCCACTTGGTATTGGGGCTTCTCAAAATCTCCGAGAGTTTGTAGCATGTGCCAAAGTTCCAGCCTTGACAAACTCCAAGATCAACGTTGTTTAAATTTTCCTCCATCTGTCACAATAGTGATTTACGTAAGAACTCGGAATTTTTAAATTGTGACAAGGTAAGGAAAAATTTCAGCAAGAGACAAGAAAAGAGAGAAGGGGATAAGTCGAGATGTCATTTCTTATCTTGACAAATCTTTAGCTTTAGAAAATAGGTTTTATCCTCACTACGACCATTCTAGCTAGGGTTGAGCCTACAGTCAAGTATGGCTCTGATACCACCTCTGTCGGGACCCCGAATTTGCAAATCCGGACCCTCTGTGTATTCAGCACTAGTCCAGGAACGCGCTAGTGCACACAGTCTTAACATCGGTAAATATCACAATCATACCAATCGATACCATAAAAGTACTTTATTTAAATAATCAAACTGGTTACTCGAACTTATGGTCAAGTTACAAATATATGCCTCGCAACGCGAAACTTATTCAGAGAAAAAAAAATAATAGCAGCGGAAAATCAAATAACTTCGTGGCGCCATCCAAAGATACCACAGCAACCGACCGCTCGCTTCCCTAAGTAGACGGATCCTCTTGGAGTTCCTCCTCCAAAGCTGGCGTAATCTCCTCTTCAACTGATATTGTGTTGAGGCAAGGGTGAGTACTTGGTACTCAGCAAGTCATGCACAGAATGCAAGCTAATATACTATATGCATGGCTTAGTACAAAGGAATAGCTCAAGGTATATTTGCAGTAAACAGCATTTGATAGATAATATAAGTAGATTCGAAAGCAGTAGAGATAAGTAAAGCATAAATAACTTTTCAAGAAGTTTAATAAACTTTTTCCCCATCCTAAACCACATTTCCATCATCTTCATTATTAAACCATCCCAACTTTCCAAATCCAAGTTATTTTTGAGAAAATCTAACCCTTGACTGTAATTCCCGAGCATTGTCCAGTACCGTGGACTCGGCTATTTAAATAGATTCTACACTCTGCAGAGGTTATGCACTTTACCCACAAGATACAGTCAAACACCACAAAGGCGAGTTCCCGTAACAAAGCCTTTCGGAAGCCTCAAACAACACAGGTGGTCCTCTCCGGTTCGTGCTCTACACCATCCCTTCCCTTAGCCAAGGCGAAGTATGGGACCAACACACCGTTAGATGGGTATCTGGCCACACCACGATACGCTCCCCGCACAATCACACAAACGGTGTAATTGACACCCTGAGGCTCCACAAGTGAGTCCTTAGCGACTTAGTCAACTAGGGCCGCCCCATTCCACCCATGTGGTTGCAAGTATGACCCAGTTCAAAGGCTTGCAAGGTTAAGTCCTTAGAGTGACCAGGGCAAGACTACCCGAAGAACCAAATCAACACTCCCAATGCCACAACCGGCCCACTGATTACTCTTGCCACATGCCCCGGTCGAAAACTATTTATCAAACCCCAGTTGATTACCATGCACCACGTGCCATCAATATCACATGATACTTTTCCAAAACAGGTTCAATATATCATTAAGTCAATATTAACATTTGATTGTCCAAAATCATGTTATGAGCACGAAAGGTGTCTAAGCGTATACTACAACGGTCTAAACCCATGTTGGCAATTTAATAATGTCCAACTAGTAATCCACAACTAGGGTGACAAGGGTCATGGCACAAACTTAAATAATCAACGTGTCATACAGCAAATTGGTACTAATCTAACCACCATGTTTAAACCAAGTATTTTTCTAATTGAACTAGCATGCAATAGTTTAAATCAAAATAGATTTCGAAATAGGATCAACATGGTCAAAGCACAACTTGCCTTCAAAAAGTACTTGCTCTTGGTCTTGAGTTGGATCCTGAGTCAACACTTCTCCTTCGAATCCTTCCGGCACTTCAACGTCTACTCGTAAAGCGTGCAAATAGCAAATACACAAATAAACAATAGGCAAAAAGTGTCCAAACACCCAAATAAAATCCATAAACAGAGAGAACATAATTTTGTGGATTTTTAGAAACTGGAATCGTCAAATTCGGAGTTAAAACGCAAAAGTTATGATTATTTAAAGTTTAAATAATCATTTAAATAATTTTGCAGAGAAAAAATTTAGTCCAAAAATTAAATAAAATTCATATTTAGGTAGATCTCAATTTTATACAAATTTAGAAATTTGAATCGCTCAAATCGGAGTTGAAACGCAAAAGTTATAAGCGTTTGAAGTTTGAATCTAAATTTGAATCAATATTTCAAATTAATAAATCATTTCTTTTTTTCGGAAATTAATTATTGCGTCAGCCTAGACACGTGGCAGCCTTCGACATGGCCGACGTCACCGGTCCATGGACGTGGTCCACGGTTTGGCTCGATCCACCGTGGACTCGGTCCACGGCTCGGGTGAGATCGACGAGATGGGACCCAAATTGTCGCTATGGGTCCCACGCAAACGCCGGCCGACGCGTGGGCCTCTCGACTTGCGGGGCCACAGTGTCGAGGACACGCGCCACACGCTGGGTGCGACTAGGCACACGTGGCGCAATCTCGACCGCACAAGTTTGGATGGGCCGGTGAGATTCGCCGAGACTACCCTATAAGCAATAACCCGGATCTAATCGGTGCCCTACGATCTTGATCCTACGGTTGGGATCTAATACGCGAAACAGAGGTGAACTCACCTCAAGCGTCCGATGATGATCCAACGGCGGTGGAGCTCCAAGGTCGCGGTATGGCGGCGCGCCGGGCAGCATCGGAATCGGGAAGACGACACCAAACGGGCGTCTGTGGCGTGTCCCGGCGAGAAGGAGAGCACGCTCAGGGGCGCCTCAACGTGGGGGTTTCAGATCCAGCCTCAGGCGCGGCGGAGGATGGCTAACGGCGGCGGAATCGCTCTAAAACCCGTAGCCAACCCTCGACTACTCCGGTGAGGGATTCCTTGGCGGCGGCGGCGGCTTGAGCGCGGAAACCTAGGGCAAACGGTGCGGGGCGAGCTGGCGATCCTCGGAGAACGTCTCGGGCTTTAAATAGCCCCGGGAGGCGTGCTCAGGGCGGAGCCCTAGTCGAACACGGCGGCGCTCTCCGATCCCGCTTCGGGCGAGAACGATGACGCACAGCCGTTGGATCCCGATCCAACGGCTCGCGTGCGACGGACTCGGTCGAGCCAGCGACGCGGCCGGGTCCGGGTCGGACTCGAACTCGAGTCTGACTCGGGCTCGGTCGGATGAACAGTAACCGACTCGGTTTGATTTTCCAGCGATTTAATATTTAAAATAATTCCCAGTAATTCATTTAATTCATTAAAAATAGCAAAAGACTCAGAAAAATTCCAGAAAAATTCTGGAAAATACTTTGGATCATTTTGGACTCAAATAAAATATTTACAACAAAATTTTATTTGCAATATTAAATTCTCTAATTATTTCAAAATGGAATAAATTCAAATAAATTCCAAATAAATCCAAATAAATTCCAGAAAATTCCAAAAATTCACCAAAGTGCCAAATCACACATGAATTCAATAAAAGCAAAATTTTGGGGTGTTACAGTGGCACCGACGAGCTTGCGGCCAGTGGCGACAACGCTCTTTCCCTCCCAAACCATGGCGACCACGGGGCCAGAGACGATGTACTCCACGAGCCCCGCGAAGAAGGGCTTGGACGATAGATCGGTGTAGTGCTTCTCAGCGAACGACTTCTCCACGTTCACAAGCTTCATGGTTACATGTTCAGTTTGTAAATCAGCAAGCAATCATCAGCCACACAACAGTTTGTGCAGCAGTAATCAACTAAGCATAAAATACGAATCACAGATTACAGAAACTTAGTTGCTGTACACCAAAAATCTAATCTTTACAAACTGATCAGGAAACTTGGCACAAGCAATTCCTTTTTTTTCGAAACCCTAATTTCTCCCTAAGGCCGGCACTACCGATGTTATGGGGCCGGTACTGCCGCCCGAGCGGCACTACCGTAACCACAACGCCGGTAGTTAATTTCTAGTGAGCTCCTTCCTTCGAGCTCTAGAAATCTAGCACTACCGCCCTCCCTGACCGGTACTGCCGGGTAGCCAGTACTACTGCGTGTTTAATGCCTGTACCCTTTTTCCAGTGAGCACCCTTTTGGGTCTTCGGCCGCCGGCACTACCGGGCCCCGTGGCCGGTACTGCCGGGCTTGAGGACGGCACTACCGGGGTTGTACCGCCGGTACTGCCAACTTAACTGACCGATTTAGGTCTCCTTTAGTCCCTTTTTCCCGTTGTTTCTCCGATTGGTTTAGTTGTTGTCCTTGCTTCTTAATTGTCTTATTTGATTCTTGTTCGCCCTGTTTGTTCCGATTTTGATCATTTTGTTATCGTTTTATTGTCGTTTGTTCGCGTAGACGTTGACGCGGTGGTGGGCGCCTGCGCGGATCTCGATCGCTTTCCCCGGAAGTGTAATCAGTACAAAGTAAACAGGCAAGCACCTCCTTTGACCATATTGATCCCATAATTGCAAATTTATTTTGAATTGCCAAAACTATTATGCATGCTTAAGAATTGGTACAAATGATAAATTGTGGGCATTGGTAGTTAAACCTAAATTGAATGGTTTTCCTCGATTATCAGTTACGCTGTGATCCTTGTTAATCCCTAGGATAATGGTAGACACCGTACTAAGTGTCAACTGAGGTTATATATCTAAGAAATGCATATGCTTAGCCCAACGTTAGTATAATTGATTGTTGATCGGTGGACTCAGTCAATCAAAATCTTTTGGAAAATCAAGTAGGATTTGAAATGGCAGTTTTGGTGGAAAAAAAGCTATGTTGGTAAAAAGAGAAAAAGGAAAAAGGTGAAAGGTGGTTTTATGCCGGACGGACAGGTGGAGGTCTCGTCTATGCAACCCTAAGGACCGAACTTGATGGTGTTAACTGAGTCAAATCGTACAACCACATGTGTTAGTATGGGATGACCTGAACGTAGTATAGGAGTGAGTGACTGGTCTTGCGCCGTGGTAGGTCGAAGTAGTTGGACAGTCACCGACGTGCTGGTGCTGTCTAAGGGTCTCCCTCACCTCGCACAGGTGTTGGAGTATACCGTCTCAATATGGTACCGTTACAACGGTAAAGGCCTTGCTATGGGTTGTGAGGCGATGGACGGTAATCATAAACCATCGCAAAGTTTGTAATTGTTTTTGTGTGTGGGGCTGATCACCCGCCATAGCAAGGGGTGCACTTCACCGGGGCTGACGCAAGACTAGAAACTCGCAAGTGGAACAGTTCCGTCACGGTCTAGCAAAACGGGTACGAGCAGCTTGGATAATTATTGTCAAGTATAGTATTTTTGGTTTGCTTTTGAAAATGGTTTTGAAACTGGAAATCCTTTTTGGGCTGAGTTGGATGAAGTTTTGGTGGTGAATTGATTGAATCAATGTGACTTGAGGAATTGCTGGATGGTGGTTTGAATATTATCTGCGAGATGTTTCTCGGATTGATCGTTGGTTGAAATTGGAAGGTGATAAATGTGGATACTGAATGAATTATACAATTATGTACTGAATTACATTCTTTATCAAATGCATTTGTCACTTGTGCAGTGTTTGAATCTATTATTCTATTGCAAATAAATTCGGCTTTATGCAACACTAAACTAGATTAGCAGCCTTTTTCATTGATTAACCTGCATACTTATTATACTTGCAAACACTAAAGTCTTGCGAGTACATACGTGTACTCACCATTTGCTTTAAAACTGATTATCAAGCTTAGAAGACGAAGTCAAGAGAGAAGAGGCGAGCTAGGCGAGGATCGCTTTGATTCAGAGTTCGGCGGGTTTTGAAGCTGTAGATTAAGTTTTCTCTCGGTCGCAACTCAGCTACTGCCTTTGGGTTTGGGAAGGTGCTCTGCTGCCGTTGCTGTACTCTAAGTCTCTATTTAGCTCTTGTAGCCATTTGGCAGAATTTCTTTCTTGTATTACTATCTCGATGTAATCAAACCTGTATTACTGTAACCATTTTGTTAATGTAACTGTTTTGATGCAACTTACCGTGGAAATATGTGGGTGCTAGGCTACTGATCCAGGGAACTAGCACTAGGCACATATCTCGGGGAAGCTTGGGTTGAAATCAATCATTTGGCATATGACCACGTGACGAGTGTGTCGTGCCGATTGATTGGCCTCAATCCGGGTACGGTTTGTACATAGTGATTGGTTTACTGACGGGTTACGTTACTTCCAGTCCAACGCAATAGTGAGTACCCGAATCACTGTTACAAAGACCGGAGCCCCCACAGAAAGGCCAGATCTATAGTAGTGGCGGCAAATCCCAACGCGCCTGCGTCATCTCCACGTGGCTTTCTTCTTGCGTCTACGATGTTGCCATGCTAGCCGGCGATGGGGACGAGCTTGAGGCTGGCAGAGAAAAGCGGCGGCGTATGGAGCTCTATTGTTTTAGTGAGATTGGGGGGTGGAGGAAGCGGCGGCGTATGGAGCTCTAGGTTTTAGTGAGTTTGGGGATGGAGGAAGCAGCGGCAGAGGTGGCGGGGAACCGGCGCCGGAGTGAAGAATCGGCGGGGCTGGACGGCTCGAACCGGGATTGGCCAGGGCTCCAGCAAGCCGGCCCATTTACAACGCTGAAACAGCCCACGTCTCACCAGCCCACAAACGCAGCAAAATAAATTTCCCCACGTACCTGTACCTAAGTAGCCTAATGCAATGCGCACGGGAGCACAGCCACACCTGGACTGCGACTCTTGCACGACCTGGTGCCGCAAGATCGATGTCCTCAGGTCGCGGCGACCGACCACGCGCCGCCACCAGGCCACCACGCTGCCGAGCCCAGGCCCCGTTCCGACCGCCGCCGCTTGTCCATCACAGTGTGTGGGAACTCGCTGCCTGCCCGCCTCGGCCCCTGCGTGGCTCCAGACCTCTTCCTATAATTGTAAGCACTCTATGCTCGTCCTAACATTGAAAAACTGAATGGGTGGATCTGTGGATGGCCGAATCTTCAAATGAAATGTGAGCATGTATTTGGGAAATTGTCTTATGTTCCTTTACAGTCCAATTAAATTCCCATGTTTTTCATATTTCATTGACTTTATAGCTTTAGTTTTAGGCTGTTAGAATTCAGCCCGAGGCTTGGCGAAATCCTGGTTCCACCACTGAATTATAAGACACATGGTATATTGATTCATTTGCTTGGTTTTATGGTTTGAGTGAGAAAATATATATGATTTTGGGGTTGGATGGGAAATTTAAAGGTCTTGGCTAGTGAGTTGTAATTGGAAATTTGAAGGTATTCGGTAAACATATTGATTTAGCTATATTAGAAGTTAGAACTTGGACTTTTGGATTTTTTTCTGTCAAAACTTGTAGTCTTGGGCTATATCTATGTTATTGTGTTGATGTCTGTCTAGTACATGGCTCAGCAGATGTTGGACTGTTATTGCTTTGCTTGATTACTTGTCCAGACTCCAGTAGATGCTTGGGCTGGCCGGCCATGTTTTGTCCCGTGGATGTCCCAGCCATGTTTATTGTTTTTTATATTTGGTGTTGGCGTGCTGTATAGTGTGTACTGCCGGAAGCTAGACAGCTAGTTTCTCTTCGTGAGGACATTCCTGGAAAAATTGAGTAAATAACTCACAGTTAAATCAAAATTGAAAAAATAACCTGCAGTAAATTCAATTGCGATGAATGGAGGTGGCTTCCGCCAGGCGACGTGGCTTCCGCCGGATGGTGTGGTGGAAGGTGGGCTTCCGCCGTATCGTATGGCTTCCGCCATAGGAGCTGGCGGAAAGAGTGGTTTCGGCCACATGGAGTGGCGGAAGCCACATGGACACATGCATCGATTCCTTGCTTCACCCGTGAGTCCGCGCGAGACTTTCCGTGCGAGCCCGGCTTCCACCGTGTGGTGTGGCGGAAGTCAGCCGTTTCCACCACACGGTGTGGCGGAAGCCACGTGGGGTGGCGGAAGCCACGTGGGGTGACGGAAGCGGCGTTTCCGCCGGGTGGTGTGGCGGAAGCCACCTTTCCACCGTTCCGTGCGGCGGAAACCATGTCGCCTGGCGGAATCAGCTGCTATTCACCGCATTCTATTTTACTGCAGTTTATTTTTTCAATTTCGATTTAACTGTGGTTTATTTACTCAATTTTTCCGACATTCCTAGCCTGTTTTGTGCTATCAATGCTTCCCCTCCTCGGAAAATGGTCTAAATGATCATGAAAAATTCCGAAATTTTTTTGTTTAGATAGGGTATAACCAAGCATCGTACAAAATTTCAACTGCAAACATGATGTATATTAGGAGAAACAAAAAAAGGACAGATTTCATTGAATAGTAGCTTTATCTTTTCCTTTTTATTTATGATTTTCCTATTCAACAGAATTTTTCTTTTTTTTTTTTTGTTTCTCAATGTGTAGATTGAATTTAGATTCGAAATTTGGTGGCATGATAGTTTGGTCTTGTGTCTTTATTGAAATTTCTTTTCAGAATTTTTTATGACCATTTAAACCATTTTCCGAGGAGGGGAGCATGTGTAGCACAAAACAGGCTAGGAGTCACAGAATGTGCTCTCGTAATTTCGTTGCTCTAAGACTATAGCTTCATTTCTTTTTTTTTTCTCACACTAAAAAGTTGTCATATCATTCCGCAATTTGCATTAGTTTGATAAATATAGTGTTTATCGATATCGTACCAAAATATTTTGTCATTTACCAAAACTGAACCGTATCTTCTTTTGTAAACATGGTATTGATTTTTAACTACCATATGAAAAAAAAAAAAAACTAGGCACGTGCAAGCACCCGCCACACCCTAGCTGCTCCTAGGCTCCAACACTTGTTGCTGTCAAAGTCCCACTGCTGTCCAGACTCCAGTGCCAACGACTCCCGGGCTACACGCCTCCACAATTAGTACTTGCGTCCTTTATTTATCTTATGTATGCATCCGTCCAAGCTTTTCTTGTTTCTTGCTTGTTTCTTGTTAGCTTTTGTTACTTTGTTGTAAATTAAGCTTAATCAATTTGCTTGCCTTAAAGATATGTTCATTGATTCTTTGTATATTGATTCCAGCTTCCATTGAAAATCCACATCAAGGTCCCTGGCAACCCAACTCCCTCCCTCCAAGATTCTATAGGTACCCCCTTTAATCGCTCCAGTTGCTTTTTTGGCTATTTTGGATTTATAGTTTCTTGTTTCTTTTCCTTGCCAGTTGATGTGGTCGCTGCCAACATTGAGCCCAAGCTAGCCAATTGTCGGACCCCGGAATAACACCTCCGAAATCCTCTGTGTATTATGTACTAGTCCAGGAAATGCTAGTACACACAGCAGAAATGAAACCATAGCATATCCGTCGTTCTTTATTAATAATAAATATTCAAAGATACAAATGAAATGGCGCGCAGGCCAACGAACAAATAAACGAATAAATGAAAGCAGCGGAAATAAAGATGAATAAATAGAGCCCAATTAATTTGCCACAGGGATAACGAGCCAGTTGAACTTTTTTTCGAGCTTTCTTCGACACTGATTTATTCTTATTTATTATAATCTCCTGTATTGTTTGAGACCCAACTTCGAACCGAGCTTAACGAGCCGAGCCTAACGAGCCGAGCCGAAGTTGACTCTGGTTCCAAATCAACTAATTTTTATTTTAAAAGAAAAATGAATGCAATCAGAGCAATTTTGAAGCTTGAGCACCGAGCCACTCAACGAGCTTTTTCCAAATTTCTACAGCAATCGATCGGGGCACGGCCTAGTCCAACTGGTCCTCACCATCGTGATACTCCTCCTCTGAATTGGTAAATTAAGCAAGGGTGAGTACATACGTACTCAGCAAACCACACCGGAAATGCAGTATAAATGTACGGGTAATCAAGGGATGGCAATATAGTTTGTTTGAGCATAAAGCAACAGTTTAACAACGTTTTTAATAATTTTAAAAGGCATACTTTATTCCAAAATCAAATCTATACATTTTAACTCAAGAATCACTCCTGGAATTGGCTAAGTTTTACCCATGATGGACTCCCTCCATCCTACATTATTTTCCGAAAATCAAATTTTAATTTACCAAAGTCTAATCTGAAAATGGCTTGCTCGGCATGCCCATAACCGCGGGCGCGGCTAATCGATTAGTTTGACACTCTGCAGAGGTTGTACAACTTTACCCACAAGACATAATGTTTCCCTTTTTTGTCAACACACTTCCTTTGGTGAGTGACAGAGAAAATTATGACAAGGCCCCAATATTAAATCATACATGTAGTCATGCCCGCTAAGGTTTCACCGCTGAAAGACTCTCTCTATTCAGAAGCCCCCTCTTGCGCCAAAGTGGCAGCGTCACGCTTTCACCACACCACTACCCCCATATAGCATGACTGTCCATGAAATGATTGAATATGGCTAGCCAGGTCTGTCCCATTCCAGACTCGTGGTAGTACGGTTAGGCTTTACATTCAGCGAAACTCAGACCGGTCCTTAATCGACTAGGCGAGACTTTCCACAAACCCAAAACCATGACCTCCCCACTTTCCAACCAATTCTCGCCCGGTCTAAGTCATTTTCATTTTAACCATACTAATCTCCACATTAATACTAACATTGATCACTATAAGTTTCCAATTGAACATGATATCATTTTGGTATAAAGTTCCCCAAAATTCCCTAAGTTCAGTTCTATGCATGGCTAAGCAGTGTCTAAATATTACCATAGTCATAGCTCATATTTTTACTAAGGTTACAAGGGTATCGGAATTCAAATGTCAAAGGTCGCATATCGGAATTGGATTTAACTATTATTTAAAACTAGGTCGAAAATTAATGTCTATAATAAATAAGCATGCAATAATTGTAAATACAACATACAAGTTCATAAAACTGGGAGCAATATGATCAAGGGAGTGTGACTTGCCTGGTTCGACGAGTTGCTGCTCGAAATCGTCGTTCGGGAACTCCTCGGACTCTCCGTAATCTACGCGCGAAAAACAACCAAATTCGAATAAGACTCAAACGAATTCAAATAAACACAAATTGAATTTCAAACTATCTAAACTAAAGTTTGAGATTTCTAAAGAATTTAGGAAGAAGAACGGAGCCAATCGAAGTTCGAACGGGCGAAAACGGGCTCCCGGAAATTTAAAAACAAATAAAACGGGCTTTTCTGGAATTTTTGGAATTTTTAAATCATTTTTAAAATAAAAACCGGATTTACTGCGTCATGCTGACGTCAGCAGCAAAAACGGTTTTTCAGATTTTATTTTTAAAACGAAAATCGCTTTATGACGTCAGCATGACGTCATAAAGGTTTTTGAAAACTTTTTTTTTCCTTTTTCTTTTCCTTCGGCTGATAGTGGGCCGTCCCCACTTCGCTCGTATAGCGCACGCTGGCGCCACGCGGGCGCGCTAGGCGGGAAAGGCGGCGCGAGCCGAGCGATCGGCGGCGGCCGGCCGGAGAAGGAAGAGCGGCGGCGCACCACGGTGGCGGGAGGGCGAGGCCGGTGGAGGGGCAAAGCGGCGAAGGCGGAGCTGGAGGAGGCCGGGCGGTCGGGGCGAGCGACGGCTCGGCGGCCTCGCCGAGCCGAGGACGGTGGCGGCGGCGGCGCCTGGGAGAGGAAGCGGGAGGAGAGGGAGAGAGCACGGGGAAGGAGGAGGCTTGGGGGGTTTATAGGGGGGCGGCGCGAGCGCGGCAGCGGCGAGATGCGGCGGGCGCTAAAAAGGCGGCGGCGGTTGCGGGACGTGGCCGTTGGCGGAGTGCGGCTAGGGCGGAGCCGGCGGTTGGGCGGCGGCGCGCGGGAGATCCAGGTACGGGCGTTACACCAATGCTCTCGTTAGGTAAAGGACTTTTTCTCTCAGTTGTCTTTTTAATTCAAATTGGAACATTTTAAGGTAAATGACTTTTTTCTCTCAATAGTCTTCTTTTTATTTAAATTGGAAAATTTTAGGAATTTCTGTTAACATGGTTTTGAGGTCGGCAATAGCCCAAAGCATTGTTTATTCTCATCTTAAACAATTCGATTGAAAGAACAGATTGATGGTTGAGGGTTGCTTTGATTTGAATTATGGTGTACGAGGAATTGAATTGACGTTTCATTTGAAAATCAACTTTATTGAATAATTACTTCTTTTCTGTGGTACAGTACAGTATACAACTGGTGTTCAATTCTAATACCAATTTCAATTCATATTTGGTTAAAACACTTGAACAACCTTTTGGATTCGGTTTCTAACGTCAACATGTGGATACAAATTTAACATAAGTCAAGAAAATAATTTAAAAATTAGTGAAGTAATAAAATAATTGTATTGCTTATGGGGCAAAATAATTTCATAGTTTGTTGAATTATGGATTATCCCTGAAAATTGTAGGTCAGTAACTCTACGTTTGAGTTACATTCAATTAACATGAAGCTAGCAAGAAATTTAAACTCCAATTTTTCAGTTCGATTATCTCTTTAAATAGGAAATTGGTATTTGGTTTTGCAACTCCATGCTCATTTTCTGTTATCCAAATGAGGTTGGTGTATTAGTTGACACATCGGTCTTCTTTTTGAGATTTTTTATGAAGTGATTATGCTGCTTCTTTCTTGGTTGTTTTGTTTGACACAAACTTCAAAAATTATTTTGGTAATACTCCAGGCACTGATTTATTAGTGTGAATGCCATTTCAGGCAATTGAATCAGGTATGCCCATTGGAGAATTTGCCGCAAGTAAAGCGGGTGTGTCGGCATTCTGAGTGTGGTGGTATATATATGCGCTTTTATCTAAGTCTCATTTTTTTGTTTGCCTTCCGAGTGCACTACTTCATATTAACACCCTTACCGCCGAAGAAAACCAAGAGCAGCCAACCACCCCACGTGGCAGCCTGTTTTTTTGCGAAAAACCCTCCGGTTTCTTCGAAATTACGTCTGGATCCTTGCGCGATTTTATGTGAGAGGAAAATATTTTTCCCGGTTCGCGTTTAGGTCCCTGGTTTGCCGTTTTACATGCAGGACCTCCTGTTAAGTGTGAATCGCGAGCGAGCCCTTTCCTAATTTTTCAGAATAGCGAACAGGTCCAAAATTATAACAAATAGGTCCTCGCGCTTTACGTTCGGGTCCTTTCTCCGTTTTGTCCGAAAAAAATGTTTTCGTGGTCCGTTTTTTTCCAGAGCATGCGAAAAATATTTTTCGATGACCGTTTTTCCAAAAAAAATGGAAAATCGTTTCCTTTCTCCGTTTTGCTCGGAAAAAATGTTTTCGTGATCCGTTTTTCCTTCGGAGCATGGGGAAATGTTTTCGGTGGCTATTTCCCCCAAAAAAATGGGAGACCGTTTCCTTTCTCCGTTTTGCCCAAAAAAAATTGTTTTCGTGATCCGTTTTTCCTCCGGAGCATGAGAAAAATGTTTCCGTTGGCTGTTTTTCCAAAAAAAAAATGGAAAACCGTTTCCTTTCTCTGTTTTGCCCGGAAAAGATGTTTTCGTGATCCGTTTTTCCTCCAGAGCATGGGGAAAATATTTTCGGTGGCTATTTTCCCAAAAAAATATGGGAGGCCGTTTCCTTTCTTCGTTTTGCCTGAAAAAAAATATTTTCGTGACCCGTTTTTTCTCCGAAGCATGGAAAAAATGTTTTCGTTGGCTGTTTCTGTCAAGGCCCCAAGTTCCAAAAGTTCTGGGACATTCGGAGTATCCGGATCAGCATCCGGAATGTCCGGATACAACCCGGAATGTCCGGACGAAATGTCCGGAGTATCCGGATTGGGCTGACCGAACACCCCAACCCGGAGTGCCCGGACTAGATGTCCGGAGTGTCCGGGTTGATTCTACCGAAGACCCCAACCCGGAGTCTCCGGGTTGAGCATCCGGAGAGTCCGGATTGTGCGTGGGTTGAAATAAAAGTCCCGTTTCTTGGCTTCCCCACCTCATTTCCTTTTCCCCACTTTGGTTCCCCACCAGTGTGTACCTTCCTCCTCCACGCTAGCTCCACTCCGGCGAGCCCCCACCAGCCGGTGACCTTCCCGGCGGCTCCTCCATCCCGGGAAACTCCTCCTCACGCCGGTGTTCTCCTTCCTCCACCCGGCGTTGCTTCTCCTCCATCTTCCATTGGAGGTAGGTCTTTCTCTTAGGGGTCGATTCGTGGGTTCCTTGGGTTCTAAGGCCGTCCTTGGTGGGTTTGGAACTTAGGGTTGGATTTGAGAGTTTGGGAATGAACCTTGGAGTTCTAGGGTTTTGAGGTGTGGTGATTCTTGGGGTTGGATTTGGGAATGTAGGGTGCTTAGGTTAGAGATCGGGTAGTAGCAAAAGCCATTGTTTGGCTTGGAGTTAGTTTTGGTTGGGTTAGTGAAATGTAAATGCGTTTCTTGGTGGGTTGAGCTAGCTCAGGACTTCTCCCGGCTTGCAAGTTGTAAATAAGTCGTAGATCGGGTCCTCGCGGTGCCGTAATACTTGGGGAAAACCTCCACTTGCTCGCCGTCTTCCTAGTCCTGGGCAATCCGGAGTGTCCGGACACCCAGTCCGGAGTATCCGGGTTATCCGGACTGTCCGGACCAAATACCCGGACTGTCCGGGTTCACCTGGTCTGTCCGGTTACGTTCGTTGGTTCGGTTGCGTCGTTTCGTCGGGGGTTTTCATTCTAGTTGTTTTCATTGCATTGCATGCATCTTATTGTTGCATATGATTCGTGTAGAAAACGAAACCGCGGAGGGTGATACCGCCGTGGTTGAGGGAGTTGCCGAGGGGCAAGTTGCTGTCGATCCGCAAGCAGAAGAACAAGGCAAGCACCTATGCATCTTGAACCCTATGTGAAATCTATTTTTGTGAATTTACTGCTTATTGGATATTAAGTTTTGCATTAGGAGTTTAGGTGTGGGATAGGCTAGATCCTATTTGCTGCATGTACCCTTTTCATTGTTACTTGAAGACACCTCCCTTGGAGCTAGATTATGGGTATTAATTGTGTCGTGCTTAGTATGCTTAGGAGTCGGGTTCGGGCCAAGTAGTGGATGGTTCCACTGCTTGTGGTTTACACATTCAAGTCTCTGGAACTGTTTGTTTATGGTTATGTTGTGGAAAAAGGTATAATTGGAGACCGGGCGGGAGAATTGGGGCATTTGGGTAAGGAGACCCAAATGTGGTAGTCCCGCCTGAGTCAGCTAAGGACCGATCCGATGTGGCACCATGGCTGGGCACCAACTGGTTGGTCACATGCCTGATTATGGTAGGGTAAGCCCTGTTTTATCGCATGCTTACTCGAAGGACTACGACCTCATGCGGTTGGGCGTGATGATGAGGGCGAGGCTTAGGCCGGCTCTCGAGTGGCCAAGCCGGGCTTGGGCTACTCGAGAGGGTGCTAGGTTTTCGGACCCATGAGGGTACTTCGGCGAGTAAGTATGGATGGGAGGGGGTTGACATGAGTTTCCTTCGTGGCACATGTCGTGTGATCAATGCTTCCTCGCAGGGTTAATTAAGCGATTCGAATTGCCGCTCTCGGATATGAGCACGCTTGGTCACCGCATTACACGTAGTAAATAACTTGAATTGAAGTTCGCCGTTGGGCTTGAGCTCGAAATGAATGTGGTTAATTGATGTGGTTTGTTAATTGTTAACTTCACCTAGTGGTAGGTGCATTAACAACCGCACAAAAATTGAGAATTGAGTAGTTTAAGTAACTAAACAACAAATGTTAAGCACTTATAATCGTTTCTACTTTCAGCTTATTCCTTGCTACATCCAAATGCATAATCTTTGGAGTCGGTCATATATGGACCACGGGTAAGACTTGCGAGTACCTTTTGTACTCAGGCTTCTGCTTTCGTGGTTTTGCAGGTGAGGATCCAGCGGGGTGTGAGTTTTGCCTCATCGCCTATCGGTGACCAAGGGGCACCAAGTAGAGGCCGCGATTGTCGCGTGTGCGCCCGGAAGTGTTAGGGCATGACACTCCCGGGGTGTTTTGCTTTTGTTGTGTAGGATAATTGGTAATACTTTTGTTGTATAATCACACTTTTATTTCTGCAATGGAAATCGTCTGCTTTTCGCTTGGTCGTTTTTTGTTGTTGTTGTTGTTGGGCCTCTTTGTGCCGTGTGGTGTGTTCGTTTGCTTCCGCGTTTTTGCGTCTCTGGTAGTGAGCTTGGGGGCTCGATGCCACTTTGTGCGAATTGAATGTTGATATGGCATTGGGAACCGGTATGTGGGGATCCTGGGCGAGTTTTGGATCGCATACCAGGGGAATACCGGGGTTGTTGTCGAGTCGTTTGGATGTTTGTAGAGTTGTCTCGATTGGGCTTGGGTTTTAGCTTCGGGATCACCTCCGGTGATGCGTGGCTAGGATCCAAATCCGGCGGGAGCAACTGTTCATCCAACAACTCGAGGACGATCAGGGCGGCTCCTCTCAGTTTCCCCCCAAAAAAATGGAAATTCGTTTTTCGTCTGTCGTTTGTTCGTTTTTACCCATTTTCCCTCATTTTTCACGGGAAAATATGCGCATATGGTGTTAAGCTCGGCATCTAAAATTTCTTTTGCGGCTCAATCTCTAATATTTTTTAAGACATGTATTATTGCCCGTTGACCGCATAGGGTGTTAAACTCGGCATCTATAGCTTTTTTTTTGTAAAACGCTCGGAGATTCCTGCCTTTTTTTAGAGATAAAAACTTGGATCAAATTTCGCACGGCGCGGTGGAGCGCGCAACTCTCACTAGTAATTTTATATAAGAGAAGACATACCATAGCTTTCTGAGAACACATGTGCATTGAGGTCATGCCATAGCTCTGCATATACTACTAGGCTTATCAGATAGGAAAGAAGATTTAATTTTTCCAATGCAGCACAACCTTGTGATCGATCAAATGATACTTTTGTGTAACCATCAGCACTCAGCAGGCTTTCTCCGCAGGATCATTGTGATGTAGGATGTTTCTTATCCTTTAAACTTTTCATGCATGCCAAAGTTTTTTATTATTATTCTTCATGCAACGGTACCCTGACACACTGCTAGTGTCATGTGAGATACTGAGCATTCATTTAAATAACCTTAATCTTTAGCTAATAAAGCACAGAATCCATCACTGGATTGTGGAATTAAAATCTAGCAGTTCACAATGTTTTAAGTTGGATCTTCCACTGAACCACTAATTATGGTACAATCCTAATTATTTAGCTAGTTCAAGCAGAACCATCACTTGATTGTGGAAATAAAACTGCAGCTCACAATATTTTAAGCTGGGTCTACCATCTGACCATTAATTATGACAGAACAATTTATTGTTTCCATGTCTAATTTCTCTGTGTTGGTTTTTCTTTGACAGAAAAATCCGAGTTATCAATCATTTTATGCCTTTCCACTGGGCCTGAAAATTGTAGTGAAGGGCTTCCTGAAGATATACAAAAGATAGTGGCTACTTACCAGTTGAGTCCGTTCGTTGCAAAAGTAAGAAGCCCTGTTACTTTTGGGGAACTCCACTCATATTTGTTGTTCTTTTTTTGGGCATTGGGACAATGTTAACAACATGGTTTCGACATGATAGATGTGGGTTGTAGACTTGTACCTATACTATCTAAAGGTTATAAACCTTCTCATGTAATATTTTCAGGCTCTTTTCTTGGATTAAAACAAGCACATGAAAATGGCAACATTAGGTTTCATCTGTTAATTTTATACTATTCACTTTGAAATTTGTCATATATTCATCATTGTTGAAAATTGTGATCTTTAGTTTCATCTATATGGCAACCAGGGGCGGAACTAGAGCAAAAACTACCCTGGTTCACCACTTTACTAGGATATATGTGTATACATATAATATCGTGTATAATAATTATTTATGAGCATCGATAATTTAGTACCATACTACCATTAAAACCAATAAAGATATACAATTATAAAGAAGTAGCAACAAAATACGAAAATGCTTACCAAAATGAAGAAACCAACTAAAAACAGTGAATGATTGTTGCAAGGGAAAGAAATTTAAAGTGGAGTCATCGGCAAAAGATCTCGGACATTGGTAAAATACTAAAATATATCATCCAATTTCAATAGCCTGGAAAAAGGAGCAATACAAATTAAAGTTATGAACAAAAAGATAGAGTAATCAAAATATCAAATAAAATAGATACATTACCTTTTAGTATTTCCGTTCTTTCAAATTCATAAAACGATTAACGACAGCATCATCGGTGACTTTCTTCAGTTCTTCTTTCTCCACATAACACATGAGACTATCACTCATGAACCCATCGCCTATGCGATTACGCAAATATGTTTTTACTATTCTCATGGCTGAAAAGCATCTCTCAACAGTAGCTGTGGCGACAGGCAATACCAATACTAGTTTCAAAAGTCGATAAACCAAACGATAGCATATATGTTTCTTTGTCTCCACCATTTTCTGAGAAACCTGACAAATAGTTTGTATGTTGGAGAATCTATCATCTGCTCGCACATCGGCAATGTAGAGACATAAATTATGGTTAAGATCTCTCAATTCCAAAGAATTAAAATCATTTGGATAGAGTTTAGCTAAGCTCATCAGATTCTCCAAGTTGAAATCATGAAATGAGTCTCTTGGACTTAAAGAAGCTGACCAAACAAGCAAATTGGATGTGGTCTCATTGAAACGACTGTCAAGCTCTTGGCATAGCCAATCAAAAACATCATTGAAACAATCCACTTCATAATGATGCTTTTTGTAATTCCAGTTCTTTGACGTTGCTTCTTTAGATTAATATAGGTTTCTTCCATTTCTAACTTAGGAATGCCATATTTCTCACAAAAGGCATATACTTCACCTAGGACAGATTCCCACCCTTCTCTTCTAAGGTTGTACAAATGCAACCTAGTTGATTTAACACATTTGATAGCATTCACAATATCTTGGTCCTTTCGTTGCAGTGCCAATGACAAAGTGTTTGTGCTTACCAAGATAGTCAACATTAGATGCAAATAGAAAACAAAATCAAATGACTGAAAGTATATTAAAAGATCCAATGCCTGATCTCTATTTGTTCTATCCATCTCCTTTTCTTCCACAAATTCTAGCACTTTAACAACTGATGGGAACAAGTCAACCAAACTATTAAGAGTTTTATAATGAGAACTCCAACGAGTATCTCCAGGCCTTTGAAGGCATTGCTCTTGATTTAACCCTGTCCCAGTTTGAAGAAGGCCACAACCTAAGGCCTTATGCACATGTTCATGATTGATATCTCGAACCATATCCTTTCTCTTTGAAGATCCACCCACCACATTCAATAAGAGAGAGATCATGTTAAAGAAGTTGCTTATTCCTTTATGCTTTCTTACAACAGCCACAACCACTAACTGAAGTTGATGAGCAAAACAATGGACATAGTATGTTGTACTATTTTCTCTCATAATCAATGATTTCAAGCCATTAAACTCACCTCGCATATTGCTTGCGCCATCATAACCTTGGTCCCTAACTTGCTTCAAGCTTAACTTATATTCTGCAAATAGAGAGTCAATAGAAGACTTGAGATAGGAAGAAGTGGTCTCTTTCACATGAACTTGTAACACCCCAAAATTTTGTTTTCTTAAATCTATGTGTGTTTTGGCACTTTGGTGAATTTTTGGAATTTTCTGGGATTTATTTGGATTTATTTGGAATTTATTTGAATTTATTCCATTTTAAAATAATTAAAGAATTTAATTTTTCAAATAAAGTTTTGTTGGAAATATTTTATTTGAATCCCAAATACCCTAAAATATTTTCCAGAATTTTTCTGGAATTTTTCTGAGTATTTTGCTATTTTTAATGAATTAAATGAATTACTGGAAATTATTTTAAATATTAAATCGCTGGAAAATCAATCGGGTCGATCTTGTTCATCCGATCGAAGTCGGAACCCGAAGTCGGACTCGAGTCCGACCCGAGCCACCGACTCGGCCGTACCAACTCCAACTCGGATCGGTCCGAACCGTTGGATCAAGATCCAACGGTCGGGATCAATCGCGCTAGTCACGGCGCGCCGAGCCAATCTCGCCGTCGATCGCGCCACGTGGGCGGCCATCGTGCGTCCACGTCATCTCACCGTGTTCGAGCGGACTCGCCGCCCATCTTAGCTCCGCCCATGAAACCGGCGAATCTCGACGTCGCGCCCGTATTTAAGGCGTGGATCGTTGCTCGAGGATCGCTCGACCCGTCTGCATCATCTTCCCCAACTCCCGAGCCTTATCCGACGTCACCTCGCAATTGCTCGCCGGAGTCCCCTCTCTCCCCGCCGCGGTTGTTGCTTCATTCCGCCGCCGTTCGCCGTCTTCCGCCGCGGCTGAGCCCAGTTCCGAGACCCCCAAGCCAAGGCGCACCCGTGGGTACCTCTCTGTAACACCCCAAAATTTTGCTTTTCTTGAATTCATGTGTGATTTGGCACTTTGGTGAATTTTTGGAATTTTCTGGAATTTATTTGGATTTATTTGGAATTTATTTGAATTTATTCCATTTTGAAATAATTAAAGAGTTTAATTTTGCAAATAAAATTTTGTTGGAAATATTTTATTTGAGCCCAAAATGATCCAAAGTATTTTCCAGAATTTTTCTGGAATTTTTCTGAGTCATTTGCTATTTTTAATGAATTAAATGAATTACTAGGAATTATTTTAAATATTAAATCATTTGGAAAATCAAACTCGGGTCAAGTAATCGTTTCATCCGACCGAGCCCGAGTCAGACTCGAGTTCGAGTCCGACCCGAGCCACGTGACTCGACCGAACCCACTCCTAACCCTAATCAATCCCAACCGTTGGATCAAGATCCAACGGCTGAGATCCGCCGACCCCGACCCGAGCCGTATCCGGCCCGGATCCGATCGCGCCGCGGCGATCGCGGGCCGTTGATCGTGCCACGTGGGCCGAGTCGTCGTCTTCGCCGAGACCGAGCCGGACTCCGCCGCCGCGCCCGCCGCCGTGTAGGATTAGGTTTCCGTCTAGGGCACGAACGCCGAGGCTATTTAAAGCGTGAGACGTCCCCCGAGGTTGCCCTCATCCTTGCGCACCCGTTCCCCCGAGCCATCTCGCCTGAGCCGCCGCCGTTGAGCCGCAATCGCTCGCCGGAGTTGTCTCTTCCCTCCGCCAAGGTTTGCGCCGTTTTCCGTCGTCGTCCGTCGTCTTCCGCCGAGAAGGAGCTCAGATCTGGGATCCCCGCGACGAGACGCACCCGAAGGGACCCTTCATCTCGCCGGAGCAACCCCGGAACGCCGTCGGGCTCGTCGTCGTTCTCGTCTCCGGTGCCCAAGCTTCGCCGCGCCATCGCCAGACCAGCGAGCTCGGTGAACCGTCGGATCTAGATCGGACGGTTGAGGTGAGTTCACGTGTTCCAAACCCGATTGGATCTGGACCGTTGGATCAAGATCCAACGGTTCACAATCACCACGTGCCGTAGCAGTACTATTATAGGATTAGATCTGGACCGTCCGATCTAAATCGAACGGCCCACGAGCATCGAGTAGTTTCAACGTGTTAACCCTGGATCTAATCGCGGCCGTCGAATTTCAAATCAACGGCCGGGATTGCGCCACGTGTCGGGAAGTTGGACCGACGCGGTCAGCGCCGTACACGTGTGAGCGCGTGTCCCTGACACGCGGGCCCCGCATGTCAGAGGGCCCACACGTCAGCCGCGTTTGCATGAGACCCCGCACTGACAGGTGGGTCCCACCTGTCAGCCTCACCCGAGCTGTGGACCGGGTCCACCGTGGACCAAACCGCGCCGTGGGCTGAGCCCATGAGCGGTGACGTCAGCCAGCCAATCAGGAGCTGACACGTGTCCATGCTTTGACGTAATAATTAATTTCCGAAAAAGAAAATGATTTATTAATTCGAATAATGATTTCAGATTTTGTTTCAAACTTCAAACGCTTATAACTTTTGCGTTTCAACTCCGATTTGAGTGATTCAAATTTCTAAATTTGTATAAAATTCAGATCTACCCAAATATGAATTTTATTTAATTTTTGGACTAAAGTTTTTCTCTGTAATATTATTTAATTGATTATTTAAACTTTAATAAATCATAACTTTTGCGTTTTAACTCCGAATTTGACGATTCCAGTTTCTAAAAATCCAGAAAATTATGTTCTCTCTGTTTATGGATTTTATTTGGAGTTTTGGGATGTTTTTGCCTATTGTTTATTTGCGTATTTGCTATTTGCACGCTTTACGAGTAGACGTTGAAGTGCCGGAAGGATTCGAAGGAGAAGTGTTGACTCAGGATCCAACTCAAGACCAAGAGCAAGTACTTTTTGAAGGCAAGTTGTGCTTTGACCATGTTGATCCTATTTCGAAATCTATTTTGATTTAAACTATTGCATGCTAGTTCAATTAGAAAGATACTTTGTTTAAACATGGGGGTTAGATAAATACCAATTTGCTGTATGACACCTTGATTACTTAAGTATGTGCCATGACCCTTTGTCACCCTAGTTGTGGTTTACTAGTTGGACATTATTAAATTGCCAACATGGGTTTAGACCGTTGTAGTATCTTTGCTTAGACACCTTTACGTGCTCATGACATGATTTTGGACAATCAAATGCTAATATGGACTTAATGATATATTGAACCTGTTTTGGAAAAGTATCATGTGATGTTGATGGCACGTGGTGCATGGTAATCAAGCGGGGTTTGATAAACGATTTCGGCCAGGGCATGTGGCAAGAGTAATCAGGTGGGCCAGTTGTGGCATCGGGAGTGATGATTTGGTTTTTCGGGTAGTCTTGCCCTGGTCACTCTAAGGACTTAACCTTGCAAGCCTTTGAACTGGGTCATACTTGCAACCACATGGTGGAATGGGACGGCCCTAGTTGACTAAGTCGCTAAGGACTCACTTGTGGAGCCTCAGGGTGTCGATTACACCGTTTGTGTGATTGTGCGGGGAGCGTATCGTGGCTGTGGCAGTACCCATCTAACGGTGTGTTGGTCCCATACTTCGCCTTGGCTAAGGGAAGGGATGGTGTAGAGCACGAACCGGAGAGGACCACTGTGTTGTTTGAGGCTTCCGAAAGGCTTTATTCTGAGAACTCGCCTTTGTGGTGTTTGACTGTATCTTGTGGGTAAAGTGCATAACCTCTGCAGAGTGTAGAATCTATTTGAATAGCCGAGTCCACGGTACTGGACAATGCTCGGGAATTACAGTCAAGGGGTAGACTTTCTGAAAATAACTTAGTTTTGAAAAGATGGGTTGGTTTAACAAGGAAAATGATGGAAATATGGTTTAGGATGGGGAAAATGTTTGCTAAACTTCTTGGAAAGTTATTTATGCTTTACTTATTTCTACTGCTTTCGAATCTACTTTTATTACTTTTCAAAAGTCAAGCATCGCAAATACACCTGAGCTATTCCTTTGTACCAAGCCATGCATATAGTATATTAGCTTGCATTCTCGTGCATGACTTGTCGAGTACCAAGTACTCACCCTTGCCTCAACACAATACCAGTTGAAGAGGAGACTACGCCCGGTTCGGAGGAGGAGTTCCAAGAGGACCCGTCTACTTAGGGATGCGAGCGATCGGTTGCCTGTGGTATCTTTGGATGGCGCCACGAATTTATTTGATTTTCATTTCTTTGTTATTTCTCTTTTAATAAGTTTCGCCTCGCGAGGCATATATTTGTAGCTTGGCCATAAGGTCGAGTAACCCTTTGATTATTTAAATAAAGTACTTTGATAGTATCGTTTGGTATGATTGTGATATATACCGATGTTAAGACTGTGTGCACTAGCGCGTTCCTGGACTAGTGCTGAATACACAGAGGGTCCAGATTTGCAAATTTGGGGTCCCGACAGAGGTGGTATCAGAGCCATACTTGACTGTAGGCTCAACCCTAAGCTAGAATGGTCGTAGTGAGGATAAAACCTACTTTCTAAAGCTAAAAATTAGTGAAGACAAGAAATGACATCTCGATTTATCCCCTTCTCTCTTTTCTTGTCTCTTGCTGAAATTTTCCCTTACCTTGTCACAATTTAAAAATTCCGAGTTCTTACGTAAAGCACTCTTGTGACAGATGGAGGTTTTCTTGATGAGTGAGCATAGGTTCTATAGTGAGACTCCTTCGCCGAGTCGAGTCATAGAATAAAGAGTCACCCTTTAGGCGTTAGACTCCAAGAGTTAGTTCGATTTGGATTTGCTTTGTTTGCTGAGTGTGCAGTATGTGTTGCAAGGCCCTTAGGCATTGTAAGCAGCCATACCAAGTTATTAATAATAAAGTTGGACCTTAAGTTACCCCTTTCGCCCGCATAGGTTCCACATTACTTGTCTATTCTTGTTTCCCTCTCATCTCTAAACCTAGAGCAAATCGACAGATGGTGAACACCCGTGGAAACTTTGGAAGCAATGGGAGTGGATCTCGCCCAGTAGAAAACCCCAATGATAGAGCACCAGCACCGCCAGTTGATATGCAGAATTTTGGAGCCTTTGTTGCTGCTCAGACTCAGTTGATGCATACTATGATGCAACAAATGCAGCACGTCACTGCTCAGGCCACTGCTAATCAAGTTAATCAGGGGCCACGCCAGAATACAAGGCTGTCAGAGTTCATGAGAACTCACCCACCCACTTTCTCTGGGAATGCCAATCCATTGGAGGCCGATGATTGGTTAAGATCAATTGAGAGGAAGCTACACATAGCTCAATGCATAGGGAATGAGAAGGTACTTTACGCTTCTCATCAGTTGGAAGGAACAGCCGCCGAATGGTGGGAGAACTTCTGTGCCACGCAGGAGAACCCTCAAGATATCACTTGGGAAGAGTTCACACCGCATTCGACAAGCGGATCACGTGCCTGAAGGAATCATGGACCTTAAGAAGGAGGAGTTCAGAGCATCAAGCAAGGTAATCACCGGTGGTCGACTACCTGAACAAGTTCACCCGGCTAGCACGCTACGCACTGAGGATGCAGCGACAGATAAATCCAGGCAGTCTCGTTTTATGAAGGGACTTAACTCGGGATTGCAAGTAGGGTTGATCACCCACACCTTTCCATTTCCAAGAATTGGTGAATAAGGCGCTTATTCTTGAGGACAAGCGCAAGGAACTGGATGAGAACAGAAGCGCAGGATGCAACAAAGAAGGATCACGTCGAACGCATAGCGCTTGAGAGTTGCACCAAATCAATTCTTGATTCCAACCACAATGCAACAAGGACACCCTCCCCGGCACCAAGACCTGCCAATCGAACTATCGCACCCCACCCGCTAGAAACGCTACCCCGTGCAACAAAGAAGGAACAGTGAGACGCCATAACAAGCGCAACGAGCCGTGACACTTTGCCAACAGCTGCCCAAAGAAGACAGCAGAGCGACCCGATTCGCTTCAATCTAGGAACCACCCCAGCTAGGACGCCAAAGACCAGGAGCCACACCCTGCATCGTGGTGAGAGGCCGAGTCAACCATGTCACCGCAGATGCACCGCAGAATGCTACTGACGTCAGACTGGGTAAGTTACTAGTTAACTCAAGACTGCACAGCTTTGTTTGACTCGAGCTTCTCATTCGTTTGTTTCGCAAGGTTTTGCTGCTAGAAATGACTTGAGAATTGCAAGACTTAAGTGCATGCTTTTAGTTCAAATCCCTGGTTCCGAACTCCGAACGGAAGTAGGATGTTCCGAGGTGAGAATACTAATAGATGGAATAGAGTTCCTAGCAAACCTTATAATTTTGGAGACCCAGACCTTAGATGTTATATTGGGAATGGATTGGTTATCCAAGCACAAGGCCGTATTGGATTGTGGACGAAGGACTATCTCAGTTGAGAGCCCGTGTGGGAAGAAAGTGGAATTTCAAGCCACTGCGATTAGAGATGGACGATTGATGGTTAACAGCATACCAAGGCAATCAGCATAGAGGATGTCCCAAGAGTGAATGAGTACCCGATGTTTTCCCGAGGATCTACGGTATGCCGCAGACAGGGACATAGAGTTTGTGATAGAGCTTGTACTGCACAAAGACCGATAGCAAAGAGACCCTATCGGATGTCTACCGAGGAGTTGGTAGAGATGAAGAAACAGCTAGAAGAGTTAATGGAGAAAGGATTTATCGAGACCAAGTTCGTCACCGTGGGGAGCACCGCTTTGTTTGTCAAGAAGAAGGACGGGAGTTTCGGGATGTGCATTGACTACCGTGCACTCAATGAAGTCACCGTGAAGAATAAGTATCCGCTACCAGGATTGATGATTTGTTTGATCAGTTAAGAGGAGCCGAGTTTTCTCCAAGATTGATCTCGAGATCGGGATACCATCGATTGAAGATCCGATCGGAAGATATTCAAGACTGCATTCTCGTCAAGATATGGACATTACGAGTTCTGATTATGTCCTTTGGGCTGACGAATGCGCCAGCTTATTTCATGAATATGATGAATAAGGTGTTCATGGAATATTTGGACAAGTTTGTCGTCGTGTTCATAGATGATATCCTAATCTACTCCAAGACAGAGGATGAACATGCCGAACACTTAAGGCGAGTTTTGGAAAAGCTGAGGGGACAGCAACTTTTCGCCAAGTTCAGCAAGTGTGATTTTTGGAAGGACAAGGTGGAGTTTCTTGGACATGTAATGACTGCAGAGGGAGTCGCCGTAGATCCAAGCAAAGTAGAGGCTGTGTTACATTGGGAGCAGCCGAAGACTGTGACCCAGATTCGGAGTTTCCTTGGAATGGCAGGATACTACCGCCGTTTCATTGAAGGCTTCTCGACAATTGCGAAACCTCTTACGCAATTGCTGAAGAAGGAAAAGAAGTTTGCATGGACGCCAGAATGTGAGAAAGGATTTCAGGAGCTGAAGAAGCGATTGACGTCAGCACCAGTGTTAGTTCTACCGGATGTTGCTCAAAGCTTCGACATTTATTGTGACGCATCGCGCCAAGGACTCGGATGTGTGCTGATGCAGAATGGAAAGGTCGTCGCTTATGCATCAAGGCAGTTGAGGCCGCATGAGGAAAATTATCCGACACATGACCTAGAGTTAGCCGCCGTAGTGCATGCTTTGAAGATATGGCGTCACTATCTGATTGGAAACAGATGTGAAGTATATACGGATCATAAGAGCCTTAAGTACATATTCACCCAGTCGGATCTGAATATGAGGCAAAGGAGATGGCTAGAGTTGATCAAGGACTATAATGTTGGAATCCATTACCATCCCGGGAAGGCCAACGTAGTAGCCGATGCTCTGAGTCGGAAAAGCCATACCGTGAGTGCGTTGCTAGCCACAAGTCAGGATGAGTTATGTGAGGATTTCCAGAAAATGAGGATTGAGGTAGTACCTAGCGGATTCTTGGCCGCATTGGAAGTAAAGCCTACTTTAGAGGACCGGATCCGAGAAGGACAGAAGGATGATGACAGGATCCGTAGGATTAAGTCCAAAAAGGAGGAAGGCAAGGCAGAGGACTTCAAGTTGGATGAGCAAGGCACGTTGTGGATGAAGGATCGCATTTGTGTGCCTAACAAAAAGGAGTTAAAGCAACTGATTCTGGAAGAAGCCCATGACTCCAAGTACTCGATTCATCCTGGAAGCGCCAAGATGTATCAGATCTCAAGGAGAGATTCGTGGCCGAGTATGAAACGTGAAGTTGCCGAGCATGTTGCATTGTGCGGCGTATGCCGTAGAGTCAAGGCACCTTTGCATCGAGAGACCAGCAGGATTGCTACAACCGCTGAAAATACCTCGAGTGGAAGTGGGAGGAAATCGGAATGGATTTCATTACCGGTTTGTCAAGACTCAAGGAGGTTGTGACTCCATATGGGTTATAGTGGATCGCTTGACTAAAGTAGCCCATTTTATCCCCGTGAAGACCACTTACTCGGAGATAAATTAGCGAGTTGTACATGATCGAGGATTGTTTGTTTGCACGGAGTGCCAAAGAGGATTGTATCGGACGAGAGGTACCCAATTTACCTCAAGGTTCGGAATAAGTTGCATGAAGCCATGGGAACCCGTTTAAACTTCAAGATCTGACTTATCATCCACAGACGGATGGACAGACCGAAAGGGTCAACCAGATTCGAGGATATGTTGAGAGCTTGTGCATTGGCTTATGCTACCTCTTGGGATAAGAGTTTGCCGTATGCCGAGTTCGATTACAACAATAGTTATCAGGCTAGTTTACGATGTCACCTTTTGAGGCCTTGTATGGTCGACCTGTCGGACGCCATTGAATTGGAATGAGACCGGCGAGCCGTGTCTTTGGGCCTGATATTCTTCAAGAGGTCAAGAACAGATCGCCATGATTAGGGAAAGGTTGAAGATAGCCCAATCTCGACAAAAGAGTTATCTTGACAATCGTCGCCGAGATTTGAGTTTTGAACCAGAAGACTTTGTATACCTCGAGTTACGCCTCTCGAGGGAGTTAAGAGGTTCCATGCCAAAGGGAAACTTGCACCCCGTTATGTTGGACCATTTAAGATTTTGAGCCGCAGAGGCGAAGTTGCTTATCAGCTGGAGTTGCCACAGTCGTTAGCAGGAGTACATGATGTATTCCATGTGTCCCAGTTGAAGAAGTGTCTTCGAGTTCCTGAGGAACAGACACCGCTAGAGTCAATTGAGTTGCAAGAGGATTTGACCTATAAGGAGTATCCCGTGAGGATTCTAGACACAATGGATCGAGAAACTAGAAACAAGTCAACCCGTTTCAGAGAGTTCGATTGGAGCAACCATGCAGAGAGCGAAGCGACTTGGGAGCGCGAAGAGGATTTGAAGAAAGAGTTTCCAAACCTATTCCTTTAGTAAGCCCTGAATCTCGGGGACGAGATTCTATTAAGGGGGGGAGGTTTGTAACACCCCAAAATTTTGCTTTTCTTGAATTCATGTGTGATTTGGCACTTTGGTGAATTTCTGGAATTTATTTGGAATTTATTTGAATTTATTCCATTTTGAAATAATTAAAGAGTTTAATTTTGCAAATAAAATTTTGTTGGAAATATTTTATTTGAGCCCAAAATGATCCAAAGTATTTTCCAGAATTTTTCTGGAATTTTTCTGAGTCATTTGCTATTTTTAATGAATTAAATGAATTACTAGGAATTATTTTAAATATTAAATCGCTGGAAAATCAAACTCGGGTCAAATCGTTTCATCCGACCGAGCCCGAGTCAGACTCGAGTTCGAGTCCGACCCGAGCCACGTGACTCGACCGAACCCACTCCTAACCCTAATCAATCCCAACCGTTGGATCAAGATCCAACGGCTGAGATCCGCCGACCCCGACCCGAGCCGTATCCGGCCCGGATCCGATCGCGCCGTGCGATCGTGGCCGTTGATCGTGCCACGTGGACGGCTGAGAGTCGTCGTCTTCGCCGAGACCGAGCCGGACTCCGCCGCCGCGCCCGCCGCCGTGTAGGATTAGGTTTCCGTCTAGGGCACGAACGCCGAGGCTATTTAAAGCGTGAGACGTCCCCCGAGGTTGCCCTCATCCTTGCGCACCCGTTCTCCGAGCCATCTCGCCTGAGCCGCCGCCGTTGAGCCGCAATCGCTCGCCGGAGTTGTCTCTTCCCTCCGCCAAGGTTTGCGCGCCGCTTTTGCCGTCGTCCGTCGTCTTCCGCCGAGAAGGAGCTCAGATCTGGGATCCCCGCGACGAGACGCACCCGAAGGGACCCTTCATCTCGCCGGAGCAACCCCGGAACGCCGTCGGGCTCGTCGTCGTTCTCGTCTCCGGTGCCCAAGCTTCGCCGCGCCATCGCCAGACTTCGCGAGCTCGGTGAACCGTCGGATCTAGATCGGACGGTTGAGGTGAGTTCACGTGTTCCAAACCCGATTGGATCTGGACCGTTGGATCAAGATCCAACGGTTCACAATCACCACGTGCCGTAGCAGTACTATTATAGGATTAGATCTGGACCGTCCGATCTAAATCGAACGGCCCACGAGCATCGAGTAGTTTCAACGTGTTAACCCTGGATCTAATCGCGGCCGTCGAATTTCAAATCAACGGCCGGGATTGCGCCACGTGTCGGGAAGTTGGACCGACGCGGTCAGCGCCGTACACGTGTGAGCGCGTGTCCCTGACACGCGGGCCCCGCATGTCAGAGGGCCCACACGTCAGCCGCGTTTGCGTGAGACCCCGCACTGACAGGTGGGTCCCACCTGTCAGCCTCACCCGAGCTGTGGACCGGGTCCACCGTGGACCAAACCGCGCCGTGGGCTGAGCCCATGAGCCGGCTGACGTCAGCCAGCCAATCAGGAGCTGACACGTGTCCATGCTGACGTAATAATTAATTTCCGAAAAAGAAAATGATTTATTAATTCGAATAATGATTTCAGATTTTGTTTCAAACTTCAAACGCTTATAACTTTTGCGTTTCAACTCCGATTTGAGTGATTCAAATTTCTAAATTTGTATAAAATTCAGATCTACCCAAATATGAATTTTATTTAATTTTTGGACTAAAGTTTTTCTCTGTAATATTATTTAATTGATTATTTAAACTTTAATAAATCATAACTTTTGCGTTTTAAATCCGAATTTGATTTATTCAGTTTCTAAAAATCCAGAAAATTATGTTCTCTCTGTTTATGGATTTTATTTGGAGTTTTGGGATGTTTTTGCCTATTGTTTATTTGCGTATTTGCTATTTGCACGCTTTTACGAGTAGACGTTGAAGTGCCTAAGGATTCGAGGGAGAAGTGTTGACTCAGGATCCAACTCAAGACCAAGAGCAGGTACTTTTTGAAGGCAAGTTGTGCTTTGACCATGTTGATCCTATTTCGAAAATCTATTTTGATTTAAACTATTGCATGCTAGTTCAATTAGAAAGATACTTTGTTTAAACATGGGGGTTAGATAAATACCAATTTGCTATATGACACCTTGATTACTTAAGTATGTGCCATGACCCTTTGTCACCCTAGTTGTGGTTTACTAGTTGGACATTATTAAATTGCCAACATGGGTTTAAACCGTTGTAGTATCTTTGCTTAGACACGCTTCGTGCTCATGACATGATTTTGGACAATCAAATGCTAATATGGACTTAATGATATATTGAACCTGTTTTGGAAAAGTATCATGTGATGTTGATGGCACGTGGTGCATGGTAATCAACTGGGTTTGATAAACGATTTCGGCCAGGGGCATGTGGCAAGAGTAATCAGTGGGCCGGTTGTGGCATCGGGAGTGATGATTTGGTTTTTCGTAGTCTTGCCCTGGTCACTCTAAGGACTTAACCTTGCAAGCCTTTGAACTGGTCATACTTGCAACCACATGGCTGGAATGGGACGGCCCTAGTTGACTAAGTCGCTAAGGACTCACTTGTGGAGCCTCAGGGTGTCGATTACACCGTTTGTGTGATTGTGCGGGGAGCGTATCGTGGTCGTGGCCAGGTACCCATCTAACGGTGTGTTGGTCCCATACTTCGCCTTGGCTAAGGGAAGGGATGGTGTAGAGCACGAACCTGAGAGGACCACCTGTGTTGTTTGAGGCTTCCAAAGGCTTTATTCTGAGGAACTCGCCTTTGTGGTGTTTGACTGTATCTTGTGGGTAAAGTGCATAACCTCTGCAGAGTGTAGAATCTATTTGAATAGCCGAGTCCACGGTACTGGACAATGCTCGGGAATTACAGTCAAGGGGTAGACTTTCTGAAAATAACTTAGTTTTGAAAAGATGGGTTGGTTTAACAAGGAAAATGATGGAAATATGGTTTAGGATGGGGAAAATGTTTGCTAAACTTCTTGGAAAGTTATTTATGCTTTACTTATTTCTACTGCTTTCGAATCTACTTTTATTACTTGTCAAAAGCTGTTTACTGCAAATACACCCTGAGCTATTCCTTTGTACCAAGCCATGCATATAGTATATTAGCTTGCATTCTGTGCATGACTTGCTGAGTACCAAGTACTCACCCTTGCCTCAACACAATACCAGTTGAAGAGGAGACTACGCCAGTTTCGGAGGAGGAGTTCCAAGAGGACCCGTCTACTTAGGGATGCGAGCCCAGTCAGTTGCCTGTGGTATACTGGATGGCGCCACGAAGTTTATTTGATTTTCCGCTGCTGTTATTTCTCTTTTAATAAGTTTCGCCTCGCGAGGCATATATTTGTAGCTTGGCCATAAGGTCGAGTAACCCTTTGATTATTTAAATAAAGTACTTTGATAGTATCGTTTGGTATGATTGTGATATATACCGATGTTAAGACTGTGTGCACTAGCGCGTTCCTGGACTAGTGCTGAATACACAGAGGGTCCGGATTTGCAAATTCGGGGTCCCGACACTCTCACTCCGCCGGAGAGACCCCGAAGCGTCGTCGGGCTCGTCGTCGTTTTCGTCTCCTGTGGCCCTGTTCCGCCGCGTCGCCATCGTCATCCGCGAGCGCTGTGAGCCGTTGGATCTCCATCGCACGGTCCAAGATCACGCCACGTCACCCGACGGTGAGATCCCGTCCAAAAATCTCAGATCCAATCTCGACCGTTGGATCTAGATCCAACGGTCCAGATCAAACGCGTTAACCCAAACGCGTGAGACTCAGATCTAATTTGGGCCGTTGAATTTCAAATCAACGGCCGAGATTGCGCCACATGTCCGGGAAGGCTGACCGCCGCGGTCAGTGCCGTCCACGCGCGCGTGCGTGTGACGCTGACACGCGGGGCCCGCATGTCAGCGGCCCGGCCAAACTGCACCATGACGTCACGCTGACGTCATGGCGGGCTCAAGATGTCGGCCGTCTGGCCGAGCGCCGACGCCAAGAATGACGCTAGCCGGGTCCCACTCGGCCGATGTGGGTCGAGCCTCACGACGCCGCAGTGACGTCACCCGAGGGGGACCCACCTGTCAGTGACACGAGGAGCCGTGGACCGAGTCCACGGTAGATCCGAGCCGAGCGTGGACCGAGTCCATGGACCGGCTGACGTCAGCAGACCAATCAGAGGCTGCCACGTGTCCAGGCTGACGCAATAATTGATTTTCCGAAAAAGAAAATGATTTATTAATTCGAAATAATGATTTCAGATTTTGTTTCAAACTTCAAACGCATATAACTTTTCCGTTTCAACTCCAATTTGAGTGATTCAAATTTCTAAATTTGTATAAAATTTAGACCTACCTAAATATGAATTTTATTTAATTTTTGGACTAAATTTTTTCTTTGTAAAATTATTTAATTGAGTATTTAAACTTTAAATAATCATAACTTTTGCATTTTAACTCCAAATTTGACGATTCCAGTTTCTAAAAATTCATAAAATTATGTTCTCTCTGTTTATGGATTTTATTTGGATATTTGGATACTTTTTGCCTATTGTTTATTCGTGTATTTGCTATTTGCACGCTTTACGAGTAGACGTTGAAGTGCCGGAAGGATTCGAAGGAGAAGTATTGACTCAGGATCCAACTCAAGACCAAGAACAAGTACTTTTTGAAGGCAAGTTGTGCTTTGACCATGTTGATTCTATTTTGAAATCTATTTTGATTTAACCTATTGCATGCTAGTTCAATTAGAAAATACTTTATTTAAATATGGGGGATTAGATAAATACCAATTTGCTGTATGACACCTTGATTATTTAAATATGTGCCATGACCCTTGTCACCCTAGTTGTGGATTACTAGTTGGACATTATTAAATTGCCAACATGGGTTTTAGACCGTTGTAGTATGCTGCTTAGACCTACTACGTGCTCATGACATGATTTTGGACAATCAAATGTTAATATTAACTTAATGATATATTGAACCTGTTTTGGAAAGGTATCATGTGATGTTGATGGCACGTGGTGCATGGTAATCAACTGGGGTTTGATAAATAGTTTTTCGACCGGGGCATGTGGCAAGAATGATCAGGTGGGCCAGTTGTGGCATTGGGGATGTTGATTTGGTTCTTCGGGTAGTCTTGCCCTGGTCACCCTAAGGACTTAACCTTGCAAGCCTTTGAACTGGGTCTAATGTGCAACCACATGTCTGTAATGGGATGGACCTAGTTGATTAAGTTGCTAATAATGTACCTGTGGGACCTCAGGAGGTCAACTACACCCTTTGTGTAAGTTGTACGGGGGAGCGTCTGGCCGAGGCCAGTACCCATCTAACGGTTGATTGGCCTAAACTTCACCTTAGCTAAGGGAAGGGTTAGTGTGCAATAACCGGGAGGCTCACTTGTATTGTTAGAAGTTTCCAAAGACTTTGTTACTGGGAACTTCGCCTTTGTGGTGTTTGACTCAGTATCTTGTGGGTAAAGTGCATAACCTCTGCAGAGTGTAGAATCTATTCGAATAGCCGTGTCCGGTATTGGACATCGCTGAATTACAGTCAAGGGTTAGATTTTCTCAAAAGTAACTTGGATTTGAAAGGTTGGGTTGGATTAATAATGATGTTGATGGAAATGTGGATTAGGATGGGAAAGATGTTCATTAAACTCCTTGAAAAGTTATCTATGCTATACTTGTTTCTACTGCTTTCGAATTTACTTATGCTACTTGTCAAATGCTGTTTACTGCAAATATACCTTGAGCTATTCCTTTGTACCAAGCCATGCATATAGTATATTAGCCTGCATTCTGTGCATGACTTGCTGAGTACCAAGTACTCACCCTTGCCACAATACAACACCAGTTGAAGAGGAGACTACACCAGCTTTGGAGGAGGAGCTCCAAGAGGATCCGTCTACTTAGGAGCGAGCCCGATCGGTTGCCTGTGGTATCTTTGGATGGCGCCACGAAGTTATTTGATTTTCCGCTGCTATTATTTCTCTCTTAATAAGTTTCGCCTTGCGAGGCGTATATCTGTAACTTGACCATAAGGTCAAGTAACCAGTTTGACTATTTAATTAAAGTACTTTACTAGTATCGAGTGGTATGATTGTGATATTTACCGATGTTAAGACTGTGTGCACTAGCGCGTTCCTGGACTAGTGTTGAATACACAGAGGGTTCGGATTTGCAAATTCGGGGTCCCGACAGAGGTGGTATCAGAGCCATACTGACCGTAGGCTCAACCCTAGCTAGAATGGTCGCAGTGAGGATAAAACCTATTTTCTAAAAGAATAAAATTTGTCAAGATAAGAAATGACATCTCGACTTATCCCTTCTCTCTTTTCTTATCTCTTGCTGAATTTTTCCTTACCTTGTCACGATTTAAAAGTTTCGAGTTCTTACGTAAGCACTCTTGTGACAGATGGAGGGAGAGTTCAACTACGTCGATCTGGAGGTTGGTCACGCCGCAGAGCTTTGGCATATGCTACAAACTCTCGGAGATTTTGAGAAGCCACAATACCAAGTGGAAGTGATCAAACAAGCGGGATTGATCAAGGCTTGTGACGTGAAGATTGAGGTACCTGCTAGGAAGAAGGGCCCAGGCAATTGCCCGATACACTGCACTGCCAGGAGGTCTACAATGCAGATGGGTATCCAAGAAGTATCACGACGAGCAATGCGGCACATTACCCGTATCTACGCTAGAGAGTTGGAGAGCACGGTGTTCCGTTATCACCCGCGCAGCAATAACCTTCTTGACCCGAAGACGATTCAGGATGAGGATGCCATGGTTACACAGTTGGCATGACTTGTTGTCGCCCAGGAGGATGTACTCGATGATACAAGCAAGGAGCTACAGAAGGCCCGCAAGGAGATCACGACAGAGAAGAACCGATGGTGGGAAGCTCAAGAGTATGTGTCACACCTTCTGCGAAGGATTGACGAGTTGGAGATGGCTTTGTACGGACAACTGTGAGCCAAGATTTGAGCTACACGAGCCAGATCCGGAGGAGTCGATCTCGATGAGGACACCGCTTCTTCGACTACCACAGATGACACGATTCTTTGGACATGGCAATCGTTTTGCGCCTATGCCGCAGCATCCGTACCCAGGCCGTGGAGGTTTTCTCGATGAGTGAGCATAGGTTTTATAGAGAGACTCCTTCGCCGAGTCGCGTCATAGAATAAAGAGTCACCTTTAGGCGTTAGACTCCAGTGTTAGTTCGATTTGGATTTTTCATTGTTTGCTGAGTGTGCAGTATGTGTTGCAAGGCCCTTAGGCATTGTAAGCAGCCATACCAAGTTATTGATATCATTAATAAAGTTGGACCTTAAAGTTACACCTTTCGCCCCGCATAAGTTCCATATTACTTGTCTATTCTTGTTTCCCCCTCATCTCTAAAACCTAGAGCAAATCGACAGATGGTGAACACCCGTGGAAACTTTGGAAGCAATGGAAGTGGTTCTCGCCCAGCAGAAAACCCCAATGATGGAGCACCAGGCCGCCCACTTTGGATATGCAGAATTTTGGAGCATTTCTTGCTGCTCAGACTCGATTGATGCATGCTATGATGCAAAAATGCAACACGCCATCGCTCAGGCCATCGCTAATCAAAGTTAATCAGGGACAACGCCGTAATACAAGACTGTCAGAGTTCATGAGGACTCACCCACCCACTTTCTTCGGGAATGCCAATCCATTGGAGGCCGATGATTGGTTAAGGTCAACTGAGAGGAAGCTACACATAGCTCAATGCATAGGAAATGAGAAGGTACTCTACGCTTCTCATCGGTTGGAAGGAACAAATGCACCGAATGGTGGGAGAACTTACGTGCCACGCAAGAGAACCCTCAAGATATCACTTGGGAGGAGTTCACAAACAAGCGTTTCACAAGATCACGTGCCGTAAGGAATCATGGACCTTAAGAAGGAGGAGTTCAGAGCATCAAGCAAGGTAATCACCGGTGGGCGACTACCTGAACAAGTTCACAGCCTAGCACGCTACGCACCGAGGATGTAGCGACAGATAAAGCCAGACAGTCTCGCTTCATGAAGGGACTTAACTCAGGACTACAAGTAGGACTGATCACCCACACCTTTCCAGATTTTCAAGAGTTGGTGAATAAGGCGCTTATTCTTGAGGACAAGCACAAGGAACTGGATGAGAACAGAAGCGCAGGATGCAACAAACAGGATCACGCCAGGAACGCATACCGAGAGTTGCACCAAATCAGTTTTTCAGATTCCAGCCACAAATGCAACAAGGACACCATCACCGGCACCAAGGCCCGTCAATCGAACTACTGCACCCACCGCTAGAAACGCTGCTCCAGGCAACAAGAAGGAACAAGTGAGATGTCGCTACAACCGCAACGAGCCGTGACATTTTGCCAACAGCTTGTCCAAAGAAGACAGAGAGTGACCCTGGCCGCTTGAACTTGGGAACCACCCAGCTAGGACGCCAAGACCAGGAACCACATCCTGCATCAGGTGAGAGGCCGAGTCAACCATGTCACCGCAGATGCACTGCAGAATGCTACGGACGTCGTACTGGGTAAGTTACTTGTTAACTCAGTACCTGCAACAGTTTTGTTTGACTCTGGAGCTTCGCATTCGTTTGTTTCGCAAGGCTTTGCTGCTAGAAACGATTTGGGGATTTCAAGACTTAAGTGCATGCTTTTAGTTCAAACCCCTGGTTCCGAACTCCGAACGAAAGTAGGATGTTCCGGGGTGAGAATACTAATAGATGGAATAGAGTTCCTAGCGAACCTTATAATTTTGGAGACCCAGACCTTAGATGTTATTTTGGGAATGGATTGGTTATCCAAGCACAAGGCCGTATTGGATTGTGGACGAAGGACTATCTCAGTTGAGAGCCCGTGTGGGAAGAAAGTGGAATTTCAAGCTACTGCCGTTAAAGAGGGCCAGTTGATGGTTAACAGCACCAAGGCAATCAGCATAGAGGATGTCTCAGTAGTGAATGAGTACCCAGATGTTTTTCCCGAAGATCTACCTGGTATGCCGCCAGACAGGGACATAGAGTTTGTGATAGAGCTTGTACTGCACAAAGACCGATAGCAAAGAGACCCTATCGGATGTCCACCGAGGAGTTGGTAGAGATGAAGAAACAGCTGGAAGAGTTAATGGAGAAAGGATTTATCAGACCGAGCTCGTCGCCGTGGGGAGCACCAGTTTTGTTTGTCAAGAAGAAGGACGGGAGTTTCAGGATGTGCATTGACTACCGTGCACTCAATGAAGTCACCGTGAAGAATAAGTACCCGTTACCCAGGATTGATGATTTGTTGATCACCGAGAGGAGCCGGAGTTTTCTCCAAGATTGATCTGAGATCGGATACCATCACCAAGATCCGATCGTAAGATATTCAAAAGCGCATTCTCGTCAAGATATGGACATTACGAGTTTACGATTATGTCCTTTGGATCGATTTAATGCGCCAAAGATATTTCATGAATATGATGAATAAGGTGTTCATGGAATATTTGGACAAGTTTGTCGTTGTGTTCATAGATGATATCCTAATCTACTCCAAGACAGAGGATGAACATGCCGAACACTTGAGGCGAGTTTTGGAAAAGCTGAGGGAACAGCAACTCTTCGCCAAGTTCAGTAAGTGTGATTTTTGGAAGGACAAGGTGGAGTTTCTTGGACATGTAATGACCGCAGAAGGAGTCGCCGTTGATCCAAGCAAAGTAGAAGCTGTGTTACATTGGGAGCAACCGAAGACCGTGACCCAGATCCGGAGTTTCCTTGGAATGGCAGGATACTATCGCCGTTTCATTGAAGGCTTTTCAACAATTGCGAGGCCTCTTACGCAATTGCTGAAAAAGGAGAAGAAGTTTGCATGGCCGTCAGAATGTGAGAAAGGATTTCAGGAGCTGAAAAAGCGATTGACATCAGCACCGGTGTTAGTTCTACCGGATGTTAATCAAAGCTTTGATACTTATTGTGACGCATCGCGCCAAGGACTTGGATGTGTGCTGATGCAGAATGGAAAGGTCGTCGCTTATGCATCAAGGCAGTTGAGGCCGCATGAGGAAAATTATCCGACGCATGACCTAGAGTTAGCTGCCGTAGTGCATGCCTTGAAGATATGGCGTCACTATCTGATCGGGAACAGATGTGAAGTGTATACGGATCATAAGAGCCTTAAATACATATTCACCCAGTCGGATCTGAACATGAGGCAGAGGAGATGGTTATAGTTGATCAAGGACTATAATGTTGGAATCCATTACCATCCTGGAAAGGCCAACGTAGTAGCCGATGCTCTGAGTCGGAAAAGCCATACTGTGAGCATGTTGCTAGCCACAAGTCAGGATGAGCTATGTGAGGATTTCCAGAGAATGAAGATTGAGGTGGTACCTAGCGGATTCTTGGCCGCATTGGAAGTAAAGCCTACCCTAGAGGACCAGATCCGGAAGGATGAAGGATGATGACAAGATCCGCAGGATTAAGACCATCAAGGAGGAAGGCAAGGCAGAGGACTTCAAGTTGGATGAGCAAGGCACGTTATGGATGAAGGATCGGATTTGTGTGCCCAACAAGAAGGAATTAAAGCAACTGATTTTGGAGGAAGCCCATGACTCCAAGTATTCAATTCATCCTGAAGCGCCAAAATGTATCAGGATTTGAAGGAAAGATTCTGTGGCCAAACATGAAGCGTGAAGTTGCCGAGCATGTTGCATTGTGCGACGTATGCCGGAGAGTCAAGGCAATGCATCGAGGCCGCCAGGATTACTACACCGCCGAAAATACGAGTGGAAGTGGGAGGAAATCGGAATGGATTTCATTACCGGTTTGCCTAAGACTCAAGGAGGTTATGACTCCATATGGGTTATAGTGGATCGTTTGACCAAAGTAGCCCATTTTATCCCCGTGAAGACCACGTGCTCGGGGATAAGTTAGCAGAGTTGTATATGATCAGATCGTCTGCTTGCACGGAGTGCCAAGGAGGATTGTATCGGACAGAGGTACCCAATTTACCTCAAGGTTACGGAATAAGTTGCACGAAGCCATGGGAACCCGTTTAAACTTCAAGATGACCTATCAACCACAGACGGATGGACAGACCGAAAGAGTCAACCAGATTCGAAGATATGCTAAGAGCGTGTGCATTGGCTTATGCTACCTCTTGGGATAAGAGTTTGCCGTATGCCGAGTTCGATTACAATAATAGTTACCAAGCTAGTTTACGATGTCACCTTTGAGGCCTTTGTATGGTCGACCACTGTCGGACGCCATTGAATTGGAATGAGACCGTGGCGCCGTGTCTTCGGCCTGATATTCTTCAAGAGGTCAAGAGCAGATTGCCATGATTAGGGAAAGGTTGAAGATCGCCCAATCACGACAGAAGAGTTATGCTGACAATCGTCGCCGGGATTTGAGTTTTGAACCAGAAGACTTTGTATACCTCAGAGTTACGCCTCTCAGGGGAGTTAAGAGGTTCCTTGCCAAAGGAAAACTCGCACCCCGTTATGTTGGACCATTTAAGATTTTGAGCCGCAGAGGCGAAGTTGCTTATCACCGGAGTTGCCACAAAGTTAGCAGGAGTACATGACGTATTCCATGTGTCCCAGTTGAAGAAGTGTCTCCGAGTACCTGAGGAACAGACACCGCTAGAGTCAATTGAGTTGCAAGAAGATTTGACTTACAAGGAGCATCCCGTAAAGATTTTGGACACTATGGATCGAGAGACCAGAAATAAGTCAACCCGTTTCAGAGAGTTCGATTGGAGCAATCATGAAGAGAGCGAAGCGACTTGGGAGCGCGAAGAGGATTTGAAGAAAGAGTTTCCAAGCCTATTCTGTAGTAAGCCCTGAATCTCGGGGACGAGATTCTATTAAGGGGGGAGGTTTGTAACACCCCAAAATTTTGTTTTCTTAAATCTATGTGTGTTTTGGCACTTTGGTGAATTTTTGGAATTTTCTGGGATTTATTTGGATTTATTTGGAATTTATTTGAATTTATTCCATTTTAAAATAATTAAAGAATTTAATTTTTCAAATAAAGTTTTGTTGGAAATATTTTATTTGAGTCCCAAATACCCTAAAATATTTTCCAGAATTTTTCTGGAATTTTTTTGAGTATTTTGCTATTTTTAATGAATTAAATGAATTACTGGAAATTATTTTAAATATTAAATCGCTGGAAAATCAATCGGGTCGAGTACTGTTCATCCGACCGAGTCGGAACCCGAGTCGGACTCGAGTCCGACCTGAGCCAGCTGACTCGACCGAACCAACTCCAACTCAGATCAGATCCGAACCGTTGGATCAAGATCCAACGGACAGGATCAATCCGCGCTAGTCACGGCCGCGCCCGAGCCAATCTCGGCCGTCGATCGCGCCACATGGACGGCCATCGTGCGTCCACGTCATCTCACCGTGTTCGTAACGGACTCCACCGCCCGTACCGGCTCCGCCGCGGAAACCGAGCGAATCTCGACGTCCGTGCCGGTATTTAAGGCGTGGATCGTTGCTCGAGGATCGCCTGACCCGTGCGCATCGTCTTCCCCAACTCCCGGAGCCTTATCCGCTGCCGTCACCTCGCAATTGCTCGCCGGAGTCCCCTCTCTCCCCGCCGCGGTTGTTGCTTCATTCCGCCGCCGTTCGCCGTCTTCCGCCGCGGCTGAGCCCAGTTCCGAGACCCCCAAGCCAAGGCGCACCCGTGGGTACCTCTCACTCCGCCGGAGAGACCCCGAAGCGTCGTCGGGCTCGTCGTCGTTTTCGTCTCCTGTGGCCCTGTTCCGCCGCGTCGCCATCGTCATCCGCGAGCGCTGTGAGCCGTTGGATCTCCATCGCACGGTCCAAGATCACGCCACGTCACCCGACGGTGAGATCCCGTCCAAAAATCTCAGATCCAATCTCGACCGTTGGATCTAGATCCAACGGTCCAGATCAAACGCGTTAACCCAAACGCGTGAGACTCAGATCTAATCTGGGCCGTTGAATTTCAAATCAATGGCCGAGATTGCGCCACATGTCCGGGAAGGCTGACCGCGGCGCTGCCGCCCACGCCGTGCGCAGGACGCCACACGCCGGCCCGCATGTCGGCCGCCGCCAAACCGCACCATTACGTCACGCTGACCACATGGCGGGCTCAAGATGTCACGGGCCGTCCCAGCCGAGCGCCGACGCCAAGAATGACGTCAGCCGGGTCCCACTGGCCGTCATTGGGCTAAGCCCGCCGACGCCGGCAGCGACGCCACCGAGGGTACCCACCGCCGATGACACAAGGAGCCGTGGACCGAGTCCACGGTAGACCCGAGCCGAGCGTGGACCGAGTCCATGGACCGGCTGACGTCAGCAGACCAATCAGAGGCTGCCACGTGTCCAGGCTGACGCAATAATTGATTTTCCGAAAAAGAAAATGATTTATTAATTCGAAATAATGATTTCAGATTTTGTTTCAAACTTCAAATGCTTATAACTTTTGCGTTTCAACTCCGATTTGAGTGATTCAAATTTCTAAATTTGTATAAAATTTAGACCTACCTAAATATGAATTTTATTTAATTTTTGGACTAAATTTGTTCTCTGTAAAATTATTTAATTGATTATTTAAACTTTAAATAATCATAACTTTTGCATTTTAACTCCAAATTTGACGATTCCAGTTTCTAAAAATTCATAAAATTATGTTCTCTCTGTTTATGGATTTTATTTGGATATTTGGATACTTTTTGCCTATTGTTTATTCGTGTATTTGCTATTTGCACGCTTTACGAGTAGACGTTGAAGTGCCGGAAGGATTCGAAGGAGAAGTATTGACTCAGGATCCAACTCAAGACCAAGAACAAGTACTTTTTGAAGGCAAGTTGTGCTTTGACCATGTTGATCCTATTTTGAAATCTATTTTGATTTAACCTATTGCATGCTAGTTCAATTAGAAAATACTTTATTTAAATATGGGGGATTAGATAAATACCAATTTGCTGTATGACACCTTGATTATTTAAATATGTGCCATGACCCTTGTCACCCTAGTTGTGGATTACTAGTTGGACATTATTAAATTGCCAACATGGGTTTTAGACCGTTGTAGTATGCTGCTTAGACCTGCTACGTGCTCATGACATGATTTTTGACAATCAAATGTTAATATTAACTTAATGATATATTGAACCTGTTTTGGAAAGGTATCATGTGATGTTGATGCCACGTGGTGCATGGTAATCAACTGGGGTTTGATAAATAGTTTTTCGACTGGGGCATGTGGCAAGAATGATCAGGTGGCCCAGTTGTGGCACTGGGGATGTTGATTCGGTTCTTCGGGTAGTCTTGCCCTGGTCACCCTAAGGACTTCACCTTGCAAGCCTTTGAACTGGGTCTAACGTGCAACCACATGTCTGTAATGGGACGGACCTAGTTGACTAAGTTACTAATAACGTACCTGTGGGACCTTAGGAGGTCAACTACACCCTTTGTGTAAGTTGTACGGGGAGCGTCGGCTGAGGCCAGGTACCCATCTAACGGTTGATTGGCCTAAACTTCGCCTTAGCTAAGGGAAGGGTTAGTGTGCAATAACCCGGGAGGCTCACTTGTATTGTTAGAAGTTTCCGAAAGACTTTGTTACGGGAACTCGCCTTTGTGTTGTTTGACTGTATCTTGTGGGTAAAGTGCATAACCTCTGCAGAGTGTAGAATCTATTCGAATAGCCGTGTCCGCGGTATTGGACATCGCCAAATTACAATCAAGGGTTAGATTTTCTCAAAAATAACTTGGATTTGAAAGGTTGGGTTGGATTAATAATGATGTTGATGGAAATGTGGATTAGGATGGGAAAGATGTTCATTAAACTCCTTGAAAAGTTATCTATGCTATACTTGTTTCTACTGCTTTCGAATTTACTTATGCTACTTGTCAAATGTCATTTGTTTGCAAATATACCTTGAGCTATTCCTTTGTACCAAGCCATGCATATAGTATATTAGCTTTGCATTCTCATGCATGACTTGCTTGAGTACCAAGTACTCACCCTTGCCACAATACAACACCAGTTGAAGAGGAGACTACACCAGCTTTGGAGGAGGAGCTCCAAGAGGATCCGTCTACTTAGGGAGCGAGCCCAGTCAGTTGCCTGTGGTATACTGGATGGCGCCACGAAGTTATTTGATTTTCCGCTGCTATTATTTCTCTCTTAATAAGTTTCGCCTTGCGAGGCGTATATTTGTAACTTGACCATAAGGTCAAGTAACCAGTTTGACTATTTAATTAAAGTACTTTACTAGTATCGAGTGGTATGATTGTGATATTTACCGATGTTAAGACTGTGTGCACTAGCGCGTTCCTGGACTAGTGTTGAATACACAGAGGGTCCGGATTTGCAAATTCGGGGTCCCGACAGAACTAGACCAACAAACCTCTCTTTCACAATTCCACAACTATCAACATATCGCAAAACAACTGCCATCTGCTCTTTACCTGAGACATCCCTGGACTCATCAACTAGCAAACAAAATACATCATGTCCAATTTCTTGTAGAATTGACTGCAATATTTCCTTTGCAAAACAATGAGCAATTTCCTTCTGAATAGGAGGAGATATCATAAGACTATTCCCAGCGGCATTTTTATCTTTGCTATATTTCCACTCATGAATTTCTAAGAAGTTACCTTTGTTATAGGACTCCTTTAACTCAGCATGTCCTCGAAAAGGTAATCCTTGATTTAATAACAGACGAGCAACATCAACTGATGCCCTTAGTCGAGCGAAATAAGCAATCTTAGCAGCTTCACTCTGTGTGTGGATAGCAACATCAATGTGCTGGTCTCTTTTTAAAAAATCAGTGCAGTATTTGAATGCATTGTTGTGAACACTATTGACACCTTCTACATGCTCTTTTAATTTTGCTTTTTTATTCTAGCTATTCCAACCATTTATAACAAATGCATCATACCCAGCTTCCTTCTTGTTGCGGTCCCTAAATAAGAAACAACAAAAGCAGTATGCTCTATCTTTGGATTCGCTATACTCAAGCCAACTCCCAAACTCATCAAACCATTCAGGATTAAACCTTCTGTTTTTATCCCCATATTGTGTGTATGGAAAATCATAAGTCCGGGGTTGGCAAGGCCCATTATCCAAGTATTTTCTTCTTACTACATCTTTGTGATTAGGATGATAGCAATCTATCCCTTTCCTTTTACCTGGATCAAATTTAATTTCCTCTTCCCAATTGATGTCTTCAGGTCGTGAATTCCCAACATTTGTAGCACTGTCTGGAGCTTTCCTTTTGAGAAAATTTTCCATTAGTTTACCTGTCATTTGCATAATATATGACAACTTAGTTACAACTTACAAATATAAATATCGTTGTTACATTACTTCTTCAGAAAAAAGGAATGACATTAAAAAGGGAAAAGAGCACCGGATCATACGGATAGCTGAAATACTATTACATTACTTCTTCAAAAACTGATGCGTTTTCATTGATCCTCCCGAATACATTTGCAGCAGTTAATTCGGCCAGTTTTAATTCCGCTGCGATTTTTTAATTCGCCTATTCACCCCCCTTCTAGGCGACATCGTTGGTCCTTTCACAGGCCTTCAGGGGTTCACTGATTTTTGGCAGGGAGGTTCACCCATGGGCTATACTAGTTCATCCTCACTAAAAATTTTTTTTGGACCCTGTGTCCTGTGACACCCCATGGGCCAATTGGGCTCCGCCCCTGATGGCAACTACCACCAAGATAGTAATATGTTAGTGTCAATGTTTTCTTTGTCTAACATGTTGATGATCTGCTAGCAATTTATTCCATCTTCCAGAATGCATTGATATCTAAGGGAACATTGGTTAAATATATTGTATTTTGTGCTGTGAAAACGTGGACCATAGTTATATTACTCTCTTTAAAGGGGAAGAGATCCCCGAGCAGAGGGAGCGCCACCTCACCATTGCTCAGGAAAACGCCCTCGAGGAAATCCGAATTTGCGTCCAAGTCCTCCACCGGATATTTGGCAAAAAAGATTAGTTAAGCAACGAAGATGAATTAATCTAGTCTCTCTCCCGAAGGTTCTTCACCCTCATCTATAGTCTAATCTCTCATCCCACCAAACAAATGCTGTTCGGCCTTCATCCCGGTGGTGTTTACCCCGTTATGAACTAAAGTTCATGACAAAACTGGCTAGGAAGAAAGTAAGCTTAGCTAGCTATTTACAGTAGTACTGAATTTGTTTTAAGAATAAACCTGTCATCTGTTGACATTTACTATTGGCAAAAGTCTAACAGGTTGCCCGGTATTCTGCTACATCGAAAGAGGAGTGGAAGGAGCAGTGCAAACTTTGGCCAACATCTTATCATCCCCCACATGTGTATGTTCTCACTACAGATCACATTATGTATTTCTTGTGCTATTATACAAATGGGCAATCTTTGCTGGGCCCCACTTGTCTGGACTCTTTGCTTTCAAGAGCAAACTATCCTTTGTTCAAAAACATTCCCTGTGAATATGATTTCAACGGTACCAAATTTATCTTATGTGTTAATAAAGAAGTGGTTATGGATCCACAATTGGAGAATGAACCTCATCGACCTTAATTAGCATGTAAGCCAAACCTAGCCTGCTCTAAACTGTGGGTGAGGATTTCCTCACCTTCTTAGGTTGCTTGACAATGCTAGCCTTAGGTATGAGTACTGAACAGCTGCTTGCTAAACAAGGCTGTCCCCAGCCTAGAAAGAGATTCAAACATGTTTTAATCTGTTTAGTGGAAGGTCTGTTTGTCAAAAATAAATTTTATGGATTGTTAATGTCATGCATAAATAATTGCCTTGTAATTGAACTATAATTTGATGCGGAATGAGCTGCAGTTTCACAAATGCTCTTATCATGGACAATGTCATTTTCTTCAGATTTACGAGCGTATTTCATTAGGTCACGGAAGTCCACAGTTAATTGTGGGAGGCTCATCTTTTGAATATGTTTCTTCACAGTGCAGTGTTAATTAAGGCCCTGTTTGACAGAGCTCCAGCTCCGCTAGATCTATGGATCTGGTGGAGCTAATACCCAGCTCCACCAGATCCGTGGAGCTGGAGCTGTCGGTATATTAAAGCCCTGTTTGGCAACTTGGAACCAGGCCGTTTCTACTAGAATCTGGGAGAAACCCAACCAAACGGGCTAAAGCTTGGAACGATTCTCCTCGGAACATTTCTTCCCGTTCCACACCGGAGCTGAATCACCCTCAACCCCGTTCCACGCCGATTCATAGAATCCAAACAGCTAGCCAAACGGTTTTCAAACAGTGATTCTGATTCTACCTGAAACGTTTCTACAAGAATCTGGAACCGTTTAGGTAGGTCATCTTGTTTACATTTTAAAATAAAAATATAAACTTAATTCACTTTATTTTAGCATACAAGTTTCAGATCCGAGGTGGAGCTGGGATCTAAAGCTCTGCCAAACAGGGCCAAATTTGGTTGATTTCATTTGGTGACAGAATAGGTGGATTGTGTATGTAGCTATGTCAATGTAAAATGTATTGCCTTCGGGCTGGAGATAGAAAACATAGTTGCCAATTTTCAGCTTTTCCTGGTTGATATTGTAAGATTGTGCCTTGTAATTTAAAAACGATCAGTAATACTATTTCATTCAGTAAATATTTGGCAGAGTACAATGGGACAACTTTGTGTCCAATGGAAATTTAGGATTGCACATATGGTTTGTTGCCTTCGGATGCAGTTTGACTGTTAACTTGTAAATATTGTGTATGTTGTGTCCTAAGCAGCTATTCTGATGGATTTTTCTGCTAATGCTACAGCCTTGATGGTGTATCTGGTTTTAAAGAGGAGGAATTACCATCAATATTTGATTGCATGAGGACTGCTATGCAATTATCAGAGGTGACCACTCCTGGTTTTACAGTATTTGTTTATTGCTAGATTATTCTTTGCATTCCCATTATTTTCTAAATATTATTCTCACCTTCTCGGTGTGGGCGCTATGGTTGCATGGTTCCTTAGGATGCTAGTGAGTGTTGTTACATCACTAACTATTTGTGAAATCATGTGCAGAAAAATTGGCTTAGAATTCAATTTGCAAAATGTGTTTGTGCATGTGTTTGACAAGTTGACAAGAAATAGTGTATCTTTTTCTTGTGCCGGACCAAATTCTCAAAAACAGAGAGTTTCCCTTTTGCGCCAAACCGATTTTGTGTTTGCGCCGGACCAAGTTTTTGGGTCTGCCATGGACGTGCTTTTGAGCTCATGAGCCGGACTCAATTTTCCAAGAAACCAGTAAGTTTTACATGTACGTCGGACCAATTTCTTTGGTCAGTCGTGAACGGCTTTTTGAGGATTGATTTCGCATGTACGATGGACTGATTTCTTTTAGTCTGTCGTGAACGTGTTTTTGCCGGAATGATTTCTTCTTGAAACCGAGACTTTCACTTGTACACCGGACCGATTTTGTTGGTCCGTCGTGAATGGTTTTTTGAGTGACTTTTTCATGTGTACGCCGACCAAATTTTTTGGTCCGTCGTGAATGCGTTTTTGCTCGATTAGGGTTTTGAGCAAAATTGGAATTGTGTTTGATTTGTTTTTGAGATTATGAAATTTGTGAGAATTTCATGATGCTTGAAGTGGACTTTATGCAATGCTCATATGAGTATTTGCATGGATTGATGTGAGTCAAGTCGTGGACTTGTGCTCGGAATTGTTTTGTGGTTTGTTCATGTGCAGGTATTGCTCGAAGACGAACGTGGTCGATGACGGGACCGGAACTAGGTTCATGGAGGAGCTGAGGTTCGGGACTAGGTTCAGGGAGGAACTGAGGTCTTGGTGGTCAAGGATGTCATGCGGGATGTTCGGGCTAAGAGAATGGTGCACATGAAGAATGGTTAGTCACGTGAGAATGGCAGGAGGTCATTCACGTGCAAAGTGTTAGTCACGTGAGTATGGCAGGTGGCCATACGCGTGCAAAGTGTTAGTCATGTGAGTATGGTAGGGTTGCCATACGCGCAAGAGTTGTACTCGGCCAGGTTGGGCCAAGAGGAGTTGTATACTGTAGGATCGAAGTATACGAATATAGCAATCAGAGGGGGGGTGAATGATTGTGCGGAAGCTAAAACCAAATTCTTGACCTATTAAAAGTTCACCCCAAAACAGAATCAAATAATTGCCTCGTTTCCGACAAAAACAGAATGACAGAGGTTCGGTAAAATGCGAATTCCTGGAGATCCAACCGTCGGATCGATCTGAAATTTGGACACAAGAAACTAGATTCCAGGATGAACCGAACCCAAAAAGAATCAGCTCGATCGGACTTACGGATCAAAAGTTATAAGCTTCGCAAGCTTGCTGTTTCAGAGCTTGACGAGAATCAATCTAATCAAAACTTCAAGATTAAACAAGATCTTCAAAAGATTAATCAACTAGACTTTGAGAAACTCTAAATCAATACCCTAGAACGGTTTTTGATGGATCACATCAAGATGAAACTCAACGATCAAAAACCAATCTAGAATTAGAACAAGCATGCAAACAAGAACCAAAACAGAAAACAACATGGCGACGTGGTTCTTGTAGCATAAAAATCTTGGAAGAATTGATCTTTATTTCTTGTCTAAAATACTCTCATCAAAAGAGTACAAACCCTAAAACCAAGCTCAAAGCTTGATGCGCTCAGCTCTACTTGATGCCTTTCAACAGGAGACCCCCCACCTATTTAAAGCACCAACCCACAAGGAGTTCTAAATACGATTCCTATTCCTTAGAAAGAATCCGTATCCAACACAACTCTACTTGGCCCAACCTGGCCGAGTACAACTCTTGCACGCGTATGGCAACCCTACCATACTCACGTGACTAACACTTTGCACGCGTATGGCCACCTGCCATACTCACGTGACTAACACTTTGCACGCGAATGACCTCCTGCCATTCTCACGTGACTAACCATTCTTCATGTGCACCATTCTCTTAGCCCGAACGTCCCGCATGACATCCTTGACCACCAAGACCTCAGTTCCTCCTGAACCTAGTCCCGAACCTCAGTTCCTCCATGAACCTAGTTCCGGTCCCGTCATCGACCACATTCGTCTTCGAGCAATACCTGCACATGAACAAACCACAAAACAAATCCGAGCACAAGTCCACAACTTGACTCAATGTCAATCCATGCAACTACTCACATGAGCATTGCATAAAGTCCACTTCAAAAGAAGCATCATGAAATCATCACAAATTTCATAATCTCAAATTCAAATTATTTCAATTCTGCTCAAAACCCTAATTCAAAGCAAACGCATTCACGACGGACAAGGAAATATGGTCCGGCGTACACATGAAAAATCACTCAAAAAACCATTCACAACGGACAGACAAAATCGGTCCGTTGTACAAGTGAAAGTTTCGGTTCCAAGAAGAAATCATTCCGGTGAAAACACGTTCACAACGGACCCAAAAACTTTGTCCGTTGTACATGTGAAATCAATCCTCAAAAAGCCGTTCACGACAGACCCAAAAACTTTGTCCGTCGTACATGCGAAACTTACTGGATTCTTGGAAAATAGGGTTTGGCTCATGCGCTCAAAATCATGTTCACGACGGACACAAAAACTTTGTCCGTTGTACATAGGAGAAAGAGGTTGTCAAAAAGCATGTTTACAAAGGACCAAGAAAGTTTGTCCGTCGTAGATGGGAAACTTACTGTTTTCTTTAGGATTGGTCCGGCGCCAAGGCAAAACTTACTGTTTCTTGTCAATTGTCAAAACACATGAACAAACACATTTTGCAAATTCAAATCTAAGTTAATTTTTCAGTTCAAAGCCAATTTTTCAGCACATGATTTCACAATCTCCCCCTTGATGAAAACATTGGCAACACCACTTAGAATTGAACATTTGGCATTCACTTTACAAAAGATTTTGAAATCCAAAGAATCAAAGACCAAGGAGAAAACACAGAATTCCCCCTTTGACCAAAATGGCAAAACAAAATCTCCCCTTGAGAAGTAAAATGTGTGTGAATGTGCAATGTGCCCAAAAATTTCAAAATTCTCCAAACTTCTCCCAAAATTCTCAAATTTCCAAAAACAACTCCCCCTTTTTCCTTAAACTTTTCAATGATTCCCAAATTTCTCCCCCTTTGACAATGGATTCATCAAGAGTACAAAAGAGAGAACAGGTTCAAAATTTTTCCTGTATCAAAGATTTCACAAGGAGAAACAAGGGAGTGCCAAGATAGGAAAATATGAGCTCATTCGATCATATAACCTTATATATCACATAATATGCAAAATACATGATCTTGATGTGATTTTAGCAAGTTAGGGAATGACATGCATCTCAACCTTAATTTAGTCAACTATAGCCAAGTACTAAGCAAGATCTTAGCAGAAAAAGCAAGACTTTAAAAATTGAAGCAACTAACAACTTTAGGGCGAGCAAGTAGTTTCAACTCCAATCTAGTAGACCAATTTAATCTTTAAACAGTAAACGGCATATGGCATGCTTGAAGCATACTTCTTTTATTTCTTTGGAGTGGCATGCTTGAAGCATACATCTTGTCTTTTGAGGGAATGGCATGCTTGAAGCATACATCTTATCTTTTAGGGAAAGCATCCTGAAGCACATAACTTGAGGTTTTTGCTTTTAACAACCCTTTTTTTAACTGATTCCCTTTTCCTTTATTTTTTGATTGTAAACATGCAAGGAGATTAAAAGGTCTTTTGAAAGAGTAAAGCTGAAAACACACTTGCTTCATAACCCAAATTTGTCAAGAGGATTCAATATCAAGCCTAGAAGAGTAAGATATCACAGAGTATTTAGCTATAGGCAATCAGTCCAGGGAATTCCGCAATGTCATTCTTAGTTCAAGTGAGACAATTTAGATTATCATATATTAGCTCAATTATATAGTATATAAAGAAATATGATAAAGTGAGCTCATTAAGTGAAAGAACTTGACAAAGAAACTCCCCCTCAAAACAATCCCATTGGATGAACAATTCCAAGTTCTCCCCGAATAAAAGCAAAACGAGAAGACAAAGGTTTTGTGAAAATGTCTGCCAATTGATGTTCAGTATCCACATGATGAAGCACAATGTTGCCTTTTTCAACATGATCTCTAAGAAAGTGAAATCTGATGTCAATGTGTTTTGTTCTAGAGTGTTACACGGGGTTCTTAGCAATGCAAATTGCACTAGTGTTATCACACAAAAGAGGAACACTATCCAAATTAACCCCATAATCTTTAAGTGTAGCTACTATCCAAAGAATTTGAGAACAACAACTAGCGGCTGACCACATATTCAGATTCAGCAGCTTGATTGTGCAATGTAAGATTGCTTTCTAGATGACCATGCAATGAGAGAATTTCCCAAGAAGTGACATGAACCAGAAGTGCTTTTCCTATCAATTCTACATCCTCCAAAATCAGCATCAGAAAAAGATCTCAAACTAATGCATGAGGAAGCAGAAAGCCAAATGCCAAAGTCTTGAGTTCCATGAAGATACCTGAAAATTCGCTTGACAGCTTGTCGATGTGAAGCACGTGGGGAAGCTTGAAAACGAGCACACAAGCACACAGCAAATTGTATATCCGGCCTTGATGCAGTGAGGTACAAAAGTGAACCTATTCCTTTTGATCAACCGGCTCACCATCTTCATCCGGATCAAGTGTGCAAGCGCTCTCCATGGGTGTCATGATTGGCTTGCTGTTTTCCATCCCAAATCGATGCAACAAGTCTTTTGTGTATTTGCTTTGATGCACAAAAGTACCATCCTTTGTTTGTTTGATTTGAAATCCCAAAAAGTATGTCAACTCACCCATCATACTCATCTCAAACTCCTTCCTTATTGTTTCTGAAAACTCACACACTAAAACATGAGATGAACCACCAAAGACAATATCATCAACATAAATCTGAACGAATAGTTGATCATTGCCTTGCTTGAGCAACCAATCTAGCCTTGTTTCTAACAACAACACCATCCTCACTTTGTTTATTTTTGAAAACCCATCTAGTTCCAATAACATTAAAATCTGGAGGAGGTGAGACAAGTTTCCAAACTTTATTTCGTTCAAAATTCTCTATTTCTTCATGCATGGCATTGATCCAAGATTCGTCAGTTTAATCTTGAAGTTTTGATTAGATTAGTTTTCGTCAAGTTCTGAAACAGCAAGATTGCGAAGCTCATAACTTTTGATCCGTAAGTCCGATCGAGCTGATTCTTTTTGGATTCGATTCTTATTGGAATCTAGTTTCTTGTGTCCAAATTTCAGTTCAATCTAACGGTTGGATCTCCAGGAATTCTCGTTTTACCGAACCTCTATCATTCTGTTTTTGTCGAATACGAGGCAATTATTTGGTTCTATTTTGGGGTGAACTTTTAGTAGATCAAGAATTTGGTTTTAGCTTCCGCACAATCATTCACCCCCCTCTGATTGCTATATTCGTATACTTCGATCCTACAAGTGGTATCAGAGCAATGTTTTTCTAATCTATCTTAATCGGTGATTAGATCAATGGATCATTATTCGACAAAATCTTGTGTGTTCACTGGTGTTGATTTTCAGTTTTGGAAGGCCAAGATGGAGGCGTTCATCCAAGCTCAGGGATTCGCAATTTGGGAGAAGGTCTACAAACCATATGAAGTCCCTACAAACGACAACGTCAACGACACCAATCGCGCACATGTTGAAGCAAATAGTAAGGCGCGCAACTTGATCATCCAAGGCTTGGGACGTAGCGACTTCGATCGTGTGATTCATCTTCGATCCGCATATGAGGTATGGAAATCTCTTTGTGATTACCATGAGGGTTCTAACACTATTAAAGAGGTTCGTCAAGATCTTTACAAAAAGGAATACATGCGATTTGAGATGAAACCCGGTGAGTCGCTAGATGACTTCTTTGCACGTTTCAATAAAATTCTTAGTAATCTTACGTCTTTGTTGGAGTTAGCTTTGATTATGCTGCTAATGCTAGACAATTGCTTGGTGCTTTAGACATGTCTATTTGGGAGATGAAAGTTACATCCATTAGAGAATCTACTGTCATGAGTACACTTACCTTAGATGTTCTTTATTCCAAGTTGAAAACTCATGAATTAGATATTCTTGCTAGAAAGAATGATCATAAATCAATTGCTTTGACATCTCAATCTAGCATATCTCATAATGGTGCTGCTTCAAGCTTTGCTCTATCTTTCTTGTCTTCACTAACCAATGAACAGATTGAGCAATTCCCAGAAGAAGACTTATCACTACTCTCTTCCCGCTTTAACAAAGCTTTGCAAAATGTGAGGAAGAGAAAGAGAGGTGGTGGTGATCCTCCAAGATGCTATGAGTGTGGTGATCTCGACCATATTCGTCCAAACTGTCCTAAACTTGCAGGTAAAGCATCAAGGGAGGAGAAGGACAACGACAGAAGAAATGAGAAGAGAAGGTTCTCTTCAAATGACAGGAAGAAGAAGAGCTTCATCAACCGCAAAGTGGTTCACCGAGTTCTTTCCGCTCTTGAACAAGTCAATTTGAGCGATGTGGATTTAGGGAGCAGTGAGGACGATGCAACTCCAAGCAAGCATGAGTTGACAGGGTTGTGTCTCATGGCTAAAAGCAGCAACAGCTTTACTGAGGACGACCACGACAGCGACTTCAATGAGGTAGATCCTTCTTACGATGAATTAGCTATTGCTGTTGCTCGACTTGGTAAATTGCTTGATAAACGTGATAAGAAAATTAAGAAACATGATTTTGTTGTTGAGTCATTGAATGCTGAAATTGCTAGACTTAAAACCTTGATTCCTGATGATGATGCTTGCAAATCATGTGACTTAATTTACAATGAGCTTACTTTGCTTAGGAAAGAACATGTTACCTTGTTAGAGCAAATCAATGCTGAAAATGAGAAAAATGAGAAACTTGTTAAACATGCTAGTTGTTCTACCATTGATTTACATGATACAACACTATGTTCTATATGCTCCATACTAGAATTGAAGTTGCATGATGCAAATGCTAGGGTTTCTCAAATGACAGAAGATTTGCTTACACATGAGGTTCTTTCATGCTCAACTTGTCGCAAGCAAAAAGGAAAAGTGGACGTTCCCTGTAATAATTGTTTAACTCTTTCTCGAAAAATTGATTACTTCGTAAAGTCATTAGAACGTTTCACTAAAGGAAAGAAAAACCTAAACATGATGTTGGATCAATCAAAAGTCAGCACTCATAACAAAGGTTTAGGTTTTGATTCTTATGCTCATCATAAATCACATGCTCCCACTGTTGTCAAAACACTTGAAAGTGGAAAATTTGAAATTATCAATGAGCCTAAGAAAACTGTCTTTAAATCTGCTGGTCTTTTATCTTCTACTATGATGAATGCAAAATGTGCTTCTACTGTTAAAGCAAAACATCATGTTAAGTACACTTGCACTCATTGTGGTAGAGATGGACATTTAGTAGACTTTTGCTTTAGACTAGCTAAACAACAAAAGAGAGAAAGGTTTAATGCTAGGTCTAATTTCAGAAAGGCACACTCTACTTCTCATTATGTGCCTAGGGTGAAACAAACACCTTTTGTTTCTAAAAACACGGAAAAAGGCAAATCTGTTTTTGTACATAAGAATACTCGTGTTGTGCCTACTGTTGTGCGTCGTGTGTCTCGATCTTTGGATTCCTAAACATCTTATTTCTAACCCCAGTACCGAGGCCTCGACAATTTCTGCTTCTATGTAGGCTTCTCACGCGAGGAAGGAGAACATTTGGCTAGTGGATTCCAGATGCTCATGCCACATGTTCGGTGACAAGTTTTGGTTCTCCTTCACTCGTGTATCTCGTGCTGAAAGTGTTATTTTTAAGATGCTTCTTCCACCTCTGTTTTCGCAAAAGGCACTAGTCCAAATAGTGCAGTACAGGTGCATATGTTCAAGGGGAGAGTATCTTTGTTGATGAAGATGATGATGATGCTGTTGAGGATGAGATAATTGGAGTTTGTTGTGTGCTTGTGTGCTCGTTTTCAAGCTTCCCCGCGTGCTTCACATCGACAAGCTATCAAGAGGATTTTAAGGTATCTCCGTGGTACTCAAGATTTTGGCATTTGACTTTCTGCTTCCTCATGCATTAGTTTAAGAGCTTTCTCTGATGCTGAATTTGGAGGATGTAGAATTGATAGAAAAAGTACATCTGGTTCATGCCACTTCTTGAGTAATTCTCTTTCTTGAACACATTGATATCAGATTTCACTTTCTTAGAGATCATGTTGAAAAAGGAAGCATTGTGCTTCACCATGTGGATACGGAACATCAATTGGCAGACATTTTTACAAAACCTTTGTCTTCTTCTCATTTTGCTTTTATTCGGGGAGAACTTGGGATTGTTCATCCAATGGGTTTGTTTTGAGGGGGAGTTTCCTTGCCAAGTTCTTTCACTTGATAAGCTCACTTTATCATATTTCTTTATATGTTATGTAATTGAGCTAATATATGATAATATAATTGTCTCACTTGAACTAAAAATGACATTGTGGAATTCCATGGACTGATTGCCTATCGATAAATACTCTGTGATATCTCACTCTTCTAGGCTTGATATTGAATCCTCTTGACAAATTTGGGCTATGAAGCAAGTGTGGTTTCAACTTTACTCTTTCATAAGACCTTTTAATCACTTTTGCATGTTTATAATCAAAGAAAAATGAAATGAAAAGGGAATCAATAAAAAAGGGTTGTTAAAAGCAAAAGCCTCAAGTTATGAGCTTCAGGATGCTTTCCCTAAAAGATAAGATGTATGCTTCAAGCATGCCATTCCCTCAAAAGACAAGATGTATGCTTCAAGCATGCCACTCCAAGGAAATAAAAGAAGTATGCTTCAAGCATGCCACATGCGATTCTTGTTTAAAGATTAAATTGGTCCACTAGATTGGAGTTGAAACTACTTGCTCGCCTGATTTGTTATTTGCTTCAACTTTGAGCCTTTGTTTTTCTACTAAAGGTTTTGCTTAGTACTTGGCTATAGTTGACTGAATTGAGGTTGAGATGCATGTCATTCCCTAACTTGCTAAAATCACATCAAGATCATGTATTTTGCATGTTATGTGATATATAAGGTTATATGATCGAATGAGCTCATCTTTTCCTATCTTGGCACTCCCTTGTTTCTCCTTGTGAAATCTTTGCTACAGGAAAAATTTTGAACCTGTTCTCTCTTTTGTACTCTTGATGAATCCATTGTCAAAGGGGGAGAAATTTGGGAATCGTTGAAAAGTTTAAGGAAAAAGGGGGAGAAGAAAAAGGGGGAGTTGTTTTTGGAAATTTGAGAATTTTGGGAGAAGTTTGGAGAATTTTGAAATTTTTGGGCACATTGCACATTCACACACATTTTCCTTCTCAGGGGGAGATTTTGTTTTGTATTTTGGTCAAAGGGGGAATTCTGTGTTTTCTCTTTTTGGTCCTTGATCCTTTGGATTTCAAAATCTTTTGTAAAGTGAATGCCAAATGTTCAATTCTAAGTGGTGTTGCCAATGTTTTCATCAAGGGGGAGATTGTGAAATCATGTGCTGAAAAATTGGCTTAGAATTCAATTTGCAAAATGTGTTTGTGCATGTGTTTGACAAGTTGACAAGAAATAGTGTATCTTTTTCTTGTGCCGGACCAAATTCTCAAAAACAGAGAGTTTCCCTTTTGCGCCGAACCGATTTTGTGTTTGCGCCGGACCAAGTTTTTGGGTCTGCCGTGGACGTGCTTTTGAGCTCATGAGCCGGACTCAATTTTCCAAGAAACCAGTAAGTTTTGCATGTACGTCGGACCAATTTCTTTGGTCAGTCGTGAACGGCTTTTTGAGGATTGATTTCGCATGTACGACGGACTGATTTCTTTTAGTCTGTCGTGAACGTGTTTTCGCCGGAATGATTTCTTCTTGAAACCGAGACTTTCACTTGTACACCGGACCGATTTTGTTGGTTCATCGTGAATGGTTTTTTGAGTGACTTTTTCATGTGTACGCCGACCATATTTTTTGGTCCGTCGTGAATGCGTTTTTGCTCGATTAGGGTTTTGAGCAAAATTGGAATTGTGTTTGATTTGTTTTTGAGATTATGAAATTTGTGAGAATTTCATGATGCTTGAAGTGGACTTTATGCAATGCTCGTATGAGTATTTGCATGGATTGATGTGAGTCAAGTCGTGGACTTGTGCTCGGAATTGTTTTGTGGTTTGTTCATGTGCAGGTATTGCTCGAAGACGAACGTGGTCGATGACGGGACCGGAACTAGGTTCATGGAGGAGCTGAGGTTCGGGACTAGGTTCAGGGAGGAACTGAGGTCTTGGTAGTCAAAGATGTCATGTGGGATGTTCGAGCTAAGAGAATGGTGCACATGAAGAATGGTTAGTCACGTGAGAATGGCAGGAGGTCATTCGCGAGCAAAGTGTTAGTCACGTGAGTATGGCAGGTGGCTATACGCGTGCAAAGTGTTAGTCACGTGAGTATGGTAGGGTTGCCATATGCGTGCAAGAGTTGTACTCGGCCAGGTTGGGCCAAGAGGAGTTGTATACATACTCCTTCTAGATTAGGAATTGTATTCAGAACTCCTTGTGTTTTGCTCCTTTAAATAGGAGGGGTGTCTCCTGTTGAAGGGCATCAATTGGAGCTGAGCGCATTGAGAGCCTCAAGCTCAGTTTTAGGGTTTATACTCTTTTGATGAGAGTACTTTAGACAAAAGAAATAAAGATGAATTCTTCCAAGATTCTTGCGTGCTACAGTAACCACATTGCTACAGTGTTTTCTGTTTTGGTTCTTGTTTGCATGCTTGCTCTAATTCTAGATTGGTTTTTGATTCTTGAGTTTCATCATGATTTGATCCATCAAAAACCTTTCTAGGGTATTGATTTAGAGTTCCTCAAAGTCTAGTTGATTAATCTTTTGAAGATCTTGTTTAATCTTGAAGTTTTGATTAGATTAGTTTTCGTCAAGTTCTGAAACAGCAAGCTTGCGAAGCTCATAACTTTTGATCCGTAAGTCCGATCGAGCTGATTCTTTTTGGGTTCGATTCTTATTGGAATCTAGTTTCTTGTGTCCAAATTTCAGATCAATCTAACGGTTGGATCTCCAGGAATTCTCATTTTACCGAACCTCTATCATTCTGTTTTTGTCGAATACAAGGCAATTATTTGGTTCTATTTTGGGGTGAACTTTTAGTAGATCAAGAATTTGGTTTTAGCTTCCGCACAATCATTCACCCCCCTCTGATTGATATATTCGTATACTTCGATCCTACACTATTTATGGAGGTGCCTTAAAAAACTATTTAAGGAGGCCAAAATGTTGTTTTGTGTAGCTTTCATTCATTGTATTATTTGTACGTTATTAACTAAAAATATTGGGAAAAGTTTATCCACTTTGAACATTTGCAAACAATACTATTAAGGTGGATCCATAGCTGTCATGGCGACGCCTAGTCGTTGTGGCAGCTGAAGGAGGTCGCCAGGGTAGCTTGCCTCGACTGGAGTGGAGGCGGTGGCCAGCGAGGAGCCGTCAGCGACAGAGGAGGCGAGGGGCGGGCGGCGCTCGGTGATAGAGGAGGTGGGCGATGGATCGGAGGAGGTGGCCCAGATCTGTCGTCCCCGCCAACGGATCTGCCGTCCCACCGTCGATTCTTCCTCTGCTGGCATCGCGCGCCTCTCCTTACCGACGATTTGGCCTCTCTCGGCCATCGCACGCGTCTCCCGCCGTCGATCCACAGAAGGCGCCAGCGCCAGAAGGGAGAGGGAAGTCAGCCGCTGAAATACCCTACAAATCTTCAAACACATTTTATTTGGACTTTAATTGCGTTTATGATTTTTTTTTCTGATTTTTTTGGATTTTTTTCGGATTTATTTGAGTGTGATTTGAAAACTTTCTGTTTTCGGAAAATTCCTCGCCAGTGCGCTTTCCTCTTTCGGCCAATGCGCCTTCCCCTCGCGCTCGCGCCCGCCCGCACGAAGCCGCCTTCCTCCTCCGCTCGCGCCTGCGCCCGCGTTGCCGCCCCGCATGCCCTCCCGCACCCCGCTCGAGTGCGCCTCAGCACTGTACGTCTTCCCCGCCTGCTCCTCTGCCATGGCAGAGCTGCGCCGCCCGTGACCCTGCTCCACGCCGCCGTCACTTTGCCGCCCTAGCCGGTAGGCCACTCCACCTCCTGCCACACTCATGTCGCCCTCGCTCCGAGCCCCACGCCGTCTGCACCGTCCCCTCGCCACAGCTTCGCTTGGTCCCCACCGTAATCATTTCGGCCGGAGATCTCGTGCCCCTCTCGCCGGCTATATAAGCCGTCTCCGGCCTCGATTTCTTGCTCGCCGAGCTCGCCGCCCCCTCCTCTCCCGTTTTCCCTCTCTCCCTCGCTCTCCCGCGCCCTTCCGCGTGAAGGCCGTGGCCATCTCTCCCGTCTCCGGCAATCCTCCGCCGCCAGCTCGCTCCGCCGCCGCTCGGCCTCCGCCGAGCCCTGCCCTAGAATCCAGGTGAGGTCCTCTCCATCCCCCCCCAAAACACAAGTGCTCCGGTGCATTAAAACGGGGGTTTGCACCCCGTCTTCCCCAACTCCGGCCTCCAGCGCCGCCCTCTCCGGCCGCGAGGTCGCCGCCCCCCCCTCGTGTCGCTGCCAAAGCGGCCCACGTGCCAGCTCGCCCTCTCTCACCCTCTGCACACCGAGCCCCACCCGCCAGTCTCTCTCTTCCCCCCCCCCGTCCTGGCCCCACACGCCAGCCCCTCACTCCCTCCCTCTTTCTGCACCCCCTGGCCCACCCGCCAGTCGCCTCCCTCTGTCTGTCTCTCTCTCTCTCTCTCTCTCTCTCTCTCTCTCTCTCTCTCTCGCGGTCACTGTCGCCCGGGCCCACATGTCAGGCGGCCTGACCCCAAGTCGGGCCGGCCCAGTAGCCTCCCCCGCACGCGCTCATTTCTTGGGCCAGATCCGGTTTTGGCGCGGCCCAGTGAACAGTAGCCTGTTTCATTTTTTTTCTTTTCGGATTTTAATTCCAAAAATTTGTTTTAATTTATTTAAATACCCAAAAATGCTCCAAAAATACCCAAAATACATATTTTGAACCCTTTCGAGCCACTGAGTTCAAAAACAACCTCCGTTTCGCCAAACTAAGTTTCCAAAATTCCGAAAACACCCCTCCAACCCATTTCCGGCTTATTTTCTCTCTCAGTTTTCTCTTTTCTTTTCTCTTCTTTTTTTTTGTATTATTTATTGTTTGTCTTTTGGTGTTTGTTTACGCTAGAACCAACGTCCGAGCAGTACCAGCTTCAGGAACAGACACAGGAGCAGGAGCAGTACTTGGAACAGGAACCGGACCAGCGTGAAGCCGAGTACGACTACACCAACTCCGAACTAGGGAACCCCTCCGCCTCGCAAGGCAAGCCATACTCCATTGATCATTTTGAACCCAATATTGTCTAAAATAATTAGCAGATATTTTCTACCGCATTATTTTCGAACTATATGTTGAAATATCACAAAGTCGGTATGTTTGAATGACATGATAGCTAGTTAATGCCAAAAAGGCTCATGGAACTTCCTTGAAAAATATTGAATCCTAATGATCCTTTGTAACCCTAGAAAATCACTATTGTCAGTATTTGGCTAGGTATTCTATTATAGTTAATTAGTCCATTTTAAAGAAAACCTGAAATGTTGATGGCACATGGATTTGGAATGTTTATGAAACGTTGCGGTCTGGGGGACAGTATGGGGCTAACCACCGCATGGGTGTTAGTCTGATCCCCGGCCGAGGACTAATACTAAGGTATGAACGGATGGTGGTACTTTGGATACCAGGGGCTGTGGAACGTAATGGTTGGTCTATGACAAAGTAAGGACTTACAACCTTGGGCAAAGTAAATAACTTAAGAAATCGTTCAACCACAGGTTGGGCCGGTCAATTTCGTTGGCTTGACTCAACGTAGCTCGGTACATTGTACTTTCCCCGGAATACCTATAGGAGCAGGGTTACCTTCCCGGTGTGGGAGATGGTCTGCGATTATGGGGGTGAAACGGAAATGGGCACAAGGAAAGTGTGGCATTTCGGGTTCACAACGGTAGGTGTCCACAGTAGGCGGGATCGCGAACTCCACTCTGGCCAGTGGGGACCCCGGGTTAATGTGGACCGAAACTCTACTGGATAGGGGCTAAAGGGGAAAGATCCAACGAAAAGCTATGATAACCTCGATCCGGCCGCATGCATAAAAGTTGCATGTTAATCGCGTGGCATTAACGATCGTGGAATCTTATGGGTAAAGCTGAACACCTCTGCAGAGTGAATTAAATGGTATTCGAATACGCCGTGCTTCCGGTAAATGAAGCTGAGTTAAAATGGGGTGAATCCCGAACCTAAGCTCAAGTAGTTTTTGATTAACAAGTATGGAAGTAGATAACTTTGGAAACCCCCCCCCTTATTCATATTATTATGGTTTGTGTTTTAAAATGAAATGTCAAATATTATGAAAACTTGCATACACCAGATGAGACATACAGCTATTTCTTGTTATCCTTCGCATGTGGTATTTAGGTTTCACTGTGTGGCTTGTTGAGTACGTTGTAGTACTCACTCTTGCTTAATTAACCCATTTTAGAGTATCAAGATGCTGGAGAGTTCCAAGAAGTCGTAGACGGCGACACCGTGTGGTTTTAGTCTCGATCTTCGCTCAAACTGCCAGTGGAGTGCTTTTGTGATGTAAAGACTATGATTTGTGCTTGCCACGCTATTGTAAACTCTGGTCATTAGGCCTTACTTTACTTAAAACTGTTGCTTTTAGATGTTAACCTGGTAATGTACATTTGGTTCCCTACGGTTAATCTTCCTGGGTAGCCGTAGTGGTAATTAAAGGGCCGCCCTGAAAAGGGCGGTCCGTGACAGCCGCGCAGTGGATGGAGGCGATGAGCTCGGCGGCGGCATGTAGAGCTCGAGCTCGATCGAAGGCACCGGCGCTAGGAGGGAGGGGAGTCGGCCGTGCAAGGGGTGGAGAGGTGAGGAGCTCGGTGGCGGTGTGGAGAGGTAAGGAGCTCGGTGGAGAGGCGAGGAGCTTGCGAGACGTGGGAGGAGACTACGGGCGACAACTGTATGGGGGGGAGTGGGGGGGACGTGGAGAGGGAAAAAAACCAAATGGGTCGGTCAAGTGGGCCAAATAGTTAATTTCTTATCATATAGGATATTATTTTCTTTTATATGAGGTATACTTAATTAATTTCATATTATATAAGATATTATTTATTTTTTCATTGTCTAATCACCGCCTAGGTGTTCAGGCAGTCCGGGCTCGCCTCGCCTAGCCAGACCGCCGTGACAACTATGGGTGGATCAGATTGATGGTTGATGCTTACAATTTGCCTTTGTCATATTATACATTGACGTAATTTTATTTGTGGTTAGAGTTTAGAACTGATATATATTAAGTAGCATTTGGATGGTTAGGCAAGCAATAAAAATAAAGTATCCAGTCCATTTAGGTCTCTGGACACCCATTGCTATTTTAAACCCTTGCAGTATTTTATTGATAACAAGAATGCAAATCAAGGTTTGGAAAACTGGCAGCAGCCAGCTTGTTACCACTTGTAACTTGTAACCCACCGGCCACCGGGGTCTTTATGTCGAAAACCTGGTTTAGTTTTAAGCGCACAAGTTACGCTATGTTAGAACATTCCCACAAATTCTTGCAGTCTTGCTATTTTCCCCTTATTAATTCATGTAAAGCCCATATTTCATATTACTACTATTTAAAACACTAGCTACCAACAACCCTTGTTGCAGTCTTGGCTCGTACCAGAAAGTGAGAAAGGTTACCGCTGGTAGGTGACAAAGTAGCTTCTTGTGATCTTGTATCTGCAAACCAACCAGTTTAATAAACTGTGAGATAAATTTGTTCTAGGGCAGGTAGACAACTATTGGCAGTGACCCTTTGTTTGAGAATAAGTTAAATCCTTATTCTTAAGAGCCAAGTCCAAATATGTGCTTCCTGTGATATGAACTGTTGGACAAGCATACCATGTTCTCCACGTTTTTGTTGTTTACACGATGTGATTTCAGCCTGCTGGTTATCGAGATCAACATTTTTGGCTAACTTCTGCATGGGTTCTCTGCTTGTACCAGGTGGGCAATGCTGCTATTATTGTTGATCCATTAAGTATGCAAATAATTGCAAAGGCCACAGACCAGACACACCAGCATGATACGCCTCTAGAAAAGATTAAATGTGACGGAATGAAAGCACATAATGCCTGCTCTTTTCCTGAAGCAGCTCAGGAGAAATATGACAATTTGTTGCTGTCAAGCTCCCGTGTTTGTAACGGCTTGAACATGCAGGTCTCATGTATAAACCCTTGGGGATGGATGAAACAAAGGCCTAATGAGCAGAAGACATTGCCCTCTGAAGGTGGTTTTCCGTGGCATCCTCTGAGACATGCTGCCATAGTTGCCATTGAAAATGCAGCTGAGATAGAATGATGTTCCCTACTACTATAACGACCAAACCAAAGTTAAATTGCGAAATGGAGAATTGTGTTGATAATGAACCAGCAAAGCGACTAAAGATAGATACAAAAGTGAGCCTCGTTACTTATATGCAGGGGCGGAGCTGGGCCTCGGGCCACTGGGGCCTGGGCCCGAGGCCCAGTCTAAATAGCCTTCTTAGTTCTTCCGTGCTTCATCAATAGTTTAGGCATTTAGTACTTTAGTGCTTCAGTGCTTTAGTGCTTGATGAGGAACAGAGGAAGTGAGGGTTTAGACATTTAATACTTTAGTTCTTAGTTCTATTCTACATTTCTACTTCTACAGATACCGCAAGCCTAGGCGCAAGGTAATTTCTTGCCTTCTTCAATAGTTTAATTGATGCACATTTTAGGAACTCTCCATTTGATGCAACTGTGAATCATTAAATATGTATTAGTTGCTAGATTTGAATATATTGATTAATCAATCGGATTCAACAAACCTCCGTTGATTAGGTATTAACTTTTCTGCCATTCCACTATGTTATATTATTTTGACATATTTTATCTATTTTATTGAAATGTTAAGCATGTAAGTTAAATTTATCTTTAATTCTCTATTTTACTATACTTTGTTATACCTAAATGTCCGTAATTTTTTACAACAGTAGTAATCGTTTATTTTCGGCCCGAGGCTTGTAAAAATCCTGGCTCCGCCACTGCTTATATGTCTACTCATTCATTGTTTCCCTCAATAACTCTTGGCCATTACTGTTGTATTAGAAGACTGAAATGATGCATATTGATTTTTTTCCCTTTTTCTCACTTCAAATTTGAACTTCAGGATATAGAACATTCTGCCCATGAAACATACTGCAGTGACTTGTCTGGAACAAACAGACCATATCTTTGCACAGGACTAGACATCTACCTTGTTTGGGAGCCATGCACGATGTAAGTTCGCTATTACCAAAGTATGACATCATTTTTTGCATACCGCTTAGTTTGCTCACATGTTTGTTTATTTGAAGGTGTGCTATGGCACTTGTACATCAAAGATTCAAGCGCATCTTCTATGCTTTCCCTAATCCAATTACTGGAGCACTAGGCAGTGTCTACATCTTGCATGGGGAGAAAAGTTTGAATCACCATTACTCCGTATTTAGGATGAAAGTGCCTGAGGCAACTTAAATGGTTGAAGTGTTTGTTCTGAAGAATGCTGATTAAACTTTTTTTATCTTAGAAAAATCTGTGAGATTTCCTTCCGTAGGAAGGATGTCTCTTTAGATGCTTATAGCTTCAGATTTGATTTTCTTTTGTTTTGGCAACTTGGTGTGTTGTACCATTAAAATTTACGATGAAGCATGGTCTGCATTTTCCTCAATTTTTGTGTCTTTATACAAAATATACATTGTTTTTGTTACTATCTTGGGCTGCTACCAGCGCGACGCGGTCCTCGACCGGTGATGGGTCAGCTCGGGAGGCCAGTGCGGGGCCCGCAGCTCGTGGCGGCGGGCGCTGCAGGCGCGCAGCCAGCATAATAAATTTTGTTATTTATTGTTATTTTTTTTAATGAACAATAACAACAAAAACCCTAATTTTCTAATCATATTAAGGCTCCGTTTGGTACGGTTCTAGATTCTAGTAGAAACGGAAACGGTTCCAGATTCTTGGTAGAAACGTTTCAGGTAGAATCAGAATCACTTTCTGCAAACCGTTTGGTATGGTTCCAGATTCTAGTAGAAACTAGTGAAACGGGGTTAAGGGTGATTCAACCACGATGTAGAAAAAGAAGAAACGTTCCGAGGAGAATCGTTCCAAGTTTTAACCTGTTTGGCTGGGTTTCTCCCAGATTCTAGTAGAAACACCTCGGTTCCAAGTTGCCAAACGGGGCCTAAATAAGTAATCTATGCAATTAGGGAAACTAATTTGGAGCATTAAAATTATTTTTATGTGATTATGGCCTTGTTTGGGAGCTAAAACCCTGTTTGTAAGTAAACGATCTTGATCGACTTCGAGTAGTTCTATACTGATAATATGTTGTAAAATAATGACGATCACTATAGATCAAATACAATACATCGATTGAATAGTTAGAACAATCATAAAGAACACACGATATAGTGAGACAGAACTTTTCTTTTTTTATTAGATTGGTTTTTTATAATAAAATACTATATTTATAGTAAAAATCCACAAAAGATAAATTCCAGTTCTTCCATAGAAAGATTGTCTAGTTATATATGCACAACCGGACGAAAGATTGTCTTGTTATATATGCACAACCGGACGAAGGCTCATGCTCCATGCAGGAATACAAAAAAATAAAGGGAAAGTCTAAAGAACGGTATACCGTTCAAAGACAAAATAACGGAATGAGTCAAGCGCATCCTCAGCCAATGTGTGGTTCCAGAAAAAGCGAAGCTTTTCTAAGTGATGTTTGTTTTTCAGTCCTGTCCCATAAGCAGATGAAACCTAATGAAACTTATTTGTGAAACTTATCCGTGAAACTTAATGAAACTTATTTGTGAAATCTGATGAAACTTATCCGTAAGATAAGTTTCATGAATTTTCCTAGTGTTTCATGAAATTTAACACCGAAACTGATGAAACTTATCACCGAAACTCGTGAAACTTATCACTGAAACTGATGAAACTTATCACCGAAACTACACTGAAACTCATGAAACTAAACATTGGAACTCATGAAACTTATCATTGGAACTCATGAAACTAAATACTAAAACTCGTGAAACTAAACACTCAAACTGATAAAACTTATCACTGAAACGAAACAATGTTGTATGCACGTCGTACATATAGATGAGCAGAGAATTTCATGCATGTGTGTGTGTGTGTCTATGGAATTTCATGCATATATTTTGCTAGTAAATTTTGCATGCGTATGTACGTCGTACGTACATGTAGATGAGCAGGTCTAAAGCAGAGATGAGGAGTGATGCAGTTCAGGATCCTCTCGCTGTGATGCAGTTCAGATTGCATCCGAACGAGTGGATGCAGTTCAGATTGCATCGCTGTGATGCAGTTCAGATTGCATCCGTACGTACATGTTGGCGTGAAGTTCCAGAGTGGATCCTATACCGTTCGGATGCAATCCGAACGGTATAGCGTGGTATAGTTGCACTCAAAAATAAATTGAGGGAGAGAGAGCAGGCTCAATGTCCAAAGTCAAGTCGCCCTCTGCCCCAATAATTTTGTCGCTTTATGGGTGCTGCACCGCGGCCTTATCCACAGCAGGACTAGTACTACGGTACCATAGCTGGGCGGGGATGGGTCGCGTCCAGGTCACACCCACCAGCTACGTCACGCCACCCGCCGCCTTTTTTGCGCACGGACTGCGGACACGTGTTGCTCCCCCGCGCGAGGTGCAGCCGGCGGCGCAGGGCCTGTGCTGCGAGGCCCGGGATGGTGCGCGTGGGGCCCCGCACATGCGCCGTGACGACTCGGTCGCCTGACGGGTCTGCCCCTCTGGTTTGGGATTATTCACAAAGCTGCCACGGCAGGAGGTTCACTGCCGGTTCTGCATATGATTTGACGCGAAAAAAATTTTCGTTTTAAAAATCGACGCGGATTCCTAACATCAATCACTAATTTTTTTCCTAATATTCATTTATAAACTCTAATAAAATGTTTAAATTATGAATTTTTATAGACAAATCTATACATAATCTTTTAATATATTCAATCAAAATATTTAAAATGATATCAATTGAAAAATATTTGACTGTACTTGTCTAAAACAATATTTTTTTATTTGAGGGCCTATCTTTTTCTAAAAAACAGCTACAATTTGATATTTTGCCATTAGTTTTGTTGTGAAATGTAGTCGTTTACCTGTATTAATTACTACTACAGAAAACCCTATCAGAGACGGTTCATAAATATTATCAGAGACGGCTTTATGAACCGTCTCTAACAATGGGTCAGTGATAATGGAGCCATCTCACAGACGGTTTGAACAACCGTCTGTGATAATAATATTACAGACGGTTCTTATTCAGAACTGTCAGTGATATATTTCTTCCACAGACGGTTTGTACTTACAAACCATCTGTGATATAATTGCTATCACTAACGGTTCCTTATACCAACCGTCTGTGATAGTATGCATATCACAGATGGTTTATTGTACGAACTGTCTGTGTTATATAAACTATCACAGACGGTCCACATGTATGAAGTGTCTGTGATATCTATATCACAGACGGTTCTTATTTGTGAACCGTCTGTGATAGTTTATTACAGACGGTCCACAAATAAGAACCGCCTGTGATGTGGCTGTTCATACAACGACCTTTATCTGTTTATTGGCTAGCCTCAGGAAATGCTAGCCATGCCCTCTGAAACAGACATAACACAGAAGCTACATTGCAGTTATATATCAGCACCAAGGTAACACAGAAGACATAATACAGAAGCTACATTGCAGTAGCTAGATAACACAGAAGCTACATTGAAGTTATATTGCAGTAGCTAGACATAACACAGAAGCTACATTGCAGTTATATAAGGTCTGTTTGTATTGATTGGTAGCATGTCATATCAGCACCAAGGTAATCTGAAATCGCAAGATTATAGCCATCTTGGATACCAGGAAGAACTTCGGTGTTCACGGTAGGGTTCATCGTGTTTTCCATGCTAGAATATATCATCTCGCTCCTGATTCACAGTGGATTGTATTAGTATGCAATATATCATCTCGTTACCTAGTTATTATCTAAAGAAGGATATTTATTAAAATATAAAAAAGGATTGAATCATTTTACTTTCTATTCTTTTTTTTATTCATTAAAATATAAAAACGGAAAATGAAGCAACTCGAAGTGATCACCTGCTGCCGGAGAGCCGAACCCTTGGTCCCTTCACAGTGCGGCGATCTCCTCGCTGATCGTGCTCGAGCCATCGGCGTCGCTGCTCGCTTCCTCCCACAAGCCGATGGACAGCGTCAGGTCGCAGTCTGTTCGCTTCAGCTGAGGCTTCTTGTTAGTAGTGTGACTTGGCCTAGTTCCCTGCATCAACATATGTTTTAGTTGTTAAGATTGATAGCAAAATTTATTACATTGCAGAGACAGTTAAGTACCTGAAGATAGCTCTTGATATGAGATATGCTGACTCCCTTCAGGCCCATGAACTGAAGATCAACACAGAAACATTATTACATCCATTTCAGCGATCACAAAGACATTACAAGTATCATTACATTCATTTCACAGATCACAGATTATCAGATACACAGAGACATTACATCGATTTCAGCGATCACAGATCATCACAAGCACTATCATTACATCCATTTCAGCAAATAAACTGAAAAAATGTGAAGTACCGGAACTCATTTGTAAGAACTACAATACAGCACGTGCGTTCAACAATACAGAGAAAAACTGCGTCCACAAGTTTCACAAATTACAGCACAAGTTTCATAAATTAAAACAGTACAAGTGGCAATACAGAGAAAAACCTAACTCTTGCAGTTAGGCACCTGCGTAGAACTCGCCCTTTTGACTAATGACTTCAGTGACTAGGAAAAAAGAAAGTTTTCCTCGAATGGACTCCAGATCCCTGTCTTGCAACGAAGTTTTATCCTTACTCATTTGTGTTGCATTGACGAGGAGATGCATGTTATGGCAAACGTAAAATCCACATCGGTTATTGCCCTGTCCCTGTTGGTGGCACTGCAAAAATTGAATTGCTTAGTTCTAGAATAATTATTACGGAGTTTGATATAGGATTATACTGTATCGAGGATACCGGAAACTTGAAATCGTGCTGCAACGCCTTATCCCTGCCTTTAACAGAAGGATCTCGCAAAGCTTTGACCGACCTACGTGATTTCGAAAGGTTAGCCTCAGCTATTCCAGGAGCAACAAGCACCTTAAACAACGTGGTTACCTGGTGATTAACAGTGCGATAGGTTTCAAGTCGTGGTTGCCGGTATGTAAGGAATCAACGTAAATAACCCGGTTCTTGGCCAGATGAATTACAATTAGAACCCATTGAAACCTGCATAGGTATGTCGCCATGGTCAATTAGCACCAAAGTATTGTGTGCACTTTACAAATGAGAGTAGGGTTTGAAGGGCAGCACTTACCCTGGGTTAAAGGGTAAAAGTATGAAACTTTTATCTTTCTGAGCATCCAAGGCATGTCGTATGTATTCCTCTACTGCTTTTGCATCTTGGTTTATTGTTTGCTGCGAGACTAAGAGTGGGTCGAGGAAACCCACCGATCTATTGTTCTTTCTCGCTTCGCGTATCATGAATCTATATATACAAAAGTTAGGCAAAGGGGTCACTTCATATATATATATATGACATTTATCGGTATTACAGGGAAGACACACTCACAATGTCCAGCATCTTAAGAGCGAGGCGTCGAGGGTGTCGAGGTTGAAGAGATCGAACAGGTCCTGGAAGCCGACCGCGAAGAAGCCCCCCGATGACTCGTTGAACAGATGCTTAGGCTTGTAGCGGACCATGATACTTGTTGTATGTTCGTTCTCTGGCTTGTTAGCTTGTCTCATGTAGTATGTATGCAGGCTTTTGCAGCAGTAAGTACATGTCTTCATGCGATCTTCCGTTATTAAAGGCTCTCCTAGCTTGAATAACCGGGCCAACGGGGGCAATCGGATAATACTCCAAGGCCTTCGCTATCTTTTTCGATTTGCCCTTCCCTTTCTTTGTTGGATAGGAAATTTTCAGGGGAGACGAGGGGAGTAGAGAGCAATCAAAGTCAAAGTCAAATTCAAACTCACTGTCAATGTTTTTGGGTGGGGAGGGCACGATAACCAATTTGGGGGGAATCAGATCAACTTCTGGCGGAGGAGGTAGAGGTACTTCTGGTGGAGGATGGATGTCTAGGGATATGTCGCTGCTGGGCCACTGGATGAATGTGCCAATGACATCCCCCAGTGTCTGAAGCTCGTCATTTGGCGGCAATTGTAGCATGATGATCTTGAAAATGTCATGAACGCCGTCCACATTGACCTTCGTGAAACCCGGCGCTAGCAGGGTACCGTGCACCATCGCCCCTTCAATGGATGGATACACGAGGCCCCAAGCAGCCTGTATAGGAAGGGAGCAATTGGCAACTCTCACCTGGAGATTGCACCGCGTGGGCTTCTACACAACGGTACCCAATTAGCTAATGTGCCCAAAAGATATATCTATGGAGCATTCAAGAGATCTAAATTAGTATACCTTGATGTCACAGACAGGGAATTTTCCGTCGTGTTTACCCTGGTCAGGGGCGGACACACAGCTGCTCTTACGTGTAGTGGGGCTGAACCCTTAGCCTTCCACAGGCTGTGTGTTTTGAGCATTGAGCCTTTCCTCGAGGCTTCTTATCCTATCATTGAATTCTCCTCTCAGCCTGTCCTCAAGATCCTTCACAACCTTTTCCTCGCGCTCGTCTCTACCTCTCTTCTTACTCCGGTACATGTGAGTGTCTTCAAAGCCCGTTTCCCAGGGAACGAAAACCCCTTTGCCTCGTGTGCGACCAGGGTGTTCCTTGTTTCCCAATGCCGTGGAGAGTGCATCTCTCTCCCTGTTTGGGACAAAAGATCCACCGGAAGATTGTGCACTCAACTCTACCTGCAAGATCCCAGCAAGTTATTTCACTTATGAAGTTAGGGACTAAATACGTACCAAAATGGTGGTTCGATATCTTACCAAACGTTGGCAGACTTCCTCGTCCGCAGGGCTTCTAAAGGAGATGGTGCCGGATGGTGTGGCACATGACCTCGCTCTTAGCCAGTCTCTGGCGCGCTGGTCAACAATCGATGCAAATGGCGCGGAGTCCCCCTCATCCTCCCTGTCCCATTGCATCCTCTTCCTGTAACACCCCATAAATTTCAACTGTTGTACAAGAAAAATTCGACAGCATTTCCCCTAAAACAGGACAATACGGAAGCAATTCAAATAGGAATAATATCACGACATCAATACTAGAGACAACGAGTCTAATTCAACCAGGTATCAACCATAAGTATAACACATCTCTAATGGGACAACCATAAACGAGAACAAGTTTAAAGGGAACAACAATGGGTCTATATGTAATAAAATTGCATCCAACTAATGAATTATTTAAAGCACTAGTTCATGTGAGTCGTGATGACACCAGAAGATTTATTGTGTTGCTAGCCCACCCTTCATGCTTACGACTCACGTGCGCTACCTGGAAACATCAAAACAGCAAGTAGTGAGATTGGGTAATCTCAGCAAGCGGAACAACTAATACAAATAACACATCCACCATATATCTAGCATTCCACATTCCTCATATCCAATACAACATCAAGGAGTCCACACCACTTCAGTAAAATGCATATGATTGTGCACATGCTTATGCCATGATCCTCCTCACCGTGCCCTTTCTCAGGAACACACGGTGTTGTACCGGTACGGTCGCGCACGCTGGCGTCGACAAAACTTCCAATGCATGATTATGCAGTTAATGCTTCATGCATGAATTCATTCAGAATCTCCCACACTGAGTTCACATGTTTGCCTATCATCTTATAGCATAGATAGAAAGCAAATAACATTGAGATGAAGTATTTAGACAATTCATCAGGTAAACAACATCATTCTTAACATTACTCATGATTCATAGCCAAACCACAACATCAAAATGCTAGTCAAGATATTGCAATCCTCAAAGCAAGTGATTAAACCATGTATGATTGCTGTAATTGGAGTTTATAAAGAAGGCAAAGCAAACAACGATGTATAGCTTAACAATACAACTACTTCCACTTGCCTTTACCGACGTGGACGATGAACCTAGATGCGCCCAGCAGTGGCACCACCTGAACAAACATTATTTCAGTACATAGAGACATCACAATTGATCACACAATTCAAACACACGCTTCCTACTCCCCGTTCCCATTTAAGCGCCAAAAAACCCCGATCTGTCCGGATCGAACAGCAACACCCTCTTTTCCCAATTTCGTATCTTTTTTTATACTGTTCATAAAAATACAAAAAAATTACAGTAGCTAGATATTGACGAGAGCTACAACTTTAATGAAGGTCAAAAATTTCAATTCCGCTGTTAAACATGCCTAAACAACCGTCAAAAACAGTGGACGAAATCTGTTTCCAGATTCTGTTCGTCATCTTCCAACAGCGATAACTCTCAGACCGACAGCCCAAAAATTCTGAACAAAATACAGAAGCTAGGTCTCGACGTTGTCTACAACTTTCTAGTTATAGGTTTTTGCAGGAAAAATCATCTATGCCACGTAAACCGCAGAACAATCCGCGCTGCACAATCTCCCCTTTCAGAAACAGCATCACGTGAACAACTACCCTTCTACCCCATAAAAAACCATCCAAATCAAACACCACCAGATCTAATACACTCCTAATCCTAGGCAGAACAGGGGGTAAAAGATCGGGAATTTTAACTTGAGTTCTCCCTTGTGAACCCACGAAGAACGCGCGACGAACACCAAATCTGAAAATCTGCTCGTCCTCCACACCTTCTCGGATCCTCTTCTCGATTTTCCCTTCGGGTTTCGCGGTGTATCCTTGAGCCTCCACGCTGGGAAGAGGGAGGAGGGGGTGGCTACCAGGGGGTGGTGGGAGGAGGTGCCTAGGGTTGCAAGGGGCGCCACCCCTCTTGAGGGAAAAGTGGGCCGGCCCACTAGGGCGTGGGGAGGAGGGGGTGGGAAGGGGAATTCCCGGCCCAGGCCCAGGTTTCCTCGGCCCAAAGACTCCAAATTTAATATTAAATTGCAGCCTAAAACTCAATTATTTCATCTCCCAACATTTCCTTCATTCCTTCCGAAACCGAAAGAAGAGAGAAGAAAACCCCTACGGTCACTCCCAAATTCTAAGGCATCACACTCTCCCCTCCTTAAAAGGATTCGTCCCCGAATCTTCCTCCTTTAACTACCGATTTTAAACAGGAGAAAGGAAGACAAAAGATAAATACGTCTTACCCCCAGCATCCTCAAAATGTAAAGGATACTTCTTCCGCATCTGGTCCTCAAGTTCCCAAGTTGCCTCCCGCTCAGATTGATTGGTCCACAGAACTTTCACATATCTGATGGTTCTCCTCATGACTCGTTCTGAAGAGTCCAAAATTCGAAGTGGATGGCACTCCAAAGTTAAATCTTGCTCAACCGTAATTGGCTCCAGATCAATCTTATGCTCCGGGTCGTGGAGATACTTCCGTAGCATAGAGACATGGAAGACATCATGCACTCCACTCAAAGAGTTTGGAAACTCCAGACGGTATGCTAAACTGCCCACTCGAGCCACCACTGGGAATGGACCAATGTACCTCTGGCTAAGTTTGCCAGTGGTACCAAAACGAACAACACCCTTTGATGCAGTTACCTTGAGGAGAACTTGATCACCCACTGAAAATTCCAAATCTCGCCTTCTGTTATCGGCATAACTCTTCTGACGGCTCTGGGCGGCCAGGAGGTTCCACCGTATCTCTTGCACCTTCTCAAAGGTCTGTTGAACCCAATCCGGACCCTGCAATGATTTTTCACCGACTGTATCCCAGCAAAGCGGAGAAACACATTTTCGACCATAAAGCGCCTCGAATGGAGCCATTCGAATACTAGCCTGGTAACTGTTATTGTAGGCAAACTCTAGCAAGGCCAAGTGATCCTCCCAACTTCCCTTCCAAGAAAGAGCACACGCTCAAAGCATGTCCTCTAGAGTCTAGATGGTCTGCTCAGACTGGCCATCTGTTTGAGGATGAAAAGATGTGCTGAGAGAGAGTTTTGTTCCCAAAGCACTATGCAAGCTCTGCCAAAACAGGGACACAAATCTAGTGTCTCGATCGGAGATAATCGATTTAGGCACACCATGAAGCCTAAGCACTTCCTTCATGTACAAGGGAACTAGATCTGGTGCCGAATTGGTCGTCTTCATTGGAATAAAATGTGCGGACTTAGTGAGTCTATCCACAACCAGCCAAATGGCATCTCTACCTCGCGGTGAGCGGGGTAACCCAATCACAAAGTCCATAGTGATGTGTTCCCACTTCCATTCCGGAATTTCCAATGGTCAGAATGCACCGGCAGGTCTCTTATGCTCAGCTTTTACCTGTTGGCACACTCCACAAGAAGCCACATACTTGGCAATATCCACCCTCATCCTCTTCCACCAGAAACTCTATTTCAGATCCCGATACATCTTGGTCTCGCCAGGATGAACGGAATACGGAGTCCTATGGGCTTCCCTTAGAATGTCCATCTTCACATCCAATTTCTGAGGCACACAAAGACGGCCTCTAAACCGAATAGAACCATGCTCGTCTACACTGAATTCCCGAGGTTTCCCCTCTGAAATCGTCCGCCGAACCTCCTGAAGCAAACGATCCTGCAACTGAGCCTCATGCACTCGCTCGGGTATGCAAGACTGAATGATCATCTGAGTCTCATCTTGCGCAACCCCAGCAAAATAGTAAGTGACCTGTCCTCTTTCCAACTCTGCAACCAAGGGCAAAGCAGTCTTGGGGACACCCGTTCTACTCAAGGCATCTGCCACGACATTAGCCTTGCCGGGATGATACTGGATCGACACATCAAAGTCCTTTATCAATTCCAACCACCTACGCTCCCGCAGATTCAACTCCCGCTGGGTGAATATATATTTGAGGCTCTTATGATCAGTGAAAATATCACAAGACTCCCCAAAAAGATAGTGCCTCCACAATTTCAGGGCAAAAACCACAGCGGCTAACTCGAGGTAATGGGTGGGATAATTCTGTTCATGAGTCTTCAACTATCTTGAAGCATAAGCGATGACACAGCCTTCTTGCATGAGCACACAACCCAAACCAATCCTGGAGGCATCTGCATACACTGTATAACGCTTGCCACTCATAGGTAAGGATAAAATAGGTGCATTGACCAGTTTGCTCTTTAGCATCTGGAAACTAGCCTCACATTCCCCTGACCAGATGAAAGGAACCCCCTTCTGTGTGAGCCTTGTCATCGGTTTAGTAATGATAGAAAAATTGTGCACGAAGCGCCGATAATAACCTGCCAACCCAAGGAAACTCCTGATTTCCATCACACTAGACGGTCTTCGCCATCCAACCACAGCAGCAACATTCTTTGGGTCAACTATGATACCATTTTGGTTGATGACATGCCCAAGGAAACTCACCTCTGACAACCAGAAGACGCACTTCTTGAGTTTGGCATAGAATTGATTTCTACGAAGAGCTTCCAAAACTAGACCGAGATGTACGGCGTGCTCCTCCTCGGACTTCGATTAGACAAGAATGTCGTCAATGAAGACGACGATAAAGACATCAAGATATTCATGGAGCATCCTGTTCATGGCTTCCATAAAGACGGCAGGAGCATTCGTTAGTCCAAAAGACATGACTACGAACTCAAAATGCCCATACCTCGTGTTGAAAGCCGTCTTTTCAATATCCTCCTCCTTAATCCACAACTGATGATACCCAGATTGCAGATCGATCTTGGAGAATACTTTGGCACCCCTCAATTGATCAAAAAGATCATCAATACGAGGCAATGGGTACTTGTTCTTAATGGTAACTTGATTGAGCGCCCGGTAGTCCACATATAGCCGCTTGGTGCCATCTTTCTTCTCCACGAACAAGACCGGGGCCGCCCAAGGAGACGAGCTCACTCTAATAAACCCCTTAGCTAGGAGTTCATCCAATTGCCTCTTCAACTCAACTTGTTCTATTGGAGCCATCCGGTACGGGGTTTTATAGATTGGCCTCGTACCAGGAACAAGATCAATGCGGAAAATAGTCTCCCGCTCTGGGGGCAATCCCGGAAGCTCACTGGGAAACACATCTGGATAACGGCAAACTATAGCAATGCCCTCCAAACTCTTCTCTTCCTCCTAACCCTCAACCATGGACCAGAGGACCCCTGATTTCAACATCTGGGAGCTTGGGAATAGCTAACACAAAAAGGAGAGGGAGTACCGCATAGCGCTCCCTTGGAAAATTAACTCTTGCCCAGAAGGAGCATGCAAAGTAACTGTCCTCCAAGCACAATCAATCACCGTTTGGTACTGAAATAGCCAGTCCATGCCAAGGATGACATCGAACGGCTCCAAAGAAATTGAGAGGAGCCGCCCAGATCGTCCTCGAGTTGTTGGATGAACAGTTACTCCCGTCGGATTTGGATTCTAGCAACGAATCACCGGAGGCGATCCCGATGCTAATACCCAAGCCCAAACGAGACCACTCTACGACTTCCAACGACTCGACAACAACCCCGGTATTCCCCCGGTATGTGATCCGAAACTCGCCCAGGATCCCCACATACCGGTTCCCAATGCCATATCAAACATCGATTCGCACAAAGGGGCATCGAGCCCAAACTCACTACCAGAGACGCAAAAACGCGGAAGCAAACCAACACACAACACGGCACACGGAAGCCCAACAAAAACAACCCACAAAAGAAACGACCAAGCGAAAAGGTAGACAGTTCTATTTTAGAAATAAAAGTGCAGCTGTTCACAAAAGTAAGACCAACCACTCTATACAAACAAAAGTAAAACACCTCCGGAAGTGTCATGCCCTGAACACTTCCGGGCGTACAACGTTGACAGCCTCTACTCGGTGCCCCGCCCGGTCACCGATAGGCAGTAGGGGCAAAACTCGCACTACGGATCCTCACCTGCAAAACCACAAAGCAGAAGCCTGAGTACAAAAGGTACTCGCAAGTCTTACCCGTGGTCCATATATGACCGACTCCAAAGGACATGCAATTGGATGTAGCAAGGAATAAGCTAGAGGTAACATTTGCGGAAATGCTTAGGTTTATTATTTAGTCACTCAACTACTCAATTCACAAGTTAAGCAGTTGTAACAGCGCCTACTTCTAAAATGAAGTGCAATCATTAATTCACAACCATTAATCTCATCACCAATTTATTTGGGCTCAAGCTCGACGGCGAACCTCGGTTCAAGTTCTTACTACGTGACTGTGCGATGAAAGAGCTTGCTCATATCCGAGAGCGCGGCAATTCGAATCGCTTATTTAACCCTGCAGGGAAGCATTGATCGCACGACACTTACCACAAGGGCCTAGTGTCAACCCCCTCCCAATCATACCCAATCGCTGAAGCATCCTCCTGTGGCCCGAAAACCTAGCACCCCCTCGAGCAGCCCCAAGCCCGGCTTGGCGCTCGAGAGTCGGCCTAAGCCTCGCCCTCAACCACGTCCAACCACAAGAAGTTACGGTCCATCGATTCCGTATGAGAGAAAGAGCGGCTTACCGTACCATAATCGGGCATGCGACCAACCGGGGTGTGCTCAATCAAAGGGCAACCATCGAATCGGTCCTTAATCGACTCAGACGGGAACTACCACATCGGGTCTCCTTACCCAATGTCCCAACCTTCTCGCCCGGTCTCCAATTTAACCTTTCCTTACATAACCGTACCCATTTCATTTCATCACAAGTAAAGTAATTGATCTCAAGCGGTGGACCATCCACCACTTGGCCCAACCCGACGCCTATGCAAACTAAGCAGGGACGCAATATAATACCCGTAGTCTAGCTCCAAAGGAGGTGTTTAGCAATTAACAAGGAGCGTATGTGCAACAAGTAGGATCTAGCCCTATTCCCCAATTCAATTCCTAATGCTTGACTTAATCATCAAATAGGCAATTTATTCTCAAAATTACAATTACATATACGGATGAATATGCATAGGTGCTTGCCTTGATCTTCTGCTTGTGGATCGGAGGTAGCTGGCTCTCCGGTAGTACCCTCAGTCGCCGCGGAGTCAAGTCCCGCGGGATCGCTCTCTACACGAATACAATGCATAATAAGATGCATGCAATGCAATGAAAACAACTAGAAAGAAAACCCTCGACGAAACGACGCGATAGGACAGACCACTCAAGCCGGACAGAACAGGTGAACCCGGACAGTCCGGGTTTTACATCCGGACAGTCCGGCTAACCCGGATACTCCGGACCAGGGGTCCGGACATTCTGAACCTGGCGAGTTTCACCCAATGACTCGACGGATCGAGGTGCCGCCAAGTCCTATGACACCGCTATAACCCGATCTACAACTTTCTACACCACGCAAGCCATGGAGAAGCTCCGAGCTAGCTCGAACCACAACGATGGAGGCTCACTCTTAACATCTCTAACTAAAACCCAATCCAATGCTAGGGATGACATTATCTACCCCCCTATCTCTAACCCTAGCATCCACATTGTCTAAATCCAACCCCAAGAATCACCACACCACAAAACCCTAGAACTCCAAGTTCATCCCCGAACTCCCAAATCCAAACCTAAACCCTAAACCCACCATGGATGGCCTTAGAACCCAAGAAAACCCACGACTCAACCCCCAAGAGAAAGACCTACCTCTAAGGATGATGAAGGAGAACAATGCCGGGTGGAGGAAGGAGGATGCCGGCTTGAGGAGGAGTTCCACGGGATGGAGGAGCCGCCGGGGAGGAGCCATGGGAGGTCGCCGGAGTGGAGAGCTCACCGGAGACAAGGTTGGGGCGAAGGAGACGCACGGGATGGGTGGAGGACAAGTGGAGAAGAAAAGAAGGGAGTGAACCCACGAAATGGGACTTTCATACAGAACCCCCCCCCCGCAAATACCGGACACTCCGGACGCTAACCCGGAGACTCCGGGTTGGGGTCTTCGGTAGCACTAACCCGGACACTCCGGACATTTGGTCCGGACACTCCGGGTTGAGGCGCTCGGTCAGGTTAATCCGGATACTCCGGACAATATGTCCGGACATTCCGGGTTATGTCCGGACATTCCGGGTGTTGATCTGGATACTCCGGATGTCCCAGAATTTTTGAAACTTGGGGCCCTGACAGAAATCACCACCAAATTCGCCACGAACTCCTCTTCAGCTAGCAGAAAGTGACAGCCCTGACAGACCCTCGAACTAGAAATCAAGCCTTGCGGTGCACTAACCACCACGGCATCATCCAAGCTCTGTACTGACAGACCAGCCTGAAAAACAAAATCCACAGAGACAAACCATAAATCTCAACTGTTGAACAAGAAAAATTCTCAACTGTTGAACAATCCTCAACTGTTGTAGCTGGGCTATACAACAGTTGAACAATCTTGTAGGTCCTTGGCGACGAAGCCCCAGAAGAAGACGGCGGTGGAAACTGGGGCATCCAGTAAGTCCCTGGGGATGGTGCATGGTAGAACGAAGGAGTCGAAGTAGGCACCGGGAGGTACTGCGGGGTAGGGGCTGATGGCAACATATGCATCACGCCTCCCTGACGTTGTCCGCCTGGTGAGGATGTCACTAGCTCCCAACGCAGCTTGCCGTTGGGGTTCTTCCTGCACACCGCATCCTTGTGATCCTCCCGACCACAGATGGTGCACCTTCCCTTCCATGAGCAGTCGCTGCGGCGATGGGAATCGCCACAACGAAAACATACCATTCCCATGCCAGGAGTGACGATGGCACGCAGATCGGGCGCACCTCCTCCTGAGGTGTGCTTTGTGGCGGCAGGACGGCCACCATAGGGCTGGTGGCGATAGTTCTTCCCCTTCTTGCTCCAAGTACCAGAGGATTGGCCCTTCTTTTCTGGAGGGCCCCTAACCTGCTCTCCCATGGCAGGTTTGCGATGCACTTCGGTGTAGTTCAGCTGCAGCTCTACACCAAGAGCTGGTTCAACCAATGTCCGAAAATCAACAATGGGAAAAGCGCCCAGCATATGACGAATGGCAGGACGGAGTCCCTGCCTGAACCGCCTGGCCTTCTCCACCTCATCACGTGCCACATGGGGCACAAAACGTACGATCTGGTTGAAGCCAACCTCGTACTCCACCACAGTCTTCTTGTCTTGGGTGTACTGTCCCAAGTCAATCTGCATCTTGTCGAGGAAGGTGGCGGAAAAGAACCGCCGCCCAAATTGCCGGACAAACTCCTCCCAAGAGAAGTCCCCCGGCGCGCCCCTCGAGGACAGCACACCCCTCCACCAGATTTGGGCTTCTCTGTAACACCCTACAAATCTAAACTGTCGTACAAGAAAATTTTGACAGCATCTCCCCTAAAATTAGGACAAAACGGAAGCGACAACAAGATTCATAATAAACATTACAAACAGGAATAACATAAAAGCATCAATACTAGAGATAACAAGTCTAAATCAACCAGAAAACAAACATAAACGTAAAACAGCTCCAAAGAGGACATCAACAGGTCTATGATTAATAAAATTTCAGCAAGCTAATGAATTATTAAATGCACTAGTCCATGTGATTCGTGATGACCCCGGAGGGTTGATTGTGCTACTAAGCCCACCCTTCAAGCTTACGACTCGCGAGAACTACCTGAAAACAACAAAATAACAACGGGTGAGATTGGGTAATCTCAGCAAGCGGAATAACTTCTAACAAATAACACAGCCATAGTAAAACTAGCATACCAAATTCCTCATATCCAATACCACATTACAGAGTCCACACAACCTCAGTAGAATGCATATGATTGTGCACATGCTTATGCCATGATCCTCCTCACCGTGCCCTTTCTCAGGAACACACGGTGTTGTACCGGTACGGTCGCGTACGCTGGCATCGACAAACTTCCAATGCATGATTATGCAGTTAATGCTTCATGCATAAATACATTCATAACTTCCCACTATGAATTCACATGCTTACATACCATCAAATAACATGGATAAAATGCGAACATCATTGAGATAGAATATCTCAACAATTCATCTTGCAAACAACATCTTTCTTCATTCTTACTCATGATTCAAAAGCCAAACAACCACATCACAATGCAGGATAGGATATTGCAATCTCATAAACAAGTAGTTAAACCATGTAGGTGTGCTGCAATTAAGGTTTATATTGAGGACGAAACAAATAGCGAGTTATAGTTTAGCAAGACCGCTACTTCCACTTGCCTTTACCAACGTGGATGACGAACCTAGTTGCGTCCAGAAGGGGCACCACCTGAACAAGCATTCTTTCAGTATATAATAACATCACAATTGATCACACAATTCAAACACGCGTTTCCTACAACCCGTTCCCCTTTTAAAACACCGAAACCCCGATCTGTCCGGATCAAACAGCAGCACCCTCTCTTCACAATTTCGTATCTTTTTTTATACAGATCATAAAAATATAAAAAAATTACAGGAGCTAGATATTGATGGGATCTACAACTTTCATGAAGATCATAAATTTCAATTCCATTGTAAATTATGCCTAAACAGACGTCCAACACAGTAGACGAAATCTGTTTCCAGATTCTGTTCGTCAACTTCCAACAGCTATAACTCTCATACAGTCGTCCCAAAAATTGTGAAAAAATTACAGAAGCTAGATCTCGACGTTATCTACAACTTTCTAGTTATAGGTTTTGGCAGGAAAAATCGTCTAGGTCATGTAAGACGTGAAACAATCCGTGCTGCACAATCTCCCCTTCCAAAAACAGCACCACGTGAACATCTACCCTTCTCCCCCATCAAAATCCATCCAAACCACTCACCACCAGATCTAATACACTCCTAATCCCTAGGTAGAACAGGGGTAAAAGATTGGGAATTTTACCTTGAGTTCCCCCTTGCGAACCCACGAAGAACACGTGACGATCCCTGGAGCGGAAATCTGTTCGTCCTCCTCGCCTCCACGGATCCTCTTCGCGTTTCGCGGTGGATCTTGAGCCACCACGCAAGGGGAGGAAGAGGTGGAGTGGGGCGGCTGCTAGGGGGAGTGGGGGAGGCGCCCTAGGGTTTGGGGTGGGGTGGCCGGCCACATGGGGAGGCGCCACCCCTTTAGGGGGAGGTGGGCCGGCCCACTTAGGGCGTGGGGAGGGGGAGGTGGGAGAAGAATTCCCGGCCCAGGCCCAAGTTTTCCTCGGCCCACTGTTTCTAGCCCGAATACTCCAAATTTAATATTAATACACCGCATAAACTTCAAATATTTAATTCCCCAACAATTTTCCTCATTCCTCCCGAAACAAAACCAGGAAAAAGGAACCCTAGAATCGCTCTAACGCTATAAGGCATCACATTCTCCCTTCAAGAGCTGTGCTACAAAGCGGACACGATCTTGCGCCACCACCTCAAAAGCGTCCAGCTGCAACTCCATAAAGGACAGCCAATCAGCCGCCTGGATCGGAGTGCCCGCACCATCAAAGCTGTCCAGCCTCAGTCCAACCCACTCTCGCAGTTTGATGCCACCGCCTGCCGCGCCCACAACTGGCACAGGCGCTCTGGTGCGCCACAGCAGGGGCGGCTGTGCGCCCTGCCTCAAGACTCCGCAACTCCTCTGCATCGCCCTCATGGCGGCCACTAATTCCGCCAAACACCACCTCACTGGGTAGGTTCGGCCACCTCGACGGCTCGGAGGCGTTCCCTCGAACGATACATCGCGCGCGTCTTTGGTGGCATACTGTACCCAAACAAGCCGCAAACAAACAATCACGCCAATAAAAACATAATCAAAATCACCAACAATCAAACCATAAATATAGTCGAACATACGCATGCCATGCAATGCAGCCCATCCCATCCTAATAGTGCAAGTGTGTCAATTTTAAAGTTTATTATCCTATGGCAATTTTAAAACTTAAACCTAAGCAATGTTACTAATTTCACACAGCAAAATTTTAGTTCATGCTAGAATCTTTTCCTAAATTCATACACCAAGGACCTAAAGCATTTCCCCTAAATCTCTGATACCAACTGTAACACCCCATAAATCTCAACTGTTGTACAAGAAAAATTCGACAGCATTTCCCCTAAAACAGGACAATACGGAAGCAATTCAAATAGGAATAATATCACGACATCAATACTAGAGACAACGAGTCTAATTCAACCAGGTATCAATGTGATACCCTAGAACTTGAGAGCGATCCTAGGGTTTTCTTCCTTTGTTGTTTCGGGAAGAATGAGGGAAAATTGTTGGGGAATTAAATAATTGAAGTTTATGAGGCATACTGATATTAAAATTTGGGGTTTTCGGGCTAGGATTAGTGGGTCGAGGAAACCTGGGCCACGGCCGGGAATCCCTTTTTCCCTTTCCCCCTCCCCACGCCCCAAAGTGGGCCGGCCCACTTTGCTCCTTAGGGGTGGCGCCCCCCCCATGTGGCCGGCCACCCCCATTGCAACCCTAGCCGCCCTTGCATCCACTTGACAGCAGCACCATCTCCTCTCCCTCCCCTGCATGGTGGCTCAAGGATTCATCGCGGATCGTGAAGAAAAATTCGAGAAGAGGATCCGTGGAGGCGTGGGGATCAAGCAGATTTCGTTTTCGGTGTTCATCGCGTGTTCTTCGTGGGATCTCAAGGTAGAACTTTAGGTAAAATTCCCAATCTTTTACCCCCTGTTATACCTAGGATTAGGAGTGTTTTAGATCTGGTGGTGATTGGATTGGATGGGATTTGAAGGGGGAGAAGGGTAGATGTTCACGTGGTACTGTTTTTGGAAGGGAAGATTGTGCAGCGCGGATTGTTTCGCGTTTTTCGTGGCATAGATGATTTTTCCTGCGAAAACCTATAACTAGAAAGTTGTAGATAACGTCGAGACCTAGCTTCTGTAATTTTTTCAGAATTTTTGGGAAAGTGTTCTGAGAGTTATCTCTGTTGCAAACCGACGAACAGAATCTGGGAACAGATTTCATCCACTGTGTTGGACGACTGTTTAGGCATATTTAACAGAGGAATTAGAATTTATGATCTTCTGGAAAGTTGTAGATCTCGTCAATATCTAGCTCCTGTAATTTTTTCATATTTTTATGTTCTGTAGAAAAAAAAGATACGAAAAAGAGAATGGGGGTTGCTGCTGTTCGATCCGGACAGATCGGGGTTTCGGTGTTGGAAAAGGGGAACGGGTTGTAGGAATTGCGTGTTTGAGTTGTGTGATCAGTTGTGCTGTTATTACATACTGAAAATATGCTTGTACAGGTGGTGCCCCTTCTGGACGCAACTAGATCCGTCGTCTACGTCGGTAAAGGCAAGTGGAAGTAGTGTTATGGTTGAGCTATACCTCGTGGTTTGCATTGCCTTCGTTATAATCTCCGATTACATTAATCATACATGGTTTAATCAATTGCTTTGATGATTGCGATATTTAGATTAGCATTGTGATGATGTGCTTTGGCTATGAATCATGAGTAAAGAGAAGAATGATGTTGTCTACTTGTTGAATTGTCTAAATAGTTCATCTCAATGTTATTTTTTTTCTACCCATGTTATATGAGGGTATGCAAACATGTGGACTCCATGTGGAAGTTTGTGAATGAATTCATGCATGAAGCATTAACTGCATATTCATGCATTGGAAGTTTGTCGACGCCTTGCGTCTTGCGCGATCAGACGTACAACACCGTGTGTTCCTGAGAAAGGGCACAGTGAGGAGGATTATGGCATAAGCATGTGCATCAATCATATGCATTTTACTGAAGTGGTGTGGACTCTTTGATGTGGTATTGTATATGAGGAATGTGGACTCTTTGATGTGGTATTGTATATGAGGAATGTGGAATGATAGATATATGGTGGATGTTTTATTTGTATTAGTTGTTCCGCTTGCTGAGATTACCCAATCTCACCCCTTGTTATTTTGTTGTTTTCAGGTAGTTCTCGCGAGTCGTAAGATTGAAGGGTGGGCTTAGTAGCACAATCAACCCTCCGGGGTCATCACGAACCACATGGACTAGTGCATTTAATAACTCATTAGCTTGCTGAAATGTTATTAATCATAGACCTGTTGATGTCCTCTTTGGAGCTGTGTTTACGTTTATGTTTGTTTTCTGGTTGATTTAGACTTGTTATCTCTAGTATTGATGCTTTTATGTTATTCCTGATTGTAATGTTTATTATGAATCTTGTTGTCGCCTGCTTTGTCCTAATTTTAGGGGAGATGCTGTCGAAATTTTCTTGTACGACAGTTTAGATTTGTAGGGTGTTACAGTTGGTATCAGAGCGGGCTTCAGGTCCGTTAACTAAAATTTTGTCATAGGATAGCAACATTAAAACTTGTGTAAGTGGAATCACTAATTTAAAATTTGACACACTTGGATGCACAGTAGGAAAGGGTATGGGTACCGTTGCTTTCCGTTTAATTATTGTATCTAAGCTTTGATGTTGAATGCTACTTTTGATGATGTATAATGCTATATTTATGATGGATTTGATTGAGTTGCTTCATTTGTGATGAAGTGGGGTTGTGGTGCCGAAGGGTTTTCGGTCACCTCTTTTTGTTCATAGTAAGGGTGTGGTTTGACTGTGTGGCCGGTTAACGCCATCACCGAGGAATTATTAACCCCTGTAGGAGGAGTGCTTAACCTTTCTGTCGTGGATTGGGTAGTTGACTGGAGTCAAATAGAAGAGATTGGTGGTAGAATCATTCGGATGTTATTTATCGTTCTGACGGTCGGCCTTGGTTGGTTCTCTTTGTTTTAGTTGATTGAAATCAGAAGAAAAGTGTTTGGAATTTGGATTTTCGTGGAGTGTGCCTTCGGTGTTTATTTTGGTTTTGTCTTCTTTGGGTGAAGACAAAGAAGGGGAGTTTTGTGTTGCGCGTCTTTGGTCACCTGTTGACCTTGACACCTGTTTAGTTGGTTGCCTTGCAAAGAAAGGTTTAGCTTTTGGTTCTTGTGTGTCTTTCTTTGAGTTTAAAAGAAGTTATTTAAGAGTGTGTATAAAGTTAAGTTGTGTCGATTTATGTTTTGTGCCTTTGTTCGTAAGGTTTACTTGATCGCTTGGTTCCCCTCTCGGAGTCTTTAAGATTGAAATGTGTTTTGGAGTCATGTCCTATTGCAACTTTGATTATCGAGCTTCTTTGTGAGTTTTGGTTGAGTATTAAAAGAAGAATGCTGCAAATAAAGTAAGTATTCGCTTGACTGAAATTACTTGTTAAAAGTGAAAATTGTTGATTAGCATGTCTTGTAGTGTGTAACAATGTGGTTTATAGAAATGATGTACTCTTTAGTTAATTTGCGAGTTGAATCAATTAAGTGTAATTGCTACCTTTAGCTTAAGATTAAATGAACCTCTAGTGATGTAGAGTACCCCATAGTGGGGATGATTAAATGTGTTAATGTACATGCTTATAATCTATTGCTTTGCTTTGAAAGTGCTTATGACCCCCGATAATGTTTAAGGTTTTAAACCCTGATGCATGGTTAGAACATTAAGATGAGGTAGATCATTGTTATTGTTAAAGAAACTTTCTTTGGTTGTTTAAAGATGGTCTAATCTAACAGATTAATAGAGGAAAATTTAATCGTGTTGACTAAGCGACTTTAATTTGGAAGTTGATTAGAGTTGCTATTTACGTTGTTGCAACCTACTAGTATATTTGGAAGTAGGTAGTTGTGTCTCTACAATACTAGTATTGATATCAATTGAGAAGACATAAGACTTATTGTTAATGATGTTGTTAAGGGCAGTGTTAATGCTAGTATTCGATCTATTTTAAATAGTTGGAGTATGTTGTGTGGTGGTAATTTTGTTATCACCTATGTATAGGGTAGCTAAAAGTAATGTTGTTGGTTGATGATTATGCCCATTTGTTGTTATTGATAAGTTGGTAGGGTTGTTAATTGTTGGAAACCATTGATGCAATAGAAAAAAAATGTAAAACTGTGAAATTATGTCGAGTACATGTTGTGATGGGATGAACATTGGATAACAATCATGATGCAAGATTTTAACCTTAATGAATGCATGTCTTAGAATCCTGTTTACGAATTTTATCTTGTAGAGGTAATACTTATTGGTTGAAGTCATTTTATTGATTGAACAAGAGTTTTAATTGTCAAGATGTTGATGTATGGATGGTATAAAATTGATACGTTGATCATGCTTAAGTATCTGTTGAGGTACTATGTTTGAAATATAGAATACATTGTTATATGATGTGTTGGTCTGTGGGGATCATGATGAGGTAGTATAGAATGGAAGACGTTTTGTTAATCATCATAAACTGTATTTTTAAATGTTGGGAAAGGTAACTAGAGAAAGAATTGGTTATGTAGCTTTTGGGGGAATTATTGAGGCTTCTCGATGAGAAAATAGTGTATATTGAATGCTTAAATGGTAAGTACAGTGGAATACTAGATATGGTGGTTTTCACCCTGAGCCTGTGTCTAAAAACCTTTTGGACGGGTTTGGTTGGTTGCTATTTTGGTTGAATACTTTTGTCGAAGTGTTTCTTCTGTTGGGTTTCAGAGTTTCCCTAAAACTCGTAGTGATTAATGCCAACCTTTGGATTTGGCTAACTTGTTTGGTTTGCACTATGAGTTTGGATTTACATCCAAAAGTCTTTGAGTGGATCGCACCCCTTCGGCGTTCGCCTTTGAATTATCTTTGGAATTAATTTTAAAGGAAACAGATGGACATAGTGAGTTGTATTGGAAACTCTTGAGATTTAATTTGCAACTCTTTTTACTAGAGTTGGATTTATTTGCATGATGTGTGTGGCATTTGCGAGTGCTTCAAAAAGGTGGATTATATGAGGGTTTCATAAGTGAATTTGGTTAGTGAAGAGTTCTCTTTTGGGAATGAGTTTCCCTTTCTTTCAAAAAAAAAAAATTGTGGCGGTTGTGTGGGCAAATGTTTGACTTTGGAGTCGATGTTCTTTTCCAAAATGTTGATTTTGGTTAAAATGCGATGTTTTGCAAGTTTAGCTTTCTACCATTGGTGGGTTTTGATACGATGTGGTGCCTTACTGTTAACTATGCTGCCGACATAGTTTATATGAATTAGCGCAATCCTCGATGTTAATCGAGTTTTATTCATGTGTTACAGAGGAAGAGGTCGTGTTGTAAATGACTATTCGATAGTGCTGTTACATGATGAATGAATGGTGAAGAGCAAACATGACATTGTCTATAGATGTTAAGTGATAAAAGAGTCATTGAGCCAGGTCGGTGAGAAAGTCATATATGGATATATGACTAATCCGGAGTGCTCTTGGTAAGCTGCATGCATGTCCTGAATCGAGATTTCAATTGCCTTCTAGTACGGGAAGTAAGAACGAATATCTTCTGATATGTTGGTTGTGGTGTATGAGATCTGAGCTTTCTTTGCAACTTGGCTTAGGAAAAATAAAATAAAATAAAATAAAATGAGTACTCTTGGGTTGTTGCCGAATTCTTTCCAAAGTGGCTTTTAGCGCTTTGGAGTTCGAGATGTTGGATGTGAATCATTTGGGGATCATGGGTCTTGGTTGAGCTTCCTCAATGATTCTACCCTTGGTTATGATTCTTTGAAAGGAAGAATGTGAAGGTGAAACCTTCTTTCAAGGGAAAACTAGTGTGGGTCGCTGATCGTAAGTAGTTTAAAAGTGAAGAGTAAAGTGAAGGTTGTGTATGACTCAATCCAAACCTTCTTGGAGAATTGGGTCATTTATGTGTTCCTCGGTGGGGTTGCTTAATTTAGTAGTGGACAACTTGGAAGTTGCAGGTAATTACATTAATTTTTTTTGAACTTTTGTCGCTGGGTTCGAGCGAGTTTGTGTCAATCAGAGCGATTGTGTTCGCTTGTTATTGTTTCTGTGATTTACGGACCCTGGTTGTAAAGTAGGCTATCTCTGTCGTTGGTAAGGGTGGATATTGGTTCTTTTTGTAAAAGATCAATCACTTGTATGAGATAGGAGTTTGTGTTTGGGTTGATTTAGAGACTTACCTAGAGCGTTGTGCCTCACATGGTTCGCGTCGTCCAGAATGCGACGAACTGTGGTAGAGGAGTGAGATTGGAATGCGGAGTATCGCGATCGGGTTGAAGAGAGGAGTGAGTTGTGATTCCAGATCGATACCAGATTCACCTAATAGGTGTCCTTTATTTAATAGGGGAATAGTTCATGTTAGTGTCCAAAGAAAGATTTGTGGACCAATTAGTCTGAGCAGGATGCAACTTGGGAACCTAAGGACCAGATGCGGAAGAAGTACCTCAGACTCTTTGAGGATGTCAAGGTAAAATGTTGATTACCTTTTGCCTTCCTTTTTCTAAGGTTCCTTAGCAAAGAGGAGTAGATTCGGGGACGAATCCTTTTAAGGAGGGGAGAATGTGATACCCTAGAACTTGAGAGCGATCCTAGGGTTTTCTTCCTTTGTTGTTTCGGGAAGAATGAGGGAAAATTGTTGGGGAATTAAATAATTGAAGTTTATGAGGCATATTGATATTAAAATTTGGGGTTTTCGGCTAGGATTAGTGGGTCGAGGAAACCTGGGCCACGGCCGAATCCCTTTTCCCTTTCCCCTCCCACGCCCCAAAGTGGGCCGCCCACTTTGCTCCTTAGGTGGCGCCCCATGTGGCCGGCCACCCCCATTGCAACCCTAGCCGCCCTTGCATCCACTTGACAGCAGCACCATCTCCTCTCCCTCCCCTGCATGGTGGCTCAAGGATTCATCGCGGATCGTGAAGAAAAATTCGAGAAGAGGATCCGTGGAGGCGTGGGGATCAAGCAGATTTCGTTTTCGGTGTTCATCGCGTGTTCTTCGTGGGATCTCAAGGTAGAACTTTAGGTAAAATTCCCAATCTTTTACCCCCTGTTATACCTAGGATTAGGAGTGTTTTAGATCTGGTGGTGATTGGATTGGATGGGATTTGTAGGGGGAGAAGGGTAGATGTTCACGTGGTACTGTTTTTGGAAGGGAAGATTGTGCAGCGCGGATTGTTTCGCGTTTTTCGTGGCATAGATGATTTTTCCTGCGAAAACCTATAACTAGAAAGTTGTAGATAACGTCGAGACCTAGCTTCTGTAATTTTTTCAGAATTTTTGGGAAAGTGTTCTGAGAGTTATCGCTGTTGCAAACCGACAAACAGAATCTGGGAACAGATTTCATCCACTGTGTTGGACGACTGTTTAGGCATATTTAACAGAGGAATTAGAATTTATGATCTTCTGGAAAGTTGTAGATCTAGTCAATATCTAGCTCCTGTAATTTTTTCATATTTTTATGTTCTGTAGAAAAAAAGATACGAAAAAGAGAATGGGGGTTGCTGCTGTTCGATCCGGACAGATCGGGGTTTCGGTGTTGGAAAAGGGGAACGGGTTGTAGGAATTGCGTGTTTGAGTTGTGTGATCAGTTGTGCTGTTATTACATACTGAAAATATGCTTGTACAGGTGGTGCCCCTTCTGGACGCAACTAGATCCGCTGCCTCGTCGGTAAAGGCAAGTGGAAGTAGTGTTATGGTTGAGCTATACCTCGTGGTTTGCATTGCCTTCGTTATAATCTCCGATTACATTAATCATACATGGTTTAATCAATTGCTTTGATGATTGCGATATTTAGATTAGCATTGTGATGATGTGCTTTGGCTATGAATCATGAGTAAAAAGAAGAATGATGTTGTCTACTTGTTGAATTGTCTAAATAGTTGTAACATCCCAAAATTTTGCTTTTCTTAAATTCATGTGTGATTTGACACTTTGGTGAATTTTTGGAATTTTCTGGAATTTATTTGGGTTTATTTGGAATTTATTTGAATTTATTCCATTTTGAAATAATTAAAGAATTTAATTTTGCAAATAAAATTTTGTTGGAAATATTTATTCGAGTCCAAAATGATCCAAAATATTTTCCAGAATTTTTCTGGAATTTTTCTGAGTCATTTGCTATTTTTAATGAATTAAATGAATTACTGGGAATTATTTTAAATATTAATTCGCTGGAAAAGGACCGACCAAGGTCAAGCATTATTCCTCGTCCGAGTCGGACTCGAGTCCGACCGAGCCAGTTGACTCGACCGAACCCACTCCTAAACCTAATCAATCCCAACCGTTGGATCAAGATCCAACGGCTGAGATCCGCCCGTACCGGTTCGAGCCGTAACCGGGCCGGATCCGATCGCGCTTCGCGGCGATCGCGTGGCCGCTGATCGCGCCACGTGGACGGCCACGATTTCGTCGTTTTCGCCGAGTCCGAGCCGACTTCGCCAGCCGCCATGCCGTAGCGAACTAGGTTTCCGCTCAGGGCACGCAGGCCGAGGCTATTTAAAGCGTGAGACGCCCCCGAGGTTGCCCTCATCCTTGCGCACTGCTCTCGAGCCATCTCGCCGAGCCGCCACCGTTGAGCCGCAATCGCTCGCCGAGTTGTCTCTTCCTCCGCCGCGGTTTGCGCCGGTTTCCGCCGTCGTCCGTCGTCTTCCGCCGAAGGGGCCCAGATCCGAGTCCTCGCGACGAGACGCACCCGAAGGAGGCTTCATCTCGCCGAGCACGCCCCAAACGCCGTCGGGCTCGTTGCCGCCCTCGCTTCCGGCCAAGCCAGCGCCGCGTGAAGCCATCGCCGTCCGCGAGCTCGGAGGACCGTCGGATCCAGACGGACGGTTGAGGTGAGCTCACGTGTTCCCAAACCCGATTAGATCTGGATCGTTGGATCAAGATCCAACGGTTCACAATTGCCACGCGTCTTGGCAAAGTGCGAATATAGGATTAGATCTCGACCGTCCGATCTAGATCGAACGCCCACGAGCGGCGAGTAGTTTCAACGTGTTAACCCTGGATCTAATCCGCGCCGTTGATTTTCAAACCAACGGCCGAGATTGGCGCCACGTGTCGGGAAGATGGACCGCCGGTCAACGCTGGCCCACGCCGCTGGCGCAGTGTGACGCCGACGCGCGAGGCCTGGTGTCGATGGGCCCGCATGTCGCTGGCTAACCCAGCCTAAGCGCCGACGCCACCCATGACGTCACAAAGGACTCCCACTCGGCCACCGTGGCCGAGCCCCGCCGACGCCGGGCCGATGACGTCACCCGAGAGGGCCCACATGTCAGCGACACGTAGAGCCGTGGACCGAGTCCACCGTGGACCCGAGCTGAGCATGGACCAAGTCCATGGACCGGCTGACGTCAGCAGGCCAATCAGAGGCTGCCACGTGTCCATGCTGACGCAATAATTAATTTCCGAAAAAGAAAATGATTTATTAATTCGAAATATTGATTCAAATTTAGATTCAAACTTCAAACGCTTATAACTTTTGCGTTTCAACTCCGATTTGAGCGATTCAAATTTCTAAATTTGTATAAAATTGAGGTCTACCTAAATATGAATTTTATTTAATTTTTGGACTAAAGTTTTTCTCTGTAAAATTATTTAACTGATTATTTAAACTTTAAATAATCATAACTTTTGCGTTTTAACTCCAAATTTGACGATTCCAGTTTCTAAAAATCCAGAAAATTATGTTCTCTCTGTTTATGGATTTTATTTGGAGTTTTGGGATCTTTTTGCATAGTGTTCATTTGTGTATTTGCTATTTGCACGCTTTACGAGTAGACGTTGAAGTGCCGGAAGGATTCGAGGGAGAAGTGTTGACTCAGGATCCAACTCAAGACCAAGAGCAAGTGCTTTTTGAAGGCAAGTTGTGCTTTGACCATGTTGATCCTATTTCGAAAATCTATTTTGATTTAAACTATTGCATGCTAGTTTAATTAGAAAGATACTTTGGTTTAAACCTGGGGGTTAGATAAATACCAATTTGCTATATGACACCTTGATTACTTAAGTATGTGCCATGATCCTTTGTCACCCTAGTTGTGGTTTACTAGTTGGACATTATTAAGTTGCCAACATGGGTTTAGATCGTTGTAGTATACTGCTTAGACCTCACGTGCTCATGACATGATTTTGGATAATCAAATGCTAATATTGACTTAATGATATATTGAACCTGTTTTGGAAAAGTATCATGTGATGTTGATGGCACGTGGTGCATGGTAATCAACTGGGTTTGATAAACAGATTTCGACCGGGCATGTGGCAAGAGTAATCAGTGGGCCAGTTGTGGCATTGGGAGTGATGATTTGGTTTTTCTAGTAGTCTTGCCCTGGTCACTCTAAGGACTTAACCTTGCAAGCCTTTGAACTGGGTCATACTTGCAACCACATGGCTGGAATGGGACGGCCCTAGTTGACTAAGTCGCTAAGGACTCACTTGTGGAGCCTCAGGTGTCGGTTACACCTTTTGTGTGATTGTGCGGGGAGCGTATCGTGGCTGTGGCCAGTACCCATCTAACGGTGTGTTGGTCCCATACTTCGCCTTGGCTAAGGGAAGGGATGGTGTAGAGCACGCATCGAGAGGACCACCTGTGTTGTTTGAGGCTTCCGAAAGGCTTTGTTACTGAACTCGCCTTTGTGGTGTTTGACTGTATCTTGTGGGTAAAGTGCATAACCTCTGTGAGTGTAGAATCTATTTGAATAGCCGAGTCCACTGATCGACAATGCTCGGAATTACAAATAAGGGGTAGACTTTCTGAAAATAACTTGGTTTTGAAAAGATGGGTTGGTTTAACAAGGAAGATGATGGATATGTGGTTTAGGATGGGAAAAATGTTTATTAAATTTCTTGAAAAGTTATTTATGCTTTACTTATTTCTACTGCTTTCGAATCTACTCATATTACTTGTCAAAAGTCACATCGCAAATATACCCTGAGCTATTCCTTTGTACTAAGCCATGCATATAGTATATTAGCTTGCATTCTCATGCATGACTTGCTGAGTACCAAGTACTCACCCTTGCCTCAACACAATACCAGTTGAAGAGGAGACTATGCCAGTTTCGGAGGAGGAGTTCCAAGAGGACCCGTCTACTTAGGGATGCGAGCCCAGTCAGTTGCCTGTGGTATACTGGATGGCGCCACGAAGTTTATTTGATTTTCCGCTGCTGCTATTTCTCTTTTAATAAGTTTCGCCTTGCAAGGCATATATTTGTAACTTGGCCATAAGGTCGAGTAACCCTTTGATTATTTAAATAAAGTACTTTGACAGTATCGATTGGTATGATTGTGATATATACCGATGTTAAGACTGTGTGCACTAGCGCGTTCCTGGACTAGTGCTGAATACACAGAGGGTCCGGATTTGCAAATTCGGGGTCCCGACAGAGGTGGTATCAGAGCCATACTTGACTGTAGGCTCAACCCTAGCTAGAATGGTCGTAGTGAGGATAAAACCTATTTTCTAAAGCTAAAAGTTTGTCAAGATAAGAAATGACATCTCGACTTATCCCCTTCTCTCTTTTCTTGTCTCTTGCTGAAATTTTCCCTTACCTTGTCACAATTTAAAAATTCCGAGTTCTTACGAAAATCACGCTTGTGACAGATGGAGGAAGAGTTCAACTACGTTGATCTGGGAGTTGGTCACGCTGCAGAGCTTTGGCACATGCTACAAACTCTCGGAGATTTTGAGAAGCCCCAATACCAAGTGGAAGTGATCAGACAAGCAGGATTGATCAAGGCTTGTGACGTGAGGATTGAGGTACCTGTCAGGAAGAGGGGCCCAGGCAATCGCCCGATACACTGCACTGCTAGAAGATCTACAATGCAGATGGGTATCCAAGAAGTTTCACGACGAGCAATGCGGCACATTACCAGTATCCACGCCAGAGAGTTGGAAAGCACGGTGTTCGTTATCATCCGCAAGAGCGATAACCTTCTTGACCAAGACGATTCAGATGAGAATGCCACGCGATTACACGCTTGGCACGATTAAATGCGTCGCCCAGGAGGATGTACTAGATAATACAAGCAAGGAGCTACAGAAGGCCCGCAAGGAGATCACGACAGAGAAGAACAGATGGCGGGAAGCTCAAGAGTATGTGGCACATCTTCTACGAAGGATTGACGAGTTGGAGATGACTTTGTACGGACCAGACCCAGAGCCAGTACTCGAGCTACACGAGCCAGATCCAGAGGAGTCAGATCTCGATGAGGACACTGCTTCTTCGACTACCACAGATGACATAGTCGCTGGACATGGCGATCGTTTCGCGCCTATGCCGCAGCACCCGTACCCAGGCCGTGGAGGTTTTCTCGATGAGTGAGCATAGGTTCTATAGTGAGACTCCTTCGCCGAGTCGAGTCATAGAGTAAAGAGTCACCCTTTAGGCGTTAGACTCCAGAGTTAGTTCGATTTGGATTTTCATTGTTTGCTGAGTGTGCAGTATGTGTTGCAAGGCCCTTAGGCATTGTAAGCAGCCATACCAAGTTACTAATAATAAAGTTGGACCTTAAGGCTACACCTTTTTCGCCCGCATAAGTTCCATATTACTTGTCTATTCTCGTTTCCCTCTCATCTCTAAACCTAGAGCAAATCGACAGATGGTGAACACCCGTGGGAACCTTGGAAGCAATGGGAGTGGATCTCGCCCAACAGAAAACCCCAATGATGGAGCACCAGCACCGCCACTGGATGTGCAGAATTTTGGAGCATTTCTTGCTGCTCAGACCCAGTTGATGCATGCTATGATGCAACAAATGCAGCACGTCCTTTGCCGAGGCCATCGCTAATCAAGTTAATCAGGGACCACGCCAGAATACAAGGCTGTCAGAGTTCATGAGGACTCACCCACCCACTTTCTCTGGGAATGCCAATCCATTGGAGGCCGATGATTGGTTAAGATCAATCGAGAGGAAGCTACACATAGCTCAATGCATAGGAAATGAGAAGGTACTCTACGCTTCTCATCAGTTGGAAGGAACAAATTACGAATGGTGGGAGAACTTCGTACACGCAGAGAACCCTCAAGATATCACTTGGGAAGAGTTCACAACCGCATTCCGACAAGATCACGTGCCTGAAGGAATTATGGACCTTAAGAAGGAGGAGTTCAGAGCATCAAGCAAGGTAATCACCGATGGCCGACTACCTGAACAAGTTCACACAGCTAGCACGCTACGCACTGAGGATGTAGCGACAGATAAATCCAGCATGGGCCTCGTTTTATGAAGGGACTTAACTCAGATTGCAAGTAGGGTTGATCACCCACACCTTCCGGATTTCCAAGAGTTGGTGAATAAGGCACTTATTCTTGAGGACAAGCGCAAGGAACTGGATGAGAACAGGAAGCGCAGGATGCAACAAAGAAGGATCACGTCGAGGAACGCATAAATACCGAGAGTTGCACCAAATCAATTCTTCGATTCCAACCACAGAATGCAACGAGGACACCATCCTCAGCACCAAGACCTGCCAATCAAAACTACTGCACCCAGCCCCCGCTTAGAAACGCTACCCCAGCAACAAGAAGGAACAAAGTGAGACGCTGTTACAAACCGCAACGAGCCAGGACACTTTGCCAACAGCTTGTCCGAAGAAGACAGCAGAGCGACCCGATTCGCTTCAACCTAGGAACCACCCCAGCTAGGACGCCAAAGACAGAGCCACACCCTGCACTCAGGTGAGAGGCCGAGTCAACCATGTCACCGCAGATGCACTGCAGAATGCTACGGACGTCAGTCGGGTAAGTTACTTGTTAACTCGATGCACCTGCAACAGCTTTGTTTGACTCGAGCTTCAGATTCGTTTGTTTCGCAAGGCTTTGCTGCTAGAAATGACTTGAGAATTGCAAGACTTAAGTGCATGCTTTTAGTTCAAACCCTGGTTCCGAACTCCGAACGGAAGTAGGATGTTCCGGTGAGAATACTAATAGATGGAATAGAGTTCCTAGCAAACCTTATAATTTTGGAGACCTGCACCTTAGATGTTATATTGGGAATGGATTGGTTATCCAAGCACAAGGCCGTATTGATTGTGGACGAAGGACTATCTCGATTGAGAGCCCGTGTGGGAAGAAAGTGGAATTTCAAGCCACTGCAGCTAGAGATGGACAGCTGATGGTTAACAGTACCAAGGCAATCAAGCATAGAGGATGTCCCAAAGAGTAAATGAGTACCGATGTTTTTCCCGAAGATCTACCTGGTATGCCGCTGCACGAGGACATAGAGTTTGTGATAGAGCTTGTACTGCACAGCACCGATAGCAAAGAGACCCTATCGGATGTCTACCGAGGAGTTGGTAGAAATGAAGAAACAGCTAGAGGAGTTAATGGAGAAAGGATTTATCGCACCAAGTTCGCGCCGTGGGGAGCACCAGTTTTGTTTGTCAAGAAGAAGGACGGGAGTTTCAGGATGTGCATCGACTACCGTGCACTCAATGAAGTCACCGTGAAGAATAAGTATCCGCTACCCAGGATTGATGATTTGTTTGATCAGTTGAGAGGAGCCGGAGTTTTCTCCAAGATTGATCTCGAGATCGATACCATCGCTTGAAGATCCGATCGTAAGATATTCAAGATCGCATTCTCGCCAAGATATGGACATTACGAGTTTACTGATTATGTCCTTTGGGCCGATTTAATGCGCCAAATTATTTCATGAATATGAAGAATAAGGTGTTCATGGAGTATTTGGACAAGTTTGTCGTCGTGTTCATAGACGATATCCTAATCTACTCCAAGACAGAGGATGAACATGCCGAACACTTAAGGCGAGTTTTGGAAAAGCTGAGGGAACAGCAACTTTTCGCCAAGTTCAGCAAGTGTGACTTTTGGAAGGACAAAGTGGAGTTCCTTGGACATGTGATGACCGCAGAAGGAGTCGCCGTAGATCCAAGCAAAGTAGAAGCTGTGTTACATTGGGAGCGTACCAAGACTGTGACCCGGTCGAGTTTCCTTGGAATGGCAGGATACTACCGCCGTTAAATCGAAGGCTTTTCGAAAAATTCAAAACCTATTACGCAATTGCTGAAGAATAAAAAGAATTTTGCAAGGAAGCCAGAATGTGAGAAAGGATTTCAGAGTCAAGAAGCGATTGACATCAGCACCGGTGTTAGTTCTACCGGATGTTGCTCAAAGCTTCGATATTTATTGTGACGCATCGCGCCAAGGACTTGGATGTGTGCTGATGCAGAATGGAAAGGTCGTCGCTTATGCATCAAGGCAGTTGAGGCCGCATGAGGAAAATTATCCGACACATGACCTAGAGTTAGCTGCCGTAGTGCCTGCCTTGAAGATATGGCGTCACTATCTGATTGGAAACAGATGTGAAGTATATACGGATCATAAGAGTTTTAAGTACATATTCACCAATCGGATCTGAATATGAGGCAAAGGAGATGGCTAGAGTTAATCAAGGACTACAATGTTGGAATCCATTACCATCCGGGAAGGCCAACGTAGTTGCCGATGCTCGAGTCGAATAGCCATACCGCGAGTATGTTGCTAGCCATAAGTCGTGATGAGTTATGTGAGGAGTTTGAAAATGAAGATTGAGGTTGTACCTAGCGGATTCTTGGCCGCATTAGAAGTAAAACCGACCCTGGAGGATCAGATTCGAGAAGGACGTATGATGATGACAAGATCCGCAGGATTAAGTCCATCAAGGAGGAAGGCAAGGCAGAAGGACTTCAAGATGGATGAGCAAGGCACGTTGTGGATGAAGGATCGCATTTGTGTGCCTAACAAAAAGGAGTTAAAGCAACTGATTCTCGAAGAAGCCCATGACTCCAAGTACTCGATTCATCCCGAAGCGCCAAGATGTATCGAGGATCTCAAGGAGAGATTCTCGTGGCCGAGTATGAAACGTGAAGTTGCCGAGCATGTTGCATTGTGCGACGTATGCCGAGAGTCAAGGCAATGCATCACGACCCAGGATTGCTACAACCGCTGAAAATACCTGAGTGGAAGTGGGAGGAAATCGGAATGGATTTCATTACCGGTTTGTCGAAGACTCAAGGAGGTTATGACTCCATATGGGTTATAGTGGATCGCTTGACTAAAGTAGCCCATTTTATCCCCGTGAAGACCACTTACTCGGGAGATAAATTAGCGTAATTATACATGATCAGATTGTCTGCTTGCACGGAGTGCCAAAGAGGATTGTATCGACAAGGTACCCAATTTACCTCAAGATTCTCGAATAAGTTGCATGAAGCTCTGGGACCCGTTTGAATTTCAAGATGACTTATCATCCATGCACGGATGGACAGACCAAAGAGTCAACCAGATTCGGAGGATATGCTAAGAGCTTGTGCATTGGCCTATGCTACCTCTTGGGATAAGAGTTTGCCGTATGCCGAGTTCGATTACAACAATAGTTATCGTGTTAGTTTACGATGTCACCTTTTGAGGCATCAGCATGGTCGACCACGCTGACGCCGTTGAATTGGAATGAGACCGTGGCGCGTGTCTTTGGGCCTGATATTCTTCAAGAGGTCAAGAGCAGATCGCTATGATTAGGGAAAGGTTGAAGATAGCCCAATCTCGACAAAAGAGTTATCTTGACAATCGTCACGGGATTTGAGTTTTGAACCGTAAGATTTTGTTTACCTCGAGTTACGCCTCTCGGGGAGTTAAGAGGTTCCATGCCAAAGGGAAACTCGCACCTGCTATGTTGGACCATTTAAGATTTTGAGCCGCAGAGGCGAAGTTGCTTATCAGCTGGAGTTGCCACAGTCGTTGGCAGGAGTACATGATGTATTCCATGTGTCCCAGTTAAAGAAGTGTCTCCGAGTTCCTGAGGAACAGACACCGCTAGAGTCAATTGAGTTGCAAGAGGATTTGACCTATAAGGAGCATCCCGTGAGGATTCTAGACACAATGGATCGAGAAACTAGAAACAGGTCAACCCGTTTTTGTAGAGTTCAGTGGAGCAACCATGAAGAAAGCGAAGCGACTTGGGAACGCGAAGAGGATTTGAAGAAAGAGTTTCCAAACCTATTCCTTTAGTGAGCCCTGAATCTCGGGGACGAGATTCTATTAAGGGGGGGAGGTTTGTAACATCCCAAAATTTTGCTTTTCTTAAATTCATGTGTGATTTGACACTTTGGTGAATTTTTGGAATTTTCTGGAATTTATTTGGGTTTATTTGGAATTTATTTGAATTTATTCCATTTTGAAATAATTAAAGAATTTAATTTTGCAAATAAAATTTTGTTGGAAATATTTATTCGAGTCCAAAATGATCCAAAATATTTTCCAGAATTTTTCTGGAATTTTTCTGAGTCATTTGCTATTTTTAATGAATTAAATGAATTATCGAATTATTTTAAATATTAATTATTGAAAAGGACCGACCTCAGTTACTATTCCTCGTCCGAAGTCGGACTCGAGTCCGACCGAGCCATTGACTCGACCGAACCCACTCCTAAACCTAATCAATCCCAACCGTTGGATCAAGATCCAACGGCCGAGATCCGCCCGCACGGCTCGAGCCGTGAATCGCCGGATCCGATCGCGCCGCGCGATCGTGGCCGTTGATCGCGCCACGTGGGACGGCCACGATTTCGTCGTCTTCGCCGAGTCCGAGCCGGACTTCGCCGCCACGCGCCGCCGTAGCGAACTAGGTTTCCGCTCTAGGGCACGGACGCCGAGGCTATTTAAAGCGTGAGACGCCCCCGAGGTTGCCCTCATCCTTGCGCACCCGTTCCTCGAGCCATCTCGCCGAGCCGCCACCGTTGAGCCGCAATCGCTCGCCGGAGTTGTCTCTTCCTCCGCCGCGTTTGCGCCGGTTTCCGCCGTCGTCCGTCGTCTTCCGCCGAAGGGGCCAGATCCGAGTCCCCGCGACGACGCACCCGAAGGAGGCTTCATCTCGCCGAGCACGCCCCAACGCCGTCGGGCTCGTCGTCGTCCGTCTCCGGTCAAGCCAGCGCCGCCGCGTAAGCCATCGCCCGTCAGCGAAGCTCGGAGGACCCGTCGGATCCAGATCGGACGGTTGAGGTGAGCTCACGTGTTCCCAAACCCGATTAGATCTCGATCGTTGGATCAAGATCCAACGGTTCACAATTGCCACGTCTTTGTAGCAAAGGCGAATATAGGATTAGATCTCGACCGTCCGATCTAGATCGAACGCCCACGCAGCGGCAGTAGTTTCAACGTGTTAACCCTGGATCTAATCCGCGCCGTTGATTTTCAAACCAACGGCTGAGATTGCGCCACGTGTCGGGACGATGGACCGCCGCGGTCAACGCCGTCCACGCGCGCGTGCGTGTGACGCTGACGCGCGGGGCCCGCGTGTCGATGGGCCCGCATGTCGCTGGCTAACCCAGCCTAAGCGCCGACGCCACCCATGACGTCACGGTGGACCCCACCGCCGCAGACTGCGGCCGAGCCTCGCCGACGTCGGGCCGATGACGTCACCCGAGAGGGCCCACATGTCTGCGACACGTAGAGCCGTGGACCGAGTCCACCGTGGACCCGAGCTGAGCATGGACCAAGTCCATGGACCGGCTGACGTCAGCAGGCCAATCGAGGCTGCCACGTGTCCATGCCGACGCAATAATTAATTTCCGAAAAGAAAATGATTTATTAATTCGAAATATTGATTCAAATTTAGATTCAAACTTCAAACGCTTATAACTTTTATGCTTCAACTCCGATTTGAGCGATTCAAATTTCTAAATTTGTATAAAATTGAGATCTACCTAAATATGAATTTTATTTAATTTTTGGACTAAAGTTTTTCTCTGTAAAATTATTTAACTGATTATTTAAACTTTAAATAATCATAACTTTTATGCTTTTAACTCCAAATTTGATTTATTCCAGTTTCTAAAAATCCAGAAAATTATGTTCTCTCTGTTTATGGATTTTATTTGGAGTTTTGGGATCTTTTGCATAGTGTTCATTTGTGTATTTACTATTTGCACGCTTTACGAGTAGACGTTGAAGTGCCAAGGATTCGAGGAGAAGTGTTGACTCAGGATCCAACTCAAGACCAAGAGCAAGTGCTTTTTGAAGGCAAGTTGTGCTTTGACCATGTTGATCCTATTTCGAAAATCTATTTTGATTTAAACTATTGCATGCTAGTTTAATTAGAAAGATACTTTGGTTTAAACCTGGGGGTTAGATAAATACCAATTTGCTATATGACACCTTGATTACTTAAGTATGTGCCATGATCCTTTGTCACCCTAGTTGTGGTTTACTAGTTGGACATTATTAAGTTGCCAACATGGGTTTAGATCGTTGTAGTATCGCTTAGACACCTTTCGTGCTCATGACATGATTTTGGATAATCAAATGCTAATATTGACTTAATGATATATTGAACCTGTTTTGGAAAAGTATCATGTGATGTTGATGGCACGTGGTGCATGGTAATCAATCGGGTTTGATAAACAGATTTCGATCGGGCATGTGGCAAGAGTAATCAGTGGGCCAGTTGTGGCATTGGGAGTGATGATTTGGTTTTTCGGGTAGTCTTGCCCTGGTCACTCTAAGGACTTAACCTTGCAAGCCTTTGAACTGGGTCATACTTGCAACCACATGGTGGAATGGGACGGCCCTAGTTGACTAAGTCGCTAAGGACTCACTTGTGGAGCCTCAGGTGTCGATTACACCTTTTGTGTGATTGTACGGGGGAGCGTATCGTGGCTGTGGCCAGGTACCCATCTAACGGTGTGTTGGTCCCATACTTCGCCTTGGCTAAGGGAAGGGATGGTGTAGAGCACGTACCGGAGAGGACCACCTGTGTTGTTTGAGGCTTCCGAAAGGCTTTGTTACGGGAACTCGCCTTTGTGGTGTTTGACTGTATCTTGTGGGTAAAGTGCATAACCTCTGCAGAGTGTAGAATCTATTTGAATAGCCGAGTCCACGGTACTGGACAATGCTCGGGAATTACAGTCAAGGGGTAGACTTTCTGAAAATAACTTGGTTTTGAAAAGATGGGTTGGTTTAACAAGGAAGATGATGGATATGTGGTTTAGGATGGGAAAAATGTTTATTAAATTTCTTGAAAAGTTATTTATGCTTTACTTATTTCTCTTTGCTTTGAATCTACTCATATTACTTGTCAAAAGTCATTTCTTTGCAAATATACCCTGAGCTATTCCTTTGTACTAAGCCATGCATATAGTATATTAGCTTGCATTCTGTGCATGACTTGCTGAGTACCAAGTACTCACCCTTGCCTCAACACAATACCAGTTGAAGAGGAGACTATGCCAGTTTCGGAGGAGGAGTTCCAAGAGGACCCGTCTACTTAGGGATGCGAGCCGATCGGTTGCCTGTGGTATACTGGATGGCGCCACGAAGTTTATTTGATTTTCCGCTGCTGCTATTTCTCTTTTAATAAGTTTCGCCTTGCAAGGCATATATTTGTAACTTGGCCATAAGGTCGAGTAACCCTTTGATTATTTAAATAAAGTACTTTGACAAGATGTCGATTGGTATGATTGTGATATATACCGATGTTAAGACTGTGTGCACTAGCGCGTTCCTGGACTAGTGCTGAATACACAGAGGGTCCGGATTTGCAAATTCGGGGTCCCGACAATAGTTCATCTCAATGTTATTTTTTTTCTACCCATGTTATATGAGGGTATGCAAACATGTGGACTCCATGTGGAAGTTTGTGAATGAATTCATGCATGAAGCATTAACTGCATATTCATGCATTGGAAGTTTGTCGACGCCAACAGGCGCGATCAGACAGACAACACCGTGTGTTCCCGAGAAAGGGCACGGTGAGGAGGATCATGGCATAAGCATGTGCATCAATCATATGCATTTTACTGAAGTGGTGTGGACTCTTTGATGTGGTATTGTATATGAGGAATGTGGACTCTTTGATGTGGTATTGTATATGAGGAATGTGGAATGATAGATATATGGTGGATGTTTTATTTGTATTAGTTGTTCCGCTTGCTGAGATTACCCAATCTCACCCCTTGTTATTTTGTTGTTTTCGGAGTAGTTCTCGCGAGTCGTAAGATTGAAGGGTGGGCTTAGTAGCACAATCAACCCTCCGGGGTCATCACGAACCACATGGACTAGTGCATTTAATAACTCATTAGCTTGCTGAAATGTTATTAATCATAGACCTGTTGATGTCCTCTTTGGAGCTGTGTTTACGTTTATGTTTGTTTTCTGGTTGATTTAGACTTGTTATCTCTAGTATTGATGCTTTTATGTTATTCCTGATTGTAATGTTTATTATGAATCTTGTTGTCGCTTCCGTTTTGTCCTAATTTTAGGGGAGATGCTGTCGAAATTTTCTTGTACGACAGTTTAGATTTGTAGGGTGTTACAATCAACCATAAGTATAACACATCTCTAATGGGACAACCATAAACGAGAACAAGTTTAAAGGGAACAACAATGGGTCTATATGTAATAAAATTGCATCCAACTAATGAATTATTTAAAGCACTAGTTCATGTGAGTCGTGATGACACCAGAAGATTTATTGTGTTGCTAGCCCACCCTTCATGCTTACGACTCACGTCGCTACTCCGAAACATCAAACAAAGCAAGTAGTGAGATTGGGTAATCTCAGCAAGCGAACAACTAATACAAATAACACATCCACCATATATCTAGCATTCCACATTCCTCATATCCAATACCACATCAAGGAGTCCACACCACTTCAAGAAATGCATATGATTGTGCACATGCTTATGCCATGATCCTCCTCACCGTGCCCTTTCTCGTGAACACACGGTGTTGTATTTGCCTCTGATCGCGCGTATTGGCGTCGACAAAACTTCCAATGCATGATTATGCAGTTAATGCTTCATGCATGAATTCATTCAGAATCTCTCACACTGAGTTCACATGTTTGCCTATCATCTTATAGCATAGATAGAAAGCAAATAACATTGAGATGAAGTATTTAGACAATTCATCAGGTAAACAACATCATTCTTAACATTACTCATGATTCATAGCCAAACCACAACATCAAAATGCTAGTCAAGATATTGCAATCCTCAAAGCAAGTGATTGAACCATGTATGATTGCTGTAATTGGAGTTTATAATGAAGGCAAAGCAAACAACGATGTATAGCTTAACAATACAACTACTTCCACTTGCCTTTACCGACGTGGACGATGAACCTAGATGCGCCCAGCAGTGGCACCACCTGAACAAACATTATTTCAGTACATAGCGACATCACAATTGATCACACAATTCAAACACGCGCTTCCTACTCCCCGTTCCCATTTAAGCGCCAAAAAACCCCGATCTGTCCGGATCGAACAGCAGCACCCTCTCTTCCCAATTTCGTATCTTTTTTATACTGTTCATAAAAATACAAAAAAATTACAGTAACAAGATATTGATGAGATCTACAACTTTCATGAAGGTCAAAAATTTCAATTCCGCTGTTAAACATGCCTAAACAACCGTCAAAAACAGTGGACGAAATCTGTTTCCAGATTCTGTTCGTCATCTTCCAACAGCGATAACTCTCAGACCGACGGCCCAAAAATTGGAACAAAATAAAGAAGCTAGGTCTCGACGTTGTCTACAACTTTCTAGTTATAGGTTTTTGCAGGAAAAATCATCTATACCACGTAAACCGCGGAACAATCCGCGCTGCACAATCTCCCCTTTCAAAAACAGCATCACGTGAACAACTACCCTTCTACCCCATAAAAAACCATCCAAATCAAACACCACCAGATCTAATACACTCCTAATCCTAGGCAGAACAGGGGGTAAAAGATCGGGAATTTTACCTTGAGTTCTCCCTTGTGAACCCACGAAGAACGCGCGACGAACACCAAATCTGAAAATCTGCTCGTCCTCCACACCTTCTCGGATCCTCTTCTCGATTTTCCCTTCGGGTTTCGCGATGTATCCTTGAGCCTCCACGTTGGGAAGAGGGAGGAGGGGGCGGCTGCCAGGGGGTGGTGGGAGGAGGTGCCTAGGGTTGCAAGGGGCGCCACCCCTCTTGAGGGAAAAGTGGGCCGGCCCACTAGGGCGTGGGGAGGAGGGGGTGGGAAGGGGAATTCCCGGCCCAGGCCCAGGTTTTCTCAGCCCAAAGACTCCAAATTTAATATTAAATTGCAGCCTAAAACTCAATTATTTCATCTCCCAACATTTCCTTCATTCCTTCCGAAACCGAAAGAAGAGAGAAAAAAAAACCCCTACGGTCACTCCCAAATTCTTAGGCATCACACTTCCCCACGTAGCCAGCAGTGCCGAGTCTGTGGGGGTGGGTGTTCCTTGCCTGCAGGGCCTTGTGTGCTTCGCTTTCAATCAAGAATTGATCTGTCGTCTTCAACTGAACAAAACGTCACCATGAGTCCTCACTAATGAACCCGTACTTAGAGTAGGGAGTCCTATCCTTCTTGACGTATTCCTTGACAAGTGTGCTCTTAAAGGTCTTCCACGCCTTTCCTGCCACTAGCAGTGCATACCGTCGCACAGGGGCCTCGAGTTCTTCTGGGATATCGAAGGAGGAAAGGATTTCTGTAAGGTGTCGTTATGGCCCTCGTCAGTCATCGACTTCCAGGATGTACATGTGATGGGGACCCGTTCGCGTGCAACTATCCCGCACATTGTTCGTAATGCATTCACTACCTTTTTACATTCGGTAGGGGACCCATCTTTCGGATCGATCGCCGTGATGCTATATCGGCCTGTTGGCCTTGTGTTTGCTTTTCTTGGAGCGTGAGTTGGTTTGACTTTACTCGGCTCATCAGTTGGGCCTAAGGTGGACAGGAAATATTGAAATAATGTTATTCACCAAACGGACAGAGGTTGCAATTAATTTGAAAATTCACCAAATGGACATAAGAAAATAACACATTAATTTGAAATAATGTTATTCACCAAACTTAAACATTTTTATGTTATAGAGGAAGGAACGGAGGTAGAGGAAGTGGGTAGGAAAGAGGGAATGGAAAGGATAGAGGTGGACTAAGAAAATAACACATAATATCATAGAAGGGTGTCTTTAAATTATCTAGTGTGAGGGTAACCTCAAACTAGTAATGTTCATTAGTTTGACCCTCTCTATCTATTTGTCTGTGTTAGCTAGCTGCCTTCGCCAACAACTGAGAGGAGCCGCCCAGATCGTCCTCGAGTTGTTGGATGAATAGTTGCTCCCATCGGATTTGGATCCTAGCAACAAATCACCGGAGGTGACCTCGGTGCTAACACCCAAGCCCAATCGAGACAACTCTAAGGACATCCAAGCAATTCGACAACCATCCCGGTATTCCCCCGGTATGCGATCTGAAACTCGCCCAGGATCCCCACATAACGGTTCCCAAAGCCATATCGAAACTCAATTCGCACAAAGGGGCATCGAGCCCCCAAACTTCACTACCAGAGGCGCAAGAATCGCGGAAGCAACAAAACACACAACACGGCACACGGAAGCCCAAAGAACGACCAAACAAACGCACCAACGAGACAAAACGAAAGAGAACGAAATGGCATCACAAAACACAAGCGTAGCTGTACAACCAAAAGATCCAACCCTATACTACACAACAAAAGTAAAACTCCTCCGGAAGTGTCATGCCCTGAACACTTCCGGGCGCACACGCGTCGACAGCCTCTACTCGGTGCCCCGCCCGGTCACCGATAGATAGTAGGGCAAAACTCACACCCCGCTGGATCCTCACCTGCAAAATCACAAAAGCAGAAGCCTGAGTACAGAAGGTACTCGCAAGTCTTACCCGTGGTCCATATATGACCGACTCCAAAAGGATATGCATTCTGGATGTAGCAAGGAATGGGCTCAAGGTAAACTGTTGCTGAATTGCTTATCATTTGTTGTTTAGTTACTCGAGCTACTCAATTCACAATTTTAAAGCGGTTGTAACATCGTCTACCACTAAATGAAGTTAACATCTAATCAATTCACGATAATTATTCCACATTCGTTTCGAGCTCAAGCCCAACGGTGAACTTCAGTTCAAGTTATTACTACGTGTAGTAACAGCTGACCAAGCGTGCTCATATCCGAGAGCGCGGTAATTCGAATCGCTTAATTAACCCTGCAGGGAAGCATTGATCACACGACATGTGCCACAAAGGAACCTCATGTCAACCCCCTCCAATCCATACCCATTCGTTGAGACATCTTCATGCGGCCTGAAAACCTAGCACCCCCTCGAGCGGCCCAAGCCCAGCTTGGCGCTCGAGAGCCGGCCTAGGCCTCGCCCTCAACCACGTCCAACCGCATGAGGGCATGGCCCATCGAATGGCATGCGATGAAAGAGCGGCTTACCGTACCATAATCGGGCATGCGATCAACCTAATGGTGCTCAGCCACAGTTAAACATCGGATCGGTCCTTAGCTGAATCAGGCGGGACTACCACATTTGGGTCTCCTTACCCAAACGTCCAACTCTCCCGCCCGGTCTCCAATTTCAGCCATTCAATTTCTCATAAGTAACCCATTGCAACCCAATACTTATGAAGTAAATAATCTCAAGCGGTGGAACCTTCCACCACTTAGCCCAACCCGACTTCTAAGCATAGTAAGCATGACACAATTAATACCCATAATCTAGCTTCAACGGAGGTGTTTGACAAGTATGAAGGAGGGTATGTGCAACAATTAGGATCTAATCCTATCCCACAATTCAACTCCTAATGCAATACGTAATTCACAATTAAGCCATTGATTCGCAAAAATATATTTACTCAGGGTTCAAGATGCATAGGTGCTTGCCTTGTTCTTTTGCTTACGGGTCAGTGGTAGCTGGCTCTCCGGGAGCACCCTCAGTCACCGCGGAGTCAAGTCCCGCGGGATCGCTCTCTACATGGGTACAATGCATAAATAAGATGCATGCAATGCATATGAATGAAGTACAATTGTAAAACCCCCAAGTAATAGCCCAACTGACGGAAATCCCGCGCGAGAGACAGACCAGCCAGTCCGGATAGTCCGGATAATCTGGACACTCCGGGCCTTTTGTCCGGATACTCCGGACCAGGAGCATTTGGTCCATCACGACCCAGGGATGGAAGTCCTACCACTCTCTACGGTTTCACAACAACCCGATCTACGACTTTTCTACACCTTGCACGGTCGGAGAAGCTTCGAGCTAGCCCAAACCTCGAGAAAACGGCGCTAGCTAGAGTAAACCCCAACCAAACCTATTTTAGCTCTCGGTATGGCATCATTGCTACCCGATCTACCACCCTAGCACCCACATTTACCAACCCAAGTCCCAAATCCAACCCAAGAATCACCACACCTCAAAACCCTAGAACTCCAAAGTTCATCCCCAACTCCCAAATCTAAATCCAAACCCCAACCTCACCATGGATGGCCCTAGAACCCAAGAAACCCACGAATCAACACCCGGAAGGGACCTTACCTTCGAGGAGGAGGAAGAGGAAGGAGTAGCCGGGTAGAATAAGGAGAACACCGGCTTGGGGAGGAGCTTGAGGATGCCGGGGAGGAGCCACGGAGACTCACCGGCCGGTGGGGAGCTCACCGGAGACAAGGGCGGGGTGGAGGAGATGCACGGGAAAGACGGGGAGCAAGTGGAGAGGAGGAGGAACAAGTGAAAGCCATGAAATGGGACTTTTATACAAAACCCCCGCACAGTACGGACATTCCGGACATTTAACCCAGAGACTCCGGGTTAGGGTCTTCGGTAGTCAACCCGGACACTCCGGACAATTAGTCCGGATTCTCCGGGTTGAGGTGTTCGGTCAACCCAATCCGGATACTCCGGATGATTTATCCGGACATTCCAGGTTATATCCAGACATTCCGGGTTATATCCGGACATTCCGGACATTAAATACGGATACTCCGGACGTCCCAGAATTTTTTGAACTTGGGGCCTTGACAAACCCTCCCCCCTTAAGGGAATCTCGCCCCGAGATTCGGAACAAGTGTACATGCGGAATAGAATGGAAATAGACCGGATAGTTGTGCTCTAATCGATATGCCCCTCATTGCGAAAGACGGTACACTAGCACTCACATGGCATTGAAGAACTCAGGATACTCGGTCTTTAGGCGATCCTCGGGCTCCCAAGTAGCTTCATCTTCAGTGTGATTGCTCCACTGAATCTTGTAGAATTTGAGCGTTCTCCTCCCAGTCTTGCGTTTCGCTTCTTCCAGAACCCGAATCGGACACTCTTGATAGGACAGATCTGGTTCAGGCGTGACTCCTAGATCACCCACTTCAAGTGACTCGAAAGGAGTACGGAGACACTTCTTCAATTGAGAGACATGGAAAACATCGTGGACCATCTAGAGCGTGGAGGGAAGCTCTAGCTGATACGCCACTTGACCTCGCTTCGCAAGGACCCGGAATGGTCCTATGTATCGAGGTGCCAGTTTTCCTTTAATCCCAAACCGACGAGTGCCTCGAAAAGGAGATACCTTCAGATAGACGAAGTCGCCAACGTCGAAGGAGAGGGGTCTCCTACTGCGATCAGCATAACTCTTCTGTCGGGACTGTGCTATCTTCAAGTTCTCCTGAATGGTCCTTACTTTTTCTTCCGCCTCCAATACTAGTTCAGGTCCAAGAAATGAACGCTCCCCGCTCTCGGACCAATTCAGAGGTGTCCGACAGCTACGACCATACAGTGCCTCAAAAGGGGACATTTTGATGCTGGTTTGGTAGCTGTTATTATATGCAAACTCGGCATACGGGAGACACTCCTCCCATTTCTTCCCATAGGACAGTATGCATGCCCTCAGCATATCTTCGAGGATCTGATTGACCCTCTCGGTCTGGCCATCAGTTTGAGGGTGATACGCTGAGCTGTGGAGCAGCTTCGTGCCCAGTGCTTCATGCAGACTTCCCCAGAATCGAGAAACAAACTGAGAGCCTCGATCTAAAATTATCCGCTTGGGTACTCCATGGAGACATACAATCCGTGAGATATACAACTTCGCATATCTCTTGGTAGGGTAATTGGTGCGAACGGCTAGGAAGTGTGCAGACTTTGTCAACCGGTCGACGATCACCCATATCGAGTCGTGACTCGAAGAAGTTAGAGGCAAGCCGGTAATGAAGTCCATACTAATATCTTCCCACTTCCAACTCGGAATGGGTAGCGGCTGAAGAGTGCCAGCTGGTTTGAGATGTTCGGCCTTTACCCTTTTGCAGACATCACACTCTGACACATAGCGAGCAATCTCGCGCTTCATGCGAGTCCACCAGAATTGCCGCTTCAAGTCCTGATACATTTTATTACTGCCCGAATGGATCGTAAGCAAGGAATTGTGGGCTTCATCAAGGATCCCCCGTTGTAACTCTTGATCAGCGGGGACGACTATGCGCTCACCGAACCACAAGGTTCCTTGATCATCCAGACGGAAGCCAGGAGCTTGACCAGACTTCAAGTTAGTGTGGATTTGGGTAACACCCTCATCCAACTTTTGAGCCTCTCGAATCCGATCAAGCATGTGGACTTCAATTCCACATTAGCCAAGGTCCCTTCTATCATTTCCAAGTTGAGCTTTTGAAACTCAGCACAGATGGTAGCACTCCAGGGTTGAAGAGTGAGGCAATTGCACCGAGCCTTGCGACTCAACGCGTCTGCCACCACATTGGCTTTACCCGGGTGATAATGTACCTCCAGGGTGTAATCTTTGATCAACTCAAGCCACCTTCTTTGTCTCATATTCAAGTCTGCCTGAGTGAAGATGTACTTGAGACTCTTGTGATCAGTATAGATATTGCACTTATTCCCCAGAAGATAGTGGCGCCAAATCTTCAAGGCATGGACCACTGCAGCAAGCTCTAGATCATGGGTTGGGTAGTGCTCTTCATGGCGCTTTAGTTGCTGAGACGCATAGGCAACAACCCGGCCATCTTGCATAAGCACACAGCCAAGTCCGATGCCAGATGCATCGCAATACACATCAAACGGCTTGTGAATATCAGGCTGGGTAAGAACTGGAGCGGTAGTGAGGCGCTGTTTCAGAGCTTGAAATGCCTGCTCACATCCCACTGACCACTTGAATTCGGTGCCCTTCTTCAGTAATTCTGTCATGGGTTTGGCTATCTTAGAAAAGTCCTGAATAAAACGGCGATAATAGCCAGCCAGCCCAAGGAAACTGCGAATCTCCATGACAGACTTGGGCTGTTCCCATTTGAGCACATCCTGCACTTTGCTTGGGTCAACGGCTATGCCTCGCTCGAAAAGGACATGCCCCAAGAAAGAGACCTCTTTCAGCTAGAACTCGCACTTGCTGAACTTCGCATACAAGCGGTGTTCCCAAAGTCTCCCGAGAACGACGTGAGAAGGTGCTTGGCATGATCTACCTCATTGGCTAAATAAATGAGGATGTCATCGATGCAGATGATGACAAAGGAATCCAGCTCCTCCATGAAAATGGAGTTCATGAGGTACATGAAATACGCCAGCGCGTTTGTCAAACCGAACGACATGACGGTGTACTCATACAACCCATATCGGGTGGAGAAGGCAGTCTTCGGGATGTCTTCGGCCCGAATCTTGATCTGATGGTACCCGAGTCTCAGGTCAATCTTAGAGAACACCCGTGCACCAGCAAGCTGATCGAACAGGATATCAATTCGAGGCAGGGGGTACTTGTTCTTGATAGTGACAGCGTTCAAGGGACGGTAATCCACGCAGAGGCGAAGTGATCCGTCCTTCTTGGTCACGAATAGAGCCGAGCAGCCCCAAGGCGAGGAACTCGGGCGAATGAAGCCCTTATCCATCAACTCCTTCAGTTGCTTCTTCAACTTGGCCAATTCATTGGGTGGCATACGGTACGGCTGCTTGGATATGGGAGCAGTACCGGGCTGAAGCTCCACCACGAATTCGATGTCCCGATCAGGTGGCATCCCCAGTAATTCTGCTGGGAAAACATCCGGGTACTCAGACACCACTGGAACTGACTCTATCTCCTCGATTTTAGTACCATTCAGGGAACAGAGGGTGGCCTTGCCCTCATCAAGAAGTAACGTCAGCCAACCGCCCCTTGGTCCCCTAAGTGAGATGGTGCGGCGTGAACAATCAAGGATGGCGTGTTGGCGCGTCAGCCAATTCATGCCTAGAATGACATCCAATCCCCGAAGGTCAAGAAGTAGAAGATTAACCGTGAAGGGAACCCCTTGAACTTGCACCGACGCCTTTTTAACTACTTGATTCACTACAATCTTTAACCCCGGCGCCTCAATAAGAAACGGAGTGGCGCTGCTACTCACTCTCATCTGATGGTGCATGGCGAACTCCTTACGAATGAAAGAATGAGACGCCCCCGAGTCAAACAATACCCTAGTAGAAAGCCCATTAATGCAGAACATACCCGTCAGCACGGTGTTGCCCTCTGGAATCTCCTCAGCATCAACATAGTTGACGCGGCCACGGGCTGGCGCTGGAAGTGGAGGTGGTGCTGTCGTAACTGGAAGCCATGGGGCGGTAGAACTGTTGCCCCGCCTTGGAAATGGGCAGTCTCTGATGAAGTGCCCCGCAAGCCCACAGTTGTAGCACGGGCCCGGTCCAGAGCCTGCCACCACTCGCACTCCGGGCTGTGGCTGTGGAGGTCGAGGAGCAGCAACAAGAGGACGAGCCACTCCAGTCGGTAGGGAAGGCACAGGAATAGGGGCCCTCGGTGGTGGAAGAGCAACTCGGGCCCGCTGTGAATCGCCACCACCGAGTAATCTTGAATCGCCCTTTTCCGCTTCTTCTCATCTTGATGGCTTCTCATCTTGTGCTCCACAGTAATCGCCCGACTCACTAAAGCATTGAAGTCGGCGAAGTCACAGACTGAGAGCTTATCCTGCATCTTTACCGTCAGTCCACTCATAAAGCGATCCTGCTTCTTCTGATCAGTGTCGACTTCCTCCGGCGCATACTGGGCCAAGTAATTGAACTCTCGGGAGTAGTCTATCACTGACTTGCTCAATTGCTTGAGGGCAAGAAACTGCTGCTTATTGATATCCATGAGTCCCTTCGGGATGTGGTACGCCCAGAAGGCCTCACGGAACTCCGCCCAGGTCACCTGATGACCGGCTGGCTGCATCACCAGAAAATTGGCCCACCACGCACCAGTAGGACCTTGAAGCTGCTGCGCTGCGAAAGGCGCCTTCTGGAGATCGTCACAATGGATGAGCGCAAACTTCTGCTCCATGGTGCGTAGCCAATCGTCAGCCTCCAACGGATCACTGGCCTGAGAGAAAGTTGGCGGCTCGGTGTGGAGAAAGTCTAGATAGCCGTTGGGTCGGCCTCGCCCATCGCCACGGCCACCCGGAGCAGCCTGATTCTGGACCAGCATCTCCAAAATCCGGTTGGTGGTCTGTTGGTTCTGCTCCGACCGCATCAAGACATCCAGCAAGTTGGGAGGAGGAGTGTAACATCCCAAAAATTTGCTTTTCTTAAATTTATGTGTGATTTGGCACTTTGGTGAATTTTTGGAGTTTTCTGGAATTTATTTGGATTTATTTGGAATTTATTTGAATTTATTCCATTTTGAAATAATTAAAGGATTTAACTTTGCAAATAAAATTTTGTTGGAAATATTTTATTTGAGTCCAAAATGCCTTAAAATATTTTCCAAAATTTTTCTGGAATTTTTCTGAGTATTTTACTATTTTTCTTGAATTAAATGAATTACTGGAAATTATTTTAAATATTAAATCCCTGGAAAATCGAGTCGGGTCAAATCGTTCATCCGATCGAAGTCGAACCCGAAGTCGGACTCGAGTCCGACCGAGCCACGTGACTCGATCAACCCACTCGGCCGAAAGCCCTAACCGCGTGACCGCTTGGATTCAGATCCACCGCCACGATTGAGCCACGCCACCCGAGCTCGAGCCCGACCGAGCCACCACCGCCGAGCGGACCGAGCCCAAACCCTCGCACCGCTGGATCTTGATCCAACACCGTGGTTGAGCCACGCCACCCAATCCGAGTCGCCGCGGACTCGCCAAGACGGAGTGAGCCTCGATTCCGTGCGTTTCACGGACGCCGAGGGCCCTATTTATTGCGCTGCCACCCGTGTCGGGACCGCCACTTCATTGCGCACCCGTAGCCCTAACTCACCTCGCCTGAGCCGCCGTGGTTGCGCCGCTAGAGCTCGCCGGAGTAAGGAGAAAGAGCCGCCGCGGTTTTCGTCGAATCCCGCCGCCGTCCGCCGTCCTCCATCGCCGTTGACCCTAGATCTGGGACCGGGAGGTCAAGACGCATCCGGGAGTCCAACTCACCTCGCCGGAGCGCGCCCGAAACGCCGTCGGCTAGGTCGTCGTCCCCTGCGCCGGTGGCCCAGCGCCGCCGCTCGCCATCGTCGGACTTTGAGCTCTGCCAGCCGTCGGATCTTCATCAAGCGGTCCAGATTGCGCCACATCACCGTCGGTGAGATCCCGTTCCAAAATCCCAGATCCAATCTCGACCGTTGGATCTAGATCCAACGGTCCAGATCAAACGCGTTAACCCAAACGCGTGAGTCCAGATCTAATCTGGGTCGTTGAATTTCAAATCAACGGCCGAGATTGCGCCACGTGACGGGGAGCTTGACCGTCGCGGCCGGGCCGCGACCGGCGTATGACGCCGACACGCCGCCCGCTGCGTGTCGCCGACGCGACCAAATCGCACCATGACGCCACGCCGACGCCATGGCGGGCCCGCACGCCGCCGCCACCAGCCGTGTAGTGACGCTGGCGTCCGATGACGCTACCGGTGGTCCCACCACAAGACTGCGGCCGAGCCCGCCGACGCCAAGAATGACGCTACCTAAGGGGCCACCGTCGACACGTGAAGTAGTGGACCGAGTCCACGGTGGACCAAGCCAAGCCATGGCTGAGCCCATGAGCCGGCTGACGTCAGCCGCCCAATCAGAGGCTGCCTCGTGTCACTGCTGACGTAATAAATAATTTTCGAAAAAGAAAATGATTTAATAATTCGGTTTAATAATTGATTTGAATTTCAAAACTTCAAACGCTTATAACTTTTGCGTTTCAACTCCGATTTGAACGATTCAAATTTCTAAAAATTCATAAAATTCAGATCTACTAAAATATGAATTTTATTTAATTTTTGGACTAAAGTTTTTCTCTGTAAAATTATTTAATTGATTATTTAAACTTTAAATAATCATAACTTTTGTGTTTTAACTCCGATTTGAGCGATTCCAGTTCCTAAAAATTCATAAAATTATGTTCTATCTGTTTATGAAATTTATTTGGATGTTTGGACACTTTTTGCCTACTGTTTATTTATTATTTGCTATTTGCACGCGTTACGAGTAGACGTTGAAGTGCCGGAAGGATTCGAAGGAGAAGTGTTGACCCAGGAGCCAGCTCAGGACCAAGAACAAGTACTTTTTGAAGGCAAGTTGTGCTTTGACCATATTGATCCCATTTTGAAACCTATTTTGATTTAATGTATTGCATGCTAGTTCAAATAGAAAATGCTTTACTTAATTATGGGAAATTAGATAAATGCCAAATTACTGTATGACACCTTGACTATTTAAATATGTGCCATGACCCCCTTGTCACCCTAGTTATGGATTACTAGTTGGACATTACTAAATTGCCAACATGGGTTTGTAGATCGTTGTAGTATATGGCTTAGACCTGCTACGTACTCATGACATGGTTTTGGACAATTAAATGTTAATATTGACTTAATGATATATTGAACCTGTTTTGGGAAGGTATCATGTGATGTTGATGGCACGTGGTGCATGGTAATCAACTGGGATTTGATAAATAGCTTTTGACCGGGGCATGTGGCAAGAATGATCAGGTGGGCCGGGCCAGGCACCGGGAACGTTGGTTTGGTTCTTCGGGTAGTCTTGCCCTGGTCACCCTAAGGACTCAACCTTGCAAGCCTTTGAACTGAGTCAATCTTGCAACCACATGTCTGTAATGGGACGGACCTAGTTGATTAAGATGCTAATAACGTGCACTGTGGGACCTCGGGAGGTCAACTACACCCTTTGTGTAAGTTGTGCGGGGAGCGTCTGGGTCATGCCATGTACCCATCTAACGGTTGATTGGCCTAAACTTCGCCTTCGCTAGGGGAAGGGTTAGTGTGCAATAACCGGGGAGGCTCACTTGTATTGTTAGAAGTTTCCGAAAGACTTTGTTACGGGAACTCGCCTTTGTGGTGTTTGACTGTATCTTGTGGGTAAAGTGCATAACCTCTGCAGAGTGAAAAATCTATTCGAATAGCCGTGTCCGCGGTATTGGACATCGCCGGGAATTACAGTCAAGGGTTAGACTTTCATAAAAATAACTTGGACTTGGAAAAAGGGTTTTGGTTTAATGGTTGACATTGCTGGAAATATGGACTAGGATTGGGAAGGACGTTTATTTAACTCCTGGAAAAGTTATTGATATTATATACATGTCTTTCTTTGCTTTCGAATCTATTTACGATACATGTTAAATGTCAAGCATCGCAAATGAACCATGAGCTATTCCTTGTACCAAGCCATGCATGTAGTATATTAGTTGCATTCTGTGCATGACTTGCTGAGTACCAAGTACTCACCCTTGCCACAATACAACACCAGTTGAAGAGGAGTCTACACCAGCTTTGGAGGAGGAGCTCCAAGAGGAACCGTCTACTTAGGGAGCGAGCCCAGTCAGTTGCCTGTGGTATACTGGATGGCGCCACGATGTTATCTTATTTTCCGCTGCTATTATTTCTCTCCTAATAAGTCTTTCGCCCTGCGTGGCGTATATTTGTAACTTGACCATAAGGTCGAGCAACCAGTTTGACTATCTAATTAAAGTACTTTATTAGTATCGAGTGGTATGATTGTGATATTTACCGATGTTAAGACTGTGTGCACTAGCGCGTTCCTGGACTAGTGCTGAATACACAGAGGGTCCGGATTTGCAGATTCGGGTCCCGACATGGAGGCGGATCGCCATGGCCAGGCTGTGATCGCCCAGCATTATCGTTACCGCCCATGCCTCCACGGGTCCTCATTCTGTCGTTAACCAAGGTCATACGACAAGAGTTAGAACCTTCACGGAAAAGACAAGTCCTAAACACAGAAAACCCCGAACTGTCCCCACATTAGACTGTAGCACTCCACAATGGAGTCCCACAAGTCTAGCACACCATAACACAACACACGATGCAGATGGCCATGCACACGCATGATATGAGATGAGATGCACGATTCCAACGTAACCCTCACACTCACCACTATAACCTAGGGCGGGGATAAGTATTACCTTCTACCTAATGCATTATGACACTCCTAACACATCTCCTAACTGGTCGTCAAGTTGGGGTCCGTCTTTGTGCGCCTTGCTCTGATACCAGCGCTGAGAGGAGCCTCCTAGATCGTCCTCGAGTTGTTGGATGAACAGTTGCTCCCATCGGATTTGGATCCTAGCGACAAATCACCGGAGGTGACCTTGGTGCTAACACCCAAGCCCAATCGAGACAACTCTAAGGACATCCAAGCAATTCGACAACCATCCCGGTATTCCCCCGGTATGCGATCCGAAACTCGCCCAGGATTCCCACATACCGGATCCCAAAGCCATATCGAAACTCAATTCGCACAAAGGGGCATCGAGCCCCCAAACTTCACTACCAGAGGCGCAAGAATAGCGGAAGCAACAAAACACACAACACGGCACACGGAAGCCCAAAGAACGACCAAACAAACCCACCCACGAGACAAAACGAAAGACAACAAAATGGCATCACAAAACACAAGCGTAGCTGTACAACCAAAAGATCCAACCCTATACTACACAACAAAAGTAAAACTCCTCCGGAAGTGTCATGCCCTGAACACTTCCGGGCGCACACGCGTCGACAGCCTCTACTCGGTGCCCCGCCCAGTCACCGACAGATAGTAGGGCAAAACTCACACCCCGCTGGATCCTCACCTGCAAAACCACAAAAGCAGAAGCCTGAGTACAGAAGGTACTCGCAAGTCTTACCCGTGGTCCATATATGACCGACTCCAAAAGGATATGCATTCTGGAAGTAGCAAGGAATGGGCTCAAGGTAAACTGTTGCTGAATTGCTTATCATTTGTTGTTTAGTTACTCGAGCTACTCAATTCACAATTTTAAAGCGGTTGTAACAGCGTCTACCACTAAATGAAGTTAACATCTAATCAATTCACGACAATTATTCCACATTCGTTTCGAGCTCAAGCCCAACAGCGAACTTCAGTTCAAGTTATTACTACGTGTAGTAACAGCTGACCAAGCGTGCTCATATCCGAGAGCGCGGCAATTCGAATCGCTTAATTAACCCTGCAGGGAAGCATTGATCACACGACATGTGCCACAAAGGAACCTCATGTCAACCCCCTCCCATCCATACCCATTCGTTGAGGCATCTTCATGCGGCCCAAAAACCTAGCACCCCCTCGAGCGGCCCAAGCCCAGCTTGGCTGTAACACCCCAACATGACAACTAAGGTCTATGACAAAAATTCGACATGACCTTTACTAATAATAATGAATGACACAAACAAAACATGGACCACAACATAGCGGAAGCATAAATAGTAATACGAACGTGCAAAATAAGTACCACAATATACCGAAACTCACAAGGCAACATGATACTACCGACCCCAATTTAATGTTTGGAACCATGAGCCACAAGTTACACGGTTTAACATGATTAAATAACCAACATAATTATTTTATTCTAAGTGAGCATGTGTAGAAAGTGCTGCTACGCCCCACCCTTCATGCTATGCTCCAATGAACGGCCTGAAAGAAATGAAAGAAGCGGTGAGATTGGATAATCTCAGCAAGTGAAAAACAACAGACAGAATTAACAATCAAGCATTGTAAATTCGTACATTCTTCCTTTCTTTCTTTCTTAAAGAAGTAAACAGAACATACAATCATACTTTCCTCTCTTTTCTTTCCACCACATATAAGCATTCACATAAGTTAGGTAATGCATATGCTCATGACATGTTACTTCTCACCGTGCCCTTTCTCAGGAACACACGGTTACCGTGTCCTTTCTCAGGAACACACGGTATTGTACCGGTACGGTCGCGGCGATCTCGCGGCAACATTCTTCCAATGCATGAATGCAAATGACATGATTCATGCATGAATAACTTCACATACATCTGAGCTATAATACATTCCATACTGATCAATAAGTAAAGAGGACAACAACAGTCTATGGAAAATCAGACATAAACAATTCAAACATGAACAAACAGAGCTATTCCACTTGCCTTTACCGATGAAGACAAAGATATTAATTGCGTCCCGAAGTCGCACCACCTACACAAGCATTTTACCTCAGTACTTAAGCATTTTTCAACTTGAATTGAACACAATTAAGCGTTCCCTACTCCCACGGCCCCCGAAACACAATATTCTACCAAGCTGTCCAGAAAAACAGATTGCGCAGGCCGGCTTGTTTATTTTGAAGTTATTTCTGTGATATGTATAAAATTCTACAAAAATTACAGAAGTTAGATATTGACATCTTCTACAACTTTCAAAGAGACCACAAATTTTAATTATTTAGTTAACTATGCCTAATCGACAGGTCTTTAGCAGGGTACAAGGATTAGCTACAAAATTCAGAAGCGACGCTCTTTCAACAGCTACGAGCAGACGGCAGCATCACAAATTCCAAAAAAAATACAGAAGATAGATCTCGGCCATACCTACAACTTTTATGTAGTGCAAATATTTTGATTCCCACTTTAAATTTTCCTAAAACGTGGCTTAACACAGTAGACAGATTTAAGTTTCCCATCATAACAGCGGACTTACTACAGTCATAACTTCAAATCCATAACTCCAAAAATTATGAGAAAATTACAGAATACAGATATGTATGTGATCTACAACTTTCATATAGACCAAGAATTTTAATTCCTGACCCAAGTATTTTTAATCTACAGCCCTAATCTGAATACGCAATCTGTCCCCTCTCATCCTACAGCAGTTTTCCCATCGCGATTACTCCCAAACCACAACTCATAAAAATCTGAAAAAATTACAGGAGCTAGGTTTCGACGTTATCTACAACTCTTTAGTTATGCACTTTTCCATTAAAAATCATTTTGGTTACGAAAACGCCCACGGAAGCAGTTCTGCACAGATTAGCCGAACAGAAACGAAAATCCCTCTCTAGTTTTTGATCTACTCATCCAAACTTGAACTTCCAAACATGCAACCACTCCCTAATACCCTCTAACACGAGCTTAGCCATCAATCACAGCGGAGATCATAAAAGAAAAATACCTACACCCCGAAGAAATCGATGACAACCCCAAATCCGGCGCCATGGCTCGAATCCTCGCGATCCTACTCCTCCTCCGGATCTTCCCCTTATGCAAATCCTCTCGGAATCAACAAGGGCACTAGATCTGATTTTGGAGGGGAGGAGGAGGCATGAGAGGGAGGGGGTGGCGGCTACCAAAGGGGGAAGGGTTTGGGGGGGGGTGCGGCTGCCAAAGGGGAGGTGGGGAGGTGGGGTGTGTGCGGCTTGGGAGGTGGTGGGGGCGCATGGGCTGGCCCAAAAGCCGGCCTAGGCCCAAGTGGTACAAGCCCTCGCCCAAAAAAACAATAATTCACACTTCATTGATGCTAAAAAAAAAAAATTTTAACTTCTTTTCCGCATCCCTGAACTCCGCAAATGTTCCCGCTAAATAAAAAAACAACGCTTCCCGAAGGAATAAAAGAAATGGCTAGGGAAACGAATTCCGGGTATTACATTCTCCCCCCCTTAAAGGATTCGTCCCCGAATCTACTCCCATTGCGAACGAAGAAAAAGGAGACCAATAAGACAAAAACACGACAGGCGCTCACCTTCCTCAAAGAAATCGGGGTACTTTTTGCGCATCAACTCTTCCGGTTCCCAAGTTGCCTCCCGCTCAGTCTGATTAGTCCAAAGGACTTTCACGAACTTAATAACTCTATTCCTCATAGTCCGCTCGGACTTGTCTAAGATGCGCACCGGTGGCTATTCAGGGTTTAATCTTGCTCAAGTGTTCTTGGCTCCAGGTCAATCTTTTTATCGGGGTCATGGAGGTACTTCAAGCATTGAGACATGGAATACATTATGCACTCCACTCATCGATTCTCGTAACTCCAAGCGGTAAGCCGATGTCGGGACCCGAATTTGCAAATCCGACCCTCAGGTATTCAAGACTAGTCCAGGAACGCGCTAGTGCACACAGTCTTAACATCGGTATATATCACAATCATACCAAACGATACTATCAAAGTACTTTATTTAAATAATCAAAGGGTTACACGACCTTATGGCCAAGTTACAAATATATGCCTTGCAAGGCGAAACTTATTAAAAGAGAAATAGCGGCAAATGAAAATCAAATAAACTTAGTGGCGCCATCCAAGATACCACAGGCAACCGATCGGGCTCGCATCCCTAAGTAGACGGGTCCTCTTGGAACTCCTCCTCCGAACCGCATAGTCTCCTCTTCAACTGGTATTGTGTTGAGGCAAGGGTGAGTACTTGGTACTCGACAAGTCATGCACGTAATGCAAGCTAATATACTATATGCATGGCTTAGTACAAAGGAATAGCTCGAGTATATTTGCGAAATGCCTTTTGACAAGTAATATGAGTAGATTCAAAGCGGTAGAAATAAGTAAAGCATAAATAACTTTTCAAGAAGTTTAATAAACATTTTTCCCATCCTAAACCATATTTCCATCATCTTCCTTGTTAAACCAACCCATCTTTTCAAAACCAAGTTATTTTCAGAAAGTCTACCCCTTGACTGTAATTCCCGAGCATTGTCCAGTACCGTGGACTCGGCTATTCAAATAGATTCTACACTCTGCAGAGGGTTTGCACTTTACCCACAAGATACAGTCAAACACCACAAAGGCGAAGTTCCTCAGTAACAAAGCCTTTCTAAGCCTCAAACAACACAGGTGGTCCTCTCCCAGACGTGCTCTACACCATCCCTTCCCTTAGCCAAGGCGAAGTATGGGACCAACACACCGTTAGATGGGTACCTGGCCACGACCACGATACGCTCCCCGTACAATCACACAAAAGGTGTAATCGACACCCTGAGGCTCCACAAGTGAGTCCTTAGCGACTTAGTCAACTAGGGCCGTCCCATTCCAGCCATGTGGTTGCAAGTATGACCCAGTTCAAAGGCTTGCAAGGTTAAGTCCTTAGAGTGACCAGGGCAAGACTACCCGAAAAACCAAATCATCACTCCCAATGCCACAACCGCCCACCTGATTACTCTTGCCACATGCCCCGCCGAAATCTGTTTATCAAACCCCGCTGATTACCATGCACCACGTGCCATCAACATCACATGATACTTTTCCAAAACAGGTTCAATATATCATTAAGTCAATATTAGCATTTGATTATCCAAAATCATGTCATGAGCACGAAAGCGTGTCTAAGCAAAGATACTACAACGATCTAAACCCATGTTGGCAACTTAATAATGTCCAACTAGTAAACCACAACTAGGGTGACAAAGGATCATGGCACATACTTAAGTAATCAAGGTGTCATATAGCAAATTGGTATTTATCTAACCCTGTGTTTAAACCAAAGTATCTTTCTAATTGAACTAGCATGCAATAGTTTAAATCAAAATAGATTTCGAAATAGGATCAACATGGTCAAAGCACAACTTGCCTTCAAAAAGTACTTGCTCTTGGTCTTGAGTTGGATCCTGAGTCAACACTTCTCCTCGAATCCTTCCTAAGCACTTCAACGTCTACTCGTAAAAGCGTGCAAATAGCAAATACACAAATGAACACTATGCAAAAGATCCCAAAACTCCAAATAAAATCCATAAACAGAGAGAACATAATTTTCTGGATTTTTAGAAACTGGAATAAATCAAATTTGGAGTTAAAGCATAAAAGTTATGATTATTTAAAGTTTAAATAATCAGTTAAATAATTTTACAGAGAAAAACTTTAGTCCAAAAATTAAATAAAATTCATATTTAGGTAGATCTCAATTTTATACAAATTTAGAAATTTGAATCGCTCAAATCGGAGTTGAAACGCAAAAGTTATAAGCGTTTGAAGTTTGAATCTAAATTTGAATCAATATTTCGAATTAATAAATCATTTTCTTTTTCGGAAATTAATTATTGCGTCAGCATGGACACGTGGCAGCCTCTGATTGGCCTGCTGACGTCAGCCGGTCCATGGACTTGGTCCATGCTCAGCTCGGGTCCACGGTGGACTCGGTCCACGGCTCTACGTGTCGCTGACATGTGGGCCCTCTCGGGTGACGTCATCGCTGACGTCAGCGGGGCTCAGCCCACGGTGCTGACAGGTGGGGTCCACTGTGACGTCATGGGTGACGTCAGCGCTTGGCTGGGTTAGCCACTGACATGCGGGCCCTCTGACACGCGGGCCGTAGCGTCGGCGTCTGCGCCTGCCAGCGGCGTGGGCCAGCGTTGACCGCGGCGGTCCATCTTCCCGACACGTGGCGCCAATCTCACCGTTGGTTTGAAAATCAACGGCGGATTAGATCCAGGGTTAACACGTTGAAACTACTGCGTCGCTCGTGGGCGTTCGATCGAGATCGGACGGTCGAGATCTAATCCTATATTCGCCTTTGCTACGACGCGTGGCAATTGTGAACCGTTGGATCTTGATCCAACGATCCGAATCTAATCGGGTTTGGAAACACGTGAGCTCACCTCAACCGTCCGATCTGGATCCGACGGTCCTCCGAGCTCGCGGACGGCGATAGCCTCACGGCGCTGCTTGACCGGAGAGGGACGACGACGAGCCCGACGGCGTTTGGGGCGTGCTCGGCGAGATGAAGCCTCCTTCGGTGCGTCTCGTCGCGAGGACTCGGATCTGAGCTCCTTCTCGGCGGAAGACGACGACGACGGCGAAACCGGCGCAAACCGCAGCGGAGGGAAGAGACAACTCCGGCGAGCGATTGCGGCTCAACGGTGGCGGCTCCGGCGAGATGGCTCGGGGGAACGGGTGCGCAAGGATGAGGGCAACCTCGGGGGACGTCTCACGCTTTAAATAGCCTCGGCGTCCGTGCCCTAGACGGAAACCTAGTTCGCTACGGCGGCGGGCGCGGCGGCGAAGTCCGGCTCGGACTCGGCGAAGACGACGAAATCGTGGCCGTCCACGTGGCGCGATCAGCGCCACGATCGCCGCAGCGCGATCGGATCCGCCCGATTCTGGCTCGAACCGGTACGGGCGGATCTCAGCCGTTGGATCTTGATCCAACGGTTGGGATTGATTAGGTTTAGGAGTGGGTTCGGTCGAGTCAACTGGCTCGGTCGGACTCGAGTCCGACTCGGTCGGATGAACAGTACTTGACCCGAGTTGGATTTTCCAGCGAATTAATATTTAAAATAATTCCCAGTAATTCATTTAATTCATTAAAAATAGCAAAAGACTCAGAAAAATTCCAGAAAAATTCTGGAAAATATTTTGGATCATTTTGGACTCGAATAAAATATTTCCAACAAAATTTTATTTGCAAAATTAAATTCTTTAATTATTTCAAAATGGAATAAATTCAAATAAATTCCAAATAAACCCAAATAAATTCCAGAAAATTCCAAAAATTCACCAAAGTGTCAAATCACACATGAATTTAAGAAAAGCAAAATTTTGGGATGTTACAAACCTCCCCCCCTTAATAGAATCTCGTCCCCGAGATTCAGGGCTCACTAAAGGAATAGGTTTGGAAACTCTTTCTTCAAATCCTCTTCAAGGCTCCCAAGTCGCTTTCTTCATGGTTGCTCCACTGAACTCTACAAAAACGGGTTGACCTGTTTCTAGTTTCTCGATCCATTGTGTCTAGAATCCTCACGGGATGCTCCTTATAGGTCAAATCCTCTTGCAACTCAATTGACTCTAGCGGTGTCTGTTCCTCAGGAACTCGGAGACACTTCTTTAATCGGGACACATGGAATACATCATGTACTCCTCGCCAACGATCGTGGCAACTCCGGTGATAAGCAACTTCGCCTCTGCGGCTCAAAATCTTAAATGGTCCAACATAACGGGGTGCGAGTTTCCCTTTGGCATGGAACCTCTTAACTCCCCTGAGAGGCGTAACTCTGAGGTAAACAAAATCTTCTGGTTCAAAACTCAAATCCCGGCGACGATTGTCAGCATAACTCTTTTGTCGAGATTGGGCTATCTTCAACCTTTCCCTAATCATAGCGATCTGCTCTTCAGCCTCTTGAAGAATATCAGGCCCAAAGACACGGCGCTCGCCGGTCTCATTCCAATTCAACGGCGTCCGAAGCGAGTCGACCATACAAGTGCCTCAAAAGGTGACATCTCAGAACTAGCCTCGATAACTATTGTTGTAATCGAACTCGGCATACGGCAAACTCTTATCCCAAGAGGTAGCATAAGCCAATGCACAAGCTCTTAGCATATCTTCCAGAATGGTTGACTCTTTCGTCTGTCCATCCGTCTGTGGATGATAAGGTCATCTTGAAGTTCAAACGGGTTCCCATGGCTTCATGCAACTTATTCCAGAACCTTGAGGTAAATTGGGTACCTCTGTCCGATACAATCCTCTTTGGCACTCCGTGCAAACAGACAATCCCGATCATGTATAATTCTGCTAATTTATCTCCCGAGTAAGTGGTCTTCACGGGGATAAAATGGGCTACTTTAGTCAAGCGATCCACTATAACCCATATGGAGTCATAACCTCCTTGAGTCTTCGGCAAACCGGTAATGAAATCCATTCCGATTTCCTCCCACTTCCACTCAGGTATTTTCAGCGGTTGTAGCAATCCTGCTGGTCTCTGATGCATTGCCTTGACTCTCTGGCATACGTCGCACAATGCAACATGCTCGGCAACTTCACGTTTCATACTCGGCCACCAGAATCTCTCCTTCAGATCCTGATACATCCTGGCGCTTCGGGATGAATCGAGTACTTGAGTCATGGGCTTCTTCCGTAATCGATTGCTTTAACTCCTTTTTGTTAGGCACACAAATGCGATCCTTCATCCACAACGTGCCTTGCTCATCCATCTTGAAGTCCTCTGCCTTGCCTTCCTCCTTGATGGACTTAATCCTGCGGATCTTGTCATCATCCTTCTGTCCTTCTCGAATCTGATCCTCCAGGGTCGGTTTTACTTCTAATGCGGCCAAGAATCCGCTAGGTACAACCTCAATCTTCATTTTCTGAAACTCCTCACATAACTCATCCTGACTTATGGCTAGCAACATACTCGCGGTATGGCTCTTCCGACTCAGAGCATCGGCAACTACGTTGGCCTTCCCGGGATGGTAATGGATTCCAACATTGTAGTCCTTGATTAACTCTAGCCATCTCCTTTGCCTCATATTCAGATCCGACTGGGTGAATATGTACTTAAGGCTCTTATGATCCGTATATACTTCACATCTGTTTCCAATCAGATAGTGACGCCATATCTTCAAGGCATGCACTACGGCTAACTCTAGGTCATGTGTCGGATAATTTTCCTCATGCGGCCTCAATCGCCTTGATGCATAAGCGGCGACCTTTCCATTCTGCATTAGCACACATCCAAGTCCTTGGCGCGTCGTCACAATAAATATCGAAGCTTTGAGCAACATCCGGTAGAACTAACACCGGTCTTGATGTCAATCGCTTCTTCAGCTCTGAAATCCTTTCTCACATTCTCAAGGCGTCCATGCAAACTTCTTTTCCTTCTTCAGCAATTGCGTAAGAGGTTTTGCAATTGTCGAAAAGCCTTCGATGAAACGGGCGGTAGTATCCTGCCATTCCAAGGAAACTCCGAATGCTGAGTCACGCCTTCTACGCTCCCAATGTAACACAGCTTCTACTTTGCTTGGATCTACGGCGACTCCTTCTGCGGTCCTCACATGTCCAAGGAACTCCACTTTGTCCTTCCAAAAGTCACACTTGCTGAACTTGGCGAAAAGTTGTCGTTCCTCGACTTTTCCAAAACTCGCCTTAAGTGTTCGGCATGTTCATCCTCTGTCTTGGTGTAGATTAGGATATCGTCTATGAACACGACGACAAACTTGTCCAAATATTCCATGAACACCTTATTCATCATATTCATGAAATAAGCCGGGCGCATTCGTCAAATTTCAAAGGACATAATCAGAACTCGTAATGTCCATATCTTGACGAGAATGCGATCTTGAATATCTTACGATCGGATCTTCAATCGATGGTATCCCGATCTCAGATCAATCTTGGAGAAAACTCCGGCTCCTCTCAACTGATCAAACAAATCATCAATCCTGGGTAGCGGATACTTATTCTTCACGGTGACTTCATTGAGTGCACGGTAGTCAATGCACATCCTGAAACTCCCGTCCTTCTTCTTGACAAACAAAACTGGTGCTCCCCACGGCGACGAACTCGGTCTGATAAATCCTTTCTCCATTAACTCCTCTAGTTGTTTCTTCATTTCTACCAACTCCTCGGTAGACATCCGATAGGGTCTCTTTGCTATCGGTCTTTGTGCAGTACAAGCTCTATCACAAACTCTATGTCCTGTGCAGCGGCATACCAGGTAGATCTTCTGAAAAACATCAGGTACTCATTTACTCTTTGGGACATCCTCTATGCTGATTGCCTTGGTACTGTTAACCATCAATCGTCCATCTCTAAGCTGCAGTGGCTTGAAATTCCACTTTCTTCCCACACGGGCTCTCAATCGAGATAGTCCTTCGTCCACAATCCAATACGGCCTTGTGCTTGGATAACCAATCCATTCCCAATATAACATCTAAGGTCCGGGTCTCCAAAATTATAAGGTTTGCTAGGAATTCTATTCCATCTATTAGTATTCTCACCGGAACATCCTACTTCCGTTCGGAGTTCGAACCAGGGTTTGAACTAAAAGCATGCACTTAAGTCTTGCAATTCTCAAGTCATTTCTAGCAGCAAAGCCTTGCGAAACAAACGAATGCGAAGCTCCGTGAGTCAAACAAAAATCAAGCAGTGTATCGAGTTAACAAGTAACTTACCCGATCTGACGTCAGTAGCATTCTGCGGTGCATCTGCGGTGACATGGTTGACTCGGCCTCTCACCACGGTGCAGGGTGTGGCTCCTGATGTTTGGCGTCCTAGCCGGGTGGTTCCTAGGTTGAAGCGAATCGGGTCGCTCTCGCTGTCTTCTTCGGACAAGCTGTTGGCAAAGTGTCTGGCTCGTTGCGCTTGTAATGACGTCTCACTGTTCCTTCTTGTTGCACAGGGTAGCGTTTCTAAGCGGGGCTGGGGTGCAGTAGTTTTGATTGGCAGGTCTTGGTCTTTGAGGATGGTGTCCTCGTTGCATTCTCGTGGTTGGAATCAAGAATTGATTTGGTGCAACTCTCGGTATTTGTTGCGTTCCTGACGCGATCCTTCTTTGTTGCATCCTGCGCTTCTGTTCTCATCCAGTTCCTTGCGCTTGTCCTCAAGAATAAGTGCCTTATTCACCAACTCTTGGAAATCCGGAAAGGTGTGGGTGATCAACCCTACTTGCAATCCTGAGTTAAGTCCCTTCATAAAACGAGACTGTCTGGATTTATCTGTCGCTACATCCTCAGGTGCGTAGCGTGCTAGCTGTGTGAACTTGTTCAGGTAGTCGGCCACTGGCTGATTACCTTGCTTGATGCTCTGAACTCCTCCTTCTTAAGGTCCATAATTCCTTCGAGGCACGTGATCTTGTCGAATGCAGCTGTGAACTCTTCCCAAGTGATATCTTGAGGGTTCTCCTGCGTGGCACAGAAATTCTCCCACCATTCGGCGGCTGTTCCTTCCAACTGATGAGAAGCGTAGAGTACCTTCTCATTTCCTATGCATTGAGCTATGTGTAGCTTCCTCTCGATTGATCTTAACCAATCGTCGGCCTCCAACGGATTGGCATTCCCAGAGAAAGTGGGTGGGTGAGTCCTCATGAACTCTGACAGCCTTGTATTCTGGCGTGGTCCCTGATTAACTTGATTAGCGATGGCCTGGCGATGACGTGCTGCATTTGTTGCATCATAGCATGCATCAGCTGAGTCTGAGCAGCAAGAAATGCTCCAAAATTCTGCACATCCAGTGGCGGTGCTGGTGCTCCATCATTGGGGTTTTCTGCTGGGCGAGAACCGCTTCCATTGCCCCCAAAGTTTCCACGGGTGTTCACCATCTGTCGATTTGCTCTAGGTTTAGAGATGAGAGGGAAACGAGAATAGACAAGTAATATGGAACTTATGCGGGCGAAAAAGGTGTAGCCTTAAGGTCCAACTTTATTATTAGTAACTTGGTATGGCTGCTTACAATGCCTAAGGGCCTTGCAACACATACTGCACACTCAGCAAACAATGAAAATCCAAATCGAACTAACTCTGGAGTCTAACGCCTAAAGGGTGACTCTTTACTCTATGACTCGACTCGGCGAAGGAGTCTCACTATAGAACCTATGCTCACTTATCGAGAAAACCTCCCTCTGTCACAAGGGTGCTTTACGTAAGAACTCGGAATTTTTGAATTGTGACAAGGTAAGGAAAAATTTCAGCAAGAGACAAGAAAAGAGAGAAGGGGATAAGTCGAGATGTCATTTCTTATCTTGACAAACTTTTAGCTTTTAGAAAATAGGTTTTATCCTCACTACGACCATTCTAGCTAGGGTTGAGCCTACAGTCAACCTGGCTCTGATACCACCTCTGTCGGGACCCCGAATTTGCAAATCCGGACCCTCTGTGTATTCAGCACTAGTCCAGGAACGCGCTAGTGCACACAGTCTTAACATCGGTATATATCACAATCATACCAAACGATACTATCAAAGTACTTTATTTAAATAATCAAAGGGTTACTCGACCTTATGGCCAAGTTACAAATATATGCCTTGCAAGGCGAAACTTATTAAAAGAGAAATAGCAGCAGCGGAAAATCAAATAAACTTCGTGGCGCCATCCAGTATACCACAGGCAACTGACTGGGCTCGCATCCCTAAGTAGACGGGTCCTCTTGGAACTCCTCCTCCGAAACTGGCATAGTCTCCTCTTCAACTGGTATTGTGTTGAGGCAAGGGTGAGTACTTGGTACTCAGCAAGTCATGCACAGAATGCAAGCTAATATACTATATGCATGGCTTAGTACAAAGGAATAGCTCAGGGTATATTTGCAGTAAACAGCTTTTGACAAGTAATATGAGTAGATTCGAAAGCAGTAGAAATAAGTAAAGCATAAATAACTTTTCAAGAAGTTTAATAAACATTTTTCCCATCCTAAACCATATTTCCATCATCTTCCTTGTTAAACCAACCCATCTTTTCAAAACCAAGTTATTTTCAGAAAGTCTACCCCTTGACTGTAATTCCCGAGCATTGTCGATCTGGTGGACTCGGCTATTCAAATAGATTCTACACTCTGCAGAGGTTATGCACTTTACCCACAAGATACAAATCAAACACCACAAAGGCGAGTTCAGTAACAAAGCCTTCGGAAGCCTCAAACAACACAGGTGGTCCTCTCCAGACGTGCTCTACACCATCCCTTCCCTTAGCCAAGGCGAAGTATGGGACCAACACACCGTTAGATGGGTACCTGCCACGACCACGATACGCTCCCCGCACAATCACACAAAAGGTGTAATCGACACCTGAGGCCCCACAAGTGAGTCCTTAGAGACTTAGTCAACTAGGGCCGTCCCATTCCAGCCATGTGGTTGCAAGTATGACCAAGTTCAAAGGCTTGCAAGGTTAAGTCCTTAGAGTGACCAGGGCAAGACTACCCGAAAAACCAAATCATCACTCCCAATGCCACAACTGGCCCACCTGATTACTCTTGCCACATGCCCCAGTCGAAATCTGTTTATCAAACCCCAGTTGATTACCATGCACCACGTGCCATCAACATCACATGATACTTTTCCAAAACAGGTTCAATATATCATTAAGTCAATATTAGCATTTGATTATCCAAAATCATGTCATGAGCACGTAGCAGGTCTAAGCAAAGATACTACAACGATCTAAACCCATGTTGGCAACTTAATAATGTCCAACTAGTAAACCACAACTAGGGTGACAAAGGATCATGGCACATACTTAAGTAATCAAGGTGTCATATAGCAAATTGGTATTTATCTAACCCCCAGGTTTAAACCAAAGTATCTTTCTAATTAAACTAGCATGCAATAGTTTAAATCAAAATAGATTTTCGAAATAGGATCAACATGGTCAAAGCACAACTTGCCTTCAAAAAGTACTTGCTCTTGGTCTTGAGTTGGATCCTGAGTCAACACTTCTCCCTCGAATCCTTAGGCACTTCAACGTCTACTCGTAAAGCGTGCAAATAGCAAATACACAAATGAACACTATGCAAAAAGATCCCAAAACTCCAAATAAAATCCATAAACAGAGAGAACATAATTTTCTGGATTTTTAGAAACTGGAATCGTCAAATTTGGAGTTAAAACGCAAAAGTTATGATTATTTAAAGTTTAAATAATCAGTTAAATAATTTTACAGAGAAAAACTTTAGTCCAAAAATTAAATAAAATTCATATTTAGGTAGATCTCAATTTTATACAAATTTAGAAATTTGAATCGCTCAAATCGGAGTTGAAACGCATAAAAGTTATAAGCGTTTGAAGTTTGAATCTAAATTTGAATCAATATTTCGAATTAATAAATCATTTTCTTTTCGAAATTAATTATTGCGTCGGCATGGACACGTGGCAGCCTCTCGATTGGCCTCGCTGGCGTCGGCCGTCCATGGACTTGGTCCATGCTCGGCTCAGTCCACGGTGGACTCGGTCCACGGCTTCACGTGTCGCCGACATGTGGGCCTCTCGGGTAGCGTCATCGCCGGCGTCGGCCGGGCTCGACCACGGTGGCGGCAGTGGGGTCCACTGTGACGTCATGGGTGACGTCAGCGCTTGGCTGGGTTAGCCACTGACATGCGGGCCCTCTGACACGCGGGCCCCGCGCGTCAGCGTCACACGCACGCGCGCGTGGACGGCGTTGACCGCGGCGGTCCATCTTCCCGACACGTGGCGCAATCTCAGCCGTTGGTTTGAAAATCAACGGCGCGGATTAGATCCAGGGTTAACACGTTGAAACTACTCGTCGCTCGTGGGCCGTTCGATCGAGATCGGACGGTCCAGATCTAATCCTATATTCGCACTGCTACAGCACGTGGCAATTGTGAACCGTTGGATCTTGATCCAACGATCCAGATCTAATCGGGTTTGGAAACACGTGAGCTCACCTCAACCGTCCGATCTGGATCCGACGGTCCTCCGAGCTCGCGGACGGCGATGGCCTCACGGCGGCGCTGGCTTGACCGGAGACGGGGACGACGACGAGCCCGACGGCGTTTGGGGCGTGCTCGGCGAGATGAAGCCTCCTTCGGTGCGCCTCGTCGCGGGGACTCGGATCTGAGCTCCTTCTCGGCGGAAGACGACGGACGACGGCGAAACCGCGCAAACCGCAGCGGAGGGAAGAGACAACTCCGGCGGCGATTGCGGCTCAACGGTGGCGGCTCGGCGAGATGGCTCGGGAACGGTGCGCAAGGATGAGGGCAACCTCGGGGGCGTCTCACGCTTTAAATAGCCTCGGCGTCCGTGCCTAGACGGAAACCTAGTTCGCTACGGCGCGCGGCGCGCGGCGAAGTCCGGCTCGGACTCGGCGAAGACGACGAAATCGTGGCCGTCCACGTGGCGCGATCAACGGCCACGATCGCACGGGCGCGATCGGATCCGGCCCGGTTACGGCTCGAACCGGTACGGGCGGATCTCAGCCGTTGGATCTTGATCCAACGGTTGGGATTGATTAGGTTTAGGAGTGGGTTCGGTCGAGTCAACTGGCTCGGTCGGACTCGAGTCCGACTCGGTCGGTTGAACAGTACTTGACCCGAGTTGGATTTTCCAGCGAATTAATATTTAAAATAATTCCCAGTAATTCATTTAATTCATTAAAAATAGCAAAAGACTCAGAAAAATTCCAGAAAAATTCTGGAAAATATTTTGGATCATTTTGGACTCGAATAAAATATTTCCAACAAAATTTTATTTGCAAAATTAAATTCTTTAATTATTTCAAAATGGAATAAATTCAAATAAATTCCAAATAAACCCAAATAAATTCCAGAAAATTCCAAAAATTCACCAAAGTGTCAAATCACACATGAATTTAAGAAAAGCAAAATTTTGGGATGTTACACCAGACTACCCACTCGAGCCAACACCAAGAACGGACCAATATACCTCGGACTGAGCTTACCGGTGGTACCAAAACGAACAATGCCCTTCGAAGGTGACACTCGGAGGAGAACTTGATCACCCACAGCAAATTCCAAATCCCGCCTCCTCTTATCTGCATAACTTTTTTGACGGCTCTGAGCGGCCAATAGATTCTGTCGAATCAACCGCACCTTTTCATGAGTTTGCTGAACCCAATCCGGACCTTGCACAGACTTCTCACCTAAAGAATCCCAGCATAACGGGGAAACACACCTCCGGCCATACAAAGCCTCGATTGGAGCCATCTTGATGCTAGACTGGTAACTATTATTATAAGCAAACTCCACCAAAGCTAGGTGGTCCTCCCAGTTACCCTTCCATGAAAGGACGCAGGCACGCAGCATGTCTTCCAAGGTCTGGATGGTACGCCTCGATTGACCGTCTGTCTGGGATGGAAAGCGGTACTAAAAGAGAGCTTCGTGCCCAAAGCACCTTGCAAACTTTGCCGTAAACGAGACACAAATTTAGAGTCCCGATCGTAAACGATCGACTTAGGCACCCCATGCAATCGACCACTTCTTTCATATACAAAGGAACCAAATCTGAGCTGAATTGGTCGCTTTCATTGGTATGAAATGTGCAGACTTCGTGAGCCTCATCAACTACTACCCAAATAGCATCTCTACCTCTAGGCGAACGAGGTAAACCAACCACGAAATCCATCGTGATGTGTTCCCACTTCCATTCCGAATTTCTAATGATTGCAGAACCGGCGGGCCTCTTGTGTTCAGCTTTCACTGTTGGCACACACCACATGAGGCTACATACTTTGCAATGTCAACCCTCATTCTCTTCCACCAAAAACCTTGCCTCAAGTCTCGATACATCTTGGTCTCACCAGGATGTACCGTATAAGGAGTACGGTGGGCTTCTCTCAGTATATCCGTCTTTACCTCTGATTTCTGTGGCACACACAGTCGACCTCTAAACCGGATGAAACCATTATCGTCCAAGGAAAACTCTGGCTTCCGCCCAAGATCCTTCTCCGAACATTCTGGAGCAAACGGTCTTGGAATTGAGCCTCGCGCACCCGCTCGGGAATGGAGGATTGAATGATCAATTGAGCCTCCTCCTGCGCCACACCCGCAAAACAAAAGGAGACTTGCATATTGTTTAGCTCTGCTATCAAAGGCATCGCAGTTTTAGGGACCCCTGTTGCTCGCTCAAAGCATCTGCCACAACATTGGCCTTGCGGTGATCTTGGATGGTCAAGTCAAAATCCTTAATCAATTCCAACCACCTACGCTGTCTCAGATTCAACTCCCCCTGAGTGAAGATATACTTGAGGCTCTTATGATCCGTGAACACGTCACATGATTCCCCATAAAGATAATGCCTCCAGGATTTCAATGCAAAGACCACAGCAGCCAATTCGAGATCATGGGTGGGATAGTTTTGCTCATGAGTCTTCAACTGTCTAGATGCATAGGCGATAACATGACCTTCTTGCATAAGCACACAACCTAGACCAATACGAGAAGCATCTGCGTACACCGTATAACGCTTGCCACTCTCAGGCAAGATTAGGACCGGTGCATTGATCAATTTACTCTTCAATGACTGGAAACTGACCTCACAATCGCCCGTCCAAAGGAAAGGAATTCCCTTCTGAGTGAGTCTTGTCAATGGTTTAGCAATGATAGAAAAGTTTTGCACAAAGCGCCGGTAGTAACCAGCTAACCCCAGAAAACTCCTAATCTCCGTCACACTGTTCGGTCTATGCCATCCGACCACAAAGAAGAACATTCTTTGGGTCGATTGTGATACCTCTCTCGTTAATGACATGCCCAAGGAAACTCACTTGATCAACCGTAAAGCACACTTCTTGAGTTTTGCATAAAATTTATTCTTCCTGAGAGTATCCAAGACCAAGCCCAAATGCACGGCATGCTCTTCCTTTGTCCTTGAGTAGACTAGGATGTCATCAATGAAGACGACCACAAAGACATCAAGAAACTTATGGAACATCCTTTTCATTGCCTCCATAAACACAGCAGGGGCATTGGTTAGTCCAAAAGACATAACCACGAATTCAAAATGTCCGTACCTCGTGTTGAATGCTGTCTTCTCAATATCCTCTTCTTTAATCCAGAATCGATGGTACCCAGATCGCAAATCAATCTTTGAGAATAACTTGGCACCCTCACCTGATCAAAAGATCATCGATGCGGGGCAGGGGTATTTGTTTTTAATGGTTACTTGATTAAGCGCCCTAATCAATACAAATCCTTTTGGAGCCATCTTTCTTCTGCACAAACAAAACCGGGGCAGCCCAAGGAGGTGCTCGATGCGATGAACCCTTAGCTAGGAGTTCATCCAATCGCTTCTTCAATTCCGCTTGCTCAACCGGGCCATTCTATAAGGAGTTTTAAAAATTGGTCTCGTATCCTAACAAGTTCAATGCGAAAGATTGACTCTCGCTCGGTGGTAATCCCGGCAGCTCACTGGGAAAACATCCGGATCTGAGACAAACCACATCGACATCCTCCAGACTAATCACGGTCTCCCGGCCTTCTACCATGGACCAAAGAACACCCAATTTTGACATCCGGGAGCTTGGGAACAACCGGCAAAGAAATGAAAGAGTAAGCTGAAGAATACTGCTTTGGAAGACAACTTCTCGCCCCGAAGGAGCTTGGAGGGTGATTGTTTTCCAGGAACAGTCAATCAATGCTTGGTGCAAAGATAGCCAATCCATGCCAAGAATGACATCGAATGGCTCCAAAGGGATCACCAACAGATTCGCCACGAACTCCTCCTCTGCTAAAAAACAACAACAACTAGGGCAAGACTGTGCAAGATATAATTCCTTGTGGTGAATTGACCACCACCAACCGCCCCACACTCTGCACAAAGACCAGCCCGAGCAGAAACCCATCGAGACAAACGAAAAACTAGCTCCCGAATCAAACAGTAACACCGGCCT